>OZ022325.1:5198556-10198556 GCA_963989225.1 Dromius quadrimaculatus | reverse complement strand
GAACTTGGTGGAAAGTAAACATTTTTTGTGAGTTTCTCATCACGCTGTTAATGTGTGTCACTGTTAGACTATATGCTGTAGATATAATCGGTCTTACCTTTAGAGTTTAGTATAAATCCTCAAAATGATCCTCTGGAGAGTGAAGCTACAGAGGACTAAGGTGTTAATCAATAATTATCCACTCAACCGTGATGCATATAATATTTCATGCTCTACTAACATTTAAATCCTGTTCAATGACATCCATATTGATATTATTGCAACAATCGTTCTGGTCTCAAAATTCATTTGATCAATTGTCAATAATTTCCACGAAAGTCAGACTGATTTTTCCCACTTATTTTTTCATTATTTGACATTAAGAAGTATTATTCCTTATCTATTTTGAGATGGTCAATAGTCCAGCAGGTTCTTAGTCGATCTCACGCTTGTCAACTTCCTCCAAATAGCTTCTGATTTTTTTGTTTCATGATGGACTTTTTCAAGTTTGTTTTTAAATCAGGAAAAACGTAGATATTCTCTCGGTAACATCGAGCTCCAATAGCTCAATCGAAAGAAATATTGGATTCTGTATCTATGGCAGCATTATGATTTTGAAAAATGAGGAAATTTTTGTAAATGTATGGAAGATCCTCCACAAAACTGACACGTCGTTATCGTTTTGATTAATCGTCGAACTGATGCATTTTTTCTACTCAATCAAAGCTAATTCAAAGATACTTATTCGAGTTATGAATCGAGCCGTTCCATGTGGCTGACGTTCTCTTCAATTAATGGGGAAAATCGAATGTTATTGATTCCGAGAACTAAATTCAGGATTCCTTTATATCTATTCGATCAGCATACAATTTCTCGCAACAGGCTTGCAATTAGGAAAACACAGTTTACTTCGTGAACTAAAATATTTTGGTACTTTCAGAAAACATATCAGGGTATATTGATGAATATATGGCCCTAACTAATTTCAATAGACAAACACAAATGCGATTGCCATTAATATTACTTTGACATTTGGTGAAAAGTTACTGGTCCAGTGGATTTGGTAATTTACTGTGATACTATCTGTGATAGATTTTTATAGGTGTTTTAGGTGATATAAAGATATAGAAATAAGACATATATGTCGTTAACTTGACATTTGCTCTTCTTTAGCATAAGAAAACAATTAAATCACGTGAGAAAACTATGATTTCTTTAATTTTCCGTATATAATTAGATCGCATTAGACTTTTCTAGAGATATTAGTCAAACATCTTGTTCCTTTCTGAGAACCTCTAAAATCAGCTTTTTCAAGAGATGTTCAGGTCATTTGTACCTTGAAAATATTCGAAAGAAATTTTCCATCATTTTCTAATTCAATATAGTTTTCGCAAAAATTTTACGAGTGAGATATTATATGAAAATTTGTGTCCTTCAGTACGTGATGTGGTTGAGATACTGTTTCACACCCCCAAATAACCTTTGCAAAATTGCAACTGTTTATAATTTTATTGTAACATATTTTTGGGTCTGAATTCATCCATTTTTAGGAGCTGTAGCTACTATTTAAGGACGTTCACTCGGCGAGAGAGTGACAGAAAAATTCGTGCGAGAGAGAGGGAGTGTGCGTAGTTTGATGCGGCAACATAGCTTCACATGGACAGACGTAATCTGTGCCTGTGTGAGTTGAGCGACCATAAGGCGCGCAGAGCGATTCCGCAACGTTGCAACCTCTCTCTCATGTCTCTTTCTCCCAGCGTAAAACTGTAGAGTTTACATTTTTATTATGGCTCTTTCTTGATAATGAATATGGATAGGTGAAATATTTTGAATGGTAAATTTTCCTCACATTCTATTCTATAATATATTGTTTTTTCAGAGATATGTAAAGAAAACTTCTTTTGATATTAGTAAAAATGTTCATTTTTACGATGTATAACCTATACCTACCATGTTAAAGTCGCCAACTTTAACGACAAATTTCTCTAAATTTTGCATGGATAGCGATATTTTGATAAATACTACTGTATAGAAGGCATTTTCATTCACACAATTTTTCAATTTGAGGAAAATCAGAAGAAAATCGATTTAACCAGTGAACGTCCTTAAGTGTTTGCTCCAATATTTTTACCGCAGTATCTAGTTAGGTGTTGTATTAGGCCAGTTGAATAACTTTTTGGAATAGTTTGTACGTTTTCTATTTTTTCTTCGTGTTGGAGTCCCCATATTTCGCTAGCGTATAAGTGCTATTGGTACTTTAATGGTATTGTATAATTTTAGTCGCGTCTCCCAGTTATCTGTTATTGATATTATCATAACTTTTTTAATGTTTGCTGATAAGTGAAACGATTCACAACAATTTGTGCTTTGATATTCAACTGATAACCCCAAACTTCGGCTACCTCTACTCTAGTCTAAGCATTTGAAATTATATTTTCTATCTTCATGCTTTATCCAATAATCTGTCAATTTTCCGTCGAACGGAAGTTGTATCTAAGCATTAGAAAAGCTCTTGATCTACGGATTGAAAATTCAACCGCATTAATTTTTATATTTATTCATTGAAATTTACGATAACTTCTTACGTTGTATTCATATCATGCCGTGGCTTCTGCCTAATTATTTTCTTTTATCAAAATTACTACCAGAACTATAAATTCCAGGGATTATGGATCCTCAACTCTAGACAAGAACAAAAACAAAAATCTGACTAAATTAACAGTTTAGGCGCGAATTTTTATTCAAGACCTATGAAATATCACATAACTGAACATACCAGAAGTAGTGATGACGAATAGGTGGGGTAAAAAATGTATATGCCGTCTTTTCGGCAGTATGAATGGTGAAAAGTGACAAAATACTGGATTCTGATACAAGGACTTTTCTGATACCCATCAACAAGGTTAGAAAAAAATCTGACGCGGACATCATGTGACTTACTTGTACATCATTGGATATACCGGGTGTTTCAGACCACCCGTACCACCCAAATATTTCGCGAAATGCTGAACGGATTGATTAAAAAAAAATACGTGTGGAATGATTTCTAAGATTCTATTGAATAGTAGCAAATTCAAGTAATTCCAGTCCACCCCCTGACCCCTGAGGGTGTAACTTTCAAATTTCGAATAGCAACCCCTTCATTTTGATGCAGATTTGGATTTTCATCTAAAAAATATGAAGTTTTTATCTGAAACTTTTTTCATGTTCCTGACAGATGGCGCTGTAATCGCAAAGATTAGTTATTTTTCGTAATTACTTCAACGGCTGATACTAAGTAACCTAGGCTTGCACAGTCTTCACAACACATTTTTTGAGTGTGGAGTGCATTCGGGAAAGCGTTCTTGCCATTTCCTGGCGGCTGCTCTGAACCCATCACGACACTCGCCCAAAATTTGCAACATGTCAGCAGCTTCCCTATTTTTATGAACCATTCTAACAACAATAAAATTTTTCAAACGCTTTGACTCTTCTGACGAGAAGTCTTGCTGGATTTTGTTTATAAACACGTCCCCTACGCCGCAATTATAAAATCAATGTACGACTGAAATATTGATTTATTACTCAGTATTAGCCGTTGAAGTAATTACGAAAAATAACTTATCTTTGTGATTACAGCGCCATTTGTCAGGAACATGGAAAAAAGTTTCAGACAAAAACTCCATATTTTTCAGTTGAGAATCCAAATCTGCATTTAAAAGTAGGGATTGCTATTTAAAATTTGAAAGTTGCACCCTCCTTACCCTCAGGGGGTGAGGCGGTGGACTTGAATTTGGTACTTTTAAATAGAATCTTAGAAATCATTTTACACGTATTTTTTCTTGTTTCAATCCGTTCAGCATTTCACGAGATATTTGAGTGGTACGGGTGGTCTGAAACACCCGGTATATAATCAAACACAACATCTCATCATTCCACGACTAGTCGGTTGCTATGGAAACAGTAGGAAGTAAAATTTTGAGATATATCCCTCAAATTTTAATCAAGTTATAGAAAATACAATTTTAGTTGTATATTATATGCACAAAATGACATTTTATATCATTAAATTAATAAGACAAAAGAATTGAACATCCTTCAGTGATGCTTTCTCCAGATATTCACCAATTTTTTCTTGAAAGTAATAATTTGTCATTCCGTGCATATTACTTTTAGGTCAACTTTGCATTTTGATATGTTATTCCGAGAGAATAATTTGACATAAAGCGTAACAAAATTAGGTCGTCGTTTTTTTTCTTAGAAATACTTACATCATGAAAATTTGGACTGAATAGGACGGAATTTCATTCATAAAAGGATGAACTACAAGTGCATAAAATTGAAATTATCTCTTGGTGAAGCTTTAAATATCAAAACCGTAGAATAATAGATTAGAGTATTCAACTTCGCATGCTTGAAAACTGAATCAACATCATTAAAATCGTATTAGTTGCCATATCTTCAGAGCCAATAAACATATCCATATGATTTTCAATTATTGATACTTCAAGAGGAACCTATTTAATTTTGGGATCAAATAAAAACTATAGATAAATTCTTGTTCATTATCTAGTAACAAAGATACAGTCGATATAATGGGAACAGGCAGGTTCATCGCAACTGAAGAAGTTTCGCACACAGATGAGGCGTTTCAGAGATAATACTTACAGCAAGAGGATGCATAGAAAAGCCCAAGAAAAATACTTCAGAGTGAGTTCCAAAAATTGCTGTAATGACACAATTATCAGGGAAACTTAGATATAATTGAGCTTTGAAGAAAAATTTGTCTGGGCTCGTACTTTGAGAAACTAGAGAATATTTAGCAATCGCACGATTAGATGAAAGAAGTTTGATCAAATTTTTCATCGCTTTGATATTTAGTACCTCTCTACGGCCTTGCCCAAATATCCAGATTATAGAAAATCAAAAGTTCCAGAATTGTCAGTTTAAACAACTTTTGAACAAGATACTGTTCAAAAAACAAGCAAGAAACAAGCTGAAAATGTTGCTCAATTTCCAAGGTTAGATTAATGAAGTTGATCAGAAGGGCTGTAAATTTGTCCAACCGGAAGTCATTGGAGCTTCATAAATGTTTGGATGCAACGTACATGATTCCTAATTGGTTTAATGTCATTTCAGTTATTTGTTTGCTCAAAATAATACCATTTTCATATTTTTTCTTATCATTTGAAAATATTTTCCCGAATATCAAAATACATAAGAATGAGAATTGCTCAAGTTCTGGGAGCATATTTCAAAATCTTCTTAATCATATGCAATCATATAAAATTTCTAGCTGTAGCTCAAGAACACTCAATGTCGAGGTGAATTCATAGATTACCTTCAAAATCAAGAGTGAAAGTTACCTAACGGAATTCCAAATAAAAGTTCAATAAATAGTTCCGTTCAAATCTTGAACTACATATTTGGCTTCCGAACAATGTCACATAAGTTTTAATCACACATTACGATTAGCATTCGCTCTAGTTTACTTTTAATGCAATCAATTAGTATTCAGCTCGATTTAAATTGGCCAAATAAGCGCATAAATTCTATCATCAGCAGACAGTAATCGACAGATCTAAATTTAATACCTGTACAGTCATCATGAATTCAATTGCCATTTTGATAATACGTGTTTGTGAATTTGAATACTGTTATGGATGTGAAGATTGCCTATATAATCATAAAGATGAGAGAATTATCTAATGATATGTCAGCTCTTAATCGTAAATATGTTTATTTCTGATTGATCATTCAGTTTTGCCTCCAGTCATTGACAGATCTGAAATATATTGTGCCAATTGCAATAGAGTTTATCAATATGATGATTCCCATCTGGTAAGAGTATGATGATATTCTAAAATTTCTTGCAATAACAAAAGATGAGATTGAGAATACAATGTAAACAATATTAAGTGAACTTTTCAATCAAAACAGAATATTATTTTCCATATTAAACAATATAAGTTCAGCAGAGTCTGTACTGGATGCAGACCAATTCACAGCCCCTCCAAAGGTTAAAAGTTAAACCACTTTAAATGTCTGGAAAAACGTCGATAGCTTCTTTCTAACCCTTGACTTTTCGAACGATGAACAAGAAATAGAAATATTAAACTTGGAGTATAAAAGTTTTTGAGTCTGAAAAATGATAATCCGTGTAATTCTCAGCTTTGTTTGCTTCTTTATTCAAAAAATCCCTTCTCAGGGAGACATGAAAAATAGCAGTGGATAGAGTTACTGTAATTATCAACTTATTGCTTACAGTGTGCAATATTGACGGATATAATATTTGTGAGCTATCCTCAAGCTCTGGTCTCAGTGTTTAATGTTCACATATTATTTTGTTTAATATTGATTCATAGTCCAGTGAATGAAGGTGACTTTTCCTACGAAAAGTCCGATGGTCCTGAATTTTAATTTGCTTGTAAAGTACAAGTATAGAGCTCATTCTTCTGGTGTTCTTAGAACTCTGGTAATATGGTATTGTTAATGATAAACATCAAACAATCTAATAATCTCACTTCCAGATACAGCACTAATCAATTCAATGAATGTGAACTGACACTCCTCATTGTCATCTCCCAGGAAAGAATAATTTACTCCATTACTTCGTCAATTGTGCGATCTGGCCTAAATTCTTTTGCAAAATCAGACATCGAGGGTACTTGATATAACTTCTTTTGGCAGTCATGAGGGCATTGAGCGTCAGCGGCGATCAAATCCAAGTCTGAAGAGATGCGAGCTATCATTTTCTTGACCCATTCGCCTCCTCATTTTCTAGTTGCTTCTAGAAATTTGTCTCGTGTTTCGTGTTTCTCAACCAAATGAGCTATGAGCCTCTTCGAAACAATAAGTCTTTGTTGAGCTCTCGTGTAATCTGGAAGTATTTCTTCCCTACATAGGAAATAATGTTTCCTGAAGGCAAAAACTTCAACTTCTGACCTGAATTGTGGTAGTGATGATGTTCTTCTGAATGGTCTATCTTTCATCTGCTAATGCTATAATCTTTTAAACAAGAACTGTGAGCTTGGATCTCATCTTTGTCCTCCAACAATTTGGTATCATCCCTCCCCCTCTTTTTTAAAGCTTGCTTTCTTCAAAATATCCAATCCTTTTTCTTTTCACAGTAACTGCTACTCCTTCTTCTAAACTCTTCGCACATATAAAACACTCGTTGTCTGACATCTCTTGGCTTGTAGAAGCTATCGTTCTCACATGTACCAACCAACCCACACTATAGTCATCTCATACATTCAAATCCAAGACTCGGTAGTAGATTCAGAATGATCCAAACAGCCGGAATACTACCAGTAAACCTAGGTTGGGAGGGTGTTAAGGGCCTTTCTAGTCTTCCTTCTTTTCCTATTCCACCTCACAAAGGTTGCTTGAGCAGATGGTCTTTTGACAGAAGGTAACGGTAACGAAGAAGAGTATCCGATCCATTCATTGCCCTCTGTCAATGAGCAGCACAAACATTAGGCAGAACATGTAGGAAATATATGTGATATTGGTATTTATTATTAACAATACAAGATCACCTGAGTTTGATAAATGTCACAGAAATGAGTCTTAACAATCTTAGGCCAGAGTGACAAAAATGCCATTTTCCCATTTTTCCTTGAATTTACCCCGACTCTTCAGAATTTGAGGTTGAATAATGTTTGAGGCATGAATTTTGTATAATAATTGAATGCTCAACAACTTTCATACGAGCTAGTTGTCTCCAAAATGAGATCTTCAAGGAATATTTGTGAATCAAAGTGACAAGAAAGTTGAAATTCTGCAAAATTTGAGATTTTATCTTTATTTCGCTGCTCCATATCTCGGTAACCGTCGATCGTACAAAAAAAGCTTAGAGGAGCATATTTGTTGAAAATTTTGTCCTCTGAGTAGTTAAATTTATATATGCGAAAATGCAAGAGAAAAAATTAGAAGTAAAAAATTCAAAAAAGTGGATATAAACAGATTGATTGATGTATAATAATAACAATACCAAATCATCAGGGCTCCGAAGAACATCGAAGAATGAGCCCTATAAGAATCTTGGGCCAAAATGACAAAAATGCTATTTTTCCATTTTCCTTCAAATTCACCCCCACTCTTCAAAGTTTGACGTTGAAAAATGTTTGAGGCATAAATTTTGTAGGTATTTGAATGCTCTACAATTTTTACTCAGCTAACTTTTCTCCGAAATGAAGTCTTCATGATATTTTTGTGAGTCAACGTGGCAAGAAAGTGAAAGTTTTGCAAAACTTGAGATTTCACCCCTATTTTTCCGCTCCATATCTCGGTAACCAGTAATAGTACAAAAAAACTTGAGAAGCAGATTTGTCGAAAATTTTGTGCTTTGGTAGTTGAGATGATATTTGCAAAAATGCAAAGAAAGAAGTTATACCTATGTTAGAAAATCAAAAAAAGTGCTGTATAACAAAAGTTGCCATGGGGCTAGGATGACGAGAACTTGAATTTCCACAAACAGCATATAAAAAATTTAGGACTATCGAACCTTTTGTAGGGTAGTCTCTATTCACTGAACTATCAATATTAGTACATTTTCTAATCATATTATGATAATTAAAATCAACTTTTATGCAGCATTGGGACAAATTAATTCAAGTACACCGTGTACTCATTATCCTCATCAATGATTACATTATACAAAAGTTCGTGTCTGCAACGAACCTAGTAATTTTCCCAATCACATCAAATCAACAATTGTATCAACCTACATTTATACTGAGCTGTTGCGAATTCGTTTAACCAAAATTCATCACACATACATCTTTCAATTCGACACTCGTTTTACTTGTCCTTAGCAACACTTTAAGCACTTTCTAAGTAGAACGACGTTTATGTTGATGCATCTTGAATGGTTGTGCTATGAATATTGCATGTACGACGGGCGATTGAAGCATAAAAAGTTGAAGAGCATCAACATCAGATTGATCGATATTCATAGGGACTCTGCATCTTCGATTTCATTAATTGAATATTGGACAGCTGAATTTGAACGTAATCGTAAGAAAATTCTTGATGATAAGCGCCCAATCCGCCCAAAGAGATAACCCTGTCAGAAATACCTAGTTCATCATATCCATGGAATAATAAAAGGCACGATATTTTGTGTGATCATCTGAGAATAAAGAGTCCTTATTTCAGATAGATACTGCATTTGCTCTTCATTGGAACAAATGCGATCGTCTAACCATTTCGAAGAAGTGTTTGGTGATCTAAACCATGATTTGAATATATTTTTATTGAATATTTTCTAATTGTGAACGAAATATGAATCAATCACAACACATCAGAATTCAAGGAATAGTCGAGACAGTTTGCGAATCGAAGTCGAAGAAGAATGAGGTTCGTCAGTCGGCCAGGGGTGGGATTCTATAACTATGTCTGTTATAACTCAAGTACGTTATATAACGGATGAAAATAACACACATGGATACATCGAGCGATTCTGTTACTTTTGGTTGCTACGTACGTTATCATTGTATGTTATGTAACAGATAATAATAAGTACCATTTGCACTAGCAAACTTATTACTTATAGTGGCCAATCATAGCGCATCTTACAAATGCGCGCAAACTTAACACCTGTAAGTTTGACATGTGCGCAGGTCCATTTTCAGACAGGTCTTCGACTTGAGAAAGATATTTGACGGAAACCTTCTCATATTATCGTTGAATCACCAAGTATTCTATATGCTACAGAATATGTCAGTAATAATACTTAATACAAGATGGTAAACTTATATGGATATCTTCATAATGGGTTAGAGTGCTCAAAAAATTTTGATTTTTCTTTTTTTGAGGTTAAGTTTAGTTGTAATTCTTGAATAATTATAATTGAACAAAGGATGATACTTCTGCCAGAAAGAACAACATCAACCGAGAGTATAATTATCAAATTAATTTATTGTATTTATTCTATTGATTCAATTATAAATTTCAGATGGATAATTTTTGTTCGATTGACGGTGGAGAACAGAGAGTTTGCAGAGACCAGTTACGTGATAGCCACAATTCTTTTGAGTTATCTAATAGTTGTGTATTAGAGCATATTAAAAAGTATTTCTCCAGATTTGTCAAATATCTCTTAGAAGCTGAGCTTGATAAAAAGCTTTAATGAATAGTCTTAATTTATCAATTTGTGAGATGAAAACATATTATTTTCTGAATCATTGTACATAACTGTTGCCTGTTTTCGTTTTATTAAAACATCTGTTACATTTTCCAGAATATTTTCATGATTTTATATTTATTTACAGGAAAATTACTTTGAATGTGTAGGTAGAGCTGAAAACATTGAATATTGGTACAAAATTTTCATGCTAGAAATTTATTTGCTCATTAGAACAATTTTTTTTATTGCAGTGCAGTTTTGGAGTTATTGTACAATGGATAGAGGAATTTGCTGGCCTATCATGACCTTCACAGCCTCAATTCTTGTAGCCAATTCATTACAATAATGGTCATGCAAGACACAACATTCTTTGATAAGTACTTGACCGATGTTCTTCAATATTCTAGTACAACTCCAATAAATCTTTATTCACTTTATGTACGTTGTGAAATATCCAGCTTGATATTGTAATACACTGTATAGTTTATGTGCTGGAATAAAAGTGAGGTTAGAATAGGGACAAGATTATTATTATATTGATACAATATGGAATATCTGGTCAAAACATATATCCGTGTATTGTAAATTACTGCCTACCGTTGTAGTGCCTAGATTGGCATTCAAAAAAGCCGTCAAATTTCCTAGAGCATCTTTGAAATTCTGGCGCGTATTTATTCCGCAGTCTGTCTTGCATGCATCCAAAAGTAACATGAATTACCGAATAAGAATAGGTTTCTTGAACATTGATTATTTCTTTTGGTATTTTCGAGGCACGAAAATATACATTTTATGAATATGCCGTAATATTTTTTGTAATGTAATCTATTATTTAGAAATATATTATCACAATATAATACCATATATATTCACCTAAAAATATAAGTTTATCAATTATTATTATCGCACTTATTTGCTTGTATTTGCAGTTTGAATTTGTGATGTGTCAAAAGAATTCTATAACTGATGCTACTTTTCATCTGTTATGATAACGTACTTAAACAACTCAAGTAACTGTTATTTATATACGTTATGTAGTTACAGAATCGCAATCTCAATTTAAGAACGTTATGTAACATATTCATGGGTTATAATGTACGTTATGTAGTTACAGAATCCCACCCCAGAACAGTTATGGCCATTTTTCTTTTTGAATGCGCATAGTATTATCTACATCGACTAATTGGAAAAGAGCTAAATGATCGCTTCATTATACACAACGATTCCAGTCACCGGAATAATCAGTTGATTTAATCAGAACAGCAATCTCAACTATCTCAACTAGAATGCACGTTACAAAACTGATTTCAACGAATGTAGAAGATACTTTGGGAGACAATAAAGCACTGCAAGTCGATCCAATACCTACTAATTTGGCCTTATGCACGACTTGAAAGACAATCCTTCAACACTTAATATTTATTCTCATACATAAGTGCGGGTATAGTATTCCATTTTGACAGCCAATCGCAGATAAAATGACTTCAAATAGTAACAAATAATTTTTCTTAGGATCACTTAATGACTGAGTTGGAACATAATCGTTTTTCATGTAATGAATATGAAAAGAACTGACCCTACAATTTGATAGTAAGCTATATTAAGTGACACCTAGTCAAATATGACATTCGTTTCTTTGATTTCCAAACACTATATTTTAATATTCTTAATGAAGTTTCAGGAAGAATGAATTTCAAGACTATGGAAATGATAGCTAGATTATTAATCTGTGCATGAATAAAATTGGAAAAGATATGAAGTCATACAAGTCGGTTTGCAAGATTCTCAAACATGTGTCCCTAGCCGAGTATATAACACAATAAAACACAACCTCAGCGAAAAATTATAAATTTTTCATGAGAGAATCGTTCACATGTAAACGGACCAAAGCAAACTGTTTCCTATTTCCTGTTTCCGTTGAGAAGAAGTCGATCTGTACGTGACAGTTCACAGACGTTGAGGTAACATGAAATTCTGAAACAGGAATCATATTTTTGGAGTCATTTTAAATTCAAATGAAAGTCTCTGACGTGATATTGTGTCAAAAGTATGATTGGTGAGAAAATATTTGATACTTTGTTTATAATACACTATTGTAGTAGGCAATTGGACATTTCAAATCGAGAGTATAATGTGATGGTATATGAGAATATAGAATAGGGACGGTTGTGTGAGAATTCATGCAAAATAGATCAAATTGATCTATAGTTTCACATAATGCATACAATCATGGGAATGAGTAATTTTACTATTTTCTTGACATTCTGATTAATAATAAACTCTGTTCAGCAGAACTATGAATGAATCAGTGTTGCTAATCCAGTTTATTGAACCATGAGTTTCCGTCCGATATTTCAATCATTAAAATCTTTCTGTCAATTTCAAGAACTCCTTTGCTCGTCATTTTTAGGTCCACTCGTGCTAAATCAATCTAATAGATATAGATATTACCAATTATCACTGATTTTAGGTCTATTTCCAATTATTGGTGGAAAGAATACTTGAAAGGAAGACTTATTGAACGTTAATCATCTAAGATTGATCAAAAGCAGATGTTGATTCAGTATATTATCACCTGTCTACGAAATTTAATTAAAGACTCCGAGAGTTTTTCCGTGATTTCGTCTTCAATCTTCTATCCCCGAATTTAAATATAAATCAGAGTCTCTTCTTTAGATAACGGTTAAAGTTCCGGAATCGATTACAATTACACCGGAGCGCTCTGGGTTCGTGCGGAGCAATCCCGGACTAGTCCAGGGCCGAGAACACGGAACAATATCGCATCGCGGCAGACACTGAGCCGCCTAACCCGATGTAATCCCCAAATACCGATTCACTTGCAACTACTGATCCGAGTGCAAAAGTCTGTGTATGCGTGATTGAGAAAGACGGAGAGAGAAATAGGAAGATAAGAAGAAAGAGTAAAGGAAACTAGGGAACAGAAAAAACTGGTGTGTAGTTAAGACCACATGGTGGTACTGGAACTTTTTGAGGTACTATGAATGTTAGATAGACATAAAACTCTAAATACTCTGCTATGCTGGAGATCTGCCATTACTTGGATTCTTTTTTGTATTGAGAAGTTGTTATTGACTATCTCCTTTTTGACAATAGTTGAGAATGAATTATTTATTACTCATTCACATAAATTCAACACTTTCTGAGCAAACTTTAACTATCAATATATGTATAAAAAGTATTGAACGATAGAATGAAATGCTCGTAGCCTCATCGTACAAAAATTGCAAAACTAGAAATTGCATGTCGAAAGTTCATGAATGAAAAGTCTATAGCAGGCTCGATATAATTCAATGAGCATATAATGTAGAAGAAACGATAGTCCAATAATCTAATTTTTGTTATAGTTGTCTGCTAGCCATTTCCCAAACAAATTCTACACTCCCGAAGTACTCATTTCATCACATTGACAGCTTACTGAGCGGTTTTCACTGTAACAATTGTGTTTTTCATCTTGTTCAATTTAAATTGAAAATTGTTGCTTGAAATCCTTCCCCTTCCGGGTACTTTTTTAAGCACTTAGCTGAGTAACGGGCTTAATTGAATTTTTGCCTTAAATTGATGGATGCAGACAGCTCTTTATGAATATCTGACCTATCTAATCTCGAATTGACTATAAAAAATTGAAGAATTATCTAGATGATGAAAGTGCGTTTTTGACAGCTCATGAATGCTTATTACTTTAGAGATTTCGCAAATTACCATCTTCCACAATTACTGAGCTTGAAATCTAGCAGTTTGGGCAAACTTACGAAACAGCAGCTTCCATTTAGTACTAGTTTCAAGTTGACAGTTTGATAGGTACATAATTTATGCATGTACAAACTCGAAAATACCTTTTCATTGTTTAGTTATTGACTGACGGGAGGTCAAGTGCTGTACCTTTAAATGATACTTTGATCTTTATCAAAGCTATATAAAAAAATACACTAAAAGTAAACAAATTTTCATCCTATAATAATAATTCATTCTAATAAGCTTCAAATTCGCGTCAAACAAGTCATTGAATGAATCCCGGACAGATTTGACAACTGTACATAATAATAGTGACACCCGCGGCCAAAGTTGTAACTAAATTTTTATCTACTTTAATAAATGTTAGTTGCCATATCCCTAATGTCATATATATCTATGGGCATTATTTCACTTGAAACAAGTAATTGAATAATTTAATCTTCCACAATCACTGAGCTTGAATTGAAGCAATTTGTGCAAACCTACGAAACAGCAGCTTTTATTTAGTACCAGTTTCAAGTCTAAATAGTATACGCTATGTCAGTAGCGCTGTGTGTGGCGCGAGCGCCGTCCTGGTGGCGACACTTGGCATTTGTTTACTAATATGTTTAATATCGTGACCCTGATCGTGACAGTCAATAAATTTTGAGGTATTCACGTAATTTGCAAAACTGGCACTCAGAATTAGCAGAAAGTTTGTTACAATGACAGTAGTACTTCGAGGCGGGTCTTAAGAAGTTGATTTATCTATATTTAGATCCAAAATTTTGAGCAAAGGAAAAAAATTGGTACAAAGTTTTCATGTCAGCGACGAAGAAGAAATTGAAAATAACGAAGAAGATAGTAAAATTATGGCAGTTACTTTGCGCGAAACGCCTGGCACATTTAGTGATGGGACAAATCCGAATTTGTATAATGTATTGGTCAAGATATGTGTAAATTATTATAAGTGTAAACATAGTTTTCTACTTGACATGATAATATGTACGTTCGGGTGTACTTTTTGTATGTTCTGTTTAATTATTATCTGAATATTGAATCGGTAAACAATATTAATTTTCCTCGTGATTTTACATCATTTCATCTGATATTTACGAGTTTTTTTTATAAATTGGAAATAATCTGTGTGACTATCATAAGAACTTTTTGATTTGGTGGGTTTTGAATTCTTCATTATGGAATCAGCATCATTCATGCCTAATGATTTAATATTTGCTTGTCATATACGAGTTATCCGAAAGCATCATTCATTTAAATAAGTGAAAATTCATTAATAAGGATCCATTAATGATATTTTATCTTCAATTTATAATCTATGATAATATTGTTGGAATATAATTTTAATAATTCAATATAAATATAATGTACAAACATTAAACAATTTAAAAAATGGAAGAATCATCTAGATGATGAAAGCGCATTTTTGACAGCTCATGAATGCTTGTTACTTCAGAGATTTCGCAAATTACCATCTCTCACAATTACTGAGTTTGAATAAAGCAATTTGGGCAAACTTACGAAACAGCAGCTTCCATTTAGTACTAGTTTCAAGTTGACTATTTGATAAGTACATAATTTATGCATGTACAAACTCAAAAATACCTTTTAATCTTCATTGTTTAGTTATTGACTGACGGGAGGTCAAGTGCTGTACCTTAAAATGATAATTTGATCTTTATCAAAGCTATATAAGAAAAATACACCAAAAGTAAACAAATTTTCATCCAATAATAATAATTCATTCTAATAAGCTTCAAATTCGCGTCAAACAAGTCATTGAATTAATCCCTGACAGATTTGACAACTGTAAATAATAATAGTGACAAACGCGGCGAAAGTTGTAACTAAATTTTTATCTACTTTAATAAATTTTAGTTGCCATATCCCTAATGTCATTGTTTGGCACTGTTTCACTTGAAACAAGTAATTGAATAATTTAATCTTCCACAATCACTGAGCTTGAATTAAAGCAATTTGTGCAAACCTACGAAATAGCAGCTTTCATTTAGTATCAGTTTCAAGTCTGTAAATAGTATAGTTGCTGAGATCTCAGCGTCACGCCAGCCAGCCAGCCAGCCAGCCAGCCAGCCAGCCAGCCAGCCAGCCAAAGTGAATATAATAGCGCTTTTTTCGGAAAAATGCGCTAAAAACACTAACTGCTTATTTCTAAAGTTCGCTAATATAATAATAAATCTGTGTTCTTCACATGATTGCTGTAAAAATTTATAAGTACAGGTATTAGTTGCAATTGCAAACATGCAGC
The DNA here is from genome assembly GCA_963989225.1 of Dromius quadrimaculatus. Taxonomy (NCBI): domain Eukaryota; kingdom Metazoa; phylum Arthropoda; class Insecta; order Coleoptera; family Carabidae; genus Dromius; species Dromius quadrimaculatus. The sequence continues at coordinate 10,182,453 of OZ022325.1, read as the reverse complement.
TGCAGTTTGCATGTAAATTAACACAGAAAGTATCTGCTTCAAGACTGATCAGCCAATGATTTGGAATCGTCCAGCACAGTTGGATGAATATCATAAGAGTGTAAGGATTGATAGTATGTACTATATTATGAAAGCAAGCTGAGAAGATAACTTTTTCACAGTTTCTTACGCCCATTCGCGATTCGGAAATGAATAAAATTTCAGTTCACCATTGCGCAATTGTGTGTGCGAACACTCAGGAACACAACAAATTAAACCTTGTCCCGATGATTTCCACTTTTTCAAAGGAAATTTCATATTTATTTGCCTCAAAAATTCAGTTTGGCTTTATGTTCTTTTATATTTGATTGGACAGCTCCAGTCAGTATTAGTAACGAGCTTATAACTTCTATCGCATGGAGTTGCGTTCGTCGCTATTGACATAGTATAGTTGCTGAGAGCTCAGCGTCACGCCAGCCAGCCAGCCGGCCAGCCAGCCAGCCAGCCAGACAGTCAAAGTGAATATAATAGCGCTTTTTTCCAAAAAATGCAGTTACACATCGTTTGAGGGTCTAGAGCTCTAGATTTTATTGAAAGAGAGTTGATTAACTCAAGTGCGATAATATATCACACTGTTTTGATTTTTTTTCATTTCACTTACTAGATTTGATTACTGTGTGATCATTATCAAACCTTAGTGAGAACAAAGATTGTTCTCAACGGGGTCTTGTAATTTTACTGCTCCCACCAGAATCTGATAATGATCACGCAGCGATCGGAACCGATAACTGAAATATAAAAAACTAATGCTGTCTTATTTAGAACTAGCAAATCATATAACACTAATCAATTAAATGGAGCAATAATAACAATAATAATTCTTAATTAGTTGAGTAAAGTTCGACATGAATAGATTCTTGTATGTTAACATCATTTGGAAGATGTCAAGCAAGGATTAATTTTTTAATAATGATGTATTAAGCCTAGAGCGGAACATAATTAATAAATGTCGTCTCCAATTTCCTAAATGGAACGGTTGAGCCGAAACCAGCTGATATTTAAATGTACTGTTAACTAATTAATATTACATCCGTCAGTCACTTAGTCCCCTTCAATTAACCTTTATTTACATGACAACTCCCGTTCTAAACAAATGTCGGCTCTGGGCGTATCTTCAATTCAAGTTTCGAGATTAATACCTGTCTCCTTTACGTCGTATTATTAAGCAGGAGGATTTTCTTGATTCCGAAGAAGACTTACATCAAGAAATATGAGAAAATTTCTGATAAAGTTCTTGAAATATATACGTCTTGAAGAAAATTATTTTGTGAAATGGATATTTCTCATAACGAATTAACTAAATGACGTGAAAGAATGAGGGAGAACAGGTCAATTGCCAACTGGACCAGACATGGTATTAATTTCTTATCATCATCACATTTGTCAATTGGGTTAACGTTTAAGACCAGCTAAAGTGTAGAATTACCAAATGCACCAAATAATAATTTCCAGTAAACGCAGAAACCTCAACTCAAACTCAAAAACCCGTCATATTTGTTTGGATATAAGAATTCATCTAGGTAATTAGTTCTTAATTATGTGATCACCTATTTTTTGCTAGAAAATTTTGAAAAACAAATATGTCGCATCGAAAATTTTATGATTTGAGCTAGAAGAGACTCAGGAATTGTGATTTTTCTTTTGTTTGTGAACATGGCAAGTGTGTAAGCCTGCTACAATTCAAGGATTGGAAGCCAGCATTACTTGCGTTATTCGCCAAATACCATTCGAAATACTCGGACACGTCATCGAAAACTGGAACTTCAAAATGGACCATGTTAGCCGTAGTTAGGGCTAAGATTTGAAAGTAATAATATCAAAAATTAGATGCAGATATTGACTCTTCTGTATGATGATGAAGAAAACCCAATAAAATTGATTATCAGATAATTTTTTTCATTTTGATAAAAGTACCTCCAAATGAATCACTCATTAGATGATACGTACGAATATAGTATTGAATTCCGCACATAGATGCTCATATCCACAGTTTCGTGAAAAATCTCTATACAACGGTTGATTTTTGTCTGATAATAATCAATTAAAAATGTGAAAAATGCGGGCATACCTAACATCATGATTTCTGTATTTCTCATGAATATTTGTTCTCCTGTAAATATTGTGGGTACGCCTGTAGGAGAGTGTATTCAAATAAATGGATAAATAAAACTATTCAGGAATTTCGGCAGATATTGTTGTCGATTTCCAGAAAGCGATACATAAAGCTACTTCCCAGATAGCAAAGAAATATTCCAAGAATAAGCAGAGAATATTTTTTCCGAATATTCAGCTATTGTTGGAATATCCTATGTTTATCGGTATATATTCGTGGGATATTGATAGAATATTCCCATGTCCCGATATTGCATATCCTATAAATATCCCAGGAATCATCCTGAAATATGCTATGAATATATGATGTTATATTCCTGGAATAATCTATGAATCTCTATAAAGTAAATGTTCAATATATGCTAAGAATATTATAGGGATAATTGAAATCATATTCTTGGAATATTCTGAGCTGGCTTATAATCATATTGAAGCTATATTTTTTTTGGAAATAAATAAAATAAAATATAAATAAAAATATCTGTGACAAGAAACTCAATTAATAGGAAATATTTATTCTTATATGAGTACAATTGAGAAAAAAAAAATCACACTCATAGAACTCACAAAAATGTAAAAATACATTGCGTATTGCACTTAACTTCCAGAGTTGAAGAAATATATATGATATGAAAAAAATAAGACCATATTTGCGATTGCAACAAGATACAAATGTAGATATACATTATATAATCTATTGATTTCTAATTTTCATATGTTCAGGAGCCTTGCTTAGCCGTTTGGCAATTTTTAATTCAATTTGTTTCCCTGTGACATTTCTGGCGGTATGGTTCTCCTTGGCAGATTCCTAAATGAGAAATCATTTGAAACAGATAATATTAATTATGATAAAACAATGCTTTATCAATAATTGCAGTAGACAATTTGAATTTTTTGTTCTCTTTATAGTCCTACCAACTATATCCAGTGGCTGATTCATTCGCAAGAATTCTTGTCATCACTCTTCTTAATAATTTGCCCACATTTTCCTTTTTAATTTGAGCCATCGGATACCTGGAAACACATTCATTCTGTATATTTACAGGGTTTCATACAAATACCAAGTGAAATGAATGAATATTCATTCAAGAGAAAGAAATAATAATATTAATGTTCATTTAAGAAATCTTTATGTGTTGGTTCAATCAATTGCCAAAATGAAAATAAAATAGAATACTTACATTTTTCAGAACCAATCCTCACACAAACAAAGAAATATCCGATACCATGTGGCTGCGATAAATACGACACGGTGACTCACATCTTTATAACTCAACTGTAAAACTTTCACTAAAATCGGCAGAGCATTGTAATAACTTTGTGCATCTTCTACAGGTCAAGATTTGACAAAAATATTCCATACATACCAAAACATTTTATAATATCACGTCATGAATGTAGTGTCTGAAAATTTCATGCATTCATTCATCATTATTCATTTATTTTCTTCTACTGCGTGAATGAGATACTCCACTACTATCAAAATTTGATAAACTTCCATGAAAATATGGAAATATTGGATTAATAATAGATATAAGTAATAAAAATATATTGAACATTGCTTTGTTCTAATGAAAAGTCGATTTCATACTTATATGACGTCAAGATGACGTCCAAAAGCTTATCATTTTTCTCAAACAGTGGGTTCCATAGCTGTACAAATTCATGAGAAATTTGATCTTATTCATGGAAAAAATATGTTGCGTTATGATTTGATGTACTTATAAATCAATGGGAATGTATGGGAAAAGTTGACATATATATCATTTCTATTTATCGAATGCTATTTAGAAACATTTTGACAAACCTCCAAATTTCACAGGCATGGGCAAAGAAAGAAAACTAGTCAAACTACTGAGTATTGTTTGGTCGAAAGAAGAGTGATTTTGACAAGTAAATTTGTTAAATTAATAATTTATCTAGCTCGCGATCTACCTAAAAACATTAAAAATAATTACGCCACCTATTTCACTTTACGTCAATATTCTCAAAATGTTTGATGATGAATAAGACTACCGTTTGAGTGACAATAAAACCTTTGGACGTCACGGAAAATTTCCCAATCTAAAAAAAAAATATTTCTAAATTGCTACGAGGCTCTTTTGATTCGCATGTTCAAAATACTTCCATTTAGTCATGTCTCAAACTACTCTGATCCATTTGAAAATTTTATGTGTCAATGATTTAAGTCGGATTTAGGCTAATTTTCAATTAATTATTCAAGCCATATTCCAATGATCAAGTAATAAAATAGATGCATATTCAAATTAGATAGATGTGAAATTTTCCTGTCTTAAATTATTTTGAATAAAGAAATTAAGTTTTTGCAGAAATAAAAGAATTAAAGTCTAGACAAAAGACTTTGGGAGCATAGAAAAAAAATTTGAGTATTTTTATTTGCTCCCAATAATTCACTAGACAAAAATGTTGAATTAAGTCCATTATTTTTTTTTTTCTCCGACGAGAAATGTATATGAAGTACGGAAATAAAAGTGAGATATTATTTTTCTTATGAAATTTTACGATAATTGAGATCTGTTTTTATATTGGGTTTGTTGAAATCTAAATTCTTGTTTTGGTTACAATTGAAGTCGTTCATCTCTTTTATCCTAACCTGTTATAACACAATCATAAATGTCTCCATTGGCCTCACCACCAACAATCGTTTTCAGCTATGAATAAAGTTTATAAAGCTAAGCAAAATTGAATATAACATGAATATCTATCATATATTCTACTAAGAATATACAAAATATGATAATCTTTGAATATTTGTATCAAATATTCTAGGAATAATTTAGATAGACTATTCTCAGATGATCTATAGTATATAGGAATATGCTATGTATATTAATTATGAATATTCCAAGAATAAGCAAAATAGGATATTTCCAGAAGATTTATAGGCTGTTGGAATATACCATGTATATTTCGAATATCCAGGGCATTCACAGGACAACTAGAGAATATTCTCAGGACGTTATTGCTATCTGGGTTATAATTGGTTTTGTGTGCCAAACATCATAGGATGTGGGTTTGTTTCACTCACTCATGAATGAGAGAAATTCACTGTCCTGGTTAATCTTCAGAATATGAAAAAGAAAATTGTGAACGCATTAGATATCTTATTTTTGAGTCATATAAAGTGAAAAATTTTTTTGTAGATTTTTTAGCTTAAATTATGCCAAATTATGACAAAATTAGAATTGCAGAGTGTACAGTAAATATTCACTTATTCCTCCAGAAAAGTACACTTTGTCTGCAGCGTCGAATAATATAACTACATAATGCTTGGTAATCATGCAGTCGTCTATCTTTCTTATTCCTACAGATATTTTGGTGTCCATTCAAAACGAAATTTATTTGGAAATACAGAGGTACCTAGAACCATCCTGATCATACACCTCTAGAAAGGAAAAATGTATGAACTAGATTACATGAATAAAGTGGAAATAGAACCTGAATATTACTAAAATTTCATTTTCTTAATTCTGAGCACTTCGAATCGTTCTACTTCGAGTAGCTATGACCTACGTAAAAAAATCTGGTTATGTGTCACCTAAAATAGCTTTCAGTCATATCTTATGGCGTTGAATATTTTCTTTCAAAAACATTAAAAACTATCCTCAGTTGCATTGAAAAACCGTAGGTAGAAAAATATCACTCTAAAGATTCTGTCCCAATATGTGTTGCTGATTCCTTGTAATCGTGACAGATTTCAAATACAACTGCGGTGTAATGTCCGGATAAGTCCTCAATCCTCTTGAATCTGGTGGATAGCTCAAAGCCCTGAAAGTGTTGAGATATCTAAGCACAAGGCTCAGTGAGGAACTACCGGTATCATCAGTTTCAACACACTTGTCCCTCGCTGGTAACCTGGTCAGGATAACTACAGTCCCACTGCTTAATCCCAGCCGTTGGTAACCTGGTAAGGATCACTACCGTCCAAAGTTGCTCACTGCTCCGTTGGCAGCCAGCCACACTCCACTAAAGCTCAAAGCTGCTCGCTGAGCTGTCGGCAACCAACCTCAGTTGCATCACACACGCATCTGGCTTCAAGCTGTACCATAAACACTCCATTTTCACATACATGTATTTTCCCCCTACTGGGCCCAAAGCTGCTCGCTGAACCTTCGGAGGCCACTCACAGTTGCATCACACATACCCGGCTTAAAGCCGTACAATAAACACGCCATTCTCGCACACACTTGGCTCTTAGCCATACCAAAAACACTCTACTTTTACACACGCCCGACTCCAAGCCGTACCATGAGCACTCCACGCTGATCTACATCTAGCACAAGTACTGTCACTTCACCAACTCTGTGAAACCCAAGTATTTATTATCTGAACGATGAAACTAAACTTCCAGAATAACTCAATACTCATCATCCAGTTATGAGCGATCACATAACTAATTTAAATAATAAATTGATAGATTGATGGAATCTGGCGATGATGATTTTTTTCATATAACAGCTGTAACATCACATTCATATTGAAGCATAAACTGGCAGATTCGCATGATGTGTCATCCTTTCCCAGAATGTCTTTCTTATTGGAATTGTGACCGCTGGCACCCGAGAAAACCTGTTTGAAAAATGCATGGTTAGCTAGAATTTTTGTTTGCCAATTTCATTTAGTTTTAATAAATCTTGTGTGGGGGTTCGTCATATCGATAATAATAAAAATATCGTTGAGAAATGAGAGCTGGAAATTTTGTAGCAATTACTCTGAGTGATTTATGCGAAAAATCTCACCTGTATTCGAATATCAGTGTACAAACACATTAAAAAAATGTTAGAATAAATGAAATATATTTGTTGGAATATAAATTCAAGGTGAAACAGTGGTGAAGCATGAATTTGTCCGCGGAAAAGTTAGTTTTTATCTTTGACCACGAACCCTCAAGTACAATCTTCTATAATAAATGATTCTTCACAATTGTTTTATAGCAGCATGCGTGAAGAAAAAAGAGTCAGCTCAATATCTTGTGTTCGTTCAAAGTTTAAAGGCAAAGTTTGACGATTAGGAAAAGATGAATTTAAAACGTTATCAAGTGTAAGCTACATCTATTGGCGATATATAACATCCAAAACGTCGTCTAAATAATAACAAATGAGAACAAAAATTAGTATCTGGTGTCTTTCATGCACGTCGTATTCTAGAGTCAATAAAATAGCTTCATTACTTGCGATTGTGGGGAAGTTTCAATATTCGCACCGTTAGCAACAGTTTACCAAACTTATGTATTGTATTTGCGGTTTCGAAAATCTGCACTAGAACTGAACTCGAACTCCTGAGGCTATGTTCATGTTCTTGTTATCACATCAAAGATGAACAATATTTACCAGGTTATTGAATTACAAAAATTTAAAAATAAGTTTCAACTTACCTTGTCAATGTTTCGCGAGGAGTATCTTCTTGTTCATTAGCTGAAACATTCTACCAAGGTATTTTTTCTCTATAAATGCGCTCATAGGAATTATACATGTGTTCCAACATAAATTCTGGATTCGATATTGCAGAATAAAGCATAATTCAAATTGAAAATATTGAGATTTGATTGTGGAATACAAACATCGTTCTGTGAGTATGAAATATAGTATGTATGACTGGGTAATATATACGACACATTAAATAGAAATAGGCTTGCATTCAAGCTCGGTGTAATAGAAATAATAAAATTACTCTTCGGGGACAAAATTACTTGCTTATTAATTTTTTTGTCCCGGTTCTGGCATCTAGATGCTCGATAATAATGATTTTTGAAATACTCCTGTCCTGTTGGGAATAATAAAAAAAAATATATTGAAACTTATTGAGATGACATTACTAAGATACCATTTCCGGAATAATGAATTACATTTAGAAACATATGGTTTTTGAACAATTAATATATTTGAAATTTATTTTAGTATGTACATAAATATCTATTCCACATGCATATCCATTCTTAATTTATTTACATTGTCAATAATCGTCCAAAATAAGAAACTTCATTCCAATATGCAGAATTTTTGTTGGATGAAATTGTGAATTACTCATCACTGCACTGCTAATGCAATTTGTTGATCAAACATCGTACGTTCTGCTCGATAGTCCATCATCTGCATTATACTCAAGTCGCTGAACACATGAAGTGATCACGTGTATACCGTGTGCACGCTAAGCCTGATTTACGTTGCACAAGATACATAAGCAAAGAGAAATTTGATTCCTCGTGTCAGATATCGTTGGTTGAGAGGATTATGTTTTAAGAGTCATTCATATAAAATGTTCCGGAGGAGACAGTAACTCTTCTAGTAGGGGAAGCTAGTAGGTCAATAATGCTCGCGCACACAGCAACAACAGTTTCATTATAGTGTACGTACATAAAATACTTCTCATTCTCTTTGATACCCCTGTATGTGTTATTTTTTTACATTCTCTTTGTATTCAGTAGCAAGAGTTTTTTTTTTTCTATATTGTTACCTCATATTAGATAGAAGTTTGATCTCTTAGACGATAAGATTCTATACAAAATTATTGAAAAAACAGAAAAGATCCATTATGGTTAGTATTACGACTTATCATTTTACATTCTGTACATATAATAGGAAAAAAACATCTTTTTATATTTGTAGCTGAAAACCAATGACTCTCACATGTGAAATTTTTATTATTTGCTTGAACGAGTTATCTTAATTTTGGAACACTTTTTTACGTGCAGGTGGAGTTTTGATTGATTATCTTCTACAAATATAATTTTTTTCCTGCCGATATGGATTGGAAAACGTGTTGATTGAAAATTAGAGTATTTACACGTAACAGTCACTAGGGTATTTTCAGTCTTCAGTTCATAAATTTTTGTCTCCCTCAGATGAAAAAATTAAGGAACAGTAAGGTCGATAGCCAGTGGTTGAATCGGAATGCTCGATCTGGAATCAGATAGAAGAATATATTAAAAATCAAACTATCGGAGAAAATCGAATTTCTGTGGTTACTCATGTAGTCCAGTTGGCATGTCGAAAAATAGGGGCAAATTAGGAAAGGATGCGAGCTTGATGAAACTTTGGTATATTGTTTTTGATCACCTAATAGTGTTATATGTATATTTTTCAACCAAAATTTCGTCAAGCAATTTCCAGGGGGAGGGAAAAACCATGAAATTTTGGCACTTTTTCAGTTTTCGTCCAGTAACTTTTTCCCTTTCATTCCTACGCCTTAGCTCATCTGATTCAATTGCGTAGAGCATTGAATTTTCGATAAGTTTGATCCAAGAAACTTGTTTGTAGACCCACTAAGTTTCAAGATACAGCACTTCAAAAAAGTGAAAAATTTCTTAAAATCTAAAAAAACATTAAAAATGGGAGTTTTGACTGGATATCTTTTATTTTTCAAATTTTTCTATGGTACCTAGTTACATTTTGCCGCAGAAATCAATCAATAACCCACTCCTCACCCTGCCTACCTATGCCACTATATCTGAAGACACGGTAGTGCCCCCACCAAAACCAGTCAAATGAAGCGCAAGAGCACTACATAACTTTCTCGAAGAGCTTTGTCGTTTTTTTGAACCCTCATAGCTTGGATTTGGATTATATCTACCAGATAAATAAAATTCTCGGGATATAATGTCAATAGTGAACTTATTAAATATATAAAGTTTCAATTGCATAGTTCTTATACTTTAAATTTTATTCACATGTGAAAAAACCCCGATTTCGTCACTGATTCGCTCACTGATGATTATCAAAATTCTTGGGTTACTTCTTGAAGTCCTAGAATGCTGAAATTTGGTATGTAAGCTAGTATTAGTACACAAACAACAACAAAATTCTGAAACCTAAAACTTCCACTCCCAACCACTTAAACTAGGGGATGGAAATTTGTATGAGACTTCCACAAATTTTGATGCTAGAGGTCTGAATATTGATACAGATACTCCTTGTTATGAATCATAGTAAAATAAAAACTTACTTCAAGAAGTGGAATCCCATCAAAAACATTTTCATGTCAAATGTTGCCAAGACGAAGCCATATGGCTCGCACTGTCAAAGAGTTATTAGATCCCATGTAGAGCCAAGCTTCTAACTCTACACGCTTTAATTCTACAAGCCATAACTTCACAATTCTACACCTCAGTCAAAATATGCGATTTGGCCATTTCGATACATTCACATGGGCATAAAGTGAGAAATTTATTCACTATACATTAGTTTTCTGTTATACAATAGTCCTGATAGTTCCCTTCTGAATGAGTGGTGGTTAGACAGGTAGATCGACAAGGAGGCTTGCAGAATTAGAGCGTGTAGGATTAGAGACTTGGCTCTCGATCTGACAATTTTTTGACAGTGCAATCCATATGGTCTCGTCCTGGCAACATTTTACTTAAGAATATTTCTGGTGGGACTCCACTTCTTTTAGTATGTTTTTATTCTACTATTATTTATAACAAGTAGTCCCTATATCAATTTTCAGACCTCTAGCATCAAAAGTTGCGAAATTCTCGTACAAATCTCCTTCCCCTAGTTTAAGTGAATGGGGGATAAAAGTTCAAATTTTCAGAATTTTTTTGTTGTTTGTGTACCAATACTAGCTCACATATTAAATTTCAGCATTCTAGGACTTCAGGAAGTAACCTAAGAACTCTGATGATCATCAGTGAGCGAGTCAGTGACGAAATCGGTTTTTTTTAAAATATCAATAAAATTTAAAGTATAAGAACTTGCAATTGAAACTTTATGGCTGGTACCACGAGCTCTATTTTTGACGATACTAGGAGCATTGTGTCAAGATGTGTTCTGACGCAATTAAAATTTTCCTAAATACTTTAGAAAATAATCTTCAGATACAAATTACGGAAAACACATATTTCTACAAAATTTATTTGAATATACATAGCTAGTATAGTCTAAAATAGAGTTTGTGGTACCAGCCAATATGTTTAATAAGTCCACTATTGACATCATATCCCGAGAATTTTGTTTATCTGGTATAATCCAAATCCAAGTTATGAGGGTTCAAAAAAACGACGAAGCTCTTCGAGAAAGGTAGGTAGTGCTATTGCGCTTTGCTTGGCTTGTCTTGGCGAGGGTACTACCGTGCCACCAGATATGGTGGCATAGGTAGGCAGGGTAAGGAGTGGGCTGTTGACTGGTTTCTACGCCAGAATGAAACTAGGTACCATAATACCGTAAATAATGTTGAAAAATCAAAGTTATTAGCGAAAACCGCCATTTTTCATGTTTTTACAGATTTTCAGGAATTTTTCACTCTTTTGAAGCGCTGTATCTTGGAACTTAGTGAGTCTACAAACAAGTTTCACGTATCAAATTTATCGGAAATTTGATGCTCTACAAAGTTAAACTTGATGATCTAAGACGTAGGAATGGAGGGGGAAAAGTTACAGGGCGAAAACTGAAAAAAGTGCCAAAATTTCGTAGTTTTTCCCTCCCCCTGAAAATTACTTCGCGAAATTTTGGTCGAAAAACATGGAGATAACACTATTGGGTGATTAAAAACAACATACCAAAGTTTCATCAAGTTCGCATTTTTTCCGACCTCAAAGTACATGTTGACTGGACTAATTGAGGGTAGATCGCACAAATTTCAAACTGGAGCTGATTCATTCAAATTCAGTATTTGTCCAAATATCTTTTTTTTCAATCCTCAAATCGTCCTGATGATGTATATTGGAGTATTATATTCAAAATGCAATTGGAATTCATAATTTGAATTTAATTATTGAGCCAAATATCAGTGTCAGTTGTGGTTCCACCACTAATCACTTTCAATCAACTAATACTGAATTTTCAAAAATTTCAAAAATTTTGAGACATTAAAAATTATAATTATTCTTCCCGCATCCAAAGAACTACGTCTCCATGTTATATTCAAAAGCTGCTAATTCCCAGCTGATTCAGAGTAATCTTCAATTATTTCATTCAGGTAATTTGCATATTATTCAGTTGCATCTTATTGTAACAAAGTTTTCAAAGTTACCACACTTCACTGAACAAATCTATTTGTAATCAATTTCTAAAGAACTTGTAATTTGTTTATAAATGGATTGTATTCAATTTGAAATTAGTAAGAAATATAATTTAGATCAATCTCAATTGTAAAGAGAAGTTGGTAATTGGACATTGATGCGTTTTTCCTACGTCACCCGAAGTTGTGAAACATCCTGTATTGTACATGAATATCAGCAATTTTTTTGGGATGAGTAGTGCCTATGAATGAAATTTAGTTTTACCATGATGATCTATACTGACAAAATTAGGTGGCAAGGGTAGCAATTTAGATGAGACTGGTAGCAGCTCAAATGGTATCCCTAGCAACTTGAAGTGATAAGGTCCATGTGATGGTGAGTCATACATAGAAGGTGATTCATTTAATGGTACTTTTTTCGTGATGGATTTTTCGACCGGTGATGCGTGAATCATGACAACTTGTCATTGTATTCTTGTTCAGTATTGTTTGAAATTTTATCGTGGAAAGACTTAGCCTGGCGAATTTCCTACAAATAATTCGGCTGTATTACAAAAATCAATGTTCTGCGAGAAATGTGTTTCGTGTACTTAGAGCTACTTATGGCCCACATACTCGGCTTACCGAGCGCTGAATTTGCTAAAAAATCTGTAGCCCAAGTTTCATTATTAGATAATACGTGACCCAATTGACCACATTCAGCACGTGGTGAACAATATATAGCGGCGGTAGTTGAAAATAGCCGGCCAGAATGTAACTGTCGATGACGCCCGTATCGCGCCATGATAACTAACTATTTGCTGCCTGAAATCAAAGCTTGCAATCTCGAGGACATTTGGTACCAACAAAACGGCGCTGCTTGTCACACAGCCCGTGGACTATTTGAAGTCCAAAATGTACATGGATAACAAAAATTGGGTAAGGGCTTTTTTCGATCAAAAAAAAAAAAATTCTTGATTACACTGTCCTCAGTTTAAATCAAGTTACCGGTCTCGATCACTGGGTGATCATCCTCAGACTACCGGAGAGACTACAAAGAAAGGAAATAACAGCGTAATATATACATACAAGCAGATAGAACTTTTAACAAAATCAAAAAATTATGAAATAGTAACTTATACAATAAAATTCCAGAAACTTTACAAGAGACAACGGCGTCAAGTAGCCCGATAGTGTCATGTTAAGTGAAAAAATGCATAAAACATCGGTAAAAAAGCAATAAAAAAACTGAATGATTAGAAAAAAAATCCCAATCTGTTCATCAAGATCCAACTACAATTGTAAAAAGCTGAAAAAAATATTCAAAGAATTTTGTAAGAACTAGTTATGTAAACTGCGAATTAAATTAAGAGATTTAAAAGTGGGGTGTGTCTAAGGTTCGTTTGGTCATTCAAATAAAAATCGACATGATTTTTTTAAGACTTCTTAACCTCTAAGTCTTCCAGGAAATCAAGGATCTTGCCATTTTTGCGTATATTCAAAATTTCAAAGTTTTTGGTAATATCAAAATCGTGTCCGCTTTCAATTAGATGATCAGCGAAGATGTTTTGAAATTTTAGTGCGCGCGCATGCTCTTTGAATCTCGTTGTAAATTTCCAATCAAGCTGCGATGATCATTTAATTGAGAGCGGACACGATTTTGATATAACCAGAAACTCTGAAATTTTACATATACGCGAATATGGCAAGATCCATGATTTCCTGGAAAACTTAGAGATTAAGAGTTCTCTAAAAAACCATGCCGAGTTTAGTTTGAATGACCAAACGAATCTTAGACACACCCCTCAATTTAATTCGCGGTTTTCATAACTAGTTCTTACAAGATTTTTCAAATATTTTTCTATTTTTTTCAGCTTTTTCCACTTGTAGTTGGATCTTGGTGAACAAGTTGGGAAATATCTCTTTATATCATTCAATTTTTTCACTGCTTTTTTTGCGATGACACTAGCGGGCTACTTGACGCCGTTTTCTTTTGTGAAGTTCCTGTAATTTTATTGTGTAATTCACTACTTTATAATTTTATGATTTTGTTCAAAGTTCTACCTGCTTGTATGTATGTTTCACGTTGTTATTTCCTTTCTTTGTAGTCTCTCCGGTGGTCTGAGGACGATCATTCAGTTATCGAAACCGGTAACTTGAATAAAACTTGAGAACAGTGTGATTGAGAATTCTGTTTTTCTTTTAATCAAAAAAAAGCCCTTATTAAATTCCTGATATCCGTCACACTTGGGTTTCCCTATTTCTTATTATGTACATGAATAAGCCTGCTACTATTGAGGAATTGGAAGTCAGCATCACTTGAGTCATTCGCCAGATACCACCCGAAATTCTTGGACACAACATCGAAAAGGGATCTTCAGAATGGACTATGTTAGCTGTACTTGAGGCCAAGATTTGAAAGAAATAATTTCGAAAAAATGAATGCAGAGATTGACTCTTCAGTACGATGATAAAAAAAAGGCCGATAAAATTGATTTTCAAATGAAATTTTCATTTTGAAAAAAGTGCCTCCAAATGAATCACCTATCAATTGCAAAAAGTGAATTCAGGGATAGTCGTCTTTTATGTACGGAAGATCTATTCTCCATCTTCAGAATGTTACGCGATCGACTGTAAATTTAGATTTTCAACACTTATACATCCAACCACTTGAGTGTTGAAACAAATGAATCCTTGATACTTGAGACTAAAGAATATTGTGCTCCATAATAACTGAGGTTTGCTGAACTATTTCTCAACATTCCCAAGAAAAAATATTCCCTCATCGAGCACCAGTGTCAAATCTAGAAGAAAGATTCAAAGGCATAAAATTTGCATCAAAATAAAAAGATAAGTATCCTCAAAGGCTAGTTAATAGACCTGAACAAGTTTCTCCATGATAATTGTACTGATTTGGTGTATACTGTTGGACATATATTGATTGTGTTCTTGAGATTTACTAGTTCTTCATCTTTATTTGAACATTACAAAATGAACATTGACTCAACATGAGCAACTCGCAGACAAAGTTCTCATTAGTACAGAAAAAACTATATTTATCAGTGGATTTGAATTTATTGTTATCTTTGATTACTTGTTCTGATTGGTACAGAAGATGTTGAGTTATTAATGGAAATCGATTAACTGTTCTTATCTGTTTATTTGATTCAATAAGTGAATAGTATTGAGTAATATCTACTCTAGAAAATATATTGGGAAATTTTATTCTGAAAAATTCTTGAATAGGTGTACTAGGCTAGTATACAGTCGATATTGGATAAAATATGATCTTAAATTATTTGAGAATGTATTTCGTCTTGTATCAGTCACCGTCCTAGATTAGAAGAAGTTTTTTAATACAATAGGTTCATGTTACCTTTTCCGTTGAACCAGTGGAGTTTTTGGTTGGCAAGTACATTCCGCTGCTGTGGTGAAGGCGGATGAAGAAGTCTGGCGATAGCAGGTTTGGCAATTAATGGTTCCGCAGGAACACCAGAGGGCGGTTGTGCCACGCAAACGATGCGCATCACGAACTCAGGCGCCTGGAAGTGGCGACGTTCAGCATGAAAACGCAAATCCCGCCAAACAGTCACCATGCCTTGCGCATCAGGAACACCAGCACGCTGCGTTCCTACTCCAAGACCACTGACAACAGCGTCGTTGACTTTCCATATTAGTGACGGAGGCGGATCAGCCGGCGACGCCGTACAATTCACCAACACCAAATCTCCCAAGGAATATACGGATTGTAATCCTTCAATGTGAGGTGCATTTCGTCCCACGGCAGCCACTGTTAAATTCTGAGAGCGGAAGCCAACTCGAAATTTAGGTGCTTCCGTGGAGACTTCGCACTTGTAGGCGCCACTGCTGTGCGCCGTGCTAAGGCGAGCTAGCTGCACCTGGCATGAAGTTTCATGGCATTCTAACGAGGCCTCAGGTGCTAGATGTACACCAGCCACGGGAAATGACATGACGTGTGGCTGCTGTCGCGGCGTGTATCGAAAGAACTCTTGTTCATCTTTGTACCACTTCACCGAGTAGAGCTCCTCGCCGCCCATGTCGTACGCACATTCTAGTGACAAAGTATCGCGGGGATCTACCCACGCTGGAACGTTGAGTTCTGTCACTGTCACAGCTCCCAAACCTGCAAAGAAATAACAGCTGTTTATACAAAGGAAAATTGGAAAATAACGTAAAAACCATCATTCAAAGTCTCCTTTTACAGCAAAGCATTTCTGAGCATATAATATTAATCATTTATTCGGAAGATTCATTTATAACAACGTTAATATTGTTGATTCTGGATTTTTGCTGGAATAATTATTAATTCACCTTGTCAAAAAAATATTAAGTGACTCCGATGCAATGGACAAAAATCTAGATTTTGACAGTTTTACCTTTGCCACTATATATTTAACTCCTTCTTGAGGTGAATTTTGCTTAATTGCATTCATTGTGAGCTCTCCGATCTAGTATCGAAAAATTAGATATGAACATTAAACAATGCATGAATACAATTAATCTCGAAGATCATCCACTTTAATATACAATACGTATCTTCAAAAATATACTCCAATATACATATTTACAGAACTTGTATTCGCCTATCTACGAGAATTTTAGGAGAACATCATTTTGAAAATCAAGGATAAAACAGGAAAATCTTTCTAGCAATAATATAAATAATATAGAAACTACTATCAATGATTGTGACTATTTCTATTAGTTCTATGACTCATACCTATCAATATGACCACTTTCCCTCTACCATTACGTTTTCGTTCTTCAGTGTTACCTTTCAGAATAGATGGATGTCTTCCTTTAGAACCTACCACTAAATTAAGGATCGAAGTGCATCAAACAATTTACCACATAAACAAGCACTTCCCAGAACCTGTAGGGTCCCATTTCATAAGACATTTCCCCTTATACAAGGGGATGTTTATCCCTAAACACGCAAGGGAACGTCAGCTCGCCTGGTTACTGTGTAAGTGGCTTGGGAGAGAACATCAAAAGTAAATGTCCTGAGATGAAGCTTAATTGTCAGTAAGGGAGAAAGATATTGGTGAATGGAAGAAGATATTATTTTTCTTGGAAATTGGGCAGAAATAAATGAGTACACGGTGATTTACTATCGTCTGGATATATGTAGTTAGTTTTGCTTAAAAGTTATAGGAATTTGATATTATGGACAATGGTCATCTCCATCAAAGTAACTAAGCTATCAGAAATTATACAAACCTCAGTGGTGTAAGGCTTACATCATACTTCTTCCATTTTAATCATGAACTTTATAATGTCAACAGACTTTTCGCTCGTCACTGTAACTATTGCATTGAAGTACAGCAAGCTTATATTGAGGAGATATGTGTGACGAAAAAATAATGTCATATACAGGGTGTAACAGAAATAGATTCATTAATTTTATCCAGTGATAGAACCCGTCAAGCATAGCAATTTTTCTGCATTCTCATCTTTTTTTAGCATTTTTTAACTCCTATAATCTAACGAGTCGTTCAGGTGCATAATTATCGGATCCAGTAGCAGTTACAACCCTGATTACAAGGAAACAATTGATTTCGACATATGTGAGCTATCAATTCCAGATCAATTCCTTCAAATAAATTTTGGAAAAAATCGTCTAATTATTATTGTCACAAAAGTTAAAATCTGTGGAAATGTCAAGCTCTTCTATCTGCGATTTTGCAGGCAGTGTAGGATTAGTTCGGCGAATTTATTTGGAACGATTCCAGAATTGTCATTTTTCACTAAAAATTGAATTATTGTGGTTATGCTCATGTATTTAAAGTCAAAATATTGTGCACTTATACATAATGATGAGAATACTATGAGATATTGAGAACTTATTGTTCACCTGGAACGTAAAACACCAGATGAAATGAATAAAATTCATTAATTTATAAATGAAGCAGCTGTGAATTAGTTTTTTCTCATATTATTACAAACTTCACAGTCAGGTCGTTTCAATGAAGTATGCCGCATGAATTGATCTGTTGAACAAATAGAATATTGTATCTCATATTTTAAAAAATATTTAAAATCAATTACCAAACTCAGTGTGATACATTTGAAGGTTAGGTTTTCTGTTTTTCAAAAGTAAGCTCTTACAATTTTTGCGGGAATACTTTCAGTTGAATTATTCATTAAATTAATTATTTTAGAATTGCATTCCATTTCATATTTCACCGTTCACTTCAAATAAATCGTTGAATGATTTTCTCTTTATGTTTGAGAGCCAACAGTAAAGAAGTAGGCTGAGAGCAGCAACTACTTTTTAAGTTGATCGTAGATGGCAGCACAATCTGACCCATATTCTAACTGTGTTACAGGCTGTATTCAGACTATTCAAATCAGCTGATCCAAATGCAATGAACTCGTGCTGACAATCTAATTTTCAAGAAATGTACCAACTATTTGAAAATATACGTGAAATTCCTAGATAGAAATAAAATTTCTCAACAATAACATATAAATACGACCAATATACCAAATTGTTGGTTTCAGAGATAAATTTGATCTTTCTTGCAACATATACAATAATAGAATCGAGATGAGCGAATATCAGTGTATTATTGAAATACTGTTATTCTCTCAGTCTCAAACTAATGATTGATAAGACTATGATGGATTAAAGTTTCAAAATAATCATTCAAATCGACAGCTGTCATTCTTCCAACAAATGAGAAACATTCAGTTCTAACCATAGACGCACTATGAAATTTTTGACTAAACTTTGATGAATTTTCACTCGATATCCAGGAGACTTACAGAAAAAAGTTATCAAGAAAAATTGTTAGGCTTGAAGAGATCTATTGTAGGGTGAAATCAATGTACTTATTTCTGTTACACCCTGTATATAGATTGTGAAGTATCATTCAACATTAAATTTGGTTAGTTTCATTATCAGATTATATGAAATTTCGAGCATTCATGAACGCGGCATAGGATCCATAGAAAATGGGATAATCAACTGTAATTCCACAACAAAATTGTTGCTGATTAGTTCTAAATTCTATTTGAAATTTTTGTAATGTTTGTTCCTCTGTGAGCATCAATATTACTGTTTTATCCCATTTTATTTTGGGATTCCAAGATTATTTTCCAATCAATTCATATCGTATTACTCATTCGAGATAATTTTTACTTCCTTGACCTATAAAAAAAGGGGAAATATTGTCATCGTGACTTTTTAATAGATTGTGATTCCAATGGATCTTCCCGTTTTAGATCCTACTGAACCCAAATAAAATAATGAGAATGATTTAACCCTAGTGTGACATGAATAATATTGAAAGTTGGAGGAAAATCAAAGTCTTGTAGCACACTGTTCAAAAATGTATTTTCATATTTTGTTGACCGGTTTCGACTACTGAGTAGCCATCTTCAGAACCGGGAGACTACAACAAGAAGATACATGAATACTTGAAATTCTCATTTGGAGCAAACACAAATACAAATGTAATTTAATGACTATACTCACACTATATAACTTCAGGATTCAGAATATGGTTCAAAGTTTTCAACGTAGATAAATGGTTAAACGTATTACTAGTATAAATAAAACAAAATATAAATGAATTCGTAAAAAATAGAAGTGTATATCTCAAAAAACTCTTGAAATAATCAAAATATGTCAATGAAAAACAAATTGACTAAATTTTTTGAATAGTAAAAACTAGATTAAAACACTGTGCAATTTTGATGTTGTTAAATTTGTTTGATCATTCAGACATAAAAATTTATTATTTTTAATGAATCTTTTAATTTCCAAAACTCTAAAGTTGAACCATATTTGTGTATATGTAAAATTTCAAAATCTTTAGTAATATTAAAATCATGTCCTGTATCAAGTGAATGTTCTGCGAAACTTGAATTTCCGCACGCGAGTCGTAAACAACGTTCATGTTCAAACCTAGTTATGATTTTCCTCCCTGTCTGACCAATGTAAGCTGCGTGACAGCTAGCACACTTCAATTTATAAGCCCCAGACTTATGTGTCAAAATTTGAGTATCAATTTTCTTGCAAAGTTCCCTTTTCAAATTACTCAATGGTTTAAAAACAATTTTTATGTAATAATTTCTGAAGGAATTTCTAATTCTGTAAGATATGCTCCCTAGGAAGGGCAGGGAAAATGTGAAAAAATCTTTCTCAATAACTAAATTTTGAGAATATGCTTCTTTCAGTTGCAGTTTGTAACTTTTTCTGCTAATAAGCTTATCAATAATGTCAGGGTAGAAATTATTTGCAAGAGCAATTTGTTTAAAAATCTTAGTTTCAGAAATAATTTCTTCATTACTCAAACCATAAGTAAGCATTCGATGTATGTGTGATAGGAATATTGAAAATTTATGTTTTGTATAATGATTGGAGTCATTAATAATTGAATCGGTCGTTCGTGTCGATTTTCTTAAAATTTTAAATGATAAGTGGTTATTTGTACGCGTAATCTTAATGACCAAGAAGTTAATATTCTTATTTGGTTCTATTTCGATTGAAAATTTTATATTGCTATGTATTTTGTTTAGTTCACCATAAAATGTATGAGGCATATCTATAGTGCCAGTCCAAAGGCACAAAATATCGTCGACGTAACGATAGCAAAAAGTTATATGTTTAGAAAAGTCTGAGAGTTTTTGAAATATTAGGTTCTCGAAATGTTTCATGAAAATTTCAGCCATTGTACCAGACAGAGGAGAACCCGTAGCTAAGTCTCCAATTTGCTTATAATATTTGGAGTTGAAAATGAAGAAATTTTGTTGTAAACAAATATTTAACAGGTTGTATAAACTGTCTACCATATTGTTAGACCAGTGCGAATTGAACAACATGTCCTTGATTAAAATTTCTGTTTCTGCCACAGGAACGTTTGTAAATAAATTTGCAACATCAAAAGAAACCAAAATACTATTATCTACATTATTAACAAGCTTCAGTTTACCAATCGAATCTGTAGTATTTTTCAATGAGTAGTGTTTCATCAAGACAAGATTTCTTGTCTTGATGACCATTTCTTGTCTTGTCTTGATTTTCAAGACAAGAAAATAAAAATTTCTTGTCTTGCCCATTTCTTGACGACGCATTTCTTGTCTTGTATCAAGAATTCTTGATTTTTCTTGATCTTGACTTTTAGGGGGAATCCCCTTTCTCGATTGTTTTATCCAATCTGAACACTCAGTTCAGCGTTAGTGTCTATCCTTTATTCTCCCTGTCAGTTATGTTATGAATCGTTTTTAGCAACGTTTTCCAAGATTGCCACCAATAGAAATAAATGAAAAGTCAGTTATCTTCATGTTTTAATCAGTATTTGCAATTATTATTGTTATGTGATATAGCAATGTTGCTAAGAATTCACAACTTTCTCAGAGTATTGAGGATTCTACCAATACATTTCTCTTCTACATAAACGATTTAATCACCGAAAACTGACGACTTATGCTTTCGATATGTATCAAATATTTGTTTTGAAAATCATAGTCACCGATACTTTTTACTCCCCCGAATAGGTTTAAATTTGAAAATGAGCTTTTTCAACTAGAAAATTCAGAAAAAGACTCTCTATTTTCAAAAATACTTATATTGTAAGCCGCCATCTGTCACCATAACAATGACAGCCGTCACTTCGACAATGACAGCTGTCACTTTGAAAATGCCGCTGTCACATTGAAAATGACGCTGTCACTTTGAACTGTCAGTTTAACAATGACAAATGTCACTTTGAAAGTTGGTATGATACTCCTAAACAGTGATGAAACTGGTCATAAAATTTATTGGTGGCAAAAAACTGTGATGACCACAGCAGATTTCAATATTTCAATAATAGAATAATAAATATGCGGATTTGAATAATTAATTGTCAAGATATCAAGATTTCTGACAAGAAGTCTTGTTTTTTGATAGTACGTTCTTGTCTTGTCTTGGAAAATGAAAAACACTTTTTGTCTTGGTCTTGTCTTGATTTCAAGACAAGATCAAGACTATTTCTTGATTCTTGTGAAACACTATCAATGAGTGACAAGAGCTCGTGTTAAAGTTATCTGTCAAAACGGTATTAAGTTATTTTGCAAGGCTACATGTATGAGAATCAATGGCAGAGACAACTGGTCTGATTGGGAAACCTTCCTTATGTAATTTAGGCAAACTTTAGAGGACAGGAGTTCCGGGTTTCATTGGTATCACACTTTTTATATTATAAAATGAAATTAAGTCAATGTGAAATTTTAGTTCTTTTTTGAGTAAAGTTACAAAACTGTTAAGCGGGTTACATTTGAGCTCTTTGAACGTGTTAATCTGATGAATTATTCTACTTTATTGATATATATAGTATTATTCAAAATACTAATGCAGTTACCCTCATCTGCTTTAGTAAAAATAAGTTCATTTCCTGTAATTATCTGTTTTATAGATTTTAGTATCGCAACGTTCTTCCGTTCCTTATTTGATTTGCCTATCTTAGTCATTTTGTTCTTGAAGTTAGAAAGTGTGGTAGTCAAATTATTGAATATATTATCATCCTTAATTAAATTGGCGATATTGTTTGTATCTGCAACAAAAGTATCAAACTGTTCACTAGAAGGTGTGAAAATGAGGTTGAATTTTAAACCTTTATTTAGAAGCCTCAATTCGCTATTGACAAAGTCGACGTCAGAAAGGTTGATAACAGTGTCATGAAAATTGTGGATCTCCTCTATTGTTCAAATAGCTTGATTATCTTCTTAAATTTGAGCACTTTCTAGTTTTTATAGTCTGTGAATTTTATTTCTGAGTCTGAAACGCTTTTTACTAGTGACATGGTTGACCATTTCATTGCAGTCCTTGAGAAAATTATCGAGAATAACAAAAGGTAAAGTTTCAACAAGATGACTGTACGACAATTTAAGCTTCTCCTAATTTCTTGTTTCAAAAGTATCTTCTTTGTCTTTATTATTTGATGGTTCCAAATTAGAATTTTAAATATCCATGTATCTTCTTGTTGTAGTCTCCCGGTTCTGGAGATGGCTACTCAGTAGTCGAAACCGGTCAACAAAATATAAGAATACATTTTTGAACAGTGTGATACAAGACTTAGATTTTCCTCCAACTTCCAAATAACATAATTTTAAAAAAAGTCGGTCTTTCTGGAGGCACGATAACTTGAGAATGCGTACGAATTTTCGACCAAAATTTTATATTTAACGTTTTCATCAAAAAGCCAGGCCCAAGCTCGTTGATAAGCTTCTTTGAACCAGTGCTACCCAAACATTATTGATGAACCTTTTTAGTAGCATTTATCATAAAATACGAAATAACTGAGATTGAGCCTCTAATAAACATTCTCTAAATTACCAGCGGTTCACTTGTTATCATTGAAAACTGAATTACTATGAGATTCGTTATATTAATCTGATGCAAAGAAATAATGAGAATCATAATGCGAAATTAAAATTATTATCACTAATATCTGCACGTTACATGCTAGCATTCGTCAATTGTTGTTTTTAAGTTTTTAATAAGTAATTTGGCTCTTTTGAAGTGTCAAAGAGGATATGGTCCTTCATTTCAGAAATATTCTAATTGGAAGTTTCGAACGAATAATTATCGTCGCTCATCAATATTTGATCAGTATAAATATTCATATATAATATCATAAGTGGTTAAATTTTGCCAGGTTAAATTTAATCACGAATGGTATTCGGAAGATTATTTTTCCCATCCAAATTCATCAATAGATTCCAGAGACTCGACTCCGAATCTGCTCATTTTCACATTCAATCTGTCTGTCAGTTTGACAGATGCTGAATCAACGCAGCTAAATGTTCTTTGTTTTATATATAACCAACAGACAAAATTTCTAAAAAATTTCCTCTTGAAAACCGTGTAGGTTGTACCACGTGATGTCGAATGGTGCAATTCTATTGGTCGAAATTTGGATGGTAAAAATAATCAAATATATTCTGATACTAAGGAAAGCAACAGTTCAAAGCACATGCTGGAAAATGAAAAAGATGCGGAACTTCATATTCAAAGTACCACCAACGACTGAGTTCTTCGCCAACCTCAGTGGCGATGGACGATGATTATTCGTTCGAAACGTTCAATCAAAACACAACGTGAAATAAAGAACTATTTCCTATTTTTTTTTGGAGAATTGCATTTGATTGATTCTGAAGCCTCCTCAAATTTGACATTTCAAACTAATCCAAGGATCTAGAACATTTTGAAGCAAATTTTTCTTGAAAATATAACGTCTTGATTATTGTTACATTTATATGAATTCTGTGATATTCAATATTTATTCCATGTTATCACGAGCATAATAACTTTAGAATTAATACAAACTTTTGTAATTGTCATATTGAATGCCTTGAGTATCATTCACATGTTTGAATTTGCATTTGAATCACATAGGTGTCCCACCGTCCCTTAGGGTAACAGATCCGTTCTTTTCCAATCTAATTCTATAATAATTACATTGGAAAATTTGAATTTTAATAGATATGGAGCTGTTTTTAACTTCAAATAAGCAAAACCAGCATTGTGTAAACAGCTACACTATCCAAGTGCTGTCTACTCGACTGCAAGTTTAAATATCTATCAGCAGAAATGTATTTTTTTGAGGAAAATTAACTTGTACTAACTTTGAGCCAAAACTCTCAAAATTTCCTATTATTTCTTTATTTCAAATTACAGAGTGATCTACTGGATCCAAGAACAACACAAGAGCTTCTTTCTTTCCTGAATTTGGGGTAAGTTTAAAACATCTAAAACTCAAATAATATTCATGATGCATGTTCCACATCTTGCATATTCTACAAATTATATTTAGGTACTGAATTAAAAAAATCTGACGTGAACATCACGTGACTTATTTGTACATCATTTGATGTATATACAAATTTATTCAATTCAGTTTTCTCTCACTTTAGATTATAATAATTATAATTTTAATAATATTTTGACATATACAACTTCGAATAAAATCCATAAAACTAACAACAGATTATTATTGCCCACCTTGTCATTTCAATTGAACTGATTGTTTTATACGGCAAATTCTGAAGGTCTGTTATGCATGTAAACTGCACTTCCGGCTCAACCGATTGAGACAAAAATAGTAGATAACTATTTTGATACTACACCAAGTTCAAACAATAAATTTCAATATACTGATCATTCTAAATTTATGTAAAAGATTTAAAAAAAGTTTCAAGTAAAGTGCACTTCCAGCTTGGCCGATTCATACAAAAATAGCAGGAAACCATTCTGATACAACATCAAGTTCAAATACTGAATTTCTACATGCTGCGGTTGATCATTCTGGATTTATTAAAAAAATTCGAAAAAAGTTTCAAGTAAAGTGCACCTCCGGTACAGACGATTGGAACCATAATGAGAGGTGCATAACTAGACTCCATACCAGTCTCAAATACAAAATTTCAACATTATACGTTCAACTAGTTTTGAGATTTGCGAGTTACGAACGCACGCACGATCGAACATAAGTACCGACATTAAGCCATAAATAGTCAAAATGGATTTAGGGATGCTCCAAACGGACATTCTCATCAAAATCTCGATAAGTGAATTTTGTCGGTTGCACAATACTTTCTTGTACTTGATACAAGTAAGTAAAAATATACAGGGCATGAACTATTATTATCCCCACTATTATCTCTGTTCGATGAGTATTTTGTTAGTGCAGTGCAGGGTGGTGCAGAGCAGTGTAGTTCTGTATTGTGTACACGAGTTCTACATTTCCAAAGAACAATAAGTGTGCAATAGTGCAGCGAATTTGAACTGAGAGAACTAGCCTCAATCTGCAATATTTAAAATGATCAAAACACTTGCTCTGTTGATTGATTCACCAGAAATAATAGATAATGAGGCTGAGAATTTGGTAATATACCTAAAACGGCGAAGAAAAAACTGCATAAAAATATATTTAAGAAGTAATTCCGGCATATATGGATAAGGAATTTAGTGGACATTTCAGGATAAATCGCCAATTGAATATCAATATTATTTATTTTTACTAGCTGCGATTACCAAACTGATAGGAATGAATCAGACATTTGTTTACCTCCACCCTACTCTGCACTAACTACATCACCTTCTAGTTCTCAAGTTCATCTCAACGAACAGTCTTAGTGTTATAAAGTGTTCACTTGGTCAACCTAGTGCATGTCATCGAACAGAGCTATTGCTATTTCGAGGAATATAGATACAAGAAGGCTTATGCAGAATTCATACGTAAAGATTTATTGCTGAATAGTTGAAGAAACATAATTTGACTATGCCAATTGTCAATTAGATGAGAACGTATTGAAACGGAAGTTATTTTGTCCAACTAGTACATCATCAAGATGAAAAATATTCACCACCAATTTCCGTTCATAAGATACAAACACATATTTTCAATTTTGGGATACTGATCTGTGTTAGAAATTATTTGAGGAAGTATGGTGTAATTGAAAAACAGAGGTTGAATTAATCAAGATTCAAGAATATACTTTTGGAAAGGTAGACAGGCTCAAATATCTAGGTGTCACAATAACAAATAAAAGGTAAGAGAAGCAGAAATAAAAGATAGTAAGAACAAACAGAGATTTTCACTCAAATAAAATAAAAAACTATTGAAAAGTAAAGTTCGGTCAAAAACAACAAAAATGGGAGTATATAAGATAATAATATGGACAATAGCACTCTATGCTGCAGAAACAATGACAATGACGAAGAAAGACGAAGAAGATTTGAGAATAATCAAAAGTATAATCATGAGAACAATACTAGGGCCAGAAAAAGTATCAGAAAACGAATACAGAACAAGAATGAATCACGAAATAGAAAAGGAGTTAGAAGAAGAAGACATATTCAAGATAATAAAACAATGGGAAACCAAGCTCAATAAAGTCATTCCTAGAATGGAACCCAGCAGGAAGAAGAATAAAAGGAATATTGGGATCATCATAGATAAAAGAAGTAAAAGAAGACCTAAAAACAGTAGGAATAACAAAATGGAAATAGGAAGCAAGAGATAGAAATAAATGGATTAATATAGCGAATAACAACTAAAATCGGAAATAGAGAATGATCCTCTTCAAAAAATGGATAGAGAAATCTCTGTTTATTATTATTATCATGATGTAATTACGGTGACTATATATTTTTGGGAAAAAAAAGAGCTTATGGAGAAGAATAGAAAAATTTCTCATAAAATTCATGAGCTCATAACATTTGTTATGTAAATAGCAGCATAAAACAAATTTCAAAAAAACTTCATTATCACACACACAGTAAAAGTTCAAATGAAATTAACTTTGATTCTTTTCAGTAAAATTAGTTTTATTAATAGAGTCATTTCACGCTTCAAAATAATCTGCAAGTTGTATTAGATGGAAAGACATGCTTTTAATGTAAGTATTGTGTCTACTTCACTACTTGATTTTTCCATTTCAATCCACCAACTAAAGAATTTCTTCAAACTTGGCGTCTACTCCACAACATAAAGCACAAAATGCATATTTTAGAAAATAGATAAAGTTAGAGGCCAAAGTAATGAAATAAAAGACTGTCCTCTCAAATAAAAGACGTATGATCAATTCTTCTGGTTGTTTGGGGAGTTTAAATGACGACTTGTACTCTGTTTCTACTTGCTATACACTCAATTATTGTCAAAAGATAAAAATAGAGGGCGCAATATTCATGTAATCAAGCTTCATTAGATAGATTTACTTACTCAGAAAGCCTCACATCAAAGTACTTGGCTCCACATTATGATGCTTACTGAATCAATTACTATAGAGTAATGTTCTTAGAGTTCGAAGGGGTCCTTTATATAGGCAGAAGATCTCTTTGACTATCTGCGATGATCTAAAACATTTCTCCAGCCTTTCGAGAGGCAGCTAGAATGATCTCGCAATATTCCAGACTTTCAATTAAGGAAATCTGTTATAATAATGTAGCCCAATTCAAACCAGACCCTCAGATTAAGTATTTCAATTCCAGATTCACTGTAGGCATAGTTTAACTTTAACAGTAACTATTTTCAGTACAATGTTACTCAGGCGATTAGACTCCGCTTTAGGTAAACCGAGAACTGAAATACCAGCCAGTAGTCTCTTAGAAGGATTTCCTACAGAAATTTGATATCATATCAAGACAATTGCTAGTTAAAAGTACAATCATATAAATCCTGACTATAACGCAAGAAAATTGTAAGTAATTCACATGCACGCCTAAACTTTCGGATCGTTGACGAACTACACTTCTGATGATGTGTCTATCAAAACCAAATACTGCCTATGACGAATGATACATAAGAGACGGGACGATATAATTCCTAATTGCTTCATTCCAATTTCCTGCAATGTTCTCAGTATTAATAAGTTTCTTACTCTGATATCATTCTCCCAGTGGTTCGACTCGTCTTGATCTGCCCTCCATAAATACAATAATAAAACAATTAAAAGTCAACACCAAGTGAGTACATAATTCATCCTCATTATATAGCTGGATATAAATTTTTCATACAACCTACATGAATGGAATAATCTACTTAACGTATTTTGTTCATAAAATATTTCATGAAAGAGTTAAATACTTTCGTATCAGATTAACAGTCCGAGCAAAAAATTCACCAAAACAACTTTTGTTCAGCCTCACAAACTTCAGTCTTTTTGTTTAATCTGTTCCAAAGTTAGCACAAATGTTTATTCCTCTGTATTTGTTTTCCTTGATTGCAATCAAAACTCACTTCCTGAAACTTTCTCCTTTTTTTGTGTGCATTTCAAAAGTTTTTTTCCACTAATGAAAAAACTTGTCAATTTAAAAATTCATCATTTGGAAACCAGTTAGAGTTCTATAAATTTAGAGACATCCAAAATGAATTTAATTAAAATCTGATGCAACCCTTTCATTTAATATATACTTGGTTTCTCAAGGAATGTATATAATTCATTCAGGCTGGTCTCCATTCAGAACGATCCTAAGTTTTAGTTGGATAGAATAGAACGTTATCTAATTATTCAACTTGATCCAATTCGCCAAGTAAATATACTAAAATGTAACAGCAGGGCTGTACTATCCCAAATCAGTTTCATGCAACTATTGCTGAAACAGATAAATAATTTTACTGTAAATTCATATTGGCAGCACAGTATACAGCATCTTTCGCCGTTAGATCAAATGTTACATTTGAATATCAATTTTTACTGCTGTGTTCTTCCAATTAGCTTAGATAGTTATAACTTGGATTTCATAATGCTTGAATTTACACTTTATATTCAACAGCAGTACAGTGACTCGGTTTCTTACTGTAACGTTATAACATCAAAATTGAACTGCTGTCAATTTCTGAATGATTGCTATAATTCAGTCCACAAATCAATAAACGATAACTTTTTTGAGTGATTGAGGACCTGTATTACAATCCTCGGTTCATCCGGAGCGTAACTTAATTACTTCAGTAACTACGGTGGAAACAATTATTACTAAGGCGATCAACAACGCTCTGTATAAACCAGAAACTGTTATACCAGATCTTAGATACATACATAAACTTAAAATTGGGAGCTTGAGATAAATTTTGACTGCTCAATTTTCATAGTAAATATTTTTGATATCCAGTAAGTATACTCTGATGTTCTGCCATTATGTTTTTTGAGTTTCAACGGATTTAGATAAAAATATTTTGAAGACATGCAGGACACTATAAAGTGACCTTTGAAAATTGTTCGTAAGCTATCAGGGTTTTGATTTTTACCAATTTATAAATATATTCTCTTTAGCATCGTAAACTATGAACTTTTGTTTTATAGACCCGTCTCATTTGTCAGTCATGACGGCTACGCTTACTTGCTTCTAGGCTGGTGTTTATCCAGTTTTATATTATTTACTCATACTTGCAAAAATAACAATTATCATGCGTTCTGGCTGAGAGATATTTCAATATTGACGAAGTGGTAACAATGTGTCTGCTATTTTGCCTTTGGGTTGTCGCCACTGATCTGTAATATAACACTGGATTGGATTTAGGCCGCTGGAATGCGACCCCAATTGAGCGTCGCCATCTTGGCAAAAACTGAGGTTCTGTGTCAATTGGTGACAGTTCAGTATGGTGTTGGGACGCAGTTTGAAGATATAACTTATTCCTATTTACAGTGAAGTATTACTTTTTACAGGTCTTATGGAGACCTAGAAGTATACATCAATTCATTAAGTTAAAGTAATCAAACGATTTGATTTTTAATTTTAGATTAAATTGAAAATATCATGAATAATAAAATCATATTGTTGGGCAATGTTACAAAGTTATGATAACAAATTTGAGTAATATATCAGATTTAATATAAAATATCTTGCTCACAAAATTAATCGCTGCACTGCAAATTTGTGCTTACTTACGAACAATAAAATCTTGATTATTGAATGGATTATTATTCTCCTATCATGTGTAGTAGATATTTAAAATTGTTAGTTTTGAATAGGCAATATCATCGCAGAAATGCACTTCATTTATTCATATAGGTAAATTCATAGTTTTAAATTTTAGGTAACAAAAATTTATAAAACTATTGAATGGATTAAATAATACTAAACTACAATGTTTAAAAAATAGTTAAAACACTGACACTAAAAAGTTCACAAATATTTTCAACTATTAATAAATATTTCAACTATTATAACAATTTTTAACTTTTGTTGATTATTAATGTATGTATTTTAATATATATTGAGAATAATTTCTTCATCTTACTTGCATTATACTTTGAATTTTATTGAGTGTCTTCTATAAGTGTTTTGAATTTGCCACCGAATAGTGACACAAAACCTCAGTTTTACTGTCAAGGCCGCCGTTCAACCGGGGCCGCTTTCAGATGCCAGAATACGGTCTAAACCCAATCCAGTGTTATATTAAAGATCAGTGGTTGTCCCTCAAATTCGGTGGATTGAATTTCGAGTCCTTATTTTTCATCATAATTTTATAATATCCAGTTTAACATCCAAGATTTTAATTTTAAGATTCCCAAGTATTCACAGAAATTTATTCATTTTTCTTCTCGATAAATCTCATAATCAAGAGTCAAATATGAAATTGAAGATTCCTAAATAAAAAAAATGCTCAGAAACAACAGCAATATTAGATAACTAAAAATTAATACTTCCACATTTTTTCATGCTTTCAAGATCACTGAATACGCATCTAGAATTACTTTCAACCTGAAAATTGGAGAATATTATACATAAAGGCGGTAAATTCAAAATGAGATAATAAACCCAAGTTTGCAGCTTTAAGAAAACTGTGCCAGTTGTGCGGTGCTCAGAAAATTTTTTTAGCTCCTATAGATTTTCGACTAAAAATTTTTATAAGGAAGCTTTCTACAAAAAGAGTCATGGATACTTTTTTACTCACTTGTACTAAGTACAAGAAAGTATTGTGAAACCGAAAAAATTCACCAATCGAGATTTTGATGGAAATATCCGTTTTGAGCATCCCTGAATCCATTTTGACTATTTTTGGCTTGATGTCGGTACGTATGTTCGTGCGTGCGTTCGTGCGTGCGTGCGTGCGTAACTCGCCAATCTCGAAACTGGTTTAACGTAGAGTGTTGAAATTTTGTATTTAAGACTAGTATAAAGTCCAGTTATGCACCTCGCATTATTGTTCCAATCGTTCTGTACCGGAAGTGCACTTTACTCGAAACTTTTTTCGAATTTTTCTGATAAATCCAGAATGATCAACAGTGAGATGTTGAAACTCCGTATTTGAACTTGATGTTATATTAAAATTGTCATCTGCTGTTTTTGTATTAATCGGACTGGCCAGAAGTGCACTTTACCTGAAACTTTTTTTAAATTTCTTCCATAAATCTAGAATTATCAGCCATAGCGTATTGAAATTTAGTGTTTGAACTTGTTGTAGCATCAAAATAGTTATCTACTATTTTTGTATCAATCGGCCGACCCGGAAGTGCAGTTTATGAGTATAACAGACATTCAGAGTTTGCCGTATAGAACAATCAGTTTAATTAAAATGATAAGGTAGGCAATGACAATCTGTTGTCAATTTATTAATTTTGTTTGACATTTTACATGTCAAAATATTTTTTCCTAAATTTCATTTCGTAAGCATGACAAGAGCGACAAAATTGAATCAGAACATGGTTTTTCATACAAATTTGAAATTAATTTTCATTATGTTGGTCACACGGTCCAGCTTTAATTTCAGCATTATTGAACTTCAAATATACATACTTATCAAACCTCTTGGAGGCACTGGAAACTACGACTATCTGACGGTCCAAAAGTACAAGGAAATATTGTGGAACCGACAAAATTCACATATCGAGATTTTAATGCATATATCCGTTTTGAGCATCCCTGAATCCATTTTGACTATTTTTGGCTTGATGTCGGTACGTATGTACGTATGTATGTGTGTATGTGCGTAACTCGCAAATCTTAGAATTCGTCAAACGTATAATGCTGAAATTTTGTATAAGAGACTGGTATATGATCTTGGATCTTGATGTGCACCTCGCATTATGATTGCAATCGTCTGTACTGGAAGTGCAGTACAGACGTAGTACCTGATACTTTTTTTGAATTTCCCGCATAAATCTAGAATGATTAGTAGTAGGATACTAGAGTTCAGTATTTGAAATTGCTGAGCATCCAAATGATCGTCTCCTATTTTCGTCCGAATCGTCTAAGCCGGATGTGCACTTCATATTACAGACTTTTCGAATTTTTCCCATAGATTTAAAATAATCAGTCACAGAATATTGAGATTTTGTATTAAGCACTTTCATAGCATCTAGTTGTACACCTTGCATTATGATTGTGATCGGCTAAGCTGGGAGTGCAGTTTACTCGAAACATTTTTTAATTTTCTGCATAAATCCGATATGATTGAACGTAGAATATAAGAATACAGTATTTAAGATGATAGTACTGTATAGATGCTTATAGAGATTGACTGAGTCGAAAGCGCACTATACTTGACGATCTTGAAATTTGGCGCATAAATAGGAATGTTGTAGCTCAAGAATGATAACATGCTGTTTCCATAGCAACCGACTAGCTGTGGGATGATGAGATATTGTGTTTGATTATATATATTCAGTGATGTACAAATAAGTCACGTGATGTCCACGTCAGATTTTTTGAAATTGTGGACATTACAATTTAGAATCAACCACAGTTTTCTAGGTCCAATAGATCTTGAGATACGGGACCTCAAAAATTGGACTTTTTCTCCAAAAAGTTGGAAATTGCAGTTTTGGACCTACTCTTAGCAAAATATCGGCTCTAATATTCATTCTACGAAGAGAGTCATAAGAAATGAAGTTGTGGTGCTTCTGGTTACTTTTTGTTCCAGTTCAAAAAGTAGCGTGTAGACTTAACATTTCCAAAGTTATCTTAAACAAAACGACTAATAGTAAAAACTGGATTTTCTGAGAAATTGAGCGTCACGCTCAATCGTCACGATTAGACTTGCGATACAAAATCAATTTATCGATTTAATTCTCAATTTTGAAGAATAAAGAGAACAATTAATGCCAAACGATTCAAAATGTTATTCATCTATTATAAATTTTGAAATAGTCATGCTTTTACTTTTTTCACAATGCTTATACTTATACAGTAATTATTTTACATCAAAAAAGGTCAATAGTCTATTGTACAGGAAAAATTTCTGCATTTTTTGACGCTAATATTTTTAATTCCACCGTATCAGGAACCAGTAAAATTACGGAGATGTTTATTGATAATTTTCTTAGAATCAACAATACCATGGAATAAAAAACAAATGTGCTCACTCAATGTTATTGATTTGTCTGTCATCTGCTGTCATCAGCGTTTCATATTAAGTGTCTCAAATTAAAATATATAATTTAGAAGAAAAATTCGATATGGTGAAATGGTTTTTTGGTGAAAATAATGCTCGAAAAATATCAGCTTTATTCAATGTTTGATATTCCAATCGACCCATTCCGAGTCGCACTGTTAATTATTATTACATTTATTTTGTTATTTCACGGCACTGTTGATTTTAAGAAAATTCTCGATAAACATTTCCGTAATTTTACTGGTACCTGGTGAAGTGAAATTAAAAATATTGGTATTAAAAAATGCAAAAATGCTTCTTCTACAATAAACTATTCAACTTTTTTGATGTAAACTAATTAGGGAAGCCAATAATTGAGCATTTCAAATATAGCGAGAATGAACGGAATTCAGTTACTTTTAGGTGGGAAGAGAAAAGGAGCACATTCAGGGTCTTCTTTCTGGGGTTCAGATTCGTCGGTGTGGCTTCCTTGTGGTGGATGTTCAGAATTATATGCAAGTGGAGCTAAGTCGTCGATTGTCCCATTAACAAATCCGCCAATCCGATGTGCGCTTTGGCATGATTCGTCACGGCAATCATTGGCTTGATCTCCTGCAAGTGCACACATCTATATTTTTTGCACTTGCAGGAAATCAGCTTGAGGAGGTTGGGTGAAGCTGGCGGAGCAGTGCTCATGATTGGCAATAGGCCCTGCTGGCTCTTTCCTCATCCTCAAGCGATTGACTCTTTTTCTATTCCCAACCAAGTCAGTACCTGGTGATATTGAGGTAAGAGTGATGAGCTGCTGCTTCTTTGGTTAGGAGCGGACGAGCCATGTTGACCTTTGCGTTAGCAGCAGATCGAACGAAGTGCTCTGTCTTTTTCTCTTCCATAGATCGCTACAAGGCACTTGGAGCCAGCAGAGGCAGCTTCTTCATAGGTGGCGTCGGGTTTTAAGAATGTGGCTATCATCTTACTCTTTCCTTGCCTTGATTTAATATTGTGATGTGAGAAAATCATTACCGACTGCCTTATATCAGCGTTTTGAATAATAGTTTGATATATCAAGCAACTTTTACAAGTTGATAGAAACAGAGAAAGAAAAGGACATAAAAGTCATGGCCATATCACGATGGTTTGGTAACGGTCCTACATGTGCCTCTATATCCCTGCCGCGTTGTTCAGTGTACGTCAAGCGTGATTTCCCTGACAATTTGGAGCGGTGATATGGTTGATATGATGGTAAGTGGTAAAGTCTTGCAGCTCAAGTGGAAGAATCTTATTTCTCAAGTGGTAACCAATACTGGAAAATAAGATAAACGAAAAAGTTTTGAGGTGAAGAGATGTATTTTTCTTTATCGAACTATATTCGTCTGTACAAACTTCGATTTTTACCACTTCAATTTCACCACTCGAAATCTCATCACTCATTCTTTTAACCACTTTAGTGCTATGATTGAATTTTTCCATTGTGAGAAGAATCTTAATTCAGACATTAGTTCCATTTTGGTCACTGTTGGGTCATAAATTAAATAATAGCATAGATATCATGTTATTAGCATCGGGGGGATGCCATTATTAGTTTACGATCTAACTTCATGATTGAACTAATACATGAATGATGTTATAGTTATATTACTTAGGCCTGGTTGCACACTCTAAGCTTATCCATAGTTTAGTTGAACTACCTAAGTTTATTTCCTATGGTTACAATTACTTCAGCAATTGTAACCATAGTACGTAAGCTTGGTTTAACTAAACTGTTAGCTTAGATTGTTTAACCAGGCTTCACACAATTACTTTGTTCTACATTAGGTAAATAATATAACAATGTAGAAAACACTCACTTTTGAGGAGAAAAAGTAACTAGAGAACAAATCAGAATAGAAGTATGTTGCTAGGCTAGTAGGAGATAATAGTAGATAGGTTGACAAGCAGAGAAAAGTAAGAGTTTACTAGCTAGTGTAAATGTTTCAATTCACGAGTGAAAGTAATGAGCGAGTAAATTAAATTTACACGATCAAAGTGATATCGCTTCTCTTATGTCTTGAACATGCTATTTTTTTGTATACTTAATGGGGAAAATTGAGTGAAAGACGCCAAGAATAGAAATGATTTTCTACAGAAATACTAATCAAGGTTGTGTTCTTGCAAAAACGTAGTAACGGTTTTGACAACTGCCAAGCAAAAGCATAGTAACAAATAAACAATATCAAAAATCGATTCAGAAACGTCAGAAGCTAAAGATTCTTACAAAATTCTGGATGCAGCTAAAGAAGCGACTTTACATTTGTTTCCGGTGAAATCGAGAGAATTTCTGTTTTCTTTTATGTTTAAGCTGTAATTTTTTCTTAATTAGGGCAATGCAGTCATTCGGGGGCGCGTTATAGTGCGTTTTTCGTTTGTTATTTTTTGTTACTAATTAGTGAAGTGCTGCTAATTGGTAGAATGGCACTTTTCTATTCTGAATTCTACATATTAAACCTGATGTTTTCCATGAAGTATACAAAAAAAGGATATTATGCCTTGAAGTGAAAATCCTGATTTGCAATTAACTTCTTAGCAGTGTTGCGTGAACTGCTCTATTCAATATCAGCCAGCATTTAAGAACATTTTTATTTATATTGACATTGATAAACCAAACATTTCAACATGAATATTTGTTCTGGCACTTGTTTATTTATTCAACAGGAATAAATAGGATGATGTTTATTCTTTCCTCTGTCATTATTTTTGTTATTTGAAGTTTGAAACTGGATACTCTAGTTCTTCAGTTTTTGTATACGATGAGTGATTCAATAAATTGCATTCCTCCGAAACTAGAAAAGGGGTTCACTATGATCAGCTTAATTTTTGGATGCATATTCTTAAATTTCCAGCTTGATTTTGATAGAGCAGTTTTTGTTAAGAGCTCTGATGGATATTAATTATTTTTCAACCCAGAAAAAAATTAAAGATTCACAGTCGCGGCTGACGTTTGTATCTAGAACGAGGTATGGGCTGAGGATTCTTGTTTCTAGGTCCTCCCTTCATACAGATTATATTGCTAATGAAATTTCTATAGAAAAACAAACGATCTGTATTCCCATTACTTTTTTAGGCCCTTGATGTATACTCGATCTTTCCCCCAGGCTCTACTTGAACAATAATTGATGGAAAAATAACATTGAACTGATAGTAAACTGTTCATTGAATCCACATTTCTCTGCTAGAAAGGAAGAAACGCAGCTTTCTGATACAAAAAGATAATTATAGTAATCATAAGCTCCTAGACTGTTCATGTTAATAGCTAACGATTATTTATCAAGGAATAAAAACGTCTGTAATTATATGTCTCATGATCAAAGCTAACATTCCATCTTATTCGAGGATTGATTAATTAAATATTATATATTTTTCCCAAATTCTCCAGAAACATTTTCTGATAATATTTCCTCACCCACGCGAGAAAGCCCTGATCAATTTTCTTGTAATATTCTATATACCGAAACCATTAGTGTCGAAATTCTTCCTATCCGACCCTGGTTGGCTGGAACTTTTAGCTTCAGCTTTCAGCAGTGTTTGCGTAGCACTCCGAGCGACATGAGAGCTGAAGTAGCCCGGAGTTGAAGCTTCGGATCCGGACTCATCATGACTTAAATTCCGAACCCGAATCCAGCAATTCAAACTCGTCTCACATTGCTTATTCAATAGATAACGTTGAGAAACATGAGATACGACATTTTAGTGATTTTTTGAGGAAATATTTTATCAAACGACAAGAATCTCTTTTCCCTTCTCTCATATTCAGCGTATTGATTTGGCTGCAAAACTTCAATATGTAGAATTGAATTATTAGGGCAAATTTATCATGGAATAAATATATCAGTGAAAAAGTATGGATGTACTGTCATATCAGGCGAAAAGCTCATCGATATCCTTTCTTTATTTCAGAAGTGTCCTAATAATTATTTTCTCTCAATCTAGTAGATTTTTGCCACCAAGTTGGATGCCTGGAACTGTAGATTAGAGAATTTCCAAAGAATGTTCAGGGGCGTTGATTTTTGTCTCAATTTTAAATCAACAAATAGGTAGCGAAGTTATTTCAATCGAAAAAATTCATAATAACATCCATAATCACCGCTACTTGGAAAGCGTCAAACAAAATACCAATATTTAGAGAATGAATTTATTAAAAGCCTGCAGAATGGCCTTCCTTGGAATATCTCAACAAATGAAATTGTATTCGTTCCAGAAACGTTTCAAAAACTCGGCATTTTTCTCTTCCTTGCATCTTTTTGTTCTATAATGGTAGATATTTTTCATGGCTCAAGGAGAGCATTCTTATTCAAATTAAATCGTTGAATTAATATCAGTTTAAAAGGTTGTAAGTGGAAGAATATTTAATAAAGAAGAGAAGTTAGTTTTTCTTATTGTACAGCGTAGAAAAGATGTTATTAATGTTTGAAATGATTGATGATTCGAACTGAAAGAAAAAGTTTTGAGAGTTTTATTTAAAATTATCGGAAAATTATGCGGAACAAAAGCAATTTTGAAGAGAAAGTTTAACATTTATTTTTAGTAGAACAGATAAAAAATATCATCCAATATGAACTACAATAGAAGTAAGGTATCCAAACCACTTTGATCTCTAATGCTATTATTCAATTCATTACTATTAACCAGGTGACAATAACTCATCTAGATATTTTTAGATGTTTAGTCGGATGCGATTCATACAACAATACTACCAGTAGTATTTAAAAGTTCTGGAAGCTTCGAGAATATTTTGACGATCATATTCCAGACAATCGTTCTATACTAAAATGTTTATTTGAAATGTAAACTATGGAATGAATGAACTATCTTAACGATACAAAAAGAAAAAAAAAACTGGAGAAACTTGAGTATTGCGAGCAAATATATTGGCTGGTACCACGAGCTCTGTTTTTGGCGCTACTAAGAGCGTTGTGTCAAGATGTGTTTTAACGCAATTAGAATTTTCCCAAATACTTTAGAAAATAATCTTCAGATTCAAATTACGGAAAACACATATGACTACAAAATTTGTTTGAATATTTTCTTTTAAAATAGCTTGAAATATTTATATTGCCTTAAAACGCTTCTTAAAATAACACTGCTAGTATAGCCAAAAACAGAGCTTGTGGTACCAGTCATTGATTCTTATGATATAGTATATTGTGTGGCTAGGGACGAAACAAGACGATTTCAGTCGAGGGTGAGCATTGCTTGCCCGAGCGAAGCGAGGGCCGGCATCACCCTCGGCTGAAATCGTGTTTTGTCCCGTGCCACACACTGTATTTTTCATAATACCTGCATTGAAACCTTCCACATTACAAATTTGTCATAACAAAGTAAATATTTTCTTTTGATTTTACAGGTAACAAATCGAGAGCAGCTGCTTGTGCTTTATCAATAAGATGTTGTGGTGTACTTGAAATCGTCGTATTATTACTTTTTTTCTTGAAACTAGTCATCTTTTACACTCAATTCACAATTCTGAATACATTAGCTGTCAAATTTACTAAGGTTATATGATTTTCATTTAGAGATTGACAATGAACAAATGCGACTCTGCCAGGGATAAAACGATGTAAAAAATCAATTCACCGGGCAGAAACAAGCTTGTTTCTCCCCTGGGGCAGAAACAGGTCTGTTTCTGTCCGGCTACACTCGCATTTGTCTGCAATTGTCTTGTTTCGACTGACAAAACAGGCGTTGAAACGCGTTGTTTCAATGCAGGTATTATGAGAAAATATTTTTCCCAACTCTTCAGCAAAGTCTGTATGAAGATCTCTCTTGCAACTATTTGAGCAAGCATAAGACACTCTGATTGAAGAAATAAACGTCATTAGAAGCTAAATATAGAGGAAATTATGTTCATCTTTTAGCAAACACGTCAGCCATCACTGCAAATTATTATTAATTGGTAAATTATACTTCTTCCAATGGTTTATACTCACATTGATAAAATTATATTTTCATTCACAGGACCAAAATAGCATGCCCTTAAATCTTGTTAAGGACAACCCATATCATTCTTTTCTTCCATTCTATCCCACTCCACTAATTTTTAATTCATAGAGCCATTTATTTCCAGCCCTGTTGTTCCACAAGATTTATTTGGACCTTTTGGTTATCATCAAATATTCATAAACATATTTTTTCCACCAACCTGTCAGTAAATAAATTTTTCTCGATCCAACGATTGGAGTGAAATTCTTTTCTTTGGAGAAAAAAAAGGGAAAACGGTGGGCATTAATTCATCTTCATAGCAAATATTTCTATTTCGAATAGTGGGTAGGTATCTTGAATGGATAGAGATACATCTTGGATTTATTAATTAAGCTGAGAATATCGTGGCAATCAATGATTGAAGCTAAAATAAAAGAGTTTCCATTCAAAATAATGTCAAGCTTCTTAAGACCGCTTGAACAATATATTGGAATATACTTAGACCGGGAGCCCGTAATAAAATCATTATATCATCTTATTCACTGTCATATTGATGAAATCAGTTATTTTTACGCGTAACTGGAATGGTACAGTTACTGGAACGTCGTTGGTATGGTAGGGTCCGTCAGACCCCAGGTTTAATGTCTGAAAATGTATGACGTCACAATAACTCATAGATTTCTCATAAGTACTATATAATTATTCTGGTATAATTGAACGTATGGTGTAATTGAAATGGAACATATTTTCACATGAAGAAGAATTTAATCAAAAACATACAAATACCGATAGAGAAAGAACTGAGAGGCTGAACATTTTTTGAGTTCAGATAATTGTTACAATTCAAACATGACACGTTTCTGAACATTCTTAACATGAAATATACATTCAAATTTAAACAAATTCAAATACAGTGACATTTCTGTAATCTTGAGTGAAAATTTACAAGGGTTCTTTTGGGCAATTTTCGCAGACACTTCGCGTGCAACTGCCACATACTGAAAGATGGCAAACAGCATAAATGCTACCTTGATTCTCTGGTCTTATTCATGTGAACACTTGGCTTGTTTCTCCAATTGATTTGCTTCACTTCCTTGTGCTTCAGCATAATTTTTTTTCAACAAGTTGTCTTGTCAGTGCCTTTATAATCATTTTTCAAATCGAGGATCATTCATTCGCATTCTCTTCCATGATAAACTCGCCATCACAACGTCCAGAACAAGATTGCTTTAAGTACAAAAAAATCACGTAATTGGTTTGGTGGAGTCTCACAGATTCCAAGCAAACAAGCACTGCCAATAGTTTATGTGCATGAAGTCTACTAGCGCCTCTAGCGAGCAATTGAACTCCCATTTTATCGTTGTTTCATACTTCTAATTTTTTAAATATACTTATATTATTAAATTCATCTGTGTGCGGATATTCTAACTTGCATAGCATAAAAGGTACATTGAAATGATTTATTTTGAGTATTTTTTTCTGCATTTATAACAAACCTATCAAAGAAAACTTCTTAACTCGTTCAAATTGACAGGATAACCTCAAACTATGGCACTGATGATCTGACGGACCTGGTTAGCATGTATTAAACACTATACCTTTTACCGAGAAAGCATTGAAGAAAAGCGTGAAATTAGCTTTCTGTCATCTTAAACATATTGAAGAATATGTTGTTGACCATATCAACCACAAAATTATTGACAAACTTCTATTATTTAAACACCTAACAAATTGAAGATAAAGATGAATATATAGATCCCAAATCGATGATGAATTTTCCCAA
The DNA here is from genome assembly GCA_963989225.1 of Dromius quadrimaculatus. NCBI lineage: Eukaryota > Metazoa > Arthropoda > Insecta > Coleoptera > Carabidae > Dromius > Dromius quadrimaculatus. Next base: position 10,140,783 of record OZ022325.1, on the reverse strand, counting down.
TTTCACAATTGAATTACAAACATCTTAGTTATATAGATTAATAATTGAATACAGATAATACTCCATTTACCGGTTTGATTCACTCCACTCGTTTTCTGATGTTATAACTCCGTACAGGAAATCCATAAAACTATATTTTAATTGAATCATCTCTATCACAACAGCCTGAAACACAAAAAGAGTTTTTCCATGTTTTATATGTAATTATTTCCACTTTTAAACTGCAATGCTCAATGACGTATTCTGAGACATGAAGTTCAAAGCTCATAACGGTGCTCACCACGAACGCTTGCATCGATATTTGTTCAAACTCCGCCTCCTTGCACATAATCTATAAACTAATAATAATAGATGAAAATAGATAGAGTCATTCTACCATTCAAGACATATTGACTGAAAGGTAAACGGGCGAACAGCACTATCGATCAAAAACTGTTTGAACTATCAAAAAAAAAAAAAACGCTGGGGTCTGGCAGACTCCACCATACCAGTTACGGGTTAATCGAGTAAGAAAGGTACATGATAATCCCAAAGTCGTTCAGCAGACATTCATGTAAAAAATAATATCAAACATGTAATTTTTCAAAGTGTTCTTGTCACATCTTATTTATCGTGAAACTCGTTTGGTAGTTAGTTTTCAATTGATAACTCATGAAAAAATATTTCTTACAACTGGCAAGTGGGACAAAGTTGTTCCTACAGAGTGCAAACCATGTGACATTTTACGAGGGAAGTATCCGAATTTATTCAATCAACAATTAATATGAGAGGCTATCTATCTGTCAATTTCATCATTCATGGTTCAAGTTACCCTTGTAAAATATCACATGTCTTGCACTCTGTAAGAACAACTTTATCCCACTTTCCAGGTGTAAGAAACGTTCCGTCATAATTTATTTATTAAAAACTAACCATCAAACGAGTTCCACGATGAATAAGATTTGACATGTCCACTGTTTTCTTGTCTGCTTCTCCACAGAAGAGGTTTCCTGCTTCAGGTGTAAGATATAACTTTTCAATTCCAGAATGACGTACTCTATCAAATATACAGAGTGTAACTGAACTTTTGTAACAAAATTTGATTGTATATAGTATTGGACGTACTGATCATGAATCAAAAATGATTTTGCTGAAATTCGTGAAAACAGCAGTAGTTTGAAAAAATATAGTATTTTGGGTACCGCTGGTTCAAATAGGTACTCCTATACAAAATAAATGAGAAGTATGTTACACAATATTCACATTTGTAATCTACAATCAGTAAAGCAATCAAATTGATTAAATAAGAATATTTTTATCAACTGCAGATTATAGTAATTAAGGTATCAAAGGTGTTAAAAGGACAATAATGCCTGAGGTCAACAATGTACTGTCCGAGAGCCTCCGGCCCGAGATGTGTACGTTGACCGTAGGCATTATTGTCTGTTCAACTCCCGTGGTGCCTTCAATGTTTAATGTCCGATTTTTAGCAATGTATGTTCTGTCATTCTGATTTCTGTCAGAGAAATTACTTTAGTTACTTGCTGTAACTAGGGAACTTGTTTGTTATCTAATGCCCCCAGGTATTATTTATTACGTAGTCATCCTGAAATCAGTGTTATTATGACAACAATAATAAACTAGTCGGACATTAAATAAAATTTGTACTACACAAGATATTACATAAATCTGAAGAAAAGGATTGGAAGATTATAGATTTATAAAAATTGCTCAAAATTGTCGCCGTTCACAGCAACACACAATGCAGAACGTTGAATAAGGTTAACGGTACAAGCTTGACGGAGGTAATTATGTTATTGTATTATTTTTGTGCTCTTTTCAATACGCTGTTGCAGTTCTTCAATACATTACGGCGCATCTTAGTTATCATAAACTAATGACTTTGGATGACCCCAAAAATAAGAATCAAGGGGATTAAGATCTGGTGATCTTGGAGGCCATGGTACAGGACCACCACACCCTATCCAAAGACCTTCGTATGCAGTATCTAAATGCTCTCTCACAAATCTGCTGTAGTGCGGAGGTGCACCGTCATGGAGAAACAATGCATGCTGCCGAACATCTAGCGGAATGCCCTCTAACAATTCTGGTAAAGTGTATTGTAAAAACTCTTAGTAATCGTTACCATTCATATGCGCAGGCAGAATGTATGGATCAAGTGGAGTACCATTAACAATCCTAGCCCAAACGTTCAAAGAGAGTCGATGGAGGAAATTACTTCTTCTAATAACATGTGGATTTTATCGTGACCAGTAATGTGAATTGTGAAAATTATAAATACTATCTCGAATGAACAAGGACTCATCGGGAAAAAATACATTGAATGTGAGATTTTGCTCTTGAGCATGTCGGTGATGAAGCCATTGGCAGAAATTTACTCGGTCGAGGTGGTCACGTTGCATTAGATTTTGAACTCTTTGGTAATGGAACGGATGGTACCTTGAGTTTCAAAGAATTCTTAACACAGTCATATGAGAAACTTCTTGTCCCAAGTTGCGTGAAATTTGGCGAGTACTAATTGTAAGATCAAAATCAATTATATCTGATAAAACATTTTCATAATTTTTTCGATATCTTTGACGTTCTCCACCTCTACCAGGATTAGGTCGAAGTGATCCTGTATCTCGAAGACGCTGTAGTAGTCTTCCAAACATTCGATGACTGGAATGCCGTCTGTCAGGATATCGTTCTGCATACTTACGCTGCGCTGCTCTCCCGTTTTGTCCTACTTCTACGTATACTATCATCATATCAGTTAGTTCTAAATCACTAAATGCAGTATCCATTTCCATTTTGATTTATTTTTTCAAAATTCAGTAACAATAGCGTCAAACACTGTTTTACGTTACAAACTTGTAAGCTTTTGCCGACAGGAATTAATAGAAAATTATTTGATTCATTTATGTATTATACAATATTTATTCAATTTGTGATTAGTTGTTGAGTAATGCTTACAAGTGATGTTAGAATTCTATAAGAAATTATTAACCCAGTGGCCCAAAACTGTTCATTTGATTGAAGCCATTTTCCAGTTTTCAAATTCCAGCGAAACTCTCTTTGATCCTTGATCAGTACGTCCAATACAATATACCATCAAATTTTGTTACAAAGGGTCAGTTACACCCTGTATAGGGTATTTTGATGAATAAGATTTGACACAAATTTGGTCGCGGGCTCCCGGTCTATTACTAGAACTGAGCATTAATAAAAAAGATGGAATAAAATCACTTGGCAATTTGTGTGATTTTTCTTGAGGTTATTGTTTTGATTCTGCTGACAGCTCCGTGAAATTCTAATGCTTTTGAGAGTGTCGGTGATGCTAACGACTGAAATAAGCTCTTTCAGTTCATCACACTAGATTCGTTTTTAGTGAGTTTTATATTCACTGCTTTTGCACAACAGAATATGAAAATCTTCGTTGCTCTTCAAAACTTTAGAAATTTGCGTCAGGTGATACAGTTTTCATCAAATTAATTAGTGAAAAATTTATATGATAAGTTCGATTAACGTAAATGTATTTCGAATCGGAAGCACGTAAAACCTACTAATTCCATTGAATAGACTATGCTTGGTTGCATGAACGTTCATTAGCTAAACAGTTCTTCAAAAATGAACAATATCAAATCGAATTTTTGACGGCAATGCTAAACAACTGATTTGACGAATATATTCGATTTGATATTGTTCATTTTTTAAGAACTCTTTAGTTAATGCACGTTCATGCAACCAGGCCTAATTCCATTATGTATTAACGAATGTAATTCTATTAATCCTTGTACAGAATGTATGTCGAATTCTGGCAAATTTATCACTTTTCGTTATACCCTATTGTATTAATATCAGTCTGAACAAAACCGTTGATCTAGCGTCCTGAAGGAGGTCATGAATGAAGCTTGACATTATTTTAAAATAGGGCACTTATTTTAGCCTCTATCTATATTGCATGGTTTCAATCAATCATTATTCGGCGTCTATAGGAGAAACCGATTTTTTCTAGACCAAAAAAATCGGATCTATGTTGTCTGGACCTCAATTTAAGCTTAGATAACTAAGACCACTGAATTAAATAGATTATTGTAAATTGGTAGCCATTTTGACTTTAGACATATCAATCATTTCAATACGTCAAGGATATCAAACATCTGAAAAATATTCAAATATAATTCAACTCAATTATAAGTGACGTTTTGAGGACATCAATATATTCCATTTCATGATCAGAGACGACTTACGGTAAAGAAAATAACAGACAGTAATTGTTGGAAATTACGAGCAATTATAGGAGAAATATGTATGCCCAAAATACAATGAGCTTGTAAAGACTTAAATGAAGATCTGGACATGAATTCATGAAATTATTTATTTGTTCAGTGAATTCTCTACCGAAGCTGGTCTCTCAATTCATCACTGTTAATGAATAATAATATAACAGATCTTGATTGCTGTAACGTTTTGTTGGTCTGGTAAAGATGAATCTTTATGAAATTAAATGATATACTGTTTTCGAATGAGTGATGATATTCAGTTGGAAGAGTTGAGGCTACAGGAAAATAGGAAAATAAATTGAAATTTCTGGAGAACCAACAGTGAATGTCGATCTGACGTTGATTGCCGAATATACATGAGATGTATGTTTTCACCACAAGCCTTGCGATTTTAAATCCATCACACAGGCCTAATGTATTGCACAGTCTTAGGTTTATCTTAAGCGTGACTCAATATAATTGTTCGAACAATCAACTGAATAGCTCATATGTGGTCTCGTTTAGTGCAGAAAACTCGCGCAGGTGCTCAGCTTTGAATAACTTTTGTTGACTTGATACTTTCAAGGCAGACCTCGTCCAGATTCATGATAGTGTCTCTTTTCACAGGTCTGCATGTGCAAAAACAGTTAGCGGCACGAAAATTGTCTTATCTATCATCGGCTGTTTTTGGCAAACTATGAGTGGAACATGTAATATCTTTAAAATATTATGTAGCTTGAGAATTTAGTTAAATGTCTTTACTACACTTCTCACGGCGTGTTGTAACTCTCGTCCGTAGGAAAGGACGGGCTTTGTGCATGCGACGTGACACAAGAACGCTAGCTCATCAGAATTCATATCTGATGATGATGAGAAGATCAAAACGCATTGTAACCAAAATTATGACGGATATTGTGATCGATTTAGTGTTGTGTATGGTTTGTTACATTGATTTGTGCATTGCCTTGAGCCCTTCATTAAAAATTTTCTTAACCTGGATAATTACCGACAAATTCATAGAATAACATTGTAAAATATTCCGGTTTATACTTGAACCAGTTTCAGAGAGCGCATAGATCGGCGAGCTTTCATCTGAAATGGAAAAAGCCACATGTCGTGGGAATAGGTGAAATCAGATCTATCAGTTGTCGGTAAATTGTGTACGAGTCAAAGGTAATACGCCGCTCGTCTTGAATGGGCTTGCAGAACCGTTTACAGTTTAATGCTAGCTATACACCGCATAGTAGACAAGTAGAATTCTCTGTTAAAAGTAACAGACGGATATGACTTGCTCTATCCGATTTCAGAAAGAACAAGACCAACTGTACGCGCCGTAAAACGAGCTTCGCGTTTTTGTAGTTTAAAATGTGCAAACAGCGCGAACCTCGCAGAATCACGCGTCACGAGAAGTGATTTTACATTTGACATCGTAAGAATAACTACTATTCAAAATTTTTGTTCAATCTCACCTCATTTCCCTGTCAGAATAGTAATATTTCATTTAATGCTTTTTCTTTCATCACTCAAGTTTCTGAACAAGTGAGTCTTGGCAACATCGATGGTAGGCTATGCGAAAGTTTCGAATATAATTTCTAATTGTTTCAGTTGTTTCTATTCTTATTTGAAATTCTCTGTCATGTTTGCAAACCTTGATGAAAATGCGAGTCATCTGTATTCCAATTGATGCATTACTTTCTTCATCAAAATATATTGAAATCATGTTTTTAATGGTTTTCTACAGACATATTTTTACAGTAACTGATACTATTATGTTGAGAGCTGGAGGCGGAACGAACAAATTGTGAAGCAAGTTGAGAGACAAAATTAGATTTATCCATACGAGAAATAACGTCAATAATGAATTATGTACTTACCAAACTTTATAATGGAGTATACGACCCAAAGTTGACTATATGTAGTCCAGTACATGTTGCAGAATTATTTATTCTTTCATAATTATTTTCCACTGAATATGATGTTCTTGTCCATATCACACATGTTGAAATCACTACCGGCTAATCGCAAACTACTCACAGAAATGCTGGATAATCAAAGAAACAAATAATTAAAAGCATGTGTATGGAATAGGTAATATCGTATTAAATTATCGTATTCGTAAGATCAATTTGTTTATTGACAGGCTAAATTCTAGGAAAAGTGTTTTATTGTCAATGCTTTCAACGGCTTCATTGTTTGGATATAGATGCAGTTTATGTCCAATTTTAAATATATTATACAGTCTATAATACATTCAGTTACAACTATCGGTTTTCTACTTCAAAGCCTCTCATCACCATTTTCTGAATTGATTGTTTTCTGCGATGAATTCAGAACTATAATATCCCTGGGTAATTGATAATACTTGTCTACTAAATTTAACAACAAGTTAGCTATTGATTGATTGTGATATATACATATATTCGTTTCTCTTTAGATCAGCCCTAGATTCTTTATAATATTTCGACTACTAATATTATCACATTATATATGAGCTCATACTTAGAATATGTAGGGAAGAGAAAATAGCAGAAGAATAGTAAATGGGACAGATTGTCACAATTCCTAAGAAAGGAGATCAAAAAGTATACCAGAAATACAAAGGAATTATGCTGAACACTACGAACAAAATCCTGTCTACAATAATAAAAAGAATGTTAGCAAATGTAATAAGAAGTACCGTCGGACAGTATGAATGCAGTTTCTTCAAAGGAAAATTAACAACAGAGGACAAATATAGTAAAACAAATTATTGAAAAAACCATAGAATATAACATGAATACAGAGACACCGTTCGTTAATTTTAAACAAGCTTTTGATTCAATCAAAAGAGGAGAACTGATGACAGCTTTAAAAGAACTAGAAATACCAGTAAAACTGAGGAGACTGATAGCAATGACAATGAGAAAAACAAAAATTAGTATTATGAAACAGAAAGGAGAAACAGAAAATTTTGCAATAAACAAAGGAGCTTTACAAGGAGATGAACTATCAGCAACTCTATTCAATTTAGTATTAGGATATGTGCTACGAGACATATGGGAAAAAACATCAAGAACAAATAATTGCATACGCTGATGATATAGCGATCATAACGGAAAACAGATGTACGATGAAAGAAATGTTACAGGAAATAATAACGGAGAGTGAAAACATAGGACCAGAAATAAATATCAATAAGACTAAAATAATGGAATTCGGGGAAACAACAGAAAATAAAGAAATGAAGAGTGAAGAATAAACTTTTGGAGGAGTAGACAGATTCATATATCAGGATATCTCAATAACAAATAGAGAGGAAAAAGAAGCAGAAATAAAAGAGATGATAGCAACAATAAACAGAGCTTCCTACACGATTAAGAAACTATTGAAAAGTGAAACCCTGTTAGAAACCATAAAAATGAGAATATATGAAGGAATAGTAAGGCCAATAGCACTATATGCTGCCAAAATGATGACAATGATGAAAATAGGCCAAGAATCATCTAGATGATAGAAGCGCATTTTTGACAGCTCATGAATGCTTGTTACTTCAAAGATTTCGCAAATTACCATCTCTCACAATTACTGAGCTTGAAATCAAGCAGTTTGGACAGACTTACGAAAAAGCAGCTTCCATTTAGTACTAGTTTCAAGTTGACTATTTGATAGGTACATAATTTATGCATGTACAAACTCAGAAATACCTTTTAATCTTCATTGCTTAGTTATTGATTGATGGGAGGTCAAGTGCTGTACCTCAAAATAATAATTTGATCTTTATCAAAGCTATATAAAAAAAATACACCAAAAGTAAACAAATTTTCAACCAATAATAATAATTCATTCTAATAAGCTTCAAATTCACGTCAAACAAGTCATTGAATGAATCCCGGACAGATTTGACAACTGTACATAATAATAGTGACACCGGCGGCTAAAGTTGTAACTAAATTTTTAACTACTTTAATAAATTTCAATTACCATATCCTTAATGTCATATATATCTATGGGCATTGTTTCACTTGGAACAAGAAATTGAATAATTTAATCTTCCACAATCACTGAGCTTGAATTAAAGCAGTTTGCGCAAACCTACGAAACAGTAGCTTTTATCTAGTACCAGTTTCAAGTCTGTAAATAGTATAGTTGCTGAGAACTCAGCGTCACGCCAGCCAGCCAGCCAGCCAGCCAGCCAGACAGCCAAAGTGAATATAATAGCGCTAAAAATTTTGAGAATAATGGAAAGAAGAATCATGAGAACAATACTAGGGGCAGAAAAAGTATAAGAAAACAAATATAGACCAAGACTGAATCACGAAATAGAAAAGCAATTAGAAGAAGATGATAAAGTGAAGAAAATAAAACAGTAAAGAATGAAATGGCTTGGACACGAATGGAGAGCTGGGGAACTAGACTCAATAAAGTCAATCCTTGAATGAAACCCAGCAAGATGAAGAAAAAGATAGAGATCAAGATCATCATGGATAAAAAAAAGTAGGAAAAGATCTAAAAACAATGAGAATAACAAAATGCGAAGAAAAAACAAGACATAGAAAGAAATGGATTAATATATGAAGAATGGATTTAGAAAGCTCCGTTTAAGAGCGGCGGAGCTCCAAAGGAGTGTCAAGCCATATTATTATTATTATTATCATATTGTCACATGACTTTGATTATTCAAATAATTACTTGTTGGGATGTATTATTGCGGAGTTTTTGTGTTCTAGTGATTCTATGAATATATCAAGGAAGTTTAGCTCACCCTGACTGTTTTCGTTATACGTGTGTAAACGGAACTGGGCTAGGTATGCGATTTCTCTCAAAAGTTATTAGATATACAAAAAAAAATCTTTCAAATTGAGTTGAGGGTGTTTCTAGTGAGCTACTCAAATAAATGTGAATCAGAGAACAAAGAATAGCACATTTTTCTGTTTTTGCCCTGTAACTGTTCCCTCTCCATTCCTACGACTCAGATTGTCAAGTTCAATTTCGTAAAAAACTGAATTTCCAATAAGTTTGTTTCGTGAAACTTGTTTGTAGACTCACTAAGTTCCAAGATACCGCACTTCAAAAAGGTGATAGATTCCACAAAATCAAAAAGAACGTCAAAACATGGTGGTTTTCGCTATATATCTTTATTTTCCGATATTTTTCATGTTATTATTGTACCTAGTTCCATTCTGACACAGCAATTAATCAATCATTCGATCGATTAAACCCCCTTTGCTCTCTACCTGTCTATCCATCACTTGCTTCAAGGTACTAATTCAGTAGGGAACTACGTAATAAAATTAAAAATTAATTTTTATAATCATGTGTTCAATTTTTATCAATCATTGAACATCAATAATAATAGTGATAATAAAATATTGGATAAAATGGTTGACGCTGACTGGATTTGCAAATAATGTGAGTGATGTATTCTTGGGATTTCAGTCAATTTAATTTTATTTCTTTTCTACTTTACAGTTTCGGCTGCACCTCTAACGGCTAACGTTAGCCAACGCCTTCCATAGATGTCGGGTGTGGCAAAGGACAAGAGAAAATTTCTCTTTTTTCCGCTTTTTAATAGTAATATCAATTTGAACAAATGTATAACTTCAATTTTTTTGAACAATAATTCCTTTCGCTTTTGAGGATGGCTGAGGTGCAGCCGAAACTGTAAAGCAAAACAGAAATAAAATTAAATTGACTAAAATCCTAAGAATACATCACTCACATTAAAATAAAACATATTTACGATAATAATTAGAAACGCTCTGGTTGATCCTCCTCTTCAAATTTTGAAGCAACTTGAATATTCAAAACTAGAACCTCCAAATTTTAGAATTTTGTTGTTGTTTGTATACTAGCTGACATACCAAATTTCAGCGTTCTAGGACTACAGGAAGTACCCTAAGAAATTTGATGACCATCAGTGAGCGAGTCAGAGACGAAATCGGGGATTTTTAGATATCAATAAAATCTATAGTTTAAGAGCTATGCAATTGGAACTCTATTTGTTCAATAAGTCCAGTATTGACATCATATTCCAAAAATTTTGATTATCTGGTATAATCCAAACCCAAGTTATGAGGGTTCAAAAAACTAAGAAGCCCTTCGAGAATAGGTAGGTAGGGGCTCTTGCGCTTTTCTTGGCTCGTCCTGGCGGAGGCACTGCCGTGCCTCCAGATATGGTGGCGTAGGTGGGCATGGTAGGAGTGGATTGTTGATTGTCTGCTGCGTCAAAATGGAGCTAGGTACCATAATACCATAAGAAATATTGAACAATAAAAGATATTTGGCGAAAACCACAATTTTTGCGTTTTTTTAGATTTTCAGGTATTATTCACTTTTTTGAAGTGCTGTATCTTGGAACTTGGAGGGTCTACGAACAAGTTTTACGAGTCAAACTTATGAGAAATTTATTGTTCTACAAAATTGAACTTGATGACTTAAGGCGTAGAAACTGAGGGGAAAAAGTTACAGGGTGAAAACTGAAAATAGTGCCAAAATTTCGTGGTTTTTCCTCCTCCTCAAAATTGCTTCGCAAAATTTTGGTCGGAAAACATTGAAATAACATCATTGGGTGATCAAAAAAAAGATACTATAGTTTCATCAAGTTCGCATTTTTCCTAATCCGCCCCAATTTTTCGACATGCCGACTGAACTAAATAATTTAAGTAGCTTATTAGAAACACTGGCAACTTGATGTGAGAGATTTTTTTGTATATCTAATAACTTACAAGAAAAATCGCGTTGCCTAGTTCCGTTTACAACCTGTATCCGTTGAAAATTTATTCTCAGGAGTCAAAAAGAAACTAACATCTAGGGGTGACGAAATCATATGAGAATCATTTTTGTGGAACAAGATGAGGGAAGCTCTTCACATATAGTGAATGCATCTTGTAGTGAAAATATATACTGTCATCTTTGGTTTCGAGAAATAATAGACAAATATTCTTCGTGTTACAATTTTTTCAGTCATGTGTTCGTTGTGAGTTTCAGATACTATCAAAATCAGATGTTTTACACTCTTTGAAACCATACTAATCCCTCAAGTTCAAACAAATCTTAAAAAATCAAATACGTATTACAAGAAGTAAGTTCTCATCAACAGTAGTTAATTTCGTAAAACACTTCAACCTCAAGCTACAGTTTTCTCAAGAGATATTCTTTTCTCCCTACTATTTGGAATATAGTATAGTCCCGCTTATCTGGATCTCGATTTTCCGGATGTCCTGTTGAACCGGACAAGGATATAAAAATGAAAATTCAGTTTTAACATAAGAAATTGAATATTGTTATTAATAATTGAGATTAATGGCATTCTAAAAGTTGTCTCAAAAGTCTCATCGAATCTCGTGACTGTGTTTCAAGTTATTTAAAGTCAAAGGTCGCAGAAATTTTTTTCTTGTGAATATACCGGTTGCTTTTGCTCCAATGAGATTGACATCTATTACAAAAATTGTGAAGCATAAAATTTGCAACAAATTTTGTCCTGGATATTTTTTCATGCGCTCAACCGTTTTTGGAATAGAGCGCGCAGAGCGCGTACCGCTCAGTCTTACATACTGTAATGGAAGAATGGGATTGGGTATTGCGAAATGATTTTCTGGAATTAATGACAACAATATTACCATCGGCTCCGGATAAATTACTGAAAACAATGTAATGTACAAGCTTGCCTCAATTCTGTGTAATCCATATTAACAGCATTGATAATTATCAATTGAGATAATACCATGAGTATTTCACTTGATGAGTTTTTAATTACACGGGTATTATTGAAAAAATATATTATTTATATGTAATAAAAGTTATTGAATTGAATATAATGTATTGATCAATACATAATATGAATCATTCATAATCACGGATATTCATGTGATTCACTAACTTTGTACGAGGTATTATCCACTGAAACTCACGGTTGATCTTGCATTACATTACAAAAACGGTTGAGCGCATGAAAAAATGTTCGAAACAAAATTTGTTGACACGAGAATTCATGAGACTTTTAAGACAACTTTTAAAATGCCAAAATAAAGGTTTGTACAAGATTCCAACTTATAATTTCTCATTCCGAGGTGAAACCCCAATTTGTGTGGGCTAAAAGATGTTCTGATAAAATGTATTTATGAGAAATCTTCGGATTATTTTACATGTGCATTTTATAGCCAATTCTATTCAATCAAGACTTTTGGTGATCCTATTCAGTCCGAATTAGCGGGACTCTACAATCGATAATTTTTGAGATTAGAAATATTGTGCAATATAGCTGCCTCTGTATCTGTAACACAAAAAGTAAATAATATTTGTTTTTTGTAGCTGCCTCAACTTTTATCTGCCAAAGTTTGTCGTATAGCGAATGAATAACTTTATTCAACAGCATAAAAACATAGTCTACAAATTTTCAATCAAAATTTCCAGTAAAAAGTTGTTAAAATTTACCGTTCAGAATTATTCTATTGTGAACTTTCGAACGACGTGTCGCTGGAGCTCGTCAAACGCGCCTGGAGCTCGGATATTTAATAACTGCTCCCTCCTTTAGAATGTGCTTTCATTCACGTGATTCCATTATATTTGAATGATTGCGGTTCCAATCAATTTTTAAATTGAAATTTTTGGTTGATCTTTTGCGGTGAAGTAAATTTCCTGTTGAGAATCTATTCGCAATGACAATTTGAGTGATTAGTTTGTTGAATTGCTGTTTATTATGGAATTACTAGACAACGTAATCTTTAAAGTTTGAATAATTCATATGGTGAAAAATTGGAATGCGTAAACGCTCACTTAACGCTTTGCTTGTGATGTGCGAGCAACCAGGCTGTAGCAAATGGTACTTCAAGTAACAATTCTGTTAACTTGAACAATATTGCATCAGACTGTCACAAAAATTGTTGTCTGAATGTCGTAATACTAGTTTACACACGTGATGCATTGAATTTTTTCACGGCTATCAATTTTCTTTGTTTGCGCAAGTTGACATTTAGACTAACTACATACTTTTAGTGGTATTTATTGCGCACAGCGTTGTTAGCATCAATTCACATAAAAGCACAATTCAGGTAATGAAACTCGATTATGACCTATTCATATTACGATAAAGCTTATTATACATTAATTTCGCGCATTGATTCCACATGAAAACTACCAAGCAAAGTAATGACCCTTAAAAATAAATTATAGTATTAAACTTGTGCATTACGATAATATTGCATATTAGTTATCAAGAAAGTCACATTTGGGTCATGTCATGAGTCTAGAGTTTGATGATATATAAATAAGAAGATGACAACTGAGCAGAATAAAAGTCCGAGCTAAGTTTCTCACGTTTGAATTCGATTGCCATCAATAAGTTATTCAAAAAATATCAAAACTTTATTGGGCCATTTGAAAAGTTTTACAAACTTTAAGCTTCTTAATGGCAGAATGAATAACAAATTGTTCCGAAGTTTGAAATAGTCCTGCTCACTCAGACTGGCACTTGACACAAATACCACAAGTTTTGAATTTTGACTGATTTCGAAGCTTTATGAAGAGATACATTACACTTTAAAATTACCTTTGAAAATGTTCGCGACGCAGAATTTGTTGAATTGTTAAAAAACAAAATTCAGAGGTCCTATTATCTGAGGCTTGGTTACACTAAATTGAAGAGTCCCAATTATGACAAAACACGTGTCTACAGTTGCCGACTTATTCAAGATCTAGAATTTATGAGTTTGTGAAACACTCCAGGACTCAGGATTTGATTTCTTAACAATTTATCGAATTCTGTTTCACGGACATTTTGCAAAAGTCACTTTGCAGTGTCCTGTATCTCTCCAAACCTGCCACTTCGGCTGCTGTGAATTTATATCGCTGCATGCCATGTATCAACTTCATTTTCATTCCTTTGCTGTTCACAGGTCCGATTATCTGAGGCTTGGTTACACTGTACTGAAGAGTGTCAATTGGGTTCAAGATGATGGTGTAAAAATCGCCTCCTAAGTTTGTAATTATGAGAAAACAATCGGGTTTTGATTTTCAAACACTTTATGTTATAAATTAGTAAAATACACCTCAGGAATATTCATTCCGATAGTAAAGTCAAATTCTGTTGAAAATGCTAAGAATTCTTAGATAACGTTGCTCATTCAAGTAAAAAATCAAATATTCGTTAGGTTGACGTTTAAAAACTGTTCCGCATTTCTTACACAGCGACTGAACACAGAGCAAAATTTTCAATAAAATTCCAATGTCACTGTGATGGTTGAGAGCTGAGAGAATGCACCCTTTTGATCTCTTTTATTAGTTAGGAAACACTTGAGTTTGGAAACACCCGCTAGGAGACGGTTAGCGCATTTTGGCGGAAGAATCACTATTTTTTTTGACATCGACCTAATTTTAAATATATCATACAGAATGTTCCTGAGGACTCACTATTGATATTAAATGTATTTTGGAGTAGAAAAGTCATACTCTCCTTTGTTTTATTGTATTATTTTATATTTTTGTTGGATATTTTATAATTGTTTCATGAGAAATAAATAATAGTAATGAATCTTGAGGTTTAATTGATTACAAGCTGTGATTTTGGATCAAAGAATTGTTAGCATCGCTGTGCATTATTCTCTACGTCCAGATTTTCCCGTCTTTCCCGTCTTTTCCCCAGACTGTCACAAAAATTGTTGTCTGAATGTTGTAATACTAGTTTACACACGTGATGCATTGAATTTTTTCACGGCTATCAATTTTCTTTGTTTGCGCTTCTTATCTTCAAAGACACGATACTTGGAACAACAGATCTGGCAACACTTATTGCAACCTTCACGCTGAAAATAGAAATTGCAAATGCGCCCTAAATTTTGAAGTCAATCGAAACCTGTGATCACATTTCTCTAAATAATATTTCCAGCATTATGATTGAAACTGATCGATATACAAGCACATAAATCGCAGATTCAGTGGACAAACAAATTTTCTCCAGAAAAACAAAAAAAAAAACAATATTTCGAAATGTCACTCGATTCTTAGACTTAATGTAATAACTTCTGTCTTATTTGTATTAGGTCTGAAACACTAATTAATTTGCTCCAAAAGACGTGATATGTGAGCCCCAAAATCAAGCCTTCTATAATAAGTCTTATTTATGTACGTCAAACAAATGAATCTTGAAGGAAGACCCTAGTTCAATAATAAGAACAAAAGATTCGGAATCTCGACAAGAATCCTGAAAATCTGTGAAAAACGTGTCGACAGTTGCTCTTCAATCTAAGATGCATTGTTACCATGGTAACCAAATCGAATGGAGTACATCCATTTTTATCTATTTATTTTTTCATGAAAATGCAGCCTAATTAGGTATAATATAAGAAGTTATTGCCTAAAAGAATAAAAGTGAGCCGGTGACCATCAATTGAGTAAGTATGGTGGTGAGTGGCCTTGATGAAGAAAACAAGCAATAATGTAGCTCCCTTATTGAATAAGATCATTTGATCTGAAATTATTTGAACTATATTTTATTCCAGTTAAGAACGGTGGGCTCTTATGGCATTACGACTCAAGCCTTCTGAATGGCCAAAATGAGAACCAATGGTACAAAAATTGTACTTGGCTATCTGTCAGTTATATAAACTATCAGTCATCCATCAATAATTGAAAATAAATATGAGCAGATAATATGTGAATATATTTGTTACTCTTATTACTTGAACCTATTATCTAGAAGCTAGTTTTAAATCCTGCAGTTACATCGAGTGAATCTTGTTTGCATTTCGACCAATCAGAAGGCTTAAATCGTAGTCCCATAAGAGCCTTGAATCGTTCGTATCTAAAATAAACTATAGTTGAATAATAAGCAGCCACATGTAATTGAAGCTAGATACAAGTTCGAATGAATGAATATTTCTCATTACCCTAGAGATAGAGTTCTTGGAACAATTGAATAGCGTTCTGCCAATAAAACACCGTGTTTATTTATACTAGCATTTTGCAGGAAAAAATACAAATATATCTTTGACACTCCAATATAAGTGTGTCTCGTTTCAGAGCCAATTTCTAAATAAAAATTTGACGTCATGAGAAATCAGAAATGATTATTCAAAAAACAAAATTACTTACTTCAATTACAACTAATTATACAAATAAAAACTTTGTTATCCACCGCATAGTTAAAAAAGGACACAACCCGGTTCTGTTTTTCTTTTTTCACTATTGCGCTGTTCCGAAATTCACTACCCGGAATTAGGACCCGAAGAAACCGGAATGACTGGAGCTCTATCTACCGCGTCGTCGATGCAACTGCCCTTCCTAGGGAGCGTTGAATTTCAGTTGTTTGACGCATGCGCGTCCATATAAGGGCTCTAGATCAAGAGGTATATGAGAGAAATATTTGTATCTGCTTTTTTGGATTATTTTGTACCGATGTTAGTAATGATGTACTTGATAACAGAATATTTTCTCGTATTCTAGGTATATTGAAATCATTGATATTATAATTCAAAACAAACAAATATCTATTTGAGTAGTTATTCAGAGTTTTTTATCGATACTATAATATATTCTCATTGAATGAAATATTTATTAATTGACGTTGCTGAATAGTTCTAATTCATTCGACTTGATTGATATTATTCAAAATTGGGTTCGTGATTTGGGTGACTTATTGTGGAATCAATACAAAATGATATTTATTTCTCTTGATTATCAAGGTCGCAACTTGATGATGCATCTTTTTTGGACATTGATTTATTAGAACATTATTGAGTTCTCCCAGAATTCTGCCCAGATGACTCCCATGCCAGTTTTCCATCGTTTGGAAACTTGTACACAAATACTTATTGCATTTGCGATCCACATACACAGGGTGCATCTATACCTATGTAACAAACTTCAATGGTATATAGTATTTGGCGTACCAATCATGAAATGTAGGTAAATAGGTAGCTGATACTCATACAAGAAATTTTGGAATATGCACCTAGTCTACGCCGCGATACTGATCGAAACAAGTGACGAAACAGCACACGCGTCAAGTTGTTGATAATTTAACTATAAGAATTTGATTATTTCAACAGTACTGCTATTTTCACCACTGATGGTTGTAAATATCTGATCAGTGTGTTTCAAAAATAGTTATTTGTTTAACTAGGCAAGAAAGTGGAAGATTTATCACGCGGCTAGAGTTTCAGAGACGAAGCGAAGCCGAGTCTATGAGTTTAGGCCAGGTAGTAAATCTTCATTTTTTCCCGTGTTGAACACATACATTTTTTGCCGATTGTTTGAATTTGATTGCTTTCATGATTAATTCCAATATTTTGGGGAAATGTCATTGCTATCAAATTATGTTTCTCTGTATTTGTTGATCGGTTGCCAATTTGTGATGCGTATGTTAGGCGGCTTCTGCGGAAACGACACTTTTACTGCCCAGGCAGTAAAAGTGACATTTTACAGACTGTGAACTGTCAATAAAGTCGTACTTTTGAAGTCAATCGGCAAAAAATGTAATTTTTCGAAAACTGTCTGTAAAAGTGTACATATTCAAGGCAACTAGAAACAGGCGAAATGATTGTTTTGTTTACAGGACGCGAAATATTTCGCATCCTGGCTGTGAAATATTCCGATAAACTGTATTGGTATCATGGCAACATCAAAAGTGACATTGATTTATTCCAAATATCAAAATCTACATTTTATGTTTTTATTAATTTTGAGACATGGTTTTAAAAAATTTGTTGTTCAATACATGATTGCGAAATTCTTTTGCTTTCCCAAATAATCTTTTATTCTCGAATGCAAAGTGACATCGGCAAACTAGATTCAAAAATAGCTATTCAGTTCCTCTTCCAGTATCGTGGCGCTGGTAATTGCTCTAAAGGCGACAATGACAGACTACAGTATCAGCTATCCGTTTATATAGAAATCAGTAAACTACACCGAAGTCTTATCAAAATAAAATCTTATTGACGATCCTTCATGCATTGAACGTTTTCAATAATTTCTTCATTATTGTGTTGGTCATAGACGATACTTGCAACGAACTGAATTCGTTGTTTCATGATGAATTCTCTCCAACACTGTAACATCAATGTACGTGCTAAAATATCTCTGATACTTCTTCCTATTCCTGGAACAAAAAATAATGAATTCTACTTCCTCGACCTATTATAATGAGATTTTGATAGATCCTCACGTTTTAGACCCTACCAAACCCGAGAAACATAATTTGAAAAAAAGGCGGTATAAGATTTTCATCAAAAAGCTAGGTTCAAGCTTCAAGATTAGTTATTTTCAATCAGTGGTACCAAAACTTTACTGATGGAACTTTTTAGTTTTTTGCTTTTTTTATAATCGATAATATTGATCATAAAATATAAAATAAATGAAACCAATCCATGAATGATTTGGCACAACATTTCACAAAATTATCAGCGGTTCATTCATTATTATCAAAATTTAAATTATCATAAAAATCGTTATATTTTTCTGAACCAAAGAAATAATGAGAGAGTCATAATGTGTAGTTAGAATTATTATCACTCATATTTTGACAACACAAGCAAACGTTCGTAATTTGGCTCTATCATTTTCGGTATTAAATTGAAGCTCTTGTGAAGATAATTCTAATAGAAGTGTAAAAGAGGGTATTCAAATGATTGTCAATTGTTTCTTCCACAAATCATTCAAATTTAAATGATGTCTAGTTCGGTATCAATTTCAAGTTCTCGGGGAGATAAGCTTAGTAGATATCAAAAATTGATAATTAGGTAGTGGAATCCACGTTACCACCTTCAAATTACATTTTCGGCCATTAAATGTCGAAACTGTGTGTTCCAATTAAAGACCCCGAGAATCTACAAAAGGATACTCCATTTTCAAAAATACCTTTATTAGGTAGGGACTAAAAAATAACCGTCATATGTTACTTCAACAACGACAGCTGTCACATTGACAATGACAGTTGTCACTTTGACAATGAAAGCTTTCACTTTGAAATGCGCAATTAATTGATGCGACAATCTAAATTTCCGAAACAGCGGTGAGACTGGCTATGAAGTTTATGGTAGGGGAAGTATTGTGTTGGCCACAGCGGATTTTTCAATTACATAAAACGCTGTCTCTTTTAATAAATATGTTTTATTGGAAAAAGTTCTGTATAAAAACAATTGGGAGCATAACGTTCCAACAGCAAAGTGCTGCCTATTCCAAGTAAAATAAAAATAAAAATGTATAATAGATAAATAAACAAGTTGTCAAAAGATGTCAACTCCTAGGATTGAAGTGATCTACTTGTGGTTTAACTTATAATGCAATGTCCACAGTTCTTCAGGAGTTAAAAATCAAGGTCTATATAGGGTAATTGTCAACTCCTAGTGGCTCTAGGTCAATCTGACTCTACTCTTTTTGGTTTGAAGCATGATTGAACCTCCCAAGTTTTTTCCCTCGCTGTCTCTTTTGTTGTGTAGCATTTTTTTCCTTTCCTCATAATCAAGAAACTTTTTGAAATAGCTCGTTTTCTATCCACCCGGTATATTAGTATCTGTTTTTATTGTAGCTAATAATGTTTAGTAATAAAAAAAATACTCAAGGTATTGTATTGTCTAAAATTAACAGATACAGAGGAATATGAATTTTGACGAACACACAACTTCAACTATTTGACGTTTCAGAAATACAGAAATATTCTAGATGACAAAATATTGATATGCGCATGCGTTCATTCCTCATTTCATTTTAAGTCGTGCTTCTGCCTGAATGCCACATATAAAAATAGATAAATGAAAATTGAATGAAGATGAAAATTAAATGTAAACGTATAAATGTAAATGGCTACATGAATCCGCCTTAAGATACCTAGCATAGGTCTTTTGTGCGCCCACAACTAAATGATGGTCAGTAACTTTAGTTTTTTGATATAATACGCAGCCCAAGACTTCATGTATGTGTCAACAGTCTTTTTTTTGGAATTATGTGACCTGTTATTCCAATTTATTTATTTCTGTTAAATATTTATGAGGTAAGAAATGCTCTGGGTCCGCCAAGTTCCTCTGTTCGTTCTTCATGTTACAATGTAACATAAATATAAACTTCTCGCATCTTTGTTACTAAATACTGTTACATTTTGTGTGCGAAGATCATAGGGAGAATACCATGAAAATTTTCGGAGACAAAGACTTTTCCCATTTCTTTTCCACGAAATCCCATAATAAGCTTCATAAATGACATATCTAGAAGCTTTCAATTTATATTTACATCAGAAATAATAAGAGTAACGCTTGGACGAAAAAATATGGAGTATACAATATGAGTCAAAAACTAATAAAGGCCGCAGTGGACTCCTGCAGTAATCTTCGTAGCTTTTTTGTTAGTCATTTAAGGGTTAATTCCAATCTTGTTCAGAAAGGATAGTTTATATTCCAGTATGCTCACCATTTATAAGCAACTAGTAACAATATTTATGATAAGATTATTGAATTATAACGACGGACTGAAATCTCAAGCCCCAGGGATCAGAATTTAAACCAGCTTAACCCAAACAAACTCCAAATATTAATAGCTGACTGACCAGTGCGACCTTTGCCTTGAGGAAATTTTCAACCATATCTATGAGAATATCTCCCAATTCTTCAGTCTTGGATATGAAATACTATATCTCGCAAGATAGTTGGCATATCACATATCCATGAACGATTAGAATTTCACTTTGTTCTTACTCAAATATTTTTTTGTTTAAGCTGTAACAACAAGACATTGTAAGCATAAGCAAGAGCAAGATTTATTGTTGCAAATAAGCAAGCAATAAGACTTCCTGTTCTTCTTGCATGTATTACGTCATTTCACAATATGTCGATACTTATGCAACATAAGCTGGCATGCATGAAAATAAAGCTATAGTGGCAGTATGATAGAAACCTCATCTGATGACAAGCATGAGCAAAATACAGATATCTTATTTTTTGTAAACATGTTTTACATTTCACATTAAGTCGGTATGGAATCAAAATAATAGAAACATTATCTGACGACCGTTCTCGAAGTAATGTTTGTTGTATTAAAATGAATTCAGCATGTGAGACTCCCGGATCCAGAACTGAACCGTTCTGATGTAATGTTTTCTAGTAAGTAGTGACGATTTTGGCAGCAGTTTTTCGTTGAAACAGCACGACTAGACTAAAAAATTTACAATACGAAAGGTTGTTTTATTTCTTGTCTTACTTAGCTGTACAAGATGAGAAGTCACTGAATAAGAGAGAGATCTTGTTTCATGGATTGACTGAAATGACATTGTCCAATGAACACAGTTCAAGTCCAAGACCTAGGCTTTGTTGCAAGATTTCCTATCTAGCATATTTTCTTTATTCTTGGTCATTTTTGCTATACACATGCACGTCGCTCCGTTCAAGAAACCTATATGTGACAGATTTACTCTTCTCTCAATTACTACTTCGTAAATCAAGTGCCTATGCTATTTTGTTGCACTAATTTTTATTTTTGAGAAATTTATTCTTCTTCCCTTTTGATCATCGATTTGGATTATAAGCACTTTGCTTTCCTCGCACATTTGTATGAACATGATTGCAGCATATTTTTTCTCTTTTTGGTGAATGTTAATGTTACAATACTCATGTTCTTTGTTCTTGAATAACCTACCTGTGCTGATACCCAGATCCAAGCTCCCTTTTTTTGCCTGATCTGCATTCTCTATCCCTATCTTGCTTATAGTTCCGTTCCACTCTCTGCAGATTTTGTCTCAGCATTCTCTATATATCTATCTCCGTCATTTATTACATACTGTGTAATATTCTACCGCTGCTGCGTACGACACCACACATACACACAGTTTTTTATTTGTCAAATATTGCCCATGTAATTCAAGATGATACATATTTCCAGCAATTAAGAAATTTCCAAAATCAGTCCAGCAATTTCTGAGTTTACATCTTACATACAAATAAATTTGTAACCATATAACTCAAAGATAGTGTACCTTTTTATTATTGGAAGAATTACAAAATTGACTTAGTAGTCTTGAAGACTAGCCTGTACATACAAAAAATCAAACAAACAATTTTTTCTGCTTCATAATATTAGAATGAGTTTATTTTCTCATATATTCAGCCCTATTTTCACATTCTTTTTGCATATATTGTAACAAGAAAAGTAATCCATCTGCTTGGTGTCCTAAAAGCTAGAAATATTTATTATAAAGTGCTTTATCACCTGCTCGGTGATGAATCGTAGCGAAAATTATTTTTTTGATCTGCGTTACTCATTCTATTTGAGATCGGAAAACACGACAGAGACATTAGACCATATCAAAAGAGGTTATCTGTAAGCGGCTTACTTCGTATCGCAGCTCAAGGACTATACGAAGTTGTTCTGGATCGGGTTACAATGTTGCCCTTCTTACATATTTTTGTTCATTTTTCATCTGATCGGAAGTTAAAAAGTCGTGTTCATCCCAGAAAAGCGAAAATAGGTAAGACCTTCCTGCATTGTTTTCTTGTTTTTGAAGCTTTGTTGCAAACAACAAAAAAATGAATATCATAATGGTTTCAGAAAAGAAAAATAGGTGTTTTGGCAACGGGAGTTCATTGTAACTAATTTGACTATTAATAGTGTATTATTTCTCAGCCTATGATGGAGGTTACACCTAAAGTGAGCAAAGCTTAGAATACAAGCCAAACATAAGTGTCTTCATCATTCTAATGAAATATAGCCATTATACGCAGCTCATATACGATAACTTATGAAATGTATTCTGATGTTATTGTGCAAAGCATTTTTTCATGGAACTATGAAATATTGGCTATGGAACTATTGCAAATAAATAAATAAGCCATGGTAGAGAATCTAGTCAATACGAGGAAAAGAGACAGAAGTTCCTGGGGAAGGAATCTGGTGATAATGTAGACTTCGTGAGCGTGGACATAAACTTTTGCTATCTAGTTCTATAACAGGTAAAATTATATGTTCAAATTTACAGATGTGACGTATCTCCATTTAAAATATTTAATAAATTATCCTGATCAATAGTAAAACTCCTTTACATAACATTACAATGTTGATGATATTGTATCCATTATATATAAAATCAATTTTTCTCACTTTACTACTGGACATAGGTCTTCCTCAGGTCGTGCCCTAACATTAAGTCCTTCAATAACTATGTCAATGATATTGTATTGATACTAAAAGAGAACTCTTCCTCCCAAGAAACTCTAATAATATTAATGATCAAGTGGACTTGAGTCTATTAGATCCCATAACTTTTTACTGATACTCGATCTCAAAACTTGACTTTACATCTACGAGAATTGTTTTAGGTAAGATATCAGTTGAACATGCTGCTTTTTTGTATACTTGATGGAGAAACTTGAGTGGAAGACGCCAAGAATAGAATAGTATATTCCGAAGTGCGGAATGGAGATCATTACATGCGAATGTGAATAATTCAGCCACGAGACGAAATCAAGTGGCAGAGTTCACATGAGCATCGTATGATCGATTCGCGCGAGTGACGGATGTTATTTTTTCTACAGTCAAAGGTGTCCGCGAAAATATATATAACCAAAATATACCATTTTCTGAAAAAGAATTTGCTTTATTGATCTTATTCCAATCGATCAAATGTTGATAAAATAACTCATATTGACTCCATTTTGAAGAGAAATGATAAGAAAATCGATAAAAGTTGAAATTATGACAGTGCTGAAACAGTGTAACGTACACTGAAGACTTTGATGATCAATGAGTAAGTAATAAGGGGGAAATACAAACTTCATTGAAAGAAGCGTACAACAGCAAACCTTATATCTAGAAAACAACGTGACATTGAGTTTATTGCTTATTGAATATATAAAGCATTGGGCTGAGAATTTATCTATCAAATATAATTTTGGTATCGCTTTCGAATCCCTGACAAACTTAAAGATAAAAATCTGCAGAAAAGTGGACAAATCTGAACTGACTGCGCATTCTGGTGTTTATAGATTGAACTGGGGTACATTTGAAGTTAGCTATGTGGATGAAACTGGTAAAATATTAACAACGACCAATTAGTATCTTACCTACCCTATCTAAAGTGCTAGAAAAAGTGTGCTATGGACAAATGATGTCTTTTATTGATGAAAACAATATTTTACTATCAACACAATCTGGATTCAGACGTGGTTATAGCACAAATACTTGTCTTTTGAATTTAACTGATGAAATCACTAGAAGCTTTGATAATTCGAAGGCAACTTTTTTAATTCAACTTGATTTTTCCAAAGCATTTGATATGGTGGATCATTCTTTACTACTGACTAAACTTCGTTATTATAACTTTAGTGAAAATGCAATTCAATGGTGTGATAACTACTTCTGTAACAGATATTTTAATGTGATAATGTCATCTGAATCTAGCCTTTCTCAGTCTCAGCCATTTTTGTTAGAACGAGGAGTTCCTCAGGGTTCTATTTTGGGTCCACTATTTTTTTTATTGTATGTGGCAGACATGTCATCCAACTTTGATTTTTGCAGTCCTCATTCGTATGCTGATGATACAAAGCTATTAGCTACAGTGGATAAAATTGAAATTGTAGAACCTGCAAATGTAATAAATGAAGAGCTTGCCAACTTAGTATCATGGGTTCTAAATAATGGGCTCAAAATAAATTTAGATAAATCTTCACTCATGGTGTTCGGAAGTAGTGAGACTCCAAATATAAACATAGAAAATAAAAAGCTAAATCGCAGTCCAACAATCAGAACTTTGGGCGTAGTAATTGGTGAAGATTTTAAGTTTCGCGAACATTTAGCTAAAAAACTAAAATCTGCAAGATTAAGGCTAAGACATTTATATCAGTATCGAGACGTTCTGTCTACGAATGTTAAAATAAGGCTAGTAAACTCTCTCATATTTCCAATATTAGAATACTGTGCGTGTGTATATGTTCCACACTTGACCCAAGGTGATAAGCACAAAATTACTCTTCTGCAAAATAGTTGCCTGAGATTTACTTATGGTATCCGTAAATATGATTATATTTCTGAATTTAGAACTCTTTCTAATTTATATTTTATAGAAGAACGAGTGAATTATTTGTATCTTTGTCTTACGCACAAAATAAAATCAACCAGTTGTCCTTCATATTTAAATGATAAACTCATTTTGAAAAAACAATGTGCACGTTCAATTTGCGATAAAGAGTGTGGTTTCTGTCTCGGTGATGATGGTGGACAAGATTCCAAAGTACAGTCACGTTAAAGAATATGTTCTCGAAACCACACCTCAAACAACAACAAAGACTGAAATCTATCAAGTCAACTGCGAGTGGAGTAAAGTCTACGTGATAGAATCAAGAAGACCTCTGGAACTTAGAGTCAAGGAATACAAATGACATACGGAGAGAAGTAAAAGAACTAAATCAGGGATAGCAGAGTACGCCTAGAAAAATCATCATCACATCCAATGGGATCAGGTCAAAATATTCCAAAAAGAAGATAACACCTTTGAACAGAAATGTGAAGGCGTAGCCATCTAATAAAAAATGGAGGTTGTTTCCAGTCAACCAAGTGTTGAGATAAAGCCTATTTGGAGACAAATCCTCCCCAAAGAAAGATTACTCGCCATATCCACAATATCCAATCACAGGCCAGCTCACCAGCATCCAAGTCTTGACTATTTTGGGCTTGGCTATACTGTACTGAAGAGTCCAAATAAGGACTAAACATATGTCTACAGTTGCATCCCCGATCTAAGATAATGGTGGCTTCAGCCTCGACCTTTAGGCTCAAAATTTCTATGGAAAACAATTCTATTTTTTTAGAATCATTCATTTTTTTGAATGTACCATAGCACTTTACATATTTCACAATTTTTTTTGTGTGAAATTATTATTTGAGTGATTTTTTCTTTATCTTCAAGAGCAATTCACTAGCCAATCTCGAGAACACCGAGTCAGAGACCAGCATCACATATGGTTAACCAAGCAATGAATAAATGCCTCAGTGTCTTTTGTATAAATACCACAATGTTTCTGGCTGTAATTTAGTAGGTATAATCAGTTCACCTGATGACGATAGCAGATTATAAGGTACGGAAACGTTGCGTGATCATTCTTTCTTTTATGTCAATAAAGATAATGTCAGTTCAGAATTCAAATGTTTTACAAATACATTCATTATTTTCTGAAGGAAATTCAAAATACAAGTATGAAAATGAAATGATGGGAGCTGGATAATTCCATCCAACCCTATTGAGATTGTAAGTGTTATCTAGACTTGAGTAACATGGATCCAAAAAGACGCTTAATCGCTTCTAGAAAAGAAAGATTGTGCTACTGTTAGACTTGGCAGGGACACTGATGTGTCTGTAATTGTCTCACATATTCAATTATAATTTATTTATCATAGATAAATCAATATGATGCAACTATTTGGAAAACCACCTATCGTTTTTCGAATGTAAACAGATTTTAGAATTTTTTATATTTGTATCCAAATCAATACAAATTATTCAATTTATTGCCCACAATTCTTGCTAATAGTAATAGATATATTGTTTGCATTTGTTTCCATGGTAACTTATAGTCCAGGGCTTGGTTATTTCGCATGCAATTCATAATTGAATCATCAATTCTATTAGCGAAAATGATAAATTTTGAAATGGTTCTGCTTTTGTTATTAGTTGATTATTTACAATTGAATTGAATTATACCTATGATATTGTAGCTCCAAATCCCAAATTCATGAAATAGGAGTTGAAACGTGGTAGAATATTTGATATATACGATGGAAAAGGATAAAGTACATTTATGGAATTGATGACAAAAAAGCACTAGGTTGATGTAGATCACAAAGAAAATTATAAAGAGCAAAATACGTGAATCCTATTATATTATTTGTGTGTGATCATCACATTGTAAGCTACAGTCAATAGAAGGAACAAAAAGAGCAAAAAAATTAGCTCAAATCCAATTTTAAGCTTTCTTCATTTAATCCGACGAAAATAATTAAGCCACTTTCACAATAGGAAGATCACGACTGAATAAAACCTCTAAACCAATCATTTACCTCTGACTTTTCCATTCCATCCACCATTCCTTCAATCCTGTCATCCTGGTTCATCCTCGTCGAGGTGATAAAATAAGAAAGCTAAGAGAGATTAATGAAGCTCGGTTCATAACGGCTCCCGGATGGCAATAATCGTAAAGCCAGCCACCGTGCCCGTCTCTCCGCACAGACCGAACCTTTCCGGGTGCTCCTGGAGCCTTAGGCTTCGCCGGGAGTCCGGATAATTCACCGCGATGCCGGAACAACGCGTTCCGAGCACGTAAGATGTGTAATAGTGCAGAATGGGTATGTGAGACGGGAACATCATAGCAAAGACACTTACATTGGACTGATGAAAATAAAAGAAAAGTTTTAGATACGAGAATATGTTTGTGGAAGTGTTGCCTCAAGGAAGCTGAACACTTACAATATTTCGGAGAAGTTTTTATAGTCTTATTGTATACGTACTTTATAATATGATTATTTTCCTTATTTGTGATCTCTCTTCTAATAGATTGAACAAAATATGAAAGTAGGATACAAAATTTAATTGATAATTATGTCAAGTCATGACGGAAAGGAATGTGTAATTAATCTGAGGTACTAGTACTTTGTAACCAGCCTCTCATTGAATTGTGCTTGAATGCAATTCCGTCTTAATGACGACAGATAGAAATAAAACATATCTTCACCACAATCTAAGAACAATTCCCTAAACTTCTTCCTCAAATTACCGACAAGAACTAACCAAACTATCCTGAAAATCTGCGACGAAGCTCAGCTCAAAATCTATTTAACAAAACAAGAACGACAAATGCCCTTTGCGGTGATAAATTAAGATCAAACGCTATAAATCTTGCCTAGACTACCAACTATTCCCTCGTATCCACTCCTTATTTCTCCTTCTAATTCTAGTGACTTCTGACACAGTTGGCAGCAGTGACGGATGTCGCCGCAAAGGTCAAATGATCCACGAAATGTGACGTAAATAAACCATAATACATCCAAAGCCATTATGCCCAAATTATCCGCCCCAGGGGAATTTTAGCTCCAAATGGAATGTTCTGAATGATTGATTCTCCCGAAAAGTTTTTATGAATTAGATCAGTTTTTCAACTTGACTTTGTAAGAATTTATTGATCTGCACTTTCAAAAAGTATAACTGAGGTGGGCAGAGTCTGGCATTCATCATTTAACATCATGGAATTGTCGCAAACCACTTCTCATGCAATGATTTTGTACGATCCAAAATTTTAATTAAGGTATCAAGGATGTTGAAAGGATAATAATGCCTGAGCTGAACAGTGTACTTTCCGAGAGCCTTTGGCAAGAGGTGTGTACGTTGCCCGTAGGCATTATTGTCTGTTCAACTCCCGTGGTGCCTTCAATGTTCAATGTCCGACTTTTATTGTATTTCAATCAAAATTTTGAGCAATATATGTCCTGTCATTGTGATTTCTGTCAGAGATATTACTCTAGTTTCTTGCTGTTACCAGGAAACTTGTTTATTATTTCTCAAAATAATGCCCCCGGGCGTTATTTTGAAACATAATGCCCTCGGGTATTATTTATACCCTGAAATCAGTGTTATTATGACAGCAATAATAAACTAGTCGGACATTAAGAGAGTTAATGAAGCTATGTCATAAAATTTGGTGACAGCTTCAAGGAATTATGGTCTGTTAAAACCTACGATTGACAGATGGCTTCAAAAGTTGAATCGTAGAAGGGGTCAGCTGAAGTATCACCAAAGGCCTGTCAGGCAAAGAAATGTAATACACAGAGAAATTAAGCAGAGCTCAAGCATTGAATCTATTATAATAGGTAATAATTCACATCAGCTGCCATTTTTGGAGAAACTGAAAACACGGTGGACTCCACCTTGTTGTTTTAGAACAAAAACTTCCAAGATTCGGCAGGTGGCAGGCTTCTAAGAAGTTGTATGATATTATTCAAGGTGATCCAAAATCATTGAGCCAAAACTTAACTGTCATCATTTTGAGCTACTTAAAATGAGAATAAGCCCACAGAAGTAGTGGATGGTGATAAAAACATTCATGCTATGGGAAAAGATTAACGAAAACTCAGAATGTAATACGCAGGGAAAATAAGTAGAGTTCAGGCATTGGATCTGTTGCAGTAGATGGTATTTCACTTCAGTAGCTACGTGTGAAAGAGAAGACAACGCGAAGGACTCCTCTAAATAAAAACCCACACGAGTAGATACGTCCAAGTTATTGTTCCGAAAATTTGATCAGAATGCGTTTGAGGAGGTGAATAATATTATTACAAGTGATGAATCATCTATCTGGAATCAAAATCTTGGAACCAAATATCTTTCCTCATTTTGAGCCATTCAAAATGAAGATAATGCATAATAGCAAAAGACACAAAGTAGATTGATACAAAATAAATCACAATTTAGTTCATTATTTTCACTATAGGTATTTATTTCTCCTCACTATCATAGTTTTTGATTATCTCATAACATTCTTCATCATTGCTATAATTATGAAAATATTCATACCCTTTGTAGCCGCAAGAACTGGTGCACCTTAACTTGTTCTGATGCAGCTACATGTCCCAATCAGACAGGTCTCTTTCTTACAGAATCACTTCGTCAATAAGAGGAGAAGAAAGACCTTATCATCCACTTTATAATCCCTTCATCATGAATATCTTTATCCCAACCAAGGGCAGGGAAAACTGAGATTTGCGGGTACTGTTCTAAAATCCTGACCCAAACGTCAGCTTGGTAGTAAACTCGTCCTGCATACTGCATCAGTCTATTTTTACATGGTGGCAATTGGGAGATTTCAATCTGGTCTCTTTTTATCATAGATAATTGGCAGCGATGTTCATTTACGCAATTCAACTCCGAAAGACATCATCATCCTATCAGATAGAACCCATTCACGTCCAAATTCACTGGAAGCTTCCACGTTACCGTTGTTTTAGCTTACAAGTCTTCAACCTTTTATTTTCCGTTTTCCTGCGCAGACACTAACAGTCTCGCAACCAGACCTACTGTAGAATCCAATTAAAGTTGATACCATCTCTATACCAATACAGAAATCATTTGCTTGAAATCAACAAATTCTTGCCGATCTTTATTTTGTGTTACAATGTATAAATGACTTTTTATACCATTCTGAAGATCAACAGCAAGCATTCAGAATTCTAGAACATTATCCGAAAATTGAAACTAAGTCTATAATGGAAAGCATCAATATAAAAATTTTCTAAAATTATATTTTTAGATACCACGTGAGGACGTCTACACATGGAGCTACTGAAAAGAATTGGATCACTAACCAGTTACTGACTCATTAGTGACCAGGATCCACATACGAAGCTACTCATCGCCGATCAAAACCTGTAGTTTGTTCAGTTTCGACTTGGATGCAAGTGTTGCTCTGTCAACTTCAGAAGACAATTCCAGCGACGATGAAATCATCATAACGTATTATTATATTAGAAGGAGAAGAACGTACAAGATAGTTCTGGGTTCACTCATACCTTGAAAGAAATTTTAATCGCCGTTTGTTACTGTAAAGGAGCTTGAAGTTTCAGATACTAAGTTTGTAGCATTCTATAAAATCTCCTAAGAAAGTTATTTGAAATTGGTGAAGTTATATGAAATTGAACCTTTTTCCACTTCCATCATGCACGAGCAAAAGGTTGAGTTGTTGATCGTTCATCCTAGTAAATCACTTAGAAACTGGAAACTCAAATCAGTAGACGACCCGACATGCGGGTCGTTTGGTGACTGGTTACAGACTGGTTTTCGTGAATTAGTGATGAGTACGCAGTCAGTAGCGTCGTGTGTGACGTCCCATTCAATTACACAGGAAGTGACTAGAAGTGAACTGGTTAAT
Organism: Dromius quadrimaculatus; assembly: GCA_963989225.1. Lineage (NCBI taxonomy): Eukaryota > Metazoa > Arthropoda > Insecta > Coleoptera > Carabidae > Dromius > Dromius quadrimaculatus. Next base: position 10,109,678 of record OZ022325.1, on the reverse strand, counting down.
GATTCGCGTCACTAATCAGTTTCTTTTTGATAGGTTCGTGTGCAGACGACCTAATTCGTAAAAATTTATGAATCATGTGAATCTCCAATTGTTGTCAAATGTCAACTGAATCAATAGGTAATAAGCATTGACGGTTCTGTTTCTTGTATTTCTACTAGCTTAGTCGACCAATGAATGGATGTATGTATTGTGGATATCAGCACTCGGTTGGTTGAAGACTTGATGGTTCTAAACAGCTTCTTTGAAGTTTGTTTCAAGCCAAAGTACTTCACGGTGAATGTTTCTGCCTCTTTTCATTTGATGTGATGCTGTTTCCAGTCATAATTTGCAATTCTTTATCACGTAGTTTCGCCCATTCTTGTGTTTCTCTCATCTTTCTTCAATCAGAGTTCTAGTGGTTACTTGGTTCTTCTAACATAAATTGTACTTAGTATTCATATGGGATTTGATGGACACAACCCTCTGGGCCAGTTATTAACATGCTGTCAGCGAATGTGTTATTGATTCAATTTATAAATGATGTTCGTTCGGAAACAATTGATCTTAAGAATAAATGAACTGTACCTAATGTTGAAAAAACAATTGTAGATTGTATTTGTCATCGAATTATACATGAGAATATCATCATTCATAAAATAAAGTGAGAAACACATGATCAAATACTCGTCGATGTTTATTGGACAATTGGACCTCTGTATCATTTTTACTTACTTGTACAAAGTAACAAGTAAGTATTGTGAGACCGACAAAATTCACCTATCGAAATTTAGATGGAAATATCCGTTTTGAGCATCTCTGAATCCATTTTGACTATTTTTAGCTTGATGTCGGTACGTATGTTCGTGCGTGCGTGCGTTCATACGTGCGTGCATAACTCGCAAATCTCGAAACTGGTTGAACGTATAATGTTGAAATTTTGTATTTAAGACTAGTATAGGGTCTAGTTGTGCACCTCTCATTATGGTTTCAATCGTCTGTACCGGAAGTGTACTTTACTTGAAGCTTTTTTCGAATTTTTCTAATAAATCCAGAATGATCAACCGTAGGATGTTCAAATTCAGTATTTGAATTTGATGTTGTATCAGAATGGTTATCTGCCATTTTTTTATGAATCAGCCAAGCCAGAAGTGCACTTTATTTGAAGCTTCTTTTGAATTTTTTGCATAAATCTAGAATGATTGGCCGTAGTATTTTAAAATCTCGTATTAAGCACTTCTATAACATCATATTGTACATCTTGCATTAATCTGTTGTCAATTTTCTGATTTTGTTCGACAAAATATCATTAAAATTATATTAATTATAATCTGAAGTGACAGAAAACTTCATTGAATAAGTTTGTGTATATATCAAGTGATGTACAAGTAAGTCACGTGATGTTCACGTCAGATTTTTAGCTTTAGTCTTGGTGTTTTTTGAGGCTCCAGTCCACTTTGTGACGAATAAGGCCCCAAAATCCGTCACTGTTGCACATCCCCGGGCCTCCTGCTACCGTCAATATTTTTTATTCTATCAAAATTTGATTCACCTTTTGCACACCCTGGAAATTATAAATTCGGTAATTCTGCTCCAACATACAACGCCGCTTACCGTCAGTTCATCGGTCTTCAACTGTTTTAAATACGTTTAATATATTTCCCATGCGGATGAATAAGGTTAGGTTTTGAAAAAACACCTGAAATTAGAAGAAATTGAGATCGTATGATCTGTATTTATGTCTTGTGTCTTACCGTAATAAAATCTGAATGTAATCCACCGTTGTCCTGTGAATATGTTGCATATTGTAGATTTTTTGTTGTTTGACGTTCTGTGTGACCTTTGAATATACACAAACTAGATCCGATACTTGACAGTTTCTATATTACCGACCGATTAAGTATTTAGGACAATTTTAATGTCAAAAATCAGGAAAGGATGTATCCGACAGGAGAGTAATAGGAAATGTATTATTATAATCAAGTTTGTATTTATAAAATTATTTCTTCTTTTCTCTATATGTCTTGTTTATATTATTGCTAGCACTAATATGGATTTAATTTGAAAACATGTTAAGTAAGGTTTCATTGAAATATGGGTATCAATAAGGCCTTCTGACCGACTTGAGTCACTTCTTTGTAAGTCCAGTCTTCCGAGCAGCCGACCCAAAGTACGCTACTAGTTCCGACACCGAGCGTCATCTTCAGAGTGTGTACCGTCCAAGTGAAGTTTTCGTGCTAAGTCCGTTGGCACAACTGTCTGACACAATTTGTGAGTTTGTTAAAGGAACTTAGAATATTTTTGCTGTTTTGAACTTATAATATTTTTGCTGTTTTTGAACTTGGAATATTTTTTGAATAATTTACCGTAGATGCACCGCTGGAGAAGTCTTCGTGATTTCGAAGCGTTTGATTGATTTAACGTAGAAGCATCGCTGAAGAAGTCTTCATGATTTCGAAGCGTTTGATTGATTTAACGTAGAAGCACTGCTGAAGGAGTCCTCGTGATTTCACAGCGTTTGATTGATTTTAACGTAGAAGCACCACTGGCGAAGTCATCGCCGACTTCACAGTGTTTGAAATACTTAACGTAGAATCACTGCTGGAAGGGTCTCCTGGAGACTTCACAGTATCGAACCGACTTAACGTAGAATCATTGCGAGGGAGCAAGTTTGATTTCTCGTCATCTGCGACCGCCTGGGTTCGTACTGCGACCGCTGGTGTCGAGTGTCATGTACAGCCGTCCGTCACCGTCAGCCGAAGTATCACCGTACAAGTTCCTGTTAAATAATGTTCTGAGTTCAGCGTCATCGTTTTCTGTGTAATAAATCTCATTGTGACACCTACCTCCTGATAATTATTTCTGACAACTCTAACCGTTCCCGTCTGAGCTATCCAGCCGTCCGCCATAGAAAAACTGCGTCACCGACCGTATTGTTGCCCGAGCCCACCGTTAGCAGTTTTCAACAGCGACACCAAAATTAACAACCACGCCATCACCCAAGGGTATCGTTACAACTTAAAACATGACCTGATTCATAGCGTTCCGAACTTATTTCTTGTGACATTCCTTTGAAATATAGAATGTTGAGGGATTGGCTTGTAGGCTTTTCTTGTTTTCGTCTGATGCTGTCTTCTATAAGTCTAATGGAGACTACACACGATTTTATTGAGCATTTTATTTGTATGTGATCCTTCTGTGTAACATTATATAACAGGTATGTCGTTTAATGTGCTGATGATCGTTTATTCACTGATGTCTAGTGATTGGAACGATTGTCCAAGAATCATATCCTGTATACGTTTGTTTCCTGCAGACTGCAGATTGAATATACTAATTATACTCGTACCTCTGAACTATAACATCAAATAAAAGCAGTGTGTTGTGATCTGATCGCTCTGTTGTGATTTTTATATGATGAAAATGTGATCAATGTACCTCAAGCATAGCTTTGGTTTGTTGACGTCATGGTGATTTCATGAGCTTTGAACCATTTCTTGTAAATGTTGGCAAGGAGTCATCACTTTGTATGAAAAAAAAATCTTGAACTTGGAAAAATGTATTACGCCTACAAAACTTTGAAAGCTTGATGATGCTATGGAACCTCAATGTAGTTCTATCAAGATTTTGCAGCTTTTTTCTGATAATTCAATTATGTGTATTCAATCAGAAATTACTCAAAATCTTGATTGTTCATTTGAACAGCAAACTTTTGCCCTATATGACAGATAGAATGTGCCTGAATATCTCAATTTTTATAGCGCAAACTAAACTAGCACACTATATGCTCTTCTAAGGCTTCAGAGCGTGAGTTAATTAGAATCTAGGATAAACAAAAGTATTGATTTTAGGTTGGATGTATTAAACTTTTGCGTAACTCTGTATATATTTATATAAAAGCCGTGGTGAATTTCCGTATCCGCAAAGTGTATTGTAGCCGTAACTTTTGTCTGTAACTGCAGTTTCCTATATTTACCCAGCGAGTTTACCCTAGACGGTACTTAATTAAATGATCCCTCAAACCTCATCCTCATATACCTGAACATTCACTGAACATTCACAACAATATAACTCCTGTTATTATACCCTATACGGCAGTTTGCGTTGCGCACGTTCAAATGAACACGTCCTGTAATATACAGCGATGCCTTAAAGAACCAAAAAATTCATTATTGAAAGCCCAATAAGCACGTATTATTTCTATCACTAAAAAAATTATATCTAGCATTATTATTATACAAGGTATTTCATTGCTATAAAGATAATAAATCCTCCAGACTCAGTACACAAAACAAGCTTTTACTGGACAAGTTACAGTTTATGAGCAAGCAAGTGAGACTGATACACAAAACGAGTTAATTATGTACGAATTATATACATACAAAATTTATGAAATCTTTCCCTGTGTGCCTCTAATAACTTCAGATCTACTGAGAAACTCTAATACCAACAGAATGCTTCCAATTTCTTTTTCTCCATAAGACAGGGAACATTAATAATTCCCTGGAACTTTGTCATCCTAAGTAGTTACAGAAATCCGATTCGAAAATTTCGTGAAAAAACTTCTTCAAATATCTCATTTCCAAAGTGCAATATATACTTTTCATTTGCCATATACTACGTGAAGATATTAAGGCAGAAAATTAATCCCTTCTCCGAGGGAGCTCCCGCAAAAACAAATGCGAGCGGGTGAAAGAAAAAGAGAAAAAAGGAAAATCTTTCAGGGCAATCATCATTTCAGCGCTTCAAGAATTTTGACATGGATTAAAATGTAGAATAGACGACTCTCGACGTTGAAAAGTTTTAGAATATATTAAAGAAACGTTGTATTTACGCAAGTCGAGGGTCTGAGTTGATTAATGCGATTTTCTGACGCTCTAACTTGCCCGTAATGAAATAGAGCCTTTTTAACTTCACACTTTCATAAAGAGTTGGGAATATCTGTTGGGTGACTGACAAATCGCGTGTTTTACTGCAAATTTGATATTTTTCAGCTCCATAGAAGTAATGAAGTTCATAGCATTTATTCTAGCAAAGAAATTTAAGAACTGGTTAAATTCTATTGTATGTCACATATCATTGATCTTAAGCTGTAATTTCAACTGGATATCAAGATCCACGCATCCTGGAAATATCTTCTTGAATATGAATTGCCCAAAAACCATATGTATAATAGTATTTACGTGAAGGAAATTGAGTCCTCCAAAAAAATAAGACAATTCAATTCAATATGTGGAATATATTCTCTTTTTCTCTCTCGGAAAATGAACACTGTATTGGTCTAATTTATTCTACTTATATTCTTGCATATCCTTTCTGCTAGAATAGACCTTTAAAATACACATACGAGACGTCGCATTCTTACACCGTAAGAATATCATCCTTGTTTTATATGTAAAACTCTAAAGGGAAGTCTCATACACTTGTAAGCCGAAGTGACGAGCAATTCAAATAAGTTGTGTCGCCTACAAATGTATGCAGCATTCTGCGAGCCTTACCGTAGCTGAAAACCCGGAGAAACCCGGAAAACAACGCATCCGGAATACAAATTCCGTAAGAAATGAAAACGAGGGTAGAAAGAACCATTTGATAGATAAACGTCTATAAAGATGATAAAAACGTTGTTTATTAATTTGAATATAGATGCGATCAAATAAAAACAGGCCGGAAAAGCTATGAATCTTATCAACGTAGGCTTGAGATATATGCTTCTTGATGCTATCTATGTAGATCGGCAAATTTGGGAATACCAGAATACATTAAATCACTTGTGTTGTTTTGAATTATGTGTTTGGGAGTTTGAAGAGTAAGTAGCCAAGTTTAAGTTGAGCTTATGTACTATCCGGAAAAGACCTACATTTATCATCGTACTAGGCGGAAAATACCTATTTCTTCGTATCAGCATACATGGCATGACAGCCCTAACACAATCAATGTTTCAAGTACAAGCGAACTCGTTTCTTAACCGAATCATCCTGCCCTATCCTGGTAAATTCAAATTCTTAATCTGCTGTATGCTTAGACTTACAGCATTCTTAAAGTAATTCAGGAGTCGAACCAGATATCTCTGAATTCATACCTCATAGACCTGCAATAAAAAATGCGTCGACGAACTAGGTACATACCAGGACGTTTATCAAAATAATGAAAAGAATTCGCAATTCCGATTACTCAAGACAGGAATATAAAATAGTGCAATGTAGGAGACAAGTATCAAGAGTATGTCTATGCGAAACTAATTCTCACAAGAAAGACCTATTTTTCTATCTGCAATTGTTTGAATATAGATTCATCAATATTAATTATATGTTAAATGAAATCTCATATCTTTGCGACAACATTATTCAATAAATGTAGATTATCCTCCGTTGATGACTTTTTAAAATAAGCTGCCATTTGGTGAAGGGAAATATACATAGCATATTTTTTCTTCGAATAAGCTATGCACTGTCATTTTTTAGATCTACGAGCACTAAGAATCATCCTGAGACTGGGGACCTAATTTTAAAGTGATGACGATAATAGAATAAATCGTTCGGAAATAATGAGAGCCTTAGGACAGAACTCAAAGGCGTGACTCACACTCACCTCACCTTTAACTTCTTTTTTGGCATAATACATCCTGAAATAATGACGTCCGGTCCTGAATATTTGTACATAGTTATCAATTAATTGACAATTGGAACGGAATTAATTCATATTGATAGATTCTAAATTCAATTCATAGAGAGAAATTGAATGAATATAAGAAGCCAGGCCAGTGGCTTAGTGTATTAGCGCGCTGTTCACTGCACGTCTGTGACGTACGAATACAGAGGTCCCTGGTTCGATTCTTGACCAGTATGTATGATTTACCGAAAAAAAGCTACAAAATCAAACACTCAAATCATACTCGGACACTATGGCCCGTAGCCAGAACGCGGCTTTGAACCCAGGTATAAATCTATATTATATATATAATGATGACAATGTTTAAAAATCGATTAGATTATAACACTGTTTGGACATGTTGTCATGGTCATGCATAAGCCAGATACGTGACTCATACTCACCTCACATTCACCTTTCACTCCATCTGACAGATAGAATGTCATAACGAATTCAAAGACTTCTGACTACTCAAATTTGAGTTAGAAGTGAGTGACAATTAAGTGTGAGTTAAGTAAGATCTTGGTGTGTTGATAAATATGGTTCTAAGTGAGGTTTCCCGGAGATAAAAATTACTATTCTACTATAATATCTTGATATTAATATTTTTTTATAACCAAATAACGGTATGATCCAGGGAGGACTTATCAAGAAGAAGTCTGAAGAAACTTTTGTGTGGGGAGATTTTCTGAAGAGACGATGTTAATAACACACAAATGAAATGAAATATTGTCAGTTAAATCAAAACGATGTCCTTTTTCCTATAACAATGGTTATGGACTAGCTTGCTAAACTTGTATTCTTGAAATTATCCCCGACTGGTATCGGATTGAGTTTACGCGCCTGTGGTACTGATATCAAGAATAGTGTTGGACCAAAATCAAGTTTTTGAGCAATAGCATATACGATAACCGCACACGCGCTCACTAACATTCATTATACTAGACTCATAACTGAGTTTTTGTACTTGTTGACTAGTGTTGCCGCGAGACGAGACGAGACGAGACTTTAGTGAGTCTCGTCTCGGTCTCGTGGTGGTCTCGCCTAGCTCAGTCTCGTCTCGGTCTCGCCTTAGTCTCGAGTAGGTCAGTCTCGTCTCGGTCTCGAGTCTCGACGAGAGTCTCGCCATGATTTTTCAAAATTACATATTCTCACATGCGGGAATCAATTCGTTCTACCTGATTATTATTTGCTTTGAATTCTACCAAAAAAAATTTGGTGCGCAAAATTATGTTTCTAACCCACTTCACAATCGTTACGAAACACAAAAACACCACGCTACAAATAATGTGTCTTTCGAATTCCTTGCATTACACAATTATTTCCACATTGCTAAGCAGCTCTTGAAGTTATGATCACGTGATCACGTAGAATTCGCTTGCGTATTGGATAAACTTAGCGTTTAGCCTACGACAAATTTGCAGTACTAACAGTCGCTTTGGGGTTTAATTCTAATTTGTATTGATTGTCTTTTGACGTTATTTTATAGACTTTCGACACATATACCACCTATCAGACAATTAGAGAAGTGATTTTATGTCATCATCGTTGAAGACAGTCTTCCAGAAGTAAGAGACAGGGTCATGTCTGTTTCCTTAGCTTGATGTCAGATTTGACAGTCGTATGTTATAAAATAGTAACAATAGAATAAAATTATGTCATTATAATCTATAATAAATCAGGAGAAAGATTAAACATGAATTTAATCCGATTTCAAACATAGTACTAAATGACAGCATAAAGCTCTCGATCATATTGTTTGCACCAACATACAATATTCAAGTTCCTATAGATGTAACTATGACATATTAACATTGACATATAGAGACTGCAGTCTATCTTCAAGCAGTCTCTATGAATTAGAATGGAGCCCCTGAAGCCACAAGGACTGGAGATAATATAGAGATAATAGTTTTATGCAACAAATGTGTTAACTTAAGCATTATGACAAGGTTAAGGCTACATATTTGAAGTCAAGAATCGCTGAGTTACCAAACATATTTTCCGAATTTCATAATGCTAGTTTGCACATGTGTTTGCGCCATCACGATATTTCTTCTACGACTTTCAAGATAAATTCATGCTCAGTTAACGCATTATTCGCGATGTGTAAACCATCAAATTCGGAAGTAGATAAAGAAAAAACAAATTTTCAAATGAGGTTATGTTATTGACTAAATAACGGGCTATATGGTTCAAGTTACTGAAATTTATGAAATAATAGTATTGATTTCCTCTTCCTTTGACCCAGTCCAGCCTAATCTGATTCAATTTTGAATGAAATTAGATGAGACACAAGAATATAACTAGGAACCTTATAGGAGTCGATTTATTTAACGTATTTCCAGTCAAAATCAATTATAGTATGATAATATTTTCTTCCATTATGTTGATAATTTTGTGTGGAAATTAAAAGTGCTGTGCTAGTATTGGGACTCGTCCTGTTGCACAATCTTATCATGTAAAATCTGCTGCGGCCACACAGTACTTCCCCAACCAAAAATTTCATGGCCGGTTTCGTCGCTGTTTCATAGATTTAAATTGTAGCATCAGTCAATTGCATATATCAAAATGACAGCTGTCATTGTCAAAGTGACAGCTGTCATTGTCAAAGTGATGGATGTCATTGTTAAAGAGACGGATGGCGGTTATATTCAAGTCCCTACATGAAAAAGGTATTTTTGAAAATGAAGAGTTCTTTTCTAAAATTTCAGGGTCTTCAATTTGGAACATACAGTTTTGACATTTGATCACTGGAAGTATTATATCATAACGTGGATTACACTAATTATTTATTCTATATTCCTGCTAATCCTATCTCTCCAAGAGCTTAAGATTGATACCAAACTGGACATCACTCAAATAACTTGTTGAAAAACAATTGACAATCGTTTGAATATCCTTTATCACACTTATCCTAGAATTATCCCTGCAGGAGCATTAGGTAATTTACCTAAACATGATACCAAACATGATAGAACCAAATGACTTACTTTGAAAAAACAATCGACAAAAAATATTGTTATGTAGGCTAAATATGAAATAAATATTCTGAAAGTGCGATAGAAAAAATGATTGTCTCAATCGAAAACTTATCCATCAGTAATCATCTTAAATTAACTTTTATCACTACAGTTTGTTGATATTTACCTACTTGCTCTATATATAATTGCTTTCAGAAGAAATAAGGATGAATTTTAAGTGATTATGATACAAGTCTCGTCGAGAGTCTCGCGAGACTCTCGCCGAGACTTGACTCTGGTCTCGTCTCGGTCTCGACTTTTGGCTCGAGACCCATTCTATGGTCTCGTCTCGACTTTTTGAGGCGAGACGAGACGAGACCGAGACTGGTCTCGAGTCTCGTGGCAACACTATTGTTGACTGAACTCTCCTTTGATAATCATGGAATCCACTATTGTATTCTGAATCTAAAATTATCGGGAACAGCATTATTATAATTAAAGGTCTAGTCATTGTACTCAATTAATTTATTATTGGAGTGAAATTTTCGTACAATAGGATTTATCTTGATAATTTTCAGCAGCAAAAAATAAATTCACGTAGCATTGTCTCAAGTACCATTTTAAATACTGATTTTCTGTAGTATGTATCCAGTTCATTCTCTTACATCCTACATTTGTTGTATTATTGAATAGTATTCATTCTTTGCTCTTATAACTTTCAAATTCCTGCTAATAACATTAAGCACTGCAACGATAACCTCGCTGATGGCGGGGTCGTTGATTCTGGCGTCGCCGTTAAAACTGCCAACGGTATACTCGGGCGCCAATACGGTCGGTGACGCAGTTTCTGACGGTTGACGGCTGAGTAGCTCAAAGGAGTGGGTCAGGGTGTTTTTAGGAATAATATTCAGGATGTAAGTATAACTATGAGATTTATTCACACACAAAAATAGAACTGTTGTACACACATATATGTTGCAGGGATTTGCACTGAGATCGCTGGCCTTAAGGCTGACGACGACGATGCGGCTTTTGCCCAAGACAATCAACATTCGCGGAATCGCGAAGCGACTTCCCGAACGGTGGATCAACTTTACTACTCGTTCTACGCGAGTGGAACAAAACTTGCTCCCTCACAGTGATTCTACGTTAATCTGGTTCGATACTGTGAAGTCACCAGGTGACTCCTCCAGCAGTGCTTCTACGTTAAATAATCAAACGCTTCGAAATCACGAAGACTTCTTCAGTGGAGCTTCTAAGTTATTCCAACGTTCGCGGAGCGGACGGTGGAAGTTAAACAAAATGAATCTAAGTTGTATCTTACAAAAATATTCTAAGTTCAAAAATAGCAGAAATATTCTAAGTGCAAAAACAGCAAAACAATTGAGAAATAAACTAAGTTCCTTTTACGGACTTAAAAATAAACAAAATAATCAAACTTACAACTTTGCCTTGACAAACGCACTAACGGACTTAGCACGAAAACTTCAAACGGACGTCAAACGGTAAACACAGTATATAGACTCTGGAAGATGGCTCGGAGAACTAACTTACAAAGAAGTGACTTAAGTCGGCCAGAAGGCCTTATTTATACCCATATTTTAATGAAACCTTACTTAACATGTTTTTAAATTAAATCCATATTAGCGCCAACAATAATATGAAGAAGACATACTGAAAAAAGAAGAAGTAATTTTACAAATACAAATTTCATTACAATAATACATTTCCTATTAATCTCCTGTCGGATACATCCTTTCCTGATTTTATTTTCTTAACATTAAAATTGTCCTAAATACTTTTTCAATCGGTCAGTAATATAGATAATGTCGGTAAGTTGAAACTGTCAAATGTCAGGTGTTTTTTATTTGTGTCTTGTCAGGGGTCACGAACATAACATCAAAAAATATACAATATACAACATATTTACAGGACAACGGTGGATTACATTTAGACTTTTTTACGGTAAGACACAAGACATAACTACAGGTCATACGATATTAATTTCTTTCAATTTCAAGTGTTTTTAAAACCTTACCTTATTCATTCACATGTGAAATATATTGAAAGTATTTAGAACAGTTGAAGACCGATGAACTGACGGTAAGCGGCGTTGTATGTTGAAGCAGAGTTACTGAATTTAAAATTTACAGGGTGCGCAAGAAGTGAAATAATTGTGATGGACTAAAAAATTATTGACGGTAGCAGAAGGCTCTGGGATGTGCAACAGTGACGGATTTTGGGGCCTAATTCGTCACAGCACATCCATAAATATCGGAACTAATATTTATTTGTTCATATTCCCATGAAGAAAAAATTTATATTCTTTTATATATCCGCTCAAATTATCTGCATAAATTGATTTTGAATCTATCAGTATCAATTAATTCCATGCAAAACGTCAAATCAATGACATCTATGCGTAAATGTGCATCATTATTTCATGACGTATTATCTCAAAAAACGACTTTCATGAATGACTCTTTCATTCGCTTTGCTGAATACGGAATTGAGGAAGAAGTGAGTGTTGGCACAGCTCATACTCAAGTGAGTGAGAACTGAGTCTAGGTTGAGTTAAGGTTGAGGTGAGTGTGAGTCATGTCTCTGAATTTGTCCCTTAGAACCGAGTTTAAAACCGCGTCCTGACTACGGGCCTATAGGCCTATCATCTTGAGGGTAATTCTGGTAGTGATAATATTCTTTTTGTCGGCTTTTCAAGTATAACTTATAGCCCCAAATACTGTATTTATTCTTTACCAATTCACAATTTACTTTACATATATCGTTTATACAGTATACAAAGACACACACACAAACATCCAAGCCCCTAGCGGAAATCGAACCCACGACCCCAGCGTTCTAACGGTGAAGGTTTCTGTATCGCTTGCCTAAATGCGCTAGACCACCAATGCGACTCAATAATCATACTTCACAGGATCATTTCTGTAGTATATCTTCATTTACTTTAATTCTAAATTCGAGTTGTTGTAATTCTGGTAGTATAAGAAATCTATTTGATGTCGCTCAATTGTTGTTAATTTGAAATCGTCGCACAGATTGAGACTTAAATCGGTAACGAAACAAATATGCATGTTCTTGAGCTCTTGGCCCTATTAGAGCTATCGTGCCATTCAAGAAGAAGAAAAATGGATATAAGAAAGAATATGAATATGTTCTACATGCTAGATGTTACGTCTCTAAAACATCTCCACACAAAAAAAAATGCTTCAGATTTCTCCTTGAACAGTCTTTTCCTGGATCATATCAATATTTGATAGCAGAAAAATATTTTTCAGAATATTATGATTGAACAGTAACTTTCAACCTTCCGAGTCCATATTTATCAAATGAACATCAACTGGCTAACAAAAATCTAGTTAAAAACATAGATAATTATATCAATTATTGGAGTGCTTACTTATTTTATGCTCATATTCACTTTTTACTTCTAAATCAAATCCAAACTGTCAAATGGCTCTGGTTTTGATATACCATTCAATTTGTCAAATTGAGTGAAAGGTGAGTATAAGGCACATCTCTGAATCTTATTTGAGATGATATAGTAGAGTACCCTGCAAAACAACTTGAATATAATGTTCTTTTAATTCTTCCAAACTTTCGGTAACATTATGTAGTTGATTCTAGTATTTTATCTGTGAGCTAATTTGCGTCTGACTTAATAGACCGTCAGATAGTCGTAGATTTGAGTGCCCCATTTTGTTCTCTCTGCCTTCAAGTGTCTTGATAAGTATGTATATTTGAAGTATAATAATGCCCAAATTAAAGCTGGACCGTGTGGCCAATATAATAATAATTAATTTTGAATTTTTATAAAAAAAACCTGTTTTGATCCAATTTTCTCGTTTCTGCCATGCTTACGGAATAAAATTTAGGGAAAAAAGAGTCAGCGAAAAACAATAGGCAGAAGTGATCCACCTGGCCAAGGGTTTGGAATGAGGGCTCGATTATGCAAAAAGATTATATCAATTGTTCACGTTCTTCTCGTTTCTGCCGTTTGGGCATATGAAAGTTGATATCATAAGTATCTCGTAGAAACGAATGGCATGAGTTTTCCGAATGACCAAGTCAAGATATGCACGAAAACACTCAGACTTTCGCAAGACTATCTGACGGTCTATAATGGCAGAAGGGAATGAAAAGCAATCTGATCTATTTGAGTCATCAGTAAAGATTCTTTCAACCATCTTACATTGGTCGAATCGACCCATGATCTTTTTCATTGTTTAAGCAGGCAGATTAGTTCAAAAAAAAAGTCTTATTTTACGGTTTTCACTTATTTAATCACATCTATGGAAGAAACCCACATATTCAGAGGAATTCAACAATTTATTTCCAATGTTTATTGCTCAGAATACTACAAATCAAAAAAATTGCATTGAAAAAAATAATTCAATTTCTAGAAAGTGACTGATTTCACACTCTTACAATGGAGTTTGATCTATGGAAATTATAGAATTACAGTAATAACAGAATCGAAATATCGTCATCATAAGTGGAATACAATAATTTTCACACGAGACTAATTATTTATGATATAATTCCTGCAAAATATATTCACCTGTTCCTGGCAAAAAACGCAAGGTATGATGCACACTTAGTTTGGTTTTTTCGATCCTTCTTTGGCTCACAGTCATTGCATCTTCCACGTTTGACTGCGTATTTCATTGCAGTTTTCTCCTCTGCAATTTGTAATTTTGACTTGATCGATATTTGCAAATTTTTTGTCAGTCTGGTGTTACTCAGTGACTGCGTGTTTTGACGAAGGTGACGGTGATTTGCTCCATTTCATTTAATCACGACTAATGTAAAATTTGCCATCATCAGAAGACCTACGTTGTTCTTCTGTATGAGACAAATTCTGCTCTCCATCTGAGCTACTATATGTAAATACGTGATCTGAATCATCTGTTTCAACAGCACTAATAAAATCAGGATCATCTAGCCCATCTTCATCTCCACTTCACTTTGGTCACTAAGTTCAAATAAAAGCTTCTCCAATTCGTCATCTGTCAAGCTGTGTCTGCGCTACGCCATACTTAGAAGTAAAATGCCAATACAAGGCAATTTGACTTCAGAAACCTTACAAAAACCAGATACCGATACCTAAGCCGCCATTAATTGAGCTAAATTGAATAAAATAAATAGATAAAAGCGACATTCGTTAAGGAAACCTTACGAGTCTTCATGGCATGGGTCGATTTGACCCATATACAATATGTGTAACTTTTTTCATTTGGTCATTAAAAATCGAGTCTTAGACATTCGAAATGTAGTGGAGAGAAGATGTACAAATGTTTGAGGAATACTGGGATTTTCAAACGTTTTCTTCAAATATAACAAGAAATATCTTGCGTTGAATTCTGAAAATGGATCGATTCGACCCATAAACGGTAGGAAGGTTAACCGAATCTAGATGTCCACTGAATGATCCATCACTAATTCCAAAATTTTTCCAATAATATCAAATTCTAATGTAATATATATGCAGCAGTAAATAAGAAATTGCGCACTGGTGTATTAAATTGGTACTGCAGGATCCAATCAGGCACCATATTGATTGCACTGTGTAAAGCGGTAGTTGTGATCAACACCTATTCAAGAACAGGAACTCAATTTATTCAGCATTTGTGAATATATACAATATATTACATATATCCAATATGAAATTGGAGAATATCAAACTATCATCTGTCAGATCATTCATACGGCGGTCATATAGTTAAGTAATATAAGAAGGAACTCCAACTCTGCAATGCATAGTGTGCCAACGATGTGACTGGAAGTAATCTGAATTTGAGCCACAATACTTTGTGAGATGTCATCAAAGAGTTACATACATCAATTCCCTGCTATCGAGGCATCTCCGGTTTAGTTTAGGTAACTAGAACGGATATAAAAATTATACACCTACCTCAGAGCTTGATAGTATATTTGGCTAGCAGATACAGATACATCGATGTCCACGGCATTGACCCCCTCTTGGAACAACCTCGTTGCCAATAATAACACACAGTACATACGGTTGGCATACACATATTTCCGCGCAACACCAACAAAATGATGTAGCACCAGTGGTACTGGCTTCCAGATAGCTAAATCACTAGTAATGTTTATCTCACGTTGGAAGCCTACAGAGTGCTATAAGTATCGTAATGCCCTACCAATACCCGCGACACACACAGGTTGGTTGATTTATTCACGCTTGGAAAAACTCCGTTGCCCTAATAACACGCAATACATGTGGTTGGCAACAATCTTCACCATCACACGGTCAAGGTGTATGCAGTGATGGCATTGGTACTCCAGGTAGCTGAGAATACTAGCACTTCAAAGAAAAAGGCTCATACCATACGCACACTTAGCGTGGCATCACCACATGTGACGCTAAATATACCAAACTCATAAAACTCAATGACAGACAAACTCACCAATCAAAAGAAGCTACTTCACAAAATAGAATTAAATGATATAATGGCTAATTAAGATCAGATAATAATCAAAGTAAACAATGCACCACACAGACAAACTGAACGCTCAAAGTTCGACTTTAAAATGACATAAATGTGTGCTGTATGGTTTGACCTTGGAAGTGATTTGGGCTGTTCACTCGAAACTAGGTTTTATGTATACCACTATTTTTGGTGTGCGAATTCCGAAGACAAAGAAATGGGTCAGGCCATATGGTGAAATTTTAACTAATGAGTATTTTAATTGAAAGCAGAAAAGTATTCGTGAATATTTGTATTTGGAAATTGTTGTAACAATTGATAGCATTGATTGTTCCAACTGTATCTATAATAATTTCAAAGAACAATTAAACTGAAAAAATTAGGATATTTGTCATCTAGTACTCGAGACACGTCATCGGGGTTGCCATTGCTTGACACATTTCTCTTGGTTCATTGCAGAATCGAAATATCTTCTGCATTATCCTGTTATTCTCAATAGTCGTACGATTTTTCAAGTCAAACACCATAAGCTATCTACCACAGTCTAACAAAAGTACTGTATTTGTAGATATTATGGTAAAATCAAAAATTTATCTTGACAATTGAAAAAAATCTTGTGGGAGAGAAACTATTATTTGTTATCATTATCAGTACCCAAAATTAATGCAAATATTTGTAATAACTGATTGTCTCACAGTTTACATCGGTTCTACAAGTGATTTTGTATTAATTGTAGGTAGAGGAATTTTTAGGCAATTATGTGTTCAGTAATTGGAATTGCCAGCAGATATTTGATCAATAATTCCCAAACATATCTAACAATTGATTAAATTTTAAATTGAGTTACAAAATTTTCGCTCACAGTATTCAATCATTCAGAAATGAATATTTCATGATTATTTCAAATATTTCATGAGGTATCCAATGATATATTTGAATTGGATCATTGTTTTTCAATCCAACATTTTGTTTATGAATTGCTAGTTATATTAAACAAAAACACTCGTTTCTAGTGACGTCGATAATGAAATATAATTTTAATATTTTGAATTCTGGAAATTTGTGTTATTGTTTATTTTATTCATTCGATTATCATATAGTATGCAATAATTACATTTTGAGTTTGCTGTAATTCAATTAAAATATGAATGAAATTCGTGAATTTATCTCCAATATGAAAATTGCAAAAACGGATTATGTATTCCCTGGGAATCAAACAATATTTTATTGCAATTATACAAGCACTTCTTTATACATTCCCATCAACGCAGTTTATAAAAAAACTATCGACCGATGCACGGTTACCAATCCTCGTACAAACTCCAATCACATGAAAAAAAAAGTGTTACTGTGACAATATTTTGCATGCCTTTGTAACATGAAATAGTTGAAAGTGATTTAAAAACAAGTATTGGAAGATAAGCAATTCGCAATAGCTCAAAAGGCTCGAAGGGTTGCGTGAACTTGTAAAAAAAATGTGAAATGTGTTCTTGAATTGCATGTTACAGAAAAGATTAAAATGTTCAGCCATAGAATCTTTGTGAAAAAATTGGAATGTATGCGTTGTATTAAATGTACAGAGCCCTCCTACGTAAGTCACATATGCACTTGACAGGTTTTTAAAATTAGGTTTTGACTGCTTGTGCCTATCTATCTTGATTCCAGTTGAAGTAGAAGAGTCCTTCTAACGAAATAACAAATGCCCTATAAAATTGCTTTCATTACAAAGATAAAGAGATTACATAAGTGGATAATTAGAATACTAATTGGAGTAAGAAAGGGCATAGGCCACGCTCATAAATTGTGAACATTTTTTACTCCCTTTTAAATACGTATCTTTTATTTTCTATGCAAAGTACGTACTTCAATCTTCCAACGGAAAGTATTAGAGTTTATTCGTTTGAAATTTATGGCTTGAATAAACACTATTAGGATCAATAAACTTTTGTGAGCAATAATTATTTTATAGCGACAATACATCTTATTGCAGGCGATATGACTTACATTTTATTACGATCAGAAATGGAAATTCACTCCTTTCAATAACAAAAATTTATTTTTTGCTTATGAATTGTTAAATAGATACTTGTACTTGTTCAATAAGGAGTGGGGAATATCTGCTTTAGCTGTAAGAAAGATAAACCAACGACAATGGAAAAATCTATTGTAATATACAGAACTTAATCTTATTTTCTCACAAAAAAATCTACTCCAAGATTCTTTTTTATTCTTCATTCTATTTCACAAAAAAGGTTTCATTGAAGATCCTCATTCGATCGAAAGTTTCCAAATTAATTCCATGTGAACAAAAATTCTGTATACTTTACACACAGCAGTTTTTCAGAATTTTTATTGATATTTGATAAGGAATAGTTGGCACTTCATGAGTACAATTTTTTTTTTATAATACCTGCATTGAAACAACGCTTTTTAACTCCTGTTTTGACAGTCGAAACAAGACAATTTCAGACAAATGCGAATGTAGCCAGGCAGAAGCAGGCCTAAATCTGCCCTAGAGAAGAAACAAGCTTGTTTCTGCTCACTGAATTTGTTCCTTACATCGTTTTATACCTGGCAGAGTCGCATTTGTTCATTGTCAATATCTAAATGAAAATCATATATCCTCAATCAATTTGACATTTCGTTTGGTATTCGTAACTGTGAATTAAATTGAAAAGATGATTAGTCTCAAGAGAAAAAGTATTGATACGACAATTTCAAGTGCACCGCAACATCTTATTGATGAAGCACAAGCAGCTACTCTTGACTTGTTACCTGGAAAATCAAAATAAAAATATTTAATTTGTTATGACAAATCTGTAGTATGGAAAGTTTCAATGCACAATATACCATTTCATAATACCTGTATTGAAACAACGCGTTTCAACGCCTAAATCTGCCCTAGGGAAGAAACAAGCTTGTTTTTGCCCACTGAATTTGATTCTTAGATCATTTCATCCCTGGCAGAGTCGCATTTGTTCATTTTCAATCTTCAAATTGAAATCATACAACCTCAGTTAATTTGGCAGTTATTGTATTCGGAACTGTAAATTAAATTGAAAAGACGATAAGCTTAAAGAAAAATAGTATTAATACGACAATTTTAAGAGCACCACAAAATCTTATCGATAGAGCACAAAAACAGCTACTCTTAACTTGTAACCTGCAAAATCAAAAGGAATATATCCACTTTGTTAAGACAAATTTGTAATATGGAAAGTTTCAATGCTGGTATTATGAAAAATATAGTGTGTGGCACGGGACAAAACACGATTTCAGCCGAGGATGATGCCAGTCCTTGCTTCGCTCGGGCGAGCAACATTCCCCCTTGGCTGAAATCGTCTTATTTCGTCCCTAGCCTCACAATCTTTATTTCTGAAAATTTTAAATCTCTGGGGACACAACTGATTGCAACGCTAGGTACATCTTACTCCAAATAAGTTAGCGTTGTCTTACTTCTGTCATCGAAAATAAGCAGCGCGCAAACTCAAAAGAGAAAAGCCCTGAGATTACTGGAAATCTACAGTCACTTATGTGCGGAAAGAAAGGCGCTCATACTTGAAATTTTGTCCTAACTCTAATTGAATGAGTAATATTTTCAATGTGTGGAAATCAACTTTTGGTGGGTTCACATTTTCTTGAATCCAATTCAATGAAGATTGTAAGATTGGTCGCCTGCGGATATGCATACAGAGCTAGAAGAAAAATTGTGAACATGCTGCTGTCGTCGATACATATGTAATATGTCTGTAATATAAAATTGACTGTCTGGAATAAAACTTAACGAATATTCAAAAGAAAGTAAAATAGCAGAAGGAAAGCAGTATATCAACCTGCCGCCTGATAAAATTATAGCTCTGTTCGTTGACATGCACTAGGTTGACCAAGTGTACACTTTTTAACACTAAGACGTTTTATGAAAAACGTGCAATTTGGCCAGACTGTTCGATGAGATAAATTTGAGAACTAGTGCACACTTTTCTGAACTGACTCATGAGGTGGTGTAGTTAGTGCAGAGTGGTGGGGATAAATAAACGTCAGATTCATTCCTATCAGTTTGATAAACAGAGCTAGCAAGAATAACTCATATTCATATTTAATTGGCGGCTTACCCTAAAATGTCTAATAAATTCTTTATTCATATATGCTAAAATTACTTCTTCAAAATAATTTTCATGCAGTTTCTTTCTTGTTGTTTTATCAACCTCAGTATCACTGTTTGAACTAAATTAATCATCTGATTCTGATGAATTAATCAGCAAAGCAATTGTTTTGATCATTTCGAATATTGCAGACTGAGGTTAATCCCCTCAGTTCAAATTCGCTGCACTATTGCACACTAATGTGTTTTTTGACAATGTAGAACTAGTGTACACCATGCAGAACTACACTGTCCTGCACTGCACTGACAAAATATTCATCGAACAGAGCTAATATATTATGATACTATTGTTCACGTTGACCTTTAAAGAACGCATGACAAGTTTAAGGGCACGACGCAAAGCAGAGTGCTTTTAATACTATAAGTGCTCTCAAGGCGCTTATAGACGTGTACCACTTGTTATTTTTCATCAAAGCTACATCATAATTCCATAAAATAAGACTTACATAGATATATCAGCATTTCGACTTTGAACCACTTTCCCAAGAAGATAGTTATCTATGTCTTCATATTGTTGCACGCTACAGGTGATTTATGGAGTATGGACACAATTTTGAATGTCGTTTGATTACAGCCCGTGAAACCATGGCATTATTGCGAGAACAATTCGATGAACAGTTAATCTCATACTTTGGACCAGTGTATTGGTCGCTTAGATCGTGTGATATCACATCTCCATACCTTTCCTTTGAGACTATCTGAAGTCAAAGTGTACATAGATAAGCCTGCCATGATTGAGAGATTGGAAGCCAGCATCATTTGCGTTATTTGTCAAATACCACTCGAAATACTTGGACACGTCACCGAAAATTTGAACTTCAGAATGGACCATGTTAGCCATAGTTGAGGCTCAGATTTAAAAGAAATAATCTCGAAAAAATAAGTGTAGAGGCTGATTTTCTCGTATGATAATGAAGAAAACTTGATAAAATTGATTTTTAGAGAAATTCTCTCATTTTGAAAAAAGTACCTCCAAATGAATCACCTTTCATGAAGCTCTCTATAATTTAAATCTAGGGCAGCAATTGCACTGTTAGAACTTCGACGGGAACAATTTGAATCTTACTCGTCGTTTATTTGAGGATCAAAGTTCAAAAGTAGAATGATAACTGATAGGTATACAGAATGAACAGTAACAGTATCAATATTGATAAAAAAGAACAATGAGGCAATCATCGACATGGTAATAGTATTTTGAAGACCTTAAATTTGATACAAATTTGACTCCATGAGGTCAACAACTGAAATATGATTTGTAGATACCGTCAATGCGTAAGTGGAGCTCTCCACGCCAGAAAATCAGTTTAACGCTCGACTATGGAACCAAGTATAACTTGAGTCACAATTAATAATACTTTTCTTCAAAATTCTTTTGTTAAGCTCGATAATAGCACTATTTTAGAGCCGGCTTTCGTACTAGTAGCAACGACAAAAATTCAAAATAACCGTTACGACCAATTTATATATAAAAAATACTACCGATTGATGATGAAATGAGGATTGTACTACAGAATACGTTAGACTATCATTCAATTGCCTGATAATAATAAAATAAATAAAAATTGAAATCATCATGGATGGTAAAAAAGTCAAGTGTGATAGAAGATTAATAAAATATGGAAATACATCCAAGTCATGATCTTTTAATATATTTTACCATCATGTTACCGATTTCGGCCACCTAATGATCACTTTCAAATGCAACCAAAGGAACTATAGTATAAAATAAAATAACTTATACAAAAATGGTTCAAAGAACTTATACAATGAATTCATAGAAAACACAAACCAGAATATGTGTTAACATTGCCTGAATGCAACAGAAAGAGCTATTCATTCAATTTCCAAGAAACGAATCCAAGAATATTTGTGCAATAGATCCGAAAGTTTTAACTCAACTGATAACGGACAGCCTCTCAGCTATACAGGTGCTCAAATCGAACACGATTGGATCAGCACTGGTAGAAGAATGCGTGTCCACCTTGAATAAATTGGCAGTACACAGCAAAGTTCACTTAACTTGGATACCCAGCCACGAAGGCATTGAGGGAAACGAAAAAGCAGATATCCTAGCAAAAAAAGAAACAACCTTGACTTTTATTGGTCCAGAACCATATTGTGGTATTTCTTCTGCCCACATTAAATACACAATAAATTCATGGGAGTAACGCAGTGAAGCCTCACATTGGCGTAAACAAACCAAAAAATTTATACCACCTTCAAGCACAAGAGCAGCAGAGTTGCTCAAACTTAACAAACAGGATATCAGAATAATCATTGGGCTCCTAACAGGTCACTGTCACCTCAAATACCATCTTAAAAAAATAGGAATAACCTCGGGTTTATCTAATGATGATACATGCCGCCTGTGTCGTAAAGAGACAGAAACGGCGGGGCACATCCTGTGCGGCTGCACAGAAATAGCTCAAGAAAGACTATTACATCTCGGAGACAATTTCACTACACCCGAAGATATCAAACAAAAAGCCCTCCACCAAATCATCAAATTCTTCAACAGTTTGAATTTACTGGAGGAACCATAAGCAGAAGAACGACAAAATAGATCGCAAGGTCGGATTGTCTCAAGGGATTTGAATCCCACCTCACTACCTTAATAATAAAACTCAGCTGGTGAAATCAGAAATGAACGATAGAAAATCATGAGGCTTTTGAAAGCGCAGAGATTAGTCACGAATATTTGGAACTAAATCAGGACGTCGAGAAATGGGAAGATTTTTTAGTTAGATTGGTCGTTAAAACAGACATTACTCTAATAATATGCAGCTTGTTTTATCTTTAACTTCCCCAAGAAATCCAAATTTTTGTCGTTATTCTGGACGGGTGAAATTTATTAATCTTTTTTGATTGAGGCAGAAAGTTATAGAATTCGAACCAGTGTCCGAACGAATATGTACAATACGACTAAGAGGAATGTACCGAAAAATCAGTATTATAAATGTACATGCACCAAAAAACGAGAAGGATGAGGAAGAAAAAGATAAATTTTATGAAGAGCTTGAGAGAATTATGAACTCGATACCAAAATATGACATAAAAATAGTTATTGGAGATCTCAATGCATAACTAGGCAAAGAGGAAATGTACAAGACTACAATAGGTGCACATAGCAAACATGATGAAACAAATGAAAACGGACAAAAGTTGATTGATTTTGCAGTAACCAACAATATGAAAGTCATGAGCACACATTTCGAAAGGAAAGATATATATATATAAAGGAACATGGATATCACCTGATGGGCGTACATGTAATCAAATAGACCATGTATTAATAGAGAGTAAGCATGCGAAACAAATTAGAAATATCACAAGCAAAAGAGGTGCAGTACTAGACACAGATCATTTTCTTGTAAAAATAGTAATGAAACAGGAGTTGCCTAAAGTAACACAGGATAAACACAACCGTTTGAAACGATATGACACCTTGCCACTAACTAATGAGAAAAGCAGAGAGCAATTTCAAAGTCTACTGTCGAAGGAGCTAGAGCTAGCAGAGCAAGTTTCAGAGGAAAGGGTAGATATAAAATGGAATAAATTGGAAGGAGCAATACTTAAAGTCTCAGAACAGATGCTGCGCAAAAATGTGAGGGAAAAAAATAAGGAATGGTTCGACGAAGAATGCAAAAGTGCAATTAGGAAGAGGGATATGGCTAAAAGAAACTTACTACAAAACAACTCAAATGAAAATAAATTGAAATACAACATGCATAAAAGACGAACGAAACAATTGTGTAGACAAAAGAAAAGGCAAATGATGGAAAAAAAAAATGATAATATTAGAGAAAGATTTTAAGAACAAGGAATTAAGAAACTTTTATCAGGAGGCCAAGAAACAAAGAACAAAGTATCAACCGCCACTAGTGTACTGTAAAAATAAAGAGGGAGAACTAGTGACAGCAAAGGACAAACTACATGTATGGAAAGAATATTTCAAGGAAATGCTAAATGAGGGGAATCTGGCTTTGGAAACTACAAATGAAACCGAAACAACTCAACAAGAAGGGAATAGTATAGAGCAAAACCCACCAGACATAAATGAAATTCGAGAAATACTGAACAAGTTGAAAAATAATAAAAGTCCGGGAATAAACGGAATAACATCAGAGATATACAAAATTGCAGGAGACGAAGTAATCCAGTATATTATGGAAATAATAAAGAATATATGGCGGACTGAACGTATGCCTGAGAAATGGAAGGAAGCACTAATATGCCCAATTTATAAAAAGGGGGACAGACTGAAATGCGAGAATTACAGAGGTATAGCACTATTAGACGTGACGTACAAAATTTCAGCAGGATGTTTTAGGATGGTTTTAGACCAAACAGATCAACTACGGATCAAATATTTGCACTGAAACAAACTATAGCGAATAGTTATAAACACAATCTAAGCCTGCTAATGTTGTTTATAGATTTCAAACAAGCATATGACACAATAAATAAACATAAGCTGTATGAAGCACTCGCAGAACTAGGAATTCCCAAAAAAATGATAAGATTGATCAAGGTGACCCATGAAGAGACAAAATGCAGAGTCCTGATGGATGGAGAAACATCAGAGAGTTTCGAGGTAAACAGAGGACTGAGGCAAGGAGACCCAGTATCACCTGTCCTGTTTAACTTGGTGCTAGAGTGGGTTATAAGAAAAAGCAGAATCTACACAAAAGGAACCATTTGTCAACTAAAACACCAATATTTAGCGTTTGCAGACGACATTACGTTAATAACCAGAACAAAAACAGGACTAAAGGAGGTATACAAACGTTTAGTCCTAAAGGCGGACGATATGGGATCAAAAATAAACGAGGACAAAACCAAATACATGGAGATAGAGTCGGATCATCAAGAAACACAAGAAGAGTCTCTTAAAATACAGGTTGGAGGAGGTAAAACCTACGCATTCAAGAAAGTTAAAAACTTTGTTTACTCAGGTATTACGGTAACAAACAACAATAGCGAAGAGCGGGATATTATAACACGGATAACGAAAGGAAACAGAAGTGCGGGCGCTATGGGGAAACTATTAAAATCGAAAAGTGTGTCAAGAAGTGCAAAAAAGGGGTTGTATAAAACCATTATAAGACCAGTGGTACTGTACGGTCGTGAAATGTGGGTGCTAAACAAGACTATGCAAAATAAACTAGAAGTGTGGGAGAGACAAATTCTGAGGAAGATTTATGGTGGTAAAAAAGAGGGTGATGTGTGGTTAAGACGAACTAATACCGAGCTAATGGAACTCTATGGTGAACCTGGAATAGTGGAAGTGGCTAAAGCACAAAGGTTACGGTGGCTGGGGCATGTGCTGAGACTACCAGAGGACAGAGTAGTAAGAAAGATGTTAGACGGAGGTGTTGTGAAAAAAAAAGAAGGGGAAGACCAAAGGAGAGGTGGTATGACGCGGTGAACGAGGACACTAGGGATTACAAACTTTAAGCGATTAGCACAGGACCGTAAAAAATGGCAATGAAACTTCCACCTGTCTTACCTTCATAGTTAGATTCACAAGTACTGCATTTCAGTCTATGAACACCAGATCACTTTGTTTCTCTCATCAAGTTCGTCATAGTCATAAGCAATGTTCAGGTTGAATGTGCTGAACAAAGTCCTAAATTTATAACTAATATTTCCAAGAAAAGTAAGCCGTGGATTACTGAAAATTCCAATATTGATATTGTTAATAAAAGTTTCTTCCAGCTGTAGTCTGTATTTTTCTAAATCATTGTCTGTGGTGATTTGTTCCAGTATTTTTACTTTCAAACCGTGAGTAAGCAATCTATGAAGTCGTTACTCTCAGCATATGCACATGTGCAGGTACAAAATATTACCTTTGATATCAACGTTCCAGGTAACATAATCGTAGTCCTCAAGAAGGTGTAGATCAGATACTTTGATAGTACTGGCACGTTTCGCAGCTTTGGTTCACACTAGATGAAATTCCAGTTTTAGTGATTGCTGTGTTCTAAAGTTAACAGGCTTTAGAAAGTAGTATTAGATTTCAAAGGTATTAGGTTCCTAATATTTCACAATCATATCCTGTTTTCGAAATCCGGGTAATATTTTATGAAATCATGATGAAATTCTCTTCGAGAAAAAACGAGGTAGAGTTTCTAGTAGTTTCCTTTTTCATCTGGAAACTTATATCCATTCTTAAATTCAACTAACCAAGTATCCATATTGCCAGTTAAAGTAAACTTTCCATCAGACGAAGTGGATGTAAGTTATCCAGTTGTTCAATTTCAGTTATTATAGCATTTTTAATGAAAATATTATTGGAGCTCAACATGGTAGAGAGAATAATACAGATGAATTGGAACAAAAATATTGGGATGCATTTTGAGCTTAAGAAATCAATCACATGTGAATTATTGTGGAATATTAGAAAAATTGACGTTGCTCTAGATGACGTTTTGATAATCATATCATGAAGATATTTTTCACAGGATATGCATAAATCGTACGCATGAACAGATGATATATGGGTAATTTTGACAAGCATTGAAAAATTGCGTCCATAATTTACCGTTTTGTTGTTTTTCGTCAGGTTATGTTTACATATGCATTATATTTTCACGTCTGCAAGTGAGAGATATGTACCAGAAGTAGTCAAAAAAAAGATGTGATTTCTATCATCACTTACACTTGATATTAAATTGAGGGTGCAAAACTAAAACAAACTTACGCTATACAATGCGGGAATCAAATCAAAATATTAGCTTTTGTACTACGCTTTATAAAATTGAATCCTGTCATAATGCTCCAACAATAAATTGAATATTTATTAAAATCAGTCGAACTATTGAATATAGAACAATGCCCCATTAACTTTTTCGGTTCATTGGCAATTTATGGCTCTTTTTTGGACCGCATAAATTATGCAGTTTTTAACTGAACTCGAACTCTCGTATATAGATGGTTTCGTTAAAAATATATCATTTGCTTTGTGCCAGATAAAAATTTATTTTACTTTTATTGCTTTTCGATTTTGAACAAATGTAACATCAAACAAATACAATTTTGTTCGAGTATAACTAGATTTTGTAGTGGATAATTGCAAGTATATTTATGTGTATATTTTGGATGTTGGTTATGGAGTATGAACTACATAATTTCAAAGATTCTTATATGCAAATCAATATGCTGGTAAAGCAGAACAAATTTCCATGATACTCATGATTCCCACACAAAAGTAAAATAAAAATAAAATTGATATCAATTATGCCACCAGTACTCAAAGCATTCATGGAAATTATATTATAAATCAGTAAAAATCATAAGAACTCTCTTTCCGAAGCTGAGATCGACCCCACGACTGTCGGATTACAAAGCCAGCTAATTTGCACTGAACTATAAATACTCACACCAAAAATCAAGAGTGATAAGATAAGAAGCCAATAGTTGTATTTTTCTCGGGGCAAACAGTGATTTCATAGGCATGAATCTACGTGATGAAGCTTAGAAAATATCTTAGAAACGCTTTCCGAATTGTCATTCTTCACTAAAAATAAAATCATTATCATAGAGTTGATGTTTTAACGCTCATGTCATAATCTTGTCCACTCATACATAATGATGAAAATACCATGAGGTATTTAGAACTCATTACTCTTCTGCAACGTGAAACAGCTGTGAAATAAATTAGTTCAAGAATGATAAACTTGATAGAATTATTAATGTGTACCCAAATAAGTTGACACGTTTTTCCTCATACTTATCACAGACTTTCCATTCAAATGGTTTCAATAATGTGTGCCTTGTGAATCAATCTACCGAACAAATATAACGTACGTAATATTGCATCCAATATTTCAGAAAATAATTAATTCACTTATCAATTTTAATTTGATTACATTCATTGGTTATGTCTTCTATCCTATGAAAAACTGAGCTTTCAGAATTATAAGAATATTTTTAATCAATGTAAGTATAGGAATCAGGGAATTCAGTGAATTGATTTATTTTTCTCTTTCCTAGCTTGACAGCTTCGGCTACATCTTAGCCATCATCAGAAGCAAAAATATCTCTGTACCTAGTTTGTGTATTATACATGAATTCTCATTCTCAAGAGTATCTGATCTAATATTCTAATCGGCTCTAAAAGTATTAACCAATTTTCGATAATATTCACTAGATTAATCATTCTGGAATTGAATTTCATCCAATATTGAATCATTTTCTTGAGATAAATCTTTGAATGACTCTCTCTGAATGCTTTAGAACACGCCTATGCAATTTCCTATCTCAACTGTGTTGCAAAAGTGAAGCCAAGAATGTAATATTGTTAGAGAGAGAAAGTAACTGAGAGGTAGGTTGAGGCGGGCCCATGTTTGTATGGAGCTAAACGGCTAGGTTTGGTTTATTCAGTATTTTTATGTGAAAATATATTGTAAAATGAGAAGAGAATGTTTTGTGACAAATTGTGATACTGGGGTACAGAGCATGTAAGAGAATTTTTTTTTTGCACCCAAAGATGATATTTTATTGAATAAGTGGCGAGGATATCATAAAAAAATGCCCGTCTAGAGATGTGAAAGTCAGAAGAAATTATTTTAAAATTATATTAAAATTAAAGTTTATATCAATGTTTTAAATTATTGATCGTATCTAATCTAAGCTTTTAATGAAAAATTCAATTTCAAGAGAGCTTCTTATCAATAAAGAATGTAAATATTTCTGTTTATGATTTGAAAACAATAGAGATATGATAATTGCTTACAAATTTACCGTACAGTATAGTATGGAATTGTTCAATTATGTGACAAATATATTATTACAGATACCGTTAAAATATTTCCGACTGAAAGAAAATGCATGGATGGATCTTTAAAAAAGCCCAAGCTGTGCAAAAAAGAGAAAGATATTAAAATGTAAATAGAATTCATCTTCCATTTATTCGATTAAAATAATTTCTGATTTTTAGTAGAAGACACATAAATGCTAAAACAAATTTAAATCCAAAGCAAAACTTGGATTCACAGCACTTGTAAGAATTCTTTCGATTTGAAAATCATATCCATCAAAGGAAAATAAATTTTTCTCAATGAGATGTTGGAGACAAAATATTTTGTTTTCAGAAAGAAATATAAAAATGAACGGAATTTTTCCAAAAATATAACGGATGTACGCAATTTAGGAAATTTTTTTTGCCAATTTTTTGTTAATATTTTCTTTTGCTATATAAGAAATTGTTTGTGTGTATTTTCTCAATTTTATTATGCCCATTGTTATATAAAATATTCATAAAATTGTTCATGTATCTGTTATTCATAATTAGAAAACTCTTATCCACAGAAATGTTTATAAAACATGTTTCATAATAATGCACTTTTTTATTGCAGATTTTAATAAATAGAAATATTAATTTTCTATTACTTTTGCCTTTCATTCAATAAATAATAGAGTGTTCAACATAATGAAAATATTGAATTTATCTGGCAATTGTTTTTTATTGAAAAAAATTCAAATATAATCTTATTTCTGTATATGAAGCATGCAAAGCTAGGCCCTCTCTCGCTATCTCTCTCACGTCTGCCGCATTACATTTTAGGCTTCATGTTTTCCAACTGAATGTCCTCTCCTCTATTATTTTCCTTCGTGCTTAGGAATAACAGTTAGTTTCTTCATTGTTCACAGATGGCAGCACAAATAAGGAGTCTTTACCCTATGCGTTACCTGTAAAAGTGTAATGAACTTGTATACAATCCAATTTGTGGAAGATATATTATCTATTTAAAAAACTTCGCTGTAGCCAGCACATTACTTCGTAGCTAGTTTCATCGCTGTTTCAGAAATTTAGAGCACCAATCAATTACATATTTCAAGGTGAAAGCTGTCATTGTCAGCTGTCATTTTTAAAGCCGAGTGTAGATGATTGAAATCATT
Source organism: Dromius quadrimaculatus (assembly GCA_963989225.1). Taxonomy (NCBI): domain Eukaryota; kingdom Metazoa; phylum Arthropoda; class Insecta; order Coleoptera; family Carabidae; genus Dromius; species Dromius quadrimaculatus. Next base: position 10,079,556 of record OZ022325.1, on the reverse strand, counting down.
TGATTTAAATCATGATCAAAATCAAGACTTTTATCGATTGATTTTTTCGAAAAAATCATTTATTTTAATCAAAAATTGAATAATATCTTTTAAAGTGAAATAAATTGAACTATAGCATGAAAAATATTAGCTTAGAATTAGAAATAAACAAAAAATTGTATATAGAAACTTGTGTGAGTTTTCCAAACATGCCTTGACCTGAAATCCCTGGAACACTTGCCCCTTTTTTCATGTCAATTCAAAATTATATTAGTATTAGAGGCAGTTATGCAACGAAATGGTTCAAATAATCACTAAAAGTTTTGAAAATACTATCTAAATAGTTATTTTTGATTTTTTTTTTTTTAATCATGAATTTTCTTCACCCTGTGTCAGAGTGACAGATAGCGGTTATTTGTGAGTCATTACATAAAATAAGTATTTTTGAGAATGAGGGGTCCTTTTCTAGGTTTTCGAGATTTTTAACTCATTGGAGCATACAGTTTTGGAATTTCATCACCGGATTTGAAGATGGCAATATGGATTCCACTACTTAATTATTTATTTTAGATATCCACTAAGCTTATCTTTCCGAAAGCTTAAAATTGATACCAAACTGAACATAATTTGGATGATTTGTGAGTGAAACAATTGACAATCGTTAAAATATCTTTTTTGACACTCTTACCAGAATTATCTCCACAAGAGCTGTTTTAATCTGATGCCAAATCACTTACTTTAAAAAAACAATTGACAAATGTTTGCATATGATGATATGTGTGATAATAATGCTAGCTCTAAATTATGATACCCATTATTTCTTTGGTTCAGAAAGATATAACGAGTTTTATAATAATTCAGATTTTGGTTATAACAGATGAACCGCTGATAATTTTGGAAAATGTTCTTGGTGAATGTGGAGTCAAATTATTTAAGAATTAATTCCAGTTATTACATATTTTATAATAAATACTACCGTTCTTAAAATAAACGCAAAAAACTAAAAAGGTCCATCAATAATGTTTTGGTACAACTGGTTGAAAAAAGTTCATCTACAGATTTGAACCTAGTTTTTTGATAAATTCTTATGCATTCTCAAGTTATCGTGCTTTCACACAGATCAATAGACCAACCGACTTTTTTTTTAATTATGTTTTTCGGGTTCAGTAGGGTCTAAAACGTGAAGATTCATTAAAATCTTGAACTGTGAAAATCAGAATTACGATACTTCACCTATTAAATTACAAGTCGGGGCAGTAAAAATACATGAAATGAATAAATAGAAATTAATTCACTTGACAATGGGATATAATTATGATAAATAGATCGAATGATGGATTTCACAGACTTTGTTTGGTGAATTCAACCTATCTTGCAAAATGTGGAGGAATAGAATCACAAAGGTAATTAACGACTTTGAAGTTTTCCAAAATTGAAATTGGAATTAATTTAAAAAAAAAAGATGAGTTAGATGACTACAATGAATAGAAGTCTTTCTACTGACAAATGTCACATTCAGATTCAGCCATGGGATTGCATTGAATTCTAACTGGTCATCCAGAGAGTTTAATGGGAAAAGTGATCGCAAAAAACTGTTATTTTTGTATACTTGATGGAAAACATCAGGTTTAGTATGTAGATATCAGTAAAGGAAAGTGCTAGTGTTCGAATCACCAACACCTTTCTAATTAGCAACAAAAAATGCACTATGACACGCGCCCAAATGACAGCCTTGACCTGATCAAGAAGAAATTACTGGTTGAACATATAAGAAAACAAAAACTCTCTCAATTTCGCCGGAAACAAATTTGAAGCCGCTTCTTCAGCTGCATCCAGAATTTCGCGAGAATCTTTGGCTCCATACGTTTCTGGCAAATTAATTTTTTATATTGTTCATTTGGTTCTATGCTTCTGTTCGGAAGTTGTCAAAACCGTTACTACACGTTTTGCAAGAACACAACCTTAATTAGTATTTCTGTAGAAAATTATTTCTATTCTTGGCGTCTTCCACTCAAGTTGTTCCATCACGTATACAAAAAAATAGCATGTTCAACACGTAAGACGTGGGCGCCGGCAGCAAGGTGCAAGGGGGTGCACGTGCACTTCCCTGTCAGGAAAGAAATTCATACAAAAAATCTGATGTGAACATCACGTGACTTATTTGTGCATCATTGGATATATTTTCTGCATATAATCACACACAAAATCGCATTTTTCCACGGCTCATAGTTTTGGATTTATCCTAACAATTCTAAAAATTTGTCACGTAAAGTGCGCTTTCGGCCCAGTCGGTTGCTATGGAAACAGCAGCTCATCATTCTCATGCTACAATAATCCTAAATACAGATTTCTAAGATTCTACGGCTAAAAGTTCTGAATTTATACACGAAATTGAAAAAATAATTCAACTGAAGTGCACTTTCGGTACAGTCGATTGCTATGAGAATAGAATCAGAGAATACAGCAGACTGAAATACTGAATTTTAATACTCTACGGCTGATCTTTTCGAATTTATATGAGGAATTCTAAAAGACTGTCAAGTAAAGTGTACTTCCGACTCAGTTGATCTCAACGAAAATAAAATTTGAGCATTAAGATGGTACAATCGTTTTAAACACTGAATAAAAACATTATACGTTCAACCTTCTTTGGACTTCTGCGAAAAATTCAAAAACTGTTTCGAGTAAATTGCACTTCCGGTGCAGATGATTGCAATCATAATGCAAGTCGCACAACTAGATGTTACAGAAGTGCTCAATACGAAATTTCAAAATTCTACGACTAATTATTCTGTATTTATGCGGCAAACTCGTAGAATCTCATAGTTTTGGATTTATCTAAAGAATTCTGAAAATTTGTCATGTAAAGTGCACTTCCGGCTCCGCCGATTGGTACAAGAATATAAGATGACTATTTGGATGCTACAGCAATTTCAAATTCTCAATTTCAGTATCCTACGGCTAATCATACAGGATTTATGCGGAAAATTCAAAGAAAGTTTCAAGTAAAGTGCACTTCCGGTACAGACGATTGCAACCATAATGCGTAGGGCACAACAAGATTCTATAGCAGTCTTGAATACAAAATTTTAGCATTATGCACATACGCACATACATACGTACCGACATCAAACTGAAAGTAGTCAAAATGGATTCAGGGTTGCTCAAAACGGATATATCCATCAAAATTTCGATGTGTAAATTTTGTCGGTTCTATAATACTTTCTTGTACTTTGTACAAGTAAGTAAAAATATTAGATAGATATAAAATAAAATAAAAATGATTTGTCGTATAGAAGTTTCATTTTGTATAAGTGTGAACTGAAACACGCACATTTTTTTCCTTCATAATATACGTGTATAACTCTATATTTAATATTAGTTAATAATGTAATGTGTAGATGCAGATACACCTCCCTGAAAATAATCCTGGCGGCGCCCATGACGTAAGAAAAGCGATATTACTTTGCTCGTGTAAATTTCATTCACTTGCTAGTAAATGCTCACTTTCCTCTACTTGTCAAACAATCTACTATTCTTGACGAGTTCCATTCAACATAGGTTCAAATTAATGTACATATTTCTGTCACACCTGTATGTATTTATGTTGAGACCTATAGCGTAGACCGTTGAAAGACTTGAACTAATGAGTTTTCGGTAGAATCCTATAAATCTTTTCGGAGACATAGAGTTCATTATGTCACCGGGCCTTTGCTTCCACAATCAACTAAGATGGATATAGCAAATGAAATGTAAAAAAAAGTTTGTTGTCGAGCTTATCGGTGAAAAAACATATTTATCATCATATCTGAGAGCTGATTCTTAACAGGATCAATCAAACCCGCTGTGCTATCAAGCCTATTGTGTTTTAACATCGTCGGCGTCGTAGCAAGAACATGAGCAGTGTATCAGAGTACAACATTGACTTGGACAGCCTCAATCTCATAACTTGCTCCCTCTTCTTAGGAAAGACCCTTCTTGAATTGAATTGCATCGAGAGTCATAAAAATGTTATATGCCCAATTTTCTCACAGCCCATTCTTGAGGCATAATATGAATCATAAATATCTGCATCAATGTAGGACTCATCAAGTTGCGTCGTAATGTGAGTGGATTGAGAAGTCCCTCAAACTAGGTACCAAACATTCTCAATTTTCTGTTTGATTTGATCTATTTAATCAATTGGATTAGCCGATGATGGCAACCTGAATATGAAATCAGATATTGTCATCATAGAAATAATTTTTCTGTAGCCAATAGATTCAATCCTCGATTAAAAAGTGTTTGGAGTACTCCAGAAATATTCCAACGAATTCTAAGCGGTGATTTGTAGCTTGAAATAACAGTAAAATACCTGAATGAAAAATTTAGTGGAAGAATGGTCCAAGCTGACTCTTTTCGTGCTTCCTATATAATAAATGTATTGTCACAAATTTGAGTGTGAATAATTTATTTACCCATGTTACAGTGCCAATATTTAGCTCACAGTTACTCGTACTGAATGACTTCCTCTCCTAGCTCACGCTCTAATATACCTAATCCAACAATGGGCCAACATTCAATTGTCTAACAGTTGATGCCTGGCAACCACCAAACATCTAGTTACCGTAGGCTGCCAATCATGTCCGACAATCGAACATCGACATGGTCAATACTAACTAGGATTACAGTTAAAGCGAATTCAATAAATAATTATGTGAACTAATTACTTAGACTATTCCATTCGTAGTATTCATAACAAGGTTAACAATGCTAAATGGCCATAGAAACGGTGCATATCAGTGGGTATTTGGACGTGTAAAAATACCTTGGGGTATTACACTAGTGGTCAAAGTGAGTATTTCACTCAAAGATGTGGATACCTCCAGTTTGTATTCTCGTGCTCTCTTGGTATTTATTGGAATATTTTTTTGAATTTCTTAATCAATTTCATCTTCTGGTTCATCGCCAAATCTTTTTGAACTAGTTTCCATATCAGAACACAATTTATTCCTCTATTATTCGTCCAAGAAAATGCAGGAAATTCTTCCAATTTGACAGAAGTTTGTTTACTCGTTCCTATGAAAATTATGTGACTTGTTACTTGATTCATAGGAAACTAATTTGAAAAAAATGGTTTGACTCCTGGAATAGTCCTCCATATACCATTTGTAGTTGAAGTGTTATAGACTATTTTTGTGGTGCAATCACTCATGTTTATTGTGCTTGTGAATACCAATCATGCTACACACTTGTGGTATTCAAACGCAAGCACAATAAACATTCGTGATAGTACTACAAAAATGATGGATAATACTTCAACTACTTATGATATAATAAATGAATATTTCACATTAGTGACACTATCAATTGATTTAGCTTTGCCCACGGTCTTATACACAGGTCTTGACACTAGCATCCATTACCATTGTTGCGGGTCACGGCGAACTCTATTTACCAGGCGGGAGTGTGATGGAGGGGAGCGTGACGTCAGTAGGCTTTGTGAGCGAGCCAGCGATAGTAGTAGACTTGATGACTTCGTGATACGAAGTAGATTTTCTTCTAATATTTCGAATACCTACCTAAATATATACATATTATTCAATTTAAACATACCTCGCAAATGTTGTGTCTCAGCTTGTAAAAGCAATTATGATAGTACAGAAGAAAAGCTAGCTACATTTGAATTTCTGAAGATTGTATTGCAACTAGCTATACAAATACATATTCAGGAGAAATTAGGACTTTTCATTACGATAAACCGCATTTGAAACCTAATCAGTTTCAAACAATCTTTCCTGGACTTCCTCATTATTTAAATATTCCAAAGCAGTAAGTCGTTCCTTTTATATTGAAATTGATAGAAATTTGAGCCCAAAGTATTTCTTTAAAAATAAACTGGTAAGTTTGAGTGAATTACAGCATAATAACAATCCATTATCTACAAATGAACTTGATACATTATCCAAATTGAGAGATATTTCAGGATGTATGTTATATGAAACTGATTTTGTCAATACTTATTCTATTATTTAGAATTTAAATATTGATGTCTGAGAACGAAGGCGGTGAAGAGAGAATTGGGCAATTATTGTACTTAAGTGAACAAATAAGTCTCCTTTTCTCAAATCAAAAGCGCTATACTTCAAAAATTATTATTTGGTCTTACATGATTGATAAGCAATCACATCCTAAATATTTGCAACAACTTACAGCTTCTTTTCATATATCTTCAAGTTCTAAAATAGTAAATGATCATTTCTTAAGAGTAATTGCAAATAGACTCACAAAACAAGAGGGCAAGTGGGTGATTTTGCAACTCGATCAAATATATGTTAATGAAAGCATTGATAGCGAACTGTTATTTTGAGTTACATTTATCGCATAACAGCGTTTTACTCTAAAACTATATCCAGAGACAAGAGAATTACCGTTATTATTGTTGTTAGTAAGTCAATAATCATTCTGCATAAACATTATAGTTCTAAAATACAAATTTAATACTATTACATCGCATGAAACTGTGTAAAAACCAGCCTACTGACGTCATGCGAATGCTGTGGTAGTGGGGGTCACACTCCCGCCTGGTATAGAGTCCGCCGTGTGCGGGTTGACTCTTATTGAAGCTGTATTTAGTTATTATTTGCTCCAAAAGAGGTGCTGCGATCGAGAAGAGTATGCGAAAGATAAAGATGGAGAGTGTGTATTAAACAAGGTATTAAAGAAAGGCAGAAACTATACGATTGAAAATACTATTAAATCTAACTCAACTAACATTATCGTGCTTCATATTGAGTAATTAACTGTGAATCAATAAAAAATTGAGAGTACAACTCATTAAATATGCCTGATTGTTGCTTTATACAGGGCGAAGCACCTTGGACTTCAAAGTCTCCAATAATAAAGAATCACTGAAAAGGTGAGAAAATGTTATATTTTGTAGTTAATAACTATAAATTTACTTACAGCAATGATTCAATGAAAATTTAGGAAAACATTTATGTATTCCAAGTTAAAATTTCCGATCAAAATGTTTTTATTTGGACGTGTGATATTTAAACTCGCTGTTTCTTCCCTTTCTAATGCACATTCTCTGTTTCTCTTGCACAATTATCTTCTTGATCGTTACGCCGCATGTGTTAGTTTTAAGAACTAGAAACTGCTTCAATAAGGGGTAGCCCCACTACTGACGAGTGTCAAGACCTGTTTATAAGACCGTGGCTTTGTCTAGACAATGCCAGCTTTGTCACTTTAAAGATTTTAACCGAACCATATACAGCTTGAGCATCAAAAATTATCTTAATCAATAATTTACATACTTGATGAGTCATGCAGAAACAAATCATCACATTTGGTGTCGTTTTGCTTTCTGGCAATACATCTCGTTCTCTCAATTGTAGGTATAAAACAAGCATTTTCGAAGCCCATGTTGTATAACTATTCTAGAACAGAATACCTGGACAAGTCATTGATCTTTTAAAATGAATTGAGGTAAGTGTGCGAAAGATCCAAAATATTATAAACAGAATATTATTGTTATTAATCTTTTCAAATCGGATTAAAAGCACATAAACAGTCAGGAACACAATTACTGCTTTATGTCTAATACTAGGGTTATTTCATTACTAATCTGGGGGAGTTTTAATCATTTAATAAGTTTATATGTTGAAGTTAGCTGCGTACGAAGTTTCCTGCATTTTCATTAGTGGCTTTCTACGTACTAAATTAATCCCTATGGCTGCCACTAATTTTAATTTCAAATAAGATTCAAACATTCAAAGCAAGGCCGCACGAGCGTCGGTTATTCAAAGTTACCGCGCAAGGCTGACCATTCGACTTAATGGCGGAAACGGGGCTATAAACGTTGATGTTATAACATCATCCTTTGTTAGATATCTCTTTATTAGGATCAATATATGATACTGCTTATTATGCTGTACAAATGTGAGCAGTATTCATCCCTTAATGTCTTATCAAATCAATTCATTCGGAAAAAACAATTGCAGCTAGGAATTGAACTTTGCCAAAAAGGGCTTCGTATCATTAAAAGAACAACTTTTTTATAAAAAGACGGTAACATTTTTATATCTAGATATGTATTTTGTTGGAATACAAAGCATCTGAGAACTTTTGTTGCCATTTCATATTGATGTATACAAAATATCATGAATTCCATCAGCTTGCTGAAAACACGACTAACTAATCAATGAAATTTTGATTACGATTCGGGCTCAAATTACAAAAGTAAATACGAGTTTGACAATTGACAGGAATTTTTTGACAAATCAGTAGATGAAATTGTGAAAAACTTCATTCATCTTGTGTAAGAGCTAATCACATTTCTGACGAAAGGTTTTTGGATCGCATATATCACAAATCTCAATTTTTGTATTTGGATCAGTACTTTGAATTCCATAATAATACCGCTCCAGCGTTAACAAAAAGAACGAATCACAATAACCTGAAAATTTTAATTCAACAATGGCTTATCTGTAAAAAATCCATTTACGGTTATTAGAAAACACAGAATATCAATTTGAATTAGCTTTGGTACCAGTTGGGATCTCACTCGTAAAACTGACCACAAAACTAAAATAAAAACTAAACAAAGAATCATTGTGTGCCCCTACAGGACATACTTAAAAGTGCTATTCATTATGGTCGCGCAACTGAAAAGAAAAAAGTGTTGGAAAATATTAGTGGACGTCTGCAAAGTGAATTAAAATAATGAAAATGCCAGTGTGGAAACTCTCCCTTGTCATTCACTCACAAAGCAATTTCTTTGTTGCGGACTCCTGATGAGGGAGAGAATTCTATCATTGAATAATTTTTGATGGCATACTATTATAAAGGTAGCAATAATTGTCTCATTTAGAAGATATCCAGAAATTATTTCTTGTGGCTCAATTTTGTGAAGCTTTTGTAACAAATTCATGTTCCGCAGATAACAAATTGTCCATTGATTGATTCCAACACTTTGGTTTCTGGAAAATCTCAGAATTTCTTTATTATAGGCATATCATTGAATCAATAAAATAGAAAACACTATTTTAACTTCACATTAGACAGAAAATGGAAGTAGGCTGAACAAATTGAGAATGCAATGCAATGCAGTTTCTTTCTATTTGTTTAGTTTTTTCTAGAGAATTTTCTCAACCAGTTTAATTTGCTTGAACGCTAGAATTGTATTTCTTTATTGAATTATTTTCATTCCTATTGTGAGGTTACAAAAGGTGTGTGAAGCACTGGACAGTTCAACGACATCACAAGGATAGCTCCGGGCGACGATTCCAGGTCCGGAAACCGGTCCAGGACAGCAGAGTGATGTTCCTATCATACTATATTGTTCCCATAGGACGATCACGAAATCAAGGATTTCGCTGCCGCAAACGACATACACTCAACGATAAATTGTCACTGGATGATTCTTATCCTGCTGAATTTGAACATAGTTGAACCCTTTAACTTAAAATGTGCTTGTATAGGATTCTTGACTTGCAATATACAATATTGGAATACTGACTTACACTAGGAACATAAATGTGGAGACTTGTTTCACAAAAGAGCTCATTGAAGAAGATTGAATTTTTTTCTCCAATAATATCTAGTTATTTTGGCTCATTCAAAATAGTACGATTTAGTTCTTTGACTAAGCTACAAATAGTTCAGTTAAAATTGACTTTTAACTTTGTCAAAGCTCGCTGAAAATTGGTACAAAGCTCAAATTTCAAAAATTTCTATCAATATCACTTCTTCTGAAAAATTGATCCAATACCAAAAGTTACTGAATAGATTCATAAGCTATCGCAATTTGGATAGTTGAAAAAATTATATGCTGCATAACATGCTTTTCTTTCACATCACCTTCAAGGTAGAATATTCGACGCATTTTTCTTTAGTTTTTTCTTCTATGGGCATAGCCACAATTTTTTAAGATTAACTTTTTTTCTATTGTTAAAAAAATGGTGCATTGATAATTATCAAACCGAAACTGATAATAATTATTGATTTGTTGAAAATTGTGCTAGGATTAAAATTTAGTTCAGTAATCATACGTTTGTATTTCCTTCGTTCTTCTTCGTTTTCTTCTGAATCCTTCTCCTGTTGAGGTGAGTTTATAGATTGAGAGATTTATTTGTCTTGAAGTTTATAATGATATTCATATAATTCTACTGATTGTATTCATGCCATTATAAGTGTTAATACTCAATATGTTTATAACAATCGAAATTATATTGAAGTTTACATAGAATATTTATATCTGCACTCACTGAGAAGGCGCTCAAACGTTTGGGCATGAATTCCACACTTTTTGAGATACCTGTGATTCTTGACCAAATTATCACCGCACAATTCCAAATAAAACTCGATTAGGTCGTTTACGAGGCATGGATATCTCTGAACCAATTTTCAATCCGCAATTTCTTCTCCATAGCAATAAAATAAAACAGAAAAAAGAACAGGTCCTCATGTTTTTATAATTATTAATTTATTCAATTCAAATATATTCTCTCCGATTAATTCCAAATCATATCTTTATTTTGCTGGAACTGATAAATAAAAGCGAATAAATTTTTCTTTCGAATATCTTCAATACTAAAGTATTGGGCTAAATAAGAATATATCTGATTGGATAAAATGGTTGACGCTGACTGGATTTGTAAATAATGTGAGTGATGTATTCTTGGGATTTCAGTCAATTTAATTTTATTTCTTTTCTGCTTTACAGTATCGGCTGCACCTATATCTGTTGAATAAAATCTTTTCAAGGAAAATTTTAAACTGACTTCAACATAGACCACAAACAAGAAATAATAAATTCCATGATTCTTGTATTTCAAGGAATTTCCTGTTAATTGTTGGGACATAATTCATAAAATTGGAGAGATTTCATCTCAAATAAGCATTTTTCATGCCACTGTGGATTTATCTCAATAATTTTTTTTTCTGTATACTTGATGGAAAACGTCAGGTTTAATATGTAGAAATCAGTGAAGAAGAGTGCCAGTTTTCCAATTAGCAATACTTTTCTAACTAGCAACAAAAAATAACAAACAAAAAACGCACTATGACACGCGCCCGAATGACAACTTTGCCCTAATTAAGAAAAAATCACAGGTTAAACATATGAGAAAACAAAAGTTCCCTCGACTTCGCCGGAAACAAAAAATGTAAAGTCACTTCTTTAGCTGCATCCAGAGTTTCGCGAGAAGCTTTAGCTTCTGACGTTTCTGACATATTAATTAATATTGTTCATCTAATTCCGTTTCGAAAAGTCAAACTTTACATCAATTTCTGACATTATGCAACGTCCCATTTTTCATAGCTGCAATGCAACAGTTGCGTAAAGTAGCATAAAGTAGTTACGTAATGACTTTACGTAACTGACCATGTTTCAGAGCTAATCAATTATACTTATCTGCGTACAATTAAAAGAAAGATTTATTATTCACAGTATGCAGCATTGGCAGAGTCTTTAATATCAAAGGGTACTATATCACTCAAAATATTACTGCTTGAGCACATTTAAAAAAATTATTTTGACGCTTTGTGAAAATTCGATATTTGTTTATTTCAGTGCACTCTTGTTTCTGTAGTAACAATAGATGGTCATGAATCACAGTCATCTGAATTTGGTGATGTGACGTGAGAGATGTTCTCATTGAAAAATATAGTTAAAATTATTCTGACGGAATTAGATAAAATTTTGTACAGAATACGTTATGAAAAGCCATATTGTTTGACTCACGTAATTTGCAAAACTCGCTACGCTTGTTTTGGCAAATATTACGTTTCGTCAAATAATGTGGCACTTTTCATAACTAATTATGTAAATAACTATTAATTGTTACTACACTTGACAGTTGTCCAACCGTTTCTACGTTTTTGCAAGAACACAATCTTGATTAGTATTCCTGTGGAAAATTATTTCTATTCTTGACGTCTTCCACTCAAGTTTTTCCATCAAGTATACAAAAAAATAGCATGTTCAACACGTGACAAAAGCGATATTACTTTGCTTCTGTAAATTTACACTCACTAGTAAACTCTCACTTTTCTCTATTGTCAAACACTCTACTATTATTCATTACACAATATCAGACATTTATCAGAATAAATTATTGTTCTCATACGATGGGAAAAATGTTTCTCCAGTTTGGTAACCGCTGATTAGATCCTGACGATGTGATATAAAATAATTTTACTCACATACTCTTGAAAATAGGGAATATGCATGAAATTTGAATTTGGTTGAAATATTTTTTTTTCCGAATTTATATTGGCTGGACTTTTGTACTAAACCATAATCTCGGTATTTAATATTTTTTTGATTGCTTGAAATTAATAAATAAAAATGCAAATCAAGCGCGGGAATTTCAAAGTTTTAAAGCGCAACACCATTGGTTAAAACGAAATGTGACGTCAAATAATATGCCAAGTGCACACTGCTTACATTTATATGGCATCGCAGGCTTTTGATTAGAAAACATAGTAATAATGTTTGTGTTGTGAATTCATTTATTGTTTGAGTGTAATTTCAGCATCCTAGTGAGATTATGAATCATTTAAGACAAAATGGTTTTGTAAAAACACAATCGTATAATCTGCCAAGAATAGATTCATCCATGATGTCGTCTTATTTTCTTTCAAATCCAAATTTTCCGTCCACTGAAGTAAAAAGAGTGAACACTGCAAAGTAATTATTCAATAATAACACATTGTGTACGCTATTTTAATAAATACAATCCGAAATATAATGAGCAGTAAACATAACCTATAATTTTTGTTTATTTCAAAACGAGCAAATGTTAAACGAAGCTGCATATATACACTGTATTTTATTGCTGAAACTGATCACATATAATGTTATTCATGATCTGTCTAATTTATTATGATACTTCATCTCTTCTGATAGCCTTACATCATTTCTTATGTATTTTAAAACCTGCCTGGATAGGAAAAAAGACTTTACCAGGTATATTTACGATAGTATTTTCCATTCAGGCACAATACTATACTTATAAATTGACTTTTGAGCTTTTTTAATACTGAGATAAGCTGAGAACAAAAACACCTGTAGTAAACAATGGACTGTTATGTCACTGGACATATTATTTGACGTCATTCATAGAGCGCGCGAAAATAGCGGTGTTTAAGCAGCTCAAAATTATTTTCAATTTTAAATATTTTTTAAACTTGATTACAGCACTTTTAAACATAATTTATATTTTTTACTATGTTATAACGATGTTAGCAGTGAATCAGAAATAAAAAATAGATTCATGAATATACCCTATTGGGAAATTATGTAAAAAAAAATATCAATCACATCTTTCACTCGCTACGGGTATGGCAGATATTTATAGTGGACTATAGATTGATTTGATATTTCTTCAGCCATAGAGTGCGGTTACCAGTCGTCAAGCTACGGGTATTCTTAGTTTTTGTGCACACCGAGTATAAAATTCAATGAAAATCTTACCGACTTTTTGTCTGTCGTCTGGATTCGATCCCGTGATCTCCGGACTACAAAGCCAGCATATTTAATGCATACTCAAAATTGAATAAAAAATTTCTATAAAAAATTATGAGAATTAAGGAAGGAATATTTTAAGTGAACATTTTTGGTGCCATTGTGATATCTTGTGTATGTGAAAAATTTAATTATTAATGTATTATTCAATATCAGTTATCTTATAGAAACCCATCTTTTTTTGAAGTATGTTAATAATAAATCAATTAATTTATTGTCGTCATATAAAAGAAAAAATTATTTATTTGTAGCAATTCTATCACCGGAACACTGTTGATTCAAAATTCAAAAGTTGAATTTGTAGCACAAAAATATTTGTTCGCTATCGGTGTCCACTAGTGAACGCTGTCTGTACTTGTTTGATTACGTTCAATTTGCCTACAAAGAAGGAATGGCTGCACCTTGTATCACATGCAGATAGGATGTACATTGGTTATCGACTTTCAACAATTTTATTATTGAACTACAGTTATTTGAGTGCAAATAGTGTGCTTTCATAGTTATTGTGAATATGAACTATATATGAACTATAGTGTGAGTGTAATTTTGTGACTATGGTCTCAACTTCATGATATTTTGATTGAACTGACATGATGACTCAACTGTAATTTCAAAAAGCGGAATGACAGTTTAATGAATTCAAACAAGGTAAGATCTTAATGCATATTGATCAATTTATTTATCATTTTAATTTTATAAACAGCTATAACATTATGATTTGTTCCTTTTGTCAATTTTATGGGTGTAAATCTCAACCAAGTTGTATCAATATGAGATACTTCATGACGGTATCAAGGTTCTTCTCACTTCGCTCGTATTTTCAACCAAGCTGCTTGTGCATTAAACAATAACTTTTACACTTGTATTTTAAACATCTATTGTAGTCGGCATTTGTTGTTTATATTGTCGAATATAACAATTGACATGGAAAAGGTATGTTAATTAAAATCCTTGCGGTAAATTCGAAATTTGTTATGTAAATTTTTGATCAATCGGATGGATTCCGATTTACATAAATTTTTCTGTTCGGATTTCCCTGTCACATTTGAGAATGTGGAATGCAAAAATCACGTTGCAAATAAGTTTCAGGTTGATCATAAATAAATGACCATTAGGTGACTTGTGAAAGCATGCCAGAAATATCTTCTATGAAATAATAGTATATTTTGCATAATTATGTCGATAATCATTTTTCTTGCACGATTTTTGAGAGTTCAGAACCAATATGAAGTCGAGTGCAGGAGTGTAAGTAACTACATGTGTTGAACACTGTACATTTTCTATGACCACATTTTTTGCTCAATTATGTAATGTATTGGTAGCTTGAATTTCCAGTCTATCTTGAATATTTTACCTGTGTTGACTCATGAAACAGCTTATTATTATTAATCACAAAGAAATGGTTGCAATTTATCTATAGCTGCGACTTATGGTCACATTTTGGTAATTTTCAATATGAACACATAGAATTGAATTAGTAGGTGAAGTTTTCACATTTTATTAAATGTAATTTATAATGTTGATTATCAATTTCTATCATTGGACCCAATTTCATATACAATTCAATCCGCCATTACCATCTCTAAAAAATTGAATCCGTCACAGAAATAAAAAATCTGACGTGAACATCACGTGACTTACTTGTACATCATTGGATATAATATATATATATATATATATATATATATATATATATATATATATATATATATATATATATATATATATATATATATATATATATGTATATATATACATATAATACGATGTGATTTTGTGTTTGATCGAATATATCATTGGATATGTATAATCAAACACAAAATCTCATCGTTCCACAGTTAATCGTTTTGGATTTACTCAGGAGATTTTGAAAATCTGTCAAGTAAAATGCGCTTTCAGCCAAGTCGGTTGCTACGGAAACAGTTTTCAAACAACAACATTCCTAAATACTGATTTCCAAAATTCTACGACTACCAACAGATCTAATTTTATGCGCAAAATTAAAAAATACATTCCTACTGAAGTGCACTTGCGGTTCAGTCTATTGTTATGAGAATAGTGGGCAATCATTGCAACAGCAGACTGAAATATCAAATTTAAATATTCTCCACCTGATCGTTTCAAATTTAAGCGAAAAATTCCAAAGGACTGTTAAGTAAAGTGCACTTCCGGCTCGTTGGATCTCAATAAAAATAGGATATAAGCATCCAGACAGTATAATCGTCCTAAATACTTAATTCTAACAATCCACGTTCAATCGTTTTGGATTTATGTGAAAATTCAAAAAATGTTCAAATGAAGTGCTCTTCCGGCTCAGTCGATAGCAATCATAATGCAAGGTGTACAACTAGATATTATGAAAGTGCCTTACACAAAATTTAAATACTCTACGACTGATTGTTTAAAATTTATGCGGAAAATTCAAAAAGTCTGTCATATAAAGTGCACTCCCGGCTCAGCCGATTGTTACAAAAATAGAAGATGACCATTAAGATGCTACATCAATTTCAAATGCTGAATTCCAGTATCCTACGGCTGATCATTCTGGATTTATGCGGAAAATTAAAAAAAAAACTCTCAAATAAAGTGCACTTCCGGCTTAGCCGATCGCAATTATCATGCAAGATGTACAATAAGATGTTATAGGAGTGTGTAAGTATGAAATTTCAATATGCTATGGCTAATCAGTCTATATTTATGCAAGAAATTCAAAAAAAGTTTCAAGTAGAGTGCACTTCTGGTTCGGCCGAATAATACAAAAATAACAGATAACTATTCTTATACAACATCAAGCTCAAATACTGACTTTCAAAAGTGCACTTCCAGTACAAACGATTGGAACCATAATGCGAGGTGTACAACTAGACCTTATACCAGTCTTAAATACAAAATTGCAACATCATACGTTTAACCAGTTTTAAGATTTGCGAGTTACGCACGCACGCACGAACGCACGAACGCACGAACGAACATACTTACCGACATCAAGCCAAAAATAGTCAAAATGGATTCAGGGACACTCAAAACGGATATATCCATCAAAATCTCGATGAGTGAATTTTTTCGATTTTACAATACTTGTTAATTTGTACAAGTAAGTAAAAATGATAATTTGCATTAAAATTTGTGCAATTTTGGTATTTAAGAGTAATACAAATACAAAAAACCAGCATATATGTCAAGTATGGGACAAATATCATGAACATTGCCATAAATGAACTTGAACAAAATATTTGACATGAATATAAACATATGATTCTGTCACTGGTATTTGAAATAATCTCTCAAGACTTTTCCTCAGTTGCGAGAAATTTTTATTCTACTGGTTGTGTCTTGTATGGAAAATGTATTTTTTCTGCTACTATATAAATAAGTGAGCTTTGTAGCCCTGGCAACTTGAATGATAACGAAAGCAAACCTTCGTGTTACCTCGTTGCTATGCGTTGCTAGCTACGAAAGTAATACTTTCGGGGCCAGGACAAAAAAGTAATAGTTTGAAAAAATGCAAATATATTGGAAATTTCAATATTTATTCAAATAAATGAGTAGTTCATAACAATAATATGATTTTATCTAATCTATTTAATTTAATATTATCTATTTATTGGTTTTAAATAATTATGCAATTTGAACAATTGGAAAAAGTCATAGTAGGAATATTATTTGAATTATAAACTTCTTTACTTTGTTTTGGGAGATTTTTATCATTTTGAATCACGTCAAAATTAATATTTGTCACTGTTTATTTATTTGAGGAAATATTAATGTGAATTTCATGTAACATCTTTTTAGAAATTTCAATTTCATTACTTTACGAAGAAGACTTCCATCCGCTCTTCAAATCCAAAATATCGGCACCCGGAGCATTACATTTCCGTCAATTCGAGTAACATTTTTATCAGGAAGCCATTTAGAAAACATGCTATATGTTTGAATGTACCTTTCTTTGGATTTATCCGCAAGAAGAGAGGCACATGCATTGTTAGCTGCCTTTTGAATATCATTTTCACTCTCTGTTAACATTTTAAATCGGTCAAATGTACTGTTTCACTAAATTATTGAAATTCAAAATTTGTGACAGGCGCTGATGACAGATAAAATTGTAAATAAACCGTTGCTATGGATAATTTTAGACAGATAAAACAGCCTCCATAACATTATTTCAAATATAATTATCATTATTAAATATTAATATTTATAGTATAGAACAGTAGCAGAAAAAATTTAATACATCACACGATGCGAAAGCCCTTTCAGGTGTTCGGAGGTTTTGAAAGGCCTTGGCTTCACCTCGGCCATTCAAATACCACCTCACACAAAAAAGTATACTTTCGCATCTTGTAATGTAAATAACTATTTTTTTTTGTATCGGTCGCAGAAAAAATACATTGTTCAACAGCTCGAGGATAATTTTCTCTGCTATCACAATGGGTAGTATGTTGAATTCCCAACTTATATGGAAATTGTTTTAATTTTAGCAAGAGTTTTTGTTCCATAAAAATACTCAAACATTAAACATATGCTTCTAAGTGCCTTCAAAAGAAAGAAATAAATTTTGCTCCAAAGAACTGCATTTTTGAAAGAACAGCATCCCTGTAACTTACGATATTGAATTTAAATTGAATAATATTGTTAAAGTTGATCGTAATATCAAACGTACGTAAATGAATCAGGGAATTCAGTCGAAGAATTTTTTTTCTCAGCTTGACAGTTTTGGCTGCACCTTGGCCATCTTCAAGAGTGAAAACAATTGTGTAGTTTGTATATTATACATTAATTTTGAAGAGCATTTGATTTATTGAGAGCGAAAAGTAGGAATCATTCATTTTGCTATTTGTCACAACTTACTACTAATACTACTGCTGCTGACTAAATCTTAGCATTTGGTGCAGATGGAATAAAATACAGTGATGAATTAAACCTGTGTGATGGAATCAAAGTGACGGCTTGTCATGGTAAAACAATGGTGAAACATGTGATTCGTGTTGTGAAATGTATATCAGCAGTCAACGTCAGAATATGAAATATTCACTGTTGGTTTTCGAAAAATCAAAAAGTAATTCTAAGTTCTCATGTAGTGCCATCTCTTCTAGCTGAAGCGTATCATCCCATTTCAAGAAAATTCTCAATATGCAATAATCACTCATTCCAAACAACAATAAACGAATCAGTATCAAAAACTCAATCCTAATTTCTGTTTATAGTTCTTGAGATCCATTCAGAATATGAAGTTAACATTTGCAGTCGCTTTCTCAATTGTTAAATGCAAAAAGGCCTTGTAATCAATATTTTTCAGCCGAAATTTACACTTGTATTTCTCAGTCGATGTTCAAAACTCGATATTCCTTTTGATTCTAATCTTTATATCACATGACATATGGAAATGATTGACAGATACTTGAGGTTAAAATAACTGCTATTTCAGGGTACTTCATTCTACTTAAACCTGATTGCACAGTCTTTCGTTGATCCTGAGCATAGCTCAATTACTCTAATAGCAATTATTTTAATCTAGCTGAACGAAAGGGGCATAGCCAAGTTAGTTCCTCCACCAGACTTCAGGTAGCTATAATCTCATAGCCGAGCTCTTCTATGACCATAAGGATTGAAACATTATGGGATTATATTTGCCATACCCAAAGTTTATAAACTGTAGTTTTTTTTTTCAACCGGTGACGCTTCGCATCCAACTAACGAGCGAGCTTCGCCCGCTTTGACCAAGCTCGACGTGCCGCGCTCAATATTTATGAACTGATGTTTTTATTTTAGTCGGTAGTGCTTCGCACCCAGCTAACGACTGGTTTGCCCGCTCTGACAAGGCTCGACGTGCCACGCTCAATGTTGATCAGACCGTTAGTACATTTATTTCTTCTTAACTTCACTTCTTTCTCATTGGCAAGTTAGTTTCAAGTTATAAAAATTATAAAGAGGATTAGAATTAAAGGTGAAGGTGAATGAACTTGGCTAAAAAGGACTATGCAACCGAACCCTAAAGTCTATTCCAGTCAAGAACAGTCCGAAGCTCTTATGGGACTGAGATTAAAGTTTTTTGTTCGACTGAAATGGTGAAATAATGTACTCACATCAGATGCAGGATCTTAAACAAGATTTCCAGAATAAATAAATGGCATTAAAGTAAAGAATAAACTCATATATCACCTAAGTAGATACATTAAACCTTCGAACTATAGATGAAGTGGCAAAATTAAAAATGCGACAATTAAACTTCGATGCCATTATCCAATTGACTTATTGCAAACTATATGTTACACAAGTTTTTTTGACTCTGGTAAGAAATTATTATCTGATATGCTGCAATCATCGTGTCGTATGAATATTTATATTCCGAATAATATCCGAAAATTCGAATTGCTGGAACAATTTGGAGACTTCCTGAGTCTAAACCCTTTAATCTCCTGTATTCTATGCACATGTAGTAAACCTGTAATGTAATCAACAACATTCTAATGCAATCAAATTATTTCCCAAAGTTGTGATCCGGAAATATATATACAAAAATATCATTCATCACTCGAAACTGATAGAAGTATGTATCTAATCATGTTGAATGCACAATTTTTCATCAAAAACTGATTATGTCAAATACTCAATTTCCCTTTGTGCCAATATACGTGAAACAATCGAAAATAAACGAATGGAGAAAATTCATTCATCTGGTTCCAATTCAATTTTTCATAACATGGCTACGAATACTCAATGAAATGATGAAACAGACTGTCATTTCGGGATAAATATTACATTATTACAGCATTTTCGTGGTATATTTAACATGCTGGTTCAAGAGGAGTAATAAACATGAAAATTATAATCAATATGATTTTTATTGAGTTATAATATAATCTGTTTTATACTCCCCACAAAACCTAAGAGTACTCGTAGCTTAACGACTGGTAACCGCACTTTATGGCTTAGGAAATATCTATGAATCCACTAATCTACACTATAAGTGTATTGAATAAAAGGCATGATATATACAATGATATTACTTCAATTCCTACGTTTAAAGGTCACAGTCACCACTCTGTAAACTAAGATTCTAAACCTCAATCCCAAAATCTGTTGTCCTGGATCCAAGAATTCTTGTTGAACTTGACTCCAAGTCAATTTATCAAAGTATAAAATCCGTCATTCTACCATGATTACAAAAAGTTGTTTACGAAGTTAAGACGCAGTAAAATTTTATTTCACGGGTCATAAATGTAATTAGTTAGTTTTCAGCTGCAACTTCCCTACAAGAACGAAGAAGACCATGGAATTATTGCGGATATAATTAGCAGATCTTTAATTCTCTTCAGCGTAAAACAATAACGACCTTACAGCGGTGAATTACCGCCCTTTGCGATAGCTTCACTTTGCCGGAAGCATCAAGGAGTGTTAAAATATAAATTTTAGGTGCTATTTTTATTATTAAGGAATCTAAGGTACTGAAAAAGAGATAGTCAGGGTATAAAGTTCATTCAGAAAACAGTACTTTATTATTATTTAATGAATGGTCAATAATTCATCTTTATTAAAATATAGTCTAGTCGGCATGTCGAAAAATAGGGGCAGATTGGGATAAAATGCGAACTTGATGAAACTTTGGTATATTGTTTTTGATCACCTAATAGTGTTATATGTATATTTTCCGACCAAAATTTCGCGAAGCAATTTCCAGGAGAAGGAAAAAACCAAGAAATTTTGGCACTTTTTTCAGTTTTCGCCCTGTAACTTTTTCCCTTCATTCCTACGCCTTATACCATCAAGTTCAATTTCGTAGAACATCAAATTTTTGATAAGTTTGATTCGTGAAACCAAGATACAGCACTTCAAAAAAGTGAGAAATTTCTGAAAATCTAGAAAAACATCAAAAATGGGGTTATTAAAATTTTTCCAAATACTTTAGAAAATAATCTTCAGATACAAATAACGGAAAACACATATTTCTACAAAATTTATTTGAATATACATAGCTAGTATAGCCTAAAACAGAGCTTGTGGTACCAGCCAATATGTTTAATAAGTCCACTATTGACATCATATGCCGAAAATTTTGTTTATCTGATATAATCCAAACCCAAGTTATGAGGGTTCAAAAAACGACGAAGCTCTTCGAGAAAGGTAGGTAGTGCTGTTGCGCTTTGCTTGGCTTGTCTTGGCGGGGGACTACCGTGCTTCCAGATATGGTGGCATAGGTAGGCGGGGTAAGGACTGGGTTGTTGAATGAATTCTACGTCAGAATGAAACTGGGTACCATAATACCATAAAAAGTTTGAGAAATGAAAGATATTTAGCGAAAACCGCCATTTTTTGATGTTTTTTTAGATTTTCAGGAATTTTTCACTTTTTTGACGTGCTGTATCTTGGAACTTAGTGGGTCTAGAAACAAGTCTTACGTATCAAATTTATCGGGAATTAATTGTGGGAAAAAGTGACAATTCAATATTTCAGACAGTTTGTAGTACTAAATTATATTCAAATGAACAGGAAATACTCGAAATTCTAACTGGTTCATTATTTTACGTTTTCCAGCGCGCACATCATTAAGCACAGTCTTATCTATTCCACAGAAAAACATGTATCTTTAATCTTTCTTGCGACTTTCCACTGAATATATAAACAAAGTGAGCTGGTGCAAAACAAATGAAACAACCTAACGTAAAGACACCACCTCGGTGCGAGAATCTTTTCTGTTAGTCTCTTATACGTACATCAAAGGAACTTATCAAAGTAACAGTCATATCCATTGTCTTACACGGACCATAAGCGTAAAGTAAAGATAATTAGGGGCTTGGAATAAGAGGATAACAGGCGAGATAATAAGGATAATAACACTGAGAGTTGCTGAATGATAACTAGAATTTTTGGTATTTCTAACAAAAAGTAAGATAGTTGAGTTGATTATTATATTCTTCGGATAAAATGGTTGACGCTGACTGGATATGTAAATAATGTGAGAGATATATTCTTGGGATTTCAGTCAATATTTTAATTTTATTTCTTTTCTGCCTTACAGTTTCGGCTGCACCTCAGCCATCCTCAAAAGCGCTACAATTTTATTTGATTACTAATTATTATATATGAATGTCAGAAATACTTACAAATGAATTATTGTTTAAAAAATTGGAGTTATACATTTGTTTAAATTTATATTAATATTAAAAAGCGAAGAAAGAAAGAGAAATTTTCTCTTGTCATATGCCACACCCGACATCTATGGAAGGCGTTGGCTAACTGCGTGTTAAAAATCGTGCGTGCACGCATTGTCAAAAAAATACATATTGACACTTGTAGAAGTTTGTCAATTGTGGTGTGAATCGATTAAAATTGTGCATCACGCAAGCTGTCAAAAATATAAACAAAAATCAAAAAAGTAACATGAGCCTAGATCTGAAGGATATTGTTGTAAATCGTGCTAAGCGCTATAGTATCTGTCTCTTCATTAATATTTTGTTTGTCCTGTTTTATATATAACATCTCCAATGTAAGTCTTTTATTTAAGTTTACTTTATCATGAATAATAGTAGTTTCATCAAAATTGAATGTATGACCTGAATCAATGCAATGTGTGACTAGCGCACATCTCGGCGTATTTTTATTCAATTTTTTACTATTTCGTTTGTGTTCTCTTTCTTTCTTCGCTTTTTAATATTAATATAAATTTAAACAAATGTATAACTTCAATTTTTTAAACAATAATTCATTTGTAAGTATTTCTGACATTCATATATAACAATTAGTAATCAAATAAAATTGTAGCGCTTTTGAGGTTGGCTGAGGTGCAGCCGAAACTGTAAGGCAGAAAAGAAATAAAATTAAAATATTGACTGAAATCCCAAGAATATATCTCTTACATTATTATATTCTTTATTCAGGAAAATTCTCTGTAAGCTGTATAAGGCCGGTGATATGATAGTTATATAAAAGAGTTGTTCTAAAAATAGTGAGTACTAAGAAAATGATGTAATCTTGAAGAAATAACTTTAGCTGTGATCGTATGAGAAGTGACAGCTTTTTTTACGCAATTTTAAATGTGGAAAGTTAGCTTTTATGAATAACTGTGCAATGAAAATTTTATTGAAATGTTTTGATGCACGATTTTAGTAGAAGAGATCATCAGTTTTGATTATTAGTATTTTAAAAATCTGGGGTATATTATGAACTCATCCACAACACTTGAATCTCCTTAGGATATTTTAAACTTGATATTTCAATTGATATTTCCAGGAACATTTATGTCAACTTCAACAAAGACAGTTCAATTGATAATACCGTTTGTTTAGTAACCAATAATTAGCGCCAAAGTGGAAATATTTATATGTAGTTGACTGTTTCACGAGTAATAGGACGATCGAAAGTAGAATATTGTAAGACACACGTGTATCAAGTCTATGATGCCCTTAAGGAGCTTCGATCTTATTCATAACCAAGCTGCTCGTACATTAAAGAATAACGTTTGACTCTCTTCTTTAAATATTTATTACTGCTTTTTAATGTGATATCTTTTGGCCTGAATATTTTTATCTATTATTTGGAAATATTTCTCGGAATAGGCAGCCAATTGAGTTTACGGAGGCTTCTTAAAAAGATCTGTAGAATAACTCTTTCGATTTGAAGACTTCATGAATTTTTTTTTTAATTTGATGGATTACTTGTCACGTTTTCCCTTTGCTGCCATGTGTGTTCCCCATGTTACAACAATTTGCCGGTGCCAGATAGCTTTATTGAGGCCAAGTTATTCAGATTCCCAACTTGGGAAGATAACGAGAGTGAACACCGATCCAGAAAAGTCGTGGAAAATTTCATTGCCTGACTAAGATTCAAACTCACGACCACTGCGTCCAAAGGCCAGCACTTTACCACTGTGCTATCTCGCCGTTAACTTTGCAAAATTACATATTGCTCGTACAAGTTAGTTGTTAATAGTTGATATAAATATATGAATGATGTCCTATTGAGAGAATAACTTTGCTGAGTTGGGGTGTGTTCAAAATGACACCTTGTTGAACTTCCAAGAAAAACCAAACTGCAAAAAGGTCTAAGCCATGCAATTAGGATGAGTACGCTGTTCCCAGCTGGCACAGTCAAGATCTTAGGTGGAGTTATGGGTGAGGAGTCCTTCTTTTATTACATAGCTCAAATTTTCACATCATTGGTAGCTAATTCAGGCCTTTCAGATATTTGTCCGTCCAAATGACATAATTTACGCTTTAATTCACGCATTCTCGGAGAAATAATTTGCCACAAATTTCAATGACTGCTTGAACGCTAACTCTTCGTTATAATTAATTGAATTTATTGCACGAAAAGTGGATCGCAGCACTTCAATAATTATTGCCACAGTTCAGAATAATGAAAATGTGTCACTCCGCATATCTTAAATTGATCTATTTGATGATGTTGTCAAATGGATATACTTGTGATAAATTTTCCTGCTTTTATTGTCTTTTATTCCATGGCCGGATGTTCACCATCTCCAGAACAGTTCCCGTACCATGCAACAAGAGTGCCAACTTGAGCATTATGATATTTGCGAATAATACCCATTTACATACTTCATACGATGAATCCACTCCAATAAAAT
The DNA here is from genome assembly GCA_963989225.1 of Dromius quadrimaculatus. Taxonomy (NCBI): domain Eukaryota; kingdom Metazoa; phylum Arthropoda; class Insecta; order Coleoptera; family Carabidae; genus Dromius; species Dromius quadrimaculatus. The sequence continues at coordinate 10,054,480 of OZ022325.1, read as the reverse complement.
TCCAAATATCATCCAACAAGTCTTTTTTTTTACAACTTTTGAAACCCAAGAACATTTCTTGACTCACGATCTTCCAATGAACCTTTTCTATCCTAGATTGATATTCTAGAGCAGTCCTCAATATAAATTCCTTTCTTTCTTCTCTCTACTAGTAGACAAAAAATGAGTTTCATTGAATAATAATTAGATCAAAGTATGTATCCAATTACATCAGGAGTATTCGAGTTAATCGATGCGTCTGAAGAGCAGAATTCCCTTGCGAACGCTGTTCAGAAACAATTGCTTGTCTGATGCTCACTCACACATTTGTAGTCTTTGGAGCAAACAGCACATCCATTGTAAATTGTGCACAGCTCCGGTAAACCTCAAAGCAGAGACATCCAGAGCTAATAACAGCTCATACGGAATTTATACTGATTCACAATACGCGGGGAAAAGTTTGCATATTATTGGATACGACGGAATATCAAAATTTATGAGATACACATAGAGAATATTTGACATCAGAAATCATTATGTAGGTCATAGCTAATTTCTGCAACTGTTATTTTACTCTTATTTCATGAAGAGTAATGTATCGAAATCACAATTCCTTCAGAACTATCTTCTGTATTGTTACCCCTATTAAGTTTACATGATTTCAGTATACGAGTACCTGCTCCACTGAGCAGCAGCATAGCCAAGTTGTGCAAACAACGATCATATAGTCATGTCGTTTAGATAGGAAAATTTCAATCTACCCTTAATTGTGTGTGCATACATTGCTATTCGGTATCTAAATTATGCACAAATCGCATTGTGTTGATGCTGAAACAATGCATATTCATTCCTGAGGGCAGTTGGGTGGAAACTGTATACAAGGTGTCTCGAATATTTCTCCAAAAAGTAAACAATACAAAAAACTAGTACATAGCATTCAATGATTGAATAAAAGCTGAATATTCTTATGATTGATCATTTAACTGGACTGGCTGATTCAAACTTTAACAATTTATTGAGAGAGTCATGCAAAATGAAAAATGTATGAGTCAACGGAACCCTTCTAGACAGACGACGAATATTTTTGATCTGCCTCTATATAAAATGCTCCATTGAATCTGTTACTTGTTTTGCTTTCATATTCCTGCAGTATATCCTATTTAACTTTGTAAACGTTATTCCTTCATATACAGGTCTAGTTGAGAAATTATAACTTTGGCAACAGTGTCAGAAGTTAATTGTTATGAGCGCTGATATTTGCACTACATTGTACATCATTACAAGTTTTCCTATTCCCTATTATTCTGGATACGCTACAGAACAATCCTGAGGGAAAATTCAGAATTGCTATATAACTATAAACCAGGAGTAAAAGTTTTGGCTTAGCAGACAATTACATTATTGAGGAATAATATATTGCTGCCAATTCATGAATTGAGATGCAAAGTTTAGATTTCTAATCGGATACTTATACAAGGTGTTTCATCGGAATGACAATCACAGAATATTTTATTCATGATAGAATGAAGAATTGCAATACTCTTATGAAAGTCATCGTTTGCTGCCACTTTTTTTGAACAAATATTTCTAATGTCCCATTGAATCCATTCATACTATATCATCACCGAATGCAGTCAGCTTCAATAATGACGTTCGTTCGGCCCTTGTAGCATAATGTACTATATTAATTCCGGAAATATTGGTCTGAAATATCTTTTTTGCTTCGTTAGTGTTGATGCTATTCCTTTTCAATATTTCTTCTACTTGACTTCTATTCAGTTTGTCTATTTACTGGCATTCTTATTTAATGTCCGTACCACGCTAGTTTTTTTTTATCTGTTGTAATTTGTATATTTTCAGTCTCTAGGTTTTTTCTCATTCCTTCGTTTCTCGTCTTGTCTATTCTTTGTACTCTTTCTTTTCTTCTCAGAAATCCCATCTCAGTCGCCTGTATTTTACTTTTAGTTCTTTGATACAAAACTCAAGTTTTACTTCCATACATTAAGGTTGGTCTGTATATAATTATATACTGTTTCGTACGGAAGTGAAACATACACAAGTCTCGCGAAAACCGAGAAACATAAAAATGAAATCACTGCTGATCTTAACAATATATTTATTTGAATAAGAACAACAATAATATACAATTGACTGAATGTCGATGAACTTAATACTTTGGTTGACTGATGGTCAAGTGACGAGTGTATTGACTGCTGGTCAACTGACAACTGTTCAACTAAAATTAACGAGGATTAACATTTTGAGATATTTCGGGGTGGGGTGAGAATAAATGCGAATTGGCTGTTTACAAGGATGATTTTGCCAGCCTTAACATATATACAGACATTTTTGTGATTTTGGATACTTCTTTGTTATTTGAAATTACTGTGTTCATAACATGATAGTTCCTGTTCGCCGCCTGAATTCTTTTATTTATTTCAGGTTTTATATTTAATCTGTTATCTGTTGTCGCTTCTGGGTATGTGAACGTGTCTACTTGTTCTATTTCTTTTCTATTTAATGTTAGGTTGGTTGTTATATTTTCTTTGGTTATTACCATGGTCTTAGTTTTATCTATGACTGGCTGACCCAGCGTACTTTGTAGCGCCACAGAATTAATAAATTCAGATTGCAAGGTACTTGAGCCCACCTTTTATATCAGGACCTTATAACCCGGAAATGATGAGGACATGTCAAACTGTGAAATAATCTTCTTTTGTAGGAAATAAATTGAAATAGGAGACTTTTTTATTTGACTGAGACTGCAGTTTCATTGAATGTCTTTTGAGTTTATATTACTTCCTTTTCTGTAAATTCATTAAAGATTATACATTAAATATATGAATCTCACATGACATGCTTATTCAAATGATTATATAGAAGTAATTATTATATTGGACATAACTTGCCTATTTGAATATGAACCTATCCAAAATGTAACAATGAAATGAATATGCATGTGCTGGGAATAATCCAAGTTTACCAAACTCGTTTCGATCATATTGCGGTTTACTGCTGATCGACGTCGTTTCGTTCGCACGGCTGCTTGCCTTTAATTGAGTTTGCAGCGCTCGCACAGCGTCTTAACGTTGACCGAGCATGCTTCGCTCGCACGGCATCGTACTGTTGACCAATCTCGTTCTGCTCGCACGAAGTTCTACAGTTGACCGAGCTCATTTCGCTCGCACAGCAGCTTGGCATTAACCGAGCTCGCTTCGCTCACACGGCAGCTTAAAGTTATCCGAACTCGTTTTGCTCCCACAACGGTCTACTGTTGACCGAGCTCGATTTATTCGTACGGTGGTTTACCATTGACCGAGCTTATATCGCTGGCACCGCAGCTTATCGTTAATCGAGTTTGCGTCTCTAGTAAGGCGTTTTAACGTTGACGGAGCTCGCTTCGCTTGCATGGCTACTTATTTTGATCAAACTCGTTTCGCTCGCATGGCGAAAAAAAGCAACCGATAGGACCCGAAATTCCCAAATTAATTTTTAGATCCTTTCGGCTACTTTTGTCTGTTCTACCCTGGGACAAATCTTATAAGCTGAATACGATTGATAATTTCTCATACCATCAAAAAATCTGTTTTACACAAAATGAATGAGAGAATGATATTTCTCCCTATGATTTTTTAATACTCATTCTGCTATTCTGGACGGAGTGAAATCCGAAAAATCTAAGATCATGAAAATCGGTCAAGCCGTTCTTGATTTATTAATGAACTAATGAATGGTGTAAGTAACCCGACTTTGTTTTATATAATACTGATATCAATCTAATTTTTGATATAAACTTTGATGAAGTAATAATAATAGGTAATTATTTGTGTATTGAGTTATCAATAATATACATTCTTTCCATCAAAGCAGAGAAATTCATTAAAAAAAAAAACTTATTTATATATAGATTTTCTGTGCCACAAACTATCTCGTACGTCCCTAGAACACTCTATCAGAGTTTCACCACAATCTGATCAATGGTTTCGGAGCACATAAGGTACAAACATACAAACATTGATTTTTATTTATATAAGATGATATTCATGTTATATTTGTTCAGTTCATTGTTCCATACATTTAAGTTGTGCTGCATATCTTCTCCACTTCTGGTAAAAATTACCAGGTCATCTGCAAATACACATTCTTTTTGATTTATATTGTCCCATTCCAGTTGTCTTTGTTTCGTTTTTCGTATTGTTTATGATATTGTCTAGGTATGTGATAAAAAATATCAGACTCAAGGTTCTCCCTTGTCCTTATCTTTGGGTGGTTATGAATTTATGTGTAACTTCGTTTCCTCTTCTTATGTAGATTGTTGTTCTTCTACAGATGCTTTTAATTGCTTATAGAGCAAGATCCTGGACCCGCCAGACCTTACTTATTTTCTGAGAAACAGAATGTGTGGAATAGAGTAGGGTCAGTATGTACTTTGATCATATGCATACTTACTAGTTTGTGCCGACGGCCAATTTACAGATACGAGGTGTTAGAGGTACGTTAAGATATTACTCACTTTTCTTGAAGTCTTGAGAGCTGATGTCTATGTATGTTTTAGAGAATACTGCTACAAATTGATAATCAACACTGCTAGACATTCTCCATCAGTGGTAACTTCTACTAAACTCGCAAAAAATCAAGTGATCTTGCTAATAGTCTGAATGCTAATTTTTATTGATGATAGATACTCAGAAAACAGTTTGAATACTTTTTGTTGATAGCCAGATCAATCGTAATGCTAAAAATCCCCCAGACACAATTGAAATATCGCTGTGAGTGAAAGCCTGAGGTTACTATTTGTAGGTTTGACAGTAAGCGAAGTATCTATGGACATTTAACATTCCCTTGGTGTGGTCATTTACAAAAATTATTGAAATTGCTTCCTGAGTATCATATATAGGAATTAGGACTCAGACTACAAGTAGAATTACTTTAATTTTTCGCGAGCTTTGGAGCGTTTAGCAGGAATTACTGTCGATGGGAAGTGTCTGGCAGAGTTTATTTTCAGTTCCCATAATAATATTCTCTGGAACATACATGAGAATCAGCACTCAGACTTTAAGAAAAGTAAGTGATGTCTTAACGCATCTCTAGCATCTCGTATCTATAAATTGGCCGTCGGCACAAACTAGCAAGTATACGTATGATCAAAGTACCGACTAACACTACTCTAGTCCACACATTTTGTTTCTCAGAAAATAAATAACGTCGGGTGGATCTGGCATCTTGGACTATTATAGAAGCAATTTACTTATAAACTTGAAACAAGAAATATAGAATTCTGTTCAAAAATAAAGATTGACCTTGAATTGACTTTTAGAATCAGTTTTCTGGTCAAATTCAGGATCACTATCATTTGTCATCTTTAAAACCAAGCGGCTTTTATTTTGATCAATTATTACCATTCAGCTCAATTTTCAAAATATTTGCCTGGTTGGATTGTAAATCATGATTATAATCATATTTAAAGTACTAAATTAAATGAATGCCTGATGTGTGGATGCACATGCTTTCATTAATAAAACTATGAATATGGATGGAGTGAAGAATACATATTTCAGATGAAGCTATTAAGTCCTGCTCGATTGCTTGCTAGTGGAATGTGTAATATTAAATAAGTCCACGATATCTTAGTCCCTGATACGAAAAATTGTATATGAATCTATCAGGAATATAATGGTAAATAGGATGCCAGATTTTATAAATCTAGGATTCTGTCTTAAATGTTGAAAAAAGTCTATTTCCGGTCAATTATTTCTGAGTCAAACTCCGTGATAGAACATACGATTGAAACCAGTACCAATCGATAGCGCAAGTCAAGTACACCAGGAAAAAATTAGGATTCTACTTCCTGAATTGACCAAAAAGGCAGCAGCCGCCCCTAAATGTAACCCATTTTCGTAATCAACTGTTGTTGCTTTCTCCTGTTCCCCAAAAAACTTGACCAGAAATAGCCTCTTCTCGACACTTAGGACAGAATCATTTATTCATAAAGTCTGGTACCCTATTACCCAATATATTTTCGATCAATTCATATACAATTTGACTGTGAGTCCGATAAGGGAAGATAAAGTGCGGTCGGCTCCTGGACTATTTGAGGATCTAGCATAGTTTATCTGTCTATATGTATCAATAAATCCTCGGTTTCACAGCTGAAGTTTCTTTTGAGTAATATTCCACTTGCGTCAGGCCAGTAACTTAAAGTATCAGCCCGCGGTTCACTGCACGTCTATGATGCATGAATCTAGAGTTCTTTGTTTCAAATGTTGGCCAATATATATGATCCACCGATAATCAAATGCAGAGCGGACATTATGGACCTTGAAAGGTATTCCTGAGGATTATTGTGCCAAGCACTTTCTAACTTCGTATGATAAGTTGCATGATACTGCAGTGCACATTTGTTTACATAAATTAGCACTTCGCAATTTTGTCACTGTTTGATATAAAGCATAATCCTGTAGTACAAGTATGCATCCATTTGAAATTTACCAAATACAAAGCAAAGTTGCGAGATGCTTACTAGAATAGGCTCCTGATAGCATAAGAAGACTCTTTGAGGCCGCTCGGTCTTCTATGAACTGAGATCGTAGCACAGATCGAGATTTCGAGTCTACCAAGATGATTTAATAATTGAATGAGTATGTATGTATTCGAATCCTTAGCTGTGCTTGAACTTTCTTGCTTCAGAAGTAAAAAAGGAAATGTATTTCATTTGCTGAGTTTATATCAAAAACTTTTTCCCACTGTAATTGCTATGAGAACTGTCAGCCTTCAAAGATCTCATCCATAGATTTTTTCATGCATTGACAATTGGGATCAATAGAAAAATGATCAAAATATGAACAAGAAAATCAGTACAATCAATATATGATTTGGGGGTTGAACTGAAAAGAAGTTGACTTTTGTTCATTCATGATTTTTAATCCAGAATTGTTCGAATATAAATACATGAGGTATCTTAGTTCAGGTACATAAAGCTACCTGTTATAAATTAATTAGTGGATTACAATATTACCAGTCATCACTTTTCAGCATTTTCTAAGTTGCTAAGACATTTATCTTTGCTTATAGCAATTACATTTTGTATTGTGACCATTGTGATGTATGTAAATTTAACACAAAATAGTCACAAGAGGGACAATTCGTGACGTTACTTTCAACTATAATATCCACGACGCTTGACAACAGCTTGATGATAGAAAGACGAAGGACAGTTAACTCGAATAGGCAAGTGAGACATCCCCAAAAAGACGGTCGGAAACGGTAATTTATAACCACGCAGTGCTCATGCTCAGATTTAGGTCCTTTGATGTTGCTGAAATCGCTGAGTACAAATTTACAGAGTTCTAGAATAGCTTCTGAACACTAGGATACAACTTACAAGCAATTTAATCAATCATTGTCGAATAAAGAGGTGAATAGCTAATCTTCAATTCAATTTTTTCTACACTTTCCATCTTAAATTCCCTTCTCAATCCCTACAATTTCTCTTAGTATAGAAATTAAGTTGGAATGATGTTGCGTCAGTTGAGACAACAAACTCATTTCGTATGCGGGCGCCGAATGACGAAGGCAAAGTTGAAAGTTATAGTTGGATATTTAATTTCCCGGATAAGAAAGCGTAGAGAAACGTAAACGGAAAATCTCAGCGAGTATTTTACCGTGGATGCTAATATACGCAACAAGATTCATACCCTGAAGTTTCGTGCAAGACGTATACGTGTGGTTTTAGACATTGTTTTCGTGAAATATATCAATTATCGTAAGAAATATCTGCGATGAAAAGTTAGAGGAAATGATACATATATATCACTTGACATGTAAATTAATTGTTATTATTGCAGGGGTAATTTTTCATTGGTCGCAATCGAATATTCTGATATTGAACTATAAATAGTTTCAATTGAAAATTATTTAGATAAGGTAGATTTATCTTTGTGATATCTTCTTATCGTACTGGAGGAATCAGCTTGGTTTGATTTTAAAGCATTGCAAGGCAGAACAACAGACGAAGTTACCTATACTGACAGCAGAAGACCGCGCAGTTTATTAAAGTCATTTGCAATGCAAATTAAGAAGTGTTTTATTTTCGTGCAAATTGCCGATAAGAAGTGATGTTAGTCTTTTTGCTCTTTCCCTGTCTTCATTCATTATCTCAAGGCAACGCCAAATTTCCATTTCCACTTCTTAATTGATTCGAAGATTAGAATCTTTAAATATTCATCTCATATTGTTGTGCAGATTCTTGATTATGTAAAGGTACATATTGTATTTAGAGATGAAAGTTCGCAGAAGTATTAAGTTAGTTTGTTGCTAGAACATAATGATCAATAGCTCTCCCAACAAACATAATAGAAATAGAGCTCTTCGGACCAGTGGATTGGCCGTCTTGATCGTGTGATATCACATCTCCATACTTTCCCTTTGAGACTATTCAAAGTCCAAAGTGTACATCGAAAATTGGAACTTTAGAATGGACCATGTTAGCTGTAGTTGAGGTCATGATTTGAAAGAAACAATCTCAAAAACCCAATATATAGATTTACTCTTCAATATGTTGATGAGGAAAGCCAATTATATTGATTTTTGAAAAATGTTTCTCATTTTGAAAGAGTACCTTCAAATGAATATCCCATTATAAGACTAATATAAGGCCTGAATACCAAATTTCAATTCAATTAATCAAATTCTGTGGTTCTTATCGAGGAATTTTACTCACACAGTACTTTTCTATCTGAGCGAGCCGGGAGTGTGAAAATCTGTTCCATTTTTTATAATACTGTCAAAATATTGCATGTCATTCAAACATTTATTTCGTGAGGATAACTACACGCTCAAAGATCTTTGTCCAGCAGCAGTTGATTCCTGCAGCCACAGCACCCTATTATGAACAATAACTCAAGTTGAGTTCTCATTTAGCGGAACGGCACTGTGCTAAATTAAATATTGCGGTAGAAAAAAAGCACGTTCCTTTTATATATCATGTCCCCAAAACCCGAAAAGGTTAGACAACTAACAAAAGGGCTTAGAACCGCACAGAGTTTTTTGTTATGTATATTTTGGTAAATAAGGACTCCATGTGTGTTTTGTTCATCTAATGAAGACTCCAAGAAGGTTGTTTACATTTTTTTTGTTTTGCCTGGATGCTAGTAAAAGTTTATTGTGGCATTGACTTGTATGTTTGGAATTAGAAGAGAGTTCGAGCTAATATAAAATATTTTTATTAGTGAAGAGATTGAAAGACGTTGGGTTTCAAGGTACAGTTCTTAATATTTCTTGTAAGCACAGTATTTGATAGAGCTCCAGATCAAGTGTGAATATATAAGATGCTTGGGAAATCCCTAAAGCCGAAAGCTCCTAATGCCTAATGAATAATCCAACACTAACTTCGTGCATACATTCTCCCTCACAACAAAACAATCCAGAACAGTCACGAAAAACTATCTCCAGAAGCTCATCAAGGATGCAGTTATCACGAGGTGAATCGAAACACTTCTCTAAATTGTAAGTGGTAATTCATACAAAATGTATCCATGAACTGTTTCAATCTCTCGCTTAAGAATAAAAAGTAACAGACAACCAAACCCAATTCAACTTGGTTTCAAGTAAGAGCTACTGTAAATACTTCCTTTATTTATTTGCAACTGTGTCTATAGTGGGTAGTCAAAGGTGGAACTCTACGCTGAATACAGTTTTCGCTGTAAGCTCTAGGGAAATACTAGAAAAGTTTAAAGTAAGCGTTCACCGCACGCTGCAGGTGAATTCTGAAATCTTCAGGCTTCAGCTTCACTCTGAAAGAACGCAGACACGGTGCTTGAAATATATTATTCTTCTTCTGTTTAAAACAAAAGCATTCGTGAGCCGGAATATCCGTAATGTTTAAGTACTTTGGAAAATTAAAAGTAGTTTGTTTCATCAGATATATTGAATGTGCGTCTCGGCAAAGTTTCTACTTTGTTTTGTTTTTGAATTTGTTTGCTTTTAAAATAGAGTAGGATTATTAGGGAATCAAAGTTATTTTTGAATGAAGTAAAGGAGATTATGATGGAGCCGTAAATCTACTCCCTAGAAGATAATTTGACTTCAAAGAAACATTTCTTGTGAAGCAATAATATACAATTGAAATAAATGTGTGAACCAGTTATAAGAGCGATAATAAGGTCTTCCTGAAAGAAAATGGTATAATCTGTTTGAGTCTCAATCTAAGGCTTATAAACTATAATTGAAACCCTTGTAGAGGAAACTTTCTTTTTCTACTGCGTTATGTCAAAAAACAACATACTAAATAATGAAATTTCCGAATTTTGTCACGTGACCGAAGAAACACTGTTATTGACCAAGCGCCGCTGTGACATCACTACGCATGTTGGCGCTCAGAAATTAGTGAATAAATTCGAATACCCAGTGTCGACCTATACAAGTTTTGTTGACTTAGCATTTGGATCTGTCATGTCAAAGATATTTTTATCCTTATCCTTACTAATATTATAAATGCGCATGTGCGTAACCTGCTTGACCGATCATCTTGAAATTTTGCACACATATTTGGGACAATTGATTGGTTGATATAGGATATTTTATTTTAGAGTGAAACTTTATTTGAGACGTTTATGAAACGAAAAAGTGTGCGAGCGAAGCGAGTTCGGTCAATATTAAGACATTAACATATTTTTTTTTCATAGGAAACAAGCTCGGGTTACTATAAGCTGCCGTGCGAGCTAAACGAGCTTGGTCAACGGTAGGCCGTCGAGCGAGCTCAACGAGCTTGGTTTACATTAAGACATTATTGTATATTTTTTTATAGACTCCAAAAAATTCATTTCTATGCGTGCGAAGCCGCAGGTAGCTGCTAGTTAATAATAATGATTAAATGTTGATTAGGTGAAATTTGAGAAATATCATTTTAATTGTGTATATTTACGTTTGTCTCAAGTTACAACAAACTAACCCAATAACTATGTATCTTGATGGATGTTGAGATTGTTTCCTGTTCCTTGTTTTGAGAGCTTCATATAGTTTACTTGGAATCTCACAGTACTTTGACAACGTGATAACTACATAAAAGCTATTTCGTTTTAAATTATATTGAAGTTATTGTATTAGTTTCGATAACAGCCAATTATGTTTATCGATTTTTGTCAATGATGTATTGAAAATATGTACTCACATTGAAATGGTCTTCACAACAAGATAAGTGGAAAGTCAAATGAAACAACCGCGGTATCACGTCAGATTTGTTGTAGCCTCTTTTTCCGTATCTCCCTTGTTGAGACATTTATAAACAACCTATTTGATTTGCGATGACTGCTGCTATCACACCCAGGTACAATACAATACTAATTTGCAGTCTTTTTTTCCTTAGAACCGAGATTTTCTTTTGCTGGCTATTGAAAACAGTTGAGCGATAACATGCGGAATGACGTCTCAACAACATGACGGTTTTTCGTGACCTTTTTAAACGTCGTTCATTTTGAAATCGTGTTTACTAAACACAACGATTTTCCTTCACAAAAAAATGTGTGCCAATAGTTTTTTAATGCACTCAGAGTGGAAGATTTTATTATAAAAAAATCTTATATATACAACTACTCCTTTGATAGAAAACGGAAGAATCGTACAAGAATTCTATCGCATCTTGAACAACGATATTTATTGAAATCCTCTTATTTCAATGTCGCCTTTTTGAGGCTGTTCTGGAGTATAAAAATTCCAAGTAGTGCATGAAACGTGACTTGGTCAGAAGTATACGATAGTTTTTCATGTTGCCTGAAGATTGTGGTCCATTGTGTACTGTTTAATTACTTGCTCTAAGATTATCATAAAGATTTGAGCGGATTCAATCTGTACCAAGAATCATATTGGTCACTCAGGTTCCTTTCTTATATTGGCCATTCTGGGCAAGTGCCTCACTTGTACATCATTGGGTATATATATAATACGATGTGATTTTGTGTTTCATCATATATATTATTGGATATATATAATCAAACACAAAATCTCATCGCTCCACAGTTAATCATTTTGAATTTACCCAAGATATTCTAAGAATCTGTCGAGTAAAATGCGCTTTCAGCAAAGTCGGCTGCTATGAAAATAATAGGCCATTATTCTTATACTACAACATTCCTTGATACTGATTTCCAAAATTCTACGACTACCAACAGATCTGAATTTATGCGCAAAATTAAGAAATAAATTCCTACTGAAGTGCACTCCCAGTTCAGTCTATTGTTATGAAAATAGTAGGCAATCATTCAGATGCTATAGCAGACTGAAATACCAAATTTCAATATTCTACACCCGATCATTTCGAATTTATGCGAAAAATTCCGAAAGACTGTCAAGTAGAGTTAACTTCCGGTTCGGTGGATCTAAATAAAAATAGGATATAAGCATCTAGACGGTTCAATTGTCCTTGATACTGGATTCTTACAATCTACGTCCCATCGTTTTGGATTTTCGCGGAAAATTCGAAAAATGTATCGAATAAGGTGCACTTCCGGCTCAGCCGATTGTTACAAAAATTGAAGATGACCATTTGGATGCCACAGCAATTTCAAGTGCCAAATTCCAGTATCCTATGGCTGATCATTCTGAATTTGTGCGGAAAATTAAAAAAAGTCTCAAGTAAAGTGCACTTTCGGTTTAGCCGATCGCAATCATAATGCAAGATGTTATAGAAGTTTTATATACGCAATTCTAATATGCTATTGCTAGTCAATCTATATTTACGCAAAAAATTTAAAAAAAAAATTCAGTCGAAGTGCACTTCTGGCCTGACCGATTCTTACAAAAATAGCAGATAACCATTCTGATACAACATCAAGTTCAAATACTGAATTTCAATATCCTATGGTTGATCGTTCTGGATTTATTAGATAAATTCGAAAAATTTTTCAAGTAAAGTGCACTTCCAGTACAAACTCTTGGAACCATAATGCGAGGTGCACAACTAAACCCTATATCAATCTTAAATACAAAATTTCAACATTATACGTTCAACCAGTATTGAGATTTGCGAGTTACGCATGCACGAACGCACGCACGAACGCACGAACATACGTACCGACATCAAGCCAAATATAGTCATAATGGATCTAGGGATGCTGAAAACGGATATATCTATCAAAATCTCAATATGTGAATGTTGTCGGTTCCACAATACTTCCTTGTACTTTGTACAAGTAAGTAAAAATCCTTGAAATCAAACGGTAATATTACTAATTATACATAAATAATACTTTTTTTGGTGTTCTAATGAACAAAGGGTCTAACAAATGCTGGTAATTGTTTCTGGCTGCCTTCCTACAAGGTCATAGAATCAAGGGGCCTCATTTTATCAAAGTGCCCAATACCTTATATAGGTTAAAGACGGTCCTTACTATACTTTTTTATTGTTTGGAATTAATCACGTGTCGTCTCGGGTGGCAGTACAATCCACACAAATTGAATGCAAAATGAAAAAATATGTATTTATATATTCACAGATTAGTGGCGTGCAGTCCATATGTGCAGGGTGTGCACTGCACACCCTATGAAAATATTAGAAATTACGTGAATAAAATTAATATAATGGTTCATTGAATACTTCATTTTATTTCACAAATTTTTATTATAAAATCAGAGAAAGAGCGTATTTTATCTATTCATGCAACCAGAAATACGAGCGTGCCTCGCGGGCCACTCTGCTATATATTTGAAACGAATGTCGACGCTTGAGGTGCAGATTTCTCGCCTGCACGGCGAGCGAGGTCTGTTTAGCATAGTCAGTATAGGGAAAGTGAAGGAATAGAGTTTGACAGAGAAAAAGCATACCGAAATTAGCGATCTCGTATCGCTCGTTCTCTTTCGCTGGGTGCAGGCAGACTTTCTGCACCTGGAGCTGAATATTCAACGTTTAGCTGAGTTCTTTTTCAAACGCCATTTATTAGTTTGTTTTAAAATAGTTGAAATATTGTTATTCGTTATTTGAGACAACAATATTAAGTGAACACTTATTTTATACGTTTCTTAAATTATTTATTTATGTGAAATTATCATTTGTAGAATAACAACTGACAATAGATCTATAATTTGTGATCTACTGGAAAATCCTTTTTCACGTCGTGATGTCGGAGCAAAAAATGAAATTATGAAAACATGACCAACGCCAGACATAAAATTCACTCAAAATTTAAAAATTAAAGGCCAGCTGTCCGTGCGACATTTCCAAATTAAAATATATGAAAAATCTAAATGGATTGCTGGTTGTTGCGAGCAAAATAAGCTGTATTGTTGGCCATGTATATATCCCTTTCCTCACCACCGACTGCACACTTATCACAGAAAGTCACCGCACGCCACTGTCACAGATCTATGGTTCGAGTTCATGAACCGTCTTTCGGAGGATATTTCAGTCTAATATCTATAAATCCTAGAATCAACCATAATTTAGAGATATGCAACCTTTAGGGCAACCCTTGTAATGACAGTTTGAATTTCACTCTCACTTCACATTGAAAAGAGTTTCCAAATGAAAATTCCACTTGAAACTGTCATTAATTCATTTTTGAGCTTCTTAGCTTTAACAGCTCTGTCCAAGTTGAACAAAATAAGAATGTGGTGTAATAACAATAAACTTTATCTAAATATTTCCAAATGTAATGTGATGACATATTCAAGGAAACTGTATCAGATAACTTTTGATTACACACTCGACACCTATAATTTGAAGAGACCAAATTCGTTTTGTGATCTATAATAATCATATTGAAACTGAAGTTTCGACAGTATTTAGGTGTTTAGGTTTCATAATACGGAACGCGAAAATGTTCAAAAGCTTAGCAATTTTAAAATTGCTTTTTATTTCGCTCACTGGGCCACACTGAGAGTATTGCTCAACCGTCTGGAGCCCAGACACAAAAATCATGACTGATCTCATTGAAAGTGTCCAAAAAAAAAATACATTAAGACAGCCATGTTTACCTTAGACGGCTCCTACCCCATGAGAGGTACTCCATAATCTATATTGCTTGAATCTTCCAATGTGAAATCTTTGAACTAGAAAAGAAATTGTCAAGCGATAATTTTTTCATACAAAATTATCAATAACACCATCGATAGTGTATTTTTTCTCGAACATATTAATTTCCAAGTTCGCAGAATATCTGTTAAGTGCAGTAATACCTTCTACTTGCCAACTTCAAGATCTAACACACTGGCCAAATCTCCTGTTTATTTTATGATTAAGTCATATCACAAAATACAGGACCACATCGATATTTTTTTTTTAATAATCTTCTTTTTGCTTGCTTCCTACCCTCTGATTGGGCTTTAGCCTGTCAGGTTACTTTAAATAATAATAATATTAAAAATGATTATAACTGCTCCCAGAAAGCGTTCATAAGCTCATAGAATTGGAATTGCAATTTTTGCCTGTAATCAATAAGTGATTGATAGCTTATAGGACCGATTAAAAACATATTTCAGTTCCAGTGTTATTGAAAACATAATAATTAACATATTGGCCAATGAGAATGTCAGAATCGCATCCTTTTATCTGTTCTGAGCAGAATAAACTGTATAAATATTTTCTTTGCTTGTCAGAATAAGAGTGGGACTCAACTGACAATTCAGTAATCAGAAAAATAGTATTCGATCAACTTGAGCAAGATAGGGCAAGATTGATGAATGATTACGCTCCCAAGTTTTTACATCTCTGTAAAAATCTACCTGGTATCAGATATTATCATAATTCCCTTCGTAGCTGTAATAATAGTAGAAGAGATTTGTGTGGTAGTTTACTGTGCCCGATTAAAATAAAACTTTCTATTCCAAATGATTACAATCCAAGGTTCTTATGGGACTAAGATTTGAGTCTTATACATTTGCATTAACTAATTTGTGTTCCAAATCTTGCATTCAATTTGAATGAGTCTCATTTGTATACTGACCAATTGGAAGACTCAAAATGTAGTAAACTCGTAAATCTCAAAACATAAAAATGCAATAGAGGCATCTATTGATGGTGGATATTCTCAACTCTTTTGTATTGCGAGTAAACTCCCTTAATTAAGAGTTCGCCACTGTAGCTACACGTATGATAATGTTATATTATTATTCATGGCTCTTAGTTGTTCACGTTAATATCCACGAACTGCCTCATATTAACAAATGAGAATTAATCGCCCGACTGGATCTCCCAATGCATAAAAGAGAAGTTAGTAAAACTTCAATGAGATGAAAATCATTTAAAGGTACTTCAGGGAAGCATACGAAACAAACTTGAAGTAAACTTCACTCTTTACTTGAGCTTCTACTTGTAACACGAGACTTTGTTGTGTTAATGATTTTATACAAGGTTCTTAAAGAACATCTTGGCGGTACTTTCTTTGACGACGTATTGTTTGTTAATTGAGATGTTTTACAAGGTTCTTAGTGAAGGATTGGCTAGCAAAGTTGGATATTATTTGGAAAACTGTCAACACTTAACTAATTACTATTCTAACATCGATTGAACACACTTTAAATTGACAAATACAAATACAATTGCTATGAATAATAGCTATCGGATCCATTATCTATTGCCGAAACTAAATGAACATCTCGTTTAAAACAAGAAGTGTTTCCAAAGATTAATTTTGCAGATCAAAACAAAGATTTTTTTTGTCACGCGTCTGGAACTACTTTATAAACTGTTTTTATGGAGCCCAGAGGGGATCACGATAAATATTAATTTTCTCATCAATAATTCCTCATACATTAGATGCAGTTCCTTCAAAGAGCTTCATCATATTAAATGAAATATGATGGGTGAAACTATTTCTTGAGCTCTTCTCATGAAAGATTGTATTTCCTTGATTTATTATCAAGAGGCTTGTGATCATATGGTGGCCACATGAGTTCATTCTTAACTGGCCAGAGTGTAGAATAGCTTAGGAGCAAATAACAAGCTAGTGTTAGTTAGATAGAAGCTGGTGTATGGCAACGTTCTGATTTGAATTTGGAGCACGTGCCATTAGCTCACTTTTCATTCTCGCGCGCGTTTGGCAACGCTGCAAACCCTCAGACATTTGTTCTTTCTCTCACCTGAGAATAATGACTTGGATGTGCTTGGAAACCTTTATTGTCTCGATGGATTTATACTTCCATAGTCGTCTTTATCTCTGTGCAAATTGCACTAAACGGTCATGTCTATAAAACTCCAGAAGAAAGATTTCCGCCAGCTACGAAAGGCACAAGAATTTAAGAGGCACAAATCAGGAATGCTTTGTAAATGACTCGAAATCAATAAGAACCTATACGCTGCAAATTCTTTCACTTTGAGATTGTTTCCAACATTCAGATAACGTATCAAATATATTATCAAATTAGATTATATTATCAAATTAATGTGTGTATCATGTGAGCTATTTTTCATGACAATTTGACATGATGAGAACTTTACTACTATATCTACGAGTGCAACAATTGGAAATGTCTTAACGTGGGCTCAGCTCAACATAGTGCTACGCAGTATTAATTTGATAGTGTCACTTTGGATTTGAATCAAAGCTGCGAGCACGACGCCCGGCTGAATGCGGTCAATATATTAGGGATTTATCTCAATTTGACATTTTGATACGACCTTCCATTGGTAAGAGTATGACGCATTTCGTTCTGATAACTGAATCAGATGAAATACAACGATTCATGTCTCAAAATGATTAGAAAAGGGTCTGGACAACTTGAAATATCTTGAAAAGAACAATTAACGATAATGTAATATAGAAGCCATGTAGATATGGAGTTTGGCACACCAACTTTGTACAGGTAGATATAAACACAAGGTTATGTATTTTGGAGACAAAATGTATCGCTCTTCAGACAGTTATGGATGAATTGTTTGATCCACATCTAACTACGAGTTCTGTTCAAAAAATACCAAACTTGATTTGTTGAAGTTCTATTATCAATTTTACAGATAATTGGTCCTTGCTCCTTTCAAAGTTATCTCCTCGATATTTCACACTTTTTCCACAGTTTTAATTTCCAAGGTCTGTGACGAATTTGCTTCAATGTCAGCAATAGTCTGTAAATGGCGTCCTTTCAACACTGATTCCAATTTTGGGAACGAGAGAAACTCACAGGAAGCCAGCCCTTGTACCACATCGAGTCGGCATTGACATATTCTCTTCTCGTCCTGAACTCCCAATACTTGTCATCATTATCTAGATCTTATTTCCATAGAAGGATAACCTGATCTAATCCCTGTAATTTCCCTATGATAAATACTAATCGAAAACATGTCCAATTTGCATGGTGAATTAATAATCATGTCAATGTCAATGTCAAGTTGCAGTAGTTCCACCATGGGTCTGATGAATAAGGAGAATGGCAAAGTATGACTATCTGATTTTGGTCTGTGACGGGTTTTCTTTGACGTCAGCAATAATCTAAAAATGGCGTCCATTTAGCACTGATTTAAATTTTGGAAACAAAAAGACATCACAGGAAGACAGGTCTGCCGATTGAGGAGAATGAGGAAGTATAGTCATCTGATTTTTGGCACAAAACTGATAAATTAACAGAGCTGAGTATGCGGTATCTTTGTCATGCAAAAGTTGTCTCAACACAAGTCTGATCTAATCTTGAATTTCCTCTTGTAACCGTTGTGAAATGGATTCATATTACGCACGGTTCACTGTTTTGAGATGAGAATTCAAATTGCACAATTCCATTGAAGTCAAAAAGCAGTAATTATATTCAACTGACTGACGATCACTTATGAATGGAGGAGACCTTTCATAACATTGCGTACGACATAGTTTCATGATTCAGAAGTTGAAATTTCTCCAGTTTCACACAAAATTTCTGTTGAGTAGTTTTTTGAGGAAACTACTACTACTAACACGTGAACTTGTCATACTCAAATGACAATATCACGAAAACTAAGCTTGATATCAGCAGTCCAAGAATACGTGGTTATAGCTGAGGTGATGCTCAATGCAATGGCCCGTGATTCGAAATGCTCAGCTTTTTCTCTGAACAGATCTAGAACTTTTCTAAAAATCTACATATCGATATTGGTTGAGAATAATTTTTTTATTGATTACATATACTTGTAAATTACGCGATCTTATGATGGGTTTGGCATGATTTTCATTCGATATTCAACCTGCAATTATTCTTTGTGTACTTCATTATTACTGGATAAAATTGTTGCAGCTGACTGGAATAGTGAATGTGAGTATTACAAATGATAGAAAAGGATAAGAGCAGGCCTTTAGGATCCAGTAAATAAAATTTTCCTTGTCGAAAACAAATTTATTATTTTAATAAATAGACTTTTTTGATTTTAATTTATTGTACGATTACTATGTAATCTCTTCTATGTTTTATTGTAGCTGATGATGAAATTGAGAAATTAAGTTTGTTTTCGACAAGGAAAATTTTATTTTCTGGATTCTAAAGGCATTCTCTTATCCTTTTTTATTTTCACAATCGCAAACAAAATAAATAAATTCAGTCAAAAAATACGAACTTACTATCAAAAAAATTAATGTGAACCTAAATTTCCAAAGAATATTATTGTATTATATGGTAGGCCCTATAATATCGTCTTCTCATCAATATTGTGTTTACCCTATTCATTTCCAATGTGAGTCTTTTATTCATGTTGATTTCATCGTGGATTATACCAGTTTCGTTAGAATTGAAAGTATGTCCTGTATCAATGCAGTGTTGAACTAGAGCAAAATTCGGCGTATTCTTATTCAATTCTCCATCGTTTCGTTTATGTTCGTCAAGCCTTGTTCTTGAATATCTTTCAGTTTCTCCTGTGCACTGTGCATCACAACAATTACATGGTATTTCGTACATTGAGCTGGAATTTTTATCTATTTTATGTTTTATTTGGAGAATAAATTGCCTACCGTTTTGTAGTCTGTAACAAATTCCAATTCTTTCTTTATTTTTGACTACTTGTTGTCATATTACTAACACTATCTATGTATTAAATTGTGAAATATTCATCAGTTACAGCATTTTTGTTATTCTTGTCAATGTTATTTGAATTAGGTACATGATTGATGACACCATTTATAATGCCCAATGTTAGTTACTGTGCTGATAGCCTCAGTATGATACTTTCCAGAGATCAATTTGAATACCCTGGTCAACATATTCCTAGAAATGACATTTTGGACGTTCTAATTGAAAATTTAGATATCATTTACTTACTGAAGGCTTTTTTATCATTTGATGATAATTTTGCCAGATTCTTTTCTTATCAGTAACATATCTAAGACAGAAAGGTAGGCTGTTAACTTCTGTTTCTACTGTGAATTGTATGTGAGAACTAAAGCTATTGGAAGTGAATACAATCTCATTTATTTCAGATCTTGATACAGCTGCGATCAAATCATTCACGTACTTATCCATGAACGGAAGTCCAAATGACAGCTTTGCTTTAATCTCATTCAGAACCAAATTTATAATCGTTTTTGCAACCACAGAGAATATCAAACTACCCAATGCTGCACCAAAAAATCTTCCTATAAAATTCTCTATTGAATTTGATGGAACAACTTTCAGAACAAGATGTAATTTAATTTGTTGACTCGTCCAGTGTTATGTCTGTACGTTAAAATATTATATCATATTTTTGCTCCACAGCTTAAAGTACCGAGATAATCGGAATATTGGTGTATAAAGAAATTACATCTAATGAAATAAGGACATAATCAAGATCTGAAGTTACTTGAAATACAAACTTCCATGCTTGTTGATAAATTTTAATGAGGATTTTCCTTCCATTCAGCAAACTAACAATTATTATATTCATCCATCTAGACATACCTATATCTTTTTCTAAATCTCTAATTTGGCACTCGCTCCACATATTCAAATCACTAACGTAGCTTTCCCACCATTTCAATCATATTAGGTTCTTCATGCACTGATTTATACTTCATTTGATCTCTTATGCTATTCTCACAAGCACTACACAAAAATCTGACGCGAACATCACGTGACTTACTTGAACATCATTTGATATATACACAAATTTATTCAATAAAGCTTTTTGTCACTTCAGATTATAATTATTATGATTTTAATGATATTTTGACATATACAATGTCAAACCAAATCAAAAATTGACAACATATTATCATGGCCTACCTCATCATTTCAATTGAACTGATATTTCATACGGCAAATCTTGAATGCCTGTTATGCAAATAAATTGCACTTCTGGCTCAGCCGATTGATACAAAAATAGTAGATAACTATTTTGTTGCTACAACAAGTGCAAACACTAAATTCCAATATGCTATGGCTGATCATTCTAGATTTATGCAAAAAATTGAAAAAAAGTTTCAAGTAAAGTGCACTTCTGGCTTAGCCGATTCATTTAAAAATAGCAGATAATCATTCTGATACAACATCAAGTTCAAATACTGAATTTCAACATCCTACGGTTGATCATTCTGAATTTATCTGGAAAATTCGAGAAAAGGTTTCAAGTAAAGTGCACTTCCGGTACAAGTAATTAAAATATCTCTTCATCACAACATTCATTCTCCGGTTACGCTTCTGCAACCATGCCTAGCATTCCCTACTATACAACGATGCAGGTACAAGTACTTCGTTATATACGCTTAATCTTGCATTCCGTTGAAACGTTCCTGATGCACCCAAAATCATATAACTAGTAGATACTCTTCATTCAAATCTTCTTGTCAATTCTATCACCACTTGATATTGTACCATCCAAATGTGAAGCTCTAGTTCGTAGAGTTAGCCTTATGACGTTTTTATAGAGACTCTCGAAAAATGTACCATCTAGCGGACAATCGGAGAACACTGTTTCAAGGCAGTCTTCCAGAAGTAAGATACAGGGTCAAGTAAGTTTTATTAGCTTGATTGCAGTACAATTTTTCAATTGACAGATTGTTACACATTTTTGCACCAATATTTCCAGCTTTCATTTCTCGCGCCACTACTAATCTTCTACTAATTCCCTCGTGGGTTTATATAGGCATCATTTCCTGTTCTAGAGCATTCTACAAATCAGAAGCAGCACTGTGTCATAACAGACAAATGAGATCGATCTGCCCCCACGACGTAAAAATTATATTTTGCGACAATGAATTTCAAATGTCCAACAACTGATTTTCCAAATGATAACTCATATAATGAATGACATTAGATCAATAAACGGCTCGAGATCATATTATCACAAACTTTATCGTAAATAATTTTCTCCAACACTGTTTTGGAATTTGCATATTCCATAACCAAAAATTATGTTGGAACGAATGACATTCCAAAAAATCGTTTAGAATGATTCCGTATGCCGTTTAGAATGATTCTGTAAGCCTTTAGAATCATTTCGACGAATCAGAAGCTGTTAGTTTGGCTACTACCATGGTTACTTTCTAACAATTCAAGTATTCATATCTGGATTTGACGTTTGACATTTGATATTTTTCTAAGTTTTCTCTGAAATATTGGTGAGTTTCCAAAACCTTGTTAGAGAAAGTGTAGTCTACAACATGTTTGGAATGGCGTATTCCATACTCGCGAACCGTAACCCTCGCCTTCGGCTCGGATTACAAACTTTTCGCTCGTTCAGAATACAGGCCATTCCAATACTTATTGTAGGATATACTATTTTAACACAGGTTACAGTGTGAATATTCATTTTACAACCTTGTATCGACTTGGCCAATACTAACTAGGATTACAGTTACAATAAATTATTGGCTAAATAGCGAATTTAAATAAATAATAATGTGAACTAAATTACTTGAAATATTTCACATTTGTGACAATATTTCAGATAACATCCTTCCGCATTTGATTCGATATTGGTCCCAAATGATCTGCCCAACACAAATTACCACATTATTCCCAATTTTTCATTCGTTTACGCTCAGATGCTACGCGAAAGTTTCACAGCAGTCCATTACCATTCATGCTTCTATATAACCACGCATCGCAATAACTTCTATACACCAATTCAGACACAAGTACACTACTGCAAATTCTTGATATGCATTTCCAATGTTATTCATTTGAGCATTCTAAATTAAATAAGAATAAGATCATTGTTTCTAGACTAGATGTGAATGAACGATTATGTCATTGCTTCGAATTTCAAGTTCATATTGTCAATTTTTCTGGCAGAAAATGGTTGTGACAAACCATAAAAACACATCTATCTTACTATAAAGCATTTCCGTTTACACTTTTCGTGCACTCTCTCCTGGTGTATTTAATCATCATCATATCTCCGTGCGATGATACTAAAACTCTATTATGAATTCTGCGAGAACAATAATCCTTTTTGCCAATTTCCTGGACTTAAATGGCTCATTGTTATATATCATATTTTCTCATATCTAGAATATTCATATTTCCTCAATTCAATTTTGTGCATAGTGGAGTGCAGGAACAATTCCAACCAGAAACAAACGAGAAATAGAATGTGGAGTACCAGAGCATAGTTTTAATTAATTTACCTTTCTTGAAAACCTAGCTCTGTAATATTTAACTGTAACCATAACCATCTATTGTGTATTCAACCGCGGTCTGAAGCCTCCGCCGGGCATTGTATTAACATCTATCGATTCTACATACGATTATAAATTTCTTAGGGGTTTAGAGCCACTTAAATTTGATGGTGCGGTTTGCGTAACGGCCATGAAGCCCTACAAATATCGGTCGACTATGTATGTGCTAACAGTGGGTATAACATTTACCTTAAATGGGTACAAGGACCGTAATTGAAAATCGACGTGCGGGTAGAATGCAAAGAAACCAATTCTCAGAAGAAGAAATATTTGGATGTCTTGCAGTAGTTTTTTTGCTATAACGGCAGCTTCTGCATTCAAGAATTCCTGCCATCAGCTCCTGAAGCTCCCTTATGAGACATGTTGGATATTAAGGTGATGATTAAGGTCAAGTAATAAGGTTCCTCAATATAAAACAAGTCTGTTAGTCTCCCGGCCTCTATTGTAGATAAATCTCATGGAGATCATTTTCTTTGGAAAAGTGGAGAACTTAGCGAATTTTTGTGCCTGAGTTATGTGCAGAGTTGTACTTTATTGACAAACTAAGCCAATCTGACTCGTTTATCCAGAAGACTTTGAATGGAGAACCATTCAATGCGCCGTATTTTTGATGTATTAAACCTGCATTTCCTAACATTTATTTTGAACAATAAAAAGTTCACATGGATTTTATTCAGCTGCATTATCTACATTTATGAGATTACGCATAGTTTTAAACTTGAATACTTCGACAAAAATCGATGTGAATAACAAGATAAGAAATAAGAGTATCATGTGTCCTTTTCATCATGGCTTTCGTACATGACGTTAAGAGACTAATAAATGTATTTCTTGACTCTACACCACGATCTAGAATTGACAACGTCGTAAGTTGCAAAATTCATGACAAGAAACGTGAATACCTGTCTAATATTTGACATGTCAAGTCGACGATACAAATATTTTTTTGTGCATGCATGACATTAAATATCAGCATTTGTAGATGTAATTTTTAGAACCTCAAGTTAACTATTACTCAAGAAGTAATCCAAATCACAAGACGATTAAGTTTACCCCCTCTGTATTCAATAAAATACCACAATGACATTTATCACGTTCAAAATTGGGGTAGCGATCCTACCGTTCAAAACTGCCTAGCTCATAGTATCAAAAAAGTAAAATCAAAATAATCCCAGGGCCGGACTGGGTTGTTGTGAGGTTAGCTTTCAAAAATATGAACTTCACCAAAACAAATCTACTGGACGCTACGTAAACTAACTCTAAATAAAATAAAAAATAAGGGTGCAACTCAATTGTTAATTTTTTCCGTCCTTAGGCACACAACTGCGAAAGTACCTGTAAAAGAAAAGATGGTTGGATGGACAGGTAGAATATTGGATGTTAGGATAATTGGATTTGTCGGCGTTGATCAAGATGCCGCAGAACATGAAATAAAACAATATCTCAAACAGCGATACTTACTAACACTAAATAAAATCACTCTGAAAATTGAAAATGGAAGGTACTTTTTTTATAAAATAAATGAATGAAAAATTTACCCAAAGAAGTGAATATTCAATAAACTCAATTCAGAATTAATATCAAAAATTACAAAAGTAAAATAAAGAAGATATGAAATCGACAAAAATTTAATTTTAATTTAATATAAACAAAATGGTGGCGATTCGCGTCCCTACGCAGACTTCAACAAGTCTCAACTGAACAAATACGTCTATAAACCTACTCCAGAAAAAAAGTACAAAATAATAAAAATCAGTCCGTAGATTGATCAACCTGGTTCACAACGGGACGTAGCGTTAATAACATAATCAGAAAAAAAAACATAAAAAAGAAAAGGCGACGACGAATGCCCACCGCAAAATTACACAATAAAACAGATATCAACAAAGATCGTGGTGGAGCCACGAGGTGCTTTATTAGGCAAATAGCATCAACGAAAATCTGAACATAAAAAAAAACTGAATCACTTAGCTGGCGACGTCACTGGAGATCCTTACTGGCTCGTCTGCCTGACGTCTGGATCTCGGCCTCGGATCTAATTGGCTGGATTCCGGGTAGTCGGGAAAGCCAGGGTGGAAGTGTGTGCCTTGGTACGAACGACGTTGTATCGTAGATGGTAGCGATTTTGAGCAAAACGACCACTCACAATTTAAAATAATCTCCAACACGTGAGCTGCTCCGCCGATTAAAACCAATGACCAAACTGCCTCAGAATATTCCGCCGGGGCACAGGTTCTCCCCAAAATAATCCCCAAGCTTGGGATTGCTCACACAACAAAAACTTTGGGAAAACCCACAAAATTGTAGTAGTAACAAATAAGCAATGAATTTAACGTCCGTCCTATACGAGGACTTAAGGCTGACTGTCTACTCAAGTTAAGTCAAATCCAGTCGATTTGACTTGATTGAAAAAAGACCGTTTTTCATTAACAAAAAATCCTAGCGGGCGCCCCAGTACTAAGATTCAAAAAAAAAAAACGTAAAGTCACTGCCTGCAGCGCGCGCATTACCACAGCGACAATTCAAAACAAAAATCCTGAACTAAAATTAATTAATGAAAGTAAACAAAAAACACGCTTCTTATATAATCAAAAAACAGAGCTTGAAGAAGAGAAAAGAAATGGAACTAAAGACTTGAAAAATGAATGGAACTATAGAATTAAAAACTAAAATATTGCGACGTGCGAGAGTGAGGAGGGAGCTCGTAAAGACGACGTAGTATGGGGAGGAGCTTCTTGTCGTCGCTTACGCCGCACCGCGTCGCAGCACATCACCCCTCCCAATGGAAGCCTCTAGTGATTTCTAGAAATGGAAAGAGTCGAGAAATGGAGAATTCGAGAAAACAATATTTCTCTATATAAGGCCAAGCAAAAGACGTGTGGTACAGTACAGTAGTAAGAATAGTACTGGTGAAATAAATATTGAACAGTGACAAGTAAAGTGAACAGTGCATATGAATAGTGAAATATAAATATCTGTGACCTTGTTTAAATTAGAATTAAGTGATTAATATATAAATATAGTGTTATTAGTGACGTAAGAAAAATAAAACTTTTATTTCATTTAGATTATTAAAAAGTGACTTTTATTTAATTACAAACTGATTCTTCAAGCACTAACATTACAATATCTTCAACCAAAAGTAAGTACATGAGTGAATCAAATTAAACCCAAATAACCCAAATTATAGTTTCAGAATTTAACCCAGTAAAAAAGTGACCAAAAGCCAAATTGCCACGTAACACATTGTACCTTTGCCTATTTCCAAGATGGCAGTAGGAAATTTAAAAAGGTAATGTTTCTTCACTTTTTGGTAGCAAAAACTTAATGTACTGCTGATTGACACTAAATTTAAGTATTGGAATATCCTACCTTTAAAGTGGAGACCCAGGCTAGCTATTAATAAAGGCACCAGAAATATTTTACCTGGAAAATAGGAAATGGGCGCTACCACTTTCAGGAAATGATCAAAGGAGAAAAAGGTACTATTCTGGGAGACAATAGCGACAGCAAAAAAAAAATAAAGCATAGACGTCGAAATCAATTATAAACAAAATTATTATTAATTTAAAGCAAAGAATTCCAAAAATTATAATTAAAAACATTTGGTAACTTACGAAAATGGTTAAACCTATAATACAAAAAAATCTCACTGCAACAGCCAAAAAGGGAACTGGAGAGCACGTCACAGACGTTCAAAATTACGTTACAAAAACTAGCTAAATATCCTCTTCAGTCGGAACTCAAGACTAGTATCGGCAGAGAAGATAGATGATGGATTGGTAGCCACAAAAACAACGTCAGACAAGAACGTTCCCTGACTTAAGTAAAGTTGATCTTGCGTCTTATAAGGCTTTGATGAATACCCAACGGTCCTTGAAGGTGTTAAGGTTGGCCGTGCGCCTGCTAGTCAACTTTGGGAGGTATTAATGTTCTTCTTAATTCCGTAGACGTGTAAATGTTTTTCTTAACGTAAAGTTGGCCAGAAACTAGTCTCAAGTGGCCACGGGCTCCTAAGATTCCTAGCAGTTTACACTGAAAACAAACAACTCAACCAGTATCCAATTCAACTGGAACAGGAGGTTCCTATAAAAAAATTGGAGAGCTCTTTTTAAACGTGAAGCGTTAAACTTGAATAAATAAATTTAGATCTAAATTGAAAAACGAATAAACTGCAAATTTGGTAAAAATTGAATAAAATAATCAGTAAAGTTATTCATTTGCCTAATTTTAAATTGTGCACTAGAAATTCACAAAGTAAAAAAAACTACGCTGAGCATTAAAGAGAAGAAAAACAAAGTAAATACGAAGTCTAGCAAGACAAGAAAAAGGATTATTAGCGATGAGTCGATTAATTTACGAACGTGGTTCGTTACTAAAAAATTGGATCAATCCTCACAAACTCGTATGATTTTTCAGCTTAAAAACGGAAACTAAAGCCCACAACAAAATATTTTAACCTCTGGAAACCAAAAACTACACAAACAACGTGAGAAACTAAACTTCGAATTGCTGAATGACAAATCCGCAAAGCGTTGGATCCAAAATATAGTTAAATTATATATTATCAACCACTTTCACTAATCATTCATACATCAAACATACTTAGGTTAGGAAAGGTAAAGGGAAGGAACGAAGATAGCCACAAATATCGTAGGTTTTTTTTACTTCGAATGTTTATATAAAATTTAGAAAAAAAATAAATAAATTTTGAGCAAATGTATGAATTTAGTATAAAAGTTTAAAGGTTGTGAAAAAGGTTTTGAGCACAAAAAACTAACAAAGAATTAAGGATGAAAGAGATAAATTTGGAAATCAAAAATTTAACCACGTGAATCGCCTTCAAACGAAATCACTAGCAAAAATTATACTAAATTTGGAATAACGTGAACAAATAATGAACAAAATACTCACAAAATCATAACATTGATTTTAATGAAGTAAAATAACCACAAAATTTAGAACAACTAGAAAAATTACGAGTACGTCTGCAACCACAGCTCAGGAACCAAAGAGGGCGAACAAGACGCGCATGCTCCCCAGATTAGCACTCTTCAATCAAGTGTCATTAGCAAATACTAGTTCACGAAATTAGTGCAAATTTGTTATAGAGATGGTGACATAGGTATGGAATGAGAAAAAAATTGTACAAAAAAGACGTTAGACGAAATTTTTGTAACATAAGTCTGAATTTCAATCGGATAGGAGAGATGTCAAAATAGGTAATGGTACTGATATTCTAGAATCAATTACAATTCGAACTGATTAAGAAATCCATGAACGGTTTGAAATTCAGTATTCAAAATTCAAATTAGTCAAAACCTTTCAGCAGAGACTTGAGAATAATGTTCGCAGGATCCGCCTGAAAGTCTTCGTTTCCAAATTGAAATGTAAAGTGATCGTTATAAGATACTGACGGTAATGCAGTAAACTTAATAGCAACTCAGTTTACAGGATCACGTTCGACAAGTGGACAGGATAACAGGATAATCAAGGAAAATGCATTACCCGGACTATATCAGAAATAGTTACTACATCCACCAACTTCTAATATATTGAATTATTTTTAATGTGTGGTGATGGGGATAACTAAAATGGAACCTGAATCTGTGATGGACACCAAATCAAATAACAGCATATTCATTTACCAATTTGTTTGAAAGAAGCGTGGATGATGGACAATTTGGGATTGAATTTCTTGAATGGTGGAAAGAAAATCGATTGTGTAAAGTGCAATTGAAATTTTATAATGAGTAAGAATAGCCTTATAAAGTGCACTTCAGAAGAAATTTGAATGCTCATGTTTAGCTTGAAAACGCAAAAAATGAATGTATATAATTGATTGATGATTGGAGAATAATGTTTTGTTATTATAAACAATTACTGAATTAGAATTGAAATATTTTTTTTTGTGCGGTTTGTTATTATTCGTTATTAGATTGTTTGAGCGTTTGAAAAATTATTACAAGTTTAAACATCAGGAAGATAAATAAGAATACGTCGACTTTCCAGATGACGCAAAGATAAACATAATTTGAATAAATTATCGTGAAACTTTCCCGCATTTGTGAAACCCCTTCGTCTGGAACGTATTAAAGGCGGACGGAAGACAGAAAGAAAAATAGAACTGTTTCCGGTATCAAAGCCCTGATTTCTGGTTTCCTGTGATGTTTATGTCGTTGTAAGCAGAGCTTTAATAAGATTTTGTCCATCTGATGACGTGTGAGATGATCGTAAACCTTTTGTTTATTGTGGATATAAAATCGAGAATGTGTTGCATTTACGATCTAGAAGCATTGATTTCTTAATAATATCTCGAGTATCCACCTAAATATGAATGAAGATACAGAATGATGAATAACTAAAAATATTGAATAATGAAAATTCCACGGCCTTCATTATAGTGGATTATTATGGAACTTATGGGGGTTTTCAAAGAAAAAGCCAGAAAATACCTAGTCAAACTGTTTTTAAAATTTATTTAGCAACACGGTTTCGATCATATTTAGTCTACCAGTAAGACTATAAAGAAAAGATTACTAATTCAAACATACGTTCGAGTAGTTCACTTTGTAGTTCAATCGGTTGATAATAAATTTTGAGAATCAAATCTTAACATATCCGAGTCATAAGGAAACATCAATCAATAATAGATTACAGTTGATATTTGAGATAATCAATATCATTCCCAATCTTCGAATAAATGAATGAACTTCAACAAAACTCGCAAATAAAATACATTTAATAATATTCTTGGTGATCGTAGTTCATTTCCAAGTGACTATTGGATACTTATAGGATAAATTAATTTTATGATATCGCTCAGCGGAAGAGAGTAATACATGATTCTCTATTGCATGCAATTTGGTCACACGTTTTCAATATCCATACAATTCTTTTAGAATTTCAAATAATTGTAGAAGATTACTAGTCATGCTATGATAGGGTAATGTTCAGTGTTGCCACGACACTCAAATCCAGTTTCGGTCTCGTCTCGAACATAGAATGAGTCTCGAGCTGAAAGTCGTGATCGAGATGAGACCAGAGTCGAATCTCGGCGAATATCTCGCGAGACTTGTATGATAATCAATTAAAACTCAAGTCAAATCCGACTTCTTCCGAAAGAAATCTTAAGCTTGGATTACATTATACTTTTTTCGGCTAGATTTCAGTCCGAGTTTCATCCGAGAAGCTTCTAGCCAATTCTAGCATAATGTAAATCAGAAATTTCCGTTCGATTTTCGCACTTAAGGTTGAACGCCTACTACCACGAAAGACATAATGAAATCTATTCTTTTTCTCAACTAAAACAAGAAATGTTAACATGTAAATTAATAACTCAAATTTACATGTTACTTAAGATAACATATAAATGGATTTATCTCATTGTTATTTACTAACAACTTTAAATAAATGTCTTTTGACTTGCGTATTTTTTCGCAAAAAAGACAAAACGGGAGATTCGCAAAAGGAAAAATTATAGCATAGAAAAAAAGTACGAATGATTTTATGAAGAAAAAACATTTAAAATGTGGAAACTCCGATACAAAATCAAGAATAGATGAATTGAACAGAAATGTGCAGTAATTATTTTTAGCGCATTTTTTGGAAAAAAGCGCTATTATATTTACTTTGGCAGTCTGGCTGGCTGGCTGGCTGACTGGTTGGCTGGCTGGCTGGCTGGCCTGACGCTGAATTCTCAGCAACTATACTATTTACAGACTTGAAACTGGTACTAAATAAAGGCTGCTATTTCGTAGGCTTGCACAAATTGCTTTAATTCAAGCTCAGTGATTGTGGAAGATTAAATTATTCAATTACTTGTTTCAAGTGAAACAATGCCCATAGATATATATGACATTAGGGATATGGCAACTAAAATTTATTAGAGTAGATAAAAATTTAGTTACAACGTTCGCCACTGGTGTCACTATTATTATGTACAGTTGTCAAATCTGTCCGGGATTCATTCAATGACTTGTTTGACGCGAATTTGAAGCTTATTATGATGAACTATTATTATTGGATGAAAATTTGTTTACTTTTAGTGTATTTTTTTATATAGCTTTGATAAAGATCAAATTATCATTTTAAGGTACAGCACTTGACCTTCCGTCAGTCAATAACTAAACAATGAAGATTGAAAGGTATTTTTTGAGTTTGTACATGCATAAATTATGTATCTATCAAATAGTCAACTTGAAACTAATACTAAATGGAAGCTGCTGTCTCGTAAGTTTGCCCAAACTGCTTGATTTCAAGCTCAGTAATTGTGAGAGATGGTAATTTGCGAAATCTCTGAAATAACAAGCATTCATGAACTGTCAAAAATGCGCTTTCATCATCTAGATGATTCTTCTATTTTTTAAGTATTGTTTGTTCTCTATTACAGATTCTATATTATTTTCTTACATGCACAAACAAAAAACATCATTGTTATTATTCTTTTTATTTTATTTTTCATGACAATACTTAATTTATTGAATAATAACAGATCTTAAGTATTTAACGCATCTGATAGTTTTTCATTACCTACAAAATCACCTTATAAACTGATCACATTTTTGTGCGCATAATAAACCGGAGTATTTAACCAATATAGACCAAGCTCGTTAAAATAAGCAATATTGCTAGGATTTGAATATTCGCGCGTTTTTTATCCGACGTCGCCAAGCTTCCAATTCAATAAATGGCGGACAAATATTTACGTGAATCTCTGATCATTCAGATTAAAATGTCTACAAAACTTCAGGTCAGAATTTCTCGTTATAGTTTTGAAGTGATCTACGAGAATTGGCATATATAAATAACAGTT
Source organism: Dromius quadrimaculatus (assembly GCA_963989225.1). Taxonomy (NCBI): domain Eukaryota; kingdom Metazoa; phylum Arthropoda; class Insecta; order Coleoptera; family Carabidae; genus Dromius; species Dromius quadrimaculatus. The sequence continues at coordinate 10,022,149 of OZ022325.1, read as the reverse complement.
TTCTATATTTCTCTATCCAAAATTGTGGTTGAATGAAAGGAAAAATGTGCGTTTCACAGAGCATAATAGATGAGTCCCCATCGACTACATGTTAAACACACAGTTCAAAAAAATTTATTACACAAAAACTATACGTCAGATCTTTTTCCAAAAAGATAAGATGTATCATATTCGACTGAAATATACAAGAAAAGAACAGCTCTCCATACCCACTTTGCTGTAATGATCATACTACCTTAAATATGTTATAGAAAAATACATCTGATTCTATTTTTCTATTCGAGTTTTGGCTTGATTCAAGAACGCACGCGCAGTCTTGCGTATTGCCAGTCACACCAACCTTTTGGTTTTTGACATTTGTCAGAGCTATAGAAAACAGAGCGGATATTTGTTTGTATTGTGATTTGTTTTATAGTGGCCAAGAAGTGGCTGCCAAATATGAATAATGCCCAGTTGCACCGCTATCACTTAACTTTAAGTACGGAATAGATACCATGGGAACAATTGTCTATACAATGGTAACTATAGATATTATTCATCCCTTAAAGTTAAGTGACGGCGGTGCAACTGGCCATTAGTCTTTAGTAGAACTGTACGAATTGAACCCTGTTTCATATAAAATAAGTTTTTATAATTTCGTTTCAGTTTCCACAGCAACTAACCTCAATCTGTCATATTACCATATTCCATTTTTAAAGTTGCCGAAACTGTACTTTTTCGGAAAAAAAACGAAATTATGCGACTGCCCACGAAAGATTTCGTTAAATCTGGAAATCGAACGAAACTCCAATGAAACTAGAAATAGAAATCTAGACAGAAAAAGTATAATGTAATTTAAGCTTTATAAAGCAAGTAGGTGGATACCCACAAATTGCAGTAATAATTGTTAAATTAAAATGTTGACTTATGGCTGAATTTCCGATTGAGACAGTCATTATCTCTACCAATTTTTCAAAATTTTTATCGGCCATGAAATTTATGGTTGGGAAAGTACTGTATGACCGCAGCATATTTTATTACTTTATATGATTATATTGTGCAACATGACGAATCCCAATACTAGCACAACACATTTAGTTCCACAAAAAATCATCGACATCATGGAGAAAAATATTATCAGAATATAATTGATTGTCACAGGAAATACGTTACATAAATCGACTCCAATAAGATTCTTAGTTGTATTCCTGTACCTCATCTAATTTCATTCAGAACTATATTGATTAGGCTGGACTGGGCTATAGGAAGGGAGAATTGATACTATTCTTCCATAAATTTCAGTAATTTGAACCATATAGGTCGTAATTCACAGTCAATAACATAACCCTATTTGAAAATTTGATTTTTCTCCACCCCCCTTTGAACTAGGGGGTTTACACATCGCAAACAATGCGTAAATTGAGCATTTAGGCATCTCAGGTCTACCATCAATTCATATGAACGTTTCCGTAACCTGAATATAGTTCATATGAATTTATATTGGGAATCGTAGAATAAATGTCGAGTGGCGTGAGACACATGTGCAAATTAGCATTATGAAATTCCGAAAAAAAATTTTTTAACTCAGCGATTCTTGACTTGAAATATGTAACCTCAATCTCGTCATAATACTTAAGTTCACCCATTTGTCGCATGAAACTATTACCTCTTTATTATCTCGTGGCACTCTAATTCAAAGAGACAACTTGGAGACAGATCGCAGTCTCTATGTCAATGTTGTTATGTCATAGTTACATTTATAGGAACTTTGGTGCAAGCAATATGATCGACAACTTTACACTACCAGTTAGTCAAGAATAATGTTTGAAATCATATTGAATTCATGTTTAATCATTCTCCTGATTTATTATTGATGATGACAGTACAATTTTATTCTATTGCTAATATTTCATGTCCAACAAATGTCAAATCTGATATCGAGCTGAGGAAACTGACTTGACCCCGTCTCTTACTTCTGGATTGGTAGTACATGTGTCAAGAGTCTATAAAATGACGTCAAAAGACAGACAGACAGACAGACTGTTAGTATTGCAAATTTGACGTAGGCCTTACGCTAAGTTAATCCAGCAGACAAGCGCGTTGTACGTGATCACGTGATCATAACTTCCACAGCTGCTCAGCAAGGTGGGAATAATTGTGTAATGCACTAAATTCAAAAGACAGATTATTTGTAAAGTAGAGTTTTTGTGGTTCTTAACGATTGTTGAGTGATCCAGAAGCTCACGTCTGGGGGTTTGTGACCAAGCTATGAAACATAACTTTGTGCACCAAACACACAGATACATATTTTTGATAGAATTCATAGCAAATAATAACCAGGTATGTAGAACGAATTGATTCCTGCATAAAGAAAAATGTTAATTTGAGAAGTCATGGCGAGACTCTCGTAGTAATTCGAGATCGAGACGAGACTGATATACTCGAGACCAGGGCGAGACTGAGACTAGACTGAGCTAAGTGAGACCACTATAAGACCAAGACGAAACTCACTGAAGTCTCGTCTCGTGAAAACACTAGGAGTGTTTTAATTTGGCCATCTTCAGTTATGATCATAGCCGTACTAACTGGCATCATTGCCTTTGACGATAGGAGAAGACCAATTTACACACTTTTGTCTATTTATTGAAGGAATAGTTGATAAGTATCACATCGGGGCTAATATTGATGAGAGTAAAAGCTGTTGAAACATATACCAAATACTCCTTGATTTGTTTTGAGTCTTGGATAAGCCATATGATAGCATTGATCCCGAAGACTGAGCTCTGATATCGCAGTTTATGAATTATTGATTGTGTTAGATGTAACATTGACATTGGGATATGCAATTTCTAAATTGAAATCTTCAATATCGTAAAAATTATGTTTTTTGAGAATAGACAAATAGGGACAGTAATCTGATAGAACCAAGTGAAGATTTCTCTCGGAATAGTAGCAACTATACATTCTTCTTCCTGAAATTTATCAATATTCAATCATCTGCAGTATAGTCTATTACTTCTGCATATAACTATGATATGAAAATATTCCCTTTTCATGTTTACAGCAATACTGTATCTACTCCCTCTGCATTTAGATGACTGAATTACCTTCGCAAACTTAACTGCGAAGAAGTCTTTAATTTATGAATTATTGTAAAACATTGAAAAAAAAATTCAATGGCATCCCTTATCGTGTTTTCATTCCAGTGAACACAAGTGTTATGAAACTTTTAATTCCTGATAGAAAATATCGTCCAATTTCCAGAAATGTACTCATAACTCATTTGATAAAGTTTGTTAATAAATTATTGAGAATTTACTGGAACTTTTTATCCGTAGGATAATAATTCGTACCAACAGAGAGAGCGAATTTTATCCTAATATAGCAAGAAGGTCAAGTAGAACATTATTTTGTGATAAGGAAAATTTCCTGGACTATAGTACCTCAAGAGATCTGATATGTTCATCCATTTCTCACTTCTTCTATTCGAAGCAGTTAATATTCATAGCCTGATTTTCAATCTAAGACAGCCAATAATTTTGAATTGGGAATCATTTTGAGCTTGATTCTCACACTCAAATCAACAAAATTCATTTTGATCTGCTTCGTGATTTTGTTTATTCTCCGAACGTTTGATTCATGCTGTGACCTTGACTAAACGATGTCACCCTGGAACAGTTCTACAGCTTTTCCAGAGGCTGCTAGAGCTATCCCGAATATTCCAGTCTTCTTATTAAGATAATCCGTTACATTAGTGTACCTTCGTTACACATAAAATTGTTTGGACCAAACATATTGATCCGACAAACAGATAATAACATTTTTAACAATACTTTTCTTCTGTCATGCACGTAATAATATCTCGGATTCAACGTGTAAAATTCCACACGTAGAAAGACCCTTGTCTTCTACCCTATTCTAAATTCAATCTACTCATTCTCCCACATCACATATGTCCATCCTCTTCGTTATGTTCGCGTGTAAAGTACGAAAACTCTTCATTGGATGTTATCAACGAAAGTTCCGTACGTGATTTTCATTTTGGAAAGGGTTCATAAACGAAAAATCCCGATCACGTGGTCCAAGAACATTCTCCCATCGACGTTCTTTTCGTAATTAAGAGCTGTCATGATTGTAGCACGTCCAGAGAATTGAACTTGCCAAGTTTGTTCGGTTTCTGTTTTCTGTTCTTCGTTTGTTAATTGGATTAAAATAGAAGTAATAAAGTAAGTGAGTGACAGATTACTTCTAGCAGATTTTATGGAACGGAAATTGAAATTAATGAGCGATAACATAATGAGCATTGATGTTTTCGAGAAATTAATCGTTGTCCTAATTTTTCCTCAATGGTTATTTAGACGTCTTTGGAATAATTATTAAACGCTGTAAGCAGAAGCTTCTGTTTTCTAAGGTTATAAGTGTAAGAGTCTCACGTATCATATCCAATCAATTTTGAACACTTTCAGGGATAAACATGTGTCAATTTAACTCATATAGTGTATGAGTATTTAGACCAATTAGTTTTTTTTGCACAAAATCTACACTTGCTAGTTTAAAAAGTACTTTCTTATACTTTCCTAATATTCGGGAGTCCACGACTATTTCACTAGAAGTTGAAGACAGACCGTTCAACCGTAACTCTACGAGAACAATGCAAACCTTTCTCTACCACTAAAATCAGATAACAAAAATTTCACTATAAATGCAACTTTCTTGATAATCCACAGTGTCATTAATTTATAAGTTTCAAAACTACGGAATGAAAACCTAGAGTATTGTAGGAAACTTCAGTACTTTCCAGATGCGCTATTGTTTGTCTTAATACTGATGTTTCCTCCATTAAATTTTGGAAATGGATGCCACATCATAAGATACTTTTTCAAGACTCTTTCTTGTGGAATATTGGTAGGATTGATTCGCATTGATTTTTTGCACAGAAAACATCACTGTACATAAACTAATAACCACCATATTTTTCCCTGAAGAATTTTGAAAGTTGTAATGTGTCATAATGAAATTTAATAATTGATCAATCATAATCATACCAACGACATTATCTCATAAAATCTATGGCCCACTTAGGTCCATTTCCATTTGATTTCATGACATTATTAAATTATCTTCTCTCTTTTACGTCAAAAAGGTTTGAAAGACACCGGATGTTATATTATTTAGTAGTTGCTTAGAAACCAGCTTTTTTATTTCCCGTTATATTTTCCGCGTCGTTTATTACTCTATAGCGACATGATTTATAAAGGTACGCGTCCATCTTCCAGGCATGTCTTCCACCAGGAAAAATACTGAAAATATACGTAAATATATTTTTATTGTTTTTAGTTGTTTCCTTTTTATTTATGCTACACTTAAATGTAAAATATGTTCTTTGAAATTATTTACTACAGCCTAACAGTGTAAATAGTGCTTTTACTAGCTTTTAATTATATTATACGACATGTTTTGTCCTGTGGAAAATTAAGAAACAAAAAATATAATGAAATATTTGATTTCTAATTGACGTACTTTTCTTTCGCTCGCTTTTATCAATGTCTAACAGTTATTTTCAATATATTATAGAGATGATATTTGTTATGACGACTATCGAAAGAAAGAAGTGCAGATAATACAATCACGTTTATTCTAGAATATATTACAGTCTTAAACAAGCCAAAACATCCGGTATAAATACTATAATATACCATCAGATGTTCGAAATATATTTATTGAGATGGGATATCTTTGAAAAATCCATGACAAATTGTTGTCACTATGAATAAATCAAATAAAATTAATATCAAAATGCACTAGGTCTCACACTCTATCAGAAAATTAATATGAGGTGTCCCATTCTAAATCTTAAAGCTGGTAGCAAGTAAGTATGGTGCTTTAAATCATATGAATCCATAATTATCCGTTTTTCCAATCTATTATCAATTACAGTGGTTGAATTTTGTTCCACTGTTTTTATTTGATGATTCACAGGCTTAAGAAACTAATTTGACCCTGCAACTTACTTTTAGAAGACTGTCTCTAACAATATTAACATTGAATCACTTCTCCAATTGTTCGCTAGGTGATATATGTATGAAGAGTCAGTAAAATGACGTCGATAAGCTGTCTCTATGAATTAGAATTGAGCCCGTGATGTCTCGGGATTCTAACAAATAGAAGTTTATCCATTAACATCGATAAACCATCTAGTATTTTTTTTCTATAGTCTATTTGAGTTCATTTACTATATAAAACGATTTTTCAACTAAATTATTTGTCATAATTGATCATATTGTTTAGGTTCGTCCTGGGGTTTTCTATGTGTTATTCTCCTCCTACGAGCATTTTTCCTACTTCTTCTACTCATTCTATTTTGTAAGCTACCGTCAATATATCTTTTGACTACATTCGCAGATATTCATTCTCCATGACGTTTTGAAGCTGTTGATTTGAACCATTATCTTATATTATGAATGACTGTTGCAAATTGGTTTTGGAATTAGAGATCTCAAGAATTAGAACTGGTCACTTGTCTTCAAAATCTCCAATTCAAATTTCAACTGATTCATCTTGTTGACATACTGTTGATATATCAGTTGAAAGTACATCCTTCATCAAAAAATATTAATATTTCGGTGCTTCCAGGATGAATCAATTTGTCTGACGTCTGGATGAAAATTGAAACTTTTTTAGTCTGTGATCCATCGACTAACGTTCCGAAAACGTTAACAACTTCAAAAAAACCATTCAATAAACAAATCCAGGCACTTGGTTTATTGATTTCTGGATTTGGAAGGCAGCGTTATTTTTAGAAATTAACAATCATGGCGTCTATAATTTATACAAACCCATCAAGATCCATTTATAATATGGTCGAGTTACCGATGCCACTGCCAATCGTCACTAACAAAATATTACCAACAATTCTTTTACGAAATAAATGTCAACCATCCAAATAATAAATACACTAATAGTCACTATGAATTTTTATTTAATGAATCGGCGTTTGTAGTGGCAGTACGACCTTATTGTAAATAGACCTTTATTTATTTTAAAAATTGAATGAATTTGACAGAAATACAATTCCTAATGATGAGGAAAGTGGAAATTAAGTGTGAGCAAGAAAGGGTTCTTCAAGATGAGAAATCAAAGAATTTCTAATAACACTGCTTTCAGAATTTATTTAGCAACTGGTTTTGATCATTGGAAGATCATATTCAGACTACAAATGAAACCAGAAAGAGAAGAGAATAAGTTCAAACATACGTTCAATAAGGTATGAAAAATCTAACAAAATCAAGAATAATGAAAACTATAACTCATACAATAAAATTACAGGATCTTCACAAATGAAAACGGCGCTAAGCAGTCCACTGCTGTGATTATGAACAAAAACAAGTGGGAAAGAGCTGAAAGTAAAATGATACAAGAACTTATATATCCCAATCTGCTCAACAAAAAATCTGACGTGGATATCACTTGACTTACTCATACATAATTGGATATAATTTTTTACATATAATAATACCACGATTAAACTCAAAATTTCATCGTTCCACGGCTAATGGTTTTAGATTTATCCAAGAAGATCTAAAAATCTGTCCAGTAAAGTGCGCTTTCGGCCTAAACGGTTGCTATGGAGACAGTTGGACATCATTCTCATGCTACAATATTCCCAAATACTGATTTAAGCCCGTATGACACGCTCAATTTTTTCGTTCATTTATCAGTTCAATGTTTTGTTTGTAAAAAAATTGACTGTTTTGCACATAGGTTAAAATGTTCAAGGACTCACTCAATTTTTCGTTCAATGAAATAATAGAACTCGCCCTATTTTGTTCAATGTTTTCGTCAATTGATTGCGCAGATAGTATGCGCAATATATTGCATTGCGCTGTCAATGGTAGCCAGAGATAAAAAATACATTCGTATCATTTAAAACAAAATGAAACAAAGTCAGTGCAAAAACAATAAAAAGTGGAGCAGAAACTGGCCACAACGTAGAGAAGCGAACGATGGTATTTTAACAATGTTGAATGAAGAATTGTTAATATAAATTCGTTCAGAAATTATCTAAGATTGCTAAATGATTGTTTCCAGAAAGCTTCGTGAATTTCTCATAATTAAATTGGTAGCTGCAACTGCGAGAACTAGACAGGATATCAATTTCCTCCACATAACCCATTTTTGATATTGAATGTTTGACAGCTAAAGCCTGTCGGCATGATTCTCAGAAAATAAAAAGAAAGTACGCATGCGCATGCAACAAAAAATTGAGATAGGTTGCATACAGTATTTCATGCTTCCAATGATTTAGTTCATAAAAAATACAGGAAAATTGACTACAAAACATTGACATAGAAATTGTACGAAAAAATTGAGCGTGTCTTACAGGCTTTACAAGATTCTACGCCTAACAATTTTGAATTTATGCGCAAAATTGAAAAACAAATCCCAACTGAAGTGCACTTCCGTAAAAGGTAATCATTCAGATGCAACAGCAGGCTGAAATGCTAAATATCAATACTTTGCATCCAATCGTTTAAAATTCATGCGAAAAATTCCGAAAGACTGTCAAGTAAAGTGCACCTTCGGCTCAGTCGATCTCAATAAAAATAGGACATGAGCATTTAGATGGCAGTTTTAAATACCGAATATAACATTCTACGTTCGATAGTTTTGGTTGCATGCGGAAGATTTAAAAATGCGAGGTGCACAGCTAGATGTTACAGAAGTGCTCAATACAAAATTTCAATATTTTGCGACTGATTGTTTTGAATTTTTGCAGAAAATTCGAAAAGTTATACAAGGTGCACTTCCGGCTCAGCCGATTGGTACAAAGATAGAAGACAGCCATTTAAATGCTACAGTAATTTCAGTATCTTACGGCTACTTATTCTGGATTTAAGTGAAAAATTCAAAAAAAGCTTCAAGTAAAGTGCACGTCCTGTACAGACGACTGGAACTTCAATGCGAGTTGCACAACTAGACTCTAGATCGGTCTTAAATACATAATTTCAAAATGATACGTTCGACAAGTTTTGAGATTTGTTAGTTACGAACGCACATACGCACGTACGTACCGATATCAAGCCGAAAATAGTCAAAATGGATTAAGGGATGCTCAAAACGAGTATTTGTACTTTTTACAAGTGAATAAAAATTTAAACTGAAACCGAAAAGCCATGCTGAGTCAGGTTTAAATAAGCAAACGAACTTTATAGTCCGTGAGACACGGCATAAATTTTTCGTAGATTACCGCTCACTTGAAACTTCGTGAGTGACTTCATTGTGATGAGTCCGATAGCTTTTACATCTGACGAAATTCTTGATTTGGAGGCGTTTTTTAGCGAGAGCTAATTGAACATGTCAATTTCATGAAGTCTTGGAAATATATTACCGTCATATTGATGTTTACACTAATCAAAAGATTTTTTGATTATAAAATGGGAAATAATATTGTCCGACATGAATATTGGGGGCCAGTGGTGAGTCCGACAAGCCGCACTTGTCAATAGTACGTTGGTATGAAAACGGATTACCGCTAGTCTGAGACTTTGAGGACGTGTTCAATATTTTTTTTTCTAAGATTTGGTCATTTGGCCGACATATTTTCGGGGGCGTTTTCTCAGTCCGACACTGAAAATGTGTCAGGATTATAACAGTTCCTTCATCAATGACCGCTTGTCGGACCAAAACAGTCATAATTTGAAAACATATTATCAGTTTAAAAAACATATTGTCCGACAGAAGTATTGGTTCTTATCGTCCGTCCGACAAGTAAATGCTCGCACATATATAACTCAGTTTTTAACGTATTTCATATCAAGAGATAAGAAATGGACGTTGTTTATAAGCTAGTAATGAATAATTCTTTAACAAAATAATAGAAAAAAAGTAAAGTAGAAAATAGAAAAAGGAATATATTATTATGTCGCTAAATAGGAGCGTTACTCACCTTATTCTTCCATCTCTGGAGGTTCCTAGTAGAATAAAATTGGTATTCGATGCTCCATTCGAATCTAAAATTGGGATTAATGGTTCTCATTCAAGATTTTAAAGTGACTTTCTTCCCCGACTATAGGAAGGGAAGAGAAATCTTTGAAATTTGTCTTCAGCCATTCTCCCATTTGGTGCATATTTCTCCAGATATACTTCAAATATGCCATATCTCACATTCTCCACACAGACTTCAACTAAGCCAAGTTCCACATCACCTCGTGTGCGCGGTACAATGTTTTCTCTTTACGTCGTAAAATTGAAAAGGAGCACCTGTATGTATTTTCAGCTTTCTGCACTCGATCATATAAACTTTAAGTATGCCAAATATAAAATTCTTTCGTGCGTGCAATATGCTTGAGAAGGGATATAAAGCTTTCTCTTCACGTATTAACGTATCAATTATCCTACTGACTTGATATGCATTTTATATGTATGAACGCAGCCGCATTAATACAACATATTTTTGATTTTCTGAAGTATTGTCCCACTTAAATTGTCGGACATGTATACAGTAATGTTCTAGACACTATTTGAATGGAAAATGAAAAACATAGAGATGAGCGGTCATTGATGAAGGAACTGTTATAATCCTGACACGTTTTCAGTGTCGGACTGAGAAAACGCTCCCAAAAATTTGTCGGACAAAATGACCAAATTTTAGAAAAAAAATAATTGAACACGTCCTCAAAGTCTCAGATTAGCGGTAATCCGTTTTCATATCAACGTACTTTTGACAAATGCGGCTTGTCGGACTCACCACTGGCCCCCAATATTCATGCCGGACAATATCATTCTTAAATTTATAATCAAAAATCTTTCGATTAGTGTAAACATCAATATGACGGTAATACATTTCCAAGACTTCATGAAATTGACATGTTCAATTAGCTCCCGCTGAAAAACGCCTCCAAATCAAGAATTTCGTCAGATGTAAAAGCTGTCGGACTCATCACAATGAAGTCACTCACGAAGTTTCAAGTGACCAATCAACGAAAAATTTATGCCCTGTCTCACGGACTATAAAGTTCGTTTGCTTATTTAGACTATTAGACACATCTCATTCTCAAATCCCCCAATGAAATTCACAATTTACATAATCTGTTCTCACAAGACTTTTTTGATAATTTCTACTTTTTTTCAGTTATTTTCAGTTACAGTTTAGATATATTTTGCACAAATTGAGATATATAAGTATTTATGTCATTTTACTTCCACTGTTTTTCCATCTATATTTGTGTTGTTAATGACACTAACGCCGTTTTCTTTTATGAAGGTCTGGTAATATTGTGCAAGTTATTATTTTCAAATTTGTTACTTGAACATCTGACAATGTCCTCTTTTTTGAGTAGTCTCACTAGTAGTCTGAAAATCATCATCCAGTATTCGAAAAGAAGATTTATTTAAAAAAAAAGTGCCTCACCAGTTCAAATTGTTAATGAACTCAAATATCCAATGTACGCAAGTGATCGAGGAGAAATTATTTGATGAAAATAGGGGAAAAATTATGGTTGTTCTCCAAATAGGATGAATCTTGCAAAACTGATCTCCAACAAATAGTGTATGACTTTGATCCTCTTTTTCTGCAGCGTAGCCGAAGCTCACCTTTTTAGTGCAAGAAAAGTATAGTAATTCATATTGTAGTTAGATCATATCTTCTTTATTAATAAACCAAAGTGTTCATTCTCCTCTACCTAGCAACAATAAATTAAGTTTCCATTGTCATGTGACAACAACAGCCCTCTATAGTTAAGGATCATTTGCTTCGAATGCTATCAGCTTTCCGGTTCTTTGAGCTCCTTCAAGTTCTGTTGAATTTACTGCTTTTCTCTCATGTATTGTAAGATTCTGTATTGTTTCGTCTTTAACTTGTGTCAATAATATTTTATAGGCTAGCATCCTCCAAGATAGCTCACATGGATGTTTTTTTGCTACGGTATTTTCAAAGAAAATTGTTTACGGTAGAATGTGGAAGGATATTTTTTTCTATCGCAACGAGTAAATGATAGGTTGTGATCGAATTGGCACTGCTATGGACTTTTTTTCATAATTGTTTGATACTTTTTTGCTTCACTCAACTAAACTCGGTTCCTTTGAGATCAATTTCACTGCGCGTGATGCATAACAGGTCAGACTTATTCACTGCTTAAGATAATTTTCGCGTCAGAAAATATTCATTATTAGTTTAGAATCACATTTTATCATGTCAACTTTACTGTACAACCTCACTGAACTATTGAGCCTTCAAATAATTAAGATCCTCGAATACACTTCAGTTTCCAGAATCACTATTATTGAACGTCTAAAAACTGTCAGACTTGGTTATTCAATCTGAAATTTTTGTTAGAGAAAAATAATTCCAGATTAAATGTTTTCAGTATAAATTCATGTGCAAATTCCAGCTAAGCTTTGCACATTAATTAAATTTCTTCCCGGCATTTTGACATAATTTGGATACTACATTTTGGAATATCTAGATAATACCATTATTACATATAATTCAGTGCAATATTTATTTATGCCCAACATATAAAACATGAAATATTTTTGTCATATATTCAAAAATTCCTGTGAATATAGAGTAATAGTCCGTGAGACAGCGCATAAATTTTTTGTTGATTACCGCTCACTTGAAACTTTGTGAGTGGCTTCATTGTGATGAGTCCGACAACTTTTTCATTTGGCAAAATTCTAGATTTGGGGGCGTTTACCCGCGAGGGCTAATTAATTGAAAGAATATTACCGTAATACTGATCTTTACACTAATCGAAAGATTTTTTGATAATAAAATGAAGGAAAAATATTGTCCGACATGAATATTGAGGCTACCGGTGAGTCCGACTTGTCATAAGTACCAACATACTTACCATTAGTACCAACATACTTATGACAAGTGCGGCTTGTCGGATTCACCGGTAGCCTCAATATTCATGTCGAACAATATTTTTCCTTCATTTTATTATCAAAAAATCTTTCGATTAGTGTAAAGATCAGTATTTCGGTAATATTCTTTCAATTGATTAGCCCTCACGGGTGAACGCCCCCAAATCTAGAATTTTGCTAAATGAAAAAGTTGTCGGACTCATCACAATGAAGCCACTCACAAAGTTTCAAATGAGCGGTAATCAACAAAAAATTTAGGCGCTGTCTCACGGACTATAATATTTCAATATAGATGAGGAAATATGAGCAAAATTTGCATGGAACTGTTAATAAATAAACTGAGTTTAAAGTAAACTTGGTTAATCAATTCTAGTTGGTAACTTCACGGCAATTTCAGGATGTCCATAATTTATCCATAGCATGTTTGCACAATCCTGCGGACAAGTTTTTCAAACACAAATTCCCTTGGACCATATGATATAGATAGAGTTTGAACTTGAAGCTAAGTAACAAATACCCAAAATTCCATACTAAAATGTTTTTTACCAGTTTTCACGCTGTTAGTGGAATCGGTATTCAATTCATCTTGAGCGTCTACTAGAAAAATTCTATTCATCAGCTATCTGCGCTTGGAACATGTAAATCCCTCTGAAATGCAGAACGTCAAGTTATCTACAACAATAACAAATGTCAAGATCAAACTGAAATTCGAAACCATAGTACGTTAAAAATGCTGTACTTCGGAGCAGTTTAAACTCAATGCTCCACAATTTATAATTATCTTCTGAAAACTCAAAGGTCTATAGCATCAATCGATTTTCAATTAGGCACCTCATCAATATGCATCATTCAATGAAAACACGATCCAACCGAGTATATGAATTAAAAAGTTTTTGATAAAAGTTGAATTATTATTTGGAAAATTTATCTTGGTTGATTTTAATTTTCAATGCCAAACTGACACTGATTAGGTTGTTATAATCCGCCTGAGTTCGGGAGATAATTTTTAGAATCACTTTTTGTTCGGCTTTTAGCTCGCGAAGTAAACGGTTACGTGCAAAAAAATTCATGGTGAATACGTTTTCTGGATAATTATCTCTCGGAACTTTTGAACAAAACAAATTAAACTCAATTTGACTCCCAAATTGATTGCTTTAAAAATATAATACACAACTCATTCACCATTTTATGAACTTTTTCAAAGGTCAGACCTCAGAAGGTAAACGGATGCTGCCATAAATTATGATATAATGTCAGTCTATTCCACATTTTTTCTTCAAAATGGATGAAGTTCACATATTGAGGCTAGGAAAAAACAATTTCCAATTTAATCAAGGCTCGAGGCTCGGAAAACGAAGATAGATAAGAAAAAACAATGTAAGAGAAGAGTTAGACAATATACTACATGATGTAATTAAAACAGAACAACTAAAATGTATTGGAGACGAAGGAAAGCAAATATCACAAGAAATGTTGAACCAAATAGAAAATAGGAACAATATCAAAAAATTGGGGAAAAAACCGTGATTTTCCCCTTCTACAAGAAAGGAAACGATAAAGACTGTAATAATTACAGAGATATATCGATGCATTGCACTGCGCCTAAGCTATATGAAGTGTAACGATATCTCGCTGCTGGCGAGGTTGTTGACTGGCGTCGCTGTCAAAACTGCAGACAGTGTACTTGGGTGTCAATGCGGACGGCTGAATAGCTCAGAGGAATGGATCAGAGTGTTCAAAAGAATAATATTCAGGAGGTAAGTGACACTACGAGATTTATTTGCAAACAAAAACAATGGAGCTGGTGAGCATACACATATATTCCAGGAATTGGCACGAAGAAAGATTAGCTGAAGGCTGACGACGACGATGCAGCGACTGCTCAAGACAATCAACATTCGCGAAATCGTGAAGCAATTTCCAGAACGGTGGGTCAACTTGAGGTACTTTGAAGACAAAAAAATTATACCAGAAGTACTGATTCCTTCACACAAATTTTCTGACTCAATTTCTAGCTTTGATATATCTTTATGATGGTTATAAATCATTCAAAACATTCAAATAATATAACACTAAAATCATTTGTTTACGTTGGTAGTTTAGTCATTTGTCGGCAGGGTCAAAATGTCAAACGTCAAATATTTATTAAGATCAAACTCTAAGTCACGGTGAACAAAATCAGAAATAAAAATATACAAAGTGTATTACAAAACAACGGTCGGATATTTTCACGGTGAGTACATGACATAAACGCAGATCATTCAGTTACAGAGTTATATTTCAGGAAATTCATATCTACAACTAACTATTCCATTTGTAGTATTTATAACAAGGTTAACAATGCTAAATCGCCATAGAAACGGTGCATATCAGTAGGTATTTGGACGTGTAGAAATACCATCGGGTATTACACTAGTGGTCAGAGTGAGTATTTTACTCAAAGATGTGGTGTACCTTTTCCTATTTCCAAGGTGGCAGTAGGAAATTAAAAAAGGTAATGTTTCTTCACTATTTGGTGGCAAAAACTTAATGTACTGCTGATTGACACTAAATTTAAGTAATGGAATATCCTACCTTGTAAGTGAAGACCCAGGCTAGCTATTAATAAGGGCACCAGAAATATTTTACCTGAAAAATAGGAAATGGGCGCCACTCCCAGGAAATGATCAAAGGAGAAAAAGGTACTATTCTGGGAGACAATAGCGACAGCAAAAAAAAGAAATAAAGCATAGACGTCGAAATCAATTATAAATAAAATTATTATTAATTTAAAGCAAAGAATTCCAAAAATTATAATTCAAAAAATTTGTAACTTACGAAAATGATTGAAGCTATTATACAAAAAAATCTCACTGCAACAGCCAAAAGGGAACTGGAGAGCACGTCACAGACGTTCAAAATTACTTTACAAAAACTAGCTAAATATCCTCTTCAGGCGGAACTCAAGACTAGTATCGGCAGAGAAGATAGATGTCGAATTGGTAGCCACAAAAACAACGTCAGACAAGAACGTTCCCTGAATTAAGTAAAGTTGATCTTGCGTCTTATAGGGCTTTGATAAATACCCAACGGTCCTTGAAGGTGTTAAGGTTGGCCGTGCGCTTGGTCGTCAACTTCGGGAGATATTAATGTTCTTCTTAAATTCGTAGACGTGTTGATGTTTTTCTTAATTTGAAGTTGGTCAAAAACTAGTCTCAAGTGGCCACAGGTCCCTAAGATTCCTAGCAGTTTACACTGAAAACAAACAACCCAACCAGTATCCAATTCAACTGAAACAGGAGGTTCCTACAAAAAAATTGAGAGCTCTCTTCAAACGTGAAGCGTTAAACTCGAACGAATAAATTTAGATTCAATTAAAAAAACGAATAAACTGTAAATTTAGTAAAAGTTAAATAAAATAATCAATAAGTTATTTATTTGTCTGAATTTAAATAGTGCACTAAAAATTTACAAAGTAAAAAAAAACTACGCTGAGCATTAAAGAGAAGAAAAACAAAGAAAATACAAAGTCTAGCAGGACAAGAAAAAAAGGATTTATTAGCGACGAGTCGATAAATTTACGAACGTGGTTCGTTACTAAAAAAATTGGATCAATCTTCACAAACTCGTAGGATTTTCCAGCTTAAAAACGGGAACTAAAGCCCACAACAAAATATTTTAAGCTTTGGAAACAAAAAAACTACAAAAACAACGTGAGAAACTAAACTACGAGTTGTTGAATGACAAATCCGCAACGCGTTGGATCCAAAGTATAGTTAAATTATGTATTATCAACCACTTTCACTAATCATTCATACAGCACACATACTTAGGTGAGGAAAGGTAAAGGGAGGAACGAAGATAGCCACAAATCTCGTAGGTTTTATTACTTCGAGTGTATATATAAAAAAATAAATTTAGAACAAAAATATTAATTTGGTATAAAAGTTTCAAGGTAGTAAAAAGGTGCCGAACACAAAAAACTAACAAATAATTAAGGATGAAAGAAATAAATTTGGAAAACAAAAGGTTAACCACGCGGGTCGCCTCAAACGAAATCACTCGAAAAATAATACTAAATTTAGAATACGTGAACAAAATAATAAACGAAATACTTACAAAATCATAACACTGATTTTAATTAAATAAAATAATCACCAAATTTAGAACAACAAGAAAAATCACAAGACTATTCAAAAACAAACGTCTGCAACAACAGCTCGGAAGCAAGAGAGCGAGGAAGAAGCAGACGCGTCGACTCCCCAAGAGAGCGCTTCAATCAAGTGTCGGACGAACGTACTATTTTACAAATTAGTGCGAATCTGCTACATAGATGGCGACATGGGTATGCAATGGGAAAACAATTGTACAAAAAAAGACGTCAGACGAAATTTTTGTAACAGTGGAAACCTCCAATTTGTGCTTTCTTCGTATTTAATGGAATATTTTTCTGAATATCTTCATCAATTTCATCTTCTGATCTATCACCAAACCTTTCTGAACTAGATTTCATATCAAGACGCAATATATTTCTCTATTATCATGTTTATTGTGCTTATGAATACCACTCGTGCTGCACACTCGTGGTTTCAAACGCAAGCACAATAAACATTCGTGATAGCACCACAAAAATAATCGATAATACTTCAACTACTTATGGTATAATGAATGATAATCTGTATTCAACCACATGTTATGAGATATTACAAAATATTCATTGAAGCTGATGGTTGGTGACGCTACGGTGAGTGGTTGTGTAGTGTTTAAACAGAGTTACGGTTCTATAAAATTTAGAGGGCAAGCAAGATATGAAAACTAGTTGTGATTAACCTCAAAATGAAAGACGGTAACTGAAGGCTCTGAGATGTGTAAATCAAACGGAACTTTGAAGAAAGGATTCGTCACAGAAGTAATATTAGGAAATAAACTAAGACGAACAACGGATGCATCAATGAAGAAAGCCTGGGGGGAATTCAGGAAAGATTACTACACAAGACCATATATTCGCGTTGAGAAAATTAATAGAAGTGTTATTATATATTGTAGTTAGTTATGAAGAATAAAAAAAAATATATAAAATATATGATAATCCTATTCCTTCGTAGCTAAATAAGTGTTAAAGGGTAAGAAGTAAAAGTAACAGATTATGGGCCAAGACTAGTCCAGACCCAATTATCTAAAATAATTAAAAATGGCAAAATCCAGTCATTATATCATCGAGCCCTTGAGGAAAGATAATTATGATACATGGTGCGTCCAGGCACAGGCGGTGTTGATTAAAAATGACTTGTAGAAATACGTTAATGGGAGCAGAACAAGACCCGAAGAAGCTATTTTAAAACAAGAATACTATAGCAAAGATTTGTTAGCGCGCTCGGAGCTTTTGTTACTTATGTCCCCATCAGAACTAAAACAAGTGAAGAATTGTAACACATCAAAAGATGTTTGGGACACACTAAAAGCGATTTACCAGAGTCAAGGACCCGCGAGGAAAGCAACATTGTTAATACAAGTTATCTTAAAGAAGATGAGCGAATACGATGATGTCAGGAATCATTTGAATAATTTCATGAAAATAATAGTCAAGCTGAAAGACATGAATATCGAAATTTACTCTGAATTATTGAGTATAAGATTGTTATATAGCTTACCCTCATCTTTTGAAAATTATAGAATTGCAATGTGAAGAAACGTGGAGGTCTATGAAGAAAACTTTAACTGAATCATTCGAAATGAGAGATCTGGGTTTATAAAATTATTGTTTGGGCATATATTTTGGAATAAGAGACAATAAAATATATGTGTCTCAGATTAAATATATACAATCAATATTAAAACATTTTGCGATGTAAGATTGCAAACCCGTTGGTACACCAATGGAACCAGGAATAAAATTAGAGGAATGCACAGAGAGTGATGATAATCCGTATCAAAGTCTGATTGGCAGCTTAATGTACCTGGCCATCGCTACGAGACCAGATATCATGTTTGCTGTATCATACTTGAGTCAGTTCAACACGTCACATGATGGAACGCACTGGAAATATCTAAAAGGTACCATGAATTTGAGAATAGTCAACTCAAAAACAGGATTTGATGTGGTAGCATTTGCTGATGCAGATTGGGCAGCATGCAGCATCGATCGAAAATCATATACAGGATGCTGTTTCAAGTACGCAGGAGGAGTCATTAGCTGGGAATCGAAGAAACAGCGCACTGTGGCACTTTCGACAGCTGAAACAGGATATATGGCGCTAACGGAATCAGCGAAAGAAGTAATTCATCTAGAGCAACTGTTGAATGATTTGAACGTGAAACAAGCGAAAATTCAAATATGGAATGATAATCAAACTGCACAAAATCTGGCAAAGAATCCCATAACCAACAAGAGGTCCAAACACATAAACATGAAGGAACATTCTATATGAGGAAGAAAAATACAGTTCGGCTATAAGAGAACAGAAGAATTAGAGGCGGATATGTTTACAAAGGCTCTGCCCAGCCCGCGATTAAAGGAGTTGATGGCAGATCTTGACATCGTTGAAAAAGCATCATACGTTCGTGAGGGCAAGTGTTAAGAATGAATCACATTGACATTTACGTTAGTGATGTTGACAAAATACAAATGAATGAAAATATATTGTAGTTAGTTATGGATAAAAAAAAAAAAGAGTTGCTGTTTTTCATGCTTGTCAAAAGATTGAACTTGTATTTTCCCTCCAAATATAATATATATGTTAATTGTATTCCTTTGTAACTAAATAAGTGTTAAAGGGCAAGAAGTAAAAGTAACAAGAAGAAACAATGAAACAAGACAAGAAACTATTCATAGCATTCATAGATCTTGGAAGAGTCTTCAATAAAGTACCGCGGAAAAAGATATGGAGAAAGATGAGAATAAAACGAAGAAAATATACATATATTCAATCTAATTTGGACGACTTTCTCAAAATGCGCCTTCGTAGATGATCTCGCAATACTTGCTAAAAATAAGAAAGATTTACAGCATAACATTAATATATAGAAAGGGGAATCAAGCAATCACAACATGACTATAAATGTGCAAAAACAAAAGTCATGGTAACTCCAAGAAAAGGCACAATAGTAGAAATAAGAATAAATGGAAGAGAAATAGAACAAGTGGGAGCATTCACATATTTAGGCTCAACACTGAACAGCAGAAGTATTATAGAGAACGAGATAAACAACAGAATACCGGCTAATAAAAGTTACCACGAATTGAATAAAGTAATTTTGAGTAGCAGGCAGGTTTCGAAGAAATCAAAAATGATACTACATAAATCAATTCATAAACCAATAATAAATACAATGAATCAAAAAACAAAAATCAAGATACAAGTAGCAGAAATGAGATATTCAAGAGAAGTACGGAGTAGTAGACGGAGTAACAAGACTAGTTAGAATAAGAAATGAGCATATCAGAGCAACTCTACAAACAGAAAGTATACAAACCATCATAGAAAAGAAGCAACTAGCATAGTATGGACATTTAATAAGAATGTCGGATGATAGTCAAACATTAATGGTGTGGAATGTATCAGACAAAAACTGGAGAGGGAGACTTTAAAAACATGGGAAAAGAGTATAGAAGAAATACTAAACAAAAACAAAATCACTTGGCTGGAAGGAAGGAAAATTGCAAAGAATAGAAAGGAGTGGAAAAAAATAATTGATCGAAATAAAAAAGACTGATTTGAACTATCTCGACACCTAAAAGGGTATTAAGAGATATGGAAAGATTGTACATATAATAATCAAGGTTCGATTTTCCGATCGCTGTTGCGAAAATCATAACTTATTCTCAACTTTTTTTGTACTTTCCCTAAATCCGACACCAGTTTATGTGCTTGAACACTTTTTCCAGATGCATCTCTCAATTGTCGACAATTTGAGGTTGTATGACATGATCTATGTGACAGTACAAAATTTGTTTTGGAAGAAGTGGAGTCTCTACTCTCTGGTCAAATTCTTGAAAGAGAATTTCTCCAATAGACCCAAAATCTCACGAAAAAAAAAATCGATTGTCTGTAAAGTCGGTTTACTGACGATAGTTTAACGTGATAACGTCATGAGAAAATACTGATGGTTGCATTTTTAAAAAGAAAATTTCAATTTTATCGGTTTGATAGATATTTTGTATGGATATAGAGAAGGAAGTAAATGGAAATCAGGAATTGAATTGATCAAGTTACATTTATTTGTACGCATAAATACAATTATGTCAATTTTTTTTATTTTTTATTTTGTATCAACACTATTTCTTTCAGCAAGTGAACTGAATAAAAGTTGTTGTTCAATTAGTTACTTAATTATTTTCGCAAATTTAATCGTAACTTGTTGTGAAAAAGTGATAATCTTGAATAATTTATTATAAGAATAAACTGTGATTAAATTATTGTTCATAAATCCTGAATTTGAAATTTTAAATCTAGAAACATCATTGAAATTTCTGTAACTCTAGCTTTTGAAAAGCCCGCCTCAATGTGTTTGATATGGGAGAAAATTGTTCCCTTTGACAGCTGGCTGATCCAACCTGTCATTTCAGACACGTTGTTATGATATGTGGAAGATTTAACATTCATGTTTTAATTTTTTGAAATCATAGCTACGCTCGATAATTATTTTGATAGAATAGTGAAGCCATTGATTCTTTACTCATCGTGAAATAGTTCTGGGTAAGAGTGACTAATAGGTCACTATGACAATTCGCACAATTTTAAAGAGATGGCGATACTGGCGTCTCTGCAGTAAAAACAAATTCTGTCAGTGGCACTAAAACAGTGTTCATGTGTAACAATGGTTATAGGTTAGCTCGCTACGCTCGCGGCTTCAACAAACATCCCTGAATATTACCGCACTTGCGCTGCGCGCGCCTGTGGGACTGAACTTGAGAGGAAACCACCTCGAAGAGTGAACCAAACTTCTCCATGTTGGACCGAAATAATGAAACTTTCACATGTCATGTTTGAGGACTACTGCTTAGCTACCACTTACTCTGTACACATGTATTTCGAGCGCAAGCGCATTATCATAGTAACCTATCATTCACTTTATCCTAGTTCTGTTAACTTATTGTTATAGTTTTGTCAATTATAGCATAACCTACAATCGCTGCACTAGCGGACCGATGCTATTTATTTTATTGATGAAAGCACGAATATTCGACAATATATCACTGAACATATATCTAATATCGAAAGAATCATTACCTTTATCGCCGCAATTATCTTTGCTATAAACAATTGACACCACATTCACTTTTCACTGCACTTCATACTTGATGAAAACATGTAAATGTATTATTGTATAGCAGCTGTCCACGCGGACGCATCGCTCCCTCAAATAGGAGAGAGACAGATGTTGAACGCTGCCGAACGCGTAGGCCGATTGTGCCTCTTTGTCGCTCGTTCCGCGCTCTCGCTTGCACTTCAAGCCTTAAATAGAACGCCTCAGAGCGAGGTAACGCCGCACGAATCATGTTTTTTCGTGCGTGCAGCCGGCTCCATTAAAGTATGAGAGGTTGTCACGTCAAAAACAAATATATCCCAATTAAATGAATCTTTTCATTACTTTGTTGCACCTGAAATCGTGTTTCACGTCCGTCCCATATAAAACCTTTAACACAACTGCCGTCTCTTAACATATTACAGTAGAACATCATAATCTTATTAATTACTTATTTAATTTATTCTTATTGATAAATAATCATTGGCATTTGTGATGACGTAATGGAACGCCTCAGAGCGAGCAAAGTAACGCCGTATGAGTCATGTTTTTTCGTACGTGCAGCCAGCTCTATCGAATTATAAGACGTTATCACGTCAAAAATTAAAATTTTGTTCAGTTAATTTGCAGCAAATTTTCCTGCGCACTGGGCCACTTAGAGGTACACTTGGTGTGACACTTATTCTCACATCACACGATGCAAGCTGCGCCACTCATTCTGACACTAGAACGTAGACTTGGTAGATTTGCTCATTACAAGTATGGATGTTGCCTAAAATAATCGTCCTAGGAGAGCAAGAGCATTTGCTGCAGTTATAGCTTGCGAATTAATTCGAATTACGAAACAGAAAAGAAAGAATAAAAACTTTGGTCAAGAGAGTGACTTTTTAGAAGGAATCAAGGCTACAGAGTTCTCAACATGTTAGGAGCTAGGATACGTAAACATAGCCTGATTTCCACTAGCCATAATTTTTGCTTATTTGTATGTCAAAATATCACAAGACACAATGCACTAATGCGACACAGCGTGGTGATGCGATATACAAGTCACTGATGTAGTCACATGATATCGTTGTTCGCTCTGATTGGCTATGGATAGTAGGCAGGGGCGCAGCAAGTGCGAAAAATAGCACCAGATCTATCTTGTGAAACAAGTCTCGTGGTAAGTCTAGTACCTCGCAGCGAACCAAATTTCCAGTATTGGAGCAGGCGTGGCAGCTAGCGCGGCTCCAAGTGAACAAAATTGGTTGAAAAATTGCATCGTATGCGGCGAGCTTTGCACGCAAAAATTTTATGTTTTCGCACTCAAAGTTGAATGTGGGCAAGCGGATAATTATTCGAAAATCTTAAAAATATTTCATATTCTGTCCAAATCAAATACAGATTTGCCAATTATTCCATGAAATATTGTCGTTCCCGTACGCTCGACTGATGATAATTGTGATATTAAATTAATCATAGTTACAATTCACATTTGGCAATTAACATTTATAGCACTACCGCTATTAATATCAACTCTAATTATTATAAATACATAATTAATAAACTTCATCAAAATTGTCAACAGCTTTCAGTAAAGCATTGTATTCATGTAACCCACAGAACAATCTTATAGTTCTTTCTATTTGATAACATGCGTCTTTCATAACAGAAGTGTCCTCCATTCTGTCGTTTCGCATTGCCGTGTATTTCTTTTCCTGCTTATTGCCTATCCAGAATGATTTATTCAAGAGTGAAAACGTTGAAATCGTCCCTACCACTTATTTCAGTTCTCTGTTGGTGCGTTCCTTGGCTCCTTTCTCTTTCTACCTCTTGTCAAGCGTGTTCGTTTTCTCTTTCAGGGAAAATAATATTTATTGCTGCAATATACAGAACAATGTATGTTAAAAAGGATGAAATGCAATCCGAGTGCTCGCATTATTTACTTTGTGTTGGGATTTTTAATTTTGGAATTCATCTCGAGTGCGGAGAAATGTGGTTGTCTCAAGAAGCGTTAATTTCAACAACACAGTAGCGTTCTCAGGGCTGTTATTACAAAGATATATTATTTGAACCAGATTCTTGTGTTCTGAATTTTAATAAGTGATAATTTTTCAACTGAGTCATAAAATTTCATTGCGTGCGATCTAATCGCATGAAATTATTCACTCTCATTGAAATAAAAAGCGGCTCTTGTCTGGATATGAATTACAGGACTGATCATTTCTTCACTTGAACATATGTAGATATAAGCCTTAGATTCACAGCATCCAAGTTGATTTGAAGTCTTTTTGGATTCAATGGTGATATACTGTATTGAGAATTGGACATGATTAACTGCAGTTTCCGGAAATATTTCGAGAACACTATAAGGGACAATGTTTCAATAGATGCTGCATTTACAAGACAATGTAATCTCACAAGTCGGTGTCATTACATGTGCTTTAAGCTGATTGATCATTACCTATATTTTCTTGATTTGATACCATTGGATCATCTACTCCCAAAACATGGAAAGCTCCTAATAAAGTCTTACTACAATAATTTCCAATTGTTTTTACATTGAGACAGCCTTTAGCAAGCAGATTTAGTTAAATCTGTCCAGGGACTCACGAAAAGTAGTTGTGAAATTGCGTGCACCAATGAATGAAAATTCTATATAGTTCTTAAGCTATCTGAATAAAAATAACCGTGCATTCCGTTCTAGTATTTTCTCATTCATATCATCTGTAATAACCTCCTTTAAATATTCTAGATCATGTCGTACATGAAATATTCAGAGCAATAACACATAGTACGTGAAGTATTTCATAATATCTGTGATGCGACTTGAGAAGATGAATAGAGTACTGTACGTATAATGGTGTTGATATAGTTAGAATGTTTATTCATGAATCTTATAACATTATTCTTAATTCTTCGATCAAAAGCACGAAACCAGTTATATTATTATTCAGGAAACTCATAATATTGATTTTTTTCTAAATAATTTTGTTTGGAATTTGCAATTTTAGGATCCTGGATATTCGAATGATTGATCTTAAGGGCCGTTTGAGACGATGAATTGAAGGTTTCAATGCTGCATTTTAATGCTAAGGAAAGTGCACTGTGCTGTACCTAAAATCAGAGTTCAATGCACTTAATTTTTTTGCATCAAAATGCAAGATCAAAATGCTAAGCAAAATGCAGCAATTGAAACATGAGATCAACCGATCATAACGATAGTCTTGAGCGTCAATTAATTAAGTGCGTCAACAATAATCGTTGAAAACAGTATTTATCATCGGGAACTTTTCAGGCGGAAGTTTATCATCCATCACTATTAGCTGGGATCATAACATAAAGTATTTAAATGCAATACAATATTTTGAAAGCAATAACAAAGACAACATTTCGGAGAACAACTTTTCATGACTTAGATTGAAAAACAACTAGCTTACGAAACATTTAAACTGAAAAAAAGAAAAACACCCAGTTGAATTCAGCTGCATTCAATTGGGTTTTGAATAATTTTCAAGATTTATGACTGTTATTAGTTTGAAAATTGATATTATGTTGTTTTTTTTTTTTTGATAATGGACAAATTTTCTCAAAATTATTTCTGTTTCCTATTTCCGACAGATTCTAAAATTTGTGCATTCTAAAAATGCCTTACTTCATTCGATTTCTCACCTTTTTGGGCTTATTTGTTCCATTTACTAGTTATTTCCTAACATCAGATGTAAATGATTGACTCATTTGGTGAAAGAATTCATACTTTGTAATTTCTCTTTGCGTCGTCTCACGAATAGGATTCTTCTGAGTTACTGCGATGTGCTTCTAATTATTTCCATTTCTTGAGCTCTTCCAGTTCAATATTTGTTCATGAGACAGTCTAGAGTGAGTTTAGAGTACAATACTAGAAAAAAATCTACTGAATAGTGTTAGATGCAACAACATAGTTCGGTCAAGTTAGCCCTAAAAATAGAGGTATCCTTCCACAAATTCCCAAGAAGCTGGAAATAGACACAAAGCTGTGAGAAGTCCCCATTGATCCCGTATGTGCGAAAAATTTTATGCGAGGTCAAAGTTCGCAAAAACGGGTCTCTTGGATTTTTTTGCGAAACGGGTAGTTCAATGATAAAATAGTTCAGACAAAAGTTATAGATGTTTTTATTTTCTACAAAAATGATTCTCACACTTTTCTCCCAAGGTTCGCCATTTCCAAGAAAAAGTCATTTTAAAGTTATATTCCCCATAATATGCACATGTATCCACGTTACCCACGAGGTACTGTACTTGGCGTGTACGGTCTTTTTATTGAAGTTTAATATAATATTAGGTCTTCTTATTCAACTTCTTCTTCTTCTCCCTCTTCTTCTTCTTCGCTTTCTCCATCTTTCTCTTCTGCTTCATCTTACTGACTTGACGAAAATTGTTCAAACAACGATACATCAGTTGTTTCATCGTTGATGTAACGATTGGCCTAGACAACTGATGCATGCTGGTGAACAAAGTAAGCCTACTTTCTTGCAGTCATATTTCGAATTACATCCTTTTTTGCAGATGCAAAAAAAAATATTAAGGAGTTTTTCTGGTGCAAGTGGAAGTAGAGTGTAGATGGATTCTAATGCATTATTAATAAGCTTCCAGTCCCATTCTTCTGGGTCCAGTTGATTACCAAGCCACACTTGAACCTGGTAATATACTTGATCAAAATGTTGATGATCATGAACCAATCCACACTCTACTTCCACCTGCAAAAGCTCCTTAATACTATTTTTTTGCCACTGCGAACAGGAGTATAGTTCAATTCGGCTGCAAGAAAGTGGACATACTTTATTCACCGACATACATCAACTGTCAAAGCTAGTCGGGTTCAAATACTGAATCTCCAACAGAAGATTATCCTTATATTAACGACGAAACAATTGATGTATCTCGCTGTTTGAACAATTTACGTCAACTCAGGAAGATGAAGATGAAGATGATAAAGAAGAAGAAAGTGGAGGAGTAGAACAAGATTAAGAAGGAGATCATATATTATATTAAACTTAAATAAAAAGACCGTGAGTAGGCCTGTTAAGGAGACCACGTTAAAATATACGCGCCAAGTACAGTACCTCATAAGTGGCGTGGAAACGTGTGCATATCATGGAGAATATAACTTTAGAATGTTTTTTTCTCAAAAATAGTGAATCTTAGAAAAAAAAAGCTGATACTATTTTTATAAAGAATTGAAAGATCTACAATTTTTGTCCAAGCTATTTTCATCTTAGAACTTAGAACTAACCGTTCCGCTGAAAAAATCCAAAAAACCCATTTTTGCGAAATTTAATCTCGCATGAATTTTTTTGCACACACGGGATCGATGGAGACTTCATACAACTTCATGATAATGGTATCTTCGACGATTATGTCAATTTTCAGTTTCTTGGGAATTTTTGCAAGGATGAATGTCTATTTTGACTGGATTAATAGGTAGGGAAAGCTGTATGTGACATGATTATAATACATTGCACTTACTTAGCGCATGAACTTTATCGAGTAGAATAAACTATGAGATTGCAGTTGCCGTTAGTGAATATAATAATTGAATTTGTAATGTTTACAATGTTGTCGAAAATTAATACCGGACTTGTGAGAATAAAAAAATTGTTACTCAGCCTACCTTGAATTGATCTTTTTGTAAATGCAGATATAAACTGTCAAACCGAGCTGGTACTACAACGACTTGATATTGACATTGACTTGATTTCTACTGTCAATTTGCCATGCAAACTGGACATGTGTCCAGTTAATATTTATCATAGATCTTATTTTAATAGAAGGATAACCTGACCTAGTCCCTATCATGTCCCTATTACAAATATTAACTGAAAACATGTCCAATTTGTGTGGCACATTGACAGTAAAAATCAAACCAATGTCAATGTCAAGTCGTTGTGGTTCCACCACAGGCCTGTGTCACTCTTATGGAAAGAAAAATACAAAGTTTGCGTATGTGTTAGTGAGTGTTAGTTATTGCACGGCACCGCACACTTGCCATGGCGCTAGTATGGCACCATTATTTAATATTATTGTGAGAGTGACACCATTGATTTTATTAGTGATGCCGAGTTGAGAAAATCTTGTAAGTATATAATCATCAATATTTGATATGATCTCGATATATTTGTCATTACTAATGTAACAAAATAATGTGTCATCATAAAAATTTTAGTATGAAATATACCCAATGTTATAATAAGAAGCTATTCTATCTGTAATATTTCTAGAAAATAAGTTCTGTGTGCAACTGGTCAACTCCCTGCCTATAAAGGAAAGAGTGGGCCTGTTCTGTTTTCCACGTGCAGAGGATTTGAGGAACAAATGTTCAGCGAATATGATTCGGAATGAGCTGAGAGAGTTGAGCTATCAGCAACTGCTTGATCGTGGCTATCGAGTTTGTGAGCTGCATTTTGATAATAGTCAATTCAAAAATAAATTGGAACAACGTCTCAACGTGGGTCAGATACCTCGTCTTGTACGTATTCCAGGTAAGACCTCTCCTATCACAGTAAAAATAACAAAAGTTCTGATAAAATGCACGTATATTATAGATGCACCTGATACTTCACGAATCGAACCAGCTCAAATCAATCCAGCTAGAATCGAACCAGCTGAAATCGAACCTACTTGTATTGATGTCACCAAGAAGCATGGAGACGTTGAAAATATTCCACTAAGGCCTGTGTGGAGGAAACTCCCGACCATCAACTTCACAATTCGTCAATGCATACAAGACTGCTATTTTAAATAATTCTGTTAGATGTAGTATCGGTTCGAATTGTGAGGATTACCGAATTTTACTATCCTATGTATTCAAAATCAATCTGATTCAGAATCTTTTCCGACATCCCCAAATTCGAATAATCCCATCCCATATGTTCTTCCCCAGACAACTTGCATGGATGCTGTAGCATCAGAGATAGATATTCAAACAACCTCTGGATATTTAATTCAAAAATTGCTAAATTATGAATGTGATTCATGTTTTCAGTTCTTTTGTTCTGAAAACGTAACTCACATCCATGATTTAACCGTTTTACGGGACTATGGGTCTAATGGGGAGTTTTATCTCAGATATGCAAGCGCAGAATTTCCGCAAATAGTCGATGATTGTGAAAAACAGATTTTTGCTTCGATTCCCAATTTCATTCATCCCCTGACATCCTATCCCATATAGACATCCACTGAATACCTTCTAATTTTTGTGAGCAGCATTGAGCAACCATGCAGAATAAAGTTATGCGATCATTACAATCAATATTATCAAGTCATTTTTCAAAATTGATTAATAAGAAAAATAGATACAGTGAGAAATAACGACGTTGTTAAGACTTTTTTGTCAATTATTGTAGATAATATTTTTTTTTCCATATTTTTTGTAACTCTTTTCTGTGTATGTATCATATTCTTTTGTAGTATAACAATTTAGTTTTCATTCACTATCGTGATCGTGAAAAGAGACACTTGTTTGCATTTTGAACTTGATATTTTAAAGTCAAATTCACATGAACATTTATGTTAACTTCAACGAAAGCAGCTCAATTCCTGATATCTGTGATTTTTCACGATAATCAGGACGATCGAAGATAAAACATTGTAAGACACACGTTTAAGAAATATCTAATATTATTTGCACATATATTTGTTTCTATTTGTACATTTGTATTCCGTATTTTTGTATATATTTTTCATAGTTTTCCTAATATTTAAATGTAATTTACTTATATGTTCAAATATATGTATATATTTGGGACAAAATTCTGGTTGATTTTAAATTTCACGATATTTTTTAATATAATATGAATTAGTAAAATTCAAATCACGCGCTTCAGAATTAATACGTGCACGGCACCGCTTGGAGCGCTCTTATGTTGATGTGAAACCTTGTAAATTTTGGTAGCATTGTACTGTCAAGTCTTCTCTCTATTGGTAGTCTTTGTGTCAAACGAATGAACTGCTGAAGTGCTAGTTGCTGTTGTTTTCTGCTTTTCATAGTCCACTACAAAATATTTTCAGAACGACCCTCGTGTTTCAATTTCTTCTTGACAAACTTGATCTATAGAATTTTGCATAAACATTTGAGTCAGATGGTGATGTGAGACAGATTTTATGTCATTATGACGGATGATCTGATCCAACAGATTTTTTTCAATCTCCTTGATAGTTGTCGTCTCATCAGGAACGAAAATAGTTCAATAATTTAATCAAAATCATCTTCATCAACTATTTTCTGAATTAGATCAGCAACACCTTTTTTCTCAGCTCACTTATAAGAAAATCTGAGGAATCTATTTACAATGATAGAATCAAACTGTTATATTGCATTCCTTGGAATTTATAGCTTCATGTTCTCAACGCTTTTAGTTTTAGTGATTTACATGAATCTTTTAAATTCCATTTTGAGCAAACAAATCAGAAAGGTGTGCAAACTCCAGCATTATAATTTGAGGTCAAGTATTCCAAGATGACGCTTGTCAAATAACAAGAATTGTCCGAATGTCATAATGGTTCTTCACACACTTCAACATATTTTGACAATATAAGCACACAACAAAGAAGTAGAAGCACAGAGCTCAAATAAATATCAGAGCTTCATCAAATGGCTTAATTATTGAGGCGGTGCTACAAGCATGAATTAACAACTGAAATATATTCAGAATTCTGGAATTTATTTGATGGTAGACCGCATAGTTCAGAGATAAGCGTGAGAAAAAGTTATTTGACCAATTTAGTACATTTATGAAAGCTTTGTTCTCAAAGATTGTCTTGCAAATTTTCATTCCGTTTAAAATACAGCCAGATTAATACTCCAAGGTCCAAATATTCCCTCTGCCCCAGTGAATTGTTTGAATATGCTCCAAAATTACCTTATATTCACATATTGTTTTTAACTTGTTCAGAGAGTATTTAATCCAATTTACTTCCTTCATACCGTAACGACTTTTTCTAATCGTGAGAAGATTTCATGTAGATATTATGTAACAAGAAATTAGCAGCTATTCAGACCTTATCTTTTATAAAATTATTAATACTTGCGAAGTCAAGAATGAAAAAAGTGCATCTATTGACGGCAAATCCTAGGCTTCAACTGACTTATAAAATTTAATACCATCTTTCCTGAACACCTGTATCTATGAGCTCAAAACTCTCAATGCGAGATGTAAATCATATATCAGATTATCCTTCACTCCGCATCATGAACTATTTCTCTTTGAATGAAAAGCATCTATAGATGAAAATTTCCAGCTTTGGCTTCTCGCTAATCAGTAGCGTGGTTGTCATCGGAACGACAGGGGGCTTTAGTTATCTTCGTTTCGGTGCGGGTTTCTTTAACGTTACGCAATCAATCATTCAAGCCGCGGTTGGATTAGTGTCAATGTCGTCTTATTCCGACTTAGGTTCCTTTTTACAGATTATTTAATTTTTATCCACC
Organism: Dromius quadrimaculatus; assembly: GCA_963989225.1. Taxonomy (NCBI): domain Eukaryota; kingdom Metazoa; phylum Arthropoda; class Insecta; order Coleoptera; family Carabidae; genus Dromius; species Dromius quadrimaculatus. Next base: position 9,990,633 of record OZ022325.1, on the reverse strand, counting down.
AACGCAAATGAATCCTGAAAACCTCAAGGAAAACGAATGCCGAGGTGTCAATCTCATTTAAAATGATTAAGTATTCTACTGTATCAGAAGGATTAAGGAAGATGACTTTGTTTAGCGAGTGAATGAGCTCGGAAAATTATCATTCTTATACAATCCGATTTTCCAATACGCCTTTTTTTAAAAGAATGATTCTTATCATAATATTCATAATCAACTATAGTATTACAGGTGCAATGGATTAGTTTCCTACATTGGATATTATTTCAATAATTACACCCTATACACGTATATATTATTTGAAATCGCTAGAAATGCAGTTTTGTTCGAATCTCATTCCCTATGGTCATGCTTAGAAATATCGATGCATGACCAGATAAGTGATACACCTATTCCCTATTGAGCGTTATTGAAACGCAAAACTGGAACTACTTTCTCTCTTGTACGTCCACGTTCAAGTCACCGTTGCCTGCCTGCCTTCTTTTGAAAAGCGCTCATGTGGAAGTATTTTATGGTTTATTTATTTTCACATTGAAATTCATAAGGTGCACCCTGAAATATTCCGCTTCGTAAGTTAAAACTTCTACAGAATTGTGAGTTAAACATGTTGTGTTTGAAAGAGCACAAAATGTTTTGTCGTAAATTTTGGTTACATGCTGATCAAATTACCAACTTGTCATGTTGTCTGAAAGATGGGGAGAATACATCCAGTTGAATTCATATTTTATTTATAAACAGACTTTCCATAATATTACTTCAATTCCTAGAATAAAATTGCTTATACAAGCAATGGTGCTGTTTCGAAGAATGCATTGCCAGGATACACAAAGACACCAAAAAATTTCCAATTAAAAATTATGTCAACCTCTGCATCCAAACTCAACAGATATATGACAAATTTTAATCCCAGTTTTCAGAGATTTTGAGATATTCATTGCATACTCCCCATATTTCTGAGACTGTTTCGCATTCAACTATTCGATCAAAAATAATGGGAGAAGTAGAACGCTAGATGAATACCGTCCAACATGTATTCCACAGGCCGGCCGGTCTCCCATATTTAATTATAAAATCCCAACAAAAATAAAAATTTATTGCAGTCACCTAACTTCGCTCTTTCGGAATGTTGTTTTAGTTCCCTGGAGCGCTTGACTCTCGTTTGTACGTTAACAGTTTCTTCACATAGTTCTGAATAATATATGTACGATATGGTGCAAATTTCGTACTTATATGTGCTTCATAATTCATCGTACTAATTTGCGAGGTTATGTCGACAAAACGGAGTGCATCGTTTTGAATGTGGTTCATCTGGGATCTCATATTAATGAAGTAAAAAGCCCAGCGCCATATTCATCTAAATTAAAACTTTCTACTTCTGAAAGACGCAAAAGAGCATATTAATCAAGTAGTCATATTTAATCACAATCTACCTGCTTTAGAATCATTTTAGTTGGGCGAACAAGTAACGCAGTGTAATAAAAAAAATTGGGAAAGCCTATAATACATTACAATTGCGTAAAGTTTCAAATTTAAGAATAGAAAACATATCCAATTCTTCACATTAAAAATTGTATTCCAAATAATAAATATTGTTCATGGAAAAAACTCTTATACTTACCAATAAAGTATAAATCTTCGTTGCCACATGATTCCATCTGCGCCCCTACAAATTTTTCTCGGTGAATGATCAAAGCGAATGTCATAACGATAATGAATTCATCGCTATGTGAAAATCTGAAGCGATGACATTCGGAATGCGTGCTCAGTGAGCCATTATCATTAGATTGGAAGATTTTTGCTCTTCAGTCTTGTGCACAGAACAAAATATAAATGAACCAAGAGTCGCGGCAAGAACTACGACGAAAGAGAACTAAATTTCAACCAGAGAAATGATTAAAAATGAAATAGAAACACAAATAGTTTTTTTTTCAAGATATGATTTTCAGTTTGAACGTTTGATGTTTCAATTTTATATTTTCAAGAAAAAGAAAGGAGATCTATATCGAACATATTACATACTAGGGAAGTCTAAAAATTTGCGGAAAGTATTTTCATCTTTTCATTATATTCTTCTATAAACTCAAAACAGTACACTCTCTAAAAAAATCTTTCCAACTTTACGCAGAATTTGTTGTTTTTAACATCGGTCGACTTCTTCCTTGACTCTGTTCTTTCATGTATGGGTTCAAATATCGGCCTCAAAGTCTGGACTGTAGGAAGAATAGTTTGATTTTTAGGATCTACATTATGTAGTACAGCTAGCGCAATTTGCCATTTGTGCGCAAGAGCATCAAAAATCAGTATTTTAGGCATCGATCTTTTGGAGTCTTTCAAGAGTTTTTTGTATTGTGACGAGGCTTCAATCATTTCTACAAACTGCTTCTTTTTAAAGGGCACCACTTGGTACTGGCTCTTGAGTACTTCCAACAATATATGAGTAAGATACTTGACTCAATGGTCGAGAACGGACCAATATTTTATATTGGAAAACAAGCTTTGGGTGGATGGCCTCCAAATTAGTTGGACTTAGTTAAAACAGGCTTCAAATTTCCAGGGACTGGGTTGAGTCAAGCTTCTGAACTTTGCAGGCCAAGCAGAAGAGGATCACAAATTTTTCACTTTGAAAATTGAGTTGGGTGTGGTAGGCTTCTTAATGACAATGAACTTGGGTGGAAAGTGGCTGATGATATTTACGCTTGGAAGGACCGGACATTGAAATTTTATTTGTGCAGTCCGCTAGTCTGAGGCAGTAGAGCCAACAAGACACCTCAGCCAAGATAGTATGTAAATGACATGCGTAGAGAGTCTATGTCATTCGTATATTATTATTCTCGCAGGGTATACTCGCACATCACAGCCGTCTCGTCCAGATCCGTTCTTTCTCTATGGATCTTGATAAAAAATGTAAAATCTTCTCAACAGGTGCATGTTACTGAAATCTCACATCTATTTCCCTACTTCCTCATTATGCGGATTTATCAACCTACCCTCCTAAATGTATTGAATTGCTTGATCAATGTGAAAACTAGAAGTGGCATTGAGAGCTACGATGACAAAGACAGATCAGTAAATCCTAAATATGCACGCAGACTCCAAGCGAAATAACAGCATACCTTTAAACACTTCTCTCCAGCACTCTCTGATAAATGATGAAGAATAATATTCCCTACTCACTGTTTTGCCATGTAGTGAGTAATCTACAAGGAGTGCCTTATCTTTGTCTCAGAACTTTGTGACAAGAGATTTTTCTGCGAGATACTTGGGTCGAAAGTAACCCAGCATATTCAAACTCTTTCAACGTTCTTCCATTTCTTGATCATATTGACAAACTTAAGATTCATTCATATCCACTATTTGATCCAACAAGTCAGATTAATTCTCTTCAAAGCGACAACAATATTGTGACTTGGTAAATTTCTTTTGAAGACATTTCCTTTAAAAAAGCTTACTTTCTAACCAACCAATACTCGATTTAACCAATTCCAAAATTCTAGAAGGTCAAAGTTTATCCTATAATCTGTACAGAATAACTAAACAAAATGAGGTCAGCGAATTTTGTGTATCATTTGAAAAAGGGCGGAATTTGAAGATGTACTAATACTCACCACGACATTAATAGTCCAGGAGCCGACCACATCGTATAGTCCCTGATCGGACTAACGGTCAAATTGTATATGAATTGATCGGGTGTTCAGTGGTCAAAAAGATGCCAGACTTTATAAATGCAGGGTCCTGTCCTAAGTGTCGAATAGAGGCCATTTCTGGCCAAGTTTTTCGACACAAGTTCCTTGATAAAACATACCATTGAAACTAGTATCAATCGATAGCGAATGTCAAATATCTTAAGAAAAAACTAGGGTGCCACCCCCTGTCCTGCCCAAAAAGGTGGTAGTCTCTCACAAGTGTAATACATTTTCATAATAAACTTAATGACCCAATTTCGATGCAGCTGTACTTTTCTCACTGAATGTACGATTACTTTTCGTATTGTAACTTGAGCCTTTCTGAATACGAGAATACCGAAGTGCTGCCTTTCACCCTGTCTAGAAGGCTGGCAGCCATTCTTTAAGTCTGTCCAATTCTCAGGTCCCAACTTGGTATGCAGTACTTTCTTATCGAATATTCGATTATTCTCTATAAATTGTAGCCTGAGCCTTCCCGAACACGAAGAAACTGAAGTGATGCATTTCGCCTTATCTGAGGGCGGCAGGGATTTCTGAGTGTAACGCATTCTCGTTCTCGACTTCATTAAGCTTACATTATTTTCTAATTCGAAGCTAAATACTTCCTAGACTCGGAAAATCAGGGTACATTTGATGAAAGAGATAAAGGGTGGGAGGCAGTACTTTTGTATTCTCGTGTTCAGGAAGGATCAAGTTATAATAAGAAGAAATAATCGTACATTCGATGAGAAAAGTACAGTTGCGCTCGAAACTGAGACTTGAAAATCAAATAATTTTAAGTGTGGCTGTCGCCCTTTCGGACAATTTAAATTCGCAAAAAAAATTGATGTTAGCTTGATCAGGGAAATATAATACGAGAATGGGTTACACTTAGTTCTTCTGGACAGGACAGGGGATGGCAACCTAGTTTTCCTTCAAAGTACTATCACTATCGATTGGTACTAGTTTCAATCGTAAGTTCTATCAGGGAAGTTGCGTCAAAAAATTCCATTAGAATTGGCCTTTTTCGAGACACTTGGGAAAGGACTTTGCATTTATAAAGTCTAGCATCCTATTGACCACTAAACACCTGACCGATTCGTGTATAATTTGGCCGTGAGTCTGATTAGGGATCATACGGTGCGGCTGGCTCTCCGACCATAGCTTAACATAGATTAAGTTCTCTCTCACTTGAGTATGAATGATAAACACTCACTTCTTCTCTTATTCCGTATACAGTAAAGTAATCAGAAGAGCTACTCATTAAAATCTTTTTTTTCGAGATGAACGAATTTCTGAACATCATGTGACTTACTTGTACATCATTGGAAATATATATAATACGATATGATTTTATATTTGATCATTCATATTATTGGATATATATCAAGAGATTTGAGGAATATGTCAAGTAAAATGCGCTTTGAGCCAAGTCGGTTGCTATGGAAACAGTAGGCCATTATTCTTATACTACAACATTCCTAAATACTGATTTCCAAAATTATACGACTACCAACAGATCTGAATTTATGCGCAAAATTAAAAAATAAGTTTCTACTGCAGTGCACTTCCGGTTTAGTCTATTGTTATAAAAATAGTATGCAATCATTCAGATGCTACAGCAGACTGAACTACCAAATTTCAATATTCTACACCTGATCGTTTCGAATTTATGCGAAAAATTTCAAAAGACTGTCAAGTAAAGTGCACTTCCGACTCGGTGGATCTCAATAAAAATAGGATATGAGCATCTAGACGGTATAATCGTCCTAAATACTGAATTCTAACAATCTACGTTAAATTTATGCGGAAAATTCAAAAAATGTTCCAAATAAAGTGCTCTTCCGGCTTAGTCGATAGCAATCATAATGCGAGGGGTATAACTTGATATTATAAAAGTGCCTAATACAAAATTAAAATATTTTACGACTGATTGCTTAGTATTTATGCGGAAAATTCTAGAAGTCTGTCATATAAAGTGCTCTTCCGGCTCAGTCGAGTATTACAAAAATATTAGATGACCATTGAGATGCTACAGCAATTCCAAATGCTGAATTCCAGTATCCTACAGCTGATCATTCTGGATTTTTGCGGAAAATTAGAAAAAAGTCTCAAGTAAAGTGCATTTCCAGTCGCAATCATAATGCAAGATGCACCATAAGATGATATAGAAGTTCTTCATACAAAATTTCAATATGCTATGGCAGATCATTCTATATTTATGCAAAAAATTGAAAAAAAGTTTCAAGTAAAGTGCACTTCTGGCCTGGCCGATTCATACAAAACAGAAGATAACCATTCTGATACAACATCAAGTTCAAACAGTGAATTTCAACATCCTATAGTTGAAAACTCTGGATTTATTAGAGAAATTCGAAAAAAGTTCCAAGTAAAGTGCACTTCCGGTACAGACGATTAGAACCATAATGCAAGGTGCATAGCTAGACCCTATACCAGTCATAAATACAAAATTTAAACATTATAAATTCAACCAGTTTTGAGATTTGTGAGCTACGCCCGCACGCACGAACGCACGCACGTACGAACGCACGAACATACGTACCGACATCAACCCAAAAATAGTCAAAATGGATTCAGGGATGCTCAAAACGGATATTTCCATCAAAATCTCGATAGATGAATTTTGTCGGTTTCACAATACTTACTTGTTACTCTGTACAAGTAAGTAAAAAGGAATTTATAAGAAAAGACCACTAATTGTAATGGCTAGCTAATTGCCCGAAGAGACCGACTCGGTATTATTTGCCAATTTGATCTCAAACAAAATTCAGAAGGTTATGATGGAATAACAGTTTTCATCACTAGACCATTTTCATTAACAGAAAATCGACTTACAAAGTGATAGTAGTATGATCGTACGAATAAACACACGTTATTTAAACACGAGCGAAGTAGAGCTTAGTAGCACATGTCTGTGGGAAAGCTGTGTTAAATACTCATGTCAATAATAACTGAAGTTACTTCAGTCCCGTGCCTAATGGGCCTGTGCGACCGGAAATACAGGTTTATCAATGTTTAGCATCATGGTAACTTGTTCATCAAATGGCTTTTTGATTTCGGTTGTAAAAGAAAATATTTGAATAAAGAATTATGATAATTTGAGTAACTGAAAGGTACCTTTTCATCACAATTAGATTTAACTCATCTCACACTCAAATGTCACTTAAATCTGATTGAAATACAAACTATTAATCATCTTCAAGCTCGTTATGGTTTGTAAAAAATATGTATGAAGTGTGTTTAAGTCATGTCTCTAAATTTGATCTTGAAGACTTGACTACAAACCATAGAAATGTATTTATTACTATACTTATCAATAAGCTCTCGTGATCGTCCTGACAATTTGGACCTGTTCTTTGTCATATCTTTTCAAAATGACATCCTGTTCCTATAGATATATCATTGATTACTCTGATGTATAGTGTTTCTACACTATCAATACATCCTTGAAATCCACAAAAATAGTATCAAAAACTCTATTCTGCTATCTGATAGTAGATTTCAATCAACATTTCTCTTATATGTCATCGGTCGGGTAGCAAATCAATTTACACATAATTTCAATTGGAACACATCAGTCTTTCATACAATTTCTTCAATAAAACTCTCCACCTCTATCTTTTTCATTTTATGGAGCACTTCATTTTTCCCCTAATTCTCCAGCTGTCAGATGAATTCCAAGATCCTGTATCAGCCGTAAACGCATCAGATTTGAGTGAGTAATAATTTATTTGTGAAAAAGAAGCCTTTCGTGAAAAAAACAGACATGAAATGAGTTCTTGCACAATCGGCGATCGTGGGAGTCACGCAAAGTGAAGAATAAATGACTATAGCGTGAGCATGTTCAAAAGAAGAAAGGATAATTATCTCTAATGTGAGAGAAAATTCTCAAGAGGAGCCGTTTAGAACTTCATTTTAAAATTCTGTTTTGTCTAGGTTTTTGTGGAGATTATGAAGCTCTTTCATCTCATCGTCACATTAAAAGATTCTAGATTTCTCTGATAAGATGGTGAACTGTGCAGCATGCGCAGAAAAGTACTTCATGAAGTATTCCAGAGGAAATATATAATATGCAATATTCTTGGGCGACAAAAAAGAACAGTTGTAACAAAAAATCTATGGTATATCTGATCTGCTGCATTTTTATTGATGCTGGGTTAGAATAAGAAATAGCAATTAGTTTTTGAATAGTTTTCTCTATTAAAAATCTCAATGAAGCGGCCTGTATAGTCCCATATTATTCTCAATAATGTAGGTAAACTTGGTAGATTGAGGACAAAAGAAATATTTTGTTCTCAGATACTCAAAAATGATGCGCATAACAATATGAATACATATTATAAGATCAAATATAGTACAGTGTAAATTAAACCCTTAACTTAAACTTGGGTTAAGAATGAGTTAAATCAACTGTAACAAATATCGCGTGTGTTCATCCCGTTAGTTGTGAAAAAAAAAGAAGACGGACGATCATTTCCCGTGACGTACGTTTGAATCTTTGACCATCTGTAGTAGATATATATAAATATTTATCTGACACGTTGAAGCTGTTGATCAATTTATTAATAGTCCTAACAGCAGAGCAATTCACATGATGACTAAGTACGGATACTTTGGATCAACTTTTGTCACATATAAGAATATTGTTAGATAATCAATCTAATTTTTCCATGAATAAGAAATCAGTGTTGTGTATGGTTTACTACATTGAATTGTATACCTTGTATCAATCTTTGTCTCAAACCTTATATTGAGCATTATTTCACCCCCATTAATTTCTGGAAATTCAATAGAACGTAATATATCGTTTCTAATTATTATTGTGATGATAAGCTTTGGACATTCATATATATTCATTAGAACTATCCACTGTGATATTTGAACTGCTGCTTACTGTATTCAACTCCACTGAACCTGCCACATCATCAAAGGATCTAGCTAGGCGAAAACTAAAGCTTCACTAGATCGTAAGAAAGATATGTTGTCTATAGCTTTGTATACTCGAAGGTCCGAACGTGCTTTGCGCACTTGGCGAGGTTTCCGTTGAGCTTTCGTGAAGCATTCGTTCGCTCATATGGCTACTCGGAAGCTCAGCTGCGTCGGACAGCTCACCAATTACAACTCTGATGTATTTCTGGTCTGCTTCTCTCTAATGACACAAAAATTAGCTGTCCTAATTTGTCTGACGTCCGTTCATCGCGAGATATTGAATTAGCGCCATCTCGGATATGGATGGTATAACATTTGCCGGAAGTGACTGGTGCGGTGTAATTGAGACAACTTCACTCCGATGATAATTGACGGATAATTATCAAATTTCCTTCGTTTTTATCAAACCGACTTATCTTCATGTTACACTAAACTCCAACTGGAAAATTTAATCTAGAGAATAAATGAACGACCTATTTTTATCTGACAACTTCATAATAATGATGATAAGCTCTTCTGATAAAATGTTCCCACCAGTGTTATATTGGCGCAGACAGTCAACCCGTAAGTCAGTAAAAAGCTTATATCTTAGAGTGATCTTATCACAGATTCCGATTTAAAATCTTCAATAAAGCAATTACTAGCTCCAATCTTTCGATTTTGTAACAAAAATGCAGAAAGCTCAATTTTTAAACTGAATTGTATTCTCAAAAGATCATCACTTATTGCATAACTGTAGATTGAAGTATCAAATCAATGAATTTTTGTCGATACTCAATCAGATCGAAAGTAGAGAATTGATTAAAAACAACTTGTCATTCCTGCATTTTTTGTTGTGGAATTACTAGATGGGTACATTAAGAACATTTTCGGGGCTGTATTACTGTCGTAATTCACTATAATGCTTTTTCTACCTCTACTAATATCAAAGATAAGAGAATATCAAATACTAAACGGCAAAGATGGGCACTGTCGTGTAGTACTTAGCAAAGCTACATTAGGATGAAGAAGGGTCCTGAATTCAAGTCATTGTTACAAATAACGGCTTAAATTACGAAATTAGTCTGAATTTGTAGTGGGCTCTGCAGGGATCGATCTACAAAACTCACATTCCCTTATCACAAAGAGAAGATGCTCAACTAAATGTTTAGTATTTAGGTAAATTCTCTTCTATTGAAAATCAGAAGGTCAACCTTTTCCAATTAAAAGTGATTTTTTTTTGTGAGAACATATTTTCTTGAAGCTGTATCTTCTGATGAGGGGACTAAATTATAACCATTTTGGTTTTTTAAGACCACTCATCATCATTTATTGGATGGATGGGATTTTCCACCTTTTCTTCCTCTTGTCTTTTAGGCAATAGTTCTTTAGTTTTGCAGTTAACGCTATAGTTTTTGTATAGTTCGTTGGAAATAGTCGGAATAACATCATTTTCCAGAGTCGTGTATCTTTTCTATTTCTAAGTTTGGCAAACCCATTTGTTCGAGCCGTTTTTAGAACGATTGTTCATCGGATGGAAATCTTGAAAATATTTACATCATAGCATAGCAATAAAAATAAGTAATGTTTACTTATTTCAGTCATAACAACAGTTACTTCAGGTTATTTCATTGTACTTACTTGTGCAGTGTAAAATTCTCGATGAATCGGGTTTCTTTCCGCAAAACATGCACTCGATCATTATGTTTCATAAATAAAATACCGTCAAACCAAACAGCTGAATTTTAAATATCGCGGCCCAATGCGGTATTGATCTGTCACAAAACCTCAGTTTTTGCCAAGATGGCGACGCTCAATTGGAGACGCATCTCAGCGGCCTAAATCCAATCCAGTGTTATTATAGAGATCAGTGGTAGGGACATATACTTGAAGTCCATATTGGTAGATTCATCGAACCTTGTGATGCAGTTAGCAGTCATCAACCCACTTTGTTTCTGTGAAGAGTACGCCAAAGAGTATATTTCAATTAGGTGAAAATCTTTGTCCATTATAACATCTGACTTCGGTATTATGGCTATTTTCCAGTCGGATTATTGAGGAATTTGTCTTCAGCTCGAATTTTTGGTATTATCTTTCTGGGAAATGACTTTTTTTATGTGCTCGCAGATATACTATCAACCAAAACGAATACTTCTATCATCTGCAAAAATTTCTTGTGCCCTGTAATGAGCACGAGTCTTATTGATCTAGGCTAACTGTATCAATTCCAAAGGTGACAATATCTATTTTTTTATGTTGCTATTGTCAGGTACCCATCTATAAGTATAATCGAATTGGGAAACTCTAAGAAAACGACAGGTTGTATAATTTGAAATATATGAACTTTTGCGCTGTTGATAAGAGCAAAATGTATTGTAGAAGGACCACGACTATAACAGTATATTCTTTAATAAACATTATACGAAAAAATTTTGTATAAGTATTTGATCCGCCCATTAGAAAGAACAAAAAGTAAAATTGTTCTTTCAACATGATTGCATTTCAACTTTATATACATATAGGCTATGTGCAAGGGGGCGGAGTTTGAACAAATATCGATGCGAGCGCTCATGGTGAGCACAATTGTAAACATCGAACTCCATTTCTCAGAATACGTCATTGAGCTGTCATTGAGCATTGTAGTTTAAAAGTAAAAATAATTGCATATAAAAAATTGGAAAACGTTTGTTCTGTTTCAGGCTATTGTGTTAGGGATGATTCAAGTGAAATATAGTGTCATAGATTTCATGTACCCAGTTATAACATTAAAAAAACGGCTGAAGTGAATCAAAGCGGTAAAGAGAATATTGTCTGTCTTTCATTATTAATCTCTATTACAAATATGTTTGTAATTCAATTGTGAAATTAGAAATATTCATTATCGATTTGGGATTCATGAATTTACCTCTACCTCTAATTTGTAAGATGTTTCAGTGATAGAAATTTGTCAGATGCACTTCGCAATAATTTTGTTGTTAATATTGTCCGCAACATATTCTTCAACATGTTTAATATGGCAAAACTAATTTCACGTTTTTCTTCAATGCTTCCTCGGTAAAAGGGGTACAGTGTTTGATAAATACAAACTTGATCTGCAAGATCATGGTGTCATAATTTGAGGTTACCCTGTCAATTTGGACGGATTAGGACGTTTTCTTTATAATAGGTACATTATAATTGCAGAAAAAAATACTCAAAATGAATAATTTCAACCTACTTTTTATGCTATGCAAGTTATATTATACGCACAGAGCTGAATTGAATAATATTAGTACATTTCAGAAATTATAGGTATGAAACAATGATAAAATGGAGTTCAATCGTTCTTCATTGCCCGCTAGAGGCACTAGTAGACTTCATGCACGTAGCCTATAGCCCAGTCAAATGAGGGTTTTACCTCGGAATGAGAAACAATGAGCTGGAAAGAAGTACAAACCTTTATTTTGGCATTCTGAAAGTTGTCTCAGAAGTCTCATGGAACCTCGTGTCTGCATCATGAATTATTCAAGGCTAAATATCGTAAAAATCGGTTTTCTGCAAATATCTTGGTTTCTATGATTCCAATAATTCTGAGATTCATTACAAAAATTGGGGAGCATAAAATTTGCACCGTCAATTTTTTTAAATGGAGATTCAAAATGCGGAGAAAAATGCAGCCTTTAATGCACCGTGTTAAACGGCCCATAGAGTATAAGAGTTCAAAAATCAAATTAAATCTTTTCTTTTATGTGTATGAATGTTTCGCTTGATTTAAGTTCAAATGCAATTGATAATATTATCCGTGATTGATCCTAGAAGTTGTCTCAAAAATCTCATAAAATCTTGTGTCTCCGTTTTGAGTTATTCGTGGTCAAAGGTCTCGAAAATAGTTTGTTTGCAAATATCTCGGTTCCTATGGCTCCAATAATATTGGCATCTATCACAAAAATTGTAAAGCATAAAGTTTGCAACAAATTCAGCCTTAAAAATTTTTTCATGCGCTCAACCGTTTTTGAAATAGAGCGCGGAGAATGCGCAGCGCTCAGCCATACATACTGTGATGCAAGAATGGGGTTGAGTGCTGCGAAATGAATTTCACTGAAACTAGTGACAACAATACTACCATTGGCTCCAGATGAATTACTGAAAACAATACTTGGCAACTGCAAGAATGGTTGTGCTGCATGCTGCGGGTGCAGAAAATCACGGTGGCCAGTGTAATGGGGGAGCAATGCAGTGTAATCTATATTAACAGCATCAATATCAAATTAAGATAAACTATAAGTCTTTAATTACACAGAGTAGGAATATTATTCAAAAAATATACCAAATGATATGAAATATCAATAAATATAATGTATTGACCAATGACTAATACAAATTATCCATTATTGAGGATATTTTAGTGATTTACTGACTTTCTACGAGGTTTTATCTACCAAAACTCACGATTGACCTTGCATTTCAGTATGTATGGCTGAGTGCTCTGCGTTCCCTGCGCTCTATTCCAAAAACGGTTGAACGCATGAAAAAATGTTTGAGACAAAATTTGTTGCAAATTTTATACTCTACAATTTTTGTGCTTAATGTCAACATTATGGAGTCATGAAAACCGGGATGTTTGCAAAAAACCGATTTATGCGACTATTAACCTCAAATAACCCAAGACGCAAACACGAGATCTCATGAGACTCCTTAGACAGCTTTTAGAATGCCAAAATAAAGGTTTGTACAAATTTTCAGTTGATAATTTCTAATTCCGAGGTGAAACCTAAATTTGATTGGGCTTATAATACATTGGTTGTAAACTTTCGAGAATATATCTCTGTATATTCAATAGTAATATGTAATTTTTTGCAGAGCTAACAACAACTTGTTAGTTGCACCCTGTCTTCCAAAAACAGCTCATTTTGTCTAAGACATTTTGTCCCTTTGGTCACAAATTTGAGCCAATTATGAGATTATGTATTCTCAAATCGCTCTTGCCCTGTTGCTATTGAGTTTCAATTGCAACAAGTTCGTAATGCTAGTGTCACAATTTCGATGCATTGAGAGAAAATTTATCGTGAAAATAATTGTGTAAATTTTTCCATTTTAGTTTTCTCACTCTGTTTCCTTCATTCCTTTTTTTACATTCCATTTTTTCGGCAATTTCTTACTTACTTGTTCTGAGTACAAGAAAGTATTGTGAAACCGACTAAATTCACCTATCGAGATTTTGATGAAAATATCCGTTTTGAGCATCTTTGAATCCATTTTGACTATTTTTGGCTTGATGTCGGTACGTATGTGCGTTCGTGCGTGCGTTCGTGCATAACTCACAAATCTCAAAACTGGTTGAACGTATAATGTTGAAATTTTGTATTTAAGACTGGTATAGGGACTAGTTGTGCACCTCGCATTATGGTTCCAATCGTCTGTACTGGAGTGCACTTTAATTGAGACTTTTTTGAATTTTTCCAATAAATCCAGAATGATCAACCGTAGGATGTTAAAATTCAGTATTTGAAATTGATGTTGTATCAGAATGGTTATCTGCTATTTTTGTATGAATCGACCAAGCCAGAAGTGCACTTTACATCAAGCTTTTTTAAATTTTTTGCATAAATCTAGAATTACCAGCCATAGAATATTGAAATTTGGTGTTTGAACTTGTTGTAGCATCAAAATAGTTATCTACTATTTTTGTATCAATCGGCCAAGCCGGAAGTGCAGTTTATGAGTATAACAGACATCCAAAATTAGCCGTATAAAACAATCAGTACAATTGAAATGATAAGGTAGGCAATAATAATCTGTTGTCAATTTTTTACTTTTGCTTGACATTTTACATGTCAAAATATTTTTCCTTAAATTTCATTTCATAAGCATGACAAAAGCTACAAAATTGGATCAGAACAAATATATATACTTACTTATCAAACCTCTTTAAGGCATGAGAAACAAAATGAAACCTTGAATCTCGACTATCTGACGGTCTAAAAGTACAATGAAATATTGTGCAACCGACAAAATTCACATATTGAGATTTTGATGGAAATATCCGTTTTGAGCATCCCTGAATCCATTTTGACTATTTTTGGCCTGATGTCGGTATGTATGTGCGTATGTATGTGTGTATGTGCGTAACTCGCAAATCTCAGAATTCGTCGGACGTATAATGCTGAAATTTTGTAAAACAGACTGGTATAGGATCTAGGATCTTGATGTGCACCTCGCATTATGGTTGCAATCGTCTGTACTGGAAGTGCACTCTACCTTATACTTTTTCTGATTTTTTCGCATAAATCTAGAATGATTAGTTGTAGGTTACTGGAATTCAGTATTTGAAATTGCTGTAGCATCCAAATGATCATCTCCTATTTTCGTCCCAATCGATTAAGCCGGAAATGCACTTCATATTACAGAATTTTCGAATTTTTCTCATAAATTTGAAATAATCAGTTGCAGAATATTGAGATTCCGTATTAAGCACTTTTATAGCATCTAGTTGTACACCTTGCATTATGGTTGTGATCGGCTGAGCCGAAAGTGCAGTTTACTTGAAACATTTTTTAATTTTCCGCATAAATCCAAAACGATTGAACGTAGAATATTATAATACAGTAATCAAGATGATAGTACTGTCTAGATGCTCATATCCTATTTTCATTGAGATCGACTGAGTCGAAAGTGCTCTATAATTTTGCGCATAAATTCCGAACTGTTAACCGTAGAATTCTGGAAATCAGTATTAAGGGATGTTGTAGCATGAGAATGATGACCTTTGATTATATATATCCAATGATGTACAAGTAAATCACGTGATGTCCTCGTCAGATTTTTTTTCAGAACTATTTTTCTCTCCATTCTGCATACATTTTTCTCTATATACAAATAACGTGAATCTTGCTTGAATTATGCTCGCGAACGATGTTGCAATTCCATCTTCTGACACAAGTAGAAATAAATAAAAAAAAATCTATTGGAAACGTTACATAAACCGACCTTTATTTCGGCACTTTGCCTTTGCCCTTGACGGGGCAAGTGAGAATTGAATATCAGACATTTTTCAATTTGGTGTATATTTATATACAATATCGTTTTCAGCGGTAAAATAAAATGGGACAGTCTGTTATAAATTTAGCACTCCTTCTCCATATAAACTTCAAGCATGCCAAACCTCACATTCTTTCGTGCGCGCAATATGCTTGAAACGGGGTACAAAGCTTTATTTCCACGTATTAATATATAGATCTTCATGTCTAGTAGTAACTTCACACAAAATCTCATCCTTTTTTGAACTGGAGTGCATCATCGACAGCATTACCGGATTATTCACTCTAAAAATGGCTGAGGATATCAGATTTTAAATTTGAATGGAGAAAAGTGGAATAAACTAGAGAGAATATGTTATAAAAGGTGGAAATTCATGGAAAAAAAGGTGTTGGTGGGACAAACTAAGTGCAAAAAATGATGTATATTCAGTTATTAGATATGAATCGTAAATTATAATTGATGATAATTTATAATAGATGGTAGATAGAAAAGTAAAACAAAAATTTATGACAATGATATCCTTGATGCGGTCTGATTGCAAATCGATCTCTAATCTGTAAGAAGTATCTCACTCATATCACCAAACACAGGATAAAAATTTGGATTTCTGAATGCAAAATTCCTAGGGTCGATATAAGCCACTACGTTTCTACTCTTTCGGCTATTTTTTCACATCTGCATCATATCGACTATAATCATTAATAGTTACTCTTCGATACGAAACAACGGAACAACGTGGATGTTGGGATTTTTGATTATTTCAAGACATTCAGGAATCCATTCAGCCGATAATTTTTCTTCACTATAATCAAAATGGACAGTATTGAAAATTTTTGTGGTATGTTTCAACCCAATTCGTCGATATTCTGAGACAAATTTTATGTATAACATCAATATTCTCGGGGAATGACACTGAAACAAATCTTCCAGATTGGTCTCTATAACTGATGTCGGCTCCTTCTCTCTTGAAATTCACAATGCAGTTTTCTTTCATATCGCGATAGGAAGGAAATTGTTCCTCCAATTTTATGAACGTATTTTCGATCGATATTTGATTTATTCAAAAATTTTGATCAGTCACATTTTGCTCAAAAAAAGTAGAATAAAATCTGAATCATCAAAGACTGTGCACCTATCTTCTAAATGTCAAACTACTATTCATAGAACAGTTTCTCATATGATATTCTACTATTTCTTCAAGTAAGGAATGAATTGCTGCAATCTTGCTACGTGAAGAAGCCTAAAAAAAAACTCTGTTTGTTTGTTTGGTTGAAAGTGCAAGAATGTGAAAATCTAAAAATTAATGTGAAGATTACATTTCTTCTTTGTTAAAGTTTCCACAACTCTCCGAGTTCTCCGAAGACAAATGTTAAAATTTGCAAGTATAAAACATTTCCACTGCAGTGATAACAACAAGATTTCTTTTATTTGTGCCTTGTGTTTTTAAAGCAAGTAGTCTTTGTCGTGCTCCTTGACTCTGAAAAGATATTTGTCTGCTGCTCATCGTGTCATTCTTGATTGTGACAGCGCCCCCCAAGGGAAATTATATGAATAAGACACTAGAGGCTGGCAATTCGCACGCGACATGAATGTTCGTAAACATTACACGTTTCTCTCATTTTAATGTCAAAGCACGACTCATTTACTATTTATACGAATCACTCTCAAGGAATACAAGCGACAGATAAGAGCAATATCACAACACTTAATTAAATGAAAAATGCGTATGCTTTCTCACTGAATGAATGATTCTGGAAAGAGAAAGTATTGTACTAAAAGAAACGAACTAATGATAATACATTCGGGTACGTTTTAAATTGCTAAAAAATTGAAGAGCATCAAAGTATGACGAGAAATCATAGCTAAGCAATGGTCCAAAAAGTTGAGTAACAACCTAAAGTCCAATTTTATGAGGCATAGCGTCATACACTCCCCGCATAAAGAGTGCATTACTATTCTTTTCAAATGATACCGAAGTCATGCTCGAACTCAAAGTGCAACAAAAATCTGTGCTGTGTGAGAAACATCTTTACTTTCTATGGTACCGTAAAATATATCATCACACTCACTGATTTTCTCGCACATTAAATTGTCGTAAATTCGCTGGATTCAGCGCTTAGCATTTAGGAGCATTGCACCTCATTTTCATTTCAAGAGTCAGTCAAATCGAACGAAGCCAGTTGAAGTAAAAAGAATCTAAATGAAGCTTCTTGGTTTATCTGATATATAGCCACAATAAGTATCTTCGCTCTTGGTTATTTTTGGTTATTTTTGTTAAAAATAAACGCCTTGGACGAATCTAGAAGCCAAGTAGAAACTATGATCATGTAGGAGGACAGAGACGGAGAAGAATATTATTTCTGGAGGAGGTTTTAGTAGAGAAAATTCACCTTCTTGATTATTCTGCTTACAATTGATTCAATTCACTTGTATAAACTCTTAAAGTTCCTGCTAGTCGCTTCAAAGCTCGCGAAAAATAACTACTTGTTAAACATGATACTCAGAGAACAATTTCAATTTAACAGCCAGACCAAGAGTCGGATGGAGGATCATGAATACTTCGCTTACTATCAAGCGTACAAATAAAGACATAGCGCTCTTACTCACAGCGATATTTTAATTGTGCCTGGAGAACGTTCAGCCCCTACGATAGGTCTGACTGTTTACAAATAGTATTGAAATTGTTCCCTGAGTATCATATATGAAAATTATGACTCAGACTATAAGTGAGATCATGTCATTTTTTTGCGAGCTTGAAAGCGTCTAGTAGGAATTACCGCCGATGGAAAGTGACTGGCCGAGTTGATTATCAATATTCAACAATATTCTTTAAACATACTTAAAAATCAACACTCATGGCCAGTTGCACCACCCTCACTTATCTTTAAGGGAGGAATAATAATCGTAGTAACAATTATCCACACAATAGTTGCCATAGATATTAAACTTTACTCAAAGTTAAGTGAGGGTGGTGCAACTGGCCATCAGACTCTGAGTGAGTATTGTTTTGATGTACCTTTGGCACCTGGTATCTGTAAATTGGCCGTCGGCACAAACTAGCAAGTATGCGTATAATCAAAGTATATACTAACACTACTCTATTCCACACATTTTGCTCCTCAGAAAATAAATGGCGGGCCTGAGGTCTTGCTCTATAATAGTAAATCCAAGAAAAAGCGAGATAAGAAAATCTAATTCATTAAGAGAATGATAGTGATCAGCCCTAAAAAAAAAGACTGGTATACAGAATTGCAGATTATTTCTTGATTATTGGCATAATAAGTTGCTCTGAATATTGAAAATCACATACAGTAATAAATAAATCAATACGCCTTTTACTGATTTCTGTATGTGGCACACACAGATAATGTTGTGTGTATTTGGAAAATTGATATTTTGAGATATAAGTATGGTTATTAATCGACAAATACGAGGATTTCAGTTGAAAAAACATCACAAGGGAGATTTCTAGCCATCATAATCGATTAGAGACTTCTAATCCGGATTTCCAGCATCATCCGCCAGAATCTAATCTATCTTTATACTTATCTTTGTGAATAAACAGATGAATATTACTTTAGGGATGGAATACTAATGTTTGGATCCAATAATCGCAATGAACCTATAAATAAATAGGAATAAATACAGTTGATATATTTAATGACTCAAACGGATATTAAACGAGGATAATAGACCAAGCGTGCAATAGAATGGCGGTTGGATTAGATATGTTATTATTATCTTAATGTAGTCATTCAAATTCATATTTTGACATTTATTGTATTTTCATGGCCCATTAATTAAGGAGAGAATCAAAACACCACGGCACCTCGAATGACACAGAAAAGTTGTCAAGTTTATAAGCTATAAACTAAGATGAACCAAATATTTTGAAAATATATTTGCTGGATACAAAAATCGATATTTATATATCTAATGACCAGTTGCACCGCTGTCTTTAAAATTCTAGCTGTCGCTTAACTGATTAATATTTTTGAGGTCATATCTGACATAAGATTGCTGACATTATTTCAGTTCGATATTTTTATCTCCCTAACCAATAATATAATAGGTAAAGTATTGTAATCGTGATTTTTTTACAGTTCGAGATTTTGATGAATGTACACGTTTTAGACTCTACTGAAACCGAAAAACATAATTTAAAAAGAAGTCGGTCTGTCAGTCTGTGTGGAAGCACGATAATTCTCGACTAAAATTTCATATTCAAGTTTTTCATCAGAAAGCCAGGCTCAAGTTTGTAAAAGCTTTTTTCAACCATTGGTACTAATCCTTGAGCAATTTGAGAATGAGAATCATGATGTGGAGTTTGTTATCACTCATACTTTGACGTCACATGCAAACGTTCGTCAGCTGTTTTTTTTTTTTTAAATAAGTAATTTGGCTCTATCGTGCTCGGTATCAAATTAGTAGAAGTGTCAAAGAGGATATTTAAACGATTGTCAATTGCTTTTTGTTCAAATTATATAGATTTTGTCCAGTTTGGTATCAATTTTAAGCTCTCGAGGAGAGGAGCTTAGTAAATATCAAAAATAGATAATTAGTGGAGTCCACGTTACCATCTTCAAATTATACTTCCGGCGAGCAAATCACTGGCTCAATATGACAAGGTTCTATGCGACATTTTTTATGATTTTCGGATTTTGGTATAATAAAGTTGTATGATACGTCGACCTGCATTTAAACTTTGTCGACAGATTATTCTGATGCGCTGTTACTCAGATATAAAATATCTAGGGTGTATGTTTTGAAATGATATATTTTCAGTCTCATAAGTGTATGTTTATACATACAACCTGGTAGTTCTTGAAAAGATATCTGTGTGCAGTAGTACAGATATATACAACCCTGTAAAATTTTGAATCGTATGGAATCTTACATCATTATGCAAATGATTCCGCCAGATTTTCTTAGTTATCAAGAGCAATCTCAAAATTTAAATCATAAATCAGTTCCATTCAATAAGGTCAAAACGCTGCAGTGCAGCACATCTCACTATGTAATAGAATATAAAATTTCTTACCGGAATGGGAGCTTTGAGACTGTGCAGTTAAAAAAAATCATTACGAAATCCTGGGAATATCAAAAATATATTTGACGCAAGAATGAATGTTTCAAAGTAAAAATGACCAGATAGTAAAATGGCATCACTTACATCATTGATGCCATAAATGTCCGTCATGGACAGAGTGTGAGTACTTCAAAATAATTTCACCAGAAAACATATGGTTATCAATTTAATTTGTGAGATAATATGGATATGTAATCATAAAAAGCCAAATAGATGTTACACTGTTTCTAATGTATGCCGTGCATATATAAGTTTTAAGCGTATAAGCTACGTGCATGAAGTCTACCAGCGCCTCTAGCGGGCAATGAAGAACGATTGAACTCCAATTTTATCATTGTTCCATACCTATAATTTTTTTAATGCGCTAATATTTATTTAATTCGACTGTGTGCGTATAATATAACTTGCATAGCATAAAAAGTACGTTAAAATTATTTATCTTGAGTATTTTCTTCTTCAATTATAACGTACCTATTAGAGAAAACGTCTTAATTCGTCCAAATTGACAGGATAACCTCAAATTAGGACACCGATGATCTTGCGGATCGGGTTTGTATGTATCAATCACTGTATCCCTTTCACGAGGCAGCATTGAAGAAAAGCGTGAAATTAGTTTTGCCACATTAAACATGTGGAAGAATATGTTGCTGCCAATATTAACAACAAAATTATTGCGACGTGCATCCGACAAACTTCTATCACTGAAACACCTTACAAATTAGAGATAGAGATAAATTCATGAATCCCAAATTGATGACGAATTTTTCTAATTTCACGATTGAATTACAAACATCTTTGTTATAAAGAATAATAATGATAGACAAATAATACTTATATTTATATTTCTTTTCACTTGAAAAAGGCAACACTTTGCTGTCGAAACTTTGTGTTTCTAATAAATTACAGAACTTATACCCAATAAAACATATTTATAAATAATACTCTATTTACCGCTTTGATCCACTTCACTCGTTTTTTCATGCTATAACTGGGTACATGAAATCTATGTGACTATATTTCACTTGAATCATCCTTAACACAACAGCCTGAAACAGAACAAGCGTTTTCCTTTGTTTTATATGCAATTATTCTCACTTTTAAATTACAATGCTCAATGACAGCTCTGAGAAATGGAGTTCAATGCTTTTAATGGCGCTCACCATGAGCACTCGCATCGATATTTGTTCAAACTCCGCCCCCTTGCACATAGCCTATTCATAATATGAATTCCAGATGTCAAAATTTTCAAATGCCGTTTACTCAAAACTATGTTCACTTATCATAGAACCTTGTAATATTGAGCCAGCGAAATGTTGAAACTGTATGTTCCAATGAATGAATGACCTCGAAAATCCAGAAAAAACTCTTCCTTTTCAAAAATTATTATTTTTTGTAAGAACTGAAAATAACCGCCATCTGTCACTTTAACAATGACAGCTGTCACTTTGACAATGGCAGCTGTCACTTTGACAATGACAGTTGTCACTTTGACAATGAAAGCTTTTACTTTTATATATGCAATTAATGGATGCGACACTCTGTATTTCTGAAACAGCGATGAAACTGGCCATGAAATTAATGGTCGGAGAAGTACTGTATGGCCACAGTGGATTTTTTGTCCAAGAGAAGTTCAAAATTTGAGCTATATCAGTGCAACTGGCCATAGGTGATCATATGTCTATAGAAATTGAAGTCCTAAACAAATCATTGAATAAAATATGTATCACTGTATCAATCACTCCTTTTACTCGATACGGATGCTCTTGGTGAATTGATTGATATTTCCTCATTTTATAAATCAAATAAACTCTATTCTTGATACTTATCAATCGATTAAATCAAATACCACCAAAATTCATTGAGAATAGCACCTATATCTCGATTTTATTTGAAAAAATATGATATATCCTGGAACCAAATTCGGATCATGATAAATTTTGAGAGAGTAAGGACTTTTCCTCCTTAAGAGCTATGTCAGAAGTAATTTCTTCCAAAATTATCCAATTTATAATGACCTCAATCACCAATAATCGTGCGTGATATGCAAAGAAATAGCTACAAAATAAAATATTACGGAGTAATCGAAGGAAATGTAGGGATCAATTTGAATTAGTAGCGTGATCGGTAGCGTGAGAGACACAGCATTTGTCGACTAAGCTTTGTCATCACTGATAATAGCTCATCATCTTAATTAATACATAACTTGCACTTGTATCGATTCATAGTCGCCGATCACAAACGAAAGGATTTTTTTGTGGGAAATTTTATATAAGAACTATCAAGCCATTCAAGAAATCTTGATGGAAATCAATAAAGTCCTAGCGATCTGTATCGTATTCTTATCTGGAATAATCAGAAGATGTTATTTCCCAGAGGTAAAGTCAGGTTTCAATAAATTTGTACAAAAAATGAATACTGGTTCATTTCTTAAGAAAAAGATCTCTTCTTACCAAACAACCTTTTCAGAAGTTGATTGCTTGTACAGTTCCCAATACTATATCCATTCTTATAGTTAAAGATCAGGGTTGACGCGTTAGTCGACAAAAGAATACAGACCGTCGTGCAAGGTGTACAAAAGAATAAATTCAATTACTAGTTAAATCATTATATTGTCACTAAATGGATAAGTCCTCTCCTAGCTCACGCTCTTATATACCCAAGCCTATAATGGGCCAACATTCAAATGTCTAACAGCTGTTGCCTGGCAACCACCGAAAATCTAGTGATCATAGGCTGTCAATCATGACCGACAGTTGAACATCGATTTGGTCAATGCTAACTAGCTTTGCAGTTACAATGAATTACTGGCTAAATAGTGAATTCAAATAAATAACCATGTGAACTAATTATGTACTTGAATATTTCACATTTGTGACAATATATCTGTTTTAGATATGAGTGTTTCAGACAGTCCAATAGGACAGACTATCAAGCTGAGTATCTTATAAATTACAGGGACATCTGAGATAGAAGAATCTTCACTTATGTGTTATTATTTAGAATATAGGTACCTGCAGGATATAGTCGTGGTGTAAAACTGATTGAAAAGTTAGCATTTACACTTTATTCTAATGAGAGAGAATAGCTTTATCAGGGTCACACAAAAATTATTGTTCTTTCATTATTCTAGCCATTTGTGTGGATTGGAACGTGAAAAAAGCTAATCGCTCTAATGATATCTTGATGTTATATATTTTTCATGAAGAATGACGATATCTGCACATATACATATTTCTATTCATGACGTGGATCTTTTAAGTCATCATTCGATTACTTTTTGTTATTAATCTCACCACCAATCCATTCTATCCGAATCATCCAATTTATTCCGAAAAAAGTTATTTTCTCAAAATACCAATTTATTGAATATCAACGCCTGAATTTATTCCACACTTAAGTATTTAGAAGAAAGCACTAAATTTGTCCCCCATTGCTAAAAATCTCTTCTCCGTCACTGGTCTTCAGCAGAAAAGCTAATCTGGAACCCTGTGAACTGTGAAGGGAGATAAGCGGCGATGTATCTGCTTCTAGGTTGGAGTCTAGTGCTACATTGGACCTGCTTTGGGTTCGCTCCATTTTACTCCGGTTTTACCCCGGACTGCAGCCGTGTGATCGTGCGAGAAATCGACGATCTCATGGACGATAACTCAGGATGGCTGAGGAGATCGCAGATCGAAACGGTAATGGAAAGAAAGAGTATACTGCAAGAGATGAGAAAATATTAGTTACTGCAAGATATCTTCTTGTACACTTATAGTATAGTGCAAACGAATAAAAAACAGACTGAGTAGACCAGACATAGATCTCAGATATACAGAATGATTTATAATGGATGTAACGACTTTCCAATTCATGAGACTGTACTATGATGCTCCGAAGTACGCAGCAAAAAAGTTTATATCACACACAACTAAAGACAGACCAAAATATAACGTTGAATTACGCTACAAAACCAATTCCAGCCAACAGATCCAGTTGGTAGCTCCCGTCTAGTGATGTCATATTTGGGAGCTTTACTGACTAACCACTAATTGGAGAGTACTCGACTTGATTAGTAAATAGATAAGCTGGTATTAAGCATTTGAGCTTTGATAACCCGATAATATTCATTGTTATGGAGCATTAGAACAGTGGTAAGGGATTGCTTTGGCAAAATTTTGAAATCTTGGACCTTAAATACTTTGATTTTGGACCTAATTCAAACAAAAATGATTGTCAATCAAAGCTAAACCATATAAATTGAGTTCATTTTTACCATTCAAACTTCCTGTAACTTATATGCCGTAAACAGTTGTAACAATGCATTTCAAAAATAAAAGAACGATGTGTGGAGGAGGAATTCAATTGTCTTCTGTCTTTAGTTGGCCTCACGTGCCCAAATAAGAGTAAAGTGGGCACAGAAAGATGCTGAGGTCTGCAGATATTCCTATCTTTTGCCATGACGTCATCTTGATACAAAGGGACTCATTGAGAAAGTAATTGATATATGGTATATGGATGATGATAGGAATATTGTGGCACTTATTTTTCGGCATCCACTAGAAGTAAAATCAAGATACATATATGAGGTTTTGTTTTGTATAATAATAATCAATTACAAGGGTGTTTACCAGCTGTCAAGTATCATAATACTTATAAACAATATAAATATCCAAACCAATAATGTCCATCAATTATTTTGACGACGACAGATGTGATTCATTTCTCTTAGTTGACATCATCAATTGACCATCATTTACGTGCGTGATTTCGCAAATTTAGTTACGCGTGCATGCACATTCTCAAACAAGTACTTAGTCTTGGACTTTCATAACTGTCTGCCGCTGCAAATCATTTTATATACTTTTTTGACCTAATTTTTTTTATTTTTTACTAAAATAAACTTGATACCGAACATATGCTATTCAAATTTAGACTCACACATTCTTCTGTAAATACAATCTGTAGCACTCCTGAGGATGTTCTAGGTAGGATCGAAACTGTAGATTAAAATGGAAAAAATTGAGCCCCCGACTAAATCTACATATTTACATATGTTACGACAATTTTCAAATACAATAATTTACAAATATTTTTCTGCTTTCAAAAGAAATATTCTTCGAATAAAAATACCCAGATAGTCTGACC
This sequence comes from Dromius quadrimaculatus, assembly GCA_963989225.1. Taxonomy (NCBI): domain Eukaryota; kingdom Metazoa; phylum Arthropoda; class Insecta; order Coleoptera; family Carabidae; genus Dromius; species Dromius quadrimaculatus. The sequence continues at coordinate 9,964,812 of OZ022325.1, read as the reverse complement.
AATATTTTTTTGTCTGGTAATATGAGAATTGACATCAATATGACCCAAAAACCTTAGAATACATAAGACCTATTTTCGATTACATCCCTAGTCGCTTCTAAAGTCAAGCTTAATAGAAAGCGTATGCTGCGAGCACATTTGCGTCACTTTAGAGTCAAACTTTGAGCATTCAGTTTATCTATGAGGTGTATTGTTCACTTCAATTATCTGAGCTTAATTTGCCATCATATTATTTAATTCAGTATTGTGTAGTGGCTAAGAAATTTTATTAATTGATGAGTTTGTTTGTCATTGAGTTATATGAGTTTGGTATGATTGGCGTCGCATTTGATGACGCCACGCTAAGTGTACGTGATGTATAATCCTTTTCCTTTAAAGTGTTGGTATTCTTGGCTATCTGGGAAATCAATGCCATCGATGCACACACCTTGAGCGTCTGACGCTGGTGATTGCTGTCAACCACATGTACTTCATGTTATTGCGGCAACGGTGTTGCCCCAAGAGTGGATAAGTCAACCAGCCTGCGTGTGTCGCAGGCATCGGTACGGCATCACGGTACTGATAGCCATCCGTAGGTGTCGTCCAACGTAAGATAAACAGTGCTAGTGACTTAGCTATCTGGAAGCTAATGCCACCGGTGCTACATTATTCTATCTATGTTGCACGGTAATATGTGTATGCCAACCGCATGTACTGTGTGTTTTTGCGGGCAGCAAGGCTGTTCCAAAAGTGGGTAAATCGACCAATTCGCGTGTGTCGCGGGCATCGATGTTCACTATAGTACTGATAGCTCTATATTCGGTGAACTAAACGGCCTATCTGTTAACCAGATATCCCATCCAACCTCTGAGACAGGTGTATTAGTATTATATCCGTTCTGATTACCTAAACTAAGCCTTAAACGCCCCGATGGCGGGGAATTGATATGTGTGATTCTTTGATAACATCTCACAGAACATTGTGGCTCAAACTCATATTAATTTCAGGAGAATTCGGCTTGATTACGCCCTTACACCTCACTAGCCCCTTACTCCTGACGGCAAGGCCACGAACAGCTCATCAGTCAAACATAAGTTTTTCATACGTATTTTAATATCTACTTCGAAAATCTTCATGCTTGAGAGAATCCCTGAATATTTTAGTTCAGGTATTACCAAGGACACTGTTTTTGAATATGTGAAAGATGTTTGTGGCGAATGTAGATCAGGCTGCCGACCAAAGAATGCATGGTGGAATGAAAAAGTGAAATAAGTGATTGCAGAGAAAAATAAAGCATACTTGGAATTTTTAAGTATTAGGGATTTGTCTGGTAATATACGTGGAGAATGTTTGATGGAATACAGGAGGTTGACTGAATGTGTTAAAAAAGTAGTCAGGGAAAGCAAGAAGCGTTTTGATGAATCAGTGAGTGAAGAATTGACGAATCATTTTTGTGCGAACAGGAGATTGTTTTGGTTGAGTGTCAGGATATCGGAAGGTGGGAGTGTTAAGAGCGTGAAAGATATTAAAAGTGCGACTGGAGAATTGCTAAGGAATCTGATGTAATGAAACAATGGTGTGAATATTTCAGGAGCTTATTTATGGTACCGTGAATAGTAATAATGCTCAGGGAACAATTGTGAGTGAAAATATACTGAATACAAGTAAAGCTACGTATGATATTGATAAGAATGATGTTAGGTATGAATTGATGCGTTTAAAAATGGTAAGGCGTCTGGGTTGGATGGTTTACGAATGAGATGTTAAAGTATTGGGGTGAAAGGATGTTTGAATGGTTAGTTTTTTTTTGTTTTGATTCTGTTTGAAACGTTGTATGGCTCTCGATGATTGAAAGAAGGCTGCTATTTGTCTATTATTCAAAGGCAAAGGTAGTTTGAGCGATTTGTTGAGTGTGGTAGGGAAATTGTTGGGCGAAATAAGTTATGTGCAAGGAGGCTTTCTGCATGAGAGAGGATGTAATGATCAATCATCTTCTTTTTGTTTGATTGTCAAGAAGCCACTTGAGAAGAACAAAAAATATATTTTCGGTGGCTTTCTCGATTCAAGAGAAACATACGACAGTGTTCTTCGAGAGAAATTGTGGAATGTGCTTATTGAGTATGGTATAAATGGTAATTTACTAGGTACTATTCGTACGTTGTATGAAGGAATTGAAGCTACTGTTCAGGTGGATGGTAGGTTGAATGATTGGTTTAGTATTTATGTCGGTGTAAGACGGGATTGTGATATGTCTCCGTGGTTGTTCAATTTTTATATAGATGTGCTATTACGAAAGGCATTGAATGGTTTTGATAATGTACATGTAGGTGGAAGTATAGTGCCTGTATTAAGCGTATGCAGATAATGTCGTTGTTTTAAGTAAAAATCTGACGTGGACATCACGTGTCTTAATTGTACCTCATTGGATATATATAATCAAACACAACATCTTATCATTCTATGGCTAGTCGGTTGCTATGGAGACTGTAGGTCATCATTCTTATGCTACGACATTCCTAAATACTGATTTTCAGGTTTCTACAGCCAACAGTTCTGAATTTATGCGCAAAATTCCAAGACCGTCAAGTATAGTGCATTTTCGACTCAGCCGATCTCAATGAAAATAGGATATGAGCATCTAGATCGTACTATTACCTTGAATACTGTATTCTAATCTACGTTCAATCGTCTTGGATTTAAGTGGAAAATCAAAAAAAAAAAAAAAAAGTAAATTGCACTTCCAGCTTAGCCGATCACAATCATAATGCATAGTGTACAATTAGATGCTATAAAAGTGCTCAATACAGAATCTCAATACTCTGCGATTGATTATTTTAAATTTATGAGAAAAATTCGAAATGTCTGTAATACGAAGTGCACTTCCAGCTTAGTCATGATCATTTGGATGCTACAGCAATTTCAAATACTGAACTCAAGTATCCTACGGCTAGTCATTCTAAAATGCGAAAAATTCAAAAATAGGTATCAGGTGAAGTGTACTTCTGTACAGACGATTACAACCATAATGCGAGGTGCACATCAAGATTCTAGATCCTATACCAGTCTTTTATACAAAATTTTAGCATTATACGTTTGACGAACTCTGAGATTTGCGAGTTACGCACATAAACACATACATACGAACATACGTACCGACATCAAGCAAAAAAATAGTCAAAATGGATTCAGGAATGCTCAAAACGGATATATCCATCAAAATCTTGATATTTGAATTTTGTCGGTTTCACAAAATTTCCTTGTATTTTTAGACCGTCAGATAGTCGTAGATTTTAGTGCCTTATTTTGTTTTTCATGCCTTCAAGAGTTTTGATAAGTATGTATATTTGGAGTTCAATAATGCTGAAATTAAATCTGGACCGTGTGAACAACATAATAAAAATTAATTTAAAATTTATATGAAAAAGCATGTTCTGATCCAATTTTGTCGCTTTTGTCATGCTTACGAGATGAAATTCAGGAAAAAATAGTTTGATATGTAAAATGTCAAACAAAATCAAAAAATTGACAACAGATTATCATTGCCTACCTAATCATTTCAATTTCACTGATGGCTTCATACGGCAAATTCTGAATGTCTGTATACTCATAAACTGCACTTCCGGCTTGGCCGATTGATACAAAGATAAAAGATGACTATTTTGATGCTACAACAAGTTCAAACTCTGAATTTCAATATGCTATGGCTGATCATTCTAGATTTATGCAAAAAATTAAAAAAAAGCTCCAAGTAAAATGCACTTCCGGTACAGACGATTGGAACCATAATGCGAGGTGCACAACTAGACCCTATACTAGTCTTAAACACAAAATTTCAACATTATACGTTCAACCAGTTTTGAGATTTGCGAGTTACGCACGCACGCCCGCACGCACGCACGCACTAACATACGTACCGACATCAAGCCAAAAATAGTCAAAATGGATTCGGGGATGCTCAAAACTGATATTTCTATCAAAATCTCGATAGATGAATTTGGTCGTTTTCACAATACTTTCTTGTACTTAGTACAAGTAAGTAAAAACGAGGATTAATTGAAAAGAATGTTTGATAGAATACATGAAGCTTGTGTATTTTGGCAGTGTAATGTCAAATGATGGAAGAATTGATAAGGAGATTGTAAGAAGAGTATCTGCTATCTTGGGTGCTTCAGGGACGTTTGCACGAAATATGAGTGTTTCAAGGGATGCAAAATTGAGTGTGTATAATGGAGTACTTGTACCTGCATTATCGTACGGTAGTGAATGCTGGGCGTGGATGCAGAAACATAAATGGAAAGTGACTGCTGTGGAAATTAGATTTTTGTTTGGTATTTGTGGGTATACAAGGAGAGATGAGGAATGTAATATCGGAAAAAATCTGGTGGAGAGAGTAGACATGAGTCAGTTACGTTGATATTGGCATGTGCAGCGAATGTTGAATGGAACCTTTTTGAAAAAGATTTATGTTAGTGAAATTGAAGGTAATAGATTACGTGGGCGGCCAGTTTGTAGATGGATAGATATGGTTATTGGTTTGTTGCGTGAGAAACAGTCTCCAAGTGGGAAGAATGAACAAGCTTGTATGAATAGAATAATGAATGTAAATGAAGTGAAAGAAGTGTGTTTGGATCAGGCCCCCACAACTCTCATTGCCGGTCTACTATAAATGTGTCCGCTAACTGCGTCAAGCATGTGGACGTGAGAGGTGAGAGGAAATGTTTCAAGATGGCGGATATGTAGGGCCTAGTTGCCAATTGAAAAGCGTTTGATTTTAGTGTTTGTGTCGTTGAATACAGTCAGATTATAGTAAATAAATAATAATTTAATAAAGTGATAGCCGTGTGACAAATGAACATTCAATTAAAATGCCTGGAAAATGTTTTGTCCCGAATTGTAATTCTGGATATGAGAGTTGTAAGATAAAATATAATATTTTTAGAGCTCCACTTGACATGATAGAAATTTGGGACAGAGCAATTGAATAAAATTATGTATACAAACACGTGAATTAAACTTCTTTATTTGCTCAAAGAATTAAAGCACTCGCGCTGGACGCGCTCGTGATTTTGAACTTTCTTCTCGCAAATAAACAGTGGTTTAATTCACTTGTATAAATAACTATTAAACTAGGTCCAGTTTCATAAATGAATTTAATTCTCATTCAAATTTACTCACAAAGTAAATTTGTATCAAGTCATTCAAATGAAATCTAAATTTTGACAATGTTAATGAATTAAGTATAAGATAATTTAAAATAACGTGTACTTGTTAAAAATAAATATAAGTGCCCTTAATACAGGAAAAACTATTACGTTGTGAAACATTATGTATAATATAGAAATATAATATTTTGAACTGAATCTAATTTTTGTTTAACTTATGTTTTCATGTTTTCTTTATTGAAAGTTCGAACAATTTTCTTGTAATCGAAAACATATCATCTATATGTATTCTTGAAGATTAAACACATTGTTAATGTATTGTTCAAATATTTCTCAATTATTGTTAATCGCATGTGTTCTCGGAATTTATCCAACTGAGTTTCTTGCATAGGTAATAATTAAATATTAAATATTACTCAATGCAACACTAATTTAACAAGTATATCAATTTTTAATTAAAGTAAAATATATGCTGTAAACATTACATATACGGTTAACTACAATATATAAATGATTTCGTAAAATTTTGTAAGTTTAGTGTAATTATACATTAAACACTGTTGTAAAACAGGCCTTACTGATGTAGGCGTCTCTAGCGGCGACAGCGCGAACTATAACCATCTCAGCGGACGCATTTTCGGGGCGAGTTAGGTTACCTACTATGTCTTGTACCGTGGTTTGGATAGGATATTGGGTGAAAAGAATGATTACTGGTTGAATGTTAAATGGGGTTTTATGCCAACCTCATTTTGAGGAGAAGGCGTGATTTATATGTATGTATGTATAACAATAATAACCGATAACATACAAAGAGTATCCTATCAAAATAGAAATCATAGAATAACTTCCCATGATTGGAACTAAAGAAAATACATGAGATATCAAACAAACTACGCTTCTCCTGAGAATAGTAAATCATTCAACAAGCATATGATAGAAGTTATAATTTGAGACGATGAGGCTGGAGACACGAAGTGCTGTAATTATTCGAACAAAAAATAACCATGATATGGTAGTCGAATATTATAATGTTCAAATTGTGATTGGAAGCAAATTGAAATTTCAGAATGACATTCTGTTAACGATATGATGCATTTGTTATGGTTAATAAAACAATCGTCACGTATTCGGTTAAAATATTCCATGTTCAAAATATATTTGGTACCTATTTATTAATTACCATAAGTAGTATCTAGAGGAGACCAAATTATTGGTGGTTCAAACAATTAATTCTCATGGACATGCATGATATAAATAATCAATTATCTGAGTCCCAATAAAGTAATTTGTTCAAATAAATGTACAAAATACATATACTTTATGAATGTATATTAACATAATACTGTTTTGTTCGGATTGGATATGATACAAAGTATTATTATGAACCGATTTCGTTTATATTTGAATTAAATATTTCAATTATAATGATGATTAATAATTCAGCATCAATTTTGAGTTACCAATATTCATGCGTTTTTGTATATTAATTGCTGTATGATTATTTAATAATCCATATATTCATTACATATTTCTCATGATACCTATATATAAATTGTCGACAGAATTTATCCTAATATTATTCAAATCATCAAATTATCTATTGAAATACACTGCTATTATTTATAATCTTGGGAAATGGGTGAAATGGACAGTTTGTAATTCCATGTTTTTTTTTTTGTTGCAGGTAAGCAAATATCTACTAACGATTCAGCTCCAATATTTGGGTACGTAATTTTCCATATATTGCTCTCCTAGAATCTTCTAGAACTACAGGATGCAAAATAATGTTTTTGACAATTGTTCAAGTTGTTGGTACTATATTGTAGTGTTGCTATGAGACGAGACGAGACGAGACTTTAGTGAGTCTCGTCTCGGTCTCGTGATGGTCTCGCCTAGCTCAGTCTCGTCTCGGTCTCGCCTTGGTCTCGAGTAGGTCAGTCTCGTCTCGGTCTCGAGTCTCGACGAGAGTCTCGCCATGATTTTTCAAAATTACATATTCTTACATGTGGGAATCAATTCGTTCTACCTGATTATTATTTGCTATGAATTCTACCGAAAAAATGTATTTGCGTGTTTTGTGCGCAAAATTATGTTTCATAGCTTGGTTATAAATCTCCAGACGCTAAGAACCAGAAAAACACTACTCTACAAATAATGTGTCTTTTGAATCTCTTGCATTACACAATTATTCCTACATTGCTAAGCAGCTCTGAAAATTGTGATCACGTGATCACGTACAACGCGCTTGCGTATTGGATAATCTCAGCCTACGTCGAATTTGCAATTAGAGATGTGATTTTATGTCATCATCTTTGAAGACAGTCTTCTAGAAGTAAGAGACAGGATCATGTAATTTTCCTTAGTTCGATGACAGATTTGACATTCGTACGTTATATAATAGTATCAATAGAATAAAATTTCATCATTATAATTAATAATAAATCTGGAGAATGATTAAAAATAAATTGAATCTGATTTCAAACATACAGTTCTTAACTAAATGACAGCATAAAGTTATCGATCATATTGTTTGCACCAACATACAATATTCAAGTTCCTATAAATGTAACTAGGACATATCAACATTGACATATAGAGACTGCGATCTGTCTCCAAGCAGTCTCTATGAATTAGAATGGAACCACTGGAGCCACGAGGATTCGAGATAATAAAGAGGCAATAGTTTTATGCAACAAATGTGTAAACTAAAGCATTATGACAAGGTTGAGGCCACATATTTCTAGTGAAGAATCGCTGAGTTATAAAACATATTCTCCGAATTTCATAATGTTAGTTCTCCACACGATATTTTTTCTACGATTTTCAAGATAAATTCATATGAACTAAATTCAGGCTACGAAAGCGTTCATTTGAATTGATGGTAGATCTAAGATGCCTACATGCTCAGTTAACGCATTATTTGCGACGTGTGAACCATCAAATTCGGAAGTGGATGAGGAAAAACCAAATTTTCAAATGAGGTTATGTTATTGACTGTGAATAACGGGCTATATGGTTCAAATTACTGAAATTCATGGAAGAATAGTATTGATTTTCTCTTCCTATGGCCCAGTCCAGCCAAATCTGATTCAATTTTGTATGAAATTAGATGAGACACAGGAATATAACCAGGAATCTTATAGGAGTCGATTTATGTAACGTATTTCCAGTCAAAATCAGTTATAGTATGATAATATATTCTTTCATTATGTCGATAATTTTTTGTGCAATTAAAAGTGTTGTGCTAGTATTGGGGCTCGTCCTATTGTACAATCTTATCATATAAAATCTGCTGCGGCCACACAGTACTTCCCTAACCAAAAGTTTCATGGCCGGTTTCATCGCCGTTTCATAGATTTAGAGTGTCGCATCAATCAATTGCATATTTCAAAATGACAGCTGTCATTGTCAAAGTGACAGCTGTTATTGTCAAAGTGACGGCTGTCATTATTAAAGTGGCGGATGGCGGTTATATTTAAGTCCCTACATAAAATAGGTATTTTTGAAAATCAAGAGTTCTTTTCTAAATTTTCAGGGTCTTTAATTTGGAACATACAGTTTTTACATTTGGTCACCGGAAGTATAATTTTATGACGTGCATTTCACTTATTATCTTTTCTATATTCCTGCTAAGCCTATCTCCCCAAATGCTTGAGATTGATACTAAACTAGACATCATTCAAATAAAAATTAACAATCGTTTGAATATCCTTTTTCAGACTTCTACTAGAATTATTCCTGCAGAAGCTTTAGATAATCTGATACCAAACATGATAGAACCAAATGACACTTTAAAAAAACAATCGACAAAAAAATATTGTCATGTAGGCTAAATATGAAGTGAATATTCTGAAAGAGCGGAAGAAAAAATGATTGTCTCAATCAAAAACTTATCCATCAATAACCATCTTAAATCAATTATTATTACTATAGTTTGTCGGTATTAATCTACTTGCTCTATAAAATTGCTTTCAGAAGAAATAAAAATGAAATTTAAGTGATTATGATACAAGTCTCGTCGAGAGTCTCGCGAGATTCTCGTCGAGACTCGACTCTGGTCTCGTCTCGGTCTCGACTTTTGACTCGATACCCATTCTATGGTCTCGTCTCGACTTTTTGAGGCGAGACGAGACGAGACCGAGACTGGTCTCGAGTCTCGTGGCAACACTACTATATTGTCATTTATTCTCCAACTAAAATGAGGCAAATTGAGGATTTGAGAACACGACTCAGGAATATTCGATTACACAGCTCCTAAACTAAATTCTCATCGAGTAACTGAGTTCAGTATACGAGCGCAAATTTACACGTGCAAATAACCTTGATTAAACAGATTGTATATTCTCGAACATTACTATTATATGAGGTCTCACAAAATACAATAACTCAAATAGTAATTTAACAGCGGATTAAGTATGTACCAGTACATAGAAAAAGAATTCGCTCGTGCTCTAGATTAACTTTATTCTCATATAAATAGCTTCTGGTCATCGAGTGGTTGACTCTAAAACATTATGTGGGGATACCTCAATTTAAACGATAGTATAGTTATTATTGAAGAGAATAATTTGTGGTCACGTGTGCTTAATTGACGAATTGATTATTGATCATAATTCGACAGTATTCGCGAGGACATTGCATTCAAGTAAATCGCCCCGCTCTTCTAGCGTCGGGCTGTTAGCAAGCAAAGTTCTTTTGAAAACTGAAAATATTAAATTGTGTAGCATGTTTTATTGACTTTCCTCAAATTACAGCAAATACATATTTTTTGTTCAACAATTATACAGAAATGAATTTCGAAATATGCTTACTCCTTGAGTTTTACTAACGATCTTCAGCTGAAATTAGGATACACTTCATTTGAACTTGATAATCAATGTGCCCTATTTATATTATAAAGATCAGTATTCTATTCAATTCTTCTTGATTGCAGCTCGTTGTACTGATACAGAGTTCGAGAATATGCTGTCTAGTTTATGTGTAACAACTTTAGTTGACAGTGGCTAATCCCTGTATGCATTGTAGCATATAATGTCTCAAACCGTGCAAAATAACAAACGAAAATTAGACAATTGCTTGTTCCCCTACAATCTACGTTCCTCCATTCCAAGCTTAACATAGTTTGACAAAAACAGGAATATGTACATGTGTGAGTATTCTGTGATTGTGTGCGTTTATTTATACAAACATCCATTCACGCACAATGTTAGTTGTTTGTATCCGTCAGTGTGGTAGGTTACTATAGCAACCAAAAAGGGCTAAGAGAAACTTAGATCCATTGAATTGTTTTCTATTATCTTTAGAACATAGTTAGATCGGTCACTTTGTTCACCATGTTTTTTGATCGTACCTTTAAATACTGTATTGAAATAATTATTGAAGTTTGAGCTCGTAAAGGTAATTTGAATCAAATCAAACAACTTTCTATTTCTTCACTAAGTTTATCATAGAATCTCACGAATATTTCGGTCTCTATGCAGCCATCTTCAGAATATAAGGTAAGAAATGCTCTCGGATCGCTAAGTCTTCCTGTTCCTCCTTCATGTTATAATGTGATAGTCCGTGAGACAAGCCATACATTTTTCGTTGATTACCGCTCACTTGGAACTTTGTGAGTGGCTTCAGTGTGATGATTCCGACAACTTTTTCATTTGGCAAAATTCTAGATTTGGGGACGTTTTCTAGCGAGGGCTAATTAATTGAAAAATATTACCGTCTTTCTGATCTTTACACTAATCGAAAAATTTTTTGATTATAAAATAAAAAAAAAAATTTCGACATGAATATTGGGGCTAGCGGTGAGTCCGACTAGCCGCACTTGTCATAAGTACCAACATACTTACCATAAGTACCAATATAATTATGACAAGTGCAGCTTGTCGGACTCACCGCTAGCCCCAATATTCATGTCAGACAATATTTTTTTTTTCATTTTATTATCAAAAAATCTTTCGATTAGTGTAAAGATCAAAAAGACGGTAATATTTTCCAATTAATTAGCCCTCGCTGGTAAACTTCCCCAAATCTAGAATTCTGTCAAATGAAAAGTTGTCGGACTCATCATAATGAAGCCACTCACAAAGATTCTATGCGCTGTCTCACGGACTATAAAATAACATAAGTTTTTCCCATCTTTAGTAACAAATTTTGCTGGATTTTGTGTGCGAAGGTTATAGGGAGAAGTCCATGAAAATTTTGAAAATAGGACGACTTTCTTTTTCCTCTTTCTTCTTTAAGAAATACCAGAATAAATTGAATGAATGCGTTTGCTAGGAGCTTGAAATTTCCATTTCTATCAAAAATAGTCTAAGTAACTCATATGAATTATTATTCATACGAAAAAATTCGCTGTGGCCACTACAGTACTTCCTCGACCATAAATTTCATGGCCAGTTTCATCGCTGTTTCAAAAATTTAGAAAATCGTGCATCAATAGATTGTATATTCTAAAGTGAAAGCTGTCATTGTCAAAGTGACAGCTGTCATCGTTAAAGTGACAGCTGTCATTGTCAAAGTGACAGCTGTCATTGTCGAAGTGACAGATGGTGGTAACTTCTTAGTCCTTACATAAAATAAGTATTTTTGAAAATAAAGAGTCCTTTTCTAAATTTTCAGGGTCTTTAATTCTTTGGAACATACAGTTTGAACATTTGATCGCCTGAAGTGAAATTTGGAGATGGTAATGTGGATTCAACTACTTAATTATTCATTTTTGATATCGAGTACCAAGCTTATTTCTCCGAGAGCTCAAAATTGATACCAAACTGGACATCATCTGAATGATTTGTGAAAAAAACAATTGACAATCGTCTAAATATCCTCTTTGACACTTCTACTAGAAATACTCTCATAAGAGCTTCAATTTGATACCAAACACGATAAAGCCAAATTATTTATTCTGAAAAGGTAATCGACGAACGTTTGCATGTAATGTCAAAATATGAGTGATAATAATTTCAATTCCACATTATGATTCTCATTATTTCTTTGGTTCAGAAAAATCTAACGAATCTTTCAAGAATTTAAATTTTGATGATAACAAATGAACCGGTGATAATTCTGTGAAATGTCTGCAGTGAATGTTATGCCACATATTACAAGGATCAGTTTCAGTTATTCCATATTTTATGATAAACAGAGCTGGGCAAATTACTGACAAAAAGTAATTAATTACCATTACTAATTACTTTGACAAAAAGTATTTGATATATTTTAAAAATGAATACTACAAAAAAAAAATGGAATTGAATTACTAAATACTCTTGTAATTTTAATGAGTAATTTCAAATACTTATCAAATTGAGAAGAAAATATATCTTCATATACATGAATATAATGCAAATCATTGATATCTATAACAAAGTGAACAACTGTCATTTAAAGAATATATTCCTATTTTCTTTTGAAACTACCAATTTCCCGAACAAATCGTGACGCATTTATTGCCCTTCTCCCACATGAAACTTTTACAAACGCGTAAGCTCACCCATACCTACTTGCTGAAACTATTGAAAGTAACTTAAGTAATTCAAATACCCATAGATTCAAATACTTTGAAGTAATTTAATAGTTATTTATGATATAAGTGTTAAAAGTGTCATTTTATTTTGTGACAACGGAAGTTTGGGACACGACGCGCAGCGGAGTGGCGTAACCTTTGGAACTGTTCATTATCTATTACTTTCGAAGTCGAGGCAACAGTACGAGATCGCCTACGGACGTTTTTTAAAATGGTGCGAAGATGAAAATGCTTTCAGTAAATATTATGAGACTGTTTTTTTGGCGTACTTTGAGGAGAGATCCAAGTTGTGGAAATCATCAACGTTATGGTCGAATTGCTCTGTATGTAAAAATCTATGATGAAAATAGAGAACAATCAAGATTAAGAAAACATTATATATTAGTGCTAAAACTGAATCACTTTTAACAAGTCGCTAATGGTAACGTGTTAAAAGTGATAACAATGTCATAAACTGTTATTTTTAATACGCTAAGCAATCATTAAAAGTCGATCTCTTAATAGTGTTTGTATAAAAATACTTTATGTAATATGAATTACTGTAAGTAATTAAACTATCGAGAAACAATTCTTTTTTCAAATACTCTCTAAAATTCGAAAAGTAATTGTACTCAATTACTATTTTTTTAACAAAGTGATTCAATTACAAATACTTTTTGGAAAAAAGTAATTTAATTAATCATTAATTACAAAAGTATTTAATTACTGCCCAGCTCTGATGATAAATACTACCGTTTATAAAATAGATGCAAGAACTAAAAAGTTCCATCAATGAAGTTTCGGTACCACTGGTTGAAGAAAAGCTCATCTACAAACTTGAACCTAGCTTTCTGATGAAAAACTTGAATACGAAATTTCAGTCGAAAATTTATACGCACTGACAAATTATCGTGCTTCCAGACAGACCGACAGACCGACTTTTTTCAAAGCTATGTTTTTCGGGTTCAGTAGGATCTAAAACGTGAAGATTCATCAAAATCTTAAGCTGTCAAAAAATCAAGATCACTATACTTCCCTTATTATATTATAGGTCGAAGAAGTGAAAACAATTGAGCATACAATATGTGTTAGAACTAATGGGGTCGCAGTGAATCCCTGCTGTTGGTTTTCTATATCTAAGGATTAGTATTGGCAGGCATGCTGGCATAATGTCAATAACGATAAGATTCTGACTATACTGTACTAAAGAGTCCTAAGGATAAAACATATGTCTACAGCTGCATCCCCGATCTAAGATGATGATGGCTCTTTGAATGTTGCATGGCACTCCACATATTTCACATTTTTTTTTTGTGTAATATCTTCTTTATATTTTCATAAGGTTGGTAGTTACGTTGCTAGATAACCTAATTGTCATTTTGATGTGTCAAAGTACAATATATTCAGGAGAAAATTCATAAATTGTTCAGATTTATATATTTATTACCAAAAAGTAACGACATTCAAAATGATAAATTTCGAAAAGTATTTTTGATCTACACAAATTACTTACATGTCAAGTCTCAGTGTTACCAAGAGTCGAATAAATAATTGAATATTCTTTATCGACGTTTTCAAAACAGAAAATTTATTTTTCCGCCAACTGTCAAAAAAACATGATATTTTTGTATTGTTATGGATACGCAAAGTTCGTGATTTTTTCACTAGTAAAAAAATGAAACATATTTTTGCACACCTAATCTAATATAAATCAGTTTAGTAAAGCTACAAGGATAGAGACAAACAGATATTTAACAAAAAAGAAATATGAATTTGTACACAAAACTACTTATTTTTGAATATAAAAATTAATTGTTGACAACTCTTTATTCATCAAACAACAATTGCGCATACTTTCGGTTACAATACCCAGGTGACTGCAAATTAATTATAGTTTGTTCCTACAGATTACTGAATAAAACAATAATTATTGTTGATCTATTATTTTTTGACATTTGGCGAGAAAATATTGTTTGTATTTCGTGTGCGAAGTGATTGTATTTTGTTGCACTTTCGAATGAATTTGTTACCTCGACCTTACGGTCTGGGTTAAAATTGACATTCTCACGCGCAACAAAAAAAACAATCACTTCGCACACTTAATACAAAAATAACTAATTCTCACTTACTTGTTTGACATATGAACCCAAATAGAAAAAATTATAAAAGATACATGTTTCATAAGACATTCTATGTTCTAATGAGAAAAACCCCTGCCCTAAAATCATGTCTTATGGAACTTATATCTCAATTTATCATTTTTATCCTAGAAATATTATCGTATATAATATCACAAGGGACTGTAATTTTATCAATAAATTTTTCTTGAAAACATTGATTACCTAGCAACATCGTGAAAGTCATCTGTCCGATTAAATCACGAGAGCGTAGCTCGAGGTATTTCATCTGAGCAGATGACTCGAAGGATGTTGCTTAAAGGTAATCAATGTTTGAAAGAAAAATTTATGATAAAATTAAAGTCGCGAGTGGTATTTGTGGAGAATATTTCTCGAATAAAATTGCTACTATAAGTATCTATTAAATAATGTTAGTTGGAACTACTAACCTTTTTTATTGAAAAATGTATTCAATTGCCTCCATATACTCTTGTATTTTTTAACTTTTTGTTTTCAATTTCATTATTTTCGGCGAAAAATGCATTTCCAATACGATTAAATTTTGACATTTCCGAGGACTGATTGTTTGTTTATATTAGAACTGTGTATTGTTTCTCCATGACAAAGGCCATTTATCGCAATAAATCGCTTGCCAACGGGAATTTACCGAGGTAACGGGAATTTTCAGAGGTAAATTCCTGTTGCTAAGGAATTTATTATTATAATTATCATTGTAACTATGCAAAATTTGTCAGTACAATTGACATGAGTGAAATAATCACTTAAAAATGTCATTGAAATGAATAAGTATTCTAAGCTAGTCACCAACAACACTTTCCTTTCAAAATTGTATACGAAAAGATCACATCCATTGTTTAAATGGAACAAAAGTGTCAGTTTTCGCACGATGTGTTTCTTCAAAACAGTTTCCATGCTCTAATGTCTATTTTAAATGCATAACATATTACGTAGCAAGGACAAAGATGCCTTGTATGATGGATGACACAGCGGGGTATGTATTCTAAACCCCGCGAATTTATCCGCTTCAAATGTCGGCGAACGAACCGTTGCTCACACACAACGGAGAAATGGTGTTCCACGATGGATTACATACGATTATTTCACACATACGCCGCGTACAGAATGAGAGATTATAGGGATGAATTTCGAAATTGATATTATGAGAATGAGGTCACAAAAAAAAATTGTTTGCCTCAAGAGGCAGAATATGAGATTTTGCTCATCTCAAGTTCTCTTCAAACATTATTGAGAAAGTCAATTTTTTAAAGTAACCATCCTAGAATTTTTTTCATAATTTACTTCTATAGAAGATAGTTTTGATATTGTAAATAATTTTTCCTATTTCACGTATACAAAAAAAACTTTGTGCCACTATTTTTCAATTTTGTGCAACTGTTTTTGTGACTTTTTCATTCGTGAACATGCGTCTAGTTGCCAAACATGAATCTGTCATTTTGACTGTCACTTTACATGCACCTGGTATTTTCCCACAATAAAATAATAACATTGAACTGCAAATAAATAGAAATATTTATTTTTATAGCAACCATCATATCAATTGAACCTAACCTAACCTAACCTAACCTAACCTAACATATAGAAATCAGTCATTGTAAAGTTCAACCGCATACTCAAAACATGGAAAAAAATTTCATTGGGAAATACAAAAATGACTATAGCAATTCACATAAAGTAGCAACTACATGGTTGTTGGCGAACTAGGTACAGCTAAAACAGTGAAACGTTTGAGGTCTGTTGGTTTCATTCATTTCAAAATTGCATATGCTTCTGAACTTTTTTACTTAGAATCATCAAACTGTAGCGATTTGGAAGTATTTATTTTTATTTTACATACTTATGAAATAACAACCTTAAATCTAACTTTCACAGAACAAACATAAATAATAAATAACTCCACATAAATATAATTAAAGTGAGTAAAAAATTTTTGGGAATTCAGTCAATTTTTTGTTTCAATTTCTCTTCTACTTTACAGTTTCGGCTAAACCTCAGCCATCTTCAGAAGCGCTACCATTTAATTATTCTTTATCACTAATAATATTTGCTAAATTTATCGGAAATACTTACAAAAGAACAATTTTGTGAAAAATTAAAAATGTACATTGATGTGTGATATCGAGCTTGATAAAATAACGGAAAAAGTTTTTCCATTTGTCAAATGCCACAACCGACATCTGTGGAAGACGTTGACTAAGTGCGAGTAAAAAATCGTGCGTGCACGCATTGTCAAAAAATTACAAATTATCACAGGTAGAAATAAGTTAGTTGTAGTGTCAACAATTAAAAATAGATGCAAACGTAAGGTGTCAAAAATATAAACAAAAAATAGGAAAAGTACCATAGATCTTGAAGAATTTTGTTGTATATAGTGCTAAGTGCAATAGTATCTGCTTTTTCATTAATATTTTGTTTGTCTTGTTTTATATACAACATTTCTAATGTAAGTCTTTTGTTTAAGTTGATTTCGTTATGGATAATACTAATTTCATCAAAATTGAAAGTTTGTCCTGGATCTATGCAATAAGTGACTAGAGTACATTTTGGCGTATTTTTATTTAATTTTTTACTGTTCGTTTATGTTCATCAAGCCTTGTTTTAAATATCTTTTGGTTTGTCCTGTGTATTGTGCCCGACAATCATTGCATTGGATTCTATGAATTAAATTAGATTTTAAGTTTCTATCTGTTTCATCTTTTATTTTGGAGAATAAATTACCCACTGTCTTGTACTGTTTGGAACAATTTTCAACTCCCTCTTTATTTTTGAATACTTGTTTGATCTTGTAGCTAACGCTATCTATGTACGGAATTGTAAATTATTTATCGGTCAAAGATTTTTTCTTATTCATGCCATTGTCATTCAAATTAGATGAAAGATTCATAATTTGATTCTTGATACCATTTATGATGCCAAGTGGGTATTTATTTGAACGAAGTAAATTAGTTCCTGTGCTGCTAGCTTCGTTGTGATACTTTTCAGATGTCAATTTGAGTGCTCTGCTGAACATATTTCTAGCAACATTGAGAAGTTCACTTTTTGGATGATTCGACTGAAAATTTAGATACCTCGTACTAGCTGAAGGCTTTTTGTACCATTTGGTGGTTATGTTGCCACATTCTTCTTTAATCAGTAACATATCAAGAATAGGCAGGGTGTTATTAATCTCTGTTTCTACTGTGAACTGAATATGGGCATTAAAGCTATTGAAAATAGTTACTATCTCATTTATTTCAGATTCTGGCACTGCTGTAATCAAATCATCCACGTACTTTTTCATGAACGGAACCTTAAATGACAACTTTGCAACAACTTCTTTCAGAACCAAATCCATAACCAAATTTGCCACTACTGGAAACATTGAATCTCCCATTGCTGCACCAAACACTTATCGATAATGCTCACCATTAAATTTGAAGGAACAACTTTCAAAACAGAATGTAATTGATTTTAGTAACTCGTCGAGTGGTATGTCTGTCCGTTTCGATATGATATCATATTTTTGTTCGACAGCTTGAAGCACTAGGTCTATCGGAATATTAGTGTATAAAGAGACCACATCTAATGAAATAAGAACATAATCATTATCCAAAGTTATTTGAGTAACAAACTCTTGGAATTCTAATGAATTTCTGATATAATACTTATCTTCATATAAGTCACTCAGTACTCGCGTTAAATACTTTGATAGTTTATCAGTTGGTGAATTTTTTCCAGATACGATAGGGCGAAATGATTTGTCGTTTTTGTGTAATTTAACAAGACCATAAATTCTAGGAGGGATTGCATCATTGGATGTTAGACTTTTTCTTGATGTTACATCAATGTATTGTTGGTCAAATAAATTTTTGACTAATTTATTGTTTGTATTTTGAGTTTTTGTTGTGAGATCTTAATTTATTTTGATATATGTTCCTCTATCATTTAATGGATAAAATATTAATGAAAAAGCGGATACTATTGCACTTAGCACTATATACAACAAAATTCTTTAAGATCTATTTACTTTTCCTATTTTTTGTTTATATTTTTGACACCTTACGTGATGCACTCGCTTGCAACTATTTTTAATTGTTGACACTACAACTAACGTATTTCTACCTGTGATACTTTGTAATTTTTTGACAATGCGTGCACGCACGATTTTTTACTCGCACTCAGTCAACGTCTTCCACAGATGTCGGTTGTGGCATTTGACAAATGGAAAAAACTTTTTCCGCTATTTTATCAAGCTCGATTTCACACATCAATGTACATTTTTAATTTTTCACAAAATTGTTCTTTTGTAAGTATTTCCGATAAATTTAGCATATATAATTAGTGATAAAAAATAATTAAATTGTAGCGCTTCTGAAGATGGCTGAGGTTCAGCCGAAATTGTAAAGTAGAAAAGAAATTAGAACAAAAATGGACTGAATTCCCAAAAAATTTTTACTCAATCTAATTCACTCATCCAGTCAGCTTTATCAATTTTATCTTATAAATATAATCAATCATTCTGTACAGTGCAATGACTGTATATTTTGACAGTTACAGTAGCATTGTCACTTGCAGAAATAGAAATTGCCGGATGTGATTGCTCGGAAAGGAGAATTTCATTGTGAGTCACTACTGTTTCATCCTGATTTGTTTCGGTTACATTTAGCATAAATTGCATATATTTTCACAGCAGTGTGAGGATCAGAATTTGTTGAATTACAGTTTTGAAATACCTGGGCTAGGGATGATTCTTCTGCAGCAAGAGTAGAAAGTTGTGATGAATGTGCTACTTCAATTTTCTTTTTTATTGACGCATCAACGTATCCTTCTGCTACAGTTGAGGATTTCCAGCCTCGATGTTTCTTAATTGCTAACAGATCACCTCCCTGATTCGCAAGATGTGAAGCCAACGATCTTCGAAAACAGTGACCCGTATATAATTCTGGATTGTCCAACTTTTGATATTTTGCAATAGTTTCAGGTACCTCCCCGATTTCATTAATACTAATTAAAGATGTTATGCATCTGCCTCTGCGATACGTAAGAAAAAATATATTGTGTAACATGAGCTGGCCGAAGTTTGATGTAATTCTTAATAAGAATTATTCATGAATTTTCTATCACGACAAACATCCGTGAAATGTTATTTTTGGTTTTAGACACATTTACTGTTATTATGTCAGATTCAATTTCAATATCGGTCACATTCATACCTGCTAATTCGTCTCTTCTACAGGCTCCACAGTATCCCATAATTGATATAACCTGATATAATACAGATATAGAGATAAACTTTTACATTAAAATTACAACAATGAACCTACCTTCATTGCCAGAAACGTATCATTATCAGTATCATTGATAACTTCAATAATGTGCTCAGACCCTAGTATTTTGGATTTTTTTGGCTGATAGTTTTGAGAACATCGTTTCAAGAATGCAGTTACTTTGAAATATTTCGAAATGTCAATATCTCTGTAGAGTGAAAGACAAGTTCGGAGCATGGAATAACATGACCACATTGTGGATGCCTTTTTTGTTTCGCTCATTACAGTGAAATATGCTAGTATAATATTTTCCGTAATGGTTTCCACATTTTTTTCAGTACACCAGTCGCAGAAGTTCTTATATTCTTTCTTGTACTTCTGGGTAGATATCTCAGGTAGTAATACATTAATTGCGTTCGCAGCAATGTTTCTTAATTCCGGGGGTGTTGATGATGATTCTACATCCATTTTCTGATGTAATAAACAATCCAGTAAACGTGAAAAACGATAAAATTTGAAATATCTATTGAATTTGTCAATATTACTAACCTTGAATTATAGTTTTCCAATAACTATATCCAGATTCACAGGAAATGGATGGGAAAAGGCAGGAGAAAAGTAAAAATCGTTCGATTTGAATAACAAAATGCTCAAGTAAACAAACTTTGTTTCATTTATTTTGTTTATTGAATCTGTCAGTGCAACCAACTTTGAATAGCACTTACTTCCCAATATTACAATAATTTTCGAATTAAAATAAAATACATGCGAAATAGAAAAAATAGTATGAAAAACACGTGTTACGATAACCAATCGCCAGCGGCTCGTTCACGCAAACTGCACTCATATTACAACCGCGGTCATTGTAGCACTTGTTTCACAATATACTATTACGATAGATTTTTCAGTAAGTGGAACTAAAAATTGTACGCAACGAATGGCTAGGTTTTTTTTGCTTTGCTTGGAATTTTCTCCGACGCAAGTTCAGGTGGCAATGCTTTAAAAAATTGTCCAGGACTTTATTTGAAACCAACCTACGAGAAAACGCAACTATTCGAATTTGTATCAATATAGCTCCGATCAAATATACGAATGAGGTTCGCACGACGTAACTGGCTTCGGTCTTACCGCTAATGTATTTCTTGCGCATGTTCAATCGCTTGACGACGATTGCTGGTCTATGTATACTTGTGATTTGTGGTTTCATCTCATTTCTATTCTCATCCATATTATAAGTAGCGTTTGCTAAATAAACAATAATACCGTCATGAATATGCCGTTATAATTCCTATTCGATCCTCAAGTCAAGTAAACCCATTCAAGGAAATATTAAACTCCAATAAACAGACTGTTTGAGCACCTCTGTTGAAATTTAAGTATGTGGTTTAGCACTACATGATTTCAGAACACAATAGTACAATAAATGAAACTTATGATGCAATAACAATTGCGAATATGGTCGCCTCTTCAGCTTTGAAAGCTGTGTATAATCTCGAAACCGGAAACTATGGAATTCGAGCGATTCCGGAATTTTGAGCTCACAAGAGATATTTCTGCTATTCATTAGAACTTCAAAAGAGGAGAGTCGTATTTTTTGTATCGTAATTACCTCTCTTCATTCCTGAATTTACAATAAAATTCAATTGGAACATAAGAACTTCAACATGAATGCCCTTCATTATATAATCTTTATTATTAGGATATTTTTGAAAAATTTAATTTCAATATTGAATAGCTCTTGGAAATTGGAACTTATAAGTAACAACAAATCTGCCTGAGGCGTATTCTCGTTCCATAGCTGTTCCACCAACAATGTGAAAGGGGGCCACCTCCTCTATAATTCATTATCATTCCGTAAATCTCGTTTCGTTTCGATTTGGCGCGAAAATGGAAGCAGACTCGTGATTTACCTCGCGACGAAGAATGAAAATGTTATACCGTTTGAAATTGAATGTAACAGAGTTATTTTGTTTCCCATATCCGGCGGAAATATTTAAATAAGTTTTGTTGAGGCTTACCACGAAGGAAGTACATTTTAATAGAAAGGAAATAAGTGTATGTAATCTTTGTTGGAGAAATAACTTTGAACAGTATTTTACCTGGCTCTAAGAGATTTAAGATTAAAATTTTTGTCAAATAAACATGATTCAATTGAAAACTACCCTCAAGATTCATTTCAAATTCATTAATCAATTTTGATGCGATCAAATGTTAAGCTGGATGAATATTTGTTTTAAAAATATCGAAGCGATTGTGTGAAGTACATCATAACCGTTTTAGTCACGTTTGTGCTAAAATTATTGCATCTGAGAAAGAATACTAGCTTTAACAGCTCATGGAACTGCTACATTCTGTATATTCGCCCAAAACGTTACAGGAGGGAGTTTTTATCGTGTAACTAAATTAGATGCAAGTGAGTTTGAAACCCAAAGCGTTTGGCAGGCGAAACAAAGACTCCTCACAAGTAGAAACATTTGTAGTATTATTACAGTAATAAATTTTCAGAGTAATGATGCTATTTCCTTCATAATAACTATGAATTAAGTGTCATACGCGATATTTATCATCTCGTGTTTTCGTTTTTGACACTGGTGTTTCAGTGTTTCAGTGTTTCAGCATTTAATGGATGCTGTACTAGCATCCACGTTGTTCCATTTCTTCGTGGGACAGCGCACATTTGCTATTATTGATATAAATTACACTTTAAGTGAATTATAGCCTCGAAAATACTGGCTAAATTTGAATTTATTTGTTGCTATTTACATCACGCTGCGTTTTCTCTTCACATTGTGTCTTTTTCTGACGTCAATACGCGAAAAAAAAGTCTTTTTTTCCACAACGCTTACTCATTTGTAGGGTAGGATATTCAATGGTAACGAATATTATAAAATATCTTTTTTATAACTGTTCGTATGGGAAATTTTGTAGAAACAAATGTAGACAATATATTGGGATTCAGGATCTATAATTCAGAACAGGATACAGCTTACAACGCGGGCCAAAAACACATTGTAACTTTTCAAATGGAATATAACCATTCTATACGGCTTATGTACAACTATTCTATATTCAAAATGTATTTGAGAGATTCCAATTTGAGATTTTGAAATGACATGTCATGAGAGGGAATTTGACGATATCTAAATCAAATTGAATACGCATCAAAATCATTTTCAAAATGAAGGTGATAGTTCAAGAAATTTTTTCTCGGAGTCGTAAAAATGAATAAGCATATCAACTTGAGTATCAATATGCTACTATTTATTGCATATTAAGAACGATTTAATTAATTACAAGTATAATAATTAGACTATTTTTGTACTAGTTCAATGATTTGTTACTAAATGAATCAAAGATGAAATCACATTGCAATTATGTGCCTGACTTATCCAGCTAGCACTTTATAATCTATTAAAAATGTTATCAAAATCATCTGAAAACATGAAATATCCACTCAGGGGTGAAACAATTAGTGTAAATTCTTTTTTTTTGAGCAATTCTTACACAGGACATACTTGCCATTTCATTGTCAAGAATTTGACTTTCGGTATAGCTGAATGGTGAAGTGGGTGCTCGGGCGCCATTGATTTTGGTGCTGTGTAGGAAAAGGTCTATATTCAGAAAAAATATGAGTGTCTTGTAGTGTTTCCAAAAACATGAAAAAATGATGGCAGATGACGAACGACAAAAGAAGGCGAACGGCGAACAAAGGCAATTGACGTACGAAGAAGCAGACTTACTGTAAATAACTGTTGTGGAATAGCTCCGATTTTAGTGGATTGTAAACTGCAAGACTCAAGCATCGAAGTAATCTGGTTCTAAGACTGCAGACTTCAAGTTTCCAAATCTGTCTTGCAGCTCGTTTTATATCCGCAAGATACAGAAAATAGTAACTCTTAAATAGTAAAGGACCAAAACTTCAGCTTAAATGCGATGTTTAGTTACACTGTTACATTTTGGTTGAGTTTAATAACTGATGAAAAAACACATGGTGAATTTGGAATACCTTATTACAGTCGTTTGACAGCCACGCCACAATGACTCCAAATTTTATCTGTTTTCAATAATATTTGGCTGTTAGATGTTCCAAATTCACCATGTATTTTCTTCATTAATTGGTAATCTTCATTATAATGTAACAGTGTAATCTGATATCAAATTCAGACCAGTGATTTCAAACCGTTTCTTCGTCGAACTGTCCTAAAATAAATGCTATTTTTATATCAAGTTTTTGGTCCATTTGCCACTTACTTCGTATCATTCTAACAATAGAATTGAAGCACCTCAAATAATAGGACAAATATCAGTACAGTCTAGCAGGCCTCTGATTTTCAATATTTTTGTCACATGGTCACCAGGTGATGAAAACTCCAATACGGCCAAAGCACGTATCTATAATTGCCAACATTTTCATGATCATCATCATTGTTGGCTCCACAACCTGGTATGGGTCCTGACCTCCCCAAAAGTTTTCTCCAGCGGACTCTATCCCTTGCCACCCTCCTCCAGTTCGTAATGTGTAGTCGTTTCAGGTCATTAATTATCTGGTCCATGTAACGTAACTTGAGTCGTTCTTCTTTTTGTTTTCCTACTGGCTCTTCATTGCAAACTCTTTTCGCGATTTCCGTTTCAGCCATCCGTTCCACACGCCCTATCTATCTTAGTCTTCCTATTTTTATCATTTTGACGTCAACATCATTGTAGGTATTTCTGGTATAGCTCAAAATTATAACGTTATTTGAATATTAATTGTTAGTATAGTTTTTGGATTAGAGATGATTTTATAATCCACAAATTTCAGTTAGAATTAAATGTCACAGGTTGGCGCTCATACGCCGAAACTATTGATTTTACGAAAAAAAGGTTATCACATAAAATGTAGAAATGAGTAGGAAAGGAGATATTGTCAAAAAAACTGCTTTTAGGCGCTATTTTTTCCAATATAGCGGCGCAAGTGGCGAAGATACGGAGTGGCAAAGTTGAAATTAGAGAGAAGCACATCGATATCTATAAAATTATTCTCTGCAAAACTCCCGGTAAACTTTCCAGGTGACCTCTTTTTTCAGAACCAAATGACTGTACTAGAGGCTATGTGCAAGGGGGCGGAGTTTGAACAAATATCGATACGAGCGTTCATAGTGAGCACTATTAAAAGCATTGGACTTCATGTCTTAGAATACGTCATTGAGTATTGCAGTTTAAAAGTGGCAATAATTGCATATAAAACATAGAAAAACGCTTGTTGTGTTTCAGACTGTTGTATTCAAGATGATTCAAGTGAAACATAGTCTTATAGATTTCCTTACGGAGTTATAACATCGGAAAACAAGTGAAGTGGATCAAAACGGTAAATAGAGTATTATCTGTCTTTCATTATTAATCTATATAACAAAGATGTTTGTAATTCAATTGTAAAATTCATCATCGATTTGAGATTCATGAATTTACCTCCATCTCTAGTTTGTGAGGTGTTTCAGTAATAAAAGTTTTTTGGATGCACTTCGCGATAATTTTGTTGCTAATATTGTAGGCAACAAATTTTTCAACATGTTTAATATGGCAAAAAGCTAATTTCAAGCTTTTTTTCAATGCTTCCTCGGTAAAAGGGATAGTGTTTGATACATTCAAATCCAGTCCGTAAGATCATCAGCGCAATGAATTGAGGTTATCCTGTCAATTTGAACAGATTAAGAAGTTTTCTCCAATAAGTACGTCATAATAGAAGAAAAAATATCCAAAATAAATAATTTTAACATACCTTTTATGCTATGCAAGTTATAATATCCGCACACAGCTGAATTAAATAATATTAGTATATTTAAGAAATTATAGGCATGCAACAATGATAAAATGAGAGTTCAATCGTTCTCCATTTCCCGCTAGAGGCGCTAGTAGACTTCATGCACATAGCCTATTGTGAATATAATATTTTTGTAAGCCGATCGCTCACAAACTATGAGAAAATGCTTCTGTTCCTTATATTCCTTATTGCAATGAACTGGACGTCTTAGTAACGTTTTGAATTCTAGATGAGACAAACTCAAGTACTTATTCCCGACAGAGGAATACCATAATATTATTATCTCTCTACAGAATATACTACGATTGTTATTCTCAATTTATGCAGTTATACAAACATGACTTCCTCGATTGTAGATACAATGGGAAAAATATTCATAAAACAGCATTTTCTGACAGAAAAATATAACATTTTTTAACACTATTAGTGTAGGCAACATCACCACATTGTTGCCATGACAACGGTCCCAGCATAACAAACAGCTAATAACAGTAATAACATAGGACAGCAATGTAGCTAGTATCCGGGCAGATTCTGCAGTCTGCTGAACGCCCATTGTTTCCTGGCGAGCTTAGAAAATATTGCATCACTGCTCACATTGAGAGTATGTATTTAGAACATCACGGAGATTTATGAGAATAATTTGCGAAGAATCCCTGCTTGTATATTGGTATGTATACAAGAATATTTACAATAAATTCATGCATTTTGAAAACAATGTATTCATGAAAACGAGTGGGGAGAAGAATGTGCAGTTACTTTTTCAACCAAATTTATGAAATGGGTTTGCATTTGTTAATAAATAATTACTTCGAGAACATTTTGAATCTTCAAATATTAATGGAACACAAAGAAAGTTTATTGGAGCGATCAATTGATTTTTTTTTTCTGCGTACCACAGACCAGCCCAGAATTAGCTCTCATAAAAAAAAAGTAGAAGGTCATTTTCAGAGAAATACTTTCACTTTCAAGGCTATAATACCTGATTATTAACTGTTAGTAGAACCCACTTTCTCATGTCGACCAGTGGAAAACTATTCTTTTGCCAACTTGGTTTGCAAAACATAATCAATTTCTTATATAGGCTCGAAACAATTTGCTGAAGCACTCAACAAGAAAATATGTGATATAAAACTTCGATAAACACGATTAGAATTAGTTCAGAAGACAATAAAAATAGAGAAAATGATTCTGTTAATGGCAGCAAACTGAGCAATTCTATTTTTCGTGAAGAGTCAATTAAAGTTTTTTTCCGGAAATAGATATCGAGTTGAAGTACTCGTTAAATCGTTGGCAAACGAACGGACACAATTACTACGCTTACCTTTGGGACGAGACTCACAGTCTCGATACGAGGAGAATGTTTACGACATACGAGAAGCGAAAAGAAGAGAACTACAGTAAATTGTAATCCTCAATCCAAGCTTTAATTATAGAAAACTCCGTGACTCATTTCACAAAACATTGGATAGTTTTCAAAACGTCATTAAGAACATACCGACAAAAATTTTTCCTTTAATTTTGCCACATCGATTTATCCACTAATTATGATGCTTTTATCGTATACAAAATATTCCATTCGAATGGAAATTTGGAGGGTAAGTTGTTTTTTGGCAAACATGTAGGAGAACAAAAGTGTATAAGAATATAAAAGAATAATAATTGTAATAGTACGATATATTCATTGAAGCTTAGAACTTAAAAATGATTACTGTGGATCAAGGATGTTGTTGGTACTATTTCATTCTATTATTATCTGTCAGGTTGACTTTTGGAACAAAATATATAGAGCAAGATCCCAGGCCTGCCAAATGTTACTTATTTTCTGAAAAACAAAATGTGTGCAATAGAGTAGTGCCAGTATGTACTTGGATCATACGCATATTCGCTAGTTTGTGCCGACAGCCAATTTACAGATACGAGGTGCTAGAGGTACGTTAAAACATTAGTAACTCTCCTCAAATTCTGAGTGCTGATTTTTATGTATGTTCTCCAATACTGCCAGACACTTCCCATCGGCGGTAATTTCTCCTAGACACTTTGAAGCTCGCAAAAATATAACTTGATCTTACTTATATTCTGAGTCCTAATTTTTATATATGATACTCAAGGAACAATTTGAATACTTTTTGTAAAGAGCCAGACTAATCGTAGGGGCCAAACATCCTCCAGACAAAATCAAAATATTGCTGTGAGTTTGAGTGTGAGCGTGATAATTAGATGGTTTTACAACGCAATTTCATTGAAATTATGTTGCTAATGTTGTAATGGAAATTTTCAATAATAATTAAGTAATATGTCAATGCTTTATTATAGAGAGTTTCAAAATCGAGGAATGGATATTTTCTATATTTAAACGCAAGCAAACGATCTGAAAGTAGTGTAATGGTAAATCTAGAACAGTGAATATCAAACAGTGAAGTAAACAGTGTATATAAATAGTTAAATATAAATATCTGCGACTTTGTTTGAGTTAGTATTGAGTGATAAATAAATAATATAGTGTTGTTAGTGATATTCAGAAAAATAAAACTTTTATTTCATTTTAAATTATTAAATAGTAGACTTTTATTTAATTATAAACTATTTCTTCAAGCAATAAACATTACAGTGGTTTCGAGTGTGAGGTTGTTATGAACAATTTAGTATTTTGTTTATTTCTGCTCTGTAAAATTGGAAAATGGCGTCTAAGAAGTTGTTGAAAGATTTGAAGGTCGCAGAGTTGAAATACCAATGAGAAGAGCGGGATTTGGAAACCAGTGGCCGCAAACAAGCTTTAAAAGAACGACTGCGAGACTCTATGACTTAAGACGATGAGGATCCTGATACATATTTGTTTGAGGTTCAACTTTCTTTAACCGATTTGGCATTAAATTTAGAATCAAAATTTAAAGGCAATTCTACAAGTTCAAAACAAGATTTAGAATCGGAATTAAAAGAAAATTCTTTAAATTCGGAATCAAAATTGAAAAAAAAATTCTATAAATGTAGAATCAAAATTAAAATAGAATTCTATAAGTTTAAAAGAAGATTTAGAATCAAAATTAAGAGGAAATTGTACAAGTATAAAGGAAAAATTAGAAACAAAATTGCAAGAAAATTCTACAAGTTTAAAAGAAGATTTAGAAACAAAATTAAATGAAAAATTAGGAAAGTTGGAAGAAAATTCTAGAAACCTGAGAGAACTGCATAAAAAAATTGAGGAAAATACAAAGAAAGTTGAACAGCAAGTGAGAGAGTTTAGAGAAAATGCAAAGGTTTGAGAGGAAGTATTTGAAGATAATTGCAAAATGCTAAAAGAAGAATTGGATGAAAAAATTGAGATATTCGAAGAAAAATATAAAATTGGTGCTCCATCTCCAGTGGAAGCTTTAAAAGCTGAGATAATTGAAATATCTATACCAAATTCTGTCTCCACTACAAAAATATGTGTCAAATCTTGAACCTTTGATCGTCAAACATCTTGGATTAATTACCATAGACAATTTGAAGCCGCTGCTAAGGCTAATAGCTGTAATGATACTGAAGAAGTTTCAGCGCTAATGTTTGCTCTCCGAGAAGATGCAGTAAATATTTTGCAGGCTATTTCACCGAAGGAAGATAATATTTATGAGGAATTGGTCAAGCTACTGGAGCTAAGATACGGCCATGCATACTTGGAGGAAGTATATCACACACAGCTCAAGAACCGATACCAACGTCCCAGCGAGAGGCGAAGCTGATATAGCACGTCTAGACACAAGGATAAAACCTAACTGTGACAAACTTTCGAAAGAATTAACGACCTTATTTCTATCCAAGGGTCAACAATTAAATGATCAGCAACACGCAGAAGCTGAAGATCTGATATGCCAATTCCAAAAAATTTTTGAAACCAGTGAGGGGCGAAAAGGAAGAACGAATATCACAAAATTGATACCGGCGACGCACGACCAATTCTACAATCACCGCTACAACTTCCAATTGCGAAGAAAGAGGACGCTGAAGCTATCATTCAAGACATGGAGCAAGACGGCATCATTGAACCCTCGAACAGTCCATGGGTCTCTCCGGTAGTACTTGTAAAGAAGAAAGATAGGTCTACACGATCTTGTGTCGACTACCGCCAGCTGAATAACGTCACCAAGAACAGTTATCCTCTACCCAGGATTGATGACACTTTGGATACCCTGGCAGGGTCAAAGATCTTCTCGACCCTAGATCTAAAGACTGGATATTGGCAAGTAGCGATGGACGAGAACCACCGAGAAAAAACTGCATTTACCATCGGCAGTGGATTGTAGCAATTTACAGTCATGCCATTTGACCTATGTAATGCTGCTGCTACCTTCGAGCGACTTATGGAGACCGTACTAAAAGGATTATTGTGAAAAACTTATTTGGTATATCTGGACGATATAATTGTGATGGAAACATCATTTGAAGGCCATTTGGAGTATCTGAAGCAGGTATTTGAACATTTAAAGAAAGCTGGTTTGAAACTTAGTCCAAAGAAATGTCACCTATTCCAAAACCGGGTGAACTTTTTGGGATATATGGTCTCCGAAGAAGGCGTAGCAGTTGATAATGAGAGGATTAGGACAATTCAAGAATGGCCGGTACCTGCGGATAAACATCAGCTGCGTAGTTTTCTCGGGCTTTGTACCTATTACAGAAGATTTGTTTATGAATTTGCCAATATTGCCAAACCACTGACCAGACTAACGGAAAATAATCGCAGATACAGTTGGCATTAAGACTGGCAGGTCGCCTTCAAGCGATTGAAACTACTCCTAGTCCAAGCTCCGATCCTAAGTTACCCGAAGACGGAAGGACGTTTCACTTTGGACACAGATGCCAGCGACGTCGGTATTGGGGAGTCCTGTCCTAATTGCTGGAGGGTCAAGAAAGAGTCATCGGATACTTCAGTAAGGTTTTGTCGAAGCCTGAAAGAAACTACTATGTCACAAGACGGAAATTGCTAGCAGTAGTGAGGACTATCGAGCATTTCTACAAATATTTGTATGACAGGAATCTGCTGTTGAGAACTGACCACGCTGCTATAATTATGCTGAACACACACACACAGTAGACTAGATTAGACCGTGAGTAAAAAAAGAAGAGGAATTGGATGCTCATAGATATTTCGCTTATTATGAAGCGTACAAATAATAACCACGCGCTCATACTCACAGCGATATTTTAATTTTGTCTGGAGGATGTTTGGCCCCTACGATTGGTCTGGCTCTTTACAAAAAATATTCAAATTGTTTCCTGAGTATCATATATAAAAATTAGGACTCAGGCTATGAATAAGATGAAGTTGTTTTTCTGCGAGCTTTAGAGGGTCTAGCAAAAATTACCGCCGATGGGAAGTGTCTGGCAGTGTTGATTATTGATTTTTAACAATATTCTCTAGAACATACATAAAAATCAGTACTCAGAATTTAGGACAAGTTACTAATGTCTCAACGTACCTCTAGCACCTCGTATTTATAAATTGGCCGTCGGCACAAACTAGCAAATATGCATATGATCCAAGTACATACTAGCACTATTCTATTCCACACAAAATAAGTAACGTCTGGCGGGCCTGGGATCTTGGACTAATAGGATATATTCGTCAAAAGGAGCAAGCGCTGCTACCAAAAGTCTCGCCAATTATACGCAAAATGGCAACAGAACCGTGACATGCAATCATTTTATATGTATCAGGCTAGCAGTGTACTACAAAATTATCCAATTATAATTTTCTTACATTTTTGAGTGAATAATGCTATCTATATACATAATCTTGAATATATCCATCAGGTCCTGCATTAAATTGACCAATACTTATTTCAAATATTCTGATGTGGTCGAAACCTTTCAAAAGACATGGCTTGAGATGAAAGATTTGATTCAAGTTCACGAAACATAACAAGATTTTTGTTGGTGCATCGTTTTTATAGGAATGAATATCCAAATTATTATTGACGAAAAAATCGGAGCAATGCAAAGTTTGATATTTGTTCCTGTATAATTTCTAATAGATCCTTCGGAATGTTTCAGTCTCCATTCCATTGGATTATTTCATAGTTTCCTAAATCACACTGAGAATCAATACATCTGTTATCAATTTTATTTTGAGCTTGAGGAACTTAAGCAAGGAAATTTAATTTTGTAATAAATTTGCACTTATACCTTGTTTCCTGATATATTTCCGTAGAAAATAAATTTTTGATAGAAGATGCTGCAGCAATAATGGATAATTTTTGTTCAAATGCATAAACATTGATATCATGAATCGAATTGTTTCGGAGTATTTCTGATTATCCGTTTTCTGGGCTATTTTTCCTACGCTTGTAATATAAGTGACTTTTTTAATGGAGGAAACTCATTTTTCAAATCTTTCTTCAATTTTTCAAGGATATAGAATTTGAGGAGTATCAGGAAAAAAACATCTAATTGACCCAAAGTACAAATCTGGAAGTTGCTCTCTTCAAAAAGTAATGAACATACAGGTATGTTGTTGAGACTGATGAAGGGAAGGCTTGTTGCCTATGTTAATTTAGGAAGGAAATAAACATGTTTTTGAACATTTTTTTGAGTCAAAATATCGGCAAAAACCATTAAATGAACAATGATACTGCAACTAACTGAGGTTACTTGTAAAACAAAGCCAAATAAACAAATCAATCACAATCGTAACACACATATTGGAAGTGTAGCTTAGTTGGTTGCAATCGGTAACTCAAAATAGTAACACACCTATTGGTAGTGTACTTTACTCAATCGAATATAATTGAATTATATTCGACGAACTCGCAAAACAACACCAAGTTCGAGGTGCTGGTCTATATTCCTTCCACTAGTGAATAGGGAATAATATTTCGATGAACTAAGTCGTGTTCACTTAATCGAACAGCCTATCGTAAAGTTAGAACTGAAAATCAAGAAAGAATATTTGGCATTCACGTAGCAAATTTTTGAGTGAATAGCTTAGTCCCTTTGGAAGAAAGAAATATCTCGAAATTTGTCGTTACTTGGTTATATCTTTTTGTTAATATCTCATCAAGAACATGGTCAAAATCACCGATGTAACTTAAATATTTTCTTTGTCATAACCAAAAATCTTTCGCTAGAATAATATATCCAAAAGGAGACTTGCCTCATTTTGAGTAATTTAGCTTCGATCGTTTAAAGTAATAATTCGTAAAAGATTCAATTCACTAAATTTGGCTTCTTCAACAAGAGCCACACTACATGTATTCACCTATTTTTTTTTACTTATTTTTGAAGATATTTGCCACAGGACCATAACGTCTGAATTTCATGATAAATTTTATTCATTACTTGCCTAAGCAACCGTGATTATTTACTTTTATTTGACAGGCTAAATTGTTTTTTCCTACCTGTAAATTGTAACTATGATTATCGATAATTACCTACCAAGGTCAGTAATCATTACCGACCTCTTTTAAATATTAGTATTAACAGATCAAATTGTCAAACATAGAGATATAGAAATATTTAGATGTATGTTGGCAACACTGGAATCAAGTAACATTGATGACATTGTAAAATAATAGGGTTATGTTGAATAGTTGATTTATGTTTTGGAATTTAAAAAGCCGATAGTAAGTTAATTTGGTAGGAGAATAAAGGAAACTGGCTCTAAGAAAAAACGTTATAATTTGGAAAATACGACAAGCTACACCTCTAGTGCGAACACCAATTTTCTTTTCACACGTTTGAAATCTAGAGTTGATTTGCTTGATAAAAGTTCTCTGGTTACAAGTTGGGCTGTGGTGGTTGTGATTCTGTCTATATAGGCGAAACTAAACAACGTTTATCTTCTCGCATGTACAGCCACGCTTACAATTATAGAAGGAATAACAACTGCCACAGTGCCATTGTTGACCATGCGATCAACTCCAACCATAAAATTGATTTCGACAATGTAAAAATTTTACACCGCGAAAAAAAATCGTTTTAAACGCTTGTTCCTTGAGTCTTGCTATATATATTCTACAGATAATACTTTAAACCATAAAACTGATTTCTTGAATTCCGGCTCTGTTTACAAAAAAAGAAAAAACTTTTTTTTTAGGTTATTAGTTGTTTTCCTTTTTTGACAATTGTGACCTTCAAATTTTGTAGGTTCCAATTCTACTGTACAGAGGTCTATAGCAATCATCTTTTTGTAACTTTCACGAATTAACTTCAGTCTGGTTTGACTAGTGGGAGCTTTGACTCCTACGATGTTGTTTTTTAATCTCTTATTTCGAAACTATGTAACTAATTAAGTTGCTTCAACTCTTTTTTATATTATTACTTCAATATTCACCTAGCTGGAGGGTCACTTATACTCTAAAATGTAAACTTTACTTATTATCTCTTGTATATGTTTGTAGACTTGATAATGGCTAAAAACAATGACCGAAATGTCGTCGTCGTATTTTCCAGATTATAACGTTTTTTCTTGAAGCCAGTTTCCTTTATTCTCCTACCAAGTTGAAAAGTTGAATGAATATTGATGAAATGTAGGATTGTAGACGCTTCATTTTGTTAATAAGAAATATGACTTTATATTGTAACGTTATTCATTTTAATTTAGGGAGCAAAAGTCACTAAACATTACTATTTATTTCCATGATTTATCAATAGTTATTTGTGTATCAAGGCCGTAAAGGTTATCTTTTTTGGTCGAATCTGTTGTTCAGGGGAGATCAAAAATGAACTGTAGGCCGAGGTGCCCACAACGTTTTTTAGGCGATCATCACGAAATAATTCAAAATCACAAAATTTCATCTATGTATTTTTGAAACATTGCAATTATAAATCTTAGTAGCCGTTGAGATTGTTTTATTTTATTGTCTCCTATCAAAGTGACATTTGTAGAAAATGGTAATCAATTTCTTGAATTGCACAAACTATTAGGATTGACGGAGGAATATAATATGTATTTCGGCGAAAACTGTATCTATCTTAAAGAGCTCTTTAAGCATCTCATATAGGTAAGTATGGAATGTTTATGAAGTAGATTTTGACAGATCAGTCCCAAAAAGTAAAATTTGACAGATGTGTACCAAAAAGTGAAACTTCACGGCCGCAAAAGGAGACATAGAAACACCTTTTTTGTTATGATCGCCTAAAAAATAATAAATTAGATAACTAATACTATTGCTAATAAATAATTCTGATTCAAACTAGAGATTATTACACTACACTATAACCTAACTTAAATTATTCATGTCAATATTGATTCATTTTGGATAACACAATTTATTTAAACCACTAGCAGTCCATATTATAAGGTCTCTGGGCCAAAATCAATAATGCTCTTCGTTGAGTCAGCCACTGATATATACCGTGGGTCTCTCCCCACTACGTTTTTTCCGAAAATGTCTAGACCTTTCTAGAAAGCGCAAAAAGGTACTACCAATTTGCTAGAAAACAAATTTATTCGCTTCTATTTCTTGATGTAAAATATGTTCACAATAATTCTAAGCACCAGTG
Source organism: Dromius quadrimaculatus (assembly GCA_963989225.1). Taxonomy (NCBI): domain Eukaryota; kingdom Metazoa; phylum Arthropoda; class Insecta; order Coleoptera; family Carabidae; genus Dromius; species Dromius quadrimaculatus. The sequence continues at coordinate 9,929,491 of OZ022325.1, read as the reverse complement.
AAACCGAAATGACTAATTTATAGACTTGACTTTAATTCGTTACAATATATTAAATGAATATTTGAAGCGTGCGTGTACGATTATTGAGAAGAATAGAATCATCACGATAGCTTTATATTGAGTGTTAAATAGTTTAATCAGGTACAAATCTAGAAATTATACAATTACAAATTATGCATTACTTATAGTTTATTATACAGTGTGATCAATAATGACTATCTGTCACGTGACTAGCAAAAGTTCGCATTATGATCAAAACTATCTTCATGGAGTGAAGTTAGTATAAATTTATTTATAACAACGGGACCGACATTTCAAGAACACAGTTGCGAATATTTTGCATATTTTATGAGGGATTTATCCATAATCTGATTTCAAAAACAAGGAAGTAATTAAATTAGCTGTATCTATTATTGAATGATTATTGATAATCTATTATTATTCTACCAAATTTTCAGGTTAGAATAGTGTTTTCAGAGGAACTATCATCTGTCACTTGAAGCTCACTATCTTAAGCAAGCGGCAAAGAAAAATCAGAACAAGGCGGCACTGACAATCATTTTTGATCACTCTGTATTTACAGTACAGTTATTGCAAGTCATGCGAATTGCAGTATTTCTCATATTTACAGACGTATTTTTGTTTAGAGTATTTATTGTTGTTGTTTCATCTTGCCTCACTGCAATATCTATTGTTTTATTGTTAACTTCCAATGGCTCAGCCGCATATAATAAAGGAATACAAATTTGCAATTGCGATCACATTGCAGTGAACTAATACAATGAAACATAACTTACATGATTCATTTTTCACATTTTCTGTGCTATCGCGTTTGCAATCAATGCACACACTATAACGACTACATCCTCTAAAACAAATTTTTTTCAAATATCAGTTTGATATGCATATACCAATGAAATGAAAAAATCCAACGACATCCATGATCCACAATTTTCATTTTTACTTAGCAGATAGTAATATCCATTAATTTTCTGTCATTGGAGAATTAATGAGAATTGCTACCATGGTTTGGAATTGAGAACTTCCGAAGCAGAAGTCAGCTCAGTAATAGGGTACACGTGTTACAAAAAAATCATTAACTAGAAAATATGTAGGTGCTAGTAGTGAATGAAATAGAATATTTACTTTGGTAGGGAAGACCATTATTGACCTAAGTTAATAATAAACTATTTTATCATAAGATATTCATTAAATTCAAGAGTATCCATGAAATGAAATGATCATTCAAGACAAAACACAATTTAATCTCGAATATGATTCAAATCTATCTCTGTCTATCTAGTCTAAGTTTCAGTCGCTAAGGGCCAACTCTCTCGTCGCTTGCTTCCTACAGTATATGCATTTGCTGCAAACGTGATAGCACAGAAAATGTGGAGAACAGAATGAAATTTAGAAAGTTCGGTGCACTTGTTACAAAAATTATCGTATGCAACACGGACACTGGACGACCGTCATTATTGTCACAGATAAAGCTGGCTGCATGTAGCTATCTCTTGGGCTTCGCCCTTGCCTTAGTCGATTGCAGCCAGCTTCGCCCTAGACTAGACAATAATGATGATCGTTGAATCTTTGTAGCATACTACACTATTGTGATGAAGTTGTTGTTATAGTCTATGGAGCAAGCAAAACAAATGTTCCCCAATTAATTTGACATTCGTTGAGCTTATGGACCAAGCTACTCATATTTTCACAATAATAAAATAGTGAAGATTTTCAAAACCTCCACGATCAATACAAAACGCACGGACAATCATTTATGATCACTCTTTCTTCTCAACAGCTATTACCTATATTTTCTGGGCAGTCGTATTCAAGTATATATATCCTTAAATTCATAACGCAATCATTTTATATTGTTTCACACAAATTTTTAGATTGAAGGGAGACTAGAATTTGACTGTATTGAATGTGATTGTAACATACTCTCCATTTTCTGGTTGAAGTATTCAAAAACTTATGTATACAATGCGAAATCAAATGAATTCCACGAAATATGGGACTCTATAGGCTACGTGCATGAAGTCTACTGGCGCCTCTAGCGGGCAATGGAGAACGATTGAACTCCATTTTATCATTGTTTCATACCTATAATTTTTTAAATGTACTAATATTATTTAATTCAGCTTTGTATAATATAACTTGCATAGCATAAAAGGTACGTTGAAATTATTTATTTTGAGTATTTTTTTCCTCAATTATAACGTACCTATTATAGAGAAAACATCTTAATCCGTCCAAATTGACAGGATAACCTCAAATAATGACGCCGTGATCTTGCAGATCGGGTTTGTATTTATCAAACACTGTATCCCTTTTACCGAGGAAGCATTGAAGAAAAGCGTGAAATTAGTTTTGCCATATTAAACATATTAAGAATATGTTGCTGACAATATTAACAACAAAATTATTGCGAAAAGCATCTGACAAACTTCTATCACTGAAACATCTTACAAATTAGTGATAGAGATAAATTCATGAATCCCAAATCGATGATGAATATTTCTAATTTCACAATTGAATTACAAACATATTTGTTATATAGATTGATAATGACAGACAGACAATACTCTATTTACCGCTTTGATTCACTTCATTCGTTTTTTATGTTATAACTGGGTACATGAAATCTATGAAACTATATTTCACTTGAATCATCCTTAACACAACAGCCTGGAACAGAACAAACGTTTTCCCATGTTTTATATGCAATCATTTTCACTTTTAAACTACAATGCTCAATGACAGCTCATTGACGTATTCTGAGAAATGGAGTTCAATGGTTACAATGGTGCTCACAATGAGCGCTCGCATCGATATTTGTTCAAACTCCGCCCCTTTGCACATAGCCTATTGTCGAATAAACTAGAATCTCAAAATGAAGTTATAATTGGACATCAAATTTCGTCTGCCTGGACTGTAAAAGCATTTATTAAGGTTGTCGAGAAGGAAATCAAAGTATATGAGAATTCATTTAAATTTTCACAGTATATTATTTGTTCAGTGAAGAATATTCTGGCAAAGTTTGAATTCAATCTTGTTTCTAGTTATCGAGATAAAAAATGTCAAAGTTGCTGTTCGGTGACATGTTATTACATTGCGTCAATGCGCGCGACATGTTTCACATTGATTTATACGTCATTATCTGGACTACCTGAAATGACAACATTACAAAAAATCGTCAAGATATCTACGAATGTCTTATAAACATGTGTAACAAGTTTCAAAAAAGTCTTGTTCATAGTTTCAGAGAAAATTGAATTATCACTCAAAAAAATTGTACAAAAACTACTAAAATTTAGCAAGTTATCATACGCTTGGCAACATCGCCGCGTGAAATGGAATAGGAAGAGTGTGTGTGATTAGAATAAACAAGATTTTTTATCATTGCCCTGACTTGACGGTACACTGATTGAATAACCCATTTATTCTTCCATCGATATTATTTTTTTGGTGTAGATTTATCATCAATAAGTTTGTTTGGTTATGAAACGCAGTACCACTACAAAACGTCAGATGTCAAAAATACTTCCGTCTACAGCGTTGCGTACTATATATCATATTGTAGCTTTGTTAAAATATGAAAAAAGAATATTTCAACGGATGGAAGCTCTTTAAAAGAATAGAATAAGAAATCATATTATTCAAAATCAGGTATTTTCAACCGAAAACAAACATTCCATTAGTTTCAATCATTGAAATTTTGTTTATTTGAAGTTGGCAATGAATGTTCATCCTGTGTATTTAGCATAGAGCAGGGTTCCCACCACAGCTTTACCCCACTCCTCTTCTTAACAACCTTAACTGTCTATCAGAAGAATCCTGCTCCTGATATCGAGCAACGCAAAATGTTAGTATATTAAAATTTCTCCAAAATTTAGGACAGATTTATAGTTTATCTTCAGAGAATGCTCAAATACAGATGAGATTTCCAGACGTTTTTATCTTTTGAAGAATAAATATGCGATATATATTTTTTGAGCATCCTAATTGTGACATTAACTTATGTCTAATGGACAAGACAATGCGATGTTGAATGATTATAGTCCTAATGTATTGCTGATTACACTTTAGTGATAATACGATCGTCCATCTTCAAGTAGACATCTCCACAAATTCTTGACCACATGAATTTTTTTACCACAAAATTAATAGCATTCCTTTTAATTCTAGCTCAAGCTTTGGCCCATCAAGCCACAAGCTTTTTCAATGTTTGGCACAAATGCAAAACCTTTAAACATCCTCATTCTTAAACAATCCTTCTGCTACTAAGTGCTCAACATCATAACTCATTCTGTAGTTTGTCCAGGGCCGTAGTTACATTATTCGGTTCATTAAAGCCATCACATCTTGTGCGACGCTTTGAGTGCAACATAACAGATGGCGACAGCGTCGACGAGTGACCAAGGGTAGTCATGGCCGTCTTGATAAATGATCGCCACGTCGTTAGCTGCTATGCGTTCCTAACGTTGACTTTACAAAACGCCCCAGCAAAAAAAAAAAACATATGTGGGAGAAATAATATGAGATAAACTGTTAAAGGTTTTTATTAGGTGGAATTTTTCTAGAGAAGTTAGTGGCAGATTAGACCAGTTTAAATATCCGGATGTGAATAATACTATCAGAAATAATAATATTAGTGTTGGACTATTACCAAGCAAGATGATTTCAGAAATCATTAAAATCATTTCGTGTTTATCATTCATATAAAGATATTACAGATTGGAATTAGATATAAGTATTTGAGATTCCTACAGTTCTTTTCGGAGTTATTCTAGATTCTACTTATGTTGAACAAATTATGATGGATATTGATTAGTAATACCATAAATTTTATAAGTCATTTCTTCTTTTGATAGACTTCTAAATAACGTTACTTGAATTGGGACACTAAAATCTTCCTGCTATATTTTTCTAATAAATTTGTCACGTGGACACAGTTCTCTTGGCGGCAATGTTCATCACAAACTTCTTTATTAGGCCTAAAGAAATAAAATTCTGTCCGCCCAAAATTGTTGAGTTGAACGGTTAACGACGACAACTTGGTCTCCGGAGAACACTTAAAACAACATAAAGTGCCACCCGGAGTCCTCAGTTGGCAGAATAAACTGTAGACCTTTCTAATTCCCAAAAACCCGATTATCATATGAAACATGACAAAGATAATGTTAATAAATGTCGAATCTATTTGGAGCTCCAACCAAAACAGGGAAAATTGCCAAGAATTGGTGATTTCAATCTTAAAAGTGATGTGTGCCCAGAAACCATTGTATGAGATAATTATTTGAATTTTATTTGAATATTCTGGGATAAAGAGCATTTTTAATCTATTCTCATTGGCATCTTCTTATCTGGAATTAATATATGTTTGTTGACATTCAATTGAAATTTGTTCTATGCAAAAGTATAATATACAAATATACTACTTCTTTTCTAATTAGTTGCATGATGAACAGCCCACAGTTTCTAAAGCTGGACATTTAATTAATTCAAACAGTTGCAGATAATGAAGGGTAACTTAATACACAAATTTCATAAAATATGATTTTATGATACACGATCTATTAAACGGCTCGTCGAGGCATGTTCTTCAAAGAACAAGTACCTCAAAATGGCTTACGAAACATGTGTCATATAAAAAACTACGTTTGATTTTAAATTTTGTATATTTTATTTGAAGCTTTGACGTTTCGAAATATGCAGAATTTAAAATAAAAAGTAGTTTTCCATTTAAAAAAATTCTGAAAAATGTATTGATTAATTATGTATCATATATTTTTTTGTCTATGATCAAGAGTAGAGTTGGTACTTCAGTTATCGCAAGAAGTGAGCCATTTTCACATCCCTTCTTCACTACAATTAGAGTCCTGCCTCAATCAAATAGTAAAAATATGTTTTTTATTGAAATGTAGCTAGTTTTTAGGCAATTCACCTTGAAACTGATTCATGTGACATCGAGAAGGAATCCACCACACTAATTTCCCTCAGAAAAAAATTTTTTACAGCCTCCATGATGGCTTAGAGATACATGTCAACTGAAGGGAATCATAATTACACTCTGTACACCTGACTTTTGGAGAGATTTAATGCCACAAATTGAACATTTGGTAGTTCAGATCACTTGACGATCGAAACCTTTTAGCATATCACGAATTAGAAGCACAGATCCCAAATCACAACTCACATGGAAAGCCCCAGCGTTACGTGCTCGTCTCCAAATATGTAATTTTACTTCAGATGATTGCGAAACGCCAATTGTTTTGTTTGTAACGCAGAGACAATTTTTTATTAAATTTGCGTTTGTTTTGTTTATTTTGACAATATTAGAGTTCTCCCTCCTATTCTCTTCAATATAACTTAATATGTGAGAATTTAATTGAAATTTCCAGTTTTTACAGGGGGAAAATTTACAGTCCAATGTATCTTCCAAAATGGTTGAATTTTGTTGACTGTGACAGTTGCACTGAGACGACACTCGTATAAATAGTCAGTCAGCAAGGCAAGTTAAAAAACATTTTTGCTACAGCGACTTGAAATATGTACGATAGCTTGTTGAACTTGTTATGACGTCTATAAGAATCTGACATGAACATCACGTGACTTACTTGTACATCATTAGATATATATATATATATATATATATATATATATATATATATATATATATATATATATATATATATATATATATATATATATATATATATATATATATATATATATATATATATATATATATATATATATATGAGTAAATTAATTTTTGGAAAGTCTTGTACAGCACTGGGATTCGAACCCGAGATCTCATGCTTTCCGGGCATGCGTGATAACCGCTACACCACGCTGAGACAACTAGTAGGTCTCCCAGCACTGTACATGATTCTTTGCATTTTTGTCAAGTTTGCTGTACGCTCCAAAGACGACACATTTTGTATCTTTGACAATGGAGGACAACGGCTGACATCGTGAGTAACTTAACTCTCTTGTGAATTTTCTGAATGTGAATTTAGTTGGCGAATTCTTAATAAGCCAGACGGTTGAATGAAAGTAAATTAATTTTTGAAAAAGTATTGTACAGCGCTGGGATTCGAACCCGAGATCTCATGCTTTCCGGGCATGCGTGATAACCGCTACACCACGCTGAGACAACTAGTAGGTCTCCCAGCACTGTACATGATTCTTTGCATTTTTGTCAAGTTTGCTGTACGCTCCAAAGACGACACATTTTGTATCTTTGACAATGGAGGACAACGGCTGACATCGTGAGTAACTTAACTCTCTTGTAAATATTCTGAATGTGAATTCAGTTGGCGAATTCGTAATAAGCCAGACGGTTGAATGAAAGTAAATTAATTTTTGAAAAAGTCTTGTACAGCGCTGGGATTCGAACTCGAGATCTCATGCTTTCCGGGCATGCGGGATAACCGCTACACCACGCTGAGACAACTAAGTAGGTCTCCCAGCACTGTACATGATTCTTTGCATTTTTGTCAAGTTTGCTGTACGCCGTTGTCCTCCATTGTCAAAGATACAAAATGTGTCGTCTACATTACTTTAGTTCCCTGAAGAAGCCAAAAATTATTGGTGAAAGCTTGGGTCATTGAAATAAATGAGAATTTTTGAATAATTAAAGACTGAATACCCAATAAACTTCATAACATATAATATTTACAGTCGATAAACAACAATTTTCTTATATCAAACACAAAATCTCATCGTTCCACAGTTAATCGTTTTGGATTTACCTGAGAGATTCTGAAAATCTGTAAATAGAATGCGATTTCAGCCAGGTCGGTTGCTATGGAAACAGTAGGCCATTATTCTCATACTACAACATTCCTATTCAACGACTACCAACAGATCTAAATTTATGCGCAAAATTAAAAAATAAATTCCTTCTGAAGTGCACTTCCGGCTCAGTCTATTATTATGAAAATAGTAGGCAATCACTCAGATGCTACAGCAGACTGAAATACCAAATTTCAGTATTCTACACCTGATCGTTTCAAATTTATGCGAAAAGTTCCAAAAGACTGTCAAGTAGAGTGCACTTCCGGCTCGATGGGTCTCAATAAAAATAGGACATTAGCATCTAGATGGTATATTCGTCCTAATTACTGAATTCTAACAATCTATATTCAATCGTTTTGGATTTATGCGAGAAATTCAAAAAATGTTCCGAATAAAGTGCTTTTCCGGCTTAGTCGATAGTAATCATAATGCAAGGTGTACAATTAGATATTATGAAAGTGTCTAATACAAAATTTGAATATTCTACGACGGATTGTTCAGTATTTATGCGAGAAATTCAAAAAGTCTGTCATATAAAGTGCACTTCCGGCTCAGCCGATTGTTACAAAAATAGAAGATGACCATTCAGATGCTACAGCAATTTCAAATGCTAAATTCCAGTATCCTATGGCTGATCATTCCGAATTTATGCGGAAAATTAAAAAAAAAAAATCAAGTTGAGTGCACTTCCGGTCTATTCGATCGCAATCATGATGCAAGATGGACAATAAGATGTTATAGAAGTTCTTTATACTAAACTTCAATATGCTATGGCGAATCATTCTATATTTATACAAAAAATTCAAAAAAAGTTTCGAGTAAAGTGCACTTCCAGTACAGACGATTGGAACCATAATGCGAAGTGCTCAACTAGACCCTATACCAGTTTTAAATACATAATTTCAGCATTATACGTTCAACCAGTTTCGAGATTTGCGACTTACGCAAAACGGATATTTCCATCAAAATCTCGATAAGTGAACTTTGTCGGTTTCACAATATTTCCCAGTACTTAGCACAAGTAAGTATAAAATTTTTTTTTAATTGAAAAAAATAATTTCCTTTCTCCTAGTCAAAAATTTTTTGTAGTCCCTACCACTGTGCGTGGATGGTCATGTAAAACCTAATAATATAATACAATATCAATTATCAGATAACTACCAATAATTAATAGCGTTATGGGTAGACTAATGTAATTTTATTCTATTCGTAGTAGGTCGACAGATGAATTTGTATCTTTGGTGAATGATACATACTTACTCAACTTTGCAAAAAAGTTGAATATTTGTTCTCAAAATAGGTGACGCGAACAGATTTAGCAATAAAGAATCAGTAGACATTGGATAGACGGGATAAAATGCCAGACTAGCAGAGTGTTTTTATGCAGAAAGTTTTTCTCAAAGGCGGTATTTTGGTAGTTATGGTATGTTTTGAGCTATTTTCATGATAATTATAATTATTCCGAATTCTATGTGATACACTTATTTTCATATATCAATATATTTGAGACATAATTAATTATTATTAATTGTGAATTGGTTTCATCAAAAATAATTAAATTCTGTTTGTTTATTTCATCAGGCTTATGATTCTTATGCTACAACATTCCTAAATACTAATTCCAAAGATTCTACGACTGACAACAAATCCAAATTCATGCGCAAAATTAAGAATAAATTCCTTCTGAAGTGCACTTCCGGTTCAGTCTATTGTTATGAGAATAGTAGGCAATCATTCAGATGCTGCAGCAAACTGGAATACCAAATTTCAATATTCTGCACCCAATCGTTTCAAATTTATACGAAAAATTCCAAAATACCGTCAAGTAAAGTGCACTTCCGGCTCGGTGGATCTCAATTAAAATAGGACGTGAGCATATAGATTCTAGACGGTACAACTGTACTAAATATTGAATTCTAACAATGTAGGTTAAATCGTTTTGGATGTACGCGGAAAATTAAAAAAAAAAATTAATAAAGTCCACTTCCGGCTTGGGCGATAGCAATCATAATGCAAGGTGTACAACTAGATATTGAAGAAAGTGCCTTGAACAAAATTTGAATATTCTACGACTGATTGCTTAGAATTTATGCGGAAAATTCAAAAAGTCTGTCATATAAAGTGCACTCCCGGTTCAGCCGATTAGTACAAGAATAGAAGATGACCATTTAGATGCTATAGAAATTTCAAATACTGAATTCCAGTATCCTATGGCTGATCATTCTGGATTTATGCGGAAAATCAAAAAAACGTTTGAAGTAAGGTGAACTACTGGTCTAGCCAATCGCAATCATAATGCAAGATGTCCAATAAGATGTTATAGAAGTGTTAATACGAAATTAGAATATGCTACGGCTAATCATTCTAGATTTATGCAAAAAATTCAAGAAAAGTTTCAAGTAAAGTGCACTTCTGGCTTAGCCGATTCATACAAAAATAGCAGATGACCATTTTGATACAACATCAAATTCAAATACTGGATTTCAACATCCTACGATTGATCGTTCTAGATTTATTAGAAAAATTCGAAAAAAGTTTCAAGTAAAGTGCACTTTCGGTACAGACGATTAGAACCATAATGCGAAGTGCACAACTAGACCCTATACCAGTCTTGAATACAAAATTTCTATATAATACGCTCAACCATATCCTACGACTGATTGCTTTGAATTTATGCGGAAAATTCAAAAAGTCTGTCATATAAAGTGCACTCCCGGTTCAGCCGATTAGTACAAGAATAGAAGATGACCATTTAGATGCTATAGAAATTTCAAATACTGAATTCCAGTATCCTACGGCTGATCATTCTGGATTTATGCGGAAAATCAAAAAAACGTTTGAAGTAAGGTGAACTACTGGTCTAGCCGATCGCAATCATAATGCAAGATGTCCAATAAGATGTTATAGAAGTGTTAATACGAAATTAGAATATGCTACGGCTAATCATTCTAGATTTATGCAAAAAATTCAAGAAAAGTTTCAAGTAAAGTGCACTTCTGGCTTGGCCGATTCATACAAAAATAGCAGATGACCATTTTGATACAACATCAAATTCAAATACTGGATTTCAACATCCTACGATTGATCGTTCTGGATTTATTAGAAAAATTCGAAAAAAGTTTCAAGTAAAGTGCACTTTCGGTACAGACGATTAGAACCATAATGCGAAGTGCACAACTAGACCCTATACCAGTCTTGAATACAAAATTTCTATATAATACGCTCAACCATATCCTACGACTGATTGCTTTGAATTTATGCGGAAAATTCAAAAAGTCTGTCATATAAAGTGCACTTCCGGCTCAGCCGGTAAGTATAAAAATAAGAGATGACCATTAAAATACTACAACAGTTTCATAAGATGAATTCCAGCATCCTACGGCTGAACATTCTGGATTTATGCGGAAAATTCAAAAAAAATTCAAGTAAGGTGCACTTCCGGTACAGACGATTGCAACCATAATGCGAGGTGCAAATCAACACCTTCTACCAGTCTTAAATACGAAATTTCTGCATAATACATTCGACGAGTTTTGAGATTGTATGGACTCAGGAATGCTCAAAACGGATATTTCCATCAAAATCTCGATATATGAATTTTGTAGATTCTACTCCTTGTACTTAGTACACGTAAGAAGAAACACTATAGAAAAACTACCAGCAATGTTTCGAGATTTTGAAAAAATTCTCTTTAATTCGTAATCAGCATATCAAACTACATATACCCTCAACCACTGATCTCTATATAACACTGGATTGGATTTAGACCGTATTCTGGCATCTGAAAGCGGCCCCGGTTGAACGGCGGCCTTGACAGTAAAACTGAGGTTTTGTGTCACTATTCGGCGGCAAATTCAAAACACTTATAGAAGACACTCGATGAAATTCAAAGTATAATGCAGGTTAGATGATGAAATTATTCTCAATATATATTAAAATACATACATTAATAACCAACAAAAGTTAAAAATTGTTATAATAGTTGAAATATTTATTAATAGTTGAAAATATTTGTAAACTTTCTAGTGCCAGTGTTTTAACTATATTCTAAACATTGTAGTTTAGTATTATTTAATCCGTTCAATAGTTTTATAAATTTTTGTTACCTAAAATTCAAAACTATGAATTTACCTATATGAATAAATGAAGTGCATTTCCGCGATAATATTGCCTATTCAAAACTAATAATTTCAAATATCTAGTACACATGATAGGAGAATAATAATACATTTAATAATCAAGATTTTATTGTTCGTAAGTAAGCACAAATTTGCAATCCAGCGATTAATTTTGTGAGCAAGATATTTTATATTAAATTTGATATATTACTCAAATTTGTTATCATAACTTTGTAACATTGCCCAACAATATGATTTTATTATTCATGATATTTTCAATTTAATCTGAAATTGAAAATCAAATCGTTTGATAACTTCAACATAATAATTGATGTATTCTTCTAGGTCTCCATAAAACCTGTAAAAAATAATACTTCACTGAAAATAGGAATAAGTTATATCTTCAAACTTTTTCAGTTGAGTTTTTCTAATAAAATAAATCAATAACAATATTATGTATTAATATATCCACATTTAAATAGATAAACAAAATTTATTCAGTATAAAATTGCGTCCCAACACCATACTGAACTGTCACCAATTGACACAGAACCTCAGTTTTTGCCAAGATGGCGACGCTCAATTGGGGCCGCGTTCCAGCGGCCTAAATCCAATCCAGTGTTATATAGAGATCAGTGCCCTCAACATATGTATCCAAAGTTGTGAAATATCCTGTATAGTACATAAAGTTTGGTAAACAAAATTCCGTTTTTCTGTGAATTCATATTTGTAGCACCTGTTACCAATTCATTCGTTCGGTCATTTGTTGATTGGAGTATTATTGTCTCGATCTAATATCATTGAATCTTGAGATAAATTCACACTACTAGTTTACCACGTTATTCAACGCACATTTCCATAAAACCTTCAAGCAGCAAATCAAAATGATAGCATCACCTTTAAATATATATTATTTTTGTTCCTTTGTTGATACAGAAATCAAATGTTCCCGATACCGAATTTGGAGAATAGAGAAGCGTGACTTGCGAAACGAAAAGCAATCATATGGAAGTGATAAATGTTTACTTTCATCACATGTTGGGTTCGACATCAGAAATGAAAGATTAATATGTTTTTAAACACCTTTTTGATGGAAAAGTAATATGTGGTAGAGCCTAAAATGAAACACATTGGCCGGTCGGGAAGAACTTTGAACTGTAGCACATTCAATATTTACTAATGTTGGAAATTCATACGTTATTAATGAAATTTCCAAAATAATATGATTTGAATTATAGATCGATGTGATCAATATATAAATTATAAAACCATCATGATTGGGACATGAATCACAGATCTATTTCTTCCCAATTTTCGCGATCTGCGTTGCAGTGAATCCAATCCTCTGATGATGGATAAATAAATTTCTCAGGACCATAGTAGAGATCAAAGGTCGCTCCATATTTTGTCTTAATGTTGATTATTTTTGTCTTGTCCAATTTGGTGTGAAGCAGTGCGTCATAGAGCTCATGCTGACGCTGTAGGTGCTAGTTATAGGGGTGTTTTTGGTCCAATGAATGTACAGCATTCATATCAAGTGGAATTATAGGTTTTGGAGTTCAAACTATCAATCTCATAGTTGAAATTTAATTTCAGCGTAATACTAATTTTTACATAGCTACGATTAGTAATTGACGTTAATTACATCTATTTCAAAGTGCTTTCAAATACAAGTCATTGTATAATATTGCTCGAATCGATTTAGGGAACTAACAATCTCTACATACAAACGTTGTTTGGAAAACAATAGAATAATGGCAATAACTTCCTACCTGATTCAGTCTAAACATTACTTCTGTTTCTCAGTTGCAAATGATCGTAAAGTACAGCAATTATCATCAGATTTACACGGTGCATAGAGTAAAAGAAACAACATAAAATTTCCAGCTGATAACTAACAGTACTTTAGCAGCCCAACAATATATCCGCAATGAATTCTGTGAAATATTCTGATTATCCATCTTAAAGCAATATTAGAAATTTTTAATAACGCAATATATTTTCAATAAATGTTTATTGCCATTTTATTACATCGTTACACTCGTCAAGATATTGAAATACTATGATATGGACAAATTGTGGTCAAATTGATCGCTCAATTAGAAATTAAATTTCATCAGTGATAGCTTATCAATACCTCCCACTTTTTGTGATAAAAATTTTCTGTACTGCAGAATTTTCAGTTTTATTGAGCTTACAAACCAGTAGAGCTACGGGCTTTGCGCTGAAGATTATTAAATATGAAAACAATTCTTGTATTTTGGTTATTAAATATGAAATTTATCAGTGCTCGTGTTATACGTAAGTAGATACTATATAGCTTGGATTAAGTGCGACAAATACAAAAATCTCCAACAGCAGTTTCAATATCAGCAGCGTAAAATAACCTTATTTTGAATAGCTAGCGATTAGAAATAATTGTTTCACAAACAAAGTTTTTTTTACATTATTTTTGGTATTCAGATAAAATCTACTCATTTCAGATTAAGGAATGAATTTCCGAATATGATTATAAACGTAGTTTCTAGTATTCATTTGAAATTGATTATTTTTGTAAGTTATATTAGAAATACTCAAATGATTCAGTGTAAAGTATTCAAATATACTGAACGAGTCGAAAGAAGAAACTAAAATAATTTTTATCAATTGAATGACGTAGAAGAACGAAAGGAAAGGAATTTTCTCTTTACGAGAGATGAAAAATATGAATATTGACAATATATTTCAAATAGTGTCGAGTTTAAGTTCGTAGTTTGATCACTCATTCAACCTCTTCCTCTGACATCTATTTTCAAATAGATCTCATATTTTACTCACATAGAAATCGTAGCACTGAGTTATTCATATATATTTCTAATATTCACGCCAAAAAATACATATAACTTATTACAGATGAAAGGTGAAAATTGATAGATAGTATTTGTAGGTATGATTAGAATTCAGTGTTCGTAGTATAAGTTGCAAAGAAATGTTTACAATGCCCCAAATTGCAAGACCCGATTTGATTACGGACCAAGCAGTCCACAGGCCAAGTACGGACTAATAGTTTTTCCTTCAAGAGAAAACACTTACATATGTTTATTGGAATTTACCATGCGACGAACTTACGCGAGCCGTGAATGAAACAAGTAAGCAAAGCTAAATGTTTGCAGGTACTTGTTTGATATAAGAGTAATGACAAATGACGGTTTGTTGGTAGACGTTCAAGTATAACGGTCCCAAAATTTTCTTAAACTAGGTTGTACCAGTCCTTAAAATTGCCAGATTGAGCCAGGTGCTTAATTTTTCCGGATTGAGTTGAGCCTGGATCTACGATTTTTGACGTAAGACTGGTTCGGGCCTCAGTTTCTTGCTTTAAAAAGTAGTTCAGGCTACAACGGCATTCCAATAAAGACGGGCTTGGACATACTTTGTTAGAAATTGTCAGATATGAGTACGGACTGATATTTTTTCCTCCAAAGTAAGCTTCAAGAGGAAGCACTTGCATATGTTTATTGGCTCGGTAGAACGAACTTTGGTCACTGACTGAATTTACCTTGCGACGGACTTATTTGAACCAAGTTTCACCGGACCTCAAGATTACCCGGGCTAGATTAAGCCAAGTCTGTAATTTTTTTGGGTTGGGTTGAGCATGTATCTAGGATTCTTAGCGCCAAGCTAGGTCAGTTCCTAATTTCTTGATTTGAAAAGTAGTTTCAACTGCAAGGGCCTTCTAACAACGAGCTTGGATGTACCTGTCCTATAGTCCGGGATCCCGCGCCTTTTTTTTGAAAGATAATGACCACTCATGAAATGGAATGATTATTTACAAAAAGTATGACACATTGGCTCAAAAAGTATGACACATTGGCTCAAGCCCGAGAGTCGAGCGCAGGGGCGTTTTTGCACAATCCTAACTTATATTATAAATGCGAATGTGAGTGTGTTTGTTTGTTGGTTTGTTACGCGTAAACTACTAAACCAATCATCATGAAATTTTGTACACATATTTAGGAAACTTAATTGGTTAATATAGGACATTAAATTTTGGAATGAAACTTCTTTCGGGACGGTGTGAATAGGATTTTATAAAACGAAAAGAGGCTACTTTGCTTGACCGTCACGGTGCTCTTTGCTTCCTCAAACTGCACGCGTTCGTTTTCTAGTGGTCTGATTTTGCAGTCACACGAAATTTTTACATAATTAACAGCATGTAAGAACCATTTTGTCCCGTTGTGCAGCTGTAAGAAATGGTTTTTCGTTGTTATTTATCCATAAATTACATACTGTCAAAGTTTCATAGCTGATCATATTCCGCATTTAGACCGGAATTTTTACATTTTTATAACAATATTGTGCAAAAACGCCCCTGCGCGCGACTTCCGGGCTGGAGCCAATGTTTCATATTTTGTAAATAACTATTCTCACTACATTTCATAACTGGTCAGATATCGCATATTTCTGACCGTGGGCTCCCAGACTACTAGAAAATGTATGGTTGGGTGGGCCAGGCTTCAAAATTTTGGCCCGTGCAGACAACTACTTGGCCTCGAATTCAGGATTCAATATAAAATCTCCATTGATATTATTATAGTATCATCAGCCGTGAGGTACGATTATCGGTCCCCAAGCCTCAGGTACCCTTTGTAAATAATAAATAATCGATCTGCCAGGTACACTATCAGAGCCTGCCTCATCCGTATCGGATAAAAGGCGTGGTTGATATTTATTGTTTTAATTATTGATATCAAGAATTTGCACAAAATATTTGCGACATGGAAATCAATTATTTTATTATTAGATTGTAGTAAGAAAAAAATAAAAAATAGTCTACAATTCTTGGATAACTGGCTTTATTTTAGTTGAACAATGGGCTGACGACATACCGACTCTAGATTCAAGTCATTTCCAGGTTAACAAGAATTATGTGCAAAAAAAACATAATTAATACATCTAATAATCACAAAAAATTAGAAAGTTAACTCACCAAAAGGATGCAGCTTACAATTTTTTTAATTTTTGGGTAAATATAAAATTTATAAGTGAAACAACATAATGAAATGATTAATCTGGTCATTTATAAAAAACACAATAAACATCAAGCTGGAGGTAACTTTTATATTTTTTATAATTATTAGATGTATTAATTATGTTTTTTTTGCACATAATTCTTGTAGACTTGAAAATGACTTGAATCTGAAGTCAAAACATCGTCAACTCATTGTTTAACTAAAATAAAGACACTTATCCAGGAATTGTGGACTGATTTTAATTTTTTTTCTACTTTAATCAAAATTCAACTTTCGGCTTATTAACATCACCTCCAAGTATTTCATTATTAATCAAGTTCTTTCAAATAATCAATATTGTGAGTAAGATTTCTCTCAAATTTGATGTTGATCCACTTCGTACAGATTAAATAGCAAGAATAGAGGAAAGTCAAATGTCAAACATATCTCTCTCCTTTTTCTCTCTCCTGATTATCTAACACTAATTTCGTACTATGATCAGGGCTTTACGTACTTTTTCTACCTTACGATTTCTCCCCACAATGCCCCTTGGGTTCAACACGTCCAGATTGGGCTCTGTCAAGTTAGCCCCCCACTTCAAAATTTATAGAAAAATCAATATGATGTTCGGATGCGCTCTTATGCACCACAGATGTTTTTTTTGCGCTAGTCATACTGAGCAGTAATTACGACAATAAGTTGGGAGGGGCCAACTTGACGCTGGCCCCTCATTTCGGGAAATATTGTAATATTCATTATTATTTCAATAGTACTCCATATGCGCTCTTATGCGCTGCAAATATAAAATTTTGCGCTCGAATGCAATTTGTTCAATTGATATCCAAAGTTGGAGAGGCCAACTTGACGATAAACTTTTTTTTTGAGTATTCAATATTTTTTTATTGCAATTAAATCTGAATTCGATGCGCTCTTAGGCGCCTCAAATATTTTGTATGCGCTAGTCATACTGAACAGTAATTACATTAACAAGTTAGGGGGGGGGGGGGCAGCTTGACGGTATTTTGACAATAATAAAAATTATGATATTTCCAAAAGTGGGGGCTACCGTCAAGCTGCCTCCCCCCTAACTTGTTAATGTAATTACTGTTCAGTATGACTAGCGCATACAAAATATTTGAGGCGCCTAAGAGCGCAACGAATTCAGATTTAATTGCAATAAAAAAATATTGAATATTTAAAAAAAAAGATTATCGTCAAGTTGGCCCCTCCAACTTTGGATATTAATTGAACAAATTGCATTCGAGCGCAAAATTATATATTAGCAGCGCATAAGAGCGCATATGGAGTACTATTGGAATAATAATGAATATTACGATATTTCCCGAAATGGGGAGCCAGTGTCAAGTTGGCCCCTCCGTAATTACTGCTCAGTATGACCAGCGAAAAAAAATATTTGTGGCGCATGAGGGCGCATCAAGAGCGCATCCGAACATCATATTGATTTTTCTATAAATTTTGAAGTGGGGGCTAACTTGACAGGGCTTCCAGATTGTAATAGGAAGTTTTCATTTCTATATATATTTGCTTACTCTAATTTTTGTTCGACCTATTGTTGAATTATTGAGGAAGAGATACCTCATCCTTTGTTTAAGACTTTTAACTAGCTACAAAATATGAGCTCCTAGTTTTGAAAGCAGTTTTAACATTCGTGCTAACGAAAACAAATTTATACATAGTCGGCTGCAACACTCCACTACTCAGAAAAAAAGTGTACATAGTAACCTTCAGAAAGTTTCACCCAAAAATTCTCCATAAAGCTTTGAAAATGTACAAAAATAGTCTGTCTTGTGTAAATTATTGCTAAAACGCTATGATAATAGTCCATCCAGTAGTGGTACCACAACGAATTGATATTGAAATTGACTTTATGATTAAAGCTAAATTACCATGGAAACTGAACATGTTTTCGATTATAATTTATCATAGATACTTGACAAGGACCAAATCAGCCCTTGACATTGACATTGACTTGATTTTTACTGTCAATGTGCCACACAAATAGGACATGTTTCCAATTAATATTTGTAATAGGGACATGATAGAGACTAGGTCAGGTTATTATTCTATTAAAATAAGATCTATGATGAATATTAGCTGGACACATGTCCAATTTGCATGGCAAATTGACAGTAGAAATCAAGTCAATGTCAATATCAAGTCTTTGTAGTTCCAGCTCTGGTACCACATCGAGTCGACATTGACATATTCTCATCTCGTCTTGAACTTCTTTGTTATCATTATCTAGACTTTATTTTTATTAAAGGATAACCTGATCAAGTTCCTGTCATGTCCCTATGAAAAATATTGTTTAGACTTGTCCAAATTGCATGGTAAATTGACCATAAAAATCAAGTCAAAGTCAATGTCAAGTCGTTGTAGTTCCATCACAAGTTATTCATCTATAAAAATCAAATCTGTGGTGGAACTACAACGGCTTGACATTGACATTAACTTGATTTTTACTGTCAATGTGCTACATAAATGGGACATATTTTCATTTAAAATTTGTAATAGGGACATGATAGGGACTAGGTCAGGTTATCCTTTTATAAAAATAAGATCTATGATAAATATTAACTGGACACATGTCCAGCTTGCATGGCAAATTGACAGTAGAAATCAAGTCAATGACAATGTCAAGTCATTGTGGTTCCACCACTGAATCGAGATGACAAGGATTGGGGCTCAAAATAAGATGTTGATTTGGTGTGGTACTACCACTGAATTGATTTCTATTCTTCAAAACTTCTTAATGTTGCGGCATATGCAAACCACACTAATGAAACAGCAACTAAAAATCAATTTGTTGGCATAATTATAAAAATAAGAATGTATGATATGTTCCTTGAACACCTGTATATGAATTTTCCCACTACTAATATACAAATCATACAATTCAATGATTTCAATAATAACATCGCCATAAAAAAACATTGTAACAATAATAATTGTTTATCAATACCCACAAAGATTGAGTTGGCCAAGATTAAAATTATTGTTGAAGAATAGAGACATTGTTTGAAAATTGAATTTTTATTCAAGAATGTTGTTATTATTACCCAATATAAGGAAAAGTTTATTGCAAAAGCACTATATTTAAAATTGATATCCAAGATATGAATAGTTATTTTTCAATGCACAAGCGGCTTTATTTGTATGCTTCGTGATTGGAAAAATATCTCAAAATATGTCCCTCTCATCTGAAAACTTGTAACTAAACAGAAAAAGCATTCACATGAATGTAGAAATTACGACGCCACGCTTTCAACTCTATGCCGCAGTGTAGTCATGAAAATTTGAGGATTCTACTAGTCAGATTCTTAATGGTACACTACTAGCGCCATATTAAAAACAATACTACATAATCTAAGAGCATTCTATGCTTTATCAACGTCATTCCATTTAATATAGAGAATCGTATGTTTTATTGAAGAATCACGGAATGAGAAGTTTAGTAGCTTGACATCGTTACGTAGAGCATAGTGTAAGATTACTAATTTCATTACAGAAGAACAAATCATTTGATCTCAATTAACAGCTTGTATAGAAGTTTAAAAACAATATTAGGGTACTTTTCTATTTGCTAATACTTTTGGGAGTCATTTATTCATCAGATAGATTTGATGTTTTGTCTGTTCTTAATATTTTATAACACGAAAATATCAAAGGAACTCCGAATATTGGGATGTAAGGTCATTCGTATCTTATGCTATCTATCTTGTGTCATCGCCAAACGCAAATATGACAAGCTGCCATATTCTCTATTACGTAATTCAAGTATGAAACACTTTTATAATAATTTAAGTTCTAGACTCAATAAGATGACGTTGATAAAATTGGACTGATTTCTTCACTGAGTCACTGTAAAATAATTAAAATTACGAGAATTCAGGTTTTTGGTTGATTTCATGGTGATAAATGATCAACTGCCTGATTTGCCATACCAATCTTCATATTTTTTCACCTTAACATCATGTGCTAGTCCGATGAGGTATCCTGCAAATATCATAGTTTGATTGATAAATCGAAATGAGTATTCTCACAGTTTTGACTATTATATAGTATCAATAGATATTATTTTATATGCATTAAATCTCAGGGACTAACGTTAGTTTGAACGAAACTTATATGTATTGTGAAACTCATCCTACATAGTATTTATTCCAGATTATAATTGTAGAAGTCAGCTTCTCTCTTATTATTTGACGGTATTCTTTCTGAGAATATAAAAGTAACAGGAATGTGTCCCAAAGAGATGTTCCTGTGACTATTCCATTCATAGTATTTATAACAAGGTTAACAATGCTAAATAGCCATAGAAATGGTGCATATCAGGGGTGCGTGAAGTTGGCACCACATTGAAAGCACTCATGTTTGTTTTATAGGAATTTGTTAGTGCTTCGTTAGTGCTTCTTAGTGCTCCATGAACCAACGTTCCACAATATCAAATAGAAGATTTGTTCAATAAATCAACATGAGGTGCTAACTTCACGCTAGCACCCCATTTGTTTTAAATCGAATTTTCTTATAGAATAATCTTCGGGGCTTGGTTAGTGCTTCTTATTGCTTTATCAACCAACATTCCAAAATGACAAGTACAAAAGTTATTCAATAAATCAATATGGGGTGCTAACATCACGCTAACACCCCATTTCTTAGAAGTCATATCTTTTTGTAGAAGAATGTTTAGTGCTTCAATAGTGCTCCTTGGTGCTTCTTGAACCAACTTTGCACAATAACAAATACAGAAGTTATTCAATTAATTATTATTATTACTTCACGCTAGCTCCTCCTTTGTTGAGGGTCATATATTTTTGTAACAAAATATTTAATGCCCTATTAGTGCTTCTTATTGATCAATCGATTATCTCTCAATCAAGGACGGATTTGATCAATTGACCATTAAATTTGTGTAACCTGCCTTCCACTCCGAATTGTGGACATGTGATTTTGAAGATAAAAACGTTATATATTGAAAAAATTAGCGATAGTGTAATTTGTTTGATCTATCAAAAATAATTTTCAATCTAATAAGATGTCTAAACTATAATTTCACTAATAAATGAATAACAGAAACAGATGATTACTTGCTGATTCGATATCTTCTATAAATTTTGATGAATATTGAATACTCCACTCATGTATAAACTCCCCATAAGACAAATGAAATTATCAAGAAATTACAGAGGAAATTTCACGTTGTCAAGACAAATTTCCAATAACAAACTATTTTGAGAACATAAACAAATAGATCATGTTTTGTTTGTATTGTAGATTAGAAATGTCAAAGTCAGTAGCAACTTCATTTTATTCCGAGAATTTGTCAGAAATCGTCAAAATGAAACGGTTTGGTGCAGTAAGAAGACAAAATCGATGAAAATATGATGAGAACTGAAACAATAAGTGCAGTCAAATCGTAAAACAGTATTTAGAGACAATTAATATCATTTTAATATTATTCTATGACATTCGAAAAATATTATCTCTTAATACCATTTATGCTTGAAAATTAACCAAATAATTTCACTTATGTCAATTATATTGATAAATTTTGCATAGTAATAGTGACAGTTATAGTAACAAATCGCTTTCCAACGGGAATTTACCGCTGTAATAAGCACAAGACCATTTTATCGGGATGAATTGCCTACGCCATGGAGAAACAATACACAGTTCTAATATAAATGCATTTTTCGCTGAAATTTGTAATGAAATCAGAGACAAGAAGTCTAAAAATACAAAAAAAAGTCAAAAGAGTATATGGAGACCATTCAGTGCATTTTGCAATAAAAAAGGTTGGTAGTTGCAACCAACATCATTCAATAGATACTAAATAATAGCAATTTCATTCGAGAAATATTCTCCACAAATACCGCTCACGACTTTAATTTTATCATAAATTTGTCTTTCAATCATTTTTTACCTTTAAGCAACATCCTCCGAATCATCCGCTCAGATTAAACCTTCAAGCTACGCTCTCGTGATTTAATCGGACAGATGACTCTCACGATGTTGCTAGGTGAAAAATTTATTGATAAAATTATAGTCCCTTGTGATATTACATACGATTATTTTCAAGCACCTGTGGTATTTCCCCCCGATCATTTATGCATCTAATTCTTAAGATATGTAGTTTATTACTTGATATTGAATAAATGGTCTTTCTGATGAAAATTCTGTATATTCATTCATTTTTTGACCATACTGATGGTTTCAAATTAGCAAGTTTCTTGCTTCTTATAATTAATAATAGACACACATGATTTGGGAAATATTGGTCTCAATCTATTAATATTGTTATGTTTGTGTACATAATTAAAATCAGTCTTTTTGGTTGAGAAAACTCTCATGACATGCTTAGAACTTTGAACTATGTGTGATACGTCCGTAAAAACAAGATATCGCTCTTGTATGATCTATAAATTATTAATTTCATCTCATTTATTTTTCACAATAATATGACTCATATTATTGAATTCTCTGTTTGAGATTCTTTCACGTGGTATTTCCTAGACCTTGGGTGAATGTCAGAGGACTTTTGTTCATCCTGTACTAAATGTTGAGTTCTCATTTTCACACATAATTTTCTGTATATTTTCTAAACATGTGGATATTTGCTTTTTCTTTATTTTTGTATCATTGTTTTTCTGATAAACGCTTTATGTAAAAGAATTGAAAATCATACGAGTCAATAACTCAATTCCATCTTGTCATTTACTTTTACTTATTACGCTTGACCTCCCGCTTCTTTGAACTGTCAAGTGTATTGGCTTAGTTGTGTATGTACCCCAATTCATTCGTTCTGGAGAAAGGCTATGCGCTCAAACTTAGTTTTTTTTTATAATATTGATGGATTGTAATAATAATTGACTTGTTTATATTGCCGAAATTCATCCTTCTCATGCATTCTCGTACCACTGCCGATTTCATGAAAATCAAACACAAAATCTTATCGTTCCACAGCTAATCGTTTTGGATTTAACCAAGAGATTCTAAGAATCTGTCAAGATAAATGCGCTTTTAGCCAAGTCGGTTGCTATGGAAACAGTGGGCCATTATTCTTATATTACAACATTCCTAAATACTGATTTCCAAAATTCTACGACTACCAACAGATCTGAATTTATGTTTCTCAAGCCCTTCATATTTTAAATGATAATGGAAGTTGCATAAAAAACACGCAAAATTTCTCCGACTTCATTCTGCCTGCCATTTTATATTACATTAATAAATGCTGTTTTAAATTCATTTGGAAAATGGCATGCATGTAACTCTGTCCGATCATTGAAAAACTTTGGAAAAAGTGGCAATAAAAAGTAAGAATTTTTCCGTGATATTATTTTGTATTTCAATAAAGAAATACTTATGGTTCAAGTTAAAATAAAAAAATCTAATGCATATGACATTAGACGAACATTCACAAATGAAAAAAAAAATCAAGAAAATATGCCCTAGAATCAACTTAGTTTGTATTTATAGACATGGCAGGAGGTAAATCTTCCATAATAGTGCAGATTATATATTCAAAGTAATACAAGTAGGTTCATAAACAATACTTTTATACCAGTAAGTTTTCCGTTTGGCATAAATAAGTGAAGAATAGTATGAAAATGAATGGAGTTAAAGAACATGATTTTTTTTTCATTGGGGAAAAGTTGAAACATTTTGAGTTAATAATTGTAGGAAGAGTTAAGTTTCAATTTATGATTTATGTATTTTTTATAAAAAATATACCTGAAGATGACTTCAAAAGTCGAAATGGTCATCGTAAATCAATAAAAAAAATCATAAATTGAAACCTAATTCTTCCTACAATTATTAAAGAGCATGATATTGTAAAAAGGGCCGAAAATAAGGACGATAAGGATAAATCGGACGATGATGATAGGTGGTGAAACTACTGAAGAGGAACCTGAAATTGACAATAATTATGATTAAGAAATGGAAATTTGAGCAATTATTGCCAATTTCAGATTCCTCTTCATTCCTATTTATTTATATTATGAAACATCCCATTAGTTATTCAAGTATGATTTTTCTATGATAATAATTTTTTTTTTTCTGATAATTAGCTTTTTCATTTTTTCATGATAATAATAATATTTTTGCATGATAATGAAGATATACCTACTCTTAAGTTCCAGATGAAGGCAATTTAACTTTCAAAAATATATTTTGTAACAATATTCCATCCACATAACTTATTCACATTCTGGGGGAAAAGTAAGAACGTAATTATTATTTTTTTCGTTGTTAATATGTGTGATTATTATTTTATTAATAGCAAGATTCAAAACCTTAATGTTTCACAAATTCAGAAGTTGGAATGTCAACTGTACATACGTGTTTCGTCCTTATTTGGACTCTTTGATATAGTATTATTCTAGTGCCTTATTGGTTGCAATTTAATGTTATACCTGCAGTTAGAGCTAATACTGATATTAATGGAAAAATTTGATGTTTCCAGTGATTTCAATTGAATATTTTTGGAATTGTTGCTATGAAAACATTATGGATAATTTAAATTGTAGCTTTCTGCAATATTTCGGAAGAGACTCACCTAGGCCATCATTGTTTGAAATAAGTCAAAAAATTTAAATAGATAAATTCGCAGAATAATTCCTGTTAATTCTACTGAATTAACTTACGGGCCCTTTTTCTCAATCCTTTTTCCAAAATTTATCAATGATGAGCCTGAGCAACATGCTTGCCATTTTTTGTGTCGTCTAAAAAAAATAATTTTGAACGAAATACACAATGGCATGCGAAATAAAATGACAGTAATTTTACCTCTTTTTTTGCAACTTCCTCAATGCATGCTTCCATTTTGGGACATCCTGGGGTGCATGCCAATTTCCTCAATAACAATTCATCGAACAAATTACCTTTAGTTGAAATGGCATGCAATTTCAAATCACGGCTAATTGGTGCAAAATTTATGCAAGATTACCCCCAATTCAAATTTCAAACCCTTGCGCCACTGAGGAGTGCTTGCCAATTTTTTTACAAGGATTTTGTGACTAAAACCTCAATTCTTTCCATTGGCATGCAATTTGGAGACACGGCATTTTTCATATTTTTTTTCACAAGTTCCCGCAACCCTTTGTGCCACTTGAGCTGTTGCGAATCGCTTGCCTTTCAGTACTTGGCTTTAGATTTATTTCAATTATTCAACATTACAAAGGCATGCATTTTGATATCACGGAAAAAACCACTTTTTTTCAGACCTTTAATTGAAATTTGAATTATGACCGGAAAGCGTGCATCGCTCAATAACATTTTTATTTTTCCTATCAAGAGGTAAATTATCAACCCTCAAAAAGGCAAGCGGTATAAAATCGGAGAACCCCACCTGTCACTAGCTCCCAGTCTATAATGCACTAGGAGGAAACCGTTATTTATTTTGTCACTGAGTAATAGGCTGGAAATTCTTGGAAGGCACTAAAAAGCACCAATGAAATTCTTACCTACAATATAGTATGTTTTGCTAGTGCTTTATATTGTTTGCTAAGCTCAATAATTTTCAATTAATAGTGTCAGCTAGCGTAGAGTTGCTGGGAGAAAAGTAATTGAACGTTATTCGTGACGTCCCTATGGCACGTGGAGTAGAAAATTTGGAAGCACTAAGAAGCACTAACGAAGCACTAACCTATGACACTAAGTTTACAAAATTCTGTTGAAAAGTGTCAGCTAGCGTAAAGTTGGCAGAGAAAGTAATTGAACGTTATTCGTGACTTCACTATGGTACTTGGCGTGGAAAATTTGGAAGCACTATGAAGCACTAACGAAGCACAAATCAATGACACCATATTCATTAATTTCTGTTGAAAAGTGTCAACTAGCGTGAAGCTGGCAGAAAAGTGATTATACGTTATTCATGACGTCACCATTACATTTTGAGTAGAAAATTTGGAAGCACTAAGAAGCATTAACGAAGTACTAACCAACAACACCAAGTTTATCAATTTCTGTTGAAAAGTGTCAGCTAGCGTAAATTTGGCTGGAAAGCAATCGAACGTCATTCATGACGTAATAGAGGAGTCTGCTATGGAGAAGTTGGAAGCACTAAGAAGCACTAAGAAGCACTAACAAAGCACTAACCAACAATATAGTTTATTTCGTTAGTACTTGAAATTGTTTGCCAACTTTACGCACCTTCAGTTACCTTTCCATTTGCTTAGCCCTGCCAAACTTGAATATTTTTGCAATGCGTCATAATGATAACGAAAAAAGATAATGTTATTCTCGGTTTTTATTTTAAATTCTCTACAATTCAAAATTGCATCAGTTAATAAGGAATTTATTCTCTTCAACTCTGTTAGTAAATTTTATGAGCATGAAACCTATTTTGTGTAGGATTTATTCTGATATTTGTATTTCAAAATGAGGTCATCGCCTTTTCAATTGGAATTGAGCAATAATAATAGTAATTCATGCATCAAGAGTATGAAGTCGAGCATCACGACATGAGGCCAAGTATTTGGTGACGAGCTCGCCGAATCACTAAAATTATTGGCCGAATATCATAATGCTTGTTTACATTCGTATTGCATACAAGATTATCTCCTATTGCCCTCAACTTTCATATTCTATAATCCAGAGCAAATGTTGACATTAAGATTCAACAAATATCCGAACTAATGGTTCAGAAAAACTTGATAAGGGCATAATATTCACAGAAACTCATCTTATGCTTGTCAGTGGTAATAAAATTGCAGCGCGATAGAGATTCACCCTACGCACAACCATAATATAATCTATACATTACTTACTTTTTATTTATCACTTAGTTAGCTGTACAGGTTTTACTGTAGTAGATTATATCACTGAGATTTTCATGGCTGGTGTTGCTGTTGGATATTTTTGTGGACATGCAATTATTTCATTTAAATTTTAATGTTTCATTTTCAGAGCATCTACACATTGAATACAATGAGATAAATATAGTTTTTAAGGTACCTTATCCTATTTTACTCAATTCAAATGAATTGATAAGAACGCCTCGCTCAAGAATCAAACAATTTCCTTATGATATAGGCCCTAATTCAGAACCTGTCCCACTAGACATCAGATTGATGCCATCTTACATCCCTAGAAATGTAGAAACCACCACATTTCCAGAATCCGTCCACATTTCATCTTTTCCTTCGCTGGAAGATTCTATTGTTAATTCTCGTCGCTCTTCAACTCCCGGAAATAAACCCGGATTAACTGAAGCTCCTAGCCAACCACCCAATAAACAAAGTTGCTGTGATTCATCCGAAGAAATTTTCACCCCGACGCAACATCCAAACTGGAAATTGGTAAATGATAAATCCTGTGGACAAAATTACGAAAATAGGATTGTTGGAGGAAAGAATGCATCTTTGGGACAGTTTCCATGGATTGCTCGAATTGGATATGCAAATGAATTGGAGAAACGTATTACTTATAAATGTGGTGGTGTTCTTATTACTGAAAAGCATGTTTTGACAGCTGCACATTGTGTCACATCCTTACCTACTGGATTCAAAATGTAAGTTAGAGCTTAGCATCGATAATCCATTGCGTATTGAGTTATACAAACAAAATTATCTTTCACTTATCTCTCTTCCCAGAAAATTATCTTGTTTTGCCCTAAAGTTTCTTGATTGCAGAATAGAAGTACGACTAGGAGAATATGACACTACAAAAAAAATTGACTGCGTTGCAGATGAATGTGCTGATCCACCCCAAAATATTAGAGTAAAGAACGTGAACGCTCATGAACAATACGAGAGCAGCATATTTGAGAATGATATCGGTTTAATAACTCTGGAAAAGATTGCTAAATTTTCAAGTAAGCGTTTAATTGCTTTTTTATTGCTTCGTACTTATTAGGAATCACAATTAATAATATAAAAATAATTGGGTTTTATTATCGCAATTTTGTTTGATAATTTGAACTGCAGTTTTGGAATTCACAGACTCTACTGAGTCAAAATACTATTGAAATATTAGCTTGCCGTGAATACGTCACGATTTTTCATCTAATATTATTATTACTTGGTGCTGAATTTTGTCAAAGGGTAAACACTCCCACTTTGACATAGAAGCTACGTACCACATTTAAAAATTCAATTCTGCCCAATTAGGGGATTACAAATTGAGCATTTCCATTGAAAAAAATAGCTTAATTGGGGAAATTGTGCTCGGTAAGCTCTTTTCAATAACACTAGTTGATACGACCCTACAGAATCAACTAAATTTGCTACAATAAGACTTCAAATGGAAATCGTCACCAAAGTACATGATTTTTTTCACTACTGCAAGTGGTACAGGTTACCAATTAAGAGGTAAGATTTCACCATTCAAGCTGTAAGACTTTGCCTCTTGTCATCATATGATATGAACTTTAAATTGTCGAGGATACCACTGGAATGGCTACTCGTGCCACTTGAATTGCTGCCCGTACCACTTAAATTCATACCCTCATCAATATGAGCTAAAACTTTGATAGACGGATTATGTGGATGTTGACATGAAAAAAATTATTTAACAAAACTTAAAAGATAATAAACTCATCTAAATGTTATGGGAAATAAGTTGAATGTTTTTTATCTTCTACAATCAAAACAACTTAAGTACTTCGTAAATCAAATTATGTCAAAAACAATCGATAACTTTTTGCTTCTATCGATACATTCACCATATATTGATAATTCTTCATTTGATTGTGATTGTCAGAGATCCTCCTTTCGATTAGTTCAGTCAAAGCAATAATCACGCCGATAGCAAATTTATTCCAAGCACTTTTATCATCATGTCAGAACTTTCAAGCTAGCTTTTCGTTGATCAAAAACCGCCTGGGAGTCTTTTTGCCACATCTTAAGCAAGTTGGGCTCAAAATTTCTCATATCATGATGAAAACATTTCATCCAGCTTGTAGCTGATCAGGCGTCACCTTTCTTTCGTAGATATTCATTCGAGATTTTGTCTCTTCAAGATTGGGTCTCTCCAATATGTCTTCCCTTTGGATCGCTCCTCACGAAGAATCTAACCGGGAGTATAGTCGATATAGCAGGCTGGGGTTTCTACGATACGATGCTTGCTGATCAAAGCATTATTCTTCAGACTGTGAAGCTACCAGTCCTCAATCCTGATTCTTGTAGAAAAAAATTCAAAAGGTATAAAATAAATTCGAAGAAACAACTCTGCGTCGGAGGAGAGGTGGGGAAGGATTCTTGTAGTGGTGACTCAGGAGGGCCGCTCATGAAAGTCGAAGTAGAAGATGATGGACCCAAGTTTTATCTTTTTGGGATTGTGAGTTTTGGGGCTATTTATTGTGGGCTTAATTCTAATCCGGCTGTGTACACGAATTTAGTGCATTACTTGAAATGGATTTTGGATCAGTTGGGCGATTAATTATCACAATATTAAAATTTTCTTTGATCAACTCACAATTGATCTGATCGCTCAAGGTCAAATTCATCTGTAGATCATGAATAATCTTTACCATTCAATTAAAAAATTATTGTCATGAAAACCCACAAAAAACAATAAATTGCTCAATTAATTAATCATATGTTTTGTGCAATAATTCTGCTCTACAATGTTGTTGATAATTCATAAAAGCTGATAAACAATCATTGAATTTGATTGTGTCTCACGATTGATGAAAAAAAAAACATTCTTATCGTTCACGAAACTCAAAAGAGAGATTTTCCCGCTTATTTGGAAAAAGATAATTATTTTTGTGCGTTAAAATGCGTATTTTAAAACTATAAAAAAATATTTTTCCGTACCTCTTACAATTCATCCAAAATATATAAATTGTCGGCAAACCTTTTACATTATTTCACATGCCAGGCTTCTAGAAAAACCAATGTGGGTATTATCAGGCCCATATTCTGTGCAATATTTGATTGATTAATAATGACAACATTGTCAATGTCAATCAAAATGTTTTTTTCATAATACCTGCATTGAAACAACGCATTTCAACGCCTGTTTTGTAGACTAATGCGAGTGTAGTCGGGCAGAAATAAGTCTGTTCCTGCCCGCTGAATTAGTTTCTTAGATCGTTTCATCCCTGATAGACTCGCATTTGTTCATTGTCAATCTCTAAATGAAAATCATGTAACCTCATTTATATTGACAGTTGTTGTATTCGTAATTGTAAATTGAGTTAAAAAGATGATTGGTTCCAAAAAAAAAATAATAATACGACAATTTCAAGTACACCACAACATCTATTGATAAAGCACAAGCAGCTACTCTCGACTTGTTACCGGCAAAATCAAATAAAAAATATTTACTTTATTATGACAAATTTGAAATATGGAAAGTTTTAATGCAGGTATTATGAAAAATACAGTGTGTGGCTCTGGACAAAACACGATTTCAGCCGAGGGTGATGCCAGCCCTCGCTTCGCTCGGGCGAGCAACACTCATCTTTAGCTGAAATCGTCTTGTTTCGTCCCTAGCCACACAATATACTATTAATCATGTTAATGTCACCGCATCCATAGCAATAAATAATTATGTGGAATATTCATATATTTTTGACTTAATGCTCATTCAATTTATTGTTAGAGCTATGATAGTTTAATATCCCTTTATTTATCATTCTGCCTTATTATTTAGGATTTTTGAATTCTAAAACTGTATCTAATGATGAGTTCCTCGTGGGAAGAAAGAGTTCGAACAAAAGATATTCACATTCATCACTTGATATCGTATGACTATGCGGAGTTCATATTGTTACTAGAGAATATTTATAAATTTATCAAAAGCCTAATCAAACAACTAGATCTTTCCTAGCTACGACATATGACATTGCGTAGATAAATTGTGCTCCGTAGGACACTGCTTGTAATTCAAACTTTGATATCTTTAAAAAAGTCCCAAGTAATTGATCCGTTGTATAGTCTGATGTATACAATTTAAATCAACCATTTCAAGAAAAAATCAAGGTGCCATCCCCTGTTATGTCAAGCAGGGCAGCTGCCATCCCTAAGTGTATAGTTTAACCATCGTAGGAAAGTTGACTCCTAAATTATTTTATAGATATGGTTTTTTTCAAAACGTTTAGATATGACTAGAACTGTAAAGAAAACTGGGTAATTCTGATAGAAATGAATCTTCTTTTAAACCATTTCTAGATGACATATACAACATATTTTGTTAGAATCAAAATAAATAATGGGAAATATTCTTGATGCATTCCTGTCTTGTTCTCTACTATCCTGTAAATATCGTAGTCATCCATCTATTTCAAGCAGTATTTGAGTGGGTACTTGCAAAAATTCTCGGGGCCTAAATTCTAATCTTTGCTAACCATTTCGTTGTCAAGTTTAGTTTCCTTTGAAATTCGAATAATAGCTGAAAAATTGGAAGAATCATCTAGATGATGAAAGCGCATTTTTGACAGCTCATGAATGCTTGTTACTTCAGAGATTTTGCAAATTACCATCTCTCACAATTACTGAGCTTGAAATCAAGCAGTTTAGGCAAACTTACGAAACAGCAGCTTCCATTTAGTACTAGTTTCAAGTTGACTATTTGATAGGTACATAATTTATGCATGTACAAACTCAAAAATACCTTTCAATCTCCATTATTTAGTTATTGACTGACGGGAGGTCAAATGCTGTACCTTAAAATGATAATTTGATCTTTATCAAAGTTATATAAAAAAATACACCAAAAGTAAACAAATTTTCATCCAATAATAATAATTCATTCCAATAAGCTTCAAATTTGCGTCAAACAGTCATTGAATGAATCCCGGACAGATTTGACAACTGTACATAATAATAGTGACACCTGCGGCGAAAGTTGTAACTAAATTTTTATTTACTTTAATAAATTTTAGTTGCCATATCCCTAATGTCATATATATCTATGGGCATTGCTTCACTTGAAACAACTAATTGAATAATTCAATCTTCCACAATCACTGAGCTTGAATTAAAGCAATTTGTGCAAACCTACGAAATAGTAGCTTTTTATAATAATTTAAAAGTCAACTTTCATTCGATGGTTGAACAATAACCTATTTTCATATTCAACTACCTGTATGATTGTTTTTTTCCTGTCCTGAAGAAGACAGAGGTCTTGTCTTTTCGTTCTTAACCTCTGCCATCGATTGATACCTACTAGTTTCAAGTTAATCCTGGAGAAATAAATTGGAAATAGTCTTCTTTTCGACTCTTAGGACAGGATCCTGTATTTATAAAGTATGGCATCTTACTGACTACTATATTCTTGATCGATTCATATATAATTTGGCCGTAAATCCGATCAGGGAAAATAAGGTGCGGTCAGCTTTGGACTATTAGTACAAATTGGGCCAGGTTCAGTATGAACCAAAGACTAAAAGACTGGCTATTGGAAGTAAAGCGAAATACTAGTCATTAGAAGCAGTTGGATTTGTTTCAAGCTATCAAAAATTGTCCCCTAACTCAACTTTTTTAGTTATTATTTTTTGTTGATAATTTAGCTGGTAAACATATGTACGTATTTATGAATAAAGTTTAAGGATAAGGTATGTTCCTATTTTATTCAAATGAGTTCCACTAATGTGTCTCTATTCATGATCAAAGCAAATGATGAGAGAATCAAGTGTGTATAAAATGAGTAAAATACTTTTTGTATTAGGTGCACAACAGCAAAGACGAGGTGCTTCAATAAGACAATAAAAAAACTATCTCCCTATTAAAGATAACAGATCTTCCAAACTGATAGGAAATAGAATTAAAGGTGACTGGTCTTCATCGTCAAAATCAATAAATAAATCCTTGCGGAGCGTCCTTCATAAAATACATATCAATCCTATATCTGTTTTGTTATTTATTCATAAATTGATGATACGAGTCATCAGAGATCCGTAATAGACTAATCATTGTAAATTACATATACAAAGTGTTGTCCCCTATAATTCGATTCAACAGTCAATATATTACCAA
Source organism: Dromius quadrimaculatus (assembly GCA_963989225.1). Lineage (NCBI taxonomy): Eukaryota > Metazoa > Arthropoda > Insecta > Coleoptera > Carabidae > Dromius > Dromius quadrimaculatus. The sequence goes on along the minus strand of OZ022325.1, from coordinate 9,895,627 downwards.
TAAAGTTCGATAAAAATAATAAAACTGAACAAATAATTTGAACAGATTATTCTACCCAACAATTAATTATTTATTCTGCTCAGTAGTTTCACTGATAAACTGTTAGAAATCTAGAGGAAATCGTGTGCTTGACTCCAGGTAAGAACAATATACTTATATTATATTAATCATACATAATTATTATCATCAATTAAACCGTGAGGATTTTTGTCCTCAGATATACATGTGTTTAATTCGTTTAAAAACTAAAATCTTTTCACTCCTGAAGACGACCCAAGTAGGGTCTAAACTGTAGAGGAAGAGAAATTAAATTTGTTTGAGTGAATTCCCATAACTAAATTTTTAATCATTCATCTTAGCAGTCTGCTTCATCCAACACATCCAATGAACTCTGTTTTGTAAAAAATTATTAGCTAATTCATGTGAAGCGAAATTCTGCCACATCATCAACACATAATTTCTGAAATCTTGTATGACCTAAATTACTGATATTGTGATCATATTTACATTCTAGTTTCTTCAATGACCCTGCAAAATTGACAAAAAGAAATTATCCCAATCTTTGAGGGTAATAAGCTCTATATGAAGCAGTAAGCTTCTGTAAGATCAAGGTGTTAAATTTAACCTGATTGGCGAAATACGAGTACTGTATTATGTTTCCCACCTCCACCAGAAAAGAGTCATATATTTTCAAGGCAGAATAGAAAATTCAACGGCAAAAAAGTAGGCCAGAATATTTTTGGAGCTTCCAAATACATCGATAAATGATGAAAGTTAAATATGCGTTCATTTTTGAAAAGATTATCCTAAATTTAGAAATAAGAGCTCGTACAAATCAATTATATTTATTATGTTTAAAACTTGGAGAAATTATATAAAAAAGCTCACTGTGACACAAAAAAAAAACTGGATGAGACGACAAATGACTTGTATGGAGAATATTATATTCAATTGATTATAGGGAGGGTAGTAGCAGATTCATTGCTGAGGTTTTTATTGCTAAAGCTACATGTCATTAAAAGAATCCAGGCGAGCGTGCCATCTCTAGAAGTTGCATAGAGAGAGTAATATGTGACATGGAACTAATGTCTAGATCCAAGGTTTGTTATGTTGTGGTGGTCGTTTTTGATACAAATCTAGAATCGTTTTCAAGATACAAATGAAGTATTTCTGAGAAAAGTGGCTGTGAAGTGGAAAATGGAAGACGAATTTTCATTTTAGTTTTTCATGCTCAACTTCTTATATTTCATGTGATTATTGTTTATATTTTTCATATTTCGATCATGCATTCCTTAAAATACTGTCAACTGAATAAAACGTACAAAGTTTCAAAATAGCACTCACAAAGTCCTTATATATAATCGTAAAAATTGAGTGATGAAGCTCTGAACTACGAATAGTTGGAATTAAAATATGATACCACTAAAAACATTTTCTTGTAAAATGTTGCCAAGACGATACCATATATGGCTCGCACTGTCAAAAAGTTATCAGATCTCATGTAGAGCCAAGCTTCTAACTGGGGTTTGACGGTTTTTCAAACCCGGTTTTCAAAAACCGGTTTTTAAGATAAATTTAACACATTCGAAAACAGGTTTGAAAAAATTTAAATTATTATGTGAAAATAATTTTTTTATTTATTTTATTGGATTTGTTATTCCTTCTATGCCGGACAGCACATTTTCCCAACGTTGCAAGTTGCGTGTGCCAGTGATTGTGCTGCGCATTGTGCACTACGCAGGCGCACGTTGAATAGACATGACTGGAAGATTTATTCTCTGTTAGTACATATGTGCAATCCGTTACGAATCACGACAAGTTCCTAAAAAGTATGTAAATTTCTGTAAATTACATCAATATTGATAGGTAACTGTAAAATAAACATCAAAAATATTTATTGCATTGATAACATTAAACTCATTTCTGAATTGAAATGAAAAAAAAATTAATAAGTCGAAGGTTTGGGATAGCTACAAAAAGTTAGGAGTAGACAAGACAATCTGCAATTATTGCAATAAAATGTTGAGCTGTAAAGGATCATCTACCAGCAATCTGCACAATCATTTGAAAGCAATTCATAAAATAACTTCACTGAAGAAATCAGAAGCGATCGGCGAAGAAGAAACACCTGGACCTTCCTCTTCTGCAAAAAAAACAATCGAATATTTTGGTTTTTATGAAAGTGAAAAGAAGTAGTTTAGGAGAGATCATATCCAAACTTGCAGCAACAAATGATGGTGCTGCTGTTATGAAAAAATTTGGCAAATTATCATCTATAATTAATCAACTATGCTATTCACATACCAGCCACCTAGCAGTTACTGATGTATTATATAAACAAAGAGAAATGGCTGAAGCTGAAGCCGAAGCAAATGTTTCAAGTGAGAAATCGGAAGATGAAGATGAAGACGAATATAGCGATTATGAAGATCCTCTTTATTATGTTTGTAACCAAGAACATCCCACTTCTATTCCTATTTTGTCTGACAATTACAAACAGCCAGTTTCACAAATTAGAAAAATTTGCAAGTTCTTCAGAAACACCATTCTTCAAAATTATATCAAACAAGCAGAAGGAAAGGAATTAAATTTAATTCTTGACTGCAAAACAAGGTGGAATAGTATAGAGGATATGATTGGAAGATTTCTGGAAGTGAAAAAATGTGTTGTTGTAGCATTGAATGATATTGGTTCTTTTTATATGTGGAATGAAGCTCATTATCCTAAGCTTTTGGAACTTCATAAAGTCTTGAGACCGATTCGTCTAGCAGCTGAAGGCTTAGGGCGACGAGATGCTTATTTATTAACAAGTGAAGGTATATTTGAGTTTCTGTTGACTGAACTGAAAAATTTGAACACTGAAATAAGTTTCAAATTATTGAATGCTTTAAAAGAACGAATTCAAGAAAAGAGACAAATAGAATTGGCAACTCTCTTGCTGTATTTGCGAAATCCACAAAACATTTCCAGTTCAACAAAGAAATGTAGTGTACTCTCTTTAGCTTCAAATCCGAAATAATCAAATTATCTAGAAAGATATTGGCTAGAATTTTCCCAAATTCTCATATGAAAATCGATTCTGATGAAGAGCAAATAGAAGAAACTACTCATCAGAGTAATGTTTTTCTGAAAGAAGATATGGAAAAGTCAATTCATAAGTATCCTGAAGATCCTGAAGAAAAACTTACGATTCCAAAGACTCTAAAAACTGAATTTTCATTATTTGAGGCAACGAATAAGAGAACCAGAAACTTGGATTTGTTATTTGATGCCCTGAAAACTATAAAACCAAGTTCAGTAGCTAGTGAACGAGTGTTTTTGATATCAGGCACTATTGTGTCCAAAACAAGAACAAGACTTAGCCATCGATCAGTGGATGTTTTATGTTTTTTAAAATCCTATTTTCTCAGGAAAAACTACAATTAATGGAATAACTATAGATATTATTTGTGATTCAGAATTTTTGTTCAAGTTTTTGTTGTTTTGTGTAAGAAATGTATAATCCTTACTTTTGTTTTGGTCATATCTTGACTTTTGACTTCGATACAGATCTTGATTTTTGTTATTTTATATATGATAACCATCGTGTATTGTTGCCTAATCCAAGTTCACTAAATCGATGTGGCAACCCTGTATTTTCTTGCACCCGCCCAATTTTGAGTCGCGAAGATTTATTACCACGATATTGGCTTAGAAATTTTTCAATCAATAACTTTTGGAAGCCAGTGGTATTTATCTCACGTCATCGTATTTAGTCGCCGCTCCGCGAGAGAAATATAGAGGATATCAAGCATAGGTACCAGGTCCACAATGAGATCAGAGTGGTTGCGTTCATACGCTATTGATATTTTGAAACAAAGTTTCATAATTATCGTATTTCGCTTCGAATACCGTGGGAGTCTCTGGTTTCTGTATTGAATAATTGAGGTGCGATGACTAAATCTGTATCAAATCGAAACCAAATGATATTTGAAGAATGCGGAACTCAATCTCTTGTTCATCCAAGAGAATGGTAGTACTAGTAGTAGTAGTATATCTTCATTTTGCCTTTCAGCCTAAATGTTCACATTATTAGTTTCCTTATTTTTATGTTTTGAAGTTAATGAAGTTCATGAAAATCACCTCACAATAATATCAATCAATTTAATACATCATGTCAATTATTTTATAGTTCTCGTTTCTTCTACTGCCTTGATCCATTCTAGTCCGCTTCCTGACTCATCTAATATTTCTTCCCTGATTCCAGCATCCTCTTTCAATTCTCTACACTTCTGTAGCTTGTAGCTTCTCTTTGCGTCGCTCTTCTAGTACTTGTTGACTTTCTCTTTGTTGCCGCATTTAAACTTTGGTACCTTTCTGATTTGTCTATCTTCTCTTCTCTGAGGTAACGTAGAACTCGAATAGATCTCATTTTGTTGTAATTAGGCTGTTCCGTTTCTATTTTATTCGTTCTTCACCGATTTTGAATATTTATACTACTTTGAATCATTGTTTTTTCCATACTGTGTCCTCTTACTTCCCTGGCGCCTATTCCCACTGTTGCGTATCCGTTGCTCTCCTAATATATTCTTCTATTGCTATTTTCTCCCCTATTATTGTCTCTCTCTGATTTCTTGATAGCATTCTTCCATTATTTGTGCTGTTAGAAACTTTTCTTCATATTTCATCGCTGTACATTTCACTTCAGCTTCCAGGCTGTTTCTTTTTTATTTAATCTAACTATCTTAGGTACGTTGATTGAACTACTTCGAGTTTTTCTTGTCTCTTCTATTCTCATATTTTTGCTTCGTACATCATTATGCTTTTAACTAGTGCACCAAATAGCACCAATCTAGTTTTAATGTTACCATTGAGTTGTCTCTTTTCTATGCTGCACGTTTTTTTGACCATTAACATTGCTTTCTCTTTCAACTCTTTCAAATGTGCTTCTGCGCCCCATTGCTCTTGAACTTATACCTCATGTAATTAAACTCTGACTCTTTTTTTATAGTGTCTCCCTTCCAACTCCAATTCTCCTCCCTTTCTCGTTCCTTCATTTTTTTTTGAATTTCATTATCTTAGTTTTCTTCACATTGAAACCTAACTTTCTCCCGTCGAAGTATTTTTCCAATCTTCTCATCATGTTCTTCATTTCTCGTTTAGATTCGGTCATTAAATCTATGTCGTCTGCGTATACTAGTTTAATAATTTTTCTGTCACCCACGACTGCTCCACCGTTCTGATTGGTTAACAACTGTTCTTCTAAGTCGGCTTTGTATATTAAGAATAATACTGAATTCAAGGGGCATCCCTATTTCAGTCTTTTTGTAGTCCAAATTTATTTCGATATTCCTTCTCCTACTTCACGTAGTTCCTTGTCTCCGAATATATTTTCTTTATCCTCTCTTTCAATTCCTTGCTCATTCCTCTTCTCTCGATTGTTTCAATTGATATTTTCCTATTCACCTTATCAAATGCTGCTTTCAAATCTATGATCAACGCCTACAGTCAATCTTATTTTTTGTGTAGTTCTTTTCGTATATGCAAACGTCAAATTTGTTTGTCGAAGCTATAGTAAACAATCAGTAAAATTCTACTCCTGAAGTTGACCCTTTTTGCTAAGGCTTGCTTGACCTAACTTTCTTGTGTCAACATCATACCACACTAGATATAAAGAATGAAATGTTTTCAAAAACTTTCTCATTAATACCAGTATCCATAGCTCAGTACATATATGCCGGCCTGATAATACAGAAGTCGTGAGGTCGCTCCTAGCTCCATACAAAATGTCGGTATGATTTCCACTCAATTATAATATATTCTGCAACGTATTCTTCACAAAAGCTGAAAGTAGTTGTGGTTTAATGATTAGTAACCATATCTCACAGCTCAATCTACCAATGTGCACTAAATTGTGTCTGCCACATCTGTATAGAGAAAAATCTCTTTTTGGCTTCCTTAAAGAAATAGAGTTTACTTCTATTTCACATTATAGAAGGTTCCGAAATAAAGACTTCACACGAAACTGTAAGCTTGTTATTCCGTTTAAGAACCTCAACAATCTGGAAATTGATCTATTTTAAATTTTTAGGAACGTATGATATCCTATTTGAGAGTCTCATAAATGTAGATCTTGTGTTACCTACAACAAAATTTCCACATAACTTTTCATGAATTGAGCCATTAAAAATTTTTCGTGAGTTAAAACTGACAAATTCGTACTATTAATCCTGTAGAAACTATTGGTTAGTTCCTATCCTTTAATTTGTCTAAATTAAATTAGAATCTATCCTACAAACTACTCGGACGATTCTCCATTTTGAAAATAATTTCCATTCGGGTTTATGCTATTTAATGGACTTTGGAAGTTCCTAGTTTGCATTGCAGTTCTCAGCGCTGCTCCCAACTCTAGCGGCGGATGTTCGAACTTTAGAAAGGATGTAATGTATATTTATTATAAGTGGTATTTATTACTCTAACTAAGACACTAATCAAATGTTTAGGAGAATTAATTTTTTTTTTGTTGCTCAGGAACTGCTTTAGTACTTGAGATGTATCTTCATTATTTGGTTAGAGATAATTTGAATCATAGGTAATTTTGGTAATTTTATCAGAAGTCTCCAAAATAGTTACAGAATATTGTTTCTTTGGTGATAACGGTGGAATTAGATCAAAAGGGAATAAACAATGTTACAATTGACAGCATTGAGCACAGGACCTATCACTCAACATTCATCAGGATATTTGTGAAGCTCAAATTCACGTACTACAATCATTAATTACTGTTCTACGCAAAAAGTGTTAGGAAAAGCTTCCGAACTCTGGTAACGAATCGAAATCTCTATCAGAAAACCTACATACGGTAATTTGAACTATTTTTTCCAGTCATCTGATGGAAATAATTACCTTCAAATATATGCCAATAACAAAATTTTCACTTGGTGAATCCCTTCATGAATGCCTCACTATTGTTGTGATGTTCATGTGAATCGTTCTAACAATTTTCGTTCGACATTTTCGAACAATAACACATTTTGAGTGAAATATACAATTTGTCGAACATACGAACCTGTCTATTGAAATATTCAATAGCGTTTGAAGCATGCAAGAGAACTTTGTATGCTTAAATTATTATTAAATGCTTTTGTCAAATTTCAAGCGTTCTATTTTATTACGTATTCGATAGTGCAAAAATATCTTGTTTTTATTCATTGCATGGCGTGGTATGAATATTCTGAAACGGTTGTTTTCGGAACAATGGAGCTTGATTTTGGTAGGCTCATGCATTATAAACACAAATTGAATTCGCTATGAGTAGCATAATTCATTGTTCTAACATTACTCGTATCTTTTTGTACGCGATATTCAGAATACAAAACTATAAATTCTCAAACTTTTTTCTGTTAAGAGACAAAAAAGTGTCTGTTTCATAATTTGTACTTGATTGTAAAAGTGCCAGTAATTGTCGAATATCTAGCATATCAAAACTGCTGCATCACATTAAGACTATACATATTATGTGAATAATGGGTGATTCTGTTGGAGGTAGCTTTTTCAAAATAAGAAAAATGATCATACTAAGGAGTCAATCCCTACATTTATTTCCTTCAAATCTTGGCCTTAACTACGGTTAACAGGGTCCATTCTTAAGTTCCTATTTTCGATGATGTGTCCGAGTATTTCGAGTGGTATTTGGCGAACAACGCAAGTGATGCAGGCTTCCAATTCTTCAATCGTAGCTGGCTTATCCATGTACACTTTGGACTTGAAATAGTCTCAAAGGAAAAATATGCAGATGAGATATCACACGATCTAGGTGGTCAATTCACCGGTCCGGAAAGTGTAGTTAATTGTTCATCGAATTGTTCTTGCAATGAAGCCATGGTTTCATAGGCTGTGTGGCAAGTAGCACCGTTTTGTTGATAGCAAATGCCCTCGAGATCAGGCAGCAAATAGTCCGTTATCATGGCGCGATAAGGGCCTCATCGACAGTTACGTTCTGACTGGCTATTCTCAGCTACCACCGCTATATTCTGATCACCACGTCATGGATGTGGTCTATTGGGTCACAATTGGGCTCCCGGCTCCAGACTTCTCGATGGTATAGAAAATTAGGCGTTCGGTAGGCCGAGTATGTGCACCATAAGTAGCTCTAATTACACGAAACACATTTCTTGTAGAACACTGATTTTCGTAATACAGCTGAATGATTTACAGGAATGGTACCAGGCCAAGTTTCTCCACGATGAAATGTCAAACAATACTGAACAAAAATACAATAACAAGTTGTCATGAATCACTCGTCATGGGTCGAAGAATCCATCAAGAAAATAGTAGGTCTAAATAAATCATATTTTATTTACTACATTCACGAAGATCATGTTTGAGCTATTCGGAATAAGAAACATAATTCATATTATTCGGGCTCATATTTCTAATACATTGTTAAAGTAGTTCCCATGAACAATAATTCAGTCCTTCCACTATTTAGTAGCTCCATGTAATATTCTTTCGGATCACATTCAAAATAATGATAGATGGCATGAGCAATTTTTCCTTGGACCAAGTGTTTGTATTCTTTTTTCAACCAAAATTGAAGTGTTGCTGAAACCGTATGCGAAGATATATTATCATGATGTAGCCTAATTTTTTTTCTGGAACTCTACTGAGCACTCCATACAATCATTATTCAGTACACCATCCAGCAGAAACTGTTGTCCTTCCATCTTGATTATATATACCAGCCTCGTAATTTTGCAGTATATTGCATACATCACTTTTTATAGGTCGCTGCTTCTTGGTTATTATTGTAGTTTTTTCATATTCATCTCTGCTGACGTGTAGGTATGCAGAAAGTAGATATATAAGTTTCGTCACCTGTTACGGTTATTGAGAATATTAGTTTCCGCCACTGTTCTAAAATTACAACGTTTAAGGTAGTGCGATCATTAAAGCATGATGGATATGGAAGCTGTTTTTTTTTTGTAAATTTCAGTCGAATAGAAAACATCTAATCTAGTTTTTTGAAAAAGATCTGACGTATAGTTTTTGTGTAATAAATTCTGTAAAACTGTGTATTACACATGTAGTCAATGGGGACTCATCTCTTATGCTCTGTGAAACGCACATTCTTCATCATATTCAACCACAATTTTGGAAATAGAAATATAAAAAACTGTTAGTTATATTCGCCAATTCTCGTAGATCAATCCGAAACTATAACAAGAAATTTTGACATGCAGTTTTGTAGATATTTTAATCTAAATGATCAGAGATTAACGAAAATATTTGTCAGCCATATTAGATTGGAAGCTTGGCGACGTCGGATAGAAAACACGGGAGTATTCAAATTCTAGCGTTATTGCTTATTTTAACGAGTTTAGTTTTTCTTATACGGGGGCCACACTTACGTCTCACGCCATTACTTAAGGTGTTATTCGACATGTAACGTAGGTGTAGCCACATCTTAGCGCGATAATTTATCCACGGCGTTTGTAATGACGTGAGGCGTTAAGCGATAGATCGGCTGGCGGTCTAATTCGACACATTAAAGTGATCAAGCGCGTTATTTATTGCAATGTTGTGGCTCTTGTGGCTACACTAGCGTTTGAATACGCAAATTGAAACTCAGTAAGTTTCTGATTGCATTAATAGTATCATCAAAGTTATATAATGGAATGGTGTAATGAAGGAGCCATCGAGTTCTTGGAAATATTTCAGGAGTAACCTTGTTCATAGGACACTGCTTTGACAATCAATTTAGTGACATTTATGATGAAATTCATCATTGAATGCTAGTGTGGCCACTCTATTTAAGGCACAGCTTGGAGCGTTATATTTGGCACGATATCTATTGTAATAATAGGCATTAAACGTTAACATAAGTGTGGTCCCAACATTAGTTAAATGCTCAAATTATTTATGCGCACAAAAATGTGATCAGGTTATATGGTGATTATGAAGGTAGTGAAAAACTAACAAACGCATTAAATACCTAAGATCTGTTTTTATTCAATAAATTAACTATTGTCAGGAAAAATAAAATAGAAAGAATAATAAAAATAATAATATTTTATTCGTGCCTGTAAGAAAATATTATAAAATCTATTATAGAGAACAAACAATACTTAAAAAATAATTATTGCACATTTTTGTTTAATTCATCTATTTTTGATTTTGTATCGGAGCTCCTGCATTTTAAATGATTTTTCATAATACCTGCATTGAAACAACGCGTTTCAACGCCTGTTTTGTCAGTCGAAACAAGACAATTTCAGACAAATGCGAGTCTATCCGGGCAGAAACAAGCCTGTTTCTTCCCTAGGGGAGAAACAAGCTTGTTTCTGCCCGCTGGATTTGTTTTTCAAATCGTTTTATCCCTGGCAGAGTCGCATTTGTTCATTGTCAATCTTTAAATGAAAATCATATAACCTCAGTTGATTTGACAGTTGTTGTATTCGTAACTGTAAATTAAATTAAAAAGGCGATTAGTTTCAAGAGAAAAAGTATTAATTTGACAATTTCAAGTACACCACAACATCTTATTGATAAAGCACAAGCAGCTACTCTCGACATGTTACCTGCAAAATCAAATGAAAAATATTTACTTTGTTATGATAAATTTGTAATGTGGAAAGTTTCAATGCAGGTATTATGGAAAATACAGTGTGTGGCACGGGACAAAACACGATTTCAGCCAAAGGTGATGCCGGCCCTCGCTTCGCTCGGGCAAGCAACACTCACCTTCAGCTGAAATCGTCTTGTTTCGTCCCTAGCCACACAATATACTATTGTTCAATCCTATTACTGAAACGTGTTATTTTTTACTTGGATACCAATCTTGAAACTGTTTGTTTTGTCAACTACAGTGATTCCTATGACAACGGGTGGGCGAAAGTAGTAAGTGTAATTACTTTCGTCCACTCACTCTTTCATAACGAAATAAAGAATAAACTACAATACATTTTATAACCTGTATTTATTGATATTAAAATGAACTTGACAATTATTGCAAGTTGCGTTACTTGAACAAGATATACCAGCAACTGAAAACTAATGAGACTCTGTAGTTATCGTAGTAACTAATAATATCAACTTGAGTGCTATTTCTATTACATGTTCTCTCTTCTTTGTTAAATATTTTCCTTGCACAATTTCATTATTATCTTGTTCCATTTTAGTGTCACAATTTATATTTGTAAAAATATCAGGACAAAACAATTTTAATATTTTTGACAGTTGCGGATGTTTATATTCACATGATCCATAACAACGCATCCGCCGCCTATGCTACTTTTGACTTTATATATGATCTTTGTTTAAGAAGTGTGATAGATTTTAATGTTTTAATGAATGTTTCAATAATAGGATTGAACAAAACGCTATACAGCACTCGTGAAGAAACGAATTCGCTCACTTGTGTGTCTTTGTGCACGAGGCGAGTGTGCAAACTGCCACCCGCGTGAGCAAAACTCAGAGTTTCTTCACTTGTATTGTAATATACTATTTCTTTATAAAATCACTCGTACTTCTATTCCATGTTATAATTTTTCTTTTTGCGTATCTTCCGTTATGTCTAAATTGAGATGTTTTATTATTCAGTTTTCAATTCATGAATGACAGTTAAAACACGTTCACTGCGTTAAGGGTCCAATTGTCCCTCATTTGACTTTCCTGTAGTGCGGCAATATTTCATGCAAACTCTCTATTTTGCGAAAGCTATAACTTTGTTAAAATTTTGCTGAATTTGTCGTCAAATGTAGCTTTGTGAAGTGCATATCGTGTATTAGTTGAATATTTCATTGATTTTGTTAGGGTCTCTTGGTCCCTCTCAGCATGTATATTGTGAATATATTCGATTCCTTGCGATTAGGGGCTCATCGTCCCTCACATTCATACAAATTGATTCATGTTTTTAACACAATATTACTCACAATACCTGAAGTTTGACACAATCTGAATAGACAAACAACTAAATGCAGACATTTATTCACGAAATGGGATGAACCAGGAGTAAATAAAAAAAAATTATGTCAAGAATGCAAATATTTTACGAAAATCAATGTCTAGTGTTAATACAAAGAAAAAAACGAAGAAATACAATAGTTTCTGTGCAGACAGCCCGAAAAATCCCAAGTTATGTTTGTCTTGTCTTAATAAAATTCACCTTGAAATTTGAAATTTTGTATTTTTTTTTAGAGCTATATAATTATGTTCTGTTAGCTATTTATATTGATAGTTCACGAAATATTATCCAATTTTTATGAAATGAATGTGATATCCTATCACGATTGTATTTTTACTTTGATTGAAAATGGAAAAATGATAATTCAAACTTTAGTCATCTCTATATGCGATAAGGGACCATCAGTCCTTTGGCTGAGCCAGTATAGTGAAGATAGATACCTACAGAAAGCTATCCGACTTTCAAACCATCATTTTAGTTGAGTTTCATACCAATATGTGGAGTTAGGTGGAACGAGAATTGAGGGACTAAATAACCCTTTACCGCATAATAGGAAAGATTTCTTGGGGACCAATTGTCCCTTAACGCATATCGGAAAAAACATAAAATAATCTACCGCAGTGAACGTGTTAAAAGAACACTTTGAATGACAACAAACATGTGCTTGGGTAAGTTGCACTGTTGCCAGTTCTTTTCTTGCGAAAAAATACACAAGTCAAAAGACATTTATTTAATGTTTCTAGTAAGTAACAATGAGATGAAGTCATTCATAAATTATCTTAAGTAACATCTAAATTTGAGTTATTAATTTACATGTCCACATTTCTTATTTCAGTTAAGAAAAAAAATAGATTTTATCATGACTTTTGTGGTAGTAGACGTTCAACCTTAATAGCAGATTTCCCCACGTTCTGCGTTTTGGAAACCAAGAAGTGTTAACTTTTTTCAGACACAAATGATCATGTATGATATTTTCAATAGCTGTGGATCCAATCTTCAAGTTTCTGCGATCATTCTCAAAACAGCATCAATGTTTTTCCCCAGTAAAAATCGTAAGAGGCCTGTCTGTTTCATTTTAGTGCCAGACAAAATCCCTAGCTCGTTCAAATGTCATCTAACAACCTCTAAACTTACTATATTGTGCAAATTAATTGAAACAGGGTGAGGAGAAGTGTGTCTTTTCTTGATGGAGATGACCTCCTGCAGACGTTTTAGTGCTGCCTCCGCTGGAGTGGTGCATCTATTCTTGTTTTTATCATCGTATGAACGCATTCTGTCATACAATCCGTCTTGCCTGGTCGCTTCACCACAATATTCCACTTCTCGGTGGAATTTAGGCTGGGTGAATTCCCAGACCAATCAGGAACGTTGATTTGGCTCTCCAACCAGTTTCAAATTGTAACCAGGGACCGGGTATGTCCAATCGAGGGTTTACATGTGCAACGATCCTGCGGCATGATATTTTGATGTAAAACACCTGCTGAAGAAGATTCTTACGACCAATGGCGCTAGAAGCTTAGTTCCTGATCAAAGCATGATGAATTCGACTGAATAAATTGAAATATTATACCGTGGGATCATTTCTGCATAACTTGGCCCCTTGTCACAGTTTGAGATAGCTGAAGGCTTTCATGCTGGAAGATAGAATCTGGGTGCTTGATTGGCCTGGAAATTCACCTGACTTGGATTCCATTAAGGGCTTGTGGAGTATTATGACGAGGCGTTTGGGTGGACTGCATTGTACGACAGAGGAACGCATGATGGGTGATGCTGTTCAGGTGTGTTTGCACGATAATCAAAACAAGAATATTTGCACTTGCCTGGTGGAATCAGTAGCAGAGTATCTGCAAGAGGTTATTTTTGATGGGGGAAGGACGTGCGTCATGCTAAAAAGTGTGTGGGGGGAGTATGGAGCGAATGGAAGCACGGTTTTCTGAAAGATACTACACTTCAATAGAAAATCATTTCCTTTGACTGTATGTCACTAAATCCACCATATACTGAGTCACTAGCTCTAAATTTCTATCTATATCAATTTTGGTAACTCCAAAACATAAACTTATGAATATAAAGTTGTCTGAAAATTTTTTCCTAGGACCATGCTTGATTCATCACAATTATCCATCAAATTCATGTTTTTAAGTATTTTTTATTACTCATGCAGGATAAGTACTATTCTGCACACGTTTTTCCAGACGATAAATAGCTCTTTGTCTTTTGGGTGTGTCAAGTATAATTTGTCGCACGCTAACCATTCACCGCCCGCAAAAATAAGCACAAAATAGTACTTATCCCGCATCCGTAATAAAAAATAGTATCTGCAACACGTGCAGTGTTGTCAATTGCTTACTTGAGCGAATGAGCGCACTTACTTCGTTCGTGCGTCCAACTTTGTTCTTGTGGGCAATCGACAACTTATCGCACTTGTTGCACAATATACTATTTTTGACGCCCTCATTTAATGGGTGTAAATTGTGCTGCCTTTGAATTGACATCCTCTTTGTTGTAAACGTACATTGCAAAAATCACTTGCATTTTCAAATATTATAAACACGAATAGCTATATTTTTCAGTTATTGAAACCATCAATTATCTATCTCAATATTAAAATTTCGAGAAAACAGAATGTGACCATGTTGAACTTCCATTCTTATTCTAAAATCAATAGGTGAAGTAATATCACCAATAAAAAAAATTCAAGTGGATATTCATTATTATGGATTTTTGATACTTCAACAAATTTTGATTTAATAATTTCCTTTGTTCAAAACAAAACTGTCTGTGGCAGGCGGGTTGAAAATGTAGCCCTGGAAGTAGTGAAATTTTGTAATTTAATAAAACTTGAGTTTTTTGCTTTGGATGAACATTTCATCTCCAATAAAATATAAAGACTATAAACATACATTCAGCAATGTTAGGGTAGAATTTAATGTCCATTCGTTATGCAAATTCAAGATGAAATCTACAAACAGCGACAAGTAGACAGAAGCGGTTACTGGAACAAAGATATGCTGTATATCCCAGATAATGCTGCCAAATAATTTAGTCACTACAAATTTCAGCTTATCAGGATAGGAGAAGGGGTGGGTGTTTATCTTGTGGGTAGACAACAAGCAAAAAGAGTTTTTTTTATTTCTCGGAATGGGAATTTCGCAACTGATCTTATCAAACTAAATTGTTGCTGTTGGTAATTGATTGTATATCCTTTAGCTTGTATATTCTTATGAGGATAGGGGATAGGTCCCAAACGACATTCGTCATAACCTCTTCGGTTGAGGTCTTCGCCTTTTCAGCAGCAGGCTTGCTGATATTATCCATTGTTCCGATTGCTCTCCAGTCTAAGGCGTGTAATACAGTACCAATTGCTTGTAAGTTACAAAAACATGAATCCCAAGACTTGAATTCAGGCAATTCCCATTCAATCAATGAATTCTTGTTACTACGTTCGTGAGAATAAATCATTTGCATTTATAAATAAAGTAAGAAATACAGTTTTTCATCCATATTCTTAAAGAATATTATCTTATAATAATGCAAAATGGAATATACTTATTTGTTTTTGAATCATTCGCTCGGAAAAGGACCAAATCAAATAAAAATAATTTTTTGCGAATATCTTTTGGATTTCCCGCAAGCTAATGGATTCGTGTCGAGATAAATAAAACAAAATAACAGAAGAATGTAGTGAATTCATATATAAATACATCTTTCCCTTCTTGAAATTCCAAAATGTTTCATTTTAATATACCCAAAATATGTCCCACATTCTGAAGAGAAGAGCGCTGTGCATAAGCAGCCGTATTATTTATGCTTCCATTTTTAGCTTAATTTAAAAATATTTTGCTACCTTTATTATGCGCTCTTGACTTTAAATTCTCGTATTTCAAACAGAAATTTTAATAAAGATGAGATACGTGAAGCTAAGAGCTATTTTTAGATAGGTGATTTGACCTGGTCCATAAAAATCTTGTGGTCAGCACTGCCCCTGCAAGCATGTGGATTCTTCTAATTCATCATTGAAAATTGGAAGGAAAACAGTATGAAGATAGTAAATATCAAATGAAAGTATGGAAAAACTTTCTTCACAATTGAGTTTTTTACAAATAACAGAATAATCCATGATGACAAAAATCGTTTTGCTCTAATTTATTTCACATGTAATGTGTCAAGTGATAATTTGCTGCATCAAATATTTTGTTCCCCAAAAATAATAAATAACGTTCATGAAGTTTACTCAAATGAATGTAATTTGAACTGGATATTCCAGTAATTAACCAATAATTTATTGAACCGTATGACATTTCATATTTAAACAAAAAAAGTAATGCTCTGTAAATTTTCATAATAAAAATAACATATTTGTGGAGATAAATCAATATTATTCACGTAGATACAACATTTGCAGTATAAATATTTTTGCAGGCAGAGAATAATTCAACTGTTGTACCAAATATATTCAGGTTGGTGAATAATTTTTTATTGATGCATACTGTACTTGTATATGTCATATTTGAGCATTTTTGCGGATGGTAATAGGTATTTACGATACAAGTGGGATAAGAGCATTATTAAGATACGCATGTGAAATTTGGCTATCGCCTCGCTGTGTAATCACATAAGTATCTTAATATGCCTAAATCACACGTGTATCGTACAAAATTTTATCTACGCCCGTCCAAAATTAGAAAATTTGAATAATTGGAATTTTTGATAAGAAGAAAATTAATCCAAGTAGTTACTGTAAAAATGTTTTAATTCATGACGACCACAATTTGACATAAACAACTTAAACAATTTGTTGATTGTTGTAAGTAGATACTTTTCATAAATTCTTCACGCATTTTGTGAAAATGAGTGATTCTGGAAGTATTGGTTCAGATATTGAAGAAGAAGCATCTAAAATTATTGCTGGCCTTTCACCTGAGAAGTTTAAGTCTAAGTATGAACTTATATATACAAAATATGAAAAATGGTGTATCGAAAAGAAAATTCAGGACCTAGCAAATGAGAAGGTACTGATAACATACTTTGCTCATTTATCTAACACATCGAAGCCTTCATCTCTCTGGGCGTATTATTCTATGATACGTACCATGATTTCCATTAAAAAGAATGTTGATATAAGCAAATATACGAGTTTAGTTGCCCTGCTCAAGAGAAAATCTGATGGATATCGTGCAAAGAAATCAAGAGTATTATAGAAAACGGATATTACTAAATTTTTGCAAGAAGCTGATAATGAACAATTTTTATTCTCAAAAGTGGCGTTGGTAGTTGGTCTTGCTAATGCTTGTAGGCGAGAAGAATTAACAAATTTACTTTTTTGTAATGTAAAGGACGAAGGGCAGTGTTTAAACTTTTTGTTACCAAATACTAAAACCAAAGTATCAAGAGAATTTTTTGTAACTGCTGGAAATATTGATGGTATAAATATGGTTACAATTGTTCGGGATTATATTGGCCTTCGTCCAAATAATGTTGATCATGATCGATTTTTCATTCAATACAGAAAGGGTAAATGCTTCAAACAGCCTGTGGGAATTAAAACGTTTGGCTCTCTGTCCCAAAAAATAGCTTCATTTCTGAAACTTGAACATGCTGAAGAATATACCGGTCATTGTTTCCGGCGCTCATCCACGTCATTGTTAGCCGATTCAGGCGCGGATTTGCTAACTATAAAGCGCCATGGTGGTTGGCGATCAAATACTGTCGTTGAGGGCAATATAGAAAGTACGGTTGAAAATAAAAAAAAGATAGCCACAGGCATTTTAGGTGAAAAAGAAAGCAGGATCAGTGCAAATAATCAAGAATTGAATGTAGTCAACAAAAATGCATCGCAATTCTCCTCTTCATCAGGAATTAATTTAAAAAATTGTAAAAATTGTACAATTAACATTTCTAATAAATAGTTTATTTCGTATTTCAATAAATTTATTATTTTTGTTGCCATTATTCATTCTCAAAACCCAGTGCGTTAATGAAAAACGGGTGCGATAATGAAGCTCTTAACTCACGCGAAATGAGTGGCAGAAGTGGCAGTTAACTCCCGGGCGTAGATAAAATTAATTTAACTTTGCCACAACTTTTTGTGAGATACTCCAGATATCAGAAGGGTAGAATAAATTATGAAACATCAATTGTATTGTAATCTATTCTCCCGAAAATATATAGAAATAGTTTCTTTTACCTACAAAATAAGTTTGCTGAGTCTCTAAATTACTCAGAATGAACCAGTTCTATTTTTCAACCAAGTAATAGAATCTATCAAACACCATAAAATAGGTTTTCAAGTGGAATATCTTTCACTGAAGCTATTTTTACCTATAAAAAAAATAGTTAATAGCTAGAACCAAATAGTAAAAGGCTTATGGAACGAGTTGGCAGGCCCGATAAATTGTGACTACAAGTCCAGAGGAGTGTGCCGGTGCTTTTTTCTTGCAACTTAGTTCCCAAACTATCCAATAACGATTCATAATATGTACTTGAAATAGTTTTACCTAAATAATTACCATTTTGGCTTATGCCACATTCTTCGCTGGTAACCCTTTGTTTTGACTCTTCTTTAACCATAAGCGTATAGTGAAGTATCCAATAAGAAAACACAGCCTAAAATCCAATGGATTTTGCTGAGAAAGCTGTATGCCTTCCTCGAAGCACGTCATATTTTTAGATTTTTTGTCAATTTTGAGAAATCGAGGGATCCATCATGTGAATAGTTTACTTATGTCAAAATGTTGATGCAAAATATCATGTATTAATTCATTCCAGATGCTTGGGCAAAATACGATCCCACGGACTTTTACCTCTCGATCAACCATCATCAGATCAAGATTTCTGGAGTATTTGCTCCAATAGATTGTCCAGGATGTCCTCATAAAGCCACTTCAATAATCCTCAAATAACTCACAAACTATCTTAAACAAAGATAGAGATTCACCACAATGTTTATGATTTAATCTCCTGAAGTAAAATGTCTTCCTTGAGGTTATCTTGGGGCTCACCGAAACCAGTAAAATTGAGAAAGTGGTAAGGACTATTTGGTGGATCAAAAATACCATTATATTGACATTTAAAGCACTGAATCCACTTATCTTTTGATTTGCTTTTGGCAAAGAGCTCAAGGCAATACAAGCAAAAACAATTATTTCCTGCAACTTCTTCGTCTTCATCCTTTTCATCATCAACTTTACTTATCAGTCTTTTTCTTTATTTTTCCTCACTTAAAATACGCTTTTTCACATTCTTTATCTTTCTTCTGGCAATTTCATCCTTGGTAGGTGTGTCAGTAAGCACAGCAAGTTTGTTCTTGCGTCTATCCAATTGTTTCTTTTTTCTTGGCGAAGCTTCTAGCAACGGTCCAAGTAATTCTGGCAAGATCACATTAAAAGTAGTGGCAAGAGGACGTGGGGACAACGAGCTCTTTTGTGTTATAGCTTACAATAGATGGACTGCTGGAATATGGCATATTCTGATCTGTAGACCTACTTGGAGTGGAGTTTTTTGTTCCTATATTAGATTCTCTGACAGCAATGCCATCGTTCGCAATAATACCGATAGTTGGATTTGGAGTGCGGGTTCTTTCTTCTGAGTTTTCCTCAATTTCTTGATTAAGCAAAATACGATCAGTGACTTGACTAGACACGAAATAGTAACTACTTCAAAGGCCAGTTAATCAGTTTCGATACTAGCTACGTCCCTATAAATTTTTGGTTATATTTATTTGGCATTGTGAGGCAAAGAAATAATAATTCAGCATGCAACATCACATCGCAAGACAATGAGAGAACCTTTCCAGAAAAATAAACAAAAATAGGAAAGTTGTGACAAGCTGTCACAATTCGCCTAGTTGCAGAAAATTGTGAACCAGTCAGATTAATAATTTGTGATTTCGAAACAAGATGCCAACACAAAAAAACAATATCACGCTATGAAACTTGAAACTTAATTTGAGGAGTAATATCATAACAAGGTGAACATTATCAGTAACGATATAATAAGCAATAAAAATTTTGGTAGAAAACTTACATTTTGCTATTTTTTGTATGCAGATGTCGTACATTCACAGCCGCTTAATGTGCACCGTTGATCAAATAGCGCGTCTGTGAAACAACAAACGCGCGTTATTGTCACGTTAACGGCCATAGTTTCCGAGAAATTGACTATATCACAATTCCCCTAGGTCTCCCCTAATAGAATTGCATAATTCATAAAAATGCTGAGCATGAAGCAATGAATCTGCAAGGCTAGAATCTGAGGTAGTAATCTCAAGGAATCCCAAATTTGATGTTCAAAAAAAGTAGACTTCCCAGATAGCAAAGAAATATTCCAAGAATAAGCAGAGAATATTTTTTCCGAATATTCAGCTATTGTTGGAATATCCTATGTTTATCGGTATATATTTGTGGGATATTGATAGAATATTCTCATGTCCCGATATTGCATATCCTATAAATATCCCAGGAATCATCCTGAAATATGCTATGAATATATGATGTTATATTCCTGGAATAATCTATGAATCTCTATGAAGTAAATATTTAATATATGCTAAGAATATTATAGGGATAATTGAAATCATATTCTTGGAATATTCTGGGCTGGTTTATGACCATATTAAAACTATATTTTTTTGGGAAATAAAATCATATCTGTGACAAGAAATTAAATTAATAGGAAATATTTATTCTTATATAAGTACAATTGAGAAAAAAAAAATTACACTCATATAATTCACAAAAATGTAAAAATACATTGCGTATTGCACTTAGCTTCCAGAGTTAAAGAAATATATATAATATGAAAAAAATAAAACCATATTTGCGATAAAAATAAGATACGAATGTAGATATACATCATATAATCTATTGATCTCTAATTTTCATATGTTCAGGAGCCTTGCTCAGCCGTTTGGTAATTTTCAATCCAATTTAGTTCTCTGTGACATTCCTGGCGGTATAGCTCTTCTTGGCAGATTCCTAAATGAGAAATCATTTGAAACAGATAATATTAATTATATTAAAACAATGCTTTACCAATAATTGCAGTAGTCAATTTGAATTTTTTGAATATTTTGTTCTCTTTATAGTCCTGCCAATTATATCCAGTGGCTAATTCATTCGCTAGAATTCTTGTCATCACTCTTCTTATTAATTTAACCACATTTTCCTCTTTGAGCCATCGGATACCTGGAAACACATTTATTCTGTATATTTACAGGGTTTCATACAAACACCAAGTGAAATAAATGAGTATTGATTCAAGATAAGGGAATAATAATTTCAATGTTCAGTCAAGAAATCTTTATTTTTGTTCAATCAATAGCTAAAATGAAAATAATATAGAATACTCACATTTTTCGGAGCCAATATTCACACAAACAAAGAAATATCTGATACCATGTGGCCGAGGTAAGAACGACACGGTGACTCACATCTTTACAACCCTGCTTTAAAACTTTCACTAAAATCGGCAGAGCTTTGTGCATCTTCTACAGTCAAGATTTAACAAAAATATTCCATGCATTCCAAAACATTTTAAAATATCACGTCTTGAACGTAGTGTCTGAAAATATTATACATTCATTTATTATTATTTATTTATCTTCTTTTACTGCGTGAATGGCGTAGGTACTCCACTACTATCAAAATTTGATAAACTTTCATGAAAATATGAAAATATTGGATAAATAATAGGTATAAGTTATAAAAATTATATTCAATATTGCTTTGTTCTAATGAAAGATCGATTTAATACTTATAAGACGTCATGATGACGTCCAAAGGTCTATTATGTTTCTCAAACAGTGGGCTTCATAGGTGTATAAATTCCTAGAAAATTTGATCTTATTCATGAAAAAATTATGTTATGTTATAACTTGATGTACTTGTAAATCAGTGGAAATGTATGGGAAGAGTTGACATATATATCATTCATTGTATCATTTTTCGAATGCTATTTAGAAACATTTTGACAGACTTCCGAGTTTTACGAGCATGCGCAAGAAGAGAAAGCTTAGTTTCAGAGTACTGGATATTGTTTAGTCGAAAGAAGCGCGATTTTGACAAGTAAATTTGTTAAATATATAATTTATCTAGCTCGTGATCTAACTAAAAATCTTAAAAATGATTTAGATGATGCTCAACAAGCCAGACAATAACGCCACGTATATTCTCAAAATGTTTGATGATGAATAAGACCACCGTTTGAGTGACAATAGACCTTTGGACGTCACGGAAAATTTCCAAACCTAAAAAAAAAATTTCCTATTTACTACAAGGCTTTTTTGATTCTCATTTTCAAAATACTTCCATTCAGTCATGTCTCAAACTACTCTGATACAGAAATCCATTTGAAAATTTTATGTGTCAATGATTTAGACTAATATTCAATCAATTATTCAAGCCATATTCCAATGATCAAGTAATGAAAACATGCATATTTAAATAAGATAGATGTGAAATTTTCCTTTCTTCAATTATTTTGAATAAAGAAATTAAGTTTTTGCAGAAATGAAAGAATTAAAATCTTGACAAAAGACTTTAGGAGCATGAAATTTTTTTTGAGTATTTTCATATGCTCGCAATATTTCACTAGACAAAAATGTTAAATTCATTCCATTTATTTTTTCTTTTTTGTTCGACGAGAAATGTACATAAAGTACGAAAATAAAACTTAGATATAATTTTTCTTATAAAATTTTGCGATAATTGTGATCTGTTTTTATATTAGGTTTGTTGAAATCTAAATTCTTGTTTTGGTTACAATTGAAGTCGTTCATCTCTTTCATCCTAACCTGTGATAACACAATCATTGAAGTTTCCATTGGTCTCACGAACAACAATCGTTCTCAGTTATGAATAAAGTTTATAAAGCAAAGCAAAATAGAATATAACATGAATATCTATCATATATTCTACTGAGAATATACGAATTGTGATAATCTTTGAATATTTGTATCAAATATTCTAGGAATAATTTAGATTGACCATTCTCAGATGATCCATAGTATATAGGAATATGCTATGTATATTGATTATGAATATTCCAAGAATAAGCAAAATAGGATATTTCTAGAAGATTTATAGGCTGTTGGAATATACCATGAATATTTCGAATATCCAGGGCATTCACAGGACAACTAGAGAATATTCTCAGGACGTTATTGCTATCTGGGTTGATTTTATGCCAATTAACATCATATTGATACCCCAAATTTGACGATCAAAATTAAGTAGACCAGATTTCATCTTAGTTTATATCATATTGATCTTTAATAAATAAAAATATAGATAGAAGTTGCGTCTTCTACCCGATAAGAGTGTGGTAGACACTTATAGTGCACTTGGTAGATTGATTGATATTTCCTCAGCCTGAGAGTGCGGTCACCAGTCGTAAAATTACGGGTATTCCTATTTTTGTGTACACCACTGAGTATATCATAATTAAGTAAAAATTCTACAGACTTTTTGTTCGAATTCGATCACGCATTACAAAGTCAGCATATTTACATTTGGCTATGAATATTCATTGATATATAGCTACATACTGTCAAATCTACCTCTGCCAAGTCCAGCATAGCCTACTTCCTCTTGAAGACGTATATTTGAACATCCCCAATTTCGGTCTAAGTCTTTTTTAAGTGTCAAATTGCCAGAATAGAAAAGACTTTAGGACTTGGTATTCGTCAATATGCGAATTTTCTTGGCTTCGACACTCACCCATTGTTGCTGATATTTGTTTTGCAGGCCGAGAATTATCGAAGAAACTTAGAGATCAGTTGATTTTTAAAGATATAAAATAGTTATTTATCTAATTCCGTTTTAAAAAGTCAAATTTTTCATCAATTTCTGACGTTATGCAACGTCTCATTTTTCGTAACTGTCATGCAACAGCTGCGTAAAGTAGTTACGTAATGACTTTACATAACTTGCCATGTTTCAGAGCTAATCAATTATACTTATCTGCGCACAATTGAAAGAATGGCTTATTATTTACAGTATGCAGCACTGGCAGAGTAATATCAAAGAATACTATATCACTCAGAATATCACTGCTTGAATATATTTTTGAAATTATTTTGACATCTTGTGAAAATTCGATATTAGTTTATTTCAGTGCACTCTTGTTTCTGTAGTAATAATAGATGGTCATGAATCACAGTCATCTGAATTTTGTGATGTAACGTGAGAGATGTTCTCATTAAAAAATATAGATAAAATTATTCTGACGGAATTAGATGAAATTTTGTACAGAATACGTTATGAAAAGCCATATTGTTTGACTCACGCAATTTGCAAAACTCGCTACGCTCGTTTTGGCAGATATTATGTTTCGTCAAACAATATGGCACTTTTCATAACTAATTATATAAATAACTATTATTCAATTCCGTTTTGGAAAGTCAAATTTTACAACAATTTCTGACGTTATGCAACGTCCTATTTTTCATAACTGTTATGCAACAGTTGCGTAAAGAAGTTACGTAATGACTTTACATAACTGGCCAGGTTTCAGAGCTAATCAATTGTACTTATCTGCGTACAATCAAAAGAATAATTTATCATTTACAGTATGCAGCATTGGCAGCGTCTTTAATATCAAAGGGTACTATATCACTCAGAATATCACTGCTTGAATACATTTTTTAAAATTATTTTGACATCTTGTGAAAATTCGATATTTGTTTATTTCAGTGCTTTCTTGTTTCTGTAGTAACAATAGGTGGTCATGAATCACGGTCATCTGAATTCTATGATGTAACGTGAGAAATGTTCTCATTGAAAAATATAGATAAAATTATGCTGACGGAATTAGATAAAGTCTTGTACAGACTACGTTATGAAAAGCCATATTGTTTGACTCACGTGATTTGCAAAACTCGCTACGCTCGTTTTGACAAATATTACATTTCGTCAAACAATATGTCACTTTTCATAACTAATTATGTAAATAACTATTTGTACATTAGAGACAAAATCACACCCTGAACAAATTTATACTATTTTAACGAGAAGAAACCCAACAGCTCGGTTTAACGGGTGGCAAATGCAACTTACTCATATGCGCCAAGGACTTGGTGGCGTCTGGTAGAAATACTAGGAGCCCACAAGAAATTTCTAGAGGCCCGAGAAACTCTAAGCAAGGATATATAAACACTGGACTAGGTCAAGATTACGATTATTGGTAGTTCATATATGGAGCAATTAAGAGTGAATATAAATAGCGAATCAGTTGAGATTGATAAGAAGCAGTGGAAATGAATAGCGGACAGTATTATTGAGTAAATGATAGATGAGTGTGTTGTTACGGTTGTTAGTGTCTAATTGAGGGTCGGTTATAAATAGAGGTATTTATCAGTGGATATTTCAGATAAATTATTGTAACCTAGAGTTAAAGAAAAATTATAAACTCACAAACGAACTGAAGTTAGTTCGTTACACTATTCGATAAAATCGATACATTTTTATCTATCTTTGATGGATTTATAGATCTGTAGCACTGATAGTTTCTCACAGAGTTGCAGCATAGGACTCGTTATCGCATTGCAGTAAAATATCATAACGGTCATTGAGTTCAACATGAATCAAGTGGTCCTCAAAATACATCTAAATGAAATTTATTCAATAGAATAACAATATATTAGCACGAATCCTAAATACACTATTGATCAAAATGAATATTATATATACACATCACTCAGGCACCTCTATTAATTATCAACTGACACATGCTTTAGACTAGAAGGTCAACTTTAAATATTGCTTGAACGGATCATGAATCATGTGGAATATATTGGGAGCGATTATAGAACTCCGGATTTTAATGTAGAGACTTCTTCACAATATTATGAAGGTTCTTTCTCAGTACCAATACAATATCACCGTTATTGGAGGACCTGATTTTGGGGCGCAGCTTGAAAGGGTCTTATGCCTAGCAAAGGAATGAGAAAGATCCATTTCAATTATATAACCTTGATTAAGTTGTTGTGTGATTTTGTGTGTAGAATATGAATAAAACTCCACTTTAGAGGGGGAAGAGAGGTGAATGTATCCACAATAAGTAACATTTTAATGCTGTGCTGGAAATAAAACATATAATCAGGATATGAACCAGCCAAAATAGATTATTGACAGAAGAATTGGTCAAGTACAAGCATGTGTCTCGTGGTTAGGACTCCGTATATTTGGCATTCAGAGAACTTCAATAAATATTCAATTTATTAACTCCATTTTCAGTCACTCTGCTACAAATGTATTCTTCTGTCATAATGGTCTAAAAAAAAGTAGAAAGTGTGATTATATTGCGACTACAACGTACATATATCTTCTCTTTCTCCTTGGAAGAACATTCGAAAGTTGCTACCTACGAGATGCGCGCCTTTGACAGGCACGTAGGTGAACATCGCGGCCATATTTCACAAAAAGAGAATAAAACGTCACTGAAATGCGAATCCCAATACTATATTGTTTTACTGGGATTCATATTTCTCGTATGTTCAGCAGCCGATGTACCAGCTTGAACATGTGGAGTACTATTCGAATATTTCCTAATTTAATATGGCGTCGTGTACGACTATCACTGTCTCTGGGGTCAGCCATGAATATATATGTTCAGATGTTTCAATGTGTAGAACTTTGTACACATTTAAATTTATGAGGAAATTTATACACGATGTCTGAGTTTAATATCCAAATATATTAAGAGCATTCTCTCGTTTTGAGCTAGTGGTACTTTATTAACTCAATCATGATTTCTTGAATCATAATAGGGGTTTGAGAAGATGGTATTATATCTTCTACATGAAATGTGATATTGATATTATTAGGATAAACAATTGCGTTGATAGTCAAGGTATAAGAAAATGAATATCGCTTTCATAATCATAGATGGGAATTGAGCTAAGGGTTAAGGGATAAAGATACTTTTTGAATGTTGAATCGGATTCATTAAAACCATATTTAAGGCCATATCGTGATTTTCATGTATGTACTAGAGCTATCTTGAAACTATTCAAATACTCAATACTTAGTGATTGTACAAACTGTTCATTGTAACTGTGGTCGTATTTTGCCTGTAGTCCTTCAGTAGATGGAGAGAGCTTCAAGGTGTCGTGTGATAAGTTACAAATAAAATACTTCCGCACTATGATTTTTTTTAATGATTTTGAAGCTAGCTCATCTGCAGAGCAGTGTCTGCAAGATTTGCATTCGACAGATGACGAACGAGCACCATTATGAGCAAATTTAGTGAGGCTACAGTAACCTGCATAATGACTAAAATACTAGGATACCTGCGAAAACATAATCTGTTTCGCGAAAAACTGATGACAATAGTTAGTCTAATATTTGTGAAGCATCCTATTTTGTAACATGTATATTACAAACAATTAATTTTATAGTTGCACTCCTAATGAATAGATTTTGATTTATAACAATATTGATTACCACTGTATTTTTGAATATACGCTAACAATAACCTCTCTACTGATTTTCATCTATTCAATTGATGGATCTTTGGAACTCTTGTATTCAAACATTCGTTTGCTCTTCTATCTTATTTTTATCTTTCGTAAACTGGATCAACCAATATTCTATATTTGCAAATAATCTCAATCAAATAAAATCTAGGAATTGCTATCAATTTCTACTTGAGAATTATTTGAATTCTCCCGTTTTCAAACCCTATTATAAGAAGTAAATAAAACAAGTCAATTACATCGTATTTCATGCATCTTGGGAGAATGAAGTGTAAGAAATCTCAGCGCAGATAATGAGATTAAATCTATAATTAAAATTGATATTGAGATAGCAAACTCTTGTTGAATTTAATATTTATTGTACACTATTCAAGCTTGTACATTTTATCGAATTAGTAAAGTGAAAATTTAATTACGATAGAATTTGAGCATTATCTTGTTATTTTAATCTGCTTGTAAGATATTTGCAGTAAAAAAAACTACAAACAATAAGTATTTGAAAATTTTTCGAGAGATGGTAAATGAGTCGTGTATTTAAGTGAATAAGTTCCTGCATAATTTTAGTCCTGCGAAGGTCCATTGCTTTGGTACCACCAAATTTGATGGATGTTATTCATGAGAATAAAAAAAAAACAGAACCAATAGGATATATCGATGAATTTATTTTATATTTTTAATTCACTGTTCACATCGTTATAACATAGTAAAAAATATAAATTATGTTCAAAAGTGCTGTAATCAAGTTTAAAAAATATTTAAAATTGAGAATAATTTTGAGCTGTTTGAACGCCGCCATTTTCGCGCGCTCTATTGATGACGGCAAATAACATGTCCAGTGACATAACAGTCCATTGTTTACTATAGGTGTCTTCGTCCTCAACTTATTTCAGCAATTAAAAACGTCAAAAGTCAGTTTATAAGTATTGCATTGGATATAAATGCAAAATACCGTCAGAAATGTACCTGATAAAGTATTTTTTCCAATCTAGGCAGGTTTGAAAATACGTGAGAAATGATGTAAGGTTATCAGAAGAGATAAGGTATCATAATAAATTTGACAGATCATGAACAACATTATATGTGATAAGTTTTAGCAATAAAATACAGTGTATGTACGCGGCTTCGTTCAACATTTGCTCGTTTTAAAATAAACAAAAATTATTAAATAGACTTTTTTGGTTTTAATTCTGTATATTTAATTTTATTTGTGACGTTTCGACTTTCTAACCGAAAGTCTTCATCATTTTTTCTGATGGAGACTTTCGGTTAGAAAGTCGAAACGTCAAAAATAAAATTAAATATACAGAATTAAAACCAAAAATGACTATTTATTATGATATAATTCTGAAAGTATGTATAGATCATTATAGGTTATGTTCATTGCTCATCATATCTCGGATTGTATTTATCAAAATAGCGTACATAATGAGTTATCATTGAATAATTACTTTGCAGTGTTCACTCTTTTTACTTCAGCGGACGTAAAATTTGGATTTGAAAGAAAATAAGACGACATCATGAATATATGTGTTCTTGACAGATTATCCAATTGTGCTCTTACAAAAATACTGTCTTAAATGATTTATAATCTCACTAGAATGCTAAAATTACATATAAACAATAAATTAATTTAGAACACACATGTTATTGCCATGTTTTCTTATCAAAAGCCTGCAATGTCTTACAAATATAAACAGTGCGCACTTTTTGGCATAGTATTTGACGTCACGTTTCGCTTTAACCAATGATGTTGCATTTTAGAGCTTTGAATTTCCCTCGCTTAATTTCCACTTTCATTTATTAATTTCAAGCAATTGAAAAGATATAAATTATCAAAATGATGGTTCAGTTCAAATGCCCGGCCAATAAAAATTTAAGTAACCTCAATATGGAATAAAAATATTTGAACCAAATTTAAATTCTATCCATATGCCCTATTATTCTGATACCGATTTAGCTTAGATAAAGTTTCATTTAATTTGCGGTGGATTGATTTTCGAAGACCAAGAGAGAAATTTGACTTCATTATATTGATACCAGGATGAAGAAGACTGTCCCAAACTGCCTACCATGTCTTGTAGTAAAAATATATGTGGATTAATTAATGAATTTTCATGTTTGATCGTTATTTGATTCAACCTTCCATCTTCCAAAGTTTCAGATGAAATTAGGTATATTTCTCGATAAATATATCTAGTGAAGGTCCAAATTATGCGAAAATTGTTATATCATGACATACAACCAGTCATTAGAAAAGATTGCGATTCTTGATTAATTACTGGTTGTTTTGCGGGCAGCTTCTGATGCTCATTGAATGAGGAAGAATGAAAGTTTTTAACTACTAAGTAGGGAGGAAAGAATTAATTATTATATGATAAATGAAAATAAATGAAAAAAATTTATGCTAAACAACTGGTCAGAATTACTTCAATTTTTGATTCAATAAATTGTCAAGCCTAATAATACCAATATTACATTGGAATAATGATAATTCATCTCGTAGGTAATACATCAAGAGTAATTTTAGATACAGATTGTAACTGCAAAGGTGGAGAAGAATACTGCAAACATGAGCCGCAGTTTGCATATACGTCAATTAGAAAATGTATTTTCCAAAATTGATTCTTTTACTTGTTTTTTTTTATCTCTTTCAGCTTCTAAAAAACGTACAATTGAGAATATAGCTTATGTGAATCCACCATGCAATTATTATTTACTATTGTTAACAATTTATTTTGAATCTCTTCGTACTCTGGCGATCGAAGGTTTCATTTTTACCGACTTCATACTCGCGTTTTGGAAAAAAATAAAACTTATTCATGGTTCATTTTGTAGGTATGAGAGCATCCAGAATCCAGACATACAACATAGACTTCTATTTCTCATTTTTCCACTATTTACATTCATTTTAGCTCGGTTTTATAATAAAATTTCCTTAGATTTGACAAGTTAACAATCATATATCCGGTGCCGCTCAAATGACAGTACGCTAGCTTTTTTCAGTTGACGCCGCTAGATGGAGTTCTCGGCGCTACAAGGTTGGCGTATATGAAAAAAATGTAATGCATTCTGCAATGAGGGAGTTTGGTAATGGCAGCCAACATCATTCAATAGGTGCCTATGATATCAATTTCATTCGAGAAATACTCTCTATGAATACCACTCGCGATTTTAATTTTATCAGAAATTTTTCTTCCAAACATTTTTTACCTTCAAGCAACATCCATCAAGTCATCCGCTCAGATCAAACCCTCGAGCTATGCATAGGACAGATGACTCTGAGGATGTTGCTAGGTAAAATTACAATCCCTTGTAATAATATATACAATTCTTCCACTCAAGTCAATTGAATCACTGATTTCAGAAACAACCTAAGTCACATATGACTAATTCAGAGATAATCAGAAAAAACTTATTAGTTCTCCTAATTATTTTTATATGACTTTTGAAATAACTTATTTGTTTCATCAGCACCATAGCTTCAAGAAAATTGGAAAATATGTGAATAATAATTGTCTATAGAAAAGTTCAAAGATAACATGCAACCTGGACTTGAGTGGTTTCTGCATTAAATGAAAAGTAACTATATATTTTCTAGAAATTTAATTGAAAAGAATAAACATATCAAATCGAATTAAACTTATGACGCTGTACGTAACTCCAACTGAGGAACTATTCAAATTGCTCAATTATCATTATTTGCAATTACTGTCGGCCATTCCAAAATCACTATCAAAAAGCTCTGGACTTTCTCATTTTTATCTACAAGTTCATAAACTTTTTTGATATACATAATTTTTTTATTATACAGGACACAACCAAGATGAACGAGATGCGCTCGAATGAGTAGAAACAAATTAAGTCATGGACTAAGGGTGCTTTTGCGCTCAGCCTATATTTTCGGATCGTGTAAAATACCTTTTGTTTGTTGAACTGAAGTTGTTTATGTCAAGTTTACCTGTGAAAAGTCACAAGACCATTTTATCGCGATAAATTGCCTTTGTCATGAAGAAACAATACGCAGCTCTAATATGAACAAAAAATCAGTTTTCATATTGTCAAAATTCAATCGTTTTGAGTAGCTATTTTTCGTAAAAATTTGTAATGAAATTGGGTACAAGAAGTCTGAAAATACAGAAGAAAAGCTGTCAAGTAAGTATGAAGAGACGACAACTTGAAGCATCTTGCAATAAAAAAGGATATTAGTTGCAGCCAACATCATTTAATAAGTACTTATAATAGCAATTTCATTCCATAAATATTCTCCGCAAATACCACTCGCAACTTTAATTTTATCATAAATTATTCTCTTTTACCTTTAATTAATATCCTTCGAGTCATCTGCTCAGATTAAACCATTGAGCTGCACTCTCGTAATTCAATCGGACAGATGACTCTCACGATGTTGCTAGGTACACAATGTTTCAAAGAAAATTTTATTGGTGAAATCGCAGTCCCTTGTGATATTATATACGAAAATTCAGATCTGTGGAAATCCTAAACTGCTACCGAAATGGATGTTCAAATTAAAAACAAATAATTTTTACTTGAGGTTATCCTGAGAAAAAGCTTGGCTGGTCCTGAACAGGACGATCAAATAGAAAATAGTTAGCTTTTTTCTTAGGATTATCCTGGGAATAACTGGGATCAAGATCAGGATGATCACATGAAAAACAGATGAATTTTTTCATAAAGTTTGTACTGAGCAGGATTGAGTCAACAACCGAATGTTGAAAATTTTCATTTGGAATTATCTCTATAATAAAGCGTTGACATATTACTTAATTATTACTGAAAACTTCCATTACACCATTGGCAACATAAGTTCAATAAAATTGCGTTATAAAACCATCTAATTATCACGCTCACACTCATACTCACAGCGATATTTTAATTTTGTATGCAGGATGCTTGGCCCCTACGATTAGTCTGGCTCTTTACAAAAAATATTCAAATTGTTCCCTGACTATCATATATAAAAATTAGGAGTCAGACTATAAGTAAGATGAGGTTATTTTTTTGCGAGCTTCAAAGGGTCTAGCAAAAATTACCGCCGATGGGAAGTGTCTGGCAGTGTTGATTATTGATTTTTAACAATATTCTCTAGAACATACATAAAAATCAGCACTCAGAATTTAAGGAAAGTTACTAATGTTTTAACGTACCTCTAGCACCTCGTATCTGTAAATTGGCCGCCGGTACAAACTAGCGAATATGCGTATGATCAAAGTACATACTAGCACTACTCTATTCCACACATTTTATTTCTCAGAAAATAAGTAACATCTGGCGGGCCTGGGATCTTGCTTTATAGATATCAATCGATTTTTAGCTATATTCAAAAGTATCTAAAAACGAGTCTGAAAGAAAAACTCTGCGGAAGGTAACTATTACAGATGATTTCAAGAACTAAATCAATGCTGAGAATGCTGAGTAAAATAATTATATGTTCATTAACACCTCATGACTTATTAAATTTGATCTTGTATCTCGTGCAAAGATATTATTAACATATCATCAACTGGGAGGTACGGCATTGAGTACATTGAAACCCGAGGTTTCACGATCAAATACAATTCTAGATATTTGCTTATTCATACTTCGCTGTAATTGAGATTTTGTCTTGTTGAAGTGCATGAATGAATAAACAAACAAACAATTGCTACCATTGTTGCTTGTACGTATTTTCTCTGGCACAAACCTAACCTTCCAGTGAGTTCTGAATTCTCTTTGAATAAATAAATAGAATGGAACCTTTGCAACATGACTCAAGACTCAATCTTGACGTAATCTATTCTAGTTTGTAAGGAAATGACTTTCCCAAGTTTTCGTTTTTGATTTTATCGAATTTTCCTGGCGGCCGATTCAATTAGATTCTTGGAGTTGGTTATACAAGGCAAGGGCTTAGTGTATATACTCAAGTTCGGAAGTGTTTATGTGTTGCCGAATACTATACAGAGTATAGTGTGGAAAGGCATGCCATGAATATGCATAACAATTTAGCTATGTAAACAAGTGTTTCCATCACAGAACCCATAATCATTTGAATTATTTATTTGACTCTAAGTTATACTGATCAAAGTGCTTATTAACAGCTACTCGGTAATGGAACTAAACGGGGGATAAATGCTCTTTATCACCTCAAAGCTAGACAATTCATTCACTAAACGTTATATCGTTTCACCAATTAACACTGAATTTATAAACAGTTCCAGCAATTCTAACTATTGATTGCAGAAAATCAACAAGAAATTTAATGTCTCCTAGAAATTTTAAAAATAAAAATTTTGATTTGATGTAAATATTGGAGTATGGAAATTCAGTCACAGAGTTTAATATTTTTTTCCTACTCTGAAGTTTCGGTCTCACCTGAACCATTTTCGGGAGTATAAATAATTTGTGTGCATGAAATTTAACAGCTTCAAAAACACGTAAAGCTCAATTTGAATCCCTGAGGATGGACCAAGTTGGACCAAAATTCTAGAATAAAAAGAAAAATTAAACTCTGTGATTGAATTCATGTATTTCAATATTTGCATCAACGTACCCATCATTACCGAAAACCATTTCCATATTAATTTGAAGTAAAGAAAAAATTCTCTTGGACTATTAATTTAGATTCTCAATCGTGGCAACATTGTTGATACTCCCACTAGTATATCAAAGTTGGTAGAAGTTAATTGGCTGAATTTATCTCATCAAGAACTAATAACAGATATAATTTCAATATCCTCAGGTCATTGATAATTACGAGATAATTTAACACTTTCGAAAACATATTCTGTATCAGTTCAACACCAAAAGAAAGGTCTTGCTGGAGGTAACTGTCAAAAATATGAGTACTTATCAATATTAAAGACCAGTCAATTTAGAAATATAATATCAGTAATCATGTATTGAAACACAATTATTAATTGAACAAGGAGTAAAACTCAAATAGGGACACACTTGACGTTTGACATCTTGGTCACTGCAACTGAAAACAGCCCATGACTGTTCAAAATGTAATCTAAATTCGATTCTCCAATTTGACGTTGAATTCCAGTTGTCAAAAAAAGTAATTCAGTGTGATTATCTACCTTATTTCACAATTTTGCCCACGTAACTACAAATAGACAGATTTTATTGGATTCTGGATTTGTAAAAAAAGATTCGAGATTAAATTTGTTGTAGCCCTGATAATCTAAATATATGGATCTAATCATAAAACAGATGAATAATATGATTTTCTTGTTTGAAAATGCTCATAGGATGGAGTATGGCATTCTAGATGCAGTAAAACTCTATAATATGATATAAAAATATTCCCAGCTTTCTTCATATAACATATTTCAAAGTTTTCATGTAGACAGCTCTAATCATGTGTAAAGAAAGACAAACGTACAGCTGAATCATAAATAACTTTTACTCAGTGGTGAGATCCCTAAAATCCTTACTCTGGTTACTAAACCCGGATTTTTACCCGGATTCGACTTCGGTTGCTCACAAACGTGACGAGATTGCAAGGAGGGGAAACTTGATATTGCTTTATTATGAACTCAGTAATGGTTAATGTTAACTCATATATTGAGGATTCTTAATATATGAGCATAGCAATTTGAGACTAAAACTACACGTCCTCCTCTAATCTATCAATTCCAGGGCAAAAATATTGGAATAAAAATGATGAATGAATAAATTGCAGTATTTCTTTGAATATCAGATTGCAATGGAGCGTAAACTATGTTAACATGACAGAATAATCCGACTATATCAGTTTCCAGTATGTTTTTTGATAAGTTCACTTTTCAACGTATAATTCAGATTAAGTTTTGCGATAGTGGTTATTTCACAGTCCAGCTAAATTGATTTATATACTGTTATAACAATTATCATAACATTTGTAGCTAATGTAAATTAATTCAGTTCAACTGGAATATACATTAACTTGTATTGAACTTGAGTGGAATAGCCACAGCTCAATATAATATTATATGTGCTGACTAGAATGTACATAATTATTGATTGAGTGTCAATCAAGTATTCTGAGATGCAAAGCTATTGAAGTATACAATTGCTTAACAGTCTCATCCCAGCGAATAAGTGGGATATTGATAAGTATTGGATTTGGAAAAATATATACAAATTTTGGAAACTCCAGTTGTTTATTTAACGTAACTTCCTCTTCACTTCAAGATGAAAGTCCTATCTTTTAGTATGAAAACCAATATTTAATAATTTATTGTACGTATTTCATTTACGACGAAGCTTGGGCCCTTCAAAATGTCTTACTCAAATTCTAGAAATGGCCAGACAGGGCTGAACCATAAGAATTAACAACTAATTGTGAGCAGGCGCAATATTCTACAACAGTAGCTTTCCTTCAGAATTCTCTTGGCGTTTTGGTAGTATATTTCCACGAATACTACTTAACAACAAGGAATATATTCTCCAGTCACTCTTCCGCCCTAATATATACATATATATATATAGTGGCTTGGACACCCCAGGTGGGGTTGACCTGGGTCTGCCTCTTCTTCTGTTTCCGCCTGGTTCCCATTGTAAAATTGCCCTTACGGTGTCTTCTTCTCTTTTTCTCCATATGTGTCCTAACCATTTCGTCCTCTGTTGTTTTATTTTCCTTACTATATCTTCTCCTTGCAGCTCTTGTTCTATTTCATGATTCATTAGTATTCTATATTCTTTTTCTGTCGTTTCTACTAATCCTGTAATAGTTCTTATTATTTTTCTTTCTAATATTCGTAAATCTTCTTTATCTTTTTTGGTCATTGTCATTGTTTCTGCAGCGTACATTAATATCGGTCTGATTGTTCTATAAACTTTTAATTTTGTTTTCTTTATTAGCTTTTTATCCTTGAGTAATTTTTTATTTGCGTAAAAGGCTCTGTTCGCTGTTAATATCTTTTCTTGTATTTCTGTTTTCCTGTCTCCTTTATTTGATAGCATAATGCCTAGGTATTTGAATTTATTCACCTCCTCAAACTGTAGGTTACCTATTTTTATATTTCTACTTCCTGATTTTTTTCCTATCCTCATAATTTTAGTTTTGTTCTCATTGATTTTTAGGCCCATTTTGTTTTCTTCTGTTACTATTTGTTCGACCATTTCTTTCAATATTTTCCTATTTTTTGTTGCCAATACTATATCGTCTGCGTATGCTATTATTTGTCCACCTTTAGTTCTGAGTGTTCCTTTGTTCAAATTCCTCATCACATATTCTAACGCTATGTTGAACAGAGTTGCCGATAGTGTATCTCCTTGTCTTACTCCTTTGTTTATGTCGAATTCCTGAGCTTCTCCTTTTTGTGTTTCAATTGTGGTTATTGTTCCACTTAAGGTCATCAAGATCAATCGTCATAGTTTAGCTGTTATCCCAAATTCTTCTAGGGCTGTCATAAGTTTTTCTCTTTTAATCGAGTCAAACGCTTGTTTGAAATCAATGAATAATAAGTCTATGTTCATTTTATATTCATGTGCTTTTTCTATTATCTGTTTAACTGTATGTATAGCGTCTGTTGTTGATCTGCCTTGCGTGAATCCGCACTGATGCTGTCCTATTATGTTTTCTGTTTCTTTCTGGACTCTCTTTTGTATAAGTGTTGACATTATTTTATATGTCGTGCTCAGTAGCGTTATACCTCTATAATTTTCGCATGTTTGTTGGTCTCCTTTTTTTGTGAATTGTGACTGTTTGTCCTCTTTCCCAATCCTTTGGCATTTTTTCTGTTCTCCACCTCTTCATTATAAGTTTATATATATATATTCGTGTAGCTCATCTCCTCCATATTTTATTAGTTCTGTGTTTATTCCATCTTTGCCTGGAGTCTTCCCATTTCGCCTGCTTCTTATCATTTCTCTGACTTCTTCTTTTGTTGGTTCTTGTAATACTCCTTCGTCCGAAATTTAATTTTGTGTTGTAATATCCACGTTTTGTTGCGGGTCTGTTAGCAGTCACTCTTCCGCCCTATTACAAGTTATCTATAAGTAGATTCCATCTTCAATCCAGAAAAAATGGAGCAAGACTTATCCTGCTGGTTTCTGTAAGCAGAACTCTTGGGGCCTGAGTCAGCCAACATGTTCACTTTCTTAATGAATATTTATGTTTCATCAGGAAAAAAGTTCTGTATATGAATTATTCCAAACACAACGCTCCAACAGCAAAGTGCTGCTTTTTTCATGTGTAAAAATGTATAATATATAAATGAACAGAATTGCCAAGACTACAAAAATACAAATAGTAACTAGATAAGTTCAAAATATTAACTTCTAAGATCATAAAGCTCTGCCTGTGGTTCAGCTTATAATTAAATATTTACAGGTCTTCAGGAGATGAAAATGAAGGTCTAAATAGCAAAATTGTCAACTCTTTATGGTTCTAGATCAATCTGGCTTTATTTTTTTTGGGTTTGGCACATAACTGAACCATCCACAGATCTTCAGAAGGAGGTGTTGAAGTAACTCTTGCAAGTAGATTCATGGATAAAAATTACTCCAAATTATGAACAAATGGCTAATAGCCATGATCGATTAAGCTCTTTACCAGTACTCAAATTCAAATTATTCGTTGATTTTTTTTATTTCCATTGCTTCTCTTATTAGCCTCTTGAAACAATTGTTCTCTTTAGTCAGAAGCTTTGTATTCTTGTTAGCAATATTCTCCATAGGTTTCACGTAATATTGATAAATCATATAATTTTTAACAATTTCAGCAAATTACACAACACGTCAGTTATTTGAACGGTTCGACATCCATTTGTCACCTCAGTTTGTGTTATTATTCAGAAGAGTGAAGTTACAGTGTCTTAGTGTATCTTGAAGAGTTGAGGGTGAGTGAGTCACGTGTGTGTATTGGAGAGTGTTTGTATATTGGAAGTGTTTATTTTTCCTTATCCTGATCGTAATGGCACGTAATGGTGAAAGCCGAGGCGCCCATCGAAGTACCAGTTACCGGCCTGGTACCAACGTTACACTGCTTAGTACAATTGTCCAACGTTCGCTTATATCTGAGTGGGGAGGTTGAGCTTTGGTTTGTTCTCGGTTTTCACTGAATAACTCTCATGCCTTGTTCAACCCACTGGTGACAGATGCTAAGTTACCAGATCTGGGACTCGCTAGCAAGCCTGAGGTTTGCATGTGAATCTGGGTTTCACAAGAGCGTCTGGGACGCTCAGCCTGAACCTTCCAGCCTTGATATTCTAGTTTGACTACCTGAACCTAAAATGTAGATTTGTAGTGATATTGGTGGATCCAGAAATGTAGTAGAAGGTACAGATGCTAATAATAGGTCTTAAGTGATCCTTTA
Organism: Dromius quadrimaculatus; assembly: GCA_963989225.1. Taxonomy (NCBI): domain Eukaryota; kingdom Metazoa; phylum Arthropoda; class Insecta; order Coleoptera; family Carabidae; genus Dromius; species Dromius quadrimaculatus. The sequence continues at coordinate 9,856,906 of OZ022325.1, read as the reverse complement.
TTATGATTGAAATATGAAAATTTATTTTCACATCTGTCTTGAGACAAAAATTATAACAGACGTTTCAGGGGTGCAACCGCCTTCGTCCTATAATTTCATCTGTACCTTTAAACCTAAAATTGTGTGATTGTGTGTTGACGGTGTTGAGTAGATATCTCGTGGGTGAATGTGATTCCTCACTAAGAAAGCAGTTTGCTTATGTTATATTTTATTTTCAGAATACATGAGATCGTCACTCTGAGACCGGCGGCCGCTGTACATGAGTTATAGATGAATATTGTTTTAGTGTAATGTTCAATTGGAGTTCAATTATAATAATAATAATAATAATAATAATAATAATAATAATATAATAATAATATTATTGTTTATTAACCCAACAGTAATCCATTAACAAGGCATAACAAGAAAAACTAAATATAAAAAAAGTACATTGTATGTACATAGGAAACTATAATAGTAATGAAAAATTTATGAATATATATAATGCATAATACATGCTAAGCAAATATGTCTTTATATAATTTATCTGCGTTTTGGCACATGATATTCAATGGGGAATATTGTAGAATGCTGGTTTTGGGTGCAGGTAGATAAAATGTGGACGAGTTCCTAGATGTCAATCGAGAAACATGGAACAATTCTCTGGACAGTAGAAAGGGAGCATTCATCTTATTATGAAGTAGCATCCATAGGAACCCAGCGCTAGAAATTTCTCTTCTGGAAACTAATGAAGGCATAGAGTGACGTACAAGGAGATATAAAAGATCAATTCTTCTGTCAGGATATACACCGTCAATTTTGAAAAAAATATATTTTAAGAACCGCTTATGCACTTGATCCAACCCTAAACGTTGATAAGCAAAGCTTGGATACCAAATTAGGCTGCAATATTCAATCTTACTGACCACATAGGCAAAATATAATGATTTCAACACTGATATGTCGTAGAACATACTTGATATTCTTATTAGAAAATTCAGCGTCTTATTTTCAGAACTGCAAACGTGATTAATCTGTTCAGATATACTGAAGTTAGATGTAAATATGACACCTTAGTCTTTCACTAGCGTTTCCCTCTCCAGAACTGAATTATCCATTGAATATTGATGATCGGTATTTGATGAGGAGCAAGAGAAGACATACTGTAGCATTTGTTGATATTGACTCCCAATTTGTTACTCTCACACCAAGATAATAATTTATATACATTAGTTTGTAAAAGTTGACTGTCAGTTTTAGGATTGATACTGCAAAAGAGTTTTATGTCGTTAGCATAAGCCAGTGCATTACATCAAAATGATTGAAGAAGTTCATCAATATACAAAATAAAAAGCAAAGGGCCTAGGTTGGATCCTTGGGGGACGCCAGATGATGCTATGAAATCATATGAAGTGTAACCTTTATAATGTATGTAACAACATCGATCTTTGAGATAAGAACTGAGTAGCTTAACTAGGCCAGGAGCAGCTCCGAATGCGCTAATATGAGTGAGTAGAATCCCATGATCGATAAAATCAAATGCACGCGAAATATCTGTGTAAATAACATCGACTTGGCCTCTCGCATCTAATTCTTCAGATAAAAATTGCGAGAGAGTTGCGAGATTCGTAGTGGTAGAACGTCCCTTCATAAAACCATGTTGGCAAGATGAAATAACATGATGAACGTTTTTATAGCTTGAGATGTAAATTAACATCTCAAAAAGTCTCGCAAAATTATTGAGAATCGAGATGGGACGATAGTTTTCGATATGTGCCTTATCACCTTCTTTGAAGACAGGTGCTATACGGGCTGTTTTACAAAGTTGAGGAAACGTATGTGAATTTATAGCTAAGTTGATTATAATTAATAAAGCCTTAACAAAAGCAAATCTATAGTCTCTGATGAGGAAGCTTGGAATCTGATCATCACCAGCTGTCATCTTATTGGAAAATGATGACATTGAAGAAACGAGATCTTCTTCCTCCAAGGATCTGATCGAGAAAGATATATTATCTGTAAGCACATCAAGAAGTTCATACGTGCTACTTCCAGTGGAAAAACTAGAAATAAAATCCGTGAAAGCATTAACAATATGACATGGCGTGTTGAATTCAGAATGGTCATTGTGAAGAATACCAGGATACGACTTTTGCTATTTTTCAAGTTAACGAACCTCCGCAGCTCCTTGGGATTACTTTTGATATTATCTTCAGCACTACGGATGAAGCTATTGTATGCTTCATTGATCTGCAACTCAGTCTCAGATTTAATCTTCTAAATTCGTCGAGATAGAATTGATTTTTATGTTTATGCCATTTTTAATGATCTTTTGTTCTAAGATTATGTTTTATGTCCGATATGAACCACGGAGGAAACTTAGACTTATATTTTTGCTCAGGTACTGATATATCTAGTATAGCATATGATAAATTATAGAAACTGGATAGAGCGTCATCCACATTTTTAAATTCATTAAGAAAACTCCAGTCCACATTATTGAGATCTTCATATAGTTTATTGAAGTTAGCTTTGTGGAAATTATAGCGCGTGTTGTGAGTAGATGGAAAATTTACTATTTTTGACAGAATAGGTAATTGAAAGTTCATCAATAGAGCAGGATGATAATCATCTTTCTTAACCAATGGAGCATCAAACCTCTGTACATGCATAGATGTGGGAAAGTTAGAAAATACTGAGTCAAGAACGTTATCGAACGCATTTTTGATTTTGTTATGTTGAATGAGATTCAGGGTATTGCATATATTATGTAATGAAGTGAATTTTGCAGTGCAGGCTGATTGAAGTCACCAACAAAAATAACATTTCCATTAACAAGAAGAACCTCTAAAGCGTCAGTAAAAGTTTCAAGATCGTTGGAATTCACATCAGGAGGAATATATGTAGCGCATATAACGAACGAACTATCATTGAAAAAACATTTACAAGCCAGCACATCAATTAGAGGCACCAAGGTCTTGATATTGAGGGTGTATAAAATATTATAATTTATATAATTGGCTAGGGCAATTAATACACCACCACCCATTGAACAATCAGTTAGAGAAAAGTCTCTGTCATCTCGCACCACATTATAATAGATTGGAAATAATTCGGAATTGTTGAGAGAATTGCGAAGCCAAGTTTCTGACAGAACAATGAAATCAAAATATTCAGAACAACAATTTTCATAAAAAGTATGAGTTTTTGTATTTAAACCCCTGGTATTTTGATAATACAAACAAAAAGACATTGGATTACTGTTGAAACCATTTAATTTCCCGAATTTGATTTCATAGATACAATTTTTGGAACATCATTTATACATTTTATTACAATATCGGTTTCACCAGCGGTCATACGATTGTTTAGTTCAAGTTTCACAGTTTTGTAATAATCGGTCTGTAATTTTGTACGATCCCTGGCTACCGATAATTTATTGAGATTAATTAATTAATATATCAATTAAAAAGAAGAAGCAGAAATGGAAAATATTCCTCAATACAAAAAAACTGGAAGATAAGGAAGAATACGAAAAACAAAAGAAAAAAACGAAAGAAGTTATCAAAATTTCTAAGGCAAAATCTTGGGAACAGTTTGGAAATAAGTTGGAAGATAATTTTAGAGAAAATAAAAAATTATTCTTTAACACATTGAAAAACAGCAAAAAGAGAAACCAAAGTGCATTAAGACAACTATATGACAAACAAGGGAATATTTTGCAAGAAAACGAGGAAATAATAGGAAGGTATAAAGAACACTTCAAGGAATTGCTGGAAGAAAAACACTCTAATAATGGCAATGAAGAAGAGGAGATCCAGCAATGCGGGAATATCAACAAGCACAGAAGAACAGAGAATATAACAGAAGAAGAGATGAAGTTGGCATTAAATAGGCTAAGAAACGGAAAAGCTCCGGGACACGATGGAATAAGACCAGAACAACTTAAATACATGGGGCCAGCAGGAGAACAAATACTATTAGTGATGCTGAATAGAATCTGGACAATAGGAAAAATCCCTAAAGATTGGGAAAAGTCAGTGATCTTCTCCATTCATAAAAAAAAAACAACAGAAATTGTAACAATTACAGAGGGATATCACTAATATGCACGACAGCCAAAGCATATGAAGCCATACTAGAAAAGAAACTAAGACAAGAGGTGGAATCAAAAATGGAAAGGTCACAAAGCGGATTAAGGAAAGGACATTGCACACAAGACCACATATACACAATTAGGAGGCTTATAGAAAAATCTCTGATACAAGAAAGCAAGCTCTATATTACCTTTGTCGATTTAGAAAAAGCTTTTGACCGAGTACCACGGAAACAAATGTGGAAAATATTGGGAGAAAGACAAATAAACATAGAAGTACTAAACGCCATAAAAAGCGTGTACAGGAAAACAACATTATTATTTATTGTTTTCTTAGATAATGTAATGAAGCAAATAAAAGATAAAACGAAGAAAGTAGACATTGGACATTACCAGTTGACTGTAACTAAAATAGCAGAGTGTGCATTTGCAGACGATCTAGCAGTCCTGGCTAAGAATGAGGAAGATATGAAATATAATTTGAATGTATGGAACGAGGAATTGAGAAAACACAACATGAACATAAATGTCAAAAAAACAAAAGTAATGGTGATATCGAAAGAGAACATAATCACTAATATACAGTTAAACGGATGCGAAATAGAACAAGTAGAAGACTGTACATATCTAGGAGCAACAATAAATAATAAAGGAAATATGGAACCGGAAATCAACAAAAGAATACAAGCAGCTAGCAGAAACTACTATGCACTCAATAAAGCGGTACTAGGAAATAAGCAAGTATCCAAGAATACAAAAATGACACAATACTAAACTGTATACCGACCAGCTTTAATATACGGAAGTGAGTCGTGGATACTCGAGCAGAGACTGAAAAGTAAAGTACAAGCATCAGAAATGCGATACTTAAGAAGAGTTGAAGGTATTACAAGGATAGACAGGATAAGAAACGAACGAATAAGAGATAATTTAGAAATAGAGAGCATACATAAAACCATAGAGAAGAAACAAGTTTCATGGTATGGTCACTTAGTCAGAATGCCAGAGGAAAATCAGACGAGGCAAGTTTGGAAAGCAAGAACCACAAGAAAGAAAAAAAGAGGAAGACCAAAGAAGACCTGGGAAAAAAACATAAATGAAATTCTCCACAGAAACAACATCAGCTGGCATGAAGCAAAGAGAATAGCACAAAATAGACAAGAGTGGAAAGAACTGATCAATAACTTAAAGTGAAAATAATTACAATCTAGACATCCGAAAGGGTATAAATAGATTTAAAATGATTAATAATAATAATAATAAATACAAAAGATACCCAGATAGCAATAACGTCCTGAGAATATTCTCTAGTTGTCCTGTGAATGCCCTGGATATTCGAAATATACATGGTATATTCCAACAGCCTATAAATCTTCTGGAAATATCCTATTTGGCTTATTCTTGGAATATTCATAATTAATATACATAGCATATTCCTATATACTATGGATCATCTGAGAATAGTCTATCTAAATTATTCCTAGAATATTTGATACAAATATTTAAAGATTATCACATTTTGTATATTCTTAGTAGAATATGTGATAGATATTCATGTTATATTCAATTTTGCTTTGCTTTATAAACTTTATTCATAACTTAGAACGATTGTTGTTCGTGAGGCCAATGGAGACTTTTACGATTGTGTTCTCACAGGTTAGGATGAAAGAAATAAACGACTTCAATTGTAACCAAAACAAGAATTTAGATTTCAACAAACCCAATATAAAAACAGATCACAATTATCGTAAAATTCTATGAGAAAAATTATATCTAAGTTTTATTTTCGTACTTTATGTACATTTCTCATCCAACAAAAAAAATAAATTAAATGGAATGAATTCAACATTTTTGTCTAGTGGATTATTGGAAGCATTTAAAAATACTCAAAAAAATTTTCATGCTTCCAAAGTCTTTTGTCTAGATTTTAATTCTTTCATTTCTGCAAAAACTTAATTTCCTTATTCAAAATAATTTTAAGACAGGAAAATTTTACATCTATCTAATTTAAATATGAATGTTTTTATTATTTGATCATTGGAATATGGCTTAAATAATTGATTGAATATTAGCCTAAATCATTGACACATAAAATTTTCAAATGGATTTCTGTATCAGAGTAGTTTGAGACATGATTAAATGGAAGTATTTTGAAAATGCGAATCAAAAAACCTCGTAGTAATTTAGAAATATTTTTTTTAGGTTTGGAAATTTTCCGTGACGTCCAAAGGTCTATTGTCACTAAAACGGTGGTCTTATTCATCATCAAACATTTTGAGAATATACTTAGCGTTATTGTCTGGCTTGTTAAGCATCATCTGAATTATTTTTAGAATTTTTAGTTAGATCACGAGCTAAATAAATTATATATTTAACAAATTTACTTGTCAAAATCACGCTTCTTTCGACCAAACAATATCCAGTATTTTGAAACTCAGTTTTCTTTTCTTGCGCATGCCTGTAAAACTCGGAGGTCTGTCAAAATGTTTCTAAATAGTATTCGAAAAATAGGAATGATATTTATGTCAACTCTTCCCATACATTCCCATTGATTTACAAGTACATCAAATTATAACGTAACATAATTTTTTCATTAATAAGATCAAATTTTCTAGGAATTTGTGTACCTATGAAGCCCACTGTTTGAAAAACATAATAGACCTTTGGACGTCATCATGACGTCTTATAAATATTGAATCGACCTTTCATTAGAACAAAGCAGTATTCAATATAATTTTTATTACTTATACCTATTATCTATCCAATATTTTCATATTTTCATGAAAGTTTATCAAATTTTGATAGTAGTGGAGTACCTACGCCATTCACGCAGTAAAAGAAGATGAATAAGTAATAATAAATGAATGTATAATATTTTCAGACACTACATTCATGACGTGATATTTTAAAATGTTTTGGAATGTATGGAATATTTTTGTTAAATCTTAGCCTGTAGAAGATGCACAAAGCTCTGCCGATTTTAGTGAAAGTTTTAAAGCGGTATTATAAAGATGTGAGTCAGCGTGTCGTATTTATCTCGGCCACATGGCATCAGATATTTCTTTGTTTGTGTGAATATTGGTTCTGAAAAATGTGAGTATTCTATATTATTTTCATTTTAGCTATTGATTAAACAAAAAATAAAGATTTCTTCACTTAACAATCATATTAATATTTCCTTCTCTTGAATCAATACTCATTTTTATTTCACTTGGTGTTTGTATGAAACCCTGTAAATATACAGAATAAATGTGTCTCCAGGTATCCGATGGCTCAAATTAAAGAGGAAAATGTGGGCAAATTGATAAGAAGAGTAACGACAAGAATTCTAGCGAATGAATTAGCCACTGGATATAGTTGGCAGGACTATAAAGAAAACAAAAAATTTGACAAATTCAAATTGACTACTGCAATTATTGGTAAAGCATTGTTCTATCATAATTAATATTATCTGTTTCAAATGATTTCTCATTTAGGAATCTGTCAAGAAGAGCCATACCGCCAGGAATGTCACAGAGAAACAAATTGAATTAAAAATTGCCAAACGGCTGAGCAAGGCTCCTGAACATATGAAAATTAGAGATCAATAGATTATATAATGTATATCTACAATTGTATCTTGTTGTTATCGCAAATATGGTTTTATTTTTTTCATATTATATATATTTCTTTAACTCTGGAAGCTAAGTGCAATACGCAATGTATTTCAACATTTTTGTGAGTTTTATGAGTGTGATATTTTTTTTTCTAAATTGTACTTATATAAGAATAAATATTTTCTATTAATTGAATTTCTTGATTTTATTTCCCAAAAAAATATAGCTTCAATATGGTCATAAACCAGCCCAGAATATTCCAAGAATATGATTTCAATTATCCCTATAATATTCTTAGCATATATTGAACATTTGCTTTATAGAGATTCATAGATTATTCCAGGAATATAACATCATATATTCATAGCATATTTCAGGATGATTCCTGGGATATTTATAGGATATGCAATATCGGGACATGGGAATATTCTATCAATATCCCACAAATATATACCGATAAACATAGGATATTCCAACAATAGCCGAATATTCGGAAAAAATATTCTCTGCTTATTCTTGGAATATTTCTTTGCTATCTGGGTATATGAAATTTTGCTTTGTTCAATTTATCCTCTAATATTCTTGAAGTCAATGCCATGTAATCCTTGAGTAGCATGCTCAGCCCCCGCACTTTTCTGGGTGATTCAATCTTATATGACAAGAATGCTCTCTTAATCTTGTTTCTACAGTCCTCTTGATTTGTTCAATGTATACTTTGCCACATTCACAAGGAGTCTTGTAAATACCTGGATACTGTAGAGGAAATCTGTCTTTAACATTACCAATAAGATTTCGAATCATTAAACTGGAAGTGTATGAGGTTTTTATGTATTATTGTAAAAGTCTTAAAATTTTATCCGTTATATCAGCTATATAAGGCAATGTTACAAATATTTTCTTATTATTCAGATCTTGAGAAGGAGGTGTAGAATTCTTCTGTTCGAATGCTCTCTTGATCTGTGTTTTATTTTGACCATTCTTGAAGAAAACATCACCTGAAAGTTTGCGTCCATCAGATAGTTTTCTTGGATGACATAAAGAAGAGGCTCTCTGATATATAGTTTCAATAGTACAAAATTTTTGAGCAGGATGTTGATTTGAGGATTCATGTGAATATTGATTTTTATTGGTCGGCTTCCCATATCCTGAATGGATGAGTCTACTATTATCTTGTTTCTCCGGGTATATGTGCATAAAAGAAAAACAGATAGTTTCTTCAACCTTAATACTGAATTCAGTGTTTCTGTGTTGCATGTTCAGATGATTCAAAAAAAAACATTCAATTTGTCTCTACCATGAGGCCAAACAGCAGAGACATCATCAACATAACGTAGCCAAACAGTAGGTTTCTTCAAGCTTTTTTTATTCTTGGATCATGATGATGAAACCATAGTTACTATTTCGAGAAAGATATGATTTTGGAGTTCTTTCATATTTTGATTTGAATGGACGAGTGGAAAGCAAGTTCGTATGGAATATCCAAAGTCTTTGGTATGTATTTGATGTTCAAAATATGATTTTTCATCTATCTTCCAAAATCATTTCATGTACAGCCTCAACATTTTTTGAGGTCAGCACAAAATTAGATCTTTCAGTATGTTGTTGTCATCTAATCTGTTCTTCCTTCCTTCTCAACACAATTTTTTATACTGGTGCAAGAAGTCTATGAGAGTTTTTATTGCAGTCAATTCTTCCAAAAATTGGTACGTCATGATCGATTGATAATCGATTAGTCAAATGCACACAAAATACAATAAAACTCTGGACTAAAATCCATTTCCAACAGAGCACATGAATAATAATCAAAAATTGACCAAAGTATACAAAAATACCGTCGACCTTAACAGAAACGGTAGCATTGTGCAAATAACTGTCACTGAAAGAGTTTATACAATCGACTCTTTTAATATTGACTGAATTTCGAATATTATTCATATGAACCACGTTTGTTTTGATTAATCCTCCCAATACTAATTTTCAGCTTTCTATCCTTACTAAGAAAATTTTGTAACTCTTACATAAATTTTATATACATTTCTAATTTAAGTTCCAAAAGTAACACCTCGAAACTATGTTCAGCTTTGTACAAAACGTATAGTTAGTATTTATTCTCTTCAAAATATATTTACTCCTACACAAATCCAAATATTCGCTAATTATTATAATTTTGCACAAATTTTTTCACGAGACTGAGCTTAAACAGTACAATGTCATTAGAAAGAACATGAAGTGGAGTTTTTCATGCTCCCCTGAACGTAGCTTCTAATTAGGCTAATTTAGAGACATAGTTACACACTCAAATGCCTCTAAAACATATATCATTATTTTTATTTTGTGACATGGGACATGAAGAGTTTCATTCATACGAGCGCCATCTATCCATTTAGGCCTTATCATGATGGATGACTTTTTGCAGGGATGTATACAATGTTCCTTTTAGTGAGATTTTCATGCCTCGTCGATTTGAAACGAGAATTAAGCGATCCTGAACAGAGACTCGGAGTGTTACGTATTTGCTCTCTGCCCACAGACAAAGGCTACCTTGATTTTTTCAATCAAATGGAAACAACGATATAGCAGGTGATACAAATGTCGATAACGATATGTCACTAGGGAGTTGATGGAATGAGAGTAACAAATGGAACTGCGAGCAAGGAGTATTGCGTCTGATTTTCATAGAAGCTAAAACAAATTCATGATTCTAAACTGGTTGATTCCACTACATTTGCAAATCTTTGAACATTGGAACAAGTCATCTCGCATTATGGATGCAATCATTTGTACCGGAAATGCACTTTACTTGGAACTTTTTTCGAATTTTCCGCATAAATCCAGAATGATCAGCCGTAGGATACTGAAATTCAGTATTTTAGATCTCTGTAGCATCTTAATAATCATCTTTCATTTTTGTACCAATCGGCTGAGCTGAAAGTGCACTTTATATGACAGACTTCTTAAATTCGCCGCATAAATTCAGAACAATCAGTCGTAAAATATTGGAATTTTGTATTGAACACTTCTGTAACATCTAGCTGTACACCTCACATCATGATTGCATTCGTCTGTACCGAAAGTGCAATTCAGTCGAAACATTTCTGAATTTTCCGCACAGTTCCGAAACGATTGAACGTAGTACCGTCATGATGCTCATATTCTATTTTCATTGAGATTGACTGACCCGGAAGTGCATTTTACTTGACAGTCTTTTAGAACTTTTCTCACAAATTCGAAACGATTGGCTGTAGAGTATTGAAATTCGGTAATTCAGTCTGCTATAGCATCTGAATGATTGCCTACTATTTTCATAACAGTCGACTGAACCAGAAGTGCACTTCAGTTGATTTTTTTTTAACTTTGCGCATAAATTCAGATTTGCCAGCCTTAGAATCTTCGAAATTAGTATTAAGAAATGTTGTAGCGTAAGATTGATGACCTACTGTTTCCAAAGCAACCGACTTTTTCCTTGTTTTATGCCTTATTCTTTTTGTTTCAGGTGAGTGATAGAATGAGAGGTCTCCAGTAGCCTTAAGATAAAATTTTTATTTATTATATCTTCTGGAATGATTAATATCAATTTAAGTTTCGAAAAGGAGAAGAAAAAAGCCACATAGTGGAAATGTAATATGGCACTCTCCATCAAAATCTACATAAAATATATATCAAATAATTGTAAAACTATATAAAACTCCGTTTTTTCTCTTGGATGGGAAAAAATTCCACGTTTCTCCGCAATATAGGCCATTCTGATAGAATTAGCTTCATATGAGAATTTCTAATATGACTCCCAAAATATGGTTCCTCCTTTTTACTTACTTGTACAAAGTACAAGTAAGTATTGTGAAACCGACAAAATTCACCTATCGAGATTTTGATGGAAATGTCCGTTTTGAGCATCACTGAATCTATTCTGACTATTTTTGGCTTGATGTCGGTACGTATGTTCGTGCGTTCGTACGTGCGTTCGAGCGTGCGAACGTGCGTGCGTTCGTGCGTGCGTTCGTGCGTGCGTTCGTGCGTGCGTTCGTGCGTGCGTAACTCGCAAATCTCAAAACTGGTTGAACGTAAAATGTTGAAATTTTTGATTTGAGACTGGTATAGGGTCTAGATGTGCACCTCGCATTATGGTTCCAATCGTCAGTACCGGAAGTGCACTTTACTTGGAGCTTTTTACGAATTTTTTCTAATAAATCCTGAATGATCAACCGTAGGATGTTGAAATTCAGTATTTGAACTTGATGTTGTATCAGAATAGTTATCTGCTATTTTTGTATGAATCGGTCAGGCAAGAAGTGCACTTTACTTGAAACTTTTTTTGCATAAATATAGAATGATTCGCCATAGCATATTAACATTTCGTATTAGGCATTTCTATAACATCTTATTTTACATCTTGCATCATGATTGCGATCGACTAAACCGGAAGTGCACTTTAATTGAAACTTTTTTTCAATTTCCCGCATAAATTTAGAATGATCAGCCATAGGATACTGGAATTTAGCATTTGAAATTGCTGTAGCATCTTGTTACGTGCCAATTTGGCCTCTGGTTATTTTTTTTGTAGGATTAAATTCTAAAATATAGTTTGGGTTAATTTGGGTTTTTTTTTCAAGTAAATTTCATGTACTTACTTTTGGTTAAAGATATTTTCAGTTTCAAATTCTATCGTTTTCAATTCATATTTCAAATCTTTAGTTTTGTTTCTCTCCGTTAAGCTCAGTTTTTTTGGTTACATTAAAAGCGTGTTTTTGTTTACTTCTGTCAATCAAATTTTAGTTCAAGATTTTGTAATTGTCGCTGTTGTAATGCGCGCGCTATAGTCAGTGACGTTACTCAGTTTTTTTTTTGAATTAATGAAAAAACGGTTTCTTCCTAATTAAGTCCGGTCGTCCGGAATTGACTTAACAGAAGTCGTCAGTCTACAGTTGGTCTTCAACTACCAAAGTACATTTTGTTCATTAAAATTTTGTTAAGAATCGCTTTTGTATATTGCCTTGCGCAATCCTCTAGGAGGGATAAAAAACTAGCTTTTCTTTGCTTCGCGGAACATTTTTGGCACTTGGTGCAGTTTTGTGTTGTTCCGCAAGCATCTCCATGGTTGGAGGATTATAAAATTTTCGTGTACTTTATCGTTTTTTCGCCGAGCATCTGCGAGCGTAGTTGAACTGCTTTGGACCAACATCTCGGCTACGGAGTGCCTGATACCACCTAGGCACCCTTTTATCTAATCTCTGACCCTGGTGTGACGTCACCAGATTTCCTGAGCCAGTCCGGACCGGGAAATATCTGTTTGAGGCGTCCATCTTGGTGTGACAGACCAATAGAGGTCAACGAGCTCCAGCAACCAACCGGAAGTGACAGCTAAGTGGCATTACGTTCGTGGTTTTGTTTTTTTTCTCTTATTCGGACTGCCGATATTTTTACCTTCATTTTTTTTTTACTAATTCACTTTGGGTGGCCAAACTGCCCTACACGGCTGAATCTAATTTACTTTTGTTTACTGCTTTTTTTTTTCGTGGTCATTTGGACCACGCTGTCATTTTGTAAATTGTATAGGGTCAGTCGACGAAGTAGTTTGTTTTCTTTTTTTTTACGCTTATGTGGTATACTTCGCTGTGAACTCGATTCGATCGAAGAAGGGCCAAATTTATTGTTGTTGTTATTTTTTTGGTATACTCATAGACGTACACGCGAGTTGTTCCGCATTTTCATTTACTTTTTTGGTACCCTTTTGTACAACGTCGAGGGCTCTACCTAACTTATTTACATTTATTTATTTGATTTTTGCGTTACTTAGGCGTAAGACATTGTAAGGCCTACTATTTACGTTCATTTATTTGTTTTTTTGCGTTATTTAGGCGCGTAATTTGTAATAGTTTATTTCAATTACTTTATATTCATTTATTTTTATTTGGCACTACTAGGTGCGTTGTTCAAAGTACTTTTTTAAATAAAATCCTTTATTTTTTTATTGAATGAAAATTGCCCACACTTTTCTTTTCAGCAGTGTAGAAGAGAGCGTAATTTCTCTCAGTAAGCTCGAGGTAAGTTGCTGTTTGAGTTATATTAAATTATTTGGGAGTCAGCAACCAGATTGACGCTGACGAACAGAATACTAACACCTATTCTCCTGTTTCCCAATTATTCCTTTCAACACCTTAATTTCAGGTATTTTCGTGGTTGAGTACCTTGGGAAAAATAAATTCAACTACGTGGCGCCCTACTAGCTATTTCTTTACCTATATTCTATTGTATATATATTTTTTCTTGTTGAAGCTAGCCTCACCTCACCCAATTATTTCCCTGAGTCTGAGCTAGACTTACGTAGGATTTTTAGAGTCACTTTAAACCTATCATTCAAATTTTACGTAATAATCGTAATGGTTATCTTTTATTTCTGTAACAATCGGATGAGCCGGAAGTGCACTTTATATGACAGTCTTCCTGAATTTTCCGCATAAATTCTAAACAATCAGTCGTAGAATATATAAATCTCTGATTAGACACTTTTATAATATCTAGTTGTAAACCTTGCATTATGATTGCTATCGACTAAGCCGGAAAAGCACTTTTTCCGGAATTTTTTCTGAATATTCCGCATAAATCCAAAACGATTGAACGTAGATTGTCAGAACTCAGGATTCAGGACGATTATACCGTCAGATGCTCATATCCTATTTTTATTGAGATCCACTCAGCCGGAAGTGCACTTTACTCGTTAGTCTTTTGGAATTTTTCGCATAAATTCGAAACGATCAGGTGTAGAATATTGAAACTCGCTATTTCAGTCTGCTCTAGCATCTGAATGATTGCTTACTATTTTCATAACAATCGACTAAACCGGAAGTGCCCTTCAGTAGGAATTTATTTTCTAATTTTGGGCATAAATTCAGATCAGTTAGTAGTCGTAGAATTTTGGAAATCAGTATTTAGGAATGTTGTAGTATAAGAATAATGGCCTACTGTTTCCATAGCAACCAACTTGGCTGAAAGCGCATTTTACTTGAAAGATTCTTAGAATCTCTTGGGTAAATCCAAAACGATTAACTGTGGAACGATGAGATTTTGTGTTTGATTATATATATATCCAATGATATATATATAATCAAACATAAAATCACATCGTATTATATATATATATATTTATACAATGATGTACAAGTAAGTCACGTGATGTTCACGTCAGATTTTTCAAAATATGAAAATATAGAAAAAAGTGAATGAGACGTCAAAGGAATAGTAATTGATACATGCAAGAGAAAGTTGGTAATCGGCAATCCAATTAGTTAATTCTAAACTGAGCTCTATATACAAGTGAGTGTTGCAATTGATACTTTGCACCCTGGGGCTATAAAAAAATCAATTTGTGCATTGCTCGGAAGCAGCAAAAGTTCACTATTTAGATTTTGTGGATTTCATGAAACTTTCTGTATAACTATTTCCATAAAATGTCGCCAAGCCATTTCATCAGGATGGAAAACTTCGTTTCGACTTTGCGATTTATACAAAACTTAATCACTTACAAGTTACTTATTCTGTAGCGGTTTCACACAACTTTTCAGCCCCGAGTTTTAGAAGCTTCGCAAATTTTCATTATGGAGCAACATAGATGCTTGTTTATTCATAATAGCGATTGTATGTCAACATAAGACCGATATTTTCATCTCTTCCAGTTAAGAACAATTCAAAGCTTCGATGTAACTTCGATGTAAAATTTTGATTGATCAAAAGCAAAGACGATTCACTCTCATTAAATACAGGATTTGAAACAAGCTTTCTAAGAATGAATTTATGGAATGAAAGCAACGAAATATTCACATGTCACTTGAATAGATATAAATTCAAATCTGCAACCTGCACAAATTCATTTATAATTATTGATAAATGAGTGACAGTTGATGCAACGGACAGAGAGCCAAATATGATTTCAGTGTTGATGTAAAATTGTTCCACATTTCGGCTAATCAGTAGTCCCATTAGAGCCTTGGACGGGAATTATACTAATCTACTGAAACACATTTGTTTAATAAAATGATACAGTGAAGCTGATAGAGCGGAACCGAGACACAAATTGTACCGTTATAAATGATGTTGCAAATATAAATTAGTTTAATTAATTAATGACGTGATGTGGGTGCTTTACTTTCTCGATGAAATATCATCATAAAATTTATTTATAGTCGACTAGCATCATAATTTTATGATTATCTTATAGAAAATCGTATATAATGTAACGCATTATAGAACAAGAGTATTGAAATCATTATGACAACGAAATGAATAAATATCAAAAACTATTATTATTCATTTTCATTGACATCAATTGTACAAGTTGTGAATATGTTTTATTGTATAAGAAAAAAAATTGGGAACACAACACTTCAACAGCACAGTGCTACCTTTTTCAAGTGTAAAATGTATAATCTATAGACAAAAATTGTCGAGACAACAAAAATATACAAATAGTAACTACATTAATTTAAAATATCAACTCCACTAGGATCGAAAAGCCCCACTTGTGGTTCTTATGCGCAAAATTAAAAAAAAAAATTCTTCTGAAGTGCAATTCCGGTTCAGTCTATTGTTATAAAAATAGTAGGTAATCATTCAGATGCTACAGCAGACTGAAATACCAAATTTCAATATTCTACACCTGATCGTTTCGAATTTATGCGAAAAATTCCAAATGACTGTTAAGTAAAGTGCACTTCCGGCTAAATGGATCCCAATAGAAATAGGATATGAGCATCTAGACGGTTTAATCGTCCTGAGTACTGAATTCTAACAATCTACATTCAATTGTTTTGGATTTATGCGGAAAATTCAAAAAGTGTTTCGAATAAAGTGCTCTTCCGGCTTAGTCGATAGCAATCATAATGCAAGATGTACAACTAGATATGACAAAAGTGCCTAATACAAAAATTGAATATTCTACGACTGAATGTTCAAAATTTATGAGAAAAATTCAAAGAGTCTGTCATATAAAGTGCACTTCCGGCTCAGCCGATTGTTACAAAAATAGAAGCTGATCAT
Source organism: Dromius quadrimaculatus (assembly GCA_963989225.1). Lineage (NCBI taxonomy): Eukaryota > Metazoa > Arthropoda > Insecta > Coleoptera > Carabidae > Dromius > Dromius quadrimaculatus. The sequence continues at coordinate 9,840,202 of OZ022325.1, read as the reverse complement.
CTAGATGCTACAGCAATTTCAAATGCTAAAATTCAGTATCCTTTGGCTGATCATTCTGAATTCATGCGGAAAATTTAAAAAAGGTTTCAAGTAAAGTGCACTTCCGGCTTAGCCGATCGCAATCATAATGCAAGATGTACAATAAGATATTATAGAAGTTCTCTATACAAAATTTCAATATGCTATGGCGAATCATTCTAAATTTATGCAAAAGATTCAAAAAAAAATTCAAGTAAAGTGCACTTCTGGCCTGACCGATTCTTACAAAAATTTTAACATCCTATGATTAATCATTCTGGATTTATTAGAAAAATTCGAAAAAACTTTTAATTAAAGTGCACTTCCGGTACAGACAATTGGAGCCATAATTCGAGCTGCACAACTAAACTCTATACTAGTCTTAAATACAAAATTTCAATATTATACGTTCAACCAGTTTTGAGATTTGCGAGTTACGCACACACGAACGCACGCATGCACAAACGCACGCACTAACGCACGCACGCACGAACATACGTACCGACATCAAGCCAAAAATAGTCAAAATGGATTCAGCGATGCTCTGATCGGATATTTCCATCAAAATCTCGATATGTGAATTTTGTCGATTTCACAATCTTTTCTTGTACTTACTACAAGTAAGTAAAAATGGAGTCTAAATAGAATATATCAATTGTTGTAAGTGACTTTTATTATTATAATAGTTTTTAAAAGGATAATAGTGGCGAAAGGAGTCATGTTAAATGCTGGATTATATTAAATATAATTTCGGTCACCATCATCAGCTCATTCAAGTTGAAAAAAAACAAAAAAGAGTAAAAAGTAAAACATCTTGTAAATAAATGTGAATGAGAATAGAAAAAAATACATAATTAAGTGACAGTAGTTGTACTGAGTCTAGATGACTCAGCAATAGAAACTACAAGCAACACCATCCATCGGACACAAATTCCGATTACACAGCTGACAAGATAAAGAAGATTTCAAACACAACTTTTTTTTTCTGTGTATTAATTTGTTTATTTGTAGATCCAAGTCTTCGAGCAATTTTGTTCCTATTTTCTTACGAGTCTGGCACGTAACCTTCACGAACTGAATTGCTTATCCAATCCCCGTGTCTTTTTAAAGTTGTGATATTAGCACCACTATCTGTTAAAATTGTAGCGGATGTTCTCCGAAGAGAGTAACCCGTTTATATGGTAGCGTTAAGAACTCACAGATACTTGGCAATAAGTCCAGGAACTCGTCCAAATGTAATAACTCCAATTAAACTAGGAATACGTTATCCAAACTTAGTTTTGAATTTATATAATTTTTGATAATACGAACGATATGTCCAATTCTTAATGAATTCAGCTTGAGCGCTTTGTGACGAATATGCATAAACATAGAAAAGGGTATATTAAGCATGACGTATCAAATTTTGGACAATAACGTTGTTCTGCTCGAAATAATATAATTTTATTGACGTTTAATAGTAAACTACGGTTTAATTTTGTTTGAGCTCTATATTTACACTGAGATTATATAACCGTGTGGTACATCACTGAAAATACCTACGTATGGAAGCTCAATTTCTAACGAACTTTGTTGACTAATTATATGTTTGTCCATCTGTAACAGAATTTGTTTGCTATCAAGTACAACAAACGAATGAATGTATGCGTATTTCATAAGCTTAAAATCACTGTAATATGAAAATTACGCAGTCCTGATGTGGATCTCGAATGGAGGAATTTTATTAATTTGTGATCAATGCATAATCAAATACAAAATATCCGGAGGCCGATATGTTTGAAACAAAGGTATTATAATCGTATTACTATGATGTACATCGCATAGCTAGTATCAAAAGATTAATGTTTAAGCAAATAAATATCACAGAGCTGTTGTTTTCGCAACCATGGGGTGAAATGGAGTTTCTATCCTCTTAAATGCTGATTATTGGCAAAAATGCTTATATTAATAGTTATTTATACAACAAGTGAATTAAACCACTGTTTATTTGCGAGAAGAAAGTTCAAAATCACGAGCGCGTTCAGCGCGAGTGGTTTAATTCTTTGAGCAAATAAAGAGATTTAATTCACGTGTTTGTATACATAATTTTATTCAATTTTGCGTAAATTTCTGGAACATGAAACTGAGAAGCAAAATTCAAAAATATTTAATTGCAGTTGCAAGGGAGCTTCGTTGATATCGCGACGAGTGTTTGTTTTTCAAACGTTCGGGAGTGTGACTGTCAGTAAACTATCAGTTTTGTGAATTTTGAATTGAAGCGTTATAATTTTGAAAAGTGTTGTCTGAAATGATGGAAGAAAGTGATTAAAACAGTGTGTTCTGGTCCCCGATACTATTTTGAACGAAGCAGCCGCTGCAGTTGGGAAAATTATTCCTCAGAAATCGAAATCTTTTTATGAAATGGAATTCCAACAGTGATTTAAATTTTTTTAAATCACTAATAATTTATTTTAAATCACTAGTGAATAAAGATTTACTTATGACTGTTGCTATGGATTTAATAATGAAGCTTTAAAACGTCAAAATTGAATAAAATATTATTTTTCTACAAACGTCAAAAAATGATGACATTTGTACATCAATATTGATATGCGAAATGTCGCATTGGAGTTGCGCACTAGAGCGAAAAATATTTTGTGCACGACGAAAATGATCACATTTTTAAAATAAATTGGAATAGATGAATCAAATCGCTTCATTCAAATATAATGAAAACACATTAACTATTATTATTATTGCTATACATACCAAAATTAATAGTGCAACCGCTACATGTCCCTATATGTATTCCACTTGTAGAATCATCCAAACATTCTTTGACAATCTTATTCTCACATATTTCATTTTTCATGTTCTTGGTTATAGTACATTGTGTTGGTGAGGCATTAGTACTAGTGGAAATATGTGAAGATGAATTTTCAGTTTCACAACCCGAAATTTTTTTTGATATTTTTATTTTATTTTCTATGGAATCTTCAATATACCCTTCGACAACATTGGAGGATTTCCATTCTCCATGGCGCTTCAGACAGCTTATGTCTGCTCCTGCATCTGCGAGGAGTGTCGCAGATGTCCTCCTGAAATAGTGGCCGGTGTAGGCTTTGGCATTTGGTAGTTGGAGGTATCTTGCGATCATTGACGAAACTGAACCAATGGTGTTAACTTCAACTACTTGGTTGTAACATCTACCTTTTTGGTATCTTAAGAATAAACGTTTATTTGTATAATGAATAGGACGAAGGGTCAGATACTTCCGATATAATTTGATGTGATTGAGATCTGTCACTGTGAATGTTCGTGAAACATTTGTCTTAGTATAGGGTATTTTGACTATTAATACGCGACCGGCATCCTCTACATCATCAATTGTCATCTTCATAAGTTCATCCCGACGACACGCCTCGGAAATGCCCATAATCAGCAAAACCTTAAAAAAATCTTATGATTTCAATGTTAATTACAGAAAAATCGAGAAATTATCTTCATCAATAAGTAGTCATCATTATTTGCTTCTGATATGAACTGATTTACTTGTTCACCCGTTAAAACTTTTGACTTCTTTGCCTGATATCCTACAGATTTTTTCTTTAAATACGGCACTAGCTCCGAAAATTTTGTCACATTGATGTTTTCTTTAATGTCCAGAGTAGATTTCAACATAGAGTATAGTGACCACAGTGTAGAAGACTTGACTGATTTGGATTTATCCTCAAAATAAGCGAGAAGAACGTTTTCATTTACTCTTGATACATTTTTGAGCAAACACCAATCCTTAAATTGTTTGTATGCATTTTGATATTGTATTCTTGATTTTTCGAATAATAGGTTAGCAATTGCATTATTTGCTACTTCGTTAATATCTACTGCCATTTCCAACATTTACATCGATTGAAAATAGGTTTTCTAAAAGTGATGCTGACCAAATTTGTTCAGAAAAATTCAACTGACATATGCGAGCATTTGTTAAATTTTGTTTGCGTAGTTAGAGAACAACAGACTAGATTGCAGTAGAATAAATCTTAATTTTTGTATTTTACTATGATTTTAATGATTTTTTTCCACCATTTTTTGACGTCTGTAGAAAAAATGTTGTATGTAACACGCGCGCGCAATTTTTTTGGTGCTTTCGAATAATTTGAAAAAACTTTCATTCTCAAGCACCAAGTATAATTTCGTGCACTAGATACATGAATAACTATTGATATATTCTAATAGTTCTACAACGATTTTACCTATTTAATTTTTCGTAGCTTTCAAGCCTTGCATATAGCCATAATAGTAAAATTAAATTGACCCCAATTACTTCATTACCTTTCCAAGAGTCTTCCACGAAGCAGGAATTACTTTTGACTTCGTTTGGATAAATTTTAGAATAGACATCTCAGATTTTTTTATATTTATAAGTCCTTTTGATCTTTAGGAACATAAGGTTGTACTACATACTTGAATCGTTTAGATTAAATTAGATTGTTACGAGCTGTTTCGGTGGGTGCTGAAAATCACTTCTGACAAACAAATGGTCGTATACTGATTGGCATCAACCTATCTTCGATCCTGTGAAGCAGCTTTGAGGATATGTTACTCTATCTTCCGGCTCAAAGGAAGTTATTCATAATTCTGCATCACTTCATCATGTTGTAAACGTTTTCTGGGCTTCAGCTCCCTAATCAGCACCAATTAAACAAACTGTCATTGGTCCTGCAATTGAAGGATGCGGCAAACAAGGAAAAAAATCTATCACAATCCAATCATCTTGATGGAATTTTTGGATTATGATTTTTCAAATGTCTTAGAATGTTTCTATCTCTAGATATAAGATGACGACTTTTTTAGATCAGCTGGGATATATTTTCGTAATTTTTATGGGTGTCTGCTGTCTTAAGTAGGTCAATCTTGAAACTCTTGCTAAAATTGGTGTTTCCACATTGAAATTTGCTATACCAATCAATTTCTGATGAATATGATACTCCATCACTGAAAACAGGAAGCAACTCAACAAGGTTTATTTCAAGCGATCATGTCTATTGATTCATGGATTTATAAGCAAGCTAAAACGTTGAATTCATATTAATTCATTCATTTACACAATAATAACAAGACATGGTAAGAGTAATATATTGTGTGGCTAGGGACGAAACAAGACAATTTCAGCTAAGGGTGAATGTTGATGCCTGAGCGAAGCGTGCCACACACTGTATTTTTTATATTACTTGCATTGAAATTTTCCATATTACAAATTTGTCATAAATAAGCAAATATTTTTGATTTTATTTTTCAGGTAACAAGTCGAGATAAGCTGCTTGTGCTTTATCAATAAGATGTTGAGGTGTTATTTAAATTGTTATATTTATACTTTTTATCCTGAAACTCATCGTTTTTTAATATAATTCACAGTTACGAATACAACAACTGTCTAATTAACTGAGGTTATACAATTCTGCCAGGGATAAAACGATGTAAGAAATAAATTCAGTGGGCAGAAACAAGCTTGTTTTTCCTCTAGGGCAGAAACAGGCTTATTTCTGCCCGGCTACACTTGCATTTGTCTGAAATTGTCTTGTTTCGACTGACAAAACAGGCGTTGAAACGCGCTGTTTCAATGCAGGTATTATGAAAAATAATATTCTTGCTAATTAAATATCAATGATTGAAATAATGATCAGTAATACAATAAAACATATAATTCAGGAATAAATGAGCAGAAACATTTTGAAATCTGTGATTCAAAATTAATATGAGCGGAAAAGTTTCAATCATGAATTGATTGGATTATAAAAAGAAAAACAAGGGTATATATGAGCTTATAAAAATGTAACAAGCAACTTGAGCGAAATAGACTCAATTTAAGCGAAATGCGTACGGTACTCGCCACCCAATGACAATAAAGTGTCGCCATCCACTTCTTTACGTTCCCTGCGGCCTTTACAGGAAAGATTTCAAGAACATCAAGTGAAGATAATATAATGTAGCATAATGATTCATATAAATGCAAATTTCTTGCCAACATTAAAGAAAGAATAAAGACAATGACTTCCCTGGAGATTGTTACAGTAAATTGAATAGCAAAATTCTCCAAGCAGTTTTATTACAAGAGATTCAGGAACTCCCCACTGTACATATTGGCTTTTTATCTCTACTGCAGCTCATTTGTATTTGCCAAATCTGCTTTTATAGTTATTAGAGTCATAGATTATCAAATGTAGTTAGGTCTCCGAAGGAATCGCGCAGGGATGGCTTTAAGATTGTGCAAGAATTTTTTCGAATTAATAAAAATAATTCTCCTGTTCCCAGTCAGAAATTATTGTTGCCTCTACCACTGGATGGATGGTCATGTAAAATTTCATAATATATTCGTAGTAGATCAACAGATGAATTTGTATCTCTGGTGAATGATACATACCTACCTTACTTTGTGGAAAAGTTGGTGATCTGTTTTAAAAATGGGTGACGCGAACGGATTTAGCAATTATGAATTAGTGGATATAGTGCTAATATTTGGGTGAACGGAACAAAATGCGAGACTATGGCAGAGTGTGTTTATGCAGAGCTTTTTGCTGAAAGGCGGTATCCTGGTCATTCATGGTATGTTCTGAGCAATTTTTATAATAAATATCATTAATCCGAAATCTATGTGATACACTCATTTTCATATATCAATATCTTTAAGACATAATTCATTATTATTAATTGTGGACTGGTTTCATTGAAAAAAATTGAATTTTGTTCGTTTATTCCATTATTATCATGTAATTTAGATTATTATTTACTTGCGTTGTTAGTTTTTGATAGGACAGCGAATCCAGTGCAATACTCAAAAAAAAAAACACTGTGGAAAAACTACCTTCAATCTTTCGAGTTTCTGAAAAAATTCTCTTTGATGCGTCATTAGCATATCAAACAATATATATCCCTAACGTATGTATCTGCATAACCGGCACAAAATATATTTATTCATCATTAATAGTTACGATTTGTGAGCTAATGTTTCATAAAATGGATCGAATTGAAGCCCAGTCAGAATCAATTCTAACTTTAATGAGCTCTAAGTATCCTTTAGCTTGCCTCATGCTAATTCAAAGTTGATGTCTTCTCCTAAAACATTCTTGTTGTCCTCATCAGTGTTTTTGATAGTTTTTTGGTGGCTGCTCTAATAACCAGAACGGTTGTCTTTCTCCTTGCCAGAAATTGAAAAAAATCGCCACCATTCAATTGATTGATTGCAAACACATAATAGTTATTTTCAACTTCCAGAAACTATTAGTTCAAAACGGACTTGAAGTCCACCACATTATTGTAATGTTAATTGCTTGACGAAATATAGTTTGTAATTAAATAAAAGTCACTATTTAATAATTTGAAATGGAATAGAAGTTTTATTCTTCTGATGTCACTAATAACACTAATTTATTTATTGATCACTTAATACTAACTTAAACAAACTCGCAGATATTCATATTTCACTATTTATATACACTATTCACTTCACTGTTCTAGTTCCATTACACCACTACTCTTCCAGTCTTTGGTTTGCCTTTATATATAGAAAAATCCATTTCTCGAATGTTCTACTTCTGGAATTTTCTACTTCTCAAATATTGCTAGAGGCTTCCATTGGGGGGGTGATGTGCTGCGACGCGGCGCGACGTAACGAGAACGAAAGACTTCACCCATACAAGGACGTCTTTACGAGCTTCCTCACTCTCGCACGTTACATTATCATAATGCAGAAAAGAGCCTCTTGCTCATTCAGTTACTCTCATCCAAAGAAGCCTTGGATATAAGATCATACAGTACAATTCATTGAAAATCGAGGAAAATAGTCAACATCGCATTCCAGATCTTCTTTTGGTGACATAGCCTCGAAAAACCCTTCATCATCTCAATGAGACATATTTGATATGTAATGCACTTTTTCAAACTATTTTTTGATAAATTATAGCAATTTGAAGAATAAATTATTGTTCATGCGTGATTCTATGTGAATATTTACAACAAAATCGTTCCTACAGTTTGCTTCAGAATTATTTACAAGGAACTTTGTGGAATATTCCATTTTTATTGTAGATACTTTATTGAGAATCCAGATTTTGTTTAGTTTAATATCTATTTAAGTAAATGTTGAGCCAGCATTTCCCAATCTGGATCAAATTGAATGTTGAAGTAGTGTCGTAGTGTCTAATTTATATTACGTTCCTACATTTTTATTTCACCATCAAATTGCAAAAAGTCCGCTGTGGCCAGTTTCATCGCTGTTCATTTAGGGTGTCACATCAATTAATTGGATATTTCAAAGTGAAAGCTGTCATTGTCAAAGTGGCAACTGTCATTGTCAAAGTGACAGCTGTCATTGTCAAAGTGATAGATGGCGGTTATTTTTTAGTCCTTACATAAGATAAGTACTTTTGAAAATGAGTCCTTTTCTAAATTTTTGAAGTCTTTAATCCATTAGAACATACAGCTTCGACATTTGATCACCGTAGGTGTAATTTGAAGATGGTGACGTGGATTCCAATACTTAATTATTTATTTTAATATCTACTAAGCTTATCTCCTTGAGAGCTTAAAATTGATATCAAACTAGACATAATTTGAATGATTTGTGAAAGAAACAATTGACAATCGTTTGAATATCTTCAGGTACACTTCTACTAAAATTATCTTTACAAGTGCTTCAATTTGATACCAAACACAACAGAACCAAATTACTCATTTTTAAAGGACAATTAACGAACATTAGCATCTAATGTCAAAATATGAGTGATAATATTCCCAACTTCACATTATCATTCTCATTATTTCTTTGCTTCAGACAAATATAACAAATTTTATAATAATTTAAATTTTGGTAATAACAAATGAACCACTTATAATTTTGGAGAAGGTTTCGTGTGAATGTTGTGCCAAATCATTCAAGAATTAGTTTTAGTGATTCCATATTCATATTTATAAGCTAAACGCAAAAAACTAAAAAGATTCCCTCAATATAGTTTTGATACCATTGGTTGAAAAAACTCATCTACAAACTTGAACCTAGCTTTTTGATAAAAAACTCACATATAAAACTTCTTTCGAAAATTTTTACGCGCTCTAAAGTTATCGTGCTTCCACACAGGCCGAAAGACCGACCTAGTTGAAATTATGTTTTCCGGGTTCAGTAAGGTCTAAAACGTGAATATTCGTCAAAATCTCACGATTACGATACTTCCTCGAGGAAGTAAAAATCACAAATGTCAGACGGACGCGGACGTGCAGTTTGAGATTCCTCTGATAACTAATTAGTACACTCAATAAAAAGTCAAAAATGACCCAACTGTGCATTTTTAGAAAGGACTCAAAATTCAAATTCCATGTGGCAGGGCACATCGAAATAAAGTTGAAACTCAGTTTGCGGGACTGAAAAATCGGGAGTTGACCCGTCATCTTGTAGAAAGGGGGTGATATTATTTCTTCTATTTATTTTGAATACCGTTAATTTCTCGCGGAAAACACATTTTCAGAGATACACATTTTTTATATAAAACTTTTTTTCTGTATTATGCATATTGAAAATTTCGGAAAATTAGGGGTAGCTTTCATATTTTGGTCTATTTCCTCAAAACAGTTGATTTGATGCAAAATATACTTCAATAATTTTTTGTAGAGCAGTCTCTGACAGAAATTTTAATAAATAACATTATTTGTTATTAGGATAATTGGTTTGAATCTGAAAGCGCTCCAATCGCAGGCAGATCTGGGCTGGAAATGCAACGACTTGACATTGACATTGATCTGATTTTTACTATCAATTTGCCAGGCAAGTTGGACGTGTTTTTAGTTAATATTTATCATAGGGACATGACAGGAACCAGATAAGGATATTCTTCTAAATAAAAGATCTAGAAAAAGATGACAAAGATTGAGAGATCAAGAAAAGATTGGAATAGGTCAATGTCGACTCGATGTGGTACAAGCCCAGACCTCAAGTCTGCACAGCGACGGAGCCAGCCGCGGCTGACTTCGTCGCCCTTCAGATACGCGGAACGCTGTTCTTCCCACAGGTTCCCTGTTCAATTGTTCTTCGTAACTTTGACTGAATTGTGTAACATACTCAAGCATATACCCATCAGTCTTATTCCAAACGTTGCACCGACAGGAAGTCTTCTTAAAAATGGATGAATATGTCCAAAGCCTTTTGATTTAAGATATTCCTGTTTTTTCCGCGAAAAATTAACGGTATTCGGAACAATAGGAAAAAACCATTTCGTACCCTTTTTCCAAGATGGTGGATCAACCCCCGATTTTTCACTCCCGCAAACTGAGTTTTAACTTAATTCGATGTACCCCGCCACATGGAGTTCGAGTTTTTAGTTTTTTTCCGAAAATGCACAGTTTTTTCCCTATTGACTGTACTAAATGGCTTAGATTTTTCGTCTATTTCATTTGGAATCAGTAGACTGGAATTCCAAAAAACATGAATATGGAAAACGAAGCTATATATGAACCATGGATGAGAGAGCAGTTTGTACTTTACATCATGTCTCTTAAATGTGTCGTATCAATTAATAAGACCTAGAAGTGCTCTTTTCATGACTGTATTGTCTAATTATTTTTTCGAGTAAGCATAAAACTTAAAAAAATTGCCTGAACCTCGAATTGTATACTTTTGACATTCCAGGAGAACTATAATTTATTCCGATTGCAGAGTCTTCAAAATTAGAAGCAAAGAATATCTCTGAACTATACAATTTCACAATCGATTCTACTACCTATATTTGGAAGGCTTCGGTTTATTGCTTCATTAATAGGTTCCAAAATGTTAACGCCGGTTCTGGAAACGAGCGTTAGAATAGGAGAGTTCTCAAGTGAAGCTGCAGAGTGCACGACGATTTGATTGTCTGTTTGTGGAGCGCATTTAACCGAAATATTCCAACCAATGCACAATAAGATGCAATGTTTGCTTTATCTCATCACAGTCGTTTCAAACTTAAACGTCTTCTTTTGTCGTTCTACCTACAAAATATTTGCGAAAATATTGTACTTGGTGAACTTGAAGATGATATGAGAAGTGTCACATCCATCACGAAGAGAAAATTTGTAATTAACAAGTACGGTTCTTTCAGAAAATTGTACTTTGAGTTGAACATACATATGTATATTAATTTTAAACAGGATCAACAGGATAACTGAGTTAAAGACTTTTCTTAAAATGGCAAAGTAGTCACACCGAGGTAAAGAAAAATGTGCCTCTGGGGTAGGGATGAGCATTCCTAAGTGACTTTTCACTGACTTTTCACTCCACATCGACTGGACTAATCAAATATCTCTGTATAACTCATGAGCCTCATTACTTCAAAAGAACTTTTATACAAATCATCCATTATAATCCATGAGCGAATTCATTATATCATCATGGTATATCAATTTTAGTTATCAACAATCCATTTTCATGAGTTAACAAATACCTGATCTAATTAATTATTTCAATCAGCATATCGATTGCTGGATAATATAAAGTGTTTTCAAATGTATTGACTCAATCATTTATCTCAATGAACAAATTAGTCATTGTTATTAGCATTCGTTACATTTTTGCAATAAAACAACTATTACTATGAAAAGAAAAACATTTTTTTTTGTGCACCCACTCATCTTTTAAATGTTTGAGTGGCTTCACTAATTTGTAATTTGCAATTGTACCTCCACAAACAAACAATAGTAGAAAAAAAATAATCGCATGTATCAATGGTTATACTATTAAATATTGTCACAAATTTTATTGTGATTGATTTATTTACACAGGTTACAGTGCTAATCTTTACTTTACAGACTCAAATGATCACAATATTTCCTCCTAGCTTGCGCTCTTATATACCTAAGCCGACAATGGACCAACATTCAATTTTCTAACAGTTGTTACCTGGCAACCACCGAACATCTAGTGACCACAGCCTGTCAATCATGTCCGACAATTGAATATTGATCTTGTCATTACTAACTAGTATTACAGTTACAGCGAATTCAAATAAATAATTATGTGACATAATTACTACAAAGATTTCATATTTATGACAATATAATGTAGATTATTTCCAAAATGTGGCTGCGTCATAACGCCTTTTTGCTGAGTTCCAGGATAATGAATATTGAAAGTCAGACATATGACTGTACTTCCTATTTATCCTAAATAATTAGATTCTATATATTTTTTAAAGTACTTAAAACTGAGAAGCAGTAGTTAGTTATATTCCTGAAGTATGAATAATTGACCTTCATGTAAAACCTAGAGCCTTTCGAAATACTGTTCGCTACAATAACCCGCAAAAATTACGGTCGATAAATAGGTTTTTTCCTGTGAAAATGTGTTGGTTGTGTAAATAACAAAGCTCTTTGTCACACACATTGATCGCGCTGCAAACTTTGTGTGACAAAACAAACTTTCTACATTTGTATTACAAAATGTTCTCATTTCAACTTTATGAATACGGGATAAACTGATTGTCCCAAAATGTATGGCAAACTCGCGGCTGCAGACTTTGATCCATTATATACTCGTTCAACAATTTGATCAAGTCCAATTAATTTACAGTATTCATAGCATCACATGAGAAAAATAATTCTCTCCTTGTACCAATTACAGAACATCTACGTTGGGGTGTGACTTGGAGGAGGTCCATACCAAGCAGAATAATATAATATTCTGTTATTCAATAAGATCAGAATTGTTAGAAAGTATCTCTCTCTTTATTTATAGCATATGTCTTCGATTGAATACAAGTCCGATCCCAGTAAACTCTTTGCCCTCTCGGGATCGAAGCACATTTAATTTGAGATCCAATCGGAATCGAAAGTATCACAAGAGGGATTAATGTTGGCCATGGTTAATTAAAACCGATTTATCTAGTTTCGCTTTGCGCACGTTGTTAATTTTTGCACCCGGAGCTTGGATTCCGGGATGGAGGATGCTCAGTCTGTCACCCAAAACGGGATGGGACTTGATTGAAGGTTATTTATTGGATTTTAGCGCTGTGTATTTGTTTGTTAATCATGCTGTATTTATTAGGTTTCTAAATTGAATTCATTTGTTTTTTAATGTGATTCTATGTTGTGGAGATCGGAGGATAGCTTGTATGAACAGTTTTTTTAATAGACCTAAATCTGAGCTCCATAATCCGATTCAATTGCCAAAGAGGAACTCTGAGAAGAGAATGTACGTGGTCCGCTCCATAATAATTTAATCAGATATAATGGAAACACTATATTTCTATCACTAATTTAATCGCCGTGGGAAGCTACCAGCTTTCGCGAATGTATCAAATTAGATTGAATCAATTTACGTATCAGGCTTCTATGATATCACCTGATATAACACCATTGCTACACCAAATGATTCAAATGAATGACAAAATATTGAAATTCAAAGCTTCAGTCTCACTGAATTCGCTTTTATATCAATAATCCTGTTATTTGTGATTTTTTATTGACAACCTCTGGATCATAATTTATAAAAAGCTGCTACGCTCATAAACTATCTGATTCAAAAGACAATGAATTTCACAGACCTAAAATTGAGCACACGGTTGGCAGCATTCCAACATTGAATTTGAATTCTGAAATTCAGGATGCAATTCTGTGAATTTGTTGTACATAAAGAGGAAAATTGAGAAATAATGAACTATAAAAAGCAGAAATTTTCCTGAGGATTGAATTATGCTATTTTTACTATGCGTTCTTTAAAAAATATTGAGTTTAAAGATTATTATGTATCTCAAGTTGAAATTGAATATGAGAGGCATATATTTGAAGTTATGAAGGCACAGTTAAGCGAAAAAAATGTTTTTGATGTTATGGGTAGGGTGTTGCCATGAAAATACGTATTATTTTATCCCTAGAAGCAAAGCTATAGTTTAATAAAAATTGAATCCCTAAACCTACCTTAAAATATTGCAAAGATTCTCTTTATTACTTTACTGGATATATCGATTTTCGTATGCTTGAAGTGTTATTTCTAACACCAAAACACGAAGTAATCCCTTCATTCTTTCAATCTGACCTGTATAGATAAGTAATTTTTTCCTTTTCGAAGGACTATCCTCTTCTTATTGGAAATTTATTCAAATAGGGTCAGGAAAACAGAACAGATTCTATTATTAAATTTGGTACAGGATGTTCTTATCATTATTTTAATCATGAGATGTAAACACAGGAGACTCATAACTAAGAAAGGTGTTAAGACTGAATTATAATGTACTTTGTAAGCTTTCTTTTAATGTTTGGTTCATTATTGTACCATAATTATAATCATAATCATAAGAAACTTGACAGATCATGAATAACATTGTATGTGATTAGTTTTAGCAATAAAATACAGTGTATGTATGCGGCTTCGTTTAATATTTGCTCGTTTTAAAATAAACAAAAATTATAGGTTATGTTTACTGCTCATCATATTCCGGATTGTATTTATTAAAAAGCGTACATAATATGTTATTATTGAATAATTACTTTGCAGTGTTCACTCATTTCATTTGAGCGGACGTAAAATTTGGATTTGAAAGAAAATATGACGACATCATGAATGGATCTATTCTCGGCAGATTATCCGATTGTGCTTTTACAGAACCACTTCGTCTTAAATGATTTATAATCTTACTAGGATGCTAAAATTACACTTAAACAATAAATGAATTCACAACACACACGTTATTACAATGTTTTCTAATTAAAAGTCTGCAATGCCATACAAATGTGAGAAGTGCGCACTTGTTGGCGAAGTACTTGACGTCACATTTCATTTAACCAATGGTGTTGTGTTTTGAAACTTTGGATTTCTCGCGCTTAATTTGCATTTTTATTTATTAATTTCAAGCAATTAAGAAGATTTTAAATACCAAAATGATGGTTTAGTACTAAAGTTGGGCCAATATAAATTCGGAAAAAAAATTTTTGAACCAAATTTAAATTTCATGCATACTCCCTATTGTGTTTCATTGAATTACCTGATGGACATTGGACTGAATCGGCTACAAAACCTTCTGAAAAATTATGTGTCTTGATGATTAATCCACCCATACTCCTCCGGCTGTAATGTCAAAGGGTATCATTTATCAGCATTATTCCAAGTATTTTATATAAAATAAAAGTAATAAATTATTAAATTTGAAAAAATTATCCACATGTATTGATACTAATTCGCTGCCACTGCAAGTAAGAGTGAGAAAGTCAATATCTTACACCTTCATAAGCACGACAGAGAAAATATATGTGATTTTCCTGCATTTTAGACCTATCTGTCTGATTTTTTAGATATATATGTACAATAATAGCATAAATAACATAAATAAATTGCAACTTTGCTGAAACACTAGTTCCCTGTGAGATGAAGAGTGAGAGAGTCAGAATCGTACGCCTCCATTAGCACGACTGAGAAACTATAATGTGGTCTGCCCGCATGTCAGAACCGACCTATGTGTCTGTTTTGGTAAATATATATAAATAACAATGATATAAATAACATATAATTCTCAGCTTTGCTGAAATAACGCAAATTTGTATAAAATTTTGGAAGCTTCAGAATTCTATAAAATATACTAGGAACCGGAGTAAGTGTCTGCTATCGAATTTTTCTATAGAAAAAGTTATATATTTTATGATATCAAAACGGCAGACATGCTGCGATCACGTTTTGGGAGTCAATTTTGATGCTTTTCGACTTCTGGCCACGCTCAAAGGAACCCTCGGTAGGAATAGTGAATCCCCGTTTTACCTACGGCAGGTGAAATAGTATATCTAGCATTAATATGGAGGTTGCTACTATACTGTAAGTCTGCGGAACGCTGGCTCTCAGTCCAAGAGATAAGAGATTTAAACTGGTTCTATAATAAATAGCACTACTAAGGCGTTCTTCTGGCGTTTGGCTCATTTTTCTGTGGTTATTTCTCCACGGGACTGAGATAGAAACTTATTTCATAATGGATACCACATAATTATCCATCTGCGTCTGGCTCACCAGTATGAACTTTGAAATTGTGACTGACTGACTGACTTGTTACATTATCAGTATTTGGTTTTTAATTCCTAGGACTATTTTTTTGAAAAATTCCATTAGAGAAAAACCTATCACAATCTTATCAAAAATTTCACTTTTGAAAAATTCTCTGCCCACTGGGCTACTCCAGCCTCTTGCAAACATGCAACAAAGTTAGTTCTCGAACGAAACTCGAAATTGGCCAACTATCTTCTTTGACTCTCCAGGAACAATCCCCAACCTTCTATAGGTATCCTCACTGGATATTGTCGACTGAATGAACACATGTACCGTATGAAAATTGTTGACAGGCTTCTCTGCAGAGGTTGTGTAGATAAAACTGTCAAACACATTCTTTGTGATTGTTCGGCTCTCTCTATTCAAGGGGAGAATCCATATTGGGAAACTTCAGGCCTAGTATGGCCTCACTGGACATTATCGACTGAATGAACATATGCACCGTATGAAAATTGTTGACAGTCTTCTCTGCAGAGGTTGTGTAGAAGGAGATGAAACCGTCCAATACATTCTTGGTGATTGATCAGCTCTGTCTTCAAAAAGAAGATTCATATTGGAGAATCTTTGGCCTAACATGGCCAGTTTGAGCGTGACTCTTGCTGCAGACTTGCTAGCCTTATTCGAGAGTGTTGAATGGCTACAAGATCTGTAAAAGTGCGACACGCTCGTTCGAAGGATGTACAATAGGCCCGCTTGTCTCGCCTAGGGGCATGTAGCTTTCTACCCTCTCATTCATATCCAGATCCAGATCCAGATTTATGTTGAAAGTGATCTTACATGACTTTTCTATGAGCATTAAGCTCATAATTCTACAATTATTATTTTTGAAGATAGGAGGCCACAAGTAGAACATCATTTAACTTCCACTATACTGCTGAGAAATATAGTTGTACGTCAAGAGCATATTGTTTCTGCTCAAACTCCACCCACATATCGACTACCAAATCATACAGGTTACCCAGAAGCTTTTAGTCCAAGACAGTTATTCAAAATACATAAATGGAGTTCTTTTAACACTGCAGATGTCTACAATTTTCGGCCTCATACATTCTCGCCCTTTCTAACATATTTTCTATAACTGGTGTTGGAATGTACTGATGTATTACACTATTTCTGTTCTATGTTTGTTTTTGACTGCTCTTGATTCTGGCTCTTCTTCAAATTATCCCACAGAGAATGGTCAGCGACTGTCAGGTTGGATAAACTGCCTCCTGCCTCGGAGATATTCTTCCACTAAACATTTTTGTTACCACGTGCATTGTCAGCCTGG
This sequence comes from Dromius quadrimaculatus, assembly GCA_963989225.1. NCBI lineage: Eukaryota > Metazoa > Arthropoda > Insecta > Coleoptera > Carabidae > Dromius > Dromius quadrimaculatus. Next base: position 9,822,893 of record OZ022325.1, on the reverse strand, counting down.
TTGTATAAAAAGTAGCTTCATCTTGCTAAACCATATTCTCAGTCTATTTTGTAAGGCTAAACGAAAAAAATACGAAAAAACTGTACGTTCATTGATTACAGTCGAGTGACTTCTCGAAGAAGTAAGATCCAACGATTTCCCCCGTAGATGAATATAGGATCTCTGCCTCTTCGGATTCTATAGTTTTGCTCATTAACGAAGCCATTCGAATGAGAATGAGCCACAATCAACTAATTCTGGAGATTGTTTTGCTGTTTAAAATGAAATCGTTGCTGGATGTTGATTTCTATTGCTTCTTCAGTTGAATTTTGAAAATGAAATAAACTAGGATGCTTCAAAATACGCTAAAGACTTGTCTAGCACACAAGAATGCCATTCGGCTGATGTTCTTGCATCTTGGACTACGTAATCTGCTCTGTAATGACAATATGCAGGTACATGTGAAGTGAGTCTTAGAGATCTGTCAACGAAAACGTGCAATTATGTTGCAGGCGCATTCATTTTATCAAAATGTCTTGAATAAGCTTTAAGACAGAATAATTGAACAACCATTTTCAAAATAGTTCTACCAGTTTGATTTTCTGCTCACTAGAAAGTGACTCTATAGTACAGAGTGATCAATAATGATTGTCTGTCACGTGACTGGCAAAAGTTCCCATTATGATCAAAACAATCTTCATGGAATACAGTTAGTATAAATTTATTTACTCTGACAACTACGTTACCGACATTTCAAGAGCACAGTGACGTATATTTTGCATATTTTATGACGGATTTATCCATAATCTGACTCAAATAACAAGAAAGAAATTAAATAGCTGTATTATTGAATAATTATTGGAAATTTTATTTCATTCTACCAAATTATCAGGTTAGAATAGTGTTTACAGAGGAACTGTCATCTGTTACTTGAAGCTCACTATCTCAAGCAGGCGCCAAAGAGAAAATAAGAACAATGCGGCACGGACAATCCTTTTTGATCACTCTTTATATCTCACAATTTTCAAGTCTCTGAATCCAAAGAGGATACAAAAGCAAAATAATATACAACAAAAGCTATAGATTTTCATCATCTTTTGGGTGTCAAACTATTAAGAGAACAATAATTTTGGATCACATACGTACAATACTGAAAATACTTTTTTAAGCAGTCTGACAAGTACTTCTGACCAAGATATTGAGGAAGTATATTTATTCCTCTATATTCCATGAGAGCAGTATGACTTCTGCATCGCTTCATCAGTAAGTCTAATTTCATAACCCTCGAATCAAAACCATCTATCAAACTTATTGTTGCACATCTTTCATGTATTTCTACGTGAAGTTAAATTTTTTCATCGTCAAGTCCTTAGTGATGAGCAAAATTGATCTTGATCTGTCCTGTCCATAAACTAGCAAGAATAAGATCACACTGATTGAACAAGAATATGCAAGACCAATACCAAGACCGAATATGCAAGAACAAAACCAAATATGCAAGATTAAACTAAAAATTCTCACTTCCAAAAGATATATGAGTTGAAATATTTGTAACAGCGTCAACTCATGCTTTTCCTGTAACAAGTTTTTTTTCATTTGGAATCGCCAGTTCACTTTAGCTTTATTAGATTTCAACATTGAGTATAAAAAAATAGAAACTTGGCCACTGTTTGAAAAAAAAAGAATCTACAAGAATTTTCTTGGAGTAAATATTCTTTATGTAGACAACACATGGTTGAAATATCAAGAAAGACTAATTTTGTTTCTATATTTTCGTACTTTTTCGTGTTTTTTCGCTAATAGGTCAATTTATGCATTGGAGAAAGAGTAGGTTCCCAAGTTTTCATATCTCTCAGTAAGAGCCTCTCACAGCTGGAGATATCATTATCTTAACAAGTTATGACAAGCTCGCATATATGACAGATAACTTCAGTATTTGAGGGTCCTAAGGCACGTATGGATAAACCTGAAGATTTAGACTGCCCCGTTCAAACCTTAAGATTTAACCCGAAATGTGTGCGCGATCCTTGAGATCTTCGTAAGTTATTTCGGTAGCCAAAAAAGTGTGGTCATGAGTCTTTCGTGGAGGGAAATGGCTTCCTGCATTACTGTATCGTTTTTCTTAATGCAATTTTTTAAATGATAATGAAATAAAGTATTTTGCTAGTTAATAATTGATTGTAAATTATTTATAAGTTATAACTATGATGACCTTTAAGAGTGGAAGAAAATAAGTAACAGGTAGAATGATCATGACCACGCAAGACCAAGACCAAGACAAACGTAATTGAGCAAGACCAAGACTGAATAGGCAAGAACAAGATCAAGACCAAGACTGTCCGAATTTTAATCTTGTTCTTGCTTTGCTCATCACTAATCGTCCTAGTCTGTAAATGTGAAATCTCAAATCTAAATCTTATTAGTCTGCAAGACTAGAAAAAAAATTCATGATATAAATATTATACAAAGAATCGTAGGATCAATTTGTAAGGGACTACTCAATTCAAGTTCTACACAAAGCGGTAATTACTTGCAAAATAACTTTGGAAATTGAAGAATAATATTCGTATAAAGACAGTCATCTTTGGGATAGCTATTTTCACATTTAATGTTGAAAAACATTCGAAACATGTCAAGTAATTTATAAATAGAGTAGTTTATAACCGTTTGAAATAGATTTAAACTGAATAAAGGCAACAAAGGATTGTATAACAAGGTAAGTGGCATTGTGGGTTGGAGTCTCTGCCACAACGACTCTGAAACTTTGGAATTTTTGCGTCAGTCGCAACTATGCTGAACATTTTGCTATTCAGCACTTCTACACTTCACACAATTAGATTTCCACGAAGTGCAAAGTGTTCTTTTATCTGTGTTGATGAATACGCGACAAAGGGCCCCATCAAATTCCCTCTAAGAGAACTCTTGCATTTGGTATGGAGCTCACATGTAGTAAGTTGCGAATTCATTTCTTCTGAACTGGAAAATGAAGAATGACTCCCGATAGAAATGTACAAACTTACTTTGTTTTAACATCATTCTCTTTTATTTATGTTTTTTGTTCATTTTAAAACGTCTCCGGGGCTTGGAAACAGGAGAATTGAAACACGGACATGTAATACTGCTGCTCTGCAACTTCTCATTTCATTCTCTAAATTATTACAGCGGATGAGAAAAATATTTTGCTGGTATTCATCCGCCGAAACATTCTGCAATGAATTTCTTCCGACCATGGGATTGTTAAACTTATTTTAGTTGATATGTGAATAAGGACGTTTTGGATGATAATCCACCCATCTTCAACTAGATTTATTCTTAAATTTGAGTTACATGGTCACACAACACCACAACAGGTAGCGTGAAATTCATAGAGCACTGAAAATGGAATTTGTCAGTTTTACATTCGATTCTACATTTATGTCGAGAGTGCAGCATTGTAATAAATCTGATCGCCTTTAAACCGCAACACCTATTTTTCATTCAATCTATTCCTGAGTCTTTCAAACTGATCAATACATTCATTCAAATGATATGTCTCAAACATCATTATGAAGAAATGAGGACTCCAACGACTGTCAAATAACAATTCATAGCCTGGACTTTCAATAACATACAAGAATAATGATAATGCCCAAGACAAACTCAACTAATTTAAAGCAACGATTTGTAGCTTGGATTCATCATGATTCATGACATATCAAAATGTTAGTTACAGTCAAACAAGTGGAAAATACTCGGTGAATCGATTTCAAAACCGGGAAATCAGTTGTTGAAATAAAAACTATGACTGTTTGAGTCTAGCTATATGAGAAACATGTTCAAATTTCCATTTTATTATGTGAATACACTTTTCCATTCAAGTTCTATTGTTTGTTAACATTGACCAAAATAAAGGTTAAACTCGATTAATTTAATTGGCATTCTATCTCCGAAATCCGAAATACAAAGCCAAAGTTCTATTACGATTTTGATTGACTAGATGACCAAATCAGGTTATAAACATTTATTCTGAAGAAGTTGAAGTCATTTGCAAATAGAAATCGTAGGGGTTTAGGAATGTTAGCTTAAATAGCTGGAATCACGAACTCTGGTTTAACTGATTCAACAGCGTTGTTCTAGGAAAAGTATTAGGGCAATAAAAATTCTCCAAATCATCTGACAGCCAATATCCTTGTAACTCGTAAACGAAGATTTCCCTTTACATAATTTTCATTTCCTCCAAATACTCCTTAATAAAACATTCTTGGAACAGTATTATCCTCAAAATTCATTTCTATTATTGTGTATCTTAGAATATTGTAGGTGAAACGATGATTAACTACTAACAATCCAAAGCACTTTGTATTCACAATTGAATAGAAAATCCCACGAAGCCAGAAATATGCACATAATCAGAATGAAAATATAATGTAATCAAAAACTAATTTCACAATTAGCAATTATGTATTTGCAGATAAAATAGTTTTTTTTATCAATTACCTCAATTAAAAATAGTAATAAAAATTACTCTTATGTTATTTTGAATAATAATGAAAATTTGTAGTGAATTAGGAACAATAGGTTCAAAAACATTGTTTTTTGAACTGTTACAAAATACTACATGCATCATTGATTAAAAATATCAATTTTCACTTCTTTTTCCAATTGAAATATACAAATGCAAGGACCACCATTTCCGTTACAGCGTCACGTTAAAATTTCACTCCTCAAACTTCATAATGCAAACCGATTTGGAAGAAGCTACATTTAAAAATTAGGTATTCCATTTGAATGAGATTAAAATGCACATCATATATTCTAACCTCATGGAAATATAATTACTTTTCTTCGGCATAATTTTGTTTGGATTCAGATTCTCAATTTTCGTATTCATCTCCATCCCGTTTTTAATCACCCCCTGTAGATTTGCACTCAGCAATCGTTCTTGTAGTTACGTCCTTTAGATGTTGGAACCAATTAAGTTTGTGCCCCAACGTTTTCAACATGATTGTAATCTTACATAGATTTTATTACAATGTAGCATTGTGGCATCTAGTGAAATTTGCATATCTTAATATTATTGTCCCTTGTCTGATACTTTCTTTGTATTCTGGAATGTAATTCTCATAGAATTGAATTATGTCTTGAATGGATTACAACATGAATGAAATCTTGTAGAGAATTGATGAGTTTTAGAGGTTTTGGAGAAATATCGCGGGGTCTGTAATAAGATTTTTAGGAGAATTTCAACTTGGAATTGTACGTAATAGCAAGTAACAGAAGTAATTGACTACGGATTTGATTATACATCTATAACATGTATCTTGTAAACAGAGTTTCTATCACATTAATTTGTAATTCAGTCACCATTTCTGGGCCACTGTTCGTATACAATGTCTAAAACTAATTTTTCAATTATACATAACTTAAGATCTAATCTAAATATGGTTCAGCTGTACATCCTTAGAATATTTTCCGTTTTTTTTTAAACATGATATCACATTCCCTCAATAATAACGGATAAGTAATAATAGTTACCAATTAATTTCGCTGTTCGCACCATAACAATGATGAATAAATGCCCAATTTCGTCGATAGAAAGAGTGGTCCAAGACCAATATTCTCTTCTTGATGAATTAAAACTCAGAGTGCTTGTCTTTTTCTTCTGTCTTTCTGATGTTTGTTCTTTCACACAATTTTTTGATGCATAACAAAACGTTTGTAATGTTTTGTCTATGTCTAGAAGCTCCTGTCAAAGCTCCTTTTTTTTCCTTCAAACTGTCATTTTCTTCGCTCTGAGAATTCAACCTCGTACGTATTACAACGTCTAGCGGCACAGCGCAGCAGGCAATCCAACAGCAGAACAAGCGTCTTAGTCCAGGCAACATAGGAAAAATAGCGGAAAAAAATCATGTAGAAGCTAATTTTGCCACAGATGTACAGTTGGGTGGCCTTAATAACATACTAGAAGTCTTGATGAGTGGAGCTTAGGGAGTGGGGGAAGGTTAAAGGTCTCGTTCTTTAGTTTTTTGTTAATAGCTCGAAAACTACTGCCTTTAGTAAAATAATGTTTATATATTATATCAACCTAAAAAAATTCTTTATAAAAAATGTCCGCTAGATTTTTTTGCTAAGATCAGTATTTTCCATTTTTTTCCTTCCAATTTTTGACAAGTGAAGAATTGTGTCGTTTATAGTATATTACATCTGAGGTGGAAAGTATTTCATTACAGCCGAGAGCTTATTATATGACCGAGAGGCGAAGCCTCGAGGATCAGATATAGCTCGAGGCTCATATGAAATTCTCACCGAAGTATGTATACTATTTTATTCACAATCATCCCTAGTTTTCTGAGAAATAATTGTTCCAATTCCGTTCTTTTTTCAACAAATTAAATTGATGTAGTAGTCTATGAAAACAAGAATGTTTTGAAAAATTTAATTAATTTGACATTTGTTGGATTTATGATTTATGAATCAAGTTATTTAAACATGTATCCATTGAAATTGTGATAAGTGCAGAAATCAATAAGTTATAAAAGTGAAATGGAGCTATACACTTACCCCGAATCGAACGAAAGTGCTACGGATGTAAGTTCATAGCGATTTTGTTCATAATTTACAAATTGATGAATTTATAAAACATAGATTCACACAGAATTGCAACATAAATCCGCTTATTTTCAATATTACTTGCATTACTTGTTTTATTTGAATCATTGGATAATATGATCGGTATTTCAGACAGCACGGATTATTTTACTTCAACAAAGACTAATGACTGATGCTAGGCAACCCTGCATAAACATTTCCTACCCAAGAGATGGAAGTATCGCTTCCGACCCGTGAGATAGTCATTGCAGTTGAAAATTACATACTTTCCAAACTCCAAAAGGTTAGGAATTGCCGTATTACTATAATGATTGTGAATAAAATAACTTTCTTAGCAATATTTTGTTTACATTGTTTATTTCCTGCAAAAATTCCGAACGTCACGCAAATTTGACATAAAAATGAATAGATTCGGACAGCAATCAAAACAAAATTTACAAAAAGCGATTGTCAATGTTACACCTCCAAATGCAGCTGAAACGCGATAATCTATATGGAATCAATTTAGTGAGTTCTGTCAGGAAAAAAATTCTAAGTTATTGGCTGATACTCCAGTGATTCAAATATCTGATATTCTTCAAGATTGGAGGTATAATGAGAATGGGGATGAATATAAAGAAATGAGTGTTAAAACAATCTGGAATACTACAGCAAAAATTATACAAGTAATAGTATATTCCGATACAAGTGCGGAATGGAAATCATTCCATGCGAAAGTGAATAATTCAGCCACGAGACGAAGTCGAGTGGTAGAATTTACATGAGTATGGTATGATCGATTCGCACGAGTGACGGATGTTATTTTTTCTGCAGTCAAAGGTGTCCGCGTGAATATCTATAATCAAAATATACCATTTTCTGAGAAAGAATTTGCTTTATTGATCTTATTCCAATTTATAAAATGTTGATAAAATTACTCATATTGACTCCATTTTGAAAAGGAATGAAAAGAAAATCAAGGAGAATTAAAATTATGATAGGATAAAACAGTTTTTTCGCGACGCCATGCGGCTTTCTTAGGAACCCTTGAGCGTGCGGAATGACCCCTATTCCGCACGCTACAGCGTGTGGAATGAATATCATTCTATAGTGACTGTAGAAAAAATATGTTTTGAAGCAAAATAGTAGAATATACAATAAATCGTACTTTATTTTGTCACAATGTACTTTTTTTTTCTACCTTAATTGACTAATGTACTCAATTTGCACAAAAAAAAGTGGCAACCCTAACCGTAAGATTGATTGGAGAACAACAGCTCACTAAAATTATTGGGCATTCGAAAATTTATTCTATAAAGCTATATCTTCAGCTCGATACTGAACATCATTTAAATTCAATTCATAGTTAAAGAAGCGTTGAAACTACTCTATCTGCACCTGGACCATCATCTTTTACTTCTGGAACTAAAAATAATAACTAGAATCCTTTTAATGTGACCAGAATCCTTTTAAAGCGTATAATATTTGTACGTTCAATATATACAATAAATAATTCGTGAAAATGTAATACTATACTCTGTAATGTTTGTAATATTGTAGAAAAACAAAATTGACGTTTTCATTTGTACATTCTGCATTCTGGAAATAATCTTCCGAATACCATTCGTAATTAAATTTAGTTTGGCAAAATTTTCAGATTGTTTTACGAGAGCTTGCTACCAATTTATTTCGTGGCATTGATCAAAAATCACTCGCTTGACAGCTCGTGATTTTTCTGTCAATATCACTCAATAAATTGCTAAGCAACAAGCTCTCGTAACAATCTAAAAAATTTTCCGGTAAAATTTAATCACTTATGATATTATATATGAGAATTTTCTTGAAAATAATTTAATATATCAACGTCATTTTGCTAGAGGCAGTAGTTTTCGAGTTATTAACAAAAACCTGATAAAAGAGACCTTCAAACTACCCACTCCCTTAGCTTCACCCCCACTCATCAGGACTTTTAGTATATTACTAAGGACACCTTACCCTATATCTGTACCAAAATTGACTTCTACATGATTTTTTCCTCTATTTGGCCTATTTCGGTCTTCGTTGCTTGGACTATCTTGTGTTGCGGGCTTCAGATCAGTAGCGGATTTACACATTTCCCGAGTAGACTGTTAAATTTTTGCCGCTCTTACAACTACAATTGTCAGTTTCTAGATTATTTTTACAACCCAACAATTTGGTTGAAATTGCACAAGAAATAGGGAGGAAAGTCATCGTTGTAGACTTCCTTTCGCAAGGCATCAGATAATTGTCTTGCAGAAGTTTTTTCATTTCTATAGAATGACTAAAAAAAAAAATTTGGTCTTCAAATTTGCCGCCTTATGCTCGAGTCTACTCAATTTACTGGTAAATCTGCCACTGCTTTAGACATCAGGTATTTCAGCTCTTCATATTCCATATAATAAATAGGTGTTCTAGAAGATCTTACTCCTTCTAGTGATGAAGTCAATAGGTACACAAACGTTCTAGGACGAAAGTTTGAATCTAGCAAAATCAAATATCAATTGGTGATGGATTATCACTCTTAAAAGAATATAAGAAAGAAAAATAAATGTAGCGACATATTTAAAATGTGGATTCCAACTGGAGAAGAAATGAAAGTGATGAAAATCGTAATGAATGACGTATTTTTGAACCAATTCAGAAAAAAATGATGCTGTTCATAAAGAGATCGATGAATTGGGTTAGAGAATGTGACAGAAACTCTAAGTAAGCCTCATAATCGTCTTTTTTGATTTGTCCATTTTGATTTGAGTATGAAAAATTCATTGGTCAAATGAATTCCTAAATGTTTGAAGTCGACCAAAAATAAATAGAAGTCACATCTTGATTTTGAACTGTTTTCAAGAAAATTAATCTGAATTATTCGATCGAACGATAGCTACTGAATAAACCTAACCTTATCATCATGATCCAGAAACAAAGGAATAGTCAGATGAGTGAAATATGGTGACTCAACTCAATCTACAATTTTGGCCCAGAAGATTGTTTGTATAGAAATTAGCTGAAAAAATATTTCCTCAATTCTTTGGGATAAAGAGGAGGTATCTCTTGTGGAGTACTTACAGTGGGACTTCATTATCAACTAAAATTCAGATAAATATTCTGGTAAAAATTGAAGAATCATCTTGATGATGAAAGCGCATTTTTGACAGCTCATGATTGCTTGTTACCTCAGAGATTTCGCAAATTACCATCTCCCACAGTCACTGAATTTGAAATCAAGCAGTTTAGGCAAACCTACGAAACAGCAGCTCTCATTTAGTACCAGTTTCAAGTTGACTATTTGAAAGGTACATAATTTGTGCACGTACAAGCTTAAAAATACCTTTTAATCTTTATTGTTTAATTATTGACTGACGGGAGATCATGTGCTGTTCCTTAAAATAATAGTTTGATCTTTATCAGAGCTTTATTAAGAAAATCCCTGAAAATTACCTCCAAACCTATAGATTCTTGAAAATCAGTAACTGGTGGTCATGTACTGCCCTAAATTAATCTTAAAAACAAGAGTCGAACTCATTCTGATACTAATAACATCAGAAACCGCATGTCAATATATTGTGTAACTCGCGAGATATTGGAATATATAGTTTCTATCCTAAAATAGGCACTTACCCATATCGGTTCAAATTTTAGGGTATGGAACTCAATCACTAACATGTTGCTCATTCTCAGATTTTCAGATTTCAAATATGCATAGTTCAGCAGTAATTACCTTTTTAATTTTTGTTTCAATCTTCACCCAAAAATGGGTGTATAAATAACAAAATCTAGCAGTTTGTGCAAACTTACAAAACAGCATCTTTCAAGTCTGTAAGTGCTGTAGTTGCTGAGATCTCAGCGTCACACCAGCCAGCCAGCCTGCCAGCCGGCCAGCAAGACAGCCAAAGTGCATATAATAGCGTATTTAAAAAAAAAACGCGCTGAGACAACAGTTATTTAAGTATTCAGGTCAGTAAGTACAATTTACCGATTGAAAATAATAGTTTGGAGGCCGAGCCTTGGCGAGATTTCCAAATGTTATACGAAATCGGTACTGTACTTATTGACCGTAATGATTACAAAATTTTTTGCACGATCTAAAATATGGGTCCGACTTTTCTTTTTCAAATGAAATTACTACCGACGATTGTTCATTTGCTGTCAGCTGTCAAGCTTGACATTTTATTCTAAATATTCAATTACAGTTGAAGATAATTAAATGAATACTTTTTTGTGGAAATTCACAATTTTTCACTTACCGCCTTTGCCCATGGGCGGTAAGTCAGCATAACCATAGTAATCACAGTTTGCGCCTCGATTTGGTCTTAAAACTAGAGCATCAGGAGGATACAGATAAAGAGGTGATAAATGTTATCGAGCAATGATTAGCGGACCGAAAAAAAGATTTCACATAAAAGGCAAGAGTTACTTTATTGTCGTTTTAAAAGGTGATTCATTTAGAGGTTCATTAATTGGATTTTTCGACCAATGACGCGTTCAATATTATTTTAGGCGATCATGACAAAAAAGGTGTTTTTATGGCTTCTTTTGCGGCCGTGAAGTTTTACTTTTTGGGACTGATCTGTCAAATTTTACTTTTTGGGACTGATCTGTCAAATTTTACTTTTTGGGACTGATCTGTCAGAAAATATTTCATAAACACTTTATATTTACCTAAATGGGCAGCTTGATGAACTCTTTAAGAGACAGTTTTCGCTTAAATAGTACATATATTCTTCCGTCAACCTCTGTAGTTCTTGCAATTCAAAAAATAAATACGCATTTTTTGTTAAATGTCAACTTGATAGAAGACAATAAAATAAAACAATTTCAATGGCAACTAAGATTCACAATTGCAATGTTTTAGAAATAAATAGATAAAATGATGTGATTTTGAATTATTTCGTAATGATCGCCTAAAAAACGTTGTGTGCACCTTGGCCTACAGTTCTTTTTTGGTCTCACCTGAATTGCAGCCTCAGCTACGCTTCGGCCGCAAACAACAGATTCGACCAAAAAAGATAACCTTTACGGCCTTGATACACAAATAACTATTTTACATTTCTTCGTCGAAAGACGGTATAATCCCTACAAATCATTCAGCTGTACCACGAAAGTCAGTGTTCTACAAGAAATGTGTTTCGTGTACATAGAGCTACTTATGGGCCACATACTCGGCCTACCGAACGCCCAGTTTGCTATACCATCGAAAAGTCTGAAGTCCATTTTTAGCGCATTTTTCAGAAAAAAGCGCTATTATATTCACTTTGGCTGCCTGGCTGGCTGGCTGGCTGGCTGGCTGGCTGGCTGGCGTGACGCTGAGATCTCAGCAACTATACTATTTACAGATTTGAAACTGGTACTAAATAAAAGCTGCTATTTCGTAGGTTTGCACAAATTGCTTTAATTCAAGCTCAGTGATTGTGGAAGATCAAATTATTCAATTACTTGTTTCAAGTGAAACAATGCCCATATATGACATTAGGGATATGGCAACTAAAATTTATTAGAGTAGATAAAAATTTAGTTACAACTTTCGCCGCGGGTGTCACTATTATTATGTACAGTTGTCAAATCTGTCAGGGCTTCACTCAATGACTTGTTTGACGCGAATTTGAAGCTTATTAGAATTAATTATTATTATTGGATGAAAATTTGTTTACTTTTGGTGTATTTCTTTTATATAGCTTTGATAAAGATCAAATTATCATTTTAAGGTACAGTACTCGACCTCCTGTCAATCAATAACTAAACAATGAAGATTAAAAGGTATTTCTGAGTTTGTACATGCATAAATTATGTATCTATCAAATAGTCAACTTGAAACTAGTACTAAATGGAAGCTGTTGTTTCGTAAGTTTGCCCAAGCTGCTTGATTTCAAGCTCAGTAATTGTGAGAGATGGTAATTTAAGAAATCTCTAAAGTAACAAGCATTCATGAGCTGTCAAAAATGCGCTTTCATCATCTAGATGATTCTTCCATTTTTTATTACTAGATAATACGCGACCCAATTGACCAAATCCAGCACATGGTGAACAAAATATATCTTCGGTAAATGAGATTAGTTGGCCAGAACGTAAGTGTCGATGACGTCCAAATCGCGTCATGATAACGGAGTATTTGCTGCCTGAAATTGAACCTCATGATCCCGAGGACATCTTGCACCAACAAGACGGCACTACTTACCACACAGCCCGTGAAACCATGGCTCTATTGCACGAACAATTCGATGAACAGTTAGTATCACTCTTCGAACCGGTGGGTTGGTCGCCTAGATCGTGTGATATCACATCTTCATACTTCTTTGAGACTATTTAAAGTCCAAAGTATACATGGATGAGCCTGCTACGATTGAGGAATTGGAAACCAGCAACACTTGCGTTATTTGCCAAATGTCATCGAAAATTGGAACTTCAGAATAGATCTTGTTAGCTGTAGTTGAGGCCAAGATTTGAGAGGATTAATCTCAAAAAAAATAAATCTTGAGATCGACCCTCCAGTATGATGATTAAGAAAAACCGATAAAAATGATTTTGAGATAATTTTTTTCATTGTAAAAATGTACCTCCATATGAATCATCCATTACAAAGAATGAATGAAGAGGTGATAAACCTATCAATAACTCCTAATACTACTGTCCGTATCCATTTGTTTCGTGACTGGTAAGTTCAACTCGCTCTTAATTGACATTTTCCTTTTATTCAATGAACAAATTAAAAACTGTATCATTATGGATCCTATGTAGTTCCTGATCTAAACAATTTGCCGCATATTTACCATTAGTTTAAGTGATATACGAATTCCCATTATTCCATCCAACAAGATAAAAATAACATTTTCACATAATTTTCCGAGTGAATCCTTGTACATTATTCCAAGCACTAGAGCACAACCGAGATGGCAGCACAGGTAAATGGAATGTACTTATATAAACCCCAAAATGCGTATTATATATGCGACGGCATTCCTGAAGCCGTGTAAGGTATGCGATGCCGTACACGCTTCCTTTTATTGGACGTGTTAGGAGAACTGAACAACTCAAGGATTTTATCTGGAGTTATTGTTTAGAAAAATATCTAGTTATATTCAGGATCACACCCGGAATATATCAGCATGTGTTTCAAGGGTTACCAATTTCAAAAGCTTTTAGGTTATGGATTTAAAGTAGGTACTTACTAGAATAGTTTGAAGTTTATCTGTCCCAACACATTTTATTGAAGTATTATCAGACTTCAACTATTGAAATAGGATCTAATCTGTAAGATCAATTCAGGGCGATATTCGAAGATTTTTTATCAATCTATCAGGATAATTTTTAAATAAACCAGAATCAACGTGAACTAATTTCTATTATACAGTTTATCCCTTATCCTCAGCTCCAGGATAGCTTCTATGTTAAATAAATAAACAAGTTCAGGAGATGTCAAACAAAAACAAAAGATTCCACATCAGATTCCAGATATCAAACAAAAACACGACGAAAGACACCTCACATCAGATTTTGAAATAAATTTCTTGATTCACGGAACGAGGGAACCACAATTTCCTTTGCGAGAATCTAATATTGAAGTCTGCTTTCCGATACCTTCATACGTTAGTGACAGAAGTGAATAGAATTCACAGCAACCTGAGACGAGGTTGAATCTGCATTTCAACAGCTTTGAGCTTTCATCCTAACTTATCATTACATATAACTTCCAACTCCAAAAGGGTAGGTTTACCTCAAGACTACACTAACTTATTACGTTGCTCTGCTTGCTACCGCCAAGATTCAGGAATGCTATAATAGCTGTGAATGATCAATTTGTAGAGAGTTTTGCTGTAATCAGCATAGTTCAAAAAGTAGGCTGATAATTACATATCTTTGATGGTGAAAATACAGGATGATTTATTGAATTTCATTTCATTTTGTTAATACTTGATTAATACATAATTGATTTGTAATATAACTAGACACAAACTGATCGAATAAGTCGAGTTTTAATGAACTATTTGTAGAGACAAATATAACTTTTAGATAAAATTTGAATATAAAAAGGTCAAAGAACTGAATAAAAATAATTACTGAAGCAGTCATCAAACTTTTCTTCAGTTGCATCCCGCAAACTTATTTACCATACTTGTGTTATAATTCATTTAAAATTTACAAAATTACTAATCCACGGTAAATTGCTTCATTTGTGTGTAACTTTTATACAACAGTTTTATCTGTTTGTATAATTCATTCCCTTTTATTTTTATTTTCAGCGGAGTTGTACTCATAAAGAAGATAAGAACAAGACTTACTTGTATTTAGGGCTGTAGTTTCTGAATGTCAACTTTAAACAAAACAAATTAAAGCCCTCACTCTACTGAATAAATTATCAACAAAGAAAAAGAACAGAAAAAGATAGGAGATTATGAATATACAAAAGTTTCTCTTTCTCACTCTCTTCCGAAACTTTTCATATTCTTCAATTAGGTGCATAAATTTCAATATAGATTAACAGAGTAAATGAGAGTTTAAGCAGCAGCCATTGAATTATAAATTGTATAACCAGTTCTAAAGTTAATTCTTTTCATCATAATTAGAAAATATCGTTGCATATTTCGCTAGAAAATTATTATTTGGAAATGAGATTTGTGCAGCAGAAAAGAAAGAGGACAAAATAGTCAACATAACCAACATCAAAAGACTGTTCAAAAAACAAAACTTTTTTACCGTAACGACGAGCAGCGAACAGCACTTTTTTCGACTTGTCTGCATCTTATTCCGTTTACGAGTCATTACTACTAGAATGTTGTAAAACTAGTGGATACCAAGAAAATTAGAGGGTTCTTGACAAAAAATTGTTGGTCGTCATGAGACACCCGGCAGATGTGACAAATTTTAATGAATACTCAAATTCTGTTATTGATTCACAAATTATTCCCGTCATAGTTTGAGTAAATCTTTCTTCATTTCAATGTATATTTTTCTCATTGACAGTTTTTGGCACTCCATAAAAAAATCCATTTCTAACAGACACCATTTTTTGTCAATTACTATGAATGAAGGAAATTTGTAGATGTCTTTGGAATTATTTTTTTTGACTCACGTAAATACAACACATTCAATAGAATTCATTAGTTCGTTCACGAAATGCATCTCAACTAATTTGCTCACTAATATGATACACTAAATTATTGTTTAAATTCAGATACATGGGCGCCGTCAGGATTACTTTCAGGGAGGCGCATCTGCATCTACACATCACATCATCAACTAATATGAAACATAGAATTATACATGTATATTATGTAGAAAAAAAGTGTGCATGTTTTAGTTTACACACGTACGAAGTGAAACTTCTATACGACATATCATTTTATTTTAATTTAATATTTCTACTCACTTGTACGAAGTACAAGGAAGTATTATAAGACCGACAAAATTCACACATCGAGATTTTGATGGATATTACATTTTGAGCATCCCTGAATCCATTTTGACTATTTTCGGCTTGATATTGGTACGTATGCATGTACGTAGCTCACAAATCTCAAAGCCCGTCAAACGTATCATGCTGAAATTTAGTATTTAATACTAGTATAGAGTCTTTAAATGCACTTCGCATTATGGTTGCAATCGTCTGTACCGAAAGTGCACTTTACTTGCAATTTTTTTTGAATTTTCCGCATAAATCCAGAATGATTAGCCGTAGGATACTGAAATTTAGTATTTGAAATTACTGTAGCATCTTAATGGTCATCTTCTAATTTTGTACCAATCGGCTGAGCCGGAAGTTCATTTTATATAACAGATTTTTCGAATTTGCCGCAGAAATTCAAAATAATCAGTCGTAGAATATTGAAATTTTGTATTAAGCACTTCCGTAGCATCTAGTTGTGCACCTCGCATTATGATAGCAATCGTCTTTACCGGAAGTGCACTTTACTCAAAACATTTTTCGAATTTTCCGCATGGATTTAAAACGGTTAAACGTGAAATGTTCCAGTATTTGATTGCTCAAATTCTATTTTCTTTGAGATCGACTGAGCCGGAAGTGCTCTTCACTTGACAATCTTTTAGAATTCCTAGCACAAATTCGAAGCCATCAGCCGTAGAGTATTGAAATCTAGTATTTCAGTCTGCTGTAGTATCTTGATGATTGCCTACTATTCTCATAGCAATCGGCTGTATTGGAAGTGCACTTCAGTTGTTTTTTTTTTTAATTTGCGTAAAAATTCAGTACTGTTAGCCGTAGAATCTTGGAAATCAGAACGTATTTAGAAGTATTGTAGCATAAGAATGATGACCTACTGTTTCCATTGCAACCGATTAAGCCGAAATTTTAGAGTTTTTTAGATAAATCGAAACTATGAGTTGTGGAAAGATGCGATTTTGTGTTTGATTATCGTATTATTATATGCAAAAAATATATTCAATGATGTACAGTAAGTCACGTGAAGTCCACAGCAGTTTTTTCTATGTATTTTCTTTCCTGACAGGGGGTGCGTGTGCACCCCCTTGCACCCTGCTGCCGGCGCCCATGTTCACGTAGATGCAATACATTTAATAAAAACAACAAAAATGCTTCAGAACTGAACTGTCATAAGTGACATTTCTCGAAAATTTCTCTTTGAAAAAAAAATAGAAAACTATCACTCATCAGAATAGTATATTCTACAATAAGTATTGGAATGGCCTATATTCTGAACGAGCGAAAAGTTTGTAAACCGAGCCGAAGGCGAGGATTACGGTTCGCGAGTGTGGAATACGCCATTCCAAACATGTTGTAGACTATACTTTCTCTAACAAGGTTTTGGAAACTCACCAATATTTCAGAGGAAACTTGAAGAATTATTAAATGTCAAACGTCAAATCCAGATATGAATACTTGAATTGTTAGGAGGTAACCATGGTAGTAGTCAAACTAACAGCTTCTGATTCGTCGAAATGATTCTAAAGGCTTACGGAATCATTCTGAACGGCATACGGAATCATTCTAAACGATTTTTTAGAATGTAATTCGTTCCAACTTAATTTTTGGCTATGGAATTTGATAATTTTTTAAGTTTTCTCTGAAATATTGGTGAGTTACCAAAACCTTGTTAGAGAAAGTATAGTCTACAACATGTTTGGAATGGCGTATACCACACTCGCGAACCGTAATCCTCGGCCTCGGCTCGGATTACAAACTTTTCGCTCGTTCAGAATACAGGCCATTCCAATACTTATTTTAGATTCTATTATTCTCTAATACTGCTTTGAAATCTGCATATTCCATAACCAAAAATTAAGTTGGAAAAAGTGACACTCCGACACATCGTTTAGAATAATTCCGTATGACGTTTAAAATCATTCAGTCATACTTTTCGACGAATCAGAAGCTGTTGGCTTGACCACCATGGTTACTTCCTAGCCATCCAAGTATTCATTTCTGGCTTTGCGTTTCACGTTTCATGGTTTTTAAAGTTTCTTCTGAAATTTTGGTGAGTTTCCAAAATCTTGTTAGAGAAAGTATAGTCTACAACATGTTTGAAATGGCGTATTCCACACTCGCAAACCGTAATCCTCGCCTTCGGCTCGTATTACAAACTTTTCGCTCGTTTGGAATAAGGGTCATTCCAATGGTTTTTGTAGAATATACTATTTTCTGTGTGCTGGTATGACAAAGCGTCATACCGTTTGTCATCACGGCATACAGTTCGATTTTAGTTCCATTAAACTTTATACTTATCTATTTTTTTCGACCATTTCTCAAGACAAAAAGTATACTCAGGTTGGAAAACAGGAAAAATTATCTGGTCTGGTAGAAGAGAGCACCCTCGACTCATAAAAATTGTATGTTTCTGCGTCTACATGCGAAGTCATGTTATCGCAGTATATACAACAAAATGCCACGCAAACCAGTATTTGGTCTCTATGCGCAATTTATTGAAGACTTTGGAAAGACAATCCTCCGTATACCAAACTACAGTTATGGTTTCATGATCCTCAAGAGGAATCTCTGTACCAGATTATCCTTTCTAATAGAAACAGCAATCATTTTCTGGTTTGAGCTTTTTCCGCGCACCACTTCCAGTCCAAGGTCTCTGATTATCCCCAAATTTAAAACATTTACATTTAAATTTACGAAAACACCACCAACCCTAATTTTTGAAGGGCAATTATGTCCAAGAGCAATTACGATACAATTTCGATGACTTTGTTAGAACGTTGAACGTTCTATTATCATACAAAATTATTGAACGAAAGAGAATCATGGCACCTCCATGCTGTTAAATGATTAACATAACTAGTGAATATAAGAAAATAGTTGCTCTTCGTAATTTCCGATTTATTAGAGCAATAATGTGACGTGAAATATCAACGAGACTGGTAAAAAAATCTACTAGAACATTCAAACTACCGAAGCAAGCTCACGGAAGTAATGCTCATTCTTGTACGTAGTATATACATAGTCAGAGAGCCGGCCGCACCTTATGTTCCCTGATCAGACTTACGGCCAAACTGCATGTGAATCGATTGGGTATTTAGTAATCAATAGGATGTCAGACATTAAGAGTCCCGTCCTAAGTGTCGAAAAAAAGGCCAAGTTCTCAGACCCAACTTCCCTGAAGGAACTTACAATTGAAACTAGTACCAATCGATAGCGAAGGTCAAGTACTTACAGAAAAAATCAGAATGCCACTCCTTGTTCTGTCCAGGAGGGCGGCAACCATTCTTAAGTATAACCTATTTTCGTATTAAAGTCCCCTAATCGAGCTTCCGATAATATTTTTTTTTCTTCAAATTGATGCTCGAACCTTTCTGACCACGAAAAAATCAAGGTACCCGTCTAGAAGGGCGGCAGCCACACTTCAAACTATTCGATTTTCAGGTCCCGATTTCGAGCGCAGTAGTACTGTTCTTGTCAAATGTATGATTATCTTTTTTGAATATAAAAAAAAAATGAGGGGAGTCGAGTACGGAAATGCGTTACGCTTAGGGGTGACTGCCGCCCTTCCCGACAAGGCAAGATGTAGCATTTCAGTTTTTTCGTGATCAGGAAGGCCCGAGCTACAATTTATAGAGAATATTTGTACGTTCGATGAGAGAAGTACAGCTGCGTTCGAAATTAGGATCTTAAAATCGGATAGACTTCAATAGTGGCTGCCGCCCTTCCGGACAGGATGGAAGGCAGCACTCCGGTATTCTCGTGTTCAGGATGGCTCAAGCTGCAATTAGAAAAAATAATTGTACATTTGAAGACAGAAGTACGGCTTTGTCTTTAGTACTAAGAATGAGCGCCAACAATTTCACAAGATGAGTCCACAGTTGTGACGAAACGAAGCAATAGAAAGTTCTCCATCTGCTGACTCAGCCTTGTCAATTAGCGGATATTATGCCAACAATCAGGTTGTTTTCCTTTACATCATTCCTACTTTCTAGTATCCTCCTGCGACAAACTTAAAGTTGAAATCATTGATAAAAGAAAGCTGTTTCGACACCTTTTATGATATCAAGATTTCGTCACTGGCATTCAAGAATATTTTAACAGTTGCTTCTCAGAATCAGAACTGCATGGTAAAGTGGAAACAGATCATCGCCAAAAAATCACATCCAAACAAGACAAGATTATTAAGTCTTGCCACATAGAGACATTTTTTTAAGCAATTAGTTGTTGATGTTGCCAGAAAATGATTCCAAAAGAGCGACTAATTCAAGATTCAGGTATAAGAGAATTATCAGATGAATAGATTTCTAAATACTAGGACACAGTACAGAAACGACTGAGAATCACAACATCCAGGTTGATTTATAGTTTCACAAAGAATTATCACAAATGTGATTTATAGTTGTTTGGTACAGGATTCATCTAACTTTCAAGTTCGAATAATGATATTTGATGAAGCTTGAGCTCATTACTATGATCGAGGAGTAAAGAAACTGTCAGAAGAGTGAAAACATGGTGGCTCACCTCGGTCCGAAAAAACCCTTGTTCAAAAAACAATAGAAGTAGTTCTTGCTCCAAGTAATCAGAACAGGATGAAAAAACATAAGATTTCAATCATTTATGATTAACAAAGGTTCGCAAAAATTTTCTAAAGGTCGAAGGAGAACGTTGTACTATTTTTTAAAGATAATTCACCTGTGTACAAGTTTTAGCTCTGCAGAAAAAATCAACAAATTATATATTGAACCCAATGACCCCAACCCTAATTTAGCATCATCAGAGTACTTACGTATTATCCTGAAACTAAAAATGCTTCTACGAATGAAATATGAGATTGATTTAGTTACTAACAAGTACAGCAAAAATATTCAACCATTTTCAATATTTTGCTGATCCTGAAAAGGGGAAACATTGCTTACTATTAAGGAAGGCCTTCTGTACCATCTCACAATGGCGCTACACTGACGAATAAAACTCTAAATGCACGTCACTGCCTCCCAAATTACCCTCTTACTGTGAATTCCACGAATTCACCCCTCGTTTGAAGCGTTGCATTTCTCAGTTGATTTGCCGAGATGCGGGTCCGTCTAAGGAATCCCTTCTTGCATTAACATCGAGGAAAGGCAATCACGTGATGTTAGACTGTTATTAGGTCTGAGAAGGGACTGAGGTGAAGATAAAGGTGATTAAAGTATTGGATTGCTGCCGGGAGATTATAGCGGGAAGAGGGTTCCATCATGATTAGCAAGTGGTCAATTTGATTCTTAACTAGCAGTTTTTGTTGAAATGTATTCACGAGACCGGATAACCAATTTTCTTTGTTTGATCAGATATATAGAATGGAATTATCTTTCGTTTAGAAGATATGTAGGTTACTGTAAAGATACGTGGCGGCATGGCGGCGCGGTTCGATTTATTGGAAGAATAGCATGGTATTTTATTTTGTTATGCAGAACAACCGAAAGCTAAAAAATTGATTGCACCAAATTCATTATTCCATATCGCATCAACACCTGACATAACCAGCCTACCGACAGTAAAAAAGTAGAAAATGCATGAATTAATAACAGTGTTTTATTTCCTGTCACATATTCCATACATGTTCTCATTGCTCAGCAAGGCTGCAGCAGGATAGAGCTGACGTGCGGCAGAGCACCAAAAGTGTGTGAAGGATCATGCAGACATAATCCTGCAATATTATCCATAAAAATGAGGCGTCCAGGATATTAATGCTGACACAACGAATAAGTGTTAGTGAATGTATGTGTGTATTTGTTCAAGAATATGTCGGTGTGTGTGTTAAGCCAAAATTATTACATAAATACCAAAAGATAGATTCAGGGGGGTGGCAGGAACGAGGAAGAAAATGTTGATAGAAGGATATGACGTTAGGTAGAAATAATATGGAAGCGTAGGCTCAAGGATAATATGTAGGAAGGATGAAAATGATAATATCCGATGCGACAGAATAATTATATCCGAAATTTAATATATGGCTAAATTTTTTTGATAGCATTTTGATATATTGAAATCTAGTATTTATTGTTCTACAACAGTTTGAATATAGACGCGTTAGATGCTAGTCTGCCAAAAGAACGTAAGACTTCATATACTACGCACGTTCCGTGACACTGTTACCTGGGGTAGAATATGATCAAGAATTATCTGAAAAGACAGATGTCCTTTTAAACGTAAATGAAAGATTAAATTGAGTCTTGGATATTCCATTCTGGGAAGTGTTGAAAACTGTTTTTACTCCACTTCAAGATACACTGAGAAGACTAAGTGGTAAGGGTGGCAATTCGAGTGGTACGTGTAGCAATTTTAAGGATATCCCTAAGAACTTGAAGTTGTAAAATCGGTTTGACGGTAGATGATAAAAAAATTTCACTCAAAAGTACTACTAGCAACAAATAAGACGTTCAAACATCAAAATTTTGAGGTTAGGAAATGTTTTGAACTGATAACTCATACCAGGGGCCTATTGCATAATAAAATACAAGTTATGTAATACTATTAGTGAAAATAATATTAACTTGTATTTCATTATGCAACAGGCTCCAGGAATGGTCAACTTTCATGAACATGATATATACTTTCAACTTTAAAATGTATTGCGATCGACTTACAGCTCTCGGTTTTTTCACTTGAGTTTTGCCACTTAAGTTTCACCACTTGAGTAGTAAAATTCAGTATTCTCAGAGTAGATTTTAGAATAAACGTTGTCCCATAGAGACAGATCTGAGGACGTCTCAAGTCTGAGTTTATAAACATTCCTCAGGATTCATTAAATCTAAGGTTTCTAAAATTTAACAACTGAAGATGTACCAAAGAGAATTAGATGAAAATGAAAAATGAAATAACAATAACTGATAAACGAGATTTTGAGACAAAATGAAGTAGAATAGATACAAAATAAATTGTGACAAATAGTAATAGAGCCTCATATCAATTTTTATTTGGAAATAAGGAAGTTCTCAATATTAAAATATTTACATATATTTACGCTCATCACTAATTCACTGATTCACTGACTCCGTAACGCTCTAAGATAGATACATAGATATATGTTAGATACAGCAACAAATTATTTCAGTAGTCTACAGCTCAGAGATAGGGCGTTGGTCTATGCTTCGACAGGTACCAAGTTCGCCCCACGTTCGTGTGAAGTTAAAATTTTCATACCTTTTTTCTCATCAATATTACTCACCTAAAGCATCATCATTCATATTCAAGGTATTTTACGTTAGTAATCATGTGCTAAACATATCTTCTATTTGACTGACGACTCACCACTTTTCAACGGGCGCCTCAGGCGCCTTATAACTCCTAGTTCATACATAATTGTGTTGGCTTGACAAGCGAGTGCCTCTATACGCTAACCGCGGTGTTTGATGTGTGGCAAGCTAGCGCTGTCAAAACCACTCCTAAGCTCTTAGCTCACATATCCTCTTCTTTCTTGAACATTTGTAGAAAACTTCCTTACAATGTTTCAAATCTTGAAATTTTGTCGATCTACTTTGCCATTGTATGTTAGGATTCTCCAAGCCATGTAGAGTTTTTTGAAAGCTCACTATTCAGTCAGGTTGCTTGAACTTGGTTCAGACAGCTTTTACTTTGTTGAAAATATCTTGATGAATATATTTTCAATATATGAAAAGAAAATGTGAGTCATTGTCAAAGATATAGATGAAAAAATATGATAAAGAAATTTCTAAATATAGTCCGCTCAGAATAGACATTCACCCTTGCATAAATTCTCAAGAAGTTGAAAATTGATATCAACGATAGGAATACTATCATAATGGAGTTGTGGAAATTCTCCATCAATTCCATGTGCAAAAAATTTTATGCAAGGTCAAAGTTCACAAAATAGTATATTATGCTACAAGAGCCGAACGACTGTCATTTTTGTCCAGAGTAAATTTGGCTGCATTCGGTGAAGTCGAGGTCAAAGCCCGTGGCAGAGGCGAGGGCGAAGCACGAGGCGAAGACGAGGGCAAAGCCCAAGGCGGAGCTTCGAGCAGCCTAATTTGTCCGTGACAATAATGACAGTCGTTCAGTGTTCGTGTTGCATACGATACTTTTTGTAACAAGTGCACCTAAATACTTCCATTACTAAGCTTTTTAAATAAATTTGGATGTATTGAAACTATCTTATCGATTTGACAAACAGATTTTTTCAAATGCAATCACATTACAGTAAACTAATACAATAAAACATAACTTACATGATTTATTTTATTGATTGATATTTCTCACATTTTCTGTGCTATCCCGTTCACAATAAATATACACACTATAACGAACACATTCTATAAAACAAATTTCTTTCAAATATCAATTTGACATATATCAATGAAATAAAAAAATCTAACGGCATCCATGATCCATGATCTAGAATGCCATTTTCACCCAGCGGAAAAAAATATTCATTAATTCCCTGTCAGCTGAGAATTAATGAAAATTGTTACCATGGTTTGGAATTGAGAACTTTCGAAGCAGAAGTCAGCTCAGAAATAGGGTACTTTCGGTGCACGTGTTACAAAAATGGATTTTTTGAACTTTTTAGCGGAATAGTTAGTTTTATGATTTTAGCTTCAACAAAAATTGTAGATTTCTTGATTCCTACAAAAATGCTTATCACACTTTTTCTAAGATTCACAATTTCTGAGAAAAAGTCATTCTAAAGTATATTCTTCATAATATGCACACGTTTCCACGCCACCTATGAGGTACTGTACTTGGCGCATATTTTTCAACGCGGTTTCCCCGATAGGCCTACTCCATGATCGTTTTATTGAAGTTTAACATAATATTTGGTCTTCTTATTCAACTTCATCTTCTTCTGCTTCTTCTTCATCATCTTCATCTTCCTTTTGATGTTGATGTAAATTGTTCAAACAACCATACATCAGTTGCTTTGTCGTTGATGTGAAGATCATCTTCTGTTGGAGATTCAGTATTTAAACATGGTCTTGACAACTGGTGCATGTTGGTGAACAAAGTAAGCCTGATCTTCTGCAGCCCCATTTAGATTCACACTCCTTCTTGCAGTTGAGGAGCTTTTCTGGGGCAGCTGGAAGTAGAATCTGGATTGGTTCGGCTTCTGCTCATCAACATTTTTATCGAGCCTATTACCAGGTTCAAGTGTGGCTTGGTAATCAACTGGGCCCAGAATAATGAGTTTGGAAGCTAATTAATAATGTATTGAAACCAACTCACACTCTATTTCCACCTGCAACAGCAAAACTCCTTGATACTATTTTTTGCAACTGCAAAAAGGGGTGTAAATCAAAATGCGGCTGCAGAAAAGTAGGCTTACTTTGTTCACCCGCATGCACCAGCCGTATGGCCAGTCGCGCTCAAATACTGAATCTCAAACAGAAGATGATCCTTACATCAACGACGAAACAACTGATGTATCGCTGTTTGAACAATTTACGTCAATTCAGGAAGATGAGGCTTTTCCACAACTTCATTAAAATTGTATCTCTAACATTCATGTCAACTTTCAGCTTCTTGGAAATTTTTGCAAGAATACCCTTATTTTTTGGGCTAACTTGACTGGACTAATATCCAACTAATCTGCTTTATCATTATAAGGCTTATATTAACACTACATTTATTTTCAACGACCCTGATTACTGAAAAAGATCCGCATTTATAAATCAGTTTCACTTTGGTCACTGTCGGATCATTTCAGGGATGAGTTTCGCCCGCCTGAAATATTGTATTTCAAACTTATTTGAGAAAATTATCATGATATTCATTGGAAAATCTAACATAGCGTCTGAACCAAGACACTTACTACTCCACCCCATGAATATTTGAATCCCTTTAGCTGTAAACTTTCGGCAGCTTTCAAAAGAATTACAGGAATAACACGGAATTACTTGACAGTAGAAATGATAAAACACCTACATGTTTTTAACATTCTGTGTATTACTGGAAAAAAAAAGGTTTCGAATGTATTTCTCAAGTTTTACAAAAATACATCCCTGATGAAATTATTTTAATCATTTACAATGACATGTGATCCTTCAACAGGATCCGAAATATTTTCAGATCAGAGTTCAAAGCTCAATTTGTGTTTTTCAGTTTGAATATCCGGGAAAACAAATTAATATGCGAAAGCTCTATGGAAATAATTTTTTTCTACTAATTTGATATTCACCTTTGTACTCCAATGTTATGATTATTTTAATAGAATTGAAAACGCAAATAAATCACTCAAAATATAGACTTGCAATAATTCAAATTGTTTCAAATTCAATTAAAATAGCAATATAGAATTACTTTTTTGTCACATTGTTATAAAACAAATAAATTGATAAAATATGAATTAATACTTACATTGGCTGCTTCAGAATGGTAGCCCTAAAATATTGCCAATACTTGTATCTGTGAACCAGACCTAAATTAGAAGAAAAAAATCTGACGTGAACATCACGTGACTAACTTGTACATCATTGGATATATTATATATATAATACGATGTTATTTTGTGTTTCATCATATATATCATTGGATATATATAATCAAACACAAAATCTTATCGTTCCACAGTTAATCGTTTTGGATTTACCCAAGAGATTCTAAAAATCTGTCAAGTGAAATGCGCTTTCAGCAAGTCGGTTGCTATAGAAACAGTAGGCCATTATTCTTATACTACAACATTCCTAAATACTGATTCCCAAAATTCTACGACTACCAACAGATCTGAATTTATGCGCAAGATTAAAAAATAAATTCCTACTGAAGTGCACTTTCGGTCCAGTCTATTGTTATGATAATAGTAGGCAATCATTCAGATGCTACAGCAGACTGAAATATCAAATTTCAATATTCTACACCTGATCGTTTCGAATTTATGCAAAAAGTTCCAAAAGACTGTCAAGTAAAGTGCACTTCCGGCTCAGTGGATCTCAATAAAAATAGGATGTGAGCATCTAGACGGTATAAGCGTCCTAAATACTGAATTCTAACAATCTACGTTCAATCGTTTTGGATTTATGCGGAAAATTCAAAAAATGTTTCGAATAAAGTGCTCTTAGTCGATAGCAACCATAATGCAAGATGTACAACTAGATATTATGGTAGTGCCCAATACAAAATTTGAATATTCTACGACTGATTGTTTAGAATTCATGCGGAAAATTCAGAAAGTCTGTCATATAAAGTGCACTTCCGGCTCAGCCGATTGCTACAAAAATAGAAGATGACCATTTAGATGTTACAGCAATTTCAAATGCTAAATTCCAGTATCCTACGGCTGATCATTCTGGATTTTTGCGGAAAATTAAAAAAAAGTCTTAAGTAGAGTGCACTTCCGGTTTAGCCGATCGCAATCATAATGCAAGATGTACAATAAGATGTTGTAGAAGTTCTTTATACGAAATTTTGATATGCTATGGCGGATCATTCTATATTTATGCAAAAAATTTAAAAAAAGTTTCAAGTAAAGTGCACTTCTGGCCTGGTCGATTCTTACAAAAATAGCAGATAACCATTCTTATACAACATCAAGTCTAAATTCTGAATTTCAATATCCTATGGTTGATCATTCTGGATTTATTGGAAAAATTCGAAAAAAGTTTCAAGTAAAGTGCACTTCCGGTACAGACGATTGGAGCTATAATGCAAGGTGCAAAACTAGACCCTATACTAGTCTCAAATACAAAATTTCAACATTATACGTTCAACCAGTTTTGAGATTTGCGAGTTACGCACGCACAAACATACGTACCGACATCAAGCCAAAAATAGTCAAATGGACCCAGGGATGCTCAAAACGGATCTTTCCATCAAAATCTCGATATGTGAATTTTGTCGGTTCCACAATACTTGTATTTTACAAGTGAGTAAATATTGGATGTTAGCGTGTGTGATGATAGCAGGAGCAGTTCTAGACCAATTGAGCTCAAATTGTATATAAAGACATAATGCCATCGTGATTCGATTGTAATAGATTGTGATTGCTACTGACTCACAGGGAGGCCTACCAGATATAAATAGATAGGTTTTCTGCATGACTTTCATGATACTGAAGATATTAACTTGACAGTTGATTCCATTGAGACACAGTATTCTTTTATATTTATAGCCATGAGTTTGTTGTTCTTTCTTAGTTTCTCAGTAGGTATTTCTTCAAAAAACTCATGTTATGCGATCATGGATACTGTCGGAAAAGTATTAGGACAAGGCATGACTAATTTCTCTCATTTTTGACTGAGGAAGTGAGGAAATCTAAGCTTAGTATTGAAATTTATTGATTATAACTTAAAATATTGTCCTCTCATATTCCACATCATCGTCCCTTATGTATACAGATTCTTTCAGTCTTCAAATACATTCCAATTAATTTTTCCATCAAGTAATATTACACTGCCCAAATACACAATCTTATTCACTCGAACATCAAAACTGTAATATAACCAAATCTCACATTTCTAAAGCTCTTGTGCTCTGCTATGTCAAGTAGAAAAGCAGTCGAGCTGAAATGATAATGTATCCTCAAAAAAGAATAGACTGGAAACGTAATATATTCCTTCTTTATTGCGATAGACTATTCAATATTACATTTTTTATTATACATCAAATGAAACGAATTTCGCTAACATATAAGGTAAATATATACAACGAATTAGTTGCGAAAATGTGCTTTTTTACATAGTGCTTTAGATATTTCCATTTATCTTAAAAGGGAATTTATAACTTAACATAAGATATTGACACGTTATCGTGTCCATCAATTATGGTGTATTTAGTTTATGATTTATTTTATTCTTTTAACTTAATTTTCTAAATAAATATATCACAGATAACAGTTTTTCAATAAATGTAATAATTATAATAACTGACTACAATTGTCATCTTAATTAGGTAATCACAAAAAAAAATTGTACATAGAATCGTAGAAACAGATTTGAATTTTCATGCAAGTAATGTCAGAAAACAAAAATACAGGAATAACGATATGATTAGAATTTAAATATGCTTTCGATTTCTTCAGAATTATCTGCACAAATAAAGCAAGACACAATCATGAAGTTTTGTGTACATATCTGTCCCAACGATTCCATAATCATTTGAAACACTGAATCATCATCAATCAATTATCACGATTCAAATAAGAAACATGAAAATAGTTTATCAATATAATTTGAACAAAATTCGAACAAATGTGCGCCGGTATATTTATTTCAATCCAAACTCATGAGCAGATATTCATCAAAACAGTTTTCAATTGTACACTTTCTATGCTTCCGAGGTTTTTGGAATAATTGGAAAAATTAGCTCAGGAACAAAGTGTGATTCAATCAAGAAGTCATAACAAATTTCATGACTGAAATAACATACGGCTGAATTTTGTGTTAAATAAGAGAGTATCAAATTGAAATTCACTGAAAATAAGGGAGTATGCTTTTTTTTCCAATAGAAGCAGCGAAATCCAACTCTACAAAGTACAATAAAAAATTCACCTGTACTATTTCGGTCATGAGATATTTTGAAAAATATCTGGTCCTTAGATAAATGTACCACCGCTTCTTACTAACCTATTGTGATGATATTCAAGACAAATATTTTTATGATTATGTACAAAATTTATAAAACCTCCAACATACTGCTACCAATAAAAACACAAGTCCTCGGTGAAAACTTTGAATCGAAGCTGCAACAAAAGAAACACATTAACATCATGAGGAAAATTGCGAATTTATCGCGAGAGAATTACATTTTTCCAGTGGGACTCTTTAGAAAATAGCACTCATAAATTAAACAAGATTACAGATATGCAAACATTTTTATTACTGTTTTTGAATTTTATGAGAGAAATTTTCATCTTATTATTTAATAATATGCTGAAAGTAAGATTTTTTAAGAAATATTTCAATGAAGAACAGATTTTTATACGAAGAATGCCATATTAGACGGAACATGAATGGAAGTAATGGGCCCACATCTAGAATAGATGTCCCTTATGATTGAGACAATTTTTAAGAGAGGACGTAACTAGCAAAATGAAATTTTGTCTATGGCACTGAAACGGTGGTAATCTACAGCGAATCTGTTGGTCCTAATGTAAGTAGTAACGCTATAGGTATTAAAACTTATTCTCATCATAATTGTAGCATGTCTAAGAAAAAAAGCTGTAGGTTATTATACATGATGTTGACTATGTCGTGTTAAAATTATGACAGCAAATATCACAACACGGGGACAGCGATTTAATGTTATATACGTATTAAGTTAGCTTAGTTAGTTCCTTCCAACTTCTCTTCAAATTTAAAAACAATTAGATATGAAATTCATAGTCCAAAATCCGACTGCATCAAGCTATTCCAGACAGAGTAAACAGACTATTTTTCAGATTGGTAGACACTTTAATTGCTTAAGATGACACAGGGTTTTATATGTACCAAAACTTGACTGAGATATATTTTCGGTATTGTTTGCAGTCCTTTCAACAACCTAAGGTTGAAATTCATACCAATCGGTAAATGGCACATAGATGAAAAATATGTGCAGACGCTTCTGTATACTTGTGGTAACCTCAATAGTATTTTGCAATTCAGAGCTGCTGCCAAACTTCCGATCAAGATCAACCGGAGGCCTAACATCCTTCACCATTTGGCTTGGATTTTAACCTTTTGTTGTTCAGGATACTGCCAAAAACATAGAAAGTTGCTTGTTTTACAATACTTCGATCGGAATTTATCTGCTTAATCTGTCAGCGGGCATATTCAGACCCGTCTTTCCCACTGGGTACTCTGGGCACGTGCCCAGGGCCCCGCAATCGATAGGGACCTCCTAGTTTCTCGATAAGAGCGAAGGAATCAAACATACATGATTTTCGCCGCTATTCTCGCTGCTGGTTTAGGACAAAATGGATGCATAAGTGGAGTGTTGTGAGAATACCTATCAAGGTTGATAAGATTGTGATTGAAATTCGTCCAATTTTTCAGTAGTCTATGTTCAATTTTGGCTAGAATATAGTCAAATGTGTCTATTATAACAAAATAGTGCTCTGTCAAGGGCATAGGAGCCCCATTATCACAATGTGCCCAGGAGATCTATTCTAATTCGATTTAGTGACTTTGAAGCCGCCATATTTAGCAAATTAGATACGTTCACCCTCTACCAACTATTAAGAAAGTAGGTGTATGACGTCATTTGAGGCGACCAGTCGCCAAGAGAATGGCGTTCGTTGGCGATTGCTACGGAGCAGTTGAGAAGTAAAATGGCTTTAGTCGCTTACTATTTGCGCATGTGCTATTAGACGCGAACGTGAATATAAGAATTTTCAAATATATAAAGAACGCGCCGGTACTATTTGATGGCCCTTTGTGAGTCGATTTCTTGAGCTCCTTGGCGAAAATCAGTAGAAAGTTAAGTATATTGTTTTGGTTCTTATTCTTGTATTAGGCTGAACAAACAAAACTCAAAATGCCAACATAATACTGTAGTCAGTTCCATCTAATACCAACATAGAAAACAAAGTTCCCCATACATGTTTTTATTCTGTGACGTCATTGCTTTGGCGACTGCTGCCAGTCGCCTAACGGTCGCTTAGGGCCTTGTCCCACCAAAGCTGCGCGACAGCGATACGATTCCAACATGACACAAGTAGGGCCTTGTCCCACCAAAGCTACGCGTCGTTGTTGCGTCGCAGTCGCGTAGCTTTGGTGGGAAAAGGCCCTTAAAATTAGAATAGGTTTCCAGGGACTCCAATAGGTGAAAGACGGCCCTGGGCAGAAAGGTTATTAGTAACCAGTCAGTTGTTTCTTGAGTTATGAAACATTTTGGATCCAATATCAACTGCATAAAATTAAAGGATCTAGGATGGAAAATGAAGTTTCAAACTCTGCTCTTGCAGCTTTCATTCTTCTCCCATTAACGACCGGTTTCGTCAATTTATTAAATCTTCAGGCTAGAAGATTTCAAATAGGGTATATTCATGAATCTATTTTATATTTTCAATCCACTGTTTACATCGTTATAACATAGTAAAAAATATGAATTATGTTTAAAAGTGCTGTAATCAAGTTTAAAAAAATATTTAAAATTGAGAATAATTTTGAGCTGTTTAAACGCCGCCATTTTCGAGCGCTCTATGGATGACGTCAAATAACATGTCCAGTGACATTACAGTCCATTGTTTACTACACAGGTGTTTTCGTTCTCAACTTATTTCAGCATTAAAAAAGGTCAAAAGTCAGTTTATAAGTATTGCATTGTGCCTGAATGCAAAATACTATCAGAAATATACCTGATAAAGTCTTTTTTCCAATCCAGTCAGGTTTCAAAATACGTAAGAAATGATGTAAGATTATCAGATAAGTTGAAATGTCAGAATAAACTCAATGATCGTTCCACAAGACGATCGCGGTGTTGGCGTTCATGATAAATACGTCATAGATGACGTCATTGAGCTCCCTACGCTCGCGATTTAAAGGTGGGTCGAAGCGATCGTTGCGCTCATTTTTGAAGAAATCGCCAAGAAGTCCAAATTAAATAAGAAGATGCCTTTCCAATTTGTACTTTCGATTCCAAGCTATGTCAATTGATTCAAGATTTTCCATTTGTCATATAACAGATAATTTCATGGTCTCTCATTATCATTATTCATTATTCAAGAGCGATTAATTTACACAGGTATATTGGATTTATTCCATTCGTATATCCTTTTTGCTACAGGTCAATTTAATCTTATTAATGATTTACTTTTCGATTCTAACCAAAAATTGTCAGTTTATTTGACATTCAGCAAACACTCGCATCATTTCACTTGAAGCACCAGCCACATCGACCATGTGTTAGTGGAACAGCAAAAACAGCGGTCGTGAGCGTGAGCGTTGCTGTCATTAAGTGGAACGTACTCTAAATATGATTAGTTTTAGCAATAAGACTCAGTGTATGTATGCGGCTCCGTTTACAGCTCATCATATTTCGGATAGTATTTATTAAAATAGCGTACATAATGTGTTATCATTGAATGATTACTTTGCAGTGTTCACTTTTTTTACTTCAGTGGACATAAAATTTGGATTTGAAAGAAAATGAGACGACATCATAAATAGATCTATTTTTGACAGATTATCCAATTGCGCTTTTACAAAACCACTGTCTTAAATGATTTATAATCTCACTAGGACGCTAAAATAACACTTAAACAATAAATGAATTCACAACACATACGTTATTACTATGTTTTCAAATCAAAAGCCTGCAATGCCATACAAATGTAAGCAGTATTAGTAGTATTTGACGTCACATTCCGTTTTAACCAATGGTGTTGCGTTTTAGAACTTTGAATTTCGCGCGCTTAATTTGCATTTTTATTTATTTATTAATTTTGAGCAATTAGAGAGATATTAAATACCAAAATGATGGTTCAGTACAAAAGCCCGGCCAATATAAATTCGGGAAAAAAATATTTGAACCAAATCTGAATTTCATGCATATTCCCTATTACAGGAGACTCACCAAAATGCAAAATTTGAAATTTGACAAACTCATATTAATTAAGATGAGTTTTGCAGGTAACTTGACTTGAACAGATCAAACAATTGAATTTTTTGTCTGCGACTTGACATGAACAAACCGAACAATTGGACTTCCTATCTGCAATGGGAATTGACAAGTCTGTTCAAGTTAAGTCGCGTGCAAAAGAAATCACAATTACATGAGTCTGTCAAATTTCATACCTTTCCTTCTACTAAGTCTACTGAAATTGAAATCTCTTCAAATTTATTTATCTATTTATTCATTCATTTATTTCATGGCCAGTGACAGATGGTCGTTATTCTCCAGTTCACAATCGAAATAAGTATTTTCGAAAATTAAGAGTCCTTTTTCGGAGTCTTTAATTCATTGGAATATACCGTTCCGACATTTGTTTGCCGGAAGTGTAATTTGAAGGTGGTAACGTAGATTATACCACTTAATTATTTATTTTTGATATCTACTGAGCTTATCTACTCGAGAGCTTGAAATTGATACCAAACTAGACATCATTTAAATGATTTGTGGAAGAAATAATTGACAATCGTTTAAATATCCTTTTTATTCCCATAGGAGCTTTAATTTGAGAGCAAACACGATAGAGACAAATTACTTATTCAAAAACAAACAATTCACGAACGTTTGCATGTGATGTCAAAATATGAGTGATAATAATTCCAATTCCACACTATGATTCTGGTGGTTGACGAATTTTTTAATAATCCAAATTTTAATAATAACAAATGAACCACTGATACTTTTGGAAGATGTTTTTTGCGAATGTTATGTCAAATCATTCAAGGATAAGTTTTAGTTATCTTATATTTTATGACAAATGCTACTGTTTATAAAATAAACACAAAAAACTAAAAAGTTCAATCAATAAAGTTTTGGTATCACTGGTTGAATAAGCTCATCCACGAACTTGAACCTAGCTGTTTGACGAAAAACTTAAATAAAAAATTTTAGTCGAAAATTCGTACGCGTTTTCAAGTTACAGACCGAAAGACCGCCTTTTTTTAAATATGTTTCTCGGGTTCAGTAGGGTCTAAAACGTGAAGATTCTTCAAAATCTCGAACTGTCAAAAAAATGTTTACAATACTTCTCCTATTATATTATAAATCGGGGAGATAAAAAGAGAACTTAAGTTAAAAAAGAGCAAAGCTTGAGACTATACTTCTACATCCTGGATGTTCTCTGATAACTTTCTATTCAAAATACTTTACTGGGTGCAACATTTTAATCAATATACTTTTCACGTGAGATAGTATCAAAATTTCATACTCTGCGTTTGTTTTATCACATGACCGTTACGTTCCAATTTCAACCATCAAGTTCCGTCCTGCAAACTGATTTCAAAGAAGAAGCACTTGTTAACGAAAAAATTCCAATAATTTCTCCGAAAAAATCTAAATAGCACAGGAATTTGGATCTTCGACCTCTCACTTTCCAAGGAGCTATTAACTACACCTTGTTGTCCCTGTCCAAATTAGTATTTTGTGTCTAACTTGCTGGTAATCAGCAGGACATTAATATTTTTGGCAAATAGTTAACTCTCAAAAATACCGAGACTACAGAAAGGATTCTCGGGGATTAGATTTCTTGCATTTATAAATTGCAGTTAGGAAATTTAGCTCAAAGTTTCTAGTGCTTTGTGAACAGAAATGCATTTTTATGTCATTTTATGTCATGTGTATGTAGGAATCGTACAAATAATCCGATTTTTTCAAGAAGCACATACTTTTGTAGTTTGAACAATAGAATAATTCCAAAGCTAAAGTTTCCCTTTATCAAACAAATATAAAATTTCTAGCGCAAAAGGTAATGATTCACTACAATCACATGTTCGCGATAAAAGAGTTTTCTTTGTGTATTGTAATACGTTTTTCATTCTGATATTTCCAATTAAAATTGAGGCGAATGTCTCCCTTAATACCACTCTCTTTTTTTACTTCACGTTATTCCTAGCAATTTATTGTGATATTCTATGTTGTAATGATTCTTTTGAACAAACGAGATAAAAAATTGTGGGGACAAATAATACATAAGGAACAATACACATCATTAAAAGGATATGGGCCTATGTTCTTTGTATTAACTCTTCCATAGAAAGTACTTTGGGTTCGTATAGTAAAAATATATGTAAATATCACAATCTCAAGCTTGAGCTTAAATAATTGGCCAATTCCAAAATGTAATGCATACGGACTGTGTGTTTTGAGGAATACTTGATAGAGCATTTATAATACTGAATATCCTTACATAAGCTTGAACGACGTTTAACTTATGTAAAAAGAAGGCTTCTGCCAACCAAAAACCTGATTTTCACGGAAGAGAATAAAAAATATGCTAGCAAACTATTTGCCGATTTGTTAACGGATTGTTATGATTTTTGGTTTGATAAACATGGACAATTTTTCTAGCTAGTAGAAGAATAAACATGATTACAGAGCTATGGCTTAGATTGATTGCTGGTTGAACGTTGGCTTAGGATTCGTGTTGATCATATTTGAGAAGTTAGCGTGATTCCTACTCATGTATGTATGTAACGAGTCATTAACAATTTCATACAATATGCACTTCATAAGTCAAAATTAATGATAAAAATCAGAAGCGATTTCAAAAGGAATTGTGTATGCTAATCCAAAGTGGCTGTGTATGTGCCTGAAGGTCTAAATTTCTTATTATATCGATTGTCGGCTCCTGATTTCTGCTAGTAAAGAAAATGTTACCTTTTCCATTGAGCCAGTGGAGCTTTTGATTAGCAAGGACGTTCCGCTGCTGTGGAGATGGCGGCTGCAGGAGTCTAGCGATGGCGGGTGGAGCAACTAATGGTTCAGCAGGAACACCAGGGGGAGGCTGCGCCACGCAGACAATACGCACCAGGAACTCCGGCGCCGGGAAATGACGCCGTTCAGCATGAAAACGCAAATCTCGCCAAACGGTCACCATGCCTTGTGCATCAGGCACACCAGCGCGCTGCATTCCCACACCTAGACCACTGACCACAGCATCGTTGACTTTCCACACAAGAGATGGTGCCGGATCAGCCGGCGCCGCTGTGCAATTCACAAGCACCAAATCACCCAGGGAATACACTGCTTGTAATCCATCAATGTGAGGTGCTTTTCGTCCCACTGCAGCCACTGTCACATTCTGTGAGCGGAAGCCAACTCGGAACTTGGGTGCCTCCGTCGAAACCTCGCACTTGTAGGCGCCGCTGCTGTGCGCTGTGCTGAGGCGAGCTAACTGCACCTGACATGAAGTTTCGTGACATTCTAGTGAGGCTTCTGATTCTAGGTGTACTCCTGCCACAGGAAATGAAATGACGTGGGGCTGCTGTCTCGGCGTGTATCGAAAAAATTCTTGCTCGTCTTTGTACCATTTAACGGAGTAGAGCTCTTCACCACCCATATCGTATTTGCATCCTAATGATAACGAATCGCGGGGATCTACCCATGGAGGAACGTTGAGCTCTGTCACTCTTATACCACACACTTTACCTGCAAACAAAAATTGCAAATTAATTTTCCAATTTTTACTTAACCGTCTACGAAACTCATCTCCCACTTCATCATAATTTGTATCCAATTAGGATTACGTACAAATATATGCTCATCTCACAAATCAAATCAATAACTTGAGTTTTTCAATACCATTGGATCGAAAATCAGAGGAAGTGTTAATTCGAACTACAGAGCAGTTTTTTGGCGATAACTCAAAAGCTTCCATTTGTTTTTGCACGGTCTACATCTGTTACATTGCAATCCCCAAATCGTGCATGTGTATAGGTGTGTTGCTAACGCGTCATTGCTTGCATCACATTTCGCCCCAACAGACCACTATTTTCACCCCAAATCGACTGCCAAACCGCCGTACAATATCCCGTCATCCCTGCGATCTTTTTCATCCCGTATATCACATCAAAGAGAATTCGGTTAGAATGTAATTGCTCGATGGACGTAGCTGATTTGGAAAAAGTAAAAAAGGCGTAAACTGGAAGAGACTTTTGAAGCCCTTATGAAGAAAGGTTCAAGAAAGAAATGATAGAAAAAGATTTCAGAGAGAAGGAGATGGCTTTTGTATTTTGTATGTGTACATTTTGTTTTTATGCCAATATTGGCAATATCATCAATAAAGTAATATCATGAGATATTGCTTATTTCTAATATCTTTTCCCTCTAGGACCCCATAACTTTAAAGAAAGCGATACTTCAATGAAAATAGAATTTCTCAATAGCATAACAGCATAAGGAAATGATTACAAATTTTCAGAACCCTATATGAACGTATACATCTTTTCATAGCCAATTAGGTGTTGGACTCGTGCTTCTAGGTCATAATGTGAATAATTTCTCCAAATTTGTACTGGAAATAGAGAAATTCATGCTGTTCGATTAGATTTTCGTTGGACAGTCCTTCCAGCTCACATCTTACAGTCATCTTTCGGAGTATTAGGTCAAGCTTCTGCAGAATATCAGATCAACATGGATCAATAAATAAGATGCAAATATCCGGAATTTTTCAGGTGGATACTTTTTATGCGACTCTAAATGCGTTAAATTCAAATTGCAAAGCGTTAAATGATATGTGAAGGCACACGTTTAGAAGAGAGAAAGCGTGAGTCACGCATGCATTTGGACATGTCTTAAGGCTATGCAAAGCCATGTTTTTCAGAGTTCTATGCACTTTTGAATATATGGAGCAGAAATCTAAGTCAGCTCGTTCATAATAAACATATAAATAAGAATGTTACTGAATAATCAATAATAATAACGTGATATTTGACACACTTTGAATGTTTGTCTAGTCTGCTGACTAATTTTCATTTCTATTCATTACCTGTCTTTTTGTATTCCTACATATTTGCAGATTCAAGAAATATAATCGGAATAATTCCAAGCGGGCAATGTTCTTATATTTTAAAATGAAATATCTTCCTAACAATTAAAATTGTATGAGTTTCATCAAAGAATCCCCAATAAAAAAGTTTGTTTGTTCCGTATTGTTTATTTAAATTTGATGAACAATGCTAATTTTCTCTTAATTTCCTGAAATGAAACGAGATGCATTG
This sequence comes from Dromius quadrimaculatus, assembly GCA_963989225.1. Taxonomy (NCBI): domain Eukaryota; kingdom Metazoa; phylum Arthropoda; class Insecta; order Coleoptera; family Carabidae; genus Dromius; species Dromius quadrimaculatus. The sequence goes on along the minus strand of OZ022325.1, from coordinate 9,784,358 downwards.
TGCTTATTAGATTTCAAGCTTAATTAAAAAAGCTTTCTTCGGTAAAGCATAAATTCGAAACATTACTAAAGAATGAAGTTCTCAAGATATCCGCAGATATATTTTCAGATAATATTCATTCCAATTCTTTGATATCCTCCATCTCTCCTTTATTTTCAAGCAACAAGATGATCACAATTATACAATCTGAAACTGTTTTCTCATTATCCAAATTTCTGTTTCAGATGATGGATAATAACACCTATGATAGATTTTTTTTTAGTTAGATTCTTATATAACTTTTGTTACGTATTGGACTTATTTGGCAATAAATTTAGGTAAAAATACCTAAAATTTTATCTAATTTTGGGGTGTATGAAAATTTCATCGTTCATTTTTCACAAATCTTATTATAGAAGAAGAAGTATTCTTAATATTCAATACATGCGAGAGAACAGTTTTATGACTTAGTTTTTACATATGAATTTGTTACGATGGTCATAATATAATTATTGATAATGAGTAGACTACTCCTCTTCCCAAAGATGAATTGCCAGAAGCCGTTCTTTGCCAAATCAACTAAGTATGACGTCTATCTGAAACTCTATTTAGCACTTCAGGCAAACATTTTTTCGTACACTATTTTTCGTACAGAATTTTGTATTCGTTATTTTTTTTCGTGGCATGCTGTCTTTCCAGCACATTTCAAAATTTTGGTGGTAATGTCCGTTTTGAACATCCCTAAATCCATTTTGACTATTTTTGGCTTGATGTCAGTACGTATGTATGTGCATTCGTAGCTCGTAAATCTCGAAACTTGTCGAACGTATAATGATGAAATTTTGTATTTAAGACTTGTCTAAGGTCTAGTCTAGTACCGGAAGGGCACTTTACTTGAATCTTTTTTAAAATTTACCGCATGAATCCAAAACGATTGACCTTAAGATTTAAGATTGCTGTAGTATTCAAATAGTTATTTTTTATTTTTGTATCAATCGGCTGGGCTAAAAGTGCATTTTATTCAACAGACTTTACAAATTTTCCGCGTAAATTCGAAACAAACAGTCGTAGGGTATTGAAATTCAAATAGTTAATTTCTCAAGGCGAATTTTCACTTGTTCTACTTCTTGAAATTAAAGAGCTGATGCGGCACAAATTGACTGATAACTTTTTATCATGCTAGTGATCTTGTATGATCCTTTCAATAACTGAAAACTCAAGGCTCTAACACCTTCAGCTTGCTTTATTGTTACTGTCCTACCTACAGATTTTTCTAGCTCAAATTCTCTATACCAGCGGTAAGTCTTAGCAAAAAGAAGGGCTTATAGGCTAAAAATTAAAACCAAACTCTCCTTACAATCATATTTATTCAACTTATTTTCAATTATTAGAAATCATGACTTGAGAATGGTTTTTGGCTAATAATAATAATAATAATAATTTATTTAATTCTGAAGACACAGTATCCCATATCGAGATAACAACATAGCTTCTAGTTATCATTTAAGCAAAATTAAATCAACCTAAAATTTGAAACTCATCTTCAGATGACAGATAAATGACTAAAGACTAAACAAAGAAAAAATATATTGAAAATTTGACTTGGACATCACGTGACTTACTTGTAGATCATTGAATATATTTTTTTCATATAATAATACGATAAATCAAACACAAAATCGCATCTCTACACGGCTAATCGTTTTTGGATTCATCCCAAAAATTCTAATAATCTGTAATCTAAGTGAAGTGCGCTTTCTGCCCAGTCGGTTGCTATGAAAACAGTAGATCATTATTCTTCTGCTACAAAATTCCTAAATACTGGTTTCCAAGATACAACGGCTAGCAGATCTGAATTTATGGGCAATAATGAAAAAAAAAAAAAAAACTAAAGTGCACTTCCGGTTCAGTATGCTGCTATGAGAATGAAAGGCAATCATTCAGATGTTAGAGCAAAATTTCAGGATTATACGTTTGACAGGTCATTAGATTTGCCAGTTACGAAGGTATATAGGCACATACGTATCAACATCAAGCCGAAAACAGTCAAAATGGACTCAGAGGTGCTCAAAGAAGATATTTCCTTCAAAATCTCAATATGTGAATTTTGTCGGTAAGTTGAAAGCATTCCAGCTTCGCAATGCATTGTGGAAAACTTATCTACGGTGGCGTCGTCAAACGTATGTCGTGGATACTATGTAACATGCCTGAATTCTACCAATTCGACTGTTATTCAAAATTAATTGTAACACAGTTATTAACTTATTGTTGATCGACAAGATTCTTGAAAAATGGAGACAATTGTGACAAGGGAATAATTTAGAATTTTTGGCAGTTCATTAGATAATGATCGATAAAAACTAATCGATTGAGTTACAAAATAGCCCGAATTATAAGAGTAGTTGAGAAAATCTATATACATAATTATTCAATTTAATTGAATATCTATTGGCAGGGCCATCTTTAACCTATTGGAGGTCCTGGGCACATTAGGATAATGGGGCTCCTATGATCTTGACAAAACACTTTTTATATAAAATAGACAATTTTTATTACATCCTAGCCAAAATAGAACAGACTAACTGAAAAGTTGAACGAGTTTCAATCACAATCTCATCAATCCTCATAGGCTTTATCACAAACACTCCACTTATAAACAGTTCAGTATCCATTTTGTCCCAAATCACTAACGAGAATAGCGACGAGAACAAGAATGTTTGATTCCTTCGCTCTTATCGCTTGTTACAGGGGTGTTTTTTCGCATTGCTCTCTCCTCCAGTCTCACCTGTGCGATGTTTTATTGAAATGCGTGTTTGTATTCGCCGCTCTTCTCTTCCCACTTATCGTCGCTGGAATCGCCGCTCCACTATGTCGGTCATGTTCAGTTTTACGCCGCTATTGAAATCCTGCGAGTAATAAATAGCGGTTATCGTTTGATAAACTGGTAGATGATAGGAACTAGGGGACAACTATTGATCGCGGGGCCCTGGGCATGTACCCAGTGGGAAAGAGAGGCCTGTCTATTGGGTTAATTGCGCGTATAATAATAACGTGACGAAAATTTATTTGAAATATTTTTATTACATTCTCACCCACAGTAAAATTTTCAGAAATAGAGTAAACATTATTTGATTCCCAAAATACACTTTTGGGCAACCGCTTGCCACATTTCCCTTAATGCATTGGAAAATTATGATACTTTCTTCAATATTACATTACAAGAAATAATAGTGCTACTTCTGTTCTCTTAGTCTCAATAATAACTATAGCGTCAGTTTTATAGAATTCAAAAAAAAAAATTGAAATAAGTGTATCAAAAAATCAATATCACAATGTTTGAAAAATTTCTGAAATAGCTACAAACAATACCAAATGTGAAGAATAAAATTGAAACAAATGAAAACAAACGTTATTGAGGCAATGTTTGACCTGGTTTCCAGATATCCATTACAAACAATAAAACAGAAAACTTCAATCTTTTGCTTCAAGTTGATTTATGCAGAAAGAGCTATTAAAAGAATTAAATTAACCGTAGATAAAAAGAGAATTTTAACAGACCCGTCTACAAAAAAATACCAGTTCTCAAAGCGAGAATAGTTTTAATATGAAGCAAAATTTGCATACAGAAATCTCAGAATAAAAAAATTCAAGCCGTCAAAATAGTCCGTTTCTGTATGAAGAGAAGATGGAAAGAAACATGAGCAGAGCCGGCATAAAGCATAAAGATATGAACTCCGGTAAAATCCGCTTAGCGTGACGTATGAATATGAATATCATCAAGTGGTTCTCTTTGTTTGAATTATCATTTATTTTATTTTCTAACCGTTGTTAGAGAAGGCGGGATTACCAATTTTCCTTTCAGTTCTTTTAAAATATGTTCGAGTATAGCTTTAGCAGACATAATCCTTTTTTGATGATCATGCATCATTTGGAATGGTCCAATAAAGTTCCGTTAAGATCTGATAGGGGCTCCAATAGCAATATGAATGATCTCAACTAGACCATCATTCTATGTCTTTATTACATTATTAATGAATAATCTCAATTATTGACTTCAAAGGCGAAACAAAATGTACACACCTAGAAATCAGATGATAAAATAGATTTTTTAGAAAAGTAGAGCAAATTTTCCATTGGTATAACATGCTCTGCAGGTGTTACTAACTCCGGTCCTGATTTAAAATCCTAATAAGAATAGAGAGCTCCAAAAGTAAAAGCGTAATCATAAAATTTTATGTCCTTATAAAGTTCATTTTTAGTTTTATATTTTAGTTCTGTTAATGTACTTGTTGGGAATCATATTTTACGATTAAATATAACGGTACTAGAGATAATTTTAATAGCCACTAAAATATGCTACGTGTACACAGATACCGCCAAGGGAAATTTGATGTATCCAGGGCAATATTTCCATGTTTATCTAACTAAATGTTGTTCTCAAGATGACGTATGTAACTCATAAAATGGTACAGCGATATTGGCCTTTGTTGCGTGTCAGAAAATCATGACACATATAATTTGAAGTTATTTTGAAAATCTAATTATTTAGACAGTAGGTGGAAAGAAAATATAGTTAGGAATCACATAATAAAAGACTGATCCGTTTCCTTTAACAATAAATTTTATAGGTATCAAAACAGCTCTAAAAATATTGTTGGACACGAAACAATTTCAACCCCTCTGGAACATATTTCCAAAAAACACAAAAACGCATGCTACTGCTACCTTGGGACATTAAATCTCTCTCCTGTCCAGTTTTTATTTTGTCTTTCCGCGTTATTAAATGTCTAGTTTAACGTTCTGTGACGTGGCGTGACGTAGCGTGACGTAATTTTCGTTCAAGGTCGAATGGATGGATGGACATTCCGTAATTCCTGTTTAGCAACTTTGTAATGTATCTAAAAATGAGCTTTGAAACACTTTGGTCTACTTCCTATATATAATTTCATCCAGGTGCATAAAACATTTGAAAACCTCAATTTTTTCTAAAAATTTTGACAGATTATCATCAAACGCTAAAACTCCAATTCTCAATATTATCAACTTTTCTTTGGTACTCAAGAGTGACGAAAATTGATAAAGCGAAATAAATTATTGTTCATTGCGTGTTAAAAGCCGCATTCTTCAATTTCCAATTTACGCTCCCTTCATAGAATGAATCCAACACGAAAATTCACTAGTTCAGACCCTATTTAATTACATTTCCCCCTGTTACATTGAAAGGAAAAGTTACCAGCAGGTTTCTCATAGATATACATTCAGGGGAGAGTATTGGCAGAAATATTGGAGTAGAGTTCTTGTTTGCTGATTGATTTTTTTTGGTTTATTTGTAATTATGTTTGAACAACCTAGTCTTTGACAATCGGTGCTAAATCTTGTTTGGGGTTTGTTAGTAACAAATACTTTAAAGCAATAGTCGGTTGACATTTGGTAAAACTGAGTTTAACATTCTTATTAGATAAGAATTAATATTAGAGTAATAATATCTAAAATGAAATTTTGATTGATTGATAATGTTCCTCATTGTTACAGATTTCTTCGAGGATTTCTCCAGCATCTGCTAGAAGAAGAATGGTATGTCCATTTTTTGATCGATATGTGATAATATATTGTCACAAATATGAAATATTTGTAGTAATCAAGTCACATAATTATTTATTTGAATTCGCTGTAACTGTAATCCTAATTAGTATTGACGAGGTCGATGTTCAATTGTTGGACATGATTGACAGGCTATGGTCACTAGATGTTCGGTGGCTGCCAGGCAACAACTGTTAGACAATTGAATGCTGGCCCATTGTCGGCTTAGGTATATAAGAGCGCGAGCTAAGAGAGGAATTCATTCAGTGATTCAGTACGAGTAACTGTGAGCGATATAGTGATCATATAAGTGTATAAAGTAAAAATTTGTAGTGCAACCTGTGATTATAAATTATTTATAATGAAATTTGTGACAATATGAATTGCATGAATCCTATTACTTTTTTAAGCTATTAGATTCTTGGATAAGGTATAGCCATTATATACGAATTGAATACCATAATTTGTAACTAAAAGAGACGTCATCATCTCTAATGAAAATCAGGTTATATTCAGTGGTGTAGTGGAGCAGGGACGCATGGGAACGGCGTTCCCACACTGGTTTTCCAAAGCCTCCATCATCCATATCATTTAATGAATTACTGAAGACTCAGCGTCTATCAGCGAGCTCAGATACATCCTAATCTATGCTCTTTGGCTATTGTAGGCATTCTAGTAAATCATATAAACACGACTTGCCTTGAAATTTGACAAATATATTTAGCGTTCCCACACTGGAAAATTCATCAAGTATATTTAGCGTTACCACACTGGCAAATTTGCCACTACACCACTGGTTATAATGTAAGAGATTATTGCTGAGAAGAACATGAGTCCGTTAGCAAAGGTGAAGAAAATTGGTAATAAGATAGCCTACCATCAGAATATTATATCTGTGTGTGACTAAAAGCTTCCGTCAACTCAATATCAAATAAAATTCAAATGATAAACTGTTCTGAAAAAAGGTTTTCTTCGAGAAATGCCATACTGAAGATATTTTAATAAGTACTATCTACATAAAGTGTTCATTTGAATGAATAAGGTGACAGCGTATGCTTCAAAATATTATTTAATCATACAAAAAGCTCTGTGCAGCAATATATTCACATTACATACTCGTTACGCATACCTTTTGTCATACTAAACTAATGTGACTTTGATAACAAGACTATATCCATGTTTACATATCTCATATATTGAAATGGATATGGAATATAATTTCCAGGAAGCTTTCTCATTACAAAATTATAATTGAATTTATTTTGAATAACCAGAAAAATATTTCGCGCGGTAACTCAGTAATACCTGCTTTGTATAGAAGATGTAAACAAAAATATCAATAAATATGTTTTATTGGGATATAAGCTCTGTACATTAATTAGAAACACAACGTTTCGACAGCAAAGTGCTGCCTTTTTCTTTACACTTGAAAAAGGCAGCACTTTGCTGCCGAAACGTTGTGTTTCTAATTAATGTACAGAACTTATATCCCAATAAAACATATTTATTCAGAAAATGAGTTCTGAAAAGTTTTTTCCTTTATTAAAGATATCAATGATTAAGAATAAAAGACAAGGCATATTTCTACTTACTTGTGCAAACTACAAGAATGTATTGTGAAAACAACAAAATCACATTTCCAAATTTTGATGGAAATATCCGTGTTAAGCATCCTTTTTTCCATTTTGACCATTTTCGGTTTGACGTCAGTACGTATGTATGTGTGTATGTGCGTTCGTAACTCGCAAATCACAAAGCCCGTCGAATATATAATGTTGAAATTTTGTATTTAAGACTGGTCTAGCTGTGCGCCTTGCATTATGTTTGCAATCGTCTGTACCGGATATGCACTTTACTTGCAACTTCTTTTGAATTTTCCGCGAAAATTCAGAATTATTAGTCGTAGGATACTCAAATTCGGTATTTGAGATTGCTGTAGCATCTAAATGGTTATTTTCTATTTTAGTACTAATTGACTGGGCCGGAAATGCACTTCATATAACAAACTTTTCGAATTTTCCACATAAATTCAAAACAATCAGTCATATAATATTAAATTTTCGTATTGAGCACTTCAATAACATCTTGTTGTACATCTCGCATTATGAGTGCAATCATCTGTACCGGAAGTGCACTTGATCCGAAACATTTTTCAAATTTTTCGCGAAACAATTGGACGTAGAATGTTAGAATTCAGTATTTTAGACGATATAGTATCGTCTAGATCTGAGATGGCGAACCTATGACCCGCGGGTCAGACACCGACCCACTCAAGCTTTTTGACTGACCCACGAGCTGATTCTCATGAACACATTTTTATATCATAAAAGAAAGAACAGACAATCAAAAATATTGATTAATCCATGGTATCCCTCACATATATGAATTTTTTCGCAAACTGTCATCAAAAAGTCACTTACAAGGCAATTAGAAACATGCGAAATAATTGCTTTGTTCACAGGACGCGAAATATGTCGAAACCAGGATGTGAAATAATTTGCATCCTACTGATTATTGGTATCATAGCAAGATTAGAAGTCACATTGATTGACTCGAAACGTCAAAATTTTCTTCTTACATTTTTATCAATTTGGAGACATGGTTTTCAAAATAACGTTGTTTGATACTCGATCGCGAAATTCTTTTGCATCCTCGAATGCAAAGGTGACATTTCGCAATCTAGAATCAAAAATAACTATTTCCGAAAGCTGTCACTAAAAGTCAACATTTACAAGGTAACTAGAAACATGCGAAATATTCAAATAAACTGTATTGGTGATAGTGACACTGATTGATTCTAAATGTCAAAATTTTCTTTTTACATCTTTATTAATTTTGAGACATGGTTTGATATATGATTGCGAAATTCTTCTGCATTCTCGAATGCAGAAGTGATACTTCGCAATCTAGAATCGAAAATAACCAATTTTGATATCGACCATTATTTTTTGCTCTTCACTTGCGGAAGTGAAAGTTTCCAAACAAAAAAGGAACGTACATTTTTGGAAGATTTTTAGAAGTGAGAACCAAATAAAATGTAGTTTTAAACCATGCTTCTCTCCCGCTTTCCAAGTGACTCCACTGACTTAATGACCCACGAGCTAGTACTAAAAAAAATAATGGACAAGATTTGACACTTCTCAAAAAGGTTCGCCACCGCTGGTCTAGAATCTATATGCTCATATCTATTTTTATTGCTTTCGACTGATCTGGAAGTGCATTTTACTTGACAATCTTTTGGATTTGTTCACATAAATTCGAAACGATCAGCCGTAGAGTATTGAAATTCAATATTTCAGTCTGCTATAGCATCTGAATGATTGCCTACTATTCTCATAACAATCGACCGAACCGGAAGTGCACTTTGGTTGATTTTTTTCAATTTTGCGCATAAATTCAGAACTGATAACCGTAGAATCTTAGAAATCAGTATTTAGGAATGTTGTAGCATGAGAATAATGACCTACTGTTTCCAAAGCAACCGACTGGGCCGAAAGCGCACTTTACTTGGAATTTTGCGCATTATTATATGCAAAAAATATATCCAATGATGTACAGATAAGTCACGTGTTGTCTAGGGCAAATTTTTTCTATTGTATTTCAAATATGTTATCTTAAACAATAATACACCCAAAACATAGCCAAAATTTCTATATAGGTATATCGGTTGAGTATAGCTGGTGCTCTGTTGTTCCCATTTTTGATTTGTCAAAAACTGAATTACTGAGGCTGCCTTATCCAGACGCATTATTATGATATAGCATCACTCCCTTGTCTTAGACTTTTTGAATCACAATCACTTCAAGCGATCATTTCCCAGTATACCATTTAGCAGTAACTGTCTTCTTTTAATCAAGCTCAGTTGCATTTACCAGACTCGTATTAGAATACTACATACATTATTTCTCCTATGGCTCACTGCTTGTTAATTATTATTACAGATTCCTCATCATGACACGACTCTTATTACAAATAGTAACGTAGAAAAAAATTCATTGACTGTCACAATTTTTTGGAAAATTTGAGGGATTCAATGCTTCATGGTAGATTCCCACTTTCTGCTTCTCGAAAATCAGGAAGTTCATGGAGCACAAATCGACCTAAAACTTTTTCTCAAATGTAAATGATTGTTTATTATAAGGTCTCTCTGCACTGGCACTAAACAGAATTCCCCTCTCGATAAAACTCTCATACCAACGATAAATCGTAATCAAAGAAAGCCCTTATTCATAAAAACTTAATCTACACTCTCCATATGTTTGAATTCTAATTTAAACCAGCAAAATATTATTGGTAATTAGAAGATAATCTTGACAGTTTCGAAAGCATGTATGCTTGGTGTCAGTCCGACATCGCACAGTGAGCCTGTTAAGTTGAAAGCAACATGCTTGTAAAAACTGTCAATAACATAAATATATTTTATTAGTCAAAGAATACACTGAACGATCTAAATGGTAAGTGTTGCAATTTTAGTGATATCCTTTGCCATTCAAGTTGATGGGAGTACTATTAAAATTTACGACTTTGTTTCCTTTGATGAAATACTCATAATCATTCTACAATTCAGATACACATGAGGGCTGACATACTGTGGTTGCTTACTAATTGAAAACAGTTCTAAGGCTGTTTTCGCATGCTCAGGAAGATTTAAGCTTCAAATTGAAAAGAGTCGTAAGTTTAATGAGGGAGATCGAGTACGAAAATGCATTACATTTAGAGGTGACTGCCGCCCTCCAAGACAGGGCGAGGGACAGCACTTCGATTGTTTCATATCCAGGAAGGCCCAAAGTATAATTTGTAGAGAATAATCGTACATTCGATGCGAAAAGTACAGCAGCGTTCGAAATTGGAACCTAAAAATCGGATAGACAAGAGTAGTTGCCACCCTTTCGGACAGAGTAGAAGGCAGCACCTCGGTATTATCGTGTTCAAGAAGACTCAAGCTACAACTAGAAAAAATAATCGTACATTCGATAAAGAAAGTACAGCTGCGTTCAAAATCGAATAATTTTAAGTGTGGCTGCTGCCTTTCCGGACAAATAGAGAAGTATTTTGGTTATTTCATGGTCAGAAAGATTCGAGCTTCAATTTGAAAAAAATAGCTATCGTAAGCTCGATCAGGGAAGTTGAATACCAAAAACGGTTACACTTAGGGAGTAATGCTGTCCTCCTGGAGAGAGGGTGGCACTCTGGTTTTCATTTAAAGTACTTGACCTGTGCTATCGATTGGTACTAGTTCCAATCATAAGCTTCATCAGGGAAGTTTCGTCAAAAAACTTGACTAAAAATGGCCTTTATTCGACACTTAGGACATGATCCTACAATTATAATGTCTGGCATCCTATTGACCACTGAATACTTGATCGATTTATATACAATTTGGCCGTAAGTCTGATCAAGGAACATAATGTGCGGTCGGCTCTTGGACTATTACTTTTATACGTTGAATCTATTTTCAAAAAGCTTGTTTCGAATACTGTATTCAATGTCTTATTGATTTGTATATGTGTTTCAGCCAATCAGAAGATTTTAATCGTAGTTCCATTAGAGCCTTGAACTCGTTGAGCACTGTTCTTTCGTCAAAATTGTTTTTCGTAGATCAACATTGAAAGCGGGTTCTCACAATAGTACTTTTACAACCTTTGCAAGAAAAGTGTTGTTATGAATACCAATTCACCTATATAATGAGATAGTTAATAGTTTCATGCTAGGTTGTTGATTTGTTTGACAATATATGTAGCTACACTATCTTTTAGCTCTATGTCTCATGCCATAATTCTTGAATTGGAAACCAATAGCATTCCCGATATTCAAAGTATAAAATATGAAAGTTATACATTCTTATCTCTATATACATAGAAATTCTATGAACATACAATTTATTTAATATAATATGATACTTCCGATAATATTTGAATGAGTATTGAAATTTAAAGAGTCAAAGTTTTAATACTAATGATTAGCGTGTTCAACACAACAAGGCTCCTCTATTACTTCATAGAAATTACAAGTTCTCAAACTTGTAATGAGTGGCTCTATGAAGAGCTCATTAAATATGGAATAAACTGTAAGAAATTGCCACAAAACAAGTAAGTAAATTCCCCTAACAAATTCTGCAAATGTAAAATGTAAACTTCACTCCGTCTTAACTTCATAAACGGTGGAAAATTTCCGCTTTTGACATGCGAATTTTCCGGACTGACGAGAGCGCCAGAGCTCAGAAACATGCCGTATGTTTGTAACCCGTTTAGCGCGGCCTCCTTTTCATAAATAGTTGCCATTCTAAATATTTACCCTACAAATTGTTCCCACGAATTACTCCCCCTAATGCGGCTCTGTACTTGTGACCAAGTTAATTGTACGTATTTAGTAAATAATACAGAATGGTTAAGAGGGACAAAGGTAACTAAATTTGTTTCTTTGTTTGTGCAGAATTAAAGAAGTTGCTTCTAATTTTGTAGTGTGGTTTGTTGAAATTTCTTAATCCGATAGTAAGAAAAAAATCTGTTTCAGTATCAGAATAGTAAATTCTGATTTACGATACGAATTCGGAATTACAAATAGTTCACAAAATATTTTTATTTTTCATGTACAAACCAACAAGAAAGCTGTCTTCATCAGGGCAGAAACTGTGCATTCCCACAGTACAATTACTAACTAACTATACATAAGCAAGATAGTATATTGGGTAAAAACTATTTTCCAAATAGGAGACTGAGGAGCGACAACCAATTTTTCACCTCATTGAGTAAATCAATGTCTGGAAGAACATTGCGAGCAAAGCGAATGTTTAATGATTTGAGAGTCCTAATAGTTCAAGAAACAAATCCCATGTTATACTTTTTCTACGCAAGCGAATCAAATCGACACAAATCAATTTGAGATAGGTAACTGTATCAAGACAAATGTCAAAAATGAATGTCAAAGCTTCTTCAGCCCATGTCAAATGCCTTCACCAATTTCAGTTCGCTTTCAAATTGCTTGAAGCTACGGTTCAACAAGACATGTTTCAAATATTATTCAGTATAAAAAAGCAGGACGTTGGATGACAGTTCAATCGCGAGAGTAAAACAGTAAATTTTTTTGCATACTGATGGAAAAAGGTAACATTCCTCAATCAAAAATCGTGATAAAAGTAGCTAATAGTTTTTACTCCTTGTAAGCTTTTCTTATAATTCAAGTTCATATTTTTTATGAAGAAGCTGTGATTTATAATAACTTTTACATTATACTTGTGATTTTACCAATCTGCGATTTGAATTTTCAGATTTTTGAACACTCCAATGCAGTTTTCATTTCATAACCTAGTTTTTTACGCGATTTTGGTTTTACCTGATATCAGAACGCGTATGAAGTATCATTTTCATGATTACGCTTACAAATTGAACGTGTGCAGCATCATCACAATTTATTCACAACAGCGTTCAAAGTGTCAGCACTGTCAATGTATTTTCATGATGATTGTATTTGACAATTCTAATAACCTTTGAATTGTATATATAAAAATTATTAACAAGAAGTCGTTGCAGACTCTTATTCTATCAACTAGAATATTAGGTAGCCACATTGGCGACGGTTATAGCCTAACATGTCGCCACATTTTCTGAAAAAAATCAAACTATTTTTTAATTTTCGTCAACAATTCTGACCACTTGGTAATTTCTATCGGAAAACTGTACTTGTCTTACGATAGGGCATTGAAAAATAAACAAAATGCCTGAAACCGATTTTCTATAAATAAGTTTTCATTATACCTGCATTGAAACGAGTTTCAACGCCTGTTTTGTCAGTAGAAACAAGACAATTTCAGACAAATGCGAGTGTTGCCCGCTGAATTTGTTTCTTACATCGTTTCATCCTTGAAAGAGTCGCATTTGTTTATTGTCAATCTCTAAATACATATCATTATAACATCAGCTAGTTTTTAGTTTGACAATTATATTCGTAACATTAAATTAAATTCAAAAAACGATAAGTTTCAAGGAAAAACGTATTGATACAACCAGGCCCGTTCCTGGTGGATATGCAGTGAATGCACCGCATGCAGGCGGCAAAAATTAGGGGCAGCAATTTGTCACAAGCAACCACTTTCGTTCTAAGTTACGCGTAACCCGTCATTTGTGTACTCATTTAAATACAATATTTAATATTTTTGTAGAATTTAGGTGTTTTTATCTTCATTGAAATACATAATGGCCCCTGTTTTTATAGTCTACCCTAATTAAAACAAATTATTGAGTACATACATTTGTCAAAAAAAACGCACCACCTAAAAATGCATCAAAAATACCGAGTTTTCAAACCACCGTAGCTCGGTTGATTCTGATCGAAAATGGATTAATCTTTGAGTTTTGAAATGTATGAAGTTTTCTCTTTCATGCAATCAAGCTTATCCGATACCAAGTTTATCGCACCCCCTACCACAACGCTGAAAAAAAAAATATTCTTGATGTCAATAATGCCAAAATTTGACAAACTGTACCGGGTTAAGAAAAAGTTGTGGACCCAGGAAATCAGGTTCACTCATTTTCCTTTAAATCGAGACAATTTGGCGCAAAGTTATAAATTATTCAAAAAAAAGTGTACACTTTGGTTTTTATCATTATAATTCATAGTTTGGCTAGTTTTGTACAGAAATTGATGATTTTATTTTCTCTGGTAGATGCCAGGGGGTGAATTTGATTTGACGACACATTAATTTACATAATATTCAAGAGAAAACTCCGTAATCTTCAAAACTTAAAAGTTCATCAATTTCCGTGCCAGATTCTTATGCAATTTCAAGAAAAGTTGATGCACTTGATTTCCTGGGTCGTGAGATGTGTCCACATTTTTCTTGCACTCGGTACAAGTCGTGAAAATGTGACATTATTTGACATCAAAAACATTTTTTTCTCAGGGGTGTGGTAGGAAGTGCGATAAATTTGGTGTCAGATTGACTCCCATGCCCTGGAAGAGAAAGCTTCAAATTTCCCAAAACTCAAATATTCATCTATTTCCAAAGAAAATTAACCGAGTTATGGCGGTTTCCATCAAATGGTGCTTTTTTTTTTTTGTCGAGTGTATATATTTCTTTTTAACTATTTTAAAATAACACAAGGAGCGCAAAAACAATTTCGCACGTAGGCGCTTCACTACCCAGGAACGGGCCTGGATACAACAATTTCTAGTACACTACAACATCTTATTGATAAAGCACAAGCAGCTTCTCTCGATCTGTTGCCCGCAAAATCAAAAGAAAAATATCTGCTTGTTTTGACAAATTTGTAAAATGGAAAGTTTCAATGCAGCTAATATGAAAAATATAGTGTGTGGCACGGAGCAAAACACGATTTCAGCCTTCGGGTGATGCCAGCCCTCACTTCGCTCGGACAGGCAACACTTACCCTCAGCTGAAATCGTCTTGTTTCGTCCCTAGCCACACAATATACTATTATTAGATAAAATTGTTGAAGTTGACTGGATGTGTGAATTTTAGTGAGTAAAAACTATATTGGGAAATCAGTCAATTTTTTTTTAATTTAATTTCTTTCCTACTTTACAGTTTCGGCTGTACCTCAGCCATCTTCAGAAGTGGAAAGAACTATTTGATGTGAAACTAAAAGTGTTGACACATAAATGTACATAAATGTACACTTTTAGTTTTACACCAAATAATTCTTTCCACTTCTGAAGATGATTAAAGTACAGCCGAAACATTGTTTTTGCCATTCGATAGGGCATTGAAATGAAAATAAAACTAGTAGGAAGCATTTTTCACTTTTGTTTGACTTATCCACTTTTTGAAATTATTTTTTGGGAAAATTAGTCTCCGCCTATTTATCTTGCGAAAGTCTGAATGTTTTCGTGCATATCTTGACTTGGTCATTCGAAAAACTTATGCCATTCGTTTTTACGAGATACTTATGATATCAACTTTCATATGGCCAAACGGCAGAAACGAGAAGAACGTGAACAATTGATATAATTTTTTTGCATAATCGAGCCCTCATTCCAAACATTTGGCCAAGTGGATCACTTCTGCCTATCTTTTTTCGCTGACTCTTTTTTCCCTAAATTTCATTCCGTAAGCATGAGAAAATTGGATCAAAACAGGCTTTTTTATAAAAATTTGAAATTAATTATTATTATGTTGGCCACACGGTCCAGCTTTAATTTTGACATTATTATACTCCAAATATACATACTTATCAAAACTCTTGAAGGCAGAGAAAACAAAATGGGGCACTCAAATCTTCGACTATCTGACGGTCTAAATAGGGCATTGGTGTAGGAGCATAATGAGATCTACCGATTTGCTTCCTACCTCACGGATATTTTAATTTTCCAGTCTTTTAACTATGGGCACCAGCTTCGTAGCATAATCGCATGGGTAATTAGTTATCCTCTATACCGGTAATCATGTTTTTCAGCTGTATTTATAAGCTTTCCTTCAAGATTCATTTTTCTTTTGATGGGTGGTAGAAAAAACGTGAGAGAAATATGACGATATTTCACTCACGCATCAAAAGGAACATCAAACATGTTGGCGCTGCAAGTGTTAGAATTTAAAATTTTTCGTCCTGCAATGACATACTCTCAACTCTACACCGCGGCATTGCGTCGGAAAAATTTCACAATTTCATTAGAAGGGTTCTTTATTTCAGCCTCAGTACGCCACCATGTCAATAATACATTAAACGTATAAAATAGTTATTTGTGTATAAAGGCCGTAAAGGTTATATTTTTTGGTAGAATCTGTTATTTGCGGCTGAAGCGTAGCTGAGGCAGCAATTCAGATGAAATCAAAAAAGAGCTGTAGGCCGAGATGCATACAATGTTTTTAGGCGATTACGGAATTATTCAAAATCACAAATTTTCATCTATTCATTTCTAAAACATTGCAATTGTAAATCTTAGTTGTCGTTGGAATTGTTTTATCTTATTATCTTCTATCAGAGTGACATTCGTAAAAATTGCGTATCAAGTTCTTGAATTGCACGAACTATAAAGGTTGACGGAAGAATATAATATGTATTTCGGCGAAAACTGTATCTTAAAGAGTTCAACTGGCGGACCAAATAGGTAGGTATGAAGTCTTTATGAAATAGTTCTTGACAGATCAGTCCCACAAAGTAAAATTTGACAGATATGTACCAAAACGTGTAACTTCACGGCCGCAAAAGGAGCTATAGAATAGTATATTGTGTGGCTAGGGACGAAACAAGACGATTTCAGCTGACGGTGAGTGTTGCTTGCCCGAGCGAAGCGAGGGCTGGCATCACCCCTCGGCTGAAATCGTGTTTTGTCCCGTGCCACACACTGTATTTTTCATAATACCTGCATTGAAACTTTCCATATTACAAATTTGTCATAACAAAGTAAATATTTTTCTTCTGATTTCGCAGTTAGCAAGTCGAGAGTAGCTGCTTGTGCTTTATCAATAAGATGTTGTGGTGTACTTGAAATTGTCGTATTAATACTTTTTTTCTTGAAACTAATCGTCTTTTCAATTTAATTTACAGTTACGAATACAACAACTGTCAAATTATCTTAGGTCATATGATTTTCATTTAGAGATTGACAATGAACAAATGCTTGTTTCTGCCCGGCTACACTCGCATTTGTCTGAAATTGTCTTGTTTCTACTGATAAAATAGGCGTGAAAACGCGCTGTTCCAATGCAGGTATTATGAAAACACCTTTTTTTGCTATGATCGCCTAAAAATATATGTTTTTTTACTGCCGCACGTTGAGTTGGTGCTTTACGTATCGTTTGCATTTTTGCGTCTGAGTTCTACCACCGTTTAACCCGTAACTGGTATGGCGGGATCTATCAGACCGCAGCGCTTTTATTTCTCTTGATAGTTCAAAAATGTTCTGATCGATAGTGCTATCCGTCCGTGTACTTTTCAGTCAATGCGTCTTGAATGGTAGAGTGGGATGTTTCTGTTCATTTTCATCAGTTATTAGTAGTCTATTGACAGTGTTTGTTCACTAACCAATTGAGTGATTTTTTTGTACTCAAAGTTATCTCGTTCTGGACGTTGTGATGACGAGTTCATCACGGTAGCGACTGCGAATGAATGATCCGCGGTTTGAAGAATGATTATTATAAAGGCACTGACTTGTGTCCCATATGAAAAAGGGAATCGAAAATAAATACTTTTCTAGGATTCTACATGAAGCAGAACATTGTGTCCATTCAGAAAAAGGATATTGCTGAAGCACAATGAAATAAAACAAATCAATTAAAGAAGCGAGTCAGGTGTGTTAAGTGTTCACGTGAGCAAGACCAGAAAATCAAGGTAGCATTTGTGCTGTTTACTACCTTCCAGTATGTGACAGTTGCACGCGAAATGTTTGCGAAGATTGCCCAGAAGAACCCTTGCAGTTTTTCATTTGAGATTACAGAAATGTCACTACTGGATTTTCTGTTCAAATTTGAATGTATATTTTATGTTAAAAATATTCTGCAACGTGTCATGTTTGGATTGTAACAATTATCTGAACTTTCTATATCGGTATTTGTATGTATGTGAAAAATTGTTCCATTTAGAATACACCATACGTTCAACTATACCAGAATATATAAGACATCTATGAGTTATTGTGACGTCATAAATCCTAAGGCATCAAGTCTGGGATCTGACTGACTCTACCTTACCAACGTCATTCCATAGTAATTGAATCATTCTAGTTACCGGTTAAACGCGTAGCATCAGAATTTCTGTGAATTTATGTTTTAGCACCTTTCACTAATCCATTTGTTCGAATATTTACTAAGTCAATATGTCCCCTTGCTGTGTGCTTAATTATTGTCAAAATACAGAAGTGATGGAGGGCAGAAAAAAAATCTTGTGTGCAATATGTTGTTGAACAAGCATTAATATTCTACCAACTATTTTAGTGACTTGGCAAGCCTCTTTATCAAATACTTAGCCTCATGTATGCATGAATTACTATTTTTAAAACATTCCAATTATGCATGGCGGTGGAAAAGAATTAAAATTGCTTTTACTTCCAGTTGCTTGAATAAATATTTGTATCTACAACTGTTTCAGTATAGGCCCTCACTGAGTCCATAATATAAGGAATAGTGGAATGAATGCATCATATGTGTCTAACTTCAAATACCTGAAGCTCTTTATTATTATTATTCACATTATTATTCACATGGTTCACATTTCAGGAAATTTAACATGAAATACTTGTAGGCTGGAATTGTATAAGGTATAGTATTTGATTCGCGAATAATGGCTATCGCCATTGGATACTCAATCATCCTCCTGTGTCTCAGTTTTCTAAATTTCAATTTTCTGAAGAATAGCCTCCATAATGCGTTCATTGAATAATATGTTACCATATTGTCTTGTTGGGAAGCTATTTTCAAAATTGCATCGAAAAAAGATGTTTCGCTCCATATCTCTGGAATTTTTCATCTCGAAGTCGAAAAGATGAAGTTTCCATTACATATGGATGTGGAATATACAGTAACTTGGCATCAATATATATACAGTGCACCTTGCAAAGTAGAAACACAATATTAGATGAAGTTTTATCAATGACTCCAATGACATACATTTTTCGACTATATTTTCCGTTACATTTTCACATAATTCCGGATCAATTTCTGTAATGGTGCAACAAATCTTCTTCTCTAGCTGAAAATATGTTGGCTTGTTAGTGGAGCTTACTGAAATTCTGGAGAAAGAGTTTGTGGAACGTCAAATGGTATGATTTCAGTCTTTATTACGCGAGTTGTCCGATTGTAAATTGTGTCAGAAGGTTGAAAGAGCGTGAAAGACTCTTAAGAAAATCTCATGTACTCAACTTATTTATAATGTATGCACTTCATATAGAACAAAATGTTGTAGTTGGCTCATATTATCACTCTTATTGAGGAATCAGATCTTGAAAAATTTGAATATTTATTTTTTTGCTTTATGAATAACTATCGTTTTTCCATTAAAAAAGGGTTTTGCAATTGTAATCTTAAATCAGTTTCGGCCAAAATAATACCTCTTACAAATTTGGATCTAATAGTTTAATACTTTTCTTCAACATATTACATCCAAGCTCTCAATTTTCCAGGAAAAATTCAGGTATTACAGATAAAAGTTTATGCTTACAAATTTAAAATTCTCTAAAAGCATCCAATGAATGATTCAAACTTTATGGCAACGATACAATGGAAAAATACTCAGAGAATGATTTTTATTATTCATTAATTTAGAATCTTTTGTACTTACTTTGAAAGAAACGTCAGGAAATAAATTGAAGTCTTAATAAATTAATTAAAAGATTGGGAAAAGCTTTCACTATTCATTCTTTCAGGAGAAGTTTTCTAATGAACTTCAATTCAATTGAGATACAAGCATAATTTAGAAAAGGTACTTTGTTCTTTGAAATTTGCTAAGCGAACTCCGCGGATAAAAGTTATTGTATAGATTTGAGGCTAGATTCTTCAGATTTAAGTCGTCTACAACAAAAGAGCTACTATCGTTAGAACAATTATTGTCCAGTTGATGGAAATCGGTCCTGATATCTGCAAAATTTTATATACAAACGTTTCTATAGTAACAAGTATCTGAAAAAACAAATATCTAGAGAGTTTGTAAAATATCTGAAAACGTAAATGATACAGCATCAGTCAAACGTTGATAGCTCTTTCTTAACCCTGTGTTCAATGCATCTTTACCAACTTCAGATCGTTGATAGATGATGTAAAAACCACGATCCATCAAGTACAATTGAAAATGTTAATCAGCGACCAACAACCAGAATATCAAATGACATTTTGATCAAATAAGTAGAAAAAATAAAATATTTGATAAATATTGGATCATAACTCCTCCAAATTAGAAGTTTGAGAACAAGGTGAATTTGCACAATTGGGAAATGAATGTGATCCAAGCTCTATGACTCATTTTTAACTCAAGGAGAAGAAAATTCGCTCCTGTTTTTTCTCTCACGTCAAAGATTTAATATGATCTTTGTGAGCCAAGCAAGTTTGGATTTTAGCAAACAAGTCCCAAACCTAAATTTCTACTATCCAGGGAAACACACATAATAATTGAATAATTGGAGAATTTCCATAAAACCAATGTAATCCAACAGGAATTATAGATTTCCCAGCCAGAAGACTACGTAAAAAATTCGAAGAAGTACTAATAAAACCATTTGGCTCTCCATTTAAATGCCAAACGGGAAAACGAAGAAGATTCATCAAAGGACATTTACGATAGCTCAAAACTCTGATTGACTGCATGAGGGAACCAGAGTCGATCCCAGAGGTGGGATTAAAAATCGCAATCAATTTAGAAAGCTCGAAAATCCTCCCTGTAATGTACCCTAAGCTCAAAATATCAATCTATCAAATCGCAGTGTGTATGGCACACCCAATAATGGATAAAAGGCGTGATTGATATTTATTTTTTATATATTGAAAATCTCGACCCACCTAGAAATGGAATATTATTATTATTATGCTGAGAATTTTTTCTTAATCGGCAAATATATTTTTGGAATGAGGTCGGTTTTCAGGTTGTGTATCTGTGTGCCTGTACATAATTCTCCACGATAGCAGCGGTAACATTTGACCAATCAAGTTGAATTATATAATTTCACGGCGATTTGATCCTATAATAGTTGGAATCGATTCATCGGAATACTCCCAGATACCACACTAGTCCTATGATTTCCTGCAATGCTTCCATAATACTGAAGATATTCACTCGAAATTTACTATGGAGAGATAATGCCGGCTGTCCTGTTGTATGTACCACACCTCCTAGAGATTGCGATTCGGCAGTTTTTTGAGATTACTTGAGCCACGGTACGTTTTTATGCCTTTCAGTCAAAAGTTTATCTTTTTCAAAAATATTCCAGTAGGTCTTTTCCAAGGAGATATTTTTGCATATTACTGTGGGTACTGCTGATGAAGAACTGTGGCGAAGCACGACCATTTATGTTCAATTTATTCCCATTACAATTCCAAACCAGTTCCTCAGGTGAATATAGTCACAGTTGATGACATTATTTTAAAAATCAATCCTAGTCTACCCGAAAAGGTAGTGTTATTAAAAAAAAATACAAATTGCCATTCCACAAAACATTATGACAATATTATTGGATAACATAAAACTGAGTACAAAACGATGCGCTGTTCTGAAATTATTAGGTCATATATGTCTTGGCAACATAAATCATGAATATTCTTATTATCAGTTGAAAATAACTCTAAAATAACTCACCTAAAATAAAAATAAGCTGTAGGATAAAACAGGTTTTATAAACGCACTCCCTCATTTCAACTAGTCTTAACGTATATCCAAACAACATCCGAACAATTTTCACCACTAAAAAAATATATCTGAACTTATCTTCATCATGGAAATAAATTCCTCAAAGTCACATTTAATTCATCCACATTAATTCAAATCCTTCTTTTGTTCACTTTCTTTTTAATCCGTCAATCAACTGTTTGCATTTCGCGCGTTTCGTACCGCCCGGGGGTGTAACACCGTTGTCGGTAGTTGAGGGTCAGTTCCGGGCTCCGGGATGTGTTTTCAACACCGGAGTTGAGATCAGACTGTGGACGCACCCTAAGTTATCGCAGGAGTCTGCGCTGCTGCAAGCATGCGCAGGGATAGGGCAAATTTTGAAGAATTAGGGTGTTTTATTAGAGGGCTGGTTTAGAGGGTTGAATTAGAGGAAAAAAGTGCGGTTTTCCAAGGACCGTTTTTTGCTTTTTGGGAAGGGAATATTTTATGTTTACTTTTATATCTGGTCGGTAAGGGGTGAAGTTCTACTGATGACGGTCATAATACAACAAATCTGTTTTGGTGGATTTCGGCAATGGTTGAAGCACATTTCAGATTTTCAGAGCTAGCTGAAGTAATTTCAAAAAGTCTGTGGAATTGTTCGGATGACTTTTAAAGCAATTTTTGTCAAATGGGCATATGCAGTACAGCCTCTTTAATTTTTCTAACAATGAACGAAGAAGTGGCATTGTCTTCAATCGACTGTCTGTCTTGATTGAAAAGTCTACGTTACTTCTTAATTATGGGATTTTGTGCACTCGTTAATCATATAGAGATCTGTTCCAAAATCACTCGAGGCTTTTTCCCTCATTTCAAGAGGAACTTGATAAAGGTGCAAAGCTCAATTTTCCCTCCACTTAAAAATTTCTTTCTAATAGATCTTCTTTGGGTCTGAAATTAATCACATAATTAAGCAGACATTTGGTGAATTTACTGAATCACCCACCTTATTTTTGCCAAATCTCTTCAAGAACAGCATATATGCTCTATCACCCAACAAGGAATATAATATTATTTTTTAATCCGTACATATCCTAACAAGAATAAAAATCCTCTATTCAATATCTTACAGTAGGAAACCTTGACAGTAATCATCTTCTAGTGTACGATAATAGCCCTCTTAGCAATAAACGCATGCATTAAAACGATAGCACTATTGAATAGCCGAGGAAAAAGACATAATCTTGCTATTCGTCAAATTATTATAATGCAGTATCCTCTCAACGCAAATTAAACGAACAAAGAGACTTTCCGGTACGATTTGAAGCGTAAACTGCAATGAAACTTCCGGTTAAACGCGAGCATAAACGTAGACATGACACAATAACTTCTTCTTGAGAGATAAGAGAAAAATCCGGAGCGCATTAGAATGCGACTGTGTAAATTAAGTGCGGCCGCTCTGCTGCTGTTTACGAGAGGAAGTGACGTCACTCCCGCGGGAAGTACTACAAGTACTGGACGCCGGAAGTAAGAAAATCACCAAGATGTCTCCACTGAGTGCATTTTGCTACGAAGATTTATTTCGCTGATAAAATGGAACGAAGATTTCTTGCATTGCTGCCATTCACTTAAATGGTAAATGTTTATCCACTGAAGACAAATAGTCATTCATATCACAATGGTGTAAATATTAATAGCTGAAAACACAGAATAATAATCTTCCTCATTCATATTTTCTATCCTAATTCATCACAGGAATATTAAAGACACACCCAATTTCAAAGATTAGTTTATTCAGTAATTAAGAGTCAGAATTTCCAATTTATGAATGCCCTCAAGCTACTAAAAAAAAATTATATTTGTTCCAACTGATTATATCTTCAAGTAATATTATCAGCTTGAAAGGAATACAATAAGATTTAGAAGAAACCTATTCTTTTGACCAGAGTTTGCCCTCAGATAATATAAAGTCACCTAAGGTTTCCATAATCCTGCGAGAAATTCAATCTTCTTTGAAAATTGCACAAAAGAAATATTTTCTTAACGAGATTATGTTTCATAATACTATAAGTAGAAAACTTTACTTTTCATTACGAATTTATTAAAATTCTGTCGGAGCTCCAGACTTATGTTAGTAAAATATTAAATTCTGGGAGGAAAGACATATTCAGAATGTTAATAAATTGAATTGAATAGTTTTTTAGGCTTGCTGTTCGTACAGGAAAAGTATTTTAGATGAACAACACATTATTATTTACAGGGGTAATCTATTGTAAATGGGTGTGACAAAATTAAGCATGAGTTAAGGGGGAGTTGGACTATTGGGACATATTGCATCGTCAGAATTTTTTATTTTCCATAACTGTGCGTGAAGTGGGAACTTGAAGTATTTTTCGCGTTCCAGTCTTATCATCATTTAAACGCGAAGCAATTGAATTTCTATGAACTCTTGCTTGTAATTCTCACTGATTCATTCAGATAATTGTTGAATCTAAATGTCAACTTGTGCTTTGGGCTCCTTTGCTGTGTTCAATAAATGCTAAAATATAAGTTGAGAGCCGTAGAAAGAAATCTTGTATGTAATACGAGTATAAACAAGCATCAAACAATTTTAATGACTTGGAGAACTTCGTCACCAAATACTTGGCGTCATGTCATAATGCTCAACTTCAAACTTTTGTTGCATACAGGAAATATTTATTATTTTATTTTCTACGGCCGCACATATAGTAGGTAATTTATATATGTACCGCAAACGATGCGTAAAGTGAAGCTTTTCTGCGTCTAAGTTTCATAATCATTTGGACGCGTAACAGTAGGATTTCTATGAATTCATGTTTGTAGCATCTGCCACTGATACATTGGTTCGAATATTGGGCTATCTTGCTATGTGCTCTATAGTTATCAAAATATGAAAGTTAAGGCCAGTACAAAAAAATCTTGTATGCAATACGAAGATAAATGAGTATTATGACATTCGGCTAGTTCGAATATTGGGCAATCTTGCTATGTGCTCTATAGTTATTAAAATATGGAAGCTAAGGCCAGTACAAAAAAATCCTGTATGCAATACGAAGATAAATAAGTATTATGACATTCGGCTAACAATTTTAGTGACTTTTGATGAGCCTCGTTATCAAATACTGGCCTCATGCCGTAATGCTCAAATGTACACTTTTGTTGCATAAGTTTCTATAAACAATTAGTTGAATATCGGGCTCAACGATAAATATTTCTTGTTGACTTTAAATAAATTCATCTGGATGTGTTCCAAGACAGCCATGTACTTATATATACCAATGACGACGGTAATTTCTCGGCAGCCAACTTCACAGCAACGTTATAGATGAAGATATTTCTAGATGATTTAAAATTGACCGCATAAGAGAAACAGAATCTAAAAAAATCAACTATACGTCAATCATCTAATGAATGTGAAGAAAAAAAGATTGAATGGAATTATTGCTAGAAATTTTGGTAGAATATGTCAAATACTTTACAACCCACAATTTACTATTCACAATTTGCAATTAACAATCCACAATACACAATCTACAAAAGAATTTTGAATAAGTCTTTATTTGCTAGCAAAAATTATAATTCGGCAATATTATACAATAATTTCTCCAATTACTTGTGGCAGCTACATAACATAAGTGTCTTTTATCCATCATATCATTGCCATGTTGATTATATATAGATAATTGGTTATTCTCCGCTCTAGCATCTCCACGGCAGTGTCCATATTAGCCAGTGGCGTATGTGCAGGGTGTGCACTGCACACTCTATGAAAATATTAGAAATTACGTAAATAAAGTTAATATAATGGTTCATTGAATACTTCATTTTATTTCACAAATTTTCATTATAAAATCAGAGAAAGAGCGTATTTTATCTATTTATGCAACCAGAAATACGAGCGCGCCTCGCGGGCCACTCTGCTATATATTTGAAACGAATGTCGACGCTTGAGGTGCAGATTTCTTGCCTGCACGGCGAGCGAGGTCAGTTTAGCATAGTCAGTATAGGGAAAGTGAAGGAATAGAGTCTGACAGAAAAAAAGCATACCGAAATTAGCGATCTCCTATCGCTCGTTCTCTCTCGCTGGGTGCAGGCAGACTTTCTGCACCTGGAGCTGAATATTCAACGTTTAGCTGAGTTCTTTTTCAAACGCCTTTTATTAGTTTGTTTTAAAATAGTTGAAATATTGTTATTCGTTATTTAAGACAGCAATATCAGGTGAACACTCATTTTATACGTTTCTTAAATTATTTATTTTTGTGATATTATCATTTGTAGAATGACAACTGAAAATAGATCTATATTTTGTGATCTACTGGAAAATCCTTTTTCACGTCGTGATGTCGGAACAAAAAATGAAATTATGAAAACAAGACCAACGTCAGACATAAAAATTAGCTCAAAATATAGAAATTGAAGGCCAGCAGTCCGTGCGACATTTCCAAATTAAAATATATGAAGAATTTAAATGGATTGCTGGTTGTTGCGAGCAAAATAAGCTATATTGTTGGCAATGTATATATCCCCTTCCTCACCACCGACTGTGCACACCTATCACAGAAAGTCACCGCACGCCACCAATATTAGCATTATTTTACTATCTTTCGAAGCGTCTCTTTGGGTAAGACCGAATAAAGGAATTCGAAAAAAAAAATAACAAGTTGATATCTACAAGCAATAAAACAAACGCGACTTTTGAAAATTTTGATCTCTATGCTTAATTCAAGTGATTATTGGAACTGACTTTTGAATACCAATCAATCAATCAATCAATATTCTCAGTATGGAAGCTATGCGAAAAATCGAAGAATTAACGTGATATCGGAGGGCTTTCCGAAAAACCGATTCGAGCCCAATTCAATTTGGCTGAATTATGATGAAATAGGGAATATGGATGAAATTAAAATTTGGTTCAAATATTCTTATTCCGAATTTTTATTGGCCGGACATTTGTACTAAACCATCATTTTGGTAATTAATATCTTTTCAATTGCTTAAGATTAATAAATAAAAGTGGAAATTTGGCGAGGGAAATTCAAAGTTCTAAAACGCAACACCATTGGTTAAAGTGAAATGTGACGTCAAATACTATGCCAACAAGTGCGTACTGCTCACATTTGTATGGCATTGCAGGCTTTTGATTAGAAAACAGTAATAACGTGTGTATTGTAAATTCATTTTTTGTTTAAGTGTAATTTCAGCATCCTAGTGAGATCATAAATCATTTAAGACAGTGGTTTTGTGAAAGCACAATCGGATAATCTGTCAAGAATAGATCCATTCATGATATCGCCTTATTTTCTTTCAAATCCAAATTTTACGTCCCCTGAAGTGAAAAGAGTGAATACTGCAAAGTAATTATTCAATAATAACACATTATGTACGCTATTTTAATAAATACAATCCGAAATATGATGAGCAGTTAACATAATCTTCAATTTTTGTTTATTTTAAAACGAGCAAATGTTGAACGAAGCCGAATACATATACTGAATTTTATTACTTAAACTAATCACATATAATATTATTCATGATCTGTCAAGTTTATTATGACACTTCATCTCTTCTGATAACTTTCCATCATGTCCTACGTATTTTAAAACCTGTCTGGATTGGAAAAAAGACTTTATCAGGTACATTTCTGATAGTATTTTGCATTCAGGCATAATGCAATACTTATAAACTGACTTTTGTCCTTTTTTAATGCTGAAATAAATTGAGAACGAAAGCACCTGTAGTAAACAATGGACTGTAATGTCACTGGACATGTTATTTGACGTCATCCATAGAGCGCGCGAAAATAGCGGCGTTTAAACAACTCAAAATCATTCTCAATTTTAAATATTCTTTCAAATATTACAGCACTTTTAAACATAATTTATATTTTTTACTATGTTATAACGATGTAAACAGTGAATTGAAAATGTAAAATAAATTCATCAATATACTCTATTATAGGCATATAATCAATTTAAATTCGATGAGCCATCGCAGACACGTAGATTAACGGACCAACTTTTAGAAAAGCTGATGTATCCATTGTTCTTAGAAATCTAGATTTCAGATCGATCACAATACTTTCTTTTCCAGGCGGACCAACATAATAAAAGGCATCTTAATGTGTATTTTTCAGTAATACAGACTGTGCATATATAGCGATTTTCAAATTTTATACAACTGAAATAAACAGGGCGACCCTCGTCTCCCTGAAAAATGAGACATTGTGTGAAGAAAAAGAAATGGACTCAATTAGACTATAATAGTTATTTATATGTATTTAGTGCACGAAATTATACTTGAGAATGAATGTTTTTTATCATTCGGAAACAACAAAGGAATTCAACGCACGAGTTGCATACAACATTTTTTCTTCAGAAGTCAAGAAATTATTGAAAAAATATTAAAATCGTATTAAAACACAAAAATTAGTGGAGTTGCTTATCATGCCAACGTGCACGAAGTCAAGATAAAATAAGTGCGCAAAGTACTTCGTGCACGTTGTCATGATAAACAACTCCAATGCGACATTTGCTAATATTACTAATATTGTTATACAAATGTCATCATTTTTTGACGTCTGTAGAAAGAATATATTTTCAAATGACCGAGGTTTCCGGCTCTTAAATCAAATAATCGTTAAAATTGAGTAAGTGAATACACTACAAAAAAAGTCGATGTATTTTTTTTTCAATTTTTTTTTTTGCAGAGAGGGATAAGTGTCAATTCAATGAGGATGAAACTTGAGACTGTCCGGTCCCTCGCAGACGAGGACTTGACCCGAGATCTGGGAAAGACTCAATTCAATTATTAGTACAATAAGAAAGACTGACTCATTATCAATTGTATTTCGATATTCACATTAATCTATCTCATTATGCTGATGGTCAAAAATATCCTTAAGATCGCGTCCTAACATCAAATATTCCGATTGCCCTATCTCTGATATTGTAATGGGACTGGAGGATTTCTTTGTTTTTTCAGAAAGCACTATGAATTCTTACAATTACCATAGAATTATTTTTATTTGGGACTCCAAATCTTTTCATAACTTGCTCAAACACTCTTGATCTAGCCAGTTCGTCAAATTTTCTTTTGGTGATTCTTAATCATCATCCCTATAAAAAGTAGCCCCACCTTCCATTTTTGGGAGAATAGCGGCAAGGAATCCTAGACTTTTATGATTGTTTTGTTACTTATATGCAAAAATCCAGCTTGCATATCAAATGTCAACTTTCTAAGTCTACAGGAAGTACTCTGTGGTATTGACCATCATCAGTGAATAAGTAACAAAATCAATTATATTTGTATACTGATAAATTATATAATGAAGGGGATATTAACATCAAATTCAACACACTATGTTTGCTTGGTGACTTGGTTCCATCCTCAAAATATGTTACCTGGAGTATTGTCCAGATCAAATTTACTAGGGTGCAAATATACGCCGAAAAAAAGATATACAAGTAATATTGGTTTTGATGAGGACACTGCTATACCTCCTCATGGAATAAATCTGTTACACTTATATGAATCAATCTCTAATAAATAATCAAAATCAACATTTCAAATTAAAGTTCGGATTGAGAAAATAAAGGTCCAAAAATCCAATTTTTTCGATGATTTCCACGAACATAAACATCAGCAATTTCGATCCATCTTTCGAATGCGAGCATTGAGCTCAAAGCGGTCACGATTAATGATGTCATCTATGACATTTTGGTCTCGACCACAATGACCGCAATCGCTCTGCGGTACGATGATTGGGGCAATTTGAGGGCTGCGATAACCTTGTGCCTAGTGAAATGTAGGTACTGTGAATAGAACTTGATGTATTATTATCATGGTAACTGAATCAGACAAATAGTCAATTGTTATAATATTGAAAATTATTGCTAAAAAGAACAATACATAATAGATACGAAAAATGATGGTAATTGGCTCTGAAGAGAAGAACAAATTTGAACTAAGCCAAATAGCCAAACAAATGGGTCGGTGATAGGTACCGCACACAGTATTACCTGCCTGAATTGATGATACAGCGCTAGATGCATACATATAAATCACGCCAGCTTATATAAAATATAAGGGTGTTAAACAGGTTAGAAAGTGACCGTAAAAATAATTATTCATGTTCTTGTTATTTTCTATAATTCGCTGATAGGAACACCGTTTATTTGATACTTTTAATTTTGTTGAAATACTGATCTGCCCTACATAAGAGTGAATTGTAATGTACTCAAATTTTATTTGTCAGTACAGAACACACAAAATTAAAAATTCTTGACGCAGGTTTCATGTTGACGCATACACCTCCGTAATATTTTTAATTCTATAACGACTTCTTCAAAAAAAAAGCATAAAAAAAAGTCCCGAGCATATAAACCAGCAATCTCTATGGAAATACTTCAAAATACGTATGAAAGTCGTCGCTCAGAGCTGTACATCACAATTTAAAGATCTCCGAGGACCGTCCGAGGTGCGGTTCATCCACTGATACTTCTTCCACGTCCCAGGTATAATATGGTTACTTTATAAGCTGCTGCAAAGTGCGAACTGGTGTCCTAATAAAATTCGCTCGAGCCGTCACCATCATAACCAACAAAGTTTTCGTGTATAATGATTATAAAAGTTTACAAGCTAAGACATTTTATGATTATCCATAAACAAGCGATATGTACTATAGTAAATTGCTTTTAAAAGTTAAGTTGGATGCAGGGAGGACCTTGTGCGGAATGGATGGGATTCTATTACTTCATGCATCCGTTATGATTTGCAAGAGTTGTACTATGTATACAAGATAAGAATGTTATGTATGGGAGAGTTACAACGATATAATGGACTAAGTTTTCCAGAATTATTGTTCTGTTTCAAATACCAAGGGAATCTTCAGTAACTCTTACTATTTCTACATACATACATCCATAAATTTATAGATAGAATCATGGCATCTCCTTAGCTGAGGTTGACACGAATATTCATATTCAGTCTATTTACATTTTATATGGACCATGGCTCAGCATAGGACTTTCATCAATCTGTGGACTCCTTAATAGAAATATCGTTTGCAATTCTTCATTTGATGAGTGTAATTAGTACTGTCTCGCTCTTCCTATTTTCTTGGTTTTGTCTATACAAACTTGCTTATTCTTCCTTCTTTTCAACTCCAATTAGTCTAAGAAAAATAATTTCTCGAGAATAAAGCCTCGTTCACAACATGAAATTAGTAGTTAGTAGTTAGTAGTTATGGTTAGCGCAAGGGTTTGCAAGCTTCAATCTTTTCAGTTAGTAGTTAGTGGCTCGACCAATCAGAAGAGAGAGAAAAAGGGATGAATATGTTCTATTTTTAATTTATTTGACATTTGACTTCTATCTATTTCTGCTAAGAAATCTGCGTAAAGTAGATGAACATCAAAATTTAAAAAATATATCACTTACTTATAATGATTATGTGAAAAAACTAAATTGATAATAAAATTAAGGTTAGTTCATTATTTTCTTGTCCTGAACATTTTATTCTGACTCTGGATACTAAAAACATCTGAAGAATTTTCTATGAAATTCTAAATAGGAGCCAAAGTGCCCTTTATCAACGAAGGAAACTAAAATTATAAAGTGTTAATTTCGAGCATTGTGAACGCTGTTCTTAGAACTCAAAGTATAAACACTAATCACTAACACTAACTACTAATTTCGTATTGTGAACGAGGCTTAAGTCAGTTCATATTATTGAAAGAAAATTAATATGTCCTTCTTGCAGAATTTCAGACGGCAAATACAAAAATACAACAATTTTTAAAAGCATGGAGACATTACGTTGTTACTTCAATTTTTTGATAAACTAGCTCACATTATTGGAAAAAATTGATGAATTATTTTTGCAAGATTACAATCATTAGTATATTACAATACAAGTGAAGAAACTATGAGTTTTGCTCACGCGGGTGGCAGTTTTGTGCACGAGGCGCCAGCCGAGTGTGCTAAGGCACACAAGTGAGCGAATTCGTTCCTTCACGAGTGCTGTATAGCGTTTTGTTCAATCCTATTATTGAAACCTTCATTAAAACATTAAAATCTATTGGACTTCCTAAATAAAGATCATGTATAAAGTATAAAGTAGCATAGGCGGTGGATGCGTTGTTATGGATCATGTAAATATAAACATCTGCAGCTGTCAAAAATATTAAAATTGTTTTGTCCTGATATTTTTACGAATATAAATTGTGAAACTAAAATGGAACAAGATAATAATGAAATTGTGCGATGAAAATAATTAACAAAGAAGAGAAAACAAGTAATAGAAATAGCACTCAAGTTGATATTACAAAAGTTACTACGATAACTACAGAGTCTCATCAGTTTTCAGTTGCTGGTATATCTTGTTCAAGTAACGCAATTTTTAATAATTATGAAGTTCATTTTCATATCAATAAATACATGTAATAAAATGTATTGTAGTTCATTCTTTATTTCGTTATAAAAGAGTGAGTGGACGAAAGTAATTACACTCACTACTTTCGCCCACCCGTTGTCATAGGAATCACTGTAGTTGACAAAACAAACAGTTTCAAGGTTGGTATCCAAGTAAAAAATTACATGTTTCAATAATAGGATTGAACAAAAACATATAGAGCCCAGAAAGCTCAATTTGAAAAAAATATTATTATGGGATGCATCGTTATAGACTAAAATGGAATTTGATGTAAGCGCATCGACTTTTGTTGCTTCCTGTAAATTTCCATAATAAGTGTGACAAATTCATTGCGAATCAATTCAACTCTTGTAACTTAATTTTTCTTATGATTCATAGATGTGCTTGGAATTCTATCGTAAAGAAACTCACAAATTTTTTAGAAAGACTAGACTGTATGACGCGTTACCATTTTATACATATGATGCTTGTTTTGATTATGAAAAAAAAATCCATACACGCGTCCATTTGAAATATCTCGATCTATTGATTGCAGTATATCTTACCTACCTCATATATCTGGAAGTTCCCTAAATCTGTTTGAAGTGCAATTTTCAAGTCACATTATTGAAAATGCTCCAAGTTTTGTACGATACAGAATAACGTATAAAAATTATGAAAATGTGAAGGAAAGGTGATTGGCTTTATTGAGGTTTTTACGGTTTCGTCTGTCATAAGAAGTTTCCTGCTTATCCACCAGGAACTAATTCAAAAAAATCCGCTGTGGTCAGCCCAGTACTTCCCTGACCATAAATTTTACGGCCAGTTTCATCACTGTTTCAGAAATTTAGAGTGTCGCTTCAATTAATTGTTTATTTCAAAGTGAAAGCTGTCATTTTCAAAATATCAGCTGTCATTGTCAAACTGACAACTATCATTGTCAATGTGACAACTGTCATTGTTAAAGTGACAGAAGGCGGTTATCTATTAGTCCTTACATAAAATAAGTATTTTTGAAAAGAAGAGTCCTTTTCTAGATTTTCGAGGTCTTTAATTCATTAAAACATACATACGCCGGAGGTGCAATTAGAAGATGGTAACGTGGATTCCACTATTTAATTATTTATTTTTGATATCTACTAAGCTTATCTCCTCAGGAGCTTGAAATTGATACCAAACTAGACATCATTCAATTGATATGTGAGAGTAACAATTGGTAATTATTTAAATATTCTTTTTGACACTTCTACGAGAGCTTTAATTTGATACCAAACACGATAGAACCAAATTACTCATTTTAAAAAGACAATTGACGAATGTATGCATGTGATGTCAAAATATTAGTGATAATAGTTCTAATTCCATATTATGAGTCTCATCATTTCTTTGGTTCAGAAAAATATTTTGAATTTTATATTAGTAATTTAAATTTTGACAATGACAAATGAACCGCTGTCGATTTTTTTTCTACAACGTGCACGAAATATTTTGTGCACGTTGTCAAGACTAATTTTTGTATCCAAATATGACTTTAATATTTTTTCAATAATTTCTTTGGGCTTATGAACTTTCATTTCCAAGCACCAAAGTATTGTTTCGTGCACTAGATACATAAATGACTATTTTGTGACTTATACGTCAAACAAAAGAATGTCATGATGATTTTCCAATGTATTAGAATGCTAGTGGCATCGGCAGTACGATCTCGTTGTGAATGGAACTTGAGGGCCTTATTTAAAATAATGATATTATTGCTCAAATGTTGTAAATAATGCTTAATTTTCATAGAACCAAGTTTTTGAGATTATACTACAAAAAAAATATAATCAATTTCTTCATTCGATTCCAAGAAAATGTTATTCCTGGAAAACCATTTTATCTGTGTATGGACTTTTTAGCGCATTTTTCTCGTTGTCCAGTTAGTTTCTATCGCTAAGGTAATCAAATTCTACGACATATCAAGCTCTGAAACTCTCGGATTAATTATTTTTTGATGCAAAGTAGCGTTCAATAGTAATTTGTGTGGCTAGGGACGAAACAAGGCTATTTCAGCTGAGGGTAAGTGTTGCTTGCCCTCGGCTGAAGTCGTGTTTTGTCCCGTACCACACACTGTATTTTTCGTAATACCTGCATTGAAAATTTCCATATTACAAATTTGTCATGACAAAGTAAATATTTTTCTTTTGATTTTGCAGGTAACAAGTCGAGAGTAGCTGCTTGTGCTTTATCAATAAGATGTTGTGGTGTACTGGAAATTGTCGTATTGATACTTTTTCTCTTGAAACTAATCGTCTTTTTAATTTAATTTACAGTTACGAATACAACAACTTTCAAATTAACTTAGGTTATATGATTTTCATTTAGAGATTGACAATGAACAAATGCGACTCTGGCAGGGATAAAACGATGCAAGAAACAAATTCAGCGGGCAGAAACAAGCTTGTTTCTTCCCTAAGGCAGAAACACGTTTGTTTCTGCCCGGTTACACTTGCATTTGTCTGAAATTGTCTTGTTTCGACTGACAAAACAGGCGTTGAAACGTTGTTTCAATGCAGGTATTATAAAGAAGTTATTACCGAAAAACTAGCTAGAAAATATGCTACTTTTCTTAAGGGATTGCAAGAAAGGATTATAAAGGTTCTAAATACAGAAAATTTGATTTAGTTATCAGAAAACAATACTAATGATCCCTAAAATTTAATTGATTTAGAGGAACTTTAAGGACACTTCAGTTTCTTGAACCATAAAGTAAAATTGAGCATTTGGCTAGAGTTTCATCCTTCCTCTAGTTTTTTATAATTCATAATGTGATTTTTACTATAATATTATTGATATTCATTATATCTTGATATTTTCAGAGCTATCAAAAATTGGTCCAGCTGAGTTTTCCTCACAATTTTCTTTCACATTTATTCCTTATGTTACACGCATTCTCAAGTACTCATCAGCAATCTTAAAAATCAAATCTTACTTGAATAATATCGAGTTTCTACTTTAGAATAATCACTAGATTATAACGTTGTTCATAATTTGAACATTCAATAAGAGCAATATCCTCTCATGAGTTTGAAAAATGCTGCATGACGAAAAAACCAGAATATGGGTATATCAATCAATTTGATGGAATCTCCCTTGAAACACTTATTCAGTATAAACATAATTCTTCTATTTAAGGCTGGCATTTGATTAGTCGAGCTTTAACAATTTTCAACTGCATTACCAGAAATATTTCGTTAATTACATATTTAAAATGATCATCTTAGTCTCGAAAAGTGAAAAGTTATCTGGCGTAGTTCTCAAACATAGTAAATTTTACGCGATCCTTAGGTAAAATATTTGAAAATTTCCTGTACATTGTATATCTACCACTTTGCCATAAATGATTATAATTTGAGAATAATCTAATCATACAATAACTTTTTACTCCTCAATTACGTAAATGTTTCACCTCTTTAGATCCAACCCTGTCTGGAAACTGTTCCAAATGTAATGTTAAGAGCTTCTTCGAGCATTTGAGAAAAATCAGATTAAAACAAGTTTAACGTTCCAGAATTTCTAAAATTGCACGTAGAAAGTCCACACTTCAATAACTTGTTACTTATCGCCAGAAAATATTTCATGAAGCTACGAAGGATCTAGGAAAGAACTTTACAAGTTTGAGAAGAATTATAGAAACGTTTAAGACATTATTACCTTTCGTTCTTCCCATAAACTTATGCTATATTTAAAGTTAATTTGGCGCTTAGTTTTCTGATTATTAAATTTTTGGAAACTCGAAACTACAGGATATTTATAAGAAAAATTACTTGTATATTATGAAAGTACATTCATCTAATTCGTTCAAATGATTAGCAAATCCAATCAAAGCTCAAAAAAATATTCTCCAATTCATCAACAGAAAATATTAGCAAAGTTTATACCTTCTTCAGTTATGCATGAGTTCTTTGTTCTCCCTAAACCCTCCCATTTGCCTGTAGGGCTTCTGAAGGATAAAATACCCTCGATTCATCTTATTAGAAACTGATGAGTTGGTCTGACGAACGAAATTTGCAATTCAGATCACCGGGAGAGAACTTATCTTTGTAAAAATTACCTGCATACGGTTCACATACAGATAGGGAAATATATGAGGGCGTTAAGTGAGAAAAGTGCACGGAAGTGATTAGAAAATGGCGGCGAAAGTGACAAAGCGGAATTATAAATGATGGCGATGCTTTTATATAAGGTGGCCACAAATTTTTCTTTGCATACGATAAGAGAAGCTATTTTTTCTTTGTGGCATAGTAATGAATGTGACACTTTCATTCACTACATCAGTGAACTATTACACATATAATTTGAAAGCAATTATCATTGATGATTACCTACAATTATATGAATTTAGGATTTTTGAATAAATATTTACATTTCTTGTCATTTAAATAGACTTGACCTCCAAGTTAGACACTCCATGACCCAGTTCCGAGTACGAAAGCATTCTTCTTCATTCTTTATATAAGAGAGACTGCCAGTACAGTTTATAATCCACGTGCGACGTGCAACTCTCGAGTGCGAATGGTGCCCTTCTCGCGAGCGAAAGATGCAAATAAAACGTATTTATAAAATGTGATGAACTTAAACTATTTAATGTTCAAAAATAACAACTATATTCCACTATCAGGACTATCTAGAAGCGACTAGAAGTTAATAAATCCAGACCAATCAAGAAAGAAAGAATATATGCGTGAATTTTAAGAGATTGGATTGGTTTTTCAGTTCACCATTGTTTTTTTGTTGTTGTCAAGGATAAATAAATGGCCTTTTCAGATATTCCTTCCTGAAACTTGGCTACAACTCCTGTTATAAAATAATATTCAGAAAATAGATTTGTCGGTGAGTGGACGTACGAAAGAACCAAAGTTTCTAATAGACCAGGCGATGGAGAAAAGAGAACAGAGAACAATTTCTTACAGTCTGTCATTTATAGGAAAATACTATCAGCTGTAGGCTTAAAATATTTGCATTCAAAAGTCTCCGCTAGGTGTTAATGCATATTGAGAAGTTTAATTTAATTAGCAACAAAAAATAGCTACTCTGAACAACTTTTTACAGTCTGCCATTTTTTCGAAGGTAAAGCAAGCTTGCAAAATCGACTGTAAGCTTATTGGCAGACTTAACAATGTTTAGAATAGTAGTGGCCATACAGTTCATAAAAAATGTCACATACGAAACTTGTCCTACGAACGCAAATTGAAATCAATTGATTCAAAATAAGTAATCTGTAACAAATTTCTGGAGTCGAGTGAACTTATAGAATTATTTTATTCTAGAATAGATCCTTCACTACGACTACATTCGCACTCTTGTGTTATGTTTCAATATTTCCAACACAAAGCGCTAATCGAAATTTTGACATTGTCGGATGAAGAATGAATTTTCAGCTCACGTTTTTTATCTTTCTGTTATGTTGTGCGAAATTCTCTCTTGCTCTAGGGTTGAAGCTCAAAGCTGAGGTCCGGAGTTCGAGCAGAAGTCACAGATTAAAGCATCCGGAACGCGTGCTGCGTCTTCAGAGGTCGATAGTTATTTTGGACATGTAACGCGCGTTATTCAATCTTAGAAGAAAGATAGATTAGGTTTTCCAGATGAGACTGTACTACAAAAAAATTTTAAGATGTTTTGACTTCCAGTATCGAATTGAATGACCAATTTTTGTTTCTATACTGGACCAGAAACTCTACTTTATTTACATCGTTTTGCACCATAATAAGATATTCCAAATGATGAACTATCCTCCCAGTTCATTATAATAGGTCAAAGGTCAGATACCGGCCACGTCAAATTTTTTAATCATAGTAGAGAGCTGTCTACGTTCATGTCACCACACTTTTTCGCTTGCATCCAAAAGGTTAGTTTTTGCTCTCCAACAAATGCTGACGACAGTTATTGATGAAGCATCTTAATTCAAAATCAATATTCCAAAGTTTTACTCTGAGCAATACTATTAGAACATCGAATTGCGATTGTTTGAGAACTTTTTTCATACTGAAAAAATTATTTCGACTCTATATGAATTTGCCTTCGAAGTTAGTTAAATAAAAACTGATCTACAGAAATTAATTTCATAAAGTTTTCAGCAAGGGGTGGAAAAATTATTATACGATATGAAAAGTTTTATTGAAATCGCTTGGCGAAACTAAACTTTTTACTGCGTTTGGATATCCATTGATTTTACGTCTTCAAGTCTTCATCAATATATTTTCTGAATCTGAGACGCGGTAGGGAACTAAATTAAAGTTTGAGATGTTTTTTTGTTTCTACAGGCTAATTGCCTGTCTTACTCCCTAAGGATTCATTTTATACATTTCATCAAGAAGTTAAGCAATCACTTAAATAATACAGGGTGAGCTACGTTGACAATTTCAAATATAATAACATGATTTTTTTCTATTTTCAAAAGACTTTCGTTCATTTTGGAATATTCATCTTGTACGTAAATTCTTGACAGACCTTGATATACGAATATTACCAAAAAAGCATAGTTTCATTCAAACCTAGTTTTGAGTAAATAGTTCTTATTGGAACACATATTGAAAACGCATTGTATCACTTTGAAGGCAGAATATAGCTGACACATCTGTTTATTAGTATGCAGTGTTTTCTTCAGATCGTTATACTTGAATCAAGAACAATTATTACAGTCAATTCAGTGTTCTTAAGTTACTGAAAGTTTCTATTAATTGGTGAATCTGTCTATCATTGGATTGAGTGAATTTGGTATGTTTAGCATTATATGTAGTGACATCATACAGAATGTGTATGTTGTATGATTTTTTACATAATTAAGTTTGTACTATCCCAAACATGCGCGACACTCGTAAATTTTGACCAGCGCAGCTTACTGGCGCACGCTTGTTCTCAACCAGAAAATGACGGGCTCTTTTCTAAACTTGATATCGAACTAACTCTAACTGTGAATCAATCGTTTTTATGATCCAAAGAAGTATTTATCAGAATTTTGCTCTGAAAGCGTCTAATTTAGTGAAGTAGTGTGTCATAAAAGGCAAAAAAATTCCATTCGATGGACCTTTGAGTCATTTTGGGCTATCAGGAACCTATTTGAATAATTTAACATTGAATAATCCAAATTAGGCTCAATAATTCAGTACGCAGTTTTTATATTAGTGTAACGTGCGAGAGTGTGGAGATTCGTAAAAGTGGGGTGGGTTCGGACCTAACCTTGTCTGGGCGGGCCTTTCGTCCTCGTTGTATTGCGCTGCACCGCACCACACAGCCCTGCACGATGAAAAAATCTAGCAAAATGTAGTAGACTAAATATGGAACTTTCGAGAAACGGGTTTCCATATATAAACGTGAGCAACGACTTGAAGTGTAGTGTAATAGTGAATCTAAAGCAGTGAATATCAGACAGTGAAGTGATCAAATATAAATAGTTAAAAATAAATATCTGCGGCTTTGTTTAGGATAGTAGTAAGTGATAAATAAATTATATAGTGTTGTTCAGTAATATCCGAAAAAATAAAACTTTTATTTTATTTTCAGTTATTGAATAGTGACATTTATTTTTATTATAAACAATTACCTCTCAAGCAATAAACATTACATCATATTTAAAGAGTTGAACTGGGCTTTAACATTCTAAAGTTCAGGTAATACCAGACTTTATATTCTACTCTGATAAATTGAGCGAAAATGGAAGCGGCTTCTAATAAGAATGAGCTTGGGCATTCCACGTTAACTTATCATCGTTTCAAAACCGACGAAATTTTTGTCAAGGACAATGTCAAATCACACACTGCAAACCAACCATTTTTATTTTTTTTTTCCTATAGCCCTGACATTTATTCTGTCATTTTTAAATGTTTGGATCACTGGGGTAGAGCTTTAACATTGAATATAAAGGTTCTCTAATAAAAACAGGCTTAAGCGTCTCGGGCTCTAAAATTTTGGCCCCTTTAGCAGCACCGGTCAAGAAGAAAAACTTAAGGCATCATTTTCACCCAAGACAACGCTAGGTCACGTATCACAAATCTAATCCGTAAAAAACCCCTCTTCTTACAGCCTTGACTTCCCATCTTGCCATTTTTACTTGTTTAGACCACTTGAAGAAGGGTTCAACCAGGCTTTAACATTAAATGGAAGGAGCTTCTGATAGAAACAGGTTTGCGAATTCCGGGCTCAAAAATTTTGACCTCTGTATCATTTTTGTTCAAGATGACGTCAAATCTCACAATATAAATCTAATCCGTGAGAATTGAAGTAATCTCGCTCTTCTGACAGCTTGTAGTTCTCACCTGTAATTTTTATATGTTAAAGTAATTGAAAGAGGTACTAAAAGTATGTTTTTGTTTATATTCGACACGTTTTTGTAATAATTTTCCAACCAGAATATGGCCGCCAGAGAGTGTTGCATCTGCATGTGACAGATGAACCACAGACGGTAAGTAATAAACCTTGAGTTGTCCTGAAATTGAGTAATTGTCCCAAATTTGAGACAAATGAATCGTCTGAATGCCACTATGTGACGGCAGTAACTGTGACAAAACCGCATGTACTGTGTGTTATTGCCACTGATCTCTATATAACACTGGATTGGGTTTAGACCGTATTCTGGCATCTGAAAGCGGCACCGGTTGAACGGCGGCCTTGACAGTAAAATTGAGGCTTTGTGTTCCTATTCGGCGGCAAATTCAAAACACTTATAGAAGACACTCGATGAAATTCAAAGTATAATGCAAGTAAGATGAAGAAATTATTCTCAATATATATTGAAATACATACATTAATAATCAACAGAAGTTAAAAATTGTTATAATAGTTGAAATATTTATTAATAGTTAAAAATATTTGTGAACTTTTTAGTGTCAGTGTTTCAACTATTTTTCGAACATTGTAGTTTAGTATTATTTAATCCGTTCAATAGTTTTATAAATTTTTGTTACCTAAAATTTAAAACTATGAATTTACCTATATGAATAAATGAAGTGCATTTCTGCGATAATATTGCCTATTCAAAACTAATAATTTTAAATATCTACTACACATGATAGGAGAATAATAATACATTTAATGTCCGACTAGTTTATTATTGCTGTCATAATAACATTGTTTTCAGGGTAGTTAGGTAACAAATAATACCCGAGGGCATTATGATTCAAAATAATGCCCGAGGGCATTATTTTGAAAAATAACAAACAACTTGCCTAGTTACAGCAAGTAACTAGAGTAATTTCTCCGACAGAAATCGCAATGACAGGACATACATTACTAAAAATTTTGATTGAAATACAACAAAAAACGGACATTAAACATTGAAGGCAACACGGGTGTTGAACAGACAATAATGTCTACGGTCAACGTACACACCTCGGGCCAGAGGCCCTTGGAAAGTACACTGTTGACCTCAGGCATTATTGTCCTTTTAACACCCTTGATACCTTAATTACTATAATAATCAAGATTTTATTGTTCGTAAGTAAGCACAAATTTGCAGTCCAGCGATTAATTTTGTGAGCAAGATATTTTTTATTAAATTTGATATATTACTCAAATTTGTTATCATAACTTACTTGTGCAGCGTCAAATTTCTTTATGAATCGGCTTTATTTCCGCAGAACATGCATTTCAACACCATGATTTAAAAATTGTGTCCCAACACCATACTGAACTGTCACCAACATATGTCACCAATTGAACACAGAACCTCACTTTTGCCAAGATGGCGACGCTCAATTGAGGCCGCATTCCAGCGACCTAAACCCAATCCAGTGTTTATTAGAGATCAGTGGTTATTGCTTAACCATGTGCGAGGTAAATCAATCTGCGCTTGTCGCAGGTAGTGGTACGACATTACGATACTGATAGCCATCTTAAAATGCCATCCAAAATGAGATAAATAGTACTAGTGACTCGCTTATGTAAAAGCTAGAGTAACCGGTGCTTCATTATTCTGTCAGTACTGAATGCAAATATGTCTATGTAATATGTTTTATCACGGACAACGATGTTGCTCCATGTGCTGGAAGAATCGACCAACCAACTCATAGGCTTCACGGGCATCAATGCATACTGTGTTGCTGGTAGCATCTAATCTATGTCTTTCAGCCATATTTCCTATCTAG
Organism: Dromius quadrimaculatus; assembly: GCA_963989225.1. Taxonomy (NCBI): domain Eukaryota; kingdom Metazoa; phylum Arthropoda; class Insecta; order Coleoptera; family Carabidae; genus Dromius; species Dromius quadrimaculatus. The sequence goes on along the minus strand of OZ022325.1, from coordinate 9,742,005 downwards.
CTTCTGAAGTTATTTTCATATCCGATCTACTCGAACTAAACTGAGCTTAGAACGCTCCAATTGTAAAAAATTGATGTGTGTGACTCTCTGATAACATATTGTTCTTATTCAAACTCATTTTATTTATAGGATAATTCAGTTGATATACCCAACCAGCCTCTCACTACTGGCAGCAAAGTAACAACTGCACTAAACATGTAAGTTCCATCTCCATTTTATTTCTATTCCTATATTTTATGTGAGTACTGAAACATTGAATTATTGGTTATGCTAAATCTCATCAAAAATTTCTACCAAAATTCTCTCAATTATCATCATTCATATCTCCAGTATCAAAATATCAGAAATGGGAAGACATTCATCTCAGTATCTCTAATAGGTACAACAATTACCCAAATGATTATTCACACATAGAAAATGAAAAAGTAAGAAACATAAACGGTCGAGAGGAAAGTGAAAAAAATATTTTGACGAAACTTGCCTTGTGCATGGGTTTAATAAATTAGTTTTCACTTGAGACTTCAATAATATAACTAAGAATCTACTAGTGAATACTTTCACTTACAACCAACGCTAAACTAGACACTTCATCATCACACTTATCTATTAATTCACACGAGTAACACTGCCTGATATTTGTTTTCACTGTTTCTTATTTATCTCGATTAGTTCGCTCATTCATTTTCAATCTTATTCTCTCGGTTTCTGGACTACTAATGACTTCTAAGCTCGATCTTGCCCGAGAATAAATACTTTCGCCTAGAGCTTCTCGAAGTCACTGGAAAGTTCTAGTGAGCTTCAGAAATTTCACTAGTCGGCACTATGTTCTTAGTGCATATGACTAAGTTACGTTTGCCATCCGTTCATCCGGCGGACTCTCTAGTAACGGCAAAAAGCATTAACCATACCAAGCCTAAATAGGTTAATTTTCTGCCAAACTAATCCATATATGTACAATAGACTTTTCCAGTACATGTAATATTCTGCTGTAATCAATCACATACTAATGCACCTACAAATTGAGTTATGTCTTTTGAAGTCATATCAGATTGTTCAAATAGCTAGTGCTGAATCAGTATTCTGCAATGAAACGCATGATCTGCTTGTAGATTGGAAATCAAACAAGTATGTTAATATGCTTGCAATTTAGACGATTATTGCTTCAATCATCATTATTTTGGCTGTTCATATGTTCGTGATGCAAACTTAACTCAAGTAAATAATCAACTGATATGTTTAGCTAACTGTATCAACAGATACTACACAAATATATCACGGCTCTAGGTCACATCTTCTAATTAGCTGATTCAATAAAATTCACAGATGCTATATTTCACTGTCTTGTACTATGATCAAAATAAAAAACATTCCCCAATCTAATTGTGCACTTTCTTTGAATTTTCCAAACTGATACATATATACATGCATAGAAATATAACGAATAAGTACTTAGTAAGAAACTGTTTTTGGAAAATATAAGAAAGGGAAAATCAGATAGTTTGCAGATGAGCTATAACCCAATAGTTGATAAACAATGTATTACATTTTGGGAGAAATATGTAGAAAGATACATACACAAGAAAGGATATACATGAACTGGAATTTGATATTATGTGGGCACAAAGCAGATTAGTATCTCCATAACGCCATTCTCTCAAATTAGATTGGCAGTAGCTTGAAATCAATATGCAAGCAGTAATAGGTCTAGACTACACCAAATTTCTATTCGTTTTGTAACTTCAATCAACTGAAGTTAGTTTTTCAGGCAAATAAAATTCATCATAAAAAGACTATAACGCACGCACTTAACAAACAAAATAAATAAAAAAAGAACTAATCAAAATACGACTCTGTATGTTTCTTTGTGAACCTCAGTATCATAAAGAACCTTTCACGAACGCAAAATCTATATACCCCTTCGTTATTGTATAATTCAAGAATACATCCCACAGAAAATTTGTCATAATATCCTCAATCCCTTCGTAAATCGACCTCGCGTTTAGTGACCTCCTCAATGTTCTCTTGAGAGTCCTATTTAGTGAGCTCTTTAGCGAGAACCGCACGATTTGGAAGACCCAGGCCGACAGTTAATTGTTGGTAGACCCCCTAATTATGTAGCAGTATCACGGCAGGCGAGGACTTTAACATCCAACGATTATACTTGCACGGAATTCTTGTACGACGTTAGCCTATTGCAGGGTAATCAACTGAGATTAGAATCGATCCCACTAGAGGTGAGAAACAATTTTCTAGCATTCGAATCTGAAATTATGCTACTTGGATTATCAGGAAAGACATTTTATGCTGCAATTCACTACATGGAGCAAGAATACATTGTATCTGTAGTATGGTGAGAGTTGTAAATATTATAAATTACTCAATAAATCTAACGTAACATCACTTAATAATCATGTGCTTGCCTTGTCCAGCTTTTGGCTTATGTCTACGATTAACAACGCAACACAATAAACTGCTTTGTCGGAAATTTTAATTCAACAGGCTTGAAGGCAATTTAGTACATGTTATTCTGAGCAGAACGCTTTTTCGTGTTCGCCCAATTTGCATAGTTTTGATAGGGGTTTCGGTCGCAAGTGTTCGAGCTCAATTCAAAATTACTGCAACCAAATACGGAATTGATTTATCGGTATAAATCGCATTTTGTTCTTATGATATTATTGTTTGTTTACTCATGATCAGTCAGAAAATACAACATTCCAGTGGAACTCTGGAAAATACTGCTGCTGAAAATCGGTCATGTTTATTCAGTAGTATCCATAGTCGTGTGACGTGAGATTTTTACTTGAATATTCAATTTGACCGAACATGATATGTATAGCATCTTGTTCTGACAATTTTACAAATTAATTTGTTGTCAAGTAGACAGAAATAATCAATATTTGAGTTCTCAATATGATGGCATGATTAGATAAAAAAAAAAACTGTTGAGGATACCTGTAGAATAGCCTTTATGTCTGCTCCAACTAGAAGAATTTCACAGATTTGACCTCAGCTGAAGCTGTTTCTGTCAAACAAACTGGATGTAAATTTATAAATACTTTCAATACTATGGAGGCTATGATATTAAGACATGTGGTCACCTATGACCTATGGCTCCGAAATATGGACCTTTATCAAAGCACAAGAACTACAATTAAATGTATTTGGAAGAAAGATACTTACATGAACCAGAACAAATCAAGAATTGAAAAACACATACCAAGAGCCAGATTTGGTAGCAATGGTGAAAATTAACAGATTTAGATGGATAGGTCACCTGGAAACGATGAATTGGAAAGAGGCCAGCTGGAGTAAGACCTAAAGATAAACCTGGAAGCAAATGGGTAGATAGTGCTCTTTAAGATCTTAGAAAGATAAATACTACCAACTGGAGTGACAAAGCAGGAGATCGAAAAATCTGGAGGAATGTAGTAGAGGTGGAAGGAGCTTTTAATAGACCATAAGTCGAATAATGATGAAATAATCATTTTGGTGCCTGAGAGCCTTCCGGTTAATTGATTCTTACCACAAACTAAGAGTCAAGCCACGATAAAATTATGCCAGTATATCAAATTTCAATTCGATTGATGAACGAATCGGCCGTTATCTGAAAGATTACATACAGACTAACAGATTTTATCCCTCTGGACCATCCTCATCATTTCACTCCTGAGAAAGGCCCAGGTGAAACCGAAACTGTAGAGTAGAAAAAAAAACCTAAACTCTTGACTGCAGTAAAATTGGTCACATTGAATGATAAGGTTATTAATATGGAAACAATAGTTACTATAATTATAAGTCTGCGGTGAGATTCAAGCGACATAAATATTAAAACGTAGAACCTCGGGACATACATATTCTATCAACTCAATAAGAACCTGACAATTCCTAGAGTAACTTCCGAATATTCAAAGGATATCATTTTAGCTTTGTGTATTGGCTCACAGATGGTGCCGCTAACCAAACGTCGAACCAAAAAGTACCTCTATATTTAGTTGAACTAAATCCAAAGTTTCAGTACCATACATATGCTATTTTAGCTGTAGTGAAATTTCAAAATTCACATAATATAGAGATTCAAACATGGACGAATAAGTCTTAGCGACGAGCCAAGGACAGGTCCCCCAAAAACGGCAGTCACTCAGGAAACTCAGTAATCAGAACTGGAGTGGCAATTCTACCTATTCAAAAATAAATCGACCCTAGGTTGGGTGCCAATTTGTAACAAAATTCAACTGGGCTGCGGAACAACATAGCTTCGACAAAATATATACTTTACTAAAACAAATTTACCGGACGTTACGTAAAATGAGTTTTAAGTTAAACAAAAAACTAGGGCGCCACGCAAATACTAATTTTCCGTCCGCAGGTACACAACTGCGAAAGAAGCTGTAAAAAAAAGATGGTAAGATGGACGGGTAGAATATTGGATCTAAGAACAATTAGATCTGTCGGCGTTGATCGAAATGCCGCAGAACATGAAATTAAACAATATCTCAATAGAACATTCTCTGAACTAAAATGATAGGTACTTGTTTACAGAAATTAATGATAATCAAATTTACCCAAAAAAGTGAATATTGAAGTAGTCTTGAAAACCAAAAATGTATCAAAGTAACAACAAGTAAAAGAATTTAGATCTGCAAAATTAGTGAACTATCTAAAGTAGAGTAATTAATAAAAAAGTGAACAAAATGGCAGCGATTCGCGTCCCCAACGCTTACTTTAACAAATCTTAACTGAATTAGTCTTATGAACCTACTCCAAAAAAAAAGGTACAAGAGAAATAAAAATCAGGTCCGAAATCGATCGACCTGGTTCACAATCGGACGTAGCGTTTTCAACGTGACAAAAAAGCATAAAAAAGTAAGTCGACAAAAAATGCCTACCGCAGCAAAAAAAAAAGAAAAATAATACAACAAAGAAAAGAACAACAATCGTGGTGAAGCCACAAGGTGCCTTATCAAGCAAATAGCACTAACAAAAGTTTCAGTATAGAAAATGAATGAAAAACTGAACCACTCAGCTGGCGACATCACTGGATATCCTAATTGATCCATCTACCTGGCATCTGGATCTCGGCCTCAGATCTAACTGGGCTGGATTCCGCATGGTCAGAAAAGCCATGGTGGAAATAAGGTGCCTTGGTTCGGACGACTTTGGATCGCGAATAATAGCGATAAAAAAAAATTAAAACGACCACTAACAATTTTAACTAATCCCCAATAGGTGGGCTGCTCCGCCGAATGGAACAAATGGTCAAACTGCCCCAAAATATTTGGCTGAAGCACAGATTTTCCCCAAAAGAATTCCCAAACTTGGGCTTGCACACGCAATAAAACTTTGCGAAAACCCACAAAATTGTAGTGGTAGAATAGCAAAAAAAAGAAGCAGTAAATGTAACGTCTGTCCTAAACGAGGACTTGAGGCCGACTACTTAAATAAAATCAAATCCAATCGATTTGACTTCATTAAAAAAAATCGTTTCTATCAAATCAAAAAATATCTAGCGAACGCTGAAGTAGCTAAAATTAAAAAAAAAACATAACGTCACTGACTTCAGCGTGCGCATTGAAACAGCGACCGTTGAAACAAAAATCTCGAACTAAGAATAATCAATGAAAATAAACAATAAATACGCTTTTGATTTAGCCTCAAAAAAACTGAGCTTCAGGAAAAAGAACGGAACTAAAGATTTGGAATATAAATGAAAATATCAACTATGAACCCAAAACTAAATGTAAGTAACTAAAGCGAATAAAATAAAAACCCAAATTAAGCCAAACTATATTCTAGAACCTAACCCAACAAAAAAAGACCAAAAGCCAAATTGGCACGTAACAAAGATCAACATGTGACATATCGCGAGATTGAGGCATCATTAGGGATCCCAAAGACCTCAATTCAAAAAAAACTTGCATGAAGATTTTTGTGCAACAAAACTAGTTTGCATTGTCAGTGATGATGAATCGTGGATTTACTTATATGAACCCAAAAATAAACATCAGTCGTTTGTTTCCATGTGGATCCTCTCTAGGGATGTGTCCAAAAAAATGGTCACAGAATTTGTCTTAAAAGCAGGTTATATAGCAACAATTCCTCTGTAAGATCGAAGATCAGCCGATTGGTATACAACCATAGGATTGCCGGAAGTATTGCTGAGCTTCGAAATCCAACTCTGAACGACGAACCATTCTCCTCCTCGATAATACAAGTTCGCAGCCAGCCCGCAAGACAATTGAGTTATCAGAGCAGCAAAACATTAAACTGTTGAATCCTCCTCTTTTAATAATCAATTTGCACCATCGTCTTTTTATACTACTAATTCTTTTTATCACCTTTTTTTTACCACTAATCATTTTTATCACCAACATATTTACCAACGTATTCTTTCCACCACCATTTTTTTCATCACCCGCATTACTGCTTTGTGTGTTAGTGTGTGTTCAACCGGTGGTGCTTCGCACCCGAACAAACGGGCGGGCTTCGCTCGCTATGACTAAGCTTGACGTGCCATGCTCAATGTTTATCAAATCGCTAGAACAGGCATAAACAGTGGTTTTGGTTTTTAACCAGCAATGCTTCGCACCTAACTAACGGGCGGGCTTTGCTTGTTCTGACCGAGCTCAAAGTGTCATGCTGATTTCAAACTTGACCCCAATTTATTTACGAGACCAGAAAAGACGAAGAGGAAATCGTTGTGTACTAAAGAGGACATAACATCCAATTCTGAATGCAACTTCATTGTACTGTACTCGTAAAAATAGTAGTAAAATATATTAGTGGTAAAAAAGTATGGTGGTAAAAATGAAGTAGTAAAAGTTGAATGGTAAAAGTGGAGTGGTAAAAGTGGACCCCTATGGAATTGTTAGGCCATCCTCCTTACAGTTCTGATCTAAGTCTCAACGATTTTTTACTTTTCCAAAAATCAAAAGAAGTTTGCGTAGTCGAAAGTTTCAATTACTAGAAGAAGCAATCGACGCCTTCATAAATGCAATTTTGTTAGTACCAACAAACGAGTGAAATAACTGTTTCCAAAGTAGGTCCAAGCGTAATTCAAAAATACTTTTATTTCTATATGCAAAACTAAAATGACAGCAATCGTGATAGAACAAATTTATTGCGCTCGTAATAAAAAAAAATTGAAGAATCATCTAGATGATGAAAACGCATTTTTGACTGCTCATGAATGCTTGTTACTTCAGAGATTTCGCAAATAACCATCTCCCACAATTACTGAGCTTGACATCAAGCAGTTTGAGCAAACTTATAGGTACATAATTTATGCATGTACAAACTCAAAAATACCTTTTAATCTTCATTGTTTAGATATTGACTGATGGGAGGTCAAGTGCTGTACCTTAAAATAATAATTTGATCTTTATCAAAGCCTATATAAAAAAAAATATACAAGAAGTGAACAAATTCTCATCCAATAATAATAATTCATTCTAATAAGTTTCAAATTCGCGTCAAACAAGTCATTGAATGAATCCCGGAAAGATTTGACAACTGTACATAATAAAAGTGACACCCACGGCTAAAGTTGTAACTAAATTTTTATCTACTTGAATAAACTTCAGTTGCCACATCCCTAATGTCATATATATCTATGAGCATTGTTTCACTTGAAACAAGTAATTGAATAATTTAATCTTCCACAATCACTGAGCTTGAATTAAAGCAATTTGTGCAAACCTACGGAGCAGCAGCTTTTATTTAATACCAGTTTCAAGTCTGTAAATAGTATAGTTGCTGAGAACTCAGCGTCACGCCAGCCAGCCAGCCAGCCAGCCAGACAGCCAAAGTGAATATAATAGCGCTTTTTTCCAAAAAATGCGCTAAAAAATGAGAATATGTATTACATTAAAAAATTCAATCCAATATCACACTTTTATTGGGACATCCGTGGAGAACGTTTTAAAGTGCCCCTGGAGTAAAAAATAAATTCCATCAAGATACCTTAAATAAATATTTTCATTTCCTTCAATAAGATGAATTCTTGAAAAATCTCTGGAATGCTTCGTCAAATTATTTTAAAAGCATTAATATATTTACAATACAGTGCTATCTCACACATCCGTCAACATTACTATAGAAGCAATTTATCCTGTTTTTACGGGGGATTTCTTCGAGAACACTAATACTTTCATCGTCCAGGATCTAACACTTCTATACTTCAGGATCTACCCTTAGAAAGAGTAAATTTATCACTGACATGTGCAATAGAGTAATGGTGCACTTCTCTATTCTTATAAAGGATATCCCGACTTTTTTTTGCCTCGACTTCCAAAGGACAATTTTACTGAAATTTCAACACTTTATAAAGAAAATTACATTATTGATTGCACTGTTTCATCCAAACTTCAGCCTGTGGACATATTCGTATCGATAAGCCGAGATTTTTTTTTAATGATCACTTAAACTTGAATATTATTTATCATATAATAATAGATATTGAATGCTACAGTTTGAGTAATAACGAGCGAGTAACATCACAATAAAAGCAATTCCAATTAATTGTGAATACTCATATTTAGAATTAGAAATATTTTGATAAATTGTTCAAAATCAGAACCTGAGTTGTTTCACAAAATTACAAATACAGAAATCGGTTTTCACACCATCATCCTAAATAAGACAGCAACTGTAGACACTTGTTTCGTTCTTATTAGGACTCTTCAGTACAGTATAGCAAGCAGCAGATAATCAGACTTGTAGCCGCAAAGCCAATGAATAGTGAGTTGGTACATGACATGCAGAGATATAAATCCGCAGCAGTGCCATCTACTATAAAACAGCCGAAGTGTCAGGTTTAAAGAAATACAGGACACTGTAAAGTGATCTTTGAGAAATGTCTGTGAAACAGAGTTTGATAAATTGTTAAAAATCAAAACCTGAGTAGTTTCACAATATTACAAACTTCACACCATTGGCCTGAATAGGGCAGCAACTGTAGACACGTGTTTTATCCTTATATATTTTGCCCAAAAAATAATGCCAAAAATTGTTTATAAGTTATTCCTTATTAGTGAAGTCTTTGATTCCATTATCTTGTGAACTCATGACATAATAATGCGTCAAAAGTTATTTCACCACATTAACCCAAAGTTATAGCTTTATGGTTAGTGTGTTATATGTAGACTTGGATACAATAATTCTTGTTCAGTTCTTTGCCAACTTCAGTTCTTATATATTCTCAAGCAAATAAAAAAGGAAAATTTGTTTCTGGGCTGAATTATGAAAGTTTTATGTCTTAATAATTAATTTGTAGCCTTATAAATAAATTATGAACGCTTTTATGTACCTTGCGTTCCTGTTGCTTCATTTACAAAGTCTTTTTAAAATGGAAGCCTCTGAGAGTATCATAAATTATTTACACAAAAAATGTATGCGTTACAAGGTTATTCTAAAAAGAAAATGATATTCTGTGAAGGAATTAGAATTATTGTTGTAACAGTTGTGCTGGAATGTGAAAAAAACCTTAAATGTTGTTGTTTGAAAGACAAGGTCGAGAGATGTTTTGTACTTCCAATTTTTTGAATGTCTATATATTTCTTCAGGGTATTGTTCAACTCGAATATAAAAACTTCAGGAAAGAGCCAAACGAATGCACATCAACTATACACCATAATATTATTTGATCGTTATTTGTTTGAAGTGTAAGTCTTGAAAATTCTTCGAAAAGAGCATTGTTGGCGTCTGAAACATTTAGTGCAATCCACAGCACTTGAGTGCGGACAATGCTGAGTACGAATGACGCTGAATAGAGAAAAAAGACGGACGTGGAACAAGAAAATCGAGTTTAAAAATAAATTGGGTTTCCACGATGGCAGAGTAGCAAAAACAAAAGTGCTGCTCTCTAAATTTCCAAATGAAATTAATGAAATTGTCAGCACTAAAACATTAAGCCCACATCCAAGGAAACACATTTGGACTTATTATGTTCATCATGATTCTAGAAACATTCATAATTAAAATTGAGGTGCAGTACAACCAACTTTATCCACAGTTAATTTAGATGGGCTCCAAAATACTGCAAGAATAATTATGTATTAGATAAGAACACAATGTAAACTTTTTTTATCAGGTATCTACTTTCTACATCAAGCATTTTCCCTGAAAAGATTTTGATGCTTCTGATAAAAATAAAAAGGTCATGATCATACAACAGCCATTTGGAGCGTATCCTCTTTCCTCATAAAATAAAAAATTAAATTTAAACAGCTCTGAATCCTAAAAGGGGCTACGTCATCAAAAAGTAAATGGGAGAAATAAAACAATGCAATGATCACAAAAACGCCATTATTCCAGCCGCAATCCTGAAAGCAAATGACTTCTACAGATATAAATTCAACTCGACATACATTTAAGTCGAGCCGTTTTTGGCGTCTTACCCTAGAGGCAATACACTAAGAAGAAATGGAGATTCTGCACTTGGAAGAATCGCAAACTGGAAGAGGGAGTTTAAAATATAAATATCTGATGAGCCAGTGAATTAGTCACTGATTTTTTTCCAATATCAATGACGCTTACATCGAAGAACGAGCTTTTGTATGAAATTGGCAAGGTAATATAATTGAATACACTAACAAATTCAAGAAATATTAATTGAGTACATACATACACTAAATCATGCCTTCTCCTAAAAAAAGGTTGGCATAAACCCCATTTAACATTCAGCCAGTAATCTTTCTTCGCCAAATACCCTTGTCTAGAAATACCTCTTTCGCTTCATCTACAATCATTATCCTATCCATACAAACTTCTTGATTCTACCCGCTCGGAAACTTCCTCTCACGCAACAAACTAACAATCATATCCATTTACCTACATACGATCTGTATGTAGGTGAATGGATATGATTAGACGACCTGTTTACGCAAAATTTGACCTTCAATTTCACCACTATGAACCATTTTCAAAAAATCTTCCGTTCAACACTCGTTCCACATGCACAAATCAACATAACTGATTAATATTCCCAGTCTCGATCACATTTTTTTCACTCGGATTGAGTGAGAATAGAAATTCAGAAACAAATTCATTGACAGAGTAAGACCAAAATATCAACCAATGTCTTAAAAAATATGGTACATCTGAAAATAACAAATTGGAGAGAAAGTGACAAATAGGATAACCTAAAAAGAAAGTATCGGAAGAGGCCGATGTCATTCATGAGTTATACCAACAAGGAGACAGAAAATAAACGACAATAGTGATGAGCATTGTGCTAGTACTGAATTAAATATTGCTGAGTTCACCTTGAAGTATATTAATAGTATTTATGGAATAAATCTGCTGAATCGCTTCACCGTATTGTTGAATACATGACAAAGGGTTTCAATCACCGTCAGGCCACGGGAGCAGTATTCCTTGAATTAGAGAAAGTCTTAGATAAGATATGGCATCAAGAACTGCTATACAAACTTCTCGAAGCGGGCGTAAACCAGGCACTGGTACAGCCCATCAGCTCATAGCTACACAAAAGGAATTTCTGTGTGAGTCTGAACCACGCCTATGCACTGTGTTGCAAAAGTGAAGCCAAAAATGTAATATTGTTAGAGAGAGAAAGTAACTGAGAGATAGGTTGAGGAGGGCCCATGTTTGTATGGAGTTAAATGGATAGGCTCAGTTTATTTATTATTTTCATGTAAAAATGTATTGTAAAATGGGAAGAAAATGCTTTGGGACAAATTGTGATACTGGGTACAGAACATGTAAAGAGAAATTTTCTTTTTTTTCTGCACCCAAAGATAATATTTTATTAAATAAGTGGCGAGGATATCATAAAAAAATGCTCGTCTGGAGATGTAAAAGTGAAAAGAAATTATTTTAAAATTATATTTAAATTAAAGGTTATATCAATGTTTCAAATTATTGAACGTATCTAATCTAAACTTTTAGCGAAAAATTCAACTTCAAGAAAATTTTTTATCAATGAAGAATATAAATATTCCTATTTATGTATTGAAATCAATAGAGATGTGATAATTGTTTACAAATTCACCGTACAGTATAGTATGGAATTGTTCATTTAAGTGACAAATATCTTATTACAGATACCGTTCTTCGAATATTTCCGACTAAAAGAAAATGCATGTCCGAGTATTTTCCCAAATTACCCGAAATATTTAAGCGTCTCTGAAAAAGCAAGGAAATCTCTTATAAAACAGGATGGATCTTTGAAAAAGCCCAAGCTGTGCAAAAAAGAAAAAGATATTAAAATGTAGATAGAATTCATCTTCCATTTATTCGATTGAAATAATTTCTAAATTTAGTAGAAGATACATAAACGCTAGAAATAAATTTAAATCCAAAGCAAAACTTGGATTCAGAGGACTTGTAAGAATTTTTTCGATTTGAAAATTATATCCATCGAAGAAAACCAAATTTTCATCAATGAGATGTTGAAAACAAAATACTTTGTTTCCAGAAAGGAATATAAAAATGAACGGAATTTTCCCCATAATTATCACGGATGTTTGCAATTTGGGAGATTATTGCCAAGTTTTTTGTTAATATTTTCTTCTGGTATATAAGAAATTGTTTGTGTGTATTTTCTCAATTTTATTACGCCCACTGTAATATAAAATATTCATAAAATTGTTTATGTATCTGTTATTCATAATTAGAAAACTCTTATCCAAAGAAACGTTTGTAAAACATGTTTCATAATAATGCACTTTTTCATTGCAGATTTTAATAAATAGAAATGTTAATTTTCTTTTACTCTTGCCTTTCATTCAATGAATAATGAAGTATTTAACGTAATAAAAATATTGAATTCATCTGACAATTGTTTTTTATTGAAAAAAAATCGAATATAATCTCATTTCTGTATATGAAGCATGCAAAGCTGGGCCCACTATCGCTATCTCTCTCACGTCAGCCGCATTACATTTTAGGCTTCATGTTTTCCAACTGAGTGTCCGCTCCTCTATTATTCTCCTTCTTGGTCTAAACATCGAGTCAACCAAGCGCCAAATCACACCACAAGGATTTTTACTGTCCCCAATCCTTTCCAATGCATACTACAGCGATATGCCATCTCAGACAGCAGGTACAACGCTCGCACAATACGCCGACGACACTGCAGTGCTGTATGAATCACGCAGTGCAAAAGTAATCACCACAAGGTTTCAACGCGCTGTTGATGACCTGGAGCAGTGTCTTTAAAAATGGCGAATACACGTCAACGCCGAAAAAAGCACCGCAATATTGCTCACCAAACGGAGGATGGAGCCAAGAGACGAAATCACTCTATTCGACAATATTATCCCATGGCGTCCAAAAAGCAGTTATCTTGGACTGCTACTTGACAAAGGACTGACTTGGACTCCACATGTCTAGAAAAACTGCCAGAACGCGGGTACACTCATTGAGATACTCTATCCATTTTTAAATATGAACAGTGCCCTGTCACTTAACAACAAAGTTACAATTTACAAATAGTATCTCCGTGTGGGGATACGCGGCAGTATCACATATCCTCAAGCTGCAAATAGTACAGAACGAAGTACTACGGATAGCTGCCGGCGCTTCATGGTTCGAAAGAAACGAGCAAATCCAAAGCGACTTGAAGGTCGAGCCGATTTCTGAATTTGCGCTCAAACGAGAAAGCAAATTTTCTGCTAACATTCCTCACCATCTGAACGCTGGAGTCAAACGGCTAGCGGTTTAAGATGAAGACGAAAGTCTCCGCCACAAATGGCCAAAGTTATTCTTGGCTACTTTACCAAGAAGGCGGCACAGGTTGAGCAAGATGAAGAAATCCCTATCAGACTGAAATTCCGATGAGAAAGGTGTGGCCCATGACTCGGTACTTTCAGAAGCATGTCAGGATCAACGATCAACGAATCTGCAAATTCGACGAATAAATATCAGACACAACATATATTAATCTATATTATCACATTGAATTATCGATTCGTCCACTAAATGGACTTTTGGATCTTTCAACCAATGCCTTATAAAAACCAAACCTTTGCCAGGGACCTTTGAGTGTCTCAATAAAGCACTAATCTGAGCACTGATCGAAAATGACTTAAAGCAGCAAATCTATTGAAATAATAATAATAACTTATTGACTTTTTGCCAAAGGATTGGCTTCAGCTTAAGCTGTTCTTCCATCCATCCCGTATATACATATAATAATGATATTGTCACAAATTTTACTGTGAATAATTTATTAGCACAAGTGTGAATCTTCACTTCACAAACTCGTATTTTCAGAATATCGCTCAAAGTTACTCTTACTGAATCTCTGAATGACTGAATGAGTTCCTCTCCTAGCTCGCGTTCTTATATACCCAAGCCGACAATGGGCCAACATTCGATTGTTTTGTTGCCTGACAACCACCGAACATCTAGTGACCATAGACTGTCAATCATGTCCGAAAATTGAACATTGACCTTGTCAATACTAACTAGGATTACAATTACAGCGAATTCAAATAAATAATTATGTGACCTAATTACTAAAAATATTTCATATTTGTGACAATATATTTCAAAAAAAATAAATATAGGTACAACTTGAAAAATAAGAACTGACGAATAGTAAAACTATAAAAACATACTGCACTTGGTAGTAACAGCATCCAAGTTTATTCATGAAGCATTTTTGATCTTATGTCTAATGAAATCTTTTAGATGAATCTTGAATCATCATTATGATCCAGAAAAGGAATAGTCGAAATCGTAGGAATATTCTGACTCACCCAAAACGCGTTACTTACAGACATCAGCAGATCGGAAACGACTGAGAGTCACAGCATTCAAATTGATTTGTCATTTTTGGGAGAACTTACATCTAATAAGTGAATCTTGAGCTCGTCATTTTGATCCAGGAACAAAGGAATTATCAAAAAAGTGGAACGTTTCGGCTCACCTAAAATGCGCCGAGCCACGGCGGACTCTATTGGCAAATAAACATAAGCGATACTCTATCTGGTGGCAGAATTTCAAACTAGTGATGTTAGGATAGATTTGGCGGGCTACATATATATTATACATGAGCTTATAATCAAATCAATAAATCATTATTCTATATTCAGTTATTTAATCAGGATTCATAAAAAACATATACGAGATAATAATTCTAAATGATTTTGGCAAAAATTCATGAAAAATATTGTGTTTATTCATTGAAATTTCAAATACAAAAATTTACCATGGAGGATTAAGTGTAGTAGTACTGACATAGAGCCATAGCCTACGCATTCGCTGTCTGACATTTGATAATTATGTTGAGGTTGCTATTTATTTTTGTTGTACTTCTTACTTTTGAATTGAAAAAGAAGATAGAATCCAAAGTTTTAGAGTTTTCAAAATCTTTTCTTTCATGCAGGACATTTCAGATATTGCAACTGATAAATATTTTTGTCTGGATTGTTTTCTATTTATTCAGGTATACTTTACAAATACAAATTATCTTCAAATCGTTGAAAGATTTTTTGAAACAACAAACAGTCCAACTATATGTACTAATCTAATATTTATTTAACAAAATTAAAAGGCATTCTCGCGCTACTTCAACTTTTCAACACATGGTACACAATAAAAAAACGTTAGATCTATGCTTGCAACTGTCGCTGTTTTCTGTTTTGCAAGAACAAGTCATATTCTCAATCTTCAAGGCATCATATTCATTACAATTCAATTCTCCTTTGATTTCATACGGATTTTCAAGCACTTTTGATGTTTGTATGCAAAGAGCATGCAAAAATACTCTCTTTTTACTATCATCATATAATTTTCGACAGAATAAAATATATCAAGCATTTACTAGCTCTTCACCCCCAATCAAAAAACGTGACATGACATTTTCATCAAAATATTCTTGAAGTTTCAATATTATTATCTAGAAATTAAAGGTTAAGTTCAATTTAAAAATATGAATTAAATATAAATAAACAGATGGAATAATTCACCTGCCTGGTACTTACGAACAATATACTTTTAAAAAATATCCATGAAAAAGCAAATCTTTATTTCATATCCACGATTATTATCTTTAAAAATCGTAACAAGCCCATTTAAATACATGTAAATTTCAAGTTTATCCTAACTCAGTTAGTTCAAAAATATCCGCTGCGGCGCTGCGATCTTAAATTTATTTGCCAATACCAGGCGGGAGTGTGACCCCCACTACCACAGCATTCGCATGACGTCAGTAGGCTGGTTTTTACACAGTTTCATGCGATGTAATAGTATTAAATTTGTATTTTAGAACTATAATGTTTATGCAGAATGATTACAATAATAACGGTAATTCTCTTGTCTCTAAATATAGTTTTAGAGTAAACGCTGTAATGCGATAAATATAACTCAAAATAACAGTTCGCTATTAATGCTTTCATTAACATATATTTTATCAAGTTGCAAAATCACCCACTTGTCCTCTTCTTTTGTAAGTCTATTTGCAATTACTCTTAAGAAATGATCATTTCCTATTTAAGAACTTGAAGATATATGAAAAGAAGCTGTTGAGTTGTTGCAAATATTTAGGATGTGATTGCATATTAATCATGTGAGACCAAATAATAATTTTTGAAGTGTAGTGCTTTTGATTTGAAAAAAGGAGACTTATTTGTTCACTTAAGTACAATAATTGCCCAATTCTCTCTTCATCGCCTTCGTTCTCAGATATCATTATTTAAATTCTAAATAATAAAATAAGTATTGACAAAATCAGATTCATTTAAGATACATTCTGAAATATCTCTCAATTTGGATAATGTATCAAGCTCATTTGTAAACTAAGGACATTATTATGCTGTAATTTTATCTATTTCAATATAAACGGAACGACTTACTGCTTTGGAATCCATTTTCTAGATAATAATACCGTCATCATTTACTTTTACAAAAATATCGCCATTTATAGTTTTGACAAATTCAGGTACTTTTTCAAACAGTAAGTCAAAATTATGAACTCTATTTTCCATTAGTTGTATTTCTTATATCTTATTAGTTTTTTCTTGTTTTTTTTTTCTGATTTCAAAATTTCGTTCGTCTAAGATTTTTTTTTAGTATTTGATTTCATATTTAAATAATGAGGAAGTCCAGGAAAGATAGTTTGAAACGGATTAGGTCTCAAATGCGGTTTATCGTAATAAAAAGTCCTAATTTCTCCTGGATAATTGTATGTATTTGTATAGCTAATTGCAATGCAATCTTCAGAAATTCAAATGAAGTTACATTTTCTTCTGTACTATCATAATTGCTTTTACAAGCTGAGACACAACATTTGCGAGGTATGTTTAAATTGAATAATATGTATATATTTAGGTAGGTATCCGAAATATTAGAAGAAAATCTACTTCGTATCACGAAGTCATCAAGTCTACTACTATCGCTGTCTCGCTCACAAAGCCTACTGATGTCACGCTCCCCTCCATCACACTTCCGCCTGGTAAATAGAGTTCGCCGTGGCTGAGTACTTCTTATGGAGTACATATAACAGAGCAAAACAGTTTTATTGTTCATTATCAACTAATGCTCGTGAAATAATTTGAAAAAGTGTCAGAAGCAATACTTTTTGCAAAACAATGCGCCTTGTCACTAGGAAATATACCTAATCTGCCATAAATTAACGAATTGGGTTTCGAACTGATTGATCATGTCCTATATTTCTCTAATCAAGCACCATCCGACTATTATCTATTCAAAAACCTGGTAGAACATTCGAATTTCGTTCGAATGAAGAAGTAATAATTTTTATGGAGGACTGGTTTACATATCAAAACAAAAGAAAATATTCAATAATTTGGAAAAGGACTGAGCCACTTTCTTTACTAGAAGAGCATGTCTTAGGAATCAATGTGACTTTTGCAATAGCTTAAATAATGGAGATAAAAAGAAAAATTTCACTGAAATTATACATTACAACTACTTCTTCTTCTTTAATGGCTCCAAGATTCTGGGGGAAATTTTGACTTTCTTTTCAAAAACTTCATTCATCCCAACTTACTGGCAACTTCAATTTACCAGTTCAGTATTCCCATCACGTCGAGATCTTCTAAGAACTATTCTTTCTTTGCTTATTTCTATTTACCCTGTAAATCTGTCTTGACCGAAGCAATTACCTTGGTTTCATAACAATGTTCTTTTTACGATAAATTTTGTTAGTTCTAAGCACAAACTTCATTTCGGAGTACCATTTCAATCGTTTTCGTTCGTTGTTTACTGTATTTTCTCAAGTTTTTAGGAGCTACGTCGAGAAGGTGGAAGTCAGAATCAGGTGCACCACTCTATTTAGTCCCATCACAACTACTAGTGTTTTTTCAAATATCTAAAGTTGTGGACTTGAATACTTGAACTAATAGTACTCCTCCTGATATCTAAAGTTTTGAATTTGGATACTGATGACAACAATCAGATGAAACATTTCCAAATTACGAAGATGATTATCTGCAAAGTTGAATAAAACACCAATGCTGTCTATCAGTTTTAAAACTGCTCGATTTTTATTATTCTAGTTCATATTCAAAAACATGACTTGAATAAACAAAGAAAGTGTAAATTTTTGCCAATTTGGTACTTTGAGTGACAAGTTTGACGACCTATTTCTTTTCTATTTATCTGCAATAAATACTTAATCACTCACTTTGAACGTTAATGTGAATGTACTACAGATTAAGCCATTTTAAATCGTCAATAGAGTGTGAACGTCATCATTTCAACCTGACTGGCGTTTGTTCGAGTATATGTTCGGTTCCTCTACCAATTTCCTTCAAACATTGAATCAACACGAAGACGTGACAATCATTACTGGCGCAGGAGTCGTATACAGTATCTGAACATTTAATTGCTACACTAATAGAATATCGCATTCTCAGCAATATAAACTACTAATAAAGTAGCTCAGGTCCATTAATACTACACTGCTATTCAGTTTTTTTAAATCGTCTATATAACATAAACTTTTCATTTCAAAATGCAAAATTTTCCCAGTTATTTATTTGGTTCATATTGATCCTAGAACTTCAATTATTCAAGTGGAAATCAATATTCATAATTGACAAAACATCAAAACAATAGTAGGGCTTCTCTATTGCGAAGTAGTTAATTCTTTGCTCTTATAAATCGAGTAAAGAAACAGAATATGTCACATGTTTGCTATGTATTTATAAAATATACTGCAGTTCAAAATCCTGGAATAAAAGTAGAAACTGCAAATGGGAAAGTCCATTTAAAATATACCTCCATATTTGGGATATTCAAGTTATGCGAAAAAAACTGCAAATATTTGAAATATTTTACAAAGTTTCACATGGCCAATTTCCACAATGCAATGATAAACATGGAAAAATGTATTTTCTCCTGAAATTTGATTATTTGTTCACGATAAAATCGATATTTTTTGTTCCAGCAATCAGTTATTATCCAGGGTTTTTATTACGTCCACATATTATATAGTGTTATAACGTTCCAAGTAAATATTTACGGATGAAACAATGTTTATCTATCAAACATATTTATTTACCAAATATATGACTAAAGGGTGAAATAATTGGTCTATTACCTCGTAATTTGATGTTTTGAATGCATACAAGATACTGCTATCAAAGTAAACAAAAAATTCTGCAAACAAACTTTCACACCGTTCCGAATCTGGACACAAGAACAACATCTTCCTGAAATTTATCTTTTATTATACGCTCTTTCATTGAAGAAATGCTTCTTTCGGAAATTCAATACGTTGTCTTTATTTATTCTACCGTTTATATAATTTAAAATAGCAATTTGTTTACACAATTTTTTGTCGAGGAGGACTTGAACAGCTCATAAAAATATGGGCCCAAGTAATTTAGCCTTTTTTTGGTAACTTTATAGGCGGACAGATACATGAATCTCGCTATAAGATTTATGTTCCTAATCCAATATACGAGTACAGGAGGTAATGCTCTGAGTACGCCAAATTCAATTTGAAGTTTGTTGCAAGTTCCTGACTAAATCAGAAGGGTACGAATTTTCGGCTTGCAATGTCCGTTGGCTACAAACAGAAATGCCATTACCCTGTGGCTCTAGCTCGTTTTTAGATGTTATCAACCAACAGAGAAACAACAGTCTAACTAGATTTTCATGTTTAGTCGCTTGAATTGTTATACGCAATGAAACTGCTCCATTTCAGACAAATTTTCGGAATTACAGTTCAGAAATGAAGCCCTCGACAAAACCAGAAAAACTGAAGAGGTTTTATTGCTTTTTTTACTACCTCTCATTCGATACTTCAGCTATTAAGTGGAATTCTATTCCCATTTGATATTTGAGTCGATTTTAGTCCTTAAATTACAATTTTCCGGCGGAATGAAATCATTCTTAACAAATCTAAGGACCTATTTGGTTATCTAGAAAACTTTACCATTTGCTAAAACTATGACGGAGTTATTATACAAGGTTATGATTGTGGCCTCAACAGTAGAAGTATATCTGATACTTAACGACACTTGATTAGTCCAATACACAATCATTCCTCTTTTAGAGTCTCTTTTTCGATAACACTTGTTACCTCTTCATTTGAACAGAATTTGAGTCATGTCAAATGTAAGAATAGATGCAATGTACTGTATCCTTATTCCATCAATTATATTTTGCTTTCTCTAATGCCTTTCCATAATCTCTTTCATCTGGAAGCTTTAGCAATGATAAAATTTTGAATGTCGATGGATATATTATGATAAATAACAAAATGAAAGTCTAATCTATTCTCTTTGATATCATGGAGATGACAAAGCACTCGCTGAATTCAAAATGGTGGATTTGCACGCATATGCGTCTTTAATAAAAATTTAGTCGAAAAATTATAGCATGTATTTCAAGCACGTTCATACATTCTATGTATTATGCATTACCATTTCACAAAGATGACACACATTTCAACAAAATATTTGTTATATGATCTATCTTAACTTTTCATATCGGAAATAATTTTATTCTATTTGTCCTTCGTGGGAATCAATGCTTTTTGGAAAAAGCATGGGATTTGTGACATTGACTTTGACCTAATCGGTTGAATCCTGTCTTCAAGTTAGGTCTGCAAAAGAAATGATTCAACTCAGTTACAGATATACTAAACTCTTATTTGAGGCTGCCTATTATTAGTCCAAACAAAATATACATTCCAGTTTGCATTAATTCCCAACAAGCTGGATTTTTGTATGGCTCTTAAATACGTCATTACAAATGCTATGTCAAAAATCCCCATTGATCCCGCTTGTGCGTTGTTTTATATACGATGTCAAAAGTCACAAATATTATTTTTTTGAGTATATCTCTGAAACGATGATAGCTACTGGGAAAATAAACAAAAAAAAGTTTGTGGATCGTAAAATTCCCTACAAAAAAGGTTCAATACTTCTTTTCCTACGGAGCACCGTTCTCGAGTTATCCTAATTTCAGATCTGAGGCTGTTCACCCAGTGCTTTTTTTTTGACGTGGTTTTCCCAGTGGGAATACTCCAAGATATATATCGATCCAGAAAATTCAATTGGACCATTTTTCATGAATATAATTAAAATTGTAGCAGCAGGAAAATTATATTTTTCATCATCAAATTCTGCATTAAATTCTACATGTTCACTCGTTTCGTGCTCAATTTGTGTCGACTGCTCTAAGAAGTCAGTTAGATTCTGAAAGAATCTTCAGCGGCTGCTTTGATCAGTGCAAGAGTGGCTTTGACAATTGGCACAGACTGGTAAACAAAACACTCCAACTTCGTTCGTGCAGCCTTTGTTGCAATTATAAAAAATTGTATTGAGCAGTTTCTCTGGAGCAGGTGGAAGTAAAGTCTGGATTGGCACCAAACTATCATTCATCAATTTACAGTTTCAGTCTTCAGGATTCAGTTCATTGTTCAACTACACTTGTACTTAGTAGAACACACGAAATGAGAGTTGATAAGCAGAAGCAGATGTTGGAGGGAGGGCACTATTTTATTTCACCTTCAGGCAAAGATTCACTGCAAATGAAGCAAATTTCTGACATTTTCATAAAATTTCGTAACGGCAAAGTTTAAAATAAAAATACCATCTACAAACACGTCTATTTACTACGATGAACCGTTAAAAACTGACTGGACTGTTTATGTTACTCAAGGCCAACCGACTAATGGAATAAGGGACGACCGTTGTCTAACTTAATCGCATATTTTCCACGTATAGTGTATTTGAGTGCATGAATCACAAAAACTAATATTTCAATATTTTTTTTCCAAATGATGCATACTGGCCACATATGAATGCATACTCGTATTTTCCAGGTTTAAAATCGCGATAACTCGAGAACGATAGTTTATAGGAAAAAAATTATTCACACCTTTTTGGTAGAAAATTTTACGTTGTATAAATTTTTTCCTATTAATTTTTCCGGTAGCTCTAACCATTTCAGAGATATACGCAAACAGCAAGGAAAGGACCTCAGATAAGAAACGATGCACAAGCGGGATCAATAGGGACTTTTGACGTAGCATTTGTAATGACGTATTCAAGACCTGTACAAAAATTCAGCTTGTTGAGAATTAATGCAAACTCAGCACTTTTTTGTCTATATTGACTGGACTATATGTCCAATAAAGTCATGAGTTTGGAAATGATACAGAAAGTGATCTCCTTTTTACCCAGCGGAATGTTTGACCTCTTGTTTCTAGTATACACACTAAAGTACGAGACATGTATGTGTGAATACAATGCGTTCAAATCGTTTGAGAAACAGCGACGATAGTTCTTTTCGATTTGAGGGTCGGAGCTTTTATATTCGTCTTCAGCTACAAGTTGAACTTTTTATCCAGGAGGTTAATGAGTGGCTGCACATTTTCGGTCGAAGAGGTGATATTGAAGTCGCATTCTGAAATTATGAGCATCATATGTTCAAAGTATTTTTTATTACTGCATATTTAAGCAATAAACTAACGAATAATTTCACTGAAAAACACCGTACTCCATGAACAGCCCTAGCCTTATCTTCCTTTACTTCCTTTTATTTGTTATGTTAGCGTTACTGTAACCAAATCGCAATTCCAAAGAATACTCGAAATCGCAGTTTAGATTCTTACACATCAGGAATAGTCTCCATTATACACCCCCTGAACAATATACTAGAAATTATTGATTGTACAATTAAATGTGCTAGAAAATGTACTTTTTGAAGATAGCTTCACTTGGAAAGAGGATGGTCTCACTTATTCACAATAACAAAATAGTAATTAAGGTATCAGAGGTGTTAGAAGGACAATAATGCCTGAGGTCAACAGTGAACTTTTCGAAGGCTTCTGGCCCGAAGTGTGTACGTTCAACTCCCGTGGTGCCTTCAATGTTCAACGTCCGAATAATGTACTATTTCAATCAAAATTTTTAGCAATGTATGTTTTATCATTTTGATTTCTGTCCGAGAAATTACTCTAGTTACTTGATGATACTACGGAACGTAATATTCTTGTTTGTGATTTTTCTGAATAATGCCCTCGGGTATTATTTGTTTCGTAATTACCCTGGAATCAATGTTATTATGACAAAACCAGTCGGACATTAAATATATTTTTATGTTACAGATGCACCTTAGTTACTGCCTACCAGCTTGATTAACATCACTCGAATCCCACATCCTGGCAGGAATTCGGATTAAAAATACTCATACAGGCATACATCGTAAGACGCAGTAAGTCGTATTTTAATCTTTATTTTATAGCATAAGTTCAAATCGAGGATCAAATCGTCAAGTTCATAAGTGTGCATCAAAAAATTTACTCTATAATTTCAATCTGGTACACCTGTGAATTATTAGAGGTAATTGGAGGTAATTATATTATTGGAAATAATGACCCATCTCTTGCAACTATTTCTGTAATTTTATCCAAAATTTTTATAATTGAAAATAGCCTCCGCTGTCAGTTGAAGGTGAAATATTGAGATCCTACTGAATTTTCCCCTACAGTGATTAAAAGGATATCCAGGCTGAACTAAATCGGTCAGAATATGTGTGTATGATATTTTAAGGTAGCAGCCGCGATGTTTCATCAATATAGTTTCAATGATATACGAGTATAACCCCATAGAGATCAGATTGTGGCTGAAATTGGTTAACTGTAAGTCCTCGGGTATTACTCTGATTCTGTGATTTTTACTAACTTGTACTAAGTACAAGGAAGTATTGTGAAACCGACAAAATTCACCTATAAAGATTTTGATAGAAATATCCGTTTTGAGCATCCCTGAATCCATTTTAACTATTTTTGGCTTGATATGTATGTTCGTGCGTGCGTGCGTTCGTGCATAACTCGCAAATCTCAAAACAGGTTGAATGTATAATGTTGAAATTTTGTATTTAAGACTGGTTCAGGGTCTAGTTGTGCATCTCGCATTATGGTTCCAATCGTCTGTACCGGAAATGCACTTTACTTGAACTTTTTTCTAATTTTTCAATAAATCCAGAATGATCAACCGTAGGATGTTGAAACTCAGTATTTAAACTTGATGTTGTATCAGAATGGTTATCTGCTATTTTTGTATGAATCGGCTGAGCCAGAAGTGCACTTTACTTGAATTTTTTTTTTTATTTCTTGCTTAAATCTAGAATGATCAGCCATAGCCATTGAATTCCAGTGTTTGAACTTGTTGTAGCATATATAAATAATATAAATAGTTATCTACCATTTTTGTATCAATCGACTGAGCCGGAAGTGCAGTTTAAAGTATAACAGACATTCAGAATTTGCCGTATAAAACAATCAGTTTAATTGAAATGAAAAGGTAGGCAATGATAATAGTCTGTTGTCAATTTTTTGATTTTGTTTGACATTTCATTTCAAAATATTAATAAAATTATATTAATTATAATCTGGAGTGACAGAAAACTTTATTGAATAAATTTGTGCTTATATCAAATGATGTACAAGTAAGTCACGTGATGTTCACGTCAGATTTTTTACATAACTTCCATAATATCGAAAATATTGACGGAGGTTCATATCTTGGAATTTCTTAGAATGTCTTGATCCACGATGATTTTTATATACTTGTAGACCATGTTCATCGTATTTTTTCTCAAATCTTTCAGTAGATCTTTCCCGAATAGATGCTTTGAACAATTTTTCTATCATACGACTATGGATACTGCCAGTAGAGGCAAAGCACAACCATTTATAGAATTGTAATTGAAATTCCGTGAAACAAAGCTTTTGACGAAAGCCTTACATTTTTCCTGTATCCGTCCAAGATGTCTTCGCAGTTTTCACTGGTACATATAGGCTAAAATCAAAGATGGTTCAATAAAAAAAAAGATGTGTCTCAGAGCAAACTTTTTTGACAATTACTCCACCTGAATCAGTAGTTGTATCACAATCAAATTTTGTTGCTGGTAGCCATCATACCACAGATACTTTCAGTCAAAAAATAATTCAATAGTTTATGATATGTTTCATTGTTTTAACGAACAAACATTCACATGTTATTATATTCAGGCTGAAATCAATCAATGACGGATTCTGAGCATTATCTTAAATTTCTATAACGTTATAGATCTAGAAGCATATCAGAATCCATAAGTGGAGTTCTTATAGATTCTATTAAAATGGTATTCTAAACAATTTTCTATAAGTTATGACGTCATGATACTTCCGTTCATTGGAATGTACAGTTCAATGTTGCAAATAGGTTAGGAAATAATTTTCACTTTTGGATTTTCTGCTTCTGATGCACTCAAGTGGGTAAATCTTATAGCGACGTGAATAAAGTCATCAAATATAACGATGCCTTCTAGTTTTAATTCATATCTGTTCTCACTCAAGTTGTCATGTGTCAGATTATTTTGACATATTTGAATTGAGATTTGAAGAATTTTTCGAAAAGTTTGAAACATAAAGGTTTTCCAGAGATTATTGACATTACAAAAGTGTTGGATGGAATGAATGAACATCGTGTGTCCAACATTAGATGATAATTATTTGGATAATAAATAAGAAGAATACATTGAATTTAATTGATGACGGTCCAAATTTAGATGTAGGTGAATGGAAAAGCCACTCGCGAGAAAACTTTGAATGGCAAGAGCCTGAAATTATATTCTTGAGCATGAATATTTCTTATTGATGTATTTTGAAATAGCCATTTCCGAATTGGTGCGAAGTTCATATTAAATCATGGGCAATTGTATTATCCTATAACGAAACAATTGTTAAAAATGTTTATTTGGAGCTGTGAATGAGCTTATAACATTACTTAAATTTTTCTTATCAATCTCACATAATTTTTGAATGAATTCTCAATACAGTTATTGAAAATAAATGCTGATCTCTCGAAATCCTTTATCAGAAAAAAGTACATGGTACGCAAAACATTTTATATATTATTTATTATGACATTTCAAATGCCTTATTGTTAGGTTTAATTCAATCAGAATATCATTTTGCCTATCGAATCTGTAAGTTGTTATAGACGCTATAGAAACGTTCAGAATCTCACCACAAATTTCGATTCTTAATTGAATCAGTCAGATGACTAGATGACAGACCTCTAATCGTTTGATTGTAGCTCATTTATTATTTTTAGGCTACTATAAAGGAAAGAAATTCACTATTCAATCGAACAGTAGACTTGCACTTATTTCTATTGAATTTTTGCTTGTATTTCTCTCTAATATAGCAAAAGCAAGATCGTATACAATACATTGTTTCTTTTTCCTCTGCAATGATTTGTTACAACGTCACTGATGCAAAAGCCAAATGCATTTTATTGAAAACAGAAAACTCACTAAGGTTACCTACATTCTTTTGCCTTTGAAAACTCCAGAGAACGTAGGTTTTCACATGAATAAAAACGCCATTATAAAATGAAAACTTCCAAAATACAAAGAATTTTTCTACAAGAACAAATGTCTAAAGAGATAACTTCTCCTTCAAATGTTCGTTCTAATATATCTGACCTATTCTAAAGTTTTCAATCTTTGTATGAAGAAGCAAATAATCCAAGGACGAGAATTCGCTGAATTCTTTTCCTGCTTTTGAGGATTTCTGCTTACTCGAGTAGGACACAAGATGCCTATTGTTCAAATTGAATTAAAACATAATCGATTTTCAGTTTTTAAATTCAAATATGATATTTTTTTACAGCCAGGAAAACAAACAGGTATAAAACAATATTTGTTAGTTGAAAAGTTTTTACTATAGAAGTCTCCAAACTAATGGCATAAATTACAGCTATTGACAAAGTCGAGTGCTTCTAAAATTCTACTGAAAACATAAAATAACTTCTATTTGTGGCAATCTTTATTGGTGTCTGACTATCATTTCCATGGAAAGTAGTGTTGTATGCATGGTGGGCGTAGTAAGTGTTGCATATATAAAGTAAAATTTTATCATTTCAAGTGTGAGCGTCCTCGCTTTCCTCTTTGTCATTCCAATGAATACTGCTATTGATCATTCAAAAGTTCAAAAATTCAATAGGAACTAATTATCATGCTAATATGAATTTGTCCAAGACTCCTGACAGGGTTGATTGATTTGTATCATTCGATTCAAATCATTTGATTAATAACGATTTAAATAGTTTGGTCGATATAAAAATCCCGGGAAAACATACGTTTTATTGATTTTGGACACAAAACTGAAAGCTCCACATCTCAATTTCTGTATTTGCCTTTCCCATATATCATTTCAAATGGAAGATGTATATTTTCAAAAAGATTCCAGCAAGCAAATTAAGATAGAGCTATTCTTGTTTTGATACATAAAAATTCGATTTCATTTCCGAAAGAATAAAAAGTGTATTCCATTAGGTTTTATTGCTGTCCATCCATGTAATCAGACTTCAGGAATCGGAGAATTTCTCCGTTATACAAGAAAGATATTAAATGAAGATATTTGAAGTCTTCCATTTTTCATACGTGGCGTCTTAGATGAATGGCTCCGCTCTAACAAAAGCAGACAGATGAAAACTCAGCCACGAATATTCATTTGTCAAAATTTAATATCTGAAAATCATGTAACTAGCAAGTATAGTGAGAAGAGATTCCAAATTTCCATAATTTCTCCAAGAAATAAGAAGAGTTGAATTAGCGAAATTTACACAGCTAGTTCGAGAATTAATCTATGAATTCCAAGAAGTTTAAAATTGCTTGAGGAAATTATTCGCGTTGTGAAAATTGCTGTTTGAATCAAATCAAATTTTAATACTCCGTAAAATTGATATTGGAATGATACGTTCCAGTGAACTTTTCCTGGGAAAATAACATGGAGACTTGGAGATGTTTGAGGAAATTATCGACAAAGTGCTCCAAATTCAATAAATAATGCACTTATCAAAAATTAAGAAAAAATTTAATAACATAGTTCAATGAGTTTCCAAACTTAAGCTTAACTTGTAAAATACATAGATATTCTGGAATTATGAATATCGCTCCAGCAAAATCAAAAAACAAGTCTACTGAGTCTGAAAAGCAAATTGAACAAAACAAGAATAAAAAAGGTTACCAAATCCGATGGCTTCATGTTTATAGATCTCTGTTATTTTTGTTTAGTGAATAAAATAATCATGAAGTAACATGGATTAGACATTAAAGATGCTATGGCATTGATTGAGTTACGCATATTCCAAAGTATAAACCGTGTTATTTAGAGAAATTTACCAATAAAATAATATTATATCGTGTGTGCATAACTTTCTTTTATTGTTGAAAAATCAACGAACAAACTGTAGAAAAATAAAAAACTCTTATCTAATATCGATCAGACAATACTGTAACACATAGCACGTACTAAAATTGCAACTAAGGCTCTGCAAATATCAGGGGTGGCGCTAAAAATTTTAAGTGGGGTCCAAAAGATGTAATTCTTATTTTTCATCATAATTCACTATAATGTATTTATAGTTGTTCATGAACGTGTGGTGATGTCTCACGTTTAAATGTTTTTTTTTTCAGGAGCATTTTTCAGGGAAATCGTTTCTTAAATCGGTTCGCTTCACGGAATTTAAGGGGTGAGAATTGTACGTGATGGTATGACGTGAGGCACAGTCACGTTAAAGATGCACATAAATAACAAAACATCAATATTGTATTTAATTGATGTCTTGCAAAATATATATTACTAGGAATCATACAATTATCCCAAAAATTTAATATGAACACTTTGAAAATCATAGAAAAAAAGCATCACTATCAATGAAGCCTTTTCAGACAACTTTGAATGTGGCACATGCAGATCATAGTATGAAACGATAGATTTATCTTTTGTACTGTGTGTATGATCATCTCGACTACTCCAAATTGGTCAGATCATGGATTAAGATCTCTAAGCTTTCAGCTGTCCCACTCAAAAATAAAAAAGATAGATAAATATATAACAGATCAGAAATTTATTTCTATATGATCGTATCCATCAAAATTATATTCGTCAGAAAGTCTTAAAGGATAAAACATTCTTAGATCATGCCCCCCTAAGGTCCGGTTACACAATCTTTGGTGTAAAGAAATTCAGGACACTGTAAAGAAACCTTTGAAAATTATCCGTGAAACAGAATTTAATCAATTGTCAACAATCAAAACCTTGATAGTTTCACAAAATAACAAATTCAGGAGTTGGCTTTTGAACTATCATCCTGAATATGGTAGCAACTGTAGACACGTGTTTTGTCCTTATTAGAATTTCTCATTACTGTATAGCAAGACACAGATAAATCGGACTTGTAGCCACAAAGCTAATGAAAGTGAATTGATACATGGCATGCAGAGAAATGAGTTTGCAGCAGTGCCATATACGATAATACAGCCTAAGTGGAAGGTTTGAAGAAATGCAGGGCACAGCAATTTCTAATTCATCAGAAAGTCATCGAAAGATCATTTTTTTTCTGAATCATATCTCCTTTAAATTCAAACTTTTTGGTTTTTATTATCTGTCAGAGTCTTGAAGATAAATAGAATTAAACCAAACTTTTGTAAAGAACATCTTCACTATTCTACAATACACTCTTGAAGGTTTGATAAAAATGGAAACGTTTGCAACTAAAGGAGATATGATCTACAAAATATTTATCCTTCTCTTCATCCATCATCCGATAACTTCCTAACGAATCGGAAATTAATGATGAAAAATTCAATTTGTATTTTCTAAGTCCCTGATTCCCATTCTATTTTCATTTTTAAGTATGATTGAGAAAATATATATTTCAAATTTCATGTACATCGAAACTTATTGAGGTGAAATTTCACTCAAATTATAATTTAATTTCGAATAAATTCTACTCAGAGAGTGCAATATTTGCAGATCAAAACAAATAGCATTTTAATAAATACGTTTGTGTGTACTTATTAAAAAGCTCTGAAGAAAACTGATTGGTAATCAATACGTAGCTATGTTACTGAAAAATAATGTACGACAAGCTCCAACAATTTATTTTATTTCTTGAATATTGTCTAGTCGAGCATTCTACTCTGTCTGCGGCAATATATGTTCATATTGTTTATTGTGACATTTCTAACAAATGCGATCCTATTGAAACCTTGTTTCATCGAGATAAAGTGAAATTGATGAATGAATACACCATTTAATGGAAAAACATGCACTAAGCACATTGGATTATATTACACTTGAAACATGATGATGGCAGAACAGATTTCCAATTATTTATTGATTAACATAAATTTTCTTGTTCATAATACTTCCTACCATAACAGGATCAACTTGGTTTCAATATTTCGGTATTTTAAAATCCTGTGCCAACTTTAACACTATGAAAGATACGAATATTATAGTAATTAAGATATCAAGGGTGATAAAAAGGCAATAATGCCTTAGGTCAACAGTGTACTTTCTGAGGGCCTCAGGCCCGAGATGTGTACGTTGACCGTAGACATTATCGTCCGTGCAGCTCCCGTGGTGCTCTCAGTGCTTAATGTCCGACTAATATACTATTTCAAGCAAAATTTTTAGCAATGTATGTCGTGTCATTGTGATTTCCGTCAAGAAATTACTCTAATTACTTGCTGTAACTAGGAAGCATGATTGTTATTTCTCAAAATAATGCCCTCGGGTATTATTTGTCACGTAACTACCCTAGAGTCGGTATTATTATGACAACAATAATAAACTAGTCGAACATTAAGGATATTTTTGCTTTTTTTGTCTAAGAATGTTTGAAGCACTTGGTTTTTGCACTAAAAAGCTATGTGAGTAATTATAATTACTGTCTTTATCACCTGGTAGGAACTCGATAATCGCACTTCTAACTGAACAAACAGTTAGGACAACACTTGAAATTCCATCAGCTTGAAAACTCTATTACACCTTGATGTATTTGGTTATTAAATGGACGTTTGGGAACAACAGAGTTGTCTATGTTGATCATTATTTCATGGTATATTAATAGCCTGGACCACTTTTAATTGTGGTATTTCTTTTAGGTTTTCTAAAAAGCTATAATCGGCCATTCTCTTGAATAAATACCTCTTCTACATAAAGAAAAACAAAAATGGAATACGACTCTCAAAAGAGGAAGAATTGACACCGTGCTGGAACTCCTACATATGTCGATCCCAAAGAATATTAATGCTGTGCATGGAATAGTTCTTGAAAGATCGACAAATTGATCAGAAAATTTTGCAGGGACTTTGGATACCTCATACAATCGTGTTATTTTGCATTGCTCATTCTTATTTAATAAGGAAAAAAATTCTCAGCTAAGTGGATTTCTGAATGTCTGAACGCTAACCGAAAACGACACAACATTCAAGTTGAATTGTTGCCTATTTGAAAAGGATTTATCTAACTTTTTGGATCAAATGGTGACTGTGTATAGAATTCAGGTTCATTATAATCCAGGAACAAAGGAGCAGTCGCGAGAGAGGAAACATGCTGGCTCACCTTGTCCTGAGAAGTTTCGCGTAGAGAAATCAGCTGGAGGAGTTTTTGCTTCAATTTCTTATAGATAACGCGCAATAGTGTAAAACAGTGACTCAATTTCAGAATATTTTCCTTCATTACTAACTCAAGTCTGCAGTAACATTTTGGAAAACTGCTCAAGGAAAGTAGCTACAAAGAGATCTTCTTTCGCAAGACAATGCGCTTACAAATAGTTGCCAGCTCTGGGAATAATCAATGAATTAAGATTTGAACTGATTGAGCAACAAAACTGGAAAAATATCCGAAAGTACACAAAATTTTGTTCAAATTACATCTTGACATATTATCAATGACTGGTATGCACACCAATATACAAGAGTCGCATAGTGAGACATTACGTTGAATAAATATCTGCTTGTTCTTCTTATGCTTGTCCAGAAACTCATCAATATCGCCTCATATGAACTAACAGATTAAGTTTAGTAGTGACAATAGAAATTGGCCCCAAGTCAAATGTTTATAAGGACATTTTTAAGTCTACATAAATTAATCTTCAATATCAATTTGAAATGCATAATATCTGCCCATTTTTTGTTGAATCCACGCCTATGTTTTTCTCCAGAGGCTCTTATTCCAGCAGCTTGCGTGATCCTTAATCCAAACACGTACTGCTCCTGGCACTGATCGCTAATACCTTCCACGACACCAAAGCACAAAAGCTACAGAATCCTCAAGAATTATTTTTATTGTTTGACATCGAACTTCGGCGCGAAATTTCTGTCTTTAGAGCGGAAATTGATGAAGTACCCATATTTTCATTTGAAACGACGCTGATGTAAAAATTGAACATTGTGTTACAGAATGAAAAAAATACTTGACAATCGCGTGTATGATTCGAGCATTGAATATTTGCATATGTCACAGAATTTAACTTCTCCTCTTTTGCTATCATTATTTTTCACGTGTCAATCTGCATAAGTTCAAATCCAGTTTTCCCTACAAATTCTTGTTAATTTGAAGTCAACGACCTCTAATGTCCTTCCAAGAACAGATTTTGCGTTGGTGTTAGTCAATACCGAGTCTTAAGAGTCCAAGAAGAGATCCACACTATTTACCTTGAAAAGACTATTTAAAAAGTCAGTTTATCTAACAATGTAGACAACTTTATTAATGCTCATAAATATCCTTCAAAAAAATCAAAAATCTCAAATGGGATGAGCTCTTCCGGATAATATCAAATTAATCTTCCAACAAGAATACATACTGTCACAAATATAAAATATTTGTAGTAATTAGCTCACATAATTATTTATTTGAATTCACTATTTAGCCAATATTTATTGTAACTGTAAACCTAGTTAGCACAGATCAAATCGATGTTCAATTTTCGGATATGATTGACAGCCTACGGTTACTAGATGTTCGGTGGTTGCTAGGCATCAACTGTTATACAATTGAATGTTGGCCTATTGTCAGCTTAGGTATATAAGAGCGTTAGCTGGAAGAGGAATTCATTCAGTGATTCAGTACGAGTAACAGTGAGTGATACAGTGACAATATGACAAAAAGAAAAATTTGTGCCATCGATACGATCGCGTGTGTTTTGGTCGAAACGTCTGAGATGAGGGAAATAAAAATGCATTTAATCTACCAGGGCATTCAGTCGTTACTGCGCAACGACGTGAATCAGCCGTACTTTTGCATTAGTTCGCATGTACAGAGTTTGCTCTCTTTCCTATTGGTTGAGGTTATGATAAGCAAAACGATGTTATGAAGATATCGCATGTACCACCCATAGTTCGCCAGAAATATCCCAAGATAGACAAGGTAATTATAGTAACGCAAACTTTTTGTGCATGCAGACCTGCCGAGTAAGACATTGTATGATCAAAAAAAAAATAAAAAATAGAAATTGTTTGTTAAAACAACCCTCCGCTTTCAAGATGAACATCCACACGAGACGTTGTAGAGCTCTAGAATCAATTTTACATCACATAGTTGCCAAACACCAGTTGTCAATAAGTCCAGATGTAAAAAAAACCGCAATAAGTCAAAAATGTATCGTAACGAAGTTGGATTTCTCCAAGAAACATTTTTTTTCTAGTTGAATCAACTTTTCTGAGACAGGGCTCATATGATGCTGAAGCTAAGACTATATATCGATTTTGATACGTCAATCCTGAAAAAAATGCTTTGACTACACAATTGTCTAATGCTGTTAAGTAAGACGTCGTTCAATAATGAACAAATATGTATATAAGATGGTAAGGTTTTCAAAAAAAATTGAAAACCTTACCATCTCTCACTCATTTCTACACTTGGGCGTTCCCCCTCTCAATTAAATATGTATGTACAATATTTTTAGTGTTGAAAACGCCTTGATAATCAGCCTCAACATTACTAAAAAGGAAAAATTTATCCTCAATTTCACCCAGTGTTTGTTTTTTCGTCCTATCTATTATAAAGTTACAGCTCTTGTTAATTAAACTGGACAATAATATAGTTTCGGATGAGTCTATTTCAGAATACATTCGAAGGAATTGTATTTCGTGCTATCTAAGGCCAGTAGATGCAATTTGAGGACACAATTAACGTCAAATAAAGCCGTATTTAGTGATAAAGTGAATGGCTTCAGTTACATCTCCTTAGAGAAATCTTTAAAATACGTGTTTTACGATGGTACCATGATACTATTCTGTTGAATTATATGCTTCGGAATACAGTGTGGTCAAGTTATAGAGCAGACCCATATGTTCCTAGATATTTTCAAGTTGATGTTAATGTCCAATTGGAACGTGACCACGATTCAAACAATCTAATTGAATTCTGAGCATATCAAAAAAATATATTCTATTGAATTGTTCCTTCCATCGAGTAATTGAGTTCTGCGTTTTGTCAGAAAATTGTTGAAAATTCAAATAAATATTATTGTTCCAACATTTCCTGTATCATGTTCACATTTGGAAGATATTTTCTGCATAAAGGTTGTTTTCGTAATTCTAATATTTGTTTTTGAATATTGAAAAGAACATTCTTGAATTTCTTGCTTGTTTGTTTTGTTTCAATAGGATATTACATTTTTGAATTTTTTTCAGCTGGTAGAATCAGTGTCAGGAGAAGAATGTAACAATCGCTGTTTCGGCAATATTGAATTGCGGCTCTTACTTTGTTTTAAAAAGTTTGAGATGAAACTCGTACTACAAGTATTTACTTTTCCGACCTATAATATAATAGGGGAAGTATTGTAAACGTGATTTTTTGACAGTTCAAACTTTGATAAATCTTCACATTTTAGACCCGAAAGACATAACCTTAAAAAAAGTCGGTCTGTCTGTCGGTCCATCTGTCAGTTTGTGTGGAAGCAAGATAACTTGAGAATTTTCGACTGAAATTCAATATTTGAGTTTTCAATCAAAAATCTAGGTTCAGCTTCGTAGATGAGCTTCTTTCAATCAATGGTACCTAGACTTTATAGGTGGAACTTTTTAGTTTTTTGCGTTTATTCAATAAACGGTAGTATTTATCATGAAATATAAAATAACTCAAACTAATCCTTGAATAATTTGGCACAACATTCACATTAAACATTTTCCAAAATTATCAGCGGTTTATTTGATATTATCAAAATTCAAATTATTATAAAATTCGTTATATTTTTCTGAACCAAAGATATAATGAGAATCATAATATGGAGTTAGAATTATTATCACTCATATTTTGACATCGCATGCA
The DNA here is from genome assembly GCA_963989225.1 of Dromius quadrimaculatus. Classification (NCBI taxonomy): domain Eukaryota; kingdom Metazoa; phylum Arthropoda; class Insecta; order Coleoptera; family Carabidae; genus Dromius; species Dromius quadrimaculatus. Next base: position 9,706,442 of record OZ022325.1, on the reverse strand, counting down.
AACGTTCGTCTATTATCTCTTTGAACTAAGTTATTTGGCACTACCGTGTTTGGTATCAAATTAAAGCTCTTGTGGAGCTACTTCTGGTAGAAGTCTCAAAGAGCATATTTAAACGCTTGTCAATTGTTTCTACCACAAATCATTTAAATGATGTCTAATTTAGTATTAATTTTAAACTTTCGGGAAGATAAGCTTAGTGGATATCAATGATGAATAATTAAGTAGTGGCATCCACGTTACCATCTTCAAATTACACTTCCGGCGATCAAATGTCAAAACTGTATGTTCCAATGAATTAATGACCCCAAAAATCTTCATTTTCAAAAATACTTATTTTATGTGAGGACTAAAAATAACCGGCATCTGTCACTTCAGCAATGACAGCTGTTACTTTGACAATGACAGTTGTCACTTTAACGATGACAGTTGTCACTTTGACAATGATTCGACACTCTAAATTACTTAAACAGCCATGAAATTGGTCACGAAATTTATGATCAGAGAAGTACTGTGTTGGCCACAGCGGATTTTTTTAAACTGATCTTAGCAGATAAAACTAACTAATAAACATTTTCCTGTTAGTGAAAACAAAATGTTTGAAGCCACAGTTCTATTGAAATACATGAAATACAGTAAGGCGGTACCAATCGTAATATTTATTGGAGTTTTCCTTTGTTTACCAAATTATTTGATAATTAATAATCACAACTCTGTTTTGTCTTTGACCCATTTATGAATACCTCAATAAAGTTTGCCTGTAATCTGAGTCAGTGTATCTCAAACATTTCTAAAAGTTTGCCAAATTCCAATAAATCTCAATAATTATAATTCCTTGAGTGGAACAAGTATTTAAGCTGAAACGACTTGTCAAACTCCGAATATATTGAAAGACTAACTATTAAATATAATATTTTATAATAATAGATCTAATCTCGATGTGCTTGCACCCTGCAGAAAAAAACCGTTAAGCTCGTTGCGGCTTGGGGATGTCAGATTTAGTGAACCTTGAAGAACATTGATCCGAAAGATTTAATTTCTAAACAGTTTGCCCTTTTTTCAAGCCTGCTATTGACTTATAAGTCGAAGTAAGGCACAATTTAGAATGTCGAAAAGGAAAACTAAATAAGTATTTCATTTTTGATTGAGAGGACTATTATTATTCCACAGATATCGATGTTTTTTGATATTATTTATCCAGTCAACTATATCTATACAAATACTCGAATTTGCGCAGATTTCCTGCATAAAATTTTCCTCAATGATTAAGTAAGTGGCGCTCATTCATTTACCGTTTATTCAGTGAAACGGTATTTATCTGTAGTAATATCCAGAAACATACTTTTTGTATAACAGGTACCGAAAATTCTCTATTATTGAACTGAGAGGGTGAAAATGAAAATTGTGTATCATGCATGCCATTGGTATTTTTCATTTTATTGTTATATGTCAAAATGACATTTGAAAAAAATTGTATCATGGGATGGTTTCTTTATAGTGTTTGCATTTGCTGTGAATGTGATACTACATAAAATGTGAAAAACGTAATGTAATATCAATTATTAAAATAAGTCATGTAAGGAATGTTTCTTAATACGTATTTTGTTTGCTGTAAATGTGATCGCAATTGCAATAATTTGTTTGTGAAATGGATAAGATAGTTTTAATATCTATTTCAAAAGTTCATTAATAGAGTACTTCGGTGCACTTGATATAAAACATATCGTATGCAACACAGACACTAAACGAGCGTTATCATTGGAATGGATTAAATTGGCAGCACGAAATCACGCCTTGGGTCTCCCCTCGCCTTCGTCAACTGCAGCTAGCTTCATCGTGTACAATAATGATGGTCGCTTGATCGAAACTTTAGGAGTGAAATCGGAATATTTGCGCTGAACTCAAATTTTATCGATAACTTTTTGTCGATCATCATTTAATTCATTCACGTAGCACTAACAAATATTTTGCATAGATGAATGCTTGTAGCAATTTGTCAAATGAATCGAGAACAAATTTATATAATCGGCTTACGGAAAACGAATAATTAATTTCGGACGGTATAAACTGTATCGTCTTATGTGAACAATAAGCTTATTCACACTCCCCGTCTATCTATTTTACACATATAGATCCACGGAAAAAATCTGGAGTAAGAAAAGAACTTATGTCTACAAGCATAGAAAATTACAGGGACTTATAAAATCTCAATCTCCAGTAACTGTTTTTGATAGAACCATCTGAACTACTCAGTTTTGTGAATTTTAAGTCAATATCTTGAATACTTTAAGAGTTAAGCAGAAAATCAGAGAATCGATGTGATACCTGAGTAGGGTTGCCAGACGGTATCCAAAAGGAGGACAAGTCCTCCTTTTCAATATTTTGTCCTCCCGTCCTCCCTAAGCTACTATATGTTCTGCTTTTGATATAAGTTTAATGCCGGCAGCGTTAAATAATATTTCTTAAACCAGAGAACTATACCACACACTATAAAGATATATTTTAAAAGCACAATTCCAGAAATATATTTAAAACGAAAGAACAACAGTTTCTTGTCACTAAGCGTCATATTGTAACGGGAGAGAGTGCGGAGGCTCGTAAAAGTGACCTTTTCTAGGCGGGGCCTTTCTTCCTCGTTGTATCGCACCGCACCACCCCGCACGATGGAAAAATCTAGCAACATGTACTGGACTCAATGAAATCTTTGAATTTATTTTAATATAACCTTAGATATATGTATTGTGAAGATTTTAATAATCAATCATCAAAAAATCAAGAGCTTCTTTCTGTTACAAAAATTTCGTCTTACGTCTTTTTTGTACAATTTTTTTCTCATTCCATATCTATGTCGTCATCTGTATAACAAATTTTGCACTAATTTTGTAAGTTGGTACTTGTTGTAGATTCTTGATTGAAGGCGCTAATTTGAGGAACATGCGCGTCTGGTTCGCCCTCTTTGTTTCCTGAGCGGTGGTTGCAGATGGACTTGTTTTGAGCAGTCTTGTAATTTTTCTAGTTTTACTAAATTTTGTGGTTATTTTATTTTTCTAAAATCAGTGTTATGATTTTGTAAGTAGTTTGTTTATTTTTTTTTTTTGTTTACGTTATTCCAAATTTAGTATCATTTTTGCAAGTGATTTTGTTTGAAGGCGACCCACGTGATTAACCTTTTGTTTTCCAAATTTATCTCTTTCACCCTTAATTCTTTGTTAGTTTTTTGTGTTCAGAACCTTTTTACAACCTTGAAACCTATATACCAAATTAATATTTTTGTTCTAAATATTTCAATAGCCTAGGCAATAGCCGCTCCGGTCTCAGGAGTTGGCCTTTTGCTCTTTGGGAGGCTATTATTATTTGTTGTCCTTCCTTGGGAAGATACGTTTAATTATTTCTGATGTTTTATATTCAAATAAGTTCTGATAATCATTACTATTGATAGTGTTTCATACACATGTTCTAGTTGCTACCTGCCCTAGTTTTCCGTCTACAAGAGTAGACATTCCTTTTTTGTGATTTATCGGCTTTTTGTATTTTTGTTTTAAATTTTTTTTCTACTACCAAATGCGATCAGGCGGATATCGATTCGGTGATACGCGATTTTTTTTTTATATATACACTCGAAGTAACAACAACCTACGAGATTTGTGGCTATCTTCGTTCCTCCATTTACCTTTACTCACCTAAGTATGTTTGATGTATGAATGATTAGTGAAATATTTAACTATATTTTGGATCCAACGCGTTGCGGATTTGTCATTCAACAACTCGTAGTTTAGTTTCTTACGTTGTTTGTGTAGTTTTTGGTTTCCAAAGGTTAAAATATTTGGTTGTGGGCTTTAGTTCCTGTTCTTAAGCTAGAAAATCCTACGAGTTTGTGAAGATTGATCCATTTTTTTAGTAACGAACCACGTTCGTAAACTTATCGACTCGTCGCTAATAAATCTCTATTCTTGTCCTGCTAGACTTTGTATTTTCTTTGTTTTTCTTCTCTTTAATGCTCAGCGTAGTTTTTTTTTTTACTTTGTAAATTTTTAGTGCACAATTTGAAATTAGGCAAATAAATAACTTTACTGATTATTTTATTTAATTTTTACTAAATTTACAGTTTATTCGTTTTTCAATTTAAATCTGAATTTATTTATTCAAGTTGACGCTTCACGTTTTAAGAGGGCTCTCCAATTTTTTTTACAGGAACCTCCTGTTTCAGTTGAATTGGATACTGGTTGGGGGGTTTGTTTTCAGTGTAAACTGCTAGGGATCTTAGGAGCCCGTGGCCACTTGAGACTAGTTTCTGGCCAACTTTACGTTAAGAAAAACATTACCACGTCCACGAAATTACGAAGAACATTAATACCTTCCGAAGTTGACTACCAGGCGCACGGCCAACCCTAACACCTTCAAGGACCGTTGGGTATTTATCAAAGCCCTATAAGACGCAAGATCAACTATACTTAATTTAGGGAACGTTCTAGTCTGACGTCGTTTTTGGCTACCAATTCGTCATCTATCTTCTCTGCCGATACTAGTCTTGAGTTACGCCTGAGAAGGATATTTAGCTAGTTTTTGTAACGTAATTTCGAACGTCTGTGACGTGCTCTCCAGTTCCCTTCTGGCTGTTGCAGTGAGATTTTTTTGTATTATAGCTTTAACCATTTTCGTAGGTTACCAAATTTTTTTTTTCAATTATAATTTTTGGAATTATTTGCTTTAAATTAATAATATTTTGTTTATAATTGATTTCGACGCCTATGCTTCATTTCTTTTTTGCTGTCGCTATTGTCTCCCAGAATAGTACCTTTTTCTCCTTTGATTATTTCCTGGGAGTGGCGCCCATTTTCCATTTTTCAGGTAAAATATTTTTAGTGCCCTTATTAAAAGCTAGCCTGGGTCTTCACTTACAAGGTAGGATATTCCAATACTTGAATTTAGTGTCAATCAGAAGTACATTAAGTTTTTGCTACCAAATAGTGAAGAAACATTACCTTTTTTAATTTCCTACTGCCACCTTGGGAATAGGAAAAGATACAAATTTCAACTTGATTGATCGAACTCTGCAGCTGTAGGAATTATATGACCGACTTCACTCTAGGAGTCGTTTCGATTGTTTTGGGGGGACCTTGAAATCGGTATATCTCTTGATTTTATTGCAAAAGATTCAGAACGATTGCATTACTCCTCCTCCCATCGCAAAAAGGTCAGGAAATAATCTGCCATAATGAAAGAAACCTGCATAAGTTGAAGTATGGGCTAATCAAAATTTCACACACATGTGTAAGAACGGTGTCAACGTAATGCGATGCATCCAATAGCATCTGCAATCTAATACGGCTTATCATCTTTGTCTAATACAAACCTTGCGTTCAAAATTTTGAAGAGCTCTAATTTAGCTAGAGCTTTGAAATCCTACTCATCCACATAATTCTGGTTACAATATAATATAGTATGTATATCTATGTGTGTTCTGAATTCCATATGGCAAATATAAAACTTGAAGTTAAAATTAAAACTCGTTCCAATTGAACTTACTCATATGAGTGCAATGTCAATGCAATATAGTACGAGTTCATCGGATATTGATTTTAATGGCGGGATCCCCAAGATAGCAGCCCCTTTAACATGGGTTAAAGTGAAAGATATTATGAGTAACATATGATTAACTATGTGACGTCATACTAAACTCAATATGGCAGACGCCCTACGATAGTGGATTACCTTTTTCTTCACAATCTTCCTGATATGAAAGGGCTCAACGAGTGGAATGGGATAGTTGTACGGCGTCATTCTGAACCTTCACAATTTTCTTGATATAGGTATTAAATGAAAGAATTTGATGAGCAACTACGTATCGTCATTTAAATCAGAGTTTGAATTATATGACATGAAGAAAATTTCGATAAATGTCAGTCGAGATCCATATCCTTCAGATAAACTTCTATTTTTTGTACAAAATATGTTATTATTTCTACCCTGCTAGCATATATCAAAGTTTCAAAACCACTGATCTAGATTTACAATCATGATCACTACCCAAATCCGCTCTCAATGCATTTTGGGGTCCCAGTGCTCGTTGAAATCAAGTATTGATTTTAAAGAATCATGTAATTGTCAGCCTCAGTTTTTTATGAAGCTATATATTTTCGTTAGTATCAACACACTTTGACAGGGGAGGAGTTGAGTTGTGACACCTCTGTTCCATATTGGAGAGATTTTATCCCCTAAATTTCAATCTAAAAACGGAAAAACAGACCGCAGTGGATGTGTTACACTGATGTCAAACTGAACCTTTTAAAGTTGATTATTATGAGGGATTATTATGATGCTATTGCAGATCTTTTTGTACTATTCCCACTTGAAGCTCGTTTGTCCAACTTGTTTCAAGAAATCATTAATTTTTTTGCAACTAAAATCAATATCAAGCGAAAATTAGATAAGTACATCAAGAAAAAAGTTATTAAAGAAGAATAATTGGACTAGTCCCTGAGACATTCCTCTTGGCTCGAGCATTCAAAACAAAATCACTTTTCTAATAACCGAGATTATATTAAAATAAATATGACATGTAATAGTCACACATATTGTTATACCTACAAATTGTAGATAAATAAAATGAACAAAATATTTATAAATTGCGGTCAGATGCTAGATTTATATTTTTAATGAATATTTCCTTAATCTGTACGAAAATGGTTCGAAAAGTATATGCAAAGTAAAAAAGATGTTCTTATTCTCTGAAATTGTCTCACGAAAATCCTTGAGTGCTGAAAAATTGGAGTCGTGATATCAAAAACTTCAATTTGATACAAAATAAGATATTATTATTCTGTACGATGACTGGAATACGGTATTAAAATTAAAATATTGAATGCTATCCAATTTTCCTTTCTTCTTTTTGAAATATATTGTTCTTACAATAAAACTTTCAGTTGTTAAGTAGAAAGAATTCAAGATTTGTTCTGGTAATAATGAGGCGTTTCCAAGAGAATGAAAAGCTAGATCGTCACAAATCCTGAGTTATTTTATTTGATTTGAGTATTTATCCTGCTTCTAAATATTTTTCCGCACAATTATCCCGGTGATAAATTGATGTGGGTGTGGGGCGTTTATTTGGGCTATTCCAGGACCGGAACAGGCCGATAATGCCCGATGTTCCGCGATTCGCATCCCAAGACCCGGAATCCAATGTCAGCCAAAGTGGCACGATAGCCTCCGGAGGAGGAGGATATTATCTTCTATCTCCTCAAAACCTGGAGATTTAAGACCCACATGTTTCAACCCAAAAAAGAACTTTCTCAACACTCTAATCTTAGCTCAACTTGAAGCCTTCAAATTAAGAGGATGTACTATGGGTCAGTAGTAATTCAACGCGGCAGGATAATTGTGTGAGAATTCACAGGAGTTTGTCCGACGGTCTGACGATGGAACTAGTGTTATAGAAAATCCAACAGATTTATTCACGCCATTCGAGATATATTTATCAAATAAAAATAATATTAGGATGTTGAAAATTTAATTTCGAAGTAGCATTAGAAAATAACGATATTCAGGATATTCTATATTCAGGGTCTTAAATTGGTTCTGATATCACATATCAAAGCAAAATATTAAAATTCAAATTATCTTCTGAAAAAAAAAATGTTTCAAGAGGCCAGTACCTCCTTTTACATTATTTTAAAACTGAATACATCTTCTCAAAGGAGAAAACATAGTGAAGTTTGCTAAGGGACTACCATCTCTGATTAAATAATAAGTATAGTAAATGTGGTTGAGGACATCGGCTGATACATTACAGTTTCGGTCCCATCTGGACCGTCGTCAGTAGTGAGAAAAATAAGTGTATATGTAATTGAACAACATATGTTCCGCGATGGATTAGACACATGATTTGCCTATTATTACAGAAAAGTAAAAGTTCAATTACATACGCACAAATATTCTTTTCGCTCCTGAGGATAGTTTATGTGAGACCGAAACTGTGGAGTGGAAATGATAATCAAATCTGTGTATAATCTCAATATCCACATTACAAATAATCTCTGAATGAGATTATCAATGTCTATCTACTTTTTTCTGTAGGATTTATCAATAAGTAATCAAGAGAATACAAACTCGGCCACGTGAAAAAAATCAATGTAAATATCTTCCATTTTTCTCGATTCATTTATGGAATAAATATTTCTTATGCAATTCTAGTTACGTTGAATCAAAATGCAAAGTATTAGACTGTGAAGCGGGAAGTAAAACAGAAAGCATGAGTTTTATAGCATTTAAAGCAATGTAAAGACACAAATAAAAAAAAATTGATTAGAAGGGATGCGGGAATTAATGTAGATATATTTGTCGTACTCCATGAATTGAATTATCAATTTTTTGGCAAAATATTGCATTCTGAGCAATCATCCAAAGATATTCAAAATTTAATACTCGCTGATCATAGGAAGTGACTTTCTGACCATCGAATATGCTAAGAATTGAGGAATTTTCAATAATGATTGGAAAATATATTCAAAAAAATCGAAAATATTGCAGCAAAATAGAAAACTGACAAATTACTGAGTTAATAGAAGAAAAAGAGTAAACTCAGGTGAATCGAATCAAAATAAGAAACTTGATATTGAAAACATCTTACTTTTTTCCTCAGCTCTTGTCAATTTCAATGACGTTGAAGAGTATTAATCCAGACAAACTAGACATTCTAGTCTGCATTATTTCCCAACAAACTGGATTTTTGAATAGGTCTTAAATACGTCATTATAATCGCTATGTCAATGGTCCCCATCGATCCCGCATGTGCGTTGTTTTTCATCCGATGACAAAGGTTACAAATTCCTATTTTTTGCATATATCTCTGGAACAGTGAGAGCTACTGAAAAAATTGAAAACAGAAAGTTTGTAGATTGTAAAATTCCCTACAAAAAAAGTGTCAATACTCTTCTCCCTACAAAGAGCCGTTTTCGACTTATCGCGATTTCGGACCGTAGCACAGTGTGGGAAAATCAAAATCTAACGGGATTTAATCCTAAATGTCAACTTTTACCAATTCGTGAACCGATTATACCTATTTGTAGTCGGAAAACTGCTCATAATAATTGCATACTAGGAAAAAAAACAGGTATCTTAGTAAAAAAGTAGAAATTTAAAAATGTTGACATGAATTTGATCGTTTGATTTACACTTGACGCGGCGAGAATTCGCGCAAAGTGTCAACCCGATTATATTGAGAGATTTTACCTACAACATTGCTTTAACTTCTGTTTATTGTAAATCTTGTATCTTCCACCAAGGTAAATACAGGAATATTTGATCAAACTGATAATGATAAGTTTGTAAAAAAAAACATCTATCGGATCAGAAGGCAAAATAAACATTTTTTATAAGAAGTTATGGATATAATTGTGCTAAAGTTTAGTTATTCCGCATTATTTTCTTCAATTTTCAGAATGGTCTTCGAAATTACGAGAAAACTGATATTTGCATTCCCAACGGAAAAAATAAGCGCTTTGAAGCCATTTCTTGCTTTTTTTAAGAGCAAATATCAATTTATTTTCTGAAGTTGCAAAAAAAGAAAATCAAAGCTTTATGAAAGATCTTGTGTTTCAAATTTGAGCAAAAATTGACTGCAGGTTGTCAACATCCCGAACATTTTTCAAACAAGAACGTAGACTGGTTGAACGTTGATATAAATTTGCCACATACTGTCGCACAAGAAAGCTCATCTTATTCTTATTCTATTAAATGAGGTAATTTGTGAAAGAGAGATACAGAATGTTGTGATAGGACTAAAAAGCGAAAAATTCGAAGTTTTTTGAAATCGACTAGACCTGAAAAAATCTTCGCAAAGCGGGTGAAAGAGACTCTGCTGCTATAATGAATGAATTGTCAATTGGTTCACAATCAAAAGAGCTCGTGAAAGAATGATCAGTGATCCGGTGTCTTTATCTGCAGATGAAGCATTAGGTATGAGTATAGATGCCAATTTATCAACTCACCAATATGAAATAATATGCCAGAGTGTTAATAAATTAGCTAAAAATTTATAATCGTCATATGATGAGATAAAAGATGCTAAGAAACAATGCTATCCATAGGAAAAAACTGTAACAGAATCATCTGCTGGATGTTACTTACAATAGCTAGTTGATCATAGCATCAGTCGTCTATGCTTAGTCCAGAAAAAGGTTTTAAGTTCTATCGATCAGTTGAAAACAGGTTTAAAGGAACTTTCACTGTTTATTGACTGGAGCTATGATGAAAATCTTTCCAGTACTTTCATGGTACCTACCCAAATGAGCTTAAATGCTGGAGAAGAGAAAATAATGATATGATAGTTTCAGCATTACTCTCCATATCCACCTCAAAAGAGCCAATTTTGAAAGAAATTGTTGAAACGGAAATTGATTATTTGAAAAGTATTTTTCTATTTAATTTTTTACTGTTATTTTCTTAAGAGAACTGATTTCATTACTCTGTGTCCACTTATTTCACCATTTTGACACAAAATGTAACTATTCATCAGCAAAATATTTATTTAGTATCACTGGGAATTAAATCCCGCTGGATTTTGATTTTCCTACACTGTGCGTAGGTATGCACACATTTCCGCACCACCACGTGGTTCTTTAGTAGGAATACTTCACGATATATTTCGATCCAGGAAATTTATTGAGACACAATATTTTATTAATACAATGAAAATTGTAGCAGTAAGAAAATTACATCATTCATCATCAAATTATACATGATCACGTCTCTTCGCTCTCTTCTCCCTCTTCATGCTTAATTTGTATCGTATATGAGATATATTAGTTGGATCATATATATGAGATATGTATTATATATGAGATATATTAGTTGGATCCTCATCTGTTGCATTTGATTCAGCAATAGTGCAAGAGTGGCCTGGACAATTGGCACAGACTGGTGAACAAAACAATCCAACTTTTCTGCACCCACAATTGTTCGTGCAGTCCTCCTTGCAATTACAAAAAATTGTATTCATCAGTTTGAATTGGCTCCAGACTATTATTCATCAATTTCCAGTCCCAGTCTTCAGGGCTCAATTCATTGCTTAGAAACAGATGTTGGGAGAAACAAGATAACTGCACACTTTTTTTTGTAACGGCACAGTTCAAAATGAAAATACCATCTACAAACAGATCTATTCACTACGAAACACAGTTTAAAACTGATTGGACTGTTGATGTTACTCAAGACTAATCGACTAATGGAGTACGGGACGGTCATTGTCTCACTTAATCATATTCTTCTCACGTATAGTATTTGAGTGCATGAGTCACAAAAACTAGCATTTCAATATTTTTTCTTCAAAAAATGTATACGGGCCACATTTAAGTGCATATTTGTATTTCCCAAGTTTGAAATCGCGATAATTCAAGAACGATGCTTCGTAGGGAAAAAAACATCGATACCTTTTTTTGTAGAAAGAAAAAGTAAAGCGAAGGGATCCTTCGCTTTACTTTTGATGATTATTAGGAATAGGACAAGGCCATTCAAAATCCAGTTTTTCTGTATCATAATTAATCTATTATTGACGTTTTGGATCCAATTGACCCATCATCAGCTGATAAAAGTAAGTTAAATAAATACAAAGAACTAAAACATTAAAAATAACCCTTACCAGTATAACAACAGATGGAACTTACGTAAGTAAATCCAGAATTACAATAAAACGAAAGATGCATAAAAATCTTAAACACAATTACTGGAGAGATCAACCTCCCTGTAGCAGAAGTAATAAAAAACTGACCAACCAGTGGCATAAACAACAACTAGAGAAAACCAAAAAAAAATATAAAAATATATAAAAATAATGAAAAGAAGACAACCTTCAAGTTGGCAATATGAAAGTCCCCAAAAAATTCTTAGCATATTTCATGTTATTTTTGTAATCCGTTTGTGTATTGACACTTTGTTCATCAATTAAGTTTATATAAACGCTTTCATACAATAATCTTTGTTGCTTATTGGAGACCCTGTCAATGATTGATTTTAGCACTTTTTAAGTCAAAACGGTTTTTTGTTACTATTAGTAAGCATAGATCTCATTTGGACATTTAATTTGCCTTCAATAGTATATTGTGTGGCTAGGGATGAAACAAGACGATTTCAGCTGAGAGTGAGTGCTGCTTGCCCGAGCGAAGTGAGGGCTGGCATCACCCTCGGCTGAAATCGTGTTTAGTTCCGTGCCGCACACTTTTTCATAATATCTGCATTGAAACTTTCCATATTACAAATTTGTCATAGCGAAATAAATACGTTTCTTTTGATTTTGCAGGTAACAAGTCGAGAGTAGCTGCTTGAGCTTTATCAATAGATATTGTGGTGTACTTAAAATTGTCGTATTAATACTTTTTTTCTTGAAACTAATCGTCTTTTTAATTTAATTTACAGTTACGAATACAACAACTGTCAAATTAACTGAGGCTATATCATTTTCATTTAGAGATTGACAATGAACAAATGCAACTCTGCCAGGGATAAAACGATGTAAGGAACAAATTCAGGGGGCAGAAACATGCTTGTTTCTTCCCTAGGGCGGAAACAGGCTTATTTCTGCCCAGGTACACTCGCATTTGTCTTGTTTCGACCGACAAAACAGGCATTGAAACGCGTTGTTTCAATGCAGGTATTATGAAAATATATATCTAAGGGTCATTCATGAAAAATATTATTTTTGAATTTCTCAATTACGCGGCTATTCAGACCACGTCTGTTGGAGCGATATGTAACACTGCATCATCCAAAAAAAGAGAAAGGAAAAAGTATAAATATTTAGACAAAGTATGAAGCGACACTTGGAATAAAAATTCTATCCATTGTTCCAAGAAATTTGTTTGTCCACCGTCAGAGGAAACTTTGTCGTTTCTAGCTTATAGATCGTGAAATCCACATTCAATTCGAGTTATGTACTACCTGGATTTTGTAGCAGAGATTTGTTGATGAATTATATGATTAGAAATTCCTAGAAATCGCATAATTTGGAAGCTTGAATTCAATTTCTTACTATTTATTGCTACACAAAGCTACCAGTAATAGCATTTAATCTAAATTAGCTATGAAGAAAAATAGAATTTTCGACTTATGTTTTATTGATGAGAGCTTATGTTAAACATCTGCGTTTCACTGATTGAACTATTATTGTCAGTAGCTTACAAACTAATTCTTTCAATAGTAATTGTAATAAATTTCAAATCAACAATTTACAGCCTAAAAATTACAGAAAACCAGAATTACCACATTAAAGTAACTATTCGGCATTCTGAATGTATGATTTACAATCTTTCCGTAAGGATGAACATTAAATATCAGAAGTTGTATCCTGGATAAGGCAATACTCAACGTGAAAACGGCCAAGGATGAAACCGCCTTCGTCAAAATATCTCTCTTCAGCGGTAGCCCATAAATTTACCAAAAAAGATATTCAAACCGGCGTAAGTCGTTCCGTGCGACGCATACTCCCTCTTTCTCCGCCCTTTCCGACGGAAGTCGAATTACCCGCCAACATAGAATGGATTTCTACCAAATGGTTGCTTTTTCACTTCTTCCTTACTGCCTTCAACAGAAGAAACTTCGTCGGCACGGCTCTGGATACTAAGACGCGAATTTTGAATGTGATATCCTGGATTATGTATGTAAGTGACATCGCGCAGATGGTTACAGGGTACTTTATCCAACGAAAAGGATTTCAACAAAGATATCATATTGGGTGAGCTGTTATTTTTTTCGTACTCTCCCTGCTTAGCTAATAATTATTATTATCTCATATTTACTTTAAACTTTAAGTCTCATGCATTTGGTACTATATCAAAATTGCACCACAAAATCAATCACTTAACGATCACATTCTCTCTAGTATAACATTTCATGAAGCAAATAATATTATCAATTCCATCAATAATGCTAATAAATACGTAAAGTAATATCTACCAATCAACTCCGTTGATTAGAATTGATGTGAACCTATAGACATGCTAGCGTAGTAGCGTAGTTGGTTTATCATCATTGGGTAACAACCAATACATATACATCAATAGATGATAAAGTCATTGAAATTTCGTGACACTGTGTCAGTTTTATTGTTTTATGTCAAAGCATGTAACAGATTCTGTACAAAGAGCTGAATTTCACACAACATTACCAGTCCGAAAACCAATTTACCTTAATCGAATATGATATCAGCATTTCCATTTACGGTCAGCCGAACGTGTTTGCTGCAAATTTTTATTTATTTTTTGTTCTGAATTTCTGAGTATAATCGCAAAATGCTCTGGAATTGGATTAACACAGAGTGTCACTCTAATTTTTCAACACCTGCTGATACGACATACAAAAGAAATATATTGAGCATATTCACAATAGCGGCTTTTTTATTATATTGCCCAGAAAGGTTAAACTGAGAACTATAATGAGAGTACATAATAAGAGGAATGTATGATCTTTCTTGAGGTGCGATTTGAAACCACAGGATCAAGTCTCAGAACTACAATGCACTGAAAACAAATTAGCACCTTCTCTTAGTTCTGAGGTGTGTTTATTATCATTTCACGATCTCAACAATAATTACAGAAATAAAAAAGGATATCATACATAAGAGAGAGTAATGTGGAATCTTCTTGTTATGTCTTTCATCTATAAAGGATTGGAACTTCTTTTTTGAGGTACATATATGATTCTTCTTACGGGTTCTATAATGTAATAATTGTGCAAATGGAATAATGTGTCAATATGCGCCGACAAGACAAAACAGTTATTCATATATCGAGGACAGAAAGATATTTAGTACCAAAGAATCTGACCGAGACAAACAAACAAGCGATGCATTAAGAAACACTTCTTGTTGAGATACATTTTTCAGTAAATCATTTTATTTTCTAAAAACAGAGGAATAAAAAACAAGACAAATGTCAACTTGGATTAAATGCATATAACTTATAGTGATTAAGGTATCAAGGGTGTTAAAAGGACAATAATGCCTGAACTTTCCGAGGGCCTCTGGCCCGAGATGTGTACGTTGACCGTGGGCATTATTGTCTGTTCAGCTCCCGTAGTGCCTTCAATGTTTAATGTCCGACTTTTGTTGTATTTCAATCAAAATTTTTGGCAATGTATGTCCTGTCATTGTGATTTCTGTCAGAGAAATTACTCTAGTTACTTGCTGTAACTAGGAAACATAATACCTTCGAGTATTAATAGTTACGTGAAATCAGTGTTATTATGATAACAATAATAGACTAGTGAGACATTAAATATCCTAATGTTTAACTAGATCATTATTGTTGTCATAATAATACTGTTTTCAGGGTACCTACGTGACAAATAATACCAGATATTATTTTGCAAAATAACGAAACAAGTGTATCAAGTTCCTCAGTTACAAAAAGTAGCTAGAGGAATTTCTCCAACAGAAATCACAATGTCAGGACATACATTGCTGAAAATATTGACTGAAATAGTACATTAGTTGGACATTAAACATTGAAAGCACCACTGACGTAGAACGGACGATAATGCCTATGGTCAACGTACAAACCTCGGGCCAGAGGCCCTCAAATAGTACACTATTGACCTCAGGCATTATTAGCCTTTCAACACTCTTGATACCTTAATTACTATAAGTACTATAACGGTCGTAAAGTACTAGGAGTAATAAATAGAGTCTAAGAAAGTATCACTTTTCATTTGG
The DNA here is from genome assembly GCA_963989225.1 of Dromius quadrimaculatus. Taxonomy (NCBI): domain Eukaryota; kingdom Metazoa; phylum Arthropoda; class Insecta; order Coleoptera; family Carabidae; genus Dromius; species Dromius quadrimaculatus. Next base: position 9,690,745 of record OZ022325.1, on the reverse strand, counting down.
AAATGAATACTTTATATGTTAGCGGCTAATTTCAGGCCAAACTAGTTGGTCCTAAGCCAAACTGGTTCATCCTAAGCGTGTAAGGATATACTAATTTAGCCCAGAACAATCCACTTTGGCCTAAATACTTTAGGCTCAACCAGTTTGGCCCAGGCCGTAATAATTTTGTATTATCATTTAAGTAAATTCAGGCTTAAAACTACTATTTTGTGTATCAGTGGCACTAAAACAGTGATTTTTGTTTTCAACCAGTAGTGCTTTGCACCCAACTAACGTGCGAGCTTCGACCGCTCTGACCAAGCTCGACGTGCCATACTCAATGTTTATAAACTATGGTTTTTGTTTTTTTGCATGAACAGGTTACATTGTGTTCATTTTGTTACTTGCAATGATTCAATCAGTTCAGCTTAGGCCAAACTAGTTGAGCCTAAAGCATGTAGGCCAAACACACTTAAGATGAACCGGTTTGGCCTAGGACAAATATTTTGGCCTGAAATCGGATTTGGTCGGTAACATATATGTGCCAAGGACAAACATCCATATTATAGCCTTCCAAGTCTAGTGAACAAGGCGAACCACATTTTCTTGAGTACATATATCTTTCAATCAAATCTTTCAGCTAAATACAATAAAAATGTGTAAATGACAGACAATAATGAAATAAATATTGATACACTTATTTATTGTTTGAATAGGTAGTTGGATTGCATTGCTTGTCTGACCTTTTCTTCCAAAAATCTCTCGATCCAGTATCCACGTCTGTCTGTCATTCTTATTGCAGATTTATACTGCTTTTCTTACTTTTTCTATTCACGTTCCATTTGAAACACTTTATTTCCACTATTCCAGTGATTTTGCTTCGTAGATCTTTTTGGTAAGTTTGTCTTCTCGTAGTCCATTAACGTGCCCAAATCATCTTAGCTATCTTACTCGTATAGTTTTTTCTATAGCTTAGTTGTACAGTCAAGCTCCAAATACTGATTCTTTTCATTTTGTCCAACTTCAAACAAGTTGCAATTCTGTACAAATTAGGGTTGCCACATTTTGTGAAAATATTTACAAATCACATCCATTCCCCGCAGCCCTGTTTGACCGACGTGTTGTAAATAAATATTTTTTGACGATTGTCAGGAGATTTGATTGCTAGTCAGGACGTCGAAACACCACTGTTGATAACGGTGACATGTCCCGGGACGAATGACAACCCTAATATAAATCTGTGTCTTATAAATACCTAAATTTTCAAATTATGAGCAAAATCACAATGAACTTGTCGTTTTTATGAACAAAATGACATTTATCGTGTATAATATCACAAGGGACTGTAATTTTATCAATAAATTTTTCTTGAAAACATTGATTACCAAGCAACATCGTGAGAGTCATCTGTCCGATTAAATCACGAGAGCGTAGCTCGAGGGATTTCATCTGAGCAGATTGACTCGAAGGATGTTGCTTAAAAGTAATCAATATTTGAAATAAAAATTTATGATAAAATTAAAGTCGCGAGTGGTATTTTTGAAGAATATTTCTCGAATGAAATTGTTGCTATAAGTACCTATTAAATAATGTTACTTGCAACTACTAACCCTTTTTTATTGAAAAATGCACTAAATTGTCTCCATATACTCTTGAATTTTTAGACTTTTTGTTTTCAATTTCATTACTTTCGGCGAAAAATGCATTTCCAAAACGATTAAATTTTGACATTTCCGAGAACTGAATGTTGGTTTATATTAGAACTGTGTATTGTTTCTCCATGACAAAGGCAATTTATTGCGATAAATCGCTTGCCAACGGGAGTTTATCGAGGTAACGGGAATTTACCGAGGTAAATTCCCGTTGGCAAGGAATTTATTATTATAATTATCATCGTAACTATGCAGAATTTGTCAGTATAATTGACATGAGTGAAATAATCAATGAAAATCAATACTTTTTATCAGTTTCTTATATGGATTTATAGATCTGAAAGGATGGATTTGCACAAAATTGCAACATAAGTACATATTTTGGGAGCTAAGTTTACATTATCAGTAGCTATTTGATGGAACATATCAACTCCTAACTGTAATTTTCGTCTAGAGATATATTCTTCACCATGTAGGCCGAGGAGTTCTACTGGCGATATGCTCTCCACCAGGAGTAATGTGAATCGCATTTCCATGTTTTATATTTACTATTGTCTTTAATCCGATTTGCAGAGCAAAAATTATCAAAATCTGAGAAAGCATATTCCCATCCCGAAGTAAGTACATTTATATATGTACCAAAGGTCGAAGTCAAAACGTTAGCGGTCGTAAAGTATTTGAATCCGCCGTCACACAGCGACTAATTCACGCGATTGAATCGCAAGACTGAGTCGCATACATCGATTTTTGATAGGCTAGACATATTAGCGATTCTCACGTGACTGTCTCGTACTTCTTTTATATTTTGTTGCCTACGGTTATACTTATTAAAAATTGAGCTATTCAATCCAGTCGCCAGTGAAAAAAATGTCCGATATCAAAGAGATAGCGGTTTAAAAGCATTTGTGGGCGAACCATAAGAGCCCTGTCAAGTTAGCCCCCCACTTCAAAATCTATAGAAAAATCAATATGGTGTTCGGATGCGCTCTTGATGCGCTCTTATGCGCCACAAATATTTTTTTCTGCGCTAGTCATACTGAGCAGTAATTACGACAATAAGTTGAGAGGGGCCAACTTGATGCTGGCCCTCCATTCCGGAAAATATCGTAATAATCATTATTGTTTCAATAGTACTCCATATGCGCTTTAATGCGCTGCTAATATAAAATTTTGCGCTCGAATGCAATTTGTTCAATTAATATCCAAAGTTGGAGGAGCCAACTTGACGATAAACTTTTTTTTTCAAATATTCAATATACTTTTATTGCAATTGAATCTGAATTCGATGCGCTCTTAGGCGCCTCAAATATTTTGTATGCGCTAGTCATACTGAACAGTAATTGCATTTACAAGTTAGGAGGGGCCAGCTTGACGGTAGCCCCCACTCTTGGAAATATCATAATTTTTATTATTATTACAATAGAACTTCCTATGCGCTCTTATGGCCTGCTAATACAAAAATTTTGCGCTCGCATGCAATCTGTTTGATTAATAATCAAAGTTGGAGAGGTCAACATGACAAAAATTTCGTCTTCACTATTCCATATGTTTTAGATTGCAATCAAATTTGAATTCAATGCGCTCTTATGTGCCACGAACATTTTTCATGTGCTATTCTGCTTTAGCGAAAATCAACTAGGAATTTTTGGCGCGGGAAATTTGAATGCGTTTCACTACTCTTGGTACTACCAGCTAAAATTAGATGAAAATATTTTATATAATTACTCCAAACAGCCTAAATATCGATATTGAATATACAAGTTGTTCCGTATCACAAGAAATATGACTTAATATTAATTGTCTAATTCGGTGCTTATTTCACAAATTTCAAAATGATTCAATTCAAACGTGTAGTGTCAAATGAAGCATCAAATCAATGTTAATTGGTTTGAAATAATATATGTATGAAATATTCTTTATCAAATGAACATTTCGTCTCGTGCTTAAGAACTATATATTCATTTCTACGTATATAGTTCAAATAAACTTTACATATAGATATAATACGTCTTGTGTTCAAAAGTAAATACTCATTTCTATATATAAATTCAAAGAATTACAGATTCAGATATAATAGGTATTACACATAAGTATAGAAAATACAATATTATAATAGTTATTTCTAGACCTAGGATTTGAAACCGGAGCGCAAGTCGAGGATTGAGTAATTCTCTGAACACTTAACACATTTGGCAACCGAAGTCTACACATGTTTTTTGCGCAATATATTTTTGAAGAGACGCATTTTCGGGGCCATGATTTTTGTTTTGAATGACCTCTTCCGAAGAATATACGGTTGAAGTGAGTGACGGTCAAAATTCCGACAGCTAGAATTCCGACAGCTTAAAATTCTGACAGACAAAATATCAACAGATTTGAATTACAAAAACTGGAGAACAATTTGTAAAAGTGATATCTGAAAAAGTTTTCAACCGCGGTTAGGTTCTTGAAAAGGTCAGGTAAAGTAGAAATGAAGATGGTAGAGTAAGGTTTCACAAGGAGAGTCGTAGGTTCAGCCATTTGAACAGGTAAGTTTCTTTCGTTTCAGGTCCATCGTACATAATCCACATAGCTAATTCAGAATTAATAGTCGGGCTTTCAAGATTCGGACCAGTCGGGATTTTGATTGTCGGGATCTTGACCCTAATTCGCTTGAAGTGTATCAGCTACCTCGCGAAACACACCAAATTTATCTCAAGCAACTTAGTTTATGTAGTGTAAAATAATAAATGTACAGTTACTGATTTTGATGCAGAACAAGGTTTAGCACATTTTTCAAGATCATCAAATTCCACAAATCGTTTATTGAAATTATATATGGAGAAATGGATATAAATTCTTAAAGCACGAGACAAAATGTTTATTTGATAGAGAATAGAGACTGGATGTACGAGTATGAATTGGAATTTAAACTATTTCATACATATATTATTTTCAACCAATCAACATTAGTATAATGATAAGGGAATAGGAAAACAGATTTTAAAAATTTGTGAGGGCTTTTTTTTAATAAAAAAAACCATAAAATTCCTAATCACACTGTTTGAGGCGCCTGAGTTTATCGTCAAGTTGGCCCCTCCAATTTTGGATATTGATTGAACAAATTGCATTCGAGCGCAAAATTTTATATTAGCAGCGCATAAGAGCGCATATGGAGTACTATTGAAAAAATAATGAGTATTACGATATTTCTCGGAATGGGGGGCCAGCGTCAAGTTGAGCCCTCTCAACCTATTGTCGTAATTACTGCTCAGTATTATTAGCGCAAAAAAAAAAAATTGTGGCGCATAAGAGCGCATCAAGAGCGCATCCGTAAACCATTTTAATTTTTCTATAAATTTTGAAGTGGGGGGGCCAACTTGACAGAGCCAACTATAAGATTGCTTTCACACTGGTGACTTGATCGCGTGATTGAATTGCTTATAGGGCAACTCAGTCACGCGACTGAATCAGAAAAGCATGCGACAAAATCCCGATGTGGTCAAGTCTAGTTTCACAATCCTGATTAGAGTCAAGAAATAGATTCAAGCAGAGAAGCGCTGTTCTTAGCCTAATTTATTTCAAAAAATGCGCACACAAGTAATAAAATAATAAATATTGGATTTAGTTCATTCGTATCCTCTCTAATTTATGAATAATCAGAAGTTAATCAAAAGAGATTATTCAAATATTTTGGAAAGTCTGCAACATTTTTTGATGAATTATATAATTATAAAAAACAAGACCACTCGAGATGTAAACATAATAAAAAAAAACAGTATTCTATAGGAAATGGATCACAGCGACTTAATTGCTCCGAATAGTCGTGATGACAAGCATTCGATTTCGCGACTGAGTCACTTACATAAAACAATAAACGTGACAGCTTTGCTACAAAATCGCGGAACTTTGTCGTCAGTGTCACTGTCACTGAGGTGTAAAGCGTGTACACTCAAAACAAAATATGCGACAGTCGCGTGAGTTAGTCGCTAATCTGTCGAACACTGAGTACTGAATATAATCGCGTAATCCGGGAAGAACAGTCATAAATTTGAACAAAATCATAATTTTTATCTGAAAACTGATACATAAAATATTAATTTCTCTACGAGTAGACCAAAGAATGTTTATTCATGTACAGTGCAATTGATTTCGCAAATTTCTAGAGAAAAAAAATATATATAGTAACTTTCAGTTCATATTCAACCTGAAGTTATGAAACATTATGTATAATAGTATGTTTAAACATGACATATTTTTGAAAAAGATGTTTTCGTTATAAGCAAAAAAATATTCTTACATTCCTTTGAAATTGGTGTCGTGAAGTACGAAGCAATATTCTTTACAATATTTGGGTTGAATTTCCGATCCAATAATCCCGAAAAATTCCTTCACATGGTTTGGGATAAACGCACATGAAGATCCAAGAACCCACAGGACATTTCTCCTAGTATTGTGCCCGTCCCTTGGGAGATGCTATAACATGGACTAAGATTACTGCGTGTTCTAACTTTAAGGAATAAAAACGCCCACAGAAAAAATGAAAATGCTCCGTCCGGGAACACTAGAAGATCTTGCTCTGCCAAATAAAACAAACAGACGGAGAAACTTTCACAACGATTATTGCTGAAACGATGAAATCCAGACTGAAATATTTGCAGCTTCTTTTGTGGAATGGAATCGTTGAATGGCAAGTGATCTGAAATCTAATAAGACATAATGCTTAAAAAAGAATAAAATTGATTTATGAGAACGATTCAATTAGATTAATTCACCTCCTTAGGTGGAATTACAGTTTGCGGTGGAAATCGGAATGAATTGCAAATTGGTTAGGTTATTTTTTAGCACCCCGTTTGTCGAATGAGCTCAGGGAGAACCATAATTTCAGATTATTGGATTCCATTCTAATTCTAGCAGTTTATCCATCACAAATATTATCAGATATTACTATTATATTAGTTGATTTACATGTGTTTTACGTTCGTTTGAATTTTTGTGTTGAAAAAACTTGTATATTCAAATATAGAATACCGTGTTACCAGCATGAATCTACAAAAAAACTAAATTCAGGTCACAAAATTTTATTGCTACGTGTTTATATATACAATGTTTATATATACAAGATCTAAGACGGTTGTATGAGAAACTATTATTGTACTTTTATATTATATATACACCTCCAACTCTGGCAATAAAAAATGCTGAAACGTAATGATTCAGTAATTTGCTTCAGTCGTTATTTGTTATGTTGCCGTGCATTTTGATCTCATTCTACAGAATTTTATAGGCAGAAAATTAGTCTTTGCACCAGCATAAAAGTTCTACTTTGTTCAAATATTTGCCCCGAATTTCTATCAAAACGTAATTATGTCTTTAAACTACTAATGCTAAAATACTTCAAGTGTAAAGCTTTAAACTTTGTTGGAATTTGGTTTAGACATAGTTTTAAGGATAACATCATAAGATTTTCCCTTTGTTCGTGAATTGCGACATAACACAAGAGCTCCCAACGAGTTTAATGTTCTAGATTTAATGAAATTAGATATTTATAAGATTATACAGACAACCAAAATAAGTAATGGCGCAATCACTTAATTTAAAATTGTTTTTCATACTTCAAGGTTAGATAGATTTTTAATGGCTGAAATTTGTTTTAATATTTATTTACCCAAAGTTGTTGACAGATCATGAAAGTAGTATTCACAACTTTGTAACAAGTTTTTGTTAGAATATATTATTTTTTATGTCAAGATCTTTTGGTCTCCAACTGATTCTTCCAACATCTGAATAACAAATTTCTACTCTTCTGGTTGTACAGCAAAAGAAAAGTCATGTAAAAAGCTCTATTAGTGTCCTGAATATAATTGAAAATTACTCTGTCCTTTTATTGGGACATTTTTACGGCCACTGTCGTCTTTTCTGTGTTGATTACTCTTAGCCATTGTTTTGTGCGGACAATAACTTACGTTCCTAGCTCAATATAACCGACGCCCCTCGTCTCCAATGCCGTCGACGCCAATGACTTTTATAATGAATGGCTTTTGCCTGAGCCAAGTGTCCTATGAAACTGAAATTATAGCCGTTGCAATGGAATTTGAGGCATTTTGGTACATAATTGGTAGATTATTTGGCCAATGGAAGAACTTGATGAATGAGATTGTCTTTATCCTACTTTAAAAGAGTTATTCCATTGAATAAAATTATAACTTTGATTTATTGTGATATTCATTCACATTTGTTAAGTTTTGATGGCAATCGATTTGAAACGCTATAATTCAGTACTCAATACTCTTTGAAGGCAGAAATAATTTCCAAACAAATCTTTGCTCTAGAATCAATAGGTGAAAGATATCACCATCGAAAAACATGAATGACAAATTGATTATTTTTACGCTTTTCTATATGCAGCATCCTTGGACATTATGTACGGAAGAATACTTTTCGTTGAAGCTATAATTTCATTGAATATCGAGAAAAGTTTCTTCCAATAGATTCAATGAAATACAACAAAAATCTTTCAGACAGTCAATGGTTTGACGCATGTGAACATATCTTACTGAATATCAATCAATAAGAATGATGATTTATTTATGTCGAATGAGTTATCAACAGTTCAGGAGTCAACCACAAAGAATTACTACTATCAAGGTAACCCATGAAGTTTTCTGAGAATGTAGTATGATTTGTAATTCTAGTAACTCGTCTTCGTAGCCCAAAGTAAACTTGATTCAATAGCAGAATTGTATTTGATTACTGACGTCATGGAGTTGAAGTTTCAAACTTGATTCAACCTGACGGCAACTAAATTTATCATTATCATTACTAATGACGTTCTGTATACCCTGCAAATATGCTATTTATCACATAGGATAATTTGGAAAATCTATGCTAAAATGGAGAATGTAAAACTTCCTGCGATAAGCCATTTTCATTACTTAGTCCTCTTTTAGGCTTATATATTGCAAATGAATATGTTCTATTGAGTATATGAGCTCTGTATAAATTAATTAGAAACACAACGTTTTGAAAGCAAAGTGCTGCCTTTTTCAAGTGAAAAAAAATATACAAATAAATAAACAAAATTGTCAATACAACAAAAATAAAAGTACAAATAGTAACTAGATTAATTTAAAATATATTAACTCCTAGGATCGTAAAGCTCTACCTGTGGTTGATGATTCAATATCCACAGGTCTTCAGGAGATAATAATGAAGGTCTAAATAGGGAAATTGTCAACTCCTTGTGGTTCTAGGTCAGTCTGGCTCTACTCTTTTTGGTTTGGCGCATAACTGAACCATCCACAGATCTTCAGAAGTAACTCTTGCAAGTAGATTCGTAGATAAAAATCACTTGAAATTATGAACAAATGATTGGTAGCCATGATCGATTAAGTTCATATCCGGTATTCGAATTCAAATTATTCGGTGATTTTTTTATTCCAATTGCTTCTCTTATAAGCTTCTTGAACCAATTGTTCTCTTCAGCCAGAAGCTTCGTATTCTTGAAGTCAATGTCATGTAATTCTTGAATAGCTTGCTCAGCCACAGCAGATTTTTCTGAATGGTTCAATCTTATATGACGAGAATGCTCTTTCAATCTTGTTTCTACAATCCTCTTGGTCTATCCAATATATACTTTGCCACATTGACAAGGAATCTTGTATATATCTGGATACTGTAGAGGAAATCTGTCTTTAACATTACCAATAAGATTTCGAATTTTTAAACGGGAAGTGTATGAAGTTTTAATGTCATATTTTTATAGAAGCCTTCCAATTTTATCCGTTATATTAGCTACGTAAGGCAATGTAACAAATATTTTCTTATTATTTGGATCTTGAACAGGTGGCGTAGAATTCTTCTGTCTAAGTGCTTTCTTAATCTGTGTTCTATTATAACCATTCTTCAAGAAAACATCATCCAAAAATTTGATTTCATCAGATAGTTTACTTGGATGACATAATGAAGAGGCTCTCTGATATAAAATTTTAATAGTACAAAATCTTTGAGCAGGATGGTGATTTGATGACACATGTAAATATTGATTTGTATGAGTCGGCTTCCTATTTACAGAATGGATAAGTTTACCATTATCTTGTTTCTCCAGGTGAACGTCCAGAAAAGGAAGACAGTTATTTTCTTCAACCTCAATACTGAATTTAATGTAAAGCAATAGGCATTATTTTCTTTTCAACTCCCGTGCTGCCCTCAATGTCAAATGTCCGACTTTTGTTGTATTTCAGTCAAAATTTTTAGCAATGTATGTCCTGTCATTGTGATTTCTGTCAAAGAAATTACTCTAGTTACTTGCTGTAACTAGGAAACTTGTTTGTTATTTTTTTATTTACATAATGCCCTCGGATATTATTTGTTAAGTAATTATCCTGAAATCAGTGTTATTATGACAACAACAATAAACTAGTCGGACATTAAATTTATTAATAACCGGCTGATTTTAATAGTATGTATTACTTAATATAAGCATAATCTAATGGTTTCTGCGAATAAAATGATAGGATTTCCCTGTCCTATGCTAGGATACTGTCTACTAAACGGTGATATTTAATTCATTACTTACAAGCTAATTTCAGCTTTTTCCTGATATTAACTGACAGTTCATGCCTAAGATCGAAAAATAGATTATTAATAAGATTGAACTGACTTGCAGCAAAAAGGATATATGAATGAAATGAATTAAAAATGCTCGTGTGAATTAGTCTCTCGAAGGCTCGGTTGTACAGTACAATTGCTGAAATAATTGTTACCATAGGAAGAACTTAATTAAACTAAACTGTAGATAAGCTTGGATTGTACAACCACGCCATAATAATAAATAATAATAATGAGAAATCGTGAAGTTATCTGTCATATTGGCAAACAAATTTTTTTGGATCAATCGATATAAATTTCAGTCGATAATTCAAATTGAAAAGACACTTTTTCAAGTAATCATAATTTCTTGGTGATTTCTGCAAAAATTAACACAACGATCTCTTCGACCCTTCTTTCAATCGCGAGCGTTGTAAACTTGGAACGATCGCGAATAATGACATCATCTATGACGCATTAATCTAGAACGCAAAGACCACAACCGTCTTGTGGAACGATTATCGAGGCGACATGAGCATTGCGGTTGCCTAATGGAACGTATCCTCAAAGTGATTTCAGAAATGATAATTATGGAGTGCTTTGTGAGCAAATATTTGTGTAAAAACTCTGAATAAAAAAGAGACTAAACAGAATTCATCTTAATGATCAAATTAAAAATTCAATGAACAAAACTGCAATAATTGGAAAATGTTCGTTATTTCATATAATTTTTATAGGACTAATGATACCCACCCATCATCGTGTATCTTTCTTGTGCTATCTTTGTTCTACAGTTAGTGAAGAAGAAAGAAATGAATTAAACAGAATTCATCTTGATGATAAAATTGAAAATCTCAATGAACAAAGCCGCAATAATTGGAAAATGTTCGTTATTTCAAATCATTTTTATAGGACTAGTGATACTTACCCATCATCCTGTAGGACAATGTGTTTTTTTTGTTGAGAATACACTTATAGTCCGTGAGACAGCGCCTAAATTTTTTGTTGATTACCGCTCATTTGAAATTTTGTGAGTGGCTTCATTGTGATGAGTCCGACAACTTTTTCATTTAGCAAAATTCTAGATTTGGGGGCGTTTTCCAGCGAGGGCCAATTAATTGAAAGAATATTGCTGTAATACTGATCTGTACACTAATCGAAAGATTTTTTGATGATAAAATGAAGGAAAAATATTGTGCGACATGAATATTGAGGCTACCGGTGAATCCGACAAGCCGCACTTGTCATAAGTATGTTGGTACTAATGGTTAGTATGTTGGTACTTATGACAAGTCGGACTCACCGGTAGCCTCAATATTCATGTCGGACAATATTTTTCCTTCATTTTATTATCAAAAAATCTTTCGATTAGTGTAAAGATCAGTATCACGGTAATATTATTTCAATTAATTAGCCCTCGCGGGTAAACGCCCCCAAATCTAGAATTTTGCCAAATGAAAAAAGTTGTCGGACTCATCACAATGAAGCCACTCACAAAGTTTCAAATGAGCGATAATCAACAATTTAGGCGCTGTCTCACGGACTATTACCTTTCTTGTGCTGTCTTTGTCCTACAGTTTGTAATGAATAAAGTATCACCGTCTGGTAGACAAATTCTAGCGTACGACAATCCTATCATTTTATTTGTAGGACGACCATTAAATTATGCATATATTATGCAATAATACATACTATTGAAATCAGCAGATTATTAATGAATCTCATGTATTTCGTCGTTATTTGAACAAGTTCGGAGAGGAGGATGATTTGATCCAAACCATCTGTTTCGTAGGACAAACATTTTCAGCGCATTTTTTGGAAAAAAGCGCTATTATATTCACTTTGGCTGTCTGGCTGGCTGGCTGGCTGGCGTGACGCTGAGTTCTCGGCAACTATACTATTTACAGACTTGAAACTGGTACCAAATAAGAGCTGCTATTCCGTAGGTTTGCACAAATTGCTTTTATTCAAGCTCAGTTATTGTGAAAGATTGAATTATTCAATTACTTGTTTCAAGTGAAACAATGCCCATGGATATATATGACATTAGGGATATGACAACTAAAATTTATTGAAGTAGATAAAAATTTAGCTACAAATTTCGCCGCGGGTTTCACTACTATTATGTACAGTTGTCAAGTCTGTCCGGGATTCATTCAATGACTTGTTTGACGCAAATTTGAAGTTTATTAGAATGAATTATTATTATTGGATGAAAATTTGTGTACTTTTGGTGTATTTTTTTTATATAGCTTTGATAAAGAGAAAATTTCAATTTAAAGGTATAGCACTTGACCTTCTGTCAGTCAATAACTAAACAATGAAGAATAAAAGGTATTTCTGAGATTGGAAATGCATAAATTATGTACCTATCAAACTGTCAACTTGAAACTAGTACTAAATGGAAGCTGCTGTTTCGTAAGTTTGCCAAAACTGCTTGATTTCAAGCTCAGTATTTGTGAGAGATGGTAATTTGCGAAATCTCTGAGGTAACAAGCATTCATGAGCTGTCAAAAATGCGCTTTCATCATCTAGATGATTCTTCCATTTTTTTCTCATTTTATGTCAAATTATCTTAAGATTAAATTGGAAGACAACCTGTAAGTAATAAAATTTAGACAATCATATCTTCCATTATCGAAAGTTTTCATAGAGAGAAAAATTGGGCGTCTAATCAAAACGAAGCTATTCGTGGGGATTCAGCTTAAAAGTAATCATCAAAATAAAGGGCGATGTACTGTGGACTGTAAGCAATCAGAGGATTTATTTTGTGGACTGCTCTGTTATATTCAAATGTGAGCATAAAATAATATATACTCACCTACTCAAGATAACCACATTACTAGCAATCTCATGCACTTATCATCAAATCATGGATTCTGTCAATGATTTCTGAAATAGCAGTACCAACAGGGTATCTAAATCATTTATTATCACTTGTGCCTAGATGGCCACTCCGAAAATTTCAGAACCACTCGTAAAGCTCTAACTCAGTGGATACCAAATTTATTTGATCTATCGCCTTCTTTTCAGAGAAAGGAATTATGAAACGTCTTATATTACTTCATATTGATGCTTTCACCACCCTCTTACCCCAAAATGCACCCAAAGCAACTATCGCTCCTCTGGGTCGTTCCAGCGCCTCCTGAGAACGATATCGCCCATTTTGAGAATTATTGTTCCAATTAAAGGTACAGATTCATCATGATGTTTATTTGATACGGTTATCTCCAAGATTAGTACAAAATAGAAATTATTCTGATACGCACTAGTGCTACCACTTCTCTGACTCTGTACGAACTCTTCAAATCACTCTCGTCTTCTCTGAATTACAATTTTAAAAGTAAGTAACCAGATATTGAGATCAGGGTAAAAAATGACAACTAATCATTCTTTATGTGTCGAGAAATTAGACCCAAATTTGGTGCTTATTTGGAGCCCTAACTTGATAAGGGTAGAATCCGCATTAATAATGGAGAAAAGAATATAAGCTGCTATTGTACGATATTTATTTCAATAATTCTTTTGAAGAATTCAAATTTGATATGTTTGAAGCTGTAAGTCCATGAGCTCAATAACTAAATCAAGATTTGTACCGGAAGAAGATCTCTCAACAATTTTTTATGGTCATGTCTCCACAAGTAATAAATAGATTGTATAAAAACGACTTTTGACTTTAAAATTCTGTATATTAATTATAAATTTTGACGCTTCGATCCTTTGACCAAGGATCTTCTTCAGAAAACAATGATACAAAATAAAACAAGGCAAGTAACTACATAGATACTAAAAATATACAGAATACTAAATGTGATAACGTAAACAAAAAGAATAAAATCCTCTGGCATTCACCCAAGGCTTGAGGAAAACCACGTGAAAACCCAAACAGAGGAATATGTCCTACTTGGTACAGCTCCGCACATATCCCAAATCACAAAATACACGACATTTCAACAAGACAGCGTAGCGTTACTCTTTGCTATTGGTAATATAAACAGAATTACACCAACTGAAACATAATCATTATATATGTGTGTTATTGATTACAGAAATATACAATGATTATGTTTCAGTTGGTGTAATTCTGTTTATATTTTGGATTATAAAGTACACTGAAGACTATTTGACACTGCAATTGTGAGCCAAACCAATAGCAAAGAGTAGCGCTACGCTGTCTTGTTGAAATGTCATGTATTTTGTGATTTGGGATATGTGCGGAGCTGTGCCAAGTAGAACATATGCCTCTGTTTGGGGCTTTCACGTGGTTTTCCCAAAGCCTTGGATGAATGCCAGAGGATCTTATTCTTTTTGTTTAGGTGTGATGTCCACGTTATCACATCTAGTATTCTGTATATTTTTAGTATATAGTTACTTGTCTTGTTTTATTCTGTATCATTGTTTTCTGAAGAAGATCAAAGGTCAAAGGATCGAAACGTCAAAGTTTCAAATAAATATACAGAATTTAGTCAAAAGTAGTTTTTATCAAATAGAATTCTGAAAAATGTATAGATTATTAAATAAATTATAGTTCCATAAAAAACGTTGTCCTTTTCTTCTTCTTACAACAATCCTTGACTTCGATTAACAATTCTGGAATAGCCTGTACATCCAAATTTTAGGGCAAAATGTAAGTAAGTTTATATTTAGTAATAACAAACTATTTCAAGAACAATTATCGTCGTTGAATTGAATTCATTATATTATCCTTCAACTTTAGAGTGAAGTAAATAAGGATTCAGCTTGAAAATGGATAAACTCTGTTACTTGAAACACATTTAAGAACAAATAGATCCGCAAATGAAAGAAAACATTACCATCGAAATTGTTTTCTAACTCTTAGTCTTTTTGGCTTGAAGGGAAATCTTAGTGCACACAAAACGAGGAAATGGTTCATTCGTTATTCAACATGTTGAAGAATGATGTCGAAGCTGCTTCATGATCGAAACGCAACGAAACATTATTCTCAAAAACAACAATATTCATATCCTCCTCATTTCAATAAGTAATATGTATTTTGTCCAATTAACATAATATGGAGGTAATTTTCCAGGAGAATTAAATTAATAATACGAGCTGGAGGCTCATTCGAATAAAATATAGACATACGCGAGTCAAATATTATAAAATATTCACAAATATTTCATGTTCATAATGTATTCGAACATTATTCGAAATTCACATTTTGAAATAATAATCAATTGGAAAAACATGACATATTACCACCAAATTAACTAAATTGGAATTTCTACAAAAAATACAAGTTATAATAAAAGAAATATCGATAAAACGAACAAGGAAATTATAGTAAGTGGCTACGTACAAATGAGTCGGCGATCAAACAATCAATTTATCAAAAAAAAAAAAAAATTGAAGGATCATCTTGATGATCAAGGCGCATTTTTGACAGTTCATTAAAGTATGTTGGTTCAGAGATTTCGCTAATTATTATCTTCCATAATCACTGAGCTTAAAATCAAGCAGTTTGTGCAAACCTACGAAACAGCAGCTTTCATTTTGTACCAGTTTCAAGTTATGACTTATTTTATACCCTTCGATACATATATGATTAATATATTTGATATATTTGATATAGCTGGTACCCGCACAGTCAATCTACCAAATCACAGCATGATCTAAGTGTGCCATACCTAGTAATAGGTAAAAAATTTTATAGATATTATTATTTTTATTCGAACATGTGTCCTTTACTGTGCTTGTAGATTACGCAAGTGAAGGGCTCCGTAATGGGGAACAGCTTTCACGAAATTATAAGGGTTCTGTTTTTGTCATCCGGCTACGGAATCCTAAAAACTGCTTTCATGTATAAAATGAACAATTTTTCCCTTTTTTAAATTGTAAATTTTACTTTTAATGAAGTTACATTTTCCAAAAATCTAAACATGAAATACTTTGTTAATTATAATTTTGTTTCAATGTATTTTTCGTTTGTTCCAGTTTTCCATTCTGATTATCACTATGATGAAAAATTGTAGGTTCAGATGTAATATTGTAAAATAATGATGTTTGTCTATATTAATGACTCCAACATGCATACCATAACAGTATTATCGTAATCCAGCTATGTACAAATGTGATTTGAATCACAATGCTGGAAAAATAAATACTCATATAGAGAATCAATTTGCTATAATAGGCTGCATGTTCTTGTTATGTCTTTCAGTAAAATATCACTCAGTAGATCAAATCAAATAACTTCAACCCTTTCCAAGAATCGAATTCCTTTATTTCTGGAACAAAAACACAATTTTTTTGTTATCTCTATAACTACCACTGGATGAAATCTAAACGCTAATTAAATAATATACATCAATCGACTGTTAGTGACCTGTGCGACTTTTCTGCGTTACGCGGGCACGCACATTCTCCAACAAGTACTTAGTTTTGGGCTTTCATAAATGCCATTTGTTGCCAGGCATAGTATTGAAAAAAATTTCTTTGACTAAAAACATGCTTGTTTTTCTCATTTTTATCACATCGATTTCACATCATACATAGGCTGTAAACAAAACTAGGCAACGCGATTTTTCTCGGAAGTTATTAGATATACAAAAATATCTTTCAACTAAAGTTGCTAGTGTTTCTAATAAGCAACTTAAATTAATGTGAATCAGAGAAAAAAAATATAATTTTCGGAAATATACCTATTTATGATTTTTTTAATAGTACGCCCTGTATATTTTTATGCTGTTTGGTGAGATATAATTTTTGCTTTAAAAAAGCTCAATAAGTTATACCTTCTAGACAAACTTTGTAACAAATGTTGAGATACAGTATTATTAATTTTGTTTTCTAACTCGTTCACAACTTGTCTTATTCTATGTTTCAATTCTTCAAGAGTAGCGTGACATAAACTTGTTTTTAATGGCACCCCACGGATAGAAATCCAAGGGCGATAGATCGGGATGCCTTGCAGGCCACATTATAGGTCCTCTTGTTCCAATCCAGGTATTTGGAAACTCTTGATTTAAATAATTTCTTACGTCTATGGTATTGTGCGCAGGTGCATCATCTTGTTGAAATATCATTCCACGGCGATCTGCTAGTGATATATCATCGAAAAAATTTCTTAGTACATTTTGTAATAAAAACAAATATCTTTGCGGAGTATTGGGCCTTCATAAAAATATGGACCCAGAATAATATTGATAAAAATACCGCACCACACATTAGTTGAAAAACGTACTTGAAAATTAGGTCTACATGTTTCTCGTGGATTTAGATAGATAGTTTGCCAATAATGCATAAATATACCGTTATTGGAAAAGTGGCTGTCATCTGTCCACAAAATTTTATTTAGAAAATGTGGATTTGTGCGCGACAATCCTGAATCAAATAATTGTAAAAGTAAAATCTTCTTACTGAATCATCAAAATGAAGATTATGGATTTTATGTATTTTGTAAGCTTTGAATTTATGTTTTTTTAAAATCTTGTGTACCTGTGTATGTGATACGTTTAAATTAAAATATATCAGTTTCCAAATTCTCATTTATTTGATGAACTTCGCGATTTGCCATAGTGTGGGAATCAGTTGTACATAGCTTTCTTTCTAATTTGAAAAAGTATGTTTGATTTGGATGAAAGCGGTCAGGATATTGTTGCTGATATAATCGCAGGCATGTCTTAAATTTAGTGTTTCACAAGAATCAAGAAATAGTCTTTATTTTGTCTTGAAATCAAGACAAGACCAAGACAAAATGTATTTTTTATTTCCCAAGACAAGACAAGAAAGTACTATCAAGAATCAAGACTTCTTGATATCTTGACAATTAATTTTTCAAATCTGCATATTTATTAATCTATTATTGAAATATTGAAATCAGCTGTGGTCATTTCAGTTTTTTTCTGACAATAAATTTCATGGCCAGTTTCATCACTGTTTCATTAATTTAGGAGTATCATACCAACTTTCAAAGAGACATTTGTCATTGTTACAGTTCAAAGTGACAGCGTCATTGTCAAAGTGAAAGCGTCATTTTCAAAGTGACAGCTGTCACTTCGACAATGACAGCTGTCATTGTCAAAATGACAGCTGTCATTGTCATGGTGACAGATGACGGCTATATTTTAGTCCTCACAATATAAGTATTTTTGAAAATGAAGAGTCTTTTTCTAGATTTTCCAGTTGAAAAAGCTCATTTACAAATTTAAACCTAGCTTTTCAATACGGGTTCTCAAATTATTATACTCTCAGACAGACAGACTGACCGAGTTCATTTAAACCTATGTTTTTGGATTCAGTAGGGTCTAAAATGTGCAAATTCATCAGAATCTCGAACTATCAAAAATCACAATTTCAATACTTTCCCTATCATATATAAATCGGAAAAGTAGAAAGTATCGGTAACTATGATTTTCAAAACAAATATTTGATACATATCGAAAGCGTAAGTCGTCAGTTTCCGGTGATTAAATCATTCATCTAGAAGAGAAATGTAATAACAGACTTTTCATTTATTTCTATTGGTGGCAATCTTGGAAAACGTTGCTAGAATCGATTCATAACATAACTGACAGGGAGGATAAAGGGTATTGGATAGAACAATAGAGAAAGGGAATTCCCCTTAAAAATAGTCGAAAATAGTCGAAATGCTCTTTTATTCACGGATTCATTTGTTCTAAGGAAAATCTCCATAGTAACAGATATGCAAGCCGCTTTAAAAGCATTAGAGTTCTCTGAAGAAAACTTCATCCACAGACTCATTACTCAAGAAACGAAAAATAATCTCAAGGTAATATGGGCACTTAGAAAATGGAGGTTACAGGAAATTAAAAGATTGCAACGGCAATGATAGATTCATTGAAGACAATTACCAGTTCAGAGAAAAGCAAGGCTTATTCTGGATAAACCATCCGAGAAAAGTACAGTTAGCCTACTCATAATAACTAGGCAGATCGTCAAATTAATAATAACATTCATAATGTTCTGAACGCGTGCTACGTTTGCATGTACTGCTAGCAGACATAGACCTCTATGAGCAAAAAATCTACTTCCTGAAACTTTAGAAGAGTTAAATCTAAAGAAAATCCTGGACTTCATTAATGCTCCAGGTATGATTTTTTGCTAAGTGGCAACAAATGAAAAATTAAGCCATAATCACAGAACTCAGCTGAATAAGCTACTTAATTATTCAAAACAAGCTCAAAAAGTCTCTTCATATAATTTTCATTCTTTTTTGCGCATTTATTAACCCTATTGTGACAAAATAAATGAATAATTTATTCCCTTTAACACGTACACAAGAGAGAAAACTTTTCTCCGTGGTATATGTTTATAAAGATGTTTTGCTGGCCCCTGCTCACGAACGCCACTGTATATATCACGTTTTCTCCCTATTTATTACAGAAAGAATGATTTATTCAACAAAGACCAGCCCTGCGTTGAAATGTCCTCCCAGATGATTTTCGTTTCTCTTTGACGACAATTCTTGTTTCTCCAGCAAGGATAACAGTATCAATGTATCCTTCAATAATTTATTTCCCATGCTCCAATTTTGTAGCTAATTACACCAAATTTTGAAATGGCCACATCAATTTAATGTAATTCATAAAGTATGGGCACAACTGCAAAGGTCGATTTTTGATACTGTCCCAACAAATCTATTTCCCAGTAATTAATAATACGCGGATTTGTTGATGGCACTTGCCTAAAGATTTCTAGCATAGCATCATCAACATATAATAAGTGACATACGTGTCATACTTGCTCGTTCGCGTATCGTTCATCCAATTGAGTTGAAACTTTGTACAGTTATTGTTGGTACTTGCGCAAAAGTTTCTGATATAGTAATATTGACGTACAATAGGTGACGCACGACTTGCATCGTATAATTGTTCATTTGCGCATCGTTCATCTGATTTGAATTGAAAATCACTTGAAAGTTCTACATATAGATCCATCAAAGTACAACTCGCACTGCAGTGTAAATATTTATTTCAATCAAAAGTGGTTATCTAGCAAACAACGCACAGATCAAACCAGTGGTCCTGAACGGCGGAAATTTTGACATAGATAACCACTAGAAACAGGTTTTTTGAATTTCTGTTCCTTAGGGGGTAAATTGGGATACTTCAAAACTTATATGTGGAAAATCTGCGACTATTATTATATTCTTATGAGAAAGTTAATTGGTTCGATTCACTTTAGAATAAAACAACAAAAAATATCTTTAGCAAACCCCGTGGCTTTCTTTAGTGCTGCAATCAATTTTTTTCGTTTTCTTGACAGCTGGTGGAATCTGCGGATCATCATTTGGCCGCAATCAATTAATAATTCTTCTCTAACTGATTTGGAAAAAATTGCCGAAGGTGGTGCCTACGGTTTTCTTGGTTTTTGCAGTCAGATTTTGCTCTCATTGATCCCAAAAAGCTACCGGTTTCCAGGGCTTCCTATTGGGTGGATCTTGCTGTTTTTCCAAGTGCTGCAGTCAGTTATTATTATTTTTTCCTTGATTTTTGAAATATACACCATAGGCGGTCGAAGCCGAGGATAGCCACTAGTTATTAAATAAAATAAATATTATTTACGACTTTCACCCGATACGGGTGAGGCAGACGCTATATTAGTGCATATTGGTAGATCGATGGATATTTCCTATTTCGTGTGGTGCAGTTCTAAGTCGTCAAACCACGGATACTTTTACTTTTTGTGAAGAGTAAGCCACAGAACATATCATAATACAATGAAAATCATATTGTTTTTTTGTCTGAAGGTGTGATCAACCGCATGACCTTCAGTTTACAAAGCAACTATATTTGCACTGAACTATGAATACCTACTCGCATGAATATATTAGGGAGAAATCTAATATTGACATTGCATTCAAAAGAACATGAC
The DNA here is from genome assembly GCA_963989225.1 of Dromius quadrimaculatus. Lineage (NCBI taxonomy): Eukaryota > Metazoa > Arthropoda > Insecta > Coleoptera > Carabidae > Dromius > Dromius quadrimaculatus. The sequence continues at coordinate 9,669,689 of OZ022325.1, read as the reverse complement.
GTAATGTTCAGTGGCGTAGCTATAGGGAAGCAACTGGAAGCAATTCTTTTCTTCAAAGCTCCATCATATTTACACACTCTAGAGCCTTCAGCTACCATCGTAAATTTTGAGGTTAATTACATCTAGTTTTCATATCTTGCTTGCCCTGTAAATTTTAAAGAACCGTAACTCTGTTTAAACACTACACAACCACTCACCGTAACGTCACCAACCATCAGCTTGATTAAATATTTTTAATATTTCACATGTGGTTGAATTAGATTATGATTTGTAAATCTTCTGAAATACAACTCTGTAACTGTATGATCTGTGTTTATGCTATGTACTCACCATAAATGTATTCTACCGTTTTCTTGTAAAGTATATCTTTTTCACATTATTCTGGCAGCGCTAAATTTAATTTAATTTAAAAGACACAAGTTAAGTAATGTTTCATTGAACTTTGAGTATAAATAAGGTCTTGCAGCCGATTTAAATCACTTCTTTGAAAGTCCATTCTTCTGAGTAGCCGTTCCAAAGTGCGCTTCCGAGTGTCATCTTCGAAGTATTTACCGTCCAAGTGGAGTTGTGTGCTAAGACTGATTAGCACAATTGTACGGCTCGATCTGTAGGACCGATTGTTTTCTATAAATCCGTAAAAGGAATTTAGATTTGTTTGCTTTTGCTGTTTTGAACTTAAAATGATTTTGCTTGTTGCTGTTTCGACTTGGAGTCATTTTTGTTTGGAATAACATAGCGTCCCCGCTGGAGGAATCTTTGTTGATTTCACAGTGTTGAATTGATTCAACGTAGAGCCACCGCTGAAGATGTCTTCGTGATTTCGCAGTATCAAATTGATTAACGTAGCATCATCACTGGAGAAGTCTTTGTTGATTTCACAGTGTTGGATTAACTTAACGTAGCGTCGCCGCTGACGAAATCTTTGTGATTTCGCAGTGTTAAATTGTTTTAACGTAGAATCACCGTTGAGGAGATCATTGTTGGCTCACAGCGTTGAGCAAGTTTAACGTAGAATCACTACTTGGAAACCAGTTTGGTTTCACAAGCGTTGAAGATAAGTTTTAAAGTTAATCCACCGTTTGAGAAATCGCTTCACGATTATTGTTTTAGATTGATTCGTACTGCGATCGCTGATGTCGATGTACAGCCGTCCTGTCACCGTCAACCTTAAACTATACTACCACCAGAGCTAATTCCTGCAAAATATGTGTTGTATGTTCACCGACATCGTTATTGTCATGCAAATGAATCTCATAGTGACACCTACCTCCTGATGGTACTTTTGACAGCCCTAACCCTGCCCTTCTGAGCTATCCAGCCGTCTGCCTTTAGAAACTGCGTCACCGACCGCATTGGCGCCCGAGCATAATTTTGACAGTGACGCCAAAGTCAACAACCTCATCAACAGCGAAGTATCTGTTCGAAAGTTAAAAAATTATTTTTCTTGTCCCGTAGTTAGAATTTGCTTATGGGCTTGAAAAATCTAGTTACGCCACTGGTATTGTTTCCACATTAACTAAATGAAATTAAATATGTCAAAAATTTAAATCACTCATTTCGAATACCCAATGATGGTAACTAATGCTCATTGATTGATTGAATACGCAATTATTGTAATAATCTTCATTTCCGCAATGACCAATTAATTACTCTCATTAAATAATTGGCGGTGTGTGCTCTTTCAATTACACCACACATTCGGTTTCATGGGGAATTCTGTACTGGGTGCTTCATATTCTGATGCTTGCTTCATATTCTGATGCTTGCTTCTCATTCATTTCTATCTCTATCATATGCACCTCATTGCATGTCTAACTTTCTAGTTTGGAACGTGAATTTTTTGATTTTTGCCTCTTATGTCAAAGTAATGATGCACAAATCGAACGCAAAGAGAATAACTTAAGACGTGCACAGGAATTTGAATCTTAAAGGGAAAGCTTCCAACCAGAGCAGAATGAAAGAAAGATACACTTGGGAAAGTGAACCGCATTTGAGGAAAACTTAAACTTTTACTTAATAATTCCTAAGATGTACATTTCCAATTGAAGAATACTTTATATCTTTTTGTATTATAGCAATTGCAAATTAATTATGAATTGAAATTACATTATGATTTTTCACGATAGAATTCTGGAATTTCCCGCGATGGCAAAATAGAGTAACGCAAAGGGTAAAGGTTCAGCGTCCCAGTAATGACATCACAATATCACACATAGTTTACGATGCCATTTATCTGCGCGGACAGTGATATGGTCGTATAATCACCCAGACAACGCTGGTTGCCGGGCAACACCATTCAACTCAGATTTTTGCTGATAACTGTGATATAAAACGGAACGAACAACATTCAGTCTTGTTTCGTTTTTTTTCGCAATTTGTAGGAGAAAATCTGTTGGTAGAAGTAAGCGGAAAATTAATAATTGACATTTAATACTGAATTGGGAAACGGGAAAATATAGATACAATCTTTACATCTGGTGCCTATTGCATAAAAGGACAATTAATTTCAATTCAAAGATATTTTTCTCACAAATTTCTAGAATCTTGGATTACAGACAAATTATACATTAAGAAGGTGTAACGCGATATATGTGGTGGTACAATGAGGTACACTATATATTTTGAGATTGAGAGTAAACTCGAAGAGTTAGCAATATCTTTTTTATTGGTGAAATGTATTGCAAAGCTGTAAAACATTATATATGTTCGAGGAAGTGAAACAAACATTTTTTTTAGTATCTTCTATGAAGGAATGGATCAAATCCACAGAATAGCCAAGGTTGAAGATCATGTGCCGTGCTCATGATATTTTTCTCCACGAATATCGCTCCTAAAGTACTTTTTAAAAGTTTAGACAGACAAGTGGCAGTTTTTGTCTCTTTCTAGTTAAGATGTAAGTAAGCATTGAAGTAAAGAACCCCTGAAACAAGTTTTTTGTTCACGTATCTTGCAAGAAACTCATTTCTCCATTTCTTTGGTTGGTATCTCTGAAGACAACACTAAACACTCCGACGGCGTCCGGCTCCGGCGCTAGTCCGGAAACGTTGGCTGTTTCCGGGCGCTAATTACGAAACTGGAGCGAAAACGGACCTCGATGATGGCCCTCTGATAGCCCTTTCTAATGCTCTTTTCACAAGCACGAACCAAAGAGAACACTTCGTTGCTAATGTGGGCAGGACATGAAGCACGTACAAGAAACAGCACACGCAACCGAAGAACAAGAAAATAGAAAATAAATTAATCAATGCCTTGGCTTATATGCACCGGAAAGAAGAGAACATGAGGGAATTAGACAGTCATGTTCTACTGATGTACAGATTCTCCCATTGATATATTCTGTATGAGATTCAACTCCCTGGAATATTTTAAAATTTATACAGCAGTTAACAAACTGAAAATTACATGAGAGTATTGTGATTCTCTTTCAGTTATTCAACGTGCTCTATATCTGACTTACGGTTTTCCAAACTATGTAAAACCTGAATATGTGTTCTACTACAATTTTTCAGTTTCTAAACTATTTTTAGAACACCAACATATTTTGAGATCAACTCTTTCGAAAATTATTCAACATAAAAAGTAAGCCAAGTGTTCCGTTAAAATTTCCGAGTTTAGGAAGTGCTTTATTGTAAGAAACCTTGATTTAACTTTTATTGTTTTTGAGATGAAAATAATTTATTTCGAAACGGAACTCAAGGCTATAGTTTACAAAAAAAAATCTAACGTGGATATCACGTGACTTACTTGTAATCATTGGATATATAATCGCATCTTTCCACGGCTAATAGTTTTGGATTTATCCAAAGAATTCTGAAAATATGTCAAGTAAAGTGCTATAGAAGCAGTAGGTCTTTATTCTTATGCTACAACATTTCTAAATACTGATTTTCAAGATTCTACGCCTAAAAGTCCTGAATTTATGTGCAAAACTAAAAGAAAAATTCCAACTGAAGTACACTTCCGGTTCAGTCTATTGTTATGAGAATTACAGGCAATCATTCAGATGCTACAGTAGACTAAAATACTCAATTTCAATACTCTACAGCCGATCGTTTCAAAAGTGCACTTCCAGCTCAGTTGATCTCAATGAAAATAGGATAAGAGCACCTAGACGATATTGTCGTACTGAATACTGAATTTAACATTCTGTACTCAATCGTTTTGGATTTATGCAAAAAATTCAAAAAATATTTCAAGTAAAGTGCACATCGAGTTTAGCCGATCGCAATCTTAATGCAAGGTGTAATGAAATTTCAATATTCTACGACTGATTGTTTCGAATTTATGCGGGCAATTCGAAAAGTCCGGCTCTGTCGATTAGTACAAAATAGATGATGACCATCTTTCTAGATGTTACAGCAATATCAAATACTGAATTTCAGTATCCTACGGCTAATCATTCTAAATTTATGAGCAAAATTCAAAAAAAGATTCAAGTAAAGTGCACTTCCTGTACAGACGACTGCAACCATAATGCGAGGTGTACAACTGAACTCGATCTATACCAGTCTTAAATACAAAATTTTGGCATTATACGTTTGACGGGTTTTGAGATTTTCAAGCTACGAACATACGTATGTACATATGCACATACGTACCGAAATCAAGCCGAAAATTGTCTAAATGGATTCAGGGATGCTCAAAACGAATATTTCCATCAAAACCTCAAAACTTGGGTGTTTGTTCTTGTTTTTTGAATAAGAGATAGAGTTTTCATAATACTGTTTCTCAAAAATAATTTCTCGTTTTGCTATTGGATTGCTTGCTTGATTTTGCTGATGGGTCCCAAGCAAACTGCGCCGCTAAGTATCTAACGGATACTTTTCGACATCGGTTCTACAAGAGAATGGTTCTGCAGAAGTATGTAAGACGCACACAAAAGTAATGACAGCTCAAACATAAAAAAGAATTAGGCAGTTGTTGCTAAAGCTGTAACAGTAGACGAGAAATTGATGTGAATTCATGATGCAATATTCACAACTGGGATATGAATCTTTTGCCAGATGTTTTCTGTTTCCAGATTAAATCATTAAACTGTATCATTTTGTTAGAATTTTGAATTTGTCAAAGCCCTAGGAGTGACATAACTATAACTTGAATCACTATACAAATACGAACGATATACAAATGTCAAAGCGTGTCAATTTTTCTCTTAATTCCATTTCATACTTTATACAAACATATAGTTTAACGAAAAACTATGAAAAAGATCTGTAATGTGCGAAAGTATCATAATTCGTAAATTAAATAAGCCCTGAATCTGGTCCTGTCTGGGCAAGGCCTTTCGTCTTCGTTGTATCGCACCGCACCGCACCACACCACCCCGCACGGTTGAAAGTTCTAGTAACATGTTCTCGACTAGCCTTCAACATTTCGAGAGACGAACGAATACATGAGCAAACGATCTAACTGAGGGAATAGTAAACAGTGAACAGTAAAACAGAGAAATGGTGAATATCCAGTGAGTGATCAGTGTAATAAATACATAAATAGTTGAAAATAAATATCTGTGACTTTGTTGTTTAAAATTAATAGTAGTAAGTGAGAAATAAGTTATATAGTATTGGCTGAGTAGTACCTGACAGAATAAAACTTTTATGTTATTTTCATTTAATTAAATAGTGACTCTAATTTTAATTATAAACAATTCCTTTTGAAGCAATAAACATTACAGATCAAATGTTTCATGCTTATATACTAGTTTTCTATTGATTTTAACTCAAGTCCATCAGACAAACAAGCATGGAGAATAGCACAGTAACATAAGTTTCTATCACAGCAACCTGCACAGTAGCTATCACAAATCCGTGCAAGTAAATTATCAATGACGCAAATGTTATGTGAAGCGGACTTAAGCCTACACAGTTACATTATTAACTTTCGGAGCCGATTTTTTCCCACTTTTTGGCCACTTTTCAATTGCGTCTTCAGTTTTGCTAGCTTATTATCATTGTTCGATTATTCATACAAATATAGTCTACAATAGACGGAAAAATGACTTTATAGTGCGATTCATAATTTAAAAAATTCGCATATCTTACTATTCAAATATTAATTGGTCATTCAATTAGCAAATTAGAGAATCTCTTGTAGAGCTGGGCGCGTGAGTGATATTTTATGCACGAACATGCCCGGTCACGATTATATTTCTTTATTCACGCCTATTCAGTCACAGTGATTTTATTCTGAATCACGATCACGCCCGCTCACGATTAAAATTTTTCACTCACGCCCAGTCACGCACACAGTGTCACGATCGGATCATGACTTTTAAACAAATAATTAATTTTTAAGGTGATGAAAGAATTGGAATCCATAATTAACATAATTCAAATTAAAATTATTATTATTTTGTTTTAACTCAATAGCTTCTCTAATTATTCACTTGAAAATATTTTTCCCTGCCAATCTTTGTTCAATTCTGAATGAAACTGTTTCAATTAATAACAAGTTTAGAAAGTTTTTCTGAATAAGTATATCAAATATTGAAAGTTATTCCTAACTTTATTCGAATATTTTATATATTTTTATTTATAGGTGGTAGTTGAAAATGTATTCCTAATGTTGTACAATTTTAATTACAAGTAATGAGTGATTTAATTAGATACTTTAAATGTCAAAGTTATGCACAATGTTACCATTCTCCGATTGACTCCCACGTGTAATATAACAGTATGGTTGTTGACTAATACTTTTTGATTGATACAACAAGAACTGTTTGGGTATTTGTAAGCAGAGCCGGAACTAGGGCGTGGCGAAGGTGGCCCCTGCCACGGGCGCAGACTCCTAGAGGGCGCAAAATTCTATAAACTGCATTAAACAAGTCATTTAAATTCAAATTTAAAAAATGTTTTATGACGGGTTTTGAGTGAGAAAATTTATACCGTTATACTACCTGCTACCCATCTCATCTTAAGGTCAACTATAAAATTTTACTTAGGCTTATTGGTTATTGGTTATTAGAGATGTACACTGCTCTATCAGCAAATAGTCTAGCTTCTGCATTGTGTTAGGAATGCCGAGGCACCCGCTACGCTTGATTTGTTAAAGAATAATATATTTTTATCTTTCCATCTATTGTTAAAAATAAATTAATTAAAATTTGAATTTTCATGAAATTCGTCATGTTTTTCTGAAGCAAAGACATAATGAGAGTCATAATGTGAAATTAGAATTATCATCACTCATATTCGGACATCACATGCAAATTGTTCTTTTAAATTAGGTAATTTAGCTATATCGTGTTTGGTATCAAATTAAAGCTCTTGCGAAGATATGTAATTGTAGTGGAAGTGTCAAAGAGGATATTTAAACGATCATCAGTTGTTTCTTCTATAAATTATTCAAATGATATTTAATTTGGTATCAATTTAAAGCGCTCGGGAAGATAAAATCAGTAGATATCAAGAATGAATTATTAACTAGTGGAATCCATGTTACCATCTTTAAATTACACTTCCGGCGATCAAATGTCAAAACTGTATGTTCCAATGGACTGAAGACTCCAAAAATCTAGAAAAGGACTATTTATTTTCAAGAATACTTATTTTATGTAGGACTAAAATATAACTGCCATCTGTCACTTTAACATTGACAGTTATCTCTTTGCCAATGACAGCTGCCACTTTGAAATATGCAATTAATTGATGCGACGCTCTAAATTTCTGAAACAGTGATGAAACTGGCCAGGAAATTTATGGTCGGGGAGGTTCTGTATGACCACAACAGATTTGTTTGTATTATGACATCGATTTTTGATTCATATATAGATATTAAGATGTTGGTAATATTTGATGTAGCTGATTGATTATAATTTTGTTTTTATTATGTCACCACTTGTTTTGAAGAATATATATATTTTTTTGTATTATATCTTTTTTGCCTCATATTCATAAAAATAGGGGCGCAATTTTATGATTCGCCACGGGCGGCCAATACCCTAGCTCCGGCTCTGTTTGTAAGTAATTATCGTGCGATAACTTTACTTACGCACGACCAAAATGTCCTCACGCACACTCACTCACGACATTTTTTTGTGAGTCACGCTCACGCCCGATCACGATGACCCGTGACCCGAAATAATCACGACCCGTGCCCACCTCTAATCTCTTGTCCTCATTGCCCAGGAGGTAAAGATAAAGAGGTAGATGCTGTAAAACTTGTAGCACGTGACGTAGAGCTCCACTTTTGTTAATTTTTCTAGTAATAGCTCGATTTCTCCTTCCTCAGTTATTCTTGTATGAAGCATTTTACCATCTTTCGCCTTCACGCATGTCGTCTTGGAAAAGCAATTTTTGGCAAACAAAATATTCTATCGTGAAACTTATTCTTGCTTATATCATATGACATACAGGAAAACAACTGCAAATTTAGTCTATAAAAGTCGAATTTGAGTTTAGTTTCGAGGTTACTGTTCCAATTCACCACATGATTAATAATACGTGCATTTGCGGTGCTGCGCAGGCTCAATTTACAATTAGAACCAAACAAATTAAAGATTACTCGTGTCATCATTAATAAATTTTTCTACAAAATATCAATGATAAATGACAAAATTAAGCTTCTCCAATACATTATAATTGTTCAAATGAACGATACATCATTATCAAAACTACCTCCCACAAATTGATCATAAGTCCTCCACCAGTGGAGTCGCTTTTGGTGCCAAAAATATTTTCCATGTACCCTAAGAAAAAAATTTCGGTATAATAATAACGAAAAATATTAAAATTCATTACAATACAAAACAATCAATATTTATTGTATTTTCTCGAAGGTAATATTTAAAATATGAGCGGAAAGATCCTTCCTGTTATTTTTTTCCGGTTAACTTGAATTCTCTTTCGCCAATCATATTCAATTTCATTTTCTGCCGTTCTGAAGAACTATTGTCTATCGTTCTCCTCTTGAATGTCAAATGCTCTCTCTGAAACGTCTGTTTTGTATGTGTATGTGACTGTGTGTGTTAGATGTCGTCGGAAAAGGAAAATAGAGCGGAACGTTTTTACAGAACTGACATCCTTCCTTCCGAAATGTGGGTTAGGAAATAGCCAGAGCGCGATTGAATTTTCAGTTGAGTTTTAAAGAAATGGCTGCTTTAATAATAGATACTGTGAAAAAGCTATGCAAGATACAGTTCAAGAAATACAAAACAAATGAAATTCGAAAAATTCTTCAGACATATAAATATATTATCTACATGTATCCCATAATGTCACGAGTTAAAGTATGAAACTTCAATTCACACTAATTTTCTAGCTTTGAAGCAAGACGCCATAAGTTTTTTTTGGGGTGTCAATGTGTCATGCTCTCCATGTGAAATGTAAGCTATATTGCAGGAAAATGATACTTAGAACACGAGCCGAAATACACAAAAAAGGAAAATAGTACTGTTTCATCAGTTGAATCTATAAAAAAAAAAAATGTTAAGAGAATTATGTGTTAATCACATCAAACTCTTCTGGAATATTTCCAAGTAAATATCTCTATCAAGATTAATTTTCAATAGAATTTTCATGTTTGACCGCTCCTATTGCGTCTCTCCCTGACTTTTCTTATTCGTTTATTTCCTTGTATTCAGGCCGTATCATCTCCTTTAACGAGAATCAATCATTTTTTTGTGTTGTTATTTTATTTCCTAAGGGACCTACAAAAACCCTGTGATCGGATCATTGGTATTTTTTTTATTTCAGTTACAATTTTTTCTTATTTCGATTAACTTTGGTACTTAAGAAATTTCAGGAAACTCTGTTTTATATTGTTATTATACTATTAATTGAATAATAAATGCATATTTCATTCTTTCCGGAATAAAATATTTTGTATAATTAGTGGTTATTTTCAGAATCGAACGTTTGGATTTATCTAAAAATAGGATTGACTTTAATCTTTATTACTATCGAAATCAAAGAGTGCCACCATATTTCGCTCGCTTGTTTTATTTTTTTCGCAGTGTGCTTCCAGCGTTACATTTAATTAACACACAGAGTGTATTTTAACAAAACCATATATTCCATTGGTTTGCGAACGTAGCAAAAAATAGCCCACACAATACCTTTTAGTTAAGTCGCCTGTAAAAATCTGTGGAAGGAATAGAATAAATATTATATGATCCCATGATTTTTCCAAACGATGTGCTTTTATGTTGGTTTATACATATCGCGCTTTTTAGTGATAAAATATCAACAATAAAAACGCGAAATGGGCCCCGCAAAGTGTATTTGTTCAACAAATGCAAGAAAAAATATCAAGTGACGTTCATCTTCCGTATACCGGAAGTGCTTGGCCTGTCCAATATGGCGCACAGTCGCTAACACCATTTCCTGTAATTTAATAATGTTAGCGGAGAAAGCTCTTCTCGAATTTGTTGACAATTCGGATGATTTTCATTATGTATTTAATATTAAAAGACATTTCCTTCTCCGTAGACAAATTGCAAACATTAGAGAATAATACTTTGTTCAATCTAATTTCAGATGTACTTTCATTATCATAAAATAATATAGAAGGGTACAAAGCTATCAGTACATTACTATAGGACCAGTTTTCTTCTTCAAGGCCACTAATCCTCATTACTTTCGTTTGTTATATTTTTGCTAAATTTATTTTTTTCCAACAATAACTTCTTGTGATGTAACTTGTATTCCAACAATAAATTCAGATGTATATTTGATTTGATTTGGTTACTAACACTGGATCAAGTTCATTCTGATTGGCAAATTCAAATAAAACTCAAATACATCCCATCATAGGATAATTATAGATTAATTAATTTTTGCACGGATTTCTCGAACCACTCTCTCAATCAAATATGTCTAAAACATTATTGTCTAAAATTTCTATTAGCGATTGAGCTCTACTAATATTCCAGCGTCCTTAAATTACATATTTTGTAATAATCTCTCATAAAAACGTAAAGTGCAAAAATTTACTCAAAAAATTAAATATTCTATTCAATCGTAAAGTAGTCAGTATAAAAATAATTTATCTTTTATGCTAAATCTTTTTCATTATAAAAGTATAATTTTTTAGGTCCAAATTCTTGGAAAGGGCGCAGCGGTCTACCAGTGGCGCCGACCTGGAGCTGCGGTCGGGGACAAATCTCCTGGGAATTTCATGGCTCGTTACCAGGGTTGGGGGAGAGAGTTTCAGAACACGTAACTGCAGTAGCCCTCGTTTACATTAAGGTTAGTGCCTATATTTTATCAAATTTTTTGGAACTTTCCCTCAATAACAAATACAAAAATCTGACGTGGACATCACGTGACTTACTTGCACATCATTGGATATATTTTTTGCATATAATAATACGATAATCAAACACAAAATTCCTTCGTTCCACGGCTGATCATTGTGGATTCATCCAAAAAACTCTGAAAATCTGTCAAATAAAGTGCGCTTCCGGCCTAGTCGGTTGCTATGGAAACAATAGGTCATCATTCTTATGCTACAACGTTTCTAAATACTGATTTCCAAGATTCTACGGCTAAAGGCTGGTTTATGATGGATTTAATTTACAAATTCAGATTTTCTCAATTATAAATCTAGCCAATCATAGACATTGGTTGACATGTCAGAAGTTTCGGATTAATAACTGTCGGAGAAAAAATATCTAAATCATGAATATGGTGGAAGAGCATCCATATTTATATGATAAAAGTAATAAATCAAACCAAAATTTAATCATTTGTGCAAATAAAATATTTTTGGCGATGTGAAATGGCTACCTACTCAAAAAGTCAATTCTAGGTTAAATTTCAAAAAATGAACGAGAATGAGGATTTAAAACTATGAATCTTAATTTCTAAATGTAAATTTCAAAATTAAATCCATGATAAACCAGCCTTAACAGTTTTGAATTTATGCGCAAAATTTAAAAAAAAATTCTACTGGAATGCACTTCCGGTTTAGTCTATTGTTACGAGAATAAAAGGCAATCACTTAGATGCTACAGCAAAATGAATTACTTGATATCAATACTTTACAGCCAATCGTTTTGAAATTATGCGAAAAATTCCGAAAGACTGTCAAGTAGAGTGCACTTTCGGCTTAGTCGATCTCAATAAAAATAGGATATGAGTATCCAGATTGTACTATCGTCTCAAATACTGAATTCTAACATTCTACGTTCAATCGTTTTGGATTTATGCGATAAATTCGAAAAATGTTTCGAGTAAAGTGCACTTTCGGTACAGACGATTGCAATTATAATGCGAGGTACACAGCTAGATGTTACAGAAGTGCTGAATACAGAATTTCAATATTCTACTACTAATTCTTTTAAATTTATGCTGAAAATTCAAAAAGTCTGTCATATAAAGTACACTTCCGGCTTAGCATATTGATACAAAAATACAAGATAACCATCTAGATGCTACAGCAATTTCAAATACTGAATTTCAGTATCCTATGGCTAATCATTCTGGATTTATGCGAAAAATTCAAAAAAGTTTCAAGTAAAGTGCACTTCCGTTCCAGTTCTAAATATAAAATTTCAACATTTTACGTTCGACGAGTTTTGAGATATGCGAGTTACGAACATACGTACGTACATACATACGTATCGACAACAAGCCGAAAATAGTCAAAATGGATTCAGGGATGTTCAAAACGGATATTTCCATCAAAATCTCGAAATGTGAATTTTGTCGGCCTCACAATACATTCTTCCACTTTCTTTCACTGTACAAGTAAGTAAGAATATCCAATATTATCCCCACAATAAATGAGAGAATGATGTAAGTAAAGTGATTTTATTTAATAATTGCAGAGCTGGATTTTCTTGTATCATGAATATGTATTTTTTTCAATGTTTTTATAATATTTTTATTCACTACTAGCCAGGGAATTAATTGTTAATGATGTTTCCATATGAAAAAGTTGTTTTTCAATCTCGTTTACATGACAAACATAAATAACAAATTATTATCCACACAGGCTTATAATGAAAACTGTTGATTTAACATGAGATTTAGTTTTCCTATTTTGATATTTTTGAGTCCTATGCTGAAACATTGCTTCCGGAAAACATTGGAAACTGCGTCTAATGATAAAATAAAAATTTATGAATCTTTAAATTTCAACTCCAAAATTTATAAAAATGTCATTAATCACTTTCATAAATATTTCAAATTGAAGTCAGGATACAATAATTGCTATATTTTTACTTACTTGTACTAAGTACAAGAAAGGATTTGGAAACCGACAAAATTCACCCATCGAGATTTTGATAGAAATATCCGTTTTGAGCATCCCTGAATCCATTTTGACTATTTTCGGCTTGATGTCGGTACGTATGTGCGTTCGTTCGTAACTCATAAATCTCAAAACTGGTTGAACGTATAATGTTGAAATTTTGTATTTCAGACTGATATAGGGTCTAGTTGTGCACCTCGCATTATGATTCCAATCGTCTGTACCGGAAGTGCACTTTACTTAAAACTTTTTTCGAATTTTTCTAATTAATCCAGAATGATCAACCGTAGGTCGTTGAAATTCAGTATTTTCACTTGATGTTGTATCAGAATGGTTATCTGCTATTTTTGTATGAATCGGCCAAACCTGAAGTGCACCTTACTTGAAACTTTTTTTTGTATAAATCTTGTATAAATTTAGTGTTTGAACTTGTTGTAGCAACAAATTAGTTATCTACTATTTTTGTATCAATCGGCTGAGCCGGAAGTGCAGTTTATATGTATAACAGACATTCAGAATATGCCGTATAAAATAATCAGTTTAATTGAAATGATAAGGTAGGCAATGATAATCTGTTATCAATTTTTTGATTTTGTTTGACATTGTACATGTCAAAATATTATTAAAATTATATTAATTATAATCTGAAGTGACAGAAAACTTTATTGAATAAATTTGTATATATATCAAATGATGTACAAATAAGTCACGTGATGTTCACGTCAGATTTTTAGATTATAATCTTCAGTTCGAGCTCTGCCTGACGTTGTTTTCAGTGGGCATAGCGGAGTTGCTCCACAAGACCTCAGGTAGCTATAATCTTATAGCTGAGTTGCTCCACTACCAATAACCGTAGGGATTAAAACAATACTGGGAACTTGAAGGGTATGTCCAGGTCATAAATGATAACGCATCATATAAATATCATTCTGTACAGCGATATTTTATTTACAGTGTTCTTTGGCTACGAAACATTAGATACGAGTTTGTTGTTCTGTACATAGAACCATTAGCACAAGCCCATATTTCGGGAGGAAACCGAGCTTCTTCACTAATATAATTTTCCAGCACATAATCACAAAATTGTATTATTTTGGAATCATTCAAAGGAATATTGCCAAATATTTCCGATACAAAGAAATCGCCTACTTTCTCTGGACTTAAAGACTGGATTCCAAAAAATTGTTTTAACTATTGGCTGCCAAAATAATTACGTTATTTGTACACTTGACTTTAACATAATGCTTGAATTTACTGGAGCCAAGCTTACTCTGAATGAAATCTGCGCCCAATGATTTCAACACCCGGCCATACATTGCGAACAGCATTATAAATTGCACTTTCAAAATCAATAACTATTTGCTGTGGATCAAAAACTAAATTAAGTTCCATACATTTTTTTATGAGAGTTTTTATCTAATAGCAAACAAAACACAAGCGGAATTAGGATTAAAAGTGAAGGTGGAGGAACTCAGCTATGGGATTATCCTTCCAATCTTATGGTCGAGGATTAAAACAGGTAAAAGTGGAGGAGCTCCGAAACTCCCTTTTTAGTAAGTTCAGCATCAGGTTTCAGAATTATCTTATTCCTTTGAGGATTAGAGGTTGATTTATTGACAATTATTGATAATTTTATGTAATGTCGAAATTGTTATAAGGGTGTCTTACAATTTACGTACCAAATGTTAACCATTGATATAATCTAATAAACTGATTCTAGATTTTTTTGCTAAGCTCGCAAAAAAATTGCTCGAATTTGGAGGAATTTTTCTCATCACTCGATGATAGCTTTTCATAACTAATTGTTTACATAACACTTAATAAATGTCAATTCATTGTGTAATTACTAATTTTATTTTATTTACTCCGATGTAGCCTACCGATATTATAATATAAATTACCACGATTTCCAAAGGATTAAGCTGATAAAAAAAATCAAAATAAAACTGAAAACATTTTTAACTCCTTAAAGCTCCTATATCATCGAAGATTTGTATGGTACAAAATTTATTTCATATTATGTTTAATCTTTTTTATTCTAATATACTTTGGTCATGAATAAATGAAATTATTGTTATTAATTATTAAATTATTTCTTTACTGGTTAATTGTTTTGATTTTACAGTGCAGTGCAGTACAATGCAGTGTTCATGAAAATTAATGCATACAGTAATATTGAGTTAGTCGAGATTCTGTTTGTTTATGGCCAGGCAGGAGTGCAAAACTCATTATTGCCACAACGCTTGTATGAAGAAAGCTTTTCTCGAGGGCAGCATCCCAATTACCGTTAATTTCTAAGGTTTATTCGAGATGCTGCTTCTTTGCAACCTATTTGTAATTGATAATTAGGTCAAATCACTCGCAAAGATCGATATGTGCTCAATCATTCCCACAAATATTTTAAATTCTAATACGATGTACGATCAAATTTAATTAGCTTTATGCAATATAATACCTATTATGTTGCTTTTAATGGAATATGCTACTTCAGCGGACTCAATAATGTTCGCTTTGTGAATTCCGAAGAAATTCTAGAATCAGGCTATCAAATTATATCAACAGTCAACACCACTGAACTACATCTATACTGGAATGCACATTTGGCCTGTCATTCCAATTAGAGAGACAGAGAGAGCTCCAAAAGTCATCTTCGTCCTTTCATCAACAGTGTGCGCACGCATAAAGCAGTTCGAAAGTTACATTCAAAGCTAACTAACTCACTAAAAATTAAACCAATGTATGAAACTTATTAGGGATAGGGACTGTCCATAAATTAGGTGTCACATTTTTTCATCAAAATTGATATTCCCTGCCCGATGTATGATATCATAAGAATTGTTCAAACCTCCATCCCCTCGCATGCTCTTAGGTTCCTACGTAAGATAAAAAAAATTATAAACATAAATCTCACTATTTTTTTATAAACTCGTTGAAGTTGATATTCATAGCAGTTGAATTAATCTTTAAAACATACACATACATAATTATAGAAATAAATAAGTGAAACAACGCTTCGTTATGAAAAAAATTTATGCAAGATCACGCAACAACCCCAAACTCTTTCGTTAAATGCCTGTATTATACGATTCAATTTATTGATCAGTAATTTGTAATACGTCCAAAAATTTCACAATTTTTTCTTGGTCAATAGATGATCAATTTATTTTTGAAATAGAACTGGTTCTATTTTTCGTTATATTCTGGGGTATTGCAATTACAAGTGACACAACAATTGCATTCTGTATATTAATCTTTTGTGCTTTTGTTATCATCTCTATTACTCTTAACAGGACTCTTAACTTTCCCTCTAACCTCACGTTTATAAATTGACAGTTACCGAAAACTTGGATCGTGTAACATGGTACAAAATATTTTTGAGCTCGACACTTAATTGTTGAAAATTTGATAGAAAACTTGATCAATTTCTGTGAGATTGCACAATGGAATACAGCTTAAAATTTGATTACAAAATTGGACGCATGCGATAAGAATATGACAGGTCAATATAAACATGGTGAAAATGGCAATTCACACAGAGTAAACAAAGCGTAAACTAAGTGTTTACGCATACCAGTTTTTTTGTGAATCAATTTAAACTGGTAGCACTGTGCATACATTTCTCACTAACCTATTTGTTACTTTTGTTAGGTTATAGAAAAAATCTAAACGTCAACTTATCTTCTACGCTCACTTGCAGTGAGCTTAATAATCGTCAAAATATGGCATTTTAGTATCTTACAAAAATTATTGTCTTCAACAATTGTGTAAACAAGCGTTATGACATTCGAAAACCAATTTGCCTGACTTGGTGGACCTAATTCCGAAATTCTTATTCTTGAATTACTATTTCCAAAGTAATTCGCAAATGTCATCAGCTTTTTTCTTCTCTTCATGCTGAAAAAAATAATTTTTGTCATCACACTTCACTTACTCCTCTTCAGTCTGAATTTCCGCTGACAAAGCTGTTTCAAATCGCAAGCAACGCCCATAGTAAACATGCCAAATCCCTCGTTCCCATAGGAGGGAGCTTTTTTATCGTATGCAAAAGCTCTTGATTGCATGACGAGATGTCAGACAGCGGGAAAATTACATTGCTCGTCCCGGTCTCTGCTCTAGCCTTTTAGAAAGAGTATAGGTACGCAACCTATTCAACAATGTAAATAAAAATGTTAATTACAAAGTCACTTAGCTTTTGTAGCAATTTATCGTGTAGTGAATAGTTCCAATTAACATGGAAATTCTTAATTACTCCTAGTAATAAAGATATAATCTACTTTTGATAGAACATCGGCATACTAATGTATTTGAATTTGAAAGCAGGGTTATAACCGCGTATTATATCAGAAGGAACGCAATGTTTTTTCAAGGCGAGCTTAGAAAACGTGAACCTCCAGGAGATGGAAATATAAATCTGAGTTTATCTTATAAAGTACATAAACAACCTAAGAATTTCCAAAACAAATATAAGCTTTTAGAACATACAAAGTTCTTTTTGATATATTTTTCATTACCGGAATTTGAAGCCTCCGGAAACTGTTAGACTGAGTGGCTGTTTCTTGTTAAACATGGTATCAAGTTCCTGCGTCAAGCTCTTACAGGAATATCGTATTACGTTTATGTTAACTTACGTTTCTGCTTACGTCGTAATGCAACTGCGCGATAGTAAACAGCAGTGGTTAAATGTTAATATCATATGAAATGAAAACAGCTGTAACTGGTAGATATATGGATTCAGTAAATATTATGCAATTGCACTTACTAATCCCTTATATCACAAGTAACCTTCTTTCCGGGCTTAGAGAACACTGTTTAGGAATAGCGTTGACGTCGTCCCTAAGTAGTCTGAAAAAAATCATTTTTATCTGCAACTGGTTGAAAAATCTCTTTCATCCGACTAGATTTGATTGATTCATTATTACCATAATTTAAATAGTTATTTGTGTATCAAGGCCGTAAAGGTTATCTTTTTTGGTCGAATCTGTAGTTTGCGGCCGAAGCGTAGCTGAGGCTGCAATTCAGGTGAGACCAAAAAAGAACTGTAGGCCGAGGTGCACACAACGTTTTTTAGGCGATCATTACATAATAATTCCAAATCACACCATTTTATCTATTTATTTTTAAAACATTGCAATTGTAAATCTTAGTTGCCGTTGAGATTGTTTTATTTTATTGTCTTCTATCAAAGTGACATTTGTAGAAAATGTGTATCAATTTTTTGAATTGCACGAACTGTAAAGGTTGACGGAAGAATATAATATGTATTTCGGCGGAAACTGTTTCTCAAAGAGTTCATCAAGCAGCCCATATAGGTATGTATGAAGTGTTTCTGAAGTAGTTCTTGACAGATCAGTCCCAAAAAGTAATATTTGACAGATCAGTCCCAAAAAGTAAAATTTGACAGATTTGTACCAAAAAGTGAAACTTCACGGCCGCAAAAGGAGCCATAGAAACACCTTTTTTGTTATGATCGCCTAAAAAATATATTTTTATCTGCAAAAGTTTAA
Organism: Dromius quadrimaculatus; assembly: GCA_963989225.1. Lineage (NCBI taxonomy): Eukaryota > Metazoa > Arthropoda > Insecta > Coleoptera > Carabidae > Dromius > Dromius quadrimaculatus. Next base: position 9,650,991 of record OZ022325.1, on the reverse strand, counting down.
AGTATAAAATATTGGTGAAGATATGAGAATATATCTAATATTATTTAACGATTTTCAAACAAGGGAAGGAAAGTTACAATATAAATCAAATTATTGTGACAAGATGAAGATAAATTGACAAAAGATCAATAAAACTAGTTTCATATATTCTCCAAGAAATGCTGAAGATGAAAAATGACTTCAAAAATATTTCTGACAACTTTATATTGATTTTAGTGGAATTACTAGCATACCTCCCACTGTTCTTATTCATTTGGTATATTATTAATTTTCATTAGTTTGAGTTAAATATATTCTTGGTCTTTTAAATGTAAAATTATATCTGAAACTAACGCGCAGGTGCCACATCACATCACATCACATCTAATGCAGTTAATTAATCCGTTATATGACAATAAGCATTTAGCTAATACAAAGATCCCTGTGTTTAGCTGTTTTAAAAGCGCTATTTTAAGCAGAGTTTCAAGGCAATAAAAATATTCCAAATTATTCAAATAGGAATATTTGAAACGAATGTTGTGTACAATCGCATTCTCTGTCCCTTGTATTCGAAAATTTTTCTTCAAATAGTTTCGAATATTTTTATTGTCTCAAAATAGTTCTTTAAACAACATTCTTAAAACAGTCTAAAGCAGATCTCGTGGTATAGTCCATTGTCATTGGAAATATGTTTATTGTTATACAACGCCTTGATACACGCCTATGCAATTCCCTATCTCAACAATGTTGCAAAAGTGAAGTCAAAGCTGTAATATTGTTAGAGAGAGAAGGTAACTGAGAGATAGGTAGAGGCGGGCCCATGTTTGTATGGAGGTAAATGGCGAATTTCGCTCTATTTAGTATTTTCATGTGGAAATATATTGTAAAATGGGAAAAAAATATTTTGTGCCAAATTGTGATAGTGGGTACAGAACATGTAAAGAGTAATACTTTTTTTTCTGTACCCAAAAATGATATTTCATGAAATAAGTGGCTCAAGAACATACCACAGCACGATAGAACGTAAAAAATTACAGATTACGTTTGTGAGAAACATTGCAGAGAGGAGGATATTATAAAAGAATGGTCGTCTGGAGATTTGAAATTGAGTAGAAATTATTTTAAAATTATAATAGCAGATTTACTGACAATTTTATGTTACAAATTGGAAGGTTATATTAATGTTTAAAATTATTAAACGTATCTAACCCAAACTTTTAGTGCAAAATTCAAATTCGAAGAAACTTCTTATAGATAAATTCATAAATTCATAAGATTTATAGATTTACACAGAATTGCAACATGACTTTCTTTACTTTTATCAATATATAAAAGCTATTGAGAATACAATAGTCAAAAGTGAGCGAAACAAATGTTCTTTTTAGCCCTGTGGCATATTAGAATAGTTTTTTTATTTCTCCTGCACTGCTTTCGAAAAATTTAAATTTAAAATAGTATATTGTGAAACTAGTGCGATCAGTTATCGATTGCCCACGAGAGCTCAAGTGGGCAACTGACAACACCGCATGAGTTGCAGATACTATTTTTTATTACGAATGCGGGATAAGTACTATATTGCGCTAGTTTTTCCGGGCGATAAATTATACTTGGCGCACGCGAAAGCCAAAGAACCATTTACCGTCGGAGAAATGTGTTCAAAATAGTACTTATTTTGCATGAGTAATAAAAACTGTGTTAAAAGTATTGATATTCTTATTGATAGAATAGAGTCAAGAAATAAAACTTTTATTGCGCAGTGTGTTTCAATACCTTTTTTTTACACCAGAAATAGTTTCAAAAACTATTACTTTTTGTGAGATCGTGGATGTATTTTATATTTTTGGTAAATCAAAACCTGATGAGTTTCACAAAAAAATACAAATTAAGGAGTCGGTTTTCACACCATCATCCTCATTTCTGCATATGAAGCACGCAAAGCTGGGCCCGCTCTCGCTATCTCTCTCACACCTGCCGCATTACATTTTAGGCTTCATGTTTTCCAGTGACCTCTATATATAATGGACTGGAAAGCTGTATACTTCCAACCAGTGAATTCTATATATAATGGACTGGAAAGCTGTATACTTCCAACACATAAGGGGCTGGCTCCAGCGAAATGTCATTGGAGAGAGTTCATCCTTGTTCATTTTTACACGCTATCTCTATCTAACGCAACAACTGCGCATGCTCTGTAAATCGGCTCAGCGCAACCAGAGGCGTCGAGTGGACTATTTTTCTTGGGTAGAATTATTCCTTATCTGTATCATAGGCGTGCGAAATCTGATAAGTTGAAAGTCTTAGGGCCAAGTTGCATAAAGCATTGTTAACTTTAATTACATAGTCAAATATTTGATCACGTGTTTCTAACTTGATTTTTTTGACACCTAAATAGAAGTTTTGATATTCTCATACATAATTTTACAGCAAATACAATTTTAAATCGTCATTTAAACGTTAGAAACTAATTATTCACGTGATCTATTTTTTTTTCAAGATAGACATCAATAAAAAATCGAGTTAACAGGCTGTCAGTCAACATACTGATAACTCAATTTTTTAATGATGTTTATCTGGAAAAAAATAGATCGCGTGAATAATTAACTTGTTTCTCACGTTTAGAGGACGATTTAAAATTGTTACTGTTGTAAAACTATACCATAACTTCTATTTAAATGTTAAAAAAATCAGGTTGGAAACACATGATCAAATATTTAACAATATGATCATAGTTAATAACGCTTTATGAAGCTGGGCCTTATTGTTGTGCACTGTTTTTAACTTGTGAGTTTACGTGAACATTTAAGATGGTGACTTGTGAAGAATATTTTGCAACGAGATTGGTTTTATTTACTCCTAGACACGTTAACATCTTAGAAGTGGGAAAAGACATTTACGAAATACAAAAAATGAAAAAAGTTTGTGAAATATTCCTCAATATTCATTGCAAATATTATGTCAAAAAACTATATTTAAATTTGCAGAGAAACAAGGCAACTATGAGATCGAAATTGACAAAATTAATTTTGAATATAAATTTGTGAGATTAGTAAAATAAATTCTATTTATGGCAAACCATTTGTATATTCAATTATATCTATAATTCATAGTATTTTCCTTATATTTTCCTATTCACAATATAATATAATGTATTTTTAATTCTCTACTCAATTTTTTGCTGGAAAAATTACATTACTGCAGAACTCAAGGAAAACATTTTTAGAGCCGCATTAGAAAGAGATAGCCTCTCTCCATTTGTGCGTGGTTGCATACCTGTATTTTGGAGCCACGCATACTCGCCTACTTTCCGGTCCATATATGATTAGAGGTCACTGATGTTTTCTAACTGGGTGTCCGCTCCTCTATTATTCTCCTGCGTGCCTTGATTAATAACATTATGGCGGGATAGACAGAAATTCAAATTTGACATTTCAGAAGGAGAACATTCAACACTAAAATTAATGCTCGCATACAAAGTAAGTGTCAAAGATATAAATTTTTATGGAATTATCAAATGATGACAATATAAAATTATGATAAAAATGTCTCAATACTCAGGCAAGAACTAATTTCTATAGAAAACATCTTTCAAATCAAAAATTATGAGTTTTATATTGAATCATAAAGTATACAGTACAAGGGTTATCCAATTTTGATAGAAAACTGGTTTTAAATCGAAAATTATTAATTTTTTATTGAATCATAAAGTATATGTATGGAATATTATACAGAGCAAATGGCCTCCACGGCTTTGTTGGCATAATACGGACTCCTGTAGAAATTTCCATGGCCGTTTTACATACTAAATGTGACAGAATTTCGTTGATCAGTACTCAATTTCCAAAAGTGTATGTCGTTCCCATGCATTCCTTACAATATAGGCATAAAATACTTTATTATCATGTCGCGATAGCCAGCACCAATAAATATTTCTGCCTGATCAGCAGTTTCTTCGAAGAAGAATGGTCCGATGATGCCTCCAACCAAAAATTTGCACCAAATAGTGACATGTTGTGGATGCATTTGTTTCTTAACAATAACTCGTGAATTTTCTGAATTCCAAATGCGACAATTCCCACGATTAATGAAGCCATCAAAATTATAATGAGCGTCATCGCTGAAAATTGAGAGTAATGAAGATTCGAATCGAGTACTATTATTATTTGTAGAATGACAGATCCCAATAATAATTGATGGACATGAAGTAAATACTTCGTCGTTTTATACAAGAAATAAGTCTTACAAAATCAGATTTAAATTTAATTCTTAATGTATTCATCCAATGAACTTACTGTAACATTGTAAGTCAGATTTGTCAAATCTCTTAAAATCCGAACTATTCGTCTTATGCCCGGTTTTATAAAGGGCAGAGTAATTTACTTCCAGAGTAAATAAAATTTACTCTGTTAAATGACAATCGGTTTTTTGACAGCAATGATTCTGTTGTCATAAAGAAATTCAAAACGATTAGAATTCGTTAAGTAGAATAAATTTATTCTGAGAGTAAACTTACTTGGTCTTTTATAAAATCGGCCATTAGCAGTATGACAAAATTTGAAAAACTAAAATTGAAACCAATTTTTTTTGGTTCTTGAAAGATTGAATCTGTGAAGCCAAATACAGTTCCAAAATATTATATACATAGATAACATTTTATCGAAGCCAGAAGCAGATATTCAAAATAGTCTTTAATAAATCATCTAATTTTTGATATACACGCCATTAAAAACTTTGCTAATTTATTATAAGAAAGTATTCAGCAAACATATTGCTACAAGATCAATCATTTCAAATTTCGCGCTAAAATAGTTATTCCGGGTGATGTTTCACCTCAATAGAAGTTGTTGACTGATGGTTCCGTGCTCATAGCGGTCACCATAAAATCGTACTTGTAGCGGTCCTTGTCCCTCGTCATATTTCGGTCGTGCATACTTTATTCGAATTCGAAATATATTCAAATATTAAATAATTTTTATTTATCACATTATTACAGCTTACTAATGGAATGAAACGTGGTCAGTAGTATTAAAACAGTAGTAATAGAGCATATTCAGTAAATTATAATATGGTGGACCATTCAAATAAAGGTTCAGCTTATTACAATTCAAAGCAGTAGCCCCTCAATATCACATAAATTGACATTGAATTATATTATATTGATTTACGCTTTCTAAATTTGCTTAAACGATATTTACATATTTAAGTCAATTGGAAGGTTATTCAGGTACCAAAGTTTACTTTTCGCATCACTGAGGAACTCTCGTGCACTCCAGTGTAAATTCTGAGGTTTTAGTTCAGAATTGTTAATTTGTAATAGGGTTTAGTTGTTATAGGAACAGAGAAACAAGTTTTGTAGAGCTCGACAAATTAATTTAGTAGGTTTCAAGTAAAATAATTAGAAAAGTGCGAACAAATAGACTATCAACTTAAGCTAAATAAATTATAATATTGGATATTAACTTTTTTGTACAATCCTTGAATAGATCGATGTTAAAACATTGCTGTTGAAACGTTGTGTTTCTAATAAATTACAGAACTTATACCCAATAAAACATATTTATTTAAAAATGAGTTCTGAAAAGTTTTTTCCTTCATAATTATTATTATTATAAAATATTATTGGTTGGTTACTTATCCTGTGGCTCCAGTCAAAGCGTATAGTAATTAAAATTATTTTTTAGAACTATTCACGAAAACTTTGAGACAGGCCCTTGAGTAAATTATTATTATATAATGTAATGTTCATTTATAAGAACTTGAACTTTTTCAAGTCAAAAAATATTATATTAATTGATGTTTCGCCTTTGTGTGTGGAAACACTTAAACTGTCTAAAGGATTCCTTTAGACTTGAATGCTCGTAAATAAAAAACATTCACGTAGTTACTAACTAGTTTATTTGAATAATTAACAATATGTACAAAACGTGATGCTTATGAAATGATGTTTTGGCTATCTATTGACAACTGACTGTTAACTAAATGATAACTGGATGATAACTCTATGATAACTAAATGATAACTCAATGATAGCTGACTTAAAATATTTTTTTTTAACATTTGTAAGTGGGGTAGCTTAGTGGGGGTGAACATCTAGTATCTACCCTCACCTACACAAGAGGTGACATCTTTGGGGCAGTTACACAACAATTGATCTCCATAGTAAACCTAGATAGCACAATTAAAATATAATTCAAGGATCAACAATCGAAATTAAATAACCTGTGATATAAAGTTATATGAGAACTTTATTATCCAAGAATTTCAAATAATTCACTTCATTTAAAGATATACATATGATTCATTGAAAAATACAAATCCAGTATTGGCTTAACGAAAGACGTCAGGCCAAAATCATGGACTATATAGTATAATAGGGATTTTGCAAATTGACGACGTATACCTGATTATAAGGATACAAAAAGTGTATTCGTGCTCTTACACTGTCTTTTTTCAAGCATCGAATGTAATGAAAACTTTTTATAACGAAAAAAAACATTCGGTCCCTTAAATTTCGTTACTTAGAGTTTGTACTGTAATAGAACAATATTTAACTATTACGATTAGTAATGAATTATAAAAATGACTATAGTTCATTATAGCTAAGAACAGTTCAAGGGCTCTTATGAGACTACGATTTAGGCATTCTGATTGGTCAAAATGCGAAAATCGCACTTGACTATATATATTTCTGTAGTTTGGAGATTTAAATTTGTATCTATTCATGTAATAAGTGAATATATTTGTTGCTTTTATTTTTTGGATTCATTTGTCATTTCTAACAAGCTTATTTTGAATCCTGACTTTTCTGCGATTGAATCATGTTGGCATTTCGGCCAATCAGAAGGCTCAAATCGTATTTCCATAAGAGCCTTTGGACCGTTCTTAACATAAATGAGCTATAATCATGAATTGAATTTGACTCCAACATAAATGTGTAGATCATATTAGGTTTGTTCCAACAAGCAGTTCAGGACTGGTTCTGGATTGGTTCCCGATTTGACTCATTCGCATGCGCGTCGAATGAATCAGTTTCGGACTGAGTCGAACGTGGCGCGTGTTGGAACGTATTTCTGACAAGATTTGGCTGTTAAATGTCAAACACATAATTTCAGGTTATAATCATTTGGTTGTAGTAAACAAGGAAGATAAAAACAGGTGAACACTAAAAATATTAATTAGTTTCTCATATAACCATGTAATTTTAATTCCTATTAACACTAATGGTAACATAGTACACCTGAATTTCGATGGAGAGTCTTCCATATTATCCAAAGTGCTGTTTATCCTGATCATTTCTCTTAAAATTTTCTGCTATATTCTCAGAAATTTCTCGGCTCAGACGAAAGTAGTCAAAAAACTTGTCAAAGTATTAGAGAGAAACTGTTTCTTCTAAAATGAAATTCAAAAATCACACAAAATAAAATTTCAATTAAAATCTATACATTTTTCAGAATTTCAATGAATAATAAATTACTTTTGATTTTAAATTCTGTATATTTTATTTAAAACTTTCATTTCAATATATCAAATAAAAATGCCTATTTGTTCATAATTTTACACGCATGTATAATTTATATTTTTTATTTGATGTATTCCCATGGTTAAATCAAATTCATCATCGCTAGAATGTGATGAAAATTCATTTTCAGCACTTGAATCACTCATTTTTATTTGAGGTTATCTCATTTGACGAATAGTACAAGCATTGGTCCATGGACTGTTTTGACTGTCCACAAACTGGTTTGCGGATTAAGTCGCACGTTGTTGGAACGCTTGACTAATAGTCAAAATCCACGTTTGAAATCTGTTGGAACGCTTATTTGTAAATGCGCATGCGTCGGACAGTTCTGAACTGGTTTTTGTTCTTGTTGGAACAAACCTATTGTTTGCGCTACGTGCATGAAGTCTACTAGCGCCTCTAGCGGGCAATAGAAGACGATTGAACTCCCATTTTATCATTGTTTCATACCTATAATTTTTTAAATGTACTAATATTATTTAATTCAGCTGTGTGCGTATAATATAACTTACATAGCACAAAAGCTCGGTTGAAATTATCTATTTTGAGTATTTTTTTCTTCAATTTTAACGTATTTATTACAGAAAACGTCTTAATTCGTCCAAATTGACAGGATAACCTCAAATTATGACGCCGATGATTTTGCGGATCGGGTTTGTATGTATCAAACACTGTATCCCTTTTACCGAGGAAGCATTGAAGAAAAGCGTGAAATTAGTTTTGCCATATTAAACATGTTGAAGAATATGTTGCAGACAATATTATCAACAAAATTATTGCGAAGCTCATCTGACAAGCATCTATCACTGAAACACCTTACAAATTAGAGATAGAGGTAAATTTATGAATCCCAAATCGATGATCAATTTTTCTTATTTCACAACTGAATTACAAACATCTTTGTTATATAGATTAATAATGAAAGACAGATAATATTCTATTTACCGCTTTGATCCACTTTACTCGTTTTTTTATGTTATAACTGAGTACATCACAATTATTTTCATTTTTAAACTACAGTGCTCAATGACGTATTCTGAGAAATGGAGTTTGATGCTTACAATGGAGCTCACCATGAGCGCTCGCATCGATATTTGTTCAAACTCCGCCCCCTTGCACATAGCCTATATACAATATTCAAGTCCCTATAAATATTGCTATTGACAGAGACTGGTACCGATCTCCAAATTATCTCTACTTTATGAATAGGACTTAAACACCAATCAGCAGCTCAAGGACTTCAAGAACGATGGCTCAAGATTATTTACTGATTCCGTTTTGCCCACTGCTTGCAAAACTAAAGTATGATTTTTATTTATTTAAAAATTAGAAGGAGCTATTGATTTAAATTTTTTTTTGCTTATTACAGATGCAACAGCGATGAGGCCGTTATTCTTGTCTAGGTTTTGCTGGGGTTTCCAGGAGGAAGATTCATCTCGTTTCCCAAATGTAATTGCCAAGTCGAAATGAAGGCTTACAAATATCCCTTGTTCTTGTAAAATCTTCGAAACTCTCAAATAACCTTCCCCAAAAAATTGCATTGTTTTATTTATTTTCAAAACTTTTTGAAATAATTTTACAGAAATGAATATATTCTCTTAAATAATTTTCATAAAATGAATTGTATATTTGAATTCATAGAGAAAATGAAGTTAAAATAATATGCTTAATTATTAACACAATAGTATATTGTGTGGCTAGGGACGAAACAAAACGATTTCAGCTGAGGGTGAGAGTTGCTTGCCCGAGCGAAGCGAAGCGTCAATAACTACATAAAAAAAAAATATTATTTGTTTGAAAATTTTTTGCACTTTGTATGATCTGCAAAATCATATTGGACCTATAGAGTAATTAATATTTGCTTGAATTTGAGCCAAATTGCCAAAAGTCGTTATTTCTCAATGACAGCTCTGAAACGTGCTAGATGCTGCCATCGTACAGCAAATCATTAAACTACACAATGAATTAATTCCATAATATCAACTTTATTCTCATTTAAATGACACATAATGTATTTATAATTCGATTTTAAATCATAAACTACAAGTTAGAAATTATCAGTAACAATACACGTGAAAATATTAATAATTAAATTGTGATGTGCTGTTCGTTCCATGCTCACAACGACCATGCGTCTGTTCTGTCAGAATTGACAAATACTTAACCTACAATATTAGACCTTGTATCTAATATGTTTTTATCACTTCGAAGGTCAGACATCGGTTAAGGAATATGAGTCGCGATATTAAACATTGAATTACATAACGTGATCAAGTCTTGTTGCATATCATTGTGTTATCTAATAGTTATGCGCATCAATTCCCACGAAATAGGTTAGTATTATTCAAATATTATTGGTTTTGAAACACCTTAAGTATCTAATTTTAGGTAACGGTGCGTCGTTGAAAATTTATTATGAAGATAAGATAAACTGGAGTAACGATTGGTTATGTAAAAATCATTTTAGTTTAGTTTAATTCTGCCGATCCAGCAAGCGAAACCTTCGAAAAAATGTCAACAAGTGATTTAAATTTTAAGGCCGTTATGGGCATAGCGGGCGTTTTTGTGGGCTGTGCGAGTAATATGGTGTTCTTAGAATATTTAGTCAAAGCAGAACCAGGCATTGGCAGTCTGGTAACATTTCTGCAATTTCTATTTATTGCGGTTCATGGATTCATCTTCACCTCCAAAATAGGAACTGTCAAACCTAAAATAGGCCTTTATGATTATTTATTACTAGTTTTTATGTTCTATATAACCAATGTTTGTAATAATATGGCTTTTGATTTTAATATACCTGTGCCATTGCATATGATATTCCGAGCTGGATCTTTGATTGCTAATATGATTATGGGCATCATTATTTTAAAGAAGCAATATACAATTTCAAAATATCTATCTGTATTGATGATCACAATTGGTATTTGTATCTGCACGATTGTTTCGAGTGGTACTAAAACAGCCAGTTGTTCAAATTGTGAAAAAGATGTAAAGGAGAATTCAGCTGAAGAAGAATACTTAACCCGATGGATTCTAGGAATAACTTTACTGTCTGTAGCCTTATTTATTTCCGCCAGGATGGGAATTTATCAAGAATGGCTCTACAAACATTACGGAAAGCACCCAGAAGAGGCTTTATTCTACACGCATTTATTATCTCTGCCAGGATTCATTTTCTTATACAGTAATATTTTTGATCATATCATAATTTCAAATAACAGTACCCCCTATGAAGTGCCAGTTTTAAATATAGGTTTACCGATATTATGGTTGTATTTATTAGGAAACGTTTTAACGCAATATTTATGTATTAGTTCAGTATACGTCTTAACAACAGAATGTTCTTCTTTAACCGTAACACTTGTAATAACTTTAAGAAAATTCTTCTCGCTTTTATTCTCGATTGTGTATTTTAGAAATCCTTTCACTTTGGCCCACTGGTTCGGCACATTTTTAGTATTCGGAGGAACGTTCATTTTTACCGAAATACATAAATCTCTTACTGTTAAAGAGAAAACTAAGACCCAGTAATTTTTGTAAATATTTTAAATAAATGAAACAACGATTTTAATAATGACTTTTATTTATAAATAAATATATTACATATTAAGAAAACCAATCATTCGTCATTGCTCCAAATAAAGCTGCTGCTCCCGATCTTACGAAAGTTGTGCCTGATGTATGCTCAATCTCTTCTTTTGCAGGAAGATCCTTCTTTGGTGTCTAAACAGAAAAAATAATTAGTGTCACTGTAAATTTAAAAAACAAAACATTCTTTATCTAAATCAAAAAATTCAAACAAAATTACTAAATTATCTATTTATATTATTGGTAATATTTCATTGCTAGTACCAAATTAATACCACATAACGGCTGAATTAAAAATTTATAAATAGGGTCGTATTTTTATTGAATATCTAACTTTATAGTCCTAATCCATAATAGTTGGACTAGAAAATTTTTCAGCTTTTTTGATAAAAAGAAAATTTATCACTAATGCAGAAATCTACAGTAAAAAAAAGCTTGTACAATTTGAACTGTAGCTTTTGATTAAAAACTTGAAATATCTCATTTATATTGAATTAAAATATTCCACAAAATTAGTGGCTATATAATAGTTGAACTATTTACAGGAACAAAAAATAATCAATAGTTTATTATATTTTTCAATGTAATCAACTTCTTCAATTCGTTGTGGCAGCAAACTAGCCAGAGTTATAATGTCTAAGTTGGCTTATAATTAATTCTCCAATATTAGTTTCGTGCATGTTGAATTTTTTTCTAAATAATTTCGAGAAGTATTCCAATAAAAGCTTTTCAACTTCATAAAATTCGAGGCAGATTTATTCGATTAAGCTCCAGCTTTTCTTGATCAAACGACGATCTTGCCTAATTATTTCACATGAAATACGATTATTAGACGACCGATTTTTTTTCTTCAGATCAAAACATTCACTTTATTTATTCGTTATGTAACATTTTATTACAGATTGCGGTGAATTTAATCGCTTCGCTATTTTTAACATAAAAAATGACCAATATTTCATAAATTCATAATAATTTTCCTTGAATTACTACGTCCCACAATAATAATAAGCAGTAAAATATTCAATATGTATGTTGATAAACAACTGAATGCTACTGTTATATCAAGCAATAAAAGATAACTATAATTTAAAAATTCTATCCATTTCAAAGTTAATACCTAAAAGCTCAACTGTAATGATGCAAATAAATTTTGTATAACATGGATTTTCATTCTTAGATCAATTATGGCCAATTGAACCGCTCTAGCTTAAATTTTAAGCTCCACACAAACGAAAAATATCGAATCGAAATAATCATAGCAACTTTTATGTCACATTAGATTTTTGATATATTGTTCAGTTAAATAACACTTAAAATTTAAGAGACAGCAGTGCAAGTGGCTATTAGAGTAGCATTTTTGAATTTTAACGTAAAGCCTTAGCTCAAGTTGTACAATCCTTTTCTTATCGTTTGTATCTTCCAGCTCCGTCTAAATGGAGTTAACACAGCCAGAGAAAATATATATTTCAACAGAGTTTAGCTTCTTTTTAGGCAATTTGTTTGCTGATTATTCACTTTTCATATATTTAGTTATATTTTTGATTACAAAAAGATGGAAATTCCAAGCATTTTCTAATATTTTCAGAATACATAGAACCAATGAAAATTGAATAGGAAATTATCTTTGCCTTACATCACTTTCAATCGACTATCCATCACCTTTTGAACTTTTCATACAAAAGTATAACCCTACTTTAAGTGAATAAAAAATATTTAGGTAAATAGAAAAATTACCCAAAAACTGACTAAATTCTGTTAAAAACATATTTTCGTTGCTTGTGTCAGTTCCACTAAGACTCGGCTCGTATATTCTACAGAAATTTGCATTTTGTAAAGAGAATATAGACAAAATTCTATTAGTCCAACTACATATTATGAATTAGAGCTTATAGAATTTGTATTAGAAAAAAATTAAGAGTTAGTGCTAAGTCACAATGTGCGTAAGCATAAGGAGTACGTAAAAATATAAACGTAAGAAATTATATACGTTCACGTTTAGTTTCACTTTTAACAGTTTGAAGTTAGTTTGTTTTGTTTTATTGCATGATGTCTGAAAAAGACCTTGCGATTTTATTATTATTGAAACTGCGTTATAAAAGTTGCCAACGAGAAAAATATAAAGACGAGGAAGAAATTGTTTTTTTTTTTTTTTTTTACTAATAATTCTGTCAATTATATTTAAAGCACGTTTTGAACAGTCAGATGAAAACATGTGTTTAAAGTTGACGCATGCGCTATTAGTTGTTTCGTTGTTTCGTACGTAAACATAACAAAATTGAATTTATTTCAACTTTATGTTTCTCATTATGTCAGTACATAAGCGTAAGAAATACGTAATAGTATTGTGAACACAGGCATTGAAATATAGTAGTTCAACTTTACGTTTATGTTTACGGTTACGTACTCCTTATGCTACGCACATTGTGAATTGACACTTAGACTACAAATATTTAACAAAAAACATTCGAACACAGCTTTTTGATTATTAAGTAGTTAGATTAATTTAAAATACAAACACAAACACACAAAATCCACTCACAATACAGTAGAAAATCTTTGATGATCCTAGAGCTAAAAAATATTTTTTCAACTAGATATTATAGTTTAAAAGGCAATATTTTATACTCACTGGAATTGAAGTGGAAGATACTGATGAAATATTTATAGTTTTCAGGATTGGAGCCGTTACAGGAAGAAGCGGAAACCATGCTTCAGTCGTAGGACAGCTCAAAGCAATTATACAAGGTTCATTATCAACAGATTTTGTTTCAACAGTCCCTAAGCTTGCCAGTTGGGAGGAAACAGGCAAAAAACATCCAAAAAATGCCTAAAAACAAATATTGTAATAGACTTGATAATGAAGAAGTTATTAAAAAGAGTCTTACTTGTGATTGCATTACGGAACGTTTAACGTTAGTTTGCAAATGCGGATAAAAAACATCTAAATCAAATGGATCAATTTCCGACCTTAAGTCGTCGCAAATTTTCTGCGACTTTTTCATTAATTCTTTGTTGTCTCGTTTAACACAAATTATTGTAAGAAACTTAACATCTAATAGAAATTGTAGAGCCATGTTTTGATTAAGGCTGTCGCTGACACATTTTTCATATCGCTGAAGAGTTAAATCTGCCACATTTTCTGTAAACTGAATATGAATCGATTTTGGCAAAGTATGAGGTAAAATTGAATTAAGAATACTGTTAATGTCTAACAAGACATTTAGTAGAGTTACAGAAGGCTGAGAAGGAATTCGTATTTGTGAATTGAAAATTGTTTCTTCTGTTTGCTCTTTAATTTCAATTGTACTCCAGCGCTAAAAGAAAATATTTGAAATGTTGTGAGATTTTTTTGTTGTATTTCCTTACCGGCAATATTTGTAGCATATTATGATACTGAATATTGATTAAAAATGATTGAAGAATATTTCGAATATCTTCTTGTGTAGCATTAAGCCAATTTGTCCAAAAGTACACAATTTTGGCAGCTAAAATTGAATGTATCGCGTCCCAATCTTGACTTCGGTCACCATAAGAACAACTTTTTATCAGGTTAGGGCATATTTGCGGAATAGCTTGCAGTAATCTAGCCGCAGTTATAGATTTTACTACTTTTAAAGATTTGTCACTTTCAATTTCAATTATATTTTCGACATGATTCAACAATCTAAAATTAAATATTCACTGAAAGGTTCTTTATTATAGTTTCAAGAATAAATACTTCTCAATGCTTATACTTGCTTCCTTCCGCAAATGATTTTCTAGTTTGATTCTTTCATTTTTTGACTCTGTTGTTATTACGTTAGTTTTTTCTGTTCCAAGCAGGTAAATATCAATATCTTGAATTAATTCCAAATATTTCTCGTCTATTTCTTCACACAAAGTCACAATTCTTGAAGAAAGTCCTTTAGTTTTCATTGCCAATCCTAAAATTATACAGATTTTTAATTAATATAATGAAAATTTATATTAAAAAAATATTTCTGCTATACCTGGGTGTTCATTTTTGTCCTTAAGAATATCATTCTGGTCTTCGTTCCAAACATACCAACGTAAATCTTTTTCAGAGCACTGAGCATCATCGCAGGTTTCAAAAACTTCATTAAATTTATTATACAGGTATTGCAAACTGTTTTCGATTTTTTGTGCTATCAATTTGTCAGCCCTTTGAGACACAAGTGGTTGGAAAAAATAATTCCAAACAGTAAAATAATTTGGGAGGAATGTTTCAATACAAATATTTGCCCAATCATCTGAATTTTCTATAAAACATACAATTATAACTGTCCATATAGCAATAAAATTTAATAAACTGACCAATTTTGTGAGCTTCTTCTCGAATATTTTGGAGCGCTTTGACAGAAACAATTAGTTCTAAAGATTTGCTTAAATTAATATCCAATATCTTGGCAGTATTATCCAGCCAAGAATTAATTATACTTTTAAGAGAATCTTTTAGCAATATTTTCTGCCCTTCTTCACAAGAAGGTCTGTAAATAAATATTATCAATTATTTATAGAAAAAATGTCGTGAAAGTTTACCTAAAGTCTTTCACTAGAGCTGGAAGGTAATTTAATAATGGAGAGGATTCTAAATCAACCAAATTGATTGTTTTCTCAACATCAGGCGACAAGATTTGTTTCATTTGATGTTGAACCAAACCATCTGATAAACCATCATGATCTTGAATGAATAATAGATTTAAATTGATATTATTTACATTTTAAGGCATACATACCAATAAAACATGAATGTAGAAGTGAGATTGTACAAATTAAACAGTTCATCAGGTTTAAAATTTGGACGCGAACCACATTATGGACAGAAATATCAAACTGTAACAAATCATTCAATGAATTTTGTCTTAGTTCAATAAATTTCAATAGCGCCTGCTCTTGATTTTTGTTTTCCAGTAACATAAAAGCACATAAATAATTGCTAGCATCCTCTGGACTTAAATTAACTGCTTGTAACCTTTTTTTGATACCATCCAAGATACGATTTCTAAATGAAATTATAGAAATTTTCAACCGTGAAAGAATAGCAAACTTTTCCGCTACTTTATGCTCAGTATTTAGTTCTAAACCTGTGTGAATATGCAGAGCAAATAAATATAAATGCACTGCTTTCAAAAAGTCGCCATAGTCCAAACATGTCCAAATATATTCAGGAATAGAAATCAGAATCTTTATTTGAATAGCCACAGATCGATAAAACTTCTTTAGCCTGAAAATATAAGGGAATAATTAGCATATACAAGCAAACATACATCCCGTACAGGACAGTAACCAAGTAATGAAAAATATTATAAAAATATCTTCAACTAATTCTTACTTATCAATTATAACTGATTCCTTGCTTTCATCATTTATACTACTTTGTAGTGTATGACATTTGTCATTTATACCTTTAACATGGTTATGTAAAATTTCTGCATAGCTTTGCATAGATTTTATGGCATCTGCAGCCGTTATAACATCTCGATATCGTTCACTGCAATCAAAAATATTGATAACTAAAGTAATTTCAAAACATAACCCTACTTACCCGACCATAAACCGTAACTCCTGTCTTTTTTTATCCAGTTCTGACTGTAGCTTCTTATGTATTTCTATTATTTCATTGATAGTGTATTGCTCAAAAAGTTTATCTGTGTCAATATTCAGCAAATTTAATTCCGACATTACTACTGAATATTTACTTGTCGTGTTGACAGATGACAGCCACCAACGCCACGTCACGAATATTTAAAACCCCAAAAATTATTTAAGACTGCAAAATATTTACAATAAAAAATTGATGAAGCTAACAAAATTTGTCAAATCTAAATTTTTAATACATTTCATATAGATGTATTCCCTTTTAACTGATTGCAGATTTTTTCGAATTTAATTTTATGTTGGCCATCTTTCTTTCTTTTTTGCTGAATCTATTTGAAATATTGGCAACTGAAAGTACCTTTGGCAGCAGCACTGTTCTTACAAAATGGTGGCTTAAAAGTGGCTTACGGCAAGTTTGTAGTCTGTTTACAATGTAAATACACTGATATTCAGCAAAGAAATATTCATATTCCATGGAATGATTTAATTCAATTTTAATTGTGCGGGGAATTATAGACTTTCTTCTTTTATAATATACAGTTTTTTCTTTTAAAATATTTTTATTTATATGTGAATTTTAGTTGTAACTGGAAGACTGAATGAGGTTATGAAATTCATGGCATAAAGAGAATAATATTACAAGGGAGTATTTATGACATTTTTGTATTGTACATTCCAGCTTTCAGCTGTCTCTGTACGAATTTTTCTAATCCGCATAGCTTGTTAATGAACTGGATCGTAGTCTCCAAATTTATTTACTACCAACACTTTCCTTTTCCCCTTTTAGGAAATTTATGGAAACTAAAATCAACAATTCAACTAAATTTGGAATGACATCTATAAACACAACAATTTTTAACACTTCTTCGTTTTGATTCCATATTTTGAAGAATAAAATCTTGAGAAAGACTAATTTCAGTATAGCAATGAGGTTATGTAATTTAACAACAAAGTCGAAAGCCAAGTATTTTTCACTGAATTAATTGCAACAAATCCAATATGAACTATTGTAGTATTAAATTTCATATGAACAACCTCTAAAAAGCCATCAAATATTGCTAACAAAGCCATTAACATAACATATGATCATATGGAAATTGAGGTTGAATCCACTTTACAATATAGTTCCGCTTATAACCGCTAGATGGCTACGGGTTAGTTTCAGTTACCAATAATTATTGAAGATATTTATTCAAGTGTGTTCTTTGTTTCTTAACTCTTGGCTGTATTTTCAAAAGGGCTCAACATAGAGTACTCAAAATTGTAAACGGAAAGAAAGTTGTCTTGTTCCTAGCCAAGGACCAAAAATAAAAGTATTTTTGATCCTTGGTCGACTGTGTATTGTAAAAAATATTCTTTTTAGGAAAAAATATTGCCTATATTATTTATTGATCAATGTAATTTTATGTAGAATAAAGTGGAATTGTGTATAAAGTATAATTCCCTGATAAAAAATAATTAAATTATTAATAAAATATTATATTATATTATTTATGTAATTTTAAACATATTTTATGACTGGAAATATATTCAAGGATCCTCAAGAGACCAATTAAATTGCTGTATTTTATTTTTGATTGAGAACAGGACGATTTTTTTTAATCTATAGTTCATTTTAGTTAAGAAAGGTCCAGGAGCTCTTAATGGACAACAATTCAAGCCTTCTGATTGAGAGAAATGCGAACCATTTTTACATTAGTACAAAAATCATATTCAGTTGCATCAAATGTCAGTTGTGCATCCATCATCATAAATATTTTATGCGTTTCAAAAATATGAGTTTTTATCTATTCAGATATCTGAATTTATTTGTTGCTTTCATTTCTTAAATTTATTTTCACAAAGCTTCTTTCAAATTCTGTGTAGTGAATCATGCTTGTATTTTGGCCAATCAGAAAGCTTTAATTGTAGTCCCATAAGAACCTTTGGAACGTTATTAAATTAATAGGAGAAGTGTTTTCCATTCTTTTCATTTTTGAGCCAATAGAGTGATGTGAATAGCAAACCGATAATGCTATGAGATATGGAGAACAATTACTATTAATTACGTGCAAATTATTTTAAACCAGATTAAATAAATATAACTGACTATCAGAAAATGAAAATGGATGATATTGAATAGTAAACGGTAAATTACAGATACAAGAATAACTGAATATTGTCATTTTATTGAATTTTAAAGCATTACAATATATTTGATGCAATAAAAAAATTGTAAAAGAGTTAAATATAGATTTGGAGCAGATGTAGTTGCAATATGACTTTATGGATGGTTTTTTGATAACTTAAATATATAACACAGTGCAAAATAAACTTGTAAATAATAGGATGATACAAATGTTCATAGATTTTATTTGTAATAGAGCACAAAAATTGAAAATAAATTATTTCAAACATTAAATGGATATTCTTTCATATTATTGACCTTAAATCTCATTACTTGTTCCAGAAAACCTTTTTTAGTATATCAGCATTCAATTATAAATGTTTGTATTGTTGCAGCTAGACAACAATAACCCTAAAATTAACATAAGAGGTAAGATACAACCAAAATTTCATGCTCATCAAGTAATTGAATATTATTTTTAGTACTTTCGATTGCTATAATTATATTATCATTCATATAAAGCCGTATTTATTATAGAAAATGATTTATTTACTGTAGCTCTGTAAAATATTAATTAATATTCTTCAAAATTATTTATAATCATTGATTATAATCATAATTATCTATATGTATCACTAAAAAGACATTACAGGGGTAAATACCACTCCAATACATTTTCATAGTTAAAACTCCGACAATCGAACAAAATTTCATAAGTTTAGAACCTCAAAATATCATTAGGACTGCAGAATTGGACAGAGTTCTATTCATGTACCACAGGAGGCGGGTTTTCCGGCCATTTAATTTTTGAGCCAATAAAGTAATGTGAATCAAATTACCAATGAAGGTAATTTATTTTAACCAATAACAAATTAGACAATTCTATGAGATATGGAGAATATTAACTATTAATTACGTACAAATTATTTAGAACCAATAATAAAAATAAAGATTAAATAAGTATAATTGAATATCAGAAAATGAAAGTGGATGATATTGAATATTAAACGGTAAATTATAGATACAAGAATAACTGTTCATTGTTATTTTAATGAATTTTACAGCATTGCAATGTATTTGGTGTAATAAAAAAATTGTAAAAAAGTTAAATATATATTTGGGGCAGATATAATTGCAATTTGACTTTATGAATGATTTTTTGATAATCTAATCACTGCAAAATAAACTTGTAAATACTTAGACAATACAAATGTTCATAGATTTTTATATAATAGAGCACAAAAATTTATAATAAATTATTTCAAACATCAAATAAAGTATTCTTTGATATTATTGACCTGAAATTTCATTACTGTCCCAGAAAATCCTTGTTAGTATATAGGAATGCAATTACAATTGTTTGTATTGTTGCAGCTGTACAGTAACCTTAAAATTAAGGTAAGAGGTAAAATACAACAAAATTTTCGTGCTCATTAAATATATTCTTACTATTTTTTATTGCTATAATTATATCATGATTTATATATAGGCATATTCATTGTAGAAAACGATATATTTATTGTAGCACTGTAAAATATCAATAAATATCTTCAAAAACTATCTATAATCATTAATTATAATCATAATTGTCTATATGTATCAATAAAAAGACATTACAGCGGTAAATATCACCCCAATACATCTTCATAGTTAAAATTCCGACAATCGAACAAAATTTTACAAGTTCAAAACCTCAAAATATCATTAGGACTGCAGAATTGGACAGAGTTCTATTCATGTACCATAGGAGGCGGGGTTTCCGACCATTTTATTCTTTAGCCAACTGAGTAATGTGAATCAAATTACTAATTAAGGTAATTTATTTCAACCAATAACAAATATGGAGAATATTAATTATTAATTACGTACAAATTATTCAGAACCAATAATAGAAATAAAGATTAAATAAGTATAATTGACTGTCAGAAAATGAAAATGGATGATATTGAATATTAAACGGTAAATTACAGATATAAGAATAACTGAATATTGTCATTTCAATGAATTTTAAAGCATTACAATGTATTTGATGCAGTAAAAGAGTTAAATATAGATTTGAAGCAGATGTAGATGTAATTTGACTTCATGGATGATTTTTTGATAACTTAAATATATCATATATTACAAAATAAACTTGTTAATAGTTAGATAATATAAATGTTCATAAATTTTATAAAGCACAAGTTCATAAATTTTATAAAGCACAAGTTCATAAATTTTATAAAGCATAAAAATTGATCATAAATAATGTTGAACTTTAATTCAAGTATTTTTTGATATTATTAATCTTAAATCTCATCAATGACCCAGAAAACATTTCTTAGTACATCAGCAATTTCCAATTATAAATGTAAGTATTGTTGCAGCTGTGCAACAACCCTAAAATTGACGTAAGAGGTAAGATACAACAAAAATGTCATGCTCATTAAGTAATTGAATAATATTCATATTCTCATTATCAATCATATACAGGGTATGCAACAAAACGCGAAACATAGTTTAACATAGGATTTTTACAATGTGTGGATATTATTATGGCTTTCCTGTATACGTTAGAGCAAAAGTACAAGAATGGAAAGTTGCTCAAAATCAATTTTTACCTATGCAAAGTCTTCATTCAATACAGTATAACATCTGTAGCATTAGATATTCAGGAAATAAAATATGACAAATTTCGTCAACAATCAGATAGCCATGGATATAAAAAACGAATGAAAAAAGCTGTCTTTCTAACAATTTAACTTCGTGTTATTATAACAATTAACAATAATGAAGAGTTGTTTGAAATCAACATTTACTCATGGAATCATGAAAAGTCTTCATTCAATGCATTAGAATATCTGTAGCATCTAAACAAAATTAACAATAATAACACGGAATTGAACTGTCAGAATGAAAGCTTGTTTCATTTGTATTTATTTCCATGGCTATCTGATTTTAAGAGGTAAGATACAACCAAAATTTCATGCTCATTAGGTAATTGAATATTATTCTCAGTATTTTCGATTGCTATAATTATATTATCATTTATATAAAGCCATATTTATTATAGAAAATGATTTATTTACTGTAGCTCTGTAAAATATTAATTAATGATCTTCAAAATTATCTATAATCATTAATTATAATCATAATTATCTACATGTATCACTAAAAAGACATTACAGCGGTAAATACCTCTCCAATACATTTTCATAGTTAAAACTCCGACAATCGAATAAAATTTCATAAGTTTAGAACCTCAAAATATCATTAGGACTGCAGAATTGGACAGAGTTCTATTCATGTACCATAGGAGGCGGGTTTTCGGGCCATTTAATTTTTGAGCCAATAGAGTAATGTGAATCAAATTACCAATTAAGGTAATTTATTTTAACCAATAACAAATTAGACAATTCTATGAGATATGGAGAATATTAACTATTAATTACGTGCAAATTATTTAGAACCAATAATATAAAAAAAGTTTAAATGAGTTTACTTGACTATCAGAAAATAAAAATGGATGATATTTATATATTAATACCTAAAGAGCAAACTTTCGGCCCCTTTTTAAGCATATTGCATGTATGGAGGAATGTAAGATTTGGCATACTCAAAGTTTATATGGAGAAGATGTGCAAAAAGTGGAAATTATATACAGGTGTCTCATTTTAATCTATATATTATATTATACGAAAGAATGTGGGATTAGGCATACCTGAAGTTTATATGAAGGAATGCAGAAAGCTATGAAAGTATATACAGGATTTCCCATTTTAAATTTACGACGTGAAGAGGAAACTTTGTATCGCGCTCACGAGGTAATGTGAAACTTGGTTTACTTGAAATCTGCGTGGAGAAAATAGTGCAGAAAGCCAAAATTATATACAGGCTGTCCTATTTTAATTTTATGTAAGGAGAAAACTTTGTACTGCGCGCATAATGGAATGTAGGTAAGATTTGGAATACTTGAAATTTATATGGAGAAGGAATGCAGAAAGGTAAAAGCATATACAGTGAGTTCCATTTCAATTTTACTTAAAGAAAAACTTATTACCGAACTTATAACACGAAGTAGTGTGAAGCTCAGCATACTTGAAGTCTGTGTGGAGATAGAAGTGCAGAAAGCTGAAATTATATACAGGTTGTCTCATTTAAAATTTACGAGAAAACTAAGTTCTGCGCGTATGAAGAAATGTGAGATTTGGCTTACTTGTAGTATATATCGAGAAGGAGTGCAGAAATCTGGAAGTATATATACAGGTGTCCTATTCCAATTATTATACGTGAAGTGAAAACTTAGTACCGTGCGCACAAAGGAATGTGAGATATAGCATACTTGAAGTCTATCTGGAGAATGAGTGCAGAATGCTAAAATTATATACAGAGTGTCCCATTTTGATTTTTGTGCAAAAAATAAACTTTGTTATGCGCACGAAGGAATGTGTGATTTGGCATAATTGAAGGTGTCCTATTTCAATTTTACGTGGAGAGAAAATTTTTACTGTTCGCTTGAAGGAATGTGTGATTTAACATACTTGAAATTTATGTAGAGAAGTTTAAATCATTCACAGGGTGTTCAATTCTAATTCGCCGCTGAAAATTATATATTATTTTTTTACTGAAATATATCGAGAAATATGCACCGAATGAGAAAATGGCTGAAGAAAAAACATGATTATTTTTCTCTCCTGTCGAGGGTTGGGAGGAAAAAGTCACTTTCAAATCTTGAATAACACAAGAATAACTGAGTATTGTCAATTTAATGAATTTAAAAGCATTACAATGTATCTGATACAATAAAAAAATTGTAAAAGAATTAAATATATAATAGTATATTGTACAACAAGTATAGAAAATTACCTATTTCACACGAGGTGTGTAATTTTCAGCACGAGACGGAGTCGAGTGCTGGAATCACACAAGTGTGAAATAGGTGATTCTATACGTGTTGTACACTATACTTTTTCTACGATCACAGTTTTTAATGAAATATGTAGGTGAATCATTCGTATAACTGAGATTTTAAATCTATTTTCACAGATATAAAATAATTTAGGCATTTTAATTGTTTGCTCTGCTTATTTATTGTGATATTGATTTTAGTTATGATTTGGAACATTATTAATATATTTTCTATCAGTTGATTGACATCTAATTGTTGCAAACTACGGAAAGATTGTATCTGATTGGCTCACTCTCACCAGGCGACCTTCTGATTGGTTCATTAGTTAGAGTTTTCTGTGATCTGGGGTAGCGTGTTTTCTAAATTTTCGTCACTAACCATTTTCCAACTGCAGTAATGATATTTGTGGATATCTTATTTTGGCTATGATACAATAATTACATACATAATTTCTCGATTTCAACAGAATATGATGGAACGTGTTTTGTCTGCTTCAATTTGACAGCTGTGATTCGTAGTGTTGCCAACCTTCGGAATATATATTACAAGAATAAGAAAATAATTCCAACGGAACTTAGTGCAATTTTTTTATTTAAATGAGGCTTATGAAAGAGCAAACAGAGATTTATATCAAGTCCGTGATATTTATCAACAAGCTTGCTAAACATATCATATATATATATATCACCTAAAGAATATTCAGAATGAATTATTGATAAATAAGTTGGTCAAACTGGTGTGAGAAATGATTTCTCACGACTTTTCGCACAGTTGTGTGAAATTGTAAGTTTTCTAGTTGTGTTTTGTATGAGAAATATGTTGTTTTCTATAGTGATCGTAGAAAAATATTATTGTAATGTTTATTGCTTGAAGAATCAGTTTGTAATTAAATAAAAGTCACTATTCAATCATTTAAATTGAAATAAAAGTTTTATTCTTCTTATGTCACTAATAACACTATATTTATATATTAATCACTTAATTCTAATTTAAACAAGGTTACAGATATTTATATTTCACTATTTATATGCACTGTTCAATTCACTTGTCACTGTTCATTATTTATTTCACCAGTACTATTCTTACTACTGTACTGTTCTACACGTCTTTTGCTTGGTCTTATATAGGGAAATATTGTTTTCTCGAATTTTCCATTTCTCGACTCTTTCCATTTCTAGAAATCACTAGAGGCTTCCATTGGGAGGGGTGATGTGCTGCGACGCGGTGCGACGTAAGCGACGACGAGAAGCACCTTCACATACTACGTCGTCTTTACGAGCTTCCCCCTCACTCTCGCATGTCACATTATATTGAATTTGTCAATGACGGAAAAGTTAAGGGTAGAATACAGTGGTATTTTAGATAATTTTGTTTCCTTGACTGCTGACCGCTCTACGGCTCAGAAAATGTCAATATATCCACCAAGTGCACTATATGTGTCTGACACACTCCTACCGGGTGGACGTGAATTATATTTATTCATTGTATTTTATTTACTTGCACTTACTCATTCAATAATAATGCAGATAAAGTAGCTTAATTCCTATTTATTCATAGTTAATATGTACAATTTTCAAAAAATAGTATCAAATTTTGATTAAAAAAATTATATCTATAATAGACTTATTAAAAATTGAATATTATTGAAATCTAATGTTTACCTACATACTAATGAAGTAATGAGGCACAAAAATTGGTACTAAATCATTTTGAAGATTGAATTATTGTATTTTTCGTTATTATTGTTCTTTAATTCTATTCCTGTAACAGAAAACCTTGTTTAGTATCTCAACATTAATCCGAGATGTAAGTTGAAACAAAAATTATATGTCTATTTTATTGTATTTCTGTAAAATATTAATGAATATTCTTCAAAATTATTTATATTCATTAATTTTAATCTTAATAATCTATATTCATCACTAGAAAGGCTATATTACAGCGTTAAATGTTACCCCATTACATTTTCATAGTTACAATTCTTGTCAGTCTAACAAGTAACAAAATTCCACAAGTTTTAAAACTTAAAATATCACTAGGACAACTCAACTGGAGAGAGCTTCATGCGTGTACAATAGGAGGCGTGTCTTTCAGTCTCTTCATTTTTGAGCCAATAAAATGATGAGAATTAAATTATTATCAATTAAATGCCAATTACTTAGAACCAATGATAAAAAAGAGATTTAAATAACTTAAATTGACTATCAGAAAATAAAAATGGGTGATATTGAACATTAGACAGTAAATAATACATACAAAAATGGCTGAATTTTCTCATTCTAATAAATTTAATATTAATAAAAAGAATTATAAAAGAGTTAAATATAGATTTGGAGCAATTATAGTTGGAATTTGACTTTAAGGAGGATTTTTTATAAGTTAAAAATAAAATACACTTCATTTATTTGTATTTATGATTTAAATATTGATGACATTTAATGTCAATGAATTAAAATCATATAGCGTTATTTATAGAAATTAGTTTCAGGGGCTCTCCGACCTTGAAGTACAACATTCAATGAAAGAAGAGGCAAATCGCTGGCTCTACAAGAAGGCTGGCTTCTTGATCGACGGCTGTGCTCTCCATTGCGATGTAAGTAATAGGTATTAGCTTTGGTATTAGGATGAAATAGACGCTATGATTGTAGTGGCTGCTGTTGAAACTGTTGAAAGATTGACGACTGAGTAGTCAGATTTTCCGGAGCTGGAAGTCTTGTAGCTGGGAATCGTTAACCATTCTTGCAAAATATTCTGGAAAAAAATTATTATTATTATTATTATTAATTTTGAAGTGGCCGTGAGAAAATATTATGTTGTTCAGTACGAGGTACACTATATTAGCCTTTACCAAATTTTATTTATTTATTATTATTTGTGATTACATAATTATATAAGATATAGAGAAATTTTATGAATAAAAGTTGCTCGATTAGTACCTACTACATTACCATGATTACAAATATTTTTTGTAAGATTCCATTTACAAGGTATAGTGAACGGAATCCAATTTTTGATTTTTGGATACGGACCTATATTGAGATTTGTGACAGGTGGCAAATATTTTTTTCTTTCAACAATGGAAAATTTTATTTGTCTTTATTTTGTTTATTTTCAACTTGTTGTAATCTTAGCAGCATTATAATGATATTTGAAGTTGAATAAATAATGCGTTTGTATTCATAACATACAGCTGTTATAAACAGGATGCAGCAGAAATAAGTGCATTAATTTTAACTTGTAGTAGAATTCGTTAAGCATAACAATTTTCCTTATTGCTTTTTTTTCTGTAAAACCGTTGGATACCAAGTAAAAATTTATCAAAGTTTTGTCAAAAATCTCATGGTGCGGCTATGGTTCGAAATGAATGTTTCTCATTTGTTGGAAGCAGTTGGAACAATGACAGCTGTCGAATGAAATGAGTATTTTGCAACTTTGAACTATCGTAGTCTTGTCAATCATTCATTTGAAACTGAAAGAATATCAGTATTTTGTTTTTGGCAATACATTAATATTCGCTCACCTCGATAATTCTATTTTTGCATATGTTGAAAGACAGACTTTTGTGTCTGAAATCAACAATTTGATCTATTAGTCGTATTTATATGTCATTGTTAAGAAATTCGATTTCTATTTATGGATTCCACGTTTATTTTCAGATAGTACATTTCTTAAACATTAGAACAAGTTCATCGCACTTGAATCAGCTGACTTGAATAGTCTGAATCACGAAGGATAATAATAGAGGAGCGGACACTCAGTTGGAAAACATGAAGCCTAAAATGTAATGCGGCAGAGGTGAGAGAGATAGCGAAAGCGGGCCTAACTTTGCATGCTTCATATACAGAAATAAGATTATATTTGAGTTTTTTTCAATAAAAAACGATCGATTAAATAAAAGGCAAAAGAGAAGAAAATTTGCATTTCTATTCATTAAAATCTGCAATGAAAAAGTGCATTATTATTAAACAAGTTTTATGAACGTTTCTTTGAATAAGAGTTTTCTAATTATGAATAAGAGAGACATAAATGGGCGTTATAAAATTGAGAAAATATACACAAACAATTTCTTATTTACCACAAGAAAAGAAGAGATAAAAAATGCTGTTCTGTAAAAAAATTTTGTTTATTGAATATTAATAAAAAACTTAACAAAACTTAATATAAATAGAAATATTTATATTCTTCATTGATATGAAATTTTCTTAACATTGAATTTTCACTAAAAGTTTAGGTTAGATACGTTCAATAATTTGAAACATTGATATAACCTTTTAATTTTAATATAATTTTAAAATAATTTCTACTCACTTTTACATCTCCAGCCGACCATTCTTTTATGATATCTTCCTCTCTAAAATGTTTTTTACAAACGTGGTCTATAGTTCCCAATATTCTATCCTGTCGCGGTATGCTCTTGCTCCACTAATTTAATAAAATGTCATCTTAAGGTGCAGAAAAAAAAAATTCTCTTTACATGTGGTGTACCCAGTATCACAATTGGTCACAAAACATTTTCTTCCCATTTTGCACTATATTTTCACATGAAAATACCAAATTAACCAAGCCTAGCCATTTAACTCCATGCAAACATAGGCCCGCCTCAACCTATCTCTCATTTACTTTCTCTCTCTAACAATATTACATTTTTGGCTTCACTTTTGCAACACAGCTAAGATAGGGAATTGCATAGGCGTGGTCTGAATACAGTCAGAATCTGTGCCGGACTGCACTGCCATCTATGAGCAGCTTAAAAAATAATTGCTGTTCTCTACTTACTTCATTATCGTTGGTTCTCAAACATAAAGAGAAAATTATTCAACGATTTATTTAAAGAAAACCGTGAAATATTTAATGGACTGCAATTCTAAAATAATTAATTTTATATATACTTCAATTGCCACATAAATTCTGACCTATAAACGTATAAAACTGGATTTGGTAATTGATTTTAAATATTTTCTAAAATATAAGATACAATATTTTATTTGTTCTGCAGAGCAATTCATGGGGCTACTTTACTTTACGACCTGAGTGTGAAGTCTGTGATAATATGAGAAAAAATTAATACATAGGGGCTTCATTTATAAATCAATGTATTTCATTCATCTCATCTGCTGTTTTACGTTTCAGATAAACGATAAGTTCTAAATATATCATAGTATTTTCGACCACAATAATTAAATTTTTAGTGAAAAATTACAATTCAAAAATCGTTCCAAATAAATTCGCTGAGCTAATCCTAAATAGTCCGCGGTACAGAACTCCTTTAACCGGATTATTAACATTCTTCTGAAACTTTATGAGTGGTTTCATTTTGATGAGTCCGACAACTTTTTTATTTGCGGAAATTTTCGAAACTGCTGCATTTCCCACCAAACAGCCGAAAAAAACGTCGATGTCATAAATTATTCTTGATCATCAATATCACTCCCTTTTATAGTTTAATTGTAAGATATTAAGAGGAAAAACACAAACAATATTTTGTACGACAAGAATATAGCGGTGTTCGGCGTAACCCTCATCTGCAACATGTCGAAACTACAAGTTTTGTTAGATTATTAACATTCTGTCGAATTTCTCAGGATTATTGAATAAACATTAGTGAAGTTGAGTGGTGATGTTGTCCGACAAAGTTTCAGAAGAGTGTTAATAAACCGGAGAAAAGAGTTCTGTACTTCTGTACCGCGGACTAAAAGTGTCTGCAAAATCGTAGATATATAAGCTAGACATTTTCACAGGTTTAAACTTTTGTGACAATAATTAATAATCGATTTTTTCCAGAATTCAGGTACATATATGAATGAATTGATAACTCACATACGTCAAAATCAATTTTGCCATTTTAACTACTACTGGATCCGATAATTATGCACCTGAACGACTCGTTAAATTGTATGGGGTACAAAATGATGAGAATTCGGGACAGAAAAAAGAAACAATTTTTTACAAGCTGTCATTTATAGGGTAGATACTTACAGCTGTAAAAACTCCCGCTAGGTGTTGATGTATACTAAAAATTGATTTTAATTAGCAATCAAATATAGCTTCTTTGAACAACTTTTCACAGTCTGCCATTTTTTCGATCGTAAGGCAAGTTTGCAATATCGAATGAGAGCTTATTAGCAGTCGGTCTACATGAGTCCATGAATAAAGCATATTAAATACATTTGGCATCAAAAACTGAAACTCAAAATAAGCATGTTTCGGAAATATTAAGTCATTTTGAAATATGTATGTTTCATATTAATATTTTTATTTCCAGGTGACATACATAAGAAAATTATGATAATAAAACAAAATATAATAAATCTAAAATGAAATATCGATGGACCAAGTCATAATTTAGACTTAATTGTTCTATTTTCCAGTTGTTTAAACTGCAGCCATCTTATATTATTATTTATTCTAAATCCCAAACTTTCAAACAACGTTTGAGAAACAATATTTTTCCTTACAATAAATGTTATAGAATCTAAATTCTTCTCAGCCGCCTTTTTACTAAGAAGTTTGATTAAAAGTGCTGCATATCCTTTTCTCTTATGTGTTTCTAAAGTCTGTAGAATGGCTATTGCTCCGTAATCATTTATCATTATCCAACTACATAAAAGATTGTTAGATGAGATGTCAAAAACACCGTAGCTATCATTTTTTGATATTAAGTTTGCAAGATATTTTTCAGAATCATGAAATTTGTGCGTCCATACTGGATTTATAATTGACGCATGCTCCGGTAATAATGGCTGGATTGAGACGTTTGGCGGGGACCTGAAATTCAAAATTGTTTTGAAAAGTTGATTCGATGAATTTTAACCAACAATGATAAAAAATATGTATTTCTGTTTATCAGAGATTAAGACTTAAAATTTTAGGTTTTTAATATGAGGTACATAAAAGATGGCTGGAAAAAATATTTACTTCGTGTCAAAAGTTGCCGCTATTTCTTTCGGAAGCCACCATGTAGAGCTTTCTATTTCAAATTCAATTTCTCCTGAAACTTGTCTCAACGTTTCCATCACTTTTTCGTCTTGATGTTCGTGGAGACCGAAAACGTATGGCCCTTTTTTCCACTCAATAATTTTTGTTTCTTTCAAGGCTCTACATAATCTTTCACAACTTTTCTGAAGTGTGAAGAAAAATACTCGGTAATTGAATTCCTGAAATTATAATAGTTTATTACTGTCAATAAACAAAGTTTTGTGAAAGTTGTGAATTTTTTTAAATTTTTATTGCGGATAACAGTCTAATATTTAATGAGAAAAATTGTTGTCTATGACAGGTTTAGCAATGTATTTTACAGTCAGCAGGACTAGCTGGTAACTATTAATAATAATAATTATTAATTACTATTAACAATACTTGGATAATTCGGTCGAAGTGATAAATTTAGAAGGATTTATCATTGTTTGTTGGTAAATGTAATTAATTTGAGTTTGTGAGGAGGGCAGGCAGTATTGATCATGTAGGATGCTACAGGAGTTTGTGTTGAATGCATTTGAAGCCAGCAAGAGTAATTATTTTTATTGTTGTTTTCTTCAAAAATGGGCAATGCTTTGCAATTTTGTGGGCCTATTTAGATGCCGTCAAAAAATATTTCAAATTTGGAATGATTTATAAACTATTTCAAAAAAACTGACATTTACTGATTTCTATAAACTCTTTCTCCGTAATTATAGAAGAAATTTAAAAAAAAAATCAAATAAAAGTTGGCCACTTTAATGAGACCAATTTGAAAATGATGTTAAAATAAAATTTAAGAATGCGGTTTCCGAAATATAAGTAGTAACTTTCTTATTTTAAATAGGCATCATATTTGATGTTTACATTATTCAATAGAACTTTTTTTTCTTTCCAGCATTCCAGGTATGTACAACAACTTATACCTGGATTGAAAATTATTAGAAATAACAAACGGCCCGCACTTTCAACATTTTTATTGTAATTTACTGTATTTACTAATGATACTGTGTTTCATTTTCATTTGTCCTTATAAATAAATTCCACTCGCATTTGTTATTCTTGGCTACTTGATTTAAATTTAAAATAATTATCATTTCTAATAATTTTCAATCCAGACACAAGTCTTCATACATGTTTGGAGAAAAAAAAATCTATTCAATAATGTAAAAATCAAATACGGCGAAAACACTACGGTGCAGACAATTATACGCCTATCTCTTTCTAGATTACCTCGAACCTTATGCGCATGCTAGAGAATTGAGCGGGAACGCACAACTCTCCATTAAATAATTTACCATACCATAAAATCACATACCCTTGAATGTTCCATAACGTAAAAACACATAATTATGAAAAACATAAAATAAAAATCCATATCATATTCTTCCATACTTCTAGTAAAATATACTTTTTAAATTACATAAAATAAAAATCCATAACTGAATGTTCCATACCGTAAAGAAAAATAACTTTGAAAAACATAAAATAAAAATCCATATCATAATCTTCCATACTGTAAAAAAACATACTTTTTGAAATCCATAAAATAAAGATCCATGACTGAATACTCCATAAACGTAAAAAAACATACTTTTTAGAAGACATGAAAGAAGAATACAGCTCAAAAATTCCCTAGACGAAAATTGTTGACATTTCGAACAATGCTCAAAAGATGGCGGTACTAGTAACTTGCTAGCAAAATGAAATTCTGTTAGTGGTACTAAAACAGCGATTTTTGGGTTGAAAATTATGCTAAAAGTAAGAAAACATGAGGGTAATGGGGCTATTTTATTTCAATACAATAATAATTACTTTAATTATATATTATATAATTATTACGTTTTATATTACTTAAGCAACAGCGTATCTAATAACTTCCTGAGTATAATTTCGTGCATTAGATACATAAATAACTATTTAAATCGTCAACGCGAATTGATTTATATAAATTACAGTTTTTGGTAATGTAGCAGTTGTAGTTAAATTTTAATAAAACGGGTATTTTCGGTAAATATTTTCATTTACCCTTTATTTAAAACTATGGTCCATATTCTCACCTCTTAAAATAGCACTACTTCCTAAAAATGTATGCACTTTCTCTCACTATCTCATTTTTTATCAAATAGTGCTGTCTTCTTCTGACTACGCAAAAAACAGACGTCTGCAATTAGAAAAAAATTAAGTTGAATAAATAAGATACCCAGAATCAGCATATTAAAATTTTTCAAAACTTGTCAATTTAAATCTGAACCCAACCAAAATGTAGCAATTGAAATAAATACGCATGTTTTGGGAATAATCTAAGTTGACCAAGCTCGCTTCGCTCATATGATGGTTTACTGTTGATTGTTATATTAGTCCAAGATCCCAAACCCGCCAGAGGTTACTTATTTTCTGAGAAACAAAATTTGTGGATTAGAGCAGTGTTAGTCGGTACTTTGATCATGCGCTTGTTTGCTAGTTTGTGCCGACGGCCAGTTTATAGATACGAGGTGCTATAGGTACTTTAAGACATTACTCAATTTTTTTTAAATCTGAGTGGTGATTATTATGTAGATCTAGAGAATATTGTTGAATATTGATAATCAACACTGCCAGACACTTCCCATCGGCAGTAATTCCTGCTAAACGCTTCAAAGCTCGCAAAAAACATTACTCTATTCCATACATTTTGTTTCTCAGAAAATAGATAACGTCTGGTGGGCCTAGGATCTCACTCTTAATAGAATATTTGGACATTGTGAAGTTCTATAGAACTCATATTTACATAGCATGCTTCTAAATAATATTAATAAATATTTGATTTGAGATATGCCTGCTTAAATTTTCATGAACAAGGACTCGAATAATTCTACCATTATGTCGATAATGTAAAAAACAATTGTTCACCTTATAGATGGATACTGATCTTAAATGGATGTACTTTCATAGCAAATTTTGCATGCAAATATCTCAGTTTCTATAGATATTTCACAAAATTTTGTGCTTGTAATAGATTATTACATCTACAATTTCGGTATAGCAAACGTCTACATAAATGGATGTTTCTTTACATGTATATATAAATTTAGGTTTTTAATATTTTTGTCTGTTGTGAAAGTTGAGAGATTCATATTAGATTTCATCCCTACTGTTCATCAAAAAAGGGCTCTTCTTTATTAGCTTGCCTGATTTATTATTTTATGGACGTTTTTAAATTTGTAAGAAATATGTCACAGTGGGACAGCAAATGTTTGCCTCTATATTTCAAGCTTGTAAATTCCGTCGCGTAAAGAACCTTTTTTTAGGGCTCCGTACCCAAAGGGAGTCAAATGGACCCTATTACTGTGGCTCCGCGTCCGCTGTCTGTCAGTTACACAAGATATTGATATGCGGTTTTCGATATTAGTATCAGAATGAATTGAACTTTTATTTTAATGATCAATTTGGTCAGTACATGACCACCCGTAGCTCAGTTTCTTAAATATATAGCAATTGCAGCCAATTTTCAGGGATATTTTTTCTAAATAGCTTTGATAAAGATCAAATATTTTTTTTAGGATGAAGCACATGAATTCCCGTCAGTCAATTACAAAATAATAAAAACTAAAAGTCCTTTTGAGTTTGTACGTGCACAAGTTATGAATACAATAGTCACAACTTGAAACTGGTACTAAATGAAAGCTGCTGTTTCGCAAGTATGCCCAAACAACTTGATTTTAAGCTCAGTGATTGAGGGTGATAGTAATTTGTGTAATCTCTGAACTAACAAACATTCATGAACTGCAAAAAATGCGCTTTGATCATCAAGATGATTCTTTAATTTTTCCAATGATGTTATGTTGAGGACAAAGATGTCAGTATGTGAATTTAAATATTATTTTCTTTAATAATACACAGAATGTTTTTGTGCTTCGAGAACTTGAGCCGCCAGAACATGATCATGAATATTTCCCAATCACATAACATCTTTGCTCTTATTCAATCACATTTCTTCAAGAAACTAAAATATTTCTCTATCAATTAATTTTCGTTTATTCATTTTTTTTTGTAACTCGGGCACCGAAAGTTTCCCGTTACTGAACTGAATTCTGCTTTGAAAGTTCTTAATTCCAAACTATGAAAACAATAATCAATCAAAAAATGATGATTGTGAATGATGGATGGCGTTAGTATTTTTTAATTCCATTGTTATAATGTCAAATTGACATTTGGGAAAAAAATTATTATGAGATGTGTTCATTATAAGTCAGGTAAGTTATGTTTCGTAGTACCTATTAGCCTAGTGTAAATATGATCGCATCGCAATTGTAATTTTTTTTTTTTTGTAAAATTGATAAGATAGTTTCAATACATCTAAATTTATTTAAAAACTCAGTAATAGGGTACTTCGGTGCCATTGTTACAAAAAGTATTGTCATTAAATGACCGTCATTATTGTCACGGTCGTTCGGTCCTTGTAGCATAATGTACAATTATAATATGCTATCTATGTGAACGAGATAATAAATTGTTTATTTGAAAAAATTCTTCGTAGAGAATCTGTTTAGCAAAATAAGAAGTTATACCAATTCATAGAAAAGATACAATTATTGTACATATAATAAATTTGTTGTTATATAATTCAAGAATTACAATTGTTACTAAAATATTACGGTTTGGCATTTTATATTATTCATGTTTTTCACATATTGAGACATTTGCCTCAATTATCATCACCCAATAATAAACAAAATGTGTTCAATGCTTCTAGCATGTATCAAATCTTGTAAGTAAAGAACAGATGTCCAGTCATAAATTGTAATAATTGTTTGACAAGTCTAGTATCTAGATTTGTGAAGTGTTAAGAGGTAAACACAGACACTGATTGAGCACGATTTCATGGGAAAATAAGAATTCACTGCAATATTGAACAACATTCCTGCCGTGTTGGAGATACTAAGCTTTCGTATAAAATAACCTCTGGATAAATTTAACTGGCTTTGGTGAAACTGGCCCTTTTATTAATGTGTATCCAAAATCTTACATATTTCTTGCAATGATTTGTTGAAATGGATCTATTCTCCCAAGGAGTAGTAAGTAGGTATCTGAAATATGATATCCTGTATATATATAATGTGTTCAAATTTCGAGGACCAAATAGATAATTATATTCAGTGGAAAAATTATATCTATAACTTTTTTAACATATTTTAAAACTTTTGTCTCTTACTGCTGGTTAAAGATTTTTGTATGCTATATAAAATAAGGGGCGATAGTAAACTGGACCCACGACCTGTAGCAATAAGTGTTTCCAGAAGTTAACAATGAGACTAAGAGAGCTGTGTAAAAAAGGTCAGTGGTCAGTTGAGACGAGGGATGTTTTTGGATGTCGTGAGTTCACGCGTCTATTTCTATTTTGTCCGACTTTCCCACTTATTAGAATCTTTTTACAGTACTTGCTCTGCGGCATGTAATAAATATTCTTGACCTCATTTCATCCTTTTTAGAAACTTGAATCCACAAAAACTACGGTCACAGCCAGTAGCATAGCATAAGGGTACAATGGTGTATATCATGCTCCGGACGCCACTTGCAGAGGGGCACCAAATGATCTCCAAAACAAACGATTTTCCGGAGAATTTCAATAGTTATTTTCATCGATTTCTGGAATATACTTTTCAAATTTATAATCGTTATTGAATTCGGTCAAACTGTCGATGTACCTCCGATTTCGATGAAACCTAGTCTAGTGCAAAGATTTGTTTGCTCGTAATCCTCCTAATAAAGAATATCTAGAATAGCATTACACATATGAGAAAAAATAATGAATATTGGCGATCAAACTCGATTGAC
The DNA here is from genome assembly GCA_963989225.1 of Dromius quadrimaculatus. NCBI lineage: Eukaryota > Metazoa > Arthropoda > Insecta > Coleoptera > Carabidae > Dromius > Dromius quadrimaculatus. Next base: position 9,614,544 of record OZ022325.1, on the reverse strand, counting down.
TATTAATTTATATTAAAATAACACATATATATATATATATATATATATATATATATATATATATATATATATATATATATATATATATATATATATATATATATATATATATATATATATATATATATATATATATATATATATATATATATATATATATATATATATATATATATATATATATATATATATCGTGCGTGTGTATGCAATACTAGCGAATCCCTAGTGGGATGAAATCTTGTAAGTGGCACTAATACAGTAGTTTTTGTTTTAAACAGCTGTCCACTTTGATCAAGCTCGACATGGAATCTTGAATTCGAGACGAAGAGTGCAATAAACACCTCATGTTGGGTTTGGTCTGCCGTCATTGTCTCGGACTCAAGATTTTACGTCGAGCTTGGTCAGAGCGGGTAGAGCCCTTTCGTCCGTTCGGTGCGAAGCATCGCTGTTTGGAAACATAAATCACTGTCTTAGTGCCACTGACAAAATTTCATTCCACTTGTGAATCGATAGGATCGCTATCACAGATAACTTATTTATAGATAAAAACAATGGATGATCGATTAAAATGTAAAATAATTCATGTGCAAGTTGTAATTTTTTAGAGTACCTATATCGGATTCTTAAAAAAGATAACGATAAAGTTCCAAAGATTTTGAGGGGAGGTTTTAATGTGAATTTTGCATTAGGTATAGCGATCCCTCTAATAAATAAGTTTCTGAACACTAAATTAAATTTAAAAATGTGCAGCAGTCGCACTGTATCAACAAGATCAAAAATTGTAATTGACGCAGTATTTCAAATATATATTGATCAAATCGAAACCAAAGTATTCATTTCATACTTCAACTACCACAAGCCTTCCATGTCATTTATTGAACATTCAATTTTATATAATGTGTATGTGAATAAAATGTGAAATAATTTTTAAACTTTGGTATCAATATTATCATAAATAAACCCTACAATTATCATACTTCTGAAATTCTACATTCGTCTCATTATCTTGAAGTTTACATGAGATTTTGTGTTTGATTATCGTATTATTATATGCAAAGAATATATCCAATGATGTACAAGTAAGTCACGTGATGTCCACGTCAGATTTTTGTTACAGGATATTCCATTTGTATTGTCTGTTTGTTGTGTGCAAATAATGTAAGTATTTTTTTTTTTTGAGCAGCAAATTAAGCATAGCTTCCTATTATTTATTATGAATGATATGCACAATAATAAATAAATATTGTTTACTTTTTAATACAAGTAATTTTTCTACTAATTAAAAGAGAGCAAAACGCTTGGTAATTATATTAATACAAAAAATAGCAGTATTAAATTTGTTAATATCCGATTAGTTTATTATTGTTGTCATAATAACACTGATTTCAGGGTAGTTACGTAATAAATAATACCCGAGGGCATTATGTTTCAAAATAATGCCCTCGGGCATTCCTGGGCATTATTTTGAAAAATAATAAACAAGTTTCCTGCTTACAGCAAGTAACAATAGTAATTTTTCTGACAGAAGTCACAATGACAGGACACATATTGCTGAAAATTTTGATTGAAATACGACAAAAGTCGGACATTAAACATTGAACAGAGAATAATGCCTACGGTCAACGTACACACCTCGGGCCAGAGGCCCTCGGAAAGTACACTGTTGACCTCAGGCATTATTGTCCTTTTAACACCCTTGATTACTATAATTGTATTTCTTATATTATTTATTTATTACTAATGAAAATAACTCAATTTCTGGAGCAAACCGAAAGGTAGTCACCCGTTTTAATACATTTGCCAAACCATTAATTTATATTTAAAAGGTTCGTATAGGCGTGACGTGGAGTTTTGTAGAACTTTTCCTTTAAATACTAGTCAATCTAAAAAGCTCAATTTGAAATTCGTTTCCGAGTGTTTTCTTTTTTGTCATTATTTTCCTTATTATTCTCATGTTTCCTTACTTTTAGTACAATTTTCAACCCAAATATCACTGTTTTAGTACCACTAACAGAATTTCATTTTGCTAGTAGGTTACTAGTACTGCCATCTCTTGAAAATTGTTCGAAATGCTAACAGGTGACTCCATATTTTCGTCTAGGGAATTTTGTGTTGTGTTCTTCTTTCATGTCTTCTAAAAAGTATGTTTTTTTTACTTTATGGGACATTCAGTTATGGATCTTTATTTTATGGATTTTGAAAAGTATGTTTTTTTACAGTATGGAAGATTATGATATGGATTTTTATTTTATGTTTATTAAAGTTATTTTCCTTTACTGTATGGAACATTCAGTTATGGATTTTTATTTTATGTAATTTAAAAAGTATGTTTTCTTATAAGTATGAAAGAATATGGATGGATTTTTATTTTATGTTTTTCAAAGTTATGTTTTTTTACGTTATGGAACTTTCAAAGGTATGTAATTTTATGGTATGGTAAATTATTTTATGGATTTTTGATGTCACCCAATTGAGCAGCTTCGTGCAATTGGTGCAAGCCACGTGCAACTGACAGATAGCCAAGCAAGTTTTTTGTGCTAATGTAAAATTGATTCGGCTAATCAAAGAGCTTGAATCGTAGTTACATAAGAGCCCGTGGGCTATTCTTAACTAGAATAGAATATGTATAATTTTGGAAAGACTCATTTCTATCGTAATTTATAGTTCCATTTTACTTTCACTTTTCACAATTTTATGTGAGTTCAGAAATTTGTGGTTAAGATGTGTTTGAGTTCCAACAGATTTCAAAGATTGTCAAATATGTGCTAAAATGTCTTATTTTATTGATATTTGCTTGGTCTGCCTTGAACATTCAACCAATCTTATTCTAATCAGGTCTCGAAATAAAAATGGAATAATTATTGAAGATAAATTGAAATACATTCTACCTCAACATGTGAGTAAGCATAAACTTAACCTAAAATTATTATATCTATAGGTATTTATTATTCCAGGAATTCAATTTGGGTATTCCAAAATACATTTGTGTCAAATGTGGAAATAATTTGAGTTATGATTTTGAATTTAAACAAAAATGCTCTCAGAATATAACAACATACGAAAAATATGCTCAACAAATAAGCACGATACATGGTTCTTACAAATATTTATCTGTTATCGTACGTCCTGATTTTGTGCATGAACAAGCAGAAATGGCCAATAAAAATAATTATGGTACCAACGAAAATATCAGCGAACAAGATGCAAATAAACAATATGAAAGTTTAAAAATGCACCAATTCAATCACACAGATAGCAAACAATATACTTTTGAGATCTGCAAGAAACAGTTCGGAAATTCTCCAAACTTGAAGCGGCATAAACTTCCATACATTGGTAGACAATCATTTAATTGTGAAATTTGCAACAAATCATTTCACAAATCGAAATATTTGAAGAAGCATAAACGTATTAAACATAGCAAACCATTTACATGTGAAGTTTGCCAAAAAACATTCAAATGTTTGCAAAATTTGATACGTCATAAGCTTATACACTCTGGTGAAAAACCATTCACTTGTGAGATTTGCCAAAAATCATTCCGTCAATCACAAGCTTTGAAGCTGCATCAACTTATACACCTTAAAGATAAACCATTAACTTGTGAAATTTGCAAAAAAATATTTAAACATTCGCATACCTTAGAGCAGCATAAATTTTTACACACTGGTAAAAAACCATTTACTTGTGGAGTTTGCAAAAAATCTTTTAGACACTTTGAAAGTTTCAAGCAACATGAATTTCAACACACTGATGAAAAACCATTTGCTTGTGAAATTTGCAAGAGATCATTTCCACGTTTGGGTAGTTTGAAGCGACATAAGCTTCTGCACATCGGAGAGAAACCATTTAGTTGTGAAGGTTGCAGTAAAACATTCAGAAATTTGGCACCTTTGAATAAGCATAAAGTTGTACACTCTGATAAAAAACCATTTGCTTGTGAAACTTGCAAGAAGTCATTTTCTCGTTTGGCTAATTTAAGGCGGCATGAGCTCATACACACCAGAAAAAAAAAAATTTAGTTGTGAAAATCGCAGAAACACATTCAGATATTCAGAAAATTTGAAAAGGCATAAAGCTGTACACTTTGGTAAAAAACCATTTGCTTGTGAGACTTGCAAGAAATCATTTTCACGTTTGGTTTGTTTGAAGCGACATAAGCTTCTGCCTACCAGACATACACACAACACCGTTCGAAACATTCTAGTGAAAAACCCTTAAATTGTGACATTGGTAGCACATTTTTCATCACGAAAAAAAAATTACAATTCCATTTGAGAATTCATTCCAACTATAAATTCAAATGTGAAAAATTTGCCGAAAACTTTTTATAAAAATGTACTTTAAAAAGACATATATTTGATCTACACAGCAAGAAAACTACAGAGAAGAATAATAAATACACAGCAAAATATGGCTATTATATACTTATCTTGAAAACACAGACTTTTTTCAAATAAAACATTTCTCAAATCGGCTTCTGCAACGAAACTTGAATAAAATTGATCAATAAAAATGTTGAGATGTTTTTACCGTGAGCCCCATTACTCAATATTAAAGATGAAACTAGTATGTAACGTATTATTAGAATAAGCTTGACATATACTCTTCGCGTGCTTATGTTTGAGTATTATAATATTAATAAAACTTTTATGACTGAAACCAAGGCATTTTTTGTGTATTCCTCATTAAGTATTAAGTTTGGCGTGCCTGAATTGATTTTCAAATTTTGTAGTAAGAAATTTAAATAACTAAATCCCTGCTTCTTTTCTCTTCCACGTCTTAATATTGTATAATATCATTAATGTTTATAGAGTTATTAGTGTTCAACATCAATGATTAGTTATAATAACGGAAAGATATATCCAAAAACGAGACATTTGGACCATTTGGTGGCTCTCATTTTGATTTAATTATGCTAAAATATTAATTGCTTAAATCAAGTATTTCAATCACAAAACTATATAAGAAAAGTCAACGGCTAGTTGATCAAACAAAAAATACCTTGTCGCTCATTTTTACTTACTTGTACTAAGTACAAGGAAGTATTGTGAAACCGACAAAATTCACCCATCGAGATTTTGATGGAAATATCCGTTTTGAGCATCCCTGAATCCATTATGACTATTTTTGGCTTGATGTCGGTACGTATGCTCGTGTGTGCATTCGTTCGTAACTCGCAAATCTCAAAACTGGTTAAACGTATAATGTTGAAATTTTGCATTTAAGACTGGTATAGGATCTAGTTATGCACCTCGCATTATGGTTCCAATCATCTGTACCGGAAGTGCACTTTACTTGAAGCTTTTTTCGAATTTTTCTAATAAATCCAGAATGATCAACCGTTGGATGTTGAAATTCAGTATTTGAACTTGATGTTGTATCAGAATGGTTATCTGCTATTTTTGTATGAATTGGCCAAGCCAGAAGTGCACTTTACTTGGAACTTTTTTTAAATTTTTTGCATAAATCTAGCCATAGCATACTGAAGTTTAGTGTTTGAACTTGTTGTAGCATCAAAATAGTTATCTACTATTTTTTATCAATCAGCTGAGCCGTAAGTGCAGTTTAAAAGTATAACAGACATTCAGAATTTGCCGTATAAAACAGTCAGTCCAATTGAAATGATAAGGCAATGATGTTCTGTTATCAATTTTTTGATTTTGTTTGACATTTTACATGTCAAAATATTATTAAAATTATATTAATTATAATCTGAGGTGACAGAAAACTTTATTGAATTAATCTGTGTATATATCAAATGATGTATAAGTCACGTGATGTTCATGTCAGATTTTTTTGTATCTTGTTCCCGATGAGTAAAAAGACTAAATCCAGATTAGCGCATCCTCCTTTCTTGAGCGTATTACATCATCTCGAAAATAGTTAAAATCGAATTTTCTCGAGCTCCATACATCTGAGTAAAAAAAATTTTAACACAAAAATTATAAAGGACAAAATACTATAATTTTTTTGTCGCTTTTCAACTTTGTAAGGTTGATACTTAGAAAGTTAGATAACGCTGAAGGAACCTTGAATCATATTTTCTTGTTTATACCATCAAACTGAAAAAAATTCAATATTGAAGCAGAGAGAAGAATACAGCAATAGATTTAAAATTAAAATAGATGTAGTAGTCTAAAATGTTTATTTTAATAAACTTTATGTGTGCGTTAAAGACGTTTCGGATGAGAATCCATTCATCTTCAGCCCTAAAACTTAAATATGAAAGTTATACAGCAGTAAAGGTGAACTTGATACAACAATACAGTTGAAATTTATTAATCTTTTACATTGATTCTACATATGTCGCGAGTGCAATATTGAAACAAACCTAGTACCCTGATGGGTGGCGTCATTCACCAAGGTGGTGTATTGAGTTCACCTTTATTGGTGCCTAATTATACGCCATATTTAAGTTTTAGGCTGAAGATGAATGGATTCTCATCCGAAATGTCCCTAAAATTATACCCACCGTGAATACTTCCATATATTCCAGTTTCCTCCACATAATTCTGAATTGAATTTTTTTGGAATAAAAATAGGTGTAGTAGTCCAGAATGTTTATTTTAATGAATTTGATAGAAAATTATTGTTATTGTGAGAAAAAGGTGGGATGCTTTATATCGTATTTTCACCACGTTTATTAAAATAAACATTTTGGACCACTACACCCATTTTTATTCCAAAAAAATCAAAGCAGAATTATTGTAGAAGAAAGTGGAATCTATGGAAATATCCACAGTGGTTATAATTTTCAACTACGGCTTACGAGTTGCTGTGCGTCAGAGTTCATCGTGAGTTTCAAAACAATTTTTATTCCAGTCGATTATTCGAATGTTTCAAAAGATTGAGAAGAGATCTTAAATCTTATTATTTCAAAAAACGATAATTGAGAGATTTTAGTAAAATTTGGGTATGATTAGGCTGAAGTACACATCATATCAAAAAATTAGAACCTCCTTTGTATCAGATTGGAAGATATTTGAGTCCTAATTCGGTATTATTTTTTTTTCAGATACATGGGGTCTTATGTGACCGAATGACACATTTAGCACTGTTTTGGTTATTGTTGCGATAAAAATTGAAATACATGCACAAAAAAACTATCAGATTATGAACTGAATATTAAAAATCATTTGATCAAAATTTCAAGAAAAGTTCCGGATTAGTAAAAAGGATATTTTAATATTATATTTAATTGACGATGAAAAATGAGGATAAAAACACGCCCCTGCATTCTCTACTCGATCAGCACTTTGTTTTTCAGATATTACAAGCATTTGACTCATAGATGTCACTTTCTTGTAACAAGCATCTTAATTTTTTTTAAATATATATAAAGTAGTAAATCTGTAGTGAATGCCAAATATTATTGTTAAACATCCCCAGAATTTTCCTTACTATTTATGAAAGTTAATTTGTTGAATCAAATAGTATTGTATTGATATATTATTTTTATCTGAAATATTGTATCATTCATATCAAGAGCTTAGAAATCAATTTGAGAATTCATATTTAAAGGATTATGAAAAGTCGAGTTGAATTAGAATAAGACATGTATAACTTCTAGCTAGTATCTTGAATTATAGGTTTTATGCAGAAAAATTCAAATTTTCATTTCCACATAAAAATTACAATATGTTTTGGATGAAGCCTGGAATTCATTTCCTTAATAAATTATAGTTTAAAGGAACTTAAAAACACGCTTTAATGGTACTTGAACCGAATTAAGAAGTAAAAAATAATTTTTAATATAAAAATAAAGTAATTAACGAGAAAATTATTGTTATCGTGAAAAAAAGATGGGGCGCTTTGTATCGTATTTTCATACTAATTCTACATTGAGAAAACGTACTAATAGAATATTCATAGTAACTGATATCGAGCACTTCACGCTTTTTTCACTACAACATTAATTTTCTCGATAATTTTTTATTAAAAATTATTTTTTCTACAGTAACTGCCCGCTCAGAAGTTCTTAAAAGAGCCGAGTGGCGTCGCGTCATTGCTGTCATATTTATATTTCTTTTTGATTTTCTTTATTCCTCTTCAAAATGGAATCAATAAGAGTAATTTTGTCAACGTTTGATAAATTGGAAAAAGATCAATGATGCAAATTCTTTCTCAGAAAACAGTATATTTTGGCTATAGATATTTCCGCGGACACTTATGACTGTAGAAAAAATAACATCCGTCACTCGTCACATTCCGCACTTGTATCGTAATATACTATTTTACTTTTTAATTCGGTTTACCATTAAAGTGTGTTTTTTAGTTTTTTTATTTATCAATTTGATGTGCTACAAAAGCGTATTTTTTTAGTTTTTTCAACAATTATTCATTAATTCTGATGATTCTGATCAGGATAATGGGACAAACTTAATAAATTATTGTATATCATCGGTCCTTGAGAAGTATGCAAAGTTTCAATTTAATCTGACGTTTTAAAGCGAGTGAAAATCACGTTCAAATATTCCGTTACGTAGATAGATAGATACCTATAGGTGAAGCTAATAAAAGCGTGTTAAAAATATCATGTTTTAATAAATGTAAATTCAAATATAATTTTAAAAAAAAGAGAGTGACACCTGGTGGAAGCGAACGAAACTAATAACTTATCGTATTTGTTATTTAACGTTGGAGTGAACACTCCCGGCACTCCCTGATGCGTGGTTTCATACAGTTTGTTAAATAATTGTCAATATGTCTTATTTTATTGACATATGTTTGATTTGCCTAGAACATACAAAAAATCTCATACTTATCAGTTCTCAAGATACAAATGGTACAAGTATTAGAGATAAAATAAATTATTTTCTACCCGAACACGTATGTAAATATAAACTTAACCTAAAATTATTTAATTATGAAACTTTTCCAGGCACTCTGCTCAAATATCCCAAAATATATTTGTGCTGAATGTAAGAATAATTTAAACAGGATTTATGAGCTTCAACCAAAATGTTCACAAAATCTAGCAATATACGAAAAATATGTTCAACAAATAACCTCGAAAAACAGTTCTTACAAATATTTATCTGTTATCATACGTCCTAATTTTGTGTATAAAGAAGCTGATATGGCTGTTGATAATAACTGTAATAAAGATGTTTCAGATTCACAAACTGAAATAGGTGTAGATACAGTTGACTATAAAGAAGTTTTTGTCAAAAAACCAAACAAAGAATTGGTATTATATGATGAAATAGAATTATTACTGCATAAAATCAAAGGAGAATATTCTAAACCAGATGACATGAATAAAAATATGATTGCAAGAAATTTAAAAATTCTAGATAATAGTGATAGTGTATCATTCTCAACTGGAAAAGAAAATATCAGTGAACCAGCTCAAAAGGGACTACATACATGTCATGTGTGTCACAAAAAATTTTCCATGAAAGTGAAATTAAAAAGCCATATCCGATCACATGGTGTAATATCATATAAATGTGGAAATAACGATGAAAAAACCCGTAAATGTAGGAATTTGAGACAAAACGTAATTAAATATTATGATGAAAACTGGTACGAATGTAACAGATGTGACAAATCATTCAAATCTTTAAAATATTTGAAAAGGCACCAATTCATTCACACAAATAGCAAAAAATATACTTGCGAAATTTGCAAGAGATCATTTAAATTTTTGTATATTTTGAAGCAGCATAAACATCTACACAGTAGTGAAGAACGATTCAATTGTAATGTTTGCAACAAATCATTCAAACAATTGACAGGTTTGACGCGGCATCAGTTTTTGCACACAGGTGAAAAAACATTCACTTGTGGAATTTGCCAAAAATCATTTGCACGTTTGAAATATTTGAACCAGCATAATATTTTGCATACTGATGAAAAACCATTTCATTGTAAAATTTGCAAAAAATCGTTTAGACGTTTGGCTCATTTGCAGCAACATAATCCTACACACAAAACTTCAAAAAAGAATAGAAGAAAATAATCAGAAATTGAGAATTCACAACGGCAATATCCTATTTTTACTTATTTCTCATATCCATGTTCACAATAAACTGTCACTCGTAAACTACAGCAAGCGGGCACTCACGTGGTACTGCAACGTAGCTTGTTTGCTAACTGTCAGTTTTGACGTTTAGCATCGATAATCTTTTTTATATTCATGCTGTTTATAAAGTTTTTTAGCATTTTTCCTATGTTCAATGTTATTAAAGACTTGTGTGCTTAATCAGTGTAGGTTTGAAGAAGACAAGTGTAATATATTTCATGTACCTCCAATCACAAATTTTATTGGTACATAATGTAAAAATTCTTGTGTAACATAGATTAAGAATGTACTTTTTTAGGCGATCATGACAAAATAGGTGTTTTTATGGCTTCTTTTGCGGCCGTGAAGTTTCACTTTTTGGGACTGATCTGTCAAATTTTACTTTTTGGGACTGATCTGTCAAATATTACTTTTTGGGACTGATCTGTCAAAAAATATTTCATAAACACTTCGGCTGGTACCACGAGCTCTGTTTTTGGAGCTACTAAGAGCGTTGTGTCAAGATGTGTTTTAACGCAATTAGAATTTTCCCAAATACTTTAAGAAATAATTTTCAGATCTAAATTACGGAAAACACATATGTCTACAAAATTGATTTGAATATTTTCCTTTAAAATAGCTTGAAATATTTATATTGCCTTAAAACTCTTCTTAAAATAGATCTGCTAGTATAGCCAAAAACAGAGCTTGTGGTACCAGCCTTTATATTTATCTGTATGGGCAGCTTGATGAACTCTTTAAGAAACAGTTTGCGCTTAAATAGTACATATATTCTTCCGTCAACCTCTGTAGTTCTTGCAATTCAAAAAATGAATACGCATTTTTTGTTAAATGTCAACTTGATAGAAGACAATAAAATAAAACAATTTCAACGGCAACTAAGATTTACAATTGCAATGTTTTAGAAATAAATAGATAAAATGATGTGATTTTGAATTATTTCGTAATGATCGCCTAAAAAACGTGTGCACCTCGGCCTACAGTTCTTTTTTGGTCTCACCTGAATTGCAGCCTCAGCTACGCTTCGGCCGCAAACAACAGATTCGACCAAAAAAGATAACCTTTACGGCCTTGATACACAAATAACTATTATAATAATGACAAATTATTATATTTATTGTGATTCAATGTACGAGTATATTTGTAAAATCTTTCTCAACTCTCAGCAATCAAGCTCTGTAACACTATCGGATGGTTTTTCACAAATAAATAATAGCAAATATATTTTTTATTTCAATATTTTAAGGGTAAAGGTATACACCTCTTTATAAAGTAACAAATTGTTCATTCAACTTGTTTTACGTTTACATTGCATAAAATCATTGCTTTTGTATATCAATCTAAATTATTTTTAATAATGTATAATTTTTTTCAGAATTGAATGAATAATAAACTTTCCTTAGTTATACTTCCGTATATTTAATAAGTTTCAAATAACGGTCCAGGGGCTCTTATGGGACTACTACATTGACTAATATAAACACAATTCACTCACATTAAGCTCCATTTGGAACAAGCTGTCTGGAAATCAATTTAATAAATAGATGCAACAAATATATCCACATATCATCAGAAAAATGTATATAAATTTTAATCTTGAACTGCACAAATTTATTTATGATTATTGATGAACGACTGACAATTAATGCAACTGACAGATGTAAGTACGTTTTTCGTAGTTTGGTCAATCAAAAGATTTAAATCGTAGTCCCATAAGAGCCCTAGGACCATTCTTACCTGAAATAGACTATAATTTTGATCAGCCATGTTTACCGTAATTTTTAGTTCTATTTTACTCCACTTCTTTCAATTTTTACAATGTGAGCTCAGCAATCTGTAGTAGTTAGCGTGTATTCAAGTTTCACGTGGTTTATCAACTAGTGTTGAAATGTCTTATTTTATTGACATTTGTTTGGTCTGCCTTGAACATTCAGTCAATCTTATTCAAATCAGGTCTCGAGATAAAAATGGAATAATTATTGCAGATAAATTACAATTTATTCTACCTAAACATGTAAGCAAAAATTTAACCTAAAATTATTATATATTTAAGTTTTTATTGTTCCAGGAGCTCAATTTGGGTATTCCAAAATACATTTGTGTTAAATGTGAGAATAATTTGAGATATGATTTTGAATTTAAACAAAAATGCTTACAAAATATAACAACATACGAGAAATATGCTCAACAAATAAGCGCGATACATGGTTCTTACAGATATTTATCTGTTATCGTACGTCCTGATTTTGTGTATGAAGAAGCAAGGACGACCATTAAAAATAATTATGATACAAACGAAGTTATCAGTGAACAAGATGAAAACATACAATCTAGATCATTTCGTCAGTCGCGAAATTTGAAGCAGCATAAACTTCTACACACTGGTGAAAAACAATTCACATGTGAGGTTTGCAAAAAATCATTCAGACGTTTAGATATTTTGAAGCAGCATGAACATCTACACAGTAGTGAAAAAAAATTTGATTGTAATGTTTGCAACAAATCATTCTCACAATTGCAAGGTTTGACGCGGCATCAATTTTTACACACAGGTGAAAAATCACACACTTGTGAAGTTTGCCAAAAATTATTTGCACGGTTGGATCATTTGAAGAAGCATAACCTTGTGCATACTGGTGAAAAACAATTTTATTGTAAAATTTGCAAAAAACCATTTGGACGTTTGGATCATTTGAAGAAGCATAACCTTGTGCATACTGGTGAAAAAGCATTTTATTGTGAAGTTTGCAAAAAATCTTTCGGACGTTTGGCTCATTTAAAACAGCATAACCTTGTGCATGAAGCATTTAATTGTAAAGTTTGCAAAAAATCGTTTGAACGTTTGGGTCTTTTACAGTACCATAATTATCTTACACACTAAACTTAAAAAAAAAATCAGCAGTTGAGAATTCACAATACTGTTTTTTTTTTTGTAAACATTGTTGTGAATCATTTATAAAGCCTATTTTTACATATTTTACTCAGGTCCATGTAAGGGAAACATCGCAATGAACTGTCACTTGTAGAGTGTAGGAAGCGGGCACTCACGTGGTACTGCAATGTAGCTTAGTTGCTAACTGTCATTTTTGATCAAAGACCAAAAATACCCTAGACAAATCATTGCCTCTATTTCCCTATTGAATATTTTGATTTAGGCTGAAAGAGCTAGAGAGAGAGTAATACATAATGCTATGTACTTCTACTCCGAAATTCGTCGGAAGATGTTATCTTAGTTCACTTGTCACATTTGTTTGTTGGCATTGAAGTAATTTGTGCAGTTTTTTTTTTTTATTTGGATGTTTGATAGTCTCTTAAACAACTGTCTCATTTTAAATCTGCCTTTATAAAGTAAACATAACTAATACAGTATGTAAATTTAAGATATGTACATTATTTTACACAATTTGTATTTTTTAAACCTGAGTCTGTCTCTAATAAAAAAATATATATACTTATTGTCTATCTGTATTTATTAATATGAAACTACTGCATCATAAAATTTAAGGGGTAAAAATACTTCCGTAATATTGTGGCAGCTAACACAAAGTATGCATTGTATTGAGGCAGGGTTTCTTGCTTTACTTATATCTTTATGTAATTTAGTGCTGGTTTTTTGTAGACCTTAAGCTTTATTTGTAACTCGTACACAATTTCTTAGTAACATTCTTATGCAAAATTCTCACCTTAAACTGTTGTAACATTTTTCCTTATGAAAAGATTAGGCTAGAATTTCGTTCAGCTCACTTAATCACGTGATCTGACTATTTCCGAAGCCATAATTCCAGTTTAATGTAAGTACTCATTCTGAATTAAAACACTAATGCCCGATTTCATGATCTCGAGTTAAAATAACCTGGGTTAAAGTGACGGGGAGTTAACCAATAAACAGGCTTTCGATTCATTTGATTAACTTGATTGGGCAGTGATGACACAAAAAATACAGAAATTGATATTGTTACCAAGGAAATGAGCTCTTTAAACCGGATTAATTTAACTCGAGATTGTGAAATCGGCCATTAAAGGCCTGCCTATAAACTTGATTTTACTAAATCTACTGAATAATAATTTATACAATCACAATTTATTTTAACAATATGCTAATTACGTAGTCCTAATAATACTAATGATGCAACATTAATAGAATAATTATCCAAAAAATTATTTGTGAAGAATTACTATTATCTGCTTACCAATATAATTTTTCTAAATTCTCTTTAATATATAAAAGAGTTAATATTAATTTGATATACTCATGAAAAACGTATTTAATAAAAATTTTACGTAGCTGACATCTAATAAGACAATAATGAAGTAGATCAAACATATCTCTATCCTTGTACCTCTCTTTCTGTCATGACAGCTTCGAAGCAAACAGCTTGGGCCAATCGAAAGATTTAAATCGTAGTCCCATAGAAGCCCTTGGATCGTTCTTGACTGAAATAGACTATAATTTTGGACAGGCCAAGTATGATATTATACTATAGATGCATCATCCCATATCTTTGTACATTATTTGTTTTAAAGCCGGCAGGACAGAAAGAGAGGTACAAGGATAGAGAAATGTTTGATCTACTTCCAATATTTATCACAAGATGTCACTATGACCATCTGTCAATTGAAATCATTATAAACAATAAATATTGAGGCTAAAAATATGCATCATCATTCAGTTAGATAGTAAGTATAACTATATTATAAATAATATGAGTAGATTTACCAATTTCACAATTTTTAGAGCATTATTTTTAGCGCATTTTTTGTTTGTAATCTATCATAAATGGTCCGAACTTCTGCAGGGTATTGGTGTAAGTGCCAATATGTGAGAGGAGGATCAGTATTTTAGCACATGTATGTATCTAAATTTGAGTAATTTAATAAGGAGTTAATATTAATTCAACATACTCCTGAAAAACGTATTTAAAAAAATGTTTATATAGCTGACATCTAGTGAGACAATGCTGAAGTAGATCAATGCATATCTCTATCATTGTATCTCTCTTTCTGTACTGCCGGCTTTAAAGCAAACAGCTACTTGCTTTGTCTAGACTACGAAGGAGAATAATAGAGGAGCAAACACTTAGTTGGAAAACATGAAGCCTAAAATGTAATGCGGTAGGTGTGAGAGAGATAGCGAGAGCGGGCCTAGCTTTGCGTGCTTCATATGCAGAAATAAGATTATATTTCAATTATTTTCAATAAAATACAATTGCCAGATAGATTTCTTATATTCATTACGACAAATACTACATTATTTATTAAATGAAAGGCAAAAATGAACGAAAATTAGCATTTCTATTCATTAAAACCTGTAATGAATTAGTACATTATGGAACATGTTTTATAAACGTTTCTTTGGACATGAGTTTTCTGATGAATTATAATTGACACATAAATAATATGATGAATATTTCATATTACAATGGGCGTAATAAAATTGAAAAAATATACACAAACTATTTCTTATTCACTAGAAGAAAGGTAGAAATAAAAATGCTGCTCTGCAAAAATTTTTTGTTTGTTCAAAATTACAAAAAGTTCAAGAAAAATATAATATACATCTACGATCTCACCAAAAATTAGCAGTTCTTGATATAATTTCTGGTGCGAAAAAAAAGTTATTAAATTAAACTTCGCAATAAAAGTTTCATCACTCGATTCTATTCTATCAGTAAGAATATCAATCTTTTAAACATAGTTTTTATTACTCATGCAAGATAAGTATTTCTTTGCTCACATTTCTCCGGGCAGTAAATGGCTCTTTGGCTTCTACGTTCACCAAATATAATTTACCGCCCGGAAAAAAACCAGCGCAATATAGTATTTACCCGCATTCGTAATAAAAAATGGTATCTGCAATTCGTGCGGTATTGTCAGTAGCCCAATTGAGCCCTCGTGGGCAATCGACAACTGATCGCACTTGTTGCACAATAAACTATTTAAAATTTCAATTTTTCGGAAGCAGCAGAGGAGAAATAAAAAAATATTCTAATATGCCACAGGGCTAACAAGAACACTTTTGACAATAACTGTATTCTCAATAACTTTTATATATTGATGAAAAGTGAAGAAATTAATGTTGCAATTCTGTGTAAATCTATAAGTCTTTTGAATTTATAAATATATTGATAAGAAGTTTCCTCGATGTTGAATTCTTCACAGAAAGTTTAGGTTAGATATGTTTGATAATTTGAAACTTTGATATAACCTTTCAATTTCAAATATAAAATTATCAGTAGATCTGCTATTATAATTTTAAATTGATTCCTACATACTTTTACATCTATAGACGACCATTTTTTTATAATATCTTCCTTTTTGAAATGTTTTTCACTTGTAATCTGCAATTTCCAATGTTCTATTCTGTCGTGGTATGTTCTTGCGCCACTTATTTAATAAAATATCATTTTAGAGTACAGAAAAAAATAATATTTGTATTTACATGTTCTGCACCCACTATTACAATTTTGCCCAAAACATTTTCTTCCTATTTTACAATATATTTCCACATGAAAATACTAAATAAAGCGAAGCTTCCATTTACCACCATACAAACATGGGCCCGCCTCTACCTATCTCTCAGTTACTTTCTCTCTCTAACAATATTATATTTTTGGCTTCACGGTCTTCACTTTTGCAACACAGGCAAGATAGAGAATTGCATAGGCGTGGTCTAGAGCTAGACAGAGTATATGTTGTCCTGGCTCATTTTTACCGTAATTTTTAGTTCCAATTTAGTCTGGCTCTCGAGTGTTTGAATTTTTTCAATGTTAATTCAGTAATTTGTGGTTTATGACCGTTACGTTAACGTGTGTTTACGTTCCGAGTAGATCAGGGAGTAGATTGTTAAATATGTGCTGAAATGTCTTATTTTATTGACATTTGTTTGATCTGCCTTGAAAATTCAACCAATCTTATTCTAATCGGATCTCGAGATAAAAATGGAATAATTATTGAAGATAAATTGCAGTATATTCTACCTCAATATGTAAGTATGCATAAACTTAACCCAAAACTATTATATGTATAGGTTTTCATTATTCCAGGAATTCAATTCGGATATTCCAATATACATTTGTGTTGAATGTGGGAATGATTTGAGCTATGATTTTGAATCTAAACAAAAATGCTTACAAAATATAAAAGCATACGAAAAATATGCTCAACAAATAAGCTCGATACATGGTTCTTACAGATATTTATCCGTTATCGTTCGTCATGATTTTGTGTATAAAGAAGCAGGAATGACCAACAAAAATAATTATGATACAAAAGAAGATATCAGCGAACAAGATGGAAACATACAATATAAATCGAGATATAAATTAAAACAACACCGTTCAACATGTACTCGTGAAAAACAATATACTTGTGAGATTTGCAAGAAAGAATTTAGAAATTCTCTAAATTTGAAGCAGCATAAACTCGTACACACTGGTGAAAAACCATTTAGTTGTGAAGTTTGCAACAAATCATTCCGTCAGTCACACTATCTGAAGCAGCATAAACATCTACACACAGGTAATAAACCGTTTAAATGTGAAGTTTGTCAAAAAACATTCAGATATTTGCAAAATTTGAGAGCTCACGAACTTATACACTTAGGTAAAAAATCATTCACTTGTAAGGTCTGCAAAAAATCATTTTTACGTTTTGAAACTTTGAGGCAGCATAAACTTATACACACTGGTGAAAAACCATTTAGTTGTGAAGTTTGCCAAAAAACATTCAGATATTTGCAAAATTTGAGAAGTCATAAACTTGTTCACTCCAGTAAGAAACCATTCACATGTGAGGTTTGCCAAAAATCATTCCGTCGATTGGACAATTTCAAGCAGCATCAACGTCTACATCTTAAAGATGAACCATTCACTTGTGAAGTTTGCAAAAAAATATTCAAACACTCGCATACCTTGAAGCAGCATGAATATATACACACTGGAAAAAAACCGTTTACTTGTGAGGTTTGCAAAAAATCGTTTGTACGTTTTGATGCTTTGAAGTATCATGAACTTCAACACACCGATGGAAAACCATTTACTTGTGAAGTTTGCAAAAAAACATTCAGATATTTGCAAAATTTGAAAAAGCATCAAGTTGTACATTCTGGAAAAAAGCCATATGCTTGTGAGACTTGCAAAACATCATTTACACGTTTGGCTAATTTGAGGCGGCATAAACTTTTGCACACTGGAGAAAAACCATTTAGTTGTGAAGTTTGCAAAGAAACATTTAGGTATTCGCATGATTTCAAGCTTCATAAACTTATGCACACTGGTGAAAGACCATTTACTTGTGAAGTTTGCAAAGAATCATTCATAAGTTTGTATGCTTTAAGGCATCATAAATTTCAACATAACGATGAACGACCATTTATTTGTGAAATTTGCAAAGTATCATTCAGATATAAGCAAGGTTTAAAAAAGCATCAAGTTGTACACTCTGATAAAAAACCATTTACTTGTGAAACCTGCAAGAAATCATTTGCACGTTTGGGTTGCTTAAAGAAGCATAAACTTAGGCACATTGGTAGAAAATATAATTGTGAAGTTTGCAAACGATCTTTTAAATATTTAAAACAAATAAAACAACACCGTTTGAAACATTCTAGAGAAAAACCTTTAAATTGTAACATTTGTAGCACAGCTTTTATTACGCAAAGAAAATTACAACGCCATTTGAGAATTCATTCCAACTATAAATTCAAATGTGAAGAATGTGCCGAAAATTTTCCACAAAAATGTGCTTTGAAAAGACATTTATTTGATCTACACGGCAAGAGAACTACAGTGAAGAATAACACAGGAAAATCATCTGTAAAACTGCAAATTTCCAAAAATAATGAACTATTGAGAATTCACAATGGCACTGTTCCATATTTTTGTAAACACTGTTGTCAATCATTCGAACAGCTAATTCATGTATGTTCGTCTCCAGAAGTCAAAGAATCACAGGAAGAAACTAACAAGCATCATTGAATTATGGGGAAATTTATTGATGCAAGCTAATCTCAAAGACACAGACTTTTTTTCAGATAAAACATTTTTCAAATCGGCTTCTGCAACGGAAATTGAATAAAATTGTGTAATAAAAATGTTTAGATGTTTTTACCGTGAGCCACATTACTCAATAATAACGTATTATTAGAATAATCTTGACATATACTCTTCGTGCTTATGATTGAGTATTATAATATTATTGAAAATTTTATGACTGAAACCAAAGCATTTTTTCTGTATTCCTCATTAAGTATTATGTTTGACGTGGATGGGTTGTTCCTAAAATTTTGTAGTCAGAAATTAAAATAATTGTGTACCTACTCTATATTTCGTTTTTTTTCTTCGTTGACATCTTGATATTGAATGAATTAGTAGTGTTCAACATCAATGATTGATTATAATAGAAAGATCCATTTCACACTCCTAAAAAGAAAAGATTTGGCGGTTCTCAATTTGACATAATTATATCAAAATATTAATTGCTTAGATCCGGTGTTTCAATCACATAATCTTATTTGTAGGCAACGAGTAATTTGACAACAAAAAAATACCATGCCGCTAATTATTAAATCTTGTTTCTGATGACCAAACTAGTCTATACAGACTGGTGCTATTTCCTCCCTTGGACATATTTCATCATGTCGAAAATGAATTCCGTACATCCCAGGAAAAAGTTTCAACATAAAAAAAGTAGAGGATAAAATATTCTTAATTTTTTTGTCAGATTTTCAGCTCCGTAACCTTGAATAATTTTTAACGCCGCTTGCGGATGTTCAAAGATTGGGCTTTATTGCTCGATTATCTGCAAATCCGGAAATGAATATTGTAATAGCGCATATCAAATTTTGATGGAGAACAGCAAAGAAAACGAATTGCCATCACAGGTTGCAGAACACCAATTTAGAAACAAAAAAAAAAAAAAAAAAACGCATTATGACACGCGCCCAAATGACAGTTTTGTTCTAATTAAGAAAAAAATACAGGTTGAACATATAAAAACAAAAATTGTTTCGATTTCGCCGGAAACAAATGTAAAGTCGCTTCTTTAGCAGCATCCAGAACTTTGTTGCCATGCTTTTGCTTGACAGTTGTCAAAACCATCTTTACGTTTTTGCAAGAACACAACCTTGAATAATATTTCTGTAGAAAATTATTTCTATTCTTGGCGTCTTCCATTCAAGTTTTGCCAAGTATACAAAAAATAGCATATTCAACACGTAAGAAAAACGATATTACTTTGCATTTGTGAATTTAATTCATGAGCGAGAGCAACGAACGAGTGAATTGAAACATTTACACTCGCTAGTAAACTCTTACTTTTCTCTACTTGTCAAACAATCTATTATTTTTTCCAGTTATATTTTCCAAAAAAATTCGTTGGGGGCAATAGCGTAGGTGGAGACAAATGCTGTCAAAAAATCAAGCACATAATTCATAAGCATAAACTCTAACTGCTATTGTGTATAGATAATTTTATAATTGAAATATAAGTTTATTTATTTATTCAAATATGTATTATTGTTTTGATTCTTTGACAGCTTTTGTTCTACTGATCTTTATGGATAGCTAATTGTCCTTGTCGCCTTTAGAGCAATAATCTGCGCCAGGTACCGGGAGAGGAATTAATAATAATAATATAATAATATTCATTTATTGACCATTGTCAAAGGTAGGATTCAGCCCCAGGCTTTTCTTCCATCCAAGCAGTACATATTGATATCAATTAATTAGAACAAAAAAACCACATTGTATTATTGTATAGAAGAGATATTTGTATTAAAGCACTGCACGGGCCAAAATTATGAAGCCCGACTATTCTTGAGCCCGGCCCATCCAAGCCCGTTTTAATTGATAGGCCCTCCCGGCTCGGTCCAATTTTTAGAGTAAAAAACCAAAGCCCGGTCCAGCCCGGCCCGTAGAATTTCGAAGCTCAGTTCGATCCAGTCCTTAAAATTTTGAGGCCCAGTCCGGTCCGGCCCATGAAAATTTAAGGCTCGGTCCAGCCCACGGTCTTATACACAGGTCTTGACACTAGCAACCAGTACCATTGTTGCGTAATGTCTCTTATTGAAGCTAAATTTAGTTATCATTTTCTCCGAGAGAGGCTGCTACGATCGAGCAGAGTATGCAAAAAGTTGATCTAGGAAGCAGCGATCATCAGATGAAAAAATATCAAAAAATTATCTGTCACTTTTTTGAATATCATCACTAGAAACGATCTGAGGGTCTATGCTCGGAGTCTATACAGTTTTTTCCTCAGGAATCATCGTAGTATTGTCATAAGACATATCCAACGTTAATTGATCAGGAACAAAATTCGATGGAAAAGCATAATTTTTCAGTCGTGAATGTTTCAAAGAAATCTATAAAAAAAAATGTATTAGACATTTAAATAAGTCACGATATATATGTATGTGTATTTATGATTTATTTACTATACGATTTAATGAAGATTTAATAAAATAGCATTACTCACGTCAACAATTAACTTTCCATCTTGATCAAATTGGCGATAATTTTTGATATCATCGGTTTTGAAATGTCGCTCACAGATGTATTTGGTATATTTTTTAACTTCTTATTACCTGGAATTACAGCTTACCATTTTTCAATTAATTCTTTATTATTCGGGACTTTTGAAACTGAACGTTTCAGTCCAAGATGTTTTCGCCCCATTTTACATCGTGGTACGATGCAACAATTAGGCATATTCAATTAATTATAACTATATAACTAATTCACAGTTAATTACAAGCAAAATCTTAAACTGTTTTTATTGCAGCCAAAGAACAGACAATATTCAAAAAAGTGACAGATAGTTTTTTAATATTTTTTCATCTGATGATCGTAGCAGCCTCTCTCGGAGAAAATAATAACTAAATTTATCTTCAAAGTCATTACGCAACAATGGTACTGGTTGCTAGTGTCAAGACCTGTGTATAAGACCGTGATCCAGCCCGACCCGAAAAATTTCAAGACTCAATTCAGCCGGATCCGAATGTTTTAAAATCATATAAATAGGTATATTTCAATAAGAATAAGAGCAAACCTCTCACATACTTTACTTTTTTTTAAATTGTGCTTTGTTCCTGAGCTTTGTGAATTTTATCTGACTACTTCTTGAGAACGATTGTTGAGCCTTCTTTCGCAGAATGCTCCAATTTACGGCCTAAACATATAACGATGCTTAGGTATATTATACACGTCTTAACACTCCAGCAACTTACAATATTCTAAATTGTAAGTATCTGCATGTGCACATATTCACCTTTTCGAAAGGGTGTTATGTTGGTACTTATGGTAAGTATGTTGGTACTTATGACATATGCGGCTTGTCGGTCTCACCGCTAGCCCCAATATTTATGTCGGACAATATATTTTTTTCATCTTATAATCAAAAATCTTTCGAATCTAAAATTTTGCCAAATGAAAAAGCTGTCGGACTCATCACAATGAAGCCACTCACAAAGTTTCAAGTGAGCGATAATCAACGAAAAATTTATGCCCTATATCACGAACTAATAGGGAAAGCATTGATTCGTTGACAGTTCGAGATTTTGATGAATCTTCATGTTTTAGACCCTACTGAACCCAAAAAATATGATTTTAAGAAAAGTTGGTCTGTCCAGGGTGTATACCAAACCTGGAAAACCTGGAAATATCAGGGAACTTAGATCAATTGGAAATGTCATGGAAACGTCAGGAAATTCCTGTTATTTGTCTGGAAAAAATGAATTATAGGATATTTATACATTAATAATAAAAATACATGAAATTTTCACTCTGTAAAATATTAGTGCCATCTGTCGTATGAACCACAGTGACACAGTTAATACAGTGAATGATTTATGTTGTAATTCTGTGCAAATCCATGAGTTTAACAGATCTAAAAATCCATAAAAAAATATTAAGGCGCATTTACTTTTGTTAATTAATATAAATTCGTTCGTAAGGATATCAAGTTCATTGCATATATTTTAATATCTATCAAACTTTTTGAATTTTACTGTCTGGAATTTTATTAAAAATAACCTGGAAAACCTGGAAATGTCAGGGAATTTTCATCAGATTTTTTGGTATACACCCTGTCTGTCGGTCTGTCTGGAAGCACGATAACTTGAAAACGCGTACGAATTTTTGACTGAAATTTCATATTCAAGTTTTTGATCAAAAAGCTAGGCTCAATTTCAGTGGTACCAAAACTTTATTGATGGATCTTTTTAGTTTTTCGGGTTTATTTTTTAAACGGTTGTATAAATAGCTAATAAAATTATAATGTGGAGTTAGAATTATTATCATATATAATATCATAAGTGGTTAAATTTTACCGGAAAATTTTTTAGGTTGTTACAAGAGCTTGTTGCTTAGCAATTTATTGAGTGATATTGACAAAAAAATCACGAGCTGTCAAGCGAGTGATTTTTGATCAATATCACGAAATAAATTGGTAGCAAGCTCTCGTAACAATCTAAAAATTTTGCCAGGTTAAATTTAATCACGGATGGTATTCGGGAGATTATTTTTTCCCATCCAAATTCATCAATATATTCAAGAGACTCGACTCTGAATCTGCTCATTTTCACATTCAATCTGTCTGTCAATTTGACAGATGCTGAATCAACGCGGCTGAATATTCTTTGTTTTGTATATATAACCAACAGACAAAATTTTCAAAAAATTTCCACTCGAAAACTGTGTAGGTTGTACCACGTGACGTCGAATGGTGCAATTCTATTGGTCGAAATTTGGATGGTAAAAATAATCACTCATATTTTAACATCACATGCAAACGTTCCTCAATTGATTTTTTTTAAATAAGTACTCAGGGTATCTATTCTATAACTTTTCACGACTTATCACCCACTTGGGATGATATATTAATGACGTCATATCCCCTTCCACCGTTGAAGCATCTGAAGGTACTCGTCTAGTAACTTTAACTTGCTTAAGTTTCTGGTTCTATTTATTTATGTTGGTACACCATAGTTTGGAAATTTGTCAGATTTAATAATAATTCATTTTTACAGTATTAATGCCCCATTCACAGCGCGAAATTTGGTGAAATTCCAAATACGAAATTTCAACTGTTGAAATTTGTCCGTTCACAGCCTGAAATTTAGACACCGAAATTAGTGACTAGCGACAGCTGTAGGCTTAATTTCGAAGTAGTTTTGAAGCTTGAATCAGCCATTTATACTGTTTGTGTATTTTGTTTATATTCAAATTGATATTATAAATATGATAACTGGGGAAGAATTATTACATTTAATTTCTTGTTATCCTTTTTTATGATAGGAGAAATATAAATTTCAAGAATTATCGTGTGGAAACCACTAAAAATTAGAAATCTTCAAGTACTGCCTCCAATCAAGATAACTTATTTGAAAAAGATAAAAATTAACTACAAACAAAAATCGCACACAAATAATCAAACGTCAAATGAAATAAGAGTTCATTCAAAACACATATTCTTCTTCATTATTTTTGTAGAACGCAACCTAAATTACAAGAAAAGTTTGGAGCTTGCAAGGTTTGGTCAAAATGGAATTTATATGCACCAAATTTCAGCGCTGTGAACGCTACTACGGCTTTCCCATATACCAAGCTTTACGAATTTCGACGAATTTCGCCGAATTTCAGGCTGTGAATGGGACATTATCAATGAGAATTAAAATCTGACTGCATAATATTGAATATTACAGTTATTGAAATTTAACCTACTACATTTTTAACGTAAATAAGATTTCAAATTAATATTTGCTTCAAATCATGATGAATTTTCATCTTATGGTTGGTTCATGCACAAGAATTTTGTGTACTTTAGCCCACAACTAAAAATCAGATCCATTTAAAAATAAAATATGAAACACCATAACCTGAAACGTCAAAGTATCACCGGTGATAAGTTTCTACCACCACCTCTTTGCTGGGTGATTAGGGGCCAGTTTCACCAAAGCCAGTTAAATTTATCCAGAGGTTATTTTATACGAAAACTATTGTTGATACAATTGTAACTATAGTTACTAACTCAAAATAACCTCTGGATAAATTTAACTGACTTTGGTGAAACCGGGCCTAGGTGATACATATTTCACTACGTATGACGTCACAGAGCATAGTTCGGCAAAAGCGCCGCTAGACGGCAGTCCAAAATATATCACCCGTTTGCGTATCACCGGTGAAAAAAGTTATAGAATAGGCTCTTTGCGAATAGATTGCAGCGCCAGTAGTGGTTAATTTTGACAATACTACCAGGAAAACAAAACGTTATCATTGTACATGATTTCAGAATATATGTACCAAATTTAAATTATAAAGCAATTTATAAGCCAGTTTAACAGTAAATTGAAATATTACGTGTTGGTTATACAAATTGTTGCGCTTCAAACTGTAAAACAGTTACGGAAATACAAAAAAACATAAACATTTCTACAAGTTTCCATCCAGAGAACATGAAATAGGAATGGGAAAAAATGGATTCAGGCTATTAAACGAGTAAAAAAAGTGAAAAGAAGTCAATAATAATTATAGAATATGTATTAAATGTAGAAATTACTTGATGAAACTAGAAAATTTATGTAAGAAGTTAGGTTAAACCATTGTAAGCTATAGCAATTTTGTGTGTATTATTTTTATGTATCGGATAAGTTTTTGGAAATTCATGCAAAATATTTCGCGTTTCATCAACATAAGGCAATGTGAAAAAATATACTTTCATATGACATGTTTTGATCCGTTTGACAGACATTCAGCAGCCTATAATTAATTACTTCAAAATAACATATCTTACTTCGATAAAAACTTTAAACGGACAAGAATTAATCGACATTTGCTCTACAACAAGCGCGGAAATCAAACTCTTATCCAAAAACAGTTTTTCTTCAACATTAAATACATGCTTACTTTTTGCACTAATTTTCCTCTTTCTAATATTGTACTCCGGATACAACCAGGTTATATGAATTGGAATCCTGTTCCTATTATAGCTCCATTAGTCATCATTCACTTGTGTTTTTAAACTTATTTCAAGCTTCAATATAAACTTTTTAGCTTTTATTCACTTATTCCACGTAATGACAAATCAAATTTTTTCCTGCAGCTACTTTCAAAATTAAACACTCCAAGCGCTAGTGTCGCTCTCCAACGTTTGCGCAAAGAGCCTATAGGGGCCCTGGCTCTATCGTGTTTGGCATCAAATTAAACGATTGTCAATTGTTTCTTTCACAAATCATTTAAATGATGTCTAGTTTGGTATCAATTTTAAGCTCTCGGGGAGATAAGCTTAGTAAACATCAAAAATAAATAATTAAGTAGTGGAATCCACGATCACATCTTCAAATTACATTTCCGGCGATCAAATGTCGAAACTGTATGATTCGATGAATCAAAGACCCCGAAAATCTAGAAAAGGATACTTCATTTTCAAAAATACTTATTTCATGTAAGGACTAAAAAATAACCGCCATCTGTATCAGCTGTCTATGTAGATCAGTGATTTGTCCCTACCTGCGCTATACTGCCCCTAGCGGATTTTTTGTAAAGTGCGCCTGGAAAAAAGGCTAGTTTGATTGAAGATCGAGCAGTTATATTTACATACTAATATGTGAGAAAATAGTCACCAAAATGCACACATCCGGTATCTTTATTCATTTTAAATGATAATTGAATTCTTCCAAAAAAATCTTACTGTCATTATAGCAACGAAAGTTCCATCCTGCCATTTTCCTTCAGGACACGTGAACCTTATTCCAACTTCAGGGTACAGTGATTTCCATTCTAAGAGATGATGTACAAGATGCCAATATTGGATAGCATACGGCCAGCGATATTTGAAAATATCTCGAAGAGAGGGTAGATCTTCATCAGGAACTGTTTGCAGGATATCATCCGTTATTTCATGATGAAGAAGATACTGTAAAAATAACATACAAAATTATTATCAAAAATGATCTCAACTTATTTTATTCACTAGTAATATTTGATTTATTTAGACGTAATTTTTGCTTGACCGATTATTTATAAAGTCCATATAAATTAATCAGTTTGATATTTCGTAGCTCAAGGAGTTCCTAAGGAGCATTCATGAATTTGGACCTCAGCGTAAATATTTGGAAAATTTTTTAATTTGACATTTTGAAATGCAATTTTATTTATGAGCTCTTGATGCATTGTCACCGTGTTGATTGAACCAAATGAAATTAACGTGAGAATTTCTCGTGTAAATACAAGAAGTTGAAGCTAAAAGGAACAAGAGTTAACAAAAGTAAAGAAACTAATTAATAAGAGAAATAGTAATGAGTGTTAATAGAATTGATTCCATCCAATTGCATAGTAAGCAGTTTTTAGTTCAGATCTTCCATCATTTTAATAATTAATGAAAAAAAGTTGCTATGGGATACATAATAAAAACTTACATGATAATTGTCACCAGCAGACATTATGTGTAGGTACAATACCACGTGTTCACTCTCTACTAACTTGATAATATTAGATTCAAGGATTAACTTGACTGAGTTTATTTATAGCTCCACTATTTTAACCTTATCTCATATAGATGTGCACTGTTTTGTTTTCCTTATCATAATTCATTAGAAAAGATAACATGCTAAAAAGATTTGCAAAAAAATACTACAAATGGGAACGCACAACTCTTCATAAAATAATTTACCATACCATAAAATTGAGTATCCTTAAACGTTCCATAAAATAGAAGAAATTTAACTATGAAAAACATGAAATAAATAAAACTATTTCAAGAAGTAATGTAAAGCGCAAGAAGATTCTTAAATCATAAGTTTTGACATATTCAATAAATAATTTCTGTTTAGTTTTCTCGTCATACAAACAAATCTTTACTTCCGGTTGTTGAAAAATATTTTTCAATATTCTGACTTCTGGTTTAGCTGCGGGCATGATCCATAATTCTGCCAAATGCTAAATTGAGATTGACTTTCAAATCATATCTTGGATATTTTTCATGTTTAAATCTTCAGTTTGAATAACTCTTTTGGAAAACCTTTCACCGACCCTGCCCATTTTTTTAAAATAATAAATAATTGAGTTGAATGGGCACTTGAATCATCATTATCTCAAAAAATGATTACAATTGATTAATAATTACAGCTTATTCAACAAAGCGAACAAGGAAGAAGCTATACATTACTGAATAACAATTTTATTATAACCGACAACCTTGCTGCTACATCCTCCTCTCAAAAACATCTTCATCTTTCAAACATTTGACAACACTCATGTTTAAAAATAATCTGATTTGCATTTGAAAAAATTTTCGAATGCAAATTTTATAAAAAATCTTCGTATGATAGTCATGCATGTTATCTCAAAACATAGATGTTATTTTAAATGTTGGATTTTAATATTAATGTTGAAGACAATCATGAATAATACGGAAAATGTTATGAGTCCTTTATCGAGATAATCATTTATCTTTATTTGTTGGAGCTCTAAGTTTTATGTTATTCTAAATTTAGTAATTTGTTAGGTTTGTTCAATGTTCTTGTCATTTAAATTTCAAGGAGACCTGTCACTAAAGTTGTTAGAAATAATATCATAAATCTTATATACAAGCGAAGATTGACTTCCGAAGGATTGCTGAAAAAATATTTCATGAACTGGTAATTGTATCATATTTCAACTCGTTGTACTGTAGTAACCTAACATCGCACGGAAACAAGTGAGATATATTTACGTATCCAACATTTATCTGCTTCTGTTAAAGTCATCACGCTTTTTTTCTTTATAATTAAATAAAATTCACATTAATATTTTGAAAAATGTTTGAAGAGGTGCAAGACAATGTGCTTGCTATAAATTTCTTTATTAACCCTGCAAAAAAAAGGAATAAGGTTTTGATTGACCATCCGCTATATTTCTTTGACCAGTGGACTATCCCCAAAATTAAGAAATTTTCAGTTTGTTCCAATAAAGATGTAATCAATGTTATCAAAGATTAAAAAGTTTTTATATAGCTCAAAGAAGATTACCTACTGTTCAGAGAGTAAAACCATTAATGTATTTTATTCCTGTATTAGTTTTAGGTTCACTGGAAACATTTACTCCAGTTTAGAGCCACTGACATTGAGTAGTAGAAATTTTCAATTTGTCTATGCCAGTGTAAGATATATTTCTTAGGACAATAACAGTTTTATCCTTTGTTGTATTTAACCCTCATCCTATTATTTTAATGTTTAACATATTTAACTTTGCCCTACATAAATTTTGCTTTGGAAATGTCCCATTATCTAATATTCCCTTCTGTGAACTTGACCACCCAAAGGTCGAGGCCACCCTCATATTCCCTTCTGTGAACTTGACCACCCAAAAAATAAAAGCCACCCCTATTTCACTTTGAATCCTCCAATAATATTCAGTTTTTCCCTTCCAATATTTTTGATTTGTTAAATATGTAAAGTTAAGTTTAGATTTAAGTGATTGAAGGAACTGTTGTTCAACCAGCTCACCGAGCACTTCACTTAAACCGTTTTTGTTTATCAACCAGGTCTTCGAGCAATTTACCTTTAAATCGTTATAATCAAGCTCTTCAAGCAAACTAATTTGATTGTATTGTTAGTTGTTAGAATAAATATTGATAAAACTTTAATTAGGTGTATCAAATTCACAAGTTATTGAAGTGACTTATCCCTTCACAAGTTTTCGCTTTCCAATAACGCGTGATTAAACACCTACGTTGGATAAACCATTTTTACTTATACAAAGTACGAGGAAGTATTGTGAAACCGACAAAATTCACGTATCGAGATTTTGATGGATATATCCGTTTTGAGCATCTCTGAATCCATTTTGACCAAATGCATTTTCCGAGTGAATCAAAAGGAATAATTCTAAATGTGTATCATACTTTGGAAGAAGAAGGCGAAGACTTTCCGATAAAAACTGCACATTTAAGAATTTAAGAAAAGTGCCACATTTTTAAAATGACAGGATACATAAAATATTTTGATACGTCCCTGTTTTTCTACCTGTTTTATATTAGGATAATCCTGTACTAATGATATGGTAAGTGCCCTGCCTTATAAGTCGACTCACTATAATTTTGCAAGAGGTATACGAGTAAGTCATGTGATGTCCACGTCAGATTCTTGTTTTTAGGATGTTTGAGTTTTCTATACTAGGCCAAAAACCTATCGATATCCTCATATACATTTTTAGCGCATTTTTACAAAAAAAATACGCTATTATATTCACTTTGGCTGTCTGGCTGGCCAGCTGGCTGGCTGGCGTGACGCTGAGATCTCAGCAACTACAGCACTTATAGACTTTAAACAGGTACTAAATGAAAGATGCTGATTTTTAGATTTGCACAAACTGTTAGATTTTCTTATTCATACACCCAGTTTTGGGTGAAAATTGAAACAAAAATTGAAATGGTAATTACTGCTGAACTATGCATAGTTGAAATCTGAAAATTGCTGCACAAAATGAGCAACATATCAGTAACTGAATTTTATACCCGTTTTAGAGTAGAAACTATTTATTTCAATATCTCGCGAGTTACACAAGATATTGACATGCGGTTTCCGATGTTATTAGTATCACAATGAGTTTGACTTTTGTTTTTACGATCAATTATTTTCTTGAAGCTGTAGCTTTGGAGGTAATTTTCAGAGATTTTTTTATATACCTTTAATGAAGATCAAATTATCATGACCTCTCGTCAGTCAATAACTAAACATTAAAGATTAAAAGGTATTTTTGAGTTTGTACGTGCTCAAATTATGCATCTTTCAAATAGTCAACTTGAAACTGGTACTAAATGAAAGCTGCTGTTTCGTAGGTTTACCTAAGCTCAGTGATTGTGGGAGATGGTAATTTGCGAAATCTCTGAAATACAAAGCAATCATAAGCTGTCAAAAATGTGCTTTCATCATCAAGATGATTCTTCAATTTTTATAAATAAGAAAAGAACCATTCAAGTCAGAATATATAAAGATCGTCTAAGAATGAGAGAGAGTAATAAATCAAAATTTGTCAGAGTGGTATTGAATTTTTGTCAGCTATGCGACGAATAATTCGACAAGAATTTTTTAAAGCACATTTTTGCAAGAAAAAATACGCTATTATATTCACTTTGGCTGTCTGGCTAAATGGCGTGACGATGAGTTCTCAGCAACTACAGCACTTATAGACTTGAAACTGGTACTAAATGAAAGCTACTATTTCGTAGATTTACATAAACTGCTTGATTTTTTTATTCATGCACCCAGTTTTCAAAAAGTAATTACTGCTGAACTATTCATAATTGACATTTGAAAATTGCTGTATAGAATGAGCAACATGTCAGTAATTAAATTTTATACCTTAAATCTCTAACTGATATGGGCTAGCACCCATTTTGGGGTAGAAACTATTGATCTCAATATCTCGCGAGTTACACAAGATATCAACATGCGGTTTTCGATGTTAGTATCAGAATGAATTGAACTTTTGTTTTTTTTTTCGATCAATTTAGGCCAATACATGACCACTCGATACTAATTTTTTTAAATCAGTAGTTTCGAACTTCCATGAATATCAAGTTATTATTTTAGGATACAGCACAGATATAGATGTATACATAATGTAATGTTTATTGCTTGATCAAATAGTTTGTAATTGAATAAAAATCACTACTTAATAATTTGAAATGAAATAAAAGTTTTATTATTCTTAATATCACTAATAACACTATATTTATTTATTTATCACTTAATTCTAACT
This sequence comes from Dromius quadrimaculatus, assembly GCA_963989225.1. Taxonomy (NCBI): domain Eukaryota; kingdom Metazoa; phylum Arthropoda; class Insecta; order Coleoptera; family Carabidae; genus Dromius; species Dromius quadrimaculatus. The sequence continues at coordinate 9,582,780 of OZ022325.1, read as the reverse complement.
TAAACAAAGTCGCAGATATTTATATTTCACTATTTATATACACTAAATACTTCACTGTTCGATATTCACTGTTCTAGCCTTGCACTTCACTACTAGTCAAGTCTTTGGCTTGCCTTTATATAGAAATATCCATTTCTCGAATGTACTACTTCTAGAATTTTCTACTTCTCGAATATTGCTAGAGGCTTTCATCGGGAGGGGAGATGTGATGCGACGCGGCGCGGCGTAACGAGGACGAAATGCTCCACCCATACGAGCTTCTTCACTCTCGCACGTTACAATAATTTCCTACAAACTTTACAAAAATAGTTGTAATAGCATAATTTAAGGATGAAATATATTACGAAATTTTGAGAGCCAATGATCCAATATTTTAATCAATCAAATATCATATTGTATCAGTCTTTATGTTTTATTAAGAATAAGCGTTATATTTCTTAGTGACTCCTAGTTTGTCTGTCTTTTTTTCTCAAGTCTTTTTATAGGTTTCATTCAAACAGACTTTGAGAAAAAAGACAGGTCTTGTGACTCGGGAAAGTATAACTGCGACATAGGATAAATTTATCAATTATGAACAAACCAATAAATCAATTGCAAACCCACAAAGGAACAAAAACTTGGAATCCGATATTTGACTATTTGAAAATAGCCTCTGATAGTATCAATATCGATTTTCTAACAAGACAATCCATTTATTTTAAATAATCATTGACTTTCCTCTATGCTTCATTCTCTTCACTTTTGTCTGTTTTGCTACTTCTTGCTGTCTCAATCGAAAATCCATTAATTTCAACCCATGAAAAACATATTTTGCATTTTTGAACTGCTTCTTTTTCCATGATACATTTTTCATACTTTTTGGCTCTCTCCCTCTGTACGTGTAATGTAAATATGGACAGCTTCTATTTATTAATACTAATAAATAATTTTTCTCTATAATATCAGTTTTCACTTCTCAATAGTCAAATAAAAAATTAACATAAAATGAATTTCATAATGGAGTTTAATTATGTCGCACGCAACAGCCGAAAAGTACCAATAATTTATGATATTGCGTGACTTTTTCGTTGACAAATCGAATTCCAGCTCTGGTCATTTGTCCAAGCAAGGTGCTTCGCAAATTTGACCTATGACACGATAATAGATAGTGTTCAATAATGACCTCCATAGGTAATAGGCAAAATAAGTGACGCGTAAGGACGTTTTTCCTATCTAATTTTTTTTGGAATTTGAAGAATTCTTGTTAACCTAAAAATGAAATTAATTGCCTGGGCATGAATTTTTCTATTTTTGTATTAATTATTATAGTATGTGGATGAGCGTCATTTTTTATTAACAATTGAAATATTGTTTTTGATCAATAAAAAAAAAATTGCAAATATATAAAGTAGAATGAGTCAATGGTTTTTATAATTTTCCGCTAATAAACCGTAAAATATTTTATTACTTATATTAAATACTGCATTCTAATAAATATATTATGGTATTAGCATAATTAAATAATAAGTGAAATTCAATTAGCGATTAAACATATCAATTAATTTGAATTTTTATTGATTTTCGTAATTTATTGATTATATTCCGAGCAGCAGTTTTGATGTAAGTATTTTTCTCTCTAACTTATTGTGATTGATAAATTTATGCACAGGTTACCGTACAAAGATACTTGATTGAAGTCGCACAATTCACTGGCCAATCAGAATTGTTGCCAAGCGAGAGTGGACCAATCGAATACAATTTTTCTCTGCTGCGCGACAATAAAATCAAGCAACAATGAATTATCATTCACATTTTTAGCAGCTGACACCAATAAAATTTTGTTATGTTCGTGAAGTTCATAATTATTCTGAAAAATATTGGGCCATAATTTTATTTCTATAATTTATAGTTTTCTATAAAAAAAAAACTGGTCATTTTACTTTAGTTTGAAAGCATTGTAATATTTAATTATGACTCAAATATATTACTTTTTTCAAATTGAATTAATTTGTTATAATTTTGTATAAAGACAACATCAAATTGCAAAATGAGGAAATGCATCTGAATTATCATCATTCACGATCCACAAAATTATAACCTTTAAGAAATTAAATATTTTCTTTTTATTTCTTCACTTAAATTACAATAGAAATTTTTGTTTCATCTCTTTGTGGAATAAAAACATAAAATAAGACCGTGCTCTTGTAGCCTCGTCATGCTGACATTTATAATTATTGAATAAACTCCAATACACAGAAATGAAAAAAGTTACAACTTTCATCATTGTGATTCGATTGGACTTTAGGAGATAGTTTTTTGAAGGCCAAGCTTTTCTCGGAACAGTTCTGAACCCATATTTTTCTCCATAGCTACAATCGTTATTGAACATAACAACAAAGATTTATGTAAATCTTAGGTATTTTTACAATAAGCGTAACATAATAATTATGATTTTAGGTCTTTTTTACATAGGTTGGCATAATTTAGGGTGTTTCTTTATTTATAAATAAATGTGACTTGAATGATGCTAGAAACAGGGCATGAACTTTTTGATTATAGTTTATTTCAGTCAAGAACAATCCAAAGGCTCTTATGGGACTAAGATTTAAGCCTTCTGATTGGCCGAAATGCGAACACGATTCACTTACATCAAACGCAGGATTTAAAACAAGTTTGCTGAAAATAAATTAAAGGGATAAATACAACAAGCATATTCACATATTATATAATATTTATGATAAATTGATGAACGACTGTCTGATGATGCAAGTGACAGATAGCCAAGTGCAATTTTTGTACTAATGTGATATTGGCTCGCATTCTGGCCAATCAGAAGGCTTAAATCGTAATCCCATAAAAACTTTCAGGCCATTCTTATCTATAATGAAATATTAGTTTATTATATTATTAATATCAAAACAAATAAGAAACAAAATTAAAATAACTTATTGGATTACTAATAATGCTTCTTCAATTTTCTTTGAATGATTTTCTTTTCTCATTACATTTTTATAACTTTTTTTCTAAGCACGACCATTGTAATCTTATGAGTCAATCTTACGGTTATGGTATTTCTTACGTTCATGCACTTCGCACTAATCGTGTGTTCGTATTTTCCTCTCTCAGTCATTAATTAAGAATCAAGTACTTCACTTTCCTTATGCGTTCGTGTCTGCGGCATGTTTTTCTTAATCTCAGTCGTCGTTATAGGACTCAGGCACTTCGTACCGCTCGTGCGTTCGTTTCTACATATATGTGGCAAGTTTTTCTTATTATCACTCATTGCTTCATGCATTTCGTTTCATAATATTACGAAATTGAACCAAGTATAACTCCAAAATGTTTTAAAATCACTTATTTTAAATTAAACCTATCTGAAAAGCTTACAAAATTAATGTTAATTCATAAGTATTATTTTAGCTTCCTGAATTCGATATGAAATCTGAACATGTTACCACGTTATAATTCGTATGGAAATCTTGTCTCCCTTTTCTGCAATTTTACGTCACAAAATTTCGGAATAACCAAGAGACAAGGAAATTTTTTGAATATTATGATGATGACTAATGTCAACTCCTACAGACTATAAAAGATGCTAAATGTAGTTGGCAGCCGGATAATAGAAGAATAACTTTTTTGGAGTTTCGAAGAATATTAAAATTTTGTTTTTTATTAAAATATTCAGATGGATTTGCATAATTAGAATAGAATCCTGTCGGTATTCGTCAATGGTTTTCAAGATAGATTTTTTCCATAGCAAAAAAGAGTATAGAATTTTATATTGTCTAAATACTGAGACAAGTCTGACCAAATTCGACATAAAAAATAAATATTTAGACAAAATTCAAGTCCAACAACCATGCATTCTGTTTGTATTTATTTTTATACTGAACATGTGATAAAGTATTTAGTCGTTAGTTAGTTCTTCGAAGCATATCAACTTTACGTTGATAGATAAGAGTGCAGACATCGATTTAATACAGCAAGCCTAGTAGACTAGTAAATTGCAATAAAAAATTATAACTTGATCGCTTTCAGTCTGCAAGTGAAATTGATCAGTATTCATGTTAAAGTTTGCACGCATAAACGAGACGTAGGACAAAATTTGAATTATGTTTTACATCTTTGAATAATATGCACATCGTCGACGTCTGTAACTTTCTCCGAATCATCTTTAAAGGAACAAACTTGTCATCTGTATTGTTTGCAGACGGTTAATAATCACTTTTTTTCATCCATTTCCTTTTACGTCTTGTGTATAAGAGCTTGAAACCGACCTAAATTTGCAGACTGTAAGCGAACAGTCATGATTTTCTGTCACCCTCTTGTAGCTTACAGAAAGAACGACCTTTGAATCGTTATTTTATTATATGTACTATTTTAAGCTACAGATATGCTTTTGAATCAAATAAGGATGTTTAAAAGCAGAATATCATTCTAAATACATTTTTAATCTTGCATTTTTGGTTTAAAATTAATAGGTGAAGAAATTGCTTAAATTTATGATTGGGTAAATTGAATTATGGATGAATCAATTAACAGAATCAGTCATAAGATTTTAAACTGGAACATGCTTTGTGATTCATATTATTGTAGTCCAACTATTAGGGACGCATTGAGTTTTACAACTGCAAGATTAATGAAAGGCGGTCATCACCCTATATACTAATCAACATATTATATAAAACCTGCTGTAATGAATTTTTAATTTTGTTTGTATTATTAATTTATTGAATATTCGTCCCCCGTAGCTTAGACAGTCATTAAAAATCTATAAACACAAGAAAATCGTCATCGCCTACTTCATAATTCCAAATTCGCTATTAATAAATTTCACTATCATTTTTCAAGGTCAATGAAAGATGAAAGTTGCATAATATGATGATGATCTTGAGAGAGGAAGTTTGTTGGCTCTTGAGGAGATTTGATTCTTGGTGGGGATTAAGTGGAAGATGTATATAACTGAAGTTGATGAATACGGACCTGATTTTTGTGCGAGTGGTGTGTTATGTGTGTGCCGATAATGTGGAATATATTGTTTATGGGTAAGACGATGAATTGTTTGTAATTCTAGATAGAAAAAAATTCGTTATGCTTCAAATAAAAACGTTTTATTACTGGAAGACAAGCTTTCATAATTATTGATATTTTTTATATTATTTATTATTAACAGAATAATTTAACTTTCGGATCGCATTTTCAAAGTAGTTAGATTCGTAATAGTCAGATGTGTTCAAAAAAGTGAGAGATATTTAAACTTTGGGCTACGATCCCTAATAAAAATTACGGAGTCCTTACGGAATCACTCGTTCGTCTTATTCGTCTTAAATTGATTCGGGATGGATACAGTGATTGAGCTGGAATTATGGCACTGCCAATATTTCAACTGTAAAAAACTATTCAATAACTTAGGCGAAGCAAAGTATCGCAATCTAGAGAATTTTTTTGTGCAAACGTGTAAAAAATCGTTTCCCACCTTATGAGATATATTCTTGGAAAATATATTGAAAATATGATTTTTCATATTTATTATACTTATCCGAGTTCCCCGAAAAAGTAAAGGAATAGTAATTTATGCAAAAAGTATGTGAATAAAGGTATTATGACATGAAACGGGGCTTTCCAAGTCTCAAAAATTATTGTTCGAACGTCATAATGTTTTTTGAAATGTTGTATATAAGGGTTTTCCTACAACATTCAACTAATATTTTGGCAAATCTAAAGTACACAGCAAGAAAGTATAAAGTACATTCGAACTTCACAAATAACCTAACAAATGGATCAGTGACAAGTGCTGTGCTCAGTGCTACCAAAATGAGTTTACCAAAAGATTAAATTCATCGTTTGCGATGTGTATTCCACCAAGCTCAGGATAGGCCGTGGAAAAAATATTTTATCGTTGATCCAATTTTAACTAATTATTTTCAACATTGAGAAAATTAATGCATGATTATTTATTGAAGTCTGATTGTCAGTGAAGACTGGAAATGAAAGAAAATTGGTAAAAAACATTTGTGCGCGTTGGGAGATGATCGCGAAAGGCAGCTGGAGGCACAATGCAATGGACATTTAATAAATCGCAACAAATATTTTATTAACACCTGGTTTTCCATTCTACATGCATCTACTGTTACAGAAAATCATGTATTTTTGAAATTTATTCTAATATTAATAAGCGTGCTACAATAATATTGCCCTAATCTTATTCCAAAATGAAAAATATTCCTTTCTTTTTAAAACTTGTTTACAACATGAAAAACAATTGTAATTAAAATATAGTAAATGACTGTAATTCGCGTGAACTTCAAAAATATTCTTACAGTTATCTGTAATTATTAACATTTGAGTATTATTGCACTATTGCTGTAACGAATTCTGCATTCAAATGCAATTTATGTTGCATAACCAGAAAATTATTTTCTATTTTAACCTTTTCTGTATAAACCACGCAAAATTAACGAGATGTTTGAATGATGATCAATGACAGATGATTATACTATATATAAGCTAAATTTCCAAATCTGTTACGATTAGTTAAATTTAAATGATAAATAATAATTATATTGTTCATTCTATGAAGAATTCTTATTGTTCTTCCACTTAAATATGAATTAGGCCTCAGTTATTTATATTTTCTAATCTGTAAAACTGCAAGTGATAGTGAATTTAACTTACGCCTGAGTCTGGGGATTTACCAATGAGGAGCGGTAAGATTTCCTAAGGAAAATATCATATTATTATTGAGTTGCCATTAAAAAGAAAACAAAACATAAATAACTTAAACCTCGTCTATTAATCTTCAAAGTTTTCTTCAAACCCAATTTCTAGCTCTGCTCACTAATCGTTGATAAAATAAAAATATTCTTGGAAAACTTGAGATTCATTGAAATAGGGATTTTGTAGGAACATACACATCAAGAGAGAGACAGATTTGATTCTTTCTGAGATCTTATCTACTAGCCAAAAATAGCATTTATTCAACATCTATTCATTATTAGTTTGTTACTTTAGTCATTTGATATTAGTCACTCGGAGAAGGATTAATAGAGGAATCACGGAAAATAGTAAAATACCATAAAAAACATTTAATGGCTGCTTTGTTATTTCTATGTTTTACTAGTAGCATTAAAATGTCTTGACAGTATCAAATCATAAATCAACATATGAAAACCATTCAAGATGTTCTAAAAGAGGACATTCCACATTTGTACAATAAATTACTATTATCAAACAGAAGAATTTAAGAATCATTGAAGATTGGAAACTCATAATGACTTTTGAACCCTAACTTCTATTCTTTTTCTTTTCAACTCCAAAAGATAAATTCGCTAGCATTTGTGGTGAAGAATGAACTATTACTGGTCTTCGTGATTTGATAATAAATAGAACTTTCTTTTTTCAACACAATATTGTTTATTATATCAAATGCTGTGACGCAAAGGTGAAACAGCCATTTATAAATGTCTTTATCTACAACGGTATAAGTATGGGTACATTATGTATTTAATTTCAAAAACCTAACGCTATCCATTATGCCACACTGTTGTATAAAAACAAGCGTTCTTACTGCTGTAATTTATTGGTAAATAGATCAAATTACTTTGCCGTCAGAGTAGCCTACCACAATTTATCAAATTAATTAGATTTTTTACCTTTGCTAAGACTTTTCTTTTCAACCATAATATATACTTTGAATTTTCATGAGAGATTTTGACGTTTTTACTTCCTCAACCTATATAATACGGGAAGTATTGTAATCGTGGTTTTTTGAGAGTTCGATAAATCTTCTCGTTTTAGACCCTGCTGAACCCAAAAATATAATTTAAAAAAAAGTCGATCTGTAGCACGGTAACTTGAGAACGCTTTTGAATTTTCGATTGAAATTCTTCAGAAGGCTAGGTCCAAGCTCGTAGATGAGCTTTTTTCAATCAGTGATAGAAAAATTTATTGATGAGCTTTTCAGTTTTTTGCGTTTATTTTATAAACGGTAGTATTTATCATAAAATATGAAATAACTGAAATTGATCCCCTAACAATTTGGTACAATATTCATCTAAAACATTTTTTTAAATTATTGGCGGTTCATTTGTTATTAGTGTGGTTCTTATTAAATAAGCCAAAAGTGAACTGTATCTCTTTTACGATATTTATTATTATTAACTATCGAAACAGAATATCCAAAATGGGGCGAATCCCTATTATGGATATAATATGCAAGAGAAAGAAATCGGCAATGACAAAAAAAAATAATTTATTACCTATTTAATCCGTAAATTTCGACTCTATTCTTGAGATCAGGTTAACAAAAGCGATCCAAATCAAATTACGGCGCATTTCAAGATTTATTTTTTTCTAAAAGGAACCAAGTTCTTCACCATCCAATTTTGCAAGTTACGGCCAAATTTCTTTCTTGATTTTGAGTTCCATGCAGTGAATCCGACTTGATTCACTGCTTATTATTTCTTTCCACTAGTAGAAATACACAAATAACGCAGTCCGACGATTTACATTGCTTTGTTTTACAAGTTACCTCGGTTAGTTACGTTACCATTGTTAAATTTTATGTTTTTTGTAAATGTTTTGATCCAAAAATATTCAAAATCCAAAACACCCTATCTAGATTCATGAAGGCAATAAACCTTCCATTCACCGGCCTCAACAGTTATTATTGAAATTTGAATAATTATAATTTTTTTTTCTGAAGCAAAGAAATAATGAAAATCATGATGTGAAGTTAGAATTATTATTACTTATATTTGGACATTGCAAAGCATTGAAGAAAAGCTTGAAATTAGCTTTTTGCCATATTAAACATGTTGAAGAATATGTTGCTGACAATATTGACAACAAGATTATTGCGAAGTGCATCTGACAAATTTCTATCATTGAAACACCTTACGAATTAGAGATAGGGGTAAATTCATGAATCCCAAATCTATGATAATTTTTTTCAATTTCACAATTGAATTACAAACATATTTGTTATTCACTCGTTTTTTAATGTTATAATTCCGTACAGGAAATCTATAAAACTATATTTTACTTGAATCATCCTTAAAACAATAGCCTGAAACACAACAAGCGTTTTTCTATGTTTTATTTGCAATTATTTCCACTTTTAAACTACAATGCTCATAGACCGCGGTATAGAACCTCTTTCTCCGGATTATTAACACTCTTTTGAAACTTTGTGAGTAGCTTCATTTTGATGAATCCGAAAACTTTTTTATCTGCGAAAATCTTTGAAACTGCTGCATTTCCCATCAAACAGCCTAAAAAGACATTGATTTTATGATTTATTCTTGATCAATAACATCACTCTCTTTTATAGTTTAATCGTAAGATAATAATAGCAAAAACACACACAATATTTTGTCCGACAAAAATATTGCGGCGTTCGGTGTAACCCCCATCTCCAACATGTCAAAATTACAAGTTTTGTTAGATTATTAACACTCTGTTGGAATTCTCAGTACTATCAAATAAACATTAGTGAAGTTGAGTGGAGATATTGTCCGATAAAATTTCTGCTGCATATTTTCAGTCCGAAGCTCTGAAAATGTCAATTCTATGAGTTTGGTTTGCTGATTAACACTTGTCGGACAAAAATCATACATTTAGATGAGTATATTTCTTGATCAAACAATATATTGTCCGACAAAAATAGTGCGCTGTTTTGCCAGTCTGAAAATAGAAAGATAAGAAGTAGCATTTTCTGCGTTTGTATGCGCACAATATTGAATCTACCTTTGAATCAAATTTTGTACATTCAGTGCCGTAACTAGGGCGGTGCCAGCGGTGCCCAGGCACAGGGCGCAGACCCTTGAGGGGCGCAGAAATGATGAGATCAGGAACACAAACAATACCTTTTATTTATACATAGTATAATACGGATTATATTCTTCTTACAAGTAGATGAAGTAAGAATTTTTCAAGGACGTAGTTATAGAAGCTCGCACCGGGCGCATAAAAGGCTAGTTACGGCACTATGTACATCTATTTGTGAGATAAAAAATAATATCCTTTAAATTTCTACGTCTTTATTTCTATAACTTGATCCATAGCAATTTTTCATTCTCAAAAATTTTTTCTTATGTTTTCTCCACAATATAGTGCAACATGTAAAAAAAGGAATTAAAGAAATATATTGATGTAAAACTGAACCTACAATTTGAAAATATCATTATTATAGAGAAAATTCTCAAAGGAAAGAGGAAAATTGGGAGCAGATGTGAAACAAGAAATATAAAAACATGCCTAGAAAAAATTGTTTCAACGTTAGAAAACCTATCGAAATGATATTTTCCATACGATTCTAAAATATTGATATCTCAAAAATTTCCAAGAATAATGGGAAAATTTGAAATCAAGTTTTCATAATTTATATGAAAGAATACATGCTTCGGAATAAAATCGTTTTTAAAGCAAATATTCAATTTAATCAGTATCAGATTCATCCGTCGATGAATTTTCACCATCTGCACGAAAGCCATGTTCATTGTCTTCAGTAGTGCTACTGTCATCCTCATCCTCATTATTATCTGAGTCTGTAATAAAATCTAGAATATATATTCAAATGAAGTGAAGTATATTTATGAACTAATAACAAGATCACGTAGGGTCCAAATCACCAATCTCGATGACACTTGTAGATATGTTTCAAATATGAAAAAGATGGAAAGCGTAGGTATATAGACTATTGCTAGGTAGAAGAAGATTATTCTTTCTACCTTCTATGGTACTACATTGGAGAATATTACGGTACTTATCTTTAGAAATCGATTCCAACATATCATTAGTGACAATTTGCGAAATAGGTTTTTTGAATTTTTTATTAATATACAGCCGATATTTTGTCGGACAATCATACCAATGTTTTCTGTATATCATTTCAAAGTGAAAAACATTTGGAATAAATGAGTGTTAATCAGCAAACGAAACTCATAGAATTGACATTTTCAGAGCTTCGGACTGAAAATATGCAGCAGAAATTTTATCGGACAATATCACCACTCAACTTCACTAATGTTTATTTGATAGTACTGAGAATCCCAACAGAGTGTTAATAATCTAGCAAAACTTGTAATTTTGACATGCTGGAGATGGGAGTTACGCCGAACGCCGCAATAATTTTGTCGGACAAAATATTGTGTGTGTTTTTGCTATTATTATCTTACGATTAAACTATAAAAGAGAGTGATGTTATTGATCAAGAATAAATCATAAAATCAACGTCTTTTTAGGCTGTTTGATGGAAAATGCAGCAGTTTCAAAGATTTTCGCAGATAAAAAAGTTGTCGGATTCATCAAAATGAAGTTTCAAAAGAGTGTTAATAATCCGGAGAAAGGGGTTCTGTACCGCGGTCTATCAATGATGTATTCTGAGAAATGAAGTTTAAAGCTTACAATGGTGCTCACTATGAGCGCTGGCATCGATATTTGTTCAAACTCCGCCCCCTTGTACATAGTCTATACTCGCCTTCGAGACGTGTTCTTACCTTCATCCTTAAAAAAAACTTGTCTCTATTATACCCTAAGTTGATAATATACTGTCAGAACTATAGCATTGTGACTTTATGACATTGTTCATTGTCCATTAAGATTAAGTACCCTTTATAGTACTAGTACCCTACTAGTACTTTATAACAACAAAATTGGACTGCGGCCAATATAAAAATAATAATCTGAAAAATTGTTATAATTTAGTGCGCTATTGAATTCCTCGAATAATAGCTTCTCAAAATGATAAGGTTGTATTATAGAATATAATATGAAGAGTCTCCGTTATATATTTCAATTTCAATTGACAATTAGATCATAACAAATGTCGTTGGTACCCATAGTATTATCAAGTTCAATCTGAGGTGCTATTAGATTTTAATAAATTAAACGAAGCTTTTGAAAATATTTCTCAAAATTACTCAAACATAAGGCTTAGTATGTAAGTTGAAATGATATACTTTTTAGACTCACGTTATATTTTCTCAGCCCCGCTCGTTGCGCTCGATCATCCTTGAAGTACGACTCATCCTAGTCCAATAAGGTTTTAAGCTCTGCGTCTGTAACATAAATAATTATATTCATCAGTAAGATGATGGCAGATATAGACAACAATACAATTTATCTCATTCTCCTATATTCCATAGGGTTATTCACAGGTCGAGTCATAAGAAGATGTAAATATTTAGGGCTATTCTGTGATTTTTATCGATCATTTGAGGCTATTCTGTAACTCAATCGATAATTTTTTATCGATCATTACCTATTTTAGCCAATGAACGTAAGTAGCACTGACAAAAATTCTAAATATTCGCTTTTTACAACTGTTTCTATTTGTCAAAAATCTTATCAATCGATAATAAGTTAACGATTGTGTTACAGAATACGGCCAATTATCTATTTCAGCCAATGAACGTAGGTAGCACTGACAAAAATTCTGAATATTTGCTTGTTACAATAATTTCCATTTGTCAAAAATCTTATCGATCGATGATAAGTTAATGATAGTGTTATAGAATACGGCCAATTATTGGGAGTAGTATTACTCAGGGGAAGAAGCAATTTTATTAGTTTATAAAATACGGCTATTTGAGGTAAGCTTCATAATGAGAATTCCACCATCTACTACTCGTACTTGACACATCAATTTTTCCTGGTTGTTTAATTTGTCGTGGTGATCTCTTTTATTTCCCACCCAAATCTCTAGTTCCGCACCTCTAGATCATTTCTCATAGGGATAATCGAAATTAGCAGTTTACTAAAAAAAAGCCAAATATAGGAGAATTGATTGATCGCATTTCGAATAATCTAAAGTCCTTAAATCTGGAAATAGGAGCGGCTAGTGTATCAGCTCACCACAACCAATCAATCAGGTAGAAAATGTAGAGATATTGTCAGTATATAGCAGTATGTACAGCCTTCATAGCTTCAAATAATTTCTTAGAAACCATACAAAACGCAAGTGTAAATAAACTTTTCTTCTAGTAAAGGAGCCCACGATGCTAAATGGGGATTTACTCGAGCGTCGTGGGGACCTATTAGATTTTGAAGATTAGATGGTGGAAAGAAAAAAAGATTATATGATGTATGCACATTCACGGGTGGAGATAGCGTCTACAGGCTTGGAATACATGTTTCACTGGACGCACTAAGCTTTATTCACGATTTGTGCCATTTTGACTTGAGGAAATCGGCAGATAATATTTTTTCCGTGATTCTTAGATTATTTTCTTCAGAATAAAAGAAAAATCGACCGCGCTCGAGAATGTCGACGTTTTTTTTTTGCCACTGTGTGACTTTCCCACTTCCTTACGTCACACTTAATTTGTCAGATTATTGGAATGCATACTATTCAGCACGTAATTAACCCATCATAGCTAAATCTGACAGGCTCGACTATTCCCAACTATCGATTTTTTTTTTACTATCCTACTGCACCCTCGTTCCTATATAGAGGGCTTGAATTTGGTAGAGGTACTCAACAGGGTGCAAGTTGTCTCCCTATATGTTAATCTGCCGCGCTTGAGTAAGTCCCAAAATCTCCTCTTGGGCTCCCCTACTATTCTTCCTCTGACTAATACTACCAGTCATTAAAATATTCCCCTTTTCCCGTGGCTCATTCTGAATTGAAATCATAATCAAAAATTGGAATGTTGAATTGAATATGAATTTCAATAGAAGTATGAATATCGTTATTCAGGTTACTAGGCGTATCTATTTGACATTTGTTTGAAATGATAATGTAATAATATCTATCAATTTATAGTTATCCTCGACGTCTGAGTTTTTTAATTACTTATATGAGAGTCCGAATCAAAATTCATTTAATAATGATAATAAAATATAACTAGACATTTATAACTTAACTAACTGTGGAATATAGTGAGTAAAATGCTGTTAATCATTCGATGATCACCGTGCAAGCTATCTATAAAAAAAAAGCTTTTTATAGTAATTTTCCAGTCTAGGCAGGGATGGTGTCGCTATAGAGATATATCCACAAATTTAAAGCTTGAACATAATTTTATAGCTATTCGTGTTATATTTTTGGCTCATTTATCAATCAATTCATTTTCACATACTTTGGAACTCTATTGATTTTGATTTTGATGAAGATTAATTAGTCGCTTCTCAACCACGGCAATAAATCTATTATTTGCTTACTAAGTTGAAAAAATAATTATTACATATCTCATTTTTTGAGTTGATTGTTTATTTGCGGTAGAAGAAACTTCAATATTTTCTGTACTGGTAATTAACTGGAGATATTTTGCGTTTTCCCATTCGAAATATTTTCTGCCCGCCTCTGCTTTGTAAAATCTGTAAAATCATTTACAATTGGAATCTAGGAGGTCATACCCGGCCTTCTGAGTGATGGTGTAAGATAATAACTGGTCCTAGATATTAGATATTTCAATACATTGTAAGCAATAATGAAAGGTCATCGGAATTTTATCTAACTCAACATTAGATCATTAACTGAAATCTGCGAAGTCAGTCCAATCATTGACATAGATGATGAAGAGATAATGAAGAAGAGAAGAACATATAATTAGAGATTATTTTCTCTTTAGCGTGAAATTGATTCGGGAAATGTAATTTCAATATTGAGATTGTGAACATGTACTTAAAATCAAGATTGGAAGAGCTCACCGTAAAAATGTTGGTGGAACATACAACAGTGTGATATATTTTACGTGTAACACTCAACAGTTGTAAACAAATAATATATTTGTACAATATGTGGGGATGCAAGCCAATTACGTTAGCAGTTTAGCTTACTCGACTTTCTGTGAGACGCATCAACTGTCGGTCGCTTATTAATTATTTCAGAGAGATATGTGCAATGCCGAAGTATAATATGTGTTATTATGAAATATGTGATACTAATATAATGGTTCTGACAGATTTCGATTTCATTCAAATGAGTTTTTCCTAAGTATCATCCATCTAATTTTAAGTAATTAAATTTGGCATATCTCGATTTATCCTACCTAATAGATAGCTATTATATTTGGCAAATATCAAAAAATTACCCTGTTATAGAATTTTTAACAATTTGCAATTTATGTGAAACTCCTTTTTCATAAATTGGCAATAACGTTTTGTTGTATCTAATCTTTACAGTTAATAAGACATTTATGATCCAGTTTAAAATATGTAATTTTCTATTTTTGATGGTGAGAAGCATTTATTACCAGATCTTCAACTTTTGGCATTTACCTCAATTCATAAACCGTGAGCTCCTTATACAGTAAAAGTTAATTCATAATACAACACGTTCTTCATCTGTTTATAGTAAGTCAATAAAATTGTAATCAATGTACCTGTATATCTTTCTGGGTTACTATTATAAATCATGTTTTCAAGGATAAAAATATGTAAGAAATCATAAATTGATATTCAACTTGCATTCATGATCTGTTATTAAATCAAATAATATTTATTTGTACACCTACGCAGAAAAGGCAGGCAAGGCTACAAATTTAGACAGTTATCTGAATTGCCGAGTTGAGACCTGATGTTCCTCCGGCGCATAGTATTTCCATTTATTGAAGTAAGACTTCTTTTGGCTCGTTGGTATTTAAATGCGTGAAATGGAACCTGTCGTTGGGATTTCTATTTACTTCTAGTCAGTGCCTGCAACTTTGTCTGCGTGGATCATCACAATCGGCATAAATAGTGATACCGAGAAATTGAATTCTGTAACAGAACTGCACATCATCAGGTCGCTCGCGCAAATGATACATTGATTCCCCACCTTATGCATATGCATACTTTTTATCATTTCCACAGTTACGCTGACACTGCAACTCTACGGCTGGCGCAGATACAAAATATACAAATATTCATACCCATATCTTCTTAACCCTGCAAGCTATCGAAATGGAACATGCACTAAAATTTGAATTGAAGTACTCGTTTGAATCTCTGAAGTTTTCATTGAAATCTGTTGCGCCTTTTCTGAACCTATTAGAAGTAAACTTTCAGATATAACTTAAACACTTAAAACTTTTCATTTAGTTTGAAATCACAGACAGATACTTTGTTTCAATCATAGATACTTTTGCTGCAAGCTTTTTTGACTTGATTAATAATCCACTTTTTGATTGTCTCAAATTGTCACTCGTATCGTTCCACTTAAAGCCCGACCACAACGACCATAAGTTAGTGCAACTGCAAGATTCGTGGTCGGAAGCAAAGCGTTGCTATCGCTTAGTGGAACGTACTCAGCGAAAAAATCTGTCAATTAACTAATTAAAAATAAGTGTTGTTTGTAACTCAAGGGCAGAAATTGTTTAGAATTGTCGAGTGAATAATAATAACTAATAGTTCATTATTTCAAAGAATAAATAAATATAATATAATCACACAATCAATACATAATAGGAGAAGATTTGTAGGTGAAACTAATTATATTAATTATTGACATTTAATTCTAACTAATTTCACTATTGCTTTTTTCAATAACACATGGTTTAATTATCGCCGATAGGAAAAGATTTCTTATTTGGAATTCGAACCTTGACATATGAATTTTAAAATTCGCTTCAGATTGTTTTGTCTCAGGGCCAATAATCTTAAAAGGTTTAGAGTTTATTATTATTTTTATTGATGGTAGGTTGCACCAATAAAATGAAATTTTTGGTTTTATGACTATATAATATTCTCTTTTTTGGTCATAACATTCTACAAAGCTCATTATTTCTCATTTCTTGTTCTTAATTTGCAATAGAGCTGTGTTTTGATCATATTTGATTTGATAAGTCATGTCAATTGAATAAATTGAAGTGAAAATAACACATCAAATCTCAAAATCTGTGAAGATTAATATTCATATAGGAGAAAGGTGTATGATTTTTGTAGAGATTCGATTATAAGGCAAAGGGCAAAAACTCAAGGCCACAAAGTTCAGAAGGAGAAATTTTCTCACATCCCCAACAATACTTTCAGAAATACAGATACATAATTGGAAATTGGATTCAATTGGCTGATTTCTGTAGTAAAAGATTTGGATTCAACTTTAGGCCTATCATAATTTCATATATTGATATAATTTATTGAATAAATCGTAATTGAATTTCTCCAACTTTACGCGTGTACATAAAACTTACAATGGGGTATTTCCACTACTATCAAAATTTGAGAAATTTTCATGAAAATATGAAAATATGGGATAAATAATAGGTATAAGTAATGAAAATGATATTGAATATTGCTCCGTTTCAATAAAAAGACGATTTAATATTTATATGACGTCATGATGAAGTCAGTCTATTGTGGCCCTCAAACAATGGGCTTCATAGGTGTACAAATTCCTAGAAGATTTGTTCATATTCATGAAAAAATATTGTTGCGTTACAATTTGATGTACTCATAAATTGTTGGAAATGTATCGGAAAAGTTGAAATATGTATCATTTATATTTTTCGAATGATGTTTAGAAACATTTTGAGAGGCCTCCAAGTTTCATAGGCATGCGCATTAAAGAGAAAATTAAGCTTCAAACTACTGGTATTGTTTGGTCGAAAGAAATGTGATTTTCATAAGTGAATTTGATAACTGTATAATTTATCTAGTTTGTGATCTTACTGAAAATAATAAAAATAATTTAGATGATGTTAAATAACAAGACACTAACACTAGAGCACTAAAAACATAGGCTGGTACCACGAGCTCTGTTTTTGACGCTACTAAGAGCGTTGGCTGGTACCACGAGCTCTGTTTTTCGCGCTACTAAGAGTGTTGTGTCAAGATGTGTTTTAACGCAATTGGAATTTTTCCAGATACTTTAGAAAATAATCTTCAGATACAAAGTACGGAAAACACATATGTCTACAAAATTTATTTGAATATTTTCCTTTAAAATAGCTTGAAATATTTATATTGCCTTAAAACTCTTCTTAAAATAACACTGTTAGTATAGCCAAAAACAGAGCTTGTGGTACCAGCCATTGTGTCAAGATGTGTTTTAACGCAATTAGAATTTTCCCAAATACTTTAGAAAATAATCTTTAGATACAAATTACGGAAAACACATATGTCTATAAAATTTATTTGAATATTTTCCTTTAAAATAGCTTAAAATATTTATATTGCCTTAAAACTCTTCTTAAAATAACACTGCTAGTATAGCCAAAAACAGAGCTTGTGGTACTAGCCATAGGTATTATCATCCGCCATTCTGTGTCCTGTCAATATAAGAAAGCATATGTAAACCAATGTAAATATTACAGTTAATGCGTTGTTTGACGAGGATAAAATGTTATAATAACTTGAAAAACTTAAGAAAATAGTATCAGAGTGACTCATTAATGTGCCGAATGATTTATCATCATTACTAGCGGCAATTGTGGCTGTGAGATTCACAGACGAATTATAAGTATTTCATATAAAAGTACGTATATTCAGTCAAAATTTCCATTTAAAGTTATGGTCAGATCAAAATTTTGATTGAAGTTATCTCAGTTCATTTTAATATATATTTTTATTCAAATTCTAGAATCTAACCTCAAATTCAAGCTATAATTGATCAATATATTTATGTATTATATACATAGGTACCTATTATATAAAATATATATTATATATTTACATATATAAATATATTATAAGTATAGATAATATATAATGAATTATTCCTTTGATAAGTAAAATATTACGAGCTCACAATTTTTTATCAAGACATGCGATATGAAAAATTGCAAAGAGTAGACTTCCATGTTTTTTATTCCTTGGGTGAGAGCAGTAAAATAATGAATCTTCCAATCCAATAAATATGCATAAAAGTTTTTCTAGGAAAGTTAAAGATTACAAAGTTTGAAGATAAACAATAGAGTCTTACATATTTAGAGATCCCGAAATGCAGTAAATTTGTCAGATTGTTTTCAAAAATTGTATTACAGAATATAAATTGAAATTCCATAATGATATTCTGAGTATTCAATATTACTCTAATTATATATGATTGAAAACCGAATAATTTGATTCAACATTGGAAACTGAAAATTCTAAATTGAAGCATATAATTTGATTACAAATAATAAATCATGCCAAAAATAAATAGTTTGATAGACTCCGATATTATTTTATCACGTTTTTTACCTAAAGATTAAACTATTTTGACTCAATCATCGCGTTTCCTGCACTGTTCACATATGCCAAAGCTCCTTCTAAGGACACAGAATGGCGGATGATAATACTCATGTATTTAGTGCCTTACTAACACTAACTATTTTACTTTACGTCAATATTCTCAAAATGTTTGATGATGAATAAGACCTACCGTTTGAGTGACAAAAAATATTTCTCAAGTACTACGAGGTTTTTTTAAATCGCATTTTCACTAATATTTTTATTTATTCATGTCCTATCAGAAAACAGTGGAATACCCCATATCTATGACTGGCGAAGGCACGAAACAAGTTATGATTTTATGTATTTATAGTGGGAGCCTTTTTTTTTGCCGTAATAAAAAGTATCCTAAATAGTGATCCAGATTATAAGCAATCACGATGTCAAGTTTTATTGAAATTCGTCAATTACATACCGCGTGTTGCGTGCGCAACAAGAAAATTCTCTACAAATTTATTATATTGTAACGTGCGAGAGTGTGGAAGCTCGTAAAGGTGACCTTGCATGGGCGGAGCCTTCCGTCCTAGTTGTTTTGCGCCGTAGAACGCCACATCGCCCCACTCGATGGAAACCTATAGCAATATTCCAGAAATGTGGTAGAACATTCGAGAGATGGATAATTCTATATATAAACGCATGCAAACGATTTGAGAGGTGTATTGTAATGGTGAAGCTAGAGCAGTGAATATCAAACAGTAAAGTGATCAGTGAATATAAATAGTTAAATATAAATATCTGCGACTTTGTTCAAGTTAGTATTAAGTGATAAATAAATAATATAGTGTTGTTAGTGATATTCAGAAGAATAAAACTCTTATTTCATTTTAAATTATCAAATAGTGGTTTTTATTTTAATTATAGGCAATTTCGAAGCAATAAACATTACAATGAATAATTAATGAATAGAGATATTATTGTAAACAATAACTATTTCTGATATTATTATCATTAAAGAGAACAGCTGGATATTGCTGCGTCAAATACGCTAAAATTTTTTTTTACCGGGGTAAGAACTATCCCAAAAGGTGACTCAGAATATAGGTTACCACTGTGTCAAATCTCATTGAAATCTGTCAAGTATTTTCCGCGTGATACGTGCACAAAATGACAATTCTCAAAGTTAACCCAATATGTTGTTTAAATATCAATACAAATGCATAAGCTAGGTTATGATTTATGATCTGAACAAGGTTATCCTTAATATTTGATAAAGATCCAAACTTTCTGAATTACGCGGCAAAGGATAAATTGATCAAGAAATTTCTTTCTTATCCATCCACTTGTGAGGATTGTTTTCCAATTTTCAATTCATGCTGAGTTTACCATCTGTAATTCATATTTAAAATATAAATTTTATAATAACTTTGTAAGCAAAACATGCAAGAAGTCGTATTAGCGCTTTGAGTTTTTTTACATGTTTAATATCATAAATTAACTTTTGACATTATAAAACATTCTAGGTAATAAAAATAATATTAGTCATCACTCAAGAATTCTTTCATTTTCATTCAAATATTTATTTGTAAAAAAAAAAAAAACATAAAATGCAAGACGACAGAATCATTCTAGAAACGATTCTTTTTATTTCCAACTAATATCACAATAGTTAATTGTATGCTATAAACTGCTAGAGTGCTACATATCTTTCTAAAGGTTATAAACTATCCTGTATTTTTTTCTTAATATTTCTGACGGTTTTAAAAGAGCAATCTGAACTTTATCCACAATATTTGGTGCTGATAATTCAAGTTCTATGCTATATCTCATTTTAAGATAGAGATTATCTGAATTGATATTTACGAAAATAACAAATATAGTTCTATCATTTGTTTTCTTAATTGGGGGAGCTTAGTTCGGTCGGCACCTCATTTCAACGATGGTACTTCAAGGAAATAATTGAGATGAAACGAATATCAAGAGTAGAAAATCTTAATATTTCGGTCCAGCCTGAGAGGTTAAGAACCCCGTTGTCGGTTGTCTCGAGCTCAAGTTCGGTCCCACAGGCGATTGCAGCGCAATTTGTTCCTATTCAGGGATGTATCTCAGGAGTGCGAGCGTAGCGAGCTAAGCTATTATCAATTGAGCACAATAGTTGAGTTTTCACGCTATATCTATTCGTATTTAAATATGGTATTTATTTTCTCCAACACTGTTTTGGAGCATACTCCATGACCAAAAATTATGTTGGAACGAATGACATTCCAAAAAATCGTTCAGAATGATTCCGTATGCCGTTTATAATTATTTCGACGAATCAGAAGCTGTTAGTTTGGTAACTAACAATTCAAGTATTCATATATGATTTTACGTTTGACATTTAATAATTTTTTGAGTTTCCTCTGAAATATTAGTGAGTTTCCAAAATCTTGTTAGAGAAAGTATAGTCTACAGCATGTTTGGAATGGCGTATCCCACACTCGCGAACCGTAATCCGAGCCGAAGGTGAATATAGGCCATTCTAATACTTATTGTAGAATATACTATTCTGAACTATGCGAGATATTGAATCTGTCTTGATTTTTGTTTTTGTTTTAAGTTTAAGAGTTCTGAAGGAATTGACAAATTATATGAAATAGTGATTCATCCCTTGAAAAACCTACCTTCCTCCCATTTAAGAATAGTGGAAAAATAATTTCATGTTTATTTTACAATACGCTGCTATCTCAACCAATATATTTAATAATATATTTCCCAAAACTTGAAAACAACTAAAATTAACATAATTATCTGTCTCTTTATGGGATTCACTAAGGACAACATGTACTACCTTCACAAGTTCAAAGCCAAAGTACATCCGGTAAATGGTACACAAAAACATGTTTTCTTTGATTGAATATAGTAAAAGGTCAACAATTTAAGTAAATAAAGTTGACGATTGTTGTTGAGATAATTATTAAAAATTGGAAAATGGAAAAAAACTGTTCGTTGGAATTATTGTTTTTATAGCGACCTCAGAATGCTTTCCGTATTGTAAGAGGAGAACAATTTTATTATTTATTGTTTACTAGTTACTGTATACATAATAAAAGACATTCAAGTCAATTTTAATATTTTTGAGATAAAATGTTTCGGAAATAAAATAAGTCAATTAAAGATTAAAGACCTCATAGTTGTGACCTTAAGCTTTTATTACTTTGGCTCTTGGCAATAATGAGAGGGAAAGTATTGTAATCACATAGATTTTTTTCTCCAGAAAACAACAAATATATCTGTTCTGTCCTCTAATGGCCAGTTGCACCATCGTTACTTAACATTAAATGGAGTTTAATATCTATGGACTATGGCAACTATTATATGGACAATTGTTACTACGGTTATTATTCCTTCCTTAAAGTTAAGCGACGGTGGTGCAACAGGCCATAAGACTATTAGGACAATTTCCAGAATTAAATCGGTCTGTGTATTTGTATTAGTTTCTGTTTGAAAATCTTGACTACAAATTGGAAAGAAAATACGCTTCATTTTCACAAGGAACAGTTCATTATATTAACTTCTAATACATGCAAAAAATTTCAAAAAGATACATTTTTTTCAATTGACACATTGAACAACAACCAAAACAATAATACAGAGTGATCAATAATGATTGTCTGACAGGTGACAGGCAAAAGTTCGCATTATGATCAAAACTATCTTCATGGAATAAAGTTAGTATAAAATTCATTTATTTTGAAAACTACGTTACCGACATTTCAAGAGCACAATGGCGTATATTTTGCATATTTTATGACGGCTTCATCCATAATCTGATTCAATAAATAAAAAAGTAAGTAATTAGCTGTATTATTGACTGATTATTGAGAATTTATTATTATTCTACCAAATTATTAGGTTAGAATAGTGTTTTCAGAGAACTGTCATCTGTCACTTGAAGGTCACTATCTCAAGCAGGCGGCAAAGAAAAAATCAGAACAAGGCGGCACGGACAATCATTTTTGATCACTCTGTAGATTAGAAATTACAAAGTAGCCATAAAGTGTATGACTTCGTTGTAATAACGTTTACAATATTTTTATTAGAATTTGAAAAAACCTATCAGAAAAACTCATAGGACGGCTAAAAAGTACAAAATGATATAACATGAAAAAAAACTTCTTGAACACCTTGTTTGTATTAAATTGAACTGAAAAGGAGAAGATAATTTTTTTCCCTACGCCAATGGGCAGAAAGCGTAGGAAAGCATATGTGTTTTTTTTTTAAACAAATAAAAATCAGACATGAAATAACTTTCTTCGGTATAAGTTTTCAACCAGTCAAACAAATTTTCTTCCTGAAGAAGACAAGGTATTGGGCGAAATATTGAAATTGAATTAGATTAACATTTCACTGATGGATTAATTCATCAAACCTGGTCACTTAATGCATCCTAAAAATTTAATTTTATTGTTACTAATTTGAAACCTGTATCAAGTTTTCTTTGAAATTATTTGGCGTTGATAAGTTTAGCGGTGATTTATCTACAGTTCAAAGATCACAAATTTTTATTGTCTTGGAAATAAACAACATAAATTTTTACAGTATTGTTATTCGTATGTGTTCGACCATAAAAAAAATCATTCAGAAAATCACACTATTCAGAAAAAAAAGGAAAACGTAGTAGAATTATTATAAAAAGTTATTGAAAAAAACACAAGAAACTACGGAATAGTAGTAATATTGTTACTTTTGATGTGCCTGCAACCTCAGAAGCACTAGCTTTTAAGAATTTAAAGGGTCATTGAACCTATAGGAATATTTCAAACAATTTGTTGTTTTTTTTTTGCAATTGATACCATTGTTGAATAATTTTAAAATATCAATCAATTTGATCGAAGGCAGAACTAGAACTGATAAAACTATCTGTACAATAGAAGATAAATTATTATAGTTGAATTATTGCTTCCCGCAAATATTAACATGAAATTTTCTTACACAATCAATAGTGATACTTCTGTTCATAGTTAGATGGGTACACACCTAAGCAATTAGTAATTAGTGTTCTTATAAATATACTATTAAGCTGTAAAATGTTTACCATAAAATTTATTCACGTATAATATAACAATTTCAAACCTCATATAATTGTAAATCATGTATCTTCATACGAGTACTTGTATATAAACACATAATTATATTATCGAATCAGTAATTTAAATTAACCACAACTTTCAGAAAAATAATTGAATAAATTTAGTTGAAACTGACTTTGATTATAATTACAAATTATGTTTATCATACGTAAATGATAAAGATGGGACATTGAAAATGTATTGATCTAGGTTTTCAAGCTCTATCAGCCAATAAATGTCTAGCAGTTAGGTTTGGTAACCTTAATTTAGTTTTTATGTGAATTCATGACGGTAATATTGGACACAATCTGTTAAATTGTGAAATTTAAATGTACCCTTAGTTTTCTTGCAGTATTCTTGATAAATGATAGCTGAGAGCCATAGAAAACAATTGTGTAAACAAGCCTCATAATTATAACAGTTAGGCAATCATTTTCGTGACTCGGCAAGTCCCGTCTTGAACCATTTAGCCTCATGACATTTGTTGCATAAATAAATTTTCTCTATTTTAGTATTTAAACTGTCATTCAAGATAGTAGCCTCCAAACTATGGCTTGCGGGTATCACCAATCCGGACCACAATAGTATAGTTTATTTTGAGTACATTATA
This sequence comes from Dromius quadrimaculatus, assembly GCA_963989225.1. NCBI lineage: Eukaryota > Metazoa > Arthropoda > Insecta > Coleoptera > Carabidae > Dromius > Dromius quadrimaculatus. Next base: position 9,558,009 of record OZ022325.1, on the reverse strand, counting down.
AAATTTACAATGTAATTGAATCTTGAATCTTTTTTAATTTGACTACCAATTGAGGTCTTGGCCCTTGAGACTTAGTGAAAGACTTAATTTGGAGAACCCTGTGTTTAGAAGTCTTGATGAACTGTGGCTTCGTGTGTTTTTAAAACAACCTGCTGTTAGCAAAGGCACATCGGAAGCAAACTGTTCCAGAGTATCTAAAACTTATAAAAAACTCTGTAGCGAAAAAACAATACTACTACTGAATTACTTAATTCCTATTCTTGAACTACAGATATGCTTTTCCATCAATTAAATGTATTGAATATAGAATTAGATTACAAACATGTTCTTATTTTATTATTTTTGTTCTATAACTAATAGATTACTCATCAGTATCCTTGATATCGATTCTTATTTTCAGGACTTCTGTTTAGCTCATCAGCGTTTTGTGATGTTTCCCACCTAACCCACCATGGTTACCCAACTCATAAACCCGATCACCCGTTAGAGCTACCCGGACAAAGCGCTATAGACACATCAATAACGGGTTATCCAGTTGAAAAACCCGATCAATCTTTTGAGTTACCTGGACAAAGTACAACAGGGACGGAATCAGCAGCAGAGCTCCCAAAGGTTGATCTTGAAGCTCCAACATACTCCGAAGCGACTCGGGATCAGATCCCTAATATACAAGAACAGGGAGCTGGTAGTGGAACAGGGCTGTCCATTGAGGTAAAAAATGTCGATATTATATATCTATATATAGCTTTCGGAATTTAGAGGTTAGAAAATGTATGAAAAACTTATATGCAAAGCCATCAATGTCAGATTCATCAATAAATTAATTTCTGATTTATATTGACATTAGATGACATAAAAAATGTATAATGTGATTGAAAAGGATGTCTTCAGGACATTTTAAATTATTTTCAAATGTCAAATCAATAATAAAAATATATCTTGTAATTTAACTTCTAATGAGATTAAATCAAGATTATTTTCAATATCTACCATAATAATATATTTTCATCTATAAATTATGAATTTTAATGCGTAAAGAAGTATTTCTGCATTCCATTTGGTTTACAAACAAATATTCATTAGTTATTTATATACGATTGTGGTTTTGAGTGGATCAAGCGCTGATAAATTGTTTTTTATTCTTGGAATAGTATGAAAGAGATTAAATGAATTTGAATAATTATGTCTAGGTGTTTACTATATTGCAAATTTTATAGGCATATACCTATTCATTAAATATATTTATTCTTAAGTATGAGCAATCAATTCTTAGATGATTAAAGAAGCAATAAGTATGAAATTTATTAGTGAATAAAATGTATTTTTATTTTATTCTGCTTAACTATTTTTTTGGATACCATCCTTAGGATATACAAAAAAGTAATTCAGCAAGATAAAGTAATTCGTTCATATATATACCGTATAATATCTCAAGTTCTCAATTCCAAACCATGGAAACAATTATTCCCTGTCCTTGTTTTCTTGCTGAGATGGAATAAATTATAATTTTTGATCAAAAATACTGTTGGTATTTTTTTCATTTTATTATTATTTGTAGAGTTGACATTCGGAAAAAAATTGTATCATCATGTTTTGGTTATAGTGTTTGCATTTGCTGTAAACATGATAGCACAGAAAATGTGAAAAATATAATATAATATTAATCACTAGAATAAGTCATGTAAGTTATGTTCGTCAGTATTAATTTGCATAAAATGTGATCGCGATTGCAAAAATTTGTTTGTAAAATCAATAAAATAGTTTTGATACATTCAAATAAATTTAAAAAGTTCGGTAATGGAATACTTCGGTGCACTTGTTACAAAAAGTAACTTCACCCTGGACAATAATAATGGTCGTTCGGTCTTTATAGCATAATATATTATTTCAGAATTGGTAAGGGTTTTTAATAAAAAAACTGTTGCAGCCAACCAAAATATACATTTATGAAGCCACAATCAAATAACTACAATTTGCACTCTCCCATTAATCATTTTATTATTTACTGGTACAAGAAGCCTGTCCGTGTATCGATAGTGTATTATTATTATTATTATTATTATAGGAAAAAAAATATTAAAATAAGTTCTGATGCGAAATTGAGAGTTATAAATATATTTGCAGCAAAGAGTGACTGAAGAAAAAAGCCATGATCATCATCATTATCATGGGGAAGACGGAAAATACAACCCTAATGACGATGGAACAGGCTGGGACATTAGAAAATCTATTCCTGGGGAACCTGATCAAGATTATCCGATTTACGATAGTGTTCCTAGTACAAGTTTCACTTGCAAGCAAAAAGTCCCAGGTGAAAATAATTTTTTTTTGAATTATCTCAAGAAACACAGAACTTTGTATTTGTCTCATCACATCTACGTTAATTGAATTATGGAGTATTCCGTTGAACAAACTCTTGCTCTGCCTGTAAATAACTAACAGAGAAAAACGAATTAAATATTAAAAGTATTCAGCAACATATTTTGAACTTCATCCTCTTCAAAAATAGACTCCATTATATATTCATTAAAATTATTCTAATGATAAAAATATATTTCACAATGATTATTGTGCTATTAAAATATTTTTCTAATTGATGTATTTCAAAAAGATTTTAAGTCTCAAATCTTGCGAAATACTTGCAATAAATTATAATAAATAATAATACTTCAACAAGAAAATTAAGAATATCTTTTGAGGTCATTCATTTGGTAAAATATCGTATTAAAAACAGCTTACAGGCAAATTTATGTTGCAATAAGAGAATATTGAAGATGGTCAGTTTTAAGTGTAGGAAATTTCATATTATTTGAATAATTTAATTCTCAATGTTATTAAATATTAGAAGCATGTAAATCTTGATTTATAACTGAGATTGCAAAACTAGTTTTAATAACTAAATAGGGAATATGCATGAAATTTAAATTTGGTTCAAATATTTTTTTCCGAATTCATATTGGCCGGACTTTTGTACTAAACCATCATTTTGGTATTTAATATCTTTTTAATTGCTTATAAATAATAAATAAAAATGCAAATTAAGCGCGGGAAATCCAAAGTTCTAAAAAACAACTTAACCATTGGTTAAGACGAAATATGACGTCAAATACTATGCCAACAAGTGCGCACTGCTTACATTTGTATGGCATTGCAGGCTTTTGATTAGAAAACATAGTAATAACGTGTGTGTTGTAAATTCATTTATGTTCGACTGCATCATAATCATGAAGTTTATGGTTGCATTTAGTGACCATAATGTGCCACTTAATTGGACTAGGACTTTTACTTTATATAATTGGACGGAACTGTCATTGTCAAAAAATGTCACACGAATAGATTTTTCTACTAGCATAAAATAAATCCAAATAATTAAATCAACATATTATTTATTATGGTAATGAATACTTATAACACAATTGGTATTATCGCGAATATTTAGATCCGAAGATAAATTCTTATTGTTACACAAACATTTTGCTCTCAATGTTTGTGATTCTTGCTGCCAATATTTCTACGCTTTCTGAAGTATCCATTTATTCTTTTCTATCATATTTATTCTTTTCTACACTTTCTGAAATATCCATTTACTCTTTTCTATCGTATTTAATATCTTCTACACTTTCTGAAGTATCTATTTCTTCTATTAAATTTTATTTAATATTTTTGACATCTGCAAACAAACAGTAAAAAACAATTGTCACAATAGCAACACAAGCAAAGCACACCAAGTTATAATTACCGAATTTTTGTATAGGGAAATTAAGAAATATTTTTAGAAGATATCCTGCGTCTTTAGAGCAGTCGAACATAAAGCTTTGTATGTAATTCGTACATAAACAAACTTTATAGACTCGCCTTCCTTATTAGACTCGCTCGCGCTGCTCGCTCGTCCAAACCAGCGGCTCGTTCTATATTAGATACTAATTACATAAATAGCTATTATTGTTTAAGTGTAGTTTTAGCATCCTAGTGAGATTATAAATCATTTAAGACAAAGTGGTTTTGTAAAAGCACAATCGGATAATTTGCCAAGAATAGATCCATTCATGATGTCGTCTTATTTTCTTTCAAATCCAAATTTTACGTCCGCTGAAGTAAAAAGAGGGAACACTGCAAAGTAATTATTCAATAATAACACATTATGTACCCTATTTTAATAAATACAATCCGAAATATGATAAGCAGTAAACATAATCTATAATTTTTGTTTATTTTAAAACGAGCAAAGATTAAACGAAGCCGCATACATACACTGTATTTTATTGCTAAAACTGATCACAATATAATGTTATTCATGATCTGTCAAATTTATTATGATACTTCATCTCTTCTGATAACCTTACATCATTTCATACGTACTTAAAAACCAGTCTGGAATGGACAAAAGACTTTACCAGGTACATTTCTGATAGTATTTTGCATTCAGGCACAATGCAATACTTATAAATTGACTTTTGAGCTTTTTTAATACTGAAATAAGCTGAGAACGAAGACACCTGTAGTAAACAATGGACTGTAATGTCACTGGACATATTATTTGACGTCATCAATAGAGCGCGCGAAAATGGCGGCGTTTAAACAGCTCAAAATTATTCTCAAGTTCAAATATTTTTTTCAACTTGATTACAGTGAATGAAAAATATAAAATAAATTCATGAATGTATCCTATTAAAGTAATATAAAGATTCAATATCCGATTTTGACTTTATTTGCTAGTACTACAAAAAACTTTTATTCAAAACTTGCTAATGATCAAAAAATTTATATTTTTGAGCTCTTTTCGAGTCATGTATTCAATATGTGTAACTCGTGCTGCCTTCAAGGCATGAATAAACTATAGTTCATCTGATCTTACTATGGATGTGCCAAATACGACGTCAAATATGAACCGCCTTGAATAATTATAATAATATGTTTAGGTTACTATGCGGACGAAGAAACACGTTGTCAAGCCTTCCGAATATGCACCACAGATTCATTCAAAACAGCCTACTCATTTTTGTGTCCAAACGGAACACTTTTCAATCAAAGAGTCCTGACTTGCGATTGGTGGTTGAACGTGGACTGCGAATCATCCTCCGAATTTTTCTTCAAGAATCAAGAAATAGGAAAGATGCCAACCGGTCAACAACTCATGACAAAGGTCACTATGATGTTGCAAGCACCAGATGGCAACCCTTATTACTTCACCCAACAACAAACAGATGCCGTAGGATACATGATAAATCGAAATAAAGTAGACAGTTCAGAGAGCGGGTTTTCTTTGACGCCTGAAATTACTACCACAACAAGAAAATATGTTCCTCCTGCTACTACCACCACGAGAATATATGTACCTCCTTCTACCACTACTGCAAGGATATATGTACCCCCTCCAACTACTACTACCACCAGAATATATGTACCTCCTCCTACCACTACTGCAAGGATATATGTACCCCCTCCAACTATTACTACCACAACAACTACGACAACACCTAGGCCAATTGTGAGCACAGAAACGTTCCTAAATGTGATTCCTAAGGATGATGTGCCACAACAAAGTAATGAAAACGTACAGAATCAATATATCCCTCCTGCAGCTGATCAAGCAAGCTCCCAGCAGTTCACTCCAGTCGTGGAACAAACAAATGTTCAGAAACAACAACATACGCAGGTTGGTGACCAGAAATTGCATGTATCAAAAGAATTGCAAACGTCTCCAGTTTTGCATGTCTCTCCTCCAAAATTATTCGTATCCAAACCAATTATTAATACACCTCAATCGCTATCTGCATCTATAAAAAATAACAACGAAAATGCAATATCCACTGCTCAAAAACAGCAAGATGGAAATTTGTACGTTTCGCCTATTTTATCAAAGCCATCTAAAACTGATGGCCAGCTATTCACTTCAGAGCTTTCCATGACAAATGCACAACCTTTGTTTGTATCCCAGGCAGTAATAACACCAAAACCTTTTGTATCTCAAGAGGCGACAATTGTCAAACCTTCCGGTGATAGTCAACTATTTACATCTCAGTTAACAATGGAACAAAATAATAATAACGCACCTTTTGTTTCGACAATAAATGCGAAACATTCTGGCGAGAAGCAATTGTTTACTTCGCAATTAAAACCTAGTCAGAATGCCTTACCTCTCAATTCTCAGGTTGCTAAAAAACAAGATAAATTGTTTATTTCTCCTGAAGCCTCAGCTACTAACAATAAAGCTATCACTAATAAAATAACAGGAGATATGAAGCAATTGTTTTTGTCCCAGATTGATACATCTAGTGCAGGAGTTTCCGGATTTGAACAAAAAATCAACCAGTATGATGAAAACGTAGATTCTGGATATGTTTACCCAAAACAAACAGTAACTTTGTCAACCGGTTTTCGTACCAATCAGCAGAATCAACAAGTACCGACCCTAACTGTCACTAAATCACATTCTGTTACACAAAGTCAAAAAACTACTCATGTTTTTCAAAATGTGCAAGATGGTCCAGAAAAGATCTCTTTGGTAGATAACCACAATATTGTTTCTACAAGTGCTCCTCCAGTTGCTGAAACTGGTGTCAAGCAGATTCAACAACCAATAATACAGCATCAATCAGGCATTTCTCAAACAGGTTTTTCTGGAGTACAAGGATCTCGAGTAGGAACTCAGTTTGGACAATTTGACCAAAATGTGGTCAAGCAACAAAATATTCCAAACGTTCAAAACTTTATCGGAAGTACAGTAAAGCCGTCAGGCTTTACACTAACGAAAGAAGATGCCTTTGAACAAATAAACAAAATACAAACGGGTTTGAACAGAATAACTGAGCAACAAAATCAATTGAATAATTTTGGACAAGGAGTTGTGATGCCTCGAATAAGCCCACCAAGTATTCAAGTACCAAGTTTTGGTCAGAATGTTGATTTTTCACAATTCGGATTTGGTGGTGTACAAAACACACAAATACCTCAAGGGTTCACGCATCAAGGAGTACAACCTACCTTATTCAATACACAAAGCTTCCCCGTTCAAAGTTACATCCAGAACCAAGGATACCAATACCAGAAACCTACCTTCCACCAACAAAATGGCCAGCGATTCAATTACCAAGGAAACAATAGACAAAATTTGTATACTCAAGTATACAGAGGTGGTCAAGCTAATCAATTCACGGGACAACAAACGCAAAATATTAGATTCAAAGAGACTACTAAAGTAGATATTGTACCAGCTTTAGGTTTTCATCTTAATGATGCTTCTGAAAAGAATAGCTACTTTTCAGCTGTTTCACAAGGTTTGATAAGTGATAGGCCTTCCCACTACATATCGGGGTCAAGTAATTTTGGACAAAGTGGGTTTTCACCTTCAGATGTTCGTTTTAGTTCGTACCAAGGACCTAGTTCTTATTTAGTGCCTCAATCGTCTGTTCAAAAGTTGCCTAATGATTCCGGTTACCGGTATAGATAAGAATAGGGCTAAATAGTAATTTTTCACTGCCATTTGGTTGTACCATAGTTAGTAGCAATTGTAAAAGTTACCTCAGTATGCTACATTTTTTTAAAAATTTTGAAACCTTTATCTGGTTTGTATTCAATGAACAAATTATTTCAATCGGAATGAATTATATGTATATTTCTGATGAATTTTATAATTCTAAATTTTTAATGTATTGCTGAATTTATGAAATATATTGTAAAAAGTTATGTGTATATTCTATAAGCCATATTTATAAGTAAAATATTCTTTATATTTAAGATTGTTATTATCAAATAATATTTATTATTATTATCGCATGTAACACCAATGCAAAATAATGAATTTATTATAATTCTTTATATTTTTGTTCTTATTGGATATACGAGAGGACAGAATGCAATCATATTCTGTCTTTACTATTTAATATTATATAATTTTCATTCTTTCTACCCTATATTTCAAAATATTACTGATTTATTCGGGCATTCAGTGGTATAACCACAAACTCCACATGAAAATTTAATTTGCACAATTACTCTCTGTTAATGTTTCTGCAGCTACGCTTAAAATTTACTATTATATCACTTGAAGCAAACACATTCCGTGCAAATATCCCCACAGTACACAAAATCTTACAAAATTCTTCTTTCAATCTCTTTGTCAATTTACCTATTATTCGATATTACACTACCCAGACAAAAATACTCTTTCACTTGATCCAATTTCACCTCATTTATTGAAACTTTGAAATCAGTCACCGATTCACTCCTTTCAAATACCAAAACTTATCATATATCAACATTCAGAATAAGATTCATTTCCTTGCTTACTATAAATCATTGTTTTCAATTTTCTTCACTTTCACCCATGGTATGAGACATAAATGGTAATACAGCTCGTATCTCCCTACACACACAAGCAGTGTGGAACAGATCTGCATAGTTTTAATTTTGGCCGCAAGGATCGCTACGAACGGTCTTCAGGGAAGTGATGTACACAATATATGAACATGGTGTATATAGTATAAACGAATGTTAGTCTTTTATAATGTTTTCATAGGGAAAACTTTTTTCTTTATCAATTAATAATAGAAAAAATACTTTTGTTCAATCCTATTATTGAAACATGTTATTTTTTACTTGGATACCAATCTTGAAACTGTTTTGTCAACTACAGTGATTCCTATGACAACGGGTGGGCGAAAGTAGTGAGTGTAATTACTTTCGTCCACTCACTCTTTCATAACGAAATAAAGAATAAATTACAATACATTTTATTACATGTATTTATTGATATAAAAATGAACTTCACAATTATTAAAAATTGCGTTACTTAAACAAGATATACCAGCAACTGAAAACTGATGAGACTCTGTAGTTATCGTAGTAACTTTTGTAATATCAACCTGAGTGCTATTTCTATTACTTACTTGTTTTCTCTTCTTTGTTAATTATTTTCCTCGCACAATTTCATTATTATCTTGTTCCATTTTAATGTCACAATTTATATTTGTAAAAATATCAGGACAAAACAATTTTAATATTTGTGACAGTTGCAGATGTTTATATTTATATGATCCATAACAACGCATCCGCCGTCTATGCTACTTTAGACTTTATACATGATCTTTGATTAAGAAGTGTAATAGATTTTAATGTTTTAATGAATGTTTCAATAATAGGATTGAACAAAACGCTATACAGCACTCGTGAAGAAACGAATTCGCTCACTTGTGCGCCTTTGCACATTTAGCTAGCGCCTCGTGCACAAAACTGCCACCCGCGTGAGCAAAACTCATAGTTAGTTACAACTTTAGCCGTACCCGTCACTACTATTATGTACAGTTGTCATGTCTGTCCGGGATTCATTCAATGACTTGTTTGACGCGAATTTGAAGCTTATTAGAATTAATTATCATTATTGGATGAAAATTTGTTTACTTTTGGTGTATTTTCTTGTCTGTAAATTGAGCAGTCAGCTTGATAATTCTAAGATCCAGCATAAGCCGTAGTTTGCAATATTTGGCTCACCAAAAGATACCAATACAAGGAAGTGACTCATTGAATTACACTTGCCCGTTTTTAATGAGGCTAAGAAGTTTGAATGCAGTAATTGTAGCATACGTATATATATATATATATATATATATATATATATATATATATATATATATATATATATATATATATATATATATATATATATATATATATATATATATATATATATATATATAAAATATGTTTATTCTAGATTGAAGTTGATATAGCTCTCTTAATATGTATTAGATTTTAATAATTCAAAGCTTGGTTATGTAAACTGGGATTATATCATTGATTACGTTAGTGATAATTGATTGTGCCACTCGTACAGAATTTATGTTCTGATCTTGGGACAAATGAACTATTTATCTATCTATCTGAAAAAGTAATTCGTTGAAATTTTAAATTACCTATTTGTGACCGTTATAAATGAAAGTCGATAGTATGGATAGAAGAGCCTGTGTCAGCTTTGATACATATTATTTTCAGATGAGGCTATCATGCAAGTTCATAGCAAATTCACGATAAGACCTCAAACGTTTCATATACTACTTCAATAACAATTTCTCATTCCCAAATGAGCTCGCAGCATAGTGTCATTTCCTTCATCAAATAAACAATTGCAGTGTATTTGTCCTAAAGTAAATTTTTTTTTTATATAGCTTTGATAAAGATCAAATTATTATTTTAAGATACAGCACATGGCCTCCCGTCAGTCAATAACTGAACAATGAAGATTGAAAGGTATTTTTGAGTTTGTACATGCATAAATTATGTACCTATCAAATAGTCAACTTGAAACTAGTACTAAATGGAAGTTGTTGTTTCGTAAGTTTGCCCAAACTGCTTGATTTCAAGCTCAGTGATTGTGAGAGATGGTAATTTGCGAAATCTCTGAAGTAACAAGCATTCATGAGCTGTCAAAAATGCGCTTTCATCATCTAGATGATTCTTCAATTTTTTAGTAATACATCCATATACAAATTTAAAAGCTATGGAGACATACCATAACCTTGTTATACACCAACATCAATATATTCCATTCATTCAATCTACCATCAATCCGAGCAGCAGCTGCACTTTTATCATGCAACGCACGAACCGCACCTAATAAATCACCATATATGCCGCACTCAGCAAGTACATTCTACAATTTATTTCTATAGACACTATCATACGCTTTTGTGAGTGCTAAATACTCCAGATTTATTTAATATTTATAATGAATTACTATTTAAAAATATTTCTATTGATTATTTGAATTCTACTGCTAGCTGTATAATTTAATTTGACGAACAAAAGACCTTTTCTCACTCTAGATCAAGAATTATCGAAAATTCTCTTACATTATCAATCGATACCTATTTTGAAAAGAGAGGGTAACTCTTAGCTCTTCCCACTATGTGTTTTGCTACCTCTACACTTGCTAAACTTTAGATGGTTTCTGATACCAACTTGATAAATGACAATAGAATAAGGGTACGTTCCACTAGGCGACCGCCTCAATAATCGTTCTATAAGATTGAAAGGTGGGTAGAAACGGCCGTTGCGTTGATTTTTGCAGAAATCACCAAGAAATTTGAATTGAGTTAAAAGGTGTGTTTCCTATTTGTATTTTCGATTCCAAATTATATCAAATAATCAAAGACTTTTTTATTTGTTAATATGACAGATAATTTCACGGTCTCTCATAATCATTATTTATTATTTAAAGTGTGGCTCTTGTTAAAGAAACCAAATTTAGTGGACTGTATTTTTTACGAATTATTACTTTGAACGATTAAAACTAAAATACCCAAAATGGGACGAATCTCCTTTTGGATATATTATTCTAGAGAAAGATTTTTAGCTATGACATAGAAAATACCTCGTTAATCCGTGATTTCGACCATGTTCTTGATAAGATGCGACCAAAAAGATCCAACCAAATTAATGGAGTAACGTTAGACATAAAAATGTGAAAGCCTCCGAATCCGGTTCCACTAAATGAATTTTCATGAAACTTTTTCGATTGCATTGCTAAAAGCCTCAATAAAAGTTTTTCCCCTCAAAATTTTTCGATCTAGATTACAACAATTAATTGAAAAATTAGAAAAATATGATGAGAAAAAATTTTGAAATGAAGATTTCAATCTTATATTCAATAAATGATATTCATAGAGTAACTTTAAAATACATTCATAATTTTTGAACTAAAATTAACAAATTTACAATAGAAGAAAAAATTTTAATTAGGCGAGCTGCTCAACTTATCACTCTTGAACAAAATTAGTTTGCGAGATAAATTTCATTTCACAATAAGTAATATGTTTCGTTGATATTCGTACAAAGTTTTATTGATTTAGGACCACTGGTTGACAAAAGAATTGATTATTTGTTCCGAAGGAGCCAATTCCACTCATAAGTCTACTGATATTTCCAGATTCAGTGTCTATAATTCATTAACAAATATTTCTTGACAACCAAATATTATTTCACATTTACTGCTATTCTTTCCTAATATTTATACAAAGTTTCATAATTATAGGATCACTGGTTTTTTAATAAGATTTTATTTTGTTTCGAAGGAGGCAGTGCGACATATATTTCCAGTTGGAATTTTCAGATGCTAAATTGATAACTCATGAACATAAATGTATTGATACTTCATTTTCTTTTTGTGGCCACTTTCATTCTTTCGTAATATCTATGCAAAGTCTTGTTTCTGCGGGGCCACTGGTTCAATAACGAATTCATTATTTGTTTGGAAGTAACTGATGAGATTCAAATTATTTCAGTATTTTCAGATTTCAGTCAATACAATAAAAAAAAAGTTATCTAGGACTAGATTATATTTTATAAGCTCTGCTATCCTTCCTTGATAATCATAAAAAGTTCAATTGATTTAAAACAACTAGGCGAGAAAAAAACGTCAAACTATTGGCATCAGATACAGACTTCTTGTCAATAAATCTTGAAAAAAAACAGTTTGACGGACTAATTCAATTTGACAATAACTTTAATGCTTTCTTGATATTTGTATAAAGTTTTATTGATTTCGAACCAATGGTTGAGAAATAAATTGACTGATTGTTTTAATATTGTTAAGAAGAGGGGTGATTTCAAGCTATGGTGGCAACCCTGCTCTATGCTAACTACATAGGATAAACATTTATTGCCAACTCCAAATAAACAAAATTTCAATGATTAAAACTGATGGGAATGTTTGTTTTCGGTTGAAATTATATGATTTTGAATAATTTGGTTCCTTCTTTTAAAGAGTTTCCATCCGGCGAAATATTCTTTTTTCATATTTTAACAAAGCTACAATATGATATGTATAGCGCGCAACGCTGTAGACTTTCAAAAGTATTTTTGACATCTGACGTTTAGTAGTGATACTGCGTTTCATAACCAAACAAACTTATTGATGATAAATCTACATCAAAAAAATAATATTGATGGAAGAATAAATGGGTTACTCAATCAGTGTACCGTCAAGTCAGGGAAATCTTGTTTATTCTAAAAAACACACTCTTCCTATTTCATATCATGCGGCGACGTTGCCAAGCGTATGATAACTTGCTAAATTTCAGTAGCTTTTGTACAAATTTTTTTGAGTAATAATTCAATTTTCTCTGGAACTATAAACAAGACTTTTTTGAAACTTGGTACACATGTTTATAGGACTTTCGTAGATATTTTGACGATTTTTTGTAATGTTGACATTTCAGGTAGTCGAGATAATGACGTATAAATCAATGTGAAACACGTCGCGTGCATATACGCAATGTAATAACATGTCACTGAACAGCAACTTTGACATTTTTTATCTCGATAACTAGAAACAAGATTGAGTTCAAACTTTGCCAGAATATTCTTCACTAAACAAATAATACACTGTAAAAATTTGAATAAATTCTCATATACTTTGATTTCCTTCTCAACAACCTTAAAGGCATGCAACTTATCAAACTGTTGGCAGTTACTGATTCCATGCCAATAATTTTTGAACAAAAACAGACTGTTGGATTAATTCTATCACGCAATAACTTGTATACTTCCTTAAAATATTCATTCAAATTTTCATCGATCTGGGATCTGAATTTCGTGAGGAATTGATTTTTTGTTTCGAGTGAGTCAATGCGACTCATAAATATATTGGTATTTTAAGATTCTATTCCTATAATTTAAAACGGAAATTTAATGGCAACTAAATACTATTTTATAGTTACTAATATTCTTCCTTGATATTCACACGAAGTTTCCTAATTATAGGACTACTGGTTTTGTGATAAAATATTTTTTTATTCTCGAAGAAAGCAGTGCGACTCATAATTCCAACTAGTATTCTCATATTTCAAATCGATAACTTATGAACAAATATATATTGATATACTTGATTTTTATTTCGTGACCACCCTCATTCTTCCACAATATTTGTGCAAAGTTTTGTTCATGTAGGATTACTAGTTTAATAATGAGTTTATTATTTGTTGGGAAGTAACTGATGATTTCAATTTTTCCAGCATTTTCAGATGTCAGTCAATACAAGAAAAAAAAAAGTTTCTATCTGAAGTCCCTTGGGGCTTCAAGAAAAAATTCATTTCAGTTTGTTCTACGTAAAACATAAATTTAATCGCAAAAAAAATTAAGTTTTCAAAAAAAATTAATGAAAACTCGGGAAAATTAATAATTATTCATTTTAATAACAAAAAAGTTGAGATCGGAAAAAATTAATGGGTAAACATTCTAGTATTTAGTGTTGAAAACATATTCCAGAAGGTTTTATAAAAATCCGTTCTGTAGATTTGGGTTCCGAGGTTTAAACCTTAAGGTAGTTCCATCACGAGATGATTGAATTATAGACCGTCAGATAGTCGAAGATTTGAGTGCCCCATTTTGTTTTCTCTGCCTTCAAGAGTTTTGATAAGTATGTATATTTAGAGTATAATAATGCCAAAATTAAAGCTGGACCGTGTGGCCAACATAATAATAATTAATTTTAAATTTTCATAAAAAATCGTGTTTTGATCCCATTTTCTCGTTTCTGTCATGTTTACGAAATGAAATTTAAGGAAAAAAGAGTTAGCGAAAAACGATAGGCAGAAGTGATCCACTTGGCCAAGGGTTTGGAATGAGGGCTCAATTATGCAAAAAAATATATCAATTTTGCACGTTTTTCTCGTTTCTGCCGTTTGGCTATATGAAAGTTGATATCATAAGTATCTCGTAAAAACGAATGGCATAAGTTTTTCGAATGGCCAAGTCAAGATATGCACGAAAACATCTTGCGAAAGTCTGAATGTGGATCACTTCTGCCTATCGTTTTTCGCTAACTCTTTTTTCCTTAAATTTCATTTCGTAAACATGACAGAAACGAGAAAATTGGATCAAAACACGATTTTTTATAAAAATTTAAAATTAATTATTATCATGTTGGCCACACGGTCCAGCTTTAATTTTGGCATTATTATACTTTAAATATACATACTTATCAAAACTCTTGAAGGCAGAGAAAACAAAATGGGGCACTAAAATCTACGACTATCTGACGGTCTATTAGGAAATTGTTAAAATTTGGCATACGTATTGTTGACCATGTGAACAACACTTCTATAAAATTTGAACAAGTTTCACTATCCCGAACCCGAGATATATATATAATTGAAGTTGACTCAATTAACACGTAGCATATGGACCATGCATAGGCAAGCAGCACATTATTAATTCTACCGTTAGAGCTAAAATTAAAAAGTTTATGAAAAACGAGGAGGAGCTAAAGCAGGATATCAAGAATATTGTTAAAAAAAAAATCAAGCTGATTGACCATCTAGTTCGACTGATATAATCTCGAGAAGTATTAAGATTTAGCTGCATACGACAAATTTTGCAAGCGAATGAGCGAATGGTGGGGAACGGAACATTGTCACGACTGGCCAAGATCGTCGCTCTAATACGCACACATAAGAATGGGTCGTCTGTATGGGCAACCTTTTCTGTGTGTTGAGGCAAAGCCCGTTTAGTTCCATCAAAAAGTTTACTCGCAATGTCAGTTCAAAAGAACTTTTAGAATAAATTTTACGAAAGCAAATGATATCTATTGTATATCTTACTGGCACCGAGTACGTATATATGGGATTTACAAAGTTATTGATTATAATTTGAACGAATTATCAATCAATTTAAAATGCAGACGGTATGTAACTTTTGGTTGGGGATGCCACAGGGGAACTACCTAAACGCACTCCACTAAATAACATTTATGTCTTTCTTCCAAAGGGACTAAACCGTTCACCATAAAATTTGCCACGTTGATGCCAAAACTTCTTTCTTGATTTACCAGTTCTAACTTCACGATAGATTGTTCGATTCAGTGAACCCGACTGAATTCACCGAAATATTATTCCCTTCCACTAGTGGAAGGAATATAGACTAACACCTCGAACTACGTGTTGTCTTGTGAGCTCGTTGAATAGAACTCAACTTTCAATGTTATCTCCTTTCCTACATGAAAGGAATATAGAACAACATCTCAATGTACTGCCTGATTTGAGTTACCAATTGCAACTGACTAAACCACGCTTCCAATAAGTGGGTTACTATTTTGAGTTACCGATTGCGACTGACTTGTTTACATGGCTTTGTTTTCCAAGTAATCTCGGTTAATTACTGTATCATTGTTCATTCAATGTTTTTTGTCGATATTTTTATATATTTCCTGAATTAATATTTGTTATTTGCTAACAAAAATACTAAAAAAGAAACTGATCTTATGAATGCGATTGCTTTCTTTTTCTGCCGGTAACAGAACTATTGATTGTCTTGATGTATCCATGGTAAATATTTCTTAGTTACCATTTGTTTACCTCATTTCAATTCACGTCAGAAGTGGAGAATATTCGAATGAAAATAGTTTAATGGAATTAATTATGATGAAAAATTCATAAGCTATTTGCAAGATATAAACCACAACATGGAGTTTATACGGTAAGTACAATCATTAAATGAATAGTGAAGGATTGTTTGAATGCCCGTTTTTCAAGATTATGAATATTATTTGTACAAGTGAGGGAGTTTTCGAGTATGAAAAATAAAGAGCTTGAATTGTACGTTGAAAACGATTCGTGCCAACTCTATTTGAGGAGATGCGTATAAAGATTAGAAACAGTAATTTGGTTAAATATCTTGATGTAATTTCAATTTTGCATTTCTATAAGATTTGAATAGAAATTCAGTAAAATGATTATAGATCGGTTGACTACCGAAGAGAATGGTTAAAGGACCGTATTATGGCCTTCATGGGTATAAAAGACGGCATTTATTTTGAAGAAATGATGGCAGCTAATAACAATGAACTAGAAGACAAATTGAGTCCATTTTTAGACGAGGACATATTTTCTACACACGATGATTTGGAGAAAAGAATTTTTAGAGTATATAAAACTTACTGCGATCGGCTTTTTGAAGAAGAGATATTTGTTGAAGAATTAAGTACGTATTAAAAAAATCCTAATAGAAATAATCGATTAAAATCTAATGTTTGTAATGAAAAAATAAGCATGTTTCAAAGCCTGATTTTGTATTACTCCAGGAGAAGTAACTCCTCCAAAAGATTTACCTCCAGAAGCAGAAACAGATACAAAAAAAGGTAAAGGAAAGGGTAAAGATAAGAAGAAAAAGGGCAAAGGAAAAGGAAAAGAGGTAGAACTGGAGACAGGAAAGGCCACTCCGGAGGCTAAAATTGAACCAGCTTCTGAAGGTGATACTTCAGAAGCAGAAACTGATAACGAAGATGTGAAAGTAGTTGTTGATACTCCTTCTGAACCAGGTATGTCATAAAAATAATTCCTCAATATTTTTGATGAAGCTTAGCGCCTTAAGTTCTCACGCATTCTTAAAAAAGCGCAAATACAGTTTGAATTTAATATATGAATTTATGGACCTCTTGAAGGTACTTTATAGAATATTTATCAAACAGAAAATGCCCAAAAAGGCAAAGAATATCAACGTAGTTACAATGGCATATTCCATTGTGAATGTATTGAATTTGTAGAAGTATTAAGAAAATAAAAAGATGGGAATGACAACATTTTCTTTCAGAATCAACAGAAGCACCTTCAGATGCTTCAGGGCCAGCGTCAGTAACACCAAGTGATCCAGGGAAAGGTAATATTTATAGTCGGATTTCCAAAATTTCGATTAGCAAGTTACTTACATAAATTTGTTTTAAAAATCAGGAAATTTTTGACAAATTTCATTTGCGAAATCTCTAAACTCATTTGTATTTTCAGAGGACACAAAGAGTAAAAAAGATAAAAAAGACAAAAAAGGCAAGAAAGGCAAAGGAAAGAAGAAAGATGCTCCAGGTAAGAGATTCCATTTGCAAAATTTGAAATGATACTCTATGAAAATTATTTTTAGCATCCGAACCGGTGCCTGAGCCTGAGCCGGAATACATCACTGTTAAGGTACGTTTTTAATAATGTTTTCCAATTGGGCTATCGCAGAAAGGAATTATTTCCTGAGCAATTAAAAATAGGATCAGTCATTGCATTTTGATTTCTTGTAGAAAATAATTCAAAAAATTTTGAAATCTCCCATGCTTCATGGCGAATTTGGAACACTAGATGGAGATTCATCTCCAGAAGATACAAAATATATTTATGTAATGCGAACGTCCGAAAAGGCTATTCCTATGTACATGTCTAAAGAAGAAGCATTCACAGATATGAGTACTCATTTTTTGGTTGGTTCTTTCAATACAAACTTTCTCAATTCACTGGAACAAGGTCTTTCTAATGTGAGTATCCTACACGATTCTTTGCATTGGGGAATAAAACTACTCATTTCTATTTGCAGGCCATGTTACCTCTGATGCAACAACAATTTCAAGAACCATTTGTAGATCTTCCGCAAGATCAACAAAAAGTTGGCAGCAAACATTCCCAAGTACAAATCAAACGACCATCTGATTTTCGTCGAATCTCATTAGTACTTTCCGCGAAATCAAAATCAACTCTGGCTTTAGAAGGAATCAAAATGAAAAGAGATAAAGCGAAAAACACACCAACAAAGTTTGCAATAATACAGGATATCAAAAATTTGGTTCAAATGGTACAGTGGTATGTTGTATTCAAATATTATATACATTGTTTTTTATACGAATATTTCTCTGTTTGTAGGTGCACAGAGCATATTGTAGGTAGTATTCATCTTCAAGTTTTCTCTCCAAGCTATTTGCAAGAGATAATTGATAGTATTGAAGAACCAATTGACCCAGAAATAATCACGAAGTTAGAAGAAATCGTGATGGCATGGGAAAGGCACATTTCCAAAACACTTGAAGTACAATTAGCTAAAGTACGACATCTTTTGAAACAATAATATGAAACAGCTCTCTACTAATAATAAATATCAATCAGATCTTTCACCCGATACGGGCGTAATAGACACTATTTTAGTGCACATTTTGTAGATAACTGAGTAGAGTGCGGTTGCCAATCAAGCCACGGGTACTCTTAGATTTTGTGGAGAGTATACCACAAAGTCTATTACAATTATTTCATTATTTACTCATATTCATCTCTCCCACAAAGTTCAGAGCAGAATTTTTTTATTGTTCTCTATAATATATAGGTTAAATATCCAGATGATGCTTTTGAAGCCTTTAAACAGTATTCGGGTATCTGATTCTAGGACTAACCGAATACCCGATTCCACTCTCTGCCGGTTTCATGATGGTATCTTAGTTTATAATATATGTTTCAGGAAGCCATTGGTCCAGGACCTGTTCCAGAATACGAATATTGGAACGAAAGACAAATTGCATTGAGTCACGTTGGAGAACAATTAAAAAAGCCAGTGATTAAACAAGTTTTGCAAGTCTTAGAAAAAAACGGAAGTCAAATTGAGAGTGGCTTCCGGATTTATGAAATGGATTTGGATAAATATATTGTTGAAGCTAGAGAAAACACAAAGTTCTTGTCTAGTGTTCTTCGGTATTTAAAGGTGAGATAATAGAACAAGTGTGTAAACTCAAGCATTACGACATGAGGTCAACTATTTCGAGAAGAAGTTTACAGAGTCACAAAAATACTTGCATACAAAAAAATTTCTACGGCCCGCAACTTCCATATGAGGCAATTATTGAGCATACAGCAAGAGAGCTCAAGTTTCACCTTATCTATATCTAGGATAATACTCATTTGAAGTCTTTTATTTTCCTACGTGGCGATTTTTCAAATGTAATTATCATTTATCTTATTTTTTTTTTACAGACTATAAGTACATCCAGTAGTTTCACAGAAATAACTGCATGTATTCCACAATTGATGGATGGTCTCCATATGATCTGGGCACTATCCAGATTCTATTGTACTGACGAGAAGATGGTCCCTTTGATGGAAAGAATCGCTTGGATGCTTCAACATAAAGTGGAAACAATATTAGACATCGATAAATTATTTTCGTATGTATTACCTTCTACCTGTTACCCGTGGTTTCACCCCCATATATATATATATATATATATATATATATATATATATATATATATATATATATATATATATATATATATATATATACTTTTTATTATCAATGAAAACAAATTGACTGCTGCTATTGTCCGATCAGAAGCTGTACAATGTGCTTTGGATATTTTAAATTTTTTCTCAACCAAGTTTTAATCCAATCGGATGGATAATACGCGAACGAACAAATATGACTTGTGCATCACTTATATGTTGATGGTTTCATGTTAGAGATCTTCACCCAAGTGCCAACAGCAATTGTAGAAAGTTTCAACTTAATTGATGAAGGCTTTTAGGAGATTCGACTGAACATTACACTGTAGTGCGAGTCATACTTTGATGTTATACGAAAAAACTTATTTGATACGATTCACGCATCACCTATAAATTGTACATTGATAATACTATGCTAAAAATCTTGATGTAAGTGCCAGAAATATCTGTGAAAAGTTTCAACCCAATCGGATGAGCGATGCGCGAACGAACAATTACGACTCGTACGCCACTTAATGTTCATTGATATTAATATATCAGAAATTTGTTCACAAGCGACAACCATAACTATAGGAAATTTCAACTCAATCTATATAACCGTTTCGAAAGTCAGGCTGGACAAACAAATAGACAGACAGACAAACAAAGATTCAAAAAATGTGAGATTGAGAAAAAGTCCTTATTGCTAAATTACAGACAGACACTTCGATTTTATTTTTTTGTAAAGGCTATGGTATCAACATTGTTCAATTAAATGTCATGACTTTAACAGCAGAAACATAGAACTTAAAATCATGTTTGATCTACTTGATTCGTCTCTGTCGTAAAATACTTCCTCAACTGTGCTTCCCATGAACTACTCATCTATGAAGTTTCAGGATAATTCGAATTTTTCAATATTTCGTTGGCAACCTTAAGCCATCTCTGTTGTATAAATCATTATCAGTATGACTATGACATTGACATTGAAAGCAACATACTTTGAATTATTATAATTCAAGTCCCTGACATCAAAAACAAAACGAATTCCACAGATAATTTTATTGTTCTTTGAACTATCTCAATCAATCCCTGTCAAAAAAATAATATCACGGTATATTTCTTTCCCGTTGTACACCTGAATATAAAATTTCATGCCCCTAACAGCAAAGAAATATAACTTCCATATGAACTTACAATTGTCTTTATATTCCCTTAATTCGGCCCTGTCGCAAAATCCTTGATCAAATGACGTTTGCTCTCCACAAAACACATACCTGAGAGATTTCAGTGAAACTCGTACTTTTTAATATTCCATTAACAACCTCAATCCATCCCTGTTCTAAAAATCATATCTTAGTATTCATCCAGACATCGACATTGAAAATATTGAACTTATTAAAGAAAATTAATATGATTCAAGTCTTTGACCCACTGACATCGAAAACAAAGCTCTCAGAGTAAAAATTAGTTCTCTCTGTACCACCTTAATCCAAGCCTATCAGAAAAATCATACTGCGGTATTTATTCTCTCCACATTGTCTACCTAACTCCTGAGTTTCATACCTCTACCAACAAAAACGTAGAACTTTCATTATAACGGCCCTGTTGCAAAATCATTTCTTAGCTGACGTCCACTTCCCATACTACCCACCTGCCAAATTTCAGTTTAACCGGCTTGGCGGTTTTTGAGATTTTGTGTTGAATCAGTGAGTGAAATTTGGCTCTTTTAGATATAGATTGCAAACTTGAGTGCTTTAATACGTGGATTTTATTAAAAACTGCCAGTTAGTATACTCTTCACACAATATTGATCTATATTGCTTATTTTAAAATGGTCCAACTCGCATTTGCATTACAGCTCTGAATCCTACGATAATATGCAAATATGTTTCGTTGCTTTTCTTATCTATCAAAATTAAATTATGCTTAGAAAAGTGACTTGAGTTATACCTTCTATTCATTTATACGGGTAGTTATCGAACTGCTATCGCATCTGCTTCTTGCTTACTGATAATCTGAACGTAAAACTTTCTGCTCTTCAATCTTTTTACAAATTAAATATTTCTTTCTTAGCAATCCACCTTTAAGGGTGTCAGAATTAACAGAACATGCAAGAATAATGCTGGAAACATGGAAGCAACAATATTTAGAGACACGAGACAAAATTGAAGAGATTGGAAAAGGTAACAGATGGGAATTTGACAAAGTTAAATTATTTGCTTCTACGGATTGGCAAGCAACAGTTTGTAAAGATCTACATGAAGTTGCTACGGTAAGTTATCAAACAAAAAAAATGTGTTTGAAAAAAAAAACAATTGAAACGATTATTTTTTTAGATAATGCGTCATTTTTACAATATGTTTGGACCAGAATTGAAATCAATAATAAACGATCCACAACAAATTGATATTGTAACAAAACAAGTTGAAGAAATAGTAACGCCAATACAAATGGCAGAATTTAATATTTTTAACAGAGAGTTTAAAGAAAATTGGGATGCCATTATGGAGGACATTAATAAGCATGTCACTGTGCTCGAGCAAAAAGCAAAATTTTTCATCAATATGAGTTTTAAAATATTAAAGTAATTATTCTTATTCCTAGCATCTTTCCGTTCGTCAAGAAATTTTCACATTTATATCAATTTTCAGATCGTCTGAAGACGCCTTAGAAATGCTGCTCAAATTTAAGCACATTGAAACGCGTGAATCAATTGAAAAACAATTATTAAGTAAATTTGATAGTATCATGGACTTTTTCTGTAAAGAAGTGATACAAATAGAAAATATATTTATGGTATTTTCTTTCTTCTACCCTCAATTCATCATTTAATATCTTACGATTGTAGAGGAACCGTAGAAACCCTCCTTTATGCAGAAATCACCCTCCATCTGCAGGAGCAATCTTTTGGTGTCGAATGTTGTTCGAAAGAATCAAAAAACCTGTTCTAATGTTCCAAAAAGTTGAAGAACTTAAAGGATCCGTGAAAAAAATTGAAGCCTTTGAGCAGTATTTAACTGTTGTAAGGACTCTGAAGTCATATGAGCAGCATAAGTACGAAAAATGGACAGAAAATGTTAAGCCTATCATTTCTAATGCTTTTAACAAGAATATTTTGAAATTGGTGAACATTCTCATGACTAAAGGTAAGTTCCAAGTGACGCACATATATTTTTTTAATACATCGCTCTAATGGTTGATTTATGGAACATGAAAGCTCTGCGTTTCTTGAGAATCAATCCTTCGGTACGGTTGGTTAAAGCTAAATATTCCCATTCCAGAGCAATTGGCAATCATCTTTTGTTCTATAAACGTCTTTTTAGTCCTAAGTTTCTTAATCACAAGCAAGGCGAGTGCTTAGAGTTACTGACAGAAGAATCTTCAGTATGAACTCTAATATTCAATTGAAAATATTAAATTTTGTTACAGGTTTACCTTTATCAGGAAAAAGTGTGAAATCAGAAGAATCACGTGATATGGAAGCTGGAAGCGATCTCAATCTTAGCAGAAAAAGTAATATTCTTTTGAATAAATAACTTGATCTGAATATTTAATTAATGATACAAAAATTCAACAAAAAACAAAATATAGTTTATTCACATTTAGAATGAATTATATGATGTTCTGAAAGCAGCACAATTCACACACATTAAATGCAGATTCAAAAAGAGCTTTCGAATATTCTGTATATGATATGAATAAGATCATTTATTGAATTCATTTTTAGACTTTTTGTGTATGCATCGTGTTTATATTTCTGCCTATCAGAAAGCTTAAGTCGTAGTCCTAAGCTGAGCCGTAGGCTCTTCTCAACATGAATAAACTGTAGTTAAATATCAACAATAATATAATTCTCCATATTTTACAATTTCCAGCATCAAAACTTGCGACAGTAGCTACATCAATGAAATGGATTCTAACCAAAAAAGGCATTCAGAAAACAACAATAGAAAAATTACAAGCTCAACAAATTACATGGTCTGACGTCATTGGAGATTTCGTGATGGTGGAACAAAATCTAAGATTCGAAATCAATTTCAATATGGAGGTCTTTAATGTCATTGATGAGGCTAAACTTATGTCAAAACTAGGTTTTGATCTACCTGATGCTATTACTTGTGCCGTTCTTCAGAAAGAAAGGGTTTATAAAGACATTATTTCAATCAGGCATATGTTGGAATCATATAATAAAATTGTTGACCAACTGACACTTCCAGAGGTACGAAAATTACTAAATATGTATATTTTTTTATGGTCGCCTCTAAATTTGTTGGCTTACAAATGACAAACAGCGTAATCAGCTTTATATAAACCAAATAGTCCGTGAGACAGGGGATAATCTTTTCGTTGAATACCGCTCACTTGAAACTTTGTGAGTGGCTTCATTGTGATGAGTCTTTTTCATTAGGCAAAATTCTAGATTTGGGGGCGTTTTTCAGCGAGGGCTAATTAATTGAAAAAATGTTACCGTAATAATGATCTTTACACTAATCGAAAGATTTTTTGATTATAAAATGAAAAAAATATTGCCCGACGTGAATATTGAGGCTAACATACTTATGACAAGTGCGGCTTGTCGGACTCACCGCAAACGCCCATATTCATGTTGGACAATATTTTTTTTTCATTTTATAATCAAAAATCTTTCGATTAGTGTAAAGATTAGTATTACGGTAATATTTTTTCAATTAATTAGCTCTAGCTGAAAAACGCCCCCAAATCTAAAATTTAGCCAAATGAAAAAGTTGTTGGACTCTTCACAATGAAGCCACTCACAAGTTTCAAGTGAGCGGTAATCAACGAAAAATTTATGCCCTGTCTCACGGATCAAAACGATTGGCGCTTGAGTTACTTGACCTGAATATAATTTTTTTTGTGAATTCACGTTGATAGTAGTGTGCACTATATTTATCACCTCTGGAGTCCTATTCTGATTCATAGAGACAGCTTGGAGACAGGAACCAGTCTCTATGTTAACGTTGTCATGACATAGTTATATTTATGAGGATTTGAATATTGTATGTTGGTGCAAACAATATGATTTACAAATTTATGTTGGTTGCAAGTAAAGAAGATGCTTAAAATCAAATTCAATTCATGACTATTGATTCATTCGGGTCTCTTACTTCTGAAGACTGTTCTCAACTGTTACGACATTGAATCACTTCTGCAATTGTCTGCTAGGTGCTACATATCCCAAGAATATCTAAAATGTCAAGAAACTGTCTCTACGAATTAGAATTATACCTCTGGATATGATAAATCTCCAACTAAGCTCTTTTGTTACTTCCAGTAGTATTGATTTATGTATTTGTTCTTGCACCAAAATTCGTCAAAAATATTTGGCTGGTTTCCACGTTGGACGCCCCTTTTCTGCATTAGCACGAATGTCCTATATGCAGTAGCTTTCAAACAAACTAGATTTCAGCCTAACATGAAGAATTAACTTTGCCTGTTTCGGTGTTTCCAAGCTCAAGTATCCCTTATGTGCGCACATCGCAACTTGGTACAATTCAGGAAATTCGAAAGTGCGAGTCAGACGAGATAACTTGCAATCAATTTATTGATGAAACTATTGTTTTGGTCCACAAGAAAAACTTTATTTCATTAGTACGTTGCTTGTACCGCCATCTCTTGAAAATTATTAAAAAATTATTAAAAGCGTCTGATATAGTCTAGCCAAGTTAAAAAACGTGTTAATTCTTGCTACTTCGAATTAAAATACGTACGATAGCTCGTTGAACTCGTCATGACGTCTTGAAAAATGTGCAAAAATTTTAGGCCCGCACATAAACAATTGAAGGTTCCAAAGACAAGGGATCTACCTTCTTGAAAATCACTCGAAAACAGTTGGTGCTAGAGAAATTTTACAAACAGATTCTTAAAAAGGAGAACATTTTCAAAAAAAAATTAAGGAGATCTGATCAATGTATGTTCATCTAATTTTTCTTTTAAGGTATACTTTCTAAGATCACAGCTTCAAGAAGCAGACAGAAATATAGCTCCAGGTCTATTTCGAATAACATGGAACACTTTGAGTATTCCCAACTATACACATGCTAATTCAAATTTACTGTATAATCTTGATGGTATGGTTGAGCAAATAAAAGAATTCACAGCACGGATGGAGAAGAAAATAAAATCCTTGAGCAATTTCAATTTATTTAGTGTACCTGATCCAGAAACATTGCATCCTTTCAAGGTAATAAAAATAATAGCATTTTGAAACCATGCTATCTTCTTAAATGGGGTTGGCATGAGCATCAGTCAACAATAAATTGGCATAGATCCTTTCGCATTTATTCTTCCTATTCATAGACTCTTTCATACAACGCTGAAATTTATATAAGATTAAACCATAATATTAATTAATTTTTGAAAAATATATTTTTGCAGGAGTATTTTGAAAAAATGGCTGACCAACGTACAATTGAAGTTTGCAAGATGCGTGAAATTTATGACAATGTAAACCCCGTGCTTCTAAAACTAGAAGACATGGTTCTCAAATCTACAACTGGTAAAGCTAAGAAAATGGCGGACTATTACCAATATTGGGAATATCGTATTTACGAGAACTTAGCTATGATGATAACAAATAATTTGAATAACTTCAATGCTAGTTTCAACGAAAAGAAACCAATTTTTATAGTTGACATAATTTTAACCGAACCTGAATTGGCCTTAAGTCCCTCATCGAACGAATTATATAATATAATTATAAGAAGCACCAAAGACTCAGTTTCGAGATTAAAATCGTTTCCAAGATGGATGAGAGGACAATGTTGGTACTGCAAGCAGCAAAAGCTTCCGTCAACTGAAGAATATTATTTAATTTCGTTCTACGAAGATATTTTACAGAATACTGCAATTACTGATTGCAGTAATAAAATTCAGGCATCTACTTCTGCTTTGATCATATCTTGCAATAAATATCTCCAAAGGTATGCTTTATCAATGTTTAATGCTTTCAGAAGTATTTTCAAAAATTTGAAATAATTGTTTTTAGATGGAAAAAATATGCATATTTATGGTTGAGAGACAAACACAAAGTTTTAGATAAATTTATGTCTGAAAATCACACTGTTAGTGAATATGACGCCAAATTTGTATCATTCTCTATAGACTTGGCCGAAGAATCAGAATATTATGATAAAGGTTGCGTTAGGATCAACAAAAAACCTCTAATGGACCAGATAAGAGAACATGCATTAATGTGGAAAACACTATTAGGAGAAAAACTGACTGTTGCTACTTTTAACAGGATGGAGGAGTTTAGAGCAACTATTGATGTAAAGCAAAAATATATTGCATATAAAAATTCTGGAAAATTATGAACACTACAACAATTTTACTTTTGTTAAATTAGACACTTGAAATCTTGTTTACTTAGCATTTGATAATCTTCTTAGGATTGGATTCTAAGTTTGTAATGTCAACAGAAGAGTACATAGGATAAATGTTCATTATTTTCTGAATTTTTTGATAATATTTGATTCTCATTGTATACATTGTGAATTTCTTTTAGGATTTTAAACAAAAAATAAATGTAACTGTTAAGGACCTAGCCAGTTTCAAACTAGTGATGATAACAATAACACAAATCCTTCAAATGTCTGTTCAAGCTGAATTGTTATACAGAGAATTTCAAGAAACTTTTCATACAATTGGTGCACATAATTTACCGGTAAGGATTTTATCACATCCCTGTTCTACATCAACATCAATACAAAACCAATTAGTCCATGAGACAGGGCATAAATTTTTCGTTGATTACCGCTGACTTGAAACTTCGTGAGTGACTTCATTGTGATGAGTCCGACAACTTTCACAAATGACGAAATTCTTGATTTAGGGGCGTTTTTCAGCGATGGCTAATTGAACATGTCAATTTCATGAAGCCTTAAAAATGTATTACCGTCATATTGATGTTTACACTAATCGAAAGATTTTTTGATTATAAAATTAAAAATAATATTGTCAGACATGAATATGGGCGGCAAGCAGTGAGTCCGACAAGCCGCACTTGTCACAAGTACGTTGGTATGAAAACGGATTACCGCTAGTCTGAGACTTTGAGGACGTGTTCAATAATTTTTTTTTCTAAAATTTGATAATTTGGTCCGACAAATTTTCGGGGGCGTTTTCTCAGTCCGACATTGAAAACGTGTCAGGATTATAACAGCTCCTTCACCAATGACCGCTCATCCCTATGTTTTTTATTTTCCATTCAAATTGTATCTAGAACATTACTGTGTACATGTCCGACAATTTAAGTGGGGCATACTCCAGAAAAAGCAATAATATGTGGTATGAATGCGGCTGCGTTCATAGGCATATACATATATGAAATGCATATCAAGTCAGTATGATTATTGATTATAAATAATAAAAAAAGGCTTGTGCACCAATATATTAATATTATTTTGGAATCTAATGTGTGATATAAAGTCAGTATACTGTGATAATCACCTCAAATATCTTTCAAATTCACCTTCAATTGTGATATCTATATATTAATACGTCAAGAGCAAACTTTCGACCTCTTTTTAAGCATATTGCATGCACGGAGGAGCGTGAGATTTGGCATACTCAAAATTTATATGGAGAAGGTGTGCAGAAAGCAAAAATTATATAAATATGTCCCATTTTAATCTATATATTAATACCTGAAGAGGAAGCTTTGTATCCCTTTTCTAGGATATTGCACGCACGAAAAAATTTGATATGTGGCATACTTGAAGTTTATATGATCGAGTGCAGAAAGCTGAAAGTATATACAGGTGTCCCATTTCAATTTTATGACGTGAAGAGAAAACTTTGTACAGCGCACACGAGGTGATGTGAAACTTGGCTAAGTTGAAGTCTGTGTGGAGAATGTGAGATATGGCATATTTGAAGTATATATGGAGAAATATGCACCGGATGGAAAAATTTCGAAGATTTCTCTCCCCTTGCTATAGTCGGGGGAGAAAGTCACTTTAAAATCTTGAATGGGAACCACTAATCCTAATTTTAGATTCGGATGGAGCATTGAGTACCAATTTAATTCTACTTCTACCCTCGGGGATGGAAGATTGAAGTGAGTAACATTCTAACTTAGCGACATGATAATATATTTCTTTTTCTATTTTGTACTTAACTTTTTTTCAATTATTCTGTTAATGAATTATTCATTACTAGCTTATAAACAACGTCCATTAGATATCTCTTGATATTGAATAAAACTGAGTTATGAATGTGCGAGCGTTTTCTTGTCGGACTGACGATAATAACCAATATTTCTGTCGGACAATATGTTTTCAAACTATGACTGTTTGGTCCGACAAGCGGTCATTGATGAAGGAGCTGTTATAATCCTGACACATTTTCAGTGTCGGACTTAGAAAACGCCCCCGAAAATTTGTCGGACAAAATAACCAAATTTTAGAAAAAAAAAATAATTGAACACGTCCTTAAAGTCTGAGACTAGCGGTAATTCGTTTTCATATCAACGTACTTGTGACAAGTGCGGCTTGTTGGACTCACCGCTGGCCCCCAATATTCATGTCGGACAATATTATTTTTAATTTTATTATCAAAAAAATTTTTAGATTCGTGTAAACATCAATATGACGGTAATACATTTTTAAGGCTTCATGAAATTGGCATGTTCAATTAGCCCTCGCTGAAAAACGCCCCCAAATCAAGAATTTCGTCAAATGTGAAAGCTGTCGGACTCATCACAATGAAGTCACTCCCGAAGTTTCAAGTGAGAGGTTATCAACGAAAAATTTATGCCCTGTCTCACGGACTAAATTACTTAATCTTTCAAAAATGCAACAACAGTTGACGATTTCGGATATATTTTCAGGTCAACCCTGAACATGAAATTATGGCTCAAGAATTGGAAAAAGACTGGAAGGAACTATACCTAGGAGGTCTTTTCAGGGGTCAAACATTAGAGGCGACAAAAGGACGCTTCGCTCAAATGACCTTAAACGAAATATCACAATTCATGAGTATCCTAAACGAGTTTGTCAGGCAATACGACACTGAAGGTCCTTGCGCAGTTGGAGAGGACTTGGACCACGGAGAAATCTTAATGGAAGAATACGGTCCTAAATTTGCTGAGCTCAATGCTAGGAGAATCGATCTCCAAACAGCAGAACTACTTTTTGATGTTCCATTGGCGGATTACTCCGATTTTTTGCGCGCACAAACAGATTACAATAATTTAATAATGCTTTACAAATTATATAAGGCTCAAAAAGACGCTAGGGAGATTTGGTCCAGAACTTTGTGGTCCAATTTAAATCCGCAAGCTTTAGTAGATGGAATTGAAAATTACATCAAAGATTTTCGAAAGCTGCCTAAAGCTGTAAGATCCATGCCAGTTGGACAAGTTCTGGATTTAAAAATGAAACAGTTTAAGAATGTTGTACCTCTCATGGTTGCTTTGAAGAATGAAGCAATGAGGGAACGACATTGGAAGCAACTCATGATAAAAACTGGAATTGAATTTGATATGGCTCCCGAGAGGTTCACACTTGAAAATATGTTTGCGATGGAACTGCATAAATATCAAGAGATTGCAGAAGAAATAATTAATAATGCTATTAAAGAATTACAGATTGAAAGAGGAATGAAAGAGATAGTGGAAACATGGAAAACTATGGCCTTTACAGTACATAAACACTTCTTGAGGAATGAAGATCGAGGATATGTACTTGGAGCTACAGATGATATCATGCAAGTGTTGGAAGATAATTCGATGAATCTCCAAAGCATGGCAGGATCACAGTAAGTATTTATCACTGCAATAAATATTATTTGTATTCCTGCAATTTCCGCCTTGATGTTCTATCATTCCACTGCATCCTCTTTTTTTCTTGTGTAGATTTGTAGGACCATTCTTATCTCAAATCCAAAAATGGGAACGGTCTTTGGCTACTATTAACGAAGTAATAGACGAATGGAAATCTACACAAAGAAAATGGATATATCTGGAAGGGATTTTTGTTAGTGGAGATATTCGAGTACAACTTCCAGATGAAGCCAGAAAATTTGATGACATTGATAAAGCATTCCGTAAGGTACTAAAATCATTTGATCGTACTATGTGAATGTGTTTGTGATTTATCAAACCGATGCCAAGGCTCAAAATCAAAATTTATTATTGATGTATACATTTAGTTTGGCTTCAGTTTATTCACAATTAAAATAAGCAAAAAAAAAGCAGCAGAATAAAAGAAGCAATCCAGTATCTTAAAATTTGATAACAACATCTATAATTGATAATAAATAGCTTACAGTTCATGTGATGACAAATAACAGGGTAAGATTATTTTGATAATGTAAACTTGGTCTGCATTTTGACCAATCAGAAAGTTAAAATTATAGCCTCTTGCTAAATCTAGAATCTTTTCTAAATTTAAATGAACTAGGAAATTGTATATTCTACAATAAGTATTGGAATGGCCTGTATTCTGAACGAGCGAAAAACTTGTATCCGATCCGAAGGCGAGGATTACGGTTCGCGAGTGTGGAATACGCAATTCCAAACAAATTGTAGACTATACTTTCTCCATCAAGGTCTTGGAAACTCAGCAATATTTCAGAGGAAACTTAAAAAATTATTAAATGTCAAACGTAAATCCAGATATGAATATTTGAATTGTTAGGAAGTAACCATGGTAGTAGCCAGATTGACAGCTTCTGATTCGTCGAAATAATTCTAATGGCATACAGAATCAAGGCTTGTTTATAATGGATGTAAACTTAATCTGTTAACTTATGATGCAGGATGTATGATGTTATTTTCAACAGCCTGGTTCATAATCAAACGTCAAAATTTCAAGATCATGTATCTTAACCTTGTCAGAAATATCTAGAGAATGATTTCCAAAATCGATTGACAGTAAAACAATTCTGTCATGTTTTCAATAATTTTGTTGAAATATACAATTATTGTAGAGAAGGAGTTATCATGAAATGTATTTTCATTCCATGTCATTTCTTACTTGGTATTTCTGATCCATGAGCTATGTATTTCCATGAATTCTCATTACATAATTTATTTTAATAGTCCACGCTACATATGTCATATATAGGTATGCGGGAATTTTTTTACGAGTCAAATTAACTTCATATCAAAATCACTCATTTCAAACAGCAGTACAAACTTCGTGATGACATAGATGAAATGTCAGTGTCAAATATGTCTACTGAAATACAAAAATAAATGCAACGCATACACGTGGTACAATGCTCGCTCGCTATTGGTTGGAAATAAGCTGTATGATGTTAAACTTAAAAGTTGGTGAACTTTACGGTTACAGCATAAGTTAACATCATATTTCATGTCATTATGAACGTCAACGTGAAAATGCGTATAGTTTAATTTTAAAGACTACAGAATAAATCACCGGTTACATCCATTATAAATCAGCCTTCATTCAAAACGGCATACGGAATCATTCTAAACGATTTTTTGGAATGTCATTCGTTCCAACATAATTTTTGGTTATGGAATATGCAAATTCCGAAACAGTGTTGGAGAAACAGCTTTTTGACAATAATTTTAGAGGCACACATGTACTACCTAGCGAACAGCTTCAGAAGTGATTTAATGTTATCATCATTGGAGACAATCTTCCAAAAGTAAAAGTGTGGATCAAGTCAGTCTTGTCGACTTTTTCTTAGGAGGGGCATCCGGCTAGCTGATCAGCCACCGTAAGGTTTCGATTTCGGTAGATTTAACTAATTTTTTAGTGGAATCGATAAATTTTGGAAATAACGAAGCAATTTTATGAGAAATACATAGCTGATGCCTCGAAATTATGATGTTCATTCAATCTCCTGAATAATTAGCAGAAAAGAGGGTTTTTTTCAGAAGTCAGCAAGGTTTTCTTTCGGCGATTCCCAACTCGGCACATTTACAGGTAGTCTCTGCTGATGATTCCCCAACTCGGCACATACAAGTATCTCAGGTACCTGCAATGATACCCAACTTGGCACACTTGCAGGTAGTCTGGACAGTCTAATATTTTTAAATAAAATAAAATAAATTTTATAGTTTCTTTTTATACAAAATTTGACATACAATAATACAAAATTAAAAAATAAGTAGGCTGCATCATACAATGAAAATAATAATTTGAGCGTGATCGTGGATTAACCTTTTTGTCGTTATTACTCGATCTCTTGACTCGCTCATAATATGGAAAAATGCTTTGCACTTTCGAATAACACACCGCTACTTCACTTCACCAGATAAAAATTTTCAATTTGATTTACTGAATTTATGTTGTTTTACAATCATTAGTGTTTTTCCACGTTGGCTAGCTATAGTTTGCGAATTGATTTCTTTGATGTTGTTGATTGAAATGTTAGATTGATAATAGACTAAACAACACATTTTAATTTATATTTTTCTTAGGTGTTAAGCCGATAATAGGGATGGGTCTTTCTGCAAATACATGTTTAAGATGTGCCGAGTTGGTCATAAGGATTTCCACCAACCCTTGACTGATGTCCCATCGGGAGATTAAATGTGCCGAGTGGGGGTGTGCCCTTTTCTTTATTCTTTAAGTTCTCTATATTCTCTTCATTCCATGGTTCTCCAAATTCTCTAAATTTTTTTTCATTCCTTATTCTCTAAATTCTCTGCATTCTCTAAATTTACTCTCAAAATAAATCTATTTTACTTAACAAATTCTAATCGTTTTGAATTTCTTTATGACAACAGAATCATTGCTGTCAAAAAATCGACTGTCATTTGATTACTGTGCCCTTTATAAAACCGGGCATAAGTTCTCTAAATTCTCCAAATTCTCCAAATTCTCAATATTTTCCAAATACTCTCTAAATTTTCTATATTCACATTATTTTCTAAATTCTCTTCATGGCCTAAATTCTCTACCTTCTGAGTCCTTCATATTTTCTTTATTCTCTGAATTTTCTATATATTCTAAGCTGAACTCTCTATATCCTCTTTATTCCCTAAATTCTCTATATTCTCTCTATTCTCCAGATTTTCTATATTCTGTTCATTCCCTGAATTCTCTGAATTCTCTTTATTCTTCTAATTCTCATTATTCCCTGAATCTTCTATATTCTCTTAACCTTTTATATTTTTCCTAGGGCTCTCTAAATTCTTTATATTCTTTAAAGTTTCCATATTCTTTGTAATCTCTGAATTCTTTATACTCTCTAAACTCTCTATATTCTCTAAGCTTTCCAAACTGTCTCTTCTCTTCAGATTTTCCAAATTCTCTTTATTCCCTAAACTCTCTATATTCTCTTGATTTTCTAAGTTCTCCATATTTTTTATTTACTTGGTAAAGCCTATCTACCTTTCAAGGTGTAAGGCTGGTAGTTGATACTTTTCTTGTTCATTCTGCTTCTTCTTCTTTTGGTATTCGCTTCCATACCTCCTTCCATTTTTCTCTCATTTTGCTTAAGTGGCTTTCTTCACTTCTTCTTTCCATATTTTCCTGGGTCTTCTTCTCGGCTTTGTTTTTGCTTCGTACACTTTTCTTGTTGCTCTTTCTTCTCCCATTCTTTGTATATGTCCCCACCATCTTAATTGTCCCTCCTCTATTATGTTTTCTATCGGTTTTACATTCAGTGCCTCTCTATATTCCTTGTTTCTTATCCTGTCCAAGACTGTTTTCTCTTCTATTTTTCTCAGGAATCTCATTTCTGTGATGTTTAATTTACTGCATTGTCTTTCTGTTGTCCATGTTTCTGATCCATATGTCAGGATATGCACAGCTACTCTTTTGTATAGCTGTATTTTGATTTCCTTTTGTATTTCTTTATTTATTAGTATGATGCTCTTCAACGCGTTAAATAGTCTATCTGTGCCTCCTGTTCTTTCCCTTATTTCTTTACCTAGTTTTGCGTCATACATAGGTTAGCATTGTTCGTAGATACTTAAACTTCTTGACTTGTTCAAGAGCTTCTCCTTCTACCTTGACTGTGTGATTTTCCTCGTCATGACCATCAACTTGGTTTTATTGCGGTTTATCTTCGTGTTTATTTTTTCTAGGTGTCTTTTAAATAATTCTACATTCTTGTTTAGTGTGTCTTTGTCTTTTCCTATCACTATCATGTCGTCTGCATAACATATCTGTTACTTTTAGGTTTTCCATTTTCCACTTTCCTATTACTTATTCTTTCTCTTCCTCTTTTGCTTCTTTTATTCTATATTTTCTAAGCTCCTCAAAT
This sequence comes from Dromius quadrimaculatus, assembly GCA_963989225.1. NCBI lineage: Eukaryota > Metazoa > Arthropoda > Insecta > Coleoptera > Carabidae > Dromius > Dromius quadrimaculatus. The sequence goes on along the minus strand of OZ022325.1, from coordinate 9,522,808 downwards.
TCCTTATATTTTCTAAACTTTTCATATCCTCTTCAACCTCTAAATTCTCCTTATTCCTCAAACTCTTTTTATTCTCTGAATTCTCTATAATCTCTTCGTTTTCTCAATTCTCTGAACTCTCTTTATTCCCGTTGTTCCCTTGATTCTAAATTGACAATAAGTCATTTTGTAGAAAATCTAATTTCGAAACTCTTTTTCATGTAAAATTGTTAGATAAAATTATTAGCTCTCGAGATATTTTTTATTTCTTGCCAGAAAACGCGAATATAAACATGATGCACCCTCGAAATTTTGGACAAAAATTTTGTTTTGCAAATTTTTCTGGTCTAGTGGCGTCTTCTTCAAATCTGCAATGAAGTTAAAAGTTTAGCGATGTAGCAAAATGTCTAGGGTAGGCAACGAGTTATATAGAATGGGCAGTATCCACCTTTGCCCATGGATTTGTCTGCTCCATTTTGGATTAGCCGTTAACATTCTAGGCACCTTCCTAACAAGCATATACTCATTTTTTAAAACTCAATTTGTAGTACATTTATTTTCAAACTATCTGCTAAGAAGCATTTTGACAAGATTATCTTTCAAATTAAAATTTTCAAGACCAATTTTCAATTATTTGATATAATTGTAATGTAAGACATGATAAAATAATCTTAAAGAGGCTCCATGTAATAGAATGGATGAATAATTGAAAACTTTAAACATCTGTATTTTTTACAAAAATTGATATTGAGGAGTCAGTTTTCACACCATCGTTTTAATTCGGTTGGCAGCAGTATATAAGTGTTTTGCTCTTATTGGGACCTATTAATACAGTCCAACCAAGGATTTGATAATCGGACTTGTACGACAAAGATACTGAAGAAATGGTATGCAGAACATGATTGCGTAAAATCTGACTCATCAATTTGAATTTTTGATAAACATTCCGGTACTTTGAATTTTCAATTCTTATTCATCTGTTATAGCAAACTTATTTGCAGAATACTTCATGACAGCTTTCATAATAATTGAAGTTTTTTTTTTAATGAATGCGAATACTACTAAAATTGATAAATCGTAATCTAATCAAAATAGGCATTTGTAACTTCGACTGCGGTTATTGAAATGAATGACATATCAACATGACTCTATTTATCTGCTAGAGGTTACTAATGTTAAGATTCATAATTTGTGAAGTTTATTCATATACTAAACTAATAAATTATTATCAAACAGATAATGTTGGAAACAGCTAAAAGGCCGACTGTCTTGGATTGTTGTACAGCAAGTGGACGTTTGCAAGAGTTTCAAGGATTAGGTCTGGGTCTAGAAAGGTGTCAAAAATCTCTAAACGATTATTTGGACTCGAAAAGACGACGCTTTCCTCGATTTTATTTTATATCTACTGATGAATTGTTATCCATTCTGGGAAGCAGTGATCCTAACTGTGTTCAAGAACATATGATTAAGGTACAAAAATTTAATCATGAAACTGTCTGCTAGTAAAATAACTAACGTTTACCATTTTGGTTTTCCAGATGTTTGATAACATAAAGTCCTTGAGATTAGGACCAGATCAAAATGAAAGAATAACAGCATCAGCGATGATTTCAGCCGAAGGAGAAATAATGGAATATCGACAACACCAATTTGCAGAGGGTAAAGTTGAGGATTGGATGAATGATGTATTGAACGAAATGAGAAGGTCAAACAGATATTTGAGTAAAAAATCTATCTTTGATTACGGAAAAACTCGAAGGCCTAGAACAGACTGGATTATGGATTATCAAGGTGATCTTACTTCGGTTTTCAAACTTCTTGAGCTTAAGATTTTTGTATTTTTATTAGGAATGATTTGCCTTGCTAGCAACCAAGTCTGGTGGACAGCCGAAGTTGAGAACGTCTTCGAGAAGATTAAAAAGGGTAATCATCGAGCTATGAAAGAATATTTAGTTGCCCAAAACAAGCAACTTGATGATTTGGTCCTCAAGGTTAGAGAACAACTAACTCCAAACGACCGATCAAAATTTCGAACTATTGTAACGATTGATGTTCATGCAAGAGATATTATTGATGCTTTTGTACGCGATAGTATAAGTGATGCTTTGGAATTCGAATGGGAGAGCCAACTCCGTTTCTATTGGATTAGGGATGTGGATAATTTGTATGTTACGCAATGTACTGGCAAATTTGAGTATGGGTATGAATATATGGGCTTGAATGGAAGATTAGTTATTACACCATTGACTGATCGAATTTATTTGACGATCACTCAAGCTCTTAGTATGCATCTTGGATGTGCTCCTGCAGGTATTTCCTCAATTTCTCTACACTCTTATGCGAAAGTTTAACTTGAATTTATATATTCGCAGGTCCTGCTGGAACTGGGAAAACTGAAACTACTAAAGATTTAGCAAAAGCTATGGCTTTATTATGTGTTGTAACTAATTGTGGTGAAGGTATGGACTTCAAAGCCATCGGTATGAATCTTGCTGGGCTGGTCCAATGTGGAGCATGGGGATGTTTTGACGAATTCAATCGGATTGAAATTTCTGTACTGTCTGTGATTTCTACACAGTTGCAGACCATAAGAAATGCTCTTTTGTACAACGTCAAAAGTTTCATGGTAAATTTTGAAATGAATAGGGTAACTCATTGGGCTACAATAAAATTACAACTTCAAACTAATCTGGCAGGCATATACCACCAATAAAAATGTCTGTCATATTTGAGTCAGAAAGTATCAGCTTTCGTGCAACCAAATTTTAAATTTGAAGCTATAAATTATTTTTAATCTGTCCTTTGACAGCTTCATCACTTAATGTCAAGCTGCCAGACTGGACATTCCTTATTCGATTAAGAAATAAAAATAAATTGAGGAAGTTTTAGCTGTAACAGCTTAGAAAATGCCGCGAACTGTTGGTTGAAATATTTCAACAGATCTTATTGCATCCCAATGAATTTCCCTCTATTATATTCCAGGTTGAATTAATGCAAAGATTTTAGTTTGAAGGAATAGAAATTGACTTAGATCCCAAAGTTGGAATTTTTATAACGATGAATCCTGGTTATGCCGGAAGAACTGAGCTACCTGAATCGGTCAAAGCTCTTTTCCGACCAGTTGTGTGCATTGTGCCAGATTTGGAACAAATTTGTCTGATTTCTCTGTTTTCCGATGGATTTCTGCAAGCCAAAGTAAGTCACATTTAAGGGCCGTTCGACAGAATGCACAAAATTTGTGTACATTGAACTTTGATTTTATGTATGATGCAATGTATTTTTATTTGCATCAAAATTCAGCATTAAAACGCACTGTCGTGGGGCAAGACCAAAATTTGATGTGGGCAACGTATATTTTGCGAGGCCCTCAGGTTACACAAGAAGCAATGTTATAAATTAAAAACAGTTGAAACATAGCTTTTTACCACTAACGTTTTCGTAGTATAGACAATGCAAACTAAACTATATTCTTAGACTAAATTTCTTGCTTCTAGCTTCACTAAACTTTTTAATTATTATACCAAAGCGTCGTCTGAAGATTTAATCGGGTTCTTCGGTTTCTGCTTTTTATTTATAAATCGTAATTCAGCTTAGATGCTATAGGCTACGTGCATGAAGTCTACTAGCGCCTCTAGCGGGTAATGGAGAACGATTGAACTCCATTTCATCATTGTTTCATACCTATAATTTTTTAAATGTACTAATATTATTTAATTCGGCTGTGTGCGTATAATATAACTTACATAGCATAAAAGGTACGTTGAAATTATTTACTTTGAGTATTTTTTTCTTCAATGATAACGTACCTATTATAGAGAAAACGTCTTAATTCGTCCAAATTGACAGGATAACCTCAAATTATGACGCCGGTGAACTTGCAGATCGGGTTTGTATTTATCAAACACTGTATCCCTTTTACCGAAGAAGCATTGAGGAGAAGCGTGAAATTAGTTTTGCCATATCAAGCATGTTGAAGAATATGTTGCTGACAATATTAACAACAAAATTATTGCGAAGTGCATCTGACAAACTTCTATCACTGAAACATCTCACAAATTAGAGATAGAGGTAAATTCATGAGTCCCAAATCGATAATGAATATTTCTAATTTCACAACTGAATTACAAACATATTTTTTATATAGATTAATAATGAAAGACAGATAATACTCTATTTACCGCTTTGATTCACTTCACTCGTTTTTTGATGATATAACTGGGTACATGAAATCTATGAAACTATATTTCACTTGAATTATCCTTAACGCAACAGCCTGAAACACAACAAACGTTTTCCCATGTTTTATATGCAATTATTTTCACTTTTAAACTACAATACTCAATGACAGCTCATTGACGTATTCTGAGAAATGGAGTTCAATGGTTACAATGATGCTCACAATGAGCGCTCGCATCGATATTTGTTCAAACTCCGCCCCCTTGCACATAGCCTATATCTGCTTCAAAAACTGCCAAGGCTGAAAGTCATTGCTGACCCATCGTACTTCTCAAATAATTTTTTATTAGTTTTGATTTCGGAATGCTCCTTTCGGCGGAGGCTGTACTTACCGGTAATGTTAACAAAATTCCATTATATACTGAAACAGTTCCTTCAAATCTTTAATGAATTCTGGTACATTTAGAATCATAGTTTGTAATTCTTGATACAATTCGTAAGGTTGAATGTCACAAATATTGCTTAGTTTCTAAAATATGAGACCTAAATATTCTGAAATTTGTGTATTCTAAGATAAAATAGATCAAGAAGAATCTATTCTGATAACTTTTGTTGTTATAAACATCATAAGATTATAAGGATGCTACGCTGCACGCGTATTACTGGAGCAACGGACGGAGGAGAGAATAGTCGAATCAGAAGCACACACTGTTTCATTATGTATCTCCTAAACGAATTAAGATAATTGAAGTCTGTAAAAAATATCGTATTCTGCACGATTCATTCTAATGTAATAAGAATTATTATTGGAATGTCTCAGACAATACAAATACCATTACCTGATAAATAACGTTTAGAGTTTGTAGCTGTACCTTTCGACTCAATCGAGATAATCAAAATGTGTGGAAAGTATTGTGATCTACATACTTAGTTATAACCCAATGGAGAGTTCCATAAGAATATCTTCAGAACTACAAATATGATCAATTGAAATTTAATACTCAATAATATTTTTAAAATCGACTATTGTAGTAAAACAATATTAGTTACTGTATCTTCTGAATGAAACAAGACAATCAAAATTTGGAAGGAACATGTTGTCCAACATATTATTTAATAAAATCAATAAAAATGTTTTAGAAACTGAACGGACAAGATATTTTTGTTTTAAAAATGAGATTGAAAGATTATCAACAACAAAATTCAATAGACAATGTAAATATTTGGATTTTCATTCAAGTTATTCCCTATTATGTATGTAAGCAGTGTTTTCACAATCATTACTTTCACCCACTTGCAGGACTATGTGTAAATTTTGAAAGTTTTTTATTTTTTGCTCTTTTGGTATATTTTTGAATTCTCTCACATTATATAGGAAACCAAAATTTTCGAAATGTTCATTTAATGATATAAATCTCGAATCCATATTGCTTATTATCGAATCAATCATTGTGTTAAAAAAATCTTACTCATATCAGCTGGAGGCTTACGGCGCGAGGTCCGTTGGACCGCCCATGCCTAACGCCGCCTCTGAAAATAAAACGCAGCGTTCAAAGCATCGTGTAAAACAATCCTAAAAAATTAATAAATTTTTAAAATGTAATAAGGACTAATAAATTGAGAAACATCAGTTGAAAATTGATGATAGTAATTCAATTTACGCGACAAGTGTTTGAACTTAAGTATCAAGACGAGGCTTGTTGAATCACAAAAATTGTCTGAATGTCATAATTACACACGTGTTTGCATACAAGATTTCTTCTATGGCCCTCATCTTCTAAAGTTTGACAATTATCAAGCATAGATCAAAGAATCACAGGGCACAAGTTGAAACTTTTAGACACAACATATCGGTTATAGGTGTTGTACACAATGCTACAAATATGAATTCATAAGATAACTAAATCTAGATTACGAAAATCAACTGCCACAAGTTTATACGATGGTAGAACTGGAATGTGAAGAAGCTCAGCTTACACATATTTCGCGATATATGAACAATTGAGTTTTAAAGTGATAGTAGAAAAATTAAAATAGGCTATTGCTCTTCATTTATATAAAAATTTTTTGGCATTTATTAATTAATCTTAGTTCTCATTTCGCAAAATATGCTCATTTCAAATAATTGCTAACAAAAATGGTAATTTTCGAGCATCTATCAAATTTGAAGTTATATTTTCCATACATGCTTTCGATATACTAATGCCCAGTTGCATGAACGTTCATTAGCTACACAGTTCTTCAAAAATGAACAATATCAAATCGAATTTTTGACAGCAATGCTAAGCAACTGATTTGACGAATACATTTGATTTGATATTGTTCATTTTTGAAGAACTCTTTAGTTAATGCACGTTCATGCAACCAGGCCTAATTTTTTCATATTACAGGTCTTGGCAAAGAAAATGACAGTGCTATATAAATTAGCAAGAGAACAATTGTCAAAACAGTTCCATTATGATTGGGGTCTAAGAGCACTTACTGCTGTTTTAAGAATGGCAGGTGTCTTAAGACGAACTTCTACAGAACTACCTGAAATTTTAGTCATGATGAGAGCATTAAGGTGAGTTAATTTACCAAAATAACCCGCTGAAGATACGGAATGAACTTACGTCCACAGTTAAAACCAAGTTGTACATTATAGTCCAAGATCCCAGACCCACCAGACGTTACTTATTTTCTGAGTAACAAAATGTGTGGAATAGAATAGTGCTAGTATGTACTTTGATCATTCGCATACTTGCTAGCTTGGGCTGACGGCCAATTTATAGATACCATGTGCTAGAGGTACATTAAAACAGTACTCACTTTTCTAAGTGCTGATTTTTATGCATGTTTTAGAGAATATTGTTAAAAATTGATAATCAACACTGCCAGGCACTTACCATCGGCTTTAAAGCTTGCAAAAAATAACCATCTCACTTATAGTCTGAGTCCTAATTTTTATATGTGATACTCAGGGAGCAATTTCAATACTTTTTGTTGACAGCCAGACCGAGAGAGAGTTGGATGCTCATAGATACAAATAACCTCGTACTCATACTCATAACGACATTTTAATTGTGTCTGGAGGATATTTGGCCCCTACGATTGATCTGACTGCTTACAAAAAGTATTGAAATTGTTCCCTGAGTATCATATATAAAAATTAGGACTTAGACTATAAGAAAGATTACGTTATTTTTTGCGAGTTTCAAAGCGTCTAGTAGAAATTACTCCCGATAAAAAGTGTCTAGCAGTATTGATTATCAATTTTTACAGTATTCTCTAAAACATATATAAAAATCAGCATTCAGACTTTAAGAAAAGTGAGTAAATTCTAACGTACCTCTAGAACCTGGTATCTGTAAATTGGCCGTCGGCTCTTATTATATTGAAATGAAGCTTCTCTCAAATCAATAGGGGGACAAAAAAAATTTGCGTTCTAAACACACAAATAATTCTTGAGTTGACCTACGTCACGAAAATTAAGGGATTAATACGTTCTTAATATCATTATTTCGATTTATTGAAGTTTCACTTCAGTATGTTAGTTCCATGAATTACGAAATTCCCAATTTTTAAATAATCAATAATATTTTTTAAACATTCCAGAGATATGAATTATCCTAAATTCGTATTTGAAGACATGCCCCTATTTCTGAACCTAATTCGTGACTTATTCCCTGGCTTGGACTGCCCAAGAGTCGGTTATCCTGATTTCAACAAAGCAGTAGAAACAGTTTTAGAAAAAGAAGGATATGTGATTCTACCTACTCAGGTAAATCACTAATTGAAGTCGACATTCCAATGATAAATGAATTTATTTTAGGTTGACAAAGTGGTACAATTTTATGAGACCAACATGACCAGACATTCAACTATGGTTGTTGGTCCAACTGGAGGCGGGAAATCAGTCGTGATCCAAACTTTGGTTAAAGCTCAAACTTTGCTGGGGATTCCAACTAGATGCTACACCATAAACCCAAAAGTATCTTTCAGATTATCATGTCTAGATAAGAGTACAATTTGGAATTATTTTAGGCATGTTCGGTAGTAGAGCTGTACGGAATTTTGGATACTGTAACTAGGGACTGGACGGATGGATTACTATCCAATATTTTCCGAGATCTAAACAGGCCTTCTGAAAAAGTTGAGAAGAGATTCATTCTATTTGATGGAGATATTGACGCGCTTTGGATTGAGAATATGAATTCTGTTATGGATGATAACAGGTTATTGACTTTAGCGAATGGGGAACGTATCAGGTTGCAGCCCACTTGTGCCCTTCTTTTTGAGGTATTTCCATCAATAATCCTGTCTATCATATCATTTTCTCAAATAAAATCGACCCACCTTTTCAACATTATTGACTCTATTCTTGCCAGTCGGAGATGATACTAAATAATTCTTACAGGTAGGTGATATGCAATATGCTTCTCCAGCAACTGTTTCTCGAGCTGGTATGGTATTTGTTGATCCGAAAAATTTGGGACACGATCCTTATTGGGCTCGCTGGGTCAAAAGTAGACCTAATCCAACCGAACAAGAATTTTATGAAAAAATGTATCAGCAGTATGTTACTCCAGGATTGAGCTACATACTTTTTGGTGAAATAGGTTTCCAACAAGTACCTCCTTTGAAGTTGATAATTCAGCAAACCGGATTGAATATGGTATAAATCAATTATATCGAATCAAAAAGTATGGTATATGGAATTAGAAAGCAAATATGTCATTATGCACAGAGATTTATTAATGCTTCGTGATTTGTTATACTAATCTATCTATCATATTTCAAGTCATAGAAAAGGTACATAATGGAAAACAACTGTTTCCAATTGTTGATTGCCAATAGGCTAGTTGGTATTTTAACTGGTTGGAATTAGTTTATAAATATAAACTTCGCACCGGCTGTCTTAAAATTGTCATTTTAAAAATTAAAGTTGAAGAATCAAATACTTCAAACTCTCCTTGATACAATGAAAAGACGGCTATTTTTATTCTCTACCGATTGGCACAAATTTCAACCTTTTGTTGTTTGAGTTACTTCGAACAAGTTTGCCTTTCGGGAAGGCTGAGGAAATAAAAGACCACCATTATGGAAAAATTTCTCTGTTATATCAGTTTACCGTACTTTCTGATTAACTCTCAAATAAATTTAATCTTTCAGAACGTATCTTGGTATCTTGATATATTTCAGGTGACACAACTGTGCTTTATGATAGATGCTATGTACCCCGTAACTACTGACGAAGAAGAAGAATTCGATCCTGAAGCAGAAATTGATGAAGATATGATAGAATCAGTTTATTTAATTGCTGTTTACTGCTCCCTTGGAGCTAGTATCATAGGTGAAGAGCGAGTACCTTTTGATGAATTCATGAAGAAGGCTTGTACAAAAATGGGGTCTGAAGATACTAACGATAAAAGAGCAGACACAAGTAAGAGAAGAAGTATCAATAACAGCATGAATCAATTTATAAAAAATATATTAGTTCCATTTTTCGATTCAAAGCACCGGATTCTAAAAGTTTGTCCGAATATTGGTCAAATAATATCTCAGTTTTTGTACCTTGCACAAAAATTGTATTGTAAGAAAGATATTGTAATTTTCGTTATTCCAAATCGAGTTTCTTTCATAACGATATCAGCTCCATTCTAAACAGATCAATATTGTCCAAAGATCTAATATCTTGGTTTTTCTAGGAATGTTACCATTGGGTTGTCCAACATTGTTCGATTATTATTTAAATATTGAAACAAGAGAATGGATAGCTTGGCAATGGCTTGTTCCCGAATATATTCATGATAGGTCCATTAAATACTCGGAAATTTTGGTACCTACGGTTGATACTGTCCGTACTACTTGGCTGCTCAAACTCATGAATGAGGTAAAAATGGGATCATAATTTTTTTGAATTAATATAGGTTCAATTATTATTATAAATAATGGATGTTGTGTTTATCAATATGCTCAGAACTGCTTTAGGGAAAGGAGATTTACGAAGGTATTTTGAAAATTTCGTACAGTTTTTGCATGCAATCAAATATTCGTGTGTACCACAAAATTATCTTATATTTGGAAAATGATCTTGTATTTTGAAAAGAACAAAATGTGCATTGACATTTTTTTTCAATATACTTTTAGATATTAAATATAAGGAATAAATTCAATAAATCATAGAAAAATGTTTGTTTCTTGCATGTGCATGATATACGAGTAGTACATTATTCTTTCTTAGTTTTTATAACACTTTATCATATATTTTCTTCACCTCCACTTCATAGGTCAACTTTTGCTATAGTGACAATATTGTGAAACAATTAGATCTTCGGAAAATTTTGATCTTCTGATGCGCAGCAGTATTAGTATATCATACAGTAGGAGGCACAATGATAAAAAATCAGATTGACTCTTAAATTTGAATAGGGCTTATTTTGCAAGCAGCCGCTAATAATACATTAATGCTAACATGAGTAACGGATTTTTCTGCACATGCGTACTGAAATTGATCTTTAAGTTTATTGTAACATTGATGGTGTCTGAAATTTCGTGAAGTTTTCCATAAATCTGATTCATTGAGCAGACGTGAAGAATTCGTTTCTCACGTTAGCGGAGGCTTGCAGAAATTCATTAATTTTATTATATGATATCTAGGTGAAAAGGCCAGTGGTACTGGTAGGAGAAACTGGAACCTCAAAGACAGCCATAACAAGCAACTTCTTGCGCCAGCTGAATCCGGAAACATACGTATGTTCCAAATAAGCTAATTATGAATACACTTCTTATAAACATCAAAATATTTAGATTATCCTGAATATCAACTTTTCTTCACGAACTTCTTCAATGGACGTTCAAAGAAATTTGGAATCAACCGTAGAGAAAAGAACGAAGGATACGTATGGTCCTCCAATCGGGAAAAAGTTGATTTGTTTTATTGATGACTTGAATATGCCTCAAGTCGATGAATATGGCACGCAACAGCCCATAGCATTATTGAAACTTTTATTTGAGAAGGGTGGATTTTATGATAGAGGGAAAGATTTGAACTGGAAGATTTTAAAAGATATTAGTATGTGGAAAATCTCGAATAAGTAAAATTGTATAAGTAAGAATTGATCAGTTCCATTGGTTTGAGCATATTAATTTAACGAAAAGTTTTTGAAGAGAATATGGAACAATTCATATACATTTTGAAATGGATGGTTTTTAAAAGGAAATTAATGGCGAAAGGAATCATGTTGAATGCTGGATATATTTAATTATAATTCAGGACGTTTCGGTACCTAAACCGGTCTTTATCATCAGCTACAAAAATATTTTTTTTCACAATAATAGAATACAATAAGGAAAAAATAAATCAAACATACTTTATTCATGTTGAAATAATAAAAAATAGTTATTTGTGTATCAAGGCCGTAAAGGTTATCTTTTTTGGTCGAATCTGTTGTTTGCGGCCGAAGCGTAGCTGAGGCTGCAATTCAGGTGAGACCAAAAAAGAACTGTAGGCCGAGGTGCACACAACGTTTTTTAGGCGATCATCACGAAATAATTCAAAATTACAAAATTTTATCAATTTATTTCTAAAACATTGCAATTGCAAATCTTAGTTGCCGCTGAAATTGTTTTATTTTATTGTCTTCTAAACAAAGTGACATTTGTAAAAAATGCGTATCAATTTCTTGAATTGCACGAACTATGAAGTTTGACGGAAGAATATAATATGTATTTCGTCGAAAACTGTTTCTTAAAGAGTTCATCAAGCAGCCCATATAGGTAGGTATGAAGTGTTTATGAAATAGTCTTTGACAGATCAGTCCCAAAAAGTAATATTTGACAGATCAGTCCCAAAAAGTAAAATTTGACAGATGTGTACCAAAAAGTGAAACTTCACGGCCGCAAAAGGAGCCATAGAAACAACTTTTTTGTTATGATCGCCTAAAAAAACACATTTTGCTATTTAATGAATTGAAGCATATTTTAAGTGAAAGTAGTTGCTATGAGTCAAGATGATTTGAGACTAAAATATGGTGTCCTATCACAGAACAACAAGAGACAGAAACGAGTGGGAGACTCAGCATTCTTCCAACTGTAGATTAATGAATTCTTCACACAGTGCCTTGGTGGAGCATCACATGACCACCGGTCACAAATTTGATTTTGAAAATTATAGAATAATCCAAGTCGAACAAAACTACCATAAACGTCTTATTTCAGAAACTTTACATATAAATAATAATCAAAATAAACATATCAATCACCAAACAGACTACCATGATATTGTAGAAATCTGTTTCCCCTTTTTTAAAATTCTTTCCAACAGACACTACTATCTTGCGCGGGGCTTTCATTTGAATTCAATATTTTTATTTATTTTTACTCCCACTCGTTTCTGTCTCTTGTTCTGTGATAGGATATCATATTTTAGTTTCAAATCATCTTTACTCATAGCAACTACTTTCACTTACAATATGTTTTAATACATTAAATAGCAAAAAAAATTTTTTTTTATTATTTGAACTTGAATAAGGTATGTTTGATTTCTTTTTTCCTTATTGTATTCTATTATTGCAAAAAAAAATATTTTTTTAGCTGATGATGGTGACCGGTTCAGGCACCGAAATGTCCTGAATTATAATTAAATATATCCAGCATTCAACATGACTCCTTTCGCCATTACTTTCCTTTTAAAAACTTCTATAATAAGAGTTAAAATAGATGGTTGAAAATGTAAGTGATTGATATGATGGCTGCTTGTTGCATTTTTGTCTTAGATCATAAATAATATCTAGATTGAATGAGTCCTATATCACATAATACATTTTTGCGAACGGTTATGCCAGAAAGAGAGGAAAATATAGGTTATGTTAGAAGAACAAAGAAATAATATATAATGAAAGAAAAATGAAATGAAACGAACTGCGCATGTCTATCGAATTTAATTTGCTATTTATAGAAGTAATGTTAAGATGATGTACTTTGCAACTAGAAAACGGCGAATGAATATAAATATTATGTACAGAAATAAGAACTTATTACATCATGTGTTTGTGTTTGTCATTTTCCGGGCTTGACAAACAGAAGTTTAATTATTGTCACGCTTGCGCAGTTCATTTCTCCAGCTTCCTTGCAATATATTTTCCATCTTTTTCCGTCGTGATCGTTCGCAGTTTCTTCCATCTAGATATTATTTAAATGCGTATGTTTGGATGTTTATAGAAGAATATTCATCCCACAGTCCGATAGTCGACCGTAAAAAGGTGTGACAAACAAGAGAGATGACAACCTAATATTTATTTATGATTTGGTGCTTATTTGAGTAGTAACCTTATTAATAATGAGGAAATGAATCTTAGTTGCTAATTTAAGATGAATTTGGAGCTTGATTTCCAAGTAATCAAGTGATCAATAACTAAATCAAGATTTGTATCGGCAGAAGGAGGACTCCTTCAGCCAGCAGATCAGGTTCACATAGAGTTACCAAGGCATGGTTCGAATAGCATTTTAAACTATTTTTCTCCAAAGCTTTATCAAATAAATCGATGGACACATTTTTTCACGGTTTTCTTCTTCCCCAATTAGTGGTAGAGCTACAACGACTTGACATTGACATTGACATTGGTTTGACTTTTATTGTCAATTTATCATTAGCATTTATCAGTCATGACAGGGATTAGATCAGGTTATCCTCCTATGAAAATAAGATCTAAATAATGATGACAAGGATTGGGAGTTCAAGACGAGATTGATGTCAATGTCGACTCGATGTAGAACCAGGGGATCTATTCTTGAAACTATGACCCTGAATCTCGAATGCTGAATCGCATGCAAATTCAAAAATGCTACTCCTAAAATGTTCTCGTGTAGTGACAGCCGTCTCGCTTTCGACAATTTTTGAACAAATCAATTTTGTATACGAGGATGCAATGACAAACATTGATTTAAGTGAAAAGTTAAATGATATTAACAAAGAAGATACGGAGGTAAATACAGAATTTTACTTTAATATCGCTGAGATATTAAAGAAATTTATATGACTGACGAAGCGACACGTTTTCATCTACGTCAAAATCCTTTTGAATTACCTGAAAATCAATTCATAAATCTTTTTCGGTTAAAAAAATAAACCGTAAATAGACTCATTGATCTTGTAGAGACTTATGTTATAGCAAAAAGTCGATCCTCAATTTTGAATGCCAAAGTAAAAGTGAGTTGAGAACATTGATTGATAATAATACAATATTATTTTGATAGAATTCATTTTTGTTGTTTATGGATATATTTTTGATAATTTTTACAGTTATTCTTTAGTTCAAATATCAAATGTCATGTTACAAACCTGTCAAAAATAACAATGAACCATTAAAATATAAACTACACTATGGGTACATTCCACTAAACAACCAAATCACTCATGTCGCCTCAATAATCGTTCCACAAGACGATCGCGGTCTTAGCGTTCATGATAAATACGTCATAGATGACATCATTGATCTCGACCACTTCAAGCTCACAACGCCCGCAATTGAAAGGTGGGTAGAAGCAGTCGTTGCGCTAATTTTTGCAGAAATCGCCAAGAAGTTAAAATTAGTGAGAGGATTTTCCATTTGACATGATATGACAGATAATTTCATGATCTCTCATCATCATTATTTATTATTAAAGAGCGAATTATTTTCACAGGCATATTGGATTCATTACATTCGTATATTCTTTTTGCTACAAGTTAGTTTCATCTTATTAATTATTTACTTTTCAATCCCAACCACATATTACCAGTTTATTTGACATTTACTAGACACTCGCATCGTTCCTCTTAAAGCACCAGCAATATTGATTATGAGTTAGTAGAACAGCAAAAACTGCGGTCTTGAGCGTGAGCGTTGCGGTCATCTAGTGGAACGTACTCTATAGGTACGTTCTCTATAGGTACGTTCCACTAGTCGACCGCAACGCTCATGTCGCCTCAACAATCGTTCCACAAGACGATCGTGGTCTTGACGTTCATGATAAATACGTCATAGATGACGTCATTGATCTCGACCACTTCAAGCTCATAACACCCGCACGCCCGCGATTGAAAGATGGGTCGAAACTGTCGTTGCGTTGATCTTTGCAGAAATTGCCAAGAAGTTAAAATTAAATGGGAAGATGCCTTTCCAATTTGTACTTTCCATTCCCAGTTATGTCAATTGATTCAAGATTTTCCATTTGTCAATATGATAGATAATTTCATGATTTCTCATTATCATTGTTTATTATTTAATGCCCGGTTTTATAAAGGACAAAGTATCACTTCCAGAGTAAATAAAATTTACTCTGTTAGATGACAGTCGATTATTTGACAGCAATGATTTTGTTGTCATAAGGAAGCTTAAACTGATTAGAATTTCGTCAGCTGAGTATTGGTTTGTCTCATGTCCATTTTTATTTTGTATGAAGCCCATGTGTTCTATGTCCTTAATTACGACTTGTATCCTGCGAAATAGAGTTGTAACTCTGTACCAAGACCTGAAATATATTTTATGGACTTGAACAAAGCCACAACTGTATTTCACAGAGTACAGGTCATATTTTGAGGACGTAGAACACTGGACTTGATACAAAAATTGAAAATGGACATGAGACAAATCAATACTCGGTTGACGATTTGTTAAATAAAATAAATTTACTTTAGGAGTAAATTTACTTGGTCTTATATAAAACCGGCCATAAGAGCGATTAATTTACACAGGCATATTGGATTCATTCCGTTCGTATATCCTTTTTACTACAGGTTAGTTTAATCTTATTATTGATTTACTTTTCGATCCTAACGACAAATTGTTAGTGTATTTGACATTTAACAGACACTTGCATCGTGCCACTTAAAGCACCAGCCACATCGACCATGAGTTGGTGGAACAGCAAAAACCGCGGTCATGAGTGTAAGCGTTGCGGTCATCTAGTGGAACGTACTCTATGAAGAAGTTATTTATTCAATTTTTTTTCTTGAAACTTACTTACTATTGGCTGTTACATTTTGTATAAATGTGGCAACTCAGCACTCGTCTCGCTGATGGGAATCATTCCAATATGTCAGATACGAGTCAATTTATATCGGGAATACATCTCTCAATTTGCATGCGAGGTAAGCTATACGACAATTCTCAAATTCATGACAACTCGCATGACTTCAAGAATAGGGTTCCAGGGCAGTATTGATGTAAGAAATCTAATAATAGGCGAGTTAACAGAAGCATAAACAGCGCGTAACTGCTATGAAAACTAGATTCTCGAATGGTATTAGTGAGTATACCAGAAATAATCTCATTTGAAATAGACTACTGTATGAAGAGTGTAAGGCTGTAAAGAATTTGGTTGGAAGAGATGCAATGAATCTGAAGCGCTGTCTCACGCATGTAGACAAAAAAAAGTAGGATTGATAGGATTGTTGTTTTCTTGCGTATGATGAAATTTCTAAATTTCAAGGAGACTGTTTGAATAGAATAATGAATGAAAATGAGACGATTGATTGATTTTCAATAGAGTGTCTATTTTTAATTCGTACTATCATATTTTGAGGATTATCTACACATAAAACCTACTTTCTACCGAAGAAATTTATCACACGATTGCTATGTACTTGCAGGTTTCTTCGCAGCTATGGGTAAAGCCGGAGGTGGAAGAAATGAAGTGGATGCAAGATTCATCTCTATGTTTGCGGTCTTTAATTTGGTCTTCCCAGCAGATGCTACACTTCTTCGTATTTATTCTTCGATTCTTACTGGACACTTAGAGATATTTTCCGAAGAGATTCAAGCATTGCCCAATATCTTAATGACCATGACTTTGAATCTTTACAAAGTATAGTCTATTTGTTTCACAAAGATGAATTTATTCAATGTTTTGCAAGTTATGATATATGATGCATCTATATGTCAGAGAGTTACAGATAAATAATTATACTCCAATAAAATACAAGATAAATTCTTCAACATAATTTGTAAAATAGATTGACTTATCTCATATATCATTGCCTTCTACTATCGACTTTTTGTTTTACAGAAAGTTATCATTGAACTACCGCCAACCCCAAGCAAATTTCACTATATATTCAATATGAGAGACTTATCTAGAATATGTGCTGGACTTTTACAAACGGACCCAAAATATTTCACGGAGTCTAAACATTTCGTAAGAGCTTGGAGAAATGAATTTCACAGGACTATATGCGACAGGCTGATCAATGTAGAAGTATGTGCTACAAATATTACACTTCTTTATTTCAAAATCTCCCTGACATTAAAGTAATATAAAAAAAAGTATTTTTGCACCTCGGTGATGAATTCTATTTTTCTTTCAGCACTTGCTCCTGAGCAAAATCTTGCATTTCTCTTCTTTGATGTGTATTACTTTGATGTGTAATACTTGTTATTTCAGGACCAACAATTGATGAAAGGAAACATAGCAGAAGAAATTGAAGAATATTTCCCCAACTTAGGTGCAAGAGCAAAATCTATGCAAAAATCTATCATGAGACTTCAGCGAGTAATTAAATCAACAGCAGATATGCTTGAGGAAGAGGATGATGAGGGAGTACCTAGAGTATCTTTAGCAATAGGACCGAGTGAACAGCATCTAGATGACGACGAAGATGAGCCAACAGACTATGAATACATTATGCGCGATCCGCTTTTATTTGGGGACTATAGAAACGCATGCAACGAGGAGGAACCAAGGTACTATGAGGACATGCTCGACTATGATGCGATTTACTTTCTGTTCCAAGAAATCTTGGAGGAGTACAATGAAAGAAGAGGAAAACTGAGTTTGGTATTATTTGAGGACGCGCTTGAACATCTAACAAGAATACACAGAACGATAAGGATGGATAGAGGTCATTTGTTGATTGTTGGAGTTGGAGGAAGTGGGAAAGGAAGTTTGACAAGGCTGGCTGCATTTGCTGCTGGTAAGAATTTTTTTTTTTAGATTTTCGGCTCGGTTTATTCAATGCGTAACTTAATTACCAGGATAACGATTGTTGAAACAATTATTACTAAGGTAATTAAGCTAAGTTTAGGATAAACCGACTGTGGCATTCATGCTGCAAATCAATATTATTGTAAAATTTGCTTAGGTTGCGAGCTTTTTGAAATTCTTCTCAGTCGAGGATACAACGAAAACAGTTTCAAAGAAGATTTGAAACGAATGTATAATATGCTAGGAGTAGAGAACAAAAAACTTGTTTTCCTTTTCACTGCTGGTCAAATTTCTGAGGAAGGTTTCCTAGAGTTCATCAACAATATCTTAACGATTGGAATCGTACCTGCTTTGTTTAGCGACGAAGATAAAGACGCTATAATTGGACAAGTACGAAATGCAGCGAAGAATGCCGGATACGGAATAACCAAGTTTGTACTTATTATTTTCAATAAGGATTCTTCTTGATAATGAGTATTCTTTGTTGAAATTTAGAGACAACGTTTGGGCATATTTCGTCAACACCTGTATAGAAAACTTACACGTGGCTTTATCAATGTCTCCTACAGGTGATGAGTTGAGAAATAGATGTAGAAGTTTCCCTGGGCTTGTGAACAATACTTGCATTGATTGGCTGTTCCCGTGGCCTTTACAAGCCTTGATTGCAGTGGCAGAAGTCTTCTTGAAAGATGTAAACTTATTTTACTGTTATTACTATCGAGTGATAGAATAAGATAATTAAATTTGCAGAAACCCAAAATTCCGGATCAATATAGAATACAAATCATACATCACGTTGTTCATGTACATCAAAGTATTCAGCAATATACTGTGGACTATATGGTAAAATTAAGAAGAAAAAATTATGTCACCCCTAAGCATTATCTGGATTTTATTACTAATTATTTAAAGCTTCTGGATGAAAAGGATGCCTACATTGTCGCACAGGTACACTTTGAATTTTTTAATATGAAAATACTAGACAATGTCATCAAAGAAACATCGAGTTTTAAGGAAAATAATAGAAAACGAACTGCTATTCTTCCTACTTGCGTTGCGATCAATTTAATTCAACTTGCGAACTGCATGATATAAAGATAGCGCTTAAATGAGCACTACGACGCTTTTATACTCCGCCCAAGGTCGATACGGCGGTCGTCAAGACAAACACCACTCTAGTAGTAATGCTAGCACCTATGATATGCTTGCATGTTGGCTCTGCTTAGGCCGCCCTAGTAAATCGTGAATATTGGAACTTTTGCAATTTTTATCATTTTCATCAGAAATTGGACTAGACTTTAAGGACAATCATGAAAGTGGGTGAAATTAAAAACCTTATATTTAGCGCTTTAAGCTTAAATATAAAACTCGAAATAAAACTGATCGTCCAACGCCAAAATTAAATAGTGCAGAAGCAGCGACAGTGCAAAAATAAAAATTCTTTCATACGTAAGTTTGACAAAAAAATATACAATAAAATTGCTTGGATTTGTGGTTTCCAGAAAAAAAATTCGTTCTTCTGTTCTGTATATTTGCTTTTTAGAAGAGATGATAATTGGACAAGAAATGAGATAAACGATCTAAAATACATTTCTATAAATATTAAAAAACACGAAAATAGTGCCAAAAACAGAAATAATCTAGTCAGTTTTCAACTTTTAGGAAGATCTAATATTTCTACATCCCTGAGTGAGGTTTATGCGGATCAAATCCGTAAGCATAATGAGACTGTGACCAAAAATCGACAGGTGCTCTCGAAAAGAATAGATATATTAAAACTGTGCGGAACGTGTAATCTTGCCCTTCGCGGCGACGACAAAAAAAAAGATTCTTCAAATAGAGGAGTATTTTTAGAGTTGGTTGATTTTAAGAAAACGCTGATAGTGCCTTTAATAGCCATATTCAAGAAGTGACAGTGTTCAGAGGTACATCAAAATCTATGCAGAATGAAATTTTGCAATGTATGTTCGAGTTTTGTCGTGAACACATTCTCGGAGAAATTCAAAAATGAGTCCGAGTCGTCCTTGCACCCTCCCAGGCATAATTTCAAGAGCAATTGTTTTTTAATGGAACTTTTTGGAGAGAAAAGATTTTTTTCTAAAAAATATACTTTTCTAAATATTCATTATGACCTAAATTTACTTTTGAATGATGATATGCATCTTTGTTTTTTGATCTGTTCGTATGAGGACATTTTAGAGGTTGCAATTCTTGACAGATTTTAGTGATTTTTTGCTATTCGCACTATAATCGACGTTCCTGTTGGTCACGATTTAGATAATTCTAGCATAGGCGATTTCAATAACACTTTGCACAAAATTGTATCTCCATACACCATAATGTACAAAATGCCTGCACTACCAGTTCCATTATGAGCAAACGTCAGTGCTACATCATACAAAGTATGCCGAAGTAGGACTGGTTGCGAAGTTTTCCAGAGCTTCAAACCAGATGCATGAATACCTTTAGTCCGTGAGACAGGGCATAAATTTTTCGTTGATTACCGCTCACTTGAAACTTTGTGAGTGACTTCATTGTGATGAGTCCGACAGTTTTTACATTTGACGAAATTCTTGATTTGAGGGCATTTTTCAACGAGGGCTAATTGAACATGTCAATTTCATAAAGCCTTAAAAATATATTACCGTCATATTGATGTTTATACTAATCGAAAGATTTTTTGATTATAAAATGAAAAATAATATTGTCCGACATGAATATTGGGGGCCAGCGGTGACCATAATGCTTGAATTCTTGTATTATTTTCATACATTTCTCTTAGTGTGATCGTCTGCAAGGAGGACTGGTAAAAATAGCAGAAGCTAGTGTTGAAATCGACAAACTGAAAGAAAAACTAGAAACGCAAAAGGTTGTTGTGGCTATAGCAACGGAACAATGTGAACAGATGCTGGTAGAAATTCAATCAGGCACTGAAATAGCAACAACGAAAAAAGAAATAGTTTCAGCCAAGAGTGTAGAAATAGAGGATCAGAAGAAAATAATTGAAGTTGAGCAAGCCGAAGCAGAAGAAGTTTTGGCAGGAGCTCTGCCAGCTTTGGAAGCTGCTAGATCAGCTTTAGCGGAACTAGAGAAAGCTGACATCACTGAAATCAGGTTCTTACTACATTTCTTTAATATTAAACAAAATTTTAATTATTTTTGTTTAGATCGTTCGCAACACCTCCCGAACCCGTCCAAGTCATCTGCGAATGTGTAGCTATATTCCGTGGAGTGAAAGAGGTGAATTGGAAAACCGCAAAGGGCATAATGGCCGATCCAAACTTTCTACGAACTCTTCAAGAAATGAATTGCGATTTAATAACAGTTAGACAACAACAAGCCGTCAAGGCACACATGAAAAAATCCAAAAAACTTGACGACATGCAAAGCATCAGTAAGGCTGGTTACGGACTTCTTCGTTTCGTTACAGCTGTACTTGGTTATTGCGAAGTTTACAAAGAAGTCAAACCAAAAAAAGAGAAAGTAGAGCAGCTTCAAAAAGAATTTAGCGCAGCTATGAAAATTCTCGATAAATTAAATAGAGAAATTGATCAATTGGAAACAACCTTAAGACAATTGAATGAAAAATATGAACAGGCAATGCTTAAAAGACAAGAGTTACAAGAAGAAACTGATATAATGGAACGGAGATTCCGAGCTGCTAATACGCTAATAACTGGGCTTGCTTCTGAGCAAGAAAGATGGACTAAGGATTTGGCAAATCTTCATGCTGAGAGAGAAAGACTTATAGGAAATTGTATGTTGGCAGCTGCATTTTTGAGCTATACAGGAGCATTTAATTTTGAGTTCAGAAGAAGTATGGTATACGACAATTGGCAGAATGATATTATGGATAGAGAAATACCGCTATCGCAGCCTTATAGAATCGAAAAGAATTTAACTAATGATGTAGAAATCAGCAAGTAATATCCATCACCCTGACCAAAAATAAAATTATTCAATATGCTTTTTTCAGATGGAATTCAGAGGGCCTTCCTCCTGATGAACTCTCAGTACAAAACGGAATTTTAACAACACATGCTTCGCGGTTTCCTCTTTGTATTGATCCTCAAACCCAAGCTCTACACTGGATCAAAAAAAGAGAAGAAAGATCAAATCTCAAAATTCTTTCCTTCAATGACTCTGATTTTATAAAGCATCTTGAGATGGCCATTAAATTTGGGCTTCCTGTTTTATTTCAAGATGTTGATGATTATATCGATCCTGTTGTCGACCCGATTTTAGAGAAGAATGTAAAAAGTAATCATTTATTTACATATTTATACGTTTACAATGATTTCATATCAATGAAAAATGACAAAATCCGTAGAATATCATGAGGAACACTATCATATTAGATCAGGAGATGGTGATAGTTGCTCTCCGATTTTATACCACATGCCTATTTGAGAGTTGAAAATTTACCTCTTGTTAAAAAATATGAAAAGTTTATTGACCAATGCACGCTTTTCAGTCATAAAGCAAATTCCAATTATATTCTTAAAAAGAATGGGTTTTTTCCGTGGAAACATTTTGAATGCTTTTGTAACATTAAATAGTTGAAAATTATTCGAGCCTAGTATTAAAAAGCATGCAATTCTTCTTTCTTCTAAAGGTAATTTAGTTTTATTTTTGCTCATAGTTCAAGCAGGCCGAGTTTTTGTATTTTTGGGAGACAAAGAAGTCGACTGGGATCCCCATTTCAGATTGTATTTAACAACAAAAATCTCCAATCCAAAATTCAATCCCCAGATTTATTCAAAAGCTGTTGTGATCAACTACACCGTCACTGTGACTGTAGGTTTTTATTTTCAGTACGTTCCATTAGGCGACCGCAACACTTCACTCACGACTGCAGTTTTTGCTGTTCCACTAACTTGGGGTCGTTGTAGTTGGCACTACAACTGGAATGATGCAAAGGGCTTTTGAATGTCTAATAAATTTACAATTCGTTGTTAAGATCGAAACGAGAATCATCAATAAAACATAAATTAAGCTATAGGAAAAATGCAGAGTGGTAGCTAGGGCACGCACTAGAGGCGCAACCCTAGAAAGGCGCAATTAGCCAAATGATGAATCAATAAGTAATAATGAGCACTTTAATGAACATATTCAACCATTAAGGGGCGCAATATGGGAATCTTGTCCTGGCCATCAATGATCCTAGCTACGACACTGACAAAAAGTATATATGAGACGAATTAACTCAACATGTCTGTGTAGTTTAGTCTCATACCTTAATAATAAATTATTGATAGAGAGAAGCTAAAATATGTGACATATTGACAAATAATTTAGTTTTGAATCAATCAACATAATTTAGAATCAAAAGTACCAATTGGAATGATATTAATTCATTAGAATTTTTTGGTGATTCTCGCAAAATAAACACAAAGATCACTTCGATCAACGGTAGTTGTCAGATAGAAGCGGTCACAATGTTATATATGGCGTTTTTAATTTCAACTACAACGACTGCAGTTGTCTTGTGGAACGAAGATTTGGTGAGACTAGTGTTGCGATCGTCTGATGAAACGTACTCTTTCAAAAATTGTTGTTTGTTTATCATGCATCCAATTATTTTTATAGGGATTAGAAGACCAACTGTTGAGTGTAGTGGTACGTAACGAAAGAGCAGATTTAGAAGAACAGAGAGAAACATTAATTGAAGAAACTAGTGCGAATAAAAATCTTCTGCAAATGCTTGAAGATTCTTTACTTCGAGAATTATCTACTTCTACTGGAAATATGTTGGACAATACGGAATTGATTGCGACTTTAGAAAATACCAAAACAAAAGCTACAGAAGTATTACAAATCAAATATTTTTGACGTGAATACGTCTATAAGTTCGGTATCTCAAGCGTCAAGAAATAATTACAATTTGTTCCGCAAAAATTTCTTTCAATCATCTTAGCAATTTTTATACATTTGCCAACATTTGTAACAAAATATTGGAGATGTGATCTGATCCAATCATCGAACCATTAATATATTAAATACAATATCAAACCACATGCTCAACAAAATCTAACTTGCAGAAGCCTATCTGCTTAAAGGCGTATTCTCGTGAAAACTAGTGTTAGCTCATTCTATTTTTATGTTCTGTTCTCAGGTAATGACCAAATTGGCTCTGGCCGAAATAACTGCAAAAGATATTGAGATATTGAGAGATGCTTATCGCCCTGTAGCTAAAAGAGGCGCCATATTATTTTTCGTTTTATCTGATATGGCAACGGTTAACGCAATGTATCAATATTCCCTTACTTCTTATTTGGAAGTATTTGCTTATTCATTGAGAAAAGCGTTACCCGACATAATGCTTATGAGACGATTGAGAAATATTATAAATATGCTCACGAAAAATGTTTATGATTATGGATGCACTGGTATAGTAAATTTTAGCTCTGTTGATCGCTACGTCATGGGAAATAACACTCACTGTTCTTTGATTAATGCAGCTTTTTAATCATTACATTAAAACAATCCCAAAATCAAATCTTGATGCTCTAAGAATAAGTGTAATCAATTATGATGTATAGTTGTTCCATGATGTAGCCATCTCCAAAATTAATATTCTTCTACATTCTAAACTTTTATTTTTAAGGAATTTTCGAGAAACACAAATTATTATTTTCGTTCCAAATAACAGTAAAGTTACAACAAGATCAAGGAAATATCAAGCAAGTGGAGCTTGATTTTTTTATTAAAGGCAATGTTGGTTTAGAAAAATCTAAACGTCCTATACCAGCCAAATGGATAGCTCCAAAAGTAAGTACAGATTTTATAATTAAGAATAAATATGTTAGATCATTCTTTCAAATGTGATTGGTACGAACCCCAAAGCAACAATCAATCTGCGCTAGATCAGTAGTAAAATTGAAGATCAATTAGTCTGCAAGATTACTCAATACTAACACAGACTGGAGTCTGCAAACAAATAATTTTTTCACTGTTTTCCAGAGCTGGGAAGATATTATAAAATTGGCAGCTGAATTTCCTGAACAATTTGGAGATCTCCCAAGTGATATAGAAGGAAATGTAGATGAGTGGCAAGTAGTACGTAATCAAGATTTTTTTTTTAAATTATTATTATCCGTCTTGAAAAACCATTAATCATTTTGAGATTTTTGTTTCTATGGTCACCTCTGAGCTTTATGACTAACTCATCGCAAACAATGAGTAAATTGAGCGTTCACGAATCCCAGATTCACCACTATAAGTGTGGATATTAAATTTCTTTTTTTTTATGTTGGTAAGACTGTGAATTTGTGAACTTATGATCTATTTTCCGTTGCTATGTGCTCAATGATTTTTAAAAATTAGGACCGTAGAAAACATTGTGTATAATACTGCATAAGTTATAAGATTTGGACAATAACTTTCGTATGTGGGCAAGCTTTGTTTCCTAATTAAAAAACTCAACACTCAATTGTTTTTTAAATGTCTTAATAATAGTTTACACATTTCTTGGATACAAGATTTAGTTTACGATCCTCAACTTTATAATTTGGCAATTATCGAGCACACAACAAGGAAACACAGAGCAAAACTTGACTTTCATACTTCAAAAATAACCTAGAAAATAGATCGATTATGGATGTTGTGAATAATGCAGGCAACAATAATTCACATGGTACTGAAGCTCGAATGCGTGAATGCTTAGCCTACGCATTTGCGAACCATCAAGTTTAGAGACGCCTAGAAAAAAATTGTAAATTGAACTCAAATTTTTATGGTTTTACTTTGTTTCGGGCATTTTATTTAATTTGTATAATTCATAGATTGATATTTTTCTAGTGGTATGATTTGGACGCTCCAGAATCTGTGCAATTTCCATGCGAATATTCAAAAAAACTTTCTCAGTTCGAAGTACTTATGTTCATAAGATGTTTCAGAATTGACAGGGTATATCGGGCTGTTACCAATTACATTACTGAAATAATGGGAGAACAGTATATTACTCCTCCGGTTATAAGGTAAGTTTTTAAAAATCCTCGACCAATCAAAATAAATACAAATTTCTCTATAATTTTTTTGGAAACAATTTGAATACTTCTAATGGTCAAATGGTAATTGAAATAATATTTTGAAGCCCTTGTAGGAAAACTAATAATTATTATGATAATAAATCAGCCCTGATCTATATTTATAAATTTCAGTCTGGAAACAATATTTGATCAGAGTAGTCCAGTAACACCAGTTGTATTTACACTTAGCCCGGGCTCGGATCCCACTAGCGATTTAATGAAACTAGGTGAAAGAATAGGAAATGTGGTGTTTCGCCATTTGTCGCTAGGACAAGGACAAGAACCGGTTAGTATAAAACTTCACTAATAGCTTCGTGAGAGTAGAAAGAAAATATTACATCAATTATAACTTAAATTACTTGCTTTGGCAACTCTACGTTAACCTATTCCAACAACGTTGAGAGCTCTACTTACAGTACTAATACTGACCTCTTGAAATTATAGCCTCAATCTTGTATAGTTAGGTCTACAGAATAACTACTGAAATATATACCTTAGCCACTCTGAAACTAATAGCAGCCCAATTTCTTACATTTATTATTGATTCATCAAAATCAAGTTTCAAATTAATTAGCAACGACTTGAAAATGAAATCCTTCAAATAGAAAATATTAATGATTTGGGGGTTTTTTTTTTGGTTTAAATTCTATATATTCTATTTATTTTTGACTCTAACCAAGAGTCTTCATCAGAAAAATAATAATACAAAAATGAACATGGCAAGTATCTAGGTAATTTAAAATATACAGAAGACTAGATGTAAAAACGGGGGCTCTACATTTAGTGCAGAAAGAACTAAATTCCTCTGGCATTCATCCAATGTCTGAATAAAAATCAACGTAAAACAACCTCAAACAGACCTTGGGTGAATGCCAGAGAAATTTTGTTCTTTCTGCACTAAATGTGGAGCCCACGTTTTCACATATAGTCTTCTGCATATTTTTAATTATCAAGATACTTGCCTTGTTTATTTTTGTATCATTGTTTTTCTGAAGAAGACTTTTGGATAGAGAGCCGAAACTTCAAAATTAATAGAGTACCTCACAATTATTATTTAATTCTGAAAAAAATGAATAGATCTTTAAAAATATTGGGTTGATATTTCATATCTTACTCCCAATTATTATTAGGTTACCATGAGGTTCGATTATAATTAATTGGGACAGCCCCATATATTTTGAAGGTTCTTTCAAAGGCCTTAGATTTGATATAAGCTTGAAGTTTTAATTTTATGAACTCAGTAATTAAATTAAGAATCAAGTTTAATGTTGAGACTGCCAAGCTAGTGATTTGAATCAATTAATATTGTCTTGTATCAAAGTTTTACCGATCACTTGATAGAGAATATTTAACATATGGGTCGGTATTCTCATCTTTTGTTCAAACAATATTTGAACAAAAATTGGAGTGAATAAAAATAGTGTTATAATAAAAACAATGAAATAAGGAAAGACAGTGCATCGGATTTTGGAAAGCGCTTTTTCAAGTGATGAAAATACATTTTTTTTCAGCATGCCATATCACTTTTGGAAACAGCTACTACACGAGGAAATTGGCTCATGTTCCAAAATTGCCATTTGTTGTTAGCATTCGTGCGTACTTTGGAGAAACAGTTGGAGAAAATAACAAAACCACATCCAGATTTTCGGCTGTGGCTAACAACAGATCCTACACCAGATTTTCCAATTGGTATTCTTCAAAGATCTCTTAAGGGTAAATCTATGATACATTATCAATGAAAAACAGTGTCTGTGATTTTAGTTGTACAAAAATTTATCAATAAGCAATAAATCTATTTACCTTCAACATTGGGTGAGGTTAGGGCGTTTAGGAAGATACGAGGACTGTTCTGATACTAGTGAATAGCAGACCATAAACCCGAAAAACAAAAAAGCAAGAATAGCTGTTAAAAATCCATTCATTTGGTTTGCAATTTCAAGAAGGTTAAATCGAGGCAGAGTGACGAATTTTCGATACTCGCAAATCTGACATTAATTAAAACAACATAGAAGTGCCACAATTTGCTCTCTGTGCAATCATTTTGTGCGATTTATCGAATAGAAGAGTGCGTTAAATGTCGAGCAGAGAAATCAAAATTTGGTAGCCTTCAAAATTCCAAGTTGGCAGGTAGAAGACAAACAGGGACCAACGGTGAAATTCTATCATTTCTGAAAAATGATCTGACTATGTTATACATAACAGATGAAAGGAAACACATTCCTATAAAATTAATGATTTTAGAAAATCCAACAGAAAAACATATTCTCAAATTTTATAATTCATAGTATCTCAGAATCCTGTTAATAAAATAAAAACTACAGAATTTTGTTAACGAAGATGAAATATTTTCATGTCTCGCGGTTTACGCTACAGGAAGTAAGTAAGATATAAAAAAATTCATGAGACTATGAAACATAAAATTTTGTACACAAATGTCAACCAGAGCAAATATCAAGAACTATTCTTGAGCACAAGACTCTTCAAAGATCCTCTAATTTGATTAGTACTCACTAATTTCAGAACAGCCTTCATATGTATACAATTTGATGTCACGAATTCATATAAAATTACAGCGCAGGGACTAGAAAAGATCCGAGATTGCATTTCCTGCTTGAATCGTATGCTCAAATTATGGACGCTTCTTTGTTAAATACAGAATAAATCAATTTACTAATTTCGATTTTTGTTCATAATTAGTTGTTACTGAGCCCCCAAATGGACTCAAATTGAATTTAAGGAGCACTTACTTCAAAATAAGAAACCAAAGTCTGGATGCATGTAAACACGTAGCCTACAAATCCTTGATATACGTATTGGCCTTCTTTCACGCAGTAGTACAAGAAAGAAGAAAATACGATAAAATAGGATGGAATATTTCTTACGATTTCAACGAATCTGACTTCAGCGTTTGTGTGCAGATTCTAGAAACATATTTATCAAAGTCGATAGCTACAAAAGATACAAGAATACCTTGGGGAAGCCTCAAATATCTCATAGGAGAGGTTTGTACATTTCTATTCAAATCAAAATTGGACGTACTCTTGTGAATTTGGCCATAATATTTTCCTGGAACAAAAAAAAATAAATTAGTACAGAGATTGTTTGTAGGTAATGTACGGAGGAAGAGTTATAGATGACTTTGATCGCCGAATTGTAGCAACATACATGGATGAATATATGGGAGACTTTCTTTTTGATACTTTTCAACCTTTTCATTTCTATCATGATGATGTTGTTGATTATGTTATACCACCAGATGGAGACAAAGATGAATACATTGGTAATTTTAAGAGATCTTTTGGGCTTTGTACACAAGTTCAGTATATTTAAAAAGGTTGTTCAAAGTCCGACAGATAATTTTTTTTCTTAAGTCATAATCGTTATTATTAATTACATTTTTGAATTATTAGCTGTTATTGATGAACTGCCTCTTGTCAACACACCTGACGTATTCGGACTACATCCAAATGCGGAAATTGGATACTACACTTATGCTGTTAAAGAAATGTGGGGGCATTTGATTGAATTGCAACCCCAAACCGGTAGGTATTTTTTATTCTCCACATATCTCTCTCAAAATTTTTTTTAATGAAAATATGTGTGAATTTTTACAAGCTACCCTAGTAAGCTTGGGGATAAAAGGTTTGTACAGTATATTGTGAAAGGATAATAATTATGTAACAATTCTTTAGTATTTCATGCACTTGATGTATTTAGTCATTGTCTTTAAATGTCACTACTTTCATGCACGGTTATACCAATTCACTTGTTTTTCTATGACCACTCCTAAATTGAACATTTAAGCATTCTAGTCAACTACCAACGTGTGGTAGTTAGGTTTTGTAACCAATTTGTTGTGTAAGTATGTGATTGTCGATAGCATCCAACATTATAAATTTTCTTACGTTCCAACTACTCTAAAACTTCCTGATAACTGTCTAGGTGAAACCGGCGGTGGAATGAGCCGCGACGAGTTCATCGACATAGTTGCTCAGGATATCTTGAGCAAAATTCCCAATCTTCACGATTTGCGAGAAGTTCGAAAAATCTATCGTCATGAAATGACTCCAACCAAAATTGTTCTCCTTCAAGAACTCGAACGCTTCAACAAACTTTTGGAGACAATGAAAAGCTCTCTATCGCTTCTAAGGCGAGCTTTAGCTGGGGAAGTCGGTATGGATGCAGTGTTGGATAACGTAGCATATTCGCTCTTTAATGGACAATTACCCGCTGCATGGAGGAAGCTTTGTCCACAGACGTGCAAAGCTTTGGGTGGATGGATGGATCATTTTGAAAAAAGACAGGAGCAGTATTTTTCTTGGGTAAGATTGGCTTAACAAGATGTGTTCCAGTTCATTGTTGAATCTTCTGTTACAGATTTATCAAAGTGATCCTGTAACCATGTGGCTGTCAGGTTTGGATGTACCAGAATCTTATATTACAGCATTGGTCCAAATGGCATGCCATGACAATCTTTGGCCTCTTGATAAGTCAACTATTTACACTGCAGTTACTCAGTATGCGGACCATACTCAAGTTTTTGATCGACCTCAAACAGTACGTATTTTCAATTAATTTTAAGTTGCAGAAACTTATCTACTTAAAGTTACTGTTGTTTCCATTAATTTTATATACGCATCTCTTTTGGGTCTTGGAATTAATTACTGGAATCAAGCAAATCTATTCTCTTGAGAATATCCTCTCCAATTGAAATTAATCTGCCAATTCACTAATTATTCTTGAACGTTAATGAACTGCCATTCTCTTGAGAACGCTGCTTAGTATTGTAACGAAACTTAACTCGTTCGTGGGTTTACTAAATTTATTTCTACTCAAGACTACAATAATATCACTATTATATCCACTAATCAATACTTATAACCGACGCAAAGCTAGACACTAACACTATATTCTTTTATTGTTTATACAATAACACTGACTGCTATTTATTTTCACTGCTTATTATTTATTTCGACTTGTTCACTTAATTATGTTTTATATTGTGGCTCCGTATCCCAACTACTAACAATTATTTCCCTCACTCGATCTAGTCCCTGGTTTATATCCCCGTCTATAGTTTCTCAAAACTCAAAATATTTCCACTAGACATCACCATTCACCACGTCCATGGCGTCATACGACTCTGTTGCGTTTGCCACCCGTTTAGCCAGCATGTTGCGATAAAAGTAAATTCAGTAGGGGTTCTTTTCGTTACAGTATGTATACGTTAACTTAGAAAAGATTTGATTCATTCAAAGAAAACTCGGTTTCTCCAATTTATTCTTCTTCTTAATATTGGCAAACTGAGACAGACGACAGTCGACAAGCGTTATTGAGTATTATTAAATTAATCCAGACATTCACAAATCCGGTAAAAGCGACAAAAACGAATGGATTTGGTACTTCAATTTGGTCAATTTCTGCTGAATATCAGAACTTGAAAGAAACGATGCGTAAGTCATAGGAAAATAATAGTTATTTGTGGTCACTTCTCTATGAAATATTGGGTGATACTGGCGAGTATTGTTTTTGAGAAATATTTCAGCAAAATTCTCTTGCTTAATGAAAAGTTATATGGGCGTAGCTCCCGCTGTTGTAGTGCGGGTTGCATTTGGCTGGATGAGTAAAAAGATAACGAGATACTAACGTTTTCTATTTATTTTAGAATGTTTTGCCTACTTTACAATATTTTTCTTAAAAAAATGATGACATTTGTACATCAATACTAGTATGCAAAATGTCGAATTGGAGTTGTTTATCGTAAAAACGTGCACGAAATATTTCGCGTACTAATTCTATTATGATAAAGTACACGAAATATTTGCGCACTAATTTTTGTATTTTATTATGATTTTGATAATTTTATTCATTTCATCAACTTGTGCGCAAAAATTTTTAGGTGCTTTCGATTTTCGAATGGTTTGTGTCTCGGCTGCCGTTTTGACAAAGTACCAAAGTACAACTTCGCGCACTAAACATATAAATAACTATGAATGTTTGAGGTGTTTAAA
Organism: Dromius quadrimaculatus; assembly: GCA_963989225.1. Lineage (NCBI taxonomy): Eukaryota > Metazoa > Arthropoda > Insecta > Coleoptera > Carabidae > Dromius > Dromius quadrimaculatus. The sequence goes on along the minus strand of OZ022325.1, from coordinate 9,490,668 downwards.
ATATTGTGGACTAGGCAACACGTTGTACGGTCGTGGGAAGCATCTCTGTTTTTTCTTTCCCTCACCAAGGCAACATACTGAATGCTTCATTTGAGTTGAGCGAATGCGACATCTAGTTTGAAAAAAACTTCCTTGCAATTAATTCGTTGTGTAAAAATTAATTTCCAGCTTATAAAAAAAAGCTACTATTGTTTTAATCTCATGCAATTTTATTCGGGGTTTGCTAAAACCACAGTCGAATATAGATATTTAGAAAATAGCTGCATTTGATTTTGTCCACAATTTTGAAGATGCTGCTTTTAGTTTTTAGTGCAAGTAGTTCGTCATACTCTAAGTGTCCCCAAAATGTTTTTGACTGAGAATGGTGACATGCGATTCAACCCGTCATACTTTTTCCAGTTTATCATTGGTTGTATTTGAGTTAAATACAGATCTATCATTTCACAAGGATAATTTCATTTTCTATTCATACTTGCACATATTTGAAATTCTAAAAAAATAAGTAAATCAAAAGAGGCTCATTCATTTATAAGAAAAATGATTTCCTTCCAAATCATTCGAATGCAAAATCAATATTGAATTTAAATATAAAAACAATAATAAATAAAATCAATTATTTCGTTCATTATTATTACATTACCGGGTAAAAAATTTACCGTATCAAAAAAAATCTACAACAGAATGGAACAAATATGACTGCCATTTCTGTAGCCTTAGATATAATTATAAATGTACATAGAATATCCAACGCTGGCGCTGGTAGATCCGAATAGAATATTTTTCATACTGTATAAGTAAAAGCTTCTATTTCTTTTCCTTTTATTGATTATCTCGAATCTAAAAAATAATTGTAGGACGCTTTTTACTTCACGGGCTATTCACGTTTAACAGCGCCATAATATAGAGACGAAGCGCAGTGGCATTTGTTGTGAAGCAGATTTAAGATAATTCAAATATTATTCTACTTGAAAGTAAAGAATATGTAAAATAATTTTGATTATAATAACTTTTTTCTAATAAAATATATTACAAAAATAATCTTTGGCAGTTATATAACAAATTTGATTAAAATAAACTAATATTTAACACAAATATATTTGCCTGATGTTTATATCAAAACATAAAATTACTACGCAAAACAAGTGAGAAATGAGTTTCAATTTAATCTGAAAAAATATTTCTTTTAGGGCTGCTTTGTGCATGGACTATATCTCGAAGGTGCAAGATGGTGTCTTGAAGAAAAGTGTTTAAAACGTTCAAATCCAAAAGTTTTGATAGAGGAACTGCCGGTTCTAAGCGTTATACCTATCGAAGCCCACAGATTGAAACTTCAAAATACATTTAAAACTCCAGTTTATATAACCTCGCTTCGACGAAATGCTATGGGACAAGGTTTAGTATTTGAAGCAGATTTAGGAACTGAAGAACACTTGAGTCATTGGGTTTTACAAGGAGTTTGCTTAGTTATGAATTCGGATTAGTTAGATTTATTTTTATAATTTGTATATTTGTAATGAATAAAAGCAGTTTCTATCAAATGTTTTATTATTCACCTATATGATAACTGAGGTAGACAAAAGTTATAAAAAGAACATTCTGAAAAGTCGGAGATTTTTTGCCATTTTACCCAAGAGTTCTCTTGGAGCTGAGCATTCGATTTTGCAGTGCCAACAAAATGAGGATCCTGAAAATTATATTAATAAATTAATTATTTAAGCGAACAAATGAGTCAAAATATCTTCCTTCAACTTGTCTCATGAGATTACGTTAACTATATCAGCCCGAGAATTTTACGAACTATCCTCGTAATGCTCTATGAAGAGAACTTCAAAAGAAATCCAACTCACAATAAATTTTGTTGTTATAAACTAATAGCTTTAGTTGGAAAACTTACAACTATTAGTAAAAAAATATTGGTTCCCTCAATATGAATACCCATAATTCCTTTCGACGAACAATCTTTATCACCTCCCATCATAATAGGACATCCATTTTTTGTAAAATGTTCTATCAACTGATTTGTGAAACTAGGCAAATCTTTTCCGCAGTTTGCATGGAGTATCTTACAGGGAATCCCATATAGTTGGTCTATAACCAAACAAATCTGCGTTAAATTTTATTTATAATTTATAAATTGAATATAAGCCAGCACCTCTACGCTTCCTATCCATTCTCTCGAACCGAAGAAACTATTTTGTTTATCTTGTAAGTCCACTAATGTCTGTTGTATTTCTGGAATGGTTGGTACAAAATTTTTGTTTGGAGGAATGTTTGATATCCAAGAACACATTGTTTGCAATGTTCTATAGCCGCAGCCCCAACCCTGTTATAAATGACAGATAGAAAAATATTTTACCCTTATTTTCTTTGCGTACCATATCTTTGAAATTATCGCAGCCATAATGGTAATATTTATAGGTTCCCTTTACTAGATACGAATTTCCGTTTTGTGTAGGCTCTGGCAGATTATCATGAACATTTTCTAATAAGGACATGATTGTCTACTTGTTATTAAACTTTTCACATCTTGAGGTTATAAAAATGGCTGCGTTACAGTAAGTGCTTGGAGAATAGAGCAGGCTGAAACGTTTTTCAATCGTTTTTAATCATACATACTCGTATTTAAACCTGTCCTGCTGTCCTACATTCATCTGCGGCATTCTCATAGACTGGGAGATGGTGACAGTTGGGGTTCTCCACTGATCTCTATCTTTATTAGAGATCAGTGGGGCTCTCCGATTTTATACCGGATGCCTTATTCAGAGTTGAAAATTTACCCCGTGATAAGAAAGATAAAAAGGTTATTGCCATGTCAGCTATAGTGCAAACTCCAATTATATATATTTTTTGAATTGGATTTTCCTTGAGAACATTCTGCATGCCTTTGGAACATAAAGGCTGGTACCACAAGCTCTGTTTTAGGCTATACTAGCTGTGTAATATTAAGAAGAGTCTTAAGGCAATATAAATATTTCAAGCTATTTTAATGAGAGATAATCAAATAAATTTTGTAGACATATGTGTTTTCTGTAATTTTTATCTGAAGATTATTTTCTAAAGTATTTGGGCAAATTCTAATTGCGTTGAAACACATCTTGACACAACGCTCCTAGTACCGCCAAAAACAGAGCTCGTGGTACCAGCCAAAGTTTTTAACAGTGATATAGAGCCTGATACTGAAAGGCATGCAATTTGCAACACACGTGAGTTTGTAAAAAAATTTGAAATTTTGTGTTCTGAAATTGCATGCCATTAAAAAGAATGGAAGTTTCAGCCATAAAACTCTTGCGAAAAAATTGGCATGCATCTCTCGTTGGCACTACGGTGGAAAATTATTTAATAAGAGAGATTCTGGCTAGTTGGTTTCACATTTGTGCCAACATTTTCCCAAAATTTTCCATTCCCACCCTTGTGCCAACGAGGGAAGTACGCTAACTTTTTTACATGGGTTTTATGGCTGAAACTTCCATTGACAATTTCTATTCAAAGCAGATTGTAAAATGCTAATAGCTTCTGTGAGGAAAACTTTGAAAAACAAAAGTAGATAACACAGTGCTATTGAGCAGACAATAGTATGATTTGTGCTAAATATCTTTGTGTGTATTGTCATTCTCCCTTCTCTTTCATCTTTCCCAAAAACAATGTGTTTTTTCTTTCGTTCTTCTACGTCATTAAATTTTACATGTTTCGAAATGTACTCCCTCCAAGCGACTGTAACAATATTCAATTTTCCTATCTAGCTATCAGCCGAGCGATAGCTCTAAAATAATCGGTTTAAGGAATGGACAAGCTTCAAAGGGTAAAAAATATTCATGTACGCGATGACACAAAAAAAAAAATATTATCAGCTAGACCAACTTGGGAATTCTGAGTTTGTTTATATTCACGGTCACTTCTTGAAGTAATACTCTACTTTCTTAAGATTATATTGGCAAGCAGCTCAATTCATTTGCGTTTACCAAATTTGGCAAGAGATGTCGCTACGTACTTCAAGTCAATATATATTCTGACTAGAGATGGCATTAGTATAATGAAACTTTTGGCATTAGTATAACAAAACTTTTGGCATTAATTTCAATTTGCCAAGTACTTTACTTTTAATACATGAATTTTTTTTCTCATAGTTGTTAAATTCTCAAATCAATTTGCAGTATTCTATAATATATGATGAAAATTATTTGAATGAAATATCTTCGTGTTTTTATGTAGTTAAAATAACATAATAATACTCATAAATAGACCCTAAATTACTTTTTTCGCGATTTTTTATCTAATCCTATTCCAACCATTTAATTATCCCAAAAAAAGTGTTGCACTAAAAAATTTAAAACTTTTTGCGGTTAGAAAATAGCGGTTTGAACAAACGACTGTCGTTTATGAAGTAACCTTGAGCGACGTCATTTCCGATGTTCGCATTCTTTCGTTTTTTCTATAGAGTTGATTTTATCAGTAACTTTTCAAAAGTAGTTTCGCCTGCTTTGCTGAAAATGATCTCTTGCAATAATAACCTTTTATTCGTGTAATGCCCAGCTATTTATAATAAATAAACAATTTCATCAAATGAAGAATTGTTTTATTTTATAATGACTGAAAATCTAGTACCTAATAAATCGTAAAAATAATTGCTGTTTTTAAGATACTGTTTTTTGACAATAAGGTTGAACACTGTGTCACTAATACAAAAAAAAAAAGTTGCCATGCCCACATTTTTTTTTGATTCGATGGGCTTCGAATTATACTTCACCTCACAAAAAAATAATTACCTATTAGTCAAACAAAGTGCTGTTTTTATTAATAATAATACAATAAGTCATATATTTTTAAAACAAAACATAACATCAATCTTTATGTGAATATTATTCAATTATTTTTTTATTCGTAGAAAATTTGTGGGAACAGTGAATTGCTTAACCTCATCCACAATCATAATTAAATTCAAATGTGCCTGTTCATTGTTCTTATTCGGACACTTTCGTAATAAAATCAATAAAATTTCGTCCGTCTACATACGAAATCTTTCATCTCCAATAAAATTTCCATTCGACACTTATTCCACTCTTCCAAACTAACGCAACTGACTCATTCCCTGACTCCACCACATTTTTACCAGTATTATATTCTTCATACACCAATTTATTCCCCATTCAGTCTCTTCTGATAATTCCACGAAAACCAGGCGAAAATTTCATTTACGCAGCAATAACTTTCCGTTTATGCTTCTAAAGCCACACAAAGCATTTATTACAAAAAACCTATGAAGGGCCAAGTACTTCGTTACATAAACTTATTCTTGAATCCCTTAGAACAGGGCACATTCCGTGCAAACGTCCCTACTGCACTCAAAATCATACAACTAGCAGATATTTATTTCGTAAAATATTTTTTTCTTGTTCTATTCTGCAAAACGCGTCAAAACCTTGCAATCAATCATCGTTTCGTCCTTCTCAAACATCAAAACTTTGTATTTAACATCCAAAATATAATTCATATCTTTATATATTCTACATATAATTTTTCCAATTTCCAAATAATTAACAACATTATCTGCATACGCTTACTCTGTTAATATTTTGTTTAACTGTTTATTAAAAACGATTGTCGTTTATTTTACGAATTATATCTAATATGGTACTAAGTCTGTATCAATCTATAATTTTAATTTGAGAGCAGCAGGTTTATTGTGTTTTCAGGCATAATTCAAAGATTCATATATCAATAGAATAAGTATCTAATAGTTCAGTTCTAGTAAGAAAGGTGAGCCTATTTTCTTCTGGAATTTGTGAATTCAATATTCATCTGACTCTCTGTAGCTACCTGTGCTAAATCTTTTATTCTTGTATAACAACAAACCAGCCATTAAAAAGTCAACTTTTGAACACAGTGGGTGTTATACAGGTAAATACGTGAAAATACTTGAATAAGGCAAGAATGAACTTGCAAACAAAGATACATGATTGAGATTTATGCGAAATAAGAAGATATGAATATATTTCATCAAAAGTAATTCTTTTTTTAATCAGAGAGGATTATATTATATCATCCAATAAGCGTATAATGTGGGCTCTCTTTTTAGAAGGATGAAGCTCAAAGCATACTTTTGCAATCCATTAAAGATTGTCATTACACTTAAGTCAAATGTTATACCTAATCAACAATAATTTTATATTAAATTATATATTATGTAAAATGTTTTATGAACGAGTTTTTAATCACACACTATATTTTTTCTACAATTTCAGATTGAAACAGCACAAAATCAACTAAAAAATTATGTCAAAAATCTGCTGTAATCAGCACAGTACTGCCTCGATCAATTAATTGCATATTTCGAAGTGACAGCTGTCATTGTCAAAGTGACAGCCGTTATTGTTAAAGTGACAGATCAGATGGCGATTATATGAAATTACCATTTTATATTACATACAATGGTCATAAGTTTTATTTCCAGTTGCTTTAGTTGATCCTAAACTTGATATAATCTGGTAAGTTGTATAATTTAATCAATTTGATATTTGTGATGAGAAGACCTGAAGCAAACAAACTGGAAATAATTTAGTTTACCAATCAAAAAATTATAACAGTGTGAATTGGAGTTTTAAAATAGCAAAAATTATGCTATAATACTCATGCTCATATAATATTCTTGATTCTGAATTGTGTTCTACATGGCATATCTGAATTTCCATCAGCCTCGTCTTATAGCCGCGGCTGTTAATCTGTTACTGTTCTACTTAGTTAAATAAATTTTGCGCTCCTCCCTTATAAAAAGTAACATCTGATTTTCCATCTTCCAATTGGAAAAATATCTAAAAAATATTCACAAGAAATGCCTACATAAATCAGTAAACGAAAAAGTGTTCACTACTCCAAATTTGCTACTCACGAGATGTCTGCAAAACAATGTCACCCCATTTTTTTGTTTTTCATTCATCTGCTCGTTGCCAAAAGCATAAAAACAAATTCTTGTTTTTCTTCAGTGGGTGTAATGTATTATTGACTACATCTTGCAATCTGATTTCCGAGAAAACCAGAAAGAAGTAATGAAAACTTGCGGATATAGAATGAGTCATCGTGAAAATGGAAGGAAAGGAATTCCTTTCTGTAACGCACAGGTTGATGCGTGTTACTATGAGTCACCTTATTTTAATTTCGACTACCTGTGAGCTGTAGGTACCCATGCTAAGGAAATATGTTAGGGGATTATACAGTACGTCTCAAAAGTTGATGTTTTAATGAACGGTTTGTTTTCATAAAGTTGTTTTGGCTGTCGTGAAAATATGTAAATTATCCGAAATAAGAATTTAGGGATACTGATTTGTGTACTCTAAATATATTCCGTTATTTGAAACGGGTCGTTAAAAATAAATACGTATTCCGTTCAATGTTTTCTCGTCCATAATCGTTTACTGTGCATTAAGGAAGTTTTTCTTTCAACCAAATTTCAGGCTAATAATACAAGTGATCGCTGAGAAAAATAAGATTTAAGAAAGGTAATGTAGCCAGTCAATTAACTCTGCAAAAAAAGACAGTAATAATGTGGTCTAATATTATGAAGAAGAACTTTATTTCAACTAGTTGCATAATAAGCTGCCTTAAGTATAAAAAGTTTGATACTTGATATATTTATTTTCAAACCGTTGAAGATAATGCAACAAGTGAGTGAATTACAGCATTATGACATGAGGCTAAGTATTGCGCAATTAGAACTGACGAGTCCGAATATCATAATAATTGTTTATACATGTGTGTTATATACAAGATTTTTTCTACGGCCATAAATTCCATATTTTGACAAGCAAGGAAGCACAAACCATAAACAGACATTTAAACTTTACAAATAACTTAACTAATGGATCGGTGACAGGCGCAATACGCAGAGCTAGCAACGTAAATTCGAATAAAAATTAATTTAACTTTAAGTGATAAAAAAGGTAATAATCTTCCACTTTAACATCGAAGCATAATATTTTTATATTTCAATAAATAAACCTAGAGGCCTAGACCAAATAAAAGTTTTATTACTAACTTAAGAGGAGACCGTGAAAAAGAATTATAATTTCAATAAGCGACGAGCATAAATTCTGAAACTGTGAAAGCTGTCTACGATACTGCAATCATATAAGAAATTATTTTATGTTTTAAAACCTATATTTAGTCCGACCCTGAACACAGCATTCCAATAATTTAATGCTTGACATTATTACCTAGTAAAATTTATATGAGAATCGGATTCAGTATCAATATTTCCCATCAGAAATATAATATGTTTCAGCATTTTAAGACTAAGAAGCAATTAACAATTAGTGTTGAAAGTACTTAAAACATTTGGATGTTTAAAACTCATTAAAAAAATTAACCTTGAAAAGAATCTTCTTCGCATCTGTGTGACATATGAAGAAATACATCATTAAACCATTAATTTTATGATATTTTAACAAGTTCGTAGGAAGAGTATGAAAAGTGAGACAAATTTGTGTAAGCCGGTATTTTCATTGAAAGATTTTTATGTATCGTCAATGCGATAACGTGAATTGGTTTATTAACTGGAAGAAAAAACATTTTTAATTCGTAGAGACAGTTTCTTGACGTTATTTTAGAGACTCTTGACACAAGTATCACCTAGTGGACAATTCAAGAAGTGATTCAATCTATAGTCATCGTTGAAGGCAGTCTTCCAGAAGTAAGAGACAGGATCAAGTCAGCTTCTCTACCTTGATTTCACTTTTTGATATTTATATGTCATCGATTGATCATGAATTAGAAAAAATAATCATAAATTGAATCTGATTTCAAGCATCATCCTTATTTGTTACCAACATAAATTTGTAGATCATATTGTTTGCATTAACATACACTATTTAAGGTTGTTGAGAAGGAAATCAAAGTATATGAGAATTTATTTAAATTTTTACAGTATATTATTTGTTTAGTGAAGAATATTCTGGCAAAGTTTGAACTCAATCTTGTTTCTAGTTATCGAGATAAAAAATGTCTAAGTTGCTGTTCGGTGACATGTTATTACATTGCGTTAATGCCCGCGACGATTTTCACATTGATTTATACGTCATTATCTCGACTACCTGAAGTGACAACATTACAAAAAATCGTCAAAATATCTACGAATGTCTTATAAACATGTGTATCAGGTTTCAAAAAAGTCTTGTTTATAGTTTCAGAGAAAATTGAATTATCACTCAAAAAAATTGTACAAAAGCTACTAAAATTTAGTAAGTTATCATACGCTTGGCAACGTCGCCGCGTGAGATGAAATGGGAAGAGTGTATGTGATTAGAATAAACAAGATTTTTTTATCATTTCCCTGACTTGACGGTACACTGATTGAGTAGCCCATTTATTCTTCCATGGATATTATTTTTTTAATGTAGATTTATCATCAATAAGTTTGTTTGGTTATGAAACGCAATAGCACTACTAAACGTCAGATGTCAAAAATACTTCCGAAGTCTACAGCGTTGCGCACTATACATATCATATCGTAGCTTTGTTAAAATATGAAAAAAAAATATTTCTACGGATGGAAGCTCTTTAATAGAATAGAATAAGGAACAAAATTATTCAAAATCATGTATTTTCAATCGAAAACAAACATTTCCATTAGTTTTAATCATTGAAATTTTGTTTATTTAAAGTTGGCATTGAATGTTTATCGTATGTATTTAGCATAGAGCAGGGTTCTCACCACAGCTTGACCCCCCTCCTCTTCTTAACAACCTTAAGTCTCTATAAGAGTACGTTCCATTAGATGACCGCAACGCTCATGCGGTTTTTGCTGTTCCACTAACACTCATGATTGATATGGCTGGTGCTTCAAGTGGAACGATGCGAGTATCTGTTAAATGTCGAATGAACTGACAATTTGTGGTTAGGATCAAAAAGTAAATCATTGATAAGAATTAACTAACCTGAAGCAAAAAGTATATACGAATGGAATGAATCCAATATGCCTGTGTAAATTAATCGTTCTTAAATAATAAATAATGATAATGAGAGATCATGAAATTATCTGTCATATTGACAGATGAAAAAATCTTGAATCAATAGACATAACTTGGAATCGAAAGTTCAAATTGGGAAGGCATCTTCTCATTTAATTTAAACTTCTTGGCGATTTTTGCAATTCTGCAAAAATGAACGGAACGACTGCTTCGACCCACCTTTCAATCACGGGCGTTGTGAGCTTGAAGTGGTCGAGATCAATGACGTCATCTATGACGTGTTTAGTATGAACGCCAAGACCGCGATCGTCTGGGGGAACGATTATTGAGGCGACATGAGCGTTGCGGTCTTCTAGTGGAACGTACCCTGAGTGTAACTATGTTATGACGACATTGACATGGAGACTAGAACCTGTCACTAAATGTCTCTACGAATTATTAGAATAGGATCCCAGGTGTTTTTATTTCTTAAACATCTCGAAAATAATTCTATATTGTTAATTTATTGACCTAGCTATAATTTTTCAATTAGATGTTTGTCTAGTATCAGTACAATAGCTGTCTTAGATATTCAAGAAAATATAAAAAATGGAAGAATCATCTAGATGATGAAAGCGCATTTTTGACAGCTCACCAATGCTTGTTACTTCAGAGATTTCGCAAATTACAATCTCTCACAATTACTGAGCTTGAAATCGAGCAGTTTGGGCAGACTTACGAAACAGCAGCTTCCATTTAATACTAGTTTCAAGTTGACTATTTGAGTTGTACATATTTTATGCATGAACAAACTCAAAAATACCTTTTAATCTTCATTTTATAGTTATTGACTGACGGGAGGTCAAGTGCTGTACCTTAAAATGATAATTTGATCTCTATCAAAGCTATATAAAAAAAATACACCAGAAGTAAACAAATTTTCATCCAATGATAATAATTCATTCTAATAAGCTTCAAATTCGCGTCAAACAAGTCATTGAATGAATCCTGGACAGATTTGACAACTGTACATAATAATAGTGACACGCGCGGCGAAAGTTGTTACTAAATTTACTTTAATAAATTTTAGTTGCCGTATCCCTAATGTCATATATATCTATGAGCATTGTTTCACTTGAAACGAGTAATTGAATAATTTAATCTTCCACAATCACTGAGCTTGAATTGAAGCAATTTGTGCAAACCTACGGAATAGCAGCTTTTATTTGGTACCAGTTTCAAGTCTGTAAATAGTATAGTTGCTGAGAACTCAGCGTCACGCCAGCCAGCCAGCCAGCCAGCCAGACAGCCAAAGTGGATATAATAGCGCTTTTTTCCAAAAAATGCGCTAAAAAGAACACTTAATACTACTACATGCCAGTCTCCTAACTCTTGATTCTTGAAATAAATGGCACTGGCTTCTTTAATACTATGAAAAATTGTTTAGATTTTGACTGCCTTCATTCATATTTCTTCTTCGACTTACATAGTCTACTATACTATTTAAATGTAGTTAGTAGAGTGGGCGCGATGAGCATAGCTTTCCTGCCATTCATTCAAATGTAATTAAGTTGCTAACGCTAGATCTCAGTAGTTATCTCACCTGTTAACACGAAATTTTGTATGTATTCAGAACTAAAGGTGATACAGGTCATGAAGAAGTTCAATTTCAGATATTTGACTTATGATCTAAGTCTAACACGAAAGTCTAAATTGTACAGTCGCATAACTTGATTGAAAAGCATATTTCAGAACAGCCTCTGAAGCTTTTGGTGAGATCTATATCATTCCTTCTCATCTGTTTTGTCGTCATTAAGTCTCGTGATAACCTGAGGGTCAAGAAAATGAGAACAGTCATTAATATGGCAACTAAAGGCATATTGTGGCCTTGCCTGCTGTTCAGCTTCAAATCACAAAAACAGGGAGTAGTCTATCTGCGAAACTATACAGTCGTCCAATTTTTTAATTCATTTCCAAAGGCCGCGATAAATTTAAATACAGCTATATCAATTTTGCTCACTCAAAGTTGCTATCACTTAGTGATAACTGCTTTCATTGGACAAAAAATAAAACTATTTTCTCAATCTGAAAAGTTTTTTTTTTATATTTGTCTACGTAATAATAAATGATACAACACTATCTAATCTCAGTGTATATTTTTTGCATATCCTGTTTTGCTTTGATGATAACAATTGACGTCATAGTTTGCAAAGCATTTATAATTGAATACCCCACTAATTCCATAAAAGGAAATAAACTCGAATAAAAATAATCCACGATAAGATTAAGTTTAAATATAACAATTTTATTTTTATAACTTTATTATTAATCTATGATTGATGAAATGTTTGTATTTGTCAACTGTTATAAAATATAAAATCATAATTGCACATCAATTAACTGTTTCGAATTCATTGTTTCGATTGCCTTCATTCCCATTCTGTCAACTTTTAAGGACTTCTGATTGTGCTAAGTTTGCTCATTTTGACTGAAAACTGAATACAAATGACATGTGGAATAATCATAAGAATAAAAGATTCAAATAAGCGGTGTAATCCGGAAAAGCTTATTCCATTCTTTTCAATTACTAAAAAGACAAATAGTTTTTTTACAGAAATGGATAGGCCTACTCTAGGAATCAGTCATAAAATCCATGATCTGATGATGGGTGATACAAAAGAGAATATATGTGAGATTGCTGGTACTGTGGGTATCTCTAGTGAATGAATATTTTATACTCAAAATTTGAACATGACAAAGCTGTCCGTAATAATGGGACCTTCGAATGCTCACGGATGACCTAAAATTAAAAAATGTGAAGCTTTCCAAAAACGGTTTACAGCTGTTTTGGGCGTCGTTTCATCACTGTAGACAAAACATAGAATATTTAATTTATCATTGAATTTACTAGATCATGTTCAACTTTCAAATAATGAAACTAAATTTTGGAATCCTATTATCATTATATTTAAGAATAATACAAATTTATAAATATATTTTATTTGGGAAAGTTCTGTATATAAAAATGATTAGAAACACAACGTTTCAACAGCAAATTGCTGCCTTTCTCAAGTGTAAAAGTATAATAAATAAATAAACAAAAATTGTCAAGACAACAAAAATACAAAAGGTGACTAGATAAAATATTAACTCCTAGAATCGTAGAGCTCTGCCTGTGGTTTAGCATATAATTCAATGTCCACGGGTCTTCAGGAGATAAAAAATTAAGGTCTAAATAGGGAAATAGTCAACTCCTTGTGGTTCTTGGTCAATCTGGCTCTATTTTTTTTGGTTTGGCACATAACTGAACCATCCACAGATCTTCAGGAGGTGGTGTTGAAGTAGCTCTTGCACGCAGATTCATAGATAAAAATAACTTGAAATTATGAACAAATGACTGGTAACCACGATCGATTGAGTTCGTAACCAGTATTCAAATTCAAATTATTAGGTGATTTTTTAATTTCTATTGCTTCTCTTATTACTATCTTGAACCAATTGTTCTCTTTAGCCAGAAGTTTTGTATTCAAAGTTAATGCCATGTAATTCTTGAATGGCATGCTCAGCCACCGCAGACTTTTCTGGGTGGTTCAATCTTATATGACGATAATGCTCTTTCAGTCTTGTTTCCACAGTCCTCTTGGTTTGTCCAATATATACTTTGCCAGATTGGCAGGGAATCTTGTATATTCCTGGATACTGTAGAGGAAATCTGTCTTTAACATTACCAATAAGATTTCGAATTTTCAAATTTTTATCTCATATTTATGTAAAAGTCTTCCAATTCCATCAGTTTTATTAGCTACGTAAGGCAACGTAACAAATATTTTCTTATTATTTGGATCTTGAACAGGAGGAATAGAATTCTTCTGTCTCTCTTCTCTGTGTGTGACGTTTCTGTTCTTTAATCTTGGTTTCCAACAGGTCTTTTAGTTTCTCCAATATATACTTTCCCACATTTGCAATCAACTTGGTAAACTCTTCTCGTGGATACGGTTATAGGTGATGATGTAGTTGTTGAGAGAATATTCTTCAGCATTGTTGTTGTCTTAAACCTTAATTCTATATCGTATTTGCTGCTTGCGCGTTTTATTCTTTCAGAAATTCCTTGGATGTATGGAATATATAGTTCTTCACTTTCCCTTTTCTCCTTCTTTTGTGTGGAAGCTACCTCAAACTTTTTCAGTATCTTCTTCTTCGGGTAGACGTGTTACAGATTTTCTCTACCTCGAGTTTGCAGCCTTCTTCCGTGTTACAGTGACTCTTTGCTCTGTCCAGCAGTCCTAACGATTCCAACTCAAATATCTTCCTGTATGTGCTGGTTTTCGGTATGCTGATGTTGTAATACCATTTCCGGTTCTTTCCACCAATACGTCCAGAGAAGGTAGACCTCTTTTGATTTCTTTCTTCATTGTGAACTTGATATTAGTTCTGAGAGAATTTATATGTTTAAAAAATTCCTGGAGGTTTTATACACTTCGGTTTCAGATGATAAATATGTTGTCCACATATCTCATCCATTTCCTCGCTTAATCTATGCTGTTTCCATGGCAATTTCTTCAAAGAATTCCATATGTATGTTGGCTATAGCTGAAGAAAGCGGTGATCTCATTAGTAGTCCGTCATCCTGTTGGTAGAACTCAGAAAGAGCATGTTACAGATTTTCTCCACCTTGACTTTGTAACGTTCCTCCATATTGCAGTGACTCTTTACTCTGTCCAATCTTCGTCGCTTCTGAGTGACTGGATTGGAAATTTAGATATCTTACTGTATGTGTTGGTTTTCGGTACACTGATGTTTTAATAACATTTCCGGTTCTTTCCACCAATATGCCCAGAAAAAATAGTCCTTTTTGGATTTCATTTTCCATTGTGAACTTGAAAATGAGTCGTCTACATATCTCATCCATTTCTTCGGCTTAAACCCTGCTGTTCCCATGGCAATTTCTTTGAAGAATTCCATATATATGTTGATTATAACTGGAGAAAGCGATGATATCAGTAGTAGTGCGTTATCTTGTTGCTAAAACTTAGGAGAGCTTGGAAGTATGCATTTTTATGTTATTCGTATATATAAAGATAATGAAAGTTCAAAATTCAGTTTCATTATTTAAAAACAAATGATATATTTTACTATACAATGCGTCTGAACCCAAAAAACAGTCTAAACAATGGGTTGCCAACGGAGAATCTGCACCAGAAATAACAAGGATCGTTTTTTAGGCCGAGATTGTTATGACGACTGTCTTTTGGGTTTGCAAGGAATAATCCTCGTCGATTATTTGGAAAAGGCTAGAACTATTACAGATATATGTTATGCAACGTTTTGGAATTGCTTGAAAACTAAACTACAAGAAAAACGTCGACAATTGGTCCACAAAAAAGGTCTTTTCCATCACGAGAACTCGCCAACTCACTCATCTAGAGTTTTGGTCACGATTGTCACGAAATTGAATGAGTCATGGCTTCAACTCACTGATCTCTATATAACACTGGATTGGGTTTAGACCGTATTCTGGCATCTGAAAGCGGCCCCGGTTGAACGGCGGCCTTGACAGTAAAACTGAGGTTTTGTGTCACTATTCGGCGGCAAATTCAAAACACTTATAGAAGACACTCGATGAAATTCAAAGTATAATGCAAGTAAGATGAAGAAATTATTCTCAATATATATTAAAATACATACATTAATAATCAACAAAAGTTAAAAATTGTTATAATAGTTGAAATATTTATCAATAGTTAAAAATATTTGTGAACTTTTTAGTCTCAGTGTTTTAACTATATTTTAAACATTGTAGTTTAGTATTATTTAATCCGTTCAATAGTTTTATAAATATTTGTTACCTAAAATTTATAACTATGAATTTACCTATATGAATAAATGAAGTGCATTTCCGCGATAATATTGCCTATTCAAAACTATTAATTTTAAATATCTACTACACATGATAGGAGAATAATAATACATTTATTAATCAAGATTTCATTGTTCGTAAGTAAGCACAAATTTGCAGTCCAGCGATTAATTTTGTGAGCAAGATATTTTATATTAAATTTGATATATTACTCAAATTTGTTATTATAACTTTGTAACATTGCCCAACAATATGATTTTATTATTCATGATATTTTCAATTTAATCTAAAATTGAAAATCAAATCGTTTGATTACTTTAACATAATGAATTGATGTATCCTTCTAGGTCTCCATAAAACCTGTAAAAAGTAATACTTCACTGAAAATAGGAATAAGTTATATCTTCAAAATTTTTCAGTTGAGTTTTTCCAATAAAATAAAACAATAACAATATTATGTATTAATATATCTACATTTAAATATATAAACAAAATTTATTCAGTATAAAATTGCGTCCCAGCACCATACTGAACTGTCACCAATTGACACAGAACCTCAGTTTTTGCCAAGATGGCGACGCTCAATTGGGGCCACATTCCAGCGGCCTAAGCCCTTAGATCATAAATAATATCTAGATGGAAGGAGTCCTATATCACACAACACATTTTTGCGAACGGTTATGCCAGAGAGAGAGGAAAATACAGTTTACGTTAGAGGGACAAGGAAATAAAATATAAAGAAAGAATAATGAAGTGAAACAAACTGGGCAAGTCTATCGAATTTTATTTGCTATTTATAAAATTAATGCTAAGAAGATGTACTTTGCAACTAGAAAACGATGAATGAATATGAATATTTTTTACAGAAATAAGAACTCATCATCATGTGTTTGTCATTTTGCGGGTTTGAAAAACCGAAATTTGATTATTATCACGCTTGCCCAGTTTATTTCTCCAGCATTCTTACAATATATCTTCCATCTCTTTCCGTCGTAACCGTTCGCAGCTTCTTCCATCTAGATATTATTTATGATCTAAGCCTAAACCCCATAGAGATCAGTGCTTCAACTCGTCCTCCCTCACACCTCTTCAAATTTGTTTCTTCTGGGCAACTAGCTGTTCACAAATATAAAAAAAATGGCGGGAAGATATTTCATCAAACAAAGATATGATTGTGAAAATGAATGCCTATTTTTCAGAGTTGTCTAATCCTATTATTCGGAAGGCATCAATAAATTAGAGCAGCATTGAATAAATATTAAACTTATCAAATCCCTGTCGTACTCAGAGATTTCGATTACGATTTTCAATATTATTGTTAAAGATATACTAAAATTTTTATACTTTTAGCCCGTTTCTTTTTGAATTATAAATCGAAATTTGCATGTCGAATACACTAATTTAAAATGTATATAAAATACATTTTTATGTACTTCAACCTTCCAATCCGCGGTAGAATTGCATTAACACGATATTGTGTTCAGTGCGTTAAAAACAGAGAAGTGGGCCAAGGTTCGTGGTATTTTTCACGAGAGCTAACTGTCCATTAAAATAGCTTTTATTAATTACTATATGAGCTTTTCGCAGATAATGTTGAGTAATTTCCTAATGTATCTGCTTGAGTTATGTCCAGGTGTGGAATTTGTAATGTTATTTCGTTTTGAAAGTTTAATTATTTTACTTTGAATTAATTTATTCAAATTAGAAACCTTCAATTATTCTGTTACTGATTGAAGTGGAGATACGATGACATATTGATAAATAACTGGCATAGATCACTCACAGTTGACAAAAACGAAATTGGGATGCATATTTCAATAATGATGAACGGCCTGCTGAAAAACTGAAAGATACATGAATTAGGCTGTTATATTATAGTAGATACTCTGGATATTTCATACGAATTGTCTGTTCTGATTTAGTTATAAATTATAGACGTTTTGAAGAGAATACATCCAACTTTTTGGATCGAATGTTAACTATGGAACAATAGAACAGTCGAAAGATTGGAAGCATGCTGGATCACTTCTGCCCAAAAAGTTTCGCACACAGTTATCATCCAGAAAATTTCTTGCTTCCATTTTTTGGGATAACACAGTACTCCCTGAAGATTTCAGTTATTTTTTGTTCCTATCACCGATAAAATATGATGGACTGCAATGATTCTTAGCTACCAGCTGAACTATTAACATTCCAAAGTTGACTAGATGTTTTAAGGTACATAATTCTTTATACCTTTACAATGCATTTAAGTATGCATTCTGAGTTGGTATGAGTCATTGCCTCTATTTCGCATGCGTCTTGTGACTAAAAAACACGTGTGAGCAGAATAATGTTTTAGAATTCATGACACCTGAGTTGCAATTGTTTATTTAATTGGTCAGCTAGAAATGCATTCTGGGAAGATTAAGTTTTCAGAATTTGTCATTTTTATTTAGCTCAATTTAGGTGATAATAAATGTGATTCAAATCTAGTATCCAAATGATACATAAAATACCTAATTTTAAGTACGTTTTAAATTATATTAATTTCTCAGAAATCTTGAGTTTAATTCCCTCCTTCAATTCATATTATGACAAAATTGAGTATAAACTTAAGGTGCTTGCTACGAAAATACTGCCATCTGTTAGTCAAATGCTTGAAACAACTAAATAATAATGCAGATCGATACTGCAGTGTACATGAAGACACACAATTCAGGGCTAGGGTTTAATATCGAGTTTTTGTCCCGAGCTGAATTTAATATTAAAATATCTTTTTTACTAACCTTACACTTTTCTTGAAATTTTGATCAAATAATTTTGAATATTCAGTTTATAATCTGCTAGATTTTTGTTCATATCTTTCCATTTTTATTGCGACAATATCCAAAACAGTGACAAATGTGTTATATCGTTCCATGGGATGAACCCAATTCAAAAATTAAAATAATCTATTTTTCCTTATGAACAAATTATTTCATTTCCCTATCAGAACGGAAAGTAAAAATAAATTACTGGTATAATAATAGTACTTCTGATGACTCAGTTTTATAAATAAATATGTAAGTTCCTTAATTATTTCCGCAAGCATTTAGGAAAGTGAAACAAAATGACTCACAAAATGAATAAATTAATCGACAGATTAAATACCAAAAATAAATAAGAAAATTAACAATTCAATTTCTTGATCGCACACAGGTGTCAAAATGACACAACTGACTCCTTCACCTGGTTTACCGTCATATCTGACTAATCGTACTAGCATTTGTTAACTCATAGCAACTTATTTAATGTTGAACGAGCAGAATTCGCAGAATCTACTATAATATTTACAACAGTTTTTTGCTTTGCAGTATGAATCATTTCATTCATGAGACTTAATTTTTTGGAATTGTTCTTAAGCGACGTAAAAATTGAATAAATAGAAAGATTATATCACGTTTTATTAATGTTTGTTTTTTGTTATTTTTGAATGTTGTTTATTTAAGTAATGTCAAAGGTGAATCAAATCATTATCGAATATAAGTAAATAAATAAATATTGATTTGAGATGTGAATATCGTAGTCTTAGTTTGTTATGTTGTTTTCTAATTCCGAACTATTATGATAGACGCTATTCTGGCACTGTTCTCTTTTCATTGCCGGAATGAACTGGATGCACTAATTCAGGCCAGATTCTAAGAAAATTGGAGTATACAAAGCATAACAGATTTTTGTCTGGATCTCTTGTGATCGACGATATTTCGAAACATGTTTTGTCAGAACAAAAAGAACCTGACGTAGTCCGGACCAAGTATTGGAATAATGGAATGCATGTCGACCAGATCTCCACTTTACTCGGAGCAGGAAAATTTTGGATTAAAAATGCTGTCAACCACATTGCGGCCGGGAATAATAATTCTAGTTTGCTTGGCACACTCGTGAATGATATTAGTGTTTCATCAAGACAAGATTTCTTGTCTTGATGATCATTTCTTGTCTTGTCTTGATTTTCAAGATAAGAAAATGAAATGTGAATGCATTTATTGTCTTGTCTCAAGAATTCTTGATATTTCTTGATCTTGACATTTAGGGGGAATTCTTTTCTCTATTGCTTTATCCAATTCGAACACTCTGTTTAGCGTTAGTGTCTATCTTTTATCCTCCCTGTCAGTTATGTTATGAATCGATTCTAGCAACGTTTTCCAAGATTGCCACCAATAGAAATAAATGAAGTCTGTTATTTGCATGTTTCAATCAGTATTTGCAATTATTATTTGTTATAGGATATAGCAATGTTCGAGATTCCGATAAATTTTCACATTTTAGACCCTACTGAACTCAAAAAACGTAAGTTTGAATAAAATCGGTCGGTCTGTCTGTCTGAAAGTATAACAATTTGAGAATCCGTACGAATTTGTGACTGAAATTTAATATTTTAGTTTCTCATTAAAAAGCTAGGTTTAAATTTGTAATTTAGAGCTTCTTCAACTAGAAAATCTAGAAAAAGATTCCATTTTCAAGAATACTTATATTGTCAGGACTGAAATATAGCCGCCAACTGTCATCATAACAATGACAGCTGTCATTTTGACAATGACAGCTGTCACTTCGACAATGACAGCTGTCACTTTGAACTGTCAGTTTGACAATGACAAATGTCACTTTGAAAGCTGGTATTACACTCCTAAATTCATGAAACACTGATAAAACTGGCCTAGAAATTTATTGTCGGAGAAAAACTGCAATGGTCACAGCAGATTTTAAGTTTCTAATAATAGATTGATAAATATGCAGATTTGAAAAATTAATTGTCAAGATACCAAGATTTCTTGACAAGAAGTCTTGATTCTTGATAATACTTTATTATCTTGTCTTGGGAAATTGAAAATATTTCTTGTCTTGGTCTTGTTTTGATTTCAAGAAAAGATCAAGATTATTTCTTGATTCCTGTGAAACACTAAATGATATGATGCGATGGACATTAACTTCGAAAGAATAGCATAAAATTGATATTGGACGTTCTGAAATGTGATATATAGTCGTCTTTCATCAACTTTATAATTATATTCACAATTAAAACAAAAAAGCTTAATAATCTTGTCGTGGTAAATTGGATAAGCGGGCGCATGTTTTTTTTCTTTTTTCAGAATTGGACTTTACTAGATTGTATGTAGTAGAGACTTATAGAATATAAGTATGATATGTGTAGCCCAGCCCTAATAAACTGATGTATTTTTTTTTCCAGTTGTAATGTAACACTTCAGAGCCAATTTTGCCAGGTTCGCAAAGAAATAATTTTATGGTTGTTTTCACTAATAAATAATGCATTTCTTTGAATAATAATATGTTATAATACTTCTTTTTAATTATATTCATTTGTATGGGAAAATTTAATAAAAATAAACTTGCAAAATAATAATTTATTAGTTAAAACTTATTGAAAGATCTATTATTCAATTGTTTGATAATTATACATCATGATGACAAACTTATTTATTGCTGATTGTATCTTTTTTGAATAATTATGCATTATTCATATAATTCAAGAAAAAAATCGTCTTATTAGATATATATCTTCCAATAGCATGATTTCAGCAAAAGAAAATTTATGACAATTATTCAACAAAAACTCAAATTACTATGGAAATTATTACGTACGGAAGTTCAAAATATAGGTAGGTATAACAATAATGAACTAGTGGTTGCTCAGTGGTTGAAATTCGAATGTAATTGATTATATTGCCGAATATGAAGAATTATTGAATTTAACTCTCCAGCCCGTAGGTTTCAGGTAAGACTTACTTGGTATTCGACGCTTTATCTGAATCTGAAATAAAAAATAGTGGCTCCCATTCAAGATTTTAGAGTGATTCCTTTCCTACTTTTACTTTTACATGAGGCATTTTTTTATTCGGAGCACTTCTTGATATATTCCAGCAAAAATAAAATCGTTTTCAGCAGTAAATTAAAATAGGACACCTTAGACTATATATTTTCAGCATTCTGCATTCCTTTTCTATTTGAACTTCAAGTATATCAAATGTCACATTCCTTCGTGAGCACGGTACAAAGGTTTCTCTTCACGTAAAATAAAAATGGACCATTTTAAGGTCGTATGACACGATGCATAATTTCTCTCAAAATTATGTTCATAATTTTGAACAAAATTTCTAATAAAAATTTTTACAATTTTTTGAACATTATTTTGAAGGTCTGTATGTCACTACTTCAAAATTTTGTACATTAATCTGTTCACGCATCTGCGCACATGCTACTTCACGTGACAACTTTCAGATCTAACAAAAATATTAAGATGGATGAAAGAAGATTTTTGCAGCATAAATTTAAATTATTATTGATATCGTCGATAAGAGTGATTGTTGAAAATAATAATATCTCAAACCAACAATGTTCATAAAAAATAACTGTCAAACAGACTAGAATGTATATTTATGCATTCATATTACGCACATTTTGAATGTTCATGTATCTGCGCATAAGCTACTTCACGTGACAACTGTCAGATTAAATAAAAATATCAAAATGGATGAAATGAAATTCCTCAATTAAAATTAAAATTTCAACTCTGGAGCACGATATCTCTAAAATAATCATAACTCTCACAACAACAATTCATATTTGGGCATAAAATATCAGACAAATGAAAATCTTTATTTGTGCCAAGGCGCATTCGTATTGCGCACATTCTGAAGAAAAATTTGTACGAATATAGAGCGAATCCTACATTTTTTTGTACAATTTTTTGAACATTTTTTTGAAGGTATTTTGATATATGCCACAGTACATTTTTTTGATCATAATTTTGAAACACAAAAATTTACATAATTTTGAGAGAAATTATGCATCGTGTCATACGGCCTTTATATATAATTTTAGCTTTTTGCACTTCTCCATATAAACTTAAAGTATGCCAAACCTCACCTACCTTTGTGCACGCGGCACAAAGTTTTCTCTTCACGTAAAATTAAAACGGGACACCTGTATATAATTTGAACTTTCTGCACTCCTTCTCCATATAAACTTCAAGTAAGCTAAATCTCACATTCCTTCGGGTTCGCGTTACAAAGTTGTCTCTTCGCGTGAACCTAAAATGGAATATTTTGTATATAATTTTAGCTATCTGCACTTCTCCATTATGAACTTCAAGTATGCTAAATCTAATATTCCTTCGTGTGCGCGGTACAAAATTTTCTCTTCCCGTGAAGTCAAAATGGGACACCTGTATATAATTCTAACTTTCTTGCACTTCTTTTCTATAAACTTTAAGTATGCTAAGTCTCACGTTCCTTTGTGCGCGCGTACAAAGTTTTCTCTTCACGTGAACCTAAAATTTCCACCTTCTGCACACCTTCTCCATATAAACTTCAAGTATGCCAAATCTCACATTTCTTCGTGCATGCAATATGCTTAAAAAGGGGATGGAAAGTCTTCTTTTCAAATATTGATTTATAGATTCTTTAGAAATTCATGTAAGTGCATCAATGTACTGTTTACGTTCGAGTAGTCATCGAAATTTGGTGGCAATTTTTGGGAGTAATTTTCTTTCATAATTCACATTTGGCTGATGATTCAGTGAATTTAAATGTAGACGGGGTTACTTGAAAGACGAATAGAGACTTGGAAGGCTTGCTTAGTTGTTAGTTGTGCGGAGAAATTGCTGAAGGAATATCGGAATTTAGCACATACGGAAATTCAGTGGAGTCTGGGCAAGTGATCAGCTGCAGTAGATAATATTTCGCATCAGCAGTTACGTGTGAAGATATTAGCAACACGATGGTTTTCATATTTGTTTACCTAGTCCTTTGAAAATGGAAATAAATCCACAAAAGTGGTGCGCGAGAAAAGTTCTAACAAGAAAATGATTGCTGCTTTCCCCAAAAAAGTTATCCAGCTGCAGTAATTCCTCTTGAAGATCATAAAACCGTAATTGTAGATTAGTATACGGAAGTCTATTCACCCAAAGTCCTCAATATATTGTGTGAAAAGTGGTCAAAGATTAGATAGTTTGCGTGACATTTTGTTCCTCCAGGATAACATAATTCTGCAAACAAACACAGTAACTCTTTACGTGAATCGAGGGTGCAACTATTTATACAGTCCAGAGCTTATTCCAAAGGATTTTTTCTTATTTCCCAACTTTGAAAAAAACATGCATAGGAGAAGATTTTCTGACACCAGCTCAGCCGTTGCAGAATTTGAAAGGCTAATTGAGAAGCTACTGAAAACCGAACATGCTGCCTGTTTTGAAAAATGGTTCCAAAGAATGGTCAAGTGCATTCAGATCGAAGGAGATTATATTGAAAAGCAATGAGTTACTTTTTTCAATAACCCTCTAACTTTCTTGCTGCTCACTTTTTAGAACAGAACTCGCATATACTATTATTTTGATTTCTTTTATTATTCAATGATTTATTTAGAGCACTAAAATGCCATTCATCCAAGTTTTTATTTTATCACTATATTTTTTTTTCGAAAACTGTCATTAAAAGTGAACATTTACAAGGCAACTAGAAACATGCGAAATTATTGTTTTGTTTACAAGACGACAAATACTTCGCAACCAGAAAGCGAAGTATTTCGCAGCCAGGTTGCGAAATATTTAGATAAAATGTATTGGTATCATAGCAACATTAAAAGTGACATTGATTAATTCGAAATGTCAAAATTTTCTTATTACATTTTTATTAATTTTGAGACGTAGTTTTCGAAAAAACGTTGTTTGATACAGGATTGCGAAATTATTTTGCATTCTCAAATAATTTTTTTCTTCTATATTCGAATGCAAAAGTGACGTTTCGCAATCTAGAATCAAAAATAACTATTAAATGCAGATGGAAATGCATTAAATGTATCATGTCAATATACATATATATCGTCAGCCGAATATTGGTTTGTCTCATGTCCATTTTCCATTTTTGTATCAAGTCCAGTGTTCTATGTCCTCAAATACGACCTGTACTATGTGAAATACAGTTGTGGCTTTGTCCAAGTCCATAAAATATATTTCAGGACTTGGTACAGAACTACAGCTCTATTGCGCAGGATACAAGTCGTAATTGGGGACATAGAACACATGGACTTCATACAGAATTTAAATGGACATGAGACAAGCTAATACTCAGCTGACGATATGTCATTATGATGCAGTTGAACATGAAAATGGTTATTTAAGTATTCTGTAGTTGAAAATTAGTGACATAACAAATCTGATATTTTTTTTTGTACAGTGTTATCAATAATGACTGACCGTCACGTGAGTTGCAAAAGTTCGCATTATGATCAAAACTATCTTCAAGGAATAAAGTAAGTATAAATTTATTTATTTTGATAACTACGTTACCGACATTTCAATAACACAGTGGCGTATATTTTGCATATTTTATGTCGGATTTATCCAAAATTTGATTTAAGAAACAAAAAAGTAAGTAAATAGCTGTATTAATCAATGATTATTAACTTATTATTATTCTACCAAATTATTAGGTTAGAATAGTGTTGTCAGAGGAACTGTCATCTGTCACTTGTAGCTCACTATCTCAAGCAGACGGCAAAGAAAAAATCACAGTCAATCATTTTTGATCACTCTGTATAATATACATTCTAGATAGATCAGCACCTAAGAGTCAAATCACGTTTTATTAAATAATACTGTTGATTATTATATAAATTTAGCGTGGGTGAACAGATTCACGACTGGCCATTTTCTCATTTTTATTGTTTCTTGGATCGTCATTTGTTTTATACCTTGACACGGTCTTTAGTTGCCGAAGGTCAAAACAATTACTAGCAGATGTTTATGGGTTATTCAATTGTTATTTTTTTATTAAAATTGATTGTTAAAAATACTGAGATGCTCACTTTTTTCTAAAATTAATTATATGTCAATTTGCAGCGACGCTTTAATTGGTTATTTAAAAATACGTTAGCAAATAATTTATTATTCATTTATATGCACTTAAATTTGCAGTTGTTCATGAAATTATAAATAGTTGACTTTCTTATTATTTTTTCAAATATTATAAAATAATAAAATTTAAATATAGGAATTTCAATAATTATTGGTATTATGAAAAATGCACTTAAATGTTGTTTTGAGATAACGCTGTGCATATTATAATCAAGTTTTTATTCAACTTTTTTGCTCGGAAAACCTTGAAATTTGTTTAGAATTTATGACAGAAAGAAATACGTGAGATATTCTGAACTCCGGTTCACGTTTTGATAAATATGTGCTCAATCGAAACAATTCAGATAAGTTTTGCTTCGCAATATTGAAAAATATTAAACATTCATTTGTTCTCCTTCATCTTACAGAAGGCATCACAAAAAGAACTGGAAAAATTGATGAAAACTAGATCCGCATGTTATTTTTTCTATATTTGGTGTTTATTGCACATGTAATATGCTCAAACAAAATAAATTGAATAAAAAATTATATTTTTGTCCTGTTCTGAATACGGCTCTGCACTGAAGACCAAAAGGACCAAAAAATTTAGTGCTACAGATTTTTTCAGTAGTAGGTGTGCTATTCGCTGACCATTTTAATTTACCTTGAAAAAATACTTGGAACTGTTTTTCGGTACTTACAAATTCGAAAAGATTAATTGTTCTACTAGACTCCAACCTTCAAGTTTTAAATAATCATTTACCAAGTGATAATTACAATCAATAAAACTGTAGATGTGGTTTATACTTGGCGCCAAACTATCTTGTGAAGCGTTTTAAATAGCAAATATTTATCAATCCACAATTTTGCGGTGCAGACTTCCAAAGAAAAGAACACAAATCATTTGCGACAGTAATGAAGGCTGTTTTCAGTGTGATATTGCTTTAATTCGTTAATTTTGTACACGTGACCAAATATATGAATATTATTGGACTCTGAACCTAGAAACAGCCTCAGATTTTTTTCTGATGTTTTTACCTAAAAATTAAAAATAGGTTTCAAGTAAAGTGCACTTCTGGCTAGGCCGATTCATACAAAAATAGCAGATAACCATTCTAATACAACATCAAGTTCAAATACTGAATTTCAACATCCTACGGTTGATCATTCTGGATTTATTAGATAAATTCGAAAAAAGTTTCAAGTTAAGTACACTTTTAGTACCGACGATCGGAATCATAATGCGAGGTGCACAATTAGACCCTATACCAGTCTTAAATACAAAATTTCAACATTATACGTTCAATCAGCTTCGAGATTTGCGAGTTACGCCCGAGCGCACAAACATACGTACCGACATCAAGCCAAAAATAGTCAAAATGGATTCAGGGATTCTCAAAACGGATATTTCCATCAGAATCTCGATAGGTGAATTTTGTAGGTTTCACAATACTTCCTTGTACTTAATACAAGTAAGTAAAAATGAGGGAATATTGCACAAAATGAGAATGAAGTGGTAAATAGTACAATTGTTTTCCTCACTTTTTTATATTTTACTCATTATATTGATATTTCTCCTTGAAATTATAACCAAATCAAATATTCTACAAGATATCTGTCAACAAAATAAAATATGTTCCAAGATTCCTGAGCATTTCTTGAATAGAAGCGAATTTTCAAAACTTTTCCATACGGTTTTATGAATTAAGTGAACGACGCAACGCTGTTATTGGCCAAGCGCCGCTGTGACGTCATAACGCATGTTGGCAATCGAAAGATAGGAATCTTGGATAAATTCGACTTAGAATAGAATCAGACACAAAATTAGTTCCGATGGGTTAGTAAGAAAACAATTGGACAATTTTCCAAATATTGACGTATTTATGGTTGCTAACTATTCTGGAAAAGTGTGTTTTTCAACGCAGCTGAAACGAGTGGTGCCAAAGCTCAGGGGTAAATTTTTATTAGGTCCTTCACGTCTAATTTTGAGGACATAGTGGAGTAAAATACTGTTTAGTAATATATTGATTTTAACGCGTTATATTTAGCTACTCTAACCTCTTAGTGAATATTTAGTTTTAACCTAATAATGTTGCGTTGAAATAGCGTCTGACTATGTCACGAATTCACGATAAAGACATTATTAGTAATAAAATGTTTATTTGTTGACATTTAGTTAAAACCATTTTGATTGTGTGAATTTACAGAAGTGTCATGTTACAAGTACCATTTCAAATACATATAAAATAATGAATAACAATATATCTTGAAGGATGTCAAATTTGTTTCCTGTTACTTCTTTGAGAGTTTCATCTTCTTTTTCTTTCTCCGCTCTATGGCCCATGTAGATCCTTGGCTTCTTCCACAACGCCTCTCCATCTCTATCTGTCTTGAAATCTTCCACTGCTTTAATAACGTGATATTTTGTTTTAGACTGGAACTCTGAAAATTATTTTGAGGCTACGTTATTGATTTTTGTCAATACATTATTGACAAAAATCAAAATGATATTGATAACAATGTAAGTAAATAGTCAACGAGTATCCCGTCAGAGGTGATATAACCTCTTCTTTCTTATCTTCTCTGGAGGGACGTTTACAAAAAACCAATTTCGCGATGACTGCTGCTATCACACTTAGGTACAATGTAATATTATTTGTCGCTCTTATTTCTAGAGACTATCTTTCGCCAACTCAATTGTAAGTGATGCTACAACTGAGCGCCAACATGCGTAGGGACGTCACAACAGCATGGCGATTTGTCGTGACCTTTTAACTTGACAAAAAAACTAGTTTCAGTAATATTTTTGATGTGTTTAGAGCTCATTTCCAAGATTTTTGGAAATTGCGGAGGACCCTATCTCTTTGATTGGCTAATAATTGGCCAAATAAATTACATAGTATCCAAGACACACTGTTGGCGACGCCACCGTTTGACAAGTTTCTCATGATGCTTTGCAAGATTGAAACACCTTATCTCATATTACCTTAAGCATGCATGTACATATTCAATAAAACTATAGCGGATTTGTTCGGGAATATTGAAAAATGTTTGGTTTGTACTTTCCAATAGAGATTCAATTTTGGCCGATATTTTAATTATTTATTTACAAAAAAACTATGCGTTATAGCTGAGAATCTAGATGAAAAATATCAGTGTGCTAGGTTTGTCTGTAAATAAATAATGTAAATTTTTTTTCTTGTGTATTAGGAGTTGAACGTGGACGGTGGCTAGAAACATAACGCATTAAACGGAGTTACATATGTTCAATATTATCATGCTTATCATGCAGATAATATTACTTATTTTAAAAATAATATTGCGGATTTGAAAGCAAGTATTTTATGCTTATAAATATATGATAAAAAAAATTAGAATGTAGTTCCATACCGAACAAAATGAAAATAAATTGTGTATTTTATGGTTGTTGCAAATGATCATTACTTAAGTAAAAGAACATCAAACACATGATAATAGATAATAATCAATAAAATGAACAGAATATGAACGCATACGTGACATCGTTAAATGTGCAATATATTGTTATTGAAGAAATAGACAGCGGCTGTACTTTGCGAAAGATAAATTAAAACAGAGGACTCCAAAAGTTCTTACTACCCTACATTTGAGTTCATAGATGGGAAAATCATTTTGAACAAGAGCTGAACAAAAGGACAAAAGTTGATTCAATTCTTCAATAAAATGTACAATGTATGCAGAGAATTTGTTGTTTTTTGTTTAATAAATCACATATTTCGTGATCAGAAAGAAAAATTATTTGAATGCACAAAAATAAATCCATTCAAATCAAACAATACTTCTTGACAAGAAAATAGAGAATAGTTTCAAAATTCATTAGATAATAAAGAATAAATGTCTATTTCACAGAATAAGAGTTATTCTCAGAAAAAAATCATCATTATTATTTTTTTGTTGAATTATATCGGCTCTGGTGTGTTGGATGATAATAGAACATTCTCCTGGATCCCTATCCCTATTCTGATGACGTCATGACATAAGGACTTGAGTATTGTATGCTGGCGCAATAAATGTCAAAAACTGACATCGAGCTAAAAAGACAGACTTGATCCTCCCATACTTTTGTTTGTACATTAAAATACTTCTGTATTATTCTATTAGGTAATACATGTATCAATAGTCTCTAAAATATCAAGAAACTGTCTCTACGAATTGATTTGCTGAATTATTATTATTATCTCTTGAATAAAATGGATTTCTCTTAAGTTTTGGATGCACTGTTTTATTATACCATCTATTTTAGCATCCGGAAACACAAATTTGACGTCCTTGTAAAATCGTTTACCAGTCAGTTCACATAGCCTTGCACTGTCTTGTCTAGGAAGCAATTTTTCCAAATTCAGAAATCAGAAACCTTTGCTTGACAATACTAAGAAAAAAAAAGAAAATCATTACATGGAACATTAGATTGTTTCCTTTTTAAGATCGGAATTTTCAAGTGCAAAACAAATGCACGTGTTGTTCATTCAAACAAGGCAATAAGGAATTTATTTTCTACGCTCATGTTTTTTAAAGAGAATGTTCAATATTGCAGTTCAGATATTTTGCTTCATTGTTCGAGAAATCTTTAAACTTAATAAACAATGCGTAAACTAAACGGTTACGAATTTCAGCTATACCACCTTATGAACGCGTGGAAGTTGGGCATAATACTTGTCATGTATTTGTAAAGCTTGAACACTGATCTCTAATAAACACTAGATTGGGTTTAGGCCGCTGGAATGCGGCCCCAATTGAGCGTCGCCATCTTGGCAAAAACTGAGGTTTTGTGTCAATTGGTGACAGTTCAGTATGGTGTTGGGACGCAATTTTTAAATCATGGTGTTCAAATGCATGTTCTGTGTAATTAATATGTTATTTATCATTATATATTTTATACTGAATAAATTTTGTTTATTTATTTAAATGTAGATATATTGATACATAATATTGTTATTGTTTTATTTTATTAGAAAAACTCAACTGAAAAAGTTTGAAGATATAACTTATTCCTATTTTCAGTGAAGTATTACTTTTTACAGGTTTTATGGAGACCTAGAAGGATACATCAATTCATTATGTTAAAGTAATCAAACGATTTGATTTACAATTTTAGATTAAATTGAAAATATCATGCATAATAAAATCATATTGTTGGGCAATGTTACAAAGTTATGATAACAAATTTGAGTAATATATCAAATTTAATATAAAATATCTTGCTCACAAAATTAATCGCTGGACTGCAAATTTGTGCTTACTTACGAACAATAAGATCTTGATTATTAAATGTATTATTATTCTCCTATCATGTGTAGTAGATATTTAAAACTATTAGTTTTGAATAGGCAATATTATTGCAGAAATGCACTTCATTTATTCATATAGGTAAATTCATAGTTTTAAATTTTAGGCAACAAACATTTATAAAACTATTGAACGGATTAAGTAATACTGAACTACAATGTTTAAAAAATAGTTAAAACACTGACACTAAAAAGTTCACAAATATTTTTAACTATTAATAAATATTTCAACTATTATAACAATTTTTAACTTTTGTTGATTATTAATGTATATATTTTAATATATATTGAGAATAATTTCTTCATCTTACTTGCATTATACATTGAATTTCATCGAGTGTCTTCTATAAGTGTTTTGAATTTGCCGCCGAATAGTGACACAAAACCTAGTTTTACTGTCAAGGCCGCCGTTCAACCGGGGTCGCTTTCAGATGCCAGAATACGGTCTAAACCCAATCCAGTGTTATATAGAGATCAGTGAGCTTGAATGATGATTAGTGTGAGTTTTTTCCGGGGGATTCATTCTCGATATTTAAGTTCTCATATTCGCGCCATACTTGATTTTATCTTGCCAAAATGTTATAAATTTTTGTCTTCCCAACAGTAGAAATGGGTTCCCCAAAATTTATTACGTGTAATTGTTTTTTCTATTTCATCTCCATATTTTGATTGATGAAATAATATTTTTTTTTTTAAAGTTTGGATTAAAAAATACGAAATTATTAATAGAGATACCTTAGTAGCCATAGAATATTTTTCTTATGACCACAGTACATCCTACTTAAGAAAACAGTAACAATTTGTTTTTCTAGAAAATAAAATAAAGTCTACTGCTGTGAGTCATTCTCATGTGACTGCGGTTTGCAAATGTATAAAATAATTTTACAACTGCTGTTTAAACTGCAGGAAATGTTTTTTTTTTGATAAAGGATTTTGAATCATAGCGGCGCTTTTTATTTTTTTTAATTGTGGTCATTTTCAGAAAAAGATTTGAAGATGAATAATTTATTATACAGAAAAACAAAACATTCCATAACTGACTTCGGTAAAAGTAATCAAGGAATAATCTCTTTGTGTAAATGCCGGGTTGTTATTCCTGCAATTTTATTCTGAAATCAATAAGAGATGTGATATAGCTAATCGAGAAACTTAACACAACTCCTGCTAAAATAAATAGAAATGAATATCAATAATAATAATAATAATATGTTTATTGATATGAAAGCATTGCTTCATACAATGTATTACAATATATGTAATTTATTTGATTATGTATTCTGATTGTTCAACAATTTATAAGAAAGTTTCTCATTTTTAGGGATAGTGCAATAAAGTTATATATTATGTCAAACATTTTTCTTTTATCGATGTTATTGAAAATTAATTTCATGTAATAATTGTTGTTGTCTGGTAGTATATGGAAGTATTTTTTCAAAAAGTGATCTCGTTGTGGCTCATAGATTAGGCAGGATACCAATGGATAGAATAAGTCTTCGTCTTCGAGTTTATTACATAATGAGACGATGTTTGTTGCTAGAAACTTGTTTGAGGTCCCGTCTATGTAGATTTGGAACATATTTGGATTGAGGATTCTTAATTGGCTTATCAGTTTCTTTGGTCTGAAGTTCACATCAATTTTTAAGTAATTTGCTTTGTCTATGTTGTAATATAGCGGGTTGTAATATAGAAATGAATATCAATCATGCTTTTTATCCAATACGAGTGTTGCAAATATTGTTTTAGTGCTCATTGATAGATTAATTGATATTTTCCAAGCCGTGGAGTGCTCAGTCATCAAGTCACGAGTACTCTTAGCTTTTGCGGAGAAAACGGCGTAGAATACATCATAATATAGTGAAAATTTTAGTTCGAGATGATCAAATCAAATGCTAAGAGTACATCAATCGACACATTAAAAATTAGGAATCAACTGTACTACAAATGCTCATTAAATAGAATTTTTGGTTTTGGTATTTGACAATAACTGGTACTACAATGTGCTTGAATAATAAATGATTTCTGAAAACGTTTTGTTCTTGTTAAGAATAAAATATTCATTAGATTATTGATAAATCTCTGGCCTGTCATAAAAAGAACAAGAAGATGTCAAAAACAAACTCTTTATTCAAAGCCATCTTATTTCAACTCTATACACGAAAGTTACTCCAGTCCAAAATCCGATTTAAAAAAATCATGAACGTGCATTTTTTCACAGAATCTTTTGATTTTTGAAAGAATTCGAGTCATTATACCTTTTCAGGACAGAAAAAGAATAGTTCTTGTAATGAAAAGATGTCTTCATTCCAAAAATCGAAGTTTAAACTAAAGTTACTTTAATTTTATCATGACACCGGGGTTAGTACAAAAAATTAGAAATACCCGTAGATTCTTGGAAAAAAATCTGTTTTGGTCTGTAAACCAGTTTATAACACTCGCTACATCTTCTTTTAAAGGAAATTTGTGTCCTTTGAATGTTTTTTCAGTACTGGAAATAGATAATAATTGGGTAGTCTTGAATCAGAGGAATATGAGAGGGACGGGACATAAGTGCGCTGATTTACCAGGATTAATCCCATGGATCCAAAAGGTCAGATAAATCTCTGAGTATATCTTCGCTGATATCTCGCTGATTTGAGAAGAACTAAAAATGAGGGCAAATTTAAAATCTCTGTTTTTCTTATTCAATCCCAAGGGTCAGCTCTGACCAAGCTTGACGTGGAATCTTGAGTAATATAGGTATTATGTAATGCAATATGCGCACTGTATCTGTGTCACTAAAACAGTGATTTTTGTTTTCAAGGCATAGCTTCATTGCTTCATACCTAAAGCGATGAGCGGACTTTGCTCGCTCTGATCAAGCTCAATGCGGAACTACAGAAATGTAATTAGAACTTGTAGTAGAAAAAACATGATGAATTATAAATTTCTTCTAAGGATAGTCTTTTCAAAAAAATACTCGATTTTATTAAATTCTGTATTCTACATTTTGTTTTGATATACCAAACTTTGTGCATCTCCAATAGTGGCTGGTTCTAAAGGGCACTCAATCTCCCGGATAAATGGAATGAGTTTAGTATATCATTCCCCATTCAGTGCAATATTTTATTTTTGACTCACACCATTGCTCGATTATAATATAAAGATGGTGTTAAACGTTCCTTCCGTTCGCTCAAATAGTCGAACCTTTTTTCCGCAAGTCAAGCGCCGCGTCGAGCTGTAGACCTCCGCAGGGGAACAATTTGAAATGTACCAGCCTACGAGTTGATTCGATTGTCTTCGGTTATTTTCTCAACACACGATTAAATGCTAGACTTGGACCGAACAGAGTGTCTCAGTATTTATCATACTGCATAGGAGTGTTTGTTTATTTGTTTTCGCAATTTTCGTTGAGTTTTGAATTTAAAAAAAATTTCTTGTGCCCACCCTTTTCCAAAACACACAAGCCGCCACTGGCTCCTATTATAGCAATCTCATTTTTTTTTAGGCAATTGAAAATACATGGTCTATGTCTACGTAGATTATTTGTCAATATATCCTCGTTTATTCATCATTTATTGTTATACTATAATTTTTGTTCTAGCTGATTAGGATTAGGATTTATTGCAGACATTACGATTTCAAAGTCATGTAAAATGATTTGTACAATGGTTATGTGTGAAACTGCATGGCTGGCGAACTAAAAGTTTTTTACATTTTGAAACAATAAATTAGCGAAATATTTGAACTGCGTTTTTGCAATTTCTCGTTATGATTCATCAATCGCAATTTATGGCGTCAATACTTCTGACGTCACTCCCGGAACTTTTCTTCGCGGACTATTACGTTTCTCAAACCACAATGACTTCATCACTATATACGTCATATTGACGTGCTAATAATGACGTACTATTCATGACGTTCCATGAAACAAGAATAAATTCTCCTATAGAACTGACATGCGTCATACAATTAACTTGTATTTTTTGTCGCTTTTTGCTACAGTTGTTTTATGAAGAATGTTGCTTATGCAAGCAAACAGTTCTTGGAAATCAGGTAAACATCTTATTCGTGGGTAAGTTGATTTTGCATTTTGGATTAGATTGTGGGAAGTAAAAAATGCTTTTCAAGTTTCAGAGAATTTAGGAATTGATGTAGGTATTAATAATAAGATTGACTTTTAAGTATTTCCCGAGAATTTTGCCACAAGTGCACAAACTACTCATTTTCATGCTAGTGTAAGATTTTAGCTTTTCAAATAACATGTACACTATACTTTTTAGATGAATACAAAACTTTTGTATTTTGTAATACCAAAATTTATTAATCTGAAATGTGTTCTTTGTAGCCCTGAGGCAAACTGATTCATCAACGATATCAAAAACCTACTTGATTATGTTTTTAATTAATTCATATTTTTCAAAACATAGTTCGTCATCTCATATGAATCATTTTCTATTTCGCCAACTTTGAAAACAAAATTAATCAAATTGTTTTTTTAATAAACAAAGAAATTATATTTGCCTAGTTGTTTAAATTATATGCTGAAAATATTTTGATTCTGCGAAATGAAAACTATAATTAATTTAAAACATAACATGGTTCTAAAATTCTTTTTTACAAGAGTGACTCATCCATTAGTTGAGTTTTAATTGTTAACTTATGGAACTGATTGTACTTTAACCTCAGTCGTCAGAGGTTTGTTCCCTATCATTTGACCGATATTCAATTGTCAGAGGAGTTATTGCCTTGAAGATGTTAATTTTAAATAAGTACAGTTATGAAAAGCATCTTTGAGCATGAAAAATTACAATTTGAACAATTTTTTCAAATAAAATTGTTGGTTAACAAAACTTCGAGTGATTCATTTTTTTGATTATTACTATAGCCATGTGTAAAACTGCTACTTCAAGGGTACCAATTCAGTACAGATTTTGTTTCAAATTTGGATAATGAAATCGTCCTGAAGAAAGTTGTAAAACAATCCGAAAGCTTGCCATTATTTTAAAAGAAAAATTCGTTATTTCCTCGTCAAGATTTTAATCGTGGATCCTTGTTGTATTTAGTAATGCATTCCCTTACTTGCAAAGTTGAGAGCTTTTGCAAAGTTATAAGCTTGTGAGCAGGACGCAAATAGTACGAGAATTGTAGACAAATACAAAACATAAGCTTGGTTACAAATCATTCCGCTAGATGTCTACAGTAGTACCTACTCTTTACTTTATTGACATGAGTTTTGAACTTCGCTTCAACTTCAGTAATCCCATTTTCTTTTTGGACAGTAAAAATTACAAGAGTATTGAACGCAGACTGCTAGTAATAAATAATAATTTAATTTTTTGTCGTATAGAGGCGCCAAAACATTTACGACCAAAAGCAAACCATGCATACGAGTACATTCATTAGTTGTGTAAACAAAAGAAATATAAACAGGCGAATAAATTAAATAAATGGCAGAATGTTGTAAATAGACTAAACAACAGGATATGGTAATTTGCAGCGGAAAAACCTTACCAAGTCTTGTAACAAGAGTAACTTCTCAATTAGATATAAAAAAAGAAAACACTAATTGGTTGACAACTAAATAAGACTCCTCAGAAATGTTAAACATTTTCGATAATGTTGTCGAGGGGCGCCAGATCCAAAATGGATGAAATTTTGGGAAAAGCTTCTACTAGACATGGAGATAATAGAAAAAATTATGTCACGTGGGGTCAGGCTCGTATGATCTTGAAATCACTCATGTTGAACTGAAATCCGAAATTCCACTGCGCGCGCCTGTGGGACAGAACTTGAGCCCCAGAGAGCCGAAAAGGGTGCATTAAAGTCTTCATTAATGGGCCGAAATCCAGTCTTTAAATAAATGTACATGTATAACAATAATTAAAGGTTAGCTTGCTACGCTCGCGCTTTCGAAAAACATCTCTATATACTACCGAATTGCGCTGTGGGACAGAACTTGAGCCCGGCAAAGTCGAAAAGAATGCAATAATATTTTTAAATAAGTGTTCATGTGTACAGTGCTGCCAACCCCAATTCACATAAAGTAAACTGCCACACAAGTATATTATGGTAGAGCTGGGACGTTTCAAACTGTACTCCTGCAAAAATAGAGTGAAATATCAAGTGTAACTTGAGTACTCTGACACACAGACAGACATTGTGATGAGACTAATATGAACCCCTGAAATTCACACCCTTCAAACTATCTTCCATTGTATTCCACATGTAACGTAAAAAGTGGATTCCAAGCATAGATATTATTTTCTATTCTTCTATCCTGCGCTGTATGTCATTTTCCTCATTTACATATAAATTGAAGCCGACTTCGTGTAAGACACGTTGAGGGCTTGTTAGTATGTATGACACCTGAAGATCTGTGTTGGTTTATTCGTTTGTCTTTTGTTTGATTGTTCTGGGTGTGGAGAAGTAATTGAGTCGAGAGGTCGTAAATAGTTATTACGCAACACAGAGATTGATATATGAAAGAATAGATGTTTTTATTTCACCTTATTACAAATAATTAAAAATCAAAAATTGTAGATAGCAAAAAATTCACCAACTGGCTAAAATAAGTTTTTAAAAATCTCACATCTGCATCATTATACTGAAATATAATGTTCTCGACATCTATTTCTGTAATGGAATAACCGTGCTCACTACATAATCCAGAAATCCCTGAAATTAATCCCTGATAAAAAAAGAAGTCTTTTAGTTCACGGCTAAATGAAACCTAGGCGCCGATTCTACAGAAGCAATTTACAACACAGTACAACTTTATGTGTTGCTCTGATATAGAGCAAACCAGCGCGGTTGACGATCAACGGCTACCGACGCCGGTTGTCTAGACGAAAAAAAATTGTAACCACCAGACGGCTAGGTAAGTTGCGTAGCCTGGAGGCTTACTCTGAAATTATACTTGCGTGAATCCAAGTCTGTCGTTGATAGTCTTATAAATAATAATGAATTATTATCATTGATTTATTAAATTATATAAAGCTAATACACCCTTTTTTCTATATTTTTGTTACTCTAAACAAATAATTGTAATATGCCTTTGCTGTATTCAAGTTCACGGTTGTACTACGTGAATAAACAAACAAATGTACACCACGTAACCATATCATTCCCATCCAAATGTTTTTTTCTATTTTTAATTTATAAGTGTGATTGCTACACGAGCTGAAGGCAAGAGTAATATTAGATTGGGAAGAATATTATTGCAACTGCTCACAATAATTATAAAAATTAATAATTCTCTGGACTGCTTTTTTTCTTGACTGAAATAAAAATGCTTTTTTTGAATCATGTCATGAATAAAATTATGCGTTCTGGTGTAGTGTATAATTTGAATGAAGCAGCACAGAGGCGACTCGTCGTCGGACTCTATAGGCGTCGTTTTTC
Source organism: Dromius quadrimaculatus (assembly GCA_963989225.1). NCBI lineage: Eukaryota > Metazoa > Arthropoda > Insecta > Coleoptera > Carabidae > Dromius > Dromius quadrimaculatus. The sequence goes on along the minus strand of OZ022325.1, from coordinate 9,452,301 downwards.
ACGACGCCGGCGTCATGCGGGGTGGCGCCAACCAACCACCTTGTCCAGACGAACTAAACTAATCCGGCATCCCTACAATCGTTTTTACGATATATTCAACACATATACGAGAGAGCTTAAATTTTTTACAGATTATCAAAACGGTAATTTGTGCAACAGTGTAAAAAGAAGCATTATGACATGAGACAAGTCTCGTCAATAAATTATTGGCCGAATGTCATATTGCTTGTTTATATTAGTACTGCAAACATGACTTTTCTACAGCCCTAATTATAATAAATCGAAGCACACAACACATCACAAGTTGACGTTTAGACTTGAAAAATAATCTGAACAAGAGACCTGTGACATGTTGGACATAGAGCGGTATGTTTTTAATTTCTTCATTATTTTCTTCTTTGATATTTCTTTGTATTCGATGGTGCTAGCCCTAGGAGGCGTAAAATAAATGAAATTCAAAAAACATTCACTACACACATTGTTTGTGTTGTGTCAAGTTCCAATTTAATAAATGACTAAAAAAAAGTGAACTTTATCAAAATGACGTGTTTTCAGGATCTTTGCATCTTCATTAGGTTCTTGAATAAAAGTTGGAAAGCATTTAAAAAAAAATATATATCAATCTCACCTTATGCCTGATACGGGTGTGGCAGACACTTATAGTGCACTTGGTAGATTGATTGATATTTCCTAAGACGTAAGATGCGGTTACCAGTCATCAAACTCCAGGTACTCTTAGTTTTTGTGGAGAGTACGCCACAGAGTACTTATATTATTATTCTTTATATTGTATTTGTGGCTTAAGGATCGTAATTAAATCATAAGTGCAATGATTAATTTGTTTTCATTTTCAGGACGTTTCGATAGCAAACAACTACCATTTTTAGCTGGAAAGACAATATAACAATTACAACCATGTAACTAAAAACATTTAGTAACTCAAACTTACCAATTAAGAAAGAAATGTATCTGAAATGCAGTAGAATACTTAGAATAAATATAAGCAAAACAACATAAAAAATCGTTAATTGGTAAGTTTGAGTTACTAAATGTTTGTAGTTACATGGTTGTAATTGTTATATTGTCTTTCCAGCTGAAGATGATAGTTGTTTACTATCGAAACGTCCTGAAAATAAAAACAAATTAATTATTGCACTTATGATTTATTTACGATCCTCAAACCACAAATACAATATAAAGATATTCAACTGGATCAAAATATACCTTCTATATATTATTATTCAGTGAAAATCTTGCAGACTTTATTTTGTGTTGTAATAAATTTTTTCTGGTTAATTACTTATTATGTAATAGGGGAAAAAATATGGTATAGAGTATATCCGTTCATTTACATCCTTGAAACTTATTTCCTAGATTATTTCGAATGTAATTTTTATAGTTTAGGTTCAGTATAAAAATTAATCCGTTTTCTAATATTTTCTTTGTAGAAGATTCAAACTTACCAGCCTATTTTTTGCCCTGCACTTGTGCTCTCATCCATCTGAGAATAAAAATTTAGGTTTAATATTACAATAGCATTAAAATGGTTACACAGAAAAATCTTGTTTAATTTAGATACATTTATTGTATTTTCGAAGTGAAACTCCTTCCTTTAGCGATTTGCATTACGATACTTGAGTATTTTAGTCGGCAGTTTTCCCTAAGCGTAGCTTGATTACTTTAAAAAGGCCCCAAATTACTTAGAAGAAAAATCTTAAAATACAAGTTACAGATAATACAATTGTCTACAATATTAATTTAATAGCTATTTATGTATCTAGTTCGCGAAATTATACTTTGGTGCTTGAGACACAAATCATTCGAAAGCATCAAAGAAATTTTGCACTCGAGTTGCATACAACATTTTTCTATAGACGTCAAATTATGTAAAAAAAAAATAAATATCACATTAAAACACAAAAATATATTGAGTTGTTTATCATGCCAACGTGCACGAAATATTTTGTGCACGTTGGCATGATAAAATTGTACAAATGTCATCATTTTTTGACGTTTACAGAAAAAATATTCTCATTCAAATAGTTTAGAACAGTTTAATTGCCTTGAAACTCCTTAAAACAAAGCTTCTAACAGACTTAAAGAAAAGAGATCGTGGTATCAGCCAATTATTCTAACAATTAAGCTACGCTCAAGGTAAACTGAAATCCTGGACTTTGGAATTATATCAAACGATGCGTAAACTAAGCCTTTTTGCACTTTATTTTGTTGACACACTCCAGTGTTATCATTGTTATTAACATCAATACACGCAAGACAGGTTGTCTGTGAATTCATATTGGTAGCACAGTGTATAACATCAGTCAACATCTTATTTGTTATTTATTAGGTTATTTATAACGTCTGAATGTCAACTTGAGCTTGTTGTCTGTTTCTAACTTGTTCTTGAAGTTACTAAATAAGGCCGTAGAAAAAGACGCTTGTAAACAAGGATTATGACATTCGATCAAAAATGCTCGTGATTTGGCCTCATGTCTTTATTGTTTAGTCTAGGAGATTAGGGCATCACACGAACATAATGGAAAAAATTGATGTTATTCCATAAATGGATAATTCCAATTTTTTCGTGAAAAGTTAAGAAATTTAAAAAATACTTTTAAACTCTTAAATAACTCTCGTTTTATTTTATATCACAAAATAAAAGGATGCCAAAGGTATGAAATTTTGATGTATTGTACAATGAAATATGAAATGCTTGTAAAATTAATTGGGAAAGTTTTTATCAACAAAAAAAAATAATAATCCCTAATTATTAACGGAAAATCCTTTCTGTTTGACTTTGAAGTGAAGAGGAAGGGATGCTAGCCTCTACTCCAATGAAATTATTAGATTAGAAAACATCACCAATCACAACAAGGACTTAGACTAGAATTGTATAATTTTATAGTTGTAAAATTCTTGTCTCAGCAATTACTCTTCGCAATCTCTGTTCAGCCCCAACTCCTTCAAGTTTACACTTTTGTTGCATAAATTACCATTTCCAGTGTCCTCGCAAGCATCAAGGAAACAAAATCTTGAAACTTTCATATTTTACACTATGAATATTGTGAAAACATATTTAAATAATTGAGGAGTAGCGATAATGTTGAAGCAGATTGAAGGATCCAGGAATATATATTAAAAAAAAATAGGTCCATTAGTCCAAAAAGTTTATTTAAAGAAACTTCATGTGTGTGTTAAGGACGTTTCGGATGAGAATCCATTTATTTTCAGGCAAAAAACCTTAAATATGGAGTATATACTAGCAGTAAAGATGAAATTGAAATACAGTGGAAATTTAATTTAAGTTTTTCGGTTGAAGATGGATGGATTCTCCCGATTCTCATCCGAAACGTCTCTAGCGCCCACATCAAGTTTATTAAAACAAATATTTTGGACTTCTACATCTATTTTTATTTTTAGGAGTAGCGACTGAATCTTTATTAAACCTGAATCAAAAATATTTCGAGGTATATGAAACTTAAACCATTGCTGAATAAATAAAAAAAACGCGAAGTTATAAAATTAGATTCAGACTTTGTAAAGTTTCCGTGGCAACACTTTTTCTGGGGAAATAACATTTCCGTGACCGTAAATTGTCATCTTGACCAATGGAAAAATCTCTTCTTTTATAATTTAGGGAAAAAGATATTTTTTAGAGACTGCTGATAACGATAACCACGTCCTTCATCCTGTTTACATTTTTCATTCAATCTCCTTCTGTAAAACAATAAAACCCTTGAAGATAAGTGCTAGGTCTGTTAACCGTCCCTAGATAGTCCATATAATCATTTGTTTTGTCCTTCATGGCACCCTAAACATTCTTAGGTTTATAATGTAGAAATAATCTTATCAGAACACTTCAGTGCAATTTATCAAGATTTATATGCGGGGTAGAATAAATCTTAAATAATCGGACTGGGGGAATGGGAATATTCTTCAAGTGATGAGTTTTATTGTCCCTTGAAAATTTTAAGAGAAATTTTAATTGTTTTCTTGAGTGACAGAATTTTTAACTTCTTCAGACTGCTAAAATATAAGAGAAAAATTGTTCGCTAGGATTTAAGAAGAAAAATTGATTTTTGAATCATTCTAAAGTCAATTGATGAAAAGATATCGACATTAAAATAATTTAAGTGATTAGTTTTTGTATATTTTGAAATAATTTGACCTACGCTACTGAGCACCCGACTTATTATTAAGTTCACATATGGTCCGCAAAAAACATTGCCCAATTTAGTGTCCGCCATTATTTTAACGTGATGGTTATCTGGAATATGATTTATTCCAGCGACATTTATGTTAAGTACGAAAACTGCCAAAATAATTTAGTTTTTTGCTTGAAATCGAGCGGAGAAAATTTATTTCGGCTCTAAAAATGCATGAGCGCTCAGTTTTTATGAGTTCCTGGAAAACAATTTGGGGAGGACACAGTAGCCATTGTATGGATGTTTACTGTTCAGAATAAAATTGTTTTGAAATTGCAGATTTACCGTGATATTTCTTGAAGTCGTAAATGTCGTCGTGATGGAGAATTTTTGACAGGAATAATAAAAATAATCATTATGCTCATATTTTTTTAAGTTTATTACTAAGTAGATCTATAGATTTATTGAATACTCAGGATGTCAATTTCTTATATTCAAAAGTGCCTTTAAAAGCAAACAGTTCCAGAAAAAATAATTGCAAAACAAAATCAGCTGAGGAACAAACAAAATAAATCTACAGCCCACTGTGTAATCAACACAACAACACAACCCACGACATATAAAACTGTACCGAAACAGTTTTTTGGTACAGTCTGTTCAACTGCAGTTTTATTTTAAGGATTAGGGAAAATTCTAGTGTTTTATACATCCCAGCAAAATTGTAAAAAATTAACAGGCGGATACAAATTGACCAGCGAGCATACGAGGTGTCTTTCTAACATGAAGGGACATTCGTGGAAGGTACAGGGGCGTGGAGGAGTAAATTTAGTGGATGGGGCGTCGAGACGCTTTGGGGGAAGCGACTGGACAGCTGTCGATCGCCGAGCAGGGGTGGGCTAGAAAATATATTATATTCTTAAAATACTAATTGTTACTTTGAATCCAATAAACATTACAGTAGTATATTTCATAATCAATTTTATCAACCTATCTTTCGTCACTAGTTTCTTAATCACGAGCGAGTGTTTATAGATTAAAATGTCTACTATAATTTTTTTACGAACGTAAATTGAGACAGCGGACTGCACAAATTATTCTAGGATAAATATTTAATACCATTGTAAACAATACGATAAATGGCAGTTCATTCGCGAAAGAGGGAAAAGATTCAATTGTTTCTCCTAAAAATTATAGCTTGTCTGACTATGTCTCATTTCTAGAAAATATCTAATAAATCATTTTTAGGATGACAGGTTGCTGACCATGAGAACATCAGGTAAAATTAAATAGTTTCGAAACCCAAAATTATCTTACTCCCATTCTGTCTGAATTTATTCCCACATAGGGTTGTTAGATAGAGGGCGATTGAAGTACAGCCTTAACATCAAATAAGACATCCTTTTGTTAAGTTTTATTGGTTTAAGTTACTTCTTTTACTAAATTGAACTTTAGATTCTTCTCTTTTAAATTTATTTTTATTGTCTTCGTTATTTTTATCGACAGTTTTATTAAATGAATAATTTTTCGCACAATCGTGTCCTTTGAGATATTTGCAGACATTTTTGCATGATAATTTAATTTTAGATATCCGTTTTTCAACAATAGTCCAGGACCAGCAATGCTTTCTTTATCATAACATAATAATTTGCACATTGATCGCGCAAATTAGCATATTATTCGCCAAGGATGAGAGATATTTCATTATTAACTAACAGTCAATATTGTATCAGTAGCTACAACATGAATGGAAATACATAATATTTTAATCTGTGTATACATCAACTGTGTATCTCAAATAAACGAGGAAAGAGCCACATTAAAGACAAAAATTCTTATCTGTGGTCTTTCCATCACTTGTAGGTTATTTGGAATATGTATTTATATTTCTCAATCTCCTATTAGTTGAAGAGCGAACGAAGCTTTGCTCCAAACTCATTTTTCGATGTCTGAACGTAGTATGGTTTCCATCAAAATTTCATGGTCACTTTTTGAACGATTACACAACTTTGCACTCGGCTAGTCACTGAAAAGTAATAATTAAACGATACTTGATATACTTTTATATATTTTATCTACTACTGTTCGCTAATACATGATTCGCCCACTAATTTGCGTGTCATTATGAATTTCATAATGACACGCATTTTTGTAAGAGAAATAATAAAAATAGAAATGCTATCAAACTTCAAGTTTCTTTTATTATGAATAACTATTAATACACACACATTAATTTATGTTTTATAAACGTTTACGACAAGATCAGGGACAAGATTTTCACAATTATGCAGGGGCCACACTAATGTCTAATGCCGTTAAGTAAGGCGTTATGTGACAATTGACATATTGTCATTGACAATGTGTTCATTATTGAATAACGCCTTAATTAATGACATTATACATAAGTGTGGCCCCAGCATTAGATATGTTTATTTTCTTAATAACTTTGACAGCTGTCAAACAAACAAATAGTTGCCATAGCATGCTACTTGATCAAGCTATGAATTTTACACTAAATGTTTTTCGAATGTCAAACATCAAATAAAAAAATCTAATTCAGCAGCAATTAAGGCCGTCGTAGATAAAATATTGAATGATACACGTTTAATACAGCTAGTGTAATGAAACTTGAGTGATAAAAACACTCGTTTCATTACAACGGCTATATCAAACTTGTATCATTAATATCTAATATATTGGCATAAACTAGACTGAATGCTGTTATCTACATTTTTTTTCCATAACTCTCCCGCAAAAATCAATAATTGTGTGGCTCTTCGAATTCATCATCAATGAGTCTAATGATAGAACATATAAATATATTCTCGAATAGGAGTTTTGTACTATATTTTAAGAGAAAATCTATATATTATATAATAAATCTGCAGACAATTTTCATTTTGTGCACGCATCACGCGGAAAGTACTGGATGGACTTCAACAAAACTTGACACAATTATAGCTTGTATTCTGGATCACCGTTTATCCCGAATAATGAAAGATTCTTTAAATAAGTAAAGCTGTAACTCGCTGCGTATTTGCGGCAACCATAGAGCGTATTCCAGCCGCCGCAGTTTCATCGTAAAGGTCGATTCCCATTAAACTAGTGTTTCATCAAGACAAGATTTCTTGTCTTGATGACCATTTCTTGTCTTGTCTTGATTTTCAAGACAAGAAAATAAAAATTTCTTGTCTTGCATATTTCTTGACAACTCATTTCTTGTCTTGTTTCAAGAATTCTTGATATTTCTTGATCTTGACTTTTAGGGGGAGTCCCCTTTCTTCATTGTTTTATCCAATCTGAAAACCCAGTTAAGCGTTAGTGTCTACCCTTTATCCTTCCTGTCAGTTATGTTATGGATCGATTCTAGCAATGTTTTCTAAGATTACCACCAATAGAAATGAATAAAAAGTCTATCATTTTCATGTTTTAATCAGTATTTGTAATTATTATTGTTATATGATATAGCAATGTTGCTAAGAATTAACAACTATCTTAGAGCATTGGGGACTCTACCAATACATTTCTCTTCTACATAAACGATTTAATCACCGGAAACTGACGATTTATGCTTTCGATTTGTATCGAATATTTGTTTTGAAAATCATAGTCATCAATACTTTTTACTCCCCCGAATAGGTTTAAATTTGTAAATGAGCTTTTTCAACTTGAAAATCTAGAAAAAAACTCTTCATTTTCAAAAATACCTATATTGTAAGCCGCCATCTGTCACCATAACAATAACAGCTGTCATGTAGACAATGACAGCCGTCACTTCGACAATGACAGCTGTCACTTTGAAAATGACGCTTTCACTTTGAAAAGGACGCTGTCACTTTTACAATGACGCCGTCACTTTGAACTGTCAGTTTGATAATGACAAATGTCACTTTGAAAGTTGGTATGATACTCCTTAATTTATGTAACAGTAATGAAACTGGCCATGAAATTTGTTGTCGGGAAAAAACTGTGATGACCACAGCAGATTTAAATTTTTCAGTAATAGAATGATAAATGTGCAGATTTGAATAATTAATTTTCAAGATATCAAGATTTCTTGACAAGAAGTCTTGATTCTTGATAGTACGTTCTTGTCTTGTCTTGGAAAATAGAAAACACTTCTTGTCTTGGTCTTGTCTTGATTTCAAGACAAGATCAAGACAAAATCAAGACTATTTCTTGATTCTTGTGAAACACTACATTAAACGGAACGTCAAAGTACGGATACGGAAACGTCATGTCAAAATATTTTCCGAATGTTCTTAAATGGCTACATTCTTATTAATAGCAACGTAACGAAATGTCAAAGGTAAGGGATGTCCAACATTTTTGCAAAGAATATTTTGACGTTCCGCTCCGTGACGCTGTCGGTTCGATTCCGCAAATCCGAATGTGCAAACGGCTTCCACCGGCAATTATTAATAATGAAGTTGATATTTACGGCAAGCTTAAATTTTAAGTTTCACTTAAACAAAAAATATCGAATCGGAATAATGATAGCAATGTTTATGTCACATTTGACTTTCAAGTTTTGATACGATATTGTACAATTAAGCGACACTTGAAATTTAAGGGACAGCGGTGCAACTGGCCATTAGACATTCTGCAATATTTATAAAAAATCACATCATCATCTTCCAATTCTCTGTGGGTTGCGGGCTACGCTACGTGACTTTTTTGCCACAGCCAATCCCAGTTTGGGTAGCAAACGTCAAAGTGACATTTCGTAGGCGTTGTTTACTCTTTGTTTGCTTGCTTGATTTTTGTGCTGCTGGTATTTATTAGTATTTTTCACATTTTTTGTGTGTATATTGTGACTTTTGGACTATTTCTTTTATTGTTATATGTATTGTGTTAGTTTCTGCTCTAAATTTTGACATTTAGAAATTATGTTGAGATAAGCCTCGTTGTTTGTGTATGTGCTGTGACTGCTATATTATTTTCATGTGTATTGTGTTAGTTCCAGCTTCAACAGCTCGTTTCTCAAAACAATTTAAGTTGATTCACAGATTTAAATTAATTACTTTTATCGTAACTTTGATATTTTGTCCATCAAAACTTATGAACTATTCCTTTTGCCTGTTTCACATTACGAGGCAAACTTTCGAAACAAAATATCCAGCTGATAGACACTGAAATTATGAGAGAAGCTTTTAACAACTAACTGAAAGTAAACAAATAACTGTCACTTTGACGTATGTTGCCCAGACAGGGATTGGCTGTAACAAAAAAGTCACGTGATTGCCCCCTTGCTATAAAGTGTATGGTATTGTCCGACACTCTTTCTCATTTCCAACATTTGCCGTATCCAAATGTTTCGCCTATTCTTGTTTCTTTCTATCTCCTTTTCATCCAGAAGAAATGCAATTATAGCAAGTTCTTTCGAATTAAACATTGAGATTTTTGTAAGAAAATATATTCGACAAATTAACACTTTTCTAAATGCCGTCACTTGCCACACTGAACGGTGACGTTACGTTGACGTCCCGTATAATGTGAATCGACTATATCTGGGACAACGATATAACGTATGCCCATTCCAGAGGTAAGGAGAGGGTAAATACTTTCTGCCTCATCGCGAAGCATTTGCGCGAGCAACCTGATCATGTGCAGTTCTGTTACAGAATCCAGTTGCTCTCTTTAATGATAATAATTTATGAAATAGTTATTGTGAATAACTATATCACTATTTATGTATTCTTCACAGTTATATATTCCGATCATGGTGAATCACGCAAATATATCAAAATGATATTTGATTTCAAGTTCCACGGGCCGAGTACGAGCCAATATTTTTTTCTTGATTTAATCACGGTTTCCTGCAGTCATATCAATAATTAAATGGGGCTTGTTGCAGTATAAAGACAACTGTAACCTGTTAACGTATAGAGACACTTAGATATGTAGACTGGGTCTCAAATTTCTATGAATCGGGTTGGACCGGGCCTTCATATTCTCCAGGCCGGATAAATGTCGTATTAGTCTATCACATTTATAGGACAAAATCTTGTACGATTTTTGGTACAATTTAAATTGGTTAGTATCATACAGCAAATTGATTGAAATATTGGATGGGCTCAGAAATGTGTTGAGTAAATAGAACATGCTCTATTTTCCAGCCAATCTGCTAGCCAATTTGGCTGCGAGCATGCGCACTGCGCACATACATAGTTTGTGTTCACAGAACTGTCAAGAGTGAACGTGTATTTTGTGGTTATTTAATATGGTCGTAGAAAGTCTTTATATTCTTTTCTAGTTTTTTCACACTTTCTCGTAATTCTTCTTTCTAATATTTTTTCCATAGTAACTAGTGATATAACTGCAGTTGTCACTAAATATTCATCAATATTGATTCTGAAAGCGAACAAACAAAAATAACCTAAACATCTCTGATAAAGCTGTCAGATTGTAAATCCGGTCGAACTGCTTAGAGTCACAGTTCATATTTTACACAAAAAATTGTGTGGTATAGTTCAGGAACAATCAAACTTGAGAATATTTTTGATACAAGATTTGATATCATTGTATAATTTTTTGTCCCAAATATGTGATAAGTAATGTAAAACGGCTTTAAGACAGGCTTCAAAATTCTAGGAGCCAGGCTTTAAAAAAATTGATCTCAATGATGATTGGCTCGGAAGGACCGGGCTCAAAAATAGTCGGGCTTGGATGGAGTTTTTTAATATAGGCCTGTGCAGACCACTAATAGGCGTATACTATTTTATTCATTACAAGCACTTGAATTTCATTTAACAAATTGATACAGTTTGATATTATTTTTTTCTTCTACAATTAAATTTGTTTGTTTACTAATCCATCAAGAATGGGTAGTGTGTTTCTAAATTCATTTATCTGTAACTGTTTGAATGCAGATACTTTTATAGGTATATCAAACGGCAAATAGATAATGCTGCTCATTCTACAACCAGTTAAAAAAACAATTGAAAATATATACTTGTGAAATAAATATAATCTACGTTATACACTAATTATATTAATAATATAAATTTTTCCATTTTCATTTTCATAATTTGATGTCTGCTATAGAAAATATCAGTTTTATATAAATTAGTATACATTAGAGGATTATCTTGTGCTATAACCATTCTTTTATATTGCCCGCAATTTCGTCTGGCTCACTATGATCAGAATGAATAATCGTAACAAATAAATGAATAATAATATCGTTACTAACAATAATTATCTCTGAAAATTGTTATTATTAGAGAGAGCGACTGGATTCCGTAACACAAATGCACATCATTAGGTCGCTCGCGCTAATGATGCATGCGCATACGTTGTATCGTTTCTACAGTTACACTGACACAGATGCAGTGGGGATACCTCTATGGTTGGCGCAGAAACAAAGCCAGTTACGATACAATTAATTTATTGTGGGAACCCTTCTATTTTCCAGAATAAAATTATGCTAAATCACCAATCAGAATCCAAGCTATCACTATTCTCTGTTGTTGTTTTTTTTTCTTTACACTTCGCAATAATTGATGCCAGACAATAATTTTTTGCTTAGACATAACTAGCATACATATTTATATCTCTTTACCTAAGAACTCATCATTACCGAAATCAACACTATAATCAAGCTAAACTAATAGACTAGTGGCCCGTAATAGAAAAACTGGCGCAATTCGTTCCCGTCTGCCAATCTGAGTACCAGTAGCTTTTCGATTTTTTAGTTGATTGAGGCCATTCCCAAGTTTTCCACATGTATACTTCATATAAAAACTTTATTTGGAAATTTATACATTGATTTGTCCATGGCAGACGGGGACTGATTGTTCTATGGAACAAAAAATTGATACAACTTTGACGAAACGCCCACGCACTAGTATAGGCAAAAAATGTCTGCCACTTTTTGCTCTGAACTTTTGCAATAAAAATAACTCTATGATGCGTTAGCAGACAGAAATCAATTCTCTTTGAGCTCAATTTTTTTTTTTCGCATTTTGCCACGCAATGTGCGAGTCTTGGTATTTGCGAAATAAGTAATTGTTCAGAGGCCGCTGATTTCCTTACAATTTCCAAATAAAGTGAAGTAACCACGTGGAAAACTTGAAAATGGCCTCAATCAACTAACCAAATAGTGTCAATCCTTTTGGCGCGACATATTGGCCATGATACTCAAAAAATGGCAGTAATTGCTTTACAAATACTTATATTTATTACAGATATTTATATTCATATTTTCTGAACCATGCAGGATATCAAAATTTTGGAATCAAAGACAGGCACTTCGATTTCATTTATCTGTACAGATTTACATCCATTACATATTGTTATATTATACAGAAAACTTTTATTGGTTCGTAATGTTGGCTTCCTGAATAATTAATTGTTCAAAATATTAATTTGTTTTTATCTTTGTTATTTTTTATTTACTTTAATGAAATAAGGAAGGAAACAATTATCTGTGGAATATCCTACCTAAATATAAAAACTTATTTATCTTTTTTTATCATATTTGCATTAAATGTCGTAAGTAATTCCATGTTTAACTTCCGTTTCTAATCAGGTTTTTTTTTTTTGTGTTGGTCAGTTGATTGGCATTTGTAATTATTGTCACATGTCTTTTGTCATGTGAGCGATTGCAGTGTTTACGTAAATTCATAATATGTTTTGGTTAGATAATTTTGTGTGCACATATTTTATATTTTTATATACATAAAATTCAACAATTTTATGATAGGAGTTAGTCATAAAAAATTATCAATCATTTTGAATATTAATATCTTTTTGAACTTTAAAGGACGCTTTCATTGAGATAAAAAAGTAATTTATTGATAAAAAAACTATAAGTCCTCCAAGTATGGATTGAAAATCAGTTGTCGGTATGATTGTATTCTATTTTATCTGCCATCTAAATTGCTGCAATAATTTTTATTAGACGTAAGTAAGCGGATGAAATTTAATGGCTATTGAATATTACTAGATAATATTTGAAGGTAGTATATAATTTACAATGACTTTTCTTTCAACCAAATAAAGTTTCTTCTTTTACACCTGAGTTTCATGACAATCTTGACATCTTTCCTCAACACATTGACAAAAACTCCCCACTGTTTGAATTTACAGCCATTTCCATGCACCCTTTCTTCGTAAGCTACCCCAATCTCATATCATTATATCGTATTGCCAAAGTGGAAAGCCCTAGACCAGTCGATATCGGCCAGGGTGGAGGGTGAAGAGAAAAGTAGATTTTTCGCAAGGGTGGGTCATGTGATCGCGTGCGTCGCGTGCTACAGCCCTAGTGAATGTGATCCTACAAGGGGTGAAAGTTAGGGTGACCGAATTCAATGCCACGGTCAACCAACAGCATACTTGTCGAGGTTTCGGCAATGTGAGTTTGTTACAAAACGAGTGCTTTCTTGTTTTATCAATTCTTTTTGATGGTATTAAGCACTTTAGATGCTGAATGGAACTGGTTTCTAAGATCTTTTTCCACCGATTATACCAAGCTTACTGAAACTGAAGAACAGCATGCAATTAACTTACAACTTCAAATCGCGCGGCCAAGTTGTTGTTGAATTGCAAGGCCACAACTAAATCGCAATTTCTTTGGATCCAATTGTAAGATGGATTATATTAAAGAGCATTGCTTTTTAATATTATTTGCTTATTTTTGCAATTTTTAAAACTGTACTAAAATGTTACCATCACTAAAACTAAAACGTATTGAACTATGCGGCCTCCCCTCTCACGAATGTTCTCCCTCCTAATTCATTTCGAAATGGAATACGAAACAATTTTTCTCCGGCGAGATTAGATTATGAATAATTTTCACCCTTGGTTGCTTTCATTAAGGGTGAAATTGTAATTAATTGCATTTTTAATATTTAGACGTCAGGATAAATCATATTATTGACTTTCCCTTTTAAAAAAAATAAATATAGTCCATAATTCCTTGAATTCAGATTTTCGGCTTGATGAGTATGAAACACTTTAAAATTAAAATTACCTAATTGATGCCACATTTGTCGAGTAGCAGAACACTGTTACAAAATGAATAATATTGCAGTGTCTCTCTTTTATCTTTTCTGTTTGTATCTTTCAGCGAGTGAAAAGTGCATTTGGCCGCCCGAACCTTGTATTAATCACACTCCTATTTTGATTTTGAGTATATACATTGCGTAATTTTTGCACATGCTGTATAAATAGCTAGTTGAGAAAGCATATGGTTGGGCCCAGAGCCAATACAAGTGTCGTTATACGCTCACTTGGTTTTTTTATTCTTTTTTTCAGCCATTTATTCAGGAAAAACAAATGAACACTTTCTGTTTTCTTTCTTCCGGAAGTTATAGACGTTGCAGAAAATTTATTTTTGAGTTTCTGTATAAAATTATTTTTGTAACTGAGAATAAAGATTTTTAAAAATTACTGGTGCAAAGTATTTAGATTCTTTTGTAGTATTGTAGTATATTTTCTTTGACTCGGACTTCCTCTAAATCCTGCTTGTTTTTTTCTCTAATGTTTTAAAATCAGTTCATTCTCGACTCCCATCCGATTAAGTTCATCTTCTATGCTTATCTGATTGAGTTGACTTTTCGACTTGTTGCATTTGTGGGTACCTGCTTTTTGCATACACCCAAACCAACTCGAGTCGTAAAATAATAAACGACAACTACACAAAATATCTTTGTTCTATATATGATACACCATAATCTCCTCTGGGCAAACTATTCTCATCGCAATTTTTCCTCAATCTATAGGGAAAAGTGCTATTGTTTCCACTTTGACATCCGTCTGGTATCCTTGCTTCTCTTCCTTTAATTTTGAAGATAATGACTTAATTCCATCGCTAATCGCTAGCTAATTGCAGAGCAACAGGCAATCAGGAAAGAAGAATTAATTTTTCTAATTACGAACTAATGATCAATTAATGCACATGTGGTGAAGGAGGGGTAATCAAAGCTAGCGGTTATATAATAGGGTTGAAATCATTAGCAAATGCCCGAGATGTCTTTGTACATGTTCGGCTATAACGACTAATCGTCACCAAACGCTTACAGACACGCGAGAGCCGGGAGATAAAGTATTTTGTGTCCGCCGTTTGCAATTGCAATCTGCCTGATGGAAATGCGCTACGTTACATTCTTTTGTAAGCGGAAGATAATTTGGCAATGCAATGAGACCCAAAGTAAGAAATCATGGCTAGAAAATATTCATTTGTCTTATGGAGTTGCAATTAAGAGATTTTTGAAGTTCATCAAAACTATTTTCACTTTTGTACCCGTATACTACAATAAAGAATTGTAGTCTTTATATCTGCTTGAAATTCTAATCACATATAGTTTGCTTGAAAAATTATCAATGGATCTTTGATTTCTTAATATGGTTCAGCTTATCTAAGAGGCGGCTAATGATCAAGCAACCTATATGAATTCATGATTGGTTTTTAAACTGGTTACTAATAAAAAAATATGATTTTTATCTCAAATTATTGAATGATAAAATCAGGCTTATATTTAAAAATATTCATATCTAAGTCAGACAAAATAGACAGTCCAGTTTGTATTAGTTCTCAACAAGCTGGATTTTTGTACAGGCTCTAAATACGTCATTACAAATGGTCACAAATCTTCATTTTCTGCGTATATCTCTGAAACGATGAGAGCTACTGGAAAAATGGGTGAGAAGAAGTTTGTAGATTGTGAAATTTTCTATAGAAAAGGTGTCAATACTTTTTTCCTACGGAGCACCGTTCTCGAGTTATCCCGATTTCAAACTGTATATATGCACACATTTCCGCACAATTGAAGTAGTGTACTAGAAGCTTTTCCTTAGATATTCCACGATATATTTCGATCCAGGTAATTTGATAGGACAATCTTTTATTAATATAATAAAAATTGTAGCAGCAAGAAAATTACATTATTTCATAATCAAATTCTTCATGATCACTCGTTTCTTCCTCTTTGCTCTCTTCTTCTTCTTGTTGCTCAATTCTCTAAGAATAGAGATATATCAGTTAGATCCTTATCGATTTCGAAAAAATTCAACCACACTTGAACGTGGTGGAACACCCGAGATAAGTGTTGATAAGCAGAAGCAGATGTTGGAGGGAGACAAGATAGCTACACTTTTTAATTTAACTTCAGTCAAAGATTCCCTGCAAATGGAGTAAACTTCTGACATTTTTACAAAATTTTTGTAACGGCACAGTTTTAAATGAAAATACCACCTAAAAACACGTCTATTTATCATGAAAATGGAATTAGGGACGGCCGTTGTCTCACTCAATCATATATTTTCCACATATAGTATTTGAGTGCATGAATCACAAAAACTCAGCACTTATTTTCGTCTATTTTGTATGAGATAATCTTTGTCATTTCAAGTTGATATTTCCATCATAGTTCTTCAACGTTAAGACAAAACATATTCAACAAAATTCTAGAAATATGAAAATTAAAAAGGAACAGAATATACACTTGAGCATAGGTTCGACACTGTAAGAGTTATTCACTATCGAGTGCGCTGAGGCAGTGTTTTAGTGCCAATTCACAATGTACGTAAACATAAGGAGTACGTAAAAACATAAACGTAAAAAATTATGTATGTTCACAATGGTCGTAACGTAAAATATTAAAATAAAGTGTTTTCTCATTTTACGTTGGTACAAATTAGGGTTATTGATGTATTGTGTTGGTTTCTCTGACTGTCATTTTCAAATATTCTGTTGATTTCGATTCTGTTTCGTGTTTACTGTTTGCCTTTGGTTTCACTTATGTTTCACTTTTAACAATTTGGAGTTTAGTTTGTTTTGTTTTATTGTATTATGTCTGATATAGATCTTGCGATTGTTTCATTATTATCGAAACTGCGTTATAAAAGTCGCCAACGAGAGAAATATAGGCTCTTTGCGCAAACGTTGGAGAGCGACACTAGCGCTTGGAGCGTTTAATTTGGAAAGTAGCTGCAGGAAAAAATTTGAATTGTCATTACGTGGAATGTAAATAGAAGCTAAAAAGTTTATATTGAAGCTTGAAATAAGTTTAAAAACACAAGTGAATGATGACTAATGGAGTTATAATAGGAACAGGATTCCAATTCATATAACCTGGTTGTATCCGAAGTACAATATTAGAAAGAGGAAAATTAGTGCAAGAAGTAAGCATGTGTTTAATGTTGAAGAAAAACTGTTTTTGGATAAGAGTTTGATTTTTGCGCTTGTTATAGAGCAAATGTCGATTAATTCTTGTCCGTTTAAAGTTTTTATCGAAGTAAGATATGTTATTTTGAAGTAATTAATTATAGGCTGCTATATGTCTGTCAAACGAATCAAAACATGTCACATGAAAGTATATTTTTTCACATTGCCTTAGGTTGATGAAACGCGAGATATTTTTGCATGAATTTCCAAAAACTTATCCGATACATAAAAATAATACATACAAAATTGCTATAGCTTACAATGGTTTAACCTAACTTCTTACATAAATTTTCTAGTTTCATCAAGTAATTTCTACATTTAATACATATTCTATAATTATTATTGACTTCTTTTTACTTTTTTCACTCGTTTAATAGCCTGAATCCATTTTTTCTTATTCCTATTTCATGTTCTCTGGATGGAAACTTGTAGAAATAATTATGTTTTTTTGTATTTCCGTAACTGTTTTACAGTTTGAAACGCAACAATTTGTATAACCAACACGTAATGTTTCAATTTACTGTTAAACTGGCTTATAAATTGCTTTATAATTTAAATTTGGTACATATATTCTGAAATCATGTTCAATGATAACGTTTTGTTTTCCTGCTAGTACTGTCAAAATTAACCACTACTGGCGCTGCAATCTATTCGCAAAGAGCCTATTAAAACGAGGAAGAAATTGTTGGTTTTTTTATTAATAATTCTATGTCAATCATATTTAAAGCATGTTTCGATCCAGGGTGTTGTCAACAGTAAGATGAAAACATGTGTTTAAAGTTGACGCAGGCGCTATTAGTTGTTTCGTACGTAAACATAACATAAAGTTGAATTTATCTCAACTTTACGTTTTCATTACGTAGCTCTTATGTCAATACGTAAACGTAAGAGCATTGTGAACACGGGCATTGAAATACAGTAGTTCAACTTTATGTTTATGTTTACAGTTACGTACTCCTTACGTTTACGTACATTGTGAATTGACACTTACAGCGCGATAGTTTTGTTTGAAATTTATTACATTTACATACATTTATTTTGTTAGAATATTTCTTATGATTCTATCACAGCTGTTAATCTTAACTAACATGTCATACAACATTGTTGCAAATAACTGATTGAAAAAGAGTTCACGATTTGGAGAATTTGAATATTTATTTGTCAAGCTAACCAGTGACAGCTTTCAGAAGATAACGAACAATATCAATGAACTCATTTTCAGTATATTTACCACAGAAAATGGTGTGAAATGATTTTTTTTCCCCGACCTATAAATAATAGGGAAAGTATTGGAATATTTTGTTAGTTCGAGATTTTGATGAATACTAACTCTTAGACCCTACCTACTGGAGCCAGAAAACATAATTTTAAAAAGTAAGTAACTTGGTTCTATCGTATTTGGTATCAAATTGAGGCTCCTGTGAGAATAATTCTACTAGAAGTGTCAAAAAAGATATTTAAAAGATTGTCAATTGTTTTTTTACAATTTATTGAGATGATTTCTAGTTTGGTATCAATTTGAAGCTCTTGAAGAGAAATGCTTAGTAGTAATATAAAAGAAATAACTAGTGGAATCCACGTTACCATCTTTAAATTACACTCCCGGCGATAAAATGTCAAAACTTTATATTCAAATGAATTAAAGATCCCGAAAATCTAGAAACGAACTCTTTGTTTTTAAAAATACTTATTTCATGAAATATAACCTCAGCCAACAATGACAGCTGTCACTTTGACAATGACAGCTGTCACTTTGAAATATGCAATTAATTGATGAAATACTCTAAATTTATGAAACAGCTATGAAACTGGCCATGAAGTTTATGGCCGCAGCAGATTTTTTTTAATAAATATCCATATTTCATTTACAATTTATTTTTTCAAAAGATCTTATGTGGCCATTGTTTTTTAATTTTCTTACGTATTGTATCCATACTTTTGAATCAAGTTACACAAGCATAAATAATTTTAGCATTCATTTCACAGTTCAGGGTAGAAAATTCATTTTAGACAATGAAATTTTCAATTTAAATCGTGTTACCGCAATATTATTGGTTTAAGATTTAACGTACATAAAAGTGTTCTTGACACAGATATTATCAAACAAATTGTTACATCTCGTGTTGAAAATAATAATAAATATACTATAAAAGAATAAAAAAAATTGGATTGATTTATTTTTACCTCAAAATGCACTTAGACTTACGAGTGTACGTGTACCTGTTTGAAAACACGTACTGCACATATTTACAAGTTTATTATAACCAACCAAAACGGAAATTCCAATGGCCGACTGTAAAATTTCTGTTATGCAAACATAACACATAACTAGCCATATAATTAAATTAGCAAATACATTAACTCTAAGTTAAGAAACTCTTGTTAAATTTAACACGTTTTCCTTAATTCCCATCCAATTTTAGATTTAAAGATTTTTTACTGGGATCTATTATACTGTGGTAGTAGTAAACAAAAATACCATTCAGATGGTCTTTCGCATGTGCACAAAAGCTCTAATTTATTTCAAATGGTAGGTCCCAACGTTACGAAATTTGAATATTTTTATAAGGTCCCAAAGCTGTGTATATTGTTCATAAATGATCTATCAACAATGTCTGTAAGTTTGTGAGATCACACGATCGTGCGGAATGATAATAAAGCAATATTGAGAAAGACTTCTTTGAGATAGCTTTATTATTGTACACCCAGTATAAAGATTACCTTACACAATCGCTCAGCAAGCGTATAGACTGTGCAATACAAGCAAAATTATCTTTGCAATCTTCTGATTAATATGATTGATGTCTGACAGTACGAATAATAAATTAGTACAAGTACAGTCCAATAGGCAAATCCGCTCGATTTTTCGTCCGTTTATTTTGCTGATTCATTTGACTCTCTGCCAAATATAAATCTAATTATTTTGTTTGTCCACAACCAACGTAAACTTGTAGAATTAATAGGATTCGGGTTTATATTTTGTAGTGTTGCCAACTTACAAAATGTGAATTCAATAGGATAGTTTGTTCTCTTATGAAAGAGTAATAAAAAATGTCACAATAGTTGATAGATGTGTCTACACTTGAGCCACTGAAAAGTATTCATTTATTTACAGTATAATTTAATACTGCCGAAATAATCTTAAAGTGAGACAGAAACCTAATCTTGAAGATTTATTACACGACTTTTAAAGATATATTTCTTATTAAAAAGAATTATAGTCTCAAAAGTCGATCATCAGATAAAAACTTCTACACATGTGACACAAAAACGATACCATACAACTACAATGAAACAAATTTGCATGATCTGTTATCATCAAAGAGTCCGTTTTGCAATTTTCTCTTGTTTAGGGCGTGTGTTAGTACGTCACATAAACAAGAGAAAGTGGGCTACCCGGATCCGAACACAACACACTAGACTAGACTGAAATTTCATCAGATTTTCTTTATTATTATATTTCTAAGAATTAATTCGAAAACTCCATAATTAGGAAGAAATTTATTGATAAATTAATACATATGTCACAAAAAGAAAGCAATTCCAACGGATATGCGTAGGTGAATACATGGTTGTCTGAATAATTTTTTTCCGCCGGTCGATAATCAAATGAAGGTCTTAATGGCAATTTTAAATTATTTGAATTGGGCATTCAAGGCAAGGAATATAAAATAATTATATAAATTAGACAAAAAAAAAAATTATGAATAAAAATCATTCATAGCACATCATAAAGTGTATTAAAATATTCAATAAAAGTACTCGACTCACTAGTTCAAGGAATCATTGCACATTTCTCACATATAAATTCAATTTATTATCATTCTAGAATATTTCATAATAACCTTGTAAGCACAAATAATTAAAATATAAGTCAAAATGCATTTGGCAAACATTTTTATGACCACTAAAAATTAAAAAGCCTCCCTTCCTGGAAATGTTCAATAAAATGCGCCTACGTGAACATACACGCACACACATTCACACAAGAACAGAACGCATGAGAATTTCATGAATACACTAACACATTTACATGTTTCACTTGAGATGTAAATTTGATGGCTGTATCTTGGTACTGTTCTCTATTCTGTTTATTCATACCGGGTGTTCACTTGGAATTCTTGACTTAGCCGTCCTCGGGTTAAATTTTTCAATAGGTTATTCGGCTATCATAAAAATTAAAGAAACTTTCATGTAAATAAGAAACTATGTGAAAAATAATAAATAGGAACAATTAAAATGATATTAAAGTTTTAATTAAAAAGACATGACGTCTGGATGACATGCGAAAGCCTTTAGTGTCTCTCAAACAGTGAGCTTCATATGTGTACAAATTTCCAGAAGATTTGATTTTATTCCTATTAAATATTGATATTCCTATTTATGGATTATAATTCAGAAACATTTTGAGAGTCTTTAAGTTTAACAGAAATGCGCTTGGAAAGCAAAAGTAAATAAACAAGACACTAACCTACCTATTTTACTACTCGATAATATTTCCAAAATATTCGACGATAGTCTTCGCAAAATAAAAATATATACTGTCACAAAAACAGAAGTGGTCATAATATTTAAGGGCTCAGGAGTAAAGAACAAGTCTTAAAACTATTATGATCCGATATTTTGAACAAATTCAAATTCTAATAATTCGTTCATGGAACGAAAAGGGAGTTTTCAGGTTACCAGACTAAGCATATCACCGAAATGTTCTGTTGAAAAAAGGATACTTTTCAATTCTTTTTTGTTTATGCCTTCCAATAACAACCTTCAACTCAGTTCTTCTAGAACTAGAGCAATTATTGAAGTGATTGTAAAATCACGCAGTCTGCAGAAATAACTTTTTTTTAAAACAGTGTATCTAACATTTACTGCCTTGAGAGTGGTACTAAAGCTACTGAAAATAAGTATTATTGTATTGGTGTAACAATCTAGAACTCTGAATGTATCACTCATTGTGAAATATTAACATAATATGGAAGAAAAACTTCGAACTAAGTCTTTTTGAAACCTCCAAAATAAGGACCAGAAAATCGAGGTATGTGAAATGAAACTCATTCAAATACTCGTGAATCGTAAGCTTGGTCCACACTATGCCTCTGTTTGCCATCTGGCAAGGCCAGTTGGCAAAACTCAATTGGCAAAGCCAGTTGACAAACCACTGTCTACATGGTTATTGGCATTCAAATTCCGATCATTAAAATCAGTGTCAAAATTAAACTCGCACAAAAATGATCATCGAGCAGGACTTATTAATCGTCTCAAGTGCTCTTATTATAATTTGATAGTGAAGAAAAAAGTCGTAAACGGCGCAAATGACGACTTTAGGTACGTCCAAGTCTTCGAACTAGAGCACAATATAGTACAAATGACTTCATGAAGGACTCTTTAAAACGACAGTCCCACAAAACAGGACGATCACGGTAAAAATCAATCAAACTCATAACTTTGTCGTTTGTCCACTCTATTTCCTTAACAGTCTCTGTCAGGGCCGTCTTCAACCCATTAGAGGTCCTGGGCACATTAGGATAATGGGACCTCTTTGACCTTGATAAAGTACTATTTTGTTAAAATAGACACATTTGACTAAATCCTAGCCAAAATTGAACAAACACTACTGGAAAATTGGACGAATTCCAATCACAATCCCATAAACCCTGATAGGCTTCTTCACAAATACTCTACTTATGAACAGTTCAGCATCCATTTCGCCCCAAACCACCAGCGAGAATAGCGATGAGAACAAGTAGTATGTTTGATTCCCTCGCTCTTTCCCAGTCTCTTCCGTTTAGAAGACTATCTGCAACGATGACGACATAAAATCATTCCTGCAATTGTCCGCTAGGTGTCAAGAGTCTCTAAAATGACGTAAAAATACTGTGTTCATGAATTAGAATAGACCTCCAGTCTCCACTATGCGATGTTCTATTAAAATGCGTGTATTTGTATTCGTCGCTCTTCTCTCTCCACGTATCGTCGCTTGTATCGCCACTCCACTATACTGTTATCCTTCGATCGGTCACGTTCAGTTTTACGTCGCTATAGAACAAGGGAGCCGCTATCGATCGCGGGGCCCTGGGTGCGTGCCCAGAGTGCCCAGTGGAAAAGAGGAACCTGATTTCTGTGAGTCAGAATCACAGCGTGATGCCAGTTGGCACGTCCCCACTCTTGTGCTCTATCGGCTTTCTTTGAACGAGACCGACACTCGACCGTTCCAGTTGGCATGCCAGTTGGCATGTTTGCCAGCCAGCTGGCACGTGCCAACGGACACGTCTACAACAGTTTCGGCTTTGCCAACTGGTCTTGCCAAAATGGCATAGTGTGATCCAGGCTTTATTGAATACATTAGGGGAAATCTATAAGAGAGTTGTGACAGAGGAAAGCTGTGACATAGTCGATTTCTTGGAAAATATGGCCGTTAGCGAGGTGACAACAACGCGCGTTTGACGCAACACGCGTCAACGGTCTGCATTCAGCAGTTGTGAGTGTACGACATATGCAAAAAGTAACTCTTCCACCAAAATTTTGATTTCTTTTATTGTTATATTTTTAGCGCATTTTTTAGAAAAAAGCGCTATTATATTCACTTTGGCTGTCTGGCTGGCTGGCTGGCGTGACGCTGAGTTCTCAGCAACTATACTATTTACAGAGTTGAAACTGGTACTAAATTAAAGCTGCTATTTCGTAGGTTTGCACAAATTGCTTTAATTCGAGCTCAGTGATTACTTGTTCCAAGTGAAACAATGTCCATAGGTACATATGACATTAGGGATATGGCAACTAAAATTTATTAAAGTAGATAAAAATTTAGTTACAACTTTCGCCGCGGGTGTCACTATTATTATGTACAGTTGTCAAATCTGTCCTGGCTTCATTCAATGACTTGTTTGACGCGAATTTGAAGCTTATTAGAATGAATTATTATTATTGGATGAAAATTTGTTTACTCTTGGTGTATTTCTTTTATATAGCTTTGATAAAGATCAAATTATCATTTTAAGGTACAGCACTCGACCTCCTGTCAATCAATAACTAAACAATGAAGATTAAAAGGTATTTTTGAGTTTGTACATGCATAAATTATGTACCTATCGAATAGTCAACATGAAACTAGTACTAAATGGAAGCTGCTGTTTGTAAGTTTGCTTGATTTCAAGCTCAGTAATTGTGAGAGATGGTAATTTAAGAAATCTCTAATGTTACAAGCATTCATGAGCTGTCAAAAATGCGCTTCCATCATCTAGATCAGGGGTCGGCAACCTTTTTCAGACGGCGGGCCATTTTCACAATAAAATTTTTCATGCGGGCCGAACATTGAAATGTAAAATGTAACTTGAATAGTGCTTTTATATCATATACCAGTATGAATATTAGTAAAAATAAATATTGGTGCTTTGGCGGGCCGCGCAAAAAGTTGCAAGGGGCCGCATGCGGCCCGCGGGCCGCAGTTTGCCGACCCCTGATCTAGATGATTCTTCCATTTTCTCTCAAATGCTTTAGTTTTTCAAGTTTCGTAGTGTGTTTTTTTGTGTTGGCATCTTGTTTCGAAATTACAAGTTATTATTCTGACCGGTACACAATTTTTTGCAACTGGGCGAGCTGTGACAGCTTGTCAAATCTCTTCTATTTCGTTTATTCTTCTGGCAAGATTTTTTTCCTTTTTTCTTTGATGTGATGCTGCACGCTGAATTAGTATTTCTTGGCTTCAGAATGCCAAATCAATATTAGCGAAAGACTTATAGGGGCATGGCTAGTGTCGACATTTATGAACTAGCCTTTGAAAGAGTCACTATTTCATGCCTAATGAAGTCACTGATCGTATTTTTCCCAATCCAGAAATTGAGGAATACCCAGAAGAAAGAACCTTCACTCCAAATCCAACTATCGGTATTGTTGAAAACGATTACATTGCTATCAGAGAATTTGAATAAAAGCAAAAAACCCCACTCCAAGTATGTCTACGGATCAGAACATGACATCTTGCAGCAGTCCATCTACTCTGAGCTATAACGCCAAAGAGCCCGTTGTCTCCACGTCTACAGCCCGTAGTCCTCTTACCACTACTTCTAATGTGATCTCGCCAGAATTACTTGGGCCATTGCCAAAAGCTCCGCCAAAAAAATAAAAACCGAATAGACGCGAGATGAAACCTGCAGTACTTAGGTACTGTCACATCCACCAAGGATGAAATTGCTGCCATAGAAGCCAGTAGAAAGATAAATGTGAAAAAGCGCGAGGAAAAGAAGAAACCTGAAAAAATGAAGAAGAAGACTAGTAAGAAAAGTAAAATTGGTGATGAAAAGAATGAAGACGAAGAATATGCAGAAAATAATTGCTTTTGCTTGTGTTGCCTGGAGCCCTTTACCAATAGCAAATCAAAAGATAAGTGGGTTCAGAGCCTTGAATGCCAATATAATGGTATTTTCTATCCAACAAACAGTCTAAATACATAGATGTCACAACTTACCTTGGTATCTATCACGACTTACCTCTGTATTAGGAGAGTTGTGACACGGGGAGTAGTTTCTGCTTTTGTAGATTTTCTCAGATACCTTAATACTTTCAATAATTTTGATGATTGTTTTTAAACAGTATGAATTGAGCTACATTGACTCATACAGTTCATAGATGTAGAATGTTTTTTAACTGAGATATGTTGATTGAAGTGAAAATTGTCACAGCCCTCCTCGGTTTCCCCTACATTAACGAATTTATGCGGAGATAACACAAAGAGAACGAATATAACCAATGGAAATATGCCAAATGTTCAACAGTAAATTTGTCCAATTGATTTGCTTCAGAGTTAGGTACTTCAATGAGAATTAAGTTGCTCTGAAATTTGGAATTGTTTATTTCTGAAATTCCGCAGGATATTCTCCACATTTGGATACGTTGTGGAAAGTGTACGATTCTATCAAAATATGTTAATTAATTTATTTCATTATAATTTAATTAAGAAAAGTAGGATAGCTTCCCTATAATTTATAGATTACTCACAACAGAGCAAAATAGTGATTGGAGAATATCATTCTTCATTAATCACTAAAGTTAGCAAAAATATTCTGGAAAACACCTACGAAAAGTGTCTGGAGGATAGTTACTGCAAGACAAATTAAGAATTCTGCTTTGAACTGATTGGTCATCCTTCCGAAGTATTCGCTTTATTAGGCACCAGAAAGCTTTTATCTATTTAAAAAAGGACACAAATTTTGTTTAAAAAATCTGCTGTGACCACACACAGTATTCTCCAACCATAAATTTCATGGTCAGTTTCATCGCTGTTTCATAAATTTAGAGTGTCACATCAATTAATTGCATATTTCAAAACGTCAGCTGTCATTGTCAAAGTGACAGCTATTATTGTTAAAGTGACAGATGGCATTTTTATTTTAGAATAAGTATTTTTGGAAATGAAGAGTTTTTAGCGCATTTTTCCGAAAAAAGCGCTATTATATTCACTTTGGCTGGCTGGCTGGCGTGACGCTGAGATCTCGGCAACTATACTATTTACAGACTTGAAACTGGTACTAAATAAAAGCTGCTGTTTCGTAGGCTTGCACAAATTGCTTTAATTCAAGCTCAGTGATTGTGGAAAATTGAATTATTCAATTACTTGTTTCAAGTGAAACAATGTCCATAGATATCTATGACATTAGGGATATGGCAACTAAAATTTATTAAAGTAGATAAAAATTTAGTTACAACTTTCGCCGCGGGTGTCACTATTATTATGTACAGTTGTCAAATCGGTCCGGGATTCATTCAATGACTTGTTTGACGCGAATTTGAAGCTTATTAGAATGAATTATTATTATTGGATGAAAATTTGTTCACTTTTTGTGTATTTTTTTTTATATAGCTTTGATAAAGATCAAATTATTATTTTGAGCTACAGCACTTGACCTCCTGTCAGTCAATAACTAAACAATGAAGATTAAAAGGTATTTTTGAGTTTGTACATGTATAAATTATGTACCTATTAAATAGTCAACTTGAAACTAGTACTAAATGGAAGCTGCTGTTCCGTAAGTTTGCCCAAACTGCTTGATTTCAAGCTCAGTAATTGTAAGAGATGGTAATTTGCGAAATCTCTGAAGTAACAAGCATTCATGAGCTATCAAAAATGCGCTTCCATCATCTAGATGATTCTTCCATTTTTTTTTAGATTTTCGGTAGGATAGCTTACAGTTTTGACATTAAATCGCCGGAAGTGTAATTTTAAGATGGTAACGTGGACTCCACTTATTATTTATTTCATATTTCCACAAAGCTAGTTACCCCGAAAGCTTTGAATTGGTACCAAACTGGACATTGTAGCAGAATCTAGTTTACATTGAGAATTTTTGAGGATCCAGGGAACTGTTTTATTATAATTGTTGTTTTGATATTTTTGACGTTATATATATTTTTCCACGTAATCGTTGTTGGTAATTGTAATTTTCTGTAGCAATAAATATTTCTAAATAAATATTATTCTTTACCCGCGAGAGAACGTTTAAAACATCAATCAAATAATTTGTAATAAAAACAATTGACAATAGCTTAAATATTTTTTTCGATACTTCTACCAGAATTATTCTTGTAGGAGCTTTAATTTGATACCAAACACGACAGAACCAAATTATTTATTATGAAAAAACAATTGACGAACGTTTGCATGTGATGTTCAAGTATAAGAAATAATAATTCTTATTTCACGTAATGTTCTCATTACATAATGAATTTTTTCAATGATTCAAATAATAAATAACAAATGGACCGCTGATAATTTTGGAAAATGTCTCAGGAGAATGTTGCTCCAAATTATTCGAAGATCAATTTAGGTTATTTTATATTTTATAAATGCTACCGTTTATAAAATAAAGGCAAAGAACTAAAATGTTCCAGCAATAAAATTTTGGTATAACTGGTTAAAAAAAACCTAATTTTTAGATAGAAAACCGGATAATAAAATTTCAGTCGAAAATTCGTACGCGTTCTCAAGTTATCGTGCTTTCAAACCGACTTTTCTCAAAATTTTGTTTTCCAGATTCAGTAATAAAACGTGAAGATTCATCAAAATATCGAACTGTTAAAGAATCGCGATTACAATACTTTCCCTATTATATTAGGTCGGGGAAGTAAAAAAAAAGTGATAAGTGTTATCAAAGTTTGGTTTGTAGGCCAAGATAAAGATTTATGTTCGTAGGGTTGTACCAAGAAGTGTGAAGAGTTGGAAAGAGGTTAAGTGGAATAATCAGGTTTTGTTTTTCTAATCTGCTTGTTCTTGTTGTGGTCAATATCCACTGGTATTTCTGCAAACATTTTTTTAGTACAGTATTTGCCTCTCAGGTGAGGATAAATTTTTCCTTCAGCGTTTTGCAACCTTCGAACTTTGCCTTTTGACTTAAAATTGCACTTCGGACAGAATCATATACTACTTTTTTATCAGTCCATTCTAAATTGAATCATTAAAAGTGAGTGATAATCCATGTTACCAAAACAGTACAGGAAAAAGATTAACGATAATTATTGAATTATCATTATGACATTTAATCTGACAACAATCTGAAATAATCATAGAGATTAAAAAGAACTGGAAACATATTTTTGCTACAGACGTCAAAAAATGATGATTTGTACATCAATATTAGTTAGCAAAATGTCGCATTGGAGTTGTTTATCGTAACAATGTACATAATGAACAACTCCACTAAATTTTGTATTTTAATATGATTTTAATAAATTGACGTCTGTAGAAAAAATGTTGTATGCAATTCGTGCTGGAAATTTTTTCGGTGCTTTTGAATGATTTGTGACTCGGCTACTGCCATTCTCAAGCACCAAAGTATGATTTCGAGCACTAGATACATAAATAACTATTAGGTATCTTGTTTCAATTTTTCCAAGAGTAATTTAATTCCAATAAATACCATTTAAAATTCAAGTGTCCATTTTACTGATTAAATTCAATTTTTTTATAGACATCAAATTTAAATGTAATCAATTATTGTTAAATTCATTGAGATATATTATCTTCTTACCTATTCAAATTTATCTCAATAAATTCAAGTTCTATAACTCCAGTTTTTATTTGAATGGCCCAGCTGTATAATTTTGAACACAAATATAATTTAAAAGTCAAATTATTTTAACAGTTTTTCTGACTTATTATTCGCATTAAAATTTTGATTGTCACTGTTTTACAATAACCAAACAAATGAAGATCAGTTTGACACCAACACATGAAATTTGCAACAAAAAATCTGCAAAATTCATTGACTCCAAAACTCAAAATGCAAATATCTTTCATTATATATGCAAAGCGGCATACATGTCCCATTTGTGAACAAAGACATATAAATATAGTGTAATCATTTTAAGTATAGAGCGGCACAAGTATTTCACAGAACCAAGAAGTGAAGATCTGCATTATTAAAAATTGGAATGGTGCTGCACTCGTTCGGCACAAGCTGATTTTTACAGTATTGCAATTGTAAGAGAAATAAGTCATTTTCTTCATTGAGAAAGAATAATAATTTATGATTTACTAAGAGAGGTTTCTGAAGTATAATTTTTTATTGTTTTTATTCTATTTTATTATTTGATAGAGCATAAAAAAATTCAGAAGTATTAATGGAAATACGTTTCGAGAAAGCCTCGAGAAATCAATTTTTTCAATTAGAAAACTTCCTGACGTGCGAAAACCTATTTTATCAACCAAAGCTAAAGATCCAATTCGTAGCTATATTTCCTTTCCATGCGCATTTATGTGAAATTTGAAGACTTTCAAAATGTTTCGGAATAACATTCAAAAAATATAAATAGTGTAACGTGCGAGAGTGTGGAGGCTCATAAAAGTGGAATAGGCTTGGACTTGACCGCGCCGGGGCGGAGCCTTTCGTCCTCCCTGCATCGCGCCGCACCGCAACACATCACCCCTCCCGATGGAAGTCTCTAGCAATATTCTAGAAATATGGTAGAACTTTAGAGAAATGGATATTTCTATATATAAAGGCAAGCAAACGACTTGAGTGGAATAGTGTAATGGTGAAGCTAGAGCAGTGAATATCAAACAGTGAAGTGATCAGTGGATATAAATAGTTGAATATGAATACCTGCGACTTTGTTTAAGTTAGTAATCAGTGATAAATAAATAATATAGTGTTGTTACTGATATTCAGAAGAATAAAACTTTTATTTCGTTTTAAATTGATTAATAGTGACTCTTATTTAACTACAAACTATTTCTTAAAGTAATAAACAATAGCATCTATTTCAACTTTTCCAATACACTCTTATTAATTTATAAGTACATCAATTGATAATGCAACAATATTTTTTATGAATAGGATCAAATCTTCTAGGAATTTGTACACGTTTGAAGCCCTCTGTTTAAAAGACGCAAAAGGCTTTCGCATGTCATCAAGAAATCATGTAAATATTGAAACATCTTTTTATTTTCATTTTCATTATAGCATTTTTCTATGATGTAGTTTGAATACTTGTATGTAAAAGACTTTCTAGTATATGGGAAAAGATAAAGGACCAACGATGACGTTCAAAATAACTTTAGTTTTTATTCAAATGGTGGGTCTCATTTTCCTGTAAATTATGGAATGATTTTGATTTCATCCATTTTATTTATTCATTTACGGACGGTTGCCAAATGCTTCATACCAGGTATGAATTTCTCATCGCATCTGCGCCAATGCTTAAAACCAAATAAGAATGACTAACTGCACCAAAGGACTCTCAGTAAACGCAGAACATATACCGTAAAGGTTTCTCTCCATCTCAATTCTAATCCACAAACCAATTGAATTTTCATTGACGCTTTTTTCATCACGTATTCTCATACCAGTATTTTTTTTAGTGAGATTTATTTTTATTTATTGATTATTATGCAATGACCACAATAACAACAACAATAAAAAATATCAGAAAGATATAAGAGAACTAATCAAATGCACCATGAAACCTGATATGAATAACGTAGAGAAAATGTGAAGCGCTTTTGAATCAATATTAGTGGAGGCAAAAGCTCATGCGGAACGCAACCAGAAGCAAACACAATAAAAAGCAATAACATTAGTGGAATGAACATAAGGAAGAAGTTAAAAGATAAAATCAAAAATGAAAGAAATATCTAAACTTAAAAAAGTTAGGGGATTGCAAATTTGCAAAGATTACAAAATACAGACGAAAACAACGAAAGAACTGATCAAGAAATCTAATCTACAAAACACTAAAAAGCCACAGAAAAAAGGAACAAACAACATTGAAACAGCTACAAGATAAAAATGGAAAGATTATAAATGATGACATCGAAAAATGCAAAGATAGAAAGAGCATTTTCAAAAACTATTAGAAGAAAACTATAGTTGTAACCGAGATGCAGAAAACAAAGATATAAAAGAAAATACAATAGTGAATGAAGAGTGAGAAAATATATCAGAAGAAGAGATGGAAGCTTTGTTGAAGAAAATGAATTAGAGACTTAATTTGGAGAATAGGAACAATACTGCTGCTACGATATATTAAACAGTATTAGAAAATAATCTAAGACGAACAACAGATGCATCAATGGAGAAAGCCCAGAGTGGATTCAGGAAAGGTTACTCTACACAAGAACTCATATTCGTTAAGAAAATTCATAGAAAAAACAATGAAACAAGACAATGGAGAAAGCCCATAGCATTTATAGATCTGGAAAAGGTCTTCGATAGAGTACCGCGGAAAAAAGATGTGAAAAATACTGGAAGAAAAAAATGTGAACAAACAACTACTGAAAGCAACATAAAGTGTACACAAAACAAATTCCAACTGTATAAGAGCAAGAAACAAGTGCTCGGAGGAATTCACAACCACGCAAGGACTAAGAAAAAGAGGAGCACTAAGCCCATTACTTTTCTTCATTTTCTTGGACAGTATTATGAAGAGAGTGAAGAATAAAACAAAGAAACTGTACATATAGGACACCATAATCTAATTAGAACGACTACCTCAGAATGAGCCTTCGCAGATGATCTTGCAATACTTGCTGAAAATGAAGAAGATTTTCAACACAATATTAATATATGGGAAGAGGAATTAAGCAAACACAACATGACTATAAATATGGAAAAACAAAATCATGGTAATTTCAAGATAAGATACAATAGTAGAAATAAAAATAAATGGAAGAGAAATAGAACAA
This sequence comes from Dromius quadrimaculatus, assembly GCA_963989225.1. Lineage (NCBI taxonomy): Eukaryota > Metazoa > Arthropoda > Insecta > Coleoptera > Carabidae > Dromius > Dromius quadrimaculatus. Next base: position 9,419,813 of record OZ022325.1, on the reverse strand, counting down.
GTAGAAGCATTCACATATTTAGGCTTAGCACTAAACAGCAGAGGTCATACAGAGAACGAGATAAATAACAGAATATTGGCAGCTAATAGAAGTTATCGCGCATCAAATAAAGTCATTCTGAATAGCAGGCAAGTACCAAAGAAAACAAAAATGATACTATATAAATCAATTTATGGACCAATATCAATATACGGAAGCGAAACATGGACAACTAATCAAAAAACAAAAATCAAGATACAAGCAGCAGAAATGAGATATTCAAGAAAAGTAGAAGGAGTTACAAGACTAGATAGAATAAGAAATGTGCATATCAGAGCAACTCAAACAAAAAGGTTGTGGAATACCAGAGAAGCAAACATGAACAGGAGAGGAAGGTCTCAAAAAACATGGGAAAAGAATATAGAAGAAATACTAAACAAAAACAACGTCACTTGGCAGGAAGAGAGGAAAATAGCAAAGAATAGAAAGGAATGGGAAGAATTAATAAATAGATTGAAATAACAAAGACTGATTAAACACAATCTAGACATCCGAAAGGGTATTAAGAGATATAAAAAGATTATATTATGCATGACTTGATGTGAATGTAAAATTCGATGTTCTATTATAGTTTAGTTTTTTTGTCAACTATATTCTTCCTTATATTCCATGGATGAAGTATCTGATGTTCTGTTTTCATATTGCTATACCTACTGAAATATTTCACATTGTTTTTGACTTTTTAGCGCATTTTCTGGAAAAAGCGCTATTATATTCACTTTGGCTTTCTGGCTGGCTGGCTGGCTGGCGTGACGCTGAGTTCTCAGCAACTATACTATTTACAGACTTGAAACTGGTACTAAATAAAAGCTGCTATTTCGTAGGTTTGCACAAATTGTTTTAATTCAAGCTCAGGGATTGTGGAAGATCAAACTATTCAATTACTTGTTTCAAGTGAAACAATGTCCATAGATACATATGACATTAGGGATATGGCAACTAAAATTTATCAAAGTAGATGAAAATTTAGTTACAACTTTCGCCGCGGTTGTCTCTTTTATTATGAACAGTTGTCAAATCTGTCCGGTCTTCATTCCATGACTTGTTTGACGCGAATTTGAAGCTTATTAGAATGAATTATTATTATTGGATGAAAATTTGCTTACTTTTGGTGTATTTCTTTTATATAGCTTTGATGAAGATCAAATTATCATATTAAGGTACAGCAATAGACCTCCCGTCAGTCAATAACTAAACAATGAAGATTAAAAGGTATTTTTGAGTTTGTACATCCATGAACTATGTACCTATCAAATCAACTTGAAACTAGTACTAAATGGAAGCTGCTGTTCCGTAAGTTTGCCCAAACTGCTTGATGTCAAGCTCAGTAATTGTGAGAGATAGTAATTTAAGAAATCTCTAAAGTAACAAGCATTCATGAGCTGTCAAAAATGCGCATTCATCATCTAGATGATTCTTCCATTTTTTTAGAAAAAGCGCTATTATATTCACTTTGGCTGTCTGACTGGCTGGCTGGCTGGCTGGCTGGCGTGACGCTGAGTTCTCAGCAACTATACTATTTACAGACTTGAAACTGGTACTAAATAAAAGCTGCTATTTCGTATGCTCGCACAAATTGCTTCAATTCAAGCTCAGTGATTGTGGAAGATTGAATTATTCAATTACTTGTTTCAAGTAAAACAATGCCCATAGATATATATGACATTAGGGATATGGCAACTGAAATTTATTGAAGTAGATAAAAATTCAATTACAACTTTCGCCACGGGTGTCACTATTATTATGTACAGTTGTCAAATCTGTCCGGGATTTATTCAATGACTTGTTTGACGCGAATTTGAAGCTTATTAGAATGAATTATTATTATTGGATGAAAATTTGTTTACTTTTGGTGTATTTCTTTTATATAGATTTGATAAAGATCAAATTATCATTTTATGGTACAGCACTTGACCTCCCATCAGTCAATAACCAAACAATGAAGATTAAAAGGTATTTTTGAGTTTGTACATGCATAAATTATGTACCTATCAAATAGTCAACTTGAAACTAGTACTAAATGGAAGCTGCTGTTTCGTAAGTTTGCCCAAACTGCTTGATTTCAAGCTCAGTAATTGTGAGAGATGGTAATTTGCGAAATCTCTGAAGCAACAAGCATTCATGAGCTGTCAAAAATGCGCTTTCAATATCTAGTTCTAGATGATTCTTCCATTTTTTTAAATAGATATACTAAAATTTTTTACTTGCTATGAATATTTTTTTGATGTGTGGTGTACTTACATACATGTTTTGCTGTTTTTTTTTTCTAAATTTATTGCAAATACTCTTGTAACACATAAGTGAGTATAAATATAATTCATTATAATTTGTTTTCATCAAGTAAAGTGAAACTTAAATCTAAACATTATTGAAACTTAATACAGTTATTTCTTGAACTCATCGTATTTGCCTTAGAAGTACCTGCTTGGCGGTCAAGCGCAGGGTACTGATTTGATGCAAATGAACATATTTTTGGGTGAGATTAAATTTTGACACTGGCGCAGATAGCATCCGAAATCATTTATGCACGTATAAATAAGAAAAGAACCAGTGAAAAAAATTGAATTAATGTCATTTGGAGCCTCTCGTTGTTTTGAATAGTTTTAATAAGATTATGTTCACTTTTTGCGCTATCTTTAGTACTAACAGTACATAATTTTCCTCCTTTATCAATGGAATTTGTAATTGACTTTTCCAATCTCTGAAAAAGTATGCTATTTGATTATTTTTGTTTTCAACTAAGAATGTCTAAAATGTACGTGGCCTATTATCTTGGCAATTGGGAATTTTAAACGATTTTTTAACGATGTAAGGTAGAAGTAATAAAAAGAAAAAAACACGAGTTTTATAGTTTCTTATTAACGAATTGGTAATCTTAAGTACAATGGTGTTTATTTAATGGCCCTCATTCAAGCACTAACTAAAGTTTAACTCAATGTACAAGGTAAACGCGTGTTAAACCTTTAAAAATGGAACACGTGATGGTATGTTCACAGAGATCAATTCCATTACTCGATTTGATGCACGTGAAGAGATCGTAATCAAATTATCGAAATTTCAACTGTAGTTAATAGCTTTTTGCAATACTGCAAAAATCCCATAAGATCGTAAATCAATTTGTATTATGATTACGAATATTGAAGTAATTTTGTTTAAATTAGTATTCATAGTTCGGTGCAAGTATGCTGGCTCTATAATTCGAATGTCATGGGGTCGAATCTCAGATTCCGAATAAAAGACAGTAGGACTTTGTGGCGTACTCTCAACAAAAACAGAGAATATCCGCACTTTGACGGCTTGGGGAATATCAAACCAGACTATAAAAGTGTATAATAGCTTCTAAGCGGTATAAATGAAACCTAATTAAATTAGCCACCTGGATCCAGTTTAAATTAATGTTGCCTATTGAAAACAATTACCATTCGGACAAATAGTTGTACGCTAACCATATCAGAATTTTAAATGAAACAAACAAAATTTCAAGGCCTTTTAAATGCTCCAGAAATGCATAAGCAATAAATCTCTACTGCTAACAAAAAAAATATATTGTAAACAATTCTCTATTAGTCATGCAACAAAGAAAATGTTTTACTTTAACTGAACACGTGGTTGTTTATCGTCTTTTGTTATCAGTTGTAAAACATAGCATCGAAGTTTGCTTTTAGATCGAAGCGGGAATTGGAAACATAAGAATAGCGAAAACAATTGACTGCGAATGTAGATAACTAGGCTTTTATTACAAGCGTACGTGTCTAGTTACATGTATGCAAAAACAAAGGAAAGAAATTTAGCATAAGACCTCTCAACTTTTACACCACTCTGTTTTGGTTTTCATGTATCTGTTCTAGTTTATCTATTGATATAAACATTCTAAAACTATTTTCAGTGTAATAGGGTATATGCATGGAACTTAAATTTGGTTCAAATATTTTTATTCCGATTTTTTATTGGCCGAACATTTGTACTAAATCATTATTTTGATAATTAATATCGTTCCAATTGCCCAAAATTAATAAATAAAAGTGCAAATTTAGCGAGGAAAATTTAAAGTTCTAAAACGCAATACCATTGGTTAAAGCGAAATGTGACGTCAAATACTATGCCAACAAGTGCGCACTGCTTACATTTGTATAGCATTGCAGGCTTTTGTGCAGAAAACATAGTAATAACGTGTGTGTTGTAAATTCATTTATTGTTCAAGTGTAATTTTAGCATCCCAGTGAGATTATAAATCATTTAAGACAGTGGTTTTGAAAAAGCACAATCGGATAATCTGTCAAGAATAGATCCATTCATGATGTCATCTTATTTTCTTTCAAATCCAAATTTTACGTCCGCTGAAGTAAAAAGAGTGAACACTGCAAAGTAATTATTCAATAATAACACATTATGTACGCTATTTTAATCCGAAATATGATGAGCAGTAAATATAGCCTATAATCTTTGTTTATTCGAAAACGAGCAAATGTTAAACGAAGCCGCATACATACACTGAATTTTATTGCTAAAACTAATCACATATGATGTTATTCATGATCTGTCAAGTTTATTATGACACTTCATCTCTTCTGATAACCTTACATCATTTCTTACATATTTTAAAACCTGTCTGGACTGGGAAAAATACGTTATCAGGTACATTTCTGATAGTATTTTGCATTCAGGCACAATGCAATACTTCTAAACTGACTTTTGACCTTTTTTAATGCTGAAATAAGTTGAGAACGAAAACACCTGCAGTAAATAATGGACTGTAATGTCACTGGTCATGTTATTTAACGTCATCCATAGAGCGCGCGAAAATGGTGGCGTTTAAACAGCTCAAAATTATTCTCAATTTTTTTAAACTTGATTATAGCACTTTTAAACATAATTTATATTTTTTATTATGTTATAACGATGTAAACAGTGAATTAAGAATATAAAATAAATACATGAATATACCCTATTTACTTCAGGGTAAAAATTGAATTAGGAATTACAGTTTAAATTTCAGATTAACTTAACGATTATTTTAAAGAGTAAAATAAGTTCAAAAATTGCTATTAAGGACATTGGTCTCAGTGCCAGATTGAGATATTCTGAGACCCCTAGGCACATTATTTAATGGAGCCTCTGAGGTGGTGTCAATGTAAGAAATGCTTGGAAAAATACCTAAATTCGAGGGTTTCTAGTGTAGTGTGCCTAATGTTATAATCCGGCACTGATTGGTTTATCGGAGAATTAATTTTTTTGGAAAAAATTGGTTGACTTCATAGAATAGATTGGCAGTAGAGTAAAAAAAAAGTATAGGTAAAAAAGTTGAATGATTAAAGAAGATATATATAATGAAAATGGAACGTTACTGCTTATTTTATGAAGAAAAAAGTTCTATATCTGTATTCAATTTTAATATCAGTCAACGTTGATCAAGTAAATAATTCAAAATGTTATTGAAGTCACGAATGATTGAAATTTATTTAATTAATCATTAAAAATGCTGGATACATTTCATGTGTAGTGTATTCTCGGAGCCCAGCATTTGCAGAAGCCTATCGTCCCAAATATTCTGCTTCTATCACGCTCTATCTCCTTAAATACACAAAAAAAAACTAGACGTTGAACCAAATTGGACTATAGCATAGTTCAATAATAATCTGAATTGATGGATTGATCTATCGTCCACCAATTCTTGCGTTGGGTCGTTTGCGAAAATGGACGGTGTTTCGATGTCCATACAATATTGCCGTAAACATTTTTGATCGATCATCAGTCCTTTTGTGATCAATCAAATCGATCAAGTCGGTCCTAAGCAATAGATTAGAAAACCATCAACTTTCTAGATTGCACAGCCTTAGTACTAAAAAATATTTTACGCACAACTGATACAAAATTGTTTGTTTACAACTTAGTTACCATGGTGGTAACTTCTACTTTACGCCCATCGGGCGGTAAAAAAATTTACAGCCCGTTGGGCTGTAAACTAGAGAATTGGCCACCAGTATTATTATTAAAATAAGAAAACTACCAACAGAATTTTGTTGACATATAAACAAAATCAATTGTTTAACACATGACATGTTTTTTGTTACCATACGCCACCTTATAATTTTGAAGTAATAAATATTTTTGCGTGTTCTCAAAAACTAATTACTTACGAGAAATTCACAAGTAAATTTTATCACAGTTGTGCGTAAAACGTTGTACGTGCCTCGGCCTGAAAGACAATTTACACCCTTGGACGAATTAAGGCCCTCGCTACGCTTCGGGCCTCAAACTTTGTCCGCGGGTGTAAACTTAATCTTTCAGCCCTCTATACGTAAATAACTATTGTTGTGAATATTATCCTGGAGTATCCAAAACAATATTCAATCAAACATTTTTCTTGTCGAAGATGAAGATTTAGAAATCGGTAATTTGTTATTGTAAGAAAATAGAGCAATCTGCAAAATTATTGTAAAAACAACAAATAATCCTGAGTACTGTTATCCGCATTTCAAACACAAATACAATCTAAAAATAATTTGAAGGCTGGTGGTACTTTTCACTTATACTTGACGTAAACAATTATATTAATAAATAGAAAAGAGAATCTTCAAGACTTTGTTTCCATAACGACAAAATAAACATTAAAGAGGAGAGCACAAACATTTTAAGTTCCTGATAATCGCACTCAGCAAGGGGTAGGAATTTTAATCTCAAAATTTACTTTCTACCCTATATCAGATTGAAATATTTAGGACCGATATTAGCATCATTATGCGACAGTCAAAGTCTAGAGATTAATAATTGCTGTAATTACCTACATACTATGTTATTATCTTGTAGATAATGTTATCCGATGGGAAAAATAGGTCTCGAACAAATGAAATTTCTTATTTGTATAGGTCCATCCTGTGAGTTTCATCAAATAATTATTACAAAATAGCTCCCCTATTATTATTGAAGAAGTGTAAAACTCGCTGTGGTTGCACAGTACTTTCCCGACCATAAATTTCATGGCCAGTTTCATCGCTGTTTCAGAAATTTAGAGTGTCGCTTCAATAAATTGCATATTTCAAAATGAAAGCTATTCAGTTTCGACATTTGATCACCGGAAGTATAATTTGAAGATGATAACGAGGAATCCAGTACTTGATTATTTATTTTTGAAATTTACCAAGCTTATCCCCCCGAGAACCTAAACTTGATACGAAAATAGATAACATTTAAATGATTTGCGAAAGAAACAATTGACAATCGTTTGAATATTCTCTCTGACATTTCTACTAGAATTATCTCTATCAGAGCTTTAAATTGATACCAAACTCAATAGAGCCAAATTACTTATATTAATAAGACTATTGACGAACGTTTGCATGTGATGTCAAAATATGAGTGATTATAATTCCACATTATGATTCCCATTATTTCTTTGGTTCAGAAAAATCTAACGAATTTGATAATAACAAACTGACCGCTGATAGTTTTGAATCATGTTTCAGCTGGATGTTGTGCCATATCATTTGTGGATCAACTTTAGTTATTCCATATTTTATGATAAATACTACCTTTCATAAAATAAACGCAAGAAACTAAAAAGTTCCATCCATAAAGTTTTGGTACCACTGGTTGAGAAAAGCTCATCTTCGAACTTGAATCTAGCTTTTTGATGAAAATCTTAAATATAAAATTTCAGTCGAAAATTTGTATGTGTTCTCAAGTAAGCGTGCTTCCAGACAGACCAAGTTTTAAAATATATATTTCTCGGGTTTAGTAGGGTCTAAAACGTGAAAAGTCATCAAAATCTTGAACTATCAAAAAATCACAATTGCAATACTTCTATTATATTCTAAGTCGGGGAAGTAAAAATCAGACAGAACTAAAGGGCACAGGAATAAAAAAACAACTAATCCAAAAGGAAAATATTTTTTCAGCCAGTGTAATCTTAATAAATAGTATTTTTAGGTTATCATAACAAAATAGGTGCTTCTATGGACCCTTTCACAATCGTAAAATTCTACTTTTTCACACACATCCATATCAAATGTTACTTTTTTTTACACATTTGTAGAATTTCACCTACTTATATAGGCAGTTTAATGATTTGAAATGCATATTTTATTTTTCTGTCAACCCCTATAGTTCTTTAAATCTAGAAATGAATACGCATTTTTCCACAAATATCAACTTGACAGATGATAATTGAATAAAATAATTTCAACGTTAACTATGATCTACAATTGAGATCTTAGAATAGTATATTATGCTACAAGGATCGAACGACTGTCATTTTTGTCCAGGATAAATTTTGCTGCATTCGGTGAAGACGAGGGCAAAGCTCGAGGCAGAGGCGAGGGCAAACTTCGAGGCGAAGACGAGGTCAAAGCCCAAGGCGTAGCTCCGTGCAGCCAAATTCTTCCGTGATAATAATGACAGTTGTTCAGTGTCAGTGTTGCATACGATACTTTTTGTAACAAGTACACCAAAATTCTCCCATTACTAAGCTTTTCAAATAAATTTGGATATATCGAAACTATCTTATCGATTTGACAAACAGATTTTTGCAAATGCAATCACAAAACTGTAAACTAACACAATGAAACATAACTTACATGATTTATTTTATTGATTGATATTTTTCACATTTTCTGTGCTATCCTGTTCACAATAAATGCACATACTATAACGAACACATCCAATAATACAAATTTCTTTCGAATATCAATTTGACATATATCAATGAAATAAAAAAAAATCCAACAGCATCCATGATCCATGACCTACAATTTCATTTTTACCCAGCGGACATGGATATCCATTAATTCCCAGTCAACAGAGAATTCATGAAAATTGTTACCATGGTTTGGAATTGAGAACTTTCGAAGCAGAAGTCAGCTCAGTAATAGGGTACTTTCGGTATACGTGTTACACAAATTTCAATTCTATTGTGATTATTGCCTAGCAAACTTTGTGTCCATTTCAGCAAAAAGTGCTGTTTTGGTCCTACCGGAAACAACAGATTCGATTAAATAAAATTACCCCTACGGCCTTGATATACAAATTATTATTTAGGCTGTATCCGAGTAGGGCATTGTACCTGAGATAATCCCTTACAACCGAAAGGGTAGGCATAATAAGCTCTTCTAGTTGGGCATTTCTCTACCTGTATTTTTCTGTATATACGAAGAGAGTTCGAACTGCTTTTATTTGTATTCCATCAAATTTCAATTATCATATGAGACTCTAAAGTTATGATACTATTAATTTCTTTCAAACACCAAACGAATCAGCTTGGATGGTTTTTCGGTAAGATCGGAGACTGCTTTTCTTTCGACAATATTACTTAGCGCCTGCCGTTAAATGTTTAATTCTTCTTTGTGATTATGAACCAAAAGTCACTGTTTATTATTTTAAACTCGCGATTTGGATACTTTAGCGGTACATTGATAATTGTTATTTGTACAACTTCATTTCATTCTGTCGTTTGTTGTCGAAGGTACGCAAAATGTAAAATTGTCAATAACTAGCAATTCCTTTTCCTTTTCACTAACTATTCGACTTATTTCCATGATCACTGAATATTATATGATTGATGAAACGCAAATATTATAGTTCCTTCACTTTCATTTGTTGATGAAAACAAAGCTACCAATTTGAATGCAATTTTTTCTAGAACTTTTAAACTCTTGAAGCTATACGTACAATTAGGAAAATGACCAAAAAATACATAGTATTAGAAGTAGGCGAAGCTAAAAACTATATGTTATGGAAAATGTAGAATGTATAAATATTTTGCAAACATTATAATCATACAGTTATGGAGGCCGATAGGTACTTGACACAGGTAAATCCGATATCTGCATTGTAAGGGATTAAAATGCCCAACTGGAATACTCAGATTAAGGTACCCTTTACCGAATGCCCAACTAGACTGCAGCGATTATTTAAGAACCTTTCTGTCTTTTGTACTCACTATTTCTGAAACAGTCTTCGTATTGGATATTTGTTGAGGCCAATGATATTTTTTATTATGTAGAAAGCCTTTGTATTTATTCTTATACAGGGAAAAGTGAGCTTTCCAACTTCCAAGGTTATAAAAGAAGTAAATATTTGTGAGCATTAATTTTTGAACCTGATATTGACAAAGAAGCTATTTTGATCGAATTATTCGATGCTCCTCAGAGTACGTTTGCGTACATTTTGATGCATTAATTTTTGAAATGAAAACTTATATAGGCATGCTGCGTTTTTTGAATGAGTAAAATCTTATTGGTTCGCGTTACCGACATGCTTCTGGCACGTGCGTTGAGCAGCGAGGCCGTATCTTTTAATTCTTATTTTTCAGCGAGTACTTACTGTGTTGACAGTTCAGTCTCGAGAATATTCTTGTTGATTTTATCGAATATGTTTCATGTATGTGAATTTTAACAATTGTTCAGCGTATTATATTTAGGAGCAAAGTATTTGTGATGCATTTGAAGCATGACCAAAATTATTTTCAAAGAAATTTTTTTGGAATTCTCTATGTGAACTGAAATTTAGTTGGATAGAAGATATAAAAAGATAAAAAGCACTGTTATATCATAGTATTAATTAAATTTTCACCTCTGTCGATAGTCTCCGATGACTATAATTTTTTTATTTGTTCTAGTTTTGTTCGTATATTCAAGCAGACGATACCTCGACAGATTCAATACAGAAACTTGAATCCGTGATTGTTTTATTAAAATTCAAATAATTGGATGTTTTTTTTTTAAAAAAAAAAGTAAACGTGAATCGTCATTTTACTTCAAAATTATTCATGAAGACATGATTATCATAATTTGCCCCTTTTCATCTTTATTTCACAAAGTTTAAAGAAGTTTTTCCACGATAAATACAAGTGTAATTATAAATTCATACAGTTAAAACTGATTCTCACCAAAATACGCTTCTATCTGATATACATCCTTTATTGAGGTTTGTATTGGGTCAAATATGATGAAATTGATTTGATTCATTCCAATGTTTTAAATAAATCTTGAATATAATGTAGGTATTAAATTATAGGGATTCAGTCAATGGTTTCTATATTTCTTTTAACTCTACAGTTTCGGCCCATCTGGACCATCTTCAGAGGTGAAAAGAATTTGTGAGCTTACAATTGAACAGCATGTGTTCGATAAAAATATAAAAACATATCAAGTTTATTTCAATAAAAACTAAATAGTTTTTCTCAAGTCTAAAAATTTTGGACGACCGACCGCTATGGAGGTCCAGGGCTGAGTCCAAATGAAGAAATATTAAAACATTTGTTTAAATTCCCATAATTTAAAAGCTTCGTTCAAAGTACCAACCAGAAACAACTACCACTTAAATAGAATATTTTCTAAGTTGCTGATCTAGCTTTTGAACTATTTCGAAAAATCGCCTAAAAAGGAGGGCTTTCAATCTTGAACCATATTTTTTCGACGTATTAGCACTTTTTGAGAGTCCGCATTATTTTTTACTGTAAGCTAAGCTCAAAAAGCTATAAGAATCAAATATGACATTTGGCTTTCCAAGAATTTCTCACTTTTTGAAGACAATTTGACTGGTGTGTATGAATTATTGTCCAACGTTATTCAATGCATTTTACATCTTTTCTTAATTATTTCCTATTTGTAACCATTCATTTTGTAAAGTCTATAAAAAACACTCTAAAAATCGTAATATGGAATGGATTTGACACATTTTATTTTAGTCTTTTCAACGGTAATATACCGATAGAGAGGTGTATTATCGATATACCGAAGAATTTCACGAAAATACTTTTTGTCTTGGGTAATTTTTTACGAGACAAATTTGGGGATTTATAATCTGATAATATCCGAGAGCTTTAGCTCGGAGGATATTACCGTTGATTATAAATCTCCAAATTTGCCGAGTGAAAAATTACCCAAGACAAAAACTATTTGAGTTAAATTCAAGGTATATGCGATAATACACCGAATCTTGAGGTGTATTTGCAAGGATTATTTCACAAACCATAAAATTTATTGATTGTTATATTTTTTATTATTTTTTAAAAAGCTACTGTGGTATATCGAGTTAGGAGAAATTATAATCGCGATATACCTCGTTACCATGCAAAATCCCTTAATTTCGTTGGCTGTTGCTAAGGTGTGTGATATAATCATCTATAATCTTTTTAAAAGCGTATGAAAATCCCATGTGATAAATTCCATACTCCAATAATTAAACACTACTATATAAGCAAAAATACGGTTAAGAACTGAATTTTTTCTTCATGCGCGATGATTAATTAATAAGAAAACTGATCATAATAACCGTAATAAATTTTCTTGCAGTTCATGAGATGAATAATTTGATAGATAGCCTCGATATGCATACTATAATACATAATTGAGTATAAAAGCTAGAAAAGTTCATTACATCCTCTAGTTCTAATAAATTAATAAACACAGATCAAACATTTACATCGTAATAAGAACAATAAAAACAATAAAAAAAGCTTTTAAAAAATTACATCATACAAATTTACTTTTCTTAAACGTGTTTAAACATTGCTACCCGAAACCTTTACTGTTTACTTTTTCGAATTTCTCATAACTACAAGTGATTGTCCTGTCAAACAAACGAATAAATATTATTTTGATAATTCTGGATTCCAAGTACGTGCATTGAACTCTAAAAAATAAAACAATACTCAGTGAACTCGGACATTAAACAACACACATATGGGAATCTTTTTGTATGTGTTAGTGAGACAAGGTATGCATTTTATGTCAGCATCAAGACGAAAGATAAAATGTTTTAACATTCCGAACAAATGAAAATCGTGCTTGTTTATCTTTAATATAGCAGAAGATACAATTTAACATCCTTAAAAGGTTTTTTCTGAGTTGTAGATTCAAAGATTGAAAATCGTTGGAATAATTTTGATTTTAGGAGGTTTTTAGTTCAGATCCTCATTACAAAATATTCTTCAAGTTCAATTCGAGTATTCATATATTTTAATCTCTTTTATTCTATTCGTACTTAGTTATGGAAAGTATATTTGCTAATATAATATTTATTTTATTTATGTAGACATTCCGACGACCAACTAATAAAGATAAAATTTATCTTTTATTTTATCAGCAGAGGTACTATATTTAGTTGTAATGAACTTATGGGTTTTTTTTTTGTTTCGAATTTTATTATCGATAAGGAAGTAATTGAATTTATCGATAATTTCTTGCTTTTATGTACTTTACTGCATGCTTCAAAAGTTTATTAGTGTACAATAATAATTATTTTATAACAGTATTTGAATGTTATTCGTGATTTGATATAGCGAAGTGGATCATTGAGATTTGAAGGTCTCGTAAGATCAGAATTATAAGAGCTGATTTTTGTCTTTTGTTCCAGTTGTTTAATGATTTTAGACCCTAGTTGCGACGCTGTGTACAGTTATGAAGGTCTCAATATAAGGAATCGTTATAAAAATTCAGCATTGATCCAATCTTTATGGCTTCAGAAGTGTTCTTCTTCAAAGATTAGGTACTTAGAACTAATTGAAATCCGGCTCTGCTAACGCTATTGCGTATCAGTTCTAACAAGAGGACAGTGACATTAACCATTAAAACCTGGACTAAATTTACCACAATTTTTATGCACTTAACTACATCTTCGTTACGTTTAAGCCCATATGTTCTTCTTCCATTGTCCAACAAGTTGTATACGTGCACTGAGGCTTACTACTGCGTGAAGCTAAACATAGATAAATGCGCGTTTGACCTACAATTAGAATCTTGGCTCGATGCCAGAATTTTGCCTCACGTGTTGGCAAATTTTCGTTTGATCTTAATTCCATTTTTTGAGAATTAGAGAGTGAGTGATTTTGTGACCTTTACATGAATTTCGAAGCTTTGTTGCGGTTGGAACCTTCAAATATTTTGATGGTGACATTGAAGTAGACAATATCAATTGATTTTTTGGGCATAATATCCTAGTTTGTATCTATAATTTACTTAAATAGTAACAGTAACGCTGCAGCCAATCAGAATACTATATTACTATTTTTTTCACTGTTAATATAGCCAGCTCTCTCACTCCATAATTTCCACTGCAGCAACGTTGCCACGTTCTTTGTATCGAATTGTTACAATCCGCGGTCAAAGCCAAAATTTATCATTTTAAATACATACAACTACAGAAGTAGAAAAGAAAATTGAAATGCTTCTATTAGATTTTACTGAAATTTTTGTCTGATCAAACCAATATTCTTCTTCTGTTTCAATATTCAATATCTTATTGATTACTGATTAGTTTTGGTAGTGTTCAATTGATTTAGAAGTAATAAAACATTATTTAATAAAAAAAAAATTGATATCAATCAAACAACTGTAACTGTCAGTTTCAGGCATTATAGTCAATTACATTATATATTTAATATAAATAACTATTTATAGCATGGGACATTATTCTTTTATCACTTATCTATCTTTTGTTCAGGTTATGTACCTTCTAACAAATAAATTTATCGGAAATTTCCTCTATTTGTTCAAAAACAACAAAATATCATAAAAATTCAAACAAAGTAAATTAGTTTGAATAACAAAAACAAACAAAGAATATTATTTGAACAAAATGTGATAGATCTTATATGAAAATAGTTTGTTTGGTGTTTACAATATTATATTAGCAATGACCATGGATGCGCCTAATTAAATACATAAATATCACATTTTAAAAGCATTCAAACACATTTCAAATCCGAATTGCCTGAATTTCGTTTTTATCTCTTTAAAAAATAGCTTCCATTATACGCTCATTTAATAATACTGTTCTTTCCGTGAAATTTCAAAATAAAAATGCAGCCCAATTTTAAAACACTCTTCAAGCAAAACAAACTCTGTTCTATATTAACTAGGATGACACAAACATCTAAAGATAATACAGCTAGTTCTCAGAAGCAGGAGTGCCTTGCTAAAATATTAGGCCAAGCTAGGCGCGATCTTGGCCTTCAATTACTTTAAAAATACAGGCGCTTCTAGGAACTCCTAAGGTTATTTGCCACAGAGCCAGGAAGAAATGGATCCTTCCGGAGAGTTAATTTTTAGATAGATTGGTTTTGTCCATTTTGCACGTCGAATATTATGTGCTATATAGTTAGTTCATATCTCAAATACATTCATAAGACTACA
This sequence comes from Dromius quadrimaculatus, assembly GCA_963989225.1. Taxonomy (NCBI): domain Eukaryota; kingdom Metazoa; phylum Arthropoda; class Insecta; order Coleoptera; family Carabidae; genus Dromius; species Dromius quadrimaculatus. Next base: position 9,404,643 of record OZ022325.1, on the reverse strand, counting down.
CGTGTAACTTTTGCAAGTATTGAAGTTTAACTTCCGATGTGAACACGAATCCAGAATTATATTTTTTGGCCCAAGTGACATTTTCCTAATGAATTTAAAAAAATTCTGTCAATCGTACTTGGACACATGTTTCATGCAGCACTTATTATACTGTAACGTTATTTATTTTAATTTAGGGAGCAAAAGTTATTAAACACTACTATTTATTTTTATGATTTATTAAAATAATAAACTAGATAACTAACACTATATCTAATTAATAATTCTAACTTAAAGTAAAAATTATTACACTACATTATAACTTAACTTTAATTATTTATGTCAATATTGATTTATTTTAAATAACACAATTTATTTCAACCACTAGCAGTCAATATTATAAGGTCTCTGAGCCAAAATCAATAATCTCCTCGTTGAGTCAGTCACATATATATACCATGGTTCTCTCCACTACGCTTTTCTCGCAAACGTTCAGGTTTTTCTAGAAAACGCTAGAAGGTACCAGCAATTTTCTAGAAAACAAATATATTCGCTTCCATTTCTTGATGTAAAATATTTCCACAATAATTCTAAGCACCAATAAAGCCGAAATGACTAAATTATGGTATAGTTTTGAGCAATACTGATTTATAAAAAAAAAAAAACAACTAAATTAATTCATGATTTATTTAGAGTTATAATTAAAAGTCTCTGCTACCAGTTGAGCAAAAAAATAAACCGTCTAATTCGACACTAACACTCGGTGATGTAGCGTAAACAGTTGTCGATGAAGTGCAATCAGTCAACTTTGTGACGCAAACAGGACACTTCTTCAATTTTAATGACACTAGATCATCCACAATGGCACTATTTTAAATAAAAGATTGATGCTAGAAATGTTGTTTGCATGACAAGACAAACACAATTTATATATTAATACGTGAAGAGAAAGCTTTCGATCCCCTTTTTAAGCATATTGCATGCACAGAAAAATGTGAGGTTTGGCAAACTCAAAGTTTATATGGAGAAGAAGTGCAGAAAGTGAGAATTATATACAGGTGTCCCATTTTTAATATATTTTAATTCGTGGAAATCCCTTTTTGACGCAGTACAAAAGAATTTGCATATTTGAAGTTTATATGGAGGAGTGCAGGAAGCTAAAATTATATACAGGATGTCCCATTTAGATTTTACGTGAAGGGAAAACTTTGTACCGTGCGCACGAAGGAATTTTAGATTTTGCATGCTTGAAGTTCATATAGAAAAGTTTAAATTATATGCCCTATTTAATTTTACGTGAAGAGAAAACTTTTTACTGCGCACGCGAAGAAATGTGAGATATCGCATACTTGATGTTTATATGGTGAAGGTGTGCAGAAAGCTAAAATTATAAACAGGATGTTTAATTTTAATTTTACATGATGAAAAAACTTAGTATCGTGCGCCCAAAGTGATGTGACATTTTGCATCCTTGAAGTTTATATGAAAAAGGGATGCAAAATGCCAAAATTATATACAAAATGTCCCATTTAAATTTATTTTGTAATGCGCGCACGAGGGACTGTGAGATTTGGCACATTCGAAGTTCATATAAAGAAGGAGTGCAGAAAGCTAAAATTATCTACAGAGTATCCTATTTTAATTCTACGGAAAGAGAAAATTTTGTAACGCGTGCACGAAGGAATGTGAGGCTTGGCATACTTAAAATTCATATTGAGAAGGAGTACAGAAAGCTGAAATTATAGGCTACGTGCATGAAGACTCCTAGCGCCTCTAGCGGGCAATGGAGAACGATTGAACTCCCATTTTATCATTGTTTCATACCTATAGTTTTTTAAATGTACCAATATTTATTTAATTCAGCTGTGTGCGTATAATATAATTTGCATAGCATAAAATGTACGTCGAAATTATTTATTTTGAGTATTTTCCTCTTCAATTATAACGTACCTATTGGAGGGAGAAAACGTTTTAATTCGTCCAAATTGACAGGATAACCTCAAATTATGACGCCGATGATCTTGCGGATCGGGTTTATATGTATCAAACACTGTATCTCTTTTACCGTGGAAGCATTGAAGAAAAGCGTGAAATTATTTTTGCCATATTAAACATGCTGAAAATATGTTGCTGACAATATTAACAACAAAATTATTGCGAAGTGCATCCGACAAACTTCTATCACTGAAACACCTTACAAATTAGAGATAGAGATAAATTCATGAATCCCAAATCGATGATGAATTTTTCTAATTTCACAATTTACAAACATCTTTGTTATATAGATTAATAATGAAAGACATATAATACTCTATTTACCGCTTTGATCCACTTCACTTGTTTTTGTTTATATTATAACTGGGTACATGAAATCTATGAAACTATATTTCATTTGAATCATCCTCAACACAACAGCTTGAAACAGAACAAGCGTTTTCCTACGTTTTATATGCAATTTTTTTAACTTTTAGACTACAATGCTCAATGACAGCTCAATGACGTATTATGAGAAATGGAGTTCAATGCTTACAATGGTGCCCACCATGAGCGCTCTCATCGATATTTGTTCAAACTCCGCCTCCTTGCACATAGCCTATATGGAAGGTGCCCTATTTTAATTTTCTCTGAAGCAAAAACTTTGTACCGCATTCACGAAGGATGTGAGATTTAACATACTTGAAGTTTAATTGAGGAAGGAGTGCAGAAAGCTAAAAGTATATACAGGGTGTTCCATTTGAATTCATTGCTGAAGACAATATAAATTTTTGCTGGAATATATCTAGAAATATGCACCGAATGAAAAAATGTCTAAAGTAAAAGTTTAAAGATTTTCTCTCTCTCCGAGAGGCAGGGGTAGGAGAAATCTCTCTAAGATCTTGAATGAAAAAGACTATTTTTTATTTCAGATTCGGATAGAGCATCGAATACCAAGATAATTTTACTTCAAACCACCAACCTCCGAGGATGGAGGATTTAATTCAATAATGTTCAAATTCAACAGTATAATGAATTACGGTCGAATTTCGACCACTGGGCGACCATTATATTAATCAAAATACAGATACAAATAATTATATCATTGCATTTTACTCCAAGCAACGAGGACCGAAATATGGCCTATTTCGGCGGAGAAAAATCATGTAATAGCCAATTTTGGCACAGATGTAGGGTAAGGTACTAGGAGTCCCGATGAGTAGGGGTGGAGCTAAGGGAGTGGAGGTAGTTTGAAGGTCTCTATTTTCAGTTTTTTCTTAATAACTCGAGAACTACTGCCTCTAGCAAAATAAAGTTGATCTACTAAATTAATCTGCAGAAAATTCTCTACAAAAAACATACCCTACATTTTTTTACTAGGATCAGAACTAGAGGAGATATGGAAAAAATAAAATAAAACTTACCTGTAGTAGATTCATTATTATGTGGTCTGAGCATCATTAAAACTTGATTTTTAATAATTAAAACTATTTTTCTTATAATTTCTCATTTTCCTCCTTCCATATTTCCTCTAGTAATGATCCTAGTGAGAAAATGTGTGGGATGTTTTTTGAAAAGAATTAATTTACTTTACATGAATTTAATATACCAACCTTATTTTGCTAGAGACAGTAGTTTTCGAGTTATTAACAAAAAAATGAGAAAAAAGACCATCAAACTACCCCTAGCCCATTGGGCTTTTAGTATGTTATTAAAAATGTGTTGGGTCTATTAGAAATAGCTAATTTACATTGTGATTACAGGAGCGTTTCAACCTATCCTCGTGAATTGACCACCACCTACTACAAAAAAGTAAAAAAAAAAGTAAATTGGAATGTGGTCCAAGAGCTACGTACAAACGACAATAGGAACACTTTGGTTATTTAAAGAATTCTGTGAGATATGATCAATTTTGTAGGTGTAGCTCAGAACACCCAATAGGCGGGTCTAATATTCACATTTAAATGATTTATTCTCCAATCAAATCAATATTTATCTCCCAGCAGCATTTTAATAATTTATCATTAATTTTGTTCCTGCAATACTTTTGTAATTGATTTGAAAATTTAAATATTTCTCCAATTAAATTCAAACTTTCTATTAAAAATCTAGTGGTTATTAGTGTAGGTGCCTGTCCTAAATCTTCAACTGTATTCTCAATTTAACATTTGACCTTAAAAGTTCAAATAGACCGCACACATTTACAAACACATATGAAAATATATAGAGCACACGGACAGAACGTTTAGAACGAACAAAGAATATATTCAACAGCTGACAATCGTTACCATGGTTATAGTTAACACTTGTATGCAACGTGATGAAAAATTGAAATGTGGCGTTTTTTGAAGATTTGGATGTAAGCCAAAAACGGAGAAGAAATTACATGATTTAGGCAGTACAATAAGACGACAGTAATAATTATTACTAACCTCTTTTTGCTTATAAGAATATTCAACTTATAGACTAGGAGATGGTGCCAGTTGGGGCTCTCCGATTTTATATTGCATGCCTCTTTGAGGATTAAAAATTTACCCCTTGATAAGAAAGATAAAAAGACTATTGACTGATGCACGCTTTCCGGTTATAGTGCCAATTGTATTTGAATATTTTTTTAAATTGATTCTTTCTGTGTCAATATTTTGCATGCCTTTGTAACGTAAAAAAGTTGAAAGTGATTCAAAATCGCAGATAACTATTACTTTTGAAAAGTAACTGTACGGTTATTTTGATCATCTTATATGAGTAAAAATATAATTTTAAATTCAGAGTTTTGCAATATTTTTGCGAAACAAAATTTGTGATTCATAAAAATGGCAAAATGCCCTAAAACTTCTAACAGCTGTTCAACATTTATTTGAAACCCCTCATAATTTTTTTTTACATGAAATGACAATACATAATCTCAATTAAAAAAAAAATATATTAAAGGAAAATAGACTCATTATATTAAATGTTATCGATAATACCAAGTGGAAATAGAAGATGCTGCAGTTTCTCAACTGCTAGTAACATTGAACCAACGGTAAATAAATTATTCCATGTGTAATGAGCATTTTAAATTTTGCATTTTTGCAATATCAGAAAAAGACGTAATTCTACGTCAAAAGTTATCTACGTATTACAAGTGTCAATACATAATTGAATAGTTTATCAACAAACTTCGTATCGGAATTACATGAAAATAATCAAGGACTTCTTGCTTTGATTATTTCGCCATCAGAAACCTAACCACTAAAAATAAAATTTCCTCCACAATTCCATTGTTTAGTCTCTTTCATAACAAAAACACATATACAATTATACAAATATGCTTCACTCACACATATAAACCATAGCACCTGGAAATAATTAAGGCTATTGATGGTGGCCTTCTACTAATAAATAGTTTCTACTCATTGTGTCTTTAAAGACTATCATTTAAGTCTTAATTATACTCTGTAAAGATCAAATAGGCTTTGTATGCAGTGCTGATAGCAAGCAAATGAATAGTAAATGACATATTTGAATACCCAGTGGAACGAATTTTTAATTTAGGTAATTACTCTTTATCGTTCTTTTGCAACATATTGCTTATTGTCATAGCTAAAATAAAACATTCGGAATTCCAGTCTATCAATCAAACAAATTCATAAACATAGGAAAACATACATAATTCAATCAGTGCGAAAATAGTTATTTGTGTATTTAGAGCGCAAAATGTTTTGTTTCTCAAACATAAATTAGTATCTGGAGCAGTGGCGGATTTACACATTTCCCAAGTATAGGCTGTTGAATTTCTACCGCTCTTACCTTTACAACTGTCATTTTCTAGATTATTTTTACAATCCAACAATTTGGTTGAAATTGCCTCAGAAATAGAGGGAAAAGTTATCTACAAATTTGCCGCCCTAGACTCAAGCCCACTCAGTAATATTGGATTGCACGTGAATGAGAATAAGACAAAATATATGAAAATTTCAACATCCGTGATTAGAAGAACAACCCAAAATCTAGAGAAAAGCAAAAATATTTTTGAAAGTGTAACCAACTTGATATACCTGGAAGAAAAATAAATATATAATCGGGATACAAGCTCAACAATAAAAGAAAGATTAATACAGGGAAACCGAGCATATTATGCAAATAAAAGTTGAAATTATATGACAGTGCGACCGGTGGACATTAACACAAGCTGACATAAGTAAAATATAGATCTTTGAGAGAAGAATTTTAAAAAAATCTTTGGAGGTGTCAGGCCCGGACTGGCCATAAGGCAAATCGGGCAAATGCCCGATGGGCCGGTGTGGCCGATCGTTCGTAACGTGACTGGTTTCAAGTAGGACCACAGTAAAACACTTCATTCCTATTCGTTTCAGGAGCGCGTTCAGAAATCAACAACCAGTCGACCGACAGCAGCGTTGTTATTGTTTTAGTTTCGATCGAGTCTTTTCTTTGTATGTATGTGCGTATGTGCGTAACTCGCAAATTACAAAACCCTTTAAACGTATAATACTGAAATTTTGTATTTAAGACTGGTATAGGATCTTGATGTGCACCTCGCATTATGGTTGCAATCGTCTCTACCGAAAGTGCACTTTACTTGAATTTTTCGCATTAATCCAGAATGATTAGCCGTAGGATACTGAAATTCAGTATTTGAAATCGCTGTAGCATCTAAATGGCCATCCTCTATTTTGGTAGTAATCGGCTGAGCCGGAAGTTCATATAACGGACTTCAGAAAAATCAATCGTAGAATATTTTAATTGCGTATTAAGCACTTCTGTAATATCCAGCTGTGCACCTCGCAATATGATTGCAGTCGTCTTAGCCGAAAGTGCACTTAACCAAAATATTTTCTGAATTTTCCGCAAAAATTCAAAATGGTTGAATGTAGAATGTTGGAATTCAGTATTCAAGACGAATGTACCATCTCAATGCTCATATGCTATTTTCAATGAAATTAAGTGCATTTTGCTTGGCAGTCTTTTAGAATTCCTCGCATAAATTCGGAACGATCGGCCGTAAAATATTGAAATTTGGTATTTGAGTCTGCTGTAGCATCTGAATGATTGCCTACTATTCTTATAACAATTGACTAAAATGCACTTCAATTGAAATTTTTTTAGAGTTTCGCGTATAAATTCAACACTGTTAGCCGTAGTATCTTGGAAATCAGTATTTAGGAATGTTTTAACATAAGACTCATCATCTACTGTTTTCATAACAACCGACGGGGCCGAAAGCGCACTTTACTTGACAAATTTCTAAAATTTTTTGGTCAAATCCAAAACTATTAGCCGTGGAAAGATGAGATTTCGTGTTTGATTATCGTATTATTATATGCAAAAAATATATCTTATGATGTAAAAGTAAGTCACGTGATGTCCAAGTCAGATTTTTTACTTTAAACGAAACATCGTTTTGTATGTGTGCGCGCAACAACTAGGTAAGTGAATACTACTACCTACCTATCCACTAGTAATATAGTAATATTGAGCTTGTTGAACCTGTACCTATTATTCATCAAATTTTATAGCTGTGTGTATGTACATATGTTTGCCCGTAAACAAATATATCCGAAAATACTGGACTGATTTTAACGAAACTTTCTCTGTAGGATCAAGTAATTTTCAGCTTAGAGTACAGCAAAAGAACTATTAAAATCGGTTATGGCATATAAAGATTTCAGTGTTCCTTGGAGAGTGAAGGGCCGACTGTCTCTAAAATGCCCGGGCCGGTTTCAGGTCCCAGTCCGGGCCTGGGAGGTGTCACAGAATGTGACTTATGGAGAAGATACAATAAGAAGATTGAGGATCTTATCGAAAAGCAAAATATCATCAGATTCATAAAGTCTCCAAGAATAAGATGGATCGGATATGTATTGAGAATGAATGACGGAAGGATGGCACTAAGATTACTAAAAGGCAAACTCTACAATAGAAGAAAGAAAGGAAGGCCAAAACTGAAGTGAATCGACGATGTACAAAACGACCTGATCAGGATGAATGTGAAAAGATGGGGAAGTAAGGGGATGGACAGGAAAGAATGAAGGCAGATTGGTGAAGAAGCCAAAGTCCACTCCGGCAAGTATTCGACAAGTTTCAATAAAATTTGACATAATAATAGCTTATAATGGGTCACCAGGAACAAAAACTTGAAGGAGCTTTACCAGTTGACCAAAAAATTATCTAACAAAGGCCAAGCGTCAACCGAACATATCCGAGACAAAAATGGCGTATTACTTACAAGCGAGGAAGAACAGCTACTCAGATGGGAAGAATTTTATGCAGAAACAGTCGGACAGGTATCCAATACACCGACCCTAGCTACAATAAATAATAGACAAATAACGCACAACAGCCCCCTTAGAATCAAGGTCAAACCACCCTCCGAAAACGAAATCAGAACTGCAGTAACACATATGAAAATAGGCAAAGCACCAGGCATTGATAACTTACCTGCAGAAATATTCAAAGTAGATGTAGCCCTAATCACAAAGCTATTACATCCAATAATAAAAGTAGTCTGGGAGACAGAACGTATCCCAAGTCAATGGAAAGACGGGTTGATTATCAAACTACCTAAAAAGGGTGACCTATCACTCTGCAACAATTGGAGGGGTATAACTTTATTAAATGTCCTCAACAAAATAATCGCCACCATAATTCTTAACCGCATAAACGACACTATCGAACCACGGTTAAGGAAAGAACAAGCTGGCTTTCGACCGGAACGTTCCTGTGTCGACCACATAAGCTGTTTAAGAATAATCATCGAGCAATCTATTGAATGGAGATCGTCGCTTTACCTGCTTTTCATCGACTTCAAACAGGCCTTTGATAGCCTAAACCATATCAAGATGTGGGATATTCTGATCAAGTCAGGCATCCCCTTAAAAATAGTCAACATTATAAGAGAACTGTATAACAGTGCAAACTGTCATATTATGCACAAAGGTAAACTAAGCTCCCAAATTAGCATTAGAAATGGAGTTAAGCAAGGCTGTCCTCTATCCCCCCTTCTATTCAATATAGTCCTTGACTGGGTCATGAAGACAACTAACACGGAGGAAAATGGCATACACTGGACTCTCCAGAGCCGACTGGAAGATATAGACTACGCAGACGACGTATGCCTCTTTGCCCACTCGCACATTGATATGCAAAGCAAACTTGATCGTTTAATCCTGCAAGCTGGTCTTGTGGGTTTGGAGATTAATATCAAGAAAACCAAAGCCATGCGTATTAACATCACATCTACCTCTAAATTTTATATAAATAACGCCGAAATAGAAGATGTCGAACATTTCACCTACTTGGGTTCGGTAGTCTCTAAAACAGGAGGAACCGAACAAGACATACAAGCGCGAATTTCGAAAGCCCGACAGGCCTTCGGGACTTTGCATAAAATCTGGTCATCTAACCATATCACTAGGAGAACAAAGATACGTTTATTCAATAGTAACGTAAAATCCGTACTACTCTATGGCTGCGAGACCTGGAAAACTACTACCACATTAATTAACAAACTCCAAGTGTTTGTTAACAAATGTCTTCGCAAAATCTGCAGAGTATACTGGCCACAAGTGATAGGAAACGAAGATCTATGGAAGATGACCAATCAAGAGCAAATTAACCGAGATATTAAAAAAAGAAAATGGAAGTGGATAGGCCACGCTTTGAGAAGGGACCACGACAATATCTCCAAAATGGTCCTTGACTGGAACCCTCAAGGGAAAAGGAAGCCGGGTAGACCGCAGACTACATGGAGAAGATCAGTCCTAAAAGAAGCTAAAGAAAACGGAAAATCCTGGAATGAAATCAAATTGCTAGCCAAAAACAGAACCAGATGGAAAGTATTCGTAGAAGCCCTTTGCTCCTCCTAGGATGCTACAGGAATAAATAATAAATAATGGGTCACCATTTGTTCAGGGTAGTTTAAAATATTCTGAGAGGGTGTCTTGGAAGGGATATTCTCCCCACCCTCTCGGGGCTAGTCTACATTCGTAAAGCCAAAACCCCATCAGTCAGTCGAGAAATATCACTCACTCAAGACAAATCAATAATCAATAAATCGTTAAATCCAATTCATCTTTATAAATCGAAAAATCCCAAACTCATCATTTCCTGTATTTCTCCCGATCACCATTCATGATACTTTTTATCCCAGAAAATGAAAGGGTCTCCAGTAGATAAAAATACAGCTTGTGCCAGCCATAGAGCGTATCCTCACATACTTTCTGTGACAGATCCTGCCTCACGTCATTGGCGCGAGCGACCTGTCGATGCGCAGTTCTATTACAAAATCCAATTGCTTCCTTTAATGAGAATAATTTTCAGAAATATCTATTGTTAATAACGATATCACTATTCGTTCACTCTTAAGAGACGAAGTCACGGGGTCTCTCTAGTTGTTAATAAATGACATTATTAACTTTATTCCATCAGATTATCATGAATACTGTTTTTTACGGTGGCTATATAAAGTGATGTTTATACTTTCATTTATGAACGCAAAGTTACAGTTAACTTTGCCAAGTGTCTCCAATACCAACGCGCGACGAAATACTTTTTCGCTCGTTCAGTGTAATATTAACTCGAATATCACCAGAGATATAAACAAAATGAGTTTCCTATATGATGTTGCCACGAGACTCGAGATCAGTCTCAGTCTCATCTCGTCTCGCTTCAAAAAGTCGAGATGAGACCATAGAATGGGTCTCGAGCTGAAAGTCGAGACCGAGACGAGACCAGGCTCTTAAAATTAATTTTTAAATCAAATCCGATAAAGTACTGCAGCAGTTTTTATATGATAATATTGTGCATCAAGTCGAATCCCAGCACTAGCACAACACATTTAATTTTAAAAAAAATTATTGACATAATAGAGGAAAAAATCATACTATAATTTATTTTTACTGGAATACGTTACATAAATCGACTCCTATAAGATTCTTGGTTATATTCTAGTATCTCATCTAATTTCATTCAAAATTATATCAGATTAGGCTGAACTGGGCTATAGGAAAAGAAAATCAATGCTATTCTTTCATAAATTTTTAGTAATTTGAATCATATGGCTCGTTAGTCACAATAAATAACATAACCTTATTTGAAAATTTGGTTTTTCTTCATCCACTTCTGAATCAATTCATATGAACGCTTTCGTAACCTGAATTTAGTTTATGAATTCATATTGAGACGCGAAGAAGAAATATCGTGTGGCGTGAAATTATACATGTGCGAACTAGTATTATGAAATACGGAGCAATAATGACTTGAATTCTGAACGAGCGAAAAGTTTGTAATCCGAACCGAAGGCGAGGATTACGGTTCGCGAGTGTAGAATACGCCATTCCAAACATGTTGTAGACTATACTTTCTGTAAAAAGGTTTTGGAAACTCACCAATATTTCAGAGGAAACTTAAAAAATTATTAAATGTCAAACGTAAGACCAGATATTAATACTTGAATTGTTAGGAAGTAACCATGGTTGTAACAAAACTAACAGCTTCTGATTCGTCGAAATGATTCTAAACGGCATATGGAATCATTATAATAGTATATTCCGATACAAGTGCGGAATGGAGATCATTCCATGCGAATGTGAATAATTCAGCCACGAGACGAAGTCGAGTGGTAGAATTCACATGAGCATGGTATGATCGATTCGCACGAGTGACGGATGTTATTTTTTCTACAGTCAAAGATGTCCGCGTGAATATCTATAATCAAAATATACCGTTTTCTGAGAAAGAATTTGTTTCATTGATTTTATTTTAATCATCAAATGTTGATAAAATTACTCATATTGACTCCATTTTGAAGAGGAATTAAAAGAAAATCAAGGAGAATTAAAATTATGACAGTAATGGAACAGTTTTTTCGCGACACCACGCGGCTTTCCTAGGAATCCCTGAGCGTGCGGAATGACCCCTATTCCGCACGCTACAGCGTGTGGAATGGGCATCATTCTATAGTGACTGTAGAAAAACACTTTTTTGGAATCTGATTAGTTCCAACATAATTTTTGGTCATGAAATTTGCATATTCCATAACTAAAAGTTATGTTGGAACCAATGACATTCCAAAAAACTTTTAGCGTAATGTTTTTGTGGTTCTTAACGATTATGAAATGATCCAGAAGCTCACGTCTGGGGTTTATGACCAAACTATGAAACATAATTTTGCGCACCAAACAAACGAATACATATTTTTGGTAGAATCCATAGCAAATAATAATCAGGTAGAACGAATTGATTTATGCATGTAAGAATATGTAATTTTGGAAAATCATGGCGAGACTCTCGTCGAGACTCGAGACCGAGACGAGACTGACCTATTCGGAGACCAGGGTGAGACCAAGACGAGACTGAGCTAGACAAGACCAGCTCGAGACCAGCTCACTGAAGTGTCATCTCGTCTCGTCTCGTGGCAACACTATTTTCTAACGTTTTCTGAGGCAATTCTGTATTCAATGAATATGACCATTTAATTAATAAAGAATAAATATTTTAAGCCCAAAGTATTTTTATCGCTCTCCATAATTCAATATTAATATGAAATCATGCAACTCTAAATACATACATACTTACCATAAGTATCAATATACTTATGACAAGTGCGGCTTGTTGGGCTCACCGCTAGCCCCAATATTCATGTCGGACAATATTTTTTTTTCATTTTATAATCAAAAAATCTTTTGATTAGTGTAAAGATCAATAAGACGGTAATATTTTTTCAATTAATTAGCCCTCGCTGAAAAACGCCTCCAAATCTAGAGTTTTGCCAAATGAAAAAATTGTCGGACTGACCACAATGAAGCCACTCACAAAGTTTCAAGTGAGCGGTAATAACCGAAAAATGTATGCGCTGTCTCACGGACTATACTAATTTCACACTACTCAAGTTTGTATTCTAGTTGCATAAATTACTATTATATCATCAAACTTATATGAAGCAAAATGATTTTTAAAAAATGGTTGAGCATAGATCGTATTCAATAATTAATGATCCGAACCCAGATACTAAGGTAACGAAATAGAAATAGCCTCAAAAAGTTGCGTGCGAATGTTCTATATAAGTTGTGGCCAGTGCAGTGCCAGATTAGAAGCGACACAGGACTGTGGAGGAACATGGAGCAAACAAGCTCGCATATTCAAACTATTATTGTTTGTTGTCTAAAAAGTATGGTGTACTATGAACTGAAGCTCGTACTATATATCGAAGGTAAATTGGCATGGATTTGAGCATTTTTATAAATTCCCAACACAGAAGAGTCCTTTAATGATTAGAAAATAAAATTGGTTCTGCTTCGCCCCAGTATTACCCTGGCTGTATCCATGTCCAAATAACATAAAAGAGATTCAAAGTAACTAATTTAAATCTACATGAATTGTGATTCGTTAACCATCAAAATTGCTTTTGTCAGCTTTTGTTTACCAAAATACAAGTCAATATTTTCAATATTATAAAAGTTCAACAGAAATTCAAATAATCAGGTGTTTCTGTGGACCTGCAGGTTAACCAGTTTCAACTACTGGAAATTTTGACAAATAAACAACAAGTTTTGTCTACAAGCATAAAAAAAAAATCACCGTAGATAAGATGTCTACAGAAACTACAGGATTTCAACCTCCAGGAAGAGTAGTTCAATGAGACCATCGAAATTGTATTTGTATATTAAATTTAAAATCAATATTTTCAATATTATGAAAATTATACAGAAAATAAAATAATCAAAGTATAGCAGAAGGCCTCCGGTGTACCGTTTTCAATCATATCTCGATGAAATTATCCCCAAATGACAAATTTCTAATAGATTGATCAAACATACATATTTTTAGATCGATATCACTTTGGAAATCGTCTGGACCAGAGGCTCCCAAACTTTTTTTTCTCGTAGATCACTTTCTAAATTTTACTAGTTTCGGTAAACCCAAAATCCCTTTTCGTGGACCCCCATTTACAGCTTGTGAATCCCCAATTTTCTTTCCCACCTCCGTCGAGTCTCCTGTGGACCCCAGGCTATCAGAGGCTCCCAAACTTTTTTTCTCGTAGATTACATTCCAGATTCTATTGGTTACGGTGAACCTCAAATCCCTCTTCGTAGACCCCCACTTGCAACTTATGAAACCCCAATTGTTTTTTTCGCCAACGCAGACCTCGGTAGAATTTCTTATGGAGCCTAGGGGATCCACCTGGACCACTTTGGAAATCACTGATCATCTTACAAGGACCTCAAAATGGATATTAGAAGAAAAATTCTTCACGATCACTACTTCCGGATGGGCTGAGAATTTTAAAATCAAGATATTAAATGAGTCTTACGTAGTTTTCCGGTCGTCGTGACTTATTATAACTATATAAAAACTCAGTATGATTTTTTCCACCCACACAAATGATTTAATTACTGTATGATGCCACTGTAACTACCTTTAAGAATGATCTCATGACATTTTACATTTTTATGTGCATTTGCCGACCGACTTTGATCTAAAATATCATTAATATTTATGCTTTACTAACTAGTGAACAAATTATAATAAACCTTCACGCCTCGAAATTGCATCTTACCAAACAATCATTCCATATTGTTCACTTCATTCTCAATCAAAAGATTACTTTGGGAGACTGTACTTGTATAGACATCCAAATAAATTTTGTGAGGTATAATGGTTGTACTGTATTATTGGATGACCCTAATTGTAATTGCTGTTAGGTATGGTAAAAATTTGCATATGAGATCATGTTTAAGGGCATTTTGTTAAGTCCTAACCTCGGGTAATGATGAAATTTTATTTGTTTTTAAATCTTTTGTTAATTGTTGAGTATTATTAATATTTGTTGTATTGTAATTGTGCAGCTGTATTGATTAAGATATTTGATATACTGTTACATGATTTATTACAAGAATACCTTGAAATGATTTTTCTTATCGTAATAATTTTATGATTTTCCTTGCTTTGCTTCCATCAGAATTCATATTTATTTACAGCTGTTTGAATATAGATGCATTATGTATCTGGTACTGTAACTTGACATTTAATAATGATAGATAGTAAAAGTTTTATATATCATTTTCTCAAAAATATATATATCCTGAGCCAAGCCTGATTGATTCATCATTTACGAGAGCCAAAACTAATTTATTATTTACTAAGTACAAGGAAGTATTGTGAAACCGACAAAATTCACCTATCGAGATTTTGATGGAAATATCCATTTTGAGCATCCCTGAATCCATTTTGACTATTTTCGGCTTGATGTCGGTACGTATGTGCGTTTGTTCGTTCGTGCGTTCGTTCGTTCGTAACTCGCAAATATCAAAACTGGTTCAACGTATATTGTTGAAATTCTGTATTTAAGACTGGTATAGGGTTTAGTTATGCACCTCGCATCATGGTTGCAATCGTCTGTACCGGAAGTGCACTTTACTTGAAACTTTTTTCGAATTTTTTCCGTAAATCTAGAATGATCAGCCATAGCATATTGAAATTTAGTGTTCGAACTTGTTGTAGCATCAAAATAGTTATCTACTATTTTTGTATCAATCGGCCGAGCCGGAAGTGCAGTTTATATGTATAACAGACATTCAGAATTTGCCGTATAGAACAATCAGTTTAATTGAAATGATGAGGTAGACAATGGAAATCTGTTGTCAATTTTTTGATTTTGTTTGACATTTTACATGTCAAAATATTATTAAAATTATATTAATTATAATCTGGAATGACAGAGAACTTTATTGAATAAATTTGTGTGTATATAAAATGATGTACAAGTAAGTCACGGAATGTTCACGTCAGACTTTTTTAATCTCAATTGTTCGCTCTTGTCCGTCTTAGTTCGCCTCTATTTGCATTTGATCACCGATGTTCCCCTATGTTTGCCCCTGTTTGGCCTGCGTTTCTAGTGGCTAAACCTGCATTTTCCAGCATAAATTGTACATGAAAATATATGATGTTGATTACACTGCCGTCATTGATTTCAGTATCGACGAGCTTCAAGCATGATTTTTGATCTATTCTAGTGCTACTCCGTTCTTATCTATGTTTATCACAGTCGCCATTTTTTCACAGCCAAATTCAGAAATGAACAACTGCACTTTTATGCTTTAAATAATTAATAAACCAATATTTAGACAATTTGACTATCAAGTCAACTTCAAATGACAGACAACTGAATTAATAGATGGTGGCACTTATGTCTTTCATGCTCCATCTGACTTTCTTAATCTCAATAACTGTATCTCATCCTCAGTGACAAAACGACGCCAGGTTGTTGAAACTTTCAATAGTTAACTAAATAATTTTATTTCGTCAACACTAGAAGTCTGTCGACAGAAATAATAAGTGATAGTGTAAATTTCAATAAGGATTGAAACATGCTAACATTACATACTAAATAAAACTCAAGTCATTTCCGAATCTTGACTTTCCCCTCTTTTAACCTAGCATAAACATAAACATCAAGAGAAATTATCAACACGGAACTGTTCTTTAACAATTTTGTTATTACCGGTACAAAAAAGCATTAACTGCGTTATGACTATAACTAGAACATATATATTCTCCAAGTGTGTACTTTATATTCAACATTAGTTCACACAAATAAATTTATTACCAAGTATTGAATTATATACTAGCAGGTTCCACCCTCATATGATGTTGTACTTATTTATAATCCATATACAACAATGCTGCATATCTATAAATAGCTATGTAGTAATAACATTTAAGATACAATTAAAGCATATTTTTAAAAGTTTGTTTTTTTTATGTAAATTAGACACAAGGAAAACATCTTGTTTCAATGTAAAACTCCATGTTTCGATATTTTTAACGTATAATTTAGTTAACCAAAGATTTATAAGCAATTATTAGAGATTTATTCCGTCAAATTTATATGAATTGACATTTGAATGATCAATTTGTATAATATTGTTGACTGGCGGTTGGTAAATTCACTAGGACAAAGACAAATGGGTTTTGTATGTAAAGAGGAAGACTTAATTTTAAGATTAGTCAGGAGAATAAAATCAATTATTTATAGCTAAGATGGGCGGTCATATACTACGTTAAATGCATTCATGTACTTACTTTCAAATAAATTCCGAAGAAACAGTTTACAGTGTGCCCCTATCACACTTATTGCCACTTGTAATCTTTGATAATTATTATAAGTAATAAAATTTTAGTTGAATAGACTTTTTTTTAGTGGTTCAAGGAAGCAGTTAAAATTTGTGATAATAACAAGAATCTGACATTTGACAGCTTACTTGCCTCCCTCAAATAAATCCTAAGAAATCTGACGTGGACATCATGTGACTTACTTGTACCATAATCAAACACAAAATCATTTTGGATTTATCCAAAAAGCTCTAAAAATCTGTCAAGTAAAGTGCGCTTTCAGCCCAGTCGGTTGCTATGGAAATAGTAAGTCATCATTCTTATGCTACAACATCCCTAATACTGATTTCCAAGATTCTACGGCTAGCAGTTCTGCATTTATGCGCAAAATTAAAAAAAAAAATCAACAGGAGTGCACTTCTGGTTCAGTCTATAGTTATGAGAATAAAAGGCAATCATTCAGATGCTACAGCACACTGAAATACTAAATATCAATACTTCACAGCCAATTGTTTCGAATTTATGCGAAAAATTCCGAAAGACTGTCAAGTAAAGTGCACTTCCAGCTCAGTCGATCATAATGAAAATAGAATATGAGCATCTAGAGTCTAGTTAGAAACTGCAATTGGGCCGCAAAAAGTCTTCAAATGGGCCGCGGATTGGGAATGCCTAATCTAGACGGTACTATCATCTAAAATACTGAATACTAACATTCTACGTTCAATCGTTTTGGATTTATGGGGGAAATTCATAAAAAATTTTGAGTAATGTGCACTTCCGGTACAATCATATTGCAAGATGCACAGCTAGATGTCACAAAAATGCTCAATACAAAATATCAATATTCTACTAATGATTGTTTTATATTTATGCGAAAAATTCAAAGTCTGTTATATAAAAGTGCACTTCCGGCTCGGCCGATTGGTACAAAAATGAAAATAATCATTGAGATGCTACAGCAACTCTAAATACTGAATTTCAATATCTTTCGGCTAATCATTCTGGATTTATGCGAAAAATTCAAAAAAAGTTTTAAGTAAAGTGCACTTTTTGTACAGACATTTACAACCATAATGGGAGGTGCACAACTAGATCTTAGATCATTCCTAAATACAAAATTCAACATTATACGTTCTACGTATATACGTACACACATACGTACCGATGTCAAGCCGAAAATAGTCAAAATGGATTCAGGGATGCTCAATACCTATATTCCCATCAAAATCTCAAAATGTGAATTTTGTAAGAGTATCTGTGGTTTAAAGACCGGTAACTGCATCTCACGGTTTAGGAAATATTAATTAAATAAATATGTTTTATTGGGATATAAGTTCTGTACATTAATTAGAAACAAAACGTTTCGACAGCAAAGTGCTGCCTTTTTCATGTGTAAAGAAATAAAATGAGTTCTGAAAAGTTTTTTCCTAATATTAATTAATTTACCAATGTGCACCAAAATAGTATCTGTCTCACTTGTATCAAATAAAAGGCATGATTACTCGTTGATAAGTGAAGTTATAATAATCAAGAGGAGCTTTGCTATAATTCATGAAATGAAGCAGTGGCGGGATTTCAGCAATATTATTGGGGAGGCAACATTTGAATATTTTTTCATCAGCTTTAGAAATTCATATTCAAAATTTCTAGGGTGCAGGGAGGGGATTCAAGAAACTTAATTGATACAAGGCAGAACAATTTTTCTCATACCTTTTATTTATTCTCAATTATTCTGCAAAGCGAAGCTGTAAATTTTCAAAAAAAAAAAAATTGTGAAACTTGACAAATGATTTTTTGATTTCATGAATATACGACACTTTTTTTCAATCCATTTTTTCCACTGGATTTTTTTCTACTAATTCTTTTTTCCATTATTTTTGTTCCATTAATTCAATTTTTCCAAAAATCAATAGTAAATTGTCACCTGTCAAACTGTCTAATTCTGATATCGAAATTTTGAGGGTTTTCAACTGGCGGTGCTTTGCACCCAATTAACGCGCGGGTTTCGGCCGCTCTAAACAAGCTCGGCTTGGAATCTTGAGTAATAGCGTGTCTCATTTGCGATATTATGTAATACAATATGCGTACTGTATCAGTGGCCCTAAAATAGTGGTTTTTGTTCTTAAGTGGCGGTGCTTTGCATCCAACTAACTGGCCATGTCCGACGTAGAACTTCGTGAATGTAATCAAAGCTTGTATGTAAGTCAGTGGTAAAAATATAATAGGAAATATATTTGGTAGAAAGAATATTTAGTGGGAAAAATTCATTCAGTGAAAAAATTGGAGTGGGAAAAATGTCTCACTACCCTATTATCTTGTATGAAAACATCAATTAATAGTGATTTACATTAAATTTAAGCATTATTTGACTTCAAAATTTTTGAAATATTATAATATAACAAGAATTAAGAGTATGTTAATAAGAGGAAACTGGAAAGGGGTTCAAAACTGCGATGATACGTTGACCCGATAAAACATCCAGAGCGAGTGTAAATAGGCATTATAAAGAATAGCCTTAAAAAAATAGATGGGGAAATGTTGATGGTGGGTAAGGGCTGCAGCTCAGGTAGCAAGAGAATGTAGAAAGACGAGAATATTTGAAGCAAAAAAATACAGAAATGCGAAAATATTTTAGTACACAAACTATTTATAATAAACATCACGACTTTTACACAATTTAATTAAATATTTGAGCGCATGTGACATCAGCGTATGTAGTCGTAGGCACCAGATTTAGGGGAGGCAACTGCCCACCCTTGCCCCTGCCAAATCACGCCACTGAAATGAAGTATCTAATAACAAACCACTTGGATTCTTATCTTCTTCCAATTTTTGCTCTGATTGTATTTCATTATGAATGGCAGATATTAAGGATGATACAAAAATTTGTGACAATAGTATTGTCATCGGTACCTATTGATAGAGTTGAATCGGTAATACGACCTCATTTTGAAAGGACTTTAAGGCCAAAAATTTTATGGCTTCCTCTTATTTTATCAATTTTTTTCAAATATGAACAATTTAATTTGGATACTGTCAAATCCCGAGTATTGGTTATGTACCGAGAGATTTTAGACAGCGACCGCATGCCTTTCTGGGCGTGAGATAAAAAAAATAAACAAAGATAAAAGATTATTGACTGATGCACGTTTTCCGGTCATAGTGCAAATTCCTATTATATATTTTTTTCAAATTGTGTTTTTCGTGACAATAATTTGCATTTCTCTGTAACGTAAAATAGTTGAAAGTAATTTAAAGCCTGGTACTGAAAGGCAATTCACAACTGATCAAAAAGCTCGAACAATAGCATGAACTTGAAAAAAGAATGTGAAATTCCGTGTTTTCAATTTGCATGCCAATGAAAGGAAGTTTTAGCCATAAAACCCTTACGGAAAAAAAATTGTTGGCCCTCATAGGACACCCGACATGAAACATGTTAGTGAATATTCAAATTTTTAATAAATAAAAATCAATAACTATTATGGAGTGCATATGCATCTGTTATTGATTTATAATACAAATCATTTCCGTCATAGTTTGAGAACGTTTTTCTTTACTTCAATGTATCTTTTTTCTCATTGATAGTTTTTGCACTCCATTTCTAATGCCGTTAGTTTTCAACTGACACATTTTTCTTTTTCTAATGACTATGAATGAAAGAAATGTATTTTCAGCTTCAATATCTTCGGCTGCTACAAAATTTTCGTTCTCTACGACATTTTTGTCACAAAAACTCTCCACAAGCTTTTCAGATGTATATTTAACGCAATTCCTTATGATTAGGCGTTGTTCTCTATTAGATGGACCAGAATCTTGAAGTGCAGATGTCATTGGATGCGATACATTTCATAAAATCAACAAAGATGTTTTAGAAACTGAATTGTCATGAGTGACATTTCTCTAAAACTTCTCTTTGAAAGAAAAAGAATAAAAAATTATCACCAATAAGAAAATACACTTTCTGTGTGACGCCATGAGAGAGCGTCATGCCGTTTGTCGTCTCGGCATATAATTCGATTTTACCTCTAAGGCGCGCTTTTCAGTACTAGCCATTCAATCATTTTTTACTATTTTACGTTACAAAGGCATGCAAAATTTCACGGAAAAAGATATATTGTCTTTAAATATAATTAGAATTTGTACCTTTCATCTTTATTTGAATTATTACCCCTCAAAAAGGCATGTCGCCAGCTTCCAGTCTATTATTAGGATTTATCTCTGAAGAGTTGTATCGTAGAAACTGGGAATTAGGTTTGAAATTGCTAATGACTATTGAAATAAATTAGTTTTGACTTCTGTAAATGACGAATCAACCAGTTGAGGTTTAGGCGTTCAGGTTACTTTTTTTTGTAAATCTACATCGACATAATATTTTTTGTAGTAAAAAGTTAAGATTTAGAATTGAAAAATTAATTTTGGTTTTTGAATCTTGCAATTTTTGTAATATTTGGAGTTTTATAATAACAAATTAATACAAACATTATAAATTACTATAGCTATATTGACGTATATTATCAATATGTTGATCAATTCGTTTGAAACAAATATATGCAGACAGAAATGTCTTCGAGACACGCCTTCAAAATCATGTTGCAAGTGAATGAATGAGAAATTAGTTTAAATTATATATTTTTTTTTGTTGGGTATTATTTATTTAACCCCCAATTTCTTCATCTGAACCATTTATATCAATGTTGTTATCTATTATTGTTCAAAAATCTTGATAAAATGAAAAATTCAAAAAAATATTTGGAGAAACAATCAAAGTCAAATAAATTTTAATAATCTCATTATAATCGTTGGATTATTCCACTGATCTCAATTTTTTGAGCAATTCATTTTCGACGACTTCAAAATAATGTAAATCTGTATTACTTCTGAAGATGGTCCAGGTGGGATCGAAATTAAAACCAAATAAATATGTTTTATTGGGTATAAGTTCTGTAAATTTTATTAGAAACACAACGTTTCAACAGCAAAGTGCTGTCTTTTTCAAGTGAAAATTATAAATTATTAAATTAATTAATTAATTAATTAATTAATTATTAATTATTAATTAAATTATTTTCATTTTCACTTGAAAAAGGCAGCACTTTGCTGTTGAAACGTTGTGTTTCTAATAAAATTTACAGAACTTATACCCAATAAAACATATTTATTTATAAAATGAGTTCTGAAAAGTTTTTTCCTTCATTGAAATTAAAACCTTTGACTGAATTCCCATAATTTAATACCTACATTGAAAGTACCGGTCAAAAACAACAACCATTTTCTTTAAAGTTATTGAATTTACTTATTTATTTATCAGATCGATTGGCAACAATTATTTCTCCAACAAATTAGCTTAAAAAAAATTAAAGACTAATTTTCCTGCAAATTTTATAATATTAGGCGATAAAAAAAATCTATTAGTTCAGTATTCATAATGGATTTCTTACTGTAACTTTAAATTAAATTAATGACATTTCCGAAGGATGAATTGATTGACAGTTTTAATTTTCACTTTCAAGTATCAAATAGCCTGTGGGCGAAAAAATATCATGTGCAGTTGTAGGCGGATCTTTCTGTCTACGGGTATTTGAAGTTGTAGTAGTAAAAAATATATGTGAGTGTAGACAATGCGTTGACGAGTTTGTTTTCTTCTGTTACACCCACTTCTTGCATTCGCCATCTTTCATTTGTTTTATTTATGTTTATTTCTGTAATTATGAGAATGAAAAGTTATTGTTATTTTAAGTTGAAGAAGAGATTTCTGGTGAATATATTATTTGTGTCGAAAAGAATTTCGGAGCAATTTTTTTTACATCACTACAATTAACCGCTTTACTATTAACATTAATTGTGCTCACTTAAACGGCTCGAGCGCTATTAATGACACCCGCAGCTTTGAAAACCATTGCCGTAGGCAGAAGGGCAAATTATAAAATCATCCCGCATATTCAAGAATTAATAATTAAATCTTGACCAATTTTACGATACCAGAATTAATTTATTGAACTGTCACTTTCTTTTCATCATTCTTCACATCAAATACTAACTGAGCTATTTATTCCAATGATAGATTGATTATTTGTCTCATTCTACCCTCAGGAGTAATGATTTTCTATCTTTTGTGCTCTTACGGCCTGGGTGTCCCGATAAGAGATGACCATCTGTCTTCATAACATTCGTTACGGCCCGTAATGGTAATCCCCTCATCAGACGGCCAGACGAAATGACAGGCAGGCAGACAGAAATTTAGAGACAGACAGATCATTCATCTGATTGAGACTGCGTACATAATAGTAAAGTTATGAACGAACAAAGTATTTAACGAAAAATGCTATTCTTTTCCAAAAATATTACCTTTTGAATGGCTAGTGCTATTAGCATAGATTAAATATATTCTCTTATTTCTTAGCAAATATTAGATTGACATTTACGTATCTACTTTTGAATTTTTTGCTCTTCACATTCATAATACTATTACATACATAAAATATCTCAAGTTACACGAATATTTATCTAAGTTTGTTATGTATTTGATTATTAATTGTAATATTTATCCAAGTTGGCATTTGAGAACATTTTACCAATGTTTCTGTCAGTTATTAGACAGTTGAATGATAGTATATTGTTGCAAAATGTGACTGTTGCGACAAAATATATTCGATTGGTCTGCTATCTACCTTGTGACGCTCTGATTGGTTAAAATGCTCTAAAAGACGTTTGAGACAAGTGCTGGAACTACTAACTAAATCTAATGGGATCTTTCTTATTTTTATAATTGTAGTATACTACCCCATTCAAAATCTTCTACCAAGTTTCTGCGTCTTGAATAACCTTATTGTAATGGAGTTGTAGATGTACCAAAGATAGGAAATTAAAATAAGGTTGCTGCCCAAAGTATGAGTGTTCGATATCAGATTGGCAATAATCTTGCTCGACCTTTACATAACCATCTTATTCATCTAATCTGAATCTCTTTGGAGTTCCCACTGACTGTCTAGTTCATATTCTTGACGACTATTTAATCCTCTTTGATATAAATCTTCGTCGATTTGGCATCAAACCAAAACTGATTATGTATGTTTACAGGGAGCCAGGCTTACTCGAAACAGTTGAAACATCAGTGCCGATCATCAAATGTTGGAATCGGGTCAACATGTGTGTCCCGTTAGTTGCATACATACATACAAACATACAGATATCCATACACACAAATGCATTTGTTGTGTTGTGACATCAGAAAATGTTGTTTTTATTACTGCATAAAGAGGAAGTATTATCATCGAAGCAAATTTTGATTTGAGATTTACATGAATCAACTTCAACATTAACATTCAGAATCTATTTATATACGAATACACCAGCAAATGTGTACTAAATTCCAACAAAATAATACTTTTCAGCAATTTTCATTTATAATCTTTTTTTTTTGTTTTAGTTTCGAATTTTTTTATGTTTTGTTTCCGTACAATTCTTCTTCCATAATATTTTATTTACTTCAAATGATTTTTTCAGAGTGAGCCAAGTCATTTTACTTAAATTAGAGTTATTCTCACATAACACGGTGGGAAACATATTTCGAAATCAGTCGGTTGATAACCAGTGAAGATCTATTTATTTATTTAACAGCTGAGCTGTTACTTGGCGGTGTTCAAAGTACAGTTTTTGATCCTTTGAATTGTTTTGCTCAAGAAACACAGTTTGGGTTGCTTACTACGAGAATAATTTATAACTTACAAATATTTTGAATTCTGTTTCAATGTACGCACTGAAGTACGTAAATATACTCTAAATTTAAAATTATAATTTGTTAAGTAATTTAAACATTGGGAGTTTTAAAAAATTTGCTATAGATAAGAATTTAAAATAAAGCCCTTAGAATTGCTTAGTAAATTTGTTATTTTTATTTATGGCGTTATATAGTGATTGGAAGTATAGTTAATTGTTGGAATATTTGAGGAGTTTGGAACGTGAAAGAAGTTCAATTAATCGCTGTGAATTTAGGCTTCTGCATGTGTCAGAATACGATGGACACGGCGCTTATTTTTACATATTATGAAATATGGTTAAATTAGATATTTCAGATATTGTGTTACAATTAATACCCATAATAAAAAGCAACGGCGAAACTCACACACAAACAATCTGTAGAGTACAATTGAAAAAAAATTATGTGCACAGTAAAACAGCCAATTGAAGTAAATATGTAAATGTTCTTGTATTAAAAAACTTACATAAAGTAACCTTTAAATCTAACTTTTACTTTTTAATTTAAATGCCTAATTGATGTTCATCTATCTATTCAACTGTCAAGCAAAGTCAAAATAATATTTTTGTGAGTTTTTCCTTCAATTGAACAGTTATTTATAATTTGTAATTACAAATTGATGTCCTAGCAAGATTTTTTTTATTGTTGTTTATTTCTAATGAACTTTCAACAGAATCAAGTAATTGAAAAACCTTCAGCAGAAAAATTTTGTCACCAAAACATAAACAGTCAAGCTGGAATTACTATTTAACCGAAAAATCCAATCTTGACTGAATTCTATGAATTTCCCCCGGATTTAATTTAGACCAGATTATTGGTAGAGAGCTATAATTATGTACCTACATAATCTTTTAAAAGCAGTGTCAAACTGATAGAAAGGTGCGATGTTGAAAATAATACATAAAATATCATTGAAATGAGTTTTTTTAGAAAACGGTGCACTGAATTTTCAGTTACCGGTAACCTTATATACTATTGGCAAGTCCGGGGTTTCGAATAATCAGTTCATAAGAAAATTTTAAAAATATTCTTTCATTTTTATTCTACTTGAAATAGGCAGCACTTCCAGAACCAGCTCTAAACTTCACAGTCGCATATCTTCATTTTTGTTCAACATACAGAGCTTTTTATACTCTCCGTATTTCCTAAATTCTCTTAACTCTCTACAATTTCTATATTCTTTATATTCTCTAATTTTTCTATATTCTCTTTATTCTTTGAACTCTTTATATTCTCTGAATACTCTTCACTCTCCATATTCTCTAAGCTCTCTAAATTCTCTTTATTCCCTGAATTCTCTGAATTCTCTTGATTCTCTTTATTTTCTAAATTCTCTATATTCTCTAAATGCTCCATATTTTCTGAACAACAAACAACAGTTGTTTGCCAATCAGGCTAGGACTTAGCTTCATTCTTATGGAAAAACTTTTTTGTTAAAAGGAGAGTAATGGCAAGGAGAGTCATATTAAAAGTTGGTTAAAATTGAAATAAATTTAATATTGGACGTTTCGGAGACTTGTGTTGGTAAACATTCTCAGCTACAAATAATTTCATAATAATAAATTTCAATAAAAAAAAAAACAAGAGAAAGAAATGAGTGGGAGTACGTTTTGCTTCTGTGATAGGACATCATATTTAGTCTTAATTTATTTCGACTCGCATCAGGTACTCCCTGAATATGTCGTTATTGCAATAAATAACAAAATGTTTTTATATTTTAACTTTTAAAGCTTTGTTCGATCTCCATTTTCTTTATTGTGTTTTATTATTGCAAAATTATTTGTAGCTGAAACGTCCAAAATTAAATTTATTTAAAATTTAATCAATTTTTGATATGAATCTCCTTGCCATTACTCTCCTTTCAACAATTACTACAATAAGGGACACTTACAACAAATGAAAAAACTTTTTTGTTTGTTCAAATTCAAAACCACAAATTTGAAATG
Organism: Dromius quadrimaculatus; assembly: GCA_963989225.1. Lineage (NCBI taxonomy): Eukaryota > Metazoa > Arthropoda > Insecta > Coleoptera > Carabidae > Dromius > Dromius quadrimaculatus. The sequence continues at coordinate 9,377,874 of OZ022325.1, read as the reverse complement.
TTACTTTTAGAATTTAAGTGAGTGAGTTTACTATTTTTGTTATTTTGCTGATGATGGGAAATTTTTATGCCCGAAACGTCCTTATATGTAGCAAATAAATATCAATAATAAATAATGGGATTGAAGGCCTCCTTCTAATTAATTTTATTATTATTATTATTATTACGATATGTTTCTATATTTTGTTTCAGGTTCTACAGATAAAGTACAACGGCTCTAAAGAGCAAGTAATATATAATACATAATAAGTAATGTCTGGGTTACATTTTATCCTATAAAATGCATTACAAATAAAATTTGGATGAATACTCCATTTTTCATTTTCAGGATCCTCTCTGCGGCGTCGGTTCCTATTATTATTATCATTATTATACATTTTTTATGCCTTTGTTAGACATGAAACCAGCAATAGCACAACAATTTTTCAACAACATTTATTGGATCTTTCATTTTCTGTTAATTTTAAAAATCAATAATAAATAAGATAACCTACATTTGAACGCTTATATCACGTAATCTTGTTGAGTGTACATGTAAGAAAGGCTCCAAGAAGCAAAAAATTTATAGACGAATTATTTAAACATTTTTTGTTGCTCTCAATGAAAACAGAGGTTCGAACGAAATTAGTTTACAATAGCCTCACTTTCTTAAAAGTTAATTCAAATTTCTCTTATAAAACTTCATTCTTTCAAGTTTTAAGATGACACAATAATTTTTTATAATTTTTAAATTGTTATTTAATACTATAAAAAAATTATTTTATGAGCGGTCGTCTCTCAACAACCGTTGCGCTCTTACTATAAAGTTTGCTTGCAACCCTATATTCAACATTAAATTAAAACTATAAGCAATATAGACAAAGATTAGAAAGTGAAACTTGTTTATTGAAAATTTTCTCCTCTTTAAGAATCTTTTTTTTTTATTTCCACTATCCCTAATAGTTTCTCAGTTATTGCAAGAAAACTAGACGACTTTTTTTTGTTTTCATTTTTTGTTAATAACAATTGTAATTTTTGTTGGCGAAAAAAATCCTGAAAACAACTTCTAAATTTCATTCCGAATCGAATGAGCTAGTGCTCATATTTTTTGGATTTTTAGAATTATTTTCCTCAGAAAACTCACTTCTCGACTAGACTACTCCATTATAATTGATATTTGTTAGATTTTTATATTTGGGTTTAATAATTTTTCATTAATTGTGGAGAATTGATATCGTTCGATAAGTCATTTTGTAGGAAATCTAATTACGAAACTTTCTTTCAGATAAAATATTTTGTATGTCCTGCCAGAAAATTTCGAAAAGTCGCTTAATTTTTTGTTGGACGGGACATTGATACAATAATCAATACCTCAAAAGTTAACTCTCTGCAAGGCATCTTGCTGACTTCTAAAAAAAACATTTTTTTTTGACCAATTCCCCAGGACTAAGGTGGCGCCTTCCTTAAGTCTGCAGTAAATTTGAAAGTATGGAACAAAATTTTCAGAATGGGTACTGAGTTTCGTAGGGTGAGCAGTTGCCACTCTTGCTCTCTCCTAGCTACGCCCATGGATACATGCCATTAACAGCTAGTAGTTACATTTCAGCTCAAAAATACCAATATATCCAATCGTACAGCATGATCTATGTGTGGCACACCCAGAAATGGGTAAAAGGCATAATTGATTGGAACGGAGAAATACCTTTGCATTACCTCACAAAAATATCAAAATAATTTCGAAAGCTCCGTATAAACACTAATATATCTTTCAAGATAAAGCAAAGTGCTTAAAAGAGTATCATCTTCAATGATAACCGCCAGTTCTTACAATATATGACAACTTAAATTAAAGTTTTGTTTTCTGGCACAAAACTCGTCTCTTTCAGACCTCCCAAGTGGGAAATTCTATAAGCTTGTCGTTTAGTTTAAGTGAATACATAATGATGTATACAGTTCATTTATGTTGTAGAGAAATATTTGACAGGGATATATTTCAGTCAATTAACCAAAAATAATAGAAATTGTCAAATTTCAAGTGAGGAATGAAATTTTGTCATTCATCAATCGAAGAAAAAAAATCCGCTGTGTGGTTATATAGCTAGTTCCATAAATTTAATCGATCAATTGCACATTTTCAAGTGACAGCTGTTATTGTCAAACCAACGGCGGTTATACTTGGAATGAAATTTACCTTCCGAACAATAGAAACACTACTATAAATATTCCGATAATCCCTTTTGTGTAACGTATTTTTTCAATGAAACTCGTTTATACTATGACACGTTTATTTCACTGATGTGATTATGTACAATAATAATGAGAACAATCCATGTGTATACATTTATTGACAACCTGCCATTCCATTTTTCTATAGGGATCTTTTTGTACCAACCTAACTAGCTCACTAACTAAAAATGTTTCTACATTTTGGACTTCGGAGAATCAACTGAGAACAAAGAAGTTTGATACACCAAATTTAATCTTTGCAAATATCAATTATTGATGCGTCACTGGATTGTCTTTGACAGACTGATTTAGTACTCTCTCTCTTTCTGAAACGAAATATATTAAGGTTGATTACTTTTGAATTTCCCCTTGTGCCTAACTATTCTGTAAAATCAAACTATCATTCATAGATTGTCAAAAAAGACCTATGGTGAACAGGACAATGTTGGAAAACTGATACGTAATTTCGAAATTTCCTTGTAGGAAACCGTCAACTATTATCTATTTATAGTAAGTAAATAGAAGTCGAAATGTAAATGATATATCGAGTTGTTCAATTTTAAATCACTAATTGGTTGTACCTCATGTTTTAATAAGTACTTTTTAAAGTTTTTTCTTGCTGTACATAAATTTATAATCCTAAGCGCAAAAACATAAGTTATGTGTGTAAATACTCAATTAGATGACAACAATTTTTTTAAATGTATTATTAAGCTAGAATTAATAACTAATTTGCACTTTATGATTAAGGTAAACATAATTAAAAAAATATTGATGTAAACAAAATATCTTTTCTATTCAATAAGCAATATTTGCTGAAATTTTCTAATGATAATTAATCTTCTCTTGAACTATAATTAAATGTTATGATGAATCTATATAATGATATATGATCGAATAAATAAGAAATCTCAATCGAAAGACTGTTTCCAAAGATATTTTGTAATGAAGTTAGTTATGCTATAGTTGCTGAACTAATAAATACTGTAACCAGAAACTGGTGCATGTTATAAGCTTCGTCCGAAATTTGATATTTTATTACAATTTTATTTGTATCTAATTCGTATTTCGGTCTTCAATGTGCACAAGGTTAAAGAGCTCAAACAATAATAATTGGAGAAATAAATTAATTGTATTTATATTTATGTTGAAGTTAATTATAATTTGTTGTTAACATTTGACCCGAATTTAACTGACGACCTTCAAAAAACCTTTTCAGTAAAAATTAAGTGATTGTTTAGTCGTGCATTCACACAACACAAAAAATGTGCTCTGTATAGTGTTAAAAAATAATTGAGGATGAAGTAAAAGTAGTGCTGTCGAAAAAATATTATTTCCTGCTCATTTGAATTCAATCAATTTTTGTAAACAAGTATTATTAGAAAAATCTAATGTGGACACCACTTGAATTACTTTGTACTTTGAATGAACAATTGTCAGTGGACACTAATATTGAAATAAAGCAAAATCGACTGTAACCAAAATTTGAGGTTATCATTCAGATGTTATAGTTCATTAAAAAGCTGTAGCAGTTTTAAATACTAAATTTTATTATACTCTCCCAATAGGTTCGAATTATTGATGCTCAAAAAAAAATTGTCAAATAAGTTTACATCATGCTCAGTAGATTGCTATGAATACTTAAAGTTGCTCTAAATAATAAATTTCATGATTCTATACCTGCTCGTTTTGGATTTATGTGAAAAATTCAAAAAACCGTTAATTAAACTACACTTTTGATTCAGCCGATCGCAGCCATAATGCGAGGTGTACAACTAGATGTTATAGAAATGTTTAATACGAAATATTAATATTCTACGGCTGATAATTGTTACCAAAGAAAATAAACTATGTTTAATAAAACTATGGATAAGCTTATTTTGAACAACTGGGCCTTAAATATAGTGTCAATAGTGAAATATCTTGAGTTACAGTACACTGAAATTTATTTTAGTTTATTATTTATTTGTCAATTTATTGCAATAATTAGCCAAGTTGGCATGTGCGAATGTTCTAGAAAAGATGTCTGTCTGTTGTCAATCATTTTAGTAATAGTTCATCGTTGCATAATGTGATTGCTGCGGCAAAATGTGTTCGATTGGTCCGCTGACTGTCTCGCGACGCTCTGATTGGTTTAGGATGTATGAAGACATTGGATGAGGGGGCGGCCTCGATCTCGGCACCAAACTACCTGGATCTTTAATCCCCTACTCGAACTCGGCACTATCCTATGGATTAGGATTTGTGACTCAATCGTTCTACCTGAGTGAGATTTTCTGGACACATGCGATTTTATATTATTAATGAGCCAGACTCAAATTTAACCGTACTTTTAAACGAATTTTATTACACGTGTGACATCAATAATTCAAAAGTCCTGCAATCGTAGACAAAATAATTTGTTTCCATTTGATGCAAGAAATTCCAATGTCAAAAATACCTAAAAAAATTAAATGTCTTGGTTTGTTCTATACATATTTATAAGTTTTTATAATAATGTAGGTATGTACGGACAATGTATAAATAAGTCTTTTTTAATTTTTTTTTCTGAAGTTTCATTAAATATTATTTGCAGTATTATTTTTAATATAAATTAATTTTAAAATAAAATATAGAGACTTATAAAACCAAATCTTGCAGGTAGATCGTGGCTTTATTTAAAAATTGACAGTGCCGAGTTCGTGTGTGCCCCGCGCTAATCAGATTAGCATTGGTGCCGAGTTCATGTTCTTGGTGCCGAGTTCGTGTACGCCCGGATGAGGATATATTGGATTCTGTCGAATGGTAGTGTACCATCTAGTGATCGGGATGTTAATTTAATTCAGTTTGCAGTAACTACTTCTACCAGAGTAGGAAGTATAGTCAACTGGAAATGAATTATGATAATTTTATAACCAATTGCTTGATTTTCTTTCATATGAAAACTACAACTTTAATCAACAACATATTAAATGAAGTAGAGAACAATATTTTACACGTGAATTTCAAAGTGACATCTACATATTTGAAAAATCTTATCAATAAAATATGCAGAACTATCCAAAACTCAAAAAAATACACTGATTTCTCGCATTGCGCGAAATATCTAGCCCTTAATTATCTTCCAGTTCATATAAAATTTCTTTGGCTGCAATTGGTACGTATTCAGTCTCAAATTACATGCAGATCTATCAAATATTAGGTCCAACTTCAATAAAACTTGGTGAAAAGATTTGTTTCAGCATTACAAATATGAGAAAAATAATAACTATTGGCGGTCAGACTCGGTTGACCTTGAAAACCTTAATTATTAATTTATATCATTAAGGAATGAATACATTGCGCGGTGTGTGTGTAAGATGGTGATACTAGCGACTTACTAGTGTAATGAAATTTTGTCAGTAACACTCAAACAGTGGTTAGTACTCAACTAACGGGCAGATTTCGCCCGCTCTGAAAAAGGTCGTTGTCAAATCTTAAGTCTGAGACAATGACATCAGGTCAAACTTGACATGAGGTGTTAAGTGCTCTCTTCATTGTCTTGGACTCAAAATTTCGCGTCGAGCTAGGATAGCGCGGACAAAGCATGTCCATTAATTGAGTGCTACTGATAAAATTTTATCTCACTAGGGGGAGTCGCTAGTATTACGCACACACATATGCACAATGTATACATGTTATATCAATATAACCAATTATTATTATTTCTCTCATATTTGTAATGTTAAAACAAATCTTTTTATCATGTTTCAAAGAAATCGGGGGTAAAGTAGGTGACAGTTTGACCAAATATTAAAATTCACATTATTCGCACAGGCAAGCTTTTGTTCGCCATCTTTATTCAGAAGACGTTTATATGATAAATCCCAATAACTTCACGTCGAGAAATAGAAAAACTGAAGTGGAAGCACAAAAAGTGGACGGCTTCGATCTCAGCACCGATCTACCTGGATCTTTAATCCTCTATTCGAACTCGGCACTATACTACTATGGGCTAGGACTAATGGCTTAATCGTTTTGCCTGAGTGAGATTCTCTGGACACATACGATTTTATATTAACAATAAACCAGACTCAAAATCAGCCGTACATTTATCAACTGGATTTCAACCCAACATAAGGAGTTCAGTGCACCCTTCTCGGCTGTCTCGGGCTCAAGTTCTGTTCCACAGGCACGCGCAGCGCAATTCGGTAATATTCAGGGATGTTTTTCAAAAGCGCGAATATAGCGAGCTAGCCTACAATCATTGTTATAGACTGTATTTCAGCCCAACATGAGTGATTTTGAAGTTGTACTCACTCATAAAACCAAATCTTGCAGGGTGATCGTGGGTGATTTAAAAGTGACAGTGCCGAGTTCATGTGCGTCTTGCGCTTATCGGCTTGGCATCGGTGCCGAATTCATGTACTCGGTGCCGATTTTTACTAGCAATTTTACATTATACGATGATTTATAATGTAAAAGTGTACTGTAACCTGAATAAAGTTAATAAATAACAAAAATGAGACATCGTTCTTGTGTGTTCTTATTGGTCCAAATGTGGAACTGACGTTTTCACATCTAGTCTTCTGTATATTTTTAATTATCTTGTATCATTGTTTTTCTGATAAAGACTCTTGAAAAGAGAGTCGAAACGCCAAAAATAAATAAGATATACAAAATTTGCACAAAAATAAACTTCTCAATTAATAAATTAGGGACAATATGTTGTTTGAATTCGAATTCAATAATTCTTTTCGCTCCTGAAGGTATGGCCAAAATTGGAGGGTAGAAAAAAAAATTGATCATATCCTCTTTATTACTCAGTAACTACATAAAAACTAGTCTTAAGAGAAAATATTGATATCCTCTAGAAATTATAATTATAATAATTTTTATGTTGGAATAATTACTTAAATCAATAAAAAAATATTATTTTTGATAAAGAGGTCAATAAAAAGTTCAAATCCTGATACTTTATATTCGATGCATTTCAACGTAATAAAAAATATGTCAAGTTACTAGACAGATTATGTTGCGAAACCTATACCGATATGGAATTATATTTCATTTAATAACTAATGTATGCTTGCATAAGCGGCTTACTATGTACTTATTTGCTTACTTATACCTTTCATTTGGATCGTTTATAAAATATAGGTGCATTAATATCTGGAAGCATATTTCTACGAAAGACTAAATTGTTTTATTGAGTAATATTTAATTTTCTGTGAAATTTTACTGGTTTTTGGTTTTAATAAATACTTATAGAATGTTTATACTTCATTTATTAAATAATAATGGCTACTCCTACGCAGATTTGCGGTTTGTGCGAATAAAGCCAGGTTTACCCAATAGCAATATTCTATTGAAAATGAAATTTAAAGCAATGTTTCCGATTGGCGATCATGAATGAAAAACATTCCTGGATAGTACGGATTTGCGCTGCAAACTAAACATCTCCTGTTTGACCAAAATACATTTGTTTGAAAGATATTGAGCGCAGCAGAGGCACCATACATGCGCTCGACAAGAATACACCCCTAGAGTGGAATTATGATTTTTGTGCGTATGTCACGTGATATCGTCGCTAATTATGAACTGATTTTGATGGCTTGTTTTATTGGATGGACTATACTTCGAGTATGATTTAATTTCAATTTGAAGAAATATTTCCACCCCTGAGGATGGTATGATGATTTTCCTATAAAATAGGCCATACTTCGACCGTGGTCTCATTTGCATTTAGAGCAAAAATTTCACCCCTAAAGATGGGGAAATTGACCTTAACAAAGACCACCAAAAAGTTAAGAATAAATACTTTTGATTCTCTTATGATTTTCGACACGTTAAAGTCGAGAAAGATGCATCAACTACTTTACTTGCTCCATTGCAGCCGATTTGAAAAATCATACTAGATTCAAAAATACTTATTTCTTATTTTTTGTAATCTTCGTTGAAGTCGATTTCTATTTTTTATAAAAAATTATATTGAAAAATTGTAGTAAAAAATAGATCAGCGTAAAATTATTATGAAAATTGTCTATATTGTATCGGTCTTCACACGTGTTCAGTTCACCTTTCGATGCCCCCTCGCGGCACCAATTTGCCCAACGTTTAAATAGCGGTCAAGGGGATCCAGCAGGCGGCGAGACTTGTAAACAAAAACATTCGCAGCACACTTGGGTATCATTTTGCTTCATTTAAATATTCTACCGTAAAAGGAAAAGCTTTCTGGGGCTTAAGAAATATTAAACATAAATTATTAAGCATGAAAATGAGATTATGGTCATATGGGAGACAGGATACCGTTTCATTTTCGGTGAAATGGGGTAATTATGATAATGTAACACGATTTGAATGCATGAATTATTTATTGAACAATATGTAACAAAAGTGTGCCTAAATATTTGGAAATTCAGATTTAGTTATTTAGATGGTACAAACAGAAATTTCTAATTAGCAAAAAAAAAAAAATAACAAACAAAAAACGCATCATGACACGCGCCCAAATGACAGCTTTGATCTAATTAAGAAATAATTATTACAGGTTAAATATATAAGAAAACAAAAATTTTCTCGATTTCGCCGAAAACAAATGTAAAGTCGCTTCTTCAGCTGCATCCAGAATTTCGCGAGAATCTTTAGCTTCTGACGCTTCTGACAAACTAATTTTTAATATTATTTTTTTGTTACTATGCTTTTATTTAGCAGTTGTCAAATCCGTTACTATGTTTTTGCAAGAATACAACCTTGATTAGTATTTCTGTAGAAAATTATTTCCATTCTTGGCGTCTTCTACTCAAGTTTTTCCATCAAATATACAAAAAAATAGCATGTTCAACACGTAAGAACAGCGATATTACTTTGCTCGTGTAAATTTAATTCACTTGCTCGTTGCTCTCGCTCATGAATTGAAATATTTACACTCGCTAGTAAACTCTCACTTTTCTCTACTTGTTGAACATTCTAATATTTTCTTCTTCACTTTTAATCGTGTTATAGAAATTAGTAATATGATTCATAAATGATCAATAGTTCACAAAAAGAGCTCACTGGATTGTACATTCAGGTGATTTCCGATGCTCGAATTATTTAAAGGATGCTTTAGAAATTAGTACATTTAATTTAACCAGTAATAGAACTCATCTAATATAACAATTTTTCTTAATAACTTTTCCTGTAGACCCTCTGAATATCGAATAAAAATTTATCAAAGTTTTGTCAAAAATTTCACAGTTCGCCTATGAATAGAACTGAACATTCATCATTTGTTGGAAGAATGATAGCAGTCGATCAAAATGAGTATTTTATAACTCTGAACCATCGTAGTCATATCAATCATTTATTTGAAACTGATAGAATATTTGTATTACCTTGAATATTCCACTCATGTATACATAAAGTCTCCCATAAAACAAGTGAAATTATCAAAAAAATTTAACAACACAAACAAATAAAACATGTTTTGTTTGTATTGTAAATTAGAAATGTCAAAATCAGTAGCAAGTCCAATTTTTCTCAAGTATTTGTCAAAAGTCGTCAAAATAAATCGGTTTGATGCAATTGAAGACGAAATCGACAAAAATATAATGAGAACTGAACCAATAAATGCAGTTAAATCCTAAAACAATATTTGGAGGCAGTTTATGTCATTTTAATAAATTTTTTCATAACATTCGAGAAATATTCTCCCTAATTACCATTTGTGCTTAAAAATTTGTCTCTGAGATCAGTAATTTGGTCTATCAGTCATATTTATATCTTATTGTCAAGTAAATAGATTTCTATTCAGAGATTTCACGTTTATTTTCAAATAGTTATAATATTTCTCAAAAATTAGATTGTCTGCACAAGTTTATTGCACTTTCACAAAGAACAGCTGGTTTAAACAGTCTGAAAATAGTCAAAGCCTGTGCTGCCATCTATGAGTGGAGTATAAGCCAACTGTTATGCTTAAACATTAAAAGAAAATTATTCAACGATTTATTTAAAAAAACGATAGAATATTAAATTCTAAAATAATGAATTTAGTGAATAATTCAATTGAAAATTTTGCCGCATCCTGACAACTTCTGTTCTTGAAGAACAGAGAACATAACTTACATATATAATGAAATTAAATTTGGTAAGTGATATTAAATGTTTCTGAAATATTAGATGTAATATTACGTACATTTTATTTGTTGAGGAGATCAATTCACGGGGTATACATTAATGAAGCGACCCGAATGTGAAGTTTGTAATAATATGTGAAAAATAGAGTACACATACACTCTCCTAAAGGCAAAAAAAATGAGAATTCCGAAAAAAGTTATAAAGAAATATTGTTGCTCTCGACGAGTTTTATTACCAGTTAAATTTCTTTTTTATTTCTGTTATACCCTGTATATTGAAACTACAATGAAGCGAACAAATACATTATTAATAATTCATGTAACAAATATGTAAACTCCTTCAAAATTGTCAACTGAATGCATGTAAATTTTTTCTATTTAAAAAACAAGCAATTTTCAACAGGTTATGGGCTCAGTGTAGGATATGGTCTACCAGTTTTCAATGCTAAAAATTTTAACAGTTGGTTATTTTGATTGTTGCATTTCAATACAGGGAGCGAATTCCACCCTCCAGTTCATGTGCCAATCACTGAAAACCCAACCATTTATTCATCCTGAATAATAGTAGATTGTTTGACAAGTAAAGAAAAATAAGGGTTTACTATAGAATGTAAATGTTTCAATTCACGAGCGAGTAAACTAAATTTACACGAGCAAAGTAATATTGCTTTTCTTATGTGTTGAACATGCAATTTTTTTGTATACTTGATGGGAAAACTTTAGTGAAAGACGCCAAGAATAGAAATAATTTTCTACAGGAGTACTAATCAAAGGTAGTAACGGTTTCGAGAACTGCCAAGCAAAAGCATAGTAACAAATAAACAATATTAAAAATTACTTTGTCCGAAAAGTCAGAAGCTAAAGATTCTCGCGAAATTCTGGAAGCAGCTAAAGAAGCTGCTTTAAATTTGTTTCCGGCGAAATCAAGAGAATTTTTGTTTACTTATATGTTTAACTGTGTGTATGTGTGTATGTGTAATTTTTTCTTAATTAGATCAAAGCTGTCATTTAGGCGCGTTTCATAGTGCGTTTTTTATTCGTTATTTTTTGTTGCTAATTAGAAAAGTGTTGCTAATTGGAAAACTGGCACTTTTTTTCACTGATTTCTACATATTAAACCTGCTGTTTTCCATCAAGTAAACAAAAAAAATATTTTATCTACTATTCAGATAACAAAATTGTCACATCATCCGCCAAATATTTTTCAGAAATAAAAAAAAAAAGTTATAATTATTCCGTATAATTTAATAGTTATCATTATCAAGTTTCAAAATATTAATATTTCCGCAAACAAAAAACCAAGGTGAAAACCGTAACCATCAGATTGCAATTCATACCGGAACTTAGAGGTGCCATATCAGTGGTTTAATATCCGCTTACCTTCTAGGAAACGGATGGAGAGAAATAAATATTTTGTACGTAGACGTAACATTATATGATAGATGTTGGATATATTATATCTTTGTTACCTAAAAGCACTTATTTATGTACATACTTTTTAGTAAGAATGTTTGTAACACAATTATAATACGAAACTTAAAATAAATGTACGCACGACGACGTGAATTCTATTATCGATCAGTACGCCAGCCTCGAGTTTTAATGATGGCGGTGATAATAACTTAGAAACTAATTATTAATATAGCGTTTTGGAAAGATCTTGGTATCAAAAATAGTATCGTAACTTATTTATTTTTTAAATATTCATTTCTCGAAGGAATTCATGAGATCTTCATCTCAAAAGTCACTTTGTCTTATTTATAATACTGTCTGCCTATTTTATTTGGTATGAAGCAGTAATCCAATTCGCCGAAAAATATTGTAATGTTTATTGCTTTTGTAAGATTTGTTTATAATTAAATAAAAATCACTATTTAATAATTGAAAAAAAAATAAAAGTTTTACTCTTCCGGTTATTACTAACATAGACTATATAATTTGTTTATCACTTACTACTATTGAACAAAGCCGCAGATATTTATTTTCAACTATTAATATATTTATTATACTGATCACTCACTATTTCACTGTTCATTGTTTACTGTTCTCAGTCAGGTCGTTTGCTTGCCCTTATATACGGAAACCCGTTCCTCGAAATATTCTCGAATTAATCGAGCACGTTACTAGATTTTTCGACCAAGTGGGGTGACGCGATACGAAACAAACAGTACGAAAGGCCCCGCCCAGACAACAAAGATGGATTCAGGGCTTATTTTATTTTTGCGAATTATGAGACTTTTGCACGTTACGATATGATTCGACTAGCCTCACAACTAGTAATTCCTACATAAGTCTTAGACATTATTGTTCTTTGCATATATACTTTAAAATATGAATCATACTAACTGCTCATAAGACCCATGCTCAATAATATCACCCAATAATTCGAGATTTCAATATCAATTCTGAATACATGCGCGCCAAAATTGCATACACTACGACGTCTGGTCGCTGGCGAGTGCTATTTGCCTGTTAATCAATAAAAAATATTCTCTATGTTTATGGCAATAAGTAGAGGGAAGACAAACAAGATTATATATTAGTTGTATGCTTTTAGTTTCTCACAGTTTTTCCAATAACAATAAATTTCTTATTTTGGTCCGATTCGCCTTGTGGATCGATTCGCATCGGTCCACTCTACCGAATTTCAGTTTGTATGAAGGTTTCCATTGAGATAGTGGCTAAATTAATGAAATTTGCGTATTGCTCAAGGTTTATTTGGAGTACGCACACAATAGTGAGGAGCTTGGGTAAATATTCGGATAATTATCTAGTAGATTTGCAGCATAGATACAGTTCGCACGAGGCAAGTCAATACTTTATCAAATAAAATTGAGCCCCTTAGTGCAATATGAACTGCTATATAATAAAAACTAGTTTTAAAACATGAATTCAGTAAAGATAATGCTATCAAGAATTATACTTTACTGCTTTATTATAAATTTTTAAGTTTATGACTCCACGATAACGAGCAAGTATTCATAATTCTCACGAACATATAATAAAAAAAAATTTTGGCATGTATATATTTTATAATTTTATCTTCAATCGGAACAAACAAAATATGCATTCTTAGCAATGTAATATAATTGCTAGAATGTATAATACATATTTGAAAGCCACTGTAGGCTTCCAAACATGTTTTAACATGTCAAATTTCCTTTCATTTATTATAGAACATTTTCAATAATAAAAAAAAAATTGTGAGTGTTGGGATTTACGTTGCAGATGTGTCAACAACAATGCTAGTCTGTAATTGCAATGAAAGGACTAAATTCAGAAAATAAAACAGAAAGCAAATCTGTGATTGCAATAAGAGATTCAAAAATCAGGAAATAAAACAGAAAGTAATTTTTTTTGGAAGCTTGAAGATTTGTATTAATCAGAATGATCAATCCCTTGCATATGAAATTAATAATTATAGGTTTGTGGGTAGCTAAAATTTTTTGTCGTCAACTGAATTTAATATTATGCCTGTATTACACGATACATTATATAGAACTGGCTCTATTTTTCAGCAATATTCTGGGGTATTCTAGGGAGATTTTGTCGTTGCCAACATTACTCATATTAGTTATTTCGCGTCAAATGAAACACGCGTTTCATACTTGATTTAACCTAAAGAAAGACAAACATTGCAAATATAATCGTACTGTTGACAAAGTAATCATATAATTTACAGTTGCGATTCCAAACTCGGCACATTTACAGGTAGTCTCTGCTAATGACTCCCCAACTCGGCACATACGAGTATCTCAGGTACCTGCAGTGATACCCAACTCGGCACACTTGCAAGTAGTCTCTGATGATAATGAAATGACTCAGGTACCTGAACAAAAGGAGGACTGGGCACAATCAATTTTATATAGTTTATTTTTATAATCATACAAAATTTGACATACAATAATACAAAATCAAAAAATAAATAGGTTGCATCATCCAATAAAAATAATAATTTCAGCCTGATCGTGGAATAACCTTTTTGTCGTTATTACTCGATCTCTGGACTCGCTCAAAATATGGAAAAATGCTTTGCACTTTCGATTAACACACTGCTACTTCACTTCACCAGATAAAAATTTTTGATTTGATTTACTGAATTTATGTTGCTCCACAATCAGTAGTGTTCTTCCAAGTTGGCTAGTTATCTCGCGAATTGATTTCTTGATGTTGTTGTTTGAACTGTTAGATTGATAATAGATAGCTACTAAACGAATCATTTTAATTTATATTTTTCTTAGGTGCTAAGCCGAAAATATGGATGGGTTTTTCTGCAAACACTTGTTTAAGATGTGTCGAGTTGGTCATAAGGATTACCCTTGACTGATATCCCATCGGGAGGTTAAATGTGCCGAGTTGGGGTGTGCCCACAGTTGCCTTCAGTATATTAATTTTTTGTCATCTCTACTATCACACTTTCTCTCTAACCACACTTTTTGAAGTTACCTCAAAGATTATAAGTTGGTAGTTCTGATTTTTCTTGACGAAAACTTGTATCGTGTAATAATGGTACAAAATATTTTTGAGCTCGATAATAAATTGTTGAAAACTTGACAGAAAATTTGGTCAATTTATTGGTCAATAAATTGTATCGTGTAATACAGGCATTAATAGTATATTACAACTGAGGTGGAAAGTATTTCATTACAGCCGAGAGCTTATTATATGACCGAGAGGCGAAGCCTCGAGGATCAGATATAGCTCGAGGCTGATATGAAATCTTCACCAAAGTATGTATACTATTTTATTCACAATCATCCCTAGCTTTCCGAGAAATGATTGATCCCAATTCGTTCTTTTTTCAACAAAATAAATTGATGTAGTAGTCTATGAAAACAAGAATGTTTTGAAAAATTTAAATAATTTGACATTTGTTGGATTTATGATTTATGAATCAAGTTATTTATACGTGTATCCATTGAAATTGTGATAAGTGCAGGTATCAATTAGTTATAACAGTGGAATGGAGCTATATACTTGCCCCGAATCGAACGAAAGTGCTACGGATGTAAGTTCATAGCGAATTTGCTCATAATTTGCACAAAATTGTAACATAATTCCGCTTATTTTCAATATTAATCGTTTTATCCATTCCTATCACAACAGTGAGCGGAGCTAGACGTGTTTATGTAATACAATTCATAAACGTGTATAATCTTTCTAAAGTGTGAAAGTGAAGTGATAAAATAGATTCTAGTGAGTGAAGTGTAGTGAAGTTATATATTCACAGTACGGAGGAAAGTATTGTGGCGGTCTATGACCGCCACTTTACTTCGTCATAATGTTTCCGCCCTTAACACTAGAGGAAACAGATCAAGAAAATGACAGCAGTCTCAAAGAACAGCTAGTCGCACTCAAAGGTGAATTAGCTAAAATCAGGAGAGAAAATGAGCAACTTAAACAAAAACTTGCTCTCATGCAAGTAGAGGAGAATGAAATCTCAAACAACGTGGAAGAAGATCTACCTATTGCGAATGAAACAGCTTGGATCCTGACAAAAGGTAAAAAGCGTAAAATAGAAAAATTACCGAGAACAGAAAATATGACAACAGAAAATGAAAAACCAACTGTAAGTAAGAAACAAAATCCACCACCAATAATAGCGAGTAACCTATTGAACTATTCAATTATGAACCAACATCTAAAAACAACTCAGCTTAATTACAAAACTACTATGATGAACAACAATCAGCTGAAAATTAACGTAGAGACAGAGACAGAATACAGAGAATTAACTAAATTATTAAACGAAAGTAAAGTGGAATGGCACAGTTATGAAAATAAGCAGACCAGACCCATTAAAGTCATGGTCAGAAATTTACATCCGACTTGTGCAGAAGAAGAAATAAAAGAGGAAATACAAAAAATGGATCTAAAAATTATAGACGTTACAAATAGATATAAAAGAACTAAAATTAATGACAAAACAACAACTGTGCCTCTTCCGTTATTCATGTTAACATTCGATAACTCTGAAGATATCAGAAAAATATACGGGATACAATACCTATGCCACATGAAAGTGAGAATAGAACCCTTGAAAGGAAATAAGCTAATACCACAGTGTAAGCGCTGCCAAAGATATGGGCACACACAAAAATTTTGCCAACGCCAACCTGCTTGTGTAAAATGCGCAGGCAGTCACATTACAATGGACTGCATCAAACCAAAAAGTGAACCAGCCAAATGCTATAACTGTTCTGAAAATCATCCTGCTAACTACCGAGGATGCTTAGTAGCAAAAGAACTCCAGAAAAGGAGGGATAATTTGAATGTAAGTAAAAAACCGAATACGGTAGCAAGAACGTTTCAAACTAAAAACACTAATAGTGAAAAGACATACTCACAAGCAGCTAAAGGAGAAAAAATAGTATCTTCACAAAACAACGAGCAAGAGCCTGTAATAAAGATGATGCAACAAATCACCATGATATTAAATAATCTTTCCGAAAGAATGGAACGATTAGAGAGCAAATACACCACTAAGAATCAATAATGCATCAAAAAGATCTGCGAATTGCAACATGGAATGCCAATGGGATCCTAAACAAAAAACAAGAACTGGAAGTATTCTTAAACATACAAAAAATAGACGTATGCTTGATATCAGAGACCCACATGACTCATGAATCACATATAAAAATAAGAGGATACAAAATCTATTATACAAACCACCCGGATAATCAAGCAAAAGGAGGTAGCGCAGTACTAATAAGAGAGTCAATCAAGCATTCAGAAAATTCCCACTTACAAAAGAAAGAAATCCAACTAACGGTAATTACAGTTAGTAGTATTAAACAAAAAATCAACATTGGAGCACTATACTGTCCACCAAAATATAATCTGAAAAAGGAAGATTATAAAAATTATCTACTGCACATGGAAGATAGATTCATCGTTGGGGGAGATTTTAACTCAAAACACACAGACTGGGGAGCAAGACTGACAACAACAAAAGGCAGAGCTCAAAAAGGCAATCATAGAAAGAGGTTGCAATTTTCACACTACTGCAAAACCTACGTACTGGCCGACCGATACAAATAAAACACCTGATCTACTTGATTTTTACATATCAAGAAAAGTATCAGCGAATTTTATCAACATGGAAGAGAATTTTGACTTGAATTCCGATCACTCAGCGGTAATTCTTACTCTAAGCGAAACAGTTGTCCAGAAGGTAAACAGACCATCGCTTACAAACGCAACAACAGATTGGGTAAGCTTTAGGCTGGAGTTAGAATCCAAAATTAATTTAAACACAGAGATAAAAACTGAACAACAATTAGATGAAGAAAGCGAAAAACTTGTCAGTAATATACAATACGCTGCATGGAGCAACACAAGAGAAACTATACATAAGACCATAGGTAACAACTATCCTGTGGAAATACGGGAACTGGTCAAAGAGAAAAGACAAATAAGAAGAAGATGGCAACAAACAAGAAATCCAAGTGATAAGACACTTCTAAACAATAAATCCCAACAACTGAAAAGAGAGATAATCAAAATTAAAGAAGCATCAATCAATAACTACTTAGAGCAGTTAACAGCAGATAGGATCACAGATTATTCCCTATGGAAAACTACCAAGAAAATAAAGAAGCCAGTAACACAAATTCCCCCCATAAGAAAAGTCGACGGGAGATGGGCCAGAGACAATAAACAAAAAGCCGAAATATTTGCTCAACATCTTGAGGAAACGTTCAAGCCCAATGAGATTCAATCCAAAATCAACGTAAAAGCCTCCATAAGCCAAGAAAATAGAGAAATTAAAATTACAACTCCCAAAGAGGTAGCAAATGAAATACAAAAGAATCTAAATGCAAAAAAATCACCAGGTTTTGATCTAATCACAGGCGAAATACTGAAACAGTTACCAAGAAAAGGAATAATCATGCTGACCTACTTGATAAATGCGTCATTCAGATTGAAGCATGTACCCAGTAACTGGAAGGTAGCTGAAGTTATCATGATACCAAAACCAGGAAAACCACCGAATGATGTCAAATCATATAGGCCAATATCGTTGCTACCAATAATATCAAAGCTTTTTGAGAAATTGCTTCTCAAAAGACTTAAACCAATAATTGAAAAAAGAAAACTCATACCCGACCACCAATTTGGTTTCCGACAAAAACATTCTACCATAGACCAAGTCCACCGCATAACAGACATCATAGAAAAAGCTTTAGAGGATAAAGATATATGCTCAACTATGTTTCTAGACGTAGCACAGGCATTCGACAGAGTCTGGCACGAAGGCCTAAATTATAAACTGAAAAAATTACTACCAAAGCAATACACAGAGTTATTAGAATCATACATCTCTAACAGATTATTCCGTATAAAACAAGAAGACGAATATTCAGAGCTTAAAGAAATAAAAGCAGGAGTGCCGCAAGGCAGTGTTTTAGGGCCTGTCTTATATCTGCTATATACTTGTGACATACCAGTACTGGAAAATGTAACCATTGCCACATTTGCTGACGACACCGCAATACTCGCAGTAGGAGAAAATATACATGAAACAACTAACAGACTTCAAAAAGCAATTAATCTATTCCATAATTGGACGAACAATTGGAAAATCAAACTAAACGAGCTAAAATCAACACACATAAATTTCACAAATAAAAATGCAGAGCCTCTGCCATTGTATATCAAAGGAAACATCATACCGTACGAAAACAACGCAAAATATCTTGGCATGACACTAGACGTTAAACTAAAATGGAAAGAGCATGTGAAAAAGAAAAAAACTGAACTAGACATCAAATACAGAAAACTGTATTGGTTGATTGGTAGAAACTCGCAACTTTCAATACGTAATAAAATACTGATTTACAAACAGATATTGAAACCAGTATGGTTGTATGGCATCCAACTCTGGGGGTGCGCCAGTAATAGTCATATCAAGTGTATCCAGACTTTCCAAAATAAAATATTGCGGAATATGGTAAACGCTCCTTGGTACGTGCGCAACAGCGACCTGCACCGAGACCTTGGGATGGCGGATGTCGCCAGTGAAATTAGAAGATTCGCGACTAAACACGAATCTCGCCTCCGATCACACATCAGCGCAGAAGTAACCCAACTCTTAGAAAACGAGAACCTAACAAGAAGGCTCAAAAGAAAGAAGCCTTTCGAACTAGTTGAATAAGTAGCGAAATCAAACTACTCGATACCGATGGGTAAACAGTAGATCAACATCACGTAGGCTAAGCATATTTCAGATCAATATTAATGGTTGGTCTATTAAGACCAGTTTTAATACGTCAAGATACTGTAAGGTACCTTATTAATAAATAAAAAAAAAAAAAAAAATCGTTTTATTTGAATCATTATATAATATGATCGGTATTTTTGACAGCAGGGATTATTTTATTCCAACAAAGATTTATGACTGATGCTATGCAAACCTGTATAAACATTTCCCACCCAAGAGATGGAAGTGTCGCTTCCGACCCGTGAGATAGTCATTGCAGTTGGAAATTACATACTTTCCAACCTCCAAAAAGTTGGGAATTGCCATATTACTATAATGATTGTGAATAAAGTATCTATCTTACTAATCTGATACATTGTTTACACATTAACTAGTCCAGTCAGCTTCAACCGTTTTATCCAATCAAAATTGATATATTTTATACTATTTGTTGTTTTACTTTCGCCACATGCTTGTTTGGTCGTCTCGATAGTGACACAAATTTAATTTCACTCTATCAGGGTTTTATATTTATTTATATTTTCTAGGCTACTAATAAGATCAACAAAAAAAAAAATTGTAGATTATTCAATCGATCGCACAACCAACTTTATTCACAATCATTATAGTAATATGGCAATTCCTAACTTTTTGGAGGTAGGGAAGTATGTAATTTCCAACTGCAATGACTAGCTCACGGGTCGGAAGCGATTCTTGCATCTCTTGGGTGGGAAATGTTTATGCAGGGTTGCCTAGCATCAGTCATAAATCTTTGTTGGAGTAAAATAATTCGTGCTTCTTAAAAATACTGATTATATAATCTAATGATCCAAATAAAACAATTAATATTGAAAAGAAGCGGATTTATGTTGCAATTCTGTATAAATCTATGTCTTATAAATTCATAAATTTGTAAATTATGAACAAAATCGCTATGAACTCACACCCGTAGCACTTTCGTTCGATTCGGGGCAAGTATATAGCTCCATTTCACTGTTATAACTTATTGATATCTGCACTTATCACTATCACAATTTCAATGGATACACGTATAAATAACTTGATTCATAAATAATAAATCCTACAAATGTCAAATTAAAATTTTCAAAACATTTTTGTTTCCATAGACTACTACATCAATTTACTTTGTTGAAAAAAAGACGAAATTGGATCAATTATTCCTCGGAGTATTAGGGATGATTGTGAATAAAATAGTATACATACTTCGGTGAGGATTTCATATCAGCCTCGAGCTATATCTGATCCTCGAGGCTTCGCCTCTCGGTCATATAATAAGCTCTCGGCTGTAATGAAATACTTCCCACCTCAGATGTAATATACTATTACTTTGCTTATCAGTTGTGATAGCCAGCATATTCAAGGCGCAATCCCAAGTTTGATCGAGGCGAGCCTCGATATTATGTAACTATAATGTTACATTCGATAGTGTTTATATACCTTTCGGTTGTCGAGATTAGTTTCACAATAATTATTTATTCGATGTTGCCAATAAAATTTTTCCATATTTTCCTCTGTTTCGCCATTTCTCGTGCAGTATGATTATTGGTTTTGTTTCTTCTCAATATTTCTTCTACGTTGCTTTCCCATGTCTTCACTCGCCTGCCTCTTCTCTTCTTAGGTGCTGTTCTAGCATTCCATATGATTTTCGCCTGCTTATTTTCTGCCATTCTTATTAAGTGCCCGTACCAGGCAAGCTGTTTTTTATCTATTGTCTTTTGAATGCTTTCCGTTTGTAACTCGTTTCTAATTTTATCATTTCTTATTTTGTCTAATTTAGTTATTCCTTTTACCTTTCTTAGGTACTTCATTTCTGTCGCTTGTATTTTACTTCTGTTCCTTTGGTTCAAAACCCACGTTTCACTTCCATATCAGTATAAGTGTTGGTCTATATATTGTTTTGTACAGTGTCATTTTCGTTGTATCCGTTATATATTTGTTATTAAAAATTGTTGTGTTCATCATGAAGAATTTTTCATTCGCAGCTTGTACTCTATTATTAATTTCATAATCTAGGTTTCCCTTATTGTGTATGACCGAGCCCAGGTTCGTGTAAGTTTCTACCTGTTGTATTCCTTCGCCATTTATTGTTACATTTGTGCATATATCTTCCCTAGATACCACCATGATTTTAGATTTTTCGGTGTTTATTGACATGCTATATTTTTGTAATTCCTGATGCCATATGTGCAAATTGTGTTGTGTGTCTTCCTCGCTCTTTACGAATATGGCAAGGTCATCCGCAAATGCACACTCTGCTATCGTTATTCTATTTAGTTTATAGTTACCAATCTCAACCTGTTTTGTCTTTTCTTTTATCTGTTCTAATATTTCGTCTAAAAATATGGTGAACAAAAGAGGACTCAAGGCTCCCCCTTGTCTTAGTCCTTGTGTTGTTACGAATTCCTTAGAACTGTCGTTGCCCGTTCTAACATAGTTATTTGTTTTTTTTAAATATACTTCTTATTGCCTCTAGTAGTCTTCCAGTTATTTCTCTCTTTTTCAAGATTTCCCATAATGTATCCCTTTGTACCCTATCAAATGCTTTTTCAAGGTCTAAATACAAAATGAAAAGTTTACCGCCATGTCCCATTGTTCTTTCTATCCTGCGTTGAATGCCCCTTTTGGAATCCACTTTGTACCTTTTCTAACTTTGTTTCTAACTTCATTCTAAGTTTGCTCTCAATAATTGCTTCATATATTTTTGCAGCTGTACATAGGAGGGAAATTCCTCTGTAGTTACTTGTTCTTGTGTCGCCCTTTTTGTGTACTGGAAATATATCCGCTTTTTCCCAATCAGAAGGTATTTTTTCTAGTTCCCACATCTTATTTAATATAACCGGTTAAATTTCTTGTCCTTCTTCGCCCATATACTTCAGTTGCTTCGCTTTTATTTGGTCATGTCCTGGTGCTTTGCCGTTTTTAAGTTTTTGAAGTACTGCTTTCAGCTCTGTTGCTGTAATATTTTCTATATCTCCTATTGTTTCTCTTTCCACTGTCTGTACTTGATCTTCTCTGTCCTCGTTGTTAGTGTTGTTTTTCTCTTCTAGCAGTGTTCGAAAATGATCTTTCCACCGTGCCATTATCTCTTTATTTTCATGCAGTATTTTTCTTGTTCGTCCTTAATTTGTTTTAAATTTATTTTATCTATTTTATTGTGGCTTTTCAAGGTTTTGTAAAACAGTTTTTGATTATCTTTAAAATTTCTTTCCATAATATCTCCGAATTCTTACCATGTTGCCATCTTTGATTTTTTAACTATATCATTTACCAATTTTCTCTGTTCCTTATAGTCTTTATAGTCCTCATTGCTCTTGGTATTTAATAATTTAATCCATTTTATTTTCTTTTTCTTTACTGCGTCTTTTGCTTTCTTACTTCACCAGTGTGTCTGTTTTATACTATTTGTTGTTTTACTTTCGCCACATGCTTGTTTGGTCGCCTCGATAGTGCTACACAATTTTAATTTCACTCTATCGCCCCGCCACGTATAAATTAAATAAAAAAACATTTATTTATATTTTCTAGGCTACTAATAAGAATTAATTAATTTTCAAAATGGCTAATATATCCAGATAATTTCTGTCTACAGTAACCATTTATTTGTATTTTAATTGAAAAAAAATATCTGGCAAGTCTACATCAAAAATATAATTTTGTAAATAGTTCAATCTAGTAAATATAGTACTTTTTAACATATAAGTGTTGCTATGGAAAAGAATATCAAAGACGGTTGAATACTATTAGTGTGTTAGCCTCGAGTTTTGACGACGAAAGTAATTATAGATTGAATAATTATATAAGTTATTAACTTTGGATATAGCTTTTTGTGAAGAATAAATGTTCTCGCAGATAATAATACAATCTTTGTGTATATGAGTCTTTTCGTCTGTTCTTAGGAGGAAGACATGCTACATACAATTTATGACCAATTTTAGTGATTCATTATCCTTGATAATACACTATTAATTTTGATTATGATAAGTTTGATAGTTTTATTTCTATAAACATTTTTCTACGATAGTAAATATTTTTAATCTATTCCAATAATTTGGAACAACACTTAGATACCCAGATAAAATAATTTCTGTGATATCCATCAGTTCTGGAACGTAATTATTTTTTCTACGATTTCATTAAATTATTGTTTGTTCTCGTTATCTTTCCTAAAATATTACGGTTTTGTATTTCCTTTGAAAAATTTTAAGTACTAAATTATCAACGGAAGTGAAATATTGACACGAAAATCAATTTTTGTGATTACAAATAAATGGAATTGTTTTAAGTTACTTACCATGGCGTAGTAAACAATGTTTAACAATATTTTCCGTGTTGATATTGCAGAAACACTTATTATACAAATTTAGCACTTTTTACACTATTGTACATTGAAAATAAAGAATTTACCGATATTGTATTACAGTTTTAGGAAAAAAAGTGAACAAAACTTTCACATAAATCATTATCAACTATTAATTGTATTCTAAAATATGAATCCCTTCAAGATGTGTGCATCTCAAATCACTATTTTAAACTAAAACATCTATATACAAAATAAAACCATTATTTGCGATGATATTTAATTAAATTCTAGCTTGTTCGTTCCGGCGTTATTCATTTGTTTCTTGCTTGCATTACCCTTATACCAGCAAATATTACAGAAAACTGTATTTAATATTGACAGTTGTTCATAAAAATGGTGGAAGTGATGTTCGTGTGTTTAGTTGTGCATAATTTGGAACAAAAAACTCTTAAATATGTGGTGATGTATTATTTAAAAATATTTTAAATCAACTTCTTGGCTGATTCAGAAAGTAAGTTCGATTATTTTTATAATATATTATACAGAGCTTGATTTCTCAAATAAAACTACAGATATTTCAACTACGTAATAATAATACAAAATATTTTTGAATTGTATAATATATGAAACATTACTTAACATATCTAATATTATAGAAAAAATTGTCGTATGCAAAGCGAAAGATACATAGTGGTTATTTTTAAAATTATACATTCCATGATTCAAACAAAACACGATAAAAAATTTAAATAACAAATGCTGTTTATATCAAATGTTTTGCATACTTTTATTTCCTATGACAGCTTCATAAATTTGAGATTTTATTGATTTTATGTACTATAGAATATTAATTTTTGTGTAATAAAATGTACCTATTTCTTATTCTGAACAAAATGCAACATACTTGGGAATATAAACGTGTAATCTGACCTAAAAAATACAATGCCGCTGATTTTTTCAATATCCTCAATCAAAACATGGGTTAAAAAATTAATAACCAATAAAATACAGGTGCACTTTTAAATAAAACGTATTTCACAACAAAAAAAAATGTAACAATCGAGAAATTTCCAGGAAAAACATTTAAATATGCTAGTAGAGATAAGAAAAACCACATAAATGTTCAATGTTTATAAATTCCTACGCCAAAATAGGTTTTTCGAAGGTTATGAGAATGGCATTGCCTATATTAAAAGTTCAGAGTAGCTAGAACATTGATAGTTACATTATTATCCTTTGTTTCGGTTTTCTTTGATCTTTGATCTAAACTTGGATTAAAATGAATTAAATAAATTATAGCACTTTTAAGGTGACAAAAGTTATTTTCTGTTCGGTATAATGTCAGTGTCGTTGTTATCTGAAACATTTTTGTCTTAGTTCCTTTGTTGTCAAACGTTTAATCTAAAAGACCTTGAAAATAATTACTGTTTGTGATGATATTCCATTGTTTTTTACACAATGGTGCAATTTTCTACAAGAAAAAATCAGTCTAGTTTTTAACTAAATATCACCCATCACTCAAATATGATAAAATACTAAATTTTTATTTGATCCTTTTCAAATTGAATTTAATTCATAAAATTATAAAACTTAGCATGCGTCTTTTTCTTTTTAATTTTTCACACTACAGTTCAATTCAGTTAGAAATGTGGTCAAACTGTCTCTGCACTACTTCATCTTCGATTTCGATTAAACTTATTGAAAATATTTGTTTCAGCATTACAAATATGGAAAAAAATTAAAACTACTCGCGGTCGAACTCGGTTGACCTTGAAAATTTGAATTAATTGGTGTTAATATAACATGTATACATTGTATTTGTGTGTATGTGTGTGATGCTTCGCCTCCAACCAACGAGCGAGCTCTGCTCGCTCTAATCAAGCTCGATTCGAAATCTTGAGTTCGAGACAATGACGGAGAATGCACTGAACATCTCATATTGGTTTTGATCTGCCGTCATCAAGCCACGTTGAGCTTGGTCAGAGCGAACAAAGCCCGCTTATTAGTTGAGTGCGAAGCACCGCCGGCTGAGAGCAAAAACCACTACTTTAGTGCCACTGTCAAATCTTACACATATACACACCGCGAGATGTATACAATTTTTAATTAAATAAAATAAAAAATAAGATTTTTAAGGCCAACCAAATGTGACCGGCAGAAGTTCTTATTTTGCCCATATTTGTAATCCCAAAACAAATCTTTTCACCAAGTTTCACTGAATCCGAAGGTGGAACAGCATATGAATAATTTGATCAGAAATTCAAATCTTTTAAAGTAAGTAATCACTATACAGGCTGTCAAAAACAAATTTGTTGATAAATTTGCAAAAATTCAATATTAGGTAAGCAGGAGGGTCTACCCAAAATCGGAAAATATGGCTAGTGGTCTACGAGACAAAAAAGTTTGGAGCACCCTGCTCTAAATTTATGAAATAGCAATAAAACAAGCCATATAATTCAAGTCGGGAAAGTACTGTGGTGGCCACAGCAGATTTTACTTGTACAAAGTACAAGTAATTATTGTGGAACCAACCAAAATTCACATTTCGAGATTTTTATGGAAATATCCGTTTTGAACATCCCTGAATACATTTTGACTATTTTCGGCTTGACGTCGGTACATACGTAATTAAGTAGCTCGTAAATCTTTTGTATTTTGTATTTAAGACTGGTCTAAGTTCTAGTTGTGCACCTCGCATTATTGTTGCAATCGTATGTACTGGAAATGCACTTTACTTTTCATATAAATCCAAAACAATCATCCGTAGAATATTGAAATTTCGTATTAAGCACTTCTATAACATCTAGTTGTACACCTCGCATTATGATTGCGATCGGCTGAACCAGAATTGCATTTTAAAAAACGTTTTTCGATTTTTCGCATAAATCTAGAACGACCAGCTATAAAATGTTACAATGTTGTATTTAGGACTATTGCATCTAAATGATCACCTCAAAATTAAGTTGCAATCGATTTTGCCTAATGTCAATGTTAGTGCCAACTGTCAATTAATCAATCAAAAGGTGTACAAGTAAGTCATGTGGTATCCGCATCAGATTTTTTGAATTACGGATTGAAGAATACACCTCTGCTTGTTAGCGTCTCACAGATTTGATCTAGTGGTCAGGTGAGATTTCCATCTTTGATGCCGACACTATAATTTGGAAGCAACTACATCCGGCAATAAAATAGTTGCCGCTAATGGCTAGTCTTATGAAATAAAAAATAATTTATAGGAATTGCAATTGGCAGCCTTAAGGATTCAGTGCTTCAAAATATTTAAACTGTTTCATTTATTTTTTCTCTTCATGAAAATACAGTCTCTAACACTGTTTGGTTTTCGAATAATTATAATTATGAAAATGTTGGTTTCTAATACAGAGTAAATAAAGGAGCTCACCAGAAATGCTCGATTCATTAGAATTCAACCACAACTGCTCAAGATAACAATACAAAAAACTGTAATTTATATGAATAAATTCTAGTAGAATATGTTAAAAGATTAAAAAAGTATTTTACCGTGCAGTTTTGTAGGTATTTAAATCAAAATTATCGAAAATTCACGGAACTGTCAGTCATATTTGAAAATGAGTGACGTATCCTACACGTGAAAATTTGGCGACGTTGGATGTAGTCGAATCAGGGATGTATTTAGGCTTGAAGTTCAACAAGAGCCAATTTTTATTTGAAGTATTGTAATCGTGATTTTGTCTCAGTTGGAGATTTTGATGAATCTTCACGTTTTAGACCCTACTGAAACCGAAAAAGTTAATTAAAAAAAAAACGGCCTGTCTGTCCGGAAGCACGATAACTTGAGAACGCGTACGAATTTTCGACTGACATTTTATATTCAAATTTTTCATCAAAAAGCTAGGTTCAAGTTCGTGGATAAGTTTTTTCAACCAGTGGTACCAAAACTTTTTAGTTTTTCGCGTTTATTTTATAAACTAGTATTTATCATAAAATAATTAAAATTGATCCTTGAATAATTTAGCACAGCATTCATCTAAAAAAATTCGAAATTATCTGCGGCTTATTTGTTACTATTAAAATTTGGATTACTATAAAATTTGTTATATTTTTATGAAACATGCAAAGAAAAGAAATAATTCAATTCATAATGTAAAATTAGAATTATCGTTTCTTTTATCTGGATATCCCATGCAAACGTTCGTCAATTGTTTTTTCAAAATAGGTAATTTGGTTCTATCGTATTTGGTATCAAATTAAAGCTCCTGTGGAAATAATTTTAGTACTAGTGTCAAAGAGAATATCTGAACGATTGTCGATTGTTTTTTCACTAGATATTTGAATGATGCTTAGTTTGGTATCAATTCAAAGCTTTCGTGAAGATCACCTTGGTAGAAATCCAAAATGAATAATTTTTCCGATTATTAATTGTTTCTCTTACAACTTCACTGGATTATGGCAATTTGGGATCAACTAAAAGCTATTGTAAAATAGAATAGTAATTTCATATAACCGCCATCTGTCACTTTGAAATATGCAATTAAACTAAATGAAACTAGCCATGTAACTCATGGTTGGGGAATTACTGTGTAACCACAGCAGATTTTTTTTTGAATATAGAATCTTCAAACTGGTGCATAAAATTCATTATTAATAAAATAAAAGTCAGAGGTGGCAAAAGCAGATATTCTAGTCAATATAAAAAATGGTCGTGGGTGGCCCTCAAGTCGTATATTGGTAGTAATATAGGCTATTTTTCAAAATATCGTGTAGAAAAGTTTGTTTTCGACTAATTGCATTATGGGTAATCTTTTGTATTCAACGTTAGATTATCTATGCATTTAGTGAAAAAGTATTGTTATTATTGCTTCTTTATTATATTTCCATTATCTGTTTAGTATTTTGGTTATATTTACTCATATTGATAAAAAATAAATTGGAGCTTCTAATTATTTTGTTTTATTCAAACTTACCGTGGAATAAAGCAAAATGCAAATGAACATTTTTACAAAAGAAGCAAGTTGTTTCACAATCTGAAATAATCAAAAACAGCTAAGGATTTCAGTTTTAAATAAGAAAAATGTAAGAGTTATATTCAATTCTCATTTATTTCAAAAATAAAACTCATTCGTAAAAAAGGCTTTACGTAAAACTATTATAATGTATAATAATATAGTGTAAAGCTAAATCACATATCATTCATTTCGGGCGTTTATTATGTACAAAAAAGCATATATTAATATATCTACATTAACCCTTTATCGGGATTTGTAACCATATGGTAACATCATTTTCAAATGTTTGTAACTCTGGTATCTGTAGTTCTACAGCAAAGAGAATAATGCTACCGTATGGTTACAATCCACTATTTTGGTAGGGGGACTTCTTCGGATTCTGCGCAATGAATTGAATTTTATAATCGGTGTTTTTGTACCTGCGTTTCCCAGAGAACTGAAATACGACTTGCAGCAAAAAGATAAATGACTTATATTATCAGTAATATTGTTTCTTTCCTTTATTCTTTCAATATACGCAATAATGCAGATATGAAAGTGTTATTCTGTATACTGTACAGGGGACTATGTAAGAAAGTACAGCGTAGGCAGTCTATATAAAATATATGTTACCATATAGTTACATTGCCCGATAGAGTTACACATAATATAGAATTTTCATTATTATAATTCCAGTTACGTTGTATCTTGAAGGACTAAGTCCTGTGACATTTTATGGAGGCACAAAATTTATTCTCCCGCCAAATCCAATACTAATTCGACACTTCCGCTGATAGAAAAAAAATACTCAATTGACAGTGCGAAAAAAAATGTAATAAATGATTCAAGTGAACTAACAAGTAACGTAAAAAAGTAAAACAAAACAAAACAAGAGGAGAAAGATTATCTTCGGCAGCATATAATTATTGTAAATTATAATAAACATATGGGAGGCTAATACTAATGCTCTCATTGGACTGTATAGATCACCCAGTAGAGCCGACATTGGTATTATCCAATATTTACTAACCTCTTGAATATATGCGTTGTAAACGCCTGAGTTTTATGTAGGAGAGATTTTTCAGCGCTTAAAATAAAATATAAGCCTCTAAAAATATTTAAAAATGAAATTATAAATAAATGCATTTTTTTTTTATTATTATTATTATTCTACTCATTCCTTTATCGTGCAATGTTACCACATGGCTACATTATCAAACTCCTAATTGATGCTAATTAGAGCCCCGCAGGAACCTGCAATAGCATATTTAAGTCACCAAGAGACAGTATTAAAAGTACAAAATTTTTCGTACAAGTATTCTCGCTTTGCCCGATAAAGGGTTAAATCGTTCGACTCACTCAATACAAATAACATCACGTCTCAGGTAACTGTGACAACGCAAACGATTGTTTCAACAGCTGAAAATCGCGCGCTGCTTTTGTTTGGTAAAGGCACGAGACAGAATTAAAAACTACTCTTGAGAAGCCTGAGTGTTTGTAATCATAATATCAATGTATGTAGGTATATAAATATTTATATAAAATTATTTATATAGCAAATGGCATTCTTAAAAAGCACTTAATGTTTTACAATATATCTTTTATAATAATAATCTTTCGTTAGAATTTTTACATACAAAATTATGATCACATATGCTTTATACATCAAGATTCATTTATTTCTGGCCGTTAACACCACGTCGTTTATTGAAATTTTGTATCCCATTAAATAAAACTCTTCGCCGTCCATGGAATAGACGTGGTGCACTACGGCTGAGTTAGAACAGACTAGACGCACATATCCGTTGTTTCGCAACGGGTCGGCCTTGGCTCGGCACGAGCACCACTGGCAATTGTTTCACAATTCGACGATTTTCACCCTTATAAGTCTCAGAACTGTGGCGCAATCACTATTTGACACCCTGCTTCCACGTGCTCCATCACCTGTTCCTTCAAATGGCACACGTGTTGTTTCAACTTGTTTACAACAGTACTTAATTCAGTGTTCTCCCCTTTAAGGATTTTGACTTTATCTTCCAATCTCGAGATCCTCTCTAGTTTTCTTTTTCGACATTTGGACGCAGCGACACGATTTCGTTGACGTTTCCGTTCCAATTTGATTCTTTCTTGGGTTTCCATGTCAATAGGAGACATCGGAGGGGTGTTTCCCAAACTTGGGACGGTTTGTGGCTCATCCTTGACGATTACGTCGTTTTCGAAATGGCTAAAGTTGCCCGGGAGGTTGAATTCTGCCGTGCTAACAGGAACTGGATTGTGATCTAAGTTTGTGTAAGTAATTCCTCCTCCACAACTGCCAGCTACTGTTGTTACTGGCAAATCCATTTGATTTAGACCTTGAGAACTGTCACTATTATGTAAAACACTTAGAGCTTCCACAAAACCTCTTGCATATAATTCTTGCTCTTCTGTCACTGTTTTTGGGAATAAAATCTGCGTTGTTGGAGTGGGCGTAGCAGTCACCAAACCATTTTGAATTATAAGTTTTTCCAATTCTGGACTACCTAACTTAAGCATATTTAAATCCGGGGAGGACAGTACAGGTGCCGCATTAACAGCGGGGTTGAACTTCATCTTCTTGGCTTGATTCCGAGCTGAATTCAAATCCAACGTTAGATTTCGTTTCATTTGGTTCATATTGCCGTGATACAAGTGTTCGTCATAAAGAGTAGCTTCCATTCTAGGAGTACAGTTGCGAACCATGTAAACTAACTGCGCACTAACCACGAACAAGTTAAAACAAGTGCGGATACGTCCACACAACAATCTGGTTGCGATACAACTAACTAAGTCACGTTTTCACCCCGACTGACGGACACAAATAACAACAAAGATGATTCAGAGGATCAATATATACACAAGTTTCTCGCGGACGCGACCCTTTCTCTACGAAGCCACAACGAAGTTTGAATAAAACTTTACTGCCATCAGTTTATATCTCGTGACTCAGTGTTTCTATTTTTAGCTTTGACGTCACTTTTACGGCCTTCCATTGGCTAAAAGTGATGTCAGACGCTTCGTACAATGGGCGGTGCTGCCAGTTGATTGGTTGAAATCGGACCGCATGTGACGTAGCGTAATACTGAGAAATGGAAACATGCGCGCGATATACGAGTCGGAGGAATAATTAATATTGTGCAGAGTTAATGTTAAATTTAATTAGCTCGACTGTTTTGCCACTATTTTACTGGATTATAACTCAAAACAATCTAATGCTGCAGTAGTACCACCAAAATAGAACTGGAGATTAAAAACAGTTGAATTAGTAACCTTAAAATTGTTCTAGAACAATTGAAAACCCAATTAACATACAAGTGATATTTCAAATTGTTTAAGGTTGATTTTAATAAACCAAAAAAATATTTTAATACAAGATAAAAAATATTTATTCATCTAACAGTTACTGATACAATAGATATTTCATCATATGGTTTATCTGTTTTCGGATTAGTTTTAACATTAGAAATATTTTGAACTACTTCCATTCCTTTTATAACTCGTCCAAATACTGTATGTTTGTTATCTAGCCAAGGAGTTGGCGTAAGTGTTATAAAAAACTGACTTCCGTTAGTATTTGGACCTGCATTGGCCATACTAACTGTGTACGGACGGTCGTGTCGCAGATTAGGACAAAATTCGTCTTCAAATTCTCCTCCCCAAATTGATTCACCTCCCGTCCCATTTCCTGCAACATTTATTTAATAATAAAGTAAGAAAAACAATTAGAGACTTTCCTTGATAATATGCCTTTACTAGGCACGAGGTCACTGTAAATACATACTTTCAATTGTTTCTAGTTTTATAGCTACCTGTAGGGTCACCGGTTTGAATCATAAACCCTTTAATAACTCGATGAAAAATATGTCCATTGTAATATCCATTCTTGCTGTGGACACAGAAATTTTCAACTGATTTTGGACAATCTTTGAAAAATAGTTTTATGTGGATGTCTCCTAAAGCTGTATGAATAATAGCATTTTCGTAAAGCCGTTGAACACCTGAAAGATGATTAATTGTAATTTTCTGTTTTCATTTTATTAATGATATAATTCTCAAGTGAAAAATAAATACTTTGTCCTTCCGTGGCTGAAATAATATCTTCTTTCGATGGTTTTTCGTTGAATACATCTCTGTCAGCATCATGCGATCTTGTATCTTCTGGCTCTCTCCTCGAAAATAAGTAAAAACGATTTTTCTTATAGGCGGTGCAAACTAAAGTGGGATCCGGTTGGACCGATTCCAAAGTAGGGTTTTCGGAAGCTTCTATTTCGAAGGTTACGGCAGCTTTCGATCTTCTAGCTTTTCCCTTGAAAACGAAAACATAATTCATGATCTGCCATAAATATTAAATTTCTAATAAATTTAAGTGCTGTTTATTATTCGTTGAGTATCTGAATAATTTTGGACATCTTCCGAATTTATCAGAACAGGTAATCATTTTTGTTTAGATTATTTATTCTAAGTAAATTAATTAGTTGTTTTTTATTTATTTATTCGATAATAGCTGTTCAAGTATTACATATGCTCTTTGACAATGTAAAAAGATACTGAATTTTGACTTTGACCTACACTGGAATAGAACTCCGCTATTTAGGATCGAAGTTCTTTTTTAAACCACGAATTTATCTAATCATTCAATTATATGTCCGAATTAAGTTGGATTACATTCTTACCTAATTAATAATTTCTGAAAAAAAAAATAACAACCGAAATTTTTTACACAAATCTGAATAATATTGAAAGTGTGTAAATAATAGTTGACCAAAATATGAATGATTTCTTTAGAATTAAACAATAAAATTGCCTTAATTTCTGTTATACTTATTTACCTGGAATAATGCTAGATGCAGAGGTCGTAAATTTTCGGTTTTTCCGATTATTCTAACGCATCGATTGGTGACAATATTGACCAATTTGACTCCTAGAAGTGTTGAGTACATAATAAAATATCCACTTTCATCAAATATTATATTTGCTTGGGCTATATGTTCCGATTTTTCCAGATCGCGTTCTACTGCCATTCTAAAACATTTTAATCAGATGATAATCATCTAAAAGATGTATTAATGTTAACTTCAGGTGCTTGCTACAAAAAAAGACATTCGAGAAATTTTGATAGAATTTGAATGTTATGAAGTTTAAGGCTGTTGTCGTAGTACATTATTGTTAAAAAGTAAAGTCTGGCGTAACTACAAAAAACGCTTTGCAAGCTGATATATATAGATGCTTGTTATTCTTGTCAGAACGTGTTCATAATACAGATAGTTCAGTACATAGATTTTTATGATAATAATAATGAATAAAGACTACAAAATTTAGAATAAATTTAGTGGATGCCTGAATTTTTTGTCGGAGAGTGTATCTCAAACACGTTCATCGTAGTGTGATATACACGATTACTGGTCGGAAAAATAGCTTGGCAACAATGTGTTTAATTGTTATCTTAGTATAGAAAACATGTCCAAAAATCTTACGTATAAAGGCAAATTTTAAAACAAAAAATCTTAGATAAAATTAATTTTATTCATAATAGATATTATTGTTTAACTGAAACCATTTTTAAGCAACTATTTTAATCTCTTTCCGTTTGAATTTGCAGGTCGGATAGTACAATGCAATGTTTAGTGATGTACAGTGTTGCCAAGTTGTTTCTGTTCAACGTGTCGCGACGTATTTTATATATAAAATGTTCAACTTTGCGCTCTTATATCTAAACAATGAGGTGGTCAATAATTTTCTTTTTATTTTTAAGTACGCAGAACATATATATCAATTAACAGCTTGTTTTTCAAAAGAATCTGACTGTTAGTTTTTGCATAAAAAATTAAAACTGATATAATTACTGCTTAAAATGTATACTCTCCATTGCTCTCCATGTTAAAAATTTGAAATTTAACTGCGTTTATGTAGAGTTTGAGATGGTCAATCGACTTTTAGGGATTATTGTATAATGATATTCTGAATAACTGTACAAAAATTTGGAACATTCTGATACTATGCCCATAGCACGACAACTACCTTAAGCGTTAAAATACATCATATCAAAAAATAAAAATTTACCCTGGATTGGTTTCGTAGATATTTGAATTTTGAATCAATAGTTTTTTCCTACTTTTATATGCAGTCTTATGCTTAGATCATAAATAATATGTAGATGGAAGGAGTCCTATATCACACAATACATTTTTGCGAACGGTTATGTCAGAAAGAAAGGAAAATATAGATTACGTTAGAGAGATAATGAAAGAGAAATGAAGTAAAACGAACTGCGCATGTCTATCGAATTCCATTTGCTATTTATAAAAGTAATGTAAAGAAGATGTATTTTGCAACTAGAAAACGGCGAATAAATATACATTTTTTTTACAGAAATAAGAACTCATTACATCATGTGTTTGTCATTTTGCGGGCTTGACAAACCGAAATTAGATTATTGTCACGCTTGCGGTTCATTTCTCCAGCTTTCTTACAATATATCTTCCATCTCTTTCCATCGTAACCGTTCGCAGTTTCTTCCATCTAGATATTATTTATGATCTAAGGTCTTATGGTACGACATAACACATTTGTCACTGCGATAAAAATTGAAAAATATGATCAAAAAATTAACAGATTATAAATTGAATATTTACAATAATTTGGTGAGAATTTAAAGAAAAGTTACGGATTATTAAAAAGATATTCTAATATTAAATTCTGTTCAGGACAAAAAATCAATATTAAGCCTTGCCCCTGCATTCTATAACTCTATCTAGCTTCAATACATTCTCTATAGCTCGTCTCTCTTAGTGCCAATTCACAATGTGCGTAAACATAAGGAGTAAGTAAAAATATAAACGTAAGAAATTATGTATGTTCACAGTGGTCGTAACGTAAAAATATTAAAATAAAGTGTTTTTTTCATTTTACGTAGGTATAAATTAGGGTTATTGATGTATTGTGTTGGTTTCTCTGACTGTCATTTTCAAATATTCTGTTGATTTCGATTCTGTTTCGTGTTTCGTGTTTAATGCTTTTCTTTGGTTTCACTTTCATTAGTTTGGAGTTTAGTTTGTTTTGTTTTATTATATGATGTGTGAAAAAGGTCTTGCAATTTTTTCATTATTATTGAAGCCACAACGAGAGAAATATTAAGACGAGGAGAAAATTGTTGTTGTTTTTTATCAATAATTCTATGTTAATCATATTTGAAGCATGTTTCGATCCAGAGTGTTGTCAACTGTCAGATGAAAACTTGTGTTTCAAGTTGACGCGTGCGCTATTAGTTATTTCGTACGTAAACATAACATAAAGTTGAATTTATCTCAACTTTACGTTTTCATTACGTTGCTCTTATGTCAATACGTAAACGTAAGAAATACGTAAGAGCATTGTGAACACGAGCATTAAAATACAGTAGTTCAACTTTATGTTTATGTTTACGGTTACATACTCCTTACGTTTACGCACATTGTGAATTGGCACTTGAACTTTATCTACCGTATCGGTCTGCATTCTTTTTTACGTGTTTCAAGCATTTGACTAACAGATGGCAGTTTTTTCCATAGCAAGCATCTTAACGATTTTATACTATATTTTCATTATTACCATTTTTATGCTTTTTTAAGATTTCTATTTGAGCTCTAGTGCCCTCCATGAAAAATAAAAAATAGATAATACCATTTTTTGTTTGTAAGCAAACGCAAAAACAATTGAATGTTTGTTTGCTACATAGGCAAATATCAGAATAAAGGGCTGAGTGAATTAAATGAATCGATTGATTTCAAAATTTATAGAATATTCGTATATTTTCAGAAAAGAAGCATCTAATAGGATTTTTGACGACTCAAAACGTAAGGGATGAGAAAAAATTAAGCACACAATTAGAGCACGTCGTCCACACATTTTTTTTTCTTCAGAACAAGAATGCATCTTTTCCACATAGTCGCCCAAAATATTTTTGGTGTGTAAAAAAATTTCTAACCAATCGGAAGATTTTTATAGTCCTAGCAAGCAAATATGGATATCTTTTATAATTATATGTTCATTTTTGCTCTTAAAAAATTATTATGTTTGTATTCTGTAATAGGCTAAATCACTGATTTTGTTTTCAAATTTTATTTTCTGATACGGCATGAAATAATTAAAGTATTAGTGGAAATGCAATTCAAAAATAGCTCGTAGTACCTACTTGAGAAATATTTTTTGTTTTCTATTATATACTAGTAGTTACACGCGGCTTCGCTAACATGCACAAATACTTTTTTAAATCAATGAATAATAAATATAATAATTGGTTGTAGTACTCGGGCAAACCGTGGGCCCATTCTATACTATCGATAATTTTTATTGTTTTATTTTGTCAGGTGTGATTTTTTTGAAACTAAATGTAATTTTATATTATATCATGAAATATTTTGGAAATATTGTCGTAAAGTAAAATAGATGGCGTTAGTGTCTTTATTGTTTACCTATTATACATTTTCTTTCCATACGCATGTCTCTGAAACTTGAAGATTTTCAAAAGTTTCTGAATATCATTCGGAAAAAATAAAAATAAGATCTATTTCTACATTCCCGATTTATTTTTTTCAATTTATAAGCACATAAATTGATAATGCAACAATATTTTCCATGAATCAGATCAAATTCATAAGAAATTTGTACAAAGCCCACTGTTTTAGAGACACAAAAGGTTTTTACACGTCATCAAGACATCATGTAAATATTAAAAGATCTCTTCAACTGAAAAGAAGCAATCTCTAATATCATCCTAGTTGCTTATTGAAACTAGTACCAATCGTTAGCGAAGGTCAAGTACAAGAAAAAAACAGGGTGTTATCCTATGTGCTGTTCAGGAAGGCGGCAGACACCCCTAAGAATTACCCATTTTCGTATTTAACTTCCCTGAATGATCTTACGAAAATAACTTAATTTAAATTGAAACTCAAACCTTGCAGAACATGAAAAAACCGAGGTTCCGTTCCCCCACATGCCCGGGAGGGCGGCAGCTACCCTAGAAGTTATCTGATTCTTAGGGCCCAATTTTGAATACAACTGTACTTCTCTCATCGAATGTGGGACCTAAAAATTGGATGACTATAAGAGTGGCTGCCGCTCTCCTGGACAGGGCGGGAGACTTCGGTACTTCCGTGTTTCAGAAAGCTCGAGCAATTATTAAAAAAAGAAAGAATTCGTGTATTCGATTAGAGAAATACAGCTGCGTTCTAAATTGAGAGCTCAAGACCGAATAACTTCAAGGATGGCTGCCGACCTCCAGGACAGGTAGTTTCTCATTTTCATGGAAGTTAATCAAATTTTGATAGAATAATTACTCCATTTTATCAATTATTATGAACAGAAAATAATATTTATCCAAGCATATGGCATTCGTACGCACAAATGCGATGGCAAGTGCGCAACGTGATTGAAAAACTAAAAAAAAGGTTATATCACTTAATATAATCAAGCTTGGTATTTTCGGAAAATTATTGGATTCCGCTGATTCATATTTTTATCCAATTTTTAAATAAAAAAATTTCTTCAAAGTGAAAGCAAATAATATGTATTTTAGAATAAGTTGAACAGTTCTCATTTCACTCAATGCAGCAGTCATATCATATGCACTTGAGCACTTGTGATGACACCAGTTTTGAAATACAGGTAATGAGATTTAAAAAACTATTAGAGTTATGGCAAGCTTGACCAACTCAAGAATTATCATTTAAAATCAATCTTTCAAGGAAAAAATAATGGAAGAGCTCATTAACGACAGATCAGAATTTTGTAATATCTTAAATGTTTAATACTTGAGCTAAACCCAAACAGAAGTATAAATTTTAAATATTTTTGAGCCTACTCTCAACAACTGCAATTGGAAGAAAAATTCCTTCATTGCAATAATAATCATTCATTTTTTTTAGGAATCTCGAAAAAAGAAATATTACCGTCTTCCAAATTCCATATTGGGCAGCTGCTGCGTACTCTGCTGCAACTGTGTAAACCTCGGCAAACTTTCATCCAAAACACGGCTCAATTTTCCCGTCAAAAAATTAAATACTCTAACTCTCCTATCGACAGAAATGGTAGCAAATTTCCTTCCGTCCTCACTGATGCATAATCCGGTCGGATAAGTCCTATTTTTGGCAAATTCAAATAAATCTGTATCTAATTTAGAATCAAAAGAAACAACTTTCGGGAACTTGTAGTCCGTTTTTGCTCCCGTCCAATATTCCAAAATTCCAGCTCTATCGACAGAAATCGCCGTTTCAAATGTTGGGTTGTATCTTATTAGAACCACAGGTTTTGTATGTAATTTTTCGAATATATGAAGAGGTGTGTTAGTGGCTTGACCGTCGTAAATGTATATTTTGCTTGACTCGGCATCTGACCTAAAAAAATGGTTATTTTATGACGGAAACATTATTTACACTAGTTATTACACTGCTAATGTAGAAATCGGGTCTCCTGCATTATGAATCCATTCGGCACAGTTTGGTACGTAACTTAATCGCATCATATTGATCATATCTGCAATTATGAATAGCATCATTATTATTTCGAACATAAAATCAACAAGTTCTTACCAAAATTGACGACATCGTAGACCTTCAAACTTTTATCATTGGACACAGAAACTAGTAAGCTACCTTTACTGTTGACAGCTAAAGCAGTAACTGCTCCCAAATGACTTCTAAAATGTTTTACAAACTCTATTCCTTCTTCCATTTTCTTCCAGAATTTAACATGTCCATCGCAACTGGCAGTAACAATAAATTCAGTTTTTGTGACTACTACATGAGTAATTACATCTCGATGCATGTAACTCTTCTCATACGATTCAGAACACGGTAAATTATCCAAGTATAGTTTTTCATGCTGCAAAGCTATAATTTTTTTAATTATGTTGAGTTTTAACCTCAAAAACACTTACTTTTTTGTTTTTTGGGTTGTGCAGCTTCGGATGGAAGAGGTCCTATCCATTCTTCTGAATCTGAGTTGCTACTGTCATCTTCATGAGCTCTTTTTGACGTTTCTGGTGTTGACATCTCGATTTTCTGTTGTTTTTTTGGTGATAAAAATGACAGTTAAATATAAATGAGCATCAGTATTTACTGTAAACTCAAAACTTATTTCCTTAAAGTACAAACTATGACCGAGACAGAAAATTTCATTCAAATAAAAGGTGTCTGTAATGAATATGGAAGCTCCTAGTTATACCTCTCGACCATAGATGACACGACTGTCTTGGCGCGATTTCAAATTAGACACAGTCTCAAACAATATACAAATCTTGATTTTATGGTGATATTACTGATTTAAGCCATACTCACATTAAAATTCAATTCAGAATAAAGCAGGGCACAA
Source organism: Dromius quadrimaculatus (assembly GCA_963989225.1). NCBI lineage: Eukaryota > Metazoa > Arthropoda > Insecta > Coleoptera > Carabidae > Dromius > Dromius quadrimaculatus. The sequence goes on along the minus strand of OZ022325.1, from coordinate 9,337,741 downwards.
TATTAAGTTTACTGCTTTAGGTTAAAATATTATTATCTGCTCTTTGTGATGAGGCACATAGAAAAATTGCAAATCCATAATATCTAAATTAAATTAGCCTGAGCTCTGTTTTTGATTGTTTTGAGAAGTATTTTAAGGCAATAAAAATGCTCCAAATTATTTTGTGAAAAAGACTCAAGATAGTTTCATTTAAATTATATGGAACATTTTAATTGTCTCAAATGATTCCTTGGAACAATTCTTCAAAAACTACCTCAAACACAAAAACTATTTTGAAATAGTGTGTACCAAGAAAATAAGAGAGTTTTAGAGTAAATAATTTTACTGCTTCTAAAAGTAATTTCTTCTTGCTTGAATACATTCATCCATTTTTGGAAACCATTTTTCAAAACAGACAGCATATTTGGTATATGGAAGTGCCTCAAAAAGCCTCGAAAATTTTATACCGGCTGAGTTTGTATCGGGAATTTTTTCTCCACGTTTTTTTTTGCTTATGAAACCGACAAAATTCACATTTCGAGATTTTGATGGAAATATCCGTTTTGAGCGTCTCTGAATCCATTTTGACTATTTTCGGCTTGACGTCGGTACTTATGTACGTATGTATGTAACTCGCATATCTCAAAATTCGTCGAATGTATAATGTTAATGTCTTGTATTTAAGACTACTCTAAGGTCTAGTTGTGCACCTCGCATTATGGTTGCATAGCATAAGGTCGGTGAACAATAAAAAATGATCTGGGACAAGAATTAGATTGTTTTACCTTCGAATTTATATTTGAGAGGTCGTGTTATTGTGGTGCAACAAAATGCCACGCAAACCAATCTTTGGTCGTTCTTCACGCAATTTATTGGAGACTTTAACGAGACAGAGTTTCATATACCATTCTGCATTACGGTTTTATGATCCTCAAGAGAAATTACAACTGGAACACTTTTTCTGAACAGAGCAGCTATTATTTTTATATTTGAGCTTTTCTCGCGTACTACTTTTGAGAGCTTATTTATAATCAAAGATTCGTCATCCGTGATAATATTTTACATCTCCTTAGATACCCTTCAGTTAAATTTGCGGATTGAGAATTTGCACGGCTTTTCATCTTTTTGCTTTGCTTGGGGTCAACTTGTAAAATCTACCGTGTTGACAGCTTCGTCACACGAAGCTGCTGATGTAAAATATTATTTACTGCATTTTCTTATGTGATACTTTCCAATTTCTCTTCAGTAATTTCCCAGTGCACGAATGTTTTCACCATCAAAATAACAGGGCTCCCAGGTCTTGGTTCATCTTTGTAATAGCACCGTCCATATTAAAATTTGCGGAACTACCTGTCAACAGTGAATTCAGAAAGTCAGTTATTGCCAAAAGCTGCCACTAAATTTCAATGACTCGAAGGTTGCACGAAAATCGGCTCGCCGTATTTCCTAGATATTGAATGATAATAATCAATGCTAGACTTGTAAATATTAAAAATCAGTCATTCTGCCCACCTTAATTCAATCTTTTTGGAAATGCAGATATAAACTGTGGTCGTTTTTTGCTTTCATGGCCCGCTGCTCAATAAATTTCATGAAAACTCAATTTTGAGCTATTATATATTAGATCAACATTTTTGGGATGGCATTTTGTAAGAATTATCATTAGTTATGATGAAACAACATCGGCGAACACAGGCGAACAGCAGCGCACAGCAGCGAACATCAGCAAACGTGTTCGAATGATTAGTTGAACTCAGGCGAACATTGACTTACAGGAGCACACAGACAAACAAGAGTGAACAAATGTGAGCAGGGGCCAACATAGGCAAGCATATGGGAACAGGAGTGAACAAAAGCGAGCATAGGCGAAATAATGCGAACAGGAACAAACACCAGGCAAACAGAAGCCTTTGTCCCTGTTCGCCAATTTTAAAATAAGACAAATGTATTCTGAACATATTCATTTGGTCCTGATTATACTTGGACTTTATATTTATTCGGCCCTGGTATGCTTGGAATTAAGTTTAGTTCGTAGTCATTATCGCCACTAGAAGTCGTTGCCAGTTTCACTCTCGTAACGAATTGTATTAAACATTAGAACAATTTGATATTGACTCTTGATTATTTGCAATTGCCAGCATATATTTACTCATTAATCATTTATTTTATAGGGCACGTGCACCACATGTTGGAAATTGGGCAGCCCACAAGTTTGGTGGACCGACAAACCGCGACAATGCCTTTATTCATATTGAGATTTATGGACAATTTGTGATGTGTGTGTTTATTTTACAAATTAACTTTGTAAATTTGTTATAATTAACTTATATGCAGATTAAATTCTCCCAGATAATTGAAAAAAAATATAAGTTATCTAGATAAGAGATTTATAATGAAGCATATATTTTTTCTTGATAGTCCAAGATCCCAGACCCGTCAGACGTTACTTATTTTCTGAGAAACAAAATTTATGGATTAGAGTAGTTTTAGTCGGTACTTTGATCAGACGCATATTTGCTAGTTTGTACTGACGGCCAATTTATAGATACGAGGTGCTATAGGTACGTTAAGACATTACTCACTTTTCTTAAAGTCTGAGTGCTGATTTTTATGTATGATCTAGAGAATATTGTTGAAAATTGATAATCAACACTGCCAGACAATTCCCATCGGCAGTAATTCCTGCTAAACGCTTTAAAGCTCGCTAAAACCAGACTAAGGAAGAGTTGGATGCTCGCAATTACTTCGCTTATTATCAAGCTTAAAAAAAGTGACCTTGCGCTTTTACTCACAGCGATATTCTAATTGTGTCTTGAGGATGTTTAGCCCTATGATTGATCTGGCTGTTAATAAAAAGTATTGAAATTATTCCCCGAGTATCATATATAAAAATTAGCACTCAGACTATGAACACGGTTACGTTATTCTTTGTGAGATTTAAAGAGTCTAGCAGAAATTGTCACCGATGGAAAGTGTCTAGCAATGTTGATTATCAATTTTTAACAATATTCTCTAAAATATACATAAAAATCAACACTCAAGACTTTAAGAAAAGTGAGTAATGTCTTAACGTACCTCTAGCTCCTCGTATCTGTAAATTGGCCGTTGGCAAAAGCTAGCAAGTATGCGTATGATCAAAGTACATACTAACACTACTCTAATCCACACATTTTGTTTCTCAGAAAATAAATAACGTCTGGCGGGCCTGAGATCTTGCTCAGTGTAGTAAATGTTAGTTCTGAAATTTTGTGTTGAGCACGTGCTAACCTATTACTGAAGTTAAAATACATTTTCTTTGTTCATGGTGGTATTTTCCTGTGTTAATTGGATACTTTCTAACTATCTAACTTCTGATAATTATTTCAATGAAAGTATTTTGAATGATTTCAAATATTTATATTGTCTTAATAAATATATACAATAATAGTACCAGTTGAAACTTTGTATGTGGAAAGATGGAGGATGTAAAATTAAAATACTGACCTACCAGTAATATTGAATGCGCGAGGATGTAAAATAAATTATTTAGAAAAATTACGCCCTTTGAACGTGAAAACGTTTTTTCGCTCATTGAGTATAATAATAGCCAATTAAAATTTCTTGTGTTAAAAAATACTGTCAGATTTCAATCACTAATAACTACGAGACTATGTAATTAATGCAATAGCATCAGTTGAGGTCATAATGGATAGAGCATGTTTGAACGTGTTTATCGTGCAGCGTTTGTTTTGCCCATGACGTCATCGGACTAGTGTAAGCGCCTACGCGTGATTGCTGTGAATTAATGTTATGCAAAATTATAAATAAGTGTAGTGTGCAAACTCATTTAGTTAGGATGTTCATTCGGGTATCATTGCAAAGAGCTTCAGAAGAACTACTAGGACTCACAATGAAACAACTGAAATATTTGCCGACATATACGTAAAAGTCGATATTAAATTGAAAATTGCAAAAAATTAAAGATGTCGCCTTATATGAGTCGTAAATTTCACACAATTAGAGATTAAAACTCAAAATTGCAATACACACAATGAAATGATTTATTATTTTCTGACAATCAGTGATATAAATATTTGAAATTGTTGATGCTAATAAGTTCCACATTACCTATTAGGCACACTAGTCATTAGGGACTCCTGATTTTGACGGCTTCTTGAGAGTTTCATTCTCATTAGCTCAGGAGCCCCAATAGATTCTGTGCCTAGGCCCTAGGGGTCTTTAAACATCTCAATCCGGCACTGGTATTGAATAAAGCTTTTTGCAAGATTACTGCGTTCTGTCTTGGCTATCCATACTACCTTTATTTTTAATGCAAGAAAAATATTTCTTACCTTATAAATTTCTCAAGATGGAAATCTGATACTTGAAGTATAGTCACCTATCTCATATGTTTGAAATACTTAAAAGCACAAAATTGCAGCATTTATCACATGTAGGGCTGGTTTGATTCAAATCACAATTGAAATCATGATTTAAATCATAGTAACCTTAGCGCATTTTAGCAAAAAAAACAACGATATTTTATTAACTTTGGCTGGCGCTTAGTTCTCAGCAACTACAGCACTTATAGCCTTGAAACTGGTATCAAATGAAATCTGCTGTTTCGTAGGTTGACTCGAACTACTTGATTTTAAAGTGATCATGGAAGATAGTAATTTGCGAAATAAATTTCAATATGAAGAACGTGAAAATGCGCTTTGATCGTCAAGATTATTTTAAATTCTATCAAAAAAATCAATATTTCAAATTACTTTGTTATATATTCTTATTTTTTATCAATTCATTTATATTTCTATAGTATAGATCGGAATCACAGTTCGAATCAAGTGAACGTTTAAAATATATAAGTGAAAATTTAGCTCTTTGAAACACATTTTCCAAATTTCTAGTAGAATTCTAAATTGTGAACACGTATATTTTATATTCGTGCTATAACTTTGAGTGCTCGGTAATAATTCAAACAAAAGCTAATTACTTTTTCAAGGCATATTTATGCCCAATTTCACCAACGTCACTTTAGGTTATTCTGCAGTTATTTTATTTGAAAATTGTAGCCATACTCAAAATAACTTCTAGATAGATCTATCTGATGTAGGTGAAACCCATAAATAATTAAATATCAATAAATCTATTACATTTTATAATACAATTTTTAAGAGCTGCATAAATTGAAAAAAAAAATTCAATAATTTTTAATAATATATGATTCCATATACTCATGTATTAGTATGCATTAAATAGACTTTTAGGTATGAACTCATTGAATATTACGATTTTCTGCTTGAATGGGAAATAAGACCTAAATTTCAAAGCTAGTGTTTGAAATTGATTGAATGTCGACAGAATTTTTTTTGTCGGCAACAAAAGAAATCTCTGTTTTAAAAAATACATAGTTTATGAAAGTTTATCTCAACATAAAATCAGGATATTGTTCCATTGATTCACATCGACTCTGGTGCGCTGAACAATAAATAACACAGCACTCCTCTGGCCGTTACGCGGAGGAATTCATGCTTCTAAACTCGTTTTCCATCAGCATTAATACATACATGATAGTTAAGTTGCGTGACCTGAATTTATCTTTTCTTATTGCTAACACTAGGTACAGCATCTGTCACCGACCCATTATTTATGCTGTGTTGATCATGCCCGCTTTATTTCGAAAGGTTCTGCTTAGGATCGTTTTTTTTTTGTTTACAATAAGGGTGCATTTTATAATATTCATCGTGACTCGAGAAAAGTCTTATCATCATTTACTTGTCCTCATGTTATAATGCTTAAATTCACACTCTTATTGCATAAATTATTATTCTGTAAGTGAAAGCAACTGTAACCAAATGAATAATTCATTTATCAATCATGTATGTGATACAGGAAAGGTTTCTTTTCTGAAACAATCATTTCTCACCTCAATCCTAACCTAACCTACTCCATAAAATACCTAGACCTCGGTTAACATCACCTCGACCCTAAATATGTTTAAAATCGTAATCAAACAAGTGGTTTTTGAGCCTACCGGCTCAGTTTTACAAGGCGCATGCGTGGTAGAACGACGCCCGTAGACGCCCAGCACCGGCCAGCTTCGTTTCAGGTTCTTCAGTTTGCTGAAACACTTTCTCGCGCCAAAACTGAAATTAAACTGTGCTGGGAACGGTTCGCGTGTCGAGATTTTGCGAGAGAATTTGTGATTGACTATTTGAGTGTGTTGTGGAGAAAGAATATTTGAAGAGGAGGAGGAAATAAATTAATTTATCCGTGTTCACAATGAGGTTTTCTTAAGTGTTAGTTGATATTTTTATAATTTGTGATTTATTGCATATATGGGGTGAATAATTATATCTATTTATTTAAGTTTCTATTTTAAAATATGTGCTGTAGTTCTAGGTCAATATTTATTTGAATTTTGGTATGCTTTAGAAATTAATTGTCTGAAATATGTTCATTAAAGTATTCATGGTATGAACCAATAATTTTTTTTTTATATTTATGCTGATAATATAAAAAAATTGACTTCTTTTTGACAATTTTACAATAATTATTTGTTAATATTTTGCTGAAAATGGATAGATTTACTGAATATGAGAGTATTTGTAATCTGCCTTTGATATAATCATAAATTTTGTAAGCGAATGAAAAATCAAAAACTTCACATTTTTTTTTTAAAACTTGGTGAAAATTATTAATTTTATATTTTTCTGGAATATTACTTTTTGGTGTAATTCAGTATTCTGTTCTAATTTGGCATATTTTTCGAAAGAAGGTTGGTCATTTCAAATATATAATAAATGTGAGTTGGCCGTGAATATTGAAAAACAAATCGTTGACATTCCGTTTTGGTTAAAATAACATGATTGATTTTGAAATAATTCTTCTCAATACTAGCTTATTACTTACTAATAACGTTGTTTTGTATCGAAAATTGTTCTTTATTACCTCCCACTTGACCACGGTCAATAATAAATTATTAATTAAACTTGAAACTGTCAGAAGCCATCAGTGTATGAAGGCTTTCATGAAGGAAAATCAACCGCTTTTCTAATCTTTGCAAATAAAAGCTAGGGAATCCAATGTCAAATGTCAAATAATAAAAATAATGAGGCAAAAATAAAACTAACCTACTCATTTTTGTGGTATAAATAACAAAGTAACCAAGCAAATTTCAGAATGTTCGTTATGTCAATGTCAATATAAAAATAGATGAATCGCATCTTAATGCTAGTAGTGAATACTAATATTTTGTTTCTCGAGGCTGATAAGTATGTCATTATTGACCTAGCGTCAAGAATAGCCTGTTAATTTGTGTGAGAATTGATAAACAAGTGACCACAAAATGTTCATAATAACAGGGTTAATGTACAGGATAAAACATAAATTCATTGGTGGTAGAGCTCGTAGAGAACATTAATATGTCCTAATAAATTTACACCTTTATTCCTCCAAAACGAGTCGTGGAGTCGTTCAAGTATTTTCATAATTATTATTCAATTCTGTCTAGCCCAGCGAATTTATTTGAAGGGCTTTTCGAATAATCATCTTCCACTTGCAAAATCATTGTAGTGAACGTATTCCAATTTAAAATCTTGACATAACGAGGAAAATATTACAAAATATCCAAATTTTTTTGACAGTGAACCAAAGGCTTATGAAGACAAAATAAATTTTGAATGAAGTACCAAGAACCAGATAATAGTTTCCTTCCAATGAAGGTACGAGTTAATGTGTAAATACATTATTAATTTTAAATTTAGGCTGTTGTGTTGATGTGTATTTGTTTCGGTCTACCGGTCATCATCAGGTATTAAGATATCTGGTGGTTGTAAGTACTGGAAACAAGGGCATTCAGCCAAATATATAATTTTTCTTTTTTGATCCTACAGTTTCGGCTACACTTTAGCCATCTTCAGGAACGAAAATAATTATTTTGTCAAAATTTAAATTTATACATATATTTCAAAGTATTGTATGTATTTTAACATAGGAAAATAACGAGTAAAAGTAGTTGTCAATTGTCATATTGCCACAACCGACTTCTAGGAAGCATCTTCCAAAAATTATATATTTGACTGAACTCCCTTATTCCCAACATTCACTAGTCAGCTTCTGCCTTACAATTCGAGATTATATCTTGACGCTTAACGCATTAGAATAGCCCTACTAGTCTTGGTGCATAATATGCTATTATTCTCCCATAATTACTTTAACACCTCTCTAATCATGTTGGTTGAATTTACCTGGAGGTTAATACTCATAATTACGATTGTATAAACAATTGTTTCTCTATAATTTAATTTCCAGTTGAACGTAAACATCAGTGGTGGAAATGGGCATTAATAATGCATTATTGCGGTGCCAGATTATCCATTAGGTACACTAGGCACATATCTAGGGACCCCCGATTTTGGAATTTTCCCAAGCATTGTATATGCTCACCAGCTCAGGGACCTCATTAAATACTGTATCTAGGGATATCAACGTATCTAAATCCGGCATTGCATTATTGTAATGTTATAGTCTCATGGAATGTAGTGGCTTGAATTAAAAATTGGTTTAGTAATTTATTTCTGCTAGACTTACGAATAGTATACTGATATAAACAAAATATTGTCAAGAATCGATATATTATTGAATTGTTTAAGAAATTTGTACTATATTTTTACAAAATACTAATTTATTATACCATAAGTAGTTAAAGTATTATCGATTATTTTTGTGGTGCTATCACGAATATTTATTGTGCTTGCGTTTGCACAATAAACAAGCACAATAAACATTCGTGATTGCACCACAAAAATAGTCTATAATACTTTAACTACAAATGGTATATGGAGAACTATTCCAGGAGTCAAACCATTTTTTCAAATTAGTTTCCTATGAATCGAGTAACAAGTCACGTAATTTTCATAGGAACGAGTAGACAAACTTCTGTCAAATTCAGAAATTAGAATTTCTTGCATTTTCTTTGACAAATAATAGAGAAATAAATTGCGTTCTGATATGAAAACTAGTTCAAAAAGGTTTGGTGATAAATCAGAAGATGAAATTGATGAAGATATTCAGAGAAATATTCCATTGAATACGAAGAAAGCACGAGATTACAAATTGGAGATATCCACATCTTTGAGTAAAATACTCACTTTGACCACTAGTGTAATACTCGATGGTATTTCTACGTGTCCAAATACCCACTGATATGCACCGTTTCTATGGCGATTTAGCATTGTTAATCTTGTTATAAATACTACGATTTGAATAGTCTTATTTATTCACTTTGACTGTCTGGCTGGCTGTGACGCTGAGTTCTCAGCAACTACAGAACTTGCAGACTTGAAACTGGTACTAAATGAAAGCTGCTGGAGCGTAGGTTTACCCAACTTTTAAGCTCAATGATCGTGGAAGATATTGAATTTCAATATGAAGGATGTAAAATTGCGCTTTGATCATCAAGATGAATTTTTAGAATTTATATAAATGTTACCGTAATAATACGATTTGAATTGAAACTATTTTATCAACGAACGTTACTTTTAATGCACGATTCCAGTAAAAGAGTCCATTAGTTCCAATTATCAGTATTTCAAACATCTGGGAGATATTTCTGAACTCATCCACAACACTAAAATCACTTTGAAACATTTTAAATTTTATATTTGATCCAAATTCCCAGGGACATTTATATCAACTTCAAACAATTCAATACATAATATTGTTTCCTTGGACGATCGTATTTTTAATCAAGCCGCTCGAGCAATAAACAATAACTTTTTACTTTTGTATTCTAAATATCTATTATCTAGAGAAAATGCAGAAAATAAAATACCGTAGAAGAGGCATTGAATTAAGAATCCGGGAGGAGGAAAATCATCAATTCCTCACTTCAACAACTCTATCAAATCACCAATTTTTCTCCGAATCTATTCAAGATAGCTGAAAATTGTAACAGAGTCGATTGCAGAGAAATATTTTTAGCGTATTTTGGAGTTAAAATACTCGTAATAATATGTAGTGATTTATTGTACCAGAGTGGAATGTGATATTAGTTACGAAAGAAGAAGTTTGATCACGACGCCTAAAAGGCAGTGGTTGCTTTTCTTGATTGACTTACCGCATTTCACACCAGTCTAATACAACGTCTTATCCAACATCCCTCTTGAAACGAATTAAATCGCTTTCATATGTTCATTTATATTTTAATGGTTACAAGACATTTGAATGTTATTAGTAAAATATAAGATTACAAAGTAGTCATGACACGCTTGTTACCAGGGGCGCCGGAACTTCATTATTGCGCGCTTTGGGTGCTCGGCGAAAAAACAAAAACAATTTATTGGCAATGAAAAAATGAAAAAAAAAAAACAAAAGACAATATATTTGTATTTTACGCAACAAAATTAACAAAAAATATAATTTCAACTAGATATTTCTTCACTAAAAACCGACATCAAGCCGAAAGTAGTCAAGTAAATAAAAATGAATATCAACCACACCTTTTACCCGTTCTGTTTATGGCCGACACTTAAAATGCACTCGGTAGATTGATTAATATTTCTTCAGCCGTAGGGTGCGGTTGCCAGTCGTTGAGCTACGGGTACTCTTAGTTTTTGTGAATAGCACTCCACAGCGTGATTCAATAAAAATCTTACCGACTTTTTAACCGTGGAGTGGTGGCGCCCTATGGCATAGCATAAGCGGTGGCGCCGAGCCTGAGAGACTCATAATGAAAAACTAATTACAGCAATTGTGTTGGACTTAGATTATTCTAATTTATATTCCAGATATTTACTTCCATTTTCTTCACATGTATTCTATTATTGAACCTGTCCAATCAATTTGAGGTGAAATATATGGGGATATACAATTTTGCTGTAAAATATGAGAAATATTACAACAGTGAATGTTATTCCAGAAAAATATTTTTTCGAGAGTAACAGCATAAGGAACACATAACTTTTCTGATGGAACTTGTTATAATTTATATCGAGAATTATTTTATGGCAGAGCAACGAAATACTGCATTTTTCAAATGCACATTTTCTTACCAATTTTACAATAATATTTTGTGGTATTGCTCTGCCAACTTTTCCAATGAAACTGGGAATATGCACGTGTCTTTTTGATGGTGATGGTAAATGCTCGTAGTCACTTCCTTCTCCTTGTTTTGTGTTAGAATTTGCCAAATATTCTTCAAGAGTCCTCAGATTCTTCATCGTCAAAAGCTCTCTCAATATCAGAGCCTACTTTTTCCAAGAACCGTAATAAATTTACCTGTTCTTTGTCATATACTATTTATCTGGGATATTCGAGTTCAATTTTATAGGAATAATGATTTACTACTTACCAGAAGCATAAAACACACACAAATTATTGAAACTTACAACTTGATGTTCCGTAAATGATGGCGCCGAGTCTAACAGATCGATCTAAAAATAATTGGCATTGTTATCACAGCATTAATCGATAGAGTACTGAGTTTTAGGAAGCTACTGAGAAATGGGACCCAAAGTCTTCATCCCCACAAGTTTCACATATAATCTTCTGAAGCTCGAGTCTCTCCGTTAAGAGAAAAAAATGCATTCCTTTATAATCCCTTCTTGTTAAGTTATTTTCATTAGGTCCCAAAATATCGCGTAATATTTGTGAAAAAAAATATCGCAGTAGATATGATGAAACTATAACTTAGATCTGTACTAACGTACTTTCAGCAGAATTAACTTATATATCTGTATTTTTTTTTGTACCAAAATACACAAAATCATTTTACTACAATCGTCTTGCTCACAGTTTTGAGCTATCTTTGATAGATTCTGATAAATTTTGGAACGAATTTCAATTTTCGAATCGCAAAACAAGGATGGATGAGTTTGTCTCTCTACTATCAATGACAAATTCAATTATAATATAATTTGGAAATTCTGGCACTAGTCCCGTTTTGCAGCAGGACCCTTATGCCATGAAAAGAGTTAAATGAAAAATAAAGTTAATTTTCACAAAACTAGTTGGTTTAATTATGAAGTTTATTACTACATTAATTAACTTGCTTTGATTTGACATTATAACACCAAAACAGAGAATCTGTTTCTAACTTTGTTCATTTCCGAACTACGAACTACTTGGGAAAGAACTTGGGAGTAAAAACCTCGCCCCAACATTTGCGGAATCTTCTAAAAACCCTAGCATGAACGGTGATTACTGAGCGACTAATTAAGTCTTAACTTTATCTAACCCATTCTGAGTTAATTTTGGAAGAGATTCTAATCTAAATGTAGAGAAAAATGCTTAGTTATAATTCTTTTACGAAACTTTCTTCCCAAATTCAGTTGGAGTCGCTAAATTTACACAAAATAAAGCCAGGACTTAGAGGCTCACTGATTACGGTTTGTGCTGGCAGCCCTTGATTTACAATTTAATTTTCATTCATCAGAAGGCTGACATATCCATATAGACGAATAAGCCCGCAAAAGTAGTTTCTCCGTAGACATGCTCTAAGAATGCTTAAATTATTGGATCCTATTTTTCTCTTTGTTTCCTTTGTTGCTATGTTATGTTGTGTGATTATTTTGTTAAATAAACATAGCTTGCGTGATTTACTTTTTAGTGAACCAATTTATCATCCAAGCTCAACAAACACACTCATGTAATATGAAGCATTAATTATCGTCAATTTACCCCTAATAGAGCACCCTTTCAAGCAACGGAACAGTTTAAACAATCGTTAATCATTATTAGAGGGGTGGTTATGACCAATAATTATCATCTGAGTATTGACGAAACAAGAGAAATAAAATTATGCGCCAACAGGATATTAATTACAAAACCATGCATTTGTGGCATTTCCAAATGCAGGGAATTTCTTTTATAAAGCCAATAGAACTTATAATATTTCAAAACAAAAATGTTCATTCTTATCGCATCAAAACATACGACATATGGAATTGTCAGCATCTGAACGATTCTTGACGTTAAACCTATTTATCAATCTCATATTTACTGTCATATTTTTGTGGTGGAATAAAGTGGAAAATAAAAATTTGTTCTTTTAACGTATCACGGCATACTTATTGATGGTGTGATGGACTTTATTATCAAACAATTTTCAGTGATGCGACTGAAATCAATGCATGAAATTAATTTGTGAATATCCCAAAAAATGATTCTGAAATAGTATAAATATTGTAAATAGGAGAAAATATAGAGAAAAACTCTTTATTGAAGGCTTTTGACGCCTATTTCTCGTTTTATGGACACGGAATGGTGAATGGTCCAGAATAAACATTACCTATCTATAGAAATAACTCTTCGCACCCTAGTGTTTTGCTGACGAAAGACTGTGAATACCAGTGTCAGTTCTTTTATTTTTTGGAAGCTCGGATAATCGTTTCGTGTTATAATAGACTGCCTTCTACAAACTATTTTCTAATGAACATTCAAAAAATTACGAGCAAGACAAAAACTCAAATTGAAACTTGAGCATTCGAATTTGTCTAAATAAATTTGATCTGAAGGAACTATCAAAGCTCCAGGACAACTAACCGATAATACTAAAGAGTAAAATAAGCTCAAAAGCAATTTTAATAAATTGATTTCATGGAAGAATAGGTTTCACTGGATTTGATTAGTGGATTTCCAAAAAGGAAAACTATCAAAATCAAATGAAGGAAATATCTACTTTTCAACGGTTGCCGGAGAAATTGATGTCTGTTCCCATTTATCAGCTCAAAGTTGTTTTTTCCGAGGAACTATCTTTGCCGGATGTCTTCCATAGCAACGCACGACAATAGTAGATTGTTTAATAAGTAAAGAAAAGAGGTAGTTTTCTAATGAGTGTATAAGATTAATGTACGAGCGTACCGATTGCATTAATTATACACGAACTTGAAAATCTACTTTTCTTTGCGTGTTGAACATGTTATTTATTCGTGTACTTAATTTAAAATTTGACATTACATGAATGTTTTTATCAAAGAAGCTATGTCAGATTTGTTTTTTTAATTTTTATTGTAAACATGGTCATGGTAACAAAACATCATAACGACGAGTAAATAAACAATTTTCGAAATAGATCAAGAAAAGTTTCCTGATATTTTAAAAGCTGTGTCAGAAGCAACCTCAAATTTACTCCCGACAAAATCAAAAGAAAAATACGAAAAATGTTACGAATTATTTTGCCAGTGGAGAATAATAAAGAAATAATATTTTAATAGCTTATTTTTTTGAGAAGGTTAGTTTTATAGTCTAACTTGTTAATATTTTTATTATAATTTTCATATTCTTTTAGGCTAAGACTTTTAAATCCTCAACATTGTGGTCAATGTATTCTATGAAAATGTGGACATTTCTGTATAAAGAAAGTTGATTGCGTATATAAAACGTCAAAATGAAAGGTATATGGCAAAGAGATCTAAAGTTTTGACGATGGATCATGTTATAATGTTTTTGTCGAAAACTCCTGATGATTTATTTTTGTTCATGAAAGTTGTATTAATTTTCGCTCTTCATGGTGCATGTCGAGGTGATCAACTACGTATGTTACAAGTTGACAACATCGAAGATAACGGATATGTTCTGGTTGTCACATTGCATGATACAAAAACAAAGGAAAAACGTGTCTTTACAATCTTATCAGATGTGGGAGGTGTCAATGGAATTGCATTATATCGAACGTTTTTGAGTTTACGACCAAAAAGTATTGGTCATCGTAGGTTCTTCGTATGTTACCGAAAAGGCAAATGTACTGTGCAGCCAGTAGGAATAAATACTTTCTACAGTATACCAAAAAAAATTGCAGAGTATTTACAACTTCCAAATGCCAGTGGTTACACCAGACATTGTTTCCGAAGGACTTCTGCGACATTACTTGCAGAGAGTGGGGCTGACATCCAAATGTAGAAAAGGCATGGAGGATGGCGTTCGAGCACAGTTGCCGAGGGATACATTGAGGAGAGTATCGAGAATAAAATAAATACGATAAGAAGAATTTTTAATGGCCAGCATAGCATAACGTTAGTAAGCAACCTTCATCTATTGGGACTTCTTGTGTCTCATCAACAGTAGCATCAAGCGAACGAGCCAGCACTTCTTTGTCAGTTTCGGATTTCCAGTCGATGGCATCTTCTTCTGGCACAACATTTAATAATTCACACAATTGTACATTTGTAATTAATATTAATAAGTGTAATGATATTGAATAAATTTGTTTGTATTGTTTGTTGCTATGAAGAAAAGTGTTTCTATGCAGAAAAGTGTTGTTAAGTGGAAAAGTGTTACTAACGACAAAAGTAGCACTTTTCTTTATTATTTTCTATCCAGAAAAGACGCTGTTTTCTATCAAGTATACGAAAAAGTTGTTTGCTGTTCTCGCAGTATAATACCAATAATACCAACATGGATAAACATTTATATTCATGCAAAATAGATTATTTCATTATTTGACAAGAAAATAATTCAGCTATTTAATTTGACCATAAATAACTATTGAATGAAATTGTTGAAACTGACTACATTAGTGAATGTAAGTAGTGGAAATAAGGGAATTCAATCAATTATATATTTTTTTCTTTTCGGGTTCTACAGTGAGAAGAATTGTTTAGTTCAAATTTGAATTTATACTTTTAGTTTCATTTGTCAAAATTGTCACAACCGACTTCTATGATTGACTGAATTTTCTTATTTCCACTACTTATATAAATATTTATTATAAAGCGCGGAGTTATATTCTATTGCTCGACCATAGATTTTTGCAGTATGATTTGCAAATTTCAGAAGCATAATTTTGTTTAAATCCACTGTGATACTAAAATAAATAGACACAATTATTTATATTGAGCAAGTGGTAAAAAAGTACACAGTGCTTCATACTATTCTATAATTAAAAATTTCACCTCTTTTAAATGCCGTGCCGGTCAAAGGTGACGTAAAAATACTCCTGCTGTCAGTACTATGCACTATGCCGTACAAAATAGGGATCTGCTGGACCATTCATATAATTCATTTCTCACATATTACTATCAATCTGCAACAACAAAGTCACAGATATTTATTCTCAACTATTTATTTACTTATTACACTGACCACTCACTATTTATTCACCATTTCACTTTTTTACTGTTCGCTGCTCACTGTTTACTGTTCACTGTTCCTCAGTCAGGTCGTTCGCTCATATATACAGGGTGTTAAAAATAAGGTTAAAAAATTTCTATGGCATACACATTTCGATGTGCTGATTCACAATCAAAAGAATTTGATCAAAATTCGCAAAATTATGGAGGTGTTTCAAAAAGAGTACATTTCTAGTGCCACTGGTTGAAACAAAATTTTTAATTAAGCTAATAAATGAGTATTTTAACCACGTAATTAATGTTGAATAACAAATTAATTAATTTTATTCTGTAACTACTGTCCTCGGCCGTCCGCTATCGGTAGAACGTTTATGTAGTTAAACTTAGTTTAGCCATTTCAATATTAGAATAAAAAGGCATGTTTTATTACTTCTATGAAGAAACCAGACCAATGTTCAACTACTTAATTTTATGATCAGTGACAGTGTAGCGTTATTACGAAACGCCAGAATAAAATTAAATCATTTGTTATTCAATATTAATTATGTGGTTACAAATTTAGCGAATTTTGAAAAAATTCTTTTTGATTGAAAATCAGCACATCGAAATGTACATGACATAGCAATTTTTTAACATCCTGTATAGAGATGTTCGATTCTCGAAATATTCTAGGCTAGTCGAGAACACGTTAATAGAACTTTCGGCCGTGCGGGGCGGTGTGGTGCGATACAACGAAGAAGAAAGGCCCCGCCCATACGGGGCCGGATTCAGGGCTTATTTTATTTTTACGTATTATGATACTTTCGCACATTACACTATCTACACGTCTGTATTCATCATGAATCTTTTTTTTACTTCCTCGACCTATATAATAGGGGAAGTATTGAAATCATGATTTTTTGACAGTCGGAGATTTTGATGGATCTCTACGTTTTAGACCCTACTGTACCCAAAAAACATAATTTAAAAAAAGTTGGTACTAAATAAAAGCTGCTGTTTCGTAGGTTTGCACAAATTATTTTAATTCAAGCTCAGTGATTGTGGAAGATTAAATTATTCAATTACTTGTTTCAAGTGAAACAATGCCCGTAGATATATATGACATTAGGGATATGGCAACTAAAATTTATTAAAGTAGATAAAAATTTAGTTACAACTTTAGCCGCAGGTGTCACTATTATTATGTACAGTTGTCAAATCTATCCGAGATTCATTCAATGACTTGTTTGACGCGAATTTGAAGCTTATTAGAATGCATTATTATTATTGGATGAAAATTTGTTTACTTTTGGTATATTTTTTTAATATAGCTTTGATAAAGATCAAATTATCATTCTAAGGTACAGCACTTAACCTCCCGTCGGTCAATAACTGAACAATGAAGATTAAAAGGTATTTTTGAGTTTGTACATGCATAAATTATGTACCTATCAAATAGTCAATCTGAAACTAATACTAAATGGAAGCTGCTGTTACGTAAGTTTGCCCGAACTGCTTGATTTTAAGCTCAGTAATTGTGAGAGATGGTAATTTGCGAAATCTCAGAGGTAACAAGCATTCATGAGCTGTCAAAAATGCGCTTCCATCATCTAGATGATTCTTCCAGTTTTTATGTAAGGACTGTCACTTCAACATTGACAGCCGTCACTTCAACAATGATAGCTGTCACTTTGAAATATTCAATCAATTGATGCGTTCCACTAGGCGACCGCAACAATTTGCCTACGACCGCAGTTTTTACTGTTCCACTAACATATAATTGCCGTGGTTAATGATTCAAGTGGAACGATGCTAGTGTCTGTTAAATGTCAAATGAACTGGGAATTCAAGCTTAGGATAAAAAATTTAAATCATTATTAAGATTAAACTAATCTGTAGCAAGAGGGATAAATAAATGTAATGAATCCAATATGTCTGTGAAAATTAATCTCTTATGAAAACGAATGATGATAATGAGAGACCGTGAATTTATCTTTCATATTGACAAATAAAAAATTTTTGTGAAGATGAACCGCTTCGACCCGCCTTTTAATAATTAGGCTTGGAGTAATCACCAATAATGACGTCATCTACTATAATATACGTATTAATCCTGAACGCAAAGACTGCGATCGTCTTGTGGAACGATTATTGAGGTGCGATGAACTTTGCGGTCGTACAGTGGAACGTACCTTGAATTTCTGTAACAGCGATGAAACTGGGCATGAAATTTATGGTCGAGGAATTATGATGGCCAGAGCAGATTTTTATCCAATAATGGATTGCGCAAGCCCGACACAGTAATTTTGGTTCGCACGAGTCCGTGAGCAAATTAGAGCTCGCCATCCAAGCTTTTGAGCAAATATGAGCCTATCCATCGTAGTCTATCTTCAAGGCTAAATTTTGACCCATGTAATTTGAATGAGATGAAATTTGACCAATTATGGAATTGTATGGGAATATTTATGCAGAAAAAATGACGAGTCGACCTTAATTTGAGATAAAATAAGTGGACTAAAATAGAACCTTGAATTTTTATTTTTATTATTTATTATTTGTGGCAACATTAGTTAATATAGTGTAACGAAGCTCAAATCGTATGTAGGTTTGATAAATTTATTTTTACTCAAGGCTTCAATAATATACCTGAAAATATCCACTCACTAATGGATACTTCTACTTATAACGAACGCTAGACTATCACTTATTATTTACACAGTAACACTGTTTGTTATTTATTTTCACTGCTTCTCATTTATCTTTACTAGATCACCTATTTAATTCAAATCTTACTCGCTCCGTATCAGGTTTTTAATAGAGATCTTCGAAGTCTCTAGAAATTCCACCAGACGGCACTTCGTCCTTGGTGCATGACCCAGTTGCGTTTGCCACCCGTTTATCCGGCTTGTTGAAGGAACTCTGTTCGTTACAATAGTATCCAAAATTAAAATCCATACATTAAATTCAAAATTTAATATTAAATTATATTCTGTCCCATACATAAGCTTAGTCCCACCGCTTAGACAGTTTACCTATTTTAACCTTCCTTAATAAAGATTTCATTAAATCAATATGTGAAACAAGAAAACTCTGTTTTGAATATATAATTTATTTCAAATTATTCGATATATACCTATGTAAATATTGAATTCGTTCTGGAAAGAGATATTTCATTTGACGCATAGAACTCTTATGTAAATTTCAATATTCGCATTTTGTTTGTTTTCGAATTACAGGTTAATATCATTTCATATATGCAACGAAATGATGTTAATTTTCCACTAATTATATTTTTCCAATATCCAAATAAGCTTTTGATCTTTCAAATTATTAATTAACCATCCAAAGTTTTTTTATTTCATGGAACTACATATTTCATATAAGATGTTGCAGAATAAATTACTGAATTTATTAAAATGATATCTTGGAAGAAAATTCATTTAGAAATTTTGCAAATAATGTTTTTTAATCTCTTATGTTTTAGAAAGTGTTTTCTACTCTCATGGATATTCGAGGAAATGAGAATCACTTTCTTCCGTCGTTATACAACATAATTTCCCTCATAAAATAGCTACAAAATCTCATTGTGAACCTCTTTAATTAATTACAGTGCACCTCAAACTTAAACTTTACGCTAAAAACCAGTGCTTTGAAAATGTCGATGTCGACACGCACAACGGGTACTCTAGCTGGAACTGAAGGTGGAGGAAGTAGTCATCATCACCACCATCATCATCATAGTGGATCTAGTCAAAGGAAACATCGTTCAAGGTCAACTACAAGATATGCTGATCTTGAAAAACCGAAGAAGAAGAAACATCTTAGTGGAGCAAGCTCTCTGGTGTCAATTCCTAACACTATTAAGTTGAGCATGCTTAACAGTGGGCTGATATCTTTCGGTGAGTGATTTTAAACTTAAAAATCAATTTTCAAGATATTTCTTATTAAATTAAATTACATTGTATGGTTCTTCAAATTGAAAGAATTAAACCACAAACAATTTTGTGGAAACGGACAATATTAGTCATATTTTTCCGCTAAAACATTTTACGACCTTATGAACAACGTTGCGAAATGTTGTTATGGATTAACACCCACGTATTGGAACCGGAAGTTCATAGGCGTGCGCATCTTTTGTTTAGAGCGGTACACAGCATATTTCCAGAAACAACGACACTGAAATTTTGCGAAATATTCTGAAACATTTCAGCTGTCGGATTCATCGTGACGTTGGTGTGACGTCAGCTAGATCGGATTTCGAAAGGGATTGTATTACGCTAGTTTAATGGATTTGAATCGTGATAGGAGAAGGGAGAATGGAGAAAGGGTAAAAGTGTGATATTTATCGCATGTTATACAGGATGATTTATAATGGATGAAACAAATAGTGACAAGTAAACAGAGAGCCATTAGGAGAAAAACTCATGATTAAGAATTTAATTTTAAAAGTGGTATTATATTTTATTTTGAGTATATTATTACTTAGCTTCTAATCCCGGCTTTTTATGTCATTTTAGTCAATTGTCTCAGCTTCCACCAAATTTATTCAAATTAAATGAAGAGATAAGAATTTTGGATGCTTATAATCTTGAAGTTATGTTATAGATCAAGAATTGATGGCATTTCATGAGAAAGACAATTTTTAATATTTTTCTACTAAGCGAACATTGACATTGAAAGGGCAAAGACCTATACACTTTTAAAGTAATAAAAAGATAGATGAAACAGTTGTGCGTCTCGTGTAGCAATCATTGAAAAAAAATGAGATAGATTTGTAGATGTCGGTATCTGACACCAGCCATTCATTGTTTTCATTTCATCACGTGTAGATCATAGTTTCTCTTGTTTGAATGCATTTTATCTTTTTATCCTTACATGACAGAAATACTTTGCTTCAACTATTTGGATGTCTAAATAATTTTTCTACAGCTTTTAGCTCTCAGCATCGAAGTTGAAATCGTTGTTTATTTCTTTTTGTTTGTTGGTCACTGGACTGTACTTCGCTTGTGGGCGTAGCGATAAACTTCCAGTGAGAAAAAGATATCATCATTCATCTTTCTCTTTTTATTTAGCACTTTAGAAGCAATTTATTAAAATTGTTTGTCTTAGGAATGAGTCCAATTTCAACTAAACAGTTGAACTCGCTGAAAATATACGAAAGAGGGATTTCAGTAGCCTCAATAAATTTCTGACAGTTGAGGGAATTGATTTATGTTTTGTTTGATTTGCTTTCGTGGATATTTACGTTGAATGAAATCGGCGATAAATTATCGAAAGACAAGCCAACAAACAAATGAATAACCAACGTAAAAAGAAGAATTCGCGTTTTTTAATCTAATTACTGTTTATTCAATAGGGTTGATTTTATCGCCCCAATATCTTTTTTGATTGCTTGACAACTCCTTCCTTATATTTCCAATAATGGCTCCAAAGTATTCCGAAATGATTGGAATGGCGATTCTTTCTATATTCACTCTATTTAAATACTAACCACAGCGATCCTAGTAGAATATTATTCGAAATTAAGTTGTAGTCCAGTCAATCTAGATTTTATTTGACGAATAAATGGTACTCTTTTTTTGCGGAAATATCTTCGTTTTGGCATGTAATTTGCAATTTTGGGTTTATGCGAAAAATTCAAAGAATGTTCCAAGTAAAGTGCACTTCCGGCACAGACGTTTGCAAATTATAATGCGAGGTGCACAACTAGTCCTTAGACCAATCTTAAATACAGAATTTCAACATTATACGTTAAACAGGCTTCGATATTTATGAGTTACATACATACATACATACGTACACACGTACAGACATCCAGCCGAAAATTGTGAAAATGGGTTCAGGGATGCTCAAAACGGATATTCATATCAAAATAGGTATATAAATGTAACCAAGTGAAATATTTGGAATATTATCTCATATCGTCGATATATTAGCTATACATTCCATTTAAAATGCTAGGTCGCACGTTTTACGCGCGATATCTCGTTAATGGTTATAGATACGCAAATAAGTCATACAATCTCTTTTGTAGAGAAAAGTATGTACTTGAGTTTTACTCATGATCTCAAATGTTCTGCGATCCTTGAGAAATGAGATATTCAAGAAAAACTTGTCAAGAACGAGGCTTTTGATCTTTGGCCTTCGATATCTCCTGAAGCACCATGATTTGATAATATGATTTTTGCACACTTATTGTACACGCCAAAACGAAGATATCAAAAGAAACAGTACCATTTATTCGGTAGATTGGGTCATTTTTTGTCTAAATTGACTGGGCTATTGAAACAGTGTCTGTGTGACAAATTATTTCAGTGGTTGTTGATAGTAAAGACTAATAAAAAAATTGGGGCACGTTTGAAGTTGACCAGGACGACGACGGTAAGCACTATGCAGTGAGCGCAGCGACAGAAAGAATTGTTTTTCTCTTAATCTCTTGCCGGGTAGTATTCGCATTTATCGCTTTTTCTCTTTTTGGTACAGAATGTGGATAAACTTACGGCTAGTGTCCAAATTTCTTATTTCTATTGTAGTACAGGTAGATTAATAATCACAAAATTAACTAGTCGAACTTATAAATTCAGGGGGATTCATGAAACTAATCGGTTGTAATTGATAATACTCATTGTTTTAGTGAATGTGGCTGATTCTGTAGATAGTGTAAAATCGTAACTTTACCGTTGAGACTTAAATGGTTCAATATTAATGTACATGATAAGCCCAAAAGTAATTTTTCAAGGTAATATGGGACACAATTGGTGAAAAAAAGACTGCCTACTGTCTGTAAGCAATAAAAAAGACCACTTTGGTTCATGCTAAAAAGTAGGGAAAGATAACAGCCTTTACAATGGGTTCAATATGTAGAAATCAGTGAAGAAAAGTGTCAGTTTACCATTTAGCAACACTTTACTAATAAGCAACAAAAATAACAAACAAAAAACGTACTACGACACCCACCCAAATGACAGCTTTAACCTAGTTAAGAAAAAATTACAGGTTAAACATACATATAAGAAAACAAAAATTCTCTCGATCTCGCCGGGAACAAATGTAAAGTCGCTTCTTTAGCTGCATCCAGAATTTCGCGAGAATCTTTATCTTCTGACTTTTCTGACAAATACATTTTTAATATTGTTTATTTGTTACTATGCTTTTGCTTGGCAGTTGTCAAAATCAAAACCATTACTACATTTTTGCAAGAGCACAACCTTGATTAGTATTTCTGTAGGAAATTATTTCTATTCTTGGCGTCTTCCACTCAAGTTTTTCAATCAAGTATACAAAAAAAAAGCATGTTCTACACGTAAGAAGAGCGATATTACTTTGCTCGTATAAATTGAATTCACTCGCTCCTTGCTCTCGCTTGTGAATTGAAACATTTACACTCGCTAGTAGTAGTAAAGTCTCACTTTTCTCTACTTGTCAAACAATCTACTATTAATTGGATCAATACTGATACATTTTACTTGTAGACCATGAATAATTACTGACGATCTTTTACCATCTACTAGTCTAGTAGAAAAAATTGCGAGAGGAGCGTATAAAGTTGTGGTCATGTATATTAATACATAGACATTGTGTAAAAATGATTTATGGGTATAAAAGAAACGGTTTACAACGTTCTCTGACGTCTTCCGATCTCCAATCTTCAATTTTCTCTGCCCCTCCAAAGACATTTTTCTAATCCTCTTTCTTTTCATTTGTATCGATCCCTCCCCTCCAACTTTGTCTAGGTCTTCCTTTTTTTCTTTTATCCTGAAGTGTACATTTTATTATTTGAAACTTTATTCCGTTGTTTTCTTTAGTTGCCACATATCACTACTGTACGTTATTATGCTTTTTACAGTGTTCATAGTATTATATATTCATTGTTTGTTTGTTTTGAATATCTTTGATTCCATAATATGCTATTCATCATCGCAATCGCTTTTCGTCTTTGGCTATTCCACTACTGTGCCACCGTTAGTGATTTTCAAGCCTAATTATAATTTTTACAGTATTTTATATGATATCTATCATCTAAAATCAAATCTTTTTGCTGTCCTCTTATACACATATATTCTATCTTCTCCAAGTTTACTTCTTTTATTAGCTTCCGAGTCATATATTCCAGATCTTTGTATTCTTGTGCAATTAATACCTGATCGTCAGCAAGGCATAACGTGTATAGAGATATACCCATACTTCCATACTTCCTTTTCCACATTCTTATAACTTGCTCTAAGTATATTTACGGGTGATTATCAATAATATCTAATATAGTTGTAGGTCACGTTGCGTTAAGGAACAAGATCAAATCAATATAGCCCAGTCAAATTTGGGCTTCACCTCAGAATGACAGATAATAAGATGAAAACTTGTACAAATCTTAATTTTGACATTCTAAAAATTGTCTCAAAAGTTTTATGGGTTCTCGTGTCTACGTTTTAAGTTACTGAAGGTCTTCTTCTTCTTCTTGAGTGGCACGACAGCCCTAAGAGGGCCAAGGCCTCAAGTACATACGTACTCGTTCCGTTACCGGATCATCCTGGTAGATTCAAAGCTTCAATCTGTGCGACGATCTCAAATCAACGATTGAGCGGCATCTGAGAGATTTCTTATACTACCAGACATACAAGTGGTAAGCCTATAGTGTCCGAGTATGATTTGAATGCTTGATCTTGAAGCACTTTTTTGGTGAATCATACATACCGGCCGGGAATCGAATTAGGGACCTCTGTATTGGTATGTCACAGACGTGCAAAGAACAGCGCGCTAACGCACTGAGCCACTGGCTCGGCATTGCGTTCTCCGCGCTCTATTTCAAAAACGGTTGAGCGCATGAAAAAATATTCAAGACAAAATTTGTTGCATATTTTATGCTCTACAATTTTTGTAGAAAATGTCAACATTATTGGAGCCATAGAAACTGAGATATTTGCAAAAAACTATTTAAGCGGCTTTTGACCGTGAATAAATTTTAAAAACAGGCACGAAATTTCATGAAACTTTTGAGACAACTTTTAGAATGCCAAAATAAAGTTTTCTGTATGAAGTTCTCCAATTGAGTATACATCTTATATATGGAAGGTAGGTATTGAGTAAATGATGTATACTTTGTATATTTCATTCTCTTGACCAAACAACATGGGTTGTGAAACTTTTTCAAATTTTACCACTAAATTAGTCCTGATGGCTTTTCTTAACTAAATAATGACACGAATGCCTGATGATGGCTATATAGCCGAAATCGATCGCACCACGTAACTTGAAATAAAAAAATAATAATAAATAAAAATAAAAAACATTTCGCCAAAATAAAGGTTTATTCAAGTTTCCAGCTTATTATCTGTCATTCCGATGTCAAACCCTAATTTGACGGGCCTAATACTGAGCGCACCTGTAAAGCATGTTTTTGGAAAATGAGAGTGATCTTGATGTTTTTTCCATCATCACTTTTATTGTTATCACTTGGCTGTAATCTTGTGTCTAGATGCAATAAGAGTAACAACTAAACTGATTTTTTAACCTCAACCAAACTTTATTGGAATTTTCAATAATTACTGATATAATTGTGATGAGAGGAGTTTTATTTGTCGCTTCAACAAATTTCGGGATACATATTAATTATTGCTGAAAACTATTAGTACAAATCATAACACTTTTATCTATGCTCAAAATGTTTGTATATTGTGAATAAAATCGTAACTTTTCGAAACTAGGAGTAGGAAAAGTTTATTTTCGATTGAAAAAACATAAAAACAGAGGTATAAAATTGGATTGAATGTATAAACACACGAAAAATTCTTCGCGTGTTATTTTCGGTACTACTTCAGTATCATTTTATTTTTAAAATAGCCCTGTATTATTTTTAAGAGTATAGAAAATAGAAATGTTACTAGCACACAACTTTTTATTACTTAGTTCTTGGATATATTTTGTTTATTTGCCTGTAAGTTTTCCTGCAACCGCAGAATTACTAAAGTGGTAAAACTTATTAGAGTAAGAAACTAATACAGCCAACACTTGGTGGTGACTATTTTTTGTAGTCTTAAATTATGTACTGTATATTTCGTAAATGACATTTATCTATATCTCTAGGTCATTGATGATCACAAAATAATTTAAACAGTTTTCGGAATATATTTTTTTGGTGCTGTTTCGTGACCTATTGTAAAAATGTAAGCTCGATGTTTTGGTGCTATTTCATTTGTTGGAATATTTAAGAATTCTTCTTCGAAGATATGAAGACTTGAAATTCAAAGTAAAAGATTTTGAGGCCTTTTTGAGTCTCTTCAAGTAGTACAATCCTAGATTTTTACCTCAAACATTTTCACTTCTAGAAAATTATTCAAATAGATTCACAGCTGATCTGAAATGTATCGGATTATTACATCTTAGGTTCTTGTTATCCTTATGATATTCACACTAGATTTTATAAATGAAGCACAATCGTTTGTATTCAACGATAGAACTTATTGATGATTTTCCAATATGTAACCATAACTATTCAGATAAATCGAGTTTGTATAAAATTCTCAGAGCTGAATTGAATACATTACATCTATGTCATGAAACTTTTAATTCCTGCTTTTGTTTCTTTTCCTTCGAAAGTTAGCATTTAGCTTAGCAGCGCAATCCAATTATAAAACAAATAACATAATATACTGGTATTCTTCTTTTGTTTTTGTGAGTTTGTTTTTCTGTGCTAGTTTACAACACCAGATCGATCTTGCATCAGGATGGCCTGAAATATTTACCAGGTTACGGTTGGTTACCAGGGTTATATTAAACAGGACAGACCGGTAAATTGGTTAGGAGAGCTTTACCGGTAGTCTGATTACTGAGAGGCATGAATTAGATAAGCTAGATTTGGAATTCTGAGTTGGGGGCGTTCTAGGAAAAAAAAGGATTTTAAGTACGTTATTTCATTCAAAACATGTTGAACTTCATAGAAGAACCTATAAAGTAGAAGCAATATCTAGAGATAGAAAGAGATATAAGAGAAAGAAGAGGGTAAAAGAAGAAAGGAGGGAGAAAAATAGAACAGAATCGAGCTGAAAAATTAAATAGTACTGCTACAATTAATTGCGCTGTTTGTTAGCTAAATTAAATACTTTATTTTGTAACTATACTAATGCATTACATCGCTCTCACCTGTCTAATAAATTTAATTGTGGAATATTTATTATTCTTTCGTAACATAATATTTTTCTGTTCCAGTCGACCTGCTAGAATAAACATTCTTCGTTAAAATTTATTCATTACTTCCAGCGCACTTTAATGTTTCTTATATTCTATATTATTTAAGAGAATTAAAACACCCGAAAACATAATTTTGATTTTATAATTAATTATTGAAATTATTAGAGAAAGTGCGTAATCGTGTCTCCGTGTTCGCGCCTGCCTAGAGAAGCTACGTTAGCCAAGTGTCTGGAGCCATGCGTACACTATAAGATACGAAATTATATTAATGTACACAATTTGCATTATACGGAGTTAAATATCGCTCGTCTGAAATTGCTGGCTCCAGCACGCGTTTTTATTTCATAGTCTCTTTAAAATGGAAAAAGAAAGATAATAAATTGCAGCTTCTGTCTTTTATGTATTCTTTTCTTTATATAAATAACATTTTTTTTGCTAGAGTGGAAAAGCTAAGCTAATTTGAATGATTATAGATGATTCGACAATTCATTTGTTGTTAAATATGCCAAATAATATATTCATATAGAAGAAATTGCTTTTGATTTGGCATCATATTTGTCAATACTTTCCTTTGATCGCGTTTCAATCTCTAAGACTAATTAATTCAAGAATAGAAAAACGATGTGTTGTGCAATTATTTTGTTTATATTGGCTGTGATGTCAAACAAATAAGCACTATTTTTTTATTGCAGATATTTTCTTTGATTAACCAATTATGTTGTATTGCTTTCATTTGACAATTAGCTTATTGTTCCCTTTGATAATTAATTATTCGTTTGTTTATTGGAGTGTCAACTCCTTTTTAACAAAGATATCTGTTATTTCCAATTGAATAAAGTTATGTTCAGCCCAGAAGCAAGCACCTTTGTCTATCTAATGATCTGTTATAGTCAAATATGTAGAAGAACCAATAGATCAAAGGACAACCATATTTGTGTCTACTGTGAGAGAATGATAATATACATCAATTCTTTGTCAATGAGGCGTTTCAGACTTAGTTTAAATAATCTAAATCGGATATATAGAGGCTTGATAGAATATCTGGCTAACAGATAGGCCGATGAGTTCACCAAATAGAGAGTGAGTTGGTTGCATCACCCACACATAAGACAACACCGTTGTCCGCAATATCACACAGCACATAAGGCTGGCATACACATATACACATACCTCGCAATATCGACAGAATAATGTAGTGTGATA
Organism: Dromius quadrimaculatus; assembly: GCA_963989225.1. Lineage (NCBI taxonomy): Eukaryota > Metazoa > Arthropoda > Insecta > Coleoptera > Carabidae > Dromius > Dromius quadrimaculatus. The sequence goes on along the minus strand of OZ022325.1, from coordinate 9,309,344 downwards.
CTAGCTCTCAGACTCATATTAGACCGTCAGATAGTCGAAGATTTGAGTGCCCCATTTTGTTTTCTCTGCCTTCAAGAGTTTTGATAAGAATATATATTTAGAGTATAATAATGCCAAAATTAAAGCTGGACCGTGTGGCCAACATAATAATAATTAATTTTAAATTTTCATGAAAAATCCTGTTTTAATCCAATTTTCTCGTTTCTGCCATGCTTACGAAATGAAACTTGAGGAAAAAAGAGTCAGCGAAAAACGATTGGCAGAAGTGATCCACTTGGCCTAGGGTTTGGAATGAGGGCTCGATTATGTAAAAAAATATATCAATTTTTCACGTTCTTCTCGTTTCTGCCGTTTGGCCATATGAAAGTTGATATTATAAGTATCTCGTAAAAACGAATGGCATAAGTTTTTCGAATGACCAAGTCAAGATATGTACGGAAACATCTTGCGAAAGTCTGAATGTTTCCGTGCATATCTTGACTTGGCCATTCGAAAAACTTATGCCATTCGTTTTCACGAGATATTCCTGATATCAGCTTTCATATAGCCAAACGGCTGAAACGAGAAGAACGCGAAAAATTGATATATTTTTTTGCATAATCGAGCCCTCATTCCAAACCCTTGGCCAAGTGGATCACTTCTGTCTATCGTTTTTCGCTGACTCTTTTTTTCCTAAATTTCATTTTGTAAGCATGGCAGAAACGAGAAAATTGGATCAAAACAGGATTTTTCATGAAAATTTAAAATTAATTATTATTATGTTGGCCACACGGTCCAGCTTTAATTTTGGCATTATTATACTCTAAATATACATTCTTATCAAAACTCTTGAAGGCAGAGAAAACAAAATGGGGCACTCAAATCTTCGACTATCTGACGGTCTATATAGCTTAGTCACTAGAACTGATTATCTTATGTTGGACGAATGGCTATCAGTAAATCAGTATCGTGATTTCTATGACATACGCAGGCTGGTTAATTTACCCACATACGATGTAACACCGTTGTTATGATAACACACAGTACATGCGGGTGACTATTATCACCCCTGTCACGGTTAAGATGTGCACAGCGATGGTATTGTAAGGCTACAATAATATAACTGAAATATCCATTGATGAATACTTCTACTTATAACCGACGCTAAACAAGACACTAACACTATACATATCTATTTTTTGCACAGTATCATTGTCAGCTATTTATTTCCACTGCTTATCATTTATTTCGATTAGTTCACCTAATTTTTTGCAATCTTACGCGCTCCGTATCCGAGCTATCAATAATAATAATAATAATTGGGTCAATCTGATCCCGGGTTAATATATTCCCGCCTAGAGTTTCTAGAAGCTTTTAGAAATTTCGGTGTGTCGTCTAGAAGTCTCTCCTATAGGAGTTGTATTTGTTAGAGTATTCATACCGTTGATAACCGAGGATATCAATATTTCAAAGATTAAGGATTATACTACATGCTCACTTAGCATGGCGTCACCACATTTAACGCTAAAAATTAGGGTGTCCGTTATTTCCTAGCAAATGCTTCTTATATTTTTAGTTTACGACTCAAAAAAAAAAAAATTTAGACCAAAATAAGCCCTTAATATTCATAATAATCCATGCCTCGATCATAATATTTTTCCCATTTGAATAACATGGGGTTTTGGCACTTATTGCATTCAATTCCTTTTCTTTAAAACAAATACAGCTACACTAACAAACAATGCATATTTTTGTATGAAATTTAACGTTCTACAAAAATAGTCTCGTATGTTTTTTGAATAAACTCAGGCCTTCAAAAGTTATCCAAGGATAAAGTCATGTTCATCGTCAAATTCATCGGTTTTTTAGAATTTCTCATTCATGTTAACATTCAACACAAATATATTTGTTTTGAAAAAAAGTCTTGAGAAAGTTAGATTCACAAATAACGTAAATTATATATAATTAATAATATCATAAAGAATTTTATTGTGCCTTTCATGTTTTTACAATCTTCAGTTCTTAAATGGTATTTGAATTTATGCAAAACAGTCTCAGATTTTTTCTTATCGATTGTCCTGTATTGATAAACAATTTTCAAGAATTGTAAATCTAGATTCAGAAATAGTGCTGCAAGAGGTACCGCAATCCAGAATGGCAACCAACTACAAAAGTACAAATAAACAATGTCCAATTGATTTTTTTTCATTTCTATATCTTATTCATAAATGTCGCAAAATATTGTAACGTGCTAGAGCGGGAAGACTCGTAAAAATGACCGCATGGGCAGAATCTTTCGTCCTCTTTGCGTCGCGCCGCGCCACATCACATCACCCCTCCCAATGGAAGCCTCTAGCATTATTCCAGAATATGGTAGAACTCTCGAAAAATCGATATTTCTCTATATAGGGGCAAGCAAAAGATGTGTGTTTCAGTAGTGTGTAACGGTGAACTAGTACAGTGAATATCGAACAGTGAAGTGATAAATAGTTTAAAATAAATATCTGCGACTTTGTTTAAATTAGAATTAAGTGATAGACATCCGTCGAGCATGGTGAAATGCTCTTGGTTTATAAAATTCAACTTTTTCAAAAAACCTTGTCGTGCATGTTCTACAGTTTGACGACAAACACAACTTCATCTTTGAATAACTTTTGGAGGACAAAGTTTATAAAAAAAAACATAAGAGACCTTTTCTGTAGAGCGTCCAATTTCCTACAAGAATATATATTGTATTGAATGAAGAAATTTCAAAATCCCATGTTATTTTAACCATCATGAATGTTAGGGATTTATTTTGATCAATTTGTTTTTTTTTTTGAGTCATATATTGAAAATTTGAGGATGCCTGCCTGAAAAAAACCAACTTGGAAAATAACGGACACGATGAACACAACTTTATCCTTGAATAACTTTTGGAGGACAAAATTTATCAAAAAAATATAAATCATTTTTGTAGAGCATTCAATTTCCTACAATAATATGTATTTTTTATTAGAGTATCTGTATTCGCTTTAGAGAAACAAAATGAAATGCAAAAGGTGTCAAAATCCAATGTTATTTGAATGGAATATGTATTATGATTTGGGCACGGATTATTATGAATATTATAAACATATAAATCTTGATTAAATGCAAAGTCACCATTTAATGGAAGTTTTCAGCTAGTTCTGAACAGATTAAAACAAAATTAAAGTAAATACTGCATTTCACCAGTTAACAACTTAAGAAACTGCAGAATCTCAACTTCCAGGAAGTGTGTAAATCAGATTATCGAAACTGGCTTCGTATTTCGGTCGTATGCCATTTGCGCAATTGAAAAGCTCTTAATCCGGTCATAAATTTAATCCAACCCAAAAGTATGGACATTTGCACCAAATGAAAGCCCTGCATTTGACCGCTAATCTAGGAGCTTCTAAGGTGCGAGAGTGTGGAGGTTCGTAAAAGTGACCTTGCCTGGGCGGAGCCTTTTGTCCTTGTTGCATCGCGCTGCACCGCATCACATCACTCCGCCCGATGGAAGCCTCCAGCAATATTCCAGAAATGTGGTAGAACATTCGAGAAATGGATGTTTCTGAATATAAACGCAAACAAACGATTTGTGATGGTGAATCTAGAGCAGTGAATATCAAATTAATCTTTTGGTACGGTTGGTCATTTGTATTTTTACTTGGTTCTAAGTGCTGGTGCAAATGTCTAATGTGGTAAGAAATTTATACCTGACCCGATGTAATTGGCAATCGGCCAAAATTTCGAGTCAAAAATTTTTTATTAAGGAAGTTATGCAAAAAATGGTACCGGCGACCAATCACAATTTGATACAGTTAAATTATGCCTTTATACCAAATTTGAATTCGATTGACCGATCACTGCAACTACTTTCGTGGAAAGTTACAAATATATACAAACAAATTACAAAACCGGATGACTGTTTTATTGTCGACTAAGGATCAGTTTCTCCAACGTTAGTTGAACTCATTCTGAGATTATTTCACCTGAATTGTCCTAAAATGAGAGTCACAATATTCAAGTTGACTTGTGGTCATTTTGAAAAGGATTCAGCCAACCTCTAAGATTCAATGATAACTATGAATGAAATGGACTCATTATGATCCGGAAATGAAGAAACAGTCGAAAGAAGTCTGCAGTAAAAGCGCTCTAATTTTTTGGGACAAATATTGGATACTTCTCATAGTACTAACAGTTTGATAAATGAGTGACTGGAGGATATTATTTTATCATAGTTCGCGAGAATATTCTTGAATAAGAAAATGACTATTATTTTAGCAAGACAATGAAAGCTGTTAGCTCTGAAAAAAATCAATGAATTAGGCTATGAACTGATTGATTATATCTCAAATTCTGTTGATTCTGCCTCTTCAGACTTTTATTTGAAACTACGCTAATTTATTTCATTTAGGGAACTATCGATTTATTTTGATAGAATTCTTGTATCAAAATTAAAGATTTGTGAACTCAGCTATGAGTTCTCATGAATTCCATCTTAATATAAAGTATTATTGAAAATGTTGTGGATTTCATTTCTGTAATTTTACTAACCAAGATGAAATTTCAAGTAGATTCTTTGCTTGTGAAGTTACTGCGGAATTTTAAGTTTAAGACAAACAAAAGCTCAGTTTCCAAGTTAAACAAAACGAGAAGTTACAGTGTAATATTCACGAAAACATATTTAATATTTATTTTGTACTTTCGAAACTCAAATTACATTTGTTTAAACAAACTTTGAAGCTGTAATTCTATGCAATGAAGACATACATATTCTTTACTGAAACTTTGTAAATAGGAAGGAAAATATTCTATGAATAACTGAATTCGTGATTCTTCATCTAAGTTATTATATTGAAGGAAAATAATCTAGGTGGAATAAAATAAATGAATTAGAGACAAGATTCTGTTTGGTCCAGCGATACTACTTTATGAAATGAAGATATGTTCCCGAGTGAATCCTGCATATAGAAGAGAAAATAATAAACATGATTCTATTCCTATGTTTGTTTATCCATGCCATTATCCTGGAGGAAAACTTTTCGGTTCGAGATAAAATAAATAAGTTGAGGATGGCATTCTTATAATAAAGATTATAGACCAGCGGTATTCAAACTGATCTTCAAGATTCTGTGCGAATCTTTAAAGATTTCTTTTTTGTATTTCATGGAAATGTTTTCAATAAATACGTTACAAAAGGAAGTGTGGAAAGAAGGAAGGATATCAATTGGAAACTAGATAAAGCCTCAATGAAATACTATGGCTGGGTCCTCATGTTATACAAAAATAATAACTGAATTAATTCAGCTCCTTAATAAATGCTGAACAAAGAACAGTAGTACTGTCTTTTTGTTTAGGGAGCATAATCCAACCTGACGATTTCATGCGGATTCTAAGTAATTACCAATTTACCTGATGGAATTCGAATGATTCAGAGTCAATTTATTGTTTATCATGTATCTCTGCCAAATCGGTCAGATAATTCAGCTTCTAAAATAGCTGATTGTTTTCGCTGAAGCAAACTTCTTATGAAATTGTAAGATTTTGGTTGTCGATGCAATCTGTTTTTGTTCATGGTCCAAATATTTTATGTATTTTATACGATAAGGATTCTAATAATATAATTTCTAGAACCTAATGTAGTGGAATATTACCCTCAAATAGAGATTTCCAAAATAGCCTTGTCTTCTATTCATCAGAGCTCTCCAGAGAACTCTTCCGAAATATTCTAATCACTTCGCAATCTTGGTAGCCCTATTTTCGAAATTTTTCTATTTACTAATGTGTAGGACAAGGTAATGACCTGCATGTGGATAGCAGATCAAGGACAGCCATGAGTGCGTTTCGCAATTTTCCTGCTGTGACTTGTATTTTCCTGCAGCTCCAAAGACCTTGAGCTACATAAACAGAATGAGTGTCATAAAAACGTTATTCAGATGCTTTGAACAGACACAGATGATCCAAAAATGCTATTTTCATATAATATATTGATAGGAACTTTACGAAAGAATTGAAAATGTTGGAGCGTATTTTTATTATATTTTTCAACCTAATTCTTTGAAGCAAAAATTTATTGTGAACAATATATTTTGCTACGAAAGCAGAAAAGGATTTATTTCAAAGTGCTTTAAGATTTGTGAAGTCGCAAAATAAGTTTTTATGATACTTTGTAGAGTTACTGGAATCAATTAGTAATAAAGTACCTCTTGCTAAAACGTCTGTCCGCAAAAAGAAATTCACGGTGAATTGAAGAAACGATATCCTTCCTGAACTACTATCAAAAATTGGGTTTTAGATTTCAAGAAAGTAAGGACCTAATCCTGTGTGATAAACGGTGAAAGGTTAATTACTGATTGGCAGCTTGTATCCATCAAGATACAATATTAATATTAGTTTAGTGATGATCACATCAATCGACAGTTTCTCGAGCCAAGAACAGGTTCCCCAAAAACGGTAATCACTCAGGAAAACGTCAATGCCATGCGCAAATTCATCAACGAAGATCGGCGTGTGAAATATCGCGAAATTGAGGCATCATTAAGGATTTCAAAGACCTCAATCCAAAAAAAATTATATGAGGAATTGTGTGTGAAAAAATTAGTTAACCGTTGGATACCTCATCTGTTGACCGAAGCCAACTCTGAGAAAGTGTACAGCATCGTCAGAGGTGATGAATCGTGGATTTACTCATATGAACCAGAAAATAAACGCCAGTCGTCTGTTTGGGTGTTCCAAGAAGATGAAAAATCTGACCAAAGTCATCCGTTCTCGATGGTCGCGACATTTGTCTCAAAAGAAGGTTATATAGTAACAATTCCTCTGCAAAATTGAAGAACTGTTACTGCCAATTAGTATACAACCATTTGTTTGCTGGAAGTAATGCTAGGCTTCAAAGAACCAATCCTAAACGACGAATCATCCTCCATCAGGACAACGCAAGTTTACACACAGCTCGTAAACTATTGAATTTTTAGAGCAGCAGAACATCAAACTTTTCATTCTCCTTACAATCCCGATCTAAGTCCCGACTATTTTTCTTCTTCAATAATTAAAAACAAACTGCGTGGTCAAATGTTTTAGGCGTCGGAGAAAGCAGTCAACGTCTTTATAAACGCAAGTTTGTCAGTACCAGCAAACGTAAGTTGGAGCGAATGTAGATATTCTTTACCGTTCGTAGAGAATACTTTGGCCAACAATGAAGTCATTAGAATCTCTCTACTGTCCTCTTACATTCTTTTATGTAGAACTGAAAAGACAGCCCTCGTGCATTAACCCTTCATTTGAAACATGGGGTCTAGTACACCCCACGTAGTTTCAAATACCAGCCATTTTTTAAATAGTGGCCTATCTATTTATTTCTTTTTGTACCTTTCGAAAATTATCTAGGCTTTACTTCTAGCAGTTATCTGCCTTGAATTTTTCAGCTTCCGTAAGGAAAATTTTCAAAGTGCTCTGGGGGTTGTGACACCCCACGTTTCAGGACTTGTAAACTCAACTTGAACAAAATTTAAATACTGGAATTATTATTCTGTGGGGCTAGCAATATTAAAAGTGAGATAAAATACTTCTATTTATTCATGATTAAACTTAGGACTACACTTAGTGGCAGACAATTAGTGTCATACCATCAAAAACGAAGAATGTAGAATACAAGAGTTCCACATGATCTAAGGAGTGCCATCAGAAAAATACAGGAAGGACATGGTCCAGAAATAAAAAAGAGTAAGCTAAGTCTAAGTTTTTAAATGTTTTTGCAGTAGATTTAGATATTTTTCATTCGAAAATATGTTAGTTTTACACAACTAACGTTATTTTCGTTTCCTACTGTTGTTTTAAAGCTGAAATATTATACTGTAACGTAATTTATTTTAATTTAGGGAGCAAAAGCTACTAAACACAACTATTTATTTTTTTATTATTCATTAAAAAAATAAATTAGATAACTAACACTATTTCTAATAACTAATTCTAATTTACAAAAAAGATTATTACACTACACTTTAACTTAACTTTAATTATTTATTGAAAGTTAGAAGAAAATCAAAGTCTTGTCTCACTCTGTTCAAAAATTTATTTTTATATTTTGTTGACCGGTTTCGACTACTGAGTAGCCATCTTCAGAACCGAGAGACTATAACAAGAAGATACATGAAAACTTAAAATTCTAATTTGGAAAAAACACAAATACAAATGTAATTTGATGATTATACTCACACTATATAACTGCAGGATTCAAAATATGGTTCAAAGATTTAACGTATAGTCTCCCGGCTCTGAAGATGGCTACTCAGTAGTCGAAACCGGTCAGCAAAATATAGAAATAAATTTTTGAACAGTGTGATACAAGACTTTGATTTTTTTCTAACTTTCAATATTATTCATATCACACTAGGGTTAAATCATTCTCATCATTAATTATTTATGTCAATATTGATTTATTTGAATAACACAATTCATTTCAATCACTAGCAGTCCACATTATAAGGTCACTGAGCCAAAAAACAATAATGCTTCTCGCTGAGTCAGTCACATATATATACCTCGGATCTCTCCTCACTACGTTTTTTCTGCAAACGTCCAGGCGTTTCTAGAAAACGCTAGAAGGTACCAGCAATTTTCTCGAAAACAAATATATTCGCTTCTATTTCTTAATGTAAACTATTTCCTCAATAATTCTAAGCACCAGTAAAGCCGAAATGACCAATTTATAGACTTAAATTCGGTACAATACTTTCCTGCAGTTATATATGCTGTTTTTCAAATATAAAGCTGGAACCTTAGGTTGATGTTCATTTGTTGGAAAGTATATGTTTTTCATCACAAATTTTGGTTCTATGTTTTATTTAAGATTTTGGTGAATTTTCAAAAGTGGGATGTATGACACCCCACGTTTCAATACTCGGCGAAAAATTTCACGTTTCTAATGAAGGGTTAAATATAATAACTGTAAGTCGAGGTTAGTAAGGGCGTAGTAGGGGCCAGTTTCAAGCGCTTATGACCTCTTTGTCAGGAGTAAAGTGCTGGTCAAGTGTCAGGATATAATTAAGTTGAATTTTCCTGAGTCATAGTGAATTGTCATTAGGAAAACAAATATGTCAATTTTCCGCCCGGGGCATTTCATGCTTAGGTAAATTATATCGGATATAGAATTATATATCTCCCCCAGAGATTGGACAGGATATTTAACTGACAGATATATCATTAAGTTACATACGCGAATTGGTTGTTTTATCCACTCATAGAGCAACACCGTTGTTTGCGATAACACACAGTACTGCGGTTGGCATAAACAGGATCCCGCGTAACAGCAACTGAATAATGTAGCATCGGTGGTACTGTTCGCAGATTATCAAGTCCCTAACACTATTAAGTTCACGCAACGAAGAAAGAAATAGACCTGATGGCGAGAATAACTCATGTAGTGGACAAATTGTAACCACTTTTTTGTAGAGAATTTTATTCAGAATAATTTAATATATGAACATTTTTTTGTTTGAGGTGATAGTTCTTGAACTATTAACCAAAAAGTGGAAAAAAGACCTTCAAAGACCTCTCACCACCTCAGCTTCTTTCCCAATCATCAGGAGTTTCTTTGTAGGTATAGAGTTAGATTTCTTTTTATCTGTGTTTTATAATTATTACATGGGCTCCCTTCAAAATGCTTGAACATTCCGTTCTTCACATTAATTTTGAGAAATGTAACATTCGGGAAAAAAAACTAATTTCAAATTGTGAAGTGAGAATCGCGAATACATGAATGAAACGGAGCCGAGTTTAGAAATAAATTGTAAGCATTGGAAAATGTAGGAAATCCCTTTCAAAATTATTATTATTATTATTGTTATTAGGACACAACTGGCAATAGATTGAATGTCAGTCTGAGTAAATAAATTTGCTTATTCATTTTTCAATGGTAAACTCAATTTTTTATATAAATTCACGATGATGATAAGTAATCGACATATAAGGCCAGTCCATACCGCGAATAGGCTCACATCTTTGTTTTGATACATGCAGCAGACCCTGAATTTTAATTACTATAAAATTCGATATATTTTTCTGAAGCAAAGAAATAATGAGAATCATAATGAATTATTATTATTATTCATATTGAGACATCACGTGCAAATGTTTGTCAACATCGCAGAATAAGTAATTTGGTTTTATCGTATTCGGTAGAGCTATTTAAATGATGTCATAACTGTACGTTCCAATGAATTAAATCTGGATGAAGACTCTTCATTCTCAAAAATACTTATTTTGTAAGGATTAAAATATAACCGCCATCTGTTACTATAACAATGACTGTTGTCATTTTGACAATGACGGTTGCCACTTGGACAATGTCAGCTTGATGCCGGCTGTCACTTTGACAATGATAACTGTCACTTTGACAATGACAATTGGCACTTAAAAATTAATTGTCAAGATATCAAAATTTCTTGATAAGAGATCTTGAGTCTTGATAATACTTTCTTGTCTTGTCTTGGAAAATAGAAAATAATTCTTGTTTTTCAATTTCAAGACAAGATCAAGATTATTTCCTGATTCTTGTGTAACACTAGAAATAATTGACATTTTATCTATCAAAAGATTCATCACTTTCGAGAACGTCCCTTTTCGTCATAAAATGACCAATTGTGGGGTATGTTCAAAACTCTTGAAAGCTGCGACATACGTATTAGATATTTAGCATTGCTCACTGCAATGACGTATATCGAATGCTTACTATTTACTAGGGAACGCTCTAACACACCTACTTTTCTTCTCCCCCCTTTACACTTGCAAAACCTAAGATGGTATAGGATTGCAAGAGAATCGCATTAAGGACATCTTGCCCTACAATTATGCCAAAATTGACTTCTACATGAATTATTTTCACTTTTTTGCCTTCGTTGCCTGAACTACATGAGGCCATACCACTGCCTGCGACGTGAGTTGGTTGATTTACTGATATATGATACAACACCGTTGCCGCAATACATAAGACGTAATGGATGGAAAATTCATCTATTAATAGAAGTTATCAGCTACTTTAGAACATGGAAATCAAAACATTTATTGCATTTTACAATTTAACGACTGTATCAGTCATGGGTTGACTTGAAAATGATGCAATGTGTCTCAGGACCAATAAGCATTTTAAGTTCACATTTCAAAATCAATACGTCATACATCTTCGGTTCAAAATGTCAATTTTCAACTAAACAAACATGTAAGACCAAAAAAAATATTTTTAGATTATTTTATATGAAATTGTCGTAACAGTTGTATTCATGAAACTTCATATAATTGATGATAAACAACTGAAAGTTCATAAGGTTTCAGTGTGGTGATGAAAAAACTAAGTTTCTAAGAAACTTTTGGATGCTTGAGAATTTTTCTCATTCAGATTTAGACCTTGGTTAGTGTTACAAATATCTGGCTTCCATCCAACTTTTATTGCCATTCTGTTAGGAAATTTTAGAATCTATAAAACAAAACGAAGCGTTCAACATACCACAGTTAATGTAAAACATAACATTTATTCAAGTATTTCGAAGAAAACATAAAATATATCACAATTGTGACATTTTCATATCATTTTTGTGAAGTAGTAGTAAAATCTGACACTGCGCAGCCTTGCTTAAGTTCATTACTGTTTTGAAAATAGTAATCAATTAAACCCCGATTATGCTTCATTTTATTCCTGACAGTTTCTAAAATAATTGGATACTGGAAGATTCACATAATATTCAAACCAAACAAAGTATTATTTAGAGTACGACAGGAATTTTTTGAAATAGTCAGTAGCCTGACAAGGGATTTCGCACAAAAGTTATGATCGAGCGTATGATATACAGTTCGTGATTCAGAAATTAAACTTTGACATGATTTGCGAATATATCTCTAGTAAACAATGATGTATGATAGCTGTAGGAGTAAACCTAGATAAATGAGGTACAATGTTCAATTCGCAGAAGGATTATTAATCATTAGTTTCGAAATGGGACGTGATAACAAATATATTATTAGAATGACAGTCCTTACATCTTTGACCAATAAATTATATTTTAAACGCGTCTTCAAAAACTAAACAGTTTTTGTTAATCATGGAGGTTTGCTTGACAGCGACTTTTTGGATCAAACCAATAAATTGAACCCCCAAATTTAGGCTTTTTCAAGAAATATTATCAAATCCTAATCAAATTCATATTGTGAAGTCATTTGAACCTGAATAAGAATTAATCTTCCAGTTTTTATCATCAAGAAGTGTGTAAAATAGTATATTACTGGTGAAGATCAAATTCTTAGGCTCCAGAGAAAGGTGGCAGGGTCCTCAAGACGGCAGGTCTATTTGTCTAACTGATCTAGTTATTATTTCAAAACTCACGTACTATACTTCGCTTGTGTATGCCCTCGGCATGTTTCTTCCAACATCTAAGAAGATTGTGAGAGGTGCATGGATTATTATTCTACAAAAATTAATAGAAGCTTCAGCTTTGTTGTAAAATACTCGAAATAAATGTCTGCGCATATTCCAAGTTCTACATATGTTGATACTCATGTTTTATTTGTCTACTCATCCCGTAAAAATGAAAAAAAAACAATTCTCGAAGTTAATATGGTCATTATATCGTAACATGTACTTCTTCATGTTCTTTATTTGTTTCTTTCAACAAAATTAATCTCAACATTCTCACCTCCGATTATAACAATAAGCTCTTCCTGGCTGTTACACAGTGTACTACTAACCTTGAATAAGCGATGCTGAAGCTATTTCTGTAAAACAGCGTCACAGCCTAGCCTGGTTAGCTTCAGCTTCGAATATCGTCTACGTAGATTTGGCAAATCTCAATTAGTCTAGGCGCTACTGTGTTTTAATTGAAATATTTGAATCAGATTGTTAACAATCAAAATTGCCACTATGTAACTAGCTCAGGAAAGTAATCATTCATACGGTTATTATTTACTGATGAATTCATTACACTATCATAATTTTTTATCTCCAAGTTTGGCCACCACAATTTTTTGAATTGATCAAAATCGTTTCTTGTCGCATTACAGTCTGCATTCTCTGGTCATATTCTTTTCAATTAAATGGCAGTTGCACCCTTGTGTAATATAGTTTAATTTGGAAGAGTGGCAGTGGCACGCGGACGGCAGCAAGAAACACGGTGCATTGAGCACCGACAAAGGGATAAGTTCATTTCTTTACTCATCCACAGCGACTTACAGACGAAGTTGATTGAATTCCAATAAATCTTAGAAGAAGAAAAATTGCATGAGCGAAACAATGTGTGTAAGTTTTGTGGCAATTATTGTGACTGTTGGAAAAGTTGTACTACCAGAAAGATTGTTCTACCAATTCGGCAATCTTGCTATCTCATTGTAAATTGGGTCAGAATATTCTTCGTTCATACAGCATTAAAGAGATTTAGAAATACATTAGAATCAAATTAAGATTGTCGAAGTGGTCTTATACTATATACATATTTGATTTTCGAAAGACCATTTATTTTGCTGACGTGATAAGAACAAAAATTTTCGCGAGAGAATCATATTACGCGTTTGGGTTTTTTTGTGTTCATTACGTCTTATTTTCAGGTAGAAAATTCAGTAAGTGACTTTTAATTGCTCTTGTTAATACTGGTGATTAACAAAACCGTTCAGAAATTCTTGAACAACCTCTGAGTAGTTTGGGTTTATTGCCATCGTTATAGAACCGATTATAAAACTATATAAAAAAACTCAATTGCAATTATTCATTTTCGCGATTACTGTACAGGTTAACCAATATTTGTTTTTAATTGCTTCATTATATAATAATTACATCGTGTAATTTTCTCTCCCGTTTCTGCTTCAGTGCTATAGTTAATGATTCCAGCGCTTTACCCCTAAACGATTGTGGTAGCATTTTTTTTAGATATAACTACGTAAAATTTACAAAAAAGCCGGACATTAGACAAAAATTAGATATATTTTGTTTTTCTTATTGAAATTGTATGCTCGAAAGAGAAATTTCACTCGTATTCTGTGACACAATCATTAATTTATTGTCGATCGATAAATAGAAACAATGTGACAAGTGAATATTCAGAAACTTTATCAATGCTACCTATGTTCATGGTTGGAAAAGGTAATGATCGATAAAAACTTATCGATTGAGTTACAGAATGGCCCGGAATATCAAGAGACAGAAATAGTTTATTTTTTAATGGTGATAATCTTTGGTTTCAATTTTCCATTGGAACCAACTGAAAATTCAGTTGTTGGAACGTTATTGTTGGTTTTTTTTACAATTGTACATAAATTTGGTTCTAAAAAAAGAGATCACTTGGAAATAGGTAGTGTTATAGATTGTGATGTGCTCTCTCCGAATTTCAACTTTTCCACTTCATATCTTTGCCGCTCGCACCGCTATATTGGAAAAAGAGAAAATTTTCTACAATTTATGTGATGAACTTTTTTTTTTCATGAAATCAATAGTTTTGGCGTACGAGCGCTGCAAACTATTATACATCTACGCCAGCCCGCGACATTTTTTAACTGAAATTTGTGAGTCATAAAATTAACTTGAATCTGAAAACCGTACTAACAATAAATATTTTACTATGCGTTGAAGAACCGGCTTACTATGGCCCGTCTTCCGCATTTATAAAGGAATGCGTAGTTTTTGTGTTGGGTGCCCTTTTCTACTTTCATAGTGTTGTTTGCATTTATAGAGCCATGGCTTCTAATAAAGTAAATTGCTTTATTTGTGCTAATCTATTGCATGAAAGTGGAGTGATTGGAGTGAAAGAAAAAGGATCGGAGACTTGCCGTAAATCAAGTATTAAAAGAAAGGACAACAAGGATAAACTTTTGGTGGAACTCAGATCGATAGTGGTTCACGATGTATGTTGAAAACAATATAATAATGAAGAGTTAATCGCTGCATCTTTGCGTAGGAGAAGCTATGTCACTACTTCTCATCCACAATTGCGATCTACGCGCTCAACTACAATTTGCGGCGCTCGTACGCTAAAACTATTAATTTTACGAAAAAAAAGTTATTATGGAAATTGTAGGAAATTTTCTCTTGTTTCATTATGTATATAGATGTTTTATCGTTAAATGAGTCGGGAAGGAGATATTATCAAAAGACTGCTTTTAGACGCAATTTTTCCAATATCATGACGCGAGCGGCAAAGATACAAAGTGACAAAGTTGAAATTTGGAAAGAGCACATTGAAATCTAAAACTTTCCAGGTAAAACCACCAAATGACTATACTATTCGTGGACTATAATCGTGAGCAAATAATTTCTGGTGCATTATAATTGGTAGATAGATATTCCAAAGAATTAGATATTTTCCGATGAAATTTAAGTAAATTACCCACATATTAATATATCTTGAGAAGGTTGGATATTGTAGCAATTAATTTCTAAACGCATGTCTTTGCTATTGACAGTTCCCTTTCATGAACATTCTCATAAATTTCATTGAATGTGTTACATCTACGTGAATTTCGACAACAGTTTGGTATATTATATTCATGAGCAAGTATTTTGTGATGCATTCCAATTGTTGAAAACGTACTTTAAGGAATTGAGTATTCTTCATATGGCATTTGAAAGAAGTAACCATAGACCACTATAATATAGAAAGGTTGATCATTGTAGCAATGCATTTCGAAACAAATATTTCCACTAAGATAAAAAAAAATCTAATATTAATTGAATGTCAAAATTCTAGTTCCTCTGATGGAGAACAACGCCAAATCATCAGAAATCACGTTGAATATACATCTGAAAATCCTGTTAGGATGTTAATGACAACAATGTCGTAGAGAACTAAAATTTTGTAGCAGTCAAAGACATCGAAGCTGCAAACACATTTAAAAATGCATCGTCCAAAAACTAACGGCATTAGAAGTTGACTATAGCATTTTTTTTCCAATTTGAAGTAATCTTGATTACCCACGAAATGAATACATGAGCTGCTTCATAAGAATAATAGCCCTCGACGATCCAAGAGTAATGTAATGTCTATTGCTTGAAAGGAAATTATTTATAATTAAATAAAAGTCGCTACTTAATAAAAATAAAATAAAAGTTTCATTCTTTCGGATATTCCTGAGCAACACTATAGAATTTATTAATCACTTACTACTATCTTAAACAAAGCCGCATATATTCATTTTTAACTATTTATATACACTGATTACTTCACTGTTTGATATTCACTGCTCTAGATTCACCATTATACTATCCCCTCAAGTCGTTTGCTTGCGTCTTTATGAAAACCCGTTTTTTCCGAAAGTTCCAGATTTAGTTTAGCACATGCTGACAGATTTTTCCATCGTGCGGGGCGGTGTGGTGCGATACAACGAGGACGGAAGGCCCCGCACTGACAAGATCAGGTTCAAGCCTACCCCACTTCTACGAATTTCTACACTTTCGCAAGTTACAGTAA
Organism: Dromius quadrimaculatus; assembly: GCA_963989225.1. NCBI lineage: Eukaryota > Metazoa > Arthropoda > Insecta > Coleoptera > Carabidae > Dromius > Dromius quadrimaculatus. Next base: position 9,292,920 of record OZ022325.1, on the reverse strand, counting down.
AAATGGTCGCCCTCAATTCATGCAAAGTCAACATGGCATAATTATTTACAATGAATTTGAAATCGCCATAACGATTTAACCATTTGATCTACGATCTTGATTCAACTACTAACCTGTGAAAACAGTAATATTGTATAAATTTTATTTTAAGACCATTTTTATGCGGCGATATGAAAAAATGTTTTATGAAAAAAATGAACTTATCTCCAAATTCAAGTTGACGAACAAGGTTGCACTCCCACGAACGGGAGAATTTAATTTTGAAACTCCGGCCAGGTGCTCTAATTAATCCTCCAAAAATTGACTTTTACTTATTTCTTAGTTTAATTTGGTAGTACTATCTATAGGCTCATTCTTTTTTATCGCTGACTCGTAACTACTATCTAAACTTAATTTAACTTAGGTATTAGATATATTAAAGATGTATTATCAAATTTAATTTGAAGCCACTCTTTTCTGTCTGAAGAAGTGTCGAAAACAGCCTCTGATCTTTTCCCTATTTTAATCTGTAATTGTTCCGTATTTCAGCTTGGCCTGTGAGGTCAATATCCTCGCCTAATATTTTTGACCCACTATCAACTTAGCAATTTTGTTCTGCCGGCTGCGGACATCAAGATGAATGTTTCAATATCTCTGACCGAATTATTATTGAAATGATATCCACAACACTATTTCATAGCTGATGAATTGTTTTTCAATTCTTTTCTAGTTCAGTCATATCATTATTTCAATCCGATTGTCATACCCTCTTCATTTGACCGATGGAAAGATTTAAGTTATTACATTTCACGTTCGGACAACTCTCCAACCTAAATTAAAACGCCACGTTCACATGATCCATTTATCTTGTCTTTTATTCTTCTTAATCCAGTACTGTTATTTGGATTACCAAGACAGTTCTCAAAGGACGTTTGTTATTCTCCCTGGAGTCGGTTCTGTAAGCCAACTTCAGACAAGAGAAGATTAGAAAACATCATCACGTACTAAATGTATTTCTGGAAAAGTAACTGGACGAGCATTGGCATTGAAAGAATGTGTTGAAGAGGATTATGTATTAAAAAGTTTGAGTGTTACTGAAGTAAGATAAATTAAGAGAAAAGTCTTATTGGAGAAATTTCATAGATATTTATTTCCAGAAAAAGGAATGTTGACAGATTTGCTTCTCTGTAGCTCTTTTTAAAAACCTTGATGAAGGATATTCGTGTAATTTTGTCGTCGAAGACGTACGTAATTTGGAATTGAATTAAGTCCGATGATATGCTTTCTCTGGTGTCATCGATGGATAATTAAAATTTTCTATTAACTTTTTTCTTTTCAATTCACATGCGACGAGGCTCGTAATAATAATCAGTGTCTAAAGATATCAATCCTGTAGTCGTCAAGTCGTTGAAAAAATCCCGGGAAGATTTTGTTGGAAACAACATTAAGAAAGCTATTAAGAGTAACTTACAACATGCGCCATTTCTAGGGTACAATGAACGCAAAATGAGATTGTTGTGTAATCCAAGCTTTTTGGCGACAATTATTGTTTTCTTCGAAATGCCAAAAAGATAATTCATCATTCCGTAGTGTAATATCATCAACATCAACTTGAAAGATCTATTTATCAAATCTCTTCAGTTTTTTCAAGTGATACACGAATATTTATCATAAATTCTGCAAGTATTTTTTGATTCTTGGGTTTTTTTTTTTCGAAGCTCTTCGATTCATCTAAAATAGCCTGAGAATGAGAATCTACCATAACTAATGTATTTTATACGAAAAATGGTGTTTTATAGGGCCGTGCGTGAAATGAGTACTTCACGCATCGTTTGCGTTTCGCGTCCCAGTTTTATGATCTTTTGAACTGATCCATTAGTTCGGATATTTGCTGAATTCAGATCTCAAATTGTGCTCCGCGCTTTCTTGTTGAGTGCTCAATGATTATTGAAAAAGTTGAGAGCTGTAGAAAAAATCTTGTATGTAAACAAGCATTATGACATTCGGTTAACAATTCTAGTGTCTGGGCATGCTTCGTCACCAAATACTTGACCTCATGTTCAATGTTCAACTTCACACTCTTGTTGTATGAATAGGGTATATTCATGAATTTATTTTATATTTTTAATTCACTATTTACATCGTTATAACATAGTTAAAAATATAAATTATGTTCAAAAGTGCTGTAATCAAGTTTAAAAAAATATTTAAAATTGAGAGTAATTTTGAGCTGTCTAAACGCCGCCATTTTCGCGCGCTCTATTGATGACGTCAAATACTATATCCACTGACATTAAAGTCCAACTACAGGTGTTTTCGCTCTCAGCTTATTTCAGTTTTAAAAAAGCTCGAAAGTCAGTATATAAGTATTGCATTGTGCCTAAATGCAAAATACTATCAGAAATGTATCTGGTAAAGTCTTTTTTCCAATCCAGACAGGTTTTAAAATACGTAAGAAATGATGTAAGGTTATCAGAAGAGATTAAGTGTCATCATAAACTTGACAGATCATGAATAACATTATATGTGATTATTTTTAGCAATAAAATACAGTGTATATATGCGGCTTCGTTTAACATTTGCTCGTTTTAAAATGAACTAAAATTATAGGTTATGTTTACTGCTCATCATATTTTGGATTGTATTTATTAAAATAGTGTACATAATGTGTTATTATTTAATAATTACTTTGCAGTGCTCACTCTTTTTACTTCAGCGGACGTAAAATTTGGATTTAAAAGAAAATAAGACGACATCATGAATGGATCTATTCTTGGCAGATTATCCGATTGTGCTTTCACAAAACCACTTTGTCTTAAATGATTTATAATCTCACTAGGATGCTCAAACAATAAGTAAATTTACAACACACACGTTATTACTATGTTTTCTGCACAAAAGCCTGCAATGCCATACAAATGTAAGCAGTGCGCACTTGTTGGCATAGTATTTGACGTCACGTTTCGTTTTAACCAATGGTGTTGCGTTTTAGAACTTTGAATTTCCCTCGCTTAATTTGCATTTTTATTTATTAACTTTAAGCAATTGAAAAGATATTAATTACCAAAATGATAGCTTAGTACAAATGTCCGGCCAATAAAAATTCGTAATAAAAATATTTGAACCAAATTTAAATTTCATCCATATTCCCTATTACGATTATCCACGATCGTACAAGAAGTGGAAGATTTTTACATTTTTTTAAATGAGAGAAGTAGGTTTTTATGGGAAACTGTGCAATAAAAAATCGTTTACGATGCATAAAGAACTAACTTCACGCATGACTGTTAAAAAGAGTTATTTATTCATGTTTTCATTGTTTTATTTCTTTTAATGTATGACGGAAAATCGGATTTGGCTTAATATTTTCTTCAGCCCGCAATAACATTATATCTAGCAACAAACTATCACAATAACTAATAAGGCAATAAATATTCCATTGATTTTTTTTATCGTTAAATGCACTCCGTCCACTTTAAATTTACAGAATTGTATAGAACAATAAATATTTCACCAATTTTTTATCACTGAATGCAGTTCATTTCAATGGATAAATATTTCCGTTAATTTGTCTAAAGTTTATTACAATTTTAATGACAATTTTGTAATTCTATCCTCCGTAGTGAAACTAGTTACGGTAATTTGAAATTGAATAACCTTCAGCGTCAACATAGTTACAAACTATGTAGGCTATTTGTATGCAAAGTATCACTTACGTATTACCCCAAATTTTGTTGGAGCATAAATATTTTTAGAGGCACTATGTGGATGTTGATGTATTTCAAACAGAAAGAAGATAATCTTGGAAAGATATTATGAGCTCTATATTCTTTATTGTGGCAGTTTTAATGCATTTTCGTCTGACAATCTTCTGTAATCGGTAAAGTATTAACAGTTATAACCTAAAAAGGTATGCCGCATTGTTGAGAGTACTTTTTATATTTGGGACCAATAATAAAACATGAAAAATCTGACGTGGACATCACGTGACTTACTTGTACATCATTAGATATATAATCAAACACAAAATCTCATCATTCCACGGTTAATCGTTTTGGATTTATCCAGAAGATTCAAAAAATATGTCAAGTAAAATGCGCTTATAGCCTAGTCGGTTAAAATGGAAACAGTAGGTCATCATTCTTATGCTGCAACATTCCTAAATACTTATTTTCAAGATTCTACGGCTAACAGTTCTGCATTTGTGCGCAAAATTGAAAAAATAATTCCAACTGAAGTGCACTTTCGGTTCAGTCGATTGTTATGAGAATAGTAACCAATCATCAAGATGCTACAGCAGACTGAAATACCAAATTTCAATACTCTACAGCTGATCGCTTCGAATTTATTTAAAAAATTCGAAAGATTGTCAAGTACAGTGCACTTCCGGCTCAGTCGATCTCAATGAAAATAGGATATCAGCATCTAGTTTAAACAGTACTATCGTCTTGAGTTCTGAATTCTAATATTCGACGTTCAATCGTTTTGGATTTATGCGGAAAATTCAAAAAATGTTTTGAGTAAACTGCACTTCTGATTGAGCTGATCGCAATCATAATGAAAGGTGTGCAATTAGATGTTATAGAAGTGCTTAATACTATATTTCAATATTCTATAGCTGATTGTTTTGAATCTATGGGGAAAATTCAAAAAATCTGTTATATAAAGTGCACTTCCGGCTTAGCCGATTTGTATGCGAATAGAAGATGACCATTAAGATGCTACAGCGATTTCAAAGACTAGATTTCAGTATCCTACTGCTGTTCATTCTAGACGTATGCGGAAAATTCAATGCCATAATGTGAGGTGCACAATTAGATTCTAGACCAGTCCTAAATACAAAATTTTAGCATTAACGTTTGACGGATTTTAAGATTTGCAAGTTATGCATATTCATACATACATACGTACGTACATACGTACCGACATCAAGCCAAAAATAATCAAAATAGATTCAGATATGCTCAAAACAACATAAAGTAATCCTTTACATGAACAAGAGTTCTCCGAAAAAAAAATATCTGCACGCCTTTTACCTGTTACGGATATGAAAGACACTAGAAGTGTATCAAGCTACGAGTACTCTTATTTTTACTTACTTGTACAAAGTTACAAGTAATGCGAATCCGACCAAATTCACATTTCGAGATTTTTATGAAAATATCCGTTTTGAACAGCCCTGAATCCTTTTTGACTATTTTCGACTTGATGTCAATTCATACGTATGTACGTATGTGCGTAACTCGCAAAACTCAAACGTATAATGTTCAAATTTTGTGTTTAAGACTGGTCTAGAGTCTAGTTGTGCACCTCTCATTATGGTTGCAATCGTCTGTACCAGAAGTGCATTTAACTTGAAGTTTTTTTCGAGTTTTCCGCATAAATCCAGAATGACTGGCCGTAGGATACTAAAACTCAGTATTTGGGATTGCTATAACATTCTTATAGTTACTTTTCAATTTTGTTCCAATCGGCTGAGCTGGAAGTGCACTTTATATAACAGACTTTTCGAACTATCCGCATAAATTCAAAACAATCAGTCGTAGAACATTGAAATTTTCTATTAAGTACTTCTGTAATATCTAGCTGTGTAGGTGTACCTCGCATTATGATTGAAATCGTCTGAATCGAAGCTGCACTCTATTTGAAATATTTTTTGAATTTTCGCATAAATCCAAAATGATTGAATGTAGAATGTTAGAATTCAGTATTTAAGACTGAACCGAAAGTGCCCTTTACACTCTCTTGGAATTTTCCACATAAATTTGAAACGATCGGCTGTAGAGTATTGAAATTCAGTATTTCAATCTGCTGTAGCATCTGAATGATTGTCTTCCATTCTTATAACAATACACTTCAATAGGAATTTTTTTCTAATTTTGCGCATAAATTCAAAGTTGTTGGCCGTAGAATCTTGGAAATCAGTATTTAAGAATGTTGTAGCATAAGACTTATGACCTACTGTTTTCATAGCAACCGACTGGGCTGAAAGCGCACTTCACTTAACAGATTTTTCGAATATTTTAATAATCTATACATTTTTCAGAATTCCATTGAATAAAAACGACTTTTGATGTTAAATTATGTATATTTATTTGAAACTTTGACATTTCGATCCTTTAACCAAGGATCTTCTTCTGAAAACAATGATACAAAATAAAACAAGGCAAGTAATTTTTTGTATGAAACCAAAACGATTAGCCGTGGAACGATGAGATTTTGTGTTTGATTATCATATTGTAACGTGCGAAAGTACAGAAATTTGTAGAAGTGAAGTAGGCTTGGATCTGGCTCTGTCTGGGCGGGGCATTTTGTCCTCGTATCACACTGCAACACACCACACCGCTCGCACGGTGGAAAGTTCTAGCAATATTCCATACTAGCCGAGAACATCTCGAGAAACGGAAATCTGTATATACAGGGTGTAACAGAAATAAGTACATTAATTTTAACCAGTGATAATTCTCGTCAAGCCTAAAAATTTTTCTTAGTAACTTTTTTCCCGAATTCTCATCTTTTTTTTAGCATTTTTTATCCCCTTTAATTTAACGAGTCGTTCAGGTGCATAGTTATCGGATCCAGTAGCAGTTGCAATAGAACAATAATTGATTTTGACATATGTGACTTATGAATTCCTTCAAATAAATTCTGGAATAAAATAGATTATAAATTATTAATTCTGTGTACGATTTCACGGGTAGTTTAGGATTAGCTTAGCAAAATTTATTTGGAACGATCTCCGAATTGTCATTTTTCACTAAAAATTGAATTATTGTGGTTATGTTGATGTATTTAATGTCAAAATATTATACACTTATACATTACGATGAGAATACCACGGGATATTTAGAACCTAACGTTTATCTGAAACGTAAAACAGCAGATGAGATGAATGAAATACATTAATTTATAAATGAAGCACCTGTGTAATAGTTTTTCTCATATTATTACAAATTTCACACTTCACACTCAGGTCGTTTCAATAAAGTACGCCCAGTGAATTGATCTGCTGAATAAGTAAAATATTGTATCATATATTCCAGAAAATATTTAAAATCAATTACCAATTGCAGTTCGATACATTTATAGGTTATATTTTCTGTTCTTCAAGAATAGAATCTTCACAATTTCATGTAGCAATATTTCTATTGAATTATTCAGTGAATTAATTAATTTAAAATTACATTCCATTTAAGTAAATCGTTGAATGATTTTCTCTTTATGTTTCTGATGGAGTAAGTTGGGAACAACAACTACTTTTTGAACTGCTTGTAGATGGCAGCATAGTCTAACACTCCTGACACAGTGACACAGTTTCAGACAATTTAAATCAGCTAATTCAAGCGCAATGAACTTGTGCAGACAATCTTATGTTTAAGAAATGTATTATCCGAAAATATACGTGAAATCCCTTAATAAAAATCAAACTTCTTAAAAATGACATATAAATATAACTAAAAGACCAAATTGTTGATTACAGAGACAAATTTAGTCTTTCTTCCAACATATGCAAAAATAGAATCATCGAGGTGAGCGAATATAATGTATTGCCAAAATACTAATATTTTTTCAATTTCAAATGAATGATTGACAAGACTACGATGGCTCAAAGTTGCAAAATACTCCTTGCAATCGACAGCTGTCATTCTTCCAACAAATGAGAAACATTCAGTTTGAACCATAGGCGCACTATGAAATTTTTGACAAAACTTTGATGAATTTTTACTCTATAGAGGACCTGACTGAAAGATAGTAAAACATTGAACAGTGAACGGTGAACAATAAAAAATAAATATCTGCGGCTTTGTTTAATAGTAGTAAGTGATAAATAAATTATAAAGTGTGTGTTAGTAATATCCGGAAGAATAAACCTTTTACTTTGATTCATTCAATTAAATAGTGACTTTTATGGTAATTATAAGCAATTTCCTTTTAAGCAATAAACGTTGCAGTATTATTATATGCAAATAATACATCCAATGATATTTAAGTAAGTTACGTGATGTCCACGTCAGATTTTTTGTTAGGAATACACCACAGAATATATTATAATTCAGTGAGAATCATCCTGACTTTTTGTCTGAAAGTGGGACTCGTGACTCGACTCTCCGACCTTCGTATCACAAAACTTGAATACTTATTAAATACTGAGCTGTCAATAAAATAATTATAATTGCTTAATCTGAAGAATAGGAAGTCTGTTCAGGAGTTTTGAGCGGATTACATTTATTGAAACGCAACTCTTGTAAGCTGAAGCTTTATTTTGCTGAAACAGAAAATATCGGTCAAGGTTTCTACTATTTTATTGTTGTTACGATCCTATTGGCGGAATAATTTCTAGAAATTCTCCAGGCGGTGTAATGCTATTTTGATGCAATAATATACTTTGTATTTTTGCTACTATTACCACCAAAGACTTTTATTTTCTGAAGATTGACCCCACAACCCTTGTAACACAAAGTTTTCTCATGAAATATAGTGAATTCATGCTTGTCTTGTACCTTAAACTTTATCAAACTTGAAACATTCTAATTATTGTCAGTCCTTAGTACTTCAAGATTGAGTTTTGCATCTTGGAACACAACACAGAATTTTGTGACAATATTGACGAGATGGTTCATGACAACTATTTCGAGGCTAAAAACAATTAGTGATCATGGAAGTTATCGAAAACTAGGCCAAACTTCAAGTTTTACCTGCTTCGATACTCTGTTCACTTTAAATCTTGAGAATTCTATATATAATCTCTATGAATCGCAGTGTTTAAGTTAAAGTTGCAAAATGGGTGTGTCAGTGTATCAACAGAAAACGTGAATACGTCTAGAATATTCATCAAAAGATCGTTTTATAGTCATTGATATCAAGAAGGAAGGGAAATATGAGATGTATACTAAAAATTTAATGTTTATGTCCCTCCCTTATTCTATGATAAGTTTATGATATTTATATACTTCAACTTAAATTTTCTAAGTTCATAAGCCACTTATTGTATTGGAATCAATCCATTCTCATCATAAAACAAATCAAAACTAAAGTTTTAGATATAAAATCTATAAAAAATGATAAGAACTATTAATTTAGATCATAGCGAACGTCATATCTTTGGCTCTAAAGTCATACTGCGTGAAAGTTTCTAGATATGACAGAACGATCATAAAACGGTACGTGGTATATTTTGATCTTTGATCTACCATCACAATTTTTCAGAGATTTCGCCGGTTCTTTTGTCTCACTGTTGAATTTGCATTTGTAGTATTTTTCAACACTAGTCAATCCTCAAGGCTTTCAATGATTTGTATATTCTCAATTATACCTACTGAAATAACATTTTTTCTGCTCCAAATTTGACTGTGACTCTTTGACCTGTGAATACGATGTTGGGACTAATGTTTTATTTCGTACTCTTGCATCTGGTGCAAGTTAGCAAGAATGTTCCTCGCATTCAGAATCCCGAAACCAGTTTTTTATTGATGAAGGAGCAGACTCATATTATCATTATGGATTATCATTAGGTTCGATCAAAATTTGATCCTGTTGCAGACCTGCAATCTGGTAGAAATTCGAAGATTTAACTCCTTGAGACCTGTAATTGGATTAGGACAACCCTGTCGTCGAATCATGTTAACGAAGGGTTGCCAAGGCGAATGATTATGAAACCTATCAAAGTTTCTTTGATCAACTTGATAGTCGCACTACCTCACTTCAAAATTTTGAATTAGAAAAGCTTTTTGAAAATCAAAATTATTACTGTTAATCTAGATTACTCTGTTAATTGTGTTTAATATCGCTTTTTTTTAAGATTATGGTCTTATTTTGGAAGATTCAGTAAAACTTTATTTAATTCTAAAAACACAGATCTCAGTTCTGTCAGATATAATTCAATTTGAAACTGTGGCCATAAGTCTTACAAATGCAACGCTCTGGGACTGGAAATCGGATTAGCGAAATAAAATTTATTAGAAAATCCATATAATATTGAAGCTTCATATTTCATTCCGTTCTCTCTGTTGACTCATATTTCCTTCTTTCTTCTTCTGACGCGAATGAAAAATAAAATTCATTAAACTCAGCGTGCTCAGAATCTCCAAATTAGATTCAATCATTTATTAAAGTATTTTAGCAAAAATCTATTTTTAGGAGAAATCGATGTAAGATTGTACTGGACCTTTATATTAAAGAATTCTAAATCAAGTAAGCTTTACACAAAAAAAACAGTCGCATCCAGCTGCTTCGTTAGCAGTTGCCATGGAAACATTTGCTCTTGCGTTATTAGGAACTTTGGTTTAGATGAAAGGACAGAGGGAAATTTCTCTTCTATGAAGAGTTGGAAGTTCATTTCGCCTGTCAAATGTTCATAAATGGTAGATAAATTTTGAACAAAAGGTTTTTTGTGAGTGTCTGAAATGAAGTGAAGTGAAATATATTTTATATTAAACCAATAGTGAAAATTTATTTTATCTAGAGCTTCTGATACCTAATATTACCAAAAACGGAATTAGTAGAGCAGTAGACTACTTTATTCACAGTTTTCTTATTCAGGGCCACTATTTTTCTTTTTTTTTTTGCATTGACTTTAATAGATAATCATATATAATTCGTCATCAACTCACTATGTTGTGTATTTTAAGCTTCCTTTATCGTATCGGCTCAAACTTTGTTGCCAAACTAACTTTTGTTCTCTAGTTGAAACATGCGGAACACAACGGAAAAGTAACTTTCTAACACCCAATTCATCTTGTAGGATTATACTTGAATTGAAGTCTTTGAAATGTTCAAGGATGCCTCAATTCCGCTATATGTTGCATATCGATCAATTAGCCCAATATCGATTCCCTTGGGTAATTTCAGAGCTCGCTGGACTTCTGCTGAAATTGTCGCTAAATCTTGAGTGTCCTCATTGAAATTCGCAGTACCAACGGGGAATTTTGTTTTGGCGTAGTAGTAATCGACAAAAACCAACTCTGCGAGATATTATTGAAATCATTTTTGATTTATTTTTCAAAACTCACTGTAATTGCATAATTTATTTGGTTTAATAAAACTTTACGTTGAGATAACATTACATTGATACTGATTCTGAGTCTTGTAGACACGTTTATAGCGCTCTCTATTTGGCTATATGTAACACTAAAACGACAAACCTCGTAATATAGTTTCAGATAAATTATGTGGTTATATTACATTTTGATGGTTACACTATCACATCCTCGAAGAATAAATCCCATATTTCATGCTTGTTAAATAATTCACAATTTTATTTTATTAATTATTTGCCTCAGAAATTTTCAATCTATCTTTGTAAATTTTGCTTTAGATGTTCTTTGGTGGAGGCGCCTAGATACTGTATTTCCTAATCCTTATAAAATAGTTTGCGAAATAACTTTAGTTCTCAAATTAAACCTTATCTGCAAAGTAATTCATCTACAGCTGATAATTTCAATAATATTGTAATTTTCTCATGATTTTGATTCTGTGTCAATGAATTAAAATGAAACTCAGGCGTTCACGAACAGGCTTATATATTCATTTTGGTTTAGCTTCTTCTGCATTCGATATGGTAGCCTTTTGTAGATTACACTGACGCCTCTAGCAAGAAACTCCTTGAACTTTTCTCATCTACCATTCATCGAGTTATGGAATAATAATCGAGAAATAATTCTTTAATCTTACATTAATTTCTTAATAACATTTTGATCGCCAGAAGTTTCGAAACGCTGAGACTCCAATATGGATGCAAATCAGATGATGAGCGATTGTCAGTTTTGAACAAATTATTTCATGAATATTCATCTTTTGTTTTTTTAACGGTAAGAATATTAAAAATTGAAGTTGCTAGTATACAGGATGCTGATAGTTACAAAGGTACAGAATATGTTGAGGATGCCAAATAGTTTTTTCCAGTAAACGCACCGTAGGGCTGTTAACACGATGCATTAAATGCTGCCAAGAAAAATATACCGTTCACATCGCGATTGAATACTGATATTTCATTTAATTTCATCATATTCCATCCACCCAACAAAGTTATCTGAAAAATCACTCAAAAATCTGTCATAAACTCCATCATAAAGAATAATTTTTGATCGTTTTATTTTATTTGAATCATTATTTCTGAATCTCAATTTGTAGCTTAAAATCATCTCGCCTCTTCAGGTCTCAATCCTAATTGCTATATTGATGGATGATGGAGGCAATAATTAAAATTTTCATTTGCTTTTTATCAAATTGGCGTTATAAACTCAGCATCAAAGCGAGCAGTGCAAATCTAATTTAAAAATGAATGTAAAATTTAGTTTCCTTCCGTTTTAAAGTCTTTCCTCTAAAATCCAAATGAAATTCAATTAATTTCAATTTTTTTTTATATCTTTGGTTATTTCATGAAACGGAGCAGTATTTTGCCCTTCACTAATTAACATGAAATTGAAATTTGAGGTTGAATACCAAATAAGAAGATATGGATTGCTCCATCAGATAGTCCCATTAGAAATATAAATGTCGGTGTTTATTGGTGAGGAAAGCAATATCTCACGTCAGATATCACAAATCCTCTCAAAATCTGATTTGATTTCTCTCGTTTTCCTTGTTCACGTCCGAATGAAAAAGATATAAGAATCTAAGGAAAAGTCAAGAAAAGCGAGAAATTTACATCTAACTCTGTGTGCACAAATCAATTTGAGAATATCGTTATCAAAAGGAATCAAATTGCAGAAAATTTGGAAGCATAGGAAAGAAAGATATATCCGAAGACACGTATACAGGATAATTCAACTTTTCCTGAAAACATAGAACAACTATTGGGAGATATTAATCGTAAAGTTATTTTGCAAATAAAATATAATCAACGATAAAATATATTAAAAAGTGACTTACTTTAACATCATTAGATATATTTTTTGCATATAATAATTCGATAATCAAGCACAAAATTCCATCGTTCCACGGCTAATCGTTTTGGATTTATCCAGAAAATTATAAAAATCTGTCAATAAAAGTGCACTTTTGGCCCAGTCGGTTGCTATGAAAACAATACGTCATCATTCTTATGCTACAACATTCTCAAATACTGATTTCCAAGATTCCATGGTTGAAAATTCTGAATTTATGGGCAAAATTTGAAAAAAATCCAACTGAAGTGCACTTTCGGTTCAGTCTATTGTCATGAGAATATTGGACAATCATTCAGATGCTACAAGAGGCTGAAATACTAAGTTTCAATACTTCACAGCCAATCGTTTCGAATTTATGTGGAAAATTCAAGAAGATTGTGAGATAAAGTGCACTTCCGGCTCAGTTTATCGCAATAAAAATAGGTTTTGAGCATCTAGACGATACTATCGTCTCAAATACTGCATTCTAACATTCTACGTTCATTCGTTTTGGATTTATGCGGAAAATTAAAAAAAAATTTCGAGTGAAGTTCACTTCCGATATAGATGATCGTAATCATTATACAAGGTGCATGGCTAGATGTTACAGTAGTGCTCAATACAAAATTTCAATATTCCACGACTGATTATTTTGAATTTATGCGGAAAATTCTAAAAATCTGTTATATAAAGTGCACTTCCAGCTACAAGAATATAAGATAATCATTTAGATGCTACAGCAATCTCAAATACTGAATTTCAGTATCCTACGGGTGATCATTCTGGATTTATGCGGAAAATTCAAAAAAGTTCCAAATAAAGTGCACTTCCGGTACAGACGATTCCTACCATAATGCGAGGTGCACAACTATACCCTAGATCAGTCTTAAATTAAAAATTTCTCTATTATAAGTTTGACGGGCTTTGAGATTCACGAGTTACGAGCGCACACACATACATACGTACCGACATCAAGCCGAAAATAGTCAAAATAAGTTCAGGGATGCTCAAAACGAAATAAACGAATATTTCCATCAAAATCTCGATAAGCGAATTTTGTCGGTTTCACAATACGTTCCTACTTGTACTTCCTACAAGTAAGTAAAAAAACGTAAATATAAAGTCTCATTCATTTTAATTCATAATTTAAGTATCCTTGGAGATACGAAATACTTTTTCGTGCAGAAGTTGCTCAGTTTTATTGCTCCCATGTTATTATGGTTACAAATATTTGAAGTCTCGTTCACAGAAATAAATGCTAACTCTTGAACTTAAAATACGGACCTATGCCTAAAATCCAGCTGAAAATTCGTTTTACTACTATAAGAACAATCATTTGCAATTTATTGCGCTTTTATTAAATGATGTAGTGGAAAATCTGCCTCATATTTTTTCGTATTTCAACATTAAAATTATTATCTGCAACTTGAAAAAAAAAGTTCTTCTTCTTTTCTGCTTCACGCTTCTACTATCCTCTTTAATTCTGTTCTATTCTTCACGACTGTTGTCCAGTTTACTATTTCGAGATTTTTAGAGCATTTTTCCGAAAAAAGCGCTATTATATTCACTTTGGCTGGCTGGCTGGCTGGCTGGCTGGCTTGCGTGACGCTGAGATCTCAGCAACTATACTATTTACAGACTTGAAACTGGTACTAAATAAAAGCTGCTGTTTCGTAGGTTTGCACAAATTGCTTTAATTCAAGCTCAGTGATTGTGGAAAATTGAATTATTCAATTACTTGTTTCAAGTGAAACAATGTCCATAGATATCTATGACATTAGGGATATGGCAACTAAAATTTATTAAAGTAGATAAAAATTTAGTTACAACTTTCGCCGCGGGTGTCACTATTATTATGTACAGTTGTCAAATCTGTCCGGGATTCATTCAATGACTTGTTTGACGCGAATTTGAAGCTTATTAGAATGAATTATTATTATTGGATGAAAATTTGTTCACTTTTGGTGTATTTTTTTCTATATAGCTTTGATAAAGATCAAATTATCATTTTAAGCTACAGCACTTGACCTCCTGTCAATCAATAACTAAACAATGAAGATTAAAAGTTATTTTTGAGTTTGTACATGCATAAATTATGTACCTATTAAATAGTCAACTTGAAACTAGTACTAAATGGAAGCTGCTGTTTCATAAGTTTGCCCAAACTGCTTGATTTCAAGCTCAGTAATTGTAAGAGATGGTAATTTGCGAAATCTCTGAAGTAACAAGCATTCATGAGCTGTCAAAAATGCGCTTTCATCATCTAGATGATTCTTCCATTTTTTATATTGTAACGTAATTTAAACTTGTTCATAAATTAATAATTTATTTTTACCTCAGGCTACACTTATATAACCAGAATAATCCACTATTTGATATTTTTACTATGAACTGACACTAAAATAGTCACTAACACTACATTTATTTTATTATTTAAACAACAACACTGTCTTCCATTTATTTCCACAGCTTCTTATTTATTTCCAACTGTTTCTCTATTTATTTTTCACTCTTCTTATTCATTTTCACGGGTTCACTTTGTCTAGTTCACTTCTGCGTGCTTTGTAACCGACCTACCAACCACAATTACTTCTACGTACTCCGAGTATTTCTCCAATTTTGTCTTTCTCACTCATTCACTGTCCAATTCGTTCCAGTTTCCCGGTTTATATACCTGCAGCTATTGCTTCTCGAATCTTTCGAGAAATTTCCATTGGATCTGACGTCATCACGTCCTTGACACATATCAGTCAGTTGCGCCGACTGGACTACCACTTTATTAGGTATATCACCCGTGTCGCCATGGAATTCTACTCTGTAGGGCCATTGTTTGTTACAATATCATGTTGGATTTGGTCTATCCATCGACTTCTTAGTCTTTCTTTGTTTTTTGCTCCGTGTGGTTTCTTCTGTAATATTTATGAATATGATGAAATTCTGTGTTCTATCTTTCATTGCAGGTGTCCAAACCATCAAGCCTATTGAATTCTACTAGTGCTCTTATGATGGGCTGACCGTACTAATCATATAGCCTATGGTTGAACATTATACTCCATTCTTCTTCTTCTTTAACGGCTCAGTACTTTTTTTTCAAAGGCGTGTAGTTGCCTTTCATTTTCTAAGGGTAGGCTCCATGTTAAATGGCCAGTTGCACCACCGTCACTTAACTTTAAGTGAAGGATAATATCTATGGCAACTATTGTACGGACAATTGTAGCTATGGTTATTATTCCTCCCTTATAGTTGAGTGACGGTGGTGCAACTTGCCATTAATGTCATATATCAACGATTGGCTTGATTAAGGTTTGGTGGATATATGAAATTTTCTGTTTTTTTTTTAAAGGTGTGATTATTATTTATTGTGATTTTCTGCTCTGTTTGATTTTTAGCGCATTTTTTGGAAAAAAGCGCTATTATATTCACTTTGGCTGGCTGGCTGGCTGGCTGGCTGACGTGACGCTGAGTTCTCAGCAACTATACTATTTACAGACTTGAAACTGGTACTACATAAAAGCTACTGTTTCGTAGGTTTGCACAAATTGCTTTAATTCAAGCTCAGTGATTGTGGAAGATCAAATTATTCAATTATTTGTTTCAAGTGAAACAATGCCCATAGATATATATGACATTAGGGATATGGCAACTAAAATTTATTGAAATAGATAAAAATTTAGTTACAACTTAAGCCGCACGTGTCACTATTATTATGTACAGTTGTCAAATCTGTCTGGGATTCATTCAATGACTTGTTTGACGCGAATTTGGAGCTTATTAGAACGAATTATTATTATTGGATGAAAATTTGTGTACTTTTGATGTATTTCTTTTATATAGCTTTGATAAGGATCAAATTATCATTTTAAGGTACAGCACTTGACCTCCCGTCAGTCAATAACTAAACAATGAAGATTAAAAGATAATTTTGAGTTTGTATATGCATAAATTATGTACCTATCAAATAGTCAACTTGAAACTAGTACTAAATGGAAGCTGCTATTTCGTAAGTTTGTCCAAACTGCTTGATTTTAAGCTCAGTAATCGTGGGAGATGGTAATTTGCGAAATCTCTGAAGTAACAAGCATTCATGAGCTGTCAAAAATGCGCTTTCATCATCTAGATGATTCTTCCATTTTTTGTAATCGATAAATAGATTGAATGTTTCTATATGATATTCCCAGCTTTTTTGTAGCACTTGTTTCAAAGAGAAGATATGATCTGTGGTGCTTCTGTTTTCCTCAATCCACTATGGTACTCACCTTTTATATTTTCCGCGTAGGGCTTTAGTCCTTAATAGATGATGTTTGCTAAAATCTTGATTGAACCAAGCAACTTATATTTCAGAAAGTTTATCAAATATTCAATGATTTTTGAGTTATATATGGAACAATCGATTTCCAGTTTTTGATTTGTAGTTTGATCATCCTAGATCATTTGAAAGACTTACAAGGGGCAATGGATATGTAAAATTAGGCTGCTGTTCGACACCGTTTATTTTAACTGATAACAAAAGAAAATCCGCGTTGATTGGTGCCAAAAAAGTTTGAGTTTGTGAAAAAAACATTAGCTGCATGATGAATAGTGGATAATCATAAATTATTCCTATCAAAGCAAAAATCAACGTCATTCCAGTGTTTGGGTGTTTCAAAGAAGGATGAATCGAATAAGAGTTATACGTTCCTGAAGTGTGTCGAAAGTGATTGCAATTACAATATAAACGATTATAATTATTATTCTGCACCAAGACAATGCAAAATTCACATAAAGCTTGAAGGTAATTTAGTTTTTGGAGCAATAAGATATCGAACTATTGGATTATCTTCCATACAGTCCCGATCTAAGTCCTCACGTTTCAGTCGCTGGAACAAGCACATACATCCCTAAAGCACCTAAATCCTCACTATTTGCAGAAATATCTATGTCAAATCTATGTGTCAACATTACACTTCTAAAATTGTTATTTCTTCTTATAAAAAATAGTTGAGAATTCTAGTCAAAAGACTTTTCGTCATATTTGATAATAATCAGTGCAAATAACTCAATTCTGTCCTTTGGTCACGTACTTTATTCAATTCGATTTGAGAGAAATTTCATCTCAATAATCGTTTTGGCCTAGAAACTCCTTAAAGCAGAACATTCTGTTGTCAGAACCTTATTGATTCCCTCAAATCTTATAACTCTTTCCATACGTTAACAGCCAAAAAATCCAGCCAAATCACAAACAATGAAATGCACTCTAATGTGATTTTATGCTTCAACTATCTGTTCTACAATTGACAAATTTCCACCAAAGTACAAACTGGAAATATTAACTATCTCAAGTACCATAAAAATTGATTTTATAGCTCGAATCAATCTCGATGGAAAATGAATTTTCTGCCATACGCAGCAATCTATTGGATGATAATCGAATCTGGTGCTTCCTCTCGCTTCCAGATCAAACTTCCGGTCATATGACTTCCGGATATAGCGTGGTTATGACCAACGCAATATCCGTGTAGATTATTTGGTTACCGGTTAACAGATTGTCAGATTGGGAGCACTGGAATTGGATTGGATGGCGATTTTTAATTTGAATTAAGATTTAGGACCAAAAAAGTGTCAAGATTAATTAGGCTCTAGTTATAGATGCTTTTTTATTGTTTAAATATGTAACCATCAACTGTCAACGAAAACAGTCACACAAAATATATTTTGATGTACTTTTTATGTACCTTGAGAACAATAAAAGACGAAAACAATTTCTTGTAATCGATGTCCTCTCAAGTCCTTTCGCTTCTTGTGTTTTTCCAATATCTTATATCTCCAATAATATGAAATTTATTCCGTCGATTCTGATATCCGCAGAACAATAGTTTCATATTGTGGAAAATTAATTCTAAACATTTCTATTTGATGGAACCGGAGAGATAATATTGCCAGAAGGAAGATTGATCTCTCCAATAAATACGGGGCTGAAATACAGTCTATGAGGGTTTGATTTATATCTTGCTATCTGATTGCAATAATATTACAAAAGTACTTTAATAGAAGCCGATTTGAATTACAGGAAGATTTTAAGTTAGATTGATTTGAACGGAGTTATTTTCATTCATATTGTTTTTAGAAGTGATTAACCTCTAATAAACACAGAGCTAAGATAAAATCTATAATCTATAAGGGTTTGATCCATAAGTATCTTGTTATCTGCTAGCTAACATTACTTCTATAGAAGCTAATTTGAATTAAGAGAAGATTAAAGTATTTTAAGTTTGATTTGAACAGACTTTTTTATGTATAGTGTAATTCTTTCCATTATAGCCGATTAACTTTCAAGTGGATTATAAAATTTATCTTCCTTGATAGAATAGAGAACTGATTTTTACTTTTATAAAATACAAGAATTGTAAAACCGACAAAATTCACATTTCGAGATTTTGATGGAAATATCCGTTTTGAGCATCACTGAATCCATTTTGACTATATCCGGCTTGATGTCGGTACGTATGTGCGTGCATATATGCGTTCGAAACTCGCAAATCTCAAAACACGTCGAACGTATAATGTTGAAATTTTGTATTTAAAACTGGTCTAGAGTATTTAAATTTACTATTTCAGTCTGATGTAGCAATTGCCTACTATTCTCATAACCGGAAGTGCACTTCAATTGAATTTTTTTCAAATTTTGTGCATAAATTCAGAGCTGCAAGCCATAGAATCTTGGAAATCAGTATTAAGGAATGTTGTAGCATGAGAATGATGACCTACAGTTTCCAAAGCAACCGATTAGGCCAAAAGCGCACTTTACTTGACAGATTTTTAGGATTTTTTGGATGAATCCAAAATTATTAGGCGTGGAATGATGGAATTCTGTGTTTTATAATCGTATTATTATATGCAAAAAATATATCCGATGATGTATAAGCTATGTACGTGATGTCCACATCAGATTTTTAATATTTGAATATTCTAATTCTTGGAGATAGCTTAGAGACAACTCGCAGTTTTGTACTTACTTGTACAAAGTAACAAGTAAGTATTGTGGAACTGACAAAATTCACCTATCGACATTTCAATGAAAATATCCGTTTTGAGCATCCTTGAATCCATTTTGATTATTTTTGGCTTGATGTCGGTACGTATGTTCGTGCGTGCGTTCTTGCGTAACTCGCAAATCTCAAAACTGGTTGAACGTATAATGTTGAAATTCTGTATTTAAGATTGGTATAGGGCCTAGTTATGCATTTTGCATTATGGTTCCAATCGTCTGTACCGGAAGTGCACTTTACTTGAAACTTTTTTAGAATTTTTCTAATAAATCCAGAATGATCAACCGTAGGATGTTGAAATTCTGTATTTAAATTTGATGTTATATCTGAATGGTTATCTGCTATTCTTGTAAGAATCGGTCAGGCCAGAAGTGCACTTTACTTGAAACTTTTTTTAAATTTTTCGCATAAATATAGAATGATCCGCCATAGCATACTGAAATTTTGTATAAAGAACTTCTATAACATCTTATTATACATCTTGCTTTATGATTGCGATCGGCTAAACCGGAAGTGCACTTTATTTGAGACTTTTTTTTAATTTTCCGCATAAATTTAGAATGATCAGTCATAGGATACTGGAATTCAGCATTTGAAATTGCTGTAGCATCTAAATGGTCATCTTCTATTTTTGTAACAATCGGCTGAGCCGGAAGTGCACTTTATATGACAGACTTTTTCAATTTTCCGCATAGATTCTAAACAATCAGTCTTAGAATATTTAAATTTTGTATTAGGCACTTTTATAATATCTAGTTGTATATCTTGCATTACGATTGTTATCGACCAAGCCGGAAGAGCACTTTATTCGAAACATTTTTTGAATTTTCCGCATAAATCCAAAACGATTGAACGTAGATTGTTAGAATTCAGTATTCAGGACGATTATACTGTTTAGTTGCTCATATCCTATTTTTATTGTGATCCATCAAGCCGGAGGTGCACTTTACATGACAGTCTTTTGGAATTTTTCTCATAAATTCGAAATGATCAGGTGTAGAATATTGAAATTTGATATTTCAGTCTGCTGTAGCATCTGCATGATTGCCTAATTTTTTCATAACAATAGATTAAACCGGAAGTGCACTTCAGTAGGAAATTATTTTTCAATTTTGCGCATAAATTCAGATCTGTTGGTAGTCGTAGAATTTTGGAAATCAGTATTTAGGAATGTTGTAGTATAAGAATAATGGCCTACTGTTTCCATAACAACCGACTTGGCTGAAAGCGCATTTTAATTGACAGATTCTTAGAATCTCTTGGGTAAATCCAAAACGATTAACTGTGGAACGATGAGATTTTGTGTTTGATTTTATATATCCAATGATATATATGATCAAACACAAAATCACATCGTATTATACATATCCAATGATGTACAAGTAAGTCACGTGATGTTCACGTCAGATTTCTTGCATAGAAGATGTCATGATATAATTACATTTATAGGAACTTGAATATTGTATGGTGGTGCAGACTAGGGATGTTGCGGATGCCGATTTTTTCACATCCGCGGATCTTATATAAATATAGTATATGAATGAAGGATTGAAACAATGATAAAGTAATTATTGACATTTTTATTAATGAAAATTAGTATTTAGTATAATGCGCCTATTTTTCTTTTTAACGTTACTTACTAATTTTCATATTATTAAGTGAAGTTGAAAATAGAAGCATTATTATCAATGAAGAATAATATTGCTGCCTTTTTTGATTTAAGGCGGTTACGCAGAGGTTCGTAAATTAAACCCGCGCTACTAAATAATTGTTCGCTAGGAACACTGCCTGTAAAGTAAATAAAAATCTTCGTGCTATCGGTGATAATATCTTAAATTTCTCTTGATAAACACGCCATCATTTAAGAGGATTTTCATGCACATTGACTCTTGTTTTAGTGCGGTGAAAAAGTAATTTCTTTTTGAGTACAGCTCCAATACTATCATTTTCTGGTATTTCTTGACTCTCATCTTCACTTGATGAATGTAACATCATAGCAAGATCGTTTTTGAGCAATCTGTGTTACATTCGCATCCACATGAACATCCGCATTGATTATTGCGGATGCGGATGCGGATGCAAATGTCCAAATCTATGCGGAAGCTCCGCATTTGCGGATTCGGATGCGAATATTCGCAACATCCCTGGTGCAAACAATATGATCTATTAATTAATGTTGATGCTTAGATTCAAATGTAATTTATAATTATCCTGATCTCCATTTTTTTATCAATCGGTAGTTAACATTTTTCTGTTGATATTGAGTGACATACTAATGTCAAAATAATGGAATCAAACTGAAATGACTTACTTGTTACTGTCTCCAACTTTTGGAAGACTTTTTCTAACGATGACCACATTAAATCCCTTTGGAAATTGTCCGCTGAGTGGTGCATCAGTGGTTCTATAAAATAATGTCAAAAAGCTGTCTCTACAAATTGGAATGTTTACTTACTTGTACTAAGGCCCAGTTGTACAGTCAAAGCTTATCCAAAGTTTAGTAAAACCAAGTTTAATTCCTATGGTTACAATTGCTAAAATAATTGTAACTATAGAAATTAAGCTTGGTTTTACTGAACTTTGGATAAGCTTAGACTGTACAACTGGGCCTAAGTACAAGAAATTATTGTAAAACCGACAAAATTTCCCTATCAAAACTTTGATGGAAGTATCTGTTTTGAGCATCCATTTTGACTATTTTCGGCTTGATATCGGTACGTATGTTCGTGCGTTCGTAATTCGCAAATCTCAAAACTGGTTGAACGTATAATGTTGAAATTCTGTATTTAAGACTTATATAGGGTCTTGTTGTGCACCTCGCATTATGGTTTGAATCGTCTGTACCGAAAGTGCACTTTATTTGAAACTTTTTTCGAATTTTTCTAATAAATCCAGAATGATCAACTGTAGGATGTTGAAACCCAGTATTTGAACTTGATGTTGTATCAGAATAGTTATCTACTATTTTTGTATGAATTGGCTGAGCCGGAAGTGCAGTTTATATGTATAACAGATATTCAGAATTTGCCGTATAAAACAATCAGTTTAATTGAAATGTTCAGGTAGGCAATGATAATAATCTGTTGTCAATTTTTTAAATTTTATTTGACATTGTACATGTCAAAATATTATTAAAATTATATTAATTTTAATCTGAAGTAACAGAAGACTTTATTGCATAAATCTGTATATATATATCAAATGATGTACAAGTAAGTCACGTGATGTTCACGTCAGATATTTTTTGAGAGCGTTACATTCTAGGATCACATCGCCGACATGAACCATAGCACAAGAAAATTAATTAATGATACAATTTTTCTGTGGCATATTGATGTTAGCGGTTGGATGGGCTATATTTAAATACACGAGATACCTCTCTCATCGTTAAAACGAATATACCGTCATTATCCAATGAAAAGGTTATGAATATTGTCGAATAATGAATGCATATGGGAGTATATTGATTAATAGTTAGCCTAGACCACTTTTAATTAACAAAAACCAATTGAGCTGCTATGACATTCAGTCAATAGGTACACAAAGTCCAGTAATCCGGGTTTTAATTATGCGATTTTTTGCGAGTTTTTGAACAAAATATGACTGACGGAAGTTTTCAATTCAGTTATGTTGGATATCAGCCAGTGATAAAATACTTCCTTTTGAAAGGACTGCATGTAAAAAAGGATCCACGGCGCTATGCTTGATACATGTTCTTGCTATTATCTGGAAAATTGGCTTTTGGATTTTAAGAGGGAGAGGAAAGACATTGATGATTAACACTAAGCTGAAAGACATATTGTTATGACGACCTCATAGGATGTTGATGCTGTACATGGAATTATTTTGAATGATCAACGAACTGAGATGAAACATATCTAGTTGATTCTTAATTGACCAAAAGTGACGGCGAGTCTCAATATATAAGTTGATTTGTAGTCAGTTTGAAGAGAATATGATGGGTCCATCATTATTATCTTCAAATATGAACGGACCAAGGGTGTACTATGAGAGAATCGAGAACGGATTAAGAGCATACCATAAGCATTTAGTACAGCAGTGTAGATATGACAATATTTGACTGAATCGGAAATGTACCTAGACCAGAATATGGCCGGCACTATTATTAGGACTGAACCAAACATGCTCAATCATCAGAAAAAGATGTTGCATCCCTTTTTTGGGACAACAGTGAAATGAAACAATGATTAGCGAGTGCATAATTCCTTAGTAATGATAAATATTCTAAAAAAACGTGGAGGAAATGTATCTGAAGAGATGCTGTTTTGCAAGATAATGCAATAACAATTTGTTCTCAACTCTGCAAAAAATTAACTTATCAGTTATGTTACATATGCTCCTGATCTAGCATAAACATACTATTATCTATTCTTAAAACTGGAAACAGCACTTGTGAGGCTACAAATTTCGGTCTAATGAATATGTAATACATTTAATCGAAGACTGTTTTGCAGAGGTCTATTGTTACTTTTTTTCGCTTCATTTACTCAAATGCAAGAACTGAAACATCTACGTACAATCAATTTATGTATTTTATTTCTTTCCTATTTTTACAGTTTCGGCTGTATCTCAGCCATCTTCAGAAGTGCTATAATTTAATTATTTTATTACTGATTATGTACTTATGCTATGGTTGTCGAGAATACTTACAAAATATTTTCTTTTGCGGGAAATTAAAGTGTACATTTATGTGTGATTTGAATGTGATACAATAGAGGAATTTTTTTCTCCTTTTGTCAAATGCCACAACTGACATCTGTGAAAGACATTGACCAAGTGCGAGTTAAAAATCGTGCGTGCACGCATAGTCAAAAAATTACAAATTATCACAGGTAGAAATAAGTTAGTTGTGGTGTCAGACAATTAAAGTTAAAATTAGATTCAAGCTTGTGTATCGCGCAAGGTGTCAAAAATATAAACAAAAATCAGGAAAAGTAACTTGGATTTTGAAGAATATTGTTGTATGATGTAGGAAAGAAATAAAATACAATTATTGACTTAATTCCTAATATTGTTTAACTAACTCAAATTCACTCATCCAGTCAGCTCCAACAATTTCATCTAATCTATATACAAATTAACTCAGCAAACCCACTTCCAGTTTTCAGTGCACGAATTGTTTGAAAAGAATACGATTGTGAGATATAGAAAAATAATAATGAAAGTATGAAAACTGATTTATTTTTGTACAAATTGTCAGGTCTGTGGTTCTATGCGTGCACGACTGTGATGTATGAATCGAAGGAATCATAATTCGAGTCCCGGATGATATATATGAAAGAATTTTCAGTATTCAAATCGTACACGAACTCTTACCACCTTTATGTCTTAGAGATAGTTCTGGTAGCATAAGAAGTCTATCTGATGCCGCTCGCTCTAACGTGCTCTGAGATTGAGTTTCGAATCTTCCAGAACAATTTAGTTAAGAAACGAGTACACGTGCATTTGAGGCCTTGGTTGGACTTGGACTGTTGTGCCGCGAAAAAAAATCTGACGTGGACATCACGCGACTAATTTGTACATCATTGGATATATTTCTTGCATACGATAATCAAACATGAAATTCCATCGTTCCACGGCCAATCGTTTTAGATCTATCCAAAACATTCTAAGAATCTGTAAAGTAAAGTGCGCTTTCGGCTCAGTCAGTTGCTTTGAAAACGGTAGGTCATCATTTTTAAGCTACAACATTCCTGAATACTGATTTCCAAAATTCTACGGCTAGCAGTTCTGAATTTAGGCGCAAAATTAAAAAAAAATCCAATTGAAGTGCACTTCCGGTCCACTCGATCATTATCAGAATACCAGGCAATCATTCAGATGCTATAGCAGACTAAAATACTAAATTTCAATACTCTGCAACTGATTGTTTCGAATTTTTGCGAAAAATTCCAAAAGACTGTCAAATAGAGTGTACTTCCGGTTCAGTCGATCTGAATTAAAATAGGATATGAGCATTTAGGCGGTGTTATCGTCTTAAGTACTGAATTCTAAACTTCTACGTACAATAGTTTTGGATTTACGAGGAAAATTCAAAAAATGTTTCGGGTGAAGTACACTTCCGATCCAGACGATTGCAATCATAATAAGAGGTGCACAATTAGATGTCACAGAAGTGCTTAATACAGAATTTCAATATTCTACGACTGATTATTTTGAATTTATGCGGAAAATTCAAAAAGTCTGTGACATAAAGTGCACTTCCGACTCAGTCGATTGGTACAAAAATTAGAGATAATTATTTAGATGCTACATAAAACTCAAATACTGATTTTCAGTATCCACTGCTAGTCATTCTGGATTTAAGCAGAAAATTCAAAAAAAGTTTCAAGTGAAGTGCACTTCCGGTACAGACGATTGCAACTATAATGCGAGGTGCACAACTAGACCAGTCTCTAATACACACGTACATACGTACGTCAAGCCGAAAATAGTCAAAATAAATTGCACAAGTAAGTAAAAAGGAAGAAGTATTTGTTAAAATTCCTTACAAATGATAAAATATGGAAATGAAATTATGGTGTTCACTCAATATGAGCTCATAAACCAATAAGCCTTTAATTTTATTCTTGAGTGAGCAAACGTGTTCTAACTTCAACAAGGACTTGAAAATGATGTGTCAGCAAAAGTTTTTTGATTTTAGTCATTTTTGGTGTCACAAAATACTGCAGAGAAGACATTTCTTTGGCAAATCTAAGAGAGAGATAATTTCCATAACGACGTCAGTATTCTCTTCAGCTACTCTAGTGGAGTTACATTACGCACAGGATTGATCCGAATGATTTAAATTCAGCTCTGGAACGATCCGAAATGACAACTTGAAAATAATTCGCTTAGAACAGATTTCCGCAGACTCAGCTAATGAATATGCAAGGGGGTTTAATAATTTTTCTTTTTACTTCGTTCTACTGAACAAACATTTGAACGATGAAGAACTTTTTTTAGTAGCGTGAAAAATGTCAGAAAATTCAAAGAGTAAAATCACTATAATTGGGGCGAGCCCTGAACACATAATTCATACCATAATTAATAAAGCTTTTATTTCATTCATTTGATTTGTTTGATGTGTTTGACAAGTTCGTACGTAATAAATATTTATTATTATACTTTTTTGATACAGACTGATATTTATATTCATCTAAATACCTAATATACTTGCTGTGGTATTACGATACGTATTATGATTTGTATTTCTGTGTTTAGTGTAGAGGCCCTGAAAAAATAATTCATGGCACTTCAGAAAAGAGTATTATGCATTTTTCAGTACTTATTGGATTTTCTGAAAAAGTTGACTATAGTTATTAAATTATGTATAATTTAATGATAGAACGGACAGGACTCAAAGTCGGCTGCGTGAAGTAGGCAGGCCAACATTGAGCAGAAATGTTGATAATTTCATATACGTTAGTGCTTCGTTAGTGCTCTTTACTGCTTCCAAAATTTTTGAAAAAAACTCAATAGTCTTTGAGAAAATTCACAAATGAAAATTACCTGCTCACTTCACGCCAGCAGGCCATACATAGATTTTTGATAAAAATACAAATATAATTTGTTAGTGCTTTGTTAGTGCCTTTTTCTGCTTCTTATTGTTTTTCAATTCGTGTACTATAACTGGCATTAAAAAATGTTTTGACTTGGCCTGCTAACTTCACGCCAGCAGGTCACAAACGCGCTTTTTAAGAAAAAATCATCATGGTTCGTTAGTGCTTCGTTAGTGCTCTTTGCTGTTGTTAATAGTTCTAATATTTAGCTATGCAAGTTAGCAATAAAAGAATATTTCACTTGGCCTGCCAACTTCACGCTACCCGGCCAAGAAAATATTCAAATTTAAAAATATAAATTATATAGTTCGTTAATACTTCGTTAGTGCCGTTTACTGCTGTTTATAATTTTCAAATTCAACTACGCATTTTAAAGAAATAAAATAAAAATTACCTCTGATACTGACCTGATACGGATTGGTTCAAGATTGGTTGCTTGACTTACATAAACAATGTGAAATCTATATGAACTATCAATCAAATTCTTAAATATTGCTGATACATTTTTTATTGAAAATTCCATATTCAAGTGTCAGTAATTCATAACTCAAAGAATAGCGATGTGCTTATTCTCATTCAAAATAAAATAAGATGAAATTTCCTATTTGATCAGACGTAGTTTGTCCTTTAGCGGTCTAAGACTTCAAAAACTACAATTATTGCTCGTAGATCTTTAAAGCTCTAATTTTTTGGCTGTAGTACAGGGGTGGCCATTGAAATCTAGGGAGTAGAACCTTTTTCTACACAGCTCTATAAGATATGATCAAACTCGAATACATGATATTCAATAATATACCTATATCTCACAGAGTGCGAAACCATATTATTCAAATCTATAGAAAATTCAAATCTATAGAATACAAAAACGATCAAATTGTGCACCATATGATCCAAAATATATCAAGTTAATTTTATTAAATCAAAGTATCAACAAATTCACTGCTGAAAAAATTCAACATCATATTATTGAAAGTTAGATTATAATTAATCTCTTCATCTACATGTTGTCAGCTATTTATTGGACACAATAAAACGCATTCATATACTCATAGATGAAACTAGTGTTCGTGTTCATAATACAATGTAGATGGTGCTAATGAGAGTAACAGTAAAGACTTGATGGTTTTCAGGTTAGCGACATTGCTAAATTCTTGACTAAATTTAGGTTGAAAACATTTAACCATTCAAGGGTACTATCAGATCCAAGGCAGCAAATTTGAAATTCTCGTTCAGAATCAAAGTAATTATTCAAGTATTTATGGATCCGAATTCTCTTTTTCAAATTAAATTAGTACTGATGATTGCTTATTTGCAATCGGCTGTCAAGTTGGACATTTTATTCTGAATATTCAATTACAAATATAATAAAGATAAATGAATGAAATTTTTTTGTGAAAATTCACAATTTTTTATCTACCGCTTTTGCCCATGGGCGGTAAGTCAGTATTACCATAGTAACCACAGGTTGCTGGTGAAATCAACTTCAAATAGAGGGCCGGTAAACACATGGAAAAGCCTTATCGTGCAAAAAACAATAATTGAGTAGATGACTGCTTACTATTCCACAGAACTGGAATTGTCGCGTATTCTTATTGCTCTGTGCAAATATATAGTATGTATAGTATGATATAGGACATAAAAATGCACGGTGAAGCAAATCAGAATTATGTATGGGCTTTTGGACAGTAGATGATGCACTAAGTAATTTTGTAAATGAACTGTTATAAAATCTGAATAGAATAAGAACAATAAAAAACTAGATCCACCAAAACTCAACTTGAGTTCAGTGTACATGTTTTTGGTAAATGTAAGATGTTTTTAACATGCAAGTGCACAGTATTCATTGACTACAAAAGGTGTCATATTCAAGTATAAAAATAGTGCTTATAGTTTATATCTCACTGAAAGTAATAAGTAACTTAATTTCGTACTTCACAATCACGCCCCACAGACCAATTATTCATAGTTTCTTATATGATGATTTTTCTACCTACTAACAAGAAATTAAGACCATGATTTTGGTATCCGAATTGCGGTGCTGGTGGAAATTTGTTGTCTAATTAACCTGCAAGTATACAGTACACTGTACTTACCCTATTATTATTCCTATCTTCATGATACCGTCTTTTGATAATGTGTTAGATTGTCACTTTCTATGGTCCAGATTCAAAACGAATAGTATCCACGCATGTTCTTTGTCGTGATCTGGAGAAGTATATTCAGGAATTTTTCTTCAAGTGTAATGAACAAAAAAACAAAATTTGCTGTAAAATTGATATATTGGCACAGTTTACAATTATAAAATGAAAAAAATACTATTTTCTGAAAATATAAAAGAATTAACAGATATTTTCATGAAATAAGCAAAGAGACAAAAATATTCTGATACAAATAAAAAAATATATTATGACTCAAACCATGAAGCGTACTAAGATATATGTAAAATTGAATGTAATAACGCAATAATAATACGAAGCAATTCCAGTTCTTTGAAATATCAAACAGTCATTCATTCAATTATTGTTTTTTGATTCTGTTCGAGAATTTCAAATTTGCTGCTCAGGATCTGACAGTACCATTGAATGGTTAAATGTTTTCAACTCGAATTTAGTTAAGAATTAAGCAATGTCGCCAACCTGAAAACCATCATGTTTTTACTGTTACTCTCATAAGCACCATCTACAATGTAGATTCTACATTGTATAATGAACACTAACATTAGTTTCATCTATGAGTATATGAATGCGTTATATTGTGTCCAATAAATAGCCGACAACATGTAGATGAAGAGATTAATTATAATCTAACTTTTAATGATGTTGAATTTTTTCAGCAGTGAATTTGTTGATACTTTGATTTAATAAAATTAACTTGATATATTTTGGATCATATGGTGCACAATTTGATCGTTTTTGTATTCTATAGATTTGAATTTTCTATAGATTTGAATAATATGGTTTCGCACTCTGTGAGATATAGGTATATTATTGAATATCATGTATTCGAGTTTGCTCATATCTTATAGAGCTGTGTAGAAGAAGGTTCAACTCCCTAGATTTCAATGGCCAGCCCTGTACCTATAGCCAGAAAATTAGAGCTTTAAAGATCTACGAGCAATAATTGTAGTTTTTGAAGTCTTAGACCGCTAAAGGACAAACTACGTCTGATCAAATAGGAAATTTCATCTTATTTTATTTTGAATGAGAATAAGCACATCGCTATTCTTTGAGTTATGAATTACTGACACTTGAATATGAAATTTTTATTAAAAAATGTATCAGCAATATTTAAGAATTTGATTGATAGTTCATATAGATTTCACATTGTTTATGTAAGTCAAGCAACCAATCTTGAACCAATCCGTATCAAGTCAGTATAAGAGGTAATTTTTATTTTATTTCTTTAAAATGCGTAGTTGGATTTAAAAATTATAAACAGCAGTAAACGGCACTAACGAAATATTAACGAACTATATAATTTATATTTTTAAATTTGAATATTTTCTTGGCCGGGTAGCGTGAAGTTGGCAGGCCAAGTGAAATATTCTTTTATTGCTAACTTGCATAGCTAAATATTAGAACTATTAACAACAGCAAAGAGCACTAACGAAGCACTAACGAACCATGATGATTTTTTCTTAAAAAGCGCGTTTGTGACCTGCTGGCGTGAAGTTAGCAGGCCAAGTCAAAACATTTTTTAATGCCAGTTATAGTACACGAATTGAAAAACAATAAGAAGCAGAAAAAGGCACTAACAAAGCACTAACAAATTATATTTGTATTTTTATCAAAAATCTATGTATGGCCTGCTGGCGTGAAGTGAGCAGGTAATTTTCATTTGTGAATTTCCTCAAAGACTATTGAGTTTTTTTCAAAAATTTTGGAAGCAGTAAAGAGCACTAACGAAGCACTAACGTATATGAAATTATCAACATTTCTGCTCAATGTTGGCCTGCCTACTTCACGCAGCCCTCAAAGTCACTATAAAAACTTAGTATGTACCATTTGTGATTCAAAACCCAAAAATCACTGTGACTTCATAAATATTTGTCACAGAATTATATAACTGACATTTTTATGAGGTGTC
Organism: Dromius quadrimaculatus; assembly: GCA_963989225.1. NCBI lineage: Eukaryota > Metazoa > Arthropoda > Insecta > Coleoptera > Carabidae > Dromius > Dromius quadrimaculatus. The sequence continues at coordinate 9,261,402 of OZ022325.1, read as the reverse complement.
AACAACACAAGTAAAATAAATGAGAGGATCTTACGAAAAAAAAATTACACTCCAAAAAGAAAGTGTCTTGATTTCCCCAAGTTCTTTTTGAAAGGATTATTTTAGAAAATACGTCTTTTTGCTCTTTCTTTGTTTAGTGTATAAGTCAATATTGATTTGATGGAATGTTGTCAGGCAAAAAATAGAAATTTCAAGCGCTCTCTCGTCTAAAACTGTTGTTAGTTAATTTGAAGAACGCAGCACTGAATAAAATCAAGACTGCTGGGCGGCTCTTATCGGGAATGAATTTTTCTTGTTAATTATAAATGTAGGTCGATGACACTGAACTAAAAATAAATGAGCATCATCATGGCTTACACGTAAATGAACACATTATCCATTCTGAAGACACCCGTCTTTCAAACGCGCGAATTTTCTTGGTACATTAAAGTCTGTTTTGCTGCGAACCATAAAAATATACGAATCGTATACATTTGCGCCAAAATAAAAATAGAAGACATTTCCGGCTCTGTTGGGGATTAAACGAGATATACAGAGTCACAGAAAAAACAGGTCATAGGCGTTTAATACGGAACTTGAAATAAATTGGCCGCGTCGCTTTCTATATTATTTTAACGACAAATGTTTTGGATAAATATTGCACGAAATAAAACTGTGATTTATTTTAGGTTATTTTTAACGTGGAAAGTTAATTTTGAGAAGATATCGCCAGAAATAAATTCAAAAAGAAAATTTGTCTCCAAACAGTAGAATTGTGATCGTATTACTTTCGAAATTATTATGTGGAATAGTAAATTATACGTCAGACTATTATTGCTTCCTCAGCTGTTGTGTATATAATATTTTATCCCAAATTCTCTTCATAGTTTCTTGAACTGTCGTATTTAATACCTTAAATACTATAAATATCGATGATTTTTGAGTAGCAAAAAAAAAATGTTAGTCTTGGGATTTACAGTAAAGATATGTGAACATAAATTTTGATTTCTGATTGCAAACGTGTCCCATTCCCTCAAGTACTCGCTACCACTTTCTCACAAGTTTGACCGAAGTGAGCCATGGATAATGTAATAAGTTTGGTAAGTATTACAATATTTAAATTTATTTTAACTCCGTTATAAATAAAAATAAATTGTTGAACTATTCTCGAACGCCTTTATAAATTCTCTCCATCCAGGCTAGAAAAATCTATTCTCCTCTCTAACAATTGTCAGTGAAATCCTACTTTTAATAACGAATCGCGAAAATAGTTATTCACTTTTTAATTACTAGATGCTTTTGCATATTTTCATTTCTGTATTCCATTTACTAACACGAAAGAATGGGGTCCAAGTATAACTTACCTAGTCTGCAATGATGGTTTCGAACAAGGACGAAACACGTATCTACAGTTGCTGCTTGATCTAAAATGATGGTTGGGAAACATATTCTTAAATTTGAATACATGTGAATCATATTGCCTAGTAATAATTTTTATTTCTTGCTGAAAATGCTCCACGCACTGTCAAAATTTTTCAATACATGTTTCAATGTGAGTATTGAGAATGAAGGAATTCAGTCAATTATTTGACCTCTTCTTTTCTGACTCTACAATTCCAACCACAGCTCAGCCATCTTCAACAGCAAAAATAATTATTTTGTTTAGATTTGAACTGATCATGTGTTTTAAAATGTTTTAATATAGTCATATACAGAGATTTTTTTTTTAATTCAGCTCCCTTCGTAGATTTTGGTGGCAATTGGGATCTAAGATGAGGGCAGGGCCTAAACAATGTGACGGCACTAAGCGTGCAGCTGTCAATTTGCGCTTAGCGTCCAGCAATACTTTTAAATTGCAATATATTGTTAAGTATAGAAAAAATTTGCAATTGTGTAAGCGCTTGGAATCGTCGAATTTGAAGGATATACCGCACGAAATCGTCGTCAAAATTGGAAAATATGGTAGCATACTATCCGTGGTATGTTCATGTAAAGCTGATGTGGGCGAAAAGTGCAAATATTGCGTCTCAACACTATTATACTCAGGCCCCCCTTTCCCGTTAGGCACTCTGGACCCGTGCCCAGGGCCCCGCGATCGATAGGGGCCCCTACTAGATCACCAAACCGTCAGCTGTGTATTGATTTGTCTTATGTCCATTTTTAATTTTTGTATGAAGTCCAGTGTTCTATGTCTCCAAATATGACTTGTATCCTGAGAAATAGAGTTGTAGTTTTGTACAAGTCCTGAAATATATTTTCTGGACTTGGACAAAGCCACAACTGTATTTCACAGAGTACAGATCATATTTGAGGACACAGAACACTGGACTTGATACAAAAATTGAAAATGGACATGAGACAAACCAATACTCGGCTGACGAAACGTTAACTGATATTCATTACTCTCAGAATTTCTACAGCGACGTAAAACTGAAAGCAACCGATCGAAGGATAACCGCAAAGTGGAGCAAAGATACAAGCAACAATAAGTGGGCAGAAAAAAGCGACGAATACCAACACACGCATTTTAAAAATTCGCGTATACTTCTAGCGAAAGACGACGAAAGAAGCGTAACGAACGAATTCGTTCGCTAAATGTGAGCGATTAAAACAAACAACAACAGACACATGCGTTCATCTTCGGCAAGGTTCGCTCACCAGTCCTTACATCAAACAAAATTCATGCACATGTTGTAATTCGCTGTTACTATTGTAAATGTCTCCAAATCTATTTCCAATTGGAACGTTGCAGAACGATCAAGTAGGCAAACTTGGGCTCAATTATTCGTATGAACTAATCTTGAATCAAAATGGAATGCAATGGGAACGTGAGTGTTTGTGGAGCCCTACAAAAGACAACTACAAGTAAAGAAACTGAATGCATGGAGTTTAATTCTCAAAAAGTCTGTATAATATTTCTATCTTCAAGCCATTCATTAAGTCGGTTGTGTTATATTGTTCTCTGCTCTTATGAGGTCATCCATCAACGACATTTTTCCTCCTTCGCTTAACTAGTTCTTCACTCATAATTATATAAGCCGCACTTGTGATTATAATATCGTCATCATACTTCGTTTTTCTCTCTGATCGTGAACAATGACATGCGAAGATCAGAAAACAATTACGAACACATGCGATTTGCTCAATGTGAACAAACCACCATATTTATCGTTCGACCGATCGTATTTGAGCAAATGTGTTCGCTAACCTTTTCTCGCCGATGTTCGCTAGATGTATAAGCGACTTTTTAATAGAACATCGCATAGTGAAGATTGGAGATGAGAGCAACGCGACAATGAGCGCTACTACAAGCGATAAGAGCGAAGGAATTGAATATACTTGTTTTCGCTGCTATTCTCGCTGGTGGTTTGGAGCAAAACTGGATGCTGAACTGTTCATGAGTGGAATGTTTGTGAGAAAGCCTATCAGGGTTGATGAAACTGTGATTGAAATTCGAGCAATTTTTCAGTAGTCTATGTTCAATTAGGCTAAGATGTAGTCAAATGTGTTTATTTTAAGAAAATAGTGCTCTGACAAAGTCATCTCCTATTGTGCCCAGGGCCTCCAATAGGTTGGAGACGGCCCTGATTACATTGTCACAGGTTGGTTATTTCTGATGCAATGTAATGCAAACTTAATGAAAAAAAGGTGCTATAAACCAATAGAAGTTATCAAGTTTTCTCACAATTCCAAAAGTTTCAAAACATAGCCTCATGTACAAACTTACCTGAAACGAGATAATCCCTGACCTTGAAATATCCGGAACAAACTGTCATATGCGCGGATACTTCACGCAAGTGCAATGTCTTTTTCCACGCTTCCAATTTGTTTATTTTCTCATCATTTCCATACAAATTTTGCCGTACTACAACAGTGTCGATTTGTTTCGGGAAGCGTAAAGCTTAAATTCGTGGCTTTTGGCATCTCAACTTTTCACGACACAACAAATACAGCTTTTCTCTCTCGTTTGTTGAGAACCAACACCTTCCGCCGCGATAAATTACGGAAAAAAGCTTTCTTTGGAAGAGATGGACCAGATGTCATAGTAGAACATCTTAGATCTCAATAGACAAATTAATCTTTTTTTCTCGCTATTCTATAACTAATAACACCCAAAGGAAAGATGTCAATGATGTAAGAGTAAAAAGAGGGAACGAAATTGGAAGTGACCAGTACCCAGTAATAGCAGGAATTAAAGAAAAAAAAAACTTGAAATAAAGTAATAAATTTTTTAATAAAATTGGAAAATCAAGAACAGAGAGATTTATAGACATGGAAGTAAATAAAAATTCCCAAAAAAATATTAGAAATCCAGTAAATAGTGCACCAAAATCAGACATGAACGATATAGAAAAAATATGGGAAACTTTCAAACATATAATAAAGGAGACAACAAAGCAACCTTGCACAATGTACAGAAATACAAGAAACAACAAACAAACCCATTGATAGAACGAAGAAATCAAAGCAGAAATTAATAAGAAGAAGCAGAAATGGAAAAAATTTCTAAACATGAAGAAAGAAGAAAATTTTGAAGAATATAGAACACAAAGAAAAAAAGTGGAAGCAGTTATTAAAAAATTAAAAGCAAGAGCTTGGGAGGAATTCGGAAAGATACTGGAAGATAACCACAAAGAAAATAAGAAATAAATAGACTATATAATTATAAATTTTTCTTCTCAAGGACACTAAGCATCATTCTTCAAATTGAATGGATCGCTAAGTCATGTTCTTCACGACAAATCATGACATTTTTTCCATCTGATTCCATAAGGAAACAATAAATAACGTTTTTTTTCCAAAATGTCAAATTAAAATAGCTTCCAATTACGCTTGAAACATTAAATAGTGTAATGAATTTATTTGACTGACGTATATTTTTTGTTCAGTTCGTTGGAACACTCTTATTTGGCTCGTGTTTTAAACTTCATCCTCCTGATAATTAGCTTCCATTTTACGCTCATTAAATAATTTTTGTCTATTACATGATTACAGTTTTATTTGTGGTCCAAGCAGCAAGAAAAGCACATCATTCATTAGTTTATAATTTATGGCAGCGCCCCACTTCCAAATTCCCATTTAAAAAAATATATCGTTTCTCCAGGATAAATTTTCCTTTATAAGAGCGAAGAACAACTTTACCATTGTAATATTTCTTCTAAACGTCCATAACATTTGAGTTTTTACATTCTGTGGGACTAAAAAGCACAAGAGAAAGAAAGCATTAAAAAGAAAAAAAGATGGAAAATTCTTCTGTGACAATCACAGCGCCTTTGAAAACAAATCTTGCAAAGCAGTCTTGTGGAAATTACAAATCTTGGTGGTTGATTTTACGACCAAACGTTGGCACTTCTGAAAATTCACAGGAGAGTGAAGTTTTAATATTCTTTAAAAAGAACAATATATAAAGAAGTACTCTATTAAGATGAATTCAAAGTAAGTAAAATTGTATGTGCTGCCTCGTATGTTGCCTTCACATGAGGTTGAAGAGAAAACACAGCGCAAGCAGGAAATTAAAAGTATAACTTTTGAAGAACAACTATTTTCTGATGTTGGTAAATGCATTAAAAGAAGATTTCGAGTGGAAAGAATAAATAAGCTTGTATAAATAGGTTTCTAGGTATGTTTTTTTTTGGGGAAATGGTGAAGGATGATTGAGGAGAATACCTAAATTATATTATATTTATCTCGTATCATTCCGATTTCGAACTGGACGAAAAAACAAATGAAATCTATTTTATATTCATAATTCAGTATCACACTTCAAAGGTTATTTCAGTTTTAGTGCAGAGTTAAATTCTCCATGTGGTACATTTTTCATTTTTATGCACAAAGCTACAACGTGTTTCTTGCGTCATCCTATTTTGCTCAATGAAATTCTTGGCTTAAACTTCTGCCAAATGAATCGTAATAAAGATCTGCATGTGCAAAATAATTAAATATTCTCGTATGTTCGTTACACTTGCGTCAAACGCACTTGATCTGGCAACAGTTCTACTCGTGTTGACGGATTGTATTTACGAATTATTTTTAATTGTTTTGATGACGGAACATTTTGAAGCTGTACTTATAAGGAAATGGAGTGGCAATGATGAATATTTAATGAAGCTTTCGTCTTTCTTCAGCTTTGTTGAGATTTAATGAGATTAATTCATTTATCACAATAACTTATCATGCTTTTAATACGTTTTCCTTTAATCGTAATGTGAATAACGTTGAAATGAATTTTAGTTTCAACTCGGTAGCCGCACTAGCTTAAATTCAACATAGTTTGTATCTCCTAATTGCATAGCTACGCAAATTACGTACAATCATCTACCAGACATCAACCAACTTCCCGTTTGTACCATATTGATTTTCAATCATACTTACTCAACCGAAAATGTCGTTTTTTAAACCCCAATTCAAATGCAATTACTTCCAAGTGGCCAAGCTTATCTTCTGGTTCGATGAGATGTCATCTATTTTTGCTTTATAAAGAACAAAGAATCAGACAACACATCAAAAAAGCAAAAGACTCGAAATAACAAAATACGCGAACATTTATTGCGTGGTTCAGATACATTTTATTTCAAATTTATTGTTCTTCTATGAACAAAGAACCTCATTCTCTGAGAATTGAGGAAATTTTGTATTGTAGGTGCTATTGGATTATGAACAATTTTTTTTTTATGGACGAATTCGAAGAAATAGTATCAAACTCATATTTGAAGTTCTAATATATAAGCACAAAGTTCAGAGCTGATAATTTTTTCTTTTGATTTAGTCTTCTGTTCATTTTTAATAAGCTCAAAAAGTTTATCACTTTTTTATTGCTTTTTATGAAACATCCGTAATTCTTTAGGATTTAGTTTTGAGATTGTTTTTGTTTTCCGCGTTTCGTTCAACAAACAAATGAAAATTAAAACCTTTTAATTAAAATTCAGACTAGCTTTCATCTTTGAAATAAAATGTGAAGCACACAAAAAATGGAATTTCATTTCTTCGTTGTGTAATGATAAACTTCTTTGAGGTATAAACTAAAAGCTTTGAGATACAAACTTGCCTGGTATCACATTATCACCGGTATATCAAATAGCTTTGGATACTCTACACCGAAATATATTCAAAGTTCTTCTTTGGGGAGCTACAAAGCACACCCTTAAATACAGGCAAATAGGGCGAGTACGTCCCTGAAGAAACGTAAGTCTTGACACGATAAGTGTATTGGGAGTTTAAAATATTGACGTCAGGTATAATGTAATAATTATGGTTCATTTATTTTTGCTTCATTGCGGCGAGAATTATTTCATCCTGAAATACATTTCCATCGATCTTAACAAAAAAAAATGCGTCGCGTCGTTCTTCCATACCGTATCGCGATTTTGTGCTCGAATCTGAAACATCTACCGGCAAACTTGACTAGACATTACTCTTTCCTGAAGTTTTGAAGCTCAAAAAAAAATTTATCAAAGCAATAAAATGATATAATCCCGGATAGGTCCTCCAAATCAATTATTATTATTAATCATTCGAGTGGGGAAGTATGATGTCTTGGACTTTTCTGTAGCTTGTGTCCAGTACTAAAGTATATCATGAACAAAAATCAAGTATTTTCCACGAATACGGCATCGTTGTAGTGAAACCATGCACAAATTTATTATTCTCTACGAATCGCCTGACTTTTCTTCTGTTTTACCAGGTACCTCATTCATTTACTGGGATCGAATGCAGACTTGTATTTATTAGTGAAGGCCCCATCAAAATGCATTTCATAGTTTCCAAGTTTACCGCACGCAAAGAAATAGCTGTGTACAATCGAATGCGTCAAAGAAATATTTTATAAAGGGATAGCTTTCTCCGAGAAACGACCACAAAAATATTAAGCTTAAGAGATTTATATTGAATTTTACAGAGATAGCTGTCAAAGTTATAACAAAAGATTGATATTTTTCTGTTTTCTATATTTATTACTTTGAATGATTCGTAAAGTAACGTTCTGTTTCTTGAATATCTTCATATTCATTCTTCATTCATTTTATTTGGTTGTTTGTAAGAAGCCAATGTTTAGCGAATTTTCTACGCACTGAATATGTTGCAATTCTGTGCAAATCCACAAGTCTTACAGATCCATAAGCCCATAAGAAACTGATAAAAACGCATATACTTTTGTTGATTAATGTCAATTTGTTCATAAGGATGACAAGTTCACTGCGATTTTATTCAAAATTTACAGATTTACGAATTTATTTTACAAAGAAGTATTGCAACATAAATTTCACTCCATTTTTTGTGTGAATAATGATCCTTGCTGCGTAGAAACAGCTGTAACGAGCGTTTTATAATTTGGGATATCAAAAAAAATTTGCAGTCATTGAGGACTGCCGACGGAAGTGGAAACTCAAGATTCGGAAATAACAGTTTGATTGGAATAGGCTTAATAAATAAGAAATAAACTGGGCCTATTTTGTCGAGAAAATAACATAACTTCCAATCAACCATTTTTTTTTTCATTTCAGTTACCATAAGCCAATTTTATTTCTTCTTGTCGGCAAATGACGACCTTCTTGTCTTATTACTTACTTCAATTAAAACTTTTTGACTTTTTGCCAAGATGATATTCTCTTTAGTACAGTCATTTGATGGTTTTACCTAGAAAGATTACCGAGATTTTTGAAAATTGATAATTTCATATAGATTTCGATGTGCTCTTTCCCAATTTCAACTTTGCCACCTCGTATCTTTGCCGCTCGCGCCACCATATTGGAGAAATGGCGCCTAAAAGCAGTTTTTTGACAATATCTCCTTTCTGATCATTTTACGACATAACTATTTGCATACAAAATGAAACTAGAGAAAATTTCCTACAATTGTAGTTGGTTGCGTAGATCGCAGTTGTGGATGAGAAGTCGTGGCATAGCTTCCTCTACGCTAAGTTGCAGCGATCAACTCCTCATTATTATATCGTTTTTAACATCGTGAACCACTATCGATCTCAGTCTCACCAAAAATTTAACCCTGTTGTTCTTTCTTTCAATACTTGACTTACGAAAAGTCTCCAATCTTGTTTCTTTCACTTCAGTCACTTCACTTTTATGCAATGGATTAGCACAAGTAAAACAATTTACTTCATTAGAAGCCATGGCTCTATAAATGCAAACGACACTGTGAAGGGAAAGAAGGATGCCCGATACAAAGGCGATGCATTCCTTCATAACTGCAAAGGAAGGGCCATAGTAAACTAGTTTTTCAACGCATAATACAATATTTATTGTTAGTATAGTTTTTCGATTCAAGTTAATTTCATAATTCACAAATTTCAGTTAAAATTAAATATCACGGGCTGGCGTAGAGGTATGATTGTTTACGCCGCTCGTACGCCGAAGCTATTGATTCTACGAAAAAAAAGGACATAACATAAATTGTAGGAAATTTTTTCTAGTTTTATTTTGTATATAAATGCTTCCATCGTGAAATGGGTCGGAAAGGAAATATTGTCAAAAAACTTTTAGGTGACATTTTTTCAATATAGCGGCGGGTGACAAAGTTAAACTTTGAAAAGAGCACATAAAAATCTATAAAATTACTCATTTTGTAAGCTTCCGATAAACTTTCCAGGTAGCCTCTCTTTTTAAAACTAAATGACTGTACTATCTTTAAATAAAGTAATCCTCTAATACTTCTGTGACCAATAAGCCAGTTGTACACAATTTATTTTGTATTATTATAGTTACTAATACAATAGCTATCAGAATTTGTCAAAAATGAAAACTCGGATTATACGCCTATTGCGTTTCCTCAGTGACTCTATCGGTTAAATTTCATATCTATGAGGTGTACCGTCAAAAACGTCATTTTTGGATGTCATATATTTCATAATCATGAGTATATAAATCATCCACTCAGAGGTTGTTTTGTATACTAAAGCAAACAGGCCCGAACTACATTTTCGTAGGTTTCCGGGAAGAGATTTTCGAGCGAGACGAAGAGAAATGTGGGCAACAACAGTTAAACGAGTGTAATTTTATGCAATCACTCATAAAAATATATTAGATATCATTCAATTTTTAGTATCAACCATCTTCAAGAATAGTTGAACATTATAATTATTGTATCTTCTTAACTTGAGCAATTCAATAAATTTTCTCAAAGGAATTAATTTTTTGTGGGATTAAATTATTTATAGTACATCCTTTCTATTTCTCCCTTTGGGATATACTAGACTTATTCCAGACAAGAGGCTGATCTGTTTTTGAAATAGTACACTCTTCATTAATATAAACGCGTACTGAGACAACGTGTTTGCAACCTTGTTTGGATAAACCAATTAAACACGAACAATTTGATTGTAAAATAGAGTGATCACTTCGTAGCTAGTATAAAAACAAGGATTTGTCAATATCATGTAGAGAAATGTTGGTACTTACTTCAATTTTTACGTTATAACCTGGGTTATTTACTTTAGGCTAAAATTGATTAAACTGACTGGATGAGTGAATTTGAGTGAGTAAAAAATCTGACGTGAACATCACGTGACTTACTTGGATATATATATATATATATATATATATATATATATATATATATATATATATATATATATATATATATATATATATATATATATATATATCATTGGATATTGGATATTCCACAGTTAATCGTTCTGGATTTACCCAAGAGATTCTAAGAATCTGTCAAGTAAAATGCGCTTCCAGCCAAGTCGGTTGCTATGGAAACAGTAGGCCAATATTCTTATACTACAACATTCCTTAATACTGATTTCCAAAATTCTACGACTACCAACAGATCTGAATTTATGCGCAAAATTAAAAAATAAATTCCTACTGAAATGCACTTCCGGTTCAGTCTATTGTTATGAAAATAGTAGGCAATCATCCAGATGCTACAGCAGACTGAAATACCAAATTTTAATATTCTACACCTGATTGTTTCGAATTTATGCGAAAAATTCCAAAAGACTGTCAAGTAAAGTGCACTTCCGGCTTGGTGGATCTCAATAAAAATAGAATATGAGTATCTGGACGGTACAATCGTTCTGAATACTGAGTTCTAATAATCTACGTTCAATCGTTTTGGATTTATGCGGAAAATTCAAAAAATGTTTCGAACAAAGTGCTCTTCCGTTTTAGTCGATAGCAATCATAATGCAAGGTGTACAACTAGATATTATGAAAGTACCTAATACAAAATTTATATATTCTATGACTGATTGTTTAGAATTTATGCGGAAAATTCAAAAAGTCCATCATATAAAGTGCACTTTCGGCTCAGCCGGTTGTTACAAAAATAGAAGATGACCATTTAGATGCTACAGCAATTTCAAATGCCAAATTCCAATATCCTATGGCTGATCATTCTGAATTTATGCGGAAAATTAAAAAAAAGTTTGAAGTAAAGTGCACTTCCGGTTTAGCCGATCGCAATCATATTGCAAGATGTATAATAAGATGTTATAAGAGTTCTTTATACGTAATTTCAATATGCTACGGCGGATCATTTTATATTTATGCGAAAAATTTTTAAAAAAGTTTCAAGTAAAGTGCACTTCTGGCCTGGCCGATTCTTACAGAAGTAGCAGATAACCATTCTGATACAACATCAAGTTCAAATACTGGATTTCAACATCCTGCGATTGATCATTCCGGATTTATTAGAGAAATTCAAAAAGAGTTTCAAATAAAGTACACTTCCGGTACAGACAATTGGAACCATAATGCGAGGTACACAACTAGACCCTATACCAGTCTTAAATACAAAATTTCAACATTATATGTTCAACCAGTTCTGAGATTTGCGAGTTACGCACGCACGCACGTACGAACGCACGAACATATGTACCGACATCAAGCCAAAAATACTCAAAATGGATATTTCCATCAAAATCTCGATAGGTTAATTTTGTCGGTTTCACAATACTTACTTGTTACTTTGTACAAGTAAGTAAAAAGTATTGGGAATTCAGCAAATTTTTATGATTTCATTTATTTCCTACTTTACAGTCTCGGTTGTACCTCAGCCATCTTCAGAAGTGAATTTATTTTAGTTTGGGAAATAATTCTGCCAATTATTCCGCGATTTTTCTCGCCCAACATATCTTTGACCTATTTATTCTACATGATTACTTCGAAAAATCTTCAACTCTGTCATGAACATAATTGGGGGATAAAAATTGTACTAAGATTCTATCTATTCGTGAATAGTGATTTATTACGAAAATAGTTACCAAATTATATAGTCTGAAAGCCACAAGAAATTACACAAGCCATCAATATAAAAAGGTTATTTTGATTTCAAAGCACATTGAAATATACCAGAACATGGACAGGAGACATCACACCTGGTAGTTGTGATTTTTGAATACCATGCGGCGCTTTCGTCGAAATTTGGAAATACGCAACAGGCCTATAACAGTTCAAATAAGAACTTTGCTATGTTTTTTCATGGCATACTCTTCTTCATTAGCATGTCGGTGACGAGAACTAATAAGATTGAACACATCCACAAATTTTCCGTTCAAAAGTGTCTTTTAACTGATTGAAATGTATCACAAATTCTCTGCTTCTAAATATAATACACCAAACTATTGTTAAAATTCACGTACATAAAACACATTTTGATGAAATCAGCGAGAAAATTGAACTGTCAACACATTGACATTACGCAGAGTTACTGTCTGAAAAATAAGAATAAAAGATACAGCCTCGCTGATCAACGTACGCGCCAGTAGCATGTCGGTATTGCGAACATATAAGATGTTACCCCACGGATCTCTATATAACACTGGATTGGGTTTAGGCCGTATTCTGGCATCTGAAAGCGGCCCCGGTTGAACGGCGACCTTGACAGTAAAACTGAGGTTTTGTGACACGATTCAGCGGCAAATTCAAAATACTTAAAGGAGATACTCGATGAGATTCGAAGCATAATACAAGTTAGATGATGAAATTATTCTCAATATACGTCAATATGCACATATTAATAATCAATAATAGCTAAAAGTATTTAAAAATTGTTATAATAGTTAAAATATTTGAAAATATTCATTAATAGCTCAAAATATTTGTTAACTTTTTAGTATCAGTATTTAAACTATTTTTTAAACATTTTAGCTCTGAATTATCAAATTCATTGAATAGTTTTATGATTTTTGTTATTAATCTAAACAATAAATAAATCGTATTGAGCATTGTGTGACTATTTGAAAATTTTTTTTTTTTGTTTTGCAGTTAACGCTATAGTTTTTGTATAGTTCGTTGAAAATATTCGGAACAACATCATTTTCCAGAATCGTGTATCTTTTCTATTTCTAAGTTTGGCAAATCCATTTGTTCGAGCCATTTTTAGAACGATTGTTCATCGGATGGAAATCTTGAAAATATTCACATCATAGCATAGCAATAAAAATAAGTAATGTTTACTTATTTCAGTCATAACGACAGTTATTATATATATATTATTATTATTATTATTACATATTAAATTTCTCGATGAATCGGGTTTCTTTCGGCAAAACATGCACTCGATCATCATGTTTGATAAATAAAATACGTAAAATATCGTCAAACCAAACAGCCAAATTTTAAATATCGCGGCCCAACGCGGTATTGATCTGTCACAAAATCTCAGTTTTTGCCAAGATGGCGACGCTCAATTGGGGACGCATCTCAGCGGCCTAAATCCAATCCAGTGTTATTATAGAGATCAGTGTGTTACCCAGTCAAAAATTGCCTAACGTGCCTAAAGAAGTTTTCACTTCAAATTTTTTTTTGTGATATTAGTGCATTGTATCCAAACTTGGACGAAAGATTTAATCTTTTATTAATAAATGCAAAATTGTAATTGATTGTGGATCACAATATTTCATAAATGTCTTATTCAATTGTTTTAGTACGCACTTGAACTATATATAAAATATAAATAATCATTTCATGAACTCAGAAGTCATTTTTGACGTAAGGAAACCAAACTACAATAGTACAACATGTGATAAAAGAATCCGTCAATAAGAAAGTGTACCATGTTTTTTATTTTCTTAAAAAAAAGTTCATCAAATACTTTGTACATTTTATTTGATAAAATTATCATATGATGGAGTCTGTTAATAATTCTTGATTATCTACTTACAGGCGTTGCTGTCAAATCATGTAAGTAATATTTACAACCCTGTGACGTTTCCATAAGATAGAAGAGAACCACAGCGTATTTTTCAGTAATAAGGTATAGCAGTGTGCTGTGAGTAGAATACATAACAATAGCAAAAATTTCACCCACCTAACCTTGTATCATAGTTATAATAATAACTTCTAATAATTAACAATTTCAGTCTGAATAAACTTTAACAATCTTGTAGGATAATACCAACAAGTAGTTGGTGAATATTAAAATTTATATGTCGAGTTAAGAAACGCTATATGTTTTATAATTCATGGCCACAAAGAACGCCAAGATTTTGTATTAGTATTCAGCTGCAAAGTTTTCAGACTAATTAATGAGCTGGGCATTTATTAAATTTTAATTAAACAAGCCTGGGTTGAATTAGGTTGAAAAATGTCGAGCTATTCAGATGAGTCACCATCGTCTGTGAAAACACAGTTATGTTCCGTTTTAACATATACCATAGACATATCTGCTAATCATACCCAACAGTAAAAATATGCTGGATCTCACAAAATTTGCTAGAATTGTTTCTCTTCCTCTGACATCTATTCGCTCCCTTCTGTTTTTAGATATGTGTGCATATTGTTCCATCAAAATTGAAAAAAGATATCCGTTCCTCAAATCAATCAACATCATCGTTCAGTGAGTGCCCACCAAACAAAATTCAGTTTCACCAGAATTACTTAGCATTTTACAATTCAACTGGAATTTACGATTTCACATTGAGATAATTCAGTAACCATACGAGCAAACTGCAGTCAAGCAAGCAATTTATTTTCATAGAGTGTTTGGTCCAGATCGTATAAGCGCTTGGCGAAAAGCATTATTTATGCGATTGTGTAGCAGAATTGGAGATCGAGTACGTGATACAATTTCGTTTGGCACGTGTGAAAATTTGTTATTTATTTATGAAATGTAAAAAGAAGAACGGTACTGTGATCGTACACTTTGAAACAGATAGTAGATACTGCACCGGAATACTTATAAGGAAGAGAAACTAGCATACCTTAATGACTTTATCGTAAGAGGAATACGTTACGTTTAAATATTGATTTTGTGATTATTGTTTTTCTAGTACCAAAGAAAAAATGTGAATATGAATATTGCATTTATGATTCTATATTGAATAATTTGTACATAAAATTGAGATAATCTTTGTAGAATTACGAATGCAACACTTTTTTTAGAAGTTTCACGTTTTCTGCTATGATCGCTTCAAAGTCTGAACAGAAAGGGAAATGCGTTGCTTTTCTCTTATAAATTATTCTGTATACAAGGTATTTGAAAAGAGATAATGAATATTTCAGTGGCTGGTATGGACTACACCAAGTGGGAAACTTCAAAGAACATGTGTCCAATCCAGGACCACATTATATAAGGGTGTGTGAAAATACAGCTGTTGGAAGTTGATTCACATCTAAAGTCCTGACCATACAAATTACCTAAACTTTCTAATTAGCACCACCTTTTCACCTATTAGTCTTGGAACAAACATCAAACCTAATGTGTACCAGTATCAACCTTGAACTACTTGAAATAGCCCTCTCCAACAAACATCATATATGCAGTTTGGAACTAGCTGAATATGAGAAAGAAAATATGAATCCAAACATAGACAAGCAACTCTGCCACTAAATCCTAGAAGAACATTCTAACTTCCATATCATATACACTGATGCAGCTAAGTTTAACGACAAAATAGGAGCAGCTTTCATAATATCAAAAAGTGCTGAGGAGTTGGTCTCCGCAGCATATATACAGCAGAAATATTCGCCATCATGAAAACATTGGAAAATATAGTGGAAACTTCCCTATAGATACCTTATATAATATGCTCCGATTCGCTAAGCTTCCTACAAACCATCCGAAATCCTTATACAAATATGAACAAAATCATCCAACAAGAATTCCAAATAGTAGCAAACCAACACAATAATAAAAATAGTTTTCCTACGGATTCCATCTTACATTGGAATAAAAGAGATAAGGAAGCAGATGCAGCAACTAGAGAAGTTACAATCACTAAAAAAATAACAATCTCAAATTGTGACTATAAAAATTATTTGAAAGAACAAATACAATTCGACTGGAAAATGGAATGGAGAAACACACATAATGATTGATGAGGTTACAAAGCCCTGATTCACAGTAGGAACCAGAAAAGACCATCCTAACAAAATTAAGAATAGAACATACAAAATTGAGTCACAGTCACATTATTAGTGAAGAAGAACAAAACTAATGTACAAGTTGTAATACAAAAACCGTTAATAGAAGAATGCGTTCAATACAGAAACGTGAGAGCCATGCACCGAATTCCAAAAAATATTAAGGAAGCCGTTGCAAACAACAAAAATACTGCTCAAAAACTGCTAAGCTACCTATAGTCCAGGAGCCAATCGCAGCCTTACGGCCAAATTATATATGAATCGATCAAGTATTTAGTGGTCAATAGGATGCCAGACTTTATAAATGCAGAGTCCTGTCCTGAGTGTCGAAAAATAGACTGATTCTGGTCAAATTTTTTGACGCAACTTTCCTAATAGATTGAAACGATTGAAACTAGTATTAATCGACAGCAAAGGTCGAGTACTTTAAGAAAAACCAAGGTGCCACCCTCTGACCTGTCCAGGAGGGCGGCATTTCGTTTTAAACTTCTCTGATCGAGCTTACGATAATTATTTTGTTTAAATTGAAGTCCGAACCTTTCTGACCACGAAAGAACCAAGATATCGCCTCTCTACCTGTTTGGAAGGCGGCAGCCACTCTTAAAATAATTCGGTTTTCAGGTCCCAATTTCATCGAATGTACTATCATTTTTTCTAATTGTAGCTTGAGCCTTCCAGAACACGAGAATACCAAAGTGCTGCCTCTCATCTTGTCCGGGAGGGCACTCTTGGAATCTATCTGATTTTTAGTTCCCAATTTCAAACGCAGCTGTACTTATCTCATCGAATGTACGATTATTCTCTATAAATTGTAGTTCGGGCTTTCCTGAACACGAAAAAACCGAAATACTGCCTCTTGCCCTGTCTGGGAGGACGACGTGTACGCACTTGACTTCCCTCATTGAACTTACGTTTTTTTTTTTTCAATTTGAATACGGAAAACCCGGGGTACATTCGATGACAGAAGTACAGCTGTGCTCGAAATTGAGACCTAAAAATCGGATGGACTTTAAGAGAGGTTGTCGCCCTCCCTCACACAAGGTAGGAAGAAGCATTTCGGATTTCCTGTGTTCAGGAAGGCTCAAGCTATAATTAGAAAAAATAATCATACATTCGATTAGAGAAGTACAGCTGCGCTCGAAATTGGGACCTAAATGAGGCTGCTGCCCTTCCGAATAGGTAGAGGCAGTACCTTGGTTTTGTCGTAGTCAGGAATGTTCGAGCTTGAATTTTTTTTTAAATTAACCATCGTAAGCTCGATCTGGGAGGTTGAATACGAAAATGGGTTACACTTCCGCCCTCCTGGACAGGACAGGAGGTGGCACCCTGGTTTTTTCTCAAGGTACTTGACCTTCGCTGTCGATTGTTACTAGTTTCAATCGTAAGTTCTATCAGGGAAGCTGCGTCAAAAAACTTTACCAGAATAGCGATTCATATAAAATTTGGCCATAAGTCCAATCAGGCGGCTGACTCCCTGTCTATAAAGGAATATCAATATTTATTGTAAAATATAATATATTAATAATTATAATCACTTAATGTAAGTGATGTATTCTTGGGATTTCAGTGAATTTAATTTAATTTCTTTTCTGCTTTTCTGAAAGCATTTTACTTGGTAACAGTCTGAAGTCATAGACAGTTTTTATTTTCTACCACCAGATAGCACTTCAATCACTTCTCATGGCGAATTGAAATTCAACTAATAGATATACAGTTCATAATATTCAAATGAGACACACATGACATTCGATGTCTCAATTGCTTGACACTTCAAAAAGCTCTTAGGATATTTTCAGTGTAATGTTCAATGATTCGTCAATTTCGTGCACTTGGCGATCATTTTGGGTTCTGATATTGATATCCACCAACTCAAAATTCAGCCAAAAAAGCAGAGTATGAATTGGAAACTTCTGGGTCAAGTTCATTGGAATGTCGAACCAAATGTCAAAAACAAAAATAATGAATTGAAAATTGATATTGAGACTACAATTATAATTGTAGATAATCGTGATAAATTGTTTTTCTATGATAAATATTACAATGAAAAGACAATAACGTTCATTGAATTCATTATGATTTTTAATTGGTAATATTTAGTTGAAATAATAATTATTACATTCAACTGGACTGTCATATAGGATAGTATTTTATATTGTACTAGTGTGACCTGAAGGGCGAGGGCCTATTTTTTTTACTCCTCTTTAAACCCTGATTACCATTTCACAAAATTTTCACTGTGCCTCCCAAACACCCTGCATATTTAATATTTGTATAGTTCAGTTAATGCAAGAGCAGCATCGGTTTATGTACATTAAACTTTTCATATAAATTCCCCCATTTTTTTTCAACTTTTTCGAGCTGAAAATATGAGACCGCAAACAGAAAACAATTTATTTGCATATTTGCTGCACAGTTTTCAGGGCATTATTCGTTTCGCAATTCTATTCATCTTCTACCACTCCAGTGCAGTACTCATGGGCGTATGAAAGGGGGTAAATGAGACTAAATTATGCCTAGCCACATTTCAATTCCTGGCGTATATATTTCACACTTCCGGACTAAAGTTGGACAAAACTTTCATAAATCGCAACGTGAGCAGAATTTTAAATCGCTTTGCAATTGTTTGATTATGTGTGAGGGTGGAACATGAATATATGGAAATGTATGATATGATATTTGCACACGACAGAATGGAAATTTTAATGTCTATAAAAGTTTTTAACATAAACATTAGCGTCTGCTTTATCAAACAAACAGAAGCTCGCAGGACTTTGGGACCTTATAATGAGATATCTATAGTCACAAATAAATTGGTTGCAAAAGTATTTTATTGAACAACTTTTTATCTCATAGATCATCCAGACTCTGTAGAAATGGAAGAGTTGACACAATACGGAAGAATATTCATAAGTCAGAACAAAAATTTCATGGGTAGCTGTACATGTCACATTATCCTCTCGCAGATACCAAGAAAGTCATAATATCGTTTAAATCCGGCCCGTATGTTACCTTCAATCACAAATAAATATTTCAAATATGAGCGCTTGAAAAAGTTCCTTTATTTTTCAAACATTTGTTCCGTTCTCTCGTCTTGAAAGAATGTGTTATAAATACATAATATCCGAGTTCTTATTTGTTTTATTTTCAAAAGTATATAACACAGGGAAAGTTTTAGTTTATATCTTGCGTCCAGAGGAAGAAATATTCGATTAAAAGATTTTTTATTTCGGTGTTACAATGACAGACGAAGATGGGTTCAAAAATTTACTGAATTACAATAGGAACAATAGTAATTTATGCAAAAGAGTGTAAAGTTAAGCATTATGACATGAGGCTATGTATTTGGTGACGAGTGAGCCCAAAGCACAAATTGACATTCATATTCGACAAACATCCGAACTAATGGATCAGTGAGTGTGGCTAAAGATATAAATTCACATGAATTCAACTGCTACGTATTTAAATGGTTACAAAACCACTACATGAAAAAGACTTACTTTACCCACGGTGAAAGAGAATATAAATTTTTAGTTTTGAATATGATTCGTTTGGAAATCAATTTTCTCCATCCTATGTTTCCCGTATAGCCCAGACAAAATAGATGAAAAAAGGTGCTGAGTTTGCATTATACGCAACGAGCTAAATTTTTGTACAGGTCTTCACCACGTAATTACAAATGCTATGTCAAAAGTCCCTATCGATTCCGTTTGTGCGTTGTTTTTTATCCGAAGTCAAAGATCACAAATTCTCACTTTTTGCGTATAGCTCAGAAATAGTAAGAGCTATACAAAAATTCTTGGAGAAAAAATTATAGAACATAAAATTTTCTACAAAAAGTTTTGGATAGTTTTTTCTTTACGAAGCACCGTTCTCGAGTTACCGCGATTTCAAACCTAGAAGATACGAATATGCATTCATATTTATGTGGCCATTATGCATCATTTGAAAAAAAAAATATTGGAACATAGGTTCTTGTGATTCATGCTCTCAAATACTATACGAGACAACGCCCGTCTCGAATTCCATTAGTCGGTTGGCCTCGAGTAAAATCAACAGTCCAGTCAGATTTAAACGGTTTTTTATAGTAAATAGACGTGTTTGTAGATGGTATTTTCATTTTAAAATGTGCCGTTATAGAATTTTATAAAAATGTCAGAAGTTTGCTTCATTTGCAGTAAATCTTTGAAGGTGAAATAAGAGAATGCAGTTATCTTGTCTCCCTCTAACATCTGCTTCTGCTTATCAACACTTGTTTCGTGTGTTCTACCAAGTGCAAATGTGGTTGGACAATGAACTGAGTCCTGAAGACTGGGATTCTTAATTGATGAATAATAGTTTGGAGACAATCTAGACTTTACTTCCACCTGCTCCACAGAAACTGCTGAATGTAATTTTATGTAATTGCAATAAAGGCTGCAGGAACAATTATTGTGTTGAGCAGAAAATTGAGATTGTTTTGTTCACTAGTCCGTGCCAATCGTTAAGACCACTTTTGCACTAATGCTGAATCAATCGAAATCGATGGAGATCTAACTGATATGTTTCTCTTCTTGGAGCAGTCAACACAAATTGGGCAAGAAGAGGAAGAAGAGAGCGAAGAGGAAGAAACGAGTTTTCATGTAAAATTTGATGATGAATAATGCAATTTTCTTGTTGCTACAATTTTCATTACCTATATTAATAAAATATTGCCCCATTAAATTTCCTTGATCGAAATATATCGAGGAGTATTCTTGCTGAACCGAGTATACTTTAGAGGGGGTGTGGAAATGTGTGCATACCTACGGTTGGAAATCGCGATAGCTCGAAAATGGTGTTTCATTGGGAGGAAAGTATTGATATATTTTTTGTAGAGAATTCTACGATCTACAAACTTTCTCGCGTTCATTTTTCCAGTAGCTCTAGTCGTTTCAGAGATATACGCAAAAAATGAAGATTTGTGACCTTTGACATCGGATAAAAAACAACGTACAAGCCGAATTGATAGGGACTTTGGACAAAGCATTTATAATGACGTATTCAAGACTTATACACCAGCTTGTTGGAAATTAACGCAATCTGGAATGTCTATTTTATCTGAACAAGTACGTCCTGATTTTATTCTGAGGATAACCACTCTCAAGGTCCTCAAAATTGTTATTGATGTGAAATTTATTTTGAATCGGTTTGTGTAGCGAAACTTGATGAGTGAAATTGGAATGTTGAATTCGGACGAAAGTAACGATCATATGGTATGAATTGACGTGAATTATAAACGGTGTCGTCTCATGTGAACATTGAATTATAAATAATCCCATTCTTGCTGTATTATTCACCATTTTTGGCTACGTCATTTTATAACATCTTTCATCCACAATCATTATAGTAATATGGCAATTCCTAACCTTTTGGAGGTTGGGAAGTATGTAATTTCCAGCTGCAATGACTAGCTCACGGGTCGGTGGCGATACTTCCATATCTTGGGTAGGCAATGTTTATGAAGGGTTGCCTAGCATCAGTCATAAATCTTTGTTGGAATAAAATAATCAGTGCTGTCAAAAATACCGATTATATAATCTAATGATCCAAATAAAACAATTAATATTGAAAAGAAGCGGATTTATTCTGCAATTCTGTGTAAATTTATGTCTTATTATTTCAAAATTTGTAAATTATGAACAAAATCGCTATGAACTCATATACGTAGCACTTCCGTTCGATTTGGGGCAAGTGAATAGCTCCATTTCACTGTTATAATCTGGTTATAACTTATTAATATCTGCACTTATCAAAATTTCAATGGATACACGATACATGTGTAGATAACTTGATTCATAAATCATAAATCCTACAAATGTCAAATTAATTAAATTTTTCAAGACATCCTTGTTTTCATAGACTACTACATCAATTTACTTTGTTGAATTATTTCTCGGAAAATTAGGGATGATTGTGAATAAAATAGTATAGTGAGGATTTCATATCAGCTTCAAGCTATATCTGATCCTCGAGGATCCGCCTCTCAGTCATATAATAAGCTCTCGGCTGTAATAAAATACTTCCCACCTCAGATATATTATTCTATTGGAGCGTGTGTTTTTACTCACTTGTACTAAGTACAAGAAAGTATTGTGAAACCGACAGAATTCACCTATCGAGATTCTGATGGAAATATCCGTTTTGAGCATCCCTGAATCCATTTTGACTATTTTTGGCTTGATGTCGGTACGTATGTTCGTGCGTGCGTGCGTAACTCGCAAATCTCAAAACTGGTTGAACGTATAATGTTGAAATTTTGTATTTAAGACTGGTACAGGGTCTAGCTGTGCACCTCGCATTATGGTTCCGATCGTCTATACCGGAAGTGCACTTTACTTGAAACTTTTTTTGAATTTGTCACATAAATCCAGAATGATCAATCGTAGGATGTTGAAATTCAGTATTTGAACTTGATGTTGTATCAGAATGGTTCCTGCTATTTTTGTATGAATCGGCCAGGCCAGAAGTGCACTTTACTTGAAACTTTTTCTTAAATTTTTTGCATAAATATAGAATGTTCCGTCATAGCATATTGAAATTTCGTATAAAGAACTTCTATAACATCTTATTGTATATCTTGTATTATAATTGCGATCGGCTAAGCCGGTAGTGCACTTTACTTGAAACTTTTTTTCAATTTTCCGCATAAATTCAGAATGATTAGCCATAGGATACTGGAATTTGGCATTTGAAATTTTTGTAGCATCTTAATGGTTATCTTCTATTTTTGTAACAATCGGCTGAGCCGGAAGTGCACTCTATATGATGGACTTTTTGAATTTTCTGCATAAATTCTAAACAATCAGTCGTAGAATATTTAAATTTTGTATTAGGCACTTTTATAATATCTAGTTGTACACCTTGCATTATGATTGCTATCGACTAAGCCGGAAGAGCACTTTATTCGAAACATTTTTTGAATTTTCCGCATAAATCCAAAACGATTGAACGTAGATTATTAGAATCCAATATTTAGGACGATTATACCGTTTAGATGCTCATATCCTATTTTTATCAAGATCCACTAAGCCGGAAGTGCACTTTACTTGACAGACTTTTGGAATTTTTCGCATAAATTCGAAACGATCAAGTGTAGAATATTGAAATTTGGTATTTCGATCTGCTGTAGCATCTGAATGATTGCCTACTATTTTCATAACAACAGACTGAACCGTAAGTACGCTTTAGTGGGAATTTATTTTTCAATTTTGCGCATAAATTCAGATCTCTTGGCAGATGGAGAATTTTGGAAATCAGTATTTAGGAATGTTGTAGTATAAGAATAATGACCTACTGTTTCCATAGCAACCGACTTGGCTGAGAGCGCATTTTACTTGACAGATTCTTAGAATCTCTCGGGTAAATCCAAAACGATTAACTGTGGAACGATGAGATTTTGTGTTTGATCATATATATCCAATGATATATATGATATAACACAAAATCACATCGTATTATATATATATATATATATATATATATATATATATATCCAATGATGTACAAGTAAGTCACGTGATGTTCACATCAGGTTTTTTATTATTTCTTGTTCTGAATAATCTTTTGAAAAATTCAAAAACTGATTCAATGGTTGTCATCTTTGGAGTCGATTATCAACTTATTCTTTTTATATTTGGGATGCACCTATTTTTCATTTTTGTATGTCAGTGAGTTATAGTTACGTTTAAAATCCTCTCACAGTTTTCAGAACACTCAGTTGAGATCGAGCTTCATGCTAAGCGAATGCAGCATCCATTTCGTAGAAAGCTTTTTTATAACCAATATGTCAAATATGATATGATCTCTTCGCTCGACGAAATTCTTGCTGCCTTTTCAATCTTGTGCACTTTTATTTAGCGGTTATAAAAAGTAGTCCATTGGTTTTATCAATAATTAGCAGGTGCAAGAACATCAGCATGAAATTATTTTGAAAATATCAGTTTTCTATTAATTCTGAATGTTAGAACAAATTCCCATATTTACCTGATGTTTTTGATTGATGGGAAACAATAAAACTGACAGCTTTTATTATGGAAATAAAGATTTATTTCTCTTATTACTTAAGTGCTCCTTCCCAATGAATCCATGTTTTGTTCTCGGGAACTAAATAAATTTTGCTCAGTAAAATAAGAGAAGCATATCTGCAGTTTGTTTGGTAAACAAGTATTTGAGTTCTTGTGTGTTTACCAACTTAGTATTGATTTATTATTATTTGCAATAGGAAGTTGCATCCAACATTTCAATAATCCTTTCTCACAATGAACTTCTGTGAACGCAAAAGAATAAATAACTATAGTAAATATATTGAGCATCATGATTCTTTGGCACACATTTGTTCAACTTCTAAAATGAGATCAACACAATCCTCAAGCCGACATTTAACCTGATATGTCTGTCAAAACAAACCTCAACTGTCTTCTTTACTTTCATTATTCTATTCATACAATAAGAGAACTAAGTGGTAAGAATAGCAATTTAAGTGGTACAGGTACCAGTTTCAATGGTATCCATAATAACCGGAAGTGGTTAAGTCGATGTGATGGTGAAATCTCACCACTTAAGAAGTAACCCGTACCACTTGCAGTTGTAAAACAAATAAGACATCAAGTGTCAACTTTTGAGGTTAGGAAATGTATTTTCATCTTTATAGTTTTTAAACTAATATTCTATACAAACGGTAGCCTACTTTTCCCCATTTGAGTTTTCCTTCTTAAGTTTTACCATTCAAGTGGTGAAACCTTACCACTTATACTTTCAACCTCTTGAGTGGTGAAATTCAGTTTTCTTAGTGTATAAACTCATTTTTTCCTCTCATTTAAAATTTTATTATTCTCTATCATCAATCCACTTAATTGCTATCTCTCAATTGCACTTTCAAATTCTCTTCTGGAAGTCTGCCACTCAGCAATTGCTCCATATGTCTCAACCAACACCACTATTGTCTTGAACATCATATTATAAAAGAGAGTTGTCTGCTTGCTCAATATTCACGCTACACATCTCGGATTCAGACTCATAATTTGTGCTAGATTAAGCTGTCTTCTGTAACTAGTGTTCTAAGTATCGAAATTATGTTTTGTTCATGCTTCCAACCACTGTAAAACCGACAAGTCTCCAGCGGTCCTCAACCTCTCATCGATTAGTTTCCAGTGTAACTAAAGCTAGAGGGATGAACAATGACAGTTGAAAAGCTGAAAATTGTGACTATTTCACCCTTACGAAGATAAATGCTCTTAGTTGACACCATAATCCTGGAAGAAGCTGTTCATGCTTTAGACTAGTTTTCCCGGACTTAGTTTCATTTTAGAGTATTTTCACGAAGTCTAAGGATGTTGGAAGATGCTCATGTATTCTTTGTAATATTATCTCTTGAAATGGCTTGCGAGAAAATGTGAGAAGCTTACTTCCACAGTCTTCATACAGTTCTAAGTAAGAATGGATTCAAATCCCTTGGAAGCTATCCTTTAGATTTATATTTTAGATTCCACACTGAAACGATTGAAATTTCAACTGTAATTCACTTGCTACTAAATAAATTATATTAATGTGTAATTTTTATGATGTATCATTCTGACAAGAAGTGCTTTCGTGCCTTGTGAGCTCAATACGAATACAATTTGGATTTACAGATTCAGATAAATCGACAAATATTTGTTCAAAATTCTCATAATAAGATATGAAGTGATCGCATTAGAAAATAATGGATTTCGGGAAGCTTCATCAAGTAGTTCACCACACTATTTACATTAAAAATAATCCACCAAACTTTAGCAATAGCATTTCAAGTTATTCACCTCTCATGAGGTTCACTCGCAAATTGCAAATAAATGCAGCAGTGCTTATTTGAACTACCAACGTAGAACATTTTTTGTATAGCTATGATTTATAACTGAAAATTTCATCATCTCATATCTCCAAAATTTGTTTGCAGAATGAGTTTCGAAGACAGAATAAAATAATGTCAAACCTTCTGATTGAACCCAACTTTGAGCCAATTGATGATGAAGATGACCTATTGGTTTATGTACACCTGCAAATAAGTGCTATAGATCATAACTTCGACAATTGGAATACATCAATGTGACATCTGTGGTGGAACCTCATAATGCCATCTTGTCTTGACCCTTCAATCCTTTCCATCTTGATCCAGATCTCATTTATGGAAAAATTTGATCCTTCTCAAGAGTCTATTACTGCATGTGTCTATCATCCGTTCGCCATTGTTGTTTAATGAGCCGAATCCGTACGATCCATTACCTGCTCCGTGTTGAGGTTGTCCGAGCCTACCTTCGCATTTGGATCTCCCATTAAAAGCAGAATATCTCCTGGCGAACGGTTGATTGGCATATGCAGTAATTATAATCTAGTCATCAGTGGCACACTTTTTCCCCACAAAACTATACATAAATATATCTGGATCTCGCCTGATCTTAAAACAAAAAATCAGGTAGATCACATAATTATTTTAAAAAAAGCTCCCTTCTATTCGTTAGAAACAGATGAGGCGCAGACATAGCCAGGAAACGTTTTGATGTCAATAGACTCCAAATTTCGTCGGTACTGACGAAATTTGAAGTACAACTAGACAAAGAAATAAAAGCAATAGAAGAAAGCAAACCATCAACCATGAAGAGAGATAGTCAAAAATGAAAAATGCATACTTAGAATCAGCAGAAGCCACTCTGAGGATAAGCAAGAATGAACGTAAGCCGTGGATCTCAGACAAAATTTGGGATGAAATAAAGGAGAGAAAACTTATAAAAAGCAAGATAAATGCGGCAAAAACAAATGAAGAAAAAATAGAATTAACGAACAAAGAGGTCAAACGATCCGCACGCAGAGATAAACGTAATAAAATAAACGACCTAGCTAATTCAGCCTAAATAACAAGAAAACTTGCGAACAAAAATATTACTCGTGAATACTCTGTGCGAGACACACAAGGTGAACTCCTCACGATCCAAGACGAGCAAATGCGTAGATGGCATGAATATTTTCAAAACATCTTACGTGAACCTGCTGACCTCACAGATGCAAACAACGCCATACGTCCAGATTCCTTCCAACCTCCGCAAAGATCGCAAAAATATATCTCAGACCCCCACATAAACTGGAAATCAAAAAAGCTCTAGAAACCTTGAAGAACCATAAAGCTGCAGGCACCGATGACTTATCTGCAGAGCTACTCAAAGCTAGCACAGAACCGGCTATAAACATGTTGCACTCCATCATCACTTCCATATGGAACACAGAAATTATACCTAACAAGTGGAAAGAAGAACTTTTAGTTAAACTCCCCAAAAAAGATGACTTAAGCTATTGCCAAAATTGGAGAGGCAATACTTTGCTCAACACGGCAAGCAAAGTCCTATCACAAATAATACTGACAAGACTATCTGTTATTGAACCAACATTGCGCTCCAACCGAGCAGGATTTAGACCACAAAAATCCTGCGTTGATCAGACACTACGCATAATTACAGAGCAATCGACTTTCAAAGAGCCTTTGACAGTTTCAACCATAAAGTTATATGGGAATCACTTGAAGATAGAGGAGTCCTGGGAAAACTTATCCAACTCATCTGTCAACTGTACAGCAACGCAACATGCAGGGTAATACATAAAGGACAGCAAAGTGCCTAAATAATTATTCATGTAGGCGTGAAACAGGGCTGTCTACTCTCACCTCTAATTCCTAACCTTGTCCTGGATGACGTAATGAAGAAAGTAGCAAAAGAAGAACAGGGCATTATATGGAACCTGAACTGTACACTAGAAGACCTCGACTACGCGGACGACATTATGCCTGCTCTCACATAATTACACTAACATGCAGCAACAAATAAACACTCTTGTAAGAACTCCTGCCAGTACTGGTTTGAAGATAAATGTAGCCAAAACAAAATCCATGAGGATAAACACCGCAAACACCAGTATTCTTAAAATCGAAGACCAAGACATTGAAGAAGTAATGGAGGCCCAAAGCGATGCAACTAATAGAATAAAAAAGGCTAGACATGCTTTCAGCACATATGGAATTCTCCATTTATATACCTACAAACAAAAATTAGAATTTCCAACACAAATGTAAAATCGGTTCTGCTATAGGCTTCCGAAACCTGGAAAGCAGCCAAAGAGATCACGCATAAACTTCAAGTCTTTGCGAACGGCTGCCTTCGTCGTATACTTAAAATCTTTTGGCCTAGCACAATTACAAATGAAGAACTGTGGAAGAGAACAAACCAAAAACCTACCGAAACCACGATTAAATAGCGTAAATTGAACTGGATTGGACACACTTTAAGACGTGAGAACAACAGCATAAGTAAACAAGCTTGGAATCCTCAAAGTAGTAGAGGCCGTGATCGCCCAAAATAACCTGGAAACGCACGATCCTGAAACAAGTCGCGGATTATGGTAAAAGCTGGAAGGAAATAAAGACAATCGTGCCGAACAGAATCCGATGGAAGAAGTTCGTAGAGGCCCTATGCTCCTCTTAGGAGTGAAAGGAACTAGTATACAAGAGTCTATTACAAATCCTAATCAGAAACATGTTCAGCTTTCATGGCAAATTTACTTTAATTATCAATTCAATGTCATTTAGTCCAGTCTACCCATTGGATGATACAGTTTTTTTTTGCGAGAATATCTTCGTTTTTCGCATGTATCTCATTTTCCAGCGATCGTAGAGCATTTGAGGTCGTGAATAAAAATGAAGTACACATTTTTGTCAACAAAAAAGACTGTATGACTCTTTTACGTATCTATAACCTTTAACGATATATCGCTCGTAAAAAATGCGACCTAATGTTTTTGATGGAAAGTATGGCTATAGTCCGTGAGACAGCGCATAAATTTTTCGTTGATTACCGCTCACTTGAAACATTGTGAGTGGCTTCATTGTGATGAGTCCGACAACTTTTTCATTTGGCAAAATTCTAGATTTGGGGGCGTTTACCCGCGAGGGCTAATTAATTGAAAGAATATTACCGTAATACTGATCTTTACACTAATCGAAAGATTTTTTGATAATAAAATGAAGGAAAAATATTGTCCGACATGAATATTGAGGCTACCGGTGAGTCTGACTTGTCATAAGTACCAACATACTTACCATTAGTGCCAACATACTTATGACAAGTGCGGCTTGTCGGATTCACCGGTAGCCTCAATATTCATGTCGGACAATATTTTTCCTTCATTTTATTATCAAAAAAATCTTTCGATTAGTGTAAAGATCAGTATTACGGTAATATTCTTTCAATTAATTAGCCCTCGCGGGTAAACACCCCCAAATCTAGAATTTTGCTAAATGGAAAAGTTGTCGGACTCATCACAATGAAGCCACTCACAAAGTTTCAAATGAGCGGTAATCAACAAAAAATTTAGGCGCTGTCTCACGGACTACTAATATATCGACGATATAAAATAATATTTCGAATATTTAACTTAGTTGCAAAGTTGTGACACATTTATATACCTATTTTGATAAGAATATCCGTTATGAGTATTCTCAAATCCATTTTAACAATTTTCGACTTGATGTCGGTACGTATATATGTATCTCGAAACTGGTTGAATGTATAATGTCGCAATTTTGTATTCAAGATTGGTCTAAGATCTAATTGTGCACTCGCACAATGGTTGCAAGCGTCCTTACCGCAAGTGCACTTTACCTAATTTTTTTTCTGAGTTTCTCACATAAATTCAAAATGGCTTGTCATGGGATGTTGAAATTCAGAATTTGAATTCGCTGTAGCATCTTGATAGTAATCTTTTATTTTTGTGTCGATCGATTGTGCCGGAAGTACACTTTACATAACAGCCTCTTTGAATTTTTGGTATATATTCAAAACAATAAGCCGCAGAATATAGAAATTTTATTTTGAGCACTTCTATATCATATTGTTAAACACCTCGCATTAGGATTGCGATCGGCTCAACCGAAAGTGCAGTCTACAAGACAGTTTTTCGAATTTTTCGCATTAATCCAGAACGATCATCTGTAGAATTTTGAAATTTTGTATTAGAAGCAATTGTAGCATTCAAATAATAACTTCGTCATTCTAGTCTTCAATTCTATTCCAGTGGTGGTGCGGAAAAGAATGCATGATTGCGCGTCTATGCACGTTGTACGCCCGGTATCTCATTTACTATTATAGACACGCAAATCATTCATACAATCTTTTTTGTAGAGAAAAATGTATATTTTATTTCTACTTATGGTTATAAATACTCTACGACTGTTGGAAAATGAGATATTTGCGAAAAACTAGTCAACAAGGGGTTCTTGATCTTTGGCCTTTGATATCTTCTAAAGCACGATCATTTGACAATATGATCTCAGCACACTCATTGTACATGCCAAAACAAAGATATTTTCGCAAAAAAATAACAGTACCAATTATTTGATAGATAAGACCTAAATAATTAGACTAAATGTCAATTAGTTGTGGTTCTACCACTGTTTCTCACATTCAAGAACATCTTTCATTGTTTCTAGCGAAAAACTCGAAAATACTGATTTGGAATCTGCGTGCCGTCCCTTACAAATTTTTATTGAAAATGCCTCGATTATTGCTTTATGTTGAAATGATAGCTAATGTCATTATGATGTTCTGTTCAATGTGAACTATTTTATGATATTGAAATAATTCTGCTCTAAGGTCCATTTCTCCAGCTTTATTCAGACTTCCTTGTAATTCTCTCTATCTTCCCTTTGTTCGATTTTCTTTTCTTTTCTTCGTATTATATGATCTACTTGTTATGTAAATAGATTCCTGGGTCTCAGACCTCTGTATCTTTTGAAAGAACTCGCATTCTTAGGTTGGTATTACAAAGGATAATTTACCGTAGAATGAATGTTACACACAGTATTAATTTGCGCTCTTTGGTATAAAAGAATGAAGCAGTATTATGTACTTTAAAAGAAAAATTGAGAAGAAACACTGGCGTTCATAGGTTCTTTCTGTTGTTTCAAGGAATATACAGTATAGTATCCTATTTCCTTTGAAAATCAGATAATTTGACTGGTGTCTCTCCATCTATTAAATGAGTCAGCATTCGTCCGTCAATATTTGTCATGGAGTTAATAAATCAGACTGTTTATATTTACATGTGCCTCTAGCTTTTATCAAGTCATTTGATTCAAAAAGTTTATTCAACTCAGTTTGAATGAGATAATATGCTATATGTATGGAAGACCATTTCAAAAACTATGCTTCATTCAGATAAAGTAGCTTCATTCTAAAAGTTCAAAAGAAATTCGTTTTTATCACAAAAAAAATATATCCCATATGCTCAAAGTTAAATTCTCATGTTAGCCAAAGGCCTTAGTGCTCACAGGTGCAGCTTGGCAAACATGACCAAGTTCATAGGTCAATATGAACATAAGGTTACACGACGTTAAGTCGGAGAAAACCTTGTTCAAACGATTTCTAAATCACTTCTCCGTTCGATAAAACCAAATGCCGTGTTGCAGTAAAGATTCATGAATTCGAGTTTAACACTTTTATGGATACTGACACACAACGGAATTTGAAATAGATGTCTGCCTAAAATTTTAATTGGTATTACATTGTCATATTTCGATTTACATTTTCGAATTAGATTTATTGTTGAAAACCAAGATTGATGTTTATTTGAACATTTAAGAGCCTCGTTTCTAAGGTATTCAATATTTACAAACAATTAATTCTGAAACCTTCGAGCTATGTGAGAATTACGATGAATTATCAAAAATCTCTCGTACCTACATTTACATTTAATTGATGTTCTAAAATGAGTTTCTCAAGTGCGATGAGAGTTTTACGTACAATAAGCTTTTAAACTTTGCATTTCACACCTCAAGATTGGCTGACCTTCTGCCCTTTCTATGTTCGCTTTGCTTCTCCAAGTCAGTAGCCCAAAGCCCTTTCTAACCTTTGTAGGGTTGTCAGTTCTCTACCGTCCTTTCACCTAATTTCTCGCTCAGGACCGTACTTACTTTGAATACAAATCGAACCTAATCATGAAATCAACTTGGAACATAGTTAAAACCATCCTAAGAAAGAAAAAGGCGTACAGACTGAAATTAAGTTTGAGAATAAAGAGTTGAAAAAGTATTTTTTATTGAAAACAGAATATTCTAGTCAATTTATTGAAGGTAAAAGAGATTGTATACAATTTAGGCAATACACTCATCACGTCATCTCCGCAAAGAAGATTTGCACGGACTTTATTCAAGATTCAACCTACAATCGTAGATATGCCACCTGCATCTCTAATTGAATTTGCCTACGTTAAATTAGTTTTGTTTGGCCAAACTAGATAAGAAATTATTCATTTATATCATAAAAAACTGAATAAAGTCGGATCCTTAGGGCCAAATTTAGAGACGTGACTCACATACTCACCTCACCCTTAAGGTAGTTTCCTCACGAGATGGTTGAATTAAAAAATTGTTAAAATTTGAACAAGTTTCATCGTCCCGAATCCGAGATATATATAATTGAAGTTGACTCAATTAACACGTAGCATATGGACCATGCATAGGCAAACAGCACATTATTAATTCTACCGTTAGAACTAAAATCAAGAAGTTTATAAAAAACAAGGAGGAGCTAAAGCAGGATATCACGGATATGGTAAAAAAAAATCAAGTTGATTGACCGTCCAGTTTGACAGATATAATCTCGAGAAGTACTAAGATTTAGCTATGCATACGACATATTTTGCAAGCGAATGAGCGAATGGTGGGGAATGGAACGTTGCCACGATTGGCCACGATCGTCGTTCTAACACGCACCCATAAGAATGCATCGTCTATATAGGCAATCTTTTCTGTGTGTTGAGGCAAAGCCTGTATAGTTCCATCAAAAAGTTTACTCGCAATGTCAGTTCAAAAGAACTTTTAGAATAAATTTTACGAAAGCGAATGATATCTATCGTATATTTTACTGGTACCGAGTACGCATATATGGGAGTAAGAAGTTATTGATTATAATTTGAACGAATTATCAACCATTTTAAAATGCAGATGGTATGTAACTTTTGGTTGGGGCTGCCGCAGGGGAACTACCTTAACTCATCCTAGACTCAATTCTTATTCACTCAGTAAAGAAGAAATCACATATATAATAATTTCACACAAAAAAATTGTGAAATAATGTGAAGTGCTATGGAACATTCAAAAAGTGAATAATTCTAACAAAGAATATTTCCATAGAAATTTTAAACCTAAGAGTCGGGGCTAAAGCCACCACCATCTTAGATCGGGGATGCAACTGTAGACATATGTTTCGTCCTTATTGGGACTCTTCAGTACAGTATAGCCAAGCCCAAGATGGTCAAGACTTGGATCCCAAAGTCTAAAGACTTATTGCGATAAATGGTCCGCAGCAGCATAAACTGCTAGCAACACCATCTATTCACTTACACTCACGACAGTTGTTTTTTGAGATGATGCGTCATAAAATAATGACGTCAGTCGTGAAAATTTGTGAATAGATGTCATTTAATTGACGTTTACTTACTTACTTAATCCTAAAGCCTATCTACCTTTTTAGGTATAAGACTGGTGGTTTTTACTTTTCTTGTTCATTCTTCTTCTTCTTCTATTGGTATCCGCTTCCAGATCTCCTTCCATTTTTCTCTCTTTTTGCTTAAGTGGCCTGCTTCCTCCCATTTACAGCTCCTCTTTTTCAGTGCTTTCTTCACTTCTTCTTTCCATGTTTTTCTGGTTCTTCCTCTCTGTTTTGTTTTTGCTGTTTTTGCTTCGTAATTTTTTTTTGTCCATTCTTTGTATATAGCCCCACCATCTTAATTGTCCTTCTTCTATTATGTTTTCTTTCGGTTTTACATTCAGTGTCTCTCTATATACCTTGTTTCTTATCTTGTCCAAAACTGTTTTTCCTTCTATTTTTCTCAGGAATCTTATATCTGTACTGTTCAATTTACTACGTTGTCTTTCTGTTGTTGTCCAGGTTTCTGATCCGTAGGACAGGATAGGCACAGCTACTTCTTTGTATATTTGTGCTTTGATTTCCTTCAGTATTTCTTTATTTGTTAGTATAGTATTCTTCAAAGCGTTAAAAAGTCTACCTGTGGCTCCTGTTCTTTCGTTTATTTCATCATCTAGTTTTCCGTCATAAGTCAGTATTGTACCTAGGTGTTTAAACTTCTTGACTTGTTCTAACATTTCTCCTTCTAACTTAATTGTGTGTTTTTCTTCGTTTCTGCTCATGACCATCGATTTGGTTTTATTGCAGTTAATCTTCATGTTTATTTTTTCAAGATGTCTTCTGAATATTTCTAAGTTCTTGTTTAGTGTGTCTTCGCCTTTTCCTATTATTACCATGTCATCTGCATAACATGTCTCTATTATTTTTACGTTTTCCAGTTTCCACTTTCCTATTATGTATTCTTTCGCTTCCTATCTTGCTTCTTTTATTGCTCTGTCAATCACTAGTGTAAAGAGTAACGGACTTGATATGCAGCCTTGTCTTACTCCTTTTGTAGTTTCGAACAGGTCTGATGTCTCTTTCTTTGTTCTTACATAATTTTTAGTCTTTTTGTATAAACTTTGTATACCCATTATTATGTTAGTATCTACTTCTCTTTCTCTTAGCGTGTTCCATATGTCTTCTCTATCCACTCTGTCGAACGCCTTCTCCAGATCTATAAAGCACAGATGCATCTTGTCTCCTTGTTTTATTGTTTTCTCACTCACTTGCCTCATTATACTTATTGCGTCATTTACTCCTCTGTTTGGTCTGAAGCCATATTGGTTATCTTCTAGGGATTTTTCTACTTGGGTCCTTAGTTTCTTCTCCAGGATTCTTTAAACAATTTCGCCGCTGTACTTAAGAGTGTTATTCCTCGGTAGTTTTGGCATTCTTTTTTGTCACCTTTCTGTTTATATTGACGTTTAGATGAGAATTATTTCATAATGACAGATGGAAAATCAAAATTATATAAAGAACTTGAATGAATATTTCGGCCTAGCATCCTTCTTGATATTGGACTCAACCTTGGCAGCGCAATCTGATACGAGCCAGGGATCTTTTTCAAAAGTGTGATTATAGCGAGCTAGCTTATAACCATTGCAGAAGAAAACAACACCGTGTAAGTTTAACTGACAATATTTCATTCCACCAGTTAGTTGTTAGTATTGTCATCTCTTTAAAACATCTCCCAGTACATACAAAAGTTCCTCCAAACTATTCCTTGATTAGTTCTTTTCTGGAAGATATCATTATTTGATTGCAGAGAAATATTACTATCAGAATATTATCAAAATAACATAAATAGATCAACAAAAATGTATAAAAACGTATATACATACATTATTTTAAGTGAAATGTAAGTGACTTATCCATCATACTTATATCTTACTCAATCTACCCTAAGAGCCGTTGAATAAAAATAATCAACAAGCTGTCAGTTAATATGCTGTTAACTAGATTTTTTATTGACGTTTATCTAGGAAAAATAGATCGCGCGAATATTTAACTTGTTCCTAAGGTTCAAATTTCGATTTTAAATAGTATTTATTGTAAAATCATACATAAGAATATCATAACTTCTATTCAAATGTCAAAAAATCAGGTTAGAAGCACGTGATCAAATATTTGACTATGTGATTAAAGTTAACAATGCTTTATGTAACTGGGCCTCAGTATTCCTCAATTCTGACTCAAATTCGAGCAGTCAAGTGTTTCTGAATTCATTATGACACTTAACTTATCAAATAGAGTGAAAGGTGAGTCTGAGTCACGTGTCTGAATTTGGCCCTTAGTTCAAGTAGGTTATGTTCATGGCAGAAGTGTAGGAGCAGTGGGACAAAATTATACGTTAGGTAGTCGTGTTTTACGATGTTTGCAATATTCACCTCGGTCTCTCTAAATTTTTGTACTTATTCAAAATGCCTAGTGTAAACAAGCCAAATGTGCCAACTCGACAGTCTTGCAATTCTGCTAATATAGCGACAATAAATTATTCACAAAAGCATAGCACGAGGAACGATACTCAATTATACAGAGATTACTGAAGTATTCGAACAATCGCTCACTATATATTTCTCATAGCTGAATAAAAACAAATGTAAAAGCTGTAATCACAGCTTTCCAGAATCATGCTACGGACAAACTATTATTTATTAATGTGATAGATCTGTAGTCGCCTTGTAACATAATTACATCCAAAGAAATAAGATTAATCTCCGCTGAACGGAGTAAAAGTCTATTCCAATCAATGATATGAAATTTGAAGAGATAAAGAATCTCCTCTCCGTTTTATCTACAGTTTCTTTTCAATAAAAAGAAAAAATTTATATTGGACTATTTCCCAGAATATGAAAAATCCGCGTCTGTACCTGGATTTAGTTTGGAATTGCATTTGTTCTCCATCATACCTATGTAAAATAAAAAATAGTAATAAAATTTATTCGCTCTGATAGACAACTAAAGGAAAAGATAATCAATAAAACAAATAGGTTCGAACATCTATTTTTTCTAGGAAATTCTTTATTGTTTTTAGAATATCTTCATCCTATGATCACCTATCTTTGCTCAATTACTATGTAAATGCGAGCCAGTTGAGCTTTTTTTTTGTCAACTCATTTCAGTATTAGTAGCACTGATCATATCACCTGTCATCAATCAATTTATTACATAACATCTTGTAACAAATGTGTGAACAAGCATTACTCGTATGACATTCGGACAACAATTTTTATCACCGGCATGCCTCGTTTAAAAATACTAAATTTCACATCAATTTTACACAAAATCAAAATCGAATTGAAAAAGGGACTATGGCTGTGAATAGTATCCCTATGAGTGAATATAAGGTCGTACAAATCCAAAAGTCCCTGGTTCGATTCCCGACCGGTATGTATAATTTACCGAAAAAGTGCTATAAAATCAAGCACTAAAATCATACACAGATACTATTGGCTTACCGCCTGTATGTTTTAAAGATTAACCTGGTAGTATAAGAAATCTTCCTGATACCGTTCAATCGTTGGTGATTTGAGATCATGGCACAGATTGAGGCTTTAAATTCACTAGGATGATTCGGTAATAAAACAAATACGCATGTACTTGAGGCCTTGATCCTCCTAGGACTGTCGTGCCACAGAAGAGGAAGAGTGAATAGAAGACATAATTGTAGAATTATCCGATAATCCAATAATAGGCCAAAATTTTATCAGATGAAGAACAGTAAACTGTTAATCGTTATCTAGATGATCAAACGCAATTTGATAAAAAGAGTCCTTTAGGTCAATTCGTGCATCGCTCGAACGGAGTTGCAGGGGCTCAATTCTTAAAATCTAACGCATTCGTTCAGAGCAAACATTCGCGAACGTTCGGTAAAATAGTATTCTTGAAGTGCGTGAACCACTCGTTCGTTTTGATCGTGTGCTAAGTTTGACATTGGGAGGCATTATTTTGAATATTATTCAATAAACAGAATGAAGGAGCATAGACAACATATAACAACTGGGAATGCGTGATATTTGTATTAATCAATCAAATAATTCTCTATATCTATATGAATTTATTTTATTAACTTAACATATTTTTTGTTATTGGTATGGGATATGGCAAATTTGGATGAGATTGCTCAGTTGGATTCAATTAATATTCTGGAAGAGATTGCAAATAATGAGGATACTTTTGTACCAGTTGATCCGTTCACTTCAAATGAAAAACATTTCATTGATATCTTTAGATTATTAGAAAATGCAGTAAAAAAACTGATGGAATGGAACTGTATGCTGTGACGCCGAGTAGAACATCAGCTTTAAGTATAAAGACTCAAGTATTTACTGTTGATATATAATTGATTTTCGCCATTGTTTTAAATCTTCAGTACCTCCACTTGCAATTGCATTTGAAGTATTTGCTGATTATTTCCACATATTTTGATTTTTTTTTTTTTATGTAAATTCTTTTGTGAATTGTTCAGCGTGCATTATTTGATTTTTTTCAAGAAAATTTATCAGTAATTTTCTTTGCCCATTATTAATTATTGGGCCTGCAGGTTTTGCCATTTTTATACTTTCAATTATCAATAAGTATCTTAAAAATTCGAACCCTCAAACTGTATTAGAACAAATCCACGTGGACAATGTCATGTAAAGTAACGGTCACTTTTATCTAATCGCTCAGCGGGAACAAGGACAACTTGAAGTAAGAAACCCATGGTGCAGTTAAAAATGATTTAATATCTTATTCGGTTTTCTGCCCAGTTATTTGAAAAATAATCGTTATTTCGAGTAGAATGATAAAATGTTTTACAAAAATTCGAATTCAATAATTGACGTCCACACCATTATCTTGAATCGGGCGGCAACTGTAAACACGTGCTATTACCTAATTGGGTTTATGGATAATTGGCAGAGATGAAATCTACAGTAGTATCATCTGCCGATTAAGAGCCGAAGTAGCAATTTTATGTAAGTTTCGGAAGGACTATACTCATGAGTCCCAATGAAAAAAGAACATGTGTTTTTAATCTTCACCCAATTTAGA
Organism: Dromius quadrimaculatus; assembly: GCA_963989225.1. NCBI lineage: Eukaryota > Metazoa > Arthropoda > Insecta > Coleoptera > Carabidae > Dromius > Dromius quadrimaculatus. The sequence goes on along the minus strand of OZ022325.1, from coordinate 9,222,560 downwards.
ATGATGGTATTAAATTCGAACATTTGTGAAACATTCATTTGTTTTTAATTCTAAAATGTCACTTTCATCGAAGAAAAATTAGGAGGTCATACATATAATAAAACAAATCACAAAACCATAGAATATACTACAGAGTGGTCAATAATGATTGTCTGACAGGTGACAGGCAAAAGTTCGCATTATGATCAAAACTTTCTTCATGGAATAAAGTTAGTATAAATTTATTTATTTTGAAAACTACGTTACCGACATTTGAAGAACACAATGGCGCATATTTTGCATATTTTATGACGCATTCATCCATAATCTGATTCAATAAACAGGAAAGTAAGTAAATAGCGGTTTTATTGACTGATTATTGAGAATTTATTATTATTTTACCAAATTTTTAGGTTAGAATAGTGTTTTCAGAGGAACTATCATCTGTCACATGAATGTCACTATCTCAAGCAGGCGGCAAAGAAAAAATCAGAGCAAAGCGGCACGGATCACTCTGTATTAATACAGATATACTGTTCGTGGATTTCAAACAAGCTTTTGACTCAATCAAGAGAGGAAAACTGATGACATCTTTGAAAGAATTAGAAATACTAGGAAAACTGAGGAGACTAATAGCAACGACAATGAATAGAACAAAAATTTGTATTATAACACAGAAAGGAGAAACAGAAGAAGGACAAGAACAATGAAGGAGTTAGACAAGAAGATGCGTTAGTATAGCAACTCACCTCAATAGCATAAGAATAGTGCTACGAATGATAGTAAAAAAAAACATTAACAACAAAAGCAGGACAAATAATAGCATACGCTGATGATATAGCGATCATAACTAAAAATAGACAGAAGATGAAAGAAATTTTATAAGAAATAATAGCGGAAAGTAATAACATAGGGCTAGAAGTAGATATCAATCAGACAAAAATAATGAAATTCGAGGAAACAACAGAAGATGAGGAAATAAAGATTGGAGAATATACTTTTAAAAGGGTAGACAGATTGAAATATCTAGGTGCCTCAATAACAAATGAAGAGGAAAGAAAAGCAGAAATAAAAGAGAGGATAGTAACAATAAACAGAGTTTTCTACACAAATAAAAAACTATTGAAAATTAAAAAACAACAAAAATTAGAATATATAGGACACTAATAAGGCCAATAGCACTCTTTGCTGCCGAAAAAATGACAATGACGAAAAAAGGCGAAGAATTTGAGAATAATGGGAAGAAGGATCATGAGAACAAGGGCCAGAAAAAGTATCAGAAAACGAGTATATACCAAGAATGAATCACGAAATAGAAAAGAAGAAGATATAGTAAACAAAATTAAACAGCAATGAATAAAATGGCTCGGAAAGGTATGGAAAATGGAACCCAGCAGGAAGAAGAAAAAGAGAAAGATAAAGATCATCATGGATAAAATAATTAGAAGAAGATCTAAAAACAGTGGAAATTACAAAATGGAGAGAGAAAACAAGGGAGGGAAAGAAATGGATTAATATAGCGAATCTAAAATCAGAAATGGAGAATGATCCCCTCCAAAAAATGGATCTAGAAAGTTCCGTTTAGGAGCGGCGAAACTCCACAAGGAGTGCTAAGGCACATTATACATAAGGTCACTACATCATGTCCTGTATTTTTAGTACTCGTAAGAGAAAAATAAGTGTAGATATCGAATTCGAATACATCGCTAGTGGCCAGTTTATAAAAAACCAAGTAAATTTACTTCCAGAGCAAATTTTAATCAATTTGAGTTTTTTTATGGCGAAATAATAAAGGTGTGTTTAAGAGTCTGTTAATACATTAATCAGATCAAGTACAGTACATCTGACAGAAATTATTGAAATCAAATTGTTAAATCAAATACTTGGTATTTAGGCATGATAATTCGAAACTCGGGATAATTTTCATATTCTAAAACTTTACAATTAGTAATTCCAGAACTTTGTTTGCGTTCCAACATTTCTTGAATATATTCAATATTGGCGATCCATGCAGTCATGTTCAAGTTTTTTCTTTTAAGTGGACTACTATGAATAGTTGGTAATTACTTGTGAATCAGTAGCACCGAGTATTTTAGCTGAAACAGGATTTAATATAATTCAGTGAACTGCACACTTCACGTTGTTAACATTGATGTTTGCGAGAATGCTATGAATGGTATGCTATTTTGATCAAAAGCAGTCATTAATTACAGTGATGAAATTTCATAACTTCATCCCTCATGAACTCTGTTTATATTTATGTTGAACATATTATAATTTCGATTATGGAAATTAGTATAACAAATTCCGAGTGTTATTTTCATAATTTATCATTAAGTTTATAATTGGTAACATAATTTTGTTATTCCACTTCTTTGATTGATGCTTCACGTTATTAGAGCGATAAAACAGCAGATGTATCTAATCAGAGATTTTTTGACAGAAAAAATTGCCTGTTATTTCTTTTGGGTTGAGCATTGGTAATTGTTTTTCAACAAAAAATTGAACTTCACGCTACCGTTATCACTGTCCGGCTTAGTTCATATAAGTGAATTTATAAGCTTGTAATACAGCAGTCCGCCTTAATTGTTGACGAAGGACGAAGGAAAATAATTAGATTCTTCTGTTTGTTCATATCAATGGCAAGATTTTTGCCGCCCTCTCCTCTATAATTGTCAGTTTCCAGATTATTTTTAAAATCCAACAATTTGGTTGACATTGCACAAGAAATAGAGAAAAATGTCATTGATGGTGACTCCTTTCTGCAAGACATCAGAAAATCATCTGACAGAATTTTCTTCAATTTCTGTAAGATGGTTCAAAATTTGCCGCCCCTGAAATCTGCCGCTCTAGGCTCAAGCCTACTCAGCCTGCTACTAAATCCGTCATTGAGTCTGAGAAGCAAATTACAGGAAACAAACACAGAAAATGGTATCAAATGTGAAGTGGCAGTAATAATGTAGAAGTTATGTGACTGTTTATTTTCTTAAAGCTTAAATAATGAACAACTAAAGATAGAACATGTGCTTCTCCAACTTTACGGAAAGACTAGCGGCATATATCAAGTATGAATCATTCTTATTTCGCTATATAACTTGCTTTTAAGTATATATCGCAAGAACATCTATGTAAAAACTATTTATTAAATATTCTATCGAAATAAACGAAAGAAACCTTGAATTTCTGTCTAAATATTACAATATTTATTGAAGCTGCATCCTCTATTTCACTTCATTTTGATTTCCTACTTGATAGGGCAAGAAAATTTTATTTTATTTTCACTTCAATCTCAATTCATAATATTCCAATAGTTTTTTACATTTTGACTTTTGTATTTAGTGTTAAAAAGTATGATTTAGTACTTCACTATAATCGAGATTCCATAGTTTTCTGCAAATAAGATTGTGATATACAACAAAACAAACCCTATGTTTTGCGAAACGCTTGAAATTGGGAAATTACACGTGTCAACTTATTCTTTAATTCCATTATCTATTTGATTGCGCTTTTCCAACTGGATCTCCGGGTATCGCCCACATTATCCTGTTAAGTTTGATCCATCGTTATAACTGTGCTCTAATTAATCAATTACAAACCAGGGACTAGCTACACTATCCCTTTAACTATCAACCCTTTTGAAAACACATCCTATATATCTAGTTAGAGTTGGCTTTGTATCATGTAAACATTGCACTAGCAATAGCGTTCGAAATTGAACTTCTCCACATGGATAAAGCACAGGTATATGGATCTATGGAGATGTGTGTGTGTGAGTGTTTGTAAACAGGTTCGAATGTATGACACACTTGATTGGCGGTTTTAATTTTGTCATTTAATGTGTTAATTGAATTTTGAAATGGATAACAGATGTCTCTTTTCGGAATGATTGATTTTTTCCAGTATGTGTAATTGGAAAATTGATACTTGGGATTCAACATTAATTGAATTGAATTTATTTGGAAATAGTTTTGATCACAATTATTATAATACCAAAAAATAAGACCCAATATTAATCTTCACTCTCAATCAACGATTCGAGATTGGTCCTAAAATTCTTGACTCACAATTCAATTTTAAGCTTTCAAGACTCATATTAGAAAATTTTATGATTGATTGATTCGAACTATTTTCAGGAAATTTAGAGTAGTATATCCTAAAACAAATATTCGAATGGTCATCATTCCAAACGAGCAAAAAGATTGCTCGTGATTCGTGAATGTGAAATACGCCATTCCAAATATGTTCTAGGTTATATTTTCTCTAACAAGATTTTGGAAATACACCGAGAATTCATGAGAAATTTTGTGATTTTCAAACGACAAACGCACAGCCAGAAATTAATACCTGAATTCTTAAGACGTAATCAACCTATATAATACAATAATCAAACACAAAATTTCATCTTTCCATGGCTAATCGCTTTGAGTTTATCCAAAAAATTCTAAAAATTAAAGTGCGTTTTCGACCCATTCGGTTACTTTTATGCTAAAATATTCCTAAATACTGATTTCAAAGATTCTAAAACTAGCAGTTCCGAATTTATGCGCAAAATTGGAAAAAACATCGCCCGAAGTGCACTTTTGGTTCAGTCGAATGTTATGAGAATAGTAGGCAATTATCAGATGCTATAGCAGACTGACATACTGAATTTCAAAACTCTACAGCTGATTATTTCGAATTTATGCGAAAAATTCCAAAAGACTGTGTAGTAAAGTGAACTTCCGGCTCAGTCAATCTCAAAAACAATAGGATATGAGCATCTAGCTAGACGCTATTATCGTCTTAAATACTGAATTCCAACATTCTACGTTCAATCGTTCTGGATTTATCCAGAAAATAAAAAAAATGTTGCAAGTTAAGTGTACTTCCGGTACAGATGATTACAATCATAATACGAGGTATACAACTAGATGTTATTGAAATGCCCAATACGAAATTTCAATATTCTACGACTGATTGTTTCAAATTTATGAGGAAAATTTGAAAAGTCTGTTATATAAGGTGCACTTTTGGCTCAGCTGATTGGTACAAAAATAAAATATAAGTCTAAGAGCTGGCTACATAAAAAACCTTGTTATCGCTACATGGCTAATTCCTTTTGTGAAAGGATCTTTTTGTGTAGCCAAGTTTGAATCGCCTGGTCTGCCGTAGCTTTTGGACGATTTGAACTTAGTATTCTAATTCAAATTGTCAAGAAATTTTCTGTCAATTTTGACGAAAACAATGCTTTTTACAATATCGTTTCCCTAGTTATCAACTACTATTACAATATACAGAAGAAAAATGTCACATCTATGAGCTAGCACGTCAAACTTATCAAATGTGAAATCTGTACATCATATTTATTTGAAGAACATAAAAAGAATGAAATCATTCAAAAAGAAAATATTCTGTGTTTGGGTGTAAACACTCTAGCACTTTTGATATCTGTCTGCCGTGATTTCAGTTATGATTTTTTGTTTTCCAATTTGTATATGGCTATTCTAATATATAAATACAACATTTAATTAATCGGCATGCATGTATGTGATTATTTTTTCATTCAAAATTTTACTCCAATTTCGCGCTGATTGCCAGCACTTCAGCCACAAGCAAACAGCCAACAATTCACCTTGTTTCTCGAAAATAAATGGAAGGTATTTTCATAATCACGATACATGTATCTTATAAAAAATTTAGTATCGTAGTTTCACTTATTTCACCGACCACCCCTACTTATAAGTCACGGGATCCCGCTAGCAGACAAGACGATTTTAACATGCCAACATAAAAGGATTCTTTCATAGTATGAATCAGCCATGTAGCGATTACAAGCTCTTTTATGTAGTCAGTTACACGTGTGTCTTACAATTTTTTATTTTTGATCGTTTAAATGTCCGTAAAATATAATGAATTTTTCCTGAATACTTTTTCTTTTGGAAATATCAGTTTGGCGGCAGTAGTAGTTGATAGCTAAGGAAACGATATTGTGAATGGCATTGTTCTCGTCAAAATAGACAAAAAATTTCTTGGCAATTTGGATCAAAATATCAAGTTCAAAATGTTCAAAAGCCACGGATTCGTACTGATAGACAAGACTATTCGAACTTGGCTACATAAAAAGATTATTCTACAAGAGGAACTAGCCACGTAGCGATAACAAGGTTTTTTATGTAACCAGCTCTTAGATTATTAGATGCTACAGCAATCTCAAATACTGAATTTCAGTATCCTACGACTAATCATTCTGGATTCATGCGAAAAGTTTAAGAAAAGTTTCAAATTCTTCCAGTTCAGACGATTGCAACCATAATGCGAGATGCACAATTAGACCCTAGACCAGTCTTAAATACAAAATTTCAACATTATACATTCGACGAGTTTTGAGATTTGCGAGCTACGAACGCATATACGTACCAACATTGGGCCGGAAATAGTCAAAATGGATTAAAGAATGTTCAAAACGGATATTTCCATCAAAATTTCGAGATGAGGATCTTGTCGGTTTCACAATATTTGTACTTTGCACAAGTAAAAATGATGATGGTATGATTCTAAACGGCATATGGAATAACTCTAAGACGATATGTGGGGGTATCACTTGTTCCAACATAGTCTTTTGTTGCGGAATTCGCAGATTCCACAACAGTTTTAGAGAATATGAATTCTATTGGACGTAACAAATTAATATCGTTTCCAGTGAAACCATGTACAGTTTGGAAACTTTTTACAAGTGACATTCAATTTATCAAAAACTTTGCAACTCAAGCTGTAGGCTGAAATAAGAAATGAGGCAGCATCAATTTCATCATGTTTTCCTGATAGTCTTGGAACCTAGAAGACGATCAAAGAAGATAATGTTGATAGTAATTCATGCAACAAATGGAAAAACTAAACTTGAGCATAATGCTATGAGGTAAAATATTTGGAGAGGAGACTTCTATATTTAGAAGATTCTCAAGCACAGGATACAAATTTACTGGACATTACAAAAAATCCAACAAATGTATCTATGACAGAAGCAGTGCAAAATTTGCAGAGCAACTAAATGCGGAACTCGACTGCAACCTGTTAATATGATATTGCAACTGGGATTCGTAGATGTTTGGACTCTGTTTGCTACGTGTAAGCCATCACGTTCAAGAATGGACATCATTATCATAGCGCGGCCAATTTATTTGGGGTTTGAAATTAATATTATTATGAATATTTCAACTTTACTATGTATTTTTTCATAAGAGAAATTCCAGGCAGCTCCACCTTCCAACTATTTAGACAATACAAACAAATTAAATCTATTTTGTCTGTAAGTATTGTGAATTAGAAACGTCAAAGTCAGTAGGAGCTTCAATTTTTCTCCAAATTGTTTATAAACAACAAGCTTTCATGAAAATTATCGGTAATTCTAAAGCACTCCGATAATCCCTTAGAAGTGATTACTAGTAATAGAAGAAATGAGTTTTAGAAATTGAATCTACGTTCTTGTCAATTTGAAAACCCAAATGATTGTAAGACTTTAAAAGTATTATTATTTTGAGCTTTCTGGCGACTTCAGAAATTAATCAATTCTTAATTCATGTTCAAGTCTTTAAATGAAACAAGACCTTTTTTCAGAATTATTCAAAATAAAAGTAGACATATGGCTACTGATTTTGCCTTTAAATTTAAAGCTTTTAGAAAATACATTATTGCCCTTTCAGCTGTCTGGATCCATCAAATGGAAGGTAACATGATTTTTTCTTCTTTTTAGGGTATTTTCAGTCTGTATCACTCAAGTATCAAATAATCGGACAAATTTGATACATATTTGTCTCAAAATTTGTATTTTATGAAGAATAAGATGTGTTATTCGCTACTCAAGTTTTTCATACACTGAACACACAATTCTTTTTCATAAATATTCAATCAAATACGTTACTATAGATCCAAAATGTTGCCTGTGAACTGAAATTTTTGGAAACAAACCTCTCCCGTTTAGTTCAAATCCATAATATTCTACTCGCAAAGCCTCGTTTATTCCATTTGGTCAGGAGCTTCTTCTCACACAATGGACTAATAATTATTATTCCGTTCATTAACACACCAGACACTCCCAATTCTTATCACATTCAAAAGCCTTCACTCATCTCTACTCTTTTATATTTTTCTTCAGTAGTTGATCCCAATTCATTCGGATCAATGAGTTGTAGGAATGACATCATAGTGTTTCATGTCAAAGTTATGATATATTAGTGAAGTTATAAAAAAAGCGCTAATTCAGTGGCGCCAATTGTGTGCATGAAGACGCTGCGCCAACTAAGCGACTGGTATTATAGTCTATAAAATTAAGCAGAGGATAGACGTCATCAAAACATTACAAAATGAAAAGAACATGTCGTAATGACAACATGTTGTTTATGTTTGGAAAAACAAAGAAAATAAATGCAATTTTTTGCATACTGTAAGAAAATGATGCTCGAGACATGAGGTAACATTAAGTATCGATAAAAATTACTCATTTCTACTTATCCATCACATTTTTTTTAATAATATATTTTTGTACATCAATTCATGTCACATTCCATTTGTAAATACCTAACAAAAACCTCATTTGATTAGAAGTTCAGCTTCTGTAACCAAATCCACTTCTACATATTTATGTAAGTACAAGTACTCCATCACAAGCATCTAGGGCCGCTTATATGAGAAAAATTATAAGGTTTTTGTAGGGATTCAGTCAATTACTTTAATTTGGTCATGTGAAACAAGTATCAAGTGAATGGTTTCTAAAAATAGATATATGGATTGAATTTGAGATGTCTTGTTTGAAGATGAATAAATATGATATTTATTTTAGCATATGTGAGGACGCTTCCTAGTGGGAAGAATTGAAGAGCTTGTACTGATAAGAAATAAGGTACAATTCAATATTTGACAATATGATTAAAGTTACAATATTTTTTGCAACTAGAAACTAAGCTTCAATTTACAATTGCTTGAAATGACCAAAGGTCATTCTACGGTCGGTCAATGAATATCAATTAAAAAAGATGTACTGATGCCATTGACTCTTTGTTATATAGCTGAATCCATATTTCATCATGTATTTTCTAGTTTTGGGTCCCTGAAATATAAATTCATTTCATAAATAACAGAGATAACAATAACTTGGTTTTGTCTCGATGCAAGAACAATCGTAATTCATATCGAAGTCTGTTATTCTGAGAAAAACAAAATATCTGTGTACAAAAACAATGGTTCTCGTGCCAACTGCAACAACGTTGTTTAATCTCTTTCGATCATCTATCTTGCTATAATAAGCTTAATAGTCCAACGAGCTTTTGTACTAGTTCTGAATTATATTTATCATGTATTTTATGAGATACATACACAAATAAGCTGTGATATCGGTCAATAACTTCAATTTTGAATAGACATAAAAGACGAGGGTAGTTTCACCCGTGTAATTCTGAATGTGAATTTTATCGAGAACGTAACAAACAGATGAAGAGCTGACCATAAAAAACTAATGGAATTTTGAGAAAGTTCAGTATTAATTATGATTCAAGTAATTTACCCGATCCAATCTAATTCCGATGCAAATCTTGTTTCAATTACTAGCGCCAAGTTAGAGATCTTCAAAATAACTATTGAAATACTTGTGTAAGTGCTGAACAATGTAGGGAGTAATGTTCTTTATATCCAAGATGTGTGGTTCGGCCTTGCGATTTTACTGAGTTGATTCAATAAGAAGATAGCAAGAAATTTAAGTTATATTAAAATACACCTATTGTGTCATCTCATTATATCAATAAGTTTTAAATAAAAAGTCGAACGAGAAAAACTATCAGAAATAAATCATCAATCATAGAAAAAACTCAATTCTGTGCTGTCATCAAGATTCTTACAAAACAAAACAGAAAATCTCAAACATTCTAGAATATATCTCCGAAGTTTACAGTAGGGGAGACCTAGGAGAGTTATGATAGAGGAGAGTTGTAACATAGTCGATATCTCGGAAACTATGGCCGTTAGTGCGCGTTTGTTGTTTCTGAGACGCGCTATTTGACGCAATACGCGTCAACGGTGGACATTTAGTGGTTGTGCATACAAAAAATTATAAATTTTGATGGCTTATATATCGTTACGTGTTTACGTTGTTATGATATTTTTTTCAAATGCTTTAGTTTTTCAAGTTTCATAGCGTAATATCGCTTTTTCATGTTGACATCTTGTTTCAAAATTACAAACTATTTTCTGACCGGTTCACAAATTTTGCAACTAGGCGAGTTGTGACAGCTTGTCACAGCTCTCTTATTTTTGTTTATTTTTCTGGCAAGGTTCTTTCTCTGTCTTGTGGTGTGATGTTGCATGCTGAATTGCTATTTCTTTGCCTCAAAACGACAAATAAATATAAACGAAAGACGTATAGAGGCATGGCTAATGTCGAAACTTATGAACTGGTCTTTGAAGAAGTCACAATTTCATGCCTAGTCAAGTCACTGATCATATTCTGCCCAATCCAGAAATTGAGGAAAACCCAGAAGAAAGAACCCTTATTCCAAATCCAAGAATCAGTTGTTGCAAACGATGACATTGCTGTCAGAGAATTTATTATAAAAGCAAAAAACTCCACTTCAAGTATGTCTACAGATCAGAACATCTTCAAGCAATTCGTCTATTCCGAGCTTGTACCTTTTCCTATTTCCAAGGTGGCAGTAGGAAATTAAAAAAGGTAATGTTTCCTCACTATTTGGTAGCAAAAACTCAATGTACTTTTGATTGACACTAAATTCAAGTATTGGAATATCCTACCTTGAAAGTAAAGACCCAGGCTAGCTTTTAATAAGGGCACCGGAAATATTTTAGGAAATGGTCGCCACTCCCAGAAAATGATCGAAGGAGAAAAAAGTGCTATTCTAGGAGACAATAGCGACAGCAAAAAAAATAAAGCATAGATGTCGAAATCAATTATAAACAAAATTATTATTAATTTAAAGCAAATAATTCAAAAAATTATAATTAAAAAAATTTGGTAACTCACGAAAATGGTTTAAGCTATAATACAAAAAGAATCTCACTGCAACAGCCCGAAGGGAACTGGAGAGCACGTCACAGACGTTCAAAATTACGTTACAAAAACTAGCTAAATATCCTCTTCAGGCGGAACTCAAGACTAGTATCGGCAGAGAAGGTAGATGAGGAATTGTTAGCCTCAAAAACAACGTCAAAGGTTGGCCTTGTGCCTGGTAATCAACTTCGGGACATATTAATGTTCTTCTTAATTTCGTAGACGTGTTAATGTTCTTCTTAACATAAAGTTGGCCAGAAACTAGTCTCAAGTGGCCACGGGCTCCTAAGATCCCTAGCAGTTTACACTGAAATCAAATAACCCAACTAGTGTCCAACTCAACTAAAACAGGAGGTTCCTATAAAAAAATTGGAGAGCTCTCTCTAAACGAGAAGCATTAAACTTGTATAAATAAATTTGGATTTAAATTGAAAAACGAATAAACTGTAAATTTAATGAAAATAATGAAGGAAAAAACTTTTCAGAACTAAAAATAAATAAAATAATCAGTAAAGTTATTTATTTACCCAATTTTGAAATGTGCATTAAAAATTTACAAAGTAAAAAAACTACGCTGAGCATTGAAGAGGAGAAAAAGAAAGAAAATACAAATTCTAGCAAGACAAGAAAAAGCATTATTAGCGACGAGTCGCTAAATTTACGAACGTGATTCGTTACTAAAAAAATTTGATCAATCTTCAATACAAATAGCCGGTGAATTACGAAAAAAGAATGCCTATTATTGTAGACGGAATAGTATGATAAACTAGGGCAGGTAGCAACTGGAACATGTGTACGAAACACTCTTAATTGTAATGATTGTCAAAACAATACTGAATATAAAAAATCAAAAATAATTAAACGTATCTTCCCGAGGAAAGACAACAAATAATAATAACCTCCCAAAGAGAAAGAAACAAATAAGTACTCACAAACGAGAACCAAACAAAAAAAAAAAATGCCAGCTTCTTCGACCGGAACGGCTATTGCCTATGCTACTGTGAAATTTAGAAAAAAATTATAAAATTTAGAACAGATATCAATTTAGTATGAAAGTTTCAAGGTTGTAAAAAGGTTCTGAACACAAAAAACTAATAAAGAATTAAGGATGAAAGAGATAAATTTGGAAATCAAAAGGTTAACCACGCGTGTCGCCTCTAAACGAAATCACTAGCAAAAATTGTACCAAATTTGGAATAACGTGAACAAATAATAAACAAAATACGTACATAATCATAGCACTGATTTTAATAAAATAAAATAACCACAAAATTTAGAACAACTAGAAAAATAACAAGACTGCTCAAAACAAATCCATCTGCAACAACCGCTCAGGAACCAAAGAGGCCAAAGGAGATGTGCTTCCTCCCCAAATTAGCGCGCCTTCAATCAAGTGTCATTAGCAAGTATTAATTTACAAAATTAATGCAAATTGTTGTACAGATGGTGACTTAGGTATGGAATGAGAAAAAAATTGTAAAAAAAAAGACGTAAGACGAAATTTTTGTAACAAGCTATAACGCCAAAAACGTTGTTTCCACGTCTAAAGCCCGTCGTCCTCTAGTCACTACTTCTAATGTGATCTCGTCAGAATCTCTTAGGGCGTTGACAAAAGCTCCGCAAAAAAAAAAATCAACCGCATAGACGCAAGATCAAATATGTTGTGCTCACTGATACACCTACCAAAGATGAAATTGCTGCCATAGAAGCCAGTAGAAAGATAAAGAATGTGAAAAAGCGTGTTTTAAATGGGGAAAAGAAGAAGCCTGAAAAAATAAAGAAGAAGACTAATAAGAAAAGTTAAGTTGATGATGAAATGGACGAAGGCGAAGAAGATGCAGAAAATAATTGTTTTTGCTTGTGTTACCTTGCGCCCTTTGCCAATGGCAAATCAACAGAGTGGGTTCAGTGCCTTGAATGCCAGTTTAATGGTATATTTTATTCACCAAATAGTCTAAAAACATGGGTGTCACAACTTCCCTTGATATCTATCACAACTTACCTCGGTATTAAAAGAGTTGTGACACGGGAAGCAGTTTCTGTTTTTGTAGATTCTCTCAGACATCTTAATATTCTCATGAAATTCGATGATTGTTTCTTAAACAGTATGGATTGAGCTACATTAATTCATACAATTCATAGATGTAGAATATTTCTTAACTGAGATATGTTGGTTGAAGTAAAAATTGTCATAACTTTTTTTGGTCTCCGCTAACATTCTGCAAAAACCATCATTTATTATGCCTCGGACATTGCTTGAGAAAATAAGATGATGATGTTCACTTGACAAAAATAGCTTGCAGGAATGGTCGGATCATTATCTCAAATGATTAATCTTGCCATCTCATAGTACAGACCTAGCTTCATATGACTGATATTTTGATGATATCGAAGAGAAACTATCAAGCATAGTAAAAATTGAACTTTGTGCCATTATCAAGATTCTAAAGAAAAGAAAGAAAACCTCAAACAATTCTAGAATTTATTACTGTGGCTCACGGAAAGTCTTTGATCTACTAGGGAACTAGTGGCATAAGACTTCTCAAACAATAAGGCAGAGACTAGACGGTAGATTGTCACTACCTTGGCTAAGAAATTGAGAGGCCTCTACTGGATGATTACTTGGCCAAAATAACTTGCAGGGGTGATTGAAGTATTCTCTCAAATATTAGGATATCAAAAAGTATCGTAAGATTGGTGCTCAGAATGCTGTATTTCACACGATAAAGATCTTGGGAACAAGAAGCTTCTTACAGCTTAAAGTCCAGACTTAGTTTCTTTTGATTGATATCGAAATGGATTCAAGTTTTCACTGTAGAACTGACCGATTCAGACTGAATTTATTGAATCTACACATTTTCCAAACATGCAAACATAGAAACTAAAAGAGATTCTTCGATCTCACACATATCTTCTGTAACCACCTCTCATCGCTGATCCAGTAACTTTTTTCCCTAATGAATAACACCGTAAAACTCCAGTTTCTTTTGGACCATATAATAGACAAATTGCTTAATCATCATTTAATGTATAAACAACAGGATAGCTTTTTTGATGACCTTGTATTTATGGAACAGAATAACGAAATACAAATAGCTGTTTCAGGTATAAATAAACAAGACATAAATTGATACTCGCTGCTATCAGAACGTTGCAATCTAAATCTAACTCCGGACAATTAACTCCAGGAAATATCTTCCATTTGATAAATAAAACTGCCCGATAAACTTTATTCCACAAATAAATCTCTCGAGACAAAAGACAATAGTAAGCTAAAGACAATAAACTTTTGAAAAAATGCCAGGACACTTAAACTAACGTCACATAAGTTCTTCCACCCCATTAAAAACCTCACCTACACGACACAATGAGAATCCTTTGCTATTCCATGCACGCCCTTACGGCAATAAGTCGGATCTTTGAGACACTCGACTATGGTCGAAAGTATGCGAAGCTACACGATAACGGAGGGTGTAATCACCATTTTATACTCCCTTAAAGCAGGAATGTGTATAAGTCAAATTGTTTGAAGGGTGGAAGAGAATGTAGGTATAAACATGTAACAGTGTTATTATATTACCAAGGAATGTTACATTGTGATAATGAGGCAGAAAATTTGATTTCAAGAGTTATTAAGAAGAAGAATGTTTTGCAAAATTTGGTGAATTGAATTTATGCTTATTGTCTAAACGAACAAACCTCAATACAAATTATCGTGAAGTTATGTAATTGATTTGAAAAGAAAAAAAATTGCTACTACTTTATGAACTGATACAGGATGATATTAATGAGATTTTGACCTAGCATATGAAGGACAAGCAGATGTCAGAATATTTTTTTTATTCAATGTAACTTCCTTACAACTCCTTATACTTAGTACAAGGTTATGAATAATTGCAGACCTTTGAAGAAGCTTTGATACCATTAACTATATTTATATGTGTTTTCATGAATGATGGTAAATTAGAGGGCTATGGAAGATGCTTAATCAGTTCAAAGCCTAATTGGGTAACAAAAAACGACTGTGAGTCTTGCAAAAATAGCATCCTCCCGGACACTTTTTCCGAGATCTAGTTAATAATGAAGAATAATACTTCCAAGTCATTGTTTTGCTCTATTTTAAAAAATATATGAGAAGTACCTCATCTTGCCTTAAAAAAATGTAAGCTAGAATTTTTTTATGGTAATTTCTGTACGCGAAATTAACATCTAGGTGAGCTAACATGTCTGCATTTCTCCGACTATTCTTGGAATATAATGATTAGGTTAGATTTTTTCTTAAACGACTATGAATCGATCTGAATGTTTTGACTTTCAGTCGTTTTTGGTCGACGTTCGGATATTTCACATCCAAATCAAAATGAAAATGTGGAAAATACATTAGTTAGAAATATTCGGAATCTGTGCTTCATATCCAATTCATGAATCTTCAAAAATCATTTTAGATATAGCATCACCATTCCGGGAAAATAGATTTCCCGACATAATGTTCATCACTGATTTCGGCTCTTCCTTGCTTGAAGTCTATTGCCCAATTCTTTAAAGTGGCTCTTAGGATAGACATTCTTTCTTTGATGTATTGATGTATGGATGTATTGGGTATGTCACCATGAATTGGGCATTTCCTTTAAAAAAAAAAAAGGTACTTTATCACCGATCCATGTTCGATTTAACTGAATTAACTTAGTTGATCATATTTTGTTGGAAAATTCACAATAAATACAATAAAATCGGGACAATCAACGGTGTATTTAGGGTCAATGAGATACTTTGGACATTTTTTTGTGGATCTCATTCCATTACCATTTATAGTTGCAGTATTACAACACTACAACTATAACTCAAATAAAAAATCCTAATATATATTTTCGCTCATAACTGATTCATTGATTCTGTAACGCTCTAAGATAGATAAAGATATATTACTCTGTTGCAGCATTTAGTTTTGAGAGCAGTCTATGGCTCAGAGGTAGAGCGTTGGTGTATGACTGCAGAGGTTCTAAGTTCAAATCGCATTCGAGCGCAGAAATTTTTATATATTTTTTTTTTTTTATAAGGTAACCATCTCATCAATATTGTTTTTCCAAATCATCATCATTTACATTTAAGGTATTTTATGTTATGTGCTAAACATATCTTCTATTTTCATATGAATTTGCGACATTTTGTGTGATGATGCGGAGGTACGGAGTATTTTTGTGATATTACAATTTTTAAATTGATTTTTGAATTCAAATAATTGTGAATTGTGAACTTTAACTGTTATTAGTTTAAACTTTTTTGAATCCATACTACACCTTGAACGTTTTATTGTGGAACAAGTACAATCGGATTGACAGGGTAAGATAATATTAAAAAAATGACATTTCTTGCATTTTTGTTGATGTTTAAAATTGAATAATAATTATATACCACAGATTGGAATTCATTTGTATCATTCTGTATAAGACTTGATTTGCGCGTGAATTATTGTGTTCTTTATAATGGTCTTTCTAAATCTGTTCGTATGAATGTTCTTTCAACAGTTATAATGATTGAGGACGAGTATCCTGCTTATAGAAAACGTCGCTTGGCTAAAGAAAGACAGAAGAGGTAGCGGCAAATCATCTTAACATATATTTACGCTCATCACTGATTCACTGACTCCGTATCGCTCTAAGATAGATATAGAGATATAACTTAGTTACAGCAGCCAATTATTACAGCATTTTATGGCTCAGTGGTAGAGCGTTGGACTATTGTTCAACCGGTACGAAATTCGAATCGCATTCGGGACAAGTTAAAAAATTTATATCGATTTTCATTCATACACATAACTTTTTCTTCAACATTACTTACCTAAAGCATCATCATTTACATTTAAAGGATTTTATTCTAGTAATTTTGTGCTGAACATATCTTCCATTTGACTGACTGACGATCCATCACTTTTTATCGGGCACCTAAGGCGCCTTGCATTCCACTAGTAAATGAATAAATATCAATGACGCTTCTCATCTAATATGGGTATGACAGGCACACGGGAGTAAGGTGCGATTACCAGTCGTCAAGCTAAGGGTCCCTTAGTTTTGTAGAGAGTATGCCACAGAGTGAATTTTACTGACTTTTTGTCCGTCACGTTGGTAAGATTCGACCTCGCGATCTAAAAATCACAAAGCCAACATAGTTGCATTGATTGAACTCATAATAACTGAAATAAGAGATGGAATTCATATTTATGATATAAAATATACATTTCTTGGTTATCCAAGTAGGGCTGTGCTGTCTTGAAAATTAGCTGTTAGTTTTTGGTTCATAGTGATTTTCTGGACTGTGAAGTGCACAGAATGTTGTCGAAATTGGCTGAATTTTGAAACTCTTGATACCTCTTGATCTAATTTTCGAAGGTACATAAATAAAGCTTTTTGGAGTCAACTTGTTTTATGCACGGTACTAAAAATTGGCCTGGACCAAACGAAACAGGACTTTTGAGTGATAAAAATCAGAAAAAATATTCTGAGGGATGTCATTTTGGACAGTTTGTTGGTTCTTGATCTTTGGAGTGAAACTTTTAAGGCGCCATGCTGCTAATTTGCCTGGATCAAACAAAAAAAAGTAAATCTCTCAACCTTCCCCGACTCAATCGACAGTTGAGGAGAAATGTGAAAGAATCGTTCCTAATCTCTCTGTGAACGGGCATCCTCCGCATAGCACAGATATCTTTATAGACGCTTGCATAATATACTGTACACGTTTTAATAGTGTGAAAATCAATTCCAAAATTTGTTTTTCTGTGAAACACTTAGGTTTTGAATTTTTCATAATCTGGTATCAACTGTTTGTTAGACATTTCTTTTAAAGGTCACTTTTCAGCCTCCTGTATTTCTTCAAGCCTGTCACTTCAGCTGCATTTTGGTAGATGGCACTGCCGCAAATATTTATCTCTGCATGCCATGTACCAACTACATTTCATTGTACCGCTCATTCAAGATTTAGTTAGACTATTACTCCGGTCAAATTAACCTTAAAAATAGAGGTATCCTTGCATAAATTCCTAAGAAGCTGAAAATCGTTAATAATACCATTATAATCAAGTTGTGAAAAATCTCCATCGATCCCGTATGCGCAAAAAAATAACAGGCGAGGTCAAAGTTCGTAAAAATGGGTCATTCGAATATTTCTCAGCGAAACGGTCAATTTTATGATAGAAATAGCATAAACAAAAATTATAGATCTCTCAATTCTCTACAAACATTATTCCCTCATTTTTTTTCTCAAGACTCACCGTTTCTGAGCGAAAGCCATTCTAAAATTATACTCTCAATAATATGCATGTTCATGAACTTATAATATAAGTAAAACTGTTAGTCCGCGTGACTAGTACTCGTACGTTTATATTGAATGATAATTCTTAAAATATGAAATGAAAAGAAACCCAGTCCCTCATTTTATGAGACCTTTATCAACATCTGTCAACATGGCAGTGTCCGTAAATTACTTGCTTTAAATTACTTGCATAAATGAATTACGTTACGTAACTTTTGCAAAACATACACGAAATAAAAAACGTGTTCAATAAGCTTGTCTTTCTATATCCTCGGCTTCTACTCATCAACATTTTTATCAAATATATTATCAGGTTCAAGTGTGGCTTGGTAATCAACTGGACCCAGAAGAATGGGGTTATAATCTAATTAAACATGTATTGGAACCTATTCACATTTCTTCCATCTGCACCAGAAAAGCGTCTCAATACTATTTTATGTAACTGCAGAAAAAACTGTAATTTGAAATGAGGCTGCAAAAGGCGGTACAACACAACCTATTCATACAAAGTATACATAACAACTAGTAGGTCTTTTCTAAATATCTTTACGTGGGTTTTAAGACTCAAAAAGGAATTAACTTTAAATACAAAGTGTGCTAGCTACAATTCTCGAGTGAACGGTAACTACATAGTAAAGCCATGTGCTTAGTTTTCAAATTTAAGCTAGCATTAATTTATGCTGATTTTGTAGTTGGTTGTAAATGTAATATAAATCAATTAAGTATGGATACAATACTCCAATTCAGGAAGAAATAGGAGTAAAATCCTATTTAGCTTTTCCTTCGTCAACCTGCAAATGACATGTTCAAGTAAGGGTATAAAATTGTATTTGATTTTTTCTAGTCCATTACACAGCGAACGTTCTCCAAACGTGGATTCGAGGAATGAAAGTGAATTCAATAAAAAATAAATGTAATTTGACACCTACAAATATCCCAAATACACTTAATAATTTTTGGATGAGTATTGCATAATATATAAAATGAAATAATTGACTCTAATGTGGAAATTCATTAAATGCTAGGATATGTTCATATGTAACAATCTGGAATAATGCCTTTGTTCTGTAACTGCGCTTAGAAACACAAGTAAAACATATGAAATGATAAACATTTCTTTGTGTCCACAATACATGAATGAAGTTGAACCCTAAAGATTTCAATGGGACAATATCCTTTTGTTACAAATCGTTTTTATCATTCTGTGGAGTAAATAATCAGTCTTATTCATTTCTAACGAGTTTTTATAGCATATCATTCATTATTAGCATATTTTCTGTAAAAATGTGATGAGTTCATTTGAATAAAATACGGTCATTATACGCGAGTAAGGTACAATGATTTATCCTGAGTTATTCTATGTTTAAAATAAATTATACAGTTTCACAATACTTTCTTTTGAAAAGAAAAATTGTGGTGATTCAAATCATAATTTGGCGTTCTTCATGCTCTATTCTGAATGTATGGAATCGGCAAATAACCTTACACATCCTTTTATTATAAGATGATAATACCTCAGAATTGCGATATGAATGTGTTTCACGAAAAAGCAAAAATTCAAATTTCCGCTCAGGTATGCGATTGTACCCTGTGGGTGAAGCCGTGCCCTTAGGGAGATAACGCATTATTTTTCTCACGAATTTGGAACATAGGAACCGACTCTGTTTCGGACGTGAAAAAAATGCTTTATCTTTCATTCTTTTCCCTTGTCAACGTCGAAAAGAGCGATATTCCAATCAACCGAGAAATAGACTATCTAGATTTCCGTGAATAATGCTGGTTTCAAAATCGTATGTTTAATTCTTTTAGAATTCAATAATCAAGGTAACGATAACACTTCACAATACAATGATTGATGATGTTATCAGATCTTGAAAATTTCTCAAGCTTATTTTGGCAATATAGTTTGAAGGATCATATTACTGCATATAGTTATTTGCAAATCAATTAATGTCATAAAAACATTTTATAATGAAGCCGCAAGTAACACAATACACAACATCCAGTAATTCAATTTCCGTTCTAGTATATTCGCACAGAAACATCCAGAAGATTACTTCTCCAGTCAACTTTCCAAACAAACTAAAATCTAGTTATATTCTGTGGTTTGCAACGCTACAGCTAATGGAAAATTAATTATTGGAAGTGAATCTCATATCTAATAGAATGTATATAAATACATATTTAGGGTATATGATATAAAGTGAATTGACAGTCTTTGTACAAGGACGGTATCTGAGGAATCTATTGGAGAATTCGATTTAGCTGAAATATAATTACATTATCGAAGATTGGAAATTATATTGACGTCAACTCAGCTATGAAGTAAACAACTGGAAGACTCCAATTATATTCATTTTACATTGGTGGGATATATTCTACCAGAACTTATATTTTTGTCATTTCAGAGCCAATAATTTAATCAAAGTAGTTGTTTGTGAGAAAACCTACAATTACCTCATCCAAATACATCAATTTAATCAAGTCTTGAAGTAAATTACAATCAAGAACCCTGTTAGCTCTGAAAACAAACAATTACTAAAACAAATGCTCAATTTTCCCAATGGACAATTCTTGTGAACAACCAAAGGTACCCCGATTCCATTTCTCGTGGATAGCTGGACAATTTATTGATGTGGCAACACAACGAGTAATTGCCATGTTGCCAGACCTCTGACATTGGCGTGGAAAATAGGCTAAATAAACAATTTTTATCTTTTTATATAGATACAACAATGCTTCAGAAGAAATTGCTGGAGTTCATAAGTTCAGATCGTAGACTCAAGTGAAGTGAATGTCAACATTCTGCTCAATTATTGAAGATAGTTATATACTTTACAAATATCTTTCAGAATTCTCCAAGTTTTTTTCCAAATAACATCAGAAGGAAATTTAATACTAGCAGTAAATAGTTATTTATATATCTAGTGCGCGAAATTATACTTTGGTGCTTGAGAATGAAAGTTTTTTGTCAAGGCGGCAACCGAGACACAAATCATTCGAAAGCTCCAAAGAAATTTCGTGCACGAGTAGCATACAACATTTTCTCCACATACGTCAAAAAATATATTAAAATCATAGTAAAATACACAAATAAGAAGTAGAACTCTTTTTCTTGACAACGTGCACAAAGTACTTTGTGCACGTTGTCAAGATAAAATCAGTGCACGAAGTACTTCGTGCCCGTTGTCATGATAAACAACTCCAATGTGACATTTCGCATACTAATATTGATGTACAAATGTCATGATTTTTTGACGTTTGTAGAAAAATAATATTGATATTATTTTGGATAATATAGACCAATGATTTCCAAAATAAGCGATATTGCCCCTTAGGGGGCACTGGATCGATCCCGGGGTGCCCCCTTGTTGTCTTGGGTGTATTTGAGGGTCTTGAATAATAATTAAAACAGGACTGTGAAAGCATTCATAGAAAGAGAAGATAGGCAAATTCAGATTTCATTCTCAATGTTATTAGTCATTCTGATTTCCATATTATTAAATAATAATAATATTAATAATTCTCTGTGATTTTACTATTTCAATCTTCAAGGTGTTTTATTTACAACATCTTTCCTTACTTTATCTTAGTACGTAAGTAGAAATATAGATACATATATCTTCCTGTTTGTTTGCCGAAGAAATATAGGTCCATATTCCCATCTCCTGAAATCGCACTACTGCCTGAAAAATTATGCACTTTCTCTTACCATCTCGTGTTTATAGCGCTATCTCCTTTTATTGAAATTTTTGCTGAGGTATCGCAATTTAAGAGGTGAGAATACGGACCATAGATTTCCAGCGGGAATTTAATAATTTTGTAATGATTGTTTTGTAATAATCAACCACTATTTAAGGTCCACGGAACAACACCCTTTTTGTTGAATGATCATTACATACTTGAAACTTCAGGAGTGGAATGCTTTTGGCGAGCCTACCAAACTCTCTCTCTATTTTTTCGAAAGTGCTGCGTTTTCAAGCAAGCATAATGACGTCATATTTAAGCTATCGGTCTGAAACAATGCAGCAGGAAATTTGTCGGACATTATGACGACTTGATAACATTAATTATTATTGAACAATTCAGCAGAAGTAAACTATGCATGTATTGAGAAACAAAGCTCAAGTACATGCCGTACTTTAAAGAAAAAAACTTTATTTTTGGTGATTCTGTTCCTGAACAAGCGCTTGCGATTGCAAGAAGGTGCTAATTCAAACCTAACAACGTGAATCAACCAGCCCACATTTAGGGATAGTTGATCAAACACACCAAATTTCTATTCCAGCATCTGTATTAATTGAACTATGTAACGCTCACAAGAAGATGCTTCCATAATCAGGCAACAAATAATCGGAAAATGAAAGAAGTTACCGAACGAATAATCCCAACTCTCGCATTATTTTTCAAATCTGAAGATGGTATATACAAATCTGGCAAGACATCACAACTGTAGAACTAACAAGTGTCACCAGCGCCATCTCTGTTACAAAAACAAAACTTAAAAGCTTCTGGGCAGTGGCGCCTCTATACAATACTCCGTTATGGAACTGGTAATTATATCTATACTCAATTAACACTTTTACACTCAGTTAAGTGTATCACGTAAATTAGTTCATACTTTTCCACATTGTTTCAACCCACAATTGTTTGTGTTGCAAAAGTGAAGCCAAGACTGTAATATTGTTAGAGAGAGAAGGTAACTGAGAGATAGGTAGAGGCGGGCCCATGTTTGTATGGAGGTAAATGGTGAGTTTTGCTCTATTTAGTATTTTCATGCTGAAATATATTGTAAAATGGGAAGAAAATGTGTTTGCCAAATTTTAATAGTGGAGACAGAACATTTAAAGAAAAATACCTCTTTTTTTCTGTACACAGAAATGATATTCTATTAAATAAGTGGTGCATGAACATACCACGGCCGGATAGAACATTGGAAATTACAGATTACGTTAGTAAAAAACATTTCAGAGAGGAGGATATTATAAAAGAATGGTCGTATGGAGATGTAAAAGTGAGTAGAAATTATTTCAAAATTATAATAGCAGATCTACTGAAAATTCTATGTTACAAATTGAAAGGTTATAATGTTATATCAATGTTTAAAATTACTAAACGTATCTAGCCTAAACTTGAAAATTGATATTCAAGAAAATTTCTTATCAATAAAATAAATTCATAAGACTTATAGATTCACACAGAATTGCAACATTAATTTCTTCACTTTATGAAATTATGTCAAAAACTGTTTCTTTTTGTGAGATCGTAAATGTATATTTCATTTATTCTAAGTTTCTCGTTAATGTTTGCAGAGCAGCATTTTATAATTCTACCTTTCTTCTAGTGAATAAGAAATTGTTTGTGTATATTTTTTCAAATTTATTACGCCCATTGTGATATAGAATATCTGTCAAATTATTTATGTGCCTATTATAATTACTCATAATTGGAAAACTCGTGTCCAAAGAAACGTTTATAAAACAGGTTTCATGATGTACTATTTCATTGCAGGTTTTAATAAATAGAAATGCCAATTTCCTTTTACTTTTGCCTTTCATTTAATGAATAATGAAGTATTTAACGCAATGAAAATATTTAATCTATCTGGCAATTGTATTTTATTGAAAAAATTGAAATTTAATCTCATTTCTGCATATGAAGCACGCAAAGCTGGGCCCGCTCTCGCTATCTCTCTCACACCAGCCGCATTACATTTTAGGCTTCATGTTTTCCAACTGTGTTGGTGGTTATGAATAACGTGACCATACGTCCTGCTTTGAGCGAGACAGTCCCACTTTCAGACTGTCCGTCCCGCTGTTCCAGCGACAGCATGAAAATTCCGCTTTCACAAAAAGACCAAACAATAATTTAATTCACAATTATTTTGTACACTCGCAGGCCCGACATTTTAAAACTGATTTATTGTTCAGTCAAAAAATATAGAAATACCTCCTAGAAGTCACGTCAATTCATGCAACTTACTTGGTTAGATTATTTTGTATCAGATTATTATTTCTTCTTTATTGAAAAACGTCCCGCTTTGACAAAAAAAAATGGTCACGTTAGTTACGAATGATGTTGAGCACAAAAAATATCTCACCGAATTACTATAACTGTTCGTATCTAGGTAAACTGCACTTTTAGGGACGAAAACAAAATCTGGCTTCGTTCGTCACAATCCTTTCCAAGAGGATCAAATGAGTTTGGGAGCCATCGACATATATAGACGAATCAAGAATAAAGTATAATTATTTGAAAAGTAAAAGAAACATTTCCTAACAATATGAAACAAATTTTCACATAAACGACACTGCACGCGGCTTCTTTCTCACCCGATTCTTCCAAGGTCAAATGTATCAGCAAGCGAGACGCATGACAGGTCAGACTTATCACTGCTCAGAAAAATAGTGTATATGGTGTACCTAAGGAAGCTTTCACTTCAAGAATAAGGAATATATTGTAACGAAACTCAACTTGTTTTTGGGCATATTTATTTATACTTGAGGCTACAATAATAAGATCAGAATATCCGTTAATAAATACTTCTACATATAATCGACGCTAAAATAAACATTATCACTACATTTATGTATTATTCTCACAGATACTGTGTGCTATTTATTTTGACTAGTTCACTTATTTATTTCTAATCTTACGCGCTCCTTTTCCGAGCTATCAATAATTAATAATAATCCGCTTGACTTAGTCCCGGATATTCATATTTCCGCTTAAAGTTTCTCAAAGCTTCCAGAAAATTCTAGTGGTTTCCAGAAATTTCACTAGACGTCACCACATCCTTGGCGCCATATTACTCAGTTGCGTTTGTAATCCGTTTATTTGGCGTGTCGAAATGAAAGTCTATCCTGAAGTGGTTCTGTTCGTTACAATATACTTCCAGTTTTTAATTTCTGACGGATAAGTTGGGATTAAAACAGATTTAAACAAGGATGCGAGTAGGCTGAAACATTATCCAGAAATTAAATCTTATTCATTCTTAAATCGTATCTAGAATGAAAATTGGTCTGGAAAGAAACCAAGTTCAAGACCAATTTTTTGATTGAAGCAGATTTTTATGTTTTTATGAGTTTGTAAATGAATATAAACTGGAAGTCTGGTAACGTTTATTGCAATGTCCAATTTAAATTTTCTGCATTCATGTTAATAGATAGAGTTTCAAACCAATTTTTAAAAATTAAGCTTACATACACGCTTACTGGACTACTCTTCAATAATATTTCTCAAATATTGTTCAATTTCTGTTCAAGTATGTGTCCTAAAATGTACACGATTTTTTGCCAACAAAAAATAGAGCTAAACATAACCAGCTACAAAAGTGACGCACATCTCGACTTGCTCGGTTCTAAATACACGTGCTGGCATTAGTACATCAATATTAGTATGCGAAATATCACATTGGAGTTGTTTATCATGACAACGTGCACGAAGTATTTTGCGCACTGATTTTATATTGACGTCGTGCACAAAGTATTTCGTGCACGTTGGTATGATAAGCAACCCCATTAATTTTTGTATTTTGATATGATTTTGATATTTTTTTATAATTTTTTGACGTCTGAAGAAAAATGTTGTATGCAACTCGCGCGCCAAATTCCTTTGGTACTTTCGAATAGTTTGTGTCGATGAAAAACTGTCATTCTCAAGCACCAAAGTATAATTTCGTGCACTAGATACATAAAAGCTATTTTAGTTTGAAAATTCAAATTATTTATGTAAAGGAAGGAAAAAAAGGACTCTTTTATAAAATTGGAACAAAATGTAAACATTTCAATTAGGCCTGTCATTTATTGATTGAAAAGACGGAATCAGTTTTTAATTTCATACTTCAATAATTTCTACTTTCTATAGAACCATTGTTTCATTATTCAAACAGCGTTAATAAATTTATTCGTTCTAGTCGACAAAAGAGCACTCCAAATATCAATCACAGTGCCGTAATTAAGAGAATGTACAGTGGGTCGATAGAAAAAGATCATTTGTGTGCAAATTCCCTTAAATTTAATTTACGGAAGCCACTTTTCTGTGAGATCAATGAGTGGTTCTATCGTTATACTTGAAAAATATATTCAAAAAGTATTATTCTTGAATAATCTTTCTCAATGTGAACCTAATTTCTTGCAATTGTCCTATAAACGTTGGAAAAATAGGTTATATCTTTTTCGCTTTAACACTTCATGTGGGCACAGTAAACAGTGTAGAAATGTGAATTTATGTTGTCATAAAAATATGTAAAGCTCTCGGCATTTTATTACTGACACGTGGCAAAGTTTATGTGAATAATAATTTTGGTTATGCATTCAAGCAATACATATAAAAATGAAAATTGCAGGAATATAAGATACTAAGAAGATACATTATTAGAAAGAATAAAATATGAAATCTTATTACTTCAATTATAAATATTTCGGTTATCTCCATATTGATACTTCAACTGATCATTCAAATTCATATTGTAACGAATATTGAATTGAAAATAAAACAATTCGCTTGTAAAATAAATCTGGATTTAGCGGCTTGCTTTAAATATCTCCATAGATAGATCCAGAATAGTGTGAAAAGTAGCATGAGAGCTTCTGGAATTTCACGTGAACGTTTCTGGATTTGAAGCAAAAAGTTCGTTACAATATAATCGTCGAATGAATTTGACTTTAATCTTTAGAAAACTCTGCTCGAAATATTGTTCTCTTCTCTCGCTGTTTTTCACAGCCTACCACTATATCTTTCTAATCGTTGTTTTGCTGCCAGAGTTTTTCACAAGCCTTTATTTTTCCGCCGCTTACTTTGATCAATAGATTTTCTACTGTTTATCACGAGCGCCCAGAATTGATGGAGAACGTGGGCACATATAAAAAATTCAATTCTATTCTTATTTATATATTTTGTTCTTTATTGAATAACGATGGCGACACAATAGGAGGAGCAATATAAAGGAAAATCTCTCCAGAAGCTTTTTCTTCTGGAAGCATTTTTCTGTTCTTTGCAATATTGCAGGTGATAAATCTGTTTTGGAATTGACAATTTGATGAATCGAATATTTGACATATCGATAATCAATCCGTTGAGGTTAACCGAGCGAGTCGAGGAGGAGAGTTCTAAAACTTCACTTAAACTAAGAGAACCTGTCAGTGATTTTTTATATTAACCAGCGGAAATGACCATTTGGAAGATAAAGTCTTGATACTATCAAATATTTCGATCAATTATTATTCGTATGTTGTCTTCAAAAATTCATTTACCAGTGTTCAAGTTAAGTATCTAAATTCTATAGTCAAAGGATCATTTTATCCTTGCAGTTACCTTTTAATAATTCCATTTTATTCCCTCCTTTCGTCTTGAACAACATCAAAGCATTCTACCCCTATCTTCCGCGTACTACCTCAGATAGTTTCTTGTTCTGTCTATCAACTCAACGGTGAGCAGATCCTACAGAAGACGTCTCAAAGGCGAAAGACAAAAGACAGTTGTCACACTCAGCAAAATCTTGAATTAAGCGAGATAATTTACCTACCTTTGGAGAAATATAATCAAGATAATGCGCTGTAGACTCCTGATAGTAAAAAACAAAAATGATTGAGACACATACAATCCCATGTTTGAGAAGTATAATTTGTAGACAGGTGCTGCTCAATTTGTTTAAGGAATCTCTTATAATAATTTATACAATAAATTTATAAATTTGAGCTTCATAACATAAAGCCAATTGCTATCCGAATTTTGTAATGCTTGTTTACACACCTGTTGCATACCAAATTTTTCTACGGCTCTCAACTTTCATGCTCTGACATTATTGAGATAGAACAGAGCATAAGTTGACATCTAGACAAAAATAAGTTCAAAACATAATTACGACTAAGATTGTTGAGCCCTTAATTCTTATTTTACTTGCGACGTGTAAGCAACCTAGCTTTGAATTGATCATGGAAAAAAAATATTACTTCCCATAGTTGGCCTTTACGAGGTTCAACTATTTTCAGCTATTCATGCGGGCTGCGTAACAAAAGATAACCCGATATCTCCATTATCATTCGAATCGAACATCAAAGAAATACATTGCACCATTCAATTTCCCAACCAGTGGTGTACTATTGGGGGTAAGAGTCGGGGACATTATTGGCATCCAGCCGGAAGCTGATGCCCAAAGGTTCATGTTTTGTGAAGCGTGTAACCTTCCATGGGACACGGTTGGTTGCGTCCATGTTCATGTCTGTACGATGTTTTGGGCCCCAAATTAGCGTCTACGCTAGTACGTGACAAAGAGGGATAACGAAAACTATAACAATGAAATAAAAACAAGTAGAGGCTAGTAAAATGGAGAAATATAGTTTTATATTCATTGATGTATTTGCTAAAAGTTGTAAAATCAATTCTGAAGCTGGAATAAAATATTTCAGACTATATAATAGACGTAGTTACTTCTTATTCTCTATACAGACTTGCAACGTGAGATCTGTATTCCGATAGGACTTCAAGGCCTGTCAAAGATATCAATAATGTGAGTAGCTCAAAGGTACTAGAAATTCACAAATTGCAGCAGTTGAAGCCAGGAGTGTGAATCGTAGCGTCAAGATTCCGAGGTGGAATGCAGCCGAGAGATACAAGACATTGGTTAATAATGATTTGCTTTTGTCGTCCACGACTTTGCAAGGTTCTAACACTGGCATTCCTAAATTAAACTCGACTAGTAATAATAGTATATTGTACAACAAGTATAGAAAATTATCTATTTCACACGAGGTGTGTAACTTTCAGCACGGGACGGAGTCGAGTGCTGGAATCACACAAGTGTGAAATAGGTGATTCTATACGTGTTGTACACTATACTTTTTCTACGATCACAGTTTTTAATGGAATATGTAGGTAAATCATTCGTATAACTGAGATTTTAAAGCTATTTTCACAAATGTAAAATAATTTAGGCATTTTAATTGTTTGCTCTGCTTATTTATTGTGACATTAATTTTAGCTATGATTTGGAACATAATTGATATATTTTCTATCAGTTGATTGACATTTCATTGTTGTGTAATCTAATTGTTGCAAACTACGGAAAGATTGTATCTGATGACATTCTGATTGGTTCATTAGTTAGAGTTTTCCGTGATCTGGGGTAGCGTGTTTTCTAAATTTTCGTCACTAATCATTTTCCAACTGCAGTAATGATATTTGTGGATATCTAATTTTGGTTATGATACAATAATTACATACATAATTTCTCGATTTCAACAGAATGTGATGGAACGTGTGTTGTCTGCTTCAATTTGACAGTTGTGATTCGTAATGTTGCCAACCTTCGAAATATATATTACAAGAATAAGAAAATAATTCCAACAGAACTTAGTGCAATTTTGTTATATAAATGTGGCTTATAAAAGAGCAAACAGAGATTTATATCAAGTCCGTGATATCTATCAATAATCTAGCTAAATATATCATATATATCATCTAAAGAATATTCAGAATGAATCATCAATATATAAGTTGGTCAAACTGGTGTGAGAAATCATTTCTCACGACTTTTCGCACAGTTATGTGAAATTGTAAGTTTTCTAGTTGTGTTTTGTATGAGAAATATGTTGTTTTCTATAGTGATCGTAGAAAAAAATTGATTACTATGCACTTAGGCTGAAAGGTAGCGTCAAGATTTTATCCTCAGGATAAAGAAATCCAGGCATATAATGCTGTTGTTAGTAATGATCTTTTCAGGTGTGAAGCATTATAGTATATTATTCAACTAGTCAATGATGAGGATAATTTCTCAGGGTGATGAGGCTTAGAACACGAGAATGTTTGAAATATATTCGAGAACTATTTAAATTTGATCTTTTCAAATTATATTTTATTGAAAAGTGTGAAATAAATTGGTTTGAATTTAAGTCTCTTATCTTACTGTATTTAAAGAAGCTTCACTGAAAAATCATTGATATAGACATATATATGTTAAAATAATTAAATAGGAAAGAGATAGAATACATTTCCATTTTAGTTACTGAAATTTCTTTAGCTAATGTAGGCAGCTGAATTCGGCCTATTGTTACCATGAAATAATATAAAATTGATACTCAACTGTAAAAATAATCCTAAAAATAAGTCGATGGCAAGAATTATACGCAGTGCTATCAGCATCAATTCACAAGAAAATGAAAATTTAGTTACGAAACTTGATTTCCATGTGCTTATGATGGAATAACTGATATGCGTCAATACTTAAACTACGCATTCTTAACGATGGTTGCCCTGATAAGCTCAGAGGTAGTCGTAAAATCATTATTTGACTTGTTGCAAGCATTCAAGCCCAGAATATTTTGAATATGATCCTGAGAGTAATTCGTGATCTATCTTTCAATCTATATATAAAGAGATATGACTGCTGTTGTTCAGCAAGGAATATCTATTTGTTGAAAAAAGAGCATCTTCGGTGTTTTTTGGCAACCGGTTACGTTTACGGAGCACGGTTATCGAAATTTTTGTAACTTAACTACTCGCGTTAGTTTTAAAACTTTTTTGTACAGCTCTAGTTCATTTGTTTCTTGATTTTATCATTCCTGCGTATTTATTCGTCAATAATGTGATTATTTCTCTGTGTTAAGATTGATAGCTGGAGTTTTTGTGACATGAGCAGTTCGAGGAGACATTGTTTAAACAATTTAAATCATTTTTGCTACATATGCGGAGGATATGTGTTCAAGGATTATAGAAAAGTTCATCAAAGTTGGTTGAAAACACCTATTTTTCTGTATTTTGGGATGCTCTTGGATAAAAATGACAAATCTTGAGCTCCTGATTGTGTTTGTAAATCGTGTGTTCAATATTCAAGATTATAGAAAAGTGGTAAGAGAAGTGCTTTCAAATTTGGAGCACCGACCATTTGGCGAGAACCATGAAACCATCTCGATGACTGTTATTTTGTAGTGTGAACATAAACGGCATAAACGCTAAAAATCGAGCTAAATGGCAGTATCCAAGTTACAAAATTATTCTACCACCGTTGCATATAAAACTGCCTATCATAAATCAGTTTGTTAAATCACTAGATAGAAACGGGAACTGCTTTTCTTACGTTTGCAAAAAAATTCCTCAGCTCACTATTAAAAAGATTAAAGCAGGTATTTTTGATGACCCCCAAATTAGACAGCTTACGAAAGATACTTAATTCAAAAATTCTTTGACTGAGCTTGAATTAAGGGCTTAGACAGCTTTTGTCTCTGTGATGCAGAACTTTCTCGGAAATACGAAATCAGAAAATTATATTGAACTTGCTGAAGACCTATTTTTACAATTAAAAAATATGAAGTGCAATATGAGCAGAGAACTTCACTTTATCCATAGTCACCTGGACAGGTTTTCGGAAAATTAAGGAGATATGAGCGAGGAGCAAGGAAAGCGTAAGCATCAGGATATACACGTAATGAAAGATCGTTATCAAGGTTTCTGAGATGATGTCTGACTATTGCTGGTCTCTGATACGCTATTTTCCCAAGTCTATACATAAGAGAAGAGCTCTAAAGCAAAGTTTTTTTGAACTCAATAATTAATTTAATTTTTTAATTAATTTTTTCCATGCAAATACATGTTTTTTTTCTGTTTTAAACGTACATAGCTGAAACTCAAAAACTAGAGCTGATAAAAAAATTCTGCTTACATATTTAAAAAAGGGATACCATATTTACTCAGCAACAGCTAAAAATTTTCCGGCAACAGATGTACTGTAATCTAGTGTAATCATGTAATATATGGTTGCACTTAGTGCCCATAATGTGCCACTTTATTGGACTAGTACTTTTACTTTATTTTATTGGATGGAACTGTCACTGTCAAAAAAATATCACGAAAATAGATTTTTTATTAACATGAAATAAATTCAAATAATTAAATCAACATATTATTTATTATGGTAATGAATACTTATAACACATTTGGTATTGTCGCGAATATTCAGATCCGAAGATAAATTATTCTTGTTACAAAAACATTTTTCTCTCAATATTTGTGATTCTTTTCACTTACTGCCAACACTTCTACGCTTTCTGAAGTATCAATTTACTCTTTTCTATCGTATTTATTCTTTTCTACACTTTCTGAAGTAGCCATTTATTCGTTTCTATCGTATTTAATCTCTTCTACACTTTCTAATGTATCAATTTCTTTTATTAAATTGTATATAATACTTTTAAAATATCCCGTGTCTTTAGAGCAGTACATAAACAAACTTTATAGACTCGCCTTCCTTCCACCAGCGGCTCGTCCAATAAAGTTCTATATTATATACTAATTACATAAATAGCTATTATTGTCTAGGATTTTTAAATGTGTATTTATTTCTATTGATCTGAACTGCTTTCAGTTAAAATAAATGTATTTAAAAAGTACCGGAGCTCCACAGCTTTGGATTCTTTTAATAGATAAACATAAACATCACCATGTCGCTTTGAATTGTTTCGTATTTAAGCCAGGACTGGTTAAACCATCATAACCTTATTTGAACCGTAGCCACAACCTTGGTTTGCTCCCGGAATATGCTATAACTTAAATTCGAATTCCTCCACTTTTACCTGTTTTAATCCTCGAACGTGAGGTGAGAACACTAATCCCTATAATCCCTAATAAATCGAATTCCTCCACCTTCACCTTTGCAGCTGTTAGCAGAGTTAGCAGTATCTCTCAAACAAACAAATATAAAGGACTAATTAAAAATTTCTTTTGGTCCAACAGGAGATGTTTAGCGCACGCTAGACACCACACATCAAGCTCGTCCGTTCTGGTGCGAAGCACCGTCGGTTGAAAACAAAACCACTGTTGAAAGTTACGCGAGATTCCAAACGTCGAGCTCGTTTAGAGCGTGAGAAGCCCGCTCGTTCGTTTTGGTGCGAAGCACTGCCGGTTGAAAATAAAACCACTGTTTTAGTGCAACTGACAAAGATTAATTTTACTAGTGAGCTTGGAGTATAGCTACTTGAGGCTTTGTGGAGGAACTCGAATGCG
This sequence comes from Dromius quadrimaculatus, assembly GCA_963989225.1. Lineage (NCBI taxonomy): Eukaryota > Metazoa > Arthropoda > Insecta > Coleoptera > Carabidae > Dromius > Dromius quadrimaculatus. The sequence continues at coordinate 9,189,250 of OZ022325.1, read as the reverse complement.
TCCATTATCCCTTGGAAGAGATGTTGTGGAGAAATTCGGATATAGGATTATAGATACCGGAAGCTTCGTGGAGGAATTCGAATACGTCCAACTTTAACAAATTGCTGAAGTTTAATGAAATGGTGAATGTGAGTAATGAGTCATTAAAAAATGCAGTCGAAATTAGATTTTTCCTTCCTTTGCTACTCTACAGTTTCGGTCGCACCTTGAAAAATATAGCCTTTCTGAAGACGGATAAGGTATGGCCGAAACTATAGAGTGGAAAAGAAAGAAAAAATCTAATTGTTGCCTGCATTCTCTTCATAACTCAATATCGACATTTTCAATAGTAATTCATGAAGTATCTTTCATTTTCATGGCATGCGAAACAAAAACAAAACAAGTGTTGAAATAAAAAAAAAAAAAACTGGTCAAGACCCTTACTTGCAAGAAAAGTGCCAGAATAACAGAATTCTTTCATTCTTTTGTAGTCTTATATTTTTGTCGATATTCAATTTTGCAATAAATATTTTATATACAGCTTCTGAGACAAGACGCTATTGAATTGAGAATGCTCACTTATTATTGACATTATTCTTTCCTATGTTATATATAGGTATATGATAAAGGTTTTTTTCTTTTAAATGGACATAAAAGTGTCAGTTTCACTGCTGCAGCTGACGTTTCATAGCTAGAACAAAGTCGAGGCTAGGAATTTTGTTTCTGTGACAAATGACAACACTTTTCCTGCCTAGGATGTATATGTACTATTTTCTGGACTGTAAGCTATGAATTATGAGTATAGTAGTTTATATTGTTGAGGATGACTGAAATAGTGAATATAAGCATAGGAATCAGAGAATTCAGTCAAATAATTTTTTTTTCCTAGCTCAACTGTATAAAAATTTTGTAGTTTGTATATTATATATGAGTTTCGAGGAGCATCTGATATATTAAAAGCGAGAAAATGCAATTTCCTATTTGGCACCACCAACTACTACGCTGCTGACTAAATGCATGACAAAATAAAAATTACATTTTTCGCTTTTAATATATCAAAATCCATGTATTATATACAAACTATACAATTATTTTCTCTCCTAGCTGTCGAGTTATAAGAAAGAAAAAAATCAATTATTTGACTGAATTCCCTGAATCATATACGTACTTAAATTAGTAGAATGTCGACTAAGATATGACACATTTTTTTATCGTATATAATATCATAGGGACTGTAATTTTATCAATAAATTTTTCTTGAAAACATTGATTACCTAGCAACATCGTGAGAGTCATATGTCCGATCAAATCACGAGAGCGTAGCCCGAGGGATTTTATCTGAGCAGGTGACTCGAAAGATGTTGCTTAAAGGTAATCAATGTTTGAAAGAAAAATTTATGATAAAATTAAAGTCGCGAGTGGTATTTGTGGAGAATATTTCTCGAATGAAATTGCTACTATAAGTACCTATTAAATAATGTTAGTTGCAACTACTAACCTTTTTTATTGAAAAATGCACTAAATTGTCTCCATATACTTTTGTATTTTTAGAGTTTTTGTTTCCAATTCCATTACTTTCGGCGAAAAATGCATTTCCAAAACGATTAAATTTTGACATTTCCGAGAACTGATTGTTTGTTTATATTAGAACTGTGTATTGTTTCTCCATGACAAAGGCAATTTATCGCGATGAATCGCTTGCCAACGGGAATTTACCGAGGTAACGGGAATTTATCGCTGTAAATTCCCGTTGGCAAGGAATTTATTATTATAATTGTCATTGTAACTATGCAAAATTTGTCAGTATAATTGACATGAGTGAAATGATCAAAATAATTTCCTATCAATGACTTACATTATTAGATATATTCTAAAGATTTCATAGAGCAAAATCAAATTCAAGAGGCAATAAAATGGTTTTTCTTAGTAGTTACTAGTAAAAATTTTGGTCGTATTGTTGTAATATCTTGTGCCGAGTGGTTATTTGATGTTCGACAAAACATCACAGTGGGTTCTTTTTAGACTTTAGTAAAACTCTGGAGTTGTAGTAACCCGGATTTATTTACAACTTAACTTAGTTCATTTATTTTCCATAGGTGAGTCAAGTACTCTTACGAGAGTACTTAGCAAGCGTGTGATTGAAGATATGGTTAGGTAACTACTGAATAACGACTGACTTCTAGTTCCGTCCGAAGAGCGAACCTGCAGTTAGAACTGCTAACTAAACAAATTTAAGAACAAAAAAAGGTGACCTCTGACTCTTAGAGCGTTTCAGAAGGAATTCATAATAAAGAAAATAAGCACTATTATATGAATAACAGGATGTGATTCATCATTTTGAGAAGAACTAGCTTCAGACATGAGCGAAGTGAAATTAAATATCTTGTTATTCATATGTTAAGTAATAGGAACGATAAATAATAATTATATTAATCAATAATTAATAATACAACTTTACAACAGTATGCCATCTGCACCACTTATAAGCTCTTGATCCGATCATAAATTTAATCCTATCCAAAAATATGGACATTTACACCAAACAAATACCTCTGCGCTTGACCGTTATTCAAGTATATTTTTGAGGTCAATACGGCGGATTCTAGGAAAACTATAAAACATCATATACTCACCTATGTGCTATAGAAGTTTTTGCTATTGACTTCGAAATGGACACTCAATGGACATATATTAAAACAAACTTACCAGTAATTGAAAATAAGTCACATTAAATAACATACGTATTACTATTAGGAGAATAAATAATAGATACTTCTAAAATAAAATTTCAAGACTTTGATTGGTTTGTCGATAAAAGTTAAGATAAAAGGAAAGCCCTTACGGTACATGCTGTGCGTTTACTGGGAATCAATCCTCTGGTCATTTTTATTTTCACCTAGTTTTAAGCGTTGGCGCAGATGTCCAATGTAATAAGAAATTTCTATCTGGTCTGGCGCAATTGAAATTATAATAATTAATTGGCATATAGTTGCAGACTACACTTTTTGTACGAGAGTTAGAGTTGATTTGGAATAGACACATTACAGTTTTAGCCAATAATATACATGACAAAAAAAATGCAAGACAAATGATTAAGATTCCTTGTTTTATTGTTCACACCAATCGAGTAATTGTCAAATAAAAAATGAAATCTTTCGTAGTAAAATGCTGGTTTTGGAATATTTTATTTCATTTGAATCGTAATTATCTGTTCTACTTTTAGCAGTATCTACTACGTTTTGGAGAAGAATAAGAATGATTTCGCATGGTAAATAGAACCTTGGGTTATAAATAAAGTAACTTCGCTATGAATGGCTATGCACTCTGACGTCATTGGCCCACAGTGTTTGTTAGATCGAGTAAACACATCTGTAATTGCACTCTTTATTGACTCAACCCTCTTTGGTTGTTTGTTGATGTTTGACTCGACCGGAATCGTAACGAACCTTCAGATTCACCCAGTGTTGCCCGGAGTGACGTAGAAAAAATTAGTTTGTGTTTTCTTTCCCTACTGACTTGGAAAATTATGCAGAAAAGCTCTCCAATTATGGATGTCGAATTTTTCATATCAAATGTTAAAATTGACAGTGTAAAACAAAACAATTAATCACAGACATTTCTTATTTTTATTATAGAACTCATTCCAATTCTCACTCACAGAATTTCCGTTTGAAAAATGGTTTTCCGTTTTAACGGTTCGTCGTTCTTCGGTAAATCTTCGGTGAAAAGTAATACTGGAGTGTATCAAGGCTGCAAGACGACACTTGACGGAGGTCACATGAGATATAGTTCCACTTCCGGTATTAGGGGGAACTGAGAGGAGATAGAAATGAGGAAAATCAATGACGACCACTTAAGGTGAAATATTACGTCGAGATTAAGTTGCATAGTCGCCTAAATGTGGACTTAGATGATGAAGGTGGATTAACTTGGATGCATAATGAATATTCCTCGTGATTTGATCTGTCTTGTTAAACGGTCAGTTTGCATTTCATTACATTGGTTCTATTTTGAATAGGATTATTGAATATTTATGGATAAGTAAAGAAAAAAAAACTTATAAACTAATACTTTCTTCCAAATATAATTTTAAAAAACTCGATTCATCCAAGTTTCAAACTGATGCGAGTGTTCAGAAAACTTGATAGATATAAACATATTCCAGCACAAGATGGAATTATTCTGGCAGCAGATCCAAGAAACCGTGAAAGTATTCAATTTTCAAAAGAGAAAAGCATATATTTCAGCGCCCTTTTGTACTTTACGTGCGGTGATATTTCACGTGATGACACGAGCAGACTTTGAGGATGGGATTTGGGTAGAATTGACCACGTAGGTTGTCATGTTTGCAACCGTGAATACGGAAATGCCACGGATGACATCTTAACACAGAGAGAGATATGGAGACAAATTGAAGAGACATTATGAGTTTTATTTCCAATAACTGAAGACAGTTACTAAAAATTGACTACGGCAGGCATGAAAAAGGACTTCTGAAATTGATCTTATCAATAAAGTATTTTTGTCAGAAAGGCGGTTCATCTTCTCGTGCAGCGGGACGGATCGCTAATTCATCATAAATATGAGCGAACAAACGTCCCTTTTCTCTCAATGTAACATGAGGTTATCTGTGATTGTTTAATTAAAAGCGGCATAACAAGTACTCCCGGCTGAATGAAGCCAATCAAATATGTGGTTATCATATTTTGATAACATTGTAGCTGTATGTTCATTTCTATCACTACTGTTTGATTTTAACTAGAGGCTACGATTGTATCAACAATTGTTCTGATAGAAATTAACTTCCAGCTAAGCGAAAATGGATATCCAGTATCATTCATATGAGATGTTTCTCCAGAATGATATTTAAGTGAAAACTGTAAGAAATCCAATACGTTCTATATTCTATAACCTTCCAGGATGTTCAGACTTTGTAATCATCCATTATGCAGGATGAAGATTGATGTACCAGATACGCTGCGGCTATATTCCTCCAGAAAAGATCTATTCCCTTGCTTTACAGCAAAAAATAGCTATTCGGTCCATATCTCATTTTACAAATTAGTGTTTTGTGGAAGTGAAGGCGACAAAATGCTAAAGAAAAGTAGTAGGAAAAACCGGAAAGTTTTAAAAGGTTTTTAATGGATTTTGACGTCGTTGGAAATCGTATAAAATCGGAATTAATATCTTAGAGGTGGGGATTTGGTATTTATTTGGACTTATATCTTCGATGCTGGCAGAAGAATTACGATGAAAGGAAATGGCGAAAATTTCCAATCGAAGAACAAGAATTATATTTTATGAGGGCGTTTCTTTATTGCTTTATTTTGTTTCAATTATTCTAGAGCTATTAGGGAACGATGTATTAGATTTATACTCATTTGTTCCACTTAGAAATGACATAACATTTTATAAATATGCAACATAGAAATAGTAGAACATATTTTAAATTTTGCAATTGAGGTCACAAGAGGAATAATACACATCTCTTTTTTGTTGTATATAATATGCTATTTCACTTCTCAACTAACTGTTGAACTCACGAATATGGTTTAATATTGATTAAAAACTCGATTAAGCCTTCCATTTATTTAATTATCAGGCAATCAACCTTCATCAAAATATATTATTTCATCATATGAATTTCCCTGAAGGCTTCCAGGATATGATTCTATTTTCTTGTGGTGAAAAAGTTTGAACGGGTCGGTAATTTCAGCGGTGAAAACGGTCCGTAATAAGCAGTAACAATTAGTAGAAAGTGAGGGTGCTGCAAATTCGATTTCAGGCGCTGAGAAATTCCCTAAAGCCACACTCACCCAATTAAAATGTGACAAATGTAAACGAAAGGGATTGAGATCATCTTGATTAAAAATTGCTATTTTTGTATCTTGATATTTCACCGAATCATCAAGGAGAAATTACAGTCAAATACAGTTATATAGAATGATGTAGGAAGTATTTTACACATCAAGGCAGAAAATTATACATTTTTCGTGAGGTACAATCTTAAGCCTAAGAGAGAACACAGATGTATGATGTATTTTTTCATGACCACAGCAGCAATTGTGAAATATAAATACTAATACTGGCTGAGCAATGAGTGAAGATGTATTTAGTAAAAAACTGTAGAATAAAATCTATGACGGAAAATAATGATACTTGTCACAAATAAAAATTGATCCGAAAAAATTATGCAAACCGCTGGAAGATTTTGAGTTAATAGATTTAGCTAGGGTTTGAAAATCACAATTTTTTAAATTTTGAAAGTTTATTCCGATTTTTAATTTCATTTTTACCCAATTTTTATGTTTATTTCCTAATACTTTTCATTATTATGATTAAGCTGTTTTGAAATGACTTATTTTGTAATGTGATGGATAAAATTGAAGTTCGTGCTGTACCTCGTTTTGAAAGACTTGAGATCGACAATGATGAAAAATTCTACATTGAATGAACCTGCTTGTTCATTTTAGATAAATAGTAAGTGGGCGGCTGAATTTAAACAGGACATCCAAAAACCGCCTTGACCGATGAAATCGTCGTGGAAATCCACAATTCCACAATAGACGGTCGTTGACTGAAGGTTCGAGAATTTGCTGAGGCTATCAACATTTCGATAGACACAACGTCCACTACATTTTACGTGAATTTTTGAATAAGTAGAAGCTGACTGCTCGCTGGGTGTCGCATTTATTAACAGTCAATCAAATACGCATTCGCTCAAACATTGCTCTAGAGTGTCTAGATTTATTCAAACGCAATTCAACTGAGCTTCTTCATTGTTTCTTGACTGTAGATTAATCTTGGATTCATTACTATATATAAAAGACATAGCAGCAGTCCAAACAATGGATTGGATCAGGGAAAAGTGCATCCAACAATCCCGTTTGCCAGAAAAGTCATGTTAACAGTTTTCTGGAATTCTCATGGTGTAGCTCTCATTGATTACTCAGAAGAAGGTAGAATTATCACTGAGGTCTACTACTCTTCATAAGTAGACAAATTGAATGATGCAACGTCCTCATCCGGCAAAAATGAAGAAGCTGTTTCACCATGATAATGCCCCTGCGCACAAATCTCGCGTTGCTGCGGCAAAATTGGAGTAACCTTGATTTCCGTAAACGTCACATTTGGCTCCCACATATATTTCTCTCCTTCCCAATTTGAAGGAATGGCTAGGAGGGCGAAGATTCACTTTGAATGAAGAGGTCAAAGCTGAGACGAACGCTTATTTTGCAGACTTGGATGCATCTTATTATTCTGATGGTAATAAAAATAAGATTATTGTTGGATTAAATATATCGAATTACAAAGAGAGGAGAGTATAAAAAAAAATCCAATATTTTGTGTTTTCTGTATCAGGCCGATAACTCTTCGAACCACCCTCGCATAGTTTCACGAAGTGAAATTTTTCTCAAAAGGAATATATAATTTTTGTGGCTATTTTAGCTCGTAGACAGACAAGACTAAGTGTAAGTGACATAAAGTACCTTCACTTATATTTGTACTCGCTCGCCATTTTTTTGCGGAGCTATCTTCTCCTAGGTTTTTCAACCGGATTTGATGAATTTCTCTTTTCAATGTACACTTGAGGATTCAGACACAGAAGCTCGGTTGTGTACTTTCGAGAAACTTCGTTAATGTTCGTCGCAAAATGCTTTGTATCAGAGTAATTGGAACGTTCTTTGCACTTCATGTGCATGCGATTCGTTCAATTCTAAATGAATAACTTCGTTTATATCGTGATGAATTGATGAATACATGTTCTTCTCATTATTATCTAAGTTATCCTCATATCGAGGAGAAAACGAGATATGGGCAGCTATCAATTGTTATTTTCTTATGATGAAAATGTTTATTCAATAACCATTTTGAAATCCCCGCTTCAGCCTTAGATTTAGATGTCCAAGATCAGTAGACCAGAGTGCTGTAGTTTAAAATATCCAAAAGGGAATGTCGCGATAAATAACAATAAATGGAGACTTTAATACACATTCAAGAGAAAATTTTGAAAATGATCTCGTTTTCAGAAAGTTCGTCATTGATCACATGATTTCCGTCATTACAAGAAATTAAATTATAATCATTTCAACCGATTTAAAAGATGGTGGTGTGTGGCTCTAATAAAAAATAAATAGTTTTAATGCTGTTTATTTATCAACAAATTATAGACATGTCGATGAAATTTTTTCTTCAACAGTGCAGTGGGCAACCTCATCAATATAAAGTTGGGTGCATGATATATTTGTATTCGAGCAGTTGTAGCTATGAAAATTGTTGTTAAAATAGAGCAAGAGCCCACGACGGCCAGACCTTCGTTATTTTATAAAAGTTGAAAGTTTGCCCATGCATGTCCCCTACATAGGTAAGAACGACCAGCGACTATAGAGTTTGGGTCGTGGTTACTTCGGCAGGTAACAGGTAGTAAAGGTGTATAAAATAGCACCTTAAATTCGTTAGAGTATAAAGCTCAATTTTTTTATATTTTCTCCAGGATAACTTTAGAAATCTCGTCATCCATTGCCGGACACTTATGACAGTTGCTACCCCCTGCCAGACACCCCTAAACTGTAATAAATTATAATTATACTTTCGTTATAGTATAAAAGCTAAATTTTATATATGTTACTTGGGGACCTATAAAAAGATGTTATTTCAATAGCCGGACAGTTTTAATGATTTTTACATCTTGCCAGACACATTGGAAGTCCGCTGTGGGTGCAAGCGCGAGTACTCAGTCGATTGCGATTTTCAAAAATATCCCATGAAAGAATAATTTCATTACGTTAAAATAATTTCATTACGTTCACAGCCACCTTATATAAAGTGAAATTTTTTATTTTGATATTGAAAAATATATATAGGCTGCTAGACAATTGGCCGTATTCTGTAACACAATCATTAAGTTATTATCGACCGATAAGATTTTTGTCAAATGGAATCAATTGTAACAAGAAACAATATTCAGAATTTTGATCAGTGCTACCTACGTTCATTGACTGAAATAGATAATGATCGATGAAAATTTATCGATCGAGTTACAGAATAGCCTCAAATATTGGGAATTGAAAAAAATGATCTAAAACTTGAAAAATTCCAATCGTAACGTTGGCAACTCTGAAGTCATATTAAATAAATTAATTTTACTGTCCTAAATTTTTCTTATATTGTAAACCGTATTCATAATCGTAGAAGACAGTTTATTGACAAAATGACAATAAGTTTGATTAATTAGATAGGCTCCTAAGTAGTGTTAGTCTAGGGCTCCAGGAATTGGCAGTACGCCTTCGAAAAATTTGAAAATCCCAGACAATAGACACTTTCACATCCATCAAAAAAGAAAAATTTCAATCTAAACAAACTATCCGTTCCGTAGCATATTTCAAAATGACCGCCCTAAACCCTCAACAGTAACCATACCGCCAAACTAATGCGGTAAGTTTGGTTACAGAAAGTAACCAAGAATTTTGACAGCCGCAATCCGTAAACCTAATCGGTTGTCGAAAAAGTAACCGCAATTACCGTGGTTCAATTTCGGAATATTCTATAAACAGCAGATGATGCGCAGTAAAAGATCGCAGTCGACTAGGCACCCTATCTCACTCACTCTCGCTTGAACAGTTGTTACCTCGCGCTCGCACTTACAGCGGACTTTCAATGTGTCTGGCAAGATGTAAAAACCATTAAAACTGTCTGGCTATTGGGATAACATCTTTTTATAGGTCCCCAAGTAACATATATAAAATTCAGCTTTCATACTATAACGAAAGTATAATTATAATTTATAACAGTTTGGGGGTGTCTGGCAGGATGTAGCAACTGTCATAAGTGTCCGGCAATGGATGAGGAGATTTCTAAAGTTATCCTGGAGAAAATATAAAAAAATTGAGCTTGATACTCTAACGAATTTAAGGTGCTATTTTATACACCTTTACTACCTGTTACCTGCCGAAGTAACCACGACCCAAACTCTATAGTCGCTGGTCGTTCTTACCTATGTAGGGGACATGCATGGACGAACTTTCAGCTTTTATAAAATAACGAAGGTCTGGCCGTCGTGGGCTCTTGGGCTAAAATGTTATGATGCTTGTTACCCAAAAAAACATAACGAATATATTAGCAAGAAGTGCTGTGTACACTGCTACTAGCCTGGATTCACAGAAAAACTAAATTCAGGTTAAGAAATTTGACTGTCATGCTCTTATATGATGGTAGAATTGGGATGCGTGAACGTTTAGATTGTTAAGAAGTGCTCATAGGAAAAGATTTTACACTACAGTGCTTTGTGCACATTTTGTTTCAAATAGTGATGGAAGCTCAGAATTAAAATACAAGAAAATTTCATACACAAAATAATTTACCTGCCTTAGAGCCATGCTTTGCTGCAAATAAAATAAAAATTTAATAACTGAGTTTTTGAGAATTTTGTGCAAATGTTTCTCTCCTAATTACAATCAAATTCTCTACTTGGAAAATTAATATATCGTTAGAAAAGCCTGGAAAAACAATTTCGATTTATTTTGTTCTCGCCATCACAGAGCAAGAAATTTTGGCATTCCATTTGTAATTATAGTTCTTCATTAAGATAATTGTTATTAAATTTCCTGCGTCTTTAAGTGAACACGTCTTTAAAATCACTGTTACGTTCTTTGTTATTTCTCTGCAAATGGGAAATGTTTAATTTGCAGGAAATTTTGCTTAGAAAGTGTTTTCATTCAAGTTTGTGTAATTATCAAGTCTTTTAAGTCGTAAAATTATATCGCCTGTTTTCAGAGTAATTAGAAAATTTCTAATTTGATTGCTTCAGAACTTTACTCGTTAGGTCTCTGCTATTTTTTTTTTTTGTAATCAAGCAAAGCTCATCTTTGAATATCACTATGACTTACGCTGTAAGGATGTGGTCCACATCGGTAGAACAATCCTACACGGCTTATGTCCACTAAATAGGTTGCCTTTAGTATTAGGAAGTGTTCTCAATACCGATTTACGAGGAGCTTTGTAAGCTCAATGGCAAACTCTGGTGAGCAAAAGCTGATACGAGTACAACAAAATAATATGTTACTAGGAGCAGAAAAATATTTTGATATGACAAGACAAACCGCAAATAGCAGCATGTATGTCAGTCTCATTTTTCTGCCTGTTTCATGAGAGCAGTGACCTACATTTTTGAAATAAGATAGTTGAAACTTAAAGTTGAACACCATGCTCTATAAAGACAGCGAAACACTCCAAAACATCCCTTTCATATCATTCTGAAGCCAATCAGATGAACATATTTTGAAAGAATATATTTTCTTCTGATATGTATATAAATTTTGTAATGAAGTTCAATGGAGTCTGATCAAACATTCTTCCGGCAAGAAGTTTTTAGTCAGGCCTGTAATTTTATACGTTCTATTAAAAATTTCATGAATATTTGCTGTTCTTGCAGTGATTTCGATGAAAAAAAACTTTCTAATCTTCTTCTCTTTTGTTCTAGGCGATGAAAATGGTTCCATAGCAGCCACGATTCCCGACAAACCAGTGGAGCTGAAAAGTTTCGTAAAAATATGCGACCAACGCAGAAAATACCCTGTTCTCTACAAATTAGAATTCCAGGTACGTGGAATTTATATTATGCCTACGGGAATTGAAGGAATAGAATCTCGTTTTGAAATCGTATCTGTCCTGTACAGTTTTAGAGCTTTGAAGATTAGAGAACAAAGCAGATAGAGCACAGCAAAAAATAACCAAAAGGAGTTCAGGTTAATGAGGGTAGTTAAGAAAACAAAAGAATTTAAATGGTCTGAAATGAGTGGTGTATGTAAAGCAGAAATGTACGATGTACCACTACAAAAACGGATGCTTTTACGTCAAGTATACAGGAACACCGTATGCTCTCTTTGAAATACGATATACGACTGCTCATCCTAGCTCTTATTAAAAACGTAAAAGTACATATATACAGCACCATTAACTATCAGTCGTAGACAAAATGGTTAATAGTTTTATAAATATTCAATTATTATATTAGTAAGACCTTGTTTCACATACTAAATTAGGTACCCTGCAAGAATAGTAGTTGCCACAAAAATATGAACTTTGGGATTGTGACATGACATGATGTCACAACGTCATATTGCTCAAGTTCACACTATTGTTACATACAATAGTCTTTGAACGGCTCTAAATACATAGTGGTCTACAAATAAGTCCGCAACTCACAGCCCAGCACTAAGTTGACATTTACATAACACAAATAGCCTAACAAATAGATCGCGGACAGATGTCGCATAGTGCTACGAATATATATGAATTTGGGTTACGTAATTTAATTGTCACCAGTGTACTGATGATAGTAGCGCTGGAAACAAAAAAAAGCTCAGTGTGGCCGTGGAAAAATAGTTTATCCTACAACAAATTCTTGACTGGCTGCTAGTATTTTAAGCAAACAATAAGCTTGGTATTCGCGAGCGTATTCCATATTTTGGAAGCTCACTGACCACTCAAAAACAACTCCTGAAACTTTGGAACGTCAAACTCAAACCAAAAATTAATATTTGAATTAGTAACCAAACATGCAGCTTCTGATTCATTAAAAATAATGTTGGAATGATTCCGAATGGTATACGGAACTATTCCAAACGATGTGTTGAAATGACTTTTTTTTCGACATAATTTTAGGTTATGGATTGTGCAGATTCCAAAACTATGTTAGATGAATATATTTCCGAACTGTTTTATTTGCGTATTATTCCCTGAATTCAATAATTCCACGTTGTTCAATAAATTAAAACGCAATTAATTATTGTGACTCGCAGGGTAGCAGAGTACGTAACTCAATTTCTGCGAACTGGAAACTATAATTTTATGTATATATCACCATTTTATTGATATACAGGATTATGATGACTATTATTGGAATAATCATTACCATGGTTATTATACTGAAGAATTGTGATATCGGCCCTAAAAGGTCGAACAAAAACTTGTTTGCCAATGGTAATTATGCTATTGCATCCCCAAGTGGGATTAAAGCACTGTTAAAAATGTTATTCTTGAAAAAAATTCAAAGTGAGTTTGACTATCAAGGAGCTCAGTGCAAATGAACCATGCAACCTCGACAGGACGCAATCTCTAGTCGGAACTGACTTTTCAACAAATAATTTATACAAGTATTGTAAACAGAGGCTTACAGTCTTAATCATAACCGGAAGTGGAGTCTGCTCTCGCACTTCAAGGCAAATTTCACTCATAATATTTACGCTTTTTTGTGAACAATAGTAATTTGTGTATCAAGCACGGTCTTATACACAGGTCTTAACACTCGTCAGTAGTGAGGGTACCCTTTATTGAAGCAGTTTACTAGTTATTAAAACTAACACATACGGCGTAGCGATCGAGAAGATAATTGTACGAGAGAAACAGAGAATGTGCATTAGAAAAAGAAGAAGCAGCGAGTCTAAACGTCAAACGTTCAAAAATATAAATGAATATACAGAATTTAAACCAAAAAATCTTTTGATTGCAGTGGCGGATTATCCATAAGGCAAATTAGGCACGTTCCCAGGGGCGCGTGGTCACGAAAAGGCGAGCGCGAAAGTTTTAAAACGAAGAAAAAAATAATTCAAATAATAACAATATGAAAAAAATATAAATAACAGAATTAATTTTGTAAGTTAGTAGGTTCCTACTTACTTAAACAATATGAAAAAAATATTGTTTTCATGGAGATATGAAGCTTCCGAAGCGCACCCCGTCTATTTGATTACTCTTAAGCTTGTAGGTACATAGTTGATGACGAAAAACAATGATCTGGTAATTATTTATGATATTCACAATAACTATACAGTCATAGTCACATCTGTTCCCTGGAGGGTAGGGCACGAGTATTACGAATTTCTATGAGCTATCCCAATAACTACTTTCATCGATCAAAATATCGATGTTCTACTTCACCTCTGATTTCGATGATACTTGGTGAGAAGATTTACTTTAGCATTACAAATATGGGAAGCTATTGGCTGTCAAACTCAGTTGACCTTGGAAATCATATTTATCAATTTATATTATTATATTGATATAACATATATACATTGTGCATGTGTGTGCGATACTAGCAACTTCCTAGTGAAATAATATTTAGTAAGTGGTACTAAAACAGTGATTCTTGTATTCAACTGCCGCGCAATCGGCATTTGTGCCTGATAGATGGTGTTGTCTGCAGTTTTTGCTACAGCGCATCTTTTATCGTAATGAGTTTATAATTATACTCTGAGATCCAAGTCTTGATTATCTTGGGCTTGGCTATACTGTACTGAGGAGTCCTAATAAAGACGAAACTTATGTTTACAGTTGCATCCCCGATCTAAGATGATGGTGGCTCCAGCCCCGACTCTTAGATTTGAATTTTTTATGGAAAACAATTATTTTTTAGAATTATCCATTTTTTGAGTGTTCCATAGCACAGCACCTCACATATTTCACAGTTCTTGTGTGAAATTTCTATTTATGTGATTTCTCCTTTACAATGACGAAGGGTGTGCTAAACGATTCATGTTGGGTTTGATCTGCGATAATTGCCTTGGACTTGGTTAGAGCGAGCCAAGCCCGCTTATTCGTTGGATGCGAAGCACCACCGGTTGGAAACAAAGAACACTGTTTCAGTGCCATTTATTGAATTTCATTTTAGTGAGTCGCTAATATCGCCATCTTACACACATCGCGCAATGTATACATTTCTTAATGATATAAATCAATAAATAACCGCCAATAGCTATTATTTTTCCAAATTTGTAATACTAGAACTGATCTATTGATTAAAATCTATAATATATGATCGTTAGAGGGGTGCTGATGCTGTGCTAACCTAGGGCGCTGTCGACATTTGATCCGCTTCTGTTTGATTGGAAATTTTAACTTGGAATACATGAATGTTTTTCTAAATTTTCATTGAATTATTATTGTGAGTAAATTTATAGTTATTAACTACAAAATATAACATTTTCCCACCTTTTCAGTGATTCTCTATTAATGGAGACTTTGAAAACTGAACGCTTCCATCCAAGGAATTTTGCCATGTTTTACATCGTGGTTCAAGGCAACACCCAGGCATATTTAATTAGTTGTACTCTCAATTATTTATTGATACACAGTTTATTACTCAATATGAAACATTACGAAGCACGATAAGGTTAGTTAGGTTAGATTTAATAATATTTTCAATCGTATAGTTTCTGTCTTTCTTTAATACCCTGTTTAATACACACTCTCCATCTTTATCTCTCGCATACTCTTCTCGATTGTAGCACCTCTTTTGGAGCAAATAATAACTTAATACAGCTTCAATAAAAATCAACACGCAACAATGGTAATGACCTGTTTATAAGGCTGTTAAGATATTGTTTTCTTCCTCGAATTGCAGCCCCAGCTATCGCTTCGCTTCACTCGCAAACAACAGATTCGACCAAAAAGAATTCAAGTCTTGCTAATATTGTCTGCCAAGATGTTAAAGCTGCACAAGTTCACACATTTAGTTAATTAGAAATAAAATATCATTTAAAGGTTCTTATTGTGCAGCATATAAGAATGACCATCTACAAATCTAAATCTGTGGCCATTACCGTGTGTCAGACTTGAAAATCGTACGATTCTTTAGCACCCTCCCCACGATATTCAAAAAGCTGACAATCGGCAATGGATACTGATTTTAACTGATGGTCATACCGTAATCTGCAAGGTAAGCTTCAATTTGCGATTTTTTTCTCTTTCTCTCAACTCAGAAACTTGACGTGAATAACGTGTTAATTTGTACAACAGTGACGTCCTGGCAGACGAAATTGACCACCAATGTGAAACGGCAGACGATTTTATTCCAATTTTTTGCCTGAGTGAATGTATTTCCCGTATAATCTTGGTATCCTCTCACATCCTTTAATGGCGATTCAATACAATGACATGAGAGAATCATTACTGGCTGCTGTAGTATAGACTTTTCAAATAAATAGAAGCAAAAAATTCAAATGCGATATGAGAGTCTTATCACTTTGGTTTGGTTACGGTCATTAACGAACCTCTATACTTTGGCATGATGTTCTGCGTGTTTTCAGAACCAATCCTAAACTTTCAAGTCGCATATCTCTTTCTCTATTTAACAACATACAGAACTGGAAGCTTGCAGGAAACTTTCTTATATGCTATATTTTCTTTTCAATAGATGGTTATTTGAAACTTGAAATTTCATCACTCAACTTTTGCGATTGTACTAGTGTAAGGATTTGTAAAACCTTGTAGAACATTTTTGAAAATTCGCTATTCAGTCAAGAAATGCCTTGGAATTTACGGATAACTTTTATTTTTTTGATAATATCCGGATTAGCATAGCTAGAGGTGGAACAAGAGGGCACTGCCCACCCCACGAAACTCATTGTCAACCCTAGAAATCGTCAAACTTTCAACTTTACTGCAGATTTGAGGAAGGCGATACTTTTAATATAGAGAAATTGGCAAAAAAAAGGTTGTTTTTCTTTAAGTCAACAAGATTATTTTCAGAGCGTTAGCTTTTCGAGTACTAATTAATGTATTATCATTCTATCCAAAATTTGGAGGATGCATCATAATTATTCGCGTATTTACGCAAGTTCTTACGTTTTCTGGCAAGTATCTAATCAAAAATATCTCGAGAGCTATTTATTTTATCAAAAAAATTTACATAAAAAAAAGTTTCGTAATTTGATATTCTACAAGATGACTTATTGTACGATATCGATTCTCCGCAATTAATGAGAAATCATTATACACAAATCTAACAAAAATCAATTTTATTCCGAAAACTATGGTCAGTATTCTCACCTCTTCTTCAAGCGCAACTTAAACAAAAATTATAGCAAATGAAGATAGTGCCAAAGTGAAAACAATAGAATAGGAAAAGTCACACAATTTTGGGAAGGATACATGTGATAAAATTTCCAATGAGGACATTTCATGAAAATTTTATTCTCTGCATCGTTTTTGCCCATCAGCAATTAACGCGAGTACGCATCATATATCATAAAATCATCTCCTACAATATGATATTTGGATAATATAATGATTTTTCATCAATTGCCGAAAAACAGTGAGAAAAATCACCATCGTACAATTGATTCTTTTGTAGGAAATTCGATTCTGAAACTCTTCTATATAAAATCAATAGTTTTCAAGATATTTTGGATTATTCGCCGAAAAACACTATAAGTCGGGTGAAAACACGAATATAACCATTATGCATCCCTCAAGTTTTGAAACATCACCTATATATTCCTTATTAAATTACTTCCTTTGTCGATTATACTGAAAAGTTTGTTGAAATTATCGAATTTGAAACTTTGTGGTGGCTGATCAATTAGCCGGCTGCCCTCCCTAGGAAAACTTGCTATCTACGCCAATGAATATCCCCAGGAATATATAATTTAGATTTCAAAGAGAAATATTGATAATTGCCAGATATATTGTGATTATATAATTTATAAAAAAATATTAGAAATTGTTTCCTTATTTTTCACTCCATCGCTATATTGTGTGTAATATATTCTTTTCTAGGTGAAAAAAACTCCGGAACCGTATTTATCGACCCCGTAAACAATTAAAAAACCTAAACATTAGTCTCACTCTGGACACTTTTAGGTCATTCTAGGAGTGAGCTTCGTCTATCGTGACATGACCCAGAAATAAAAGAATAGGCGGAAGGGTGAAAACATATTAAGTCACCCCGTTCCAAGATGTCTCGCGTACATAAATCAGAAGAAGAAGTTCTCACTTCCATTTTTTGAAATAAAGATTTGTTGCTTGTCATTTATTAGTCATGAAGGACGAAACTGTGTGGAGAATATCATTATTAATTATTAGCCAATGCTCGTGTCTTCGTCTGCGTGGGTCACCGTAATCGGAATGAATAATCGCAGAGAATAAGTGAATAGTGATATCGTTGCTAACAATAATTATTTCTAAAAATTATAATCATTAAAAAGAGCTATTAGATTCTGTAACAGAACTGCACATCATCAGGTCGCTTGCGCAAATACAAAGTTGATTTCGCTTACTTTACAATGAGGCAAAAATTATTTTCTTTTTCCCCACTTTATGCGTGCGCATACTTTTCATTATTTCCACAGTTACGCTGACACTGCGGATCTATAGCTGGCGCAAATACAAAGCACACAAATATTCATACTCATATCTTCTGAACCCTCAAGGTGTTGCAATGGAGCAATTTCAATCCCTAGAATTTCCATTGCAATCTGTTTGGCCGCTTCGAAGCCCATTCGAGACAAACTTTCAGACAGACAGACAAAAATTCTAAAAACGGTCATTTATGATTGGGCATCGTTTAAATAACAGTTCTCACTTAGATCTTTGAATTTATTTTAAAATCACATACATAGACTTCAATTTCATAGATTAACCTTCACCGCTGCCCACTAATATCGTAAGTTTGAATCCTATTAGAGGCATGGATACTTTGTGATTGTGCGATACAAAAATTGTAACAATGTAAATAACAGACACGTAAACAGTACAAATATTTGTATATAATTTATATAGAGCTTGCCCATGATGATAAATAAACAGCCGTTCTATTTGTAACGTACAAAGATGTCATAATTCGTGAAAATAAAATAAGCACTGAATCCGCCCTGTCTGGGGAGGGGGGGGGGGGCTTCTGTCTCTTTGTATCGCACCGCACTGCCTCGCATGGTCCAAAATTCTAGTAACGTGCTCTCGACTGACCTAGAATATTTCGAGAAACGGACATCTGTTATATATAAGCAAACGACCTGGCTGAAAAACAGTGAATATCCCGTGAGTGATCAGTGTAATAAATAAATAAGCTGTTAAAAATAAATGTGGCTTTGTTGTTGAAGTTTAATAGTAGTAAGTTGTATAGTGTTTGTTTAGTAATACTTCGAGGAATATAATTTGTATTCTCTTTCTATTTATTGAATAGTGATTTTTATTTTAACAATAAACACTTCTTTAAGAGCAATAAGCATTACATATTATTATTATCTAAGTTGACTAGAAATATCTCTCATATCCAACTGATTTAGTACAATCGGACTCCGATGATCGGAATGTCATCTACGCTCATAACAAAAAAAAAAAAAAACACTCGATACTATGTCCAAGTGAAGAGGTGATAAGTAATTTCAGACCAAAACATAAATAGAAGGTGAAAAGATTGTCCATAATCGTTGTACTAATTCCGGTATTTACAGTCGTCCGCCGTCGAAGCGCGCCAACCAGTGAATTGCTCGTTTTTATGGACACCGGACGGCGATTGGTTAAAACGCACGTTAACAACAGAAGAAGTTCAAATACCGATTTAGGTGTAAAAAGGTGAAAGTAGATTACATTGAATATTTTGCTTGTTCTTTCTATGCCAGTCCGGAAAAGACATCAAATCATCAAAATCCGTTTGCACCTTGTACAGACTTTTCAGATCACCATCGTGCTTGAAGTTTTAATCTTTCTTTATCAAAGAATAATGGTTATTAGACTTCTATGTTTACAAAGGCTCGTAATTATACTTCCTACATCATAACTTTTAATGACACTTGTCCTCCACTTGATCTTCATGTCTACAAGGCATTATATTTAATACAAAATACATCAAACTTTATAATACTCTCAGTTCCATTTCAAAGTTCCTAGAAAGGAACAAATTTTCGTTAAAACAAAGCAATCTAACAATGCCCGGACGCAAAAACGACTTTATTAATTCAATACTTCGTCGAATTATTATGCTGGATGATTTATTAGCTCTCAAAGTCAGATAAAAGCAGATGCAATTGGAAGGAATTGTGTTATGAACCAAGAAAGAAACAGTCGGAGATATTGAAGTAAAAAAAACTGTGTCAAGTACTTTCATTCGAATAAGTGGTAAAAAGTCCATCATGACGTCAAATGGTACTCAATGCCAATCCTTTAGAACCAATCTCTCTCAAATTACTGTCATGGCTGTCTTTGATAATCACGTTTATCTAGTAATAAACAAGTCCATGTATGATGTTGTATGCCGCCCGTTGCCTAGTTACGGAGATCAATAAAGGGTGACTGTAGTTAGGAGGAGGGGATGCTGGGCGGTGCCGCCATCCCTGCGGTGCTGAGGGGATACTAGACAGGTGCAGAAAAAATGAAGATAGTCTGATGACAACTGAAAGAGGAATGAAGACGAAAACATAAAGGCAAGAAATCAGTGGAATTGTGGAATGATTTAGGGGAGTTAATTAGGCAGAAAATGGTGTACAATAGGGACAGTCTTATTGCTTATGCATTCAATGTTAATTGTCGGATTCTAATTCTAGAGACAAGGGGTTTTACTCTAACTAGAATGGGCACTAGATGGCATATCAGTTTCATGATGGGAAAGGGTAACCAGAGATTGACGCCTGGCATCGTGATACTCAGAGTCCGCACTCTCGAAATGAAAATGGCTTGATAAATTAAATTCATTATTCATATAAAAAATATTTGAACAGTAAATCCTCTTAAATATAAGTCAAGAATATGTTTATCAAACAAAAAATAGATACATTACAAATGTGCGAATAATTTCCCAATTAATTTTTTGTACAAGATCGTGAAGCACGTCCACCCGTTTTCGAATGCATTGATTATGTTGCTTAAATACACATGACTTCGAATTTGTTGAAGCTCTCAGTAACAACTTTCCACTAATTACAACCACAAGAAAATAGAAGTAATAATATGCAAACCAGAGGATGTCTTGTTTTCTTGAAATCATTGAGTTCCGCTAATGCATTCCGACGCTCATCACTGCTGACATTTGCAACAACAAAAATGTTCAGGAATTCATCTTCCTCCTCATGGATTTAGCTGAAGCTTAAAATCCTGCCATCTTCCCAATAAAGTGCACAACACTCATTTTACTGTGGAATTTTCCAAAAGAAAGTCATTTAATTTTAAATATCTTGTTCCATCGAGGAGAAACTCGGGACAAAATTACCCCACTTATGGGGGATGAATATGCCCTACTAGATACCAATACAGCAACAATCAATTAACTCATAATAAGGGAGTAAAAATTAAATAGTAAAGGCTTAAAGTTATCTGTTGTAAACAAGTTTACAGACGATTAGATCGCAAATTTGATGGCGCAAAAATCAATAGTGAAGTTTTAAATGCGAAAAGTAGCTTATCTTGACGTTCTTTCACACTTTCAGCTCAAAACTTGAACCAAAAACAGTTTTTCTAGCTAAGCACTTTCTCCCTTCGAAGCTTTCACTATAATGTTTTCTGATAGCATAATTATATTTAGTGCCTGGATTAATAAATAGCAGATCACAGCTTATAATTGCTCCATTCTCTTGCATTATGTTAAGAAAAAATCTGACGTGAACATCACGTGACTTACTTATACATCTTTGGATATTTATATAATACGATGTGATTTTGTGTTCAATCATATATATCATTGGATATATATAATCGAACACAAAATCTCATTGTTCTACAGTTAATCGTTTTGGATTTACCCAAGAGATTCTAAGAATCTGTCAAGTAAAATGCGCTTTCAGCAAAGTCGGTTG
This sequence comes from Dromius quadrimaculatus, assembly GCA_963989225.1. NCBI lineage: Eukaryota > Metazoa > Arthropoda > Insecta > Coleoptera > Carabidae > Dromius > Dromius quadrimaculatus. Next base: position 9,167,702 of record OZ022325.1, on the reverse strand, counting down.
CTATGGAAACAGTAGGCCATTATTCTTATACTACAACATTCCTTAATACTGATTTCCAAAATTCTACTACTACCAACAGATCTGACCAATAATGCGCAAAATTGAAAAATAAATTCTTACTGAAGTGCACTTCCGGCTCAATCTATTGTTATGAAAATAGTAGGCAATCATTCAGATGCTACAGCAGACTAAAATACCTAATTTCAATATTCTACACCTGATCGTTTCAAATTTATGTGAAAAATTCCAAAAGACTGTCAAGTAAAGTGCACTTCCGGCTCAGTGGATCTCAATAAAAATAGGATATGAGCATCTCGACGATATAATCGTCGTAAATACTGAATTCTAACAGTCTACGTTCAACCGTTTTGGATTAATGCGGAAAATTCAAAAAATGTTTTGAATAAAGTGCTCTTCCGGCTTAGTCGATAGCAATCATAATGCAAGGTGTACAACTAGATATTATAAAAAAGCCTAATACAAAATTTAAATATTCTACGACTGATTCTTTAGAATTTATGCGGAAAATTCAAAAAGTCTGTCATATAAAGTGCACTTCCGGCTCAGCCGATTGTTACAAAAATAGAAGATGACCATTTAGATGCTACAGCAATTTCAAATGCTGAATTCCAGTATCCTATGGCTAATCACTCTGAATTTATGCGGCAAATTAAAAAAAGTTTCAAGTAAAGTGCACTTCCGGTTCAGCCGATCGCAATCATAATGCAAGATGTACAATAAGATGTTATAGAAGCTCTTCAGACGTAATTTCAATATGCTATGGCGGATCATTCACTGAGAAAAATGTTGTTTTGAGTCAAATGATTTTCTGTTTTCTCAACTGCGCGGCGTACTTGGATACGGCGAAATGCGCAAGGGTGCTAACTCAATTCCTCAGCGCATTTGAAAGGTTCATAACAGCAATTCTGTAAGGAATTGGGATATGTCATTGGGAGTTCATTCTAATACTTACTAATTTCATTTGATTGCTATTATAATTCAATACATTAAAAAAATATTTGATACAAATAAAAAAATATTTTCGGGTAAAATGATTTACTTTTCTGGCAATAAAAAGAATTGTTCATTTAATATTTTCTCTAATTTCCTTCAATTCGTGTTCGATCGATTAAATATTAAAAAGTGTTGAGAGAAACATGTAACTAATTATTTCAACTGTTGTTAGCTTTGAATTAGATGCGGAAGCATTTGAAGTAAAATCGAATATATTCAAGAAAATAGAATCATTTCATCGAAAGAATCACAATAGCCGTTTTCTGAATTTCATACTAAATTCCGAAAAGTATTTCTCATTATTAATTCATAGGATTGGGTTATTGATATTATTATTCATTAATGTTCAGATAAACTCTTTTATTATAAAATACGGAACATGAATCTATACATTTATACATAAATGTCATCCAATTATTGATGATTAATTTTTTCTATAGGGATATATGGTGTATACTAATTTTATATTCATTAACATTAGCAAGAGCAAAATATTCTTTATAGTAATATGAAAAGCATCAGATGAAATTAATTGATGGTAGCGTGCCTGGGCGGTTTTTTCCAATACTTCATGATTTCTGGAAAAGTATTGTTGTATTCCAGCCTGGCAAAGAATCTTTTATTTCATCTGTAACGAATAAAGAATAGATAATATAAGCAGATAGATTTATTTGCATTTTCCATCTGAAATACACGATCTGACAGAATAATACTTGCCTGAAAGTTCTATTTGGACTTTTCTTGAGGCGTTCGATTGGTTGAGTACCCGCTGATGGACCCTGTATCGTTGTGATTTGATAGAAAATTCATTTCCAAGTCCGCCTTGTATTTTAGTGTGTCTTCGCTATCCCTTTTTCATAATACACAATTCTCATTATCCTTATTGTTGCTATTTGCATCAGACATCTAGAATTGTTATATGTTATATAAATATTGTTACTTTATTATTACAGGAATAATAAAACAGTGTCACTTAAATTTCCATTATTATTGGCTGGGTTGCCGAAAGAAATTGACTGTGTAGGACAATCCTCATTAGCTGCATCTTTCTGAAATACATTTTTCTATTTAGAAGTGAATAATCGGAATCAATTGTTCAATAGACGAATTATCTAGGAGCTTTAGTCTATTGTTGATGATTTTTGATCCTGAAATGCAATCACTGATTCAGTTATTCAATAATTTCACATAAATTCAAATGATTGAATACAGTACGATAAATTACCTTTAAAAGTAGTTATGAGCTCCAATATTCTATTCCATAAAAATCTCTCGCATTTCTCCATCTGTTATTCCACTATTTTGTAAAACAGTATCAGGCACTGGTTCAATGCGTTTTCGATAACAGCTCAAAACTAAATGAACTCTCCAAAATAAAGTAAAACGGTAAATATTCTTCTTGAAAACTTGAGGGTAGGGTGGACAAATTTTTGTTTTGTGATTGTTTGGAACAGAGGTCCTCAAACTCCTCCACGCTCCACCAAATCTTAAGATCCAATATATGAATTGATCGTTGAATATAAACATCTTTGATTATAATTTTATATAATTTACCCACATTCTGAATCTTTCAATGTAATCAAAATAAACAATAACGGGTCGATTACCGGACAAGTCTGAACCGCTATCGGGGGCCAGATTGGTGTTCTCGCGGACTGGTGTTGGAAGCCCCTGGTTTATAACACAGGCTGTGAAAGGGACAAACAGATGTGCGCCAAGAATTTCAAGTAATAAAACCCAAAGTACAGACAAATTTAATATTTTGTTCAACAAGGCTTAGTCCACTCAAAAAAAACAAAAAATGCTAAATGGCTAAAGTTAATTGATTCATTAAAGTGAACACATCAGATTCTCTCACAAATTTTGGATAAATCAACCTAATGATCTTAAATAGATGCAATTTTTATTTTAATCTGATATAAATAGATTTTAAATGAACAAGGAATGCTAAGAGACCAAATTTTTCTTTAATAAATTGGCTTATATATTCATGTATCGGAAAAAAATTTGGATCAGTTCTTTAAATCTAATTGATATTACGTCAACAAGCATTTTTAAGAAATCTGTTATAAACAGATTCATTATTTTATTATTATTCACCATTTTCATAAATTATAACATGGATAAATAAATTATACTAGAGAAATTATATCAATTACACTTATTGAAACTCATAATATATATTTTTTCATCTTAGTTGTTACTATGAATCAAGAGATTACTTGAAAAAATATTCCAAGAATTTTTCAAGCTTACAATGAATTTAAAAAAAAATCAATTCAAATAAAGAAATTTTCATGTCAATCATTGAAGGATTATTCATTTTACTAAATATTTTGTTGCATCAATAAATAGATTCGTTTATCCAACTTAAATTAAATCCGTTCAACTTCACGAGATATTTAACTACAATTCCTTCACGCAGTTGGTTTTAAGGATGCTGAACGGTTACACTGATTCCGATAGACTCGCGTGAACCATGATTCTATAGACTCGACTCCGAGTTTGTCAATTCCGCGCGGAGTTGTCATAATTTCATAAATTTCTCTCAGTGTTCTATATTTATGCAAAAAATTCAAGTAAAGTGCACCTCTGGCCTGGCCGATTCTTACAAAAATAGCAGATAACCATTCTGATACAACATCAAGTTCAAATACTGAATTACATCTTTCGGTTGGTCATTCTTTCTGATTTATTTTCACTTATAATATCATAAGTGGTCAAATTTTACCGGAAAAATTTTTAGATTGTCACGAGAGCTTGTTGCTCAGCAATTTATTGAGTGATATTGACAGAAAAATCACGAGCTGGCAAACGAGTGATTTTTGATCAATTTCACGAAATAAATTGGTAGCAATCTGAAAATTTTGCTAGGTTGAATTTAATCACGAATGGTATTCAGAAGACTATTTCCAGAATGCAGAATGTACAAATGAAAACGTCAATTTTGTTTTTTTACAATACTACGAACATTACAGAGTATAGTATTACATTTTTACGAATTATTTATTGTATATATTAAACGTACAATTATTATACACATTTAAAGGATTCTGGTTATTATTTTTAGTTTCAGAAGTAAAAGTTGATGGCCCAGGTGCAAATAAAGTAGTTTCAATGTTTCTTAAACTATGAATTGAATTTAAATGATGTTCAGTATCGAGCTGAAGATGTAGTTTTATAGAATGAATTTTCGAATGCCCAGTAATTTTAATAAGCTGTTGTTCTCCAATCAATCTTACGGTTATATTCGTTACAGTATTTTTCTTGTATAATTTTTGCTGCAGTATTCCAGATTGTTTCAACACACATTTCTTTATAATCATCCCCATTCTTTTTCTTCATATTATGCTTCCAATCTTGAAGAATATCAGATATTTGAATCACTGGGGTATCAGCCAAAAACTTATATTTCTTTTCCTGACAGAGCTCACTAAATTGATTCCATATAGATGATCGCGTTTTTACTGTATTTGGAGGTGTAACATTGACAATCGCTTTTTGTAACCTTTGTTTTGATTCCTGTCCGAATCTACTCATTTTTATGTCAAATTTGCGTTACGTTCGAAATTTTCACAGGAAATAAACAATGTAAAAAAAATTTGCTAAGGAAGTTATTTAAACGTCAAAATTTTTTTACTTATCAAAACTGTCCTAGTTACTAAAATACAGCAGTTTATTGACTGGAAGGTTGCGAAAAAATTTGTGTGAGAGTGTTTTGTCGGAATGAAACAAGGTAACTAGGTAAAATTTTGAATTTTGATTGGTTCAGAAATCTATGAGTGAAATCTAATAGGCTATTTGCAAGGGGGCAGAGTTTGAACAAATATCGATGCGAGCGCTCATGCTGAGCACCATTGTAACCATTGAATTCCATTTCTCAGAATACGTCAATGAGCTGTCATTGAGCATTGTAGTATAAAAGTGAAAATAATTGCATATAGAACATGGGAAAACGTTTGTTCTGTTTCAGGCTGTTGTGTTAAGAATGATTGAAGTGAAATATAGTTTCATAGATTTCATGTACCCAGTTATAACATAGAAACACGAGTGAAGTGAACCAAAGCGGTAAATAGAGTATTGTCTGTCTTTCATTATTAATCTATATAACAAATATGTTTGTAATTCAATTGTGAAATTAGAAATATTCATCATCGATTTGGGATTCATGAATTTACCTCTATCTCTAATTTGTAAGATGTTTCAGTTATAGAAATTTGTCAGGTGCACATCGCAATAATTTTGTTGTTAATATTGTCAGCAACATATTCTTCTACATGTTTAATATGGCAAAACTAATTTCACGCTTTTCTTCAATGCTTCCTCGGTAAAAGGGATACAGTGTTTGATAAATACAAACCCGATCTGCAAGATCATCGACGTCATAATTTGAGATTATCCTGTCAATTTGGACGAATTAAGACGTTTTCTCTATTATAAGTATGTTATAATTGAAGAAAAAATACTCAAAATAAATAATTTCAACGTACCTTTTATGCTATGCAAGTTATATTGTACGCACACAGCTGAATTAAATAATATTAGTACATTTAAAAAATTATAGGTATGAAACAATGATAAAATGGAGTTCAATCGTTCTCCATTGCCCGCTAGAGGCGCTAGTAGACTTCATGCACGTAGCCTATATAATAAAAATGAAATGCTGTTCGTTAGTCTCGCTAAAACTCAAGAACGACTCGACCAATTTTGGAAATTTTTTTTAATCTGTTCACTTTAGTACAGTGGTGGTTTAAATGAAAAATGATCAACATACATTAGGTAGTGCACGAGCTGAATTTGTTCGTTCGCGCTCCGTTCATTCAATAGGGCTGAAACATTCTATAGTTGTTGATGGTTCTATATCGTGATGGTTTTTTCTATTATAGTACCACCAACGTACAATAAATGGCGCACGAGCCGTACTTGTTCATTCGTGCATTGTTCGTCTGATTGAGTTGAAACTTATTAAAGATGTTGTTGGCACTTTCGTGAGGGTTCTAATTGTAGTGTCATTAACGTGGCGCACGAGCCGTATTTGTTATTCAACTAAATACTGATGATGCTTTCTATACATAGATCTGCGCAACAATCAACAAATTTTGACAGTTTAGGGTATTACTCAAGCAAAAAATGTGGAATTATTCTGGATAATTATTTTATACTTTGAAGATTCGTACAAAAATGTTGACAATGAGATATAGGTCAACACCTTATTGAGAACTTCAGAAAAAATTATGCAGGAGATGATTCAGTTCTACTGTAAAATACAAATAGAGATTCATCAAGTGAACGTATATTGTATAACAAGCATCCGATTCTTGGAATGCTATTTATTTTTCATATTTGAGTCGCTGTAGGGATTAAATAATCACGTTGCCACCGCGTGCACCCCAGTAATGATGTTACAAAATTCTAAATCACGTTGCATGACGTAATACAATCATAAGGGTAGGATTAACACCGAGAACATAATGGTTTCGTTGAAAGAAATTGATTCAGAAAGGATTGTCGTCGTCAATAATTAATCACTGGCAATTTCAAATCATTGAATTTTTATATTTCATTCAAAACAAAATTCACTTCTCATCTTTTGCGATCAATGACCATATAGTCCAGTCAAATTAAGATTTCACCTCGGAATAAAAGATAATAAGTTGGAAACTTGTAATTTTGGCATTCTAAAAGTTGTTTTGAGAATCTTGTATCTGCGTTTTGCGTTATTCAAGGTCAAGGATTGCAAAAATAGTTTTTTTTGCAAATATCTCGGTTTCTATGGCTCCAATAATATCGACATTTATCGCAAATATTGTAGAGCATAAAATTAGCAACAAATTTTATCCTAAACATTTTTTCATGCATTCAATCGTTTTTTAAATAGAGCGCGGAGAATGTGCAGCGCTCAGCCATACACACTGTAATTCAAGAATGGGGTTGAATGCTGCAAAATGAATTTCAGAAACCAATGATAACAATATTACCATCGGCTCCAGATGAATTACTGAAAACAATATTCTGCAACTGTAAGAATGGTTGCAGTGCAAAAAATCAGGGTTGCAATGCACTTTAGCTTGTGGTCAGTGTAATGATCAGGCTTGCCTCAATGCTGTGTAGTCTATATAAACAACATTTATATTAAATTAAAGTATACTAGAGGTATTTCATTTGAAGAGTTTTATATTATAGTACAGGTCAATTTATTTTAGCATGAGTTTACTTCGCTAATAGCATGGTAAACCGCGGCACAGCATGAAGTCTGTTTACCTGTGAAAAAGGGTGGTATTAAGAATATTTTTCTTTTAAGTAAATTTCTGTATTTTTCCTAGAACATAATATTTATTTTTATGTAAGAAAAAAGTATTTGGTAATTATTTTATATATATTTCAATTTTAAAATTTGAATTAATACTTAAACTGTAACTTTTTTTTAAATTCAAGCTAATATTAAAATAAAAGTCAGAATAATTTTAGTACAGCCCAGAAAAAAGAAAATTTATTAGCTGCTTATAGCCTCCTTACTGTGAGGATTTCCTAAAGCCATGCTAAAATAATTTGTCCTGTACTATACACAAAGTAGGGGTGTTATTGAAGAAATACATTATATATAATGTAAAATGTTGTTAAACATAATATATTGACCAATAAATAATACGAATCATTCATAATTATGGATATTTTAATGATGCAGCACTGACTTTGTACAAGGTATTATCTACCGAAGCTCCCGGTTGATCTTGCATTTTAGTATAAATGTCGTAGTGTTGCGCGTTCTTCATGCTGTAATTCAAAAACGGTTGAGCGCATAAAAAAATGTTCAAGACAAAATTTGTAGCAAATTTCATGCTTCACAATTTTTGTGATGAATGTCAACATCACTGGAGACGTAGAAACTGGGCTAATAGCAATAATTAAATAATTAACGATATTTGATTATTCGTTCGTACAAAAATTATTATAGCTGTTTTGATGTGTCTGCAACCTGCAAAACTATATTGTTGAGTTGGTAGCGTTCTGGAAATATTAACTTTAGAGGCCTTCAGTGGTCATTGATCCTATGTGTTCTGTTTTTTAGTGGCATTCGTTTTTTTTGAAAGCTAGTTTTTAGCTTCGAACAAGAAAATCGCCACGTATACTTAGGATATAAGAAAAATATTATGAAGTCAAATTTCAGGACACTAAAGATCAATCAAAGGCAATTTTCCAAAAAAAATATTTGAAAATGGTCTTTTATTTCATAGTCTTTTTTGAGTTCTTTGCCAACCTCAGTTGTTGGTGATTCTGTAATTATGTAGCTCTGCATTTTTCCATTCTTCAGCATATGCTGTGCATTGTTGTTTTCTTTAAATTTTTAATCTTCAACTCAATATTTATACTGATCAAGTGCTGATCGTTCAAAACGTTCAATTGAAAAAGACCATGAAAAAAAGGACCTTTTCAAAATTTTTTTTTGGAAAATTGCCTTTGATTGATCTTTAAGCCTCCTGAAATTTGACTTCATAATTTAACTCAAGAGTCCACAACGTTTTTAGATGAATTTTCAAATTAATTTCTTCCAAAAAAAAAAATATATTGTATAGGCTACGTGCATGAAGTCTACTAGCGCCTCTAGCGAATAATGGAGAACGATTGAACTCCCATTTTATCATTGTTTCATACCTATAATTTTTTAAATGCACTAATATTATTCAATTCATCTGTGTGCGTATAAAATAACTTGTATAGCATGAAAGGTACGTTGAAATAATTTATTTCGAGTATTTTTTTTCTTAAATTATAAGTATCTATTAGAAAAAACGTCTTAATTCGTCCAAATTGATAGGATAACCTCAAATTATGACGCCGATGATCTTGCGAAGCGCATCCAACAAGCTTCTTTCACTAAAACACGTAACAAATTGAAGATAGGGCTGAATTCATGAATCCCAAATCGATGATGAATTTTTCTAATTCCACAATTGAATTACAAACATCTTTGTTATATAGATTGATAATAAAAGACAGATAATACTCTGTTTACCGCTTTGATCCACTTCACTCGTTTTTTTATGTTATAACTGCGTGCATGAAACCTATGAAACTATATTTCACTTAAATCGTCCTTAACACAACAGCCTGAAACAGAGCAAGCGTTTTCCTATGTTTTAGATGCAATCATTTTCACTTTTGAACTACAATAGTCAATGACGTATTTTGAGAAATGGAGTTCGATGCTTACAATGGTGCTCACCATGAGCGCTCGCATCGATATTTATTCAAACTCCGCCGCCTTGCATATAGCCTATAGGTTTTATTTTTGCAGATAGCGGCTTATATATTTTTTCATGTTAATAGATAATAATTACTGGAAATTGGTTGGTTTAAAGGATCATAATCCAGCATAAATATCACTCGAAACTCATGAACGAGAACTATAGTGCGTTAAGCAAACATTACGTAGATTTTTGACACAAATTTTACTACAAAAATCCTAAAATTTTGCATATTGAGCACAATAAATACAAGAGAATAACTTTAGAATAATTATCCATGAATTGGAATTAAAATGATAATATCAATAATCACACAGACAATAATTATAATTCAAAATACGCGCGCTCAATACTGGATAACCGAAACGTCAATAATTAATTTATCTCTTCTTCATGCCATTTAGCAGCACCCACTCTATCCTTTTCCGGTGATTTATGGCCATTCTTGACTCAAGGTGTTAGTTTGTTTTACTGAATTTTTTCACTACCATATGACTACAATTTCTTGTTTTGCTACATTGGATTGAAAACTGTGTTTTTCGCTTGATTTAAAAGTGTATGGAAAGGAAACGACATCAATGTTTCCATAGGAATCTATTCAATTTTTTTTCCATCCATGTAAATAACATTTTGAAAGGAAAATAGTGGCGAAAGGAGTCAAGTTAAATGCTGGATTATATTCAACATAAATTCAGGACGTTTCGATGCCCAATATCGGTCACAATCATCAGCTCATTCAAGTTGAAAAAAAAAAGTAGAACATTTTGTTAATAAATGTAAAAAAACATAATTAAGTAAAAGTAGACTTAAGTCATCTAGACTCATCACAACTTCTTTCAATTAATTATGTTTTTTTACATTTATTAACAAAATGTTTTCCTTTTTTTTTTCAATTTGAATAAACTGATGATGGTGACCGATATTAGGCACCGAAACGTCCTGAATTTATATTTAATATAATCCAGCATTTAACATGACTCCTTTCGCCAATATTTTCCTTTCAAAAACTATAATAATAAGAGTCACTTACAACAATTGAAACATGTAAATAACACTACTAATGGACATATACAAAAAGAAATTCAATCCTTGCTATTAATTAATAAGTTGCTGAAGATGGTTGCCGTGACAACCGAAACGTTCAAATGAACTGTGTCTACAATGTCTATGATTTATTCCGATCCTTTTAAACCAACCAATTTCGTATAATAATGCCACAAGGATTTGATATTTCAAAAGATAATCAAAATATTAGCTTGATAATATGCTCAATAGTCTTTATTTAATAAGAAACAATGGTAATAGATTTATTGCCGTAAATCTAATTTTCTGACTTGTTGAACAATTATTCTTTTTGTTGATCGTTTTGTGATTCTATCCAGCAAAATTATATTCTTCAAAAAGTTATCGAATGATGGATAAAACATATCTCTTTGAGTTGAAAGCATTTTGATTTATATTAGACCTTCATCAGTGCCTGTTGCTAGTATGAACTAGTGAATCTATGCGAATACCGTAGACCTGAAGATCCTATATTTTGTTGACCGATGGTAAAATTTATCAAAAGCTAATACAATCAAAAATTAATTTTGAATTAGGAAGGTACAGCACGACGATAAAAATAATAAGACTTTTACCGGAGACTTTATCTTAGTTTTCAATTAAAAGATGTATAAAATGTAATGACAGCTTCATGTACATGAAAAAAGTAATCAATTTCAAAATATCAACTTTTTAACGATCGCTCGTTACAATAAACTGAATTATATCAATAAATTTATTGGTGGTATAATTTCAGATATGATTATGAGAGCAATAAAAAATTTGTTCAAGCATAATTGATGACTAGCTATTTCCAACAGATGTTAAAACGAAATGAATGTTTTTTGCGGCCAGGAAAAACAATGAGCCATCATGAAACAGAAAATTGTAACATAAATTATGTATACCCGAGGGAGGCTGCAAAGTCAACTCAATCAACAAGCATTTATTAAGTTACAGAAACATAACTTAGCCCATTTTTCTTTATAACTTCCCCTTAGTTCAATACACTTTTTACTTTTTCCTGCCACAATGATGAGCCTTTCAAAAATAGTGTTTGTCTTTACTTCTTCCGTCTCAAATTTGCGTCCCCTCAAGTCTGCCATCAAGCTTTAAAATAGAAAATAATCGGGAGGGGCTAGTTCTGGGCTATTAGGGGAGACTCAAATTCTGGGCTATAAAGGGGTGATTAGGTTTCACGAACTCTATGTTCCTCCGGACAAACTTTGTGAATTTTGCCGTGTGCTCTGGTGCATTGCTCTGCAAAAAAGCACTCCTTGCCCCTGCGCGGCGCGAGTTTGTTCTGCCGCTCCTCTAGTAGACCTGATCTGAGCATGGTGGTAGGGTACCATTGTAGTTCTTCTTGTTAGGTTATTTACAAGTATAACAGTATTCTGCGACTTTTGAGCTTTTAACTTAAAGTGTGGATACCTCCTTTTTAACCATTGCATTCTTTCTTATTTGGATTTAGAGTCATACAGATGAATGAAGATCTCATCAACGGCAATGATTCGAAAAAAATATTCCAGTCCTCTTCTTGTGAGCATTCCCAAGTAGCCCTCTGAACATTAAACTCAGCGCTGTCGATCAAAGGGAGTAAGCATTCGGAAACCGTTACCTTTCTCATACCTAAATATTCACGCACGATATTTCTATATCATTCCTTACTGAAACTCATTTTTTCAGCTATCTGCCACAGTTTGATTCGTCGATCTTGGAAAATTGGAAAATCGACGTTTTCCTTCTTGACTGCGGCTTTGGGGTTTCCAGAGTAGGATTCATCCTGAAGGGACTCCTCATGACATACAAAAATTCAACGTCAATTTGTTAATGTGTGGAACTAAAGGAAAGAATCACCGTATACGGCTAACATTTCATCAAAATCTGTGTTGTGCCTACTCTGATTTTTTTTTTTAATTGTCACCTCTCGATACTCCACTTTTCAATCTGAACTCAAATCAACATGACCGTACTCGCAGAGCTGCTGCAGGCTGTTTATTTAGTTACCTAGCTAATACATATCCACGATGAGTATTATAACTTCATCCAGGCAATGTGAATTAGATATGTACTCCCTAAATATACCGTATTAATCAAGTAACAGTACCCTCACAAAGTTTCAGGAATTCGCGTTATCTCTTTCGTCATAATTCAGGTATTAAGTTCACGCCGTGCTTCGTCCACAAACTTTATAAGCTCATAGTTGGTAACAATGAAATGACACTATCTCCATCTAAACTGTTCATTATATTACAGAGCACTTCGGTATTAAACTGTGCCTGCCGTTAGCCGCAAATGTCAACAAATTCTTACTTATTACAGCCCTGACTTTCTCTTGAACAGCTTATTACATGAAGCAGTAAAATTTGCCATTCGTTAGAAAATAATCGAGAAGACAATAATGCTTATTATCAACTTGTTGATCCATAATTATATTTTGAATTTATCAATTTGCTGAGCTTGCGGCAGTTGAATGAAAAGAATTTAGAGTTAGACTATTCCATATTATCTGCAGGCCCGGCCATTTATTGAACGAAGATATTAGATGTAGCTTCTGTCTTAGGGCTGTGCGAAATGCAATATGACATCTTTCATGCTTGGAATGCACAACAATTATTTAAACTCAAAATGTCTTTTGAACTGTTGCAAATTGCATGCCTATCAGTACTAGGCTGCAAATCACTTTAAGTTATTTCACGTTTCATGCAAAATGTTGTCCTATAAAAACCCAATTTTCACAAAATATGTAATTAGAGTTTGCACTACGACCGAAAAACTTGCATCAGCATCAGTCAATAACCTTCTTATCTTTCTTAACAAGAAGTACATTTTCTACTCTCATAAAGGCATGCGGTATAAAATCGGAGAGCTCCAACAGTCACCATCTCCTGATCTATTGGGACAGAAGCTGATTTTAAATCATAGTCTCGTCATATGATAAAAGATTGAGAAGCAGTTTATTCGTTACATTTTCATATCTGCCCATCATTTTTCCAATTATTTTTCTATTTGCATTATACCATTTCTACATCTTTGATGCTCCATTTGCAAATATTCAAATTTTCTTTTGACTCTTTTGATCTTCCAATTTAAAAGAAGAATATTAGCATATTTCCCAGGCTACTTTGGCTGCTTAATGCAGGTGATCTGTATTTAATTTTGGTTTTTCAATTAAAATTAAGTACACAATTTTAATGAGAATTTAAAAAGAATAAAGCCTTTGAGAATACCATCATGTTTTCTACATGGGTATTTACGAATCATTTTGTTTGTGTATAATTTTCTGCTTTTAGATAATACCACTTTTAATCTCAAAATCTCCGTACCACACATGACTGTTTCACTGATAATCCCTCCCCCTTAAGTAAAAATTCATTAAAGCCTACTTTTTACATTGAAAATGATGTAGAAACTGTCACTTTTCAGACGATCGTGAATACTAATTTTTATATAAATGGTAGCCGTAGAATAGAATTTTTATATTTCAGGTAGTGTAGTCTGTTTAGTACGAAAGTACCTCAGTTCATTACAACTCCGCTTATAACGACTGACCGCTTTTAGCGACGGAATTTCACACAAAATTGTCCGGTTACAACGACGACAAGCGTTGTGGAAGGGAATTGTACCACTCCGAGTGTATCTGAAGCTCTAAAATCTGTAGGAATGCTGAATGTGTTTGTACATTCTAATTTTGATTAGGACATTATGAATAGTATCATGTCTCGTTTGCATAATGCAATCCGTACTCTTACTATAGAAATAAAAACCAGAAATAATCAAAAATTACAGACTTTTGCACTAGATATTCTGTTGATAGTTATATAGATACTCATATAGAGAGGATAAATTATGTACGTGCACAATTATTTTGTTATCCTACATTCTACATTATTTTAAGTATGTACATCTGGTTAAGTTTATGTGAAACTGCGTATGCTGATAACAAATGGAAATTACATTTCTTTTCTTTCTTAGTTATGCGGAATAAATAAATATTTTTATTTGAAAGTTTTTTTTCTGATGGTCACATATTTTGATAGAAAAAACAAAAATTAATATTGTCAGTTCGTTTAGTACGTCTTCCGATTAGTACAACGTAATATTATCGATCCCTTGGGCGTCGTTATAACCGGATTCAACAATTTGAAATGAAGTCTCAAACTTTGCTCTGTTCTAACATTTGTTTTTTTTTTTTTATTTCAGGGTAATTACGTGACAAATAATACCCGAGGGCATTATTTTGAAAAATAACAAACAAGTTTCTTAGTTACAGCAAGTAACTAGAGTAATTTCTCTGACAGAAATCACAATGACACGTCATACATTGCTAAAAATTTTGATTGAAATAGAACAAAAGTCGGACATTGAACATTGAAAGCACCACGGGAGTTGAACAGACAGTAATGCCTACGGTCAACGTACACACCTCGAGCCAGAGGCCCTCGGAAAATACACTGTTGACTTTAGGCATTATTGTCTTTTTGACACTCTTGAAACCTTAATTACTATATTACTACTTCTTAGTAACTTCCAGTTCAAAATATTTTGCTGGGTACAACATTTCAATCACAGTTAAATTCAAGTTATACATCACACTTTTCAATTCATGTTTTGTATCAAACTCCAAAACTATTTTCGCACTTGAAGATGGTTGAAGTGTAGCCGAGACTGTCGAGCTAGAAAAGAAAAAATAAATCAATTTGACTTAACTCAGATTTTAAGCGCATTGGCTGTCTGGCTGGCTGGCGTGACGCTGAGTTCTCAGGAACTACAGCACTTACAGGCTCGAAACTGGTACTAAATGAAAGCTAGTGTGTTGCAGGTCTGTACAAACTGCTTGATTTTTTTATTCATGCATCCAGTTTTGGTAAAAAATTAAATAAAAATTGAAAAGATAATAACTGCAGAACTGAAATCTGGAAACTGCTGCACAGAATAAGCAATACGTCAGTAATCAAATTTTCGAACTGATTTGGGTTGGTACCCATTTTAGAGTAGAAACTATTTATCTCAATATCTCACGAGTTACACAAGATATGGGCATGCGGTTTTCGCTGTTAGTATCAGAATGAATGAGGTTTTGTTTTCACGATCAATTTAGGTCAATACATGACCATCTGTTACTAATTTTCGAAGTTTACTTTCAAATGATAAGATTGATACAACTTTGCAAAATAGCCAGTTGTTCCTGCAATCACTTTTACGTATGAGTGAAATCTCTTTTATTTGAGGAAAAGGTAGTAAACTGAGGGAGTTGAATCTGAAAAGTATGGGCTCTATTATCATAAAAGCTGGAATCCTAACTACATCAATTACGCGACTACAACTCTAGAGGAGTGAGCTGATACGTCGTAGTGATAGAAAAGAACTTATTCATTCTTATAACTCAATTTTCCAGTGGTTTCATAACAAAGCACAATATGTTCGTTTGGTAATACCATCATTTTGGATGAATAAAGTCTCATAATTTGTTTTCCTCCAACTTTCGTTCTTTTTCCATTTGACGAGCGATTTCGGCAATTTAATTAATATTAGGCCTTCATTTCTATGTCCTGGATACTTCCTGGTAACTTTTAATGCTGCTCCAATTTGATCCATTCCAAATGATAAGATTGGTCCAACTTTGCAAAATAGGCATTCTATAATGCGATAACATTTTCGTATGATTGAAATTTCTTTTATATTGGGGGACAAATAATAATCCGATGGAACTGAATTTGGAGAGTAGAAGGATATGAGTGGTAGTATGAGCCTTAGGTGGGTATTCTGCACCAACATTTCTACCTCATTCTTTAGTGACAAAACAATGCCTGATGTTCTGCAAAAATCACTAAAACAACTACAAAAGATCATTGAAACATCATTTTGTTTTTAATCAATTGTGTGTAATTGAAGAATCCGTCTCGTGGATAGCTTTTTCATATTCAATTATGTGTGCAAAATATTACATATACCTGTTCACTTGAGATGCCAACAAATCATCAGATCATGGATTTTATCTATGATTTCTTGACTTGGTACCTGAACAAAACGTCCAGAACGTTCACCAATTATGCTCATATGTCCTCTTAAAAATTTTGAAACCACTTATAAACCGCTTTTATCGAAGGTGTAGATTCACCCTAATGTTTATCAAGCTTCTCTACAGACTCTTGGGGCGATTTGCCTTTCATGAAGTGATGCTACATCAACACACAAAATTCTAGAACACTTCGCACAGAATAATCAATTCATATAGCTGAAATTTGGTATGACTACGTCCTACTGAAAGTAATCCTTGAACACAATAGTATTGTCACTTACTTTTCAAATTACCCTCGTATCCATATATTTGTAGATAAATTAATCTCCTAATGTATTAAGCTAAATATGATTTTAATACATATAGTTTTGTGCATTTAATATTTTTTTTTCGATTTATCAATAATTGAAAGATTCAGGAAGAGAGTAGTAAACTTTTTGACATGATATAGTAATGTTTGCAAGATGATAGGAGCGATATCTTTTAATGCTTGTTTATCGAGATATCAATAATTATATATAAGAAATGCAGGACACTGTTAAGTAATCTTTAAAGTTTGTCCGTGAAACAGAATTTGATGAATTGTTAAAAAATCAAAACCTGATAAGTTCCACAAAAATACAAATTAATGAGTCGGCTTCCACACCATCATCCTGAATAGGGTTGCTACCAGTTAAATATATGTATTGGAAAATACTATATACTGATTATCCAGAAATATGAGAGGGAGTCACATTTACACTTGACTCAATGTTTCAAGGTATTTTCTCAGAAATAGTCTGCTGCAGATATCTTTCCTCCCTTGGATTGAAATAAATTATTCAACATTTTTATTTATGCAACAAGTACGGCCAGTGAGATATTCTGATGACGTGAAAGTTTGCAGGAGTCTTCTTAGTGCTCTGAATTTTCCAAATTAACAAAAACATTTATGAACTGCGTACATAATACTTCCCATAATTAAAGCTCTAGTTTTCATAACACAATAAATATTATGTGTCCTATCAAAATGATAATTTTAAAGAAGAATAATGAGGTTAGAGATCTAATTGTTGTGAGAACAGTGGTGGAACCACAACAAATTAAGATTGAAATTAACTTGATAATAATTATAGTTAATTTACCATGGAATCTGAACATATTCCCGATTATAGTTTATCAAAGGGTCTTGACAGGAATCAAATTTAGTTATTTTTAATGTCAATTTGATGTAGTATTACTACAGGCTCGTGTATGTAGAATGATAAAAACACAATACATTCAAGATTAGATCCAGATAAAAATTAAAAATTTTGTTACAATTGCTGCCAGATAGAAAAAAAAAATTAGTTCAGATTCTACTTGAGGCGTAAACCATTTGTATAACTGAATTTGATTGGAACCCTATCCAATTGAAATTTAGTTGATAAATAAATGCTATCCTCTACATGCAGGGTAAAAGGAACAGTATTTGACATAGTCGTAATTCTTAACTATGTCAGTAGCGTTAATTTGGCTAATTGTTGATGTAAACATCCACCTCGCTTTATGGTTCAGTTATGGAGATGAACCAAGCTTATTAGATGAAAATTTGCATAAAGATCGTATTAATTCTGTCGAAATGGTCTCACAGAAGATAGGCTTATGTTTGTAATGTCTCCTAAACTATAATTTATTATTATTAGCTTGTGTTACATCTTCACCAATTCGGGTTTTATGTTTTTAAAGTGCTCAATTATGTTAAATTCATTATCCTTTCAATAGATCAAGTTCCAATGATTGAGATTCAAAAAACAGTTCAAAAAAGTATAATGCTTCTATATTCAGGCAGTTGTACCAATCTATAGATAAATTATTTTTTTGAAATGTCAAGTTTCCATAAAATATTTGTGAGTATATTCGCAGAGTTCATCCGGTTTCTTGTTCCATAAATGAAACATTTGTACTAGGCGGATAAAATTGATGTTCCGAGCACAATGACAAGGAATAGCAGGAGACAGGACATGGATGTTATTTCCTTTTTTCCTGTCGATAGTCGTTTGTTACAAACTCCCATAACGCTCTTCAATCATGTGATAGAAACGGAATCATTTTGTCCAAATATAACGTAATAGATATGAAAAAAGTATATAGAATCTTGAATTTATCTTGGGTCTTATTTTCTTCTAGAAAAAGATTTTTTTTCCTATATTATAAACTTAGGTTTCGTTTACATTAAAGAGCAGAAATTCAAAAATTAAAATATGTTTGAAATTGAGTTTCACTCCAAATAAATCCTTAATTATTGTAATAATATTTCGTAATTTGAGATGAGAGGTCGTCCATATATTACATCAAACATAAAAAAGGGTTGAACTGATCAAAAAAGTGGGACAAATTGTGTCATAAGGATAGCGAGAGTTAATAGGTCATCTTGTTAAAATACCGCTGTGCTGTCGATGGATAATTGCATTTGATTGAATATCAAGTTTCAATATTGTCTCTTCTTTCGGGGATCAGAAGTTTATTCATTTATCTATTTATTTTCCTTAATAATTGATAATTTCATAGAATCGATCAACAATCCAATTAATCTTTATATTTGGTTAATTTAAATTCAAAGTTTTATTGAGATACCGAGAACGATTTAGTTACAGTAAATTTTTAAAGTTGATAAGTCGCCTAGAAATATAGTGAAGTGTGTTTCTGATTGAAATCAGATTACTATAAGAATAGAACAAAATTGTAGCCCAATGATACTACAAAAGTCGGCCACATAAAAAATACATTAAGACCTTACCTGTTGTAACTATAACTGAAAAAAGCTCCCTAAATGCATGAAAAAGAGATATATTATAAATTACAAAAAATATACATACTCTGATAGAAATGTAAGTAGCTTCATCTCGTAGATCCTGCAACTTCTATTAAAATTTTAAAAAAACCACTTTAAAGTACGGAGCAAGTGTACTTCATCTTGAAATATGTTAATGTAAATATGCTTATGATCTTCACGATGTATATTTGACCATTTTTCTGCTCTTGAGGTTCACATCAAGGTCTAATAGTCCTCTTTACGTACGCCTATGGCAATAAATCAACCTGGCGTCGTCCTGGCCGCCATATTTAGCAGATAGGAATTTATATGACAAGAAGATATATAGTTGCCACGATTTCTCAACCACTGCCTCTGCAGATGATTTCTGTGATGTTTTTATGTATCCATGTTCATTTTAATTTGTAAAGTTTTTTATACTTATATATCAACGTTGGCCATACGTAAAAAGTTTTTCGATTTTAGGGTTGACGCAATTTTTTGTTTCTCTCCATTGGGAGACTAAGCCAGATTTGAACGATGTGATTTTTATACTAGTCTTGTTGTCCAAGAATGCGATAAAGTGATAATTCTGAATATAGTATCAATTTGAAGCAGTAAAATGAGTCTTCTTGTCAAATATTCAAAATATTTCTTACAAGAATCGATGTCTTCCTCAGATCTATTCTCCATTTACTTATTGATAAAATAAAATAGTGAATTTATTGATTATCATTATCTTCAAGCATCGAAAGAATTGCTTGAAAATTATCACAATTTATTTATTACAAATATTGGTACAAAACCAAGTATAAAAATTATAATGTCTTATCTAGATAATTATTTCTAGAACTGTTTACACAGGTTCCTCCGCAATGCACGTTTTATATCGTTCTAGCCACATTCGACCAAATTCATTTGATTCTAAAGGAGTTGTGCATCCATATCCTCCGTTGAAATTCACCATCATGTAGTCGTAACAATCTGTCACTCCATCTGAATTGCAATCCTGTGATAGAAAATTAATTTGTATTATCGAAATATAGATAATGAAAATGGCTGTTGACTCTGACTGGTACTTTGAATATAGGTATTAAATTATGGGAATTCAGCCAAAGGTTTTAATATTTCTATTCACTCCTGAAGATGGTCCAGGTAGAACCGAAACTGTAGAGTAAAAACCTTTGACCAAATTCCCATAATTTAATACCTACATAAATAATGAAGACTAAGTTCCTTTAAACATGATCTAAAGGGAATGATAGCTCTTTTTAATAAAGCCGTGAAATTCTGTTGCAGCTAATTTATACTCTTTGAATAATTTGTGAACCTCTCTCAATGTTATTGGACAATTTGAAAGGATGTATAAATTATAGCCTAAAAAATATCATAGCACTCTTTCCTTGTTATCTGTCATCTTGAAATCATTATTAAATCGATTTTTCTCGAATATCGTATATCTGAAGAACAACTTTTTCAACAAAAAAATATAAGAAAAGAAATATTCCACATTTTTTTATGAAATTCACAACTCTTCATGTGCACACGCTTCAGAATCCATTTTTGACTGTTTGAACTGACAGTTTGCTGGCAATTTTTTATTGCAAAACAGATTTTAAATCTCCTCACTTAATCCCTTGAAACATTTCAATAGTCGACTGGAACGAAGATGGATAGCACTGGTCAGCACCGAAAAATTTTCCAGAATTCTGTTGATCGTTTTTGGTAAAATTGAGGGTGCTGATTTCGAAACTAGCACTAATTTTTTTCTAGCAGCTTTTGTTTTTGAACTACATGCAGGCTATAAATTCTTATGAAAATGTATACTTTTACACACTTAAGTTGATTTGAATCCATACAATATTGTCTTTTATAGGACTTTCTGGAATAAGGAGCTTGCTCAAGGTTCCGCCAAAGATTCCAGCAATAATATGCTATCATATAAGTGTCCCATCATCGTTGGTATCGTTTTCCTTAACTCGTATCTTGATGAAATCTTTCATCCTGTTCCTGACTAAAATCTCCAAGAGTTTTAGGAAATCGATCTAAATGAGAATGTAAATGATGAACTTCAATGTTCTTGTTACACCTAAAATCTTTCAGATTTGACAACATGTCCTGTACCAATTGTAAATAGTTTTCTGACTTTTTGGATTTTAAAAACGAATTATTTCCATGTCCCCTTTTCGAGCTCATATGTGCTCAACAAAATTTTTGATTTCTGATCAACAGTCTAATTTGTGAACCTCCGAGAATACCGAATACTTTCAATTTTTCTGCACTTAGCTCAGGAGATTTGATAGGTAAGCAGAACATTCGCCATCTTTGTTAAGGACCGTAATAAATTGTTCCCTAATCTCGAGTTTATTATGAAGCGGTGGAATATAATTCGATCTCGATTCACTAAATGAGGATTCATCACATTTTGATTATCAATAACTAGTGACTCTCTCGATGGCCGCATTCTTGGAATACAAAGGTTTTTTTTATTTTTCATATATTTACGATACTGTATTAGAGTATATCCACCACAAATAAAACAAAAACTGTCTGGATCGTTCGTACAAGGTCTCCTCTCCGTAGTCATTGTAATATTCACTATTAAATTACAAGATGTGCTAGGTAAAACAGCACAATATAATTTCGTGAGTGTTGACTTAACAGAGCTGCAAATTTTTCTGTTTTGTTTTTGCAAGTTTCTATGAGAAGATTTTTCTATAATAGTTTTTACTCGAGAAAATCGATTTAAAAATATTCTCAAGGTTACGTGAAACTTTCAACAGTGTGGAGACGCACTAATTAAAATTAAGACTAGTTTTTTCGGCAGAAATTCTACGCGACAGGTCAGTTGTGTGCATTTTGATTTGCATTTTGACTCTCTACTGTGATGCACAGAAAAATGAAACTTGTCTTATACAAAATTTTGTGCAGTGCACTCTGATTGTATTTTCCTTTGTTACAAAATTGATTAAAAATGCAAAGCAAACTGCAGCAGAGAATGCATAAGAACATAATGATAAACAGAGTGTTTGGAATTTATAGGCAAACAAAAAAAAAATAATAATGTAATATTTTGGTTTATAGATTGATACCTTCAAACAAATTTTTGAAATTAAAAATCATCTTGTTCAGTTATGCCCGATTTCACGATTGCAAGCTGAATTTTTTCTTATACCTATATAAATATAATTTCTTGTTACACGTGCACCGAAAGTACTCTCAATTCCAAACCATGGAAACAATTTTCATTAATTCCCTGTTGACAGGGAATTATTGAATATTAACTCCCTGCGAAGAGGAGAGAAATGATAATTGTGGATCATGGATGGCGTTGGTATTCTTTAATGCTATTGACATTTGGAAAAATTTGCATTATGAGTTCTGCTTATAAGTGTTTGCATTTGCTGTAAATGTGATAATACAGATAATGTGAAAAATATCAATAAATAAATTAGGTCATATAATTTATGTTTCGTAGTATTAGTTAACTGTAAATGTAATCGCAATTGCAAATATTCGTTTGTTTAAAAAGCTCAGTAATGGGACACTTATTACAAAAAGTATCATTTGCAACACGGACACTAAACGACCGTCATTATTGTCACAGATGAATTTGGCTGCACTAAGCTACACCTTGGACTCCGTTCTCGTCTTCGCCTCGTGCTTCGCCCTCTTCTTTGCCTCGGCCTATGGTCTCACCTTCACCGAGTACAGCCAGCTTCATCCTGAACAATAATGCTGATCGTTCGGTTCTTATGGCATAATATGCTATTAATAACATAAATTTCACATGTATGGTGTTATTATCGGAATATTTGATTAAATCAAAACCGAACAAAGTCATGAAACAGGACATAAGAAACTGATGTGGGATGGCCAGTATACAATTTGCCACTTTTTTAGGACAGGATATTACAAACGTTCAATTTTGATGCTTGCTGTATTTTGTACAAAATTTTCAATTAACATCATGAAAATTTGTTCCTGGTATTCATAAAATTCATAAAAGATTCTTACCATTCCAAATTTCCGGAGATAACTTGTGATTATCCTTTGAGCGCAGAAATAATTATTACTGCAATCTTCATAAGCTGGAATTCGAAACAATAAATGAGTACAATTATACCAAAGCTCTTGAGATTTTATTCATTTTGACATAGAAATTTGAAAAACAATAGTCTTACAACATCTAGAAATATTGAAAAATACCGCAACTGTTTTTATACTCAATTTATTGAATAGAATAATACCTCCAGCTCTTTGAGGATCATCACTAGCCATGGTGATATTATCAGCCTCTATCCAGAAAATTTTGGCAATTTTGTAAGGTCCACAATACCCAGGTTCTTCCCGACATCGCCTTTCTATTGCACACCCAGTAGCGGCTTCACATAGGCACTGTAAGCACCTGGGGGTCAAATTCTGCAGGTGCCATTCATCCGCTAGAAACATAAGACATTATTCATTACTTCCATTGTGAAATGGGGCATAAAAATCATGCCATCCCCTCGAGCCCCAAAATTACATTAAATCAATTTATTTATCATACAAATTGGACGTCTACTCATATATCAGTCCTTAATTTCAGCCAATTATACTGTTTTCAGAAGGCTTCCATTCGACGTTTGTTCCTTTTGTTAAAACAAACACAATTGACTCGTTATTACTATTAATTTCAATACTACTTCCTTCATACACCAATGCATCTTGCTTTCGATCTCTTGTACGAGAGAATATTGATAAGTTTCTAGTCTTGTGTAGAAAGGGCAAGCAGATCTCAAAAATAAGGATTGTTCGCTCAATCTAATTTTCTTTCAACTACATTTAATATAAAAGTTATCTAGCAACTGTAGATCTTTAGAAGAAACACTTCGTTTAGACCTACAAACCAGTATTTGGTAACAATTTGGACAAAATTTGTGTCCTTCCAAATGTTTTTTCGTTTTTGGGAATAAATTGAATGATTGCAACAAGGTTTTTTTCTTATTCCTCATGAATTTATTTGCTGAATGTAAAATTAATTCCTGCTTTTTCCATTTATAATTGTAATAAATCTCTTTTTCTCACCTGCTTTAACTGAATAAACAAACAAACTGATCAACAATATCAAATGTTTACATTTAATCATGACTAAAATCTCTGTTCACTTCACTATTTTTCTAATATTTATCTCAAATATCACACATACATTATTTATTTGTTCTAAAACATGCGAACAGTTGTATAAACATTTGCTGCTGGTTTGAATCAAGACGTTTTCTCACAAACACAAATCGACTGATCCCAAGGTAACTTAATAGTTGCACATTGAGAATCCGGTTTTGTAAAATTAAGCGAAGCCAACATGCGTGGAATTTCCAATAATAAATTAAAAGAATACTTGATAAGCTGAGAATTTCATGATTTTTTTCCTTATATCCATAATTCGCATTAAAGATAATGATATTGCAAAATAAATTTGCCATTTGAAGAAATAATTTGTAAAATAACAATAATTTTCTTTCTAGGAATAATTGAATGACCAAATACAACTAAACTGCTCTTAAACGTTCTTAAATTATCTCAACTTTCTTTTATCTGACCTTGTGAAATGAGTAATAACAGCATTACCTTCAATTTGCGTCATATCAGTTAATAACATCATATTAAGTCCAGTTTTTATGTATTCTTTAGATTAACAATTATTTATCATGTACCAGAGTAAAAAATATAATCGGTCGAAATCAATTACTATATATTTTTGAATTTAATCTCAATTTTCTTGAAAATTATTCCATATTAAGCTACAAAGTTCACTGTTCGGCCTGTTTCACAGAAGAATTATTAAAAATAATGGGAAGTATTCATCTCCCGAGTAACCCTCAGTTTTTGAAAGTTGGCAAAATTTACCCACTAAGGGCAAAACCGTACGATTTTTCGTCTGCCAGGAAGCAGAAAATAAATAATTCTGTTGTCAATTTCGCTTGTTTCACCGGGAAAATACATAATTTCAACGGTTCTGTTTGTGGTCAAATAATTACTGTACTAACTGGCATTTCACTTTATCTAAATGAAGATAATATGCTGGGCAGTCCATTTTCTATTCACTTGCTTGACGAAGTATAATTTGTCGCTATCCATTTGGTTATATTAATAGTATGGCCTAATGATTCCATTTGGATGATAATTTCTATTCACAATGAGATATTGACCAGCTTCTGGCCTAGCATAGAGAGAACAAGCAGATCACAAAAACAAAATTGTAATTTTGCAACAAGAGTATAAAGTTGAGCATCATGTCATGAGGCCAAGTATTTCGTGACGAGGCTTACCGAAAATTTTTGGCCGAATGTCATAATGCTTATTGACACTCATGTTGCATACAAGACTTTTTATTCGGCCCTCAACTTCCATATTTTGACAATTATTCAGCCCACAATAAGGGAGCCAAAAGCAAAAAGTGACATTTAAATTCAAAAAATATCCAAACAAGTGGATCAGTAAGAGGTGCTGCTAATTTACAGAAATTTAACTGCTACGCGTTCAAAAAGTGGTAAAACAGACACGAAAAATAAGCCTTACTTTACACACGGGCGTAAAAAAGATTATTTCTACATACCAGTATTCGACATCACTTATCTTTTCATTTGAACGGAAATGTGTCCTTTCAAATAATTCTTTAGTCCAAAGATGGTACTAAATCAGATTAATATGGGGACTAATAATCTATTCGAAGCCTCAATCATTATTTTTTACAATGACTTGTGTGAGCAGACGTATTAGGGAGTTTTTGCAAGCCTCCGTTATTGATACGATAACGCTAACGTAAAAAAGAGATTTTGTGAAAATGCTCCCTCAATAGTGCTAGCTTGAATCACAGCGTACTCACAAGAAACATCAAAGATTAGCAAACATCAAGAACATAACAATGATTCTATTTGTCAATTCTAGTAACGGTGCCAAAAGAAAATAGTTTTTGACGTTAGCGTTGACGTTTCATTAGCGGTGGCTTGCAAAAACTCTCTATTATCTTGCAAAAACAACGCCTTTTTAATCATCTGTCAGAATAAGCGAGCTCGAGTTATAAATTAATATAATAATATTCTTCAGTCTCTGTTTTGTCCTGTAGTAAGTAACTAATCTTTGTCGCAAAAAATGGATGCTGATTTTCGTGAGCAAGATTTCGTAGTTCCGGATCATCATGAACCTAAATTTTAACCGTAGTATAATAAATGCGTCAAAATTATAAGATCGAACTTTTCCACTCTGAAAATATTTTCAAACCAGATTCTGAATACCGTACATTTGAAAATAAAACTTTCAACACAAAAAATGTAGAATACGAAATACTCGTAATTTTTTGTTGGATTGCAGTTAATACTCAAAAGTTAGATGGCGCTGAACATATCTGATATCATATTCATGAATTTTCTGCGTCAAAAAAATTATCCTATTAAAAATTTAAGACGAGAATTATGTAAAGAAAGAAAGAGTCATGAAAATTTCCTGTGAATTTGATTCTTATTTCATAGTTACAGCGTTGATTATGCTTTCATCTTACATATATTAATTTGATTGATTCTTCATGGAATATATTTCATGTTGTGCTTTTTTTCTGACAATAATGTTTTTTACGTTGTGCTTCATGAAGAGTTTTTCTATATTTCATATACTTCTGTTGCATTGGAAGAGTCCTTGTTCCTCGCCCTCAGATACACACTCTTTCATTCATAAATTTGATCTATAATATTTTTTTTCGTCGTTCTTCAACAATATCTTATATGCATATCCGCAAAATTCACTTTTGCTATTTTACAGCTAATCAAGCAATGAAATCAGGCATTTTTGCGGCCACAAGAAGCGCCGATATGCTTTGTGTTTTACTAGAGATTAGTTGAAGCAAGGTCATTTCGACATGTTCAAGAAATTTAGTTGATTTTCTTTAGCCCTATTCTTCAGGATCTGATTTATTTCCCATCCACTCTTAAACTTGCAGATATACACACACTTTCAAATTTGCCTCCTTGACAGTTTGCTAGGTAATTTTTCACAGCATATCAGATTCTACAAGATCTCCTTACTTAATGTCTTGACGCATTCCAGTAATACAGTAGTAGATTGAAATGAAAAATCCGCTGTGGCCACACAATACTTCCCCGACTATAAATTTCAGGGCCAGTCTCATCGCTGTTTCAGAAATTAAAAAGTGTTGCGTCAATTAATTGCATATTTCAAAGTGAAAGTTGTTATTGTCAAAGTGACAGCTGTCATTGTCAAAGTGACAGCTATCATTGTCAAAGTGATAGCTGCCGTTGTTAAAGTGACAGATGCCGGTTATTTTTTAGTCCTAACATAAAATAAGTATTTTTGAAAATGGAGAGTTCTCTTCTAGATTTTCTGTATTTTCATTGGAACGTACAATTTCGACATTTGATCGCCGGAAGTGTAATTTGAAGATGTTAACGTGGATTCAACTACTTAATTATTTATTTTTGATATCTATTAAGCTTATCTCTCCAAGAACTAGACATCATCAAAATGATTTGTGAAAGAAACAATTGACAATCTTTTCAATTACCTCTTTGACACCTCTACTAGAATCATCTCCACAAGAGTTTTAATTTGATACCAAAAATGATAGAGCCAAATTACTTATTGAAAAAAAAGACGAACGTTTGCAAAATATGAGTGAGAATAATTCTAACTCCACATTTTATTTCTCATTATTTCTTTGGTTCAGAAAAATATAACGAATTTCATAATAATCTCAATTTTGATAATAACAAATGAACCGCAGATAATTTTGAAAGATGTCTCTTGCGAATGTTGTGCCAAATCATTCAAGGATTAGTTTTAGTTATTCCATATTTTATGTTGAATACCTCCGTTTATAAAATAAACGCAAAAAACTAAAAAGTTCCATCAATAAAGTTTTGGTACTACTAGTTGAAAAAAGCTCATCTACGAACTTGAACCTAGCTTTTTAATAGAAAACTTAGATATAAAATTTCAGTCGAAAATTCGTACACGTTCTCAAGTTATCGTGCTTTCAGACAGTCCGAGAGACTGACATTTTTTTTAAATTATGTGTTTCGGGTTCATCAAAATCTTGAACTGTCAAAAAATCACGATTAAAATATTTTCCCTATTATATTATAGGTCGGGGAAGTAATATTATATTACAGGTCGGGGAAATAAAAGTTAATTTCAAATGCATGCGATACTTTGACGCATTTTAGCTCGTGAGCCGTGCGATAAAAATTATACGCACTGTGGACATTTTAATGAATTTTTCTGCCGCTATATCATTCTATTTGATATTTTTCACTAAGATTATGTGTTAATTTCACAGAGACGCAAATGCAATAAAAAATATAAAGTACCAATTTATCCTCTACATTTTTTATCGAAAGTTTTTTCTCAGATAAACAGTAATCGAGAAAATCAGATTTGAAAAGATTTTCAATTTGAAAAACGCACAAGGAATAACAGGGTGACAATTTGGACTGAGATTAATTCAGTCATTATAGAAATAATATATATATTTTTTTTTTTTTTTGGAGTGAATGTCTTATCGATCCAAAATATCAGATGAACCCTTTTCAAATTGATTTCAGAATCAACTTAGGTGTTATGAGTCTCTGTTGTACTCTTAGAAATCCTTTTTTTTCATCCCCACTCAGAGTACATAATGTAAATAGCACATTTATATGAAATATCAAGAGTCTCTGTTAAATGCTCTAATTCAATTCGTTGATTTTCAAAATCATTCGATGAACATTAACATTCCTCCTGGTCGTTGCTGGAACTAGTATTCCGATATTTATCGCTGAAGTCGGTTCCTCCTATCTTGAAATCCGCAGCCGCAAATTTCATTGTGATGTAGGAAGTACATTATTTCCTAAATGTCAGACTATTTTATTATTGTTGTCATAATAACACTTAATCCAGGGTAACAAATAATACCCGAGGGCATTATTTTGAGAAATAACGAACAAGAATATCACGTTCCCTAGTTACAGCAAGTAAGTAGATTAGTTTCTCTGACAGAAATCACAATGACAAAACATATATTGCTAAAAATTTTGATTGAAATAATACATTAGTCGGAAATTAAACATTAAAGGTACCACGGGAGTTGAACGGACGATAATTCCTACGGTCAACGTACACACCTCGACCCGCAGGCTTGTTGACCTTAGGCATTATTGTACTTTTAAGGACGTTGTCGCGCGGCACCATTGTCAAAAAGTAGAGTCTAGCTCTAGAGTAAATACAAGAAGAGCTTTGCAAGTTGATGTAGATGCTTGTAATTCTTGTCAGAACTTGTTCATAAAACATAGATAATTCAATTCATAGATTTTTATAATGATAGTAATGAATAAAGACCAGGAAATTTAGAATAAGTTTAGTGGAGGTCTGAATTCTCTGTCGGAGAGTATACCACACACTCGTACATTCTAGTATACATACAGTTAAACATACACACGTATAGTCGGCGAAATAACTTGGCAACATCGTGCTAAGTTGTCAATCTATGACAGTACATAAGTTGACTCGTTGGTTGACATACCTAACCAAGGAAATCTATGTTTATACAGAAATTTGTGATCATTAAACAAAGAAATCTCAGAACGTCCATGTTTTAAAGGTAATTTCATCATGTAATTACGTATCTACGAAAATTTATTACGTAAAATCATGAAAGCACTGTTGCCACGTTTCTGATACTGTTTCGAGTTTTATCTAGAACTTCACATTCTGAAAAATTATATCTCAGTTACCGCGTGGTCAATAACTTAGATTTTTTTTATGTCACTTATAACTTCTGTGTTCATCACATAATGAATTTTCAAAAAGTTCCTACATTGCATTTCGATTTAAATAAAAAAAAAAATGCGTGAAAACCTTTTTTTCTCATAAGAGACTATGTTAAAATTCCAAAATTTTGATATCGCTTTTCTTAAATTTGACGTGGTGAATTTTAATCAAAATGGGCTTATATAATTGATCAAAGAATAATTGAGAGAAGCTTCATTGAAATCCTGCATTTACTTATTCCACGTAACAACTACCTCAACACCCTTGATACCTTAGATTGGTGCTTCACCACCGATCGATATACAATTTTATCAAATTCAAAATTGGACCAATAAAGTATCTTCCATCGCAGTCGCATTTGTTCTTGACATAATTGAAAGTAGTCTAAAGCAACTATTTTTCTATATACCCATGTATCAGCCGATAAGATCTTGAAAATCGAGGATTAAACTTGGGGTATGCCATTTATTAATCAAATTGAAGACTTCAAATATTTCCGATCATTTTTCACAAATCAAAAACGAGTCTTTAATAAATGAATTACAATAATTTTTCAATATGGAATGGTACAAAAGAATATCGGAGTATTATGATAAATTACAAATCAAAACGTAATGCAGACCTTCAAGCTCTTATTTATCTTGTTTGTTATTCGATACTTTTAGATCAAATCACCAGTTGACAAATTGATATCCATTAAACATATATGACAATAGTTTAGATTCATTTCCTGTATAATATTAATGATACCTTTCCAAAAAATGTATGTCTGCCGCTCGAACATATAAATGAATGAGAATCATCGATCAAATAGTATCATGAGGATGGCATAAATCCTTCATTTCTTTCTCACTGATAAGAAACACCTGTGATTTGAACAACTTTTAGGCGTGAGCAAATATTCTGGATCAATTTAGAAATAAAAACCGTGAAAACTTATCTACATTATTGCGGACATTTTCCAACACAAGCGTTCATTCGCCTTTTGGGTATACGGACGCAAGAAATTACTCATCAATCTTGTAAAAAACGCCCTTATATTTTCTTGAAACTATCTTTTAAATCTTGAAGCAGGTCTGTAACATAGCATTCTACTTATAATCCTCCGAAAATATATTGGTTGTAAATTTTTGTACATAATCAATGTGATCATTTCTTTTCACCTCGTAAAAGCAATACCTCGATGTCCGTTTGTTGACAGCTGTTTACCTCAGCATTTAATTATGATATAGAATTGTTTGGCACATGCATCCCAAAAAAAATCATAAAAGTTCATTCATTTGTGAAATCTGTAGATCTGTTTCCAATTTCTCATCTCCAAGAGCAAAACTTCCAAGAATTATCTTATGTGCTTTCAATTTCATTGAAAAAGAGCTTTCGCATGAAAATCTGGTGTTTTGTTCGTAATATTCTTCCAACACCTGCGAAGATAGCCAAAAAGACCAATTTAACGCTAGGCCATACAAAAAAGTCTACAATATATTCTTATTCCTCAATAGAGTCATTCACTCTTTCATAAAGTCCGAAATAGTATCTAGTAGTATTCCGCGTCTCGGATTTGTAAACGTGGCAAGTTCGACGCCCGTCTGTCCGGCGCCGAAATATCGACGCATCGAGAAGAGACCGAGACGCCAAGAATCGCAACCGAAGCGGAATTGCTGGAAAAGTCCCGGAAAGTATGGGAAACTCCCGGAAAGTACTCAAGTAGGGTGAGAATTGGAAGAGGTAGAAGTGCGCAATCTTTGAATGCAGAATGGAAGCCATTCATGCCTTATAAAAGAAAGATTCATTTTGATTTATTCGCTTCTTACTACTTTTTGAATCAAATAATATTTTTGCGCCTCTATCCGGCAACTCTAGTTTATAATACCTGCCCACAAAACTAGGCACGTGAAAAGGACGTTGTTTTTATTGCTATAAATTTGTATTACCATCAATGATGACAGTACGAATTATATTTTTTAGTATCTCATTTGAAATATGCACCTAGTAGTCAAATAATATGTTAGACTGTTTTTCCATCCTCCTCTTAAAAGCCCTCAGCCGTCCCTCTTTCAGATTACATTCAAAATAATGACGAGTTGCAGCATCAATCTTATCCTCAGTATTTCAATGACTCATTTAGAATATAATTTCCCGAATGAGTAGAAAATAAAATAATTGGGATTATATTGAATTACACCATTGGAACTTGTGGTTGTGGATGAGGATAAATACATTAATGATAATAAATATTTGCTATTAATAATCTATGTTTTGATTAAAATTGAATTCGTATACAATATTTGGTGATGAATCCTCTATTGACTAATCTAATTCAAATAATTTTCCTAAAATTTTAATTATTCCCCGAGCGGAAAATCTGCGTGCAATTTTCCAGGAAATATCAGCCAATTAAATCATGCGGGAAAAATCCATCATTGCTATAATTAGTATTAAAATCATTATAGCTTGGAGAAACACGTGAAAAATCCAAATGAGTTTTTTGAGTTCTAAAAGCACGGCTTTTTAAAGCTAGAGTAGGAGTGATTTTGTCAGCGTTATTGCCCCTTTAATGAACACTCAAACTCCGTGTTCATACCTTTAACGAAGCTTTGGAAGCTTTCAGCTTTTAGGGTGGGGATGAAAGCTCGGGAAAGGTCTGAGGGAGCGAAAAGGCTTCAGGAATTGTAAAATTGGGATTTTATAACATGTGAGTGAAGAAATTAGGATTAGCTAAAAGTTCTTAGGACATTGTTCAGATAAGCTTTCACTTTCTCTCGTGTTTTTGTGTGAAGCATAACAAACAAGGTGTTTTTTGAGATACCATCAAATCTTGAGAGTGCAGAAAATGAGACAGAGCGTTCGGTACGATAGTTTACCTTTGTTGTTGATCCTATTCAAGACTGAGGACACTTAACATAATTACATGCTTGAAGATCGCTCGCGATGAATACATACAAAGAAATATTGATAAGTTTTAAATCAATTATTAAAAGAAAACGCAGATCTTGATAGCAATAACTGTTTGTTCATTTCTATACACTAAGAACCGGTTGCACATTTTTTTGTTTATCCTACGCGTAGCTCAATTACCTAGGTAACAATTAGAATAAACTAAAGACTGTGCAACTGGGCCTTAGTAAAAGGATTATAAAGTACCGCTTTAGTCTTCGATAATGGTATTTGTGTCATTTCAAATATTTTCTTAGTTTTGGGAACCTCTAATGATGCTGAATTGGATAAATATTGGTGGCTTCCAGTTAGCTCAGTCTAATTCGCTGAAATTTAGTTCAACTTCGATTTGTGAGCGGACGTATTGTCTTACAGAAATAGCATCTCTTTGTACACTTTTCCTCGGCATTCGTGCGAACTTTAGTTGAAACTGATGATTGATATCATCAAGTTACTTTTTCGACCTGTTGTAAGTAATTAATAATAAATAACCCAATTCAAGTAGAAACTTCTCCTCCTGGTTCCTGTACGTTTACGCCAAAACTTTTGAGTTGAGGCGGGCTAAAATGTTTCTACACTTACGATTGCTCCTTTGATTCTGTAACATGAGAATGAATCCGCTTTTCATCCGTAGTCTTAGCACAGTTGAATGATGCTTTTCAAAACGACCACAAATCAACTTTTATTTTGTAATTCTGGTCGAAGTATTCGGAGTTCATACATTTACATATCTGGATCATAGCTCAAATAGTTCTCGGCCTGATAAAAAAACGCAAGATTTTCGGGCATTTTTTTCCCATTTTCCTACATAATCTCCTCGCAGTTCAATACTTTGGTCCAATGATGTTCTAACTTTTTAATCCGATCAGAATTGTTAGACTCGTCCAAGTCTACAAAATAAGCGTTCGTTCCAGCTTCAACCTCCTCACTCGAAGCTAATATTTGCTCCCCTAGCCATCTCTTCAGGTTGAAGAAAAAAAAACACTGGAAGCCAAATCTGGCGAATATGAGGTATGTGGGAGCACTTGAAATCTAAGTTCCTCGAATGTTGCCGCGAAAACGCCAAACTCGTGCGCAGGTGCATCATCATGGTGCAATAGCACTTTTTTGCTATTTGGTGACATTCAATTTGTCAAGTAATGACCAGTGATAACTCTGCCTTTTTCCAAGTATCTACTCTATGAGAATTACACTATGATACTCTCAGAAGACCGTGGTCATGATTTTTCCAGCTGATGGAATAGTTCTAGCTTTTTAGCGCATTTTTCCGAAAAAAGGCGCTATTATATTCACTCTGGCTGTCTGGCTGGCGTGACGCTGATTTCTCAGCAACTATACTATTTACAGAATTGAAACTGGTACTAAATAAAAGCTACTGTTTCGTAGGTTTGCACAAATTGCTTTAATTAAAGCTCAGTGATTGTGGAAGATTGAATTATTCAAATACTTGTTTCAAATGAAACAATGCCCATGGATATATATGACATTAGGGATATGGCAACTAAAATTTATTAAAGTAGATAAAAATTTAGTTACAACTTTAGCCGGGGGTGTCACTATTATCATGTACAGTTGTTAAATCTGTCCGAGATTCATTCAATGACTTGTTAGACGCAAATTTGAAGCTTATTAGAATGAATCACTATTATTGGTTGAAAATTTGTTTAATTTTGGTGTATTTTTTTTATATAGCTTTGATAAAGAGCAAATTTTAATTTTAAGGTACAGCACTTGACCTCCTGTCAGTCAATAACTAAACAATGAAGAATAAAAGGTATTTTTGAGTTTGTACATGCATAAATTATGTACCTATCAAACTGTCAACTTGAAACTAGTACTAAATGGAAGCTGCTGTTTCGTAAGTTTGCCAAAACTGCTTGATTTCAAGCTCAGTAATTGTGAGAGATGGTAATTTGCGAAATCTCTGAGGTAACAAGCATTCATGAGCTGTCAAAAATGCGCTTTCATCATCTAGATGATTCTTCCATTTTTTAGGCGCACTTTGCCCTGATCCAATCCATTGTTTGGACTGCTGCTTTGTTTCTGGCGTGTAGTAATGAACGCTCTTGAGAAATGTCCAAGCAAATGCATTTTTGATCGACTGTTTATATCCAAAACCTTTCGTAAAATGTGGTTTACACAGTATTACGAAATATTTACATCCTCAGCAATTTCTCGAACCTTCAGTCAACGATTGTGTAATATGGAATTGTGGATTTTCGTGACGATTTGGTCCGCCACGTCGGTTTTTGTGCGTCTCGTGCGTTTATCATCCTAGATTGATTTATGACCACGTTTAAATTCAGCCGCTCACTTTTTAACCACCGAAAATAAGGGAGTAGATTATTTTCAATCTCTGCCGATCTTAAGCCTTTCAAAACGAAGTACTAAATCACAACACGAATATCCATTCTATGAGACTGACAAAAATCGTTTACATACCGTCACTGCTACAACAAATCCTCTAAATAGACAAGTCTGAAACTTTGCACAGCGCCATCTGAAAGCTCTTATTTGATAAATATAATAGCATTATAGTCATAATAGCAACATCTAAACTTCCAGCCAAAACTTTTTGACTACCCTAATTGGACGATGTGAAACACATGTCCGCTTGAAATAGATATTCTCCGCTTTATGATTCAACCCAAACCATCGATCTTTCAAAATTAATTTTTGTACAGCATCAACATTATCTTGAGCCGACAAGGTGGTCACCATTGATATCTTTTTCCTCTCTTGAAATCCACATCTCATTTTTACTTATTTGTACTCAGTACAAGGGAATATTGTGAAACCGACAAACCTGAATCCATATTGACTATTTTTGGCTTGATGTCGGTACGTATGTGTGCGTAACTCGCAAATCTCAAAACTGGTTGAACGTATGATGTTGAAATTTTGTATTTGAGACTGGTATAGGGTCTAATTGTGAACCTCGCATTATGGTTCCAATCGTCCGTACCGGAAGTGCACTTTACTTGAAACTTTTCTCGAATTTTCCTCATAAATCCAGAATGATCAACCGTAAGATATTGAAATTCAGTATTTAAACTTGATGTTGTATCAGAATGGTTATCTGCTATTTTTGTATGAATCGGTCAAACCAGAAGTGCATTTTACTTCAAACTTTTTTTTAATTTTTTGCATAAATCTAGAATGATCAGCCATAGCATATTGAAAATTAGTGTTTGAATTTGTTATAGTATCAAAATAACTATCTACTATTTTTGTATCAATCGGCTGGACCGGAAGTGCAGTATATAAGTATAACAGACATTCAGAATTTGCTGTATAAAAGAATCAATTTAAGGTTGTTAAGAAGAGGAATGGGGTCAAGCTGTGGTGGAAACCCTGCTCTATGCTAAATACATAGGATAAACATTAATTGCCAACTTCAAATAAACAAAATTTCAATGATCAAAACTAATGGAAATGTTTGTTTTCGGTTGAAAATACATGATTTTGAATAATTTGGTTCCTTATTCTATTCTTTTAAAGAGCTTCCATCCGTTGGAATATTCTTTTTTCATATTTCAACAAAGCTCCAATATGATATGTATAGTACGCAACTCTGGAGACATTCGGAAGTATTTTTGACATCTGACGTTTAGTAATGTTACTGCGTTTCATAACTAAGCAAACTTATTGATGATAAATCTACATCACAAAAATAATATCGCTGGAAGATTAAATGGGTTACTCAATCAGAGTACCTTCAAGTCAGGGAAATGATGAAAAATCTTGTTTATTCTAATCACACACACTCTTCCCATTTCATCTCACGCGGCGACGTTGCCAAGCGTATGATAACTTGCAAAATTTTAGTGGCTTTTGTACAACTTTTTTGAGTAATAATTCAATTTTCTCTGAAACTATAAACAAGACTTTTTTGAAACTTGATACACATGTTTATAAGACATTCATAGATATTTTGACGATTTTTTTTAATGTTTTCATTTAAGGTAGTCGAGATAATGACATATAAATCAATGTGGAGCACGTCGCGTGCATTAACGCAATGTAATAACATGTCACCGAACAGCAACTTTGACATTTTTTATCTCGATAACTAGAAACAAGATTGAGTTCAAACTTTGACAGAATATTCTTCACTAAACAAATAATATACTGTAGAAATTTAAATAAATTCTCTTTTGCTTTGATATCCTTCTCAACAACCTTAATTGAAATGATAAGGTAGACAATGATAATCGGTTGTCAATTTTTGGATTTTGTTTGACATTTTACGTGTCAAAATATTAAAATTATATTAGTTATAATCTGGAGTGACAGAAAACTTTATTGAATAAATTTGTGTATATATCAAATAATGTACAAGTAAGTCACGTGATGTTCACGTCAGATTTTTTTGTGGCGTGGAAAGGACATTGTTTCTCAATGTGTAATTTTTTCCAAGCAGTCATTAGATTTTCTCAAAAATGCACAATACATAGATTAGCAATATCTTGAATACTTAACTTTGTGCTCCTATGGACTAAATGTCAAACTATTATTTATACTAAACCAACCGCATTTGCTTTTTTTTTTTGTTTCTATTGAAGATGGTCTTATAGGACAAGTTTTTATCAACAACGTAATTAATAATAAATCAAAAATAATTTGTATATAAGATATTATATATTATTGAATGCCAGATTTCCTACTTGTAAAACCTTGAATTTAAAATATTCAATATTTTCCATATTGTGACGTCAGCTTGTTTGTGCGTTGTAGTCTTTGATGCTCAAAGATTCATATCGGTTCTAACTCATATTTTGAACTCATAATTTAATTCCTAGTTAGTTTTATCTCTCACAAATATTTTTGTTTATCTTTTTACTTCCCCGGTAATAGGAGAAGTATTGTAATAATGATTTTTTGACAGTTCGAGATTTTAGACCCTACTGAACCCGAAAAACATAATTTAAAAAGAAGTCGGACTATCTGTCGGTCTGTCTGTCGGTCTGTGTGGAAGCACGATAACTTGAGAACGCGTACGAATTTTTGGCTGAAATTTTATATAAAAGTTTTTCATCAAAAATATGAGTTCAGGTTCGTAGATGAGCTTTTTCCAACCAGTGATACTCTTTAGTTTTCTGCGTTTATTTTATAAATGGTATTATTATCTGAAATAACTAAAACTAATCCTTGAATGATTTGGCACAGCATTCTTGAGAAGCATTTTTCAAAATTATCAGCGGTTCATTTGTTATTATCAAAATTTAAATTATTATAAAATTCGTTATATTGGAGTTGGAATTATTATCACTCATATTTTGGTATCACATGCAAAAGTTCGTCAATTGTTTCTCTTTTTCAAATAATGCCCGTAATTATAGTCGATACTTCGCTCGATCTCAGACTTGAGAATTGCTCAAGTATGCGAATATTACCAATAGTCGTTACTTGGCTACGGAGTAATACTTCGCGTTTGCTTGACTCCGGCTTTACTTGAGTCTACTACAAGGCTACCTTGAGTCGTGCTCAAATATTCGTGTCAATTATTTTTGACATTTGTATTTCCAACCTGGATATATGCCATAGAGGTATACATACTTACTTAAACTTACCTTTCCAATCAAATTGTCCAAAAATAGATTGAATTCAGTAGACAAACTAGGAATATTTCGCAAATACTGTCATGAATGTCAAACATATCAATCAAATATATGTCAGAAACAAGAAATCTCAAGCTTCGTCAAGAATTCACGATTCAGGATAGATTTTCAAGTAAGTATCTATGGTGACTTCGCCTCGACTTGGCTAAGTAATACTCAAGAACGAGATTGAGTTTCGACTATAAGTACGGGCATTAGTAATTTCTTTCTATCGTGTTTGGTATCAAATTGAAGGTCTTGTGGAGATAATTCTAGTAGAAGTGTCAAAGATGATATTTGAGCGATTGTCAATTGTTTTTCCCACAAATCATCTAAATTATTTTGTTTGGTATCAATTTTAAGCTCTCGAGGAGATGAGCTTAGTAAGTACCTATAAAAAATAAATAATTAAATAGTTGAATCCACGTTACCACCTTCAAATTACACTTCCGGTAATTAAATGTCAAAACTGTATGTTCCAATGAATTAAAGACCCCGAAAATCTAGAAAATATACTTATTTTATGTAAGGACTGAAGAATAACCGTCATCTGTCACTTCAATAGTTACAGCTGTCACTTTGATAATGACAGCTGTCATCTTGACAATGACAGCTTTCACTTTGAAATATGTAATTAATTGATGCGACACATTAAATCTCTGAAACAGCGACGAAACTGGCCATGAAATTTATGATCGGGTAAGTACTGTGTGGCCACAGCGGATTTTTTTCATTCAAAAATAGTTGTTTTGATTATATTTGTTGCATGCAACTTATAAAAGTTTGCATTATCATCGGGATGAAAAAGTTAGTGAAGAACTGAATTAACGATGATTTTTTTTTTCATTGAAGTGTCATTCATTCAGACTATATCCACCATCAAGTCTTCAAATAATATATTAATGCACCTTTTTTCTAATTTAAGAAAGTATTTGAGCTTATAATTGCGAAATTAGACCAAAATCATGCAAGACTCATCCACAAATTTTGTCAAAAAATCAAGAGTGGATATTATGTGTACTAAGTGTGACAAAATTAAAATTTCCTGTGTAAATTGGGCTTCTGTTAAAGCACTGTATACAAATAATGTTTGTAAATTTCCTGGAAATATCTGGCATTTCCTACACGAACAAAGATATCCGCATTGGGATTATGGGAACAGTAGTTTTTATCATCAGGATAATATTCTAAAGGACATGTTTCCCTGTAAAGACAATAAGCTTCACTAGCGATTCCATTAGCTCTGCCATACGTGAAATGAATCTCTGCCATTTCTTCATTAAAGCAGGATTGTCTAACGCGGTTTGTAGTGAATCACGTAATTAGCAAACGGTTACAAATTGTCGTAATGAGATTAGAAAATTTCATCGCAATTATTCTATCTTCATGGAAAATATCATTAAGAATTGACCTAATATTTTCAATTAGAAAAAGCCTTCTATTACACTTCAATTTCAGTCCATTCACATCGAGAATAGACATCTAATGCAGAATCAAACAAAAAGGAACTTCCTGAAAGTGAAATTGATGACAAACAGTCAAGTTCAATTCTTGTGCTAATGCAAGCTAGGTTTTTACTTTTACCAACCATTGGACTGAATGTTCAGCAATTGTTTATTGTTAACATGAATAAACTGTAATTGAAAGAAAAGACCTTCAATTCTTATACAAAGCATTACTATCAAAACTCAAAGTGATACAACTGTATTTTAACGGATAGTTAATGGACAATTCTGCATCGAAGCGTAGTCCTTATCTATTCGACATTGTTTTTCAGTAACGCCAACATGCCAGCTAATTTCTGAACAAGTAAACATGAGATCTTAGTAAACAACCCACAATAGTGTGTTTGAGCATTTGACTATCGTTGTATGGCTGCTCCTGGCATTGTAAAAGCATGATTGATAACTAGAGTTAATTTAGTACGAAATTGGTGTCAGGCGCACATAAACAGCTGCTATGGCTTCATAGAGATTTTGAGGCAAAGCTCCACTGAATCAAATCATGACACTAGTTTTTTTTTTAATATATTCCAGCATACAGCAAACTAAAAATTCCAAAAGACAATCTCTGCACGACAGAACAAATAAATGGTTTCTAAATGACAAAAAGCTTTTTGAAGTGGAACTCCGTTGATGTTGATTTCAATAATGTTCAATTTCTCACACTTGTTACAATAATTATTATTTTATCTTTCCGTGATCGAGCTGTCATTTAAAACACTAGTCTTCATGATACTAAACAAAATTCTAGACATTCTTGTTGAACAGGGGCTTCGGGCGATTTGAATGCGACCTTTAATTGTCAAAGGTACATTTGATACCGGCTGAATTGGTTTAATTAATTTTGCGGCTTAAGAATTACATTTCTCAATTAATTCATACAATCATTCATTCTCAAGTCATGTTCAAAGAAAAAGTATAGCGTGTGACTTGTTCTATAAACCCTCTACTGATTTGTACATCTAGAGACTTTCTTCGCTCGTAAAGAAAACTCAAATATTTATCATATCTTTTATATATGAACAAAAAAGTCTCTCATACCTGTCTTTAAAAATTTTTATACAAGCGAACTGTCCAATAAATATATTTGAATTGATATTTGTTATATATTTCTCGCATACTTGGATAAACTTTCTCTACAGGTATCTCCCTTCGCCATACAAATGTAATACACGCAAAACGATTTATTTTAATTTAGTTCTAGAGCCCATAAAATTTCATTCTCTCACCGTGCACAACACATAAACCCTCTGATCAATAAATTTTCTACTTATTTCTTTTTTATTACTCCCCTAACCCACTTTT
Source organism: Dromius quadrimaculatus (assembly GCA_963989225.1). Taxonomy (NCBI): domain Eukaryota; kingdom Metazoa; phylum Arthropoda; class Insecta; order Coleoptera; family Carabidae; genus Dromius; species Dromius quadrimaculatus. The sequence continues at coordinate 9,126,465 of OZ022325.1, read as the reverse complement.
ATTCTTACTGTGGAAGAAAATCTCATCCGAAGAGGTTTTAATTGGTTTATTCCATTTGTGGGATTATTTCAATGAATGTTCTATCGGAATAGATATTAATTAGAAGCTATCCACACCATGATTCTCAAACAATATTCCTATAAAAATCAGACTATTGGTAGCATTTACTTCGTCTGCTAAATTTGTATCATATTTCTCACTAGCTTGTACTTCTAGAACATACAAATGAAGCAATTAAACGAGAAATAATTGTTTTTCGATTTATTTCATGTATGAAACACATACATTTCATAAATATTCACGTACCTATATCATTAATTGGAGCACAAGTGCTGTGCTTGTATGCGCAAGATTACTCCACAAATCAACTAGACTTGCTGATTACACTGTTACGCTTGAAATGAGTAGAATAACTATTAAATATATATTACGTTGTTTCACTACTAATTATTTGAACGTTAATATCTGATTAAAGTATTATCATACATATAGCCCAGTTAGTCTATGGTATTATGAAGAAAGCTTATTAAATTCCAGCTGATTTTATCCCGGATAATAATTGTAGACTATTCTTTAATGATAATATCATGAATATAATTCTAATCTGTGTTTTTCTTTTTTCAGACAGCCTGTAAAGTAGAAACACATTCTTGTAGACACGCTACAAAAAAGGCGAACTTAGCAAAAAACCAGAATCAAAAATGTATACCATGTAAGTATTATGCTACAATTTCTTTCTATTATGATATATCAGAAAAGTAATCATCCAGCTGAAAGATTTCAATTAATTGATTTATGTCTATTTTTGTTATATTCTAGATGATTACAACAGAGTCGTATTAGATACAATTGAAGGGGAATCAGATTCCGATTATATTAACGCCTCTTATGTAGATGTAAGTAATTTCCAACTTCATTTTGAGACACATTTATCTATTGAACATTATTTATTGATCAAATATTGTACATTAAAAAACTTCCTTTTCCAAATAAACTAGATTCTGTTATACAGGGATCATAAATTATTGACCGCCTTTAATTGCCGCATCGTTGTGATCGTGACTACAATTGGTAGATTATTCTAAACTAACATTTTCAATAAATGACAGTCAAATTATAAAATAGGAATATAAATTAAGGAATGTGTTTCACTAACTTGATTCCCACAAAGATAATTCTGATTATAATACAAACTTGATGGTCAATCATTTATGATCAGCCTGTAAATAGCTCTTAAAACTATCGTTGTTTTGTTTTTCAGAGTCTTTTGAAACCAAATGCATATATAGTGACTCAAGGACCACAGGAAGAAACTGTAACCGAATTTTGGCGGATGGTGTGGCAAGAAAGGGCATGCTGTATCGTTATGCTTACGAAAACTTTTGATTTCATCAAGGTAAGATAGTTTTGTAAATTCTAAACAAGTAATATAATTACATATTGAAATTGGTTCACATACACGTCTTTGATATAGTAGAAGACTAGATATTGTAGAACGGAATGGGTCTAACTAATAGAATTACCAACCGTACACAGCATGAGGTTAGGACATATTATTCGAAGGACAGTATCAAAAATATTGTTTTGCACGATTGTGCGTTTTCATGTGTTTACCGGCCTTCTATTCGAGGTAGTATGTTGATTTTACCAGCAAATGGTTACTATGGTTATGCTGACTTACCGCCCATGGGCAAAGGCGGTAAGTAAAAAATTATGGATTTTCACAAAAAATATTCATTTACTTTTCTTTATTTGTGATTGGATATTCACAATAAAATGTCAAACTTGACAGCTGACAGTGAATAAACAATCATCAGTAGTAATTCAGTTTGAAAAAGAAAATTCGGATCCATGAAAAAATTTTGTAAGCATCACGGTCGATAAGTACAGTACCGATTCCGTATAATATTAGGAAACCTCGTCAAAGCTCGGCCTCCAAACTATTATTCTCAATCGGTAAACTGTACTTACTGACCTTGATACTTAAATAACTATCAAAATCTACTCTGATTTCTGGAAAAAGTACTAGTGGAAGTACAATCATACAATATTTTCTGTTTTCTAATTAGTGTCTATCCCAAAAATTATATTATTTTTAGGATTAATAAATCTCTAATATTTTTCACCAATTCTAAAACTCTATATAAAAAATTGTTAATAAATTATTTCAGTTGTATTTTAAATTTTACGAATAAAGAGTGAAGAAAAACAATGTGGAGAGATGAGGAAGTTATCTACAGTACATTCATAAAATTGTATCAAGTGGTATCGCACTAAAGAAACAAAGATATTGTAATGTTTATTGCTTCAAAAGGCATTGTTTATATTCAAATCAAAATCACTATTTAATAAATGAAAAGAAAATAAAAGTTTTATTATAAAAAAGTAAATAGACTTTCTAACCGAAAGTCTTCTTCATTTTTTCTGAAGAATACTTTCGGCTAGAGAGTCGAAACGTCAAAAATAAAAATAAATATGCAGAATTAAAACCAAAAAAGTCTATTTTAATATAACTCTGAAAGCATGTATAGATCATTAAAAGTTTTATTCTTCCAAGTATTACTTGTTAAACAATAAAGCCACAGATAAAAAAAAATTGATCGTATATTTCGATGACTCCAATTTCTGAGGATCTGTTTAACCGAAGATTTTTTCTGTGGTAATGAGACTCCATTTCATACAGAAATATGGAAATTTTATTTATTCCTTGAAAAAATGAATTTCAGTCCCTCTTCTTTCACATGTTCTCATATAACACGAATTTCTGAGAGTATCTGTAACTGAGTAATATATGCAAGTGTAAACAAACATTATGACATTCGGCCAACAATTTTTTTTGTCACCTGTTTAACATAATTTTAGTCATGGAATATGCAAATTCCAAAACAGTATTGAAGAAATAGTTTTTATAAATTCTACAATATTTTTTGTGGAACCAAACTAACGTCTTGATGTTGGAGAGTGGATTAAATATGTACACTAGAAATTTTTGACTTGAATGAAGGACACTATACAAAATATTATTAGAACATTAAAATTGAGATTTCCTTAAACAGGAGACATTTTATAGTTTTTATCTTAACTTTGAATTCATTTAAAATATTCATGTTTACAAATGTTAAGTATTTTACAACATAACTCCATGTGGAATATTACCAACATGCACATAATCCTGTTTTAATATTAATGAATGATTACATTGAATTATAAAAAACATATCATTCCCTGAAGATGACACAAGTGGTGTCGAAACTAGTAGAAATTGAAAAATAAAAATAAATATGCACTGACTATTCCAGAAGTTTTTCCTCCCATTAATCAAATTTCAAGGCAAGAAGTACATATTTTTATCAAAATAAGAGCCTCTAGGAAAATATAGTTTGGTCGTAATGTAGTAAAGTAGTTTGATCATACAAAATTTTGGGAAAGTACAAAGGCCCGAAAAATGTTTTTTGTGGTACATAGTTTGAAAAACTAAGCCCCTAGCGCTGTGGCGCAAATATTTTATTAAGAGTTGAAGAGTCAAAAAATAGTTCAAAGGGATTCGATTCAACGTATTCCAGAAATTCTTAGCAGAAGGTTGCATCTCATCAATTAATGTCACTAGATTTATGTCACGAGCTGCTACGTGAACATGATATATCTAAATCACTTCGGATAGAAAAAAAAAAGCAGTAACGGGTACGATATCACATTATAAACTTGCAAACGTCACAACTGTAGCCAATCTGTGTGTAAGAAGTTTCACTGCATTTCTTTCCATTGAATGAAATTATCATTACTTATAAATACAATATAATTAGTTATAAGACCTAGAACAATGGTAGATAGGATAATTACTCAATATTATTTGATAAAATGTGTGTTTCCTTGCATGTAACTTTTTTATTTCGCTATTTAAATATCACATTAGATTTTTTTGGTTTCACTAGGTTTACCATAACTTATAACGTGAAATCTTTTGTTGAGAATTATTTGTAGAGCTTTAGAATTTATTTCTGAGAACTCAAATTACATTTGTTTATTTTGATGTAGTTCTATGGCCAGAATTGACCGATTTGTAGCACTTTTAAGCATTCCAATTTATCAACACTTTAAGAAAAGTAACATGGTGATTGCAAATAAATTTTGTATCAAAAAGTATCCTGAATAAAAGTTGTAGAACTTTTAATTCCCTTGAGTCAGATTATTTTTTTCAATTTCTTATGACTGACAGTGACGAATCTACGAGAGGCATATGCGGAAAACTTCATACATAATTTGAAGACTCAATTTTTTGAGAATAAGCTCACATGGAAAAACATATAATATATCTTTTCTTGTAGGATTTTAAATTACATTTCTATTGCACAAGAATTACCGAAAGGATGAAACTGAAAAAATGTTCCTTATAGCCTGTAGTTAAGAAACTAAAAAGTTCCTTGCAATCATTAGATAGAATTTAGAGAGATATATGCATTCAAACACTGTTTCAATCGTATTCTCTTTGACATGTACTTAAAGGAGTCTTTCTTTAGCTTCATCTTCTCAAAATTTAAACAATTTCATGTCTCTTTCTAGGTAATGTGCGTCCAATATTGGCCAGCATCAAAAGAAAAGCACGAAGAATACGGCGGGATTGGGGTATCAATACTTCAAGAAGAAGAACTAGCTAATTTTCATATTCGTACTTTTAGACTATACAGAAAAGAAGGAGAAGTAATCCATCCTTCTTTTAAATCATATTGTTAATACTCATTTGTTTCTATTTTATGTATCAGGAAATAGTAGAAGAACGCACAATTCTTCAGTTCCACTACACAGAATGGCACAGCCATAATTGTCCATTCTCAAACGCCATATTGGAGTTCCGAAGAAGAGTAAGGGCTGTGGTTGGGAATAGGATAGCAACGGATAAAGCAGGCCCTATGATAGTGCATTGCAAGTAAGATTTGAATTTTTTTTAATATTTTTGGAAAATGAAATATGTGTAACAGTTTGGTCTGTGTCAGTTTTGGCATCATGAATTATCAAAAAAATTTGTTTTGTTAACTTTTTATAGGCTGGAAATAAAAAAAACTGATGCAATAAATCATACCTTGAGGAATTTATAATCACTCTTTGTTTCTTCACAATATAGGAAATACAGGGGAAATAGTTTCCACTGCAGTATAAAAACAACAAGCATGTTTAAAAAACAAAATAAATTTATTCAGCTTTACCTCCTTTTAACTCTGTTCAGTTAACATAACGGTTGGAAAAATTGCTATAGAACTTCAAACAAACTTATAACAAAAACGATGTATGCATTCTGGAAAAAAGATCAGTCCATTTTTACTCTATTAAAATTGAGACCTACGGCACATCGTACGATCTTCTGATTTCAAAGATATTTAGTATAAAATTGTTGTTTGTTTGGGACTCGTGCCAACCTCATATGAGGTAATAGCGTGATTTTAATATATGCATGTATGCAACTAATTGCAATTTGTTATTACACTGCTACTAATGGACACAAATTGATTTATTCTATCATCTATCAGATACAAATAATAATTACATTCATGAATATTATGTCACTTTCGCCTGAATAAATACTTGTGCAAATTTGATTCATTGCAAATACGTATGATTAAATATATTTTTGGAAAATATATTATATTTCCGTTGTTTTTTGCTTGTTTAAAGTGATGGAGGAGGAAGATCTGGAGTTTATCTAGCCATTGACGCAAATATGGAACTTTCAGAAGAAGAGGACGCTTTTGATGTCTTTGGTTACTTGAAGAAACTGCGGCAGTCGAGAAAGGGACTCATAGAAAACTTGGTAAGTTTATTTGAACTACAGTTCTTAATATTCTTCTCACTTCACTGCTAAGTTGGTAACTCAAGAGTAATTAGAGATAATTGTTAGCTGAATTGGATGTGGATATTAGGTTACAAACTTCTGATTCAACAAGCAATTCAATTTAATCTTGAAAATGCATAATTTCGCCGATCTTTTAGTTTTTTGAACAAACTTTGATAGATGGATACTAACGCGATAAAAAATTAAATATGTATGTTTAAGAAACTTTTTCCACAGTCGTCTTCGAAAAAAAACATTCAAATCCTTTCTTGCAGTCGGTTAAAATACTAAAAACAAACTACGCAGGATAAAAAATGCCTAAAAATGAAATTCAGATAATAGCAAAAAAAAAACCCAATGAGTAACACCCAAAAAAATATGTTTGTACATTATCTGAAATTTTCTTTCACATAAAACAAGCATTAGGCTTAAAAACTGAAATATCAAATAAACAGTACTCAGCTTGAAAGCCTCTGAAAACCTTCGGGATACATATTGGTAAATGATATCTCTGTTCCAAGCTTATTTTCTTCCAGAATAAATATCTGAATACAACCACTTATAACTCAGGAAACACAAAGTTTCATTCGGAAAGCTTTTGAAAGCACTTCAGCTCCCTTAACCACAAAAAATATTTGTTTTGTTTTGTCTACGATTGTGAACCACTCTCACCAACGAGAATGAAATTTAATCTTCATTTTCCGGGAAAAAACTGCTTTATTTGATTTAAAATTAAAACTTGGATTAATGTTTTGTAATCCTTGAAATGAAGTCTGAAAATTAACAAGCAAACTTTATTTTTTGTCTTTGACAAGGTAAAAATAATGAGGATGACAGTAATGAACTAAAGTATATACAGGCAGGGACGAAATACGAGTTTCACAATTTTATTGCATATCTTGCCGATTCTGGCGATCTTCATTCCAGTGACAAAATAATTGAAATTATCTAAATCTGTTTGAATATGGTGCATTATAAATCTGTACTTCAAATACATACCAGCATTCATTTCACAACTACAGTGGAACCTCTCATAACGAGCCCCCCTCCTAACAAGTTTTTCGAATGAAGAGCAAAACAAGTTGTGGAGAAATGGCTTCCTTAACGAGCGAAATTTCTCATAACGTGCGACGCGGAAAAAGAGAAAGCCTCCTTTTTAAGTCATTCACTTTTGCGTCGGCTTTTCGCGCCAGTGCGTCATCAGTAAAGATTTTGGAAGGAATCAAACTCATTATGAAAGGCTTTACTTACTTGAAATAATATCTCGTTTACAATGCTATTATTTCTTAAAGAATATTACAAGTCGTCACATCAATGCCACCTACCTTCTTTTTTGAAATATTCTATATCATCCACCTTTGCCACATCTTGTTCTGTTTAAAATTAATTCTTTTATACGAGGTATGTGAGAAAAGTGGTGAGACTGACAACACTGCGAGTGATCTGGCAATACTGTGGGGTTCTACTTGTCTAGATAGGTGTGCTCATCTTTTCCAGACGCTCAATCCGAGCTTTAATTCCGCTGAGCGCCTTTAGTGCAATTGTGTTTTTGTTGTGTACTACGAAAATGAAACAGCGACATTAAGAGCAACATTATGACATCAAACGTTGTGTTAAACTTGGGGAATCCCCGAGTGTGATCTTTGCAAATTTGAAATATACGTTTGGGACATATTCTTAATCAAGAGCACAAATCATTTTTGGAAGGCTGTATAATCCTCAAAGATGAACCTTGCCAATAGAGATCTTCAATTTCAAAAATCGATGAAAATGTCGAACGTGTGAGATTGAACCGTCGTCTTACAATAAGGATGATGGGTGGCCAATAAAACTTGAACACTTCCATCCTACATCAAATTTTGAGCAAAGATTTGCACATGCCAAAGTTTTGTGCCAAAATAGAGCCGAAAAACCTCTCAACCTCTTTTTTGACCTCAAAAGGCATTCCTGTTGTTCCCCAACCCCCCTATTCACCTGATCTGAGTCCTTATGATCCTTTTTTCTTCCTGAAATTAAAAAATGTCCTAAAAGAACGTCATTTTGGGACACTGAAGAACATCCAAAAAAATGTGACCGACATGTTAAAGGCCTACCAGTTGAAGCCTTTCAGCGCTGCCACCAAGACTTTCAGTGTATATTTGCCGAATGGAACTGCTTTGAAGGAAACAATATTGTTGTTTGAACAGAATTTTCAAGCAAGCGCCGTCTTATTCCAAAATTTCAAATAATTGTCATAAAAAAATAAACATTCCACTAATTATTAATTCTCTAATTGAAAATCATTTGAAAAAAATTAAAATTGTCTCTTATAGAATTAAAACAAAGAAGAAAGCCCCAAAGTTTCGTCAATAAAGTCTTCCATTTATTTCTACGGCTTCATATTCATTTCCAACTGTTTCTCAATTTATTTTTAATTTTTCTCATTTATTTTCGATGGTTCACTTCGTCTAGTTTCCTTTTGCACCCTCCAACCACTGTTACTTCTACGCGCTCCGTAATTACTCATTCAGTTCCTTTCTGTCCAATTCGACTCAAATCCCGATTATATAGCCACACGTCATCACATCCTTGACGCATATCAGTCAGTTGACCATACAACTCTATTGCATATGCCACCCGTTCAACCGGTGTATTGGATGGAAGTCCACTTTGTAGGGGCCCTGTTGGTTACAGTACATTACTTCAATATTAATCTTCTTTGTGTCGGACAGCTCCATCATCACTCGCACAATATCGAATTTACGAACACGCGATTTCGAGGCCTCTGTTTCAAAATATTCTCTTGACTACCGAACAAATAATGTTTTCATTACATAGAAATTAATTTTTTGGTGTTGTTAGCTCCAATTTATCCCAAGTATAGCTCCACGAAGATTGATCGGTTGCGGAGGCTATATGTATATGCAAAGCGGAAAAATATTTTTGTGAAAATGCTGCCGCCATCTGCTCTTATGATAATGGGAAAAACACGTGTTTCCAAACTTATATGCCCATAATATGAAATCGACTACCTGAAATACAACCAAACAAATATAAGAAGAGTTCAACAGTTGAGAATAAAACAGACAAAGACCTACCATCAGCTTCAGCTGACAAATAAATCTTTATTTCTGCGCTATATATTTGCATTTAAAAATCTCCGCTAGGTATCAACGCATGATGATAAATGAATTTTAACCAACAACAAAAAAATAACTTCTTTGAACAATTTCTTACAGTCTGTCATTTTTTCGAACGTAAGACAAGTTTGCAAAATCGACTAAAAGCTTATTGTAAAAAATTGTTCCGAGAAACGTAATAAGTTTACAAGTTCACCTGAATATGCATTACTTTTGGACTCATGTAGACCGTCTGCCAATAATTATTCAATCGATTTTGCAAACTTGCCTTACGTTCGAAAAAATGGCAGACTGTAAAAGAGTCATTCATTACAGCTAGTCGTTAATAAATTAAAGTATTTGACTCACGTTATGTTATATACTTTTGAAGATCTGATACTCTCAAACTGTCCTTCTGAAGGCAACAATTTTTCCAGTCTTCGGAATCGATTCATCTTGTACTTTCCACCGTTTTCGTCCTTAGCAATCTTCAAGACTCTCTTAGAGATTCTCAAGCTGTAAAACCTCCCATGTAACTCCCAATATTGGCTAAATCTTATTTATTACTGGATTAGGAATATGGTTTTATCTATTTTCATTTCCATGTTGATAAAAATCTACTCCCAATCCGGAAATCTGTTTTGTGAAACATGACAACAACCGTGGAATTATCCAATTGGGAGAACAGGTGCCAATCGATCAATAGTTGAAAAGTTTAACTCAATATTGGAAATTTACCCACTAGAGTTTAATTAACGAAAGGGTGATGATGTAGCCCGATCAGTCCATTCGAGATTAATTTTGCCCCGTAGCACTTACTTACTCAATTGTTATTAGCGGAATTATGAGTAAGACGAACTAATTTGACCCAAAAATTTAAATATATGAAGCTTTGTTGAAAATTCTTTATCCGTTCATAAGTGATACATTATCAAAAATTTTAATTATACGAGGGTGGTTTAGATTGACCGTGACACCGCTAGTGCGTGCCGAGATCGTTGGACTAAGAACTTCACTTTGCAATAATAATCAGAGAATAATTATCTCTCTGAGGATTATATAAGCTATGTATGTCTCTCTTTGTCTAGGACCAATACAAATTTGTCTACGATACTCTCGAAGAGCATATCGTTTGTGGAAACTCCTGGTTCCCTGTCAGTGAACTTTCTCAACGATTGAAACAGAAGTCCATGAAACATCCAGTGACCAAAATGAACGAGTACCAAAGAGAATATCAACAAATTTGTAAGATGACTCCGAGGTTCACGGTCGGTGACTGCGCAGGAGGACACAGAGGTGACAACCGGGAGAAAAATCGAGATTTTCTTGTTGTTCCACGTAAGTAAAACTTATCATGATATTTTTTTGTGCATCCCTTTTATCGTTGTTACTTTCAAGTACCTGCAGTGCTCAGAATCTTGTACTGGAAACAAATAAACGTAATTGCTGTCACGGGTAGCTTATAAACTTCGAATCCCACATTATCTAATCTTTGCGGTCTCCTCATTCAAACTAGCCTCAAGTAAGCTATTTAGTTCAAACTAACTTCATTTGAAACTTAAAACTGTTGGACTAAAAGTGGCGGCAAATTCACATTGATGATGGACTGATTTACAATTGCACAAAAAATATACAGGGTGTATCACGGAAAGTGAAACATAGGCGTTTAACATGGGAAATCAGTTTTTCTGTGCGCATTGCTCCCCAAATTATCTTAGACAAAAAATTTCTCTTAATTTAATAAGAAAAAAAATCATTTAGGCTACTTCATGATAGCAGAAATAAAATATGAATATTCACGGAATTGCATTTAATAGTATTAGCTATGAAATTATAAATAAGAAACGAACAAAAACGTAACGTTCAATACGTCAGTGTCAGATTGATGATTGTCAAAATAGATATCTTCCGTAGGTAGTGAATATCAATTTTCTAAATAAAAATCTAATAATAATGATGGTAAATAATGGGTGGTTTAATTTGATTTATTGTTTAAGATTGATGAAATAAAATAAAGTAACACTAACAATTAAATAGTGCAACAAATTAAATCCAATATGAACTACAACAAACTCAAAATATTCTTAAATTCTCAAATTATAATAGATGTTCAAACAATCCTCCGTTTTGTGCTAAACAATAACCCAATCTATTGTAGAAACTTTGCCGGACGTTACTTAATTGCCTATTATTTATTTTTTGACATTCTTGTGCTATAGCAAATTAAAGTTCTACTGTACTCTAGTATCTTCTTTTATAAACATTAGTTTTCAAATGACCCCAAAGAAAAAAATCGCACGGATTTAAATCAGGCGACCGCGCTGGCCAGTTAATTGGTCCTCTTCGTCCTATCCAGCTTCCAGGAAATGTTTGATTTAGATATTCCACAATTTCTGTTGTACTATGTGCAGGGCAGCCATCATGTTGGAACCACACATTTTCTTTATTTGTTTCGGCAATTTCTGGTCCAACTATATTCATTAATAAAATTCAAATACGACTCCGAATTTATTCTTGTAATAAAGAACGGGCCTATTATTTGATGTCCTAAAATTCCTGCCCATACATTTACAGTTTGTCGATATTGTGTCCGGGACTGTATAACGTTATGTGGATTATTCTTGGACCAATACCGGTAATTATGACCATTGGGTTCGCCATTCATGGTAAATGTGCATTCATCTGAGAATAAAATATTCCTCAAGAAGTCTCTATCATAATTTGACTTCTCCATCATTATTTCACAGAATGATGCACGCACTTCAAAGTCTCGTTTCAAAAGATGTTGATGATTTTGAAATTTGAAAGGAATATATTTATGTTTCTTGAGAATTCTATGAACTGTCATAAAATGAATATTCAGTCCCCTGGAAATTTCTCTTACACTCATTGTATGTTCTAGTTCTATCAAAGCAAGAACATTTTCTTCATTTTCATTCTCGATATTTTGTTCCTCTTTCTTGAAATTGAGTGTACCTGTCTTCTCAAACTTGGCAATGAATCGTTGAATGGTAGACATCCCCGGAATATCATGATTTCGCCAAAGAGTACTAATATAATCACGAATTTGCCGTAAACTATTGCCAGAATAATACCATTTAATTATTTGTAGCTTTTCTTCATTTGAATAGTTATTAATTTTTGAGAATAACTTTTATATCGATCTTTTATCACATATCATATTACAATTTGTCAAAATGAATAATAATTTGACGTATAAAGCATTATGCTTTTGTTCGTCTCTTATTTCTGATTCCATGGCTTATACGATTAGCTGTAATTCTGTGAATTTTCAAATTCTATTTCTGCTGTTATAAGGCTGCCAAAATATTTTTTTTTATTGATTCGGATGCAGAAATTTCTGTTTTACTATATCCATTTGAAACTTTTTGTCTGAAATAATTAGGAGAGCAATGCGCAAGGAAAAACTGATTTTCCATGTTAAACGCCTATGTTTCACTTTCCGTGATACACCCTGTATAGTCTATTCAATTTTATTCTATAGTCTGGCGTCCATTCTTAATGTGAATAGACTATATCTGCGCCCTCTAATCCGAAGATAGAAAAACCCAACGTTAATACAAATAATATAAAAAGCGGTAGATGACTTTAGTTTTCTAAGTTCAATCTTTAAAATTCCATTTTCTTCCATATTTATTCCTACTTCAAACAGAGAAAAAAGCTACAAAACGATTTCGTGCCTGTAGTCATAAAAAGTAATTTTCCAGGAAAAAAGGTTATGAAAAGATTCCACGATTCTTGTCGTAAAAAGTAATTTTCGGTGATATTATAACAACTTAATTTTCTATTCCAGCGGACAACTTCCGTCCATATTTAACTTCTTTCCAAGGCAACAGCTATACAGACTACATCAATGCAGTTTTTGTTGATGTAAGTATACAAAAGTTTTATAAATAAACTTAGAGGTAGTCTTTAGTATTCATGTTTTATACTTTGTATTTGCTTCCATAATATAACAATATAGAATCAAAAAATTAGGAAAACTTTTAGAGAATAATTCACAAAAAATTTAATAAGCTCGATTCCAGAATTTTTAATATTTATTTCATTGATATTTCTGAAGCTTATTTTACTGAACTGAAATTAATTAATTTTCAATCAATTTCACTTGATCGTAACTTATATAATAGGGTAGCAGAAATCTAAAGAGCAAGTTTTAATACTAAGGAATTTAACAATAATTCAGATTTTATAAAATAAATATTTGCGATTATTCATACAAATATCTTTTGATTATTGAAATTCGTCATTAGGGCAGAAAAAATCCAAGGAGCAATTCTCACCAATCAATCAAGAAATTAATTGATAGAAACTGCCTTTTGATTTCAGCTATCCTAATAATCAATTGTGGTTCTGTCATGACAAACGAAAAATGTTTTTTTTTAAATTATTTTGTACATAAAAATCAATAATATGAGGATTAATCCAGATCGCTGACTCATGAATATTCACGCTACAATCGTGAAGAGCGAAATAATTACATTTCAGCCGCCAGCATTCGTTATATTTGTATCCATGGTTAGTTGATACTAAGTAAGTGACAAAGTACTTTGTCGCGCGTTCATTTGGCTGTTATCGACAACTGTGCGTTGATAAATGAAAGCATAAAGATCAACTTTGTATAGCAACCATAAAATGACTTCAAGTTCTTTGTAAATATTTTTCATTTATTTTATCATTGCAGGGCTATACAAAACCAAGAGAATATATCGTAACAGAATGGCCACTAAAGCACACTCCTGGCGAATTTTGGTCCCTTGTGTACGATTATGAATGCTCTGCAGTTGTAGTTCTTTGTGTACCCCCGCATAGCTCAGTGAGTATTAAATTAGGAAAGAAATCTCTAAAAATTTACATATGTAATTTTGTAGCAAACTTATCCACCTTTCTGGCCCGAAGGCAGACATTCTAAAAAGTACGGACCTGTCTTTACGATTGATCATATTTCGCATAATCACTACACGAATATCAAGACTTGGGTTTTCAGAATCAACAAGAAAGTGAGTAATTTATTAATTTTTTAGATTAAGGTAGACTATGTGGTTGTTTGACATTCAATGTTTTCATAGATTACAACAATATGTTTCTTGATTACAGCAATTGATTTCTTGATAATTATCGTGAATTCCATAATTCAACTTTTTTTTAATTACCACAATGGTTTCTTCAGTTATATCAATGGAATTTAGATTTTAAAATGATTACCTCAACCCTCTGATTATTAAAATTATTTATTACTATAACAATAGATTCCTCGATTTTAACAATGGATTCCGTTAATAAAAAATTCTGAAACATTCATTATTTGTTCCACAAAATTTCAAATCTAAGAATCGGTTTTGACACCATCATCTTAGATCGGGGAGCAACTGTATACACATTTGTGACATCTACTTTAAATGGATTCCGTGGTTAAAACCAATTATAACCTTGTATTTCTTAATTAAAACTATGGACTCCTATTTATATGACAATCGATTCTTATTTCTTTTATAAGTTCTCCAATTCTTTGATTGAAACAATAGTTTTTTCAGAGTTGGCTTGATTTGAATCATTCAATTCAAATCAGTGTGTTTTTTTTTTTCAAATTATTTGCATATTTTGGGAATTTTTTAATAAATTCTTTTATATTTCTACTGCAGAACGAAATTAAAGTTCGAATCAAGTGTTTATCAAATATTTGAGTGAAAATTCAATTCTTTGGGATTAGATCATTCAATTTAAATCAGTGTGATTTTTTTTGAAAAATCAATGTTTTGAATCATTTTCATATTTTAGTTGTTTTTTCATAAATTCATTTATATTTCTACTGCAGAACAAAATCACAGTTCGAATCAAGTGTATATTAAATATCTGGATGACAATTCAACTATTTGAGACTAGATCAAGCGGTATTTGTTTCAAAATGCCTACGTTCGGATAAATCATATACAGGGTGGTGACTCGAAGGACGCATCATAGCTTTTTCAATGCTATTTTTGAAATGTTTAATTATTGGCTTCCCTAATTATTTTACATCAAAAAAATTGAATAGTTTATTGTAGAGGAAAAATTTGTGCATTTTTTGACACTAATATTTTTTATTTTACTCTACCAGGAATTAGTAAAATCACGGAAATGTTTATTGATAATTTTCTTAAAATCAACAATTCCATGGAATAACAAAATTATATTAAAGAACACTTAATGATTGTAGGAAAAGTTAAGTTTCAATTTATTATTTTCTTTATTAATTCACGATGATCATTTCGACTTTTAAAGTTATCTTCAGGTATCTTTTTTTATATACCTGAAGATGACTTTAAAAGTCGAAATGATCATCGTGAATTAATAAAGAAAATCATAAATTGAAACTTAACTTTTCCTACAATCATCAACTTAAAATGTTTTAACTCTTCCCAAATGAAAAAACTATTAAAGAACACTAATATTTGTCGAGCACTATTTTGACCATAAAACCATTCCACCATACCTAGTTTTTCTCCTAAATTAAACATTTCAATTCAAGCTCCTTGATATGAAACACTGATGACAGCAGATATAAGCAATATCTTTGAATGGATACATTTGTTTTTTATTTCATGGCACTTTGATTTTAAGAAAATTATCAATGAACATTTTTGTAATTTTACTGGCTCCTAGTAGAGTGAAATTAAAAATATTAGTGTCAGAAGATGCAAAATTTTTTTTTCCTACAATAAACTATTTAACTTTTTTGATGTAAAATAATTAGGAAAGTCAATAATTGAACATTTCATAAATAGCATTGAAAACGCTATGATGCGTCCTTTGAGTCACCACTCTGTATATTCGTAGATTTTTTTGAAACATGGCTCTAAAACATCGCTAGATATGATAATTTCACTATACGTGAGTTGAAAAACGAACAAAAAATAGAAATATTCCGATAACTTCCCATTTTAGAGGTAAATCGAACAGAAAAAAAGTTTTTATTCAAATTTTACATAAAATGATTGCAAATTGAAAAATCTGAAATAAAAAGTGATTTTAACTTTTTTTCGAATATTTACATTATACTCAGATTCTTCATACTTAATTCAAAAAGACTTTTCATGTGATAAATCATCGCACTAAATTTTATTAAAATCGGTTCAGTAGCTTTTGCACAATAATTCTGCAATCTAATTTTTTTTTTTTTTAAATTGCCCTCCTCAAAATTATGCTGAATCGAAACTAAAGTCTTTAGATACTTAAAGCATTTCGAAAAATGTAAATCCGTTAATTAGGAAAGCCTGGGGAATTGATTGAAAATGTTGCAATTATTTTCGTTCATAGATATATGAAATAACTTGGTGATTTTTAATGAATTCTTATTTTTCAAATAAATTTCGAGAGTACTCGGCAAGAAGCATATTTATAACAAAAATGGGTAGTAATTCCTTAATTAGTTCCGGGACTTTAATCGTTCAAAGTATTTTATTCGATTGATGAAAATCTCTTGACTTGCTCCAAATTTTCTATAACTATAATAAATGCAACCTAGTTAAAAGGTTGATAACAAATATTTAAGCCCACGTGTAATCAATGAAAAATCTACGGAAGTTATTTCATTTGTTTATAAGCAAAAACATTAAAGCCAAATTTTCAAACAGTTCCGTAGGCTCTCCTAATTAATAGACTCCAATTCTTCAAAATGTGTATAAGTTTTTACGTGCCCTTTTATATGTCTTCAAATTTTTAGATATCATAAGGCTATCAATTGCAAAGTATTGTGTCAAGTATTCGAAAAATGATTTCAAATAGCTTTTTCACCTTTTTTATAGTGATCTACTATTTTTGCAGTAATAAAAATTAATTTTTTAATTCATAACTAGCTACATCTAACGTGAAATTTGATTGCGAATTTTTTTTCTTTTCGATTTCTCTCTAAAAGGAATAGTTACTAAGATAAATGAAAAAAATAGAAGGGAAATATTAATTTTAAAAAAATCCACATCTTGTTTGATAGAATAAGTTATGACCATGTTTCTCAACTCATGCTAATTATTATTTTAGTGATGTTTTGGAGCCCTTAATCCAAAATTCTACAGTTATATGCCATTTACCCAGCCCAAAACAGGAACCGCCTGAACTAAACACATTTTTAAGTTTTTTATTAAAACCCTGAATTCCTAAGATATAAGCATGTTTATTTTATATTTGTGCTGTAATTTTAAATGCGCAATAATAATCCAAATCAAATTAATTATCTTTGAAAGGTATTTTTCAAACGTATGAATAATAAAATACCTATAATTCTATTACATTCTGCAACACAATTTTTAAGAATTGAAAAATTCGAAATTAGCATGATCAACTCCAAAAATAAATAATCTTAGATTTTTTTATTTAAATCATGATTTTTCCTACCCTGATTATCACAATCAATTATTCGATTATAACAATATGATCTTTGATTTCAAAAACACTTTACGTTGAACTTCCATTATCTTTATTGAAATTGAAATAAATGCAATAATATGCTCTTTGATTACAGCAATGGATTTCTTGATATGATCAGAATAATGGATGCTATATTACCTTTGATTTGAATAATGAAAATCAAATTTGATAATGACTTTTCCAATTTCTTGTTTATAGCAAGAAACACCTTGATTATTACAATTGATTATTTGATCGTAAGCAATTCTTGTTTAATTTTGAAATGTACTTTATTCATAACAATAGGTTCTTTGATTTTATTAACGAATTTCTTAATCTTCACCGGGAATAATTTTATTGGAACATTGGTTCTCTTTATCATTGTAATAGACTCTTCGATTAGATCAATGGATCTAAATAATTCTATCAATTCCTTGAATTTAACAATGGACTTCTTGATTATCACAATCGATTATTTGAATATAACAATAGTTGTTTGATTTCAAAAGTGGATACCTTGATTATTACAATAGTTGCTTGATTGTAACAATGAATTACCTTGTAATCACAATAGACTCCTCAATTATAACAATATATTTTGAGTTTCATAATGACTTTCTCAATTCCTTGATAATTCTAATACGTATATTATTTGTATTATTTTGATGCATGTATATTTTTTTCTGGATGAATCCACCTAATTCTCTATTTAGGCTGATGAAAATTTCAATAATCATTTAGCTTACGATACCTTCTTTAGTCTTCGTCTGGTAACCATCTTCCATGTATAATACTTGACTTTTTTTTGTCCAGATTGTCTCCCTCACAGAATTGATGGCAGGTGTCAAAGCACCCCCAAAAACAGTCCAGCTCTTCCAGCTGACTTGTTGGCCCATGGGTCATAAGGTACCAACATCTACAAATTCTTTAGTAGAGCTGATGAATATGGTGGAGAGATGGCGACAACGAACGGATTATGGACCCGTTTGCGTTGTTTCACCGTAAGTAGTCAATTTCATTCACACCTGAATGTAGAATTTGCTTATTTTAAATAAAACATTTTTCTTGCCTCTGGAAGATAGTCTTATTTGCTCTCCCTCTGAAAATTATTGAGTCATATTTTGATAATTAATGTTGTAATTAGGGATGGTCGAAGTCGCTGTGGGGTCTATTGCGCAGCTAATGCCTGCATAGAACAAGTCATTCAACATGGCGAAGTTGACATCTTCCAAGCAGTAAAAACGGTCAGGAGACATCGGCCGCAGCTTGTAGAAAATATGGTGAGTTTTCCAATTTGTACAAAATCTGATTTAGATTATTTCAAATAAATAATGCATTGAATCTCGCCTGTTACCAACATATCACAAAATATTCGATTTTAAATTGTTACCTATCTTTCAATTTAGCATTGCAAATCTTTAAAGTGAATTGAAATTGATTTTAAAATTATTCACATATATTTCCAATTTTATGATAATTTATTGAATGGAGCTAGTTCGCTGAAAAATCTTATTAAATTTTATTCAATTTCTTGCTACAAAACTAAATCCAGCTTTCAAATTTTTCAGTTTTTCATTGTTTGTTTTATTAACAATGGTAGAGGTTTGCTATATATTTCGCCAAAAATGATTTGTCTCAGATGAATAATTTTGCAATTGTTGTCTTCTTAGACGGAATACAAATACTGCTACGACTTGGTGCTGCACTACGTGCTGCACTATTTGAACAAGGACATGAAAGAAAAGAAGTGAGAAAGCGAGCTGGGGGACGGGCTGTGGTTCATTGAATTCGGTCGGGGCACCGCGTTGCCCCAAACACCGGAAGAACCTGGCAGCAGCGCCGCGGCTGACTTCGCAGCAGCTTTAGCAGCTGAGCGAGCTCGTTGCGGTCGCATCGTACACCAGGATACTGTCCCCAGCCTTGTTCCACTCGCGCTTGAATCAAGTCTGTCTGTACCATCTTCAATGAGCACTAGGAATCGAACATCCAAGATTAAATACACCCAAAGTCTCGACCAAGGTGGAGATTTGCAATACTTTGCAACTAGGCCACCGTCTCCTCCGCCCATCAGGAGAAGACCACCGCTTCAACACGCTGCTTGTTTCGACCAATCGGATTTTGAATTGGGTAGACCTCCTCCAATGAGGACTACTACTGAGGAAACTTCCGATACTCCGAGCGCTGGAAGAAGTGAAGCTTCTGATTTGGATTTAGAACTACCAGCAGATGTTTTTCGATCAATTGAAGAGGCGCCGATTGCTAATATACCGGAGTCTAGAAGTTTTGGCGAAACAATTGAAGCTTCCTATGAACGCAATTTCAAAAATAGGAATAATGAATATTTTTATGAACGCGCTGGGCCATCTTCCGAAGGAAATTCAACTTACTTTCGTACTGATGATGTATATGATACTTGTTTTACTACTAAGGAACCCTTGCAGAATCAAAGAATGAGTGTAACTGCTTTATTTGAGAAATTTTGTGCTGATGAAAGAAACCCTAAACCAAAACCTTTACCGATTCGACAGCAAAGCGAAACTACTTTTCGGACAACTCGACTTAAAGGTATTTCAGCCGATAGAATTAGTGGAGGTTTCATAAAGAAAACTAGAGCCGATAGAATTAGTACTTCTTCTCTAGGAGATCAACCTGTTACAACAACCGGAAGTTGCTTCAGTATTTTTGAGAAAAGGAAAGCTAAATTTGGTAAATTAGAAAAAAGTAAACGCCTTAGTACTAGTGCCCTTTATGATCAGTCCCCAACTGGGAATCTAGGAAAACCGAACAGAATTAGATCCTCTGAAATTGTTAATAAATTCCATTCAGAAGAATTCCACTCTAGATTTAGTAGCCCCGGAGAAAATTATCAAAGTATACCTTCAACAAGTAAAAGTGATAACTCCGTATCAAAATTTAAGTTTTATGAAAATCCTTTAGAACGCGCTAGTGTTACAAAATTGTACGAAAAATTTTGTTACGATGATAAAGTCAAATCACCTCCGTCTCTACTCGCTCGAGTTGCTGAAAAACAACCAAGTGAAGATTCTAGTGAGCCAAAATCAGCAAAAACGGAACCTTACAGTGCAGCAAGTCTTAGTGAAAAAACTTCCGATATTATGAGCTCCACTATCTTGGCGAAAATCGATCAAACTATTTTCAATTTTGATTTGGAAGACATTCAACGTGAAAATAGTGAAAGTAAAAGTGAAATTCTTTCTCCTGACCGTAGTGCAAGTGTTAGTAATACTGTGCAGTTACTGTTTGAAGATCCTAGATCGAATAGAACCAGTATTTCAGATTTGTATGAGCCTTGTTTTTCTGTGAGTCTAGCTCCAAAAAGACCTTCTTTTAAACGTGATGCTATACGACATTGGGACTTGAATACTCTAAATTTGAGACCTATTGATGATGATAGTCCAACCACTAGTAAATTTACTTCAGAATCAAGTCCGGATGACATCCTAATCAATTTTGACACTCGAAGTAATAATTCGGAAGTATTTTTATCGGAATTACAATCTACTAATGATACAAGTTATTTAAACGGGAAAGGTCATTTATTGGAAGATATAAATGAAGGTGACAGTATAGATGATTCTGAAAAGACTAGTCCATCAAATTCTGAGCTCCTACTTCCTAAATCAATGTCTAGTCGCCCTTCAATGCAAAAATTAGAACCCTACAAACCTAAAAGAGCGCCGAAAGCAGAAGAAGATTTTACAGAGTCAACACCGTCTTCAAATCACGAATCAAATAACACTGGGGTATTAGCTGAAGAGCTATCAAAACTTAATTTTAAAACAAATTGCGAGGTAACTGAAACTAATGAAAAAAGTGTTAAAAAAGAGAAAAAAGACAGTCTAGCGTTACGAAAAGGATCAAGATGTTTTCCTCTTTGATACACGTTCATATAAATGTTATTGCTAGAGATATTTGTTGGTTATGTTTAGTTAATTTGTATATTACGAAAGGGGAGACAAATTGTGCTGTGAGAAGTAGAATCGAGTGCCAAAGCATTTTAAAATTTTAATCCGAATTTAACATGTTACAATTAGTGTAAATATTTCAAGCAAGTTTTTAAAAATCACATTTTGTAGTGGTACAAAGTGCTCAATAATAGGGAGATTTTAGAAAGTAGACAGCTTCACAGCATTAAATTGTTTCCCTAACGTAAAAATTAAACGTAACATATTCTAAATATATGGAACTGATAATCGCCAACGGCTAGCCTTCTTGATGACAGACGATTACAAATCTACCAGAAAAATTATTCATGACTTTCACACTTGTATTACTTTATCAGTGAATGAAAAAATGCTGTGTGCCAAAAATAAAGAGTTTCTCCTCATTTGAACATAAATATGGAAAAATTTGTTGACTACCTCAATGAACAATTTCAAAATTTTTCCATGTGGAATGTTTCGTCTGTTGTCTTTTGAAGCCACGCCAAGTGCGTTTCCTACAATTGGGCACACCGTTGTGATTGTTGATTGAGGAGTTTCATCAGTGCCTTTGTGGTGCTTTAGCGCCTTTTTTCTTACTTTTTTCGGTTTTTCCATTGTTCACTATATTTGAGCACTATTTACATTTTTTCGAAACAATTTGCTGGTATTTACTACTTATATTTTGATTATATTCAACCAATTACAAAAATTGTTAAAAAATCAAAACCTAAATGTTTCACATAATCACAAGTCACGTCCTGAATAGAGCGGCAACTGTAGACACGTGTTTCATCCTTACTCATTTGGTCTCTTCAGTACTGTGTAATCAAGCCTCAAATTAACGGACTTGTGTATGAAGTTGATACATAGTGCAATTCACGGACAGTGTCCTGTATTTTTACAAAAATTGTTAATAGTATTTAGATGAGTTGAAAAATTTCACAGAGATCGTAGATTCATACAATTTACTTCAAAATGAATTATCATAATTTCAGTTGTAGTTGTCAAATTATCTCAATTTGATTAAAAGAAGGATCAGTCAAATATAAAGATTGAATGTAAAATTTGTATCTTTGGAAGGGAAATTTTCAAATATCAAAGATAAAATTAACTAATTTTTCAACAAAGGCCTCTTGTAGTTGAATATTGTTCTAAAGAACATATTCCAGGGCTTTCAGAACAATTTTATAGATCTTGTTAAAGTGCTTGTTACGAAAACACTTGAAACAACTAAAAAATGATGCTGATCGAAATTGTAGATAAAGTATAAGAGAGCTATGGACACCGTTGGAACTGGACAGAGATAAAGAATGCAGGGGCTGGACTTAATAGCGATTTTTTGTTCTGAACCGTTTTACTAATCCGTGACTTTTCTTGAAATTTTGATCAAATGATTGGGTCTATTCATTCTATAAACTGTTAGTTTTTTATTCAAATCTTTCAGAATCTATCGCGATAATATCCAAAACAGCAGCAAATGTGTTATGCCGTCCCATAAAACCCCATAGAGTAGAAAAAAGTATCGATTTAGGATTCAAATATGTACCAAATGAATCCAGAGCTGATTCTTATTCTTTGATATGTTGTAAATTTACTGGTATACTTCATAATACCCAAATTATTCTTGAATGTCGATTTTTGTAGCAAGCACTTTAATTAATACATGCCAAGACTTCCTGACAGCATGGAACTGCTACAGATTTGAAAATATGACATAATATCATGTATTCAGTAACTATAAAAATCAGTTTAGCAATTAATTTGCTCATGATAGCAATTGGAAAAGTAATTATACTTAATTTTAGTCACTGTAATAAGAAATACGCAGAGCCATATTTCATAGCCGTTTCAGAAAATATTATAATTTGTTATCAACATATTTTTTGATAGAAACCGATGGAACACTTGTACTAAGCGATGAGCGTACATTATCTCGTGAATGTATAATAATAATAATAGAGAGTTTTTGCAAACCTTCGTTAACGATACGATAACGCTAAAACAAGAAATAAGTTTTTATGCACATGCGTACTGCAATAAACAAACAAGTTTATTATAAATTGAAAGATGTCCGGCATTTTCTGAAATTTTTTGTGAGTATTCTGGACTCGAAGTTAAAGTTAGTTAGTAAAGATGCGCAACGAAATTAATTCCTTACGTTAGCGTTATCGTTTCATTAGAGGGAGTTTGCAAAAATTCCCTAATGATACTACGTCCTCTATAAAAAGTGGTTGTATTTAGAACATGTAGGGTACATTCCACTAGGCGACAGCAACGTTCATGTCACCTCAATAATCGTTCCACAAGACGATCGCAGTCTTTGCGTTAAAGATCAACACGTCATAAATGACGTCATTAATCGCGCCCACGAATGAAAGATGAATCAAAGTAGTCGTTTCGTTTATTTTCTAGAAATCGCCAAGAAATTAGAATCAAGGCTGGTTTATGATGGATTTAATTTACAAATTTAGATTTTCCCAATTATAAATCGAGCCAATCGTGGACATTGGTTGACATGTCAGAAATTTCAAATTGACAACTGTCACAGAAAATATATTCAAATCATGAATGTGGTGGAACAGTACCCATATTTATATGATAAAATTAATAAATCAAACCGAAACTCAATCATTTGTGAAAATAAAGCAATTTTGGCGTTGTAAAATGGCTATACAAAAAAATAATTTTAGGTTATATTTCAAAAAATGAACGAGAATGAGGATCTAAAACTATGAATCTAAATTTCCAAATGTAAATTCCTAAATTAAATCCATCATAAACCAACCTTTTGTAAAGCTGTCGTTCCAATTTGGAATTTCGATTCCAAATTGATTTGATTTGATTCAAGATTTTTATTTGTCAATATGACAGATAATCTCGCGGTCTCTCATTATCATTATTTATAAGAGATTCATTTACACGGGAATATTGGATTAATTCCATTCATATATCCCCGTTCTCTTCTCTTTTTTGGAATACAACCTAAAATTGACCTTTTGAATAGCCATTTTAAATCGCCAAAACCATTTTATTTGCACAAATAATTGAATCTCGGTTTGATTTATCACTTTTATCATATGAATATGGATGCTCCTCCACCATATTCATGATTTGAATATATTTTCTGTGACAGTTGACAATTTGAAATTTTTGACATGTCAGCCAATGTCTTTGATTGGCATGATTTATAATTGACAGAATCTAAATTTGTAAATTATATCCATCATAAACCAGCCTTAAGACTATGAATCTAAACTTCTAAATGTAAATTCCTAATTAAATCCATTATAAACCAGCCTTTACTCCTCGATTCCTCATTCTCGTTCATTTTTTGAAATATAACCTAAAATTACCATTGAATAGCCATTTTACAACGCCAAAATTGCTTTATTTGCACAAATGATTGAGTCTTGGTTTGATTTATTAACGAATTGTCAGTTCATTTGACATTAAACAGACACTCGCATCGTTCCACTTGAAGCACGAATCACAGCAATCAACTGCGGTCGTGAGCGAATCATTGCGATCGCCTAGTGGAACGTACTCATATTGAAAGAACATTTAATTTTCCACTTTTGATTTTAGAAATAATATTGGCTCGTCGATAGACCACTCCTGCAAAATTTAGAAAAAAATCAAGTCAGTGAATTAGGCTTATAAGCACTTAATGCAGCTTGAGTGTCAGGATTTGTCTGAATTTTTACAATCACAGTTCTTTTCGCACTTACTGGTATTTCGTATCCAGAAATTTGAACAATCTATACATATAACAAGTCCATAGAGAATTTTTATGTTGTGCACTCATCTCGCAGAAAGTACTTGACTGATTTTAATGAAATTTGATACGGTGATACTTTTTACCTCGATACATCATTCAGAATACGTTTTAGTGCGGCAAATAGGAAAGTTACTACAATAATTTAATAAAATCGTACCTCACTTCATTTCTGCGCCAGCTATAGAGCTGCAGTGTCAGCGTAACTGTGGGAACGAAACATCGTATGATGTGCAGTTCTGTCATAGAATCCAGTTGCTCTCTTTGGCTAGTGTGTAATATAATTGTTCTACTGTCTCATACGACCCATCTGTTACACATTTTGGATGTTATTCTTGGAGATAGCGATTATTGAACTATCTCACCGTTTCTCGAGTTGCAAGTGGTCTCAATTCACCAACGGTTTTACGACTGATATAAAAATATTATTCAAAAAACTTCTATACCAAACTATGATTGCCTTATTTTTGCTGCTTCGTTTTGGCTAACAGCGACGCAGATTAATTGTGGGATGAAAATTAAAAGAGAAATTTCTTTTGTACACTAGGATCAAAGATACTGATCTCCTTTTTCGCTAACTAGTTTTAAAAATTATTTTAAATTGCATTATTTTGTGAATTTAAAAGTATACTTAGTAAATACCAGAGTTGAAACTGTAAATAATAAATATTACCACTGTTCAGAGTTTATAAAAATATTTTGTTTCATGAATTGATTTAAAAGCATTATAATAGATAGAAGCTTTTTTGGAAATGATATATGTATTGTGCTATTTTTGATTGTTATATCAATTAGTGTTATATATTAAAGCAAAATATATTTTACAAAATTACTTTAGCTATGAAAAATATCAGAGTATACGTATAGAGATTTAAAGAATATTTATTAAGAAAATTTAATTTTAAATGTCTGTATTGTAAATATTTTGTGGGTAGTGTTCCATATCTTTATTTCCTGATCTTTCCTGAGTCCTTCTTATCTTCTTCTTGCCTTTTCTTTGCAGAATATATGGCTTAAAATTTATATAATTAAACATACAGCTATTCTGTGATAAAGTGAATTTTGCATAGATTCCTGCCAAATAATACCAGTTTATTAACGTACCAACCTTTAATACATGTAATTAATAAAACCTTTAGTAACATTTACAATATTCTAAAAGAATAAATTAATTATTTCTCTGAATTCCAGAAAAGAATCGAGTTAATTTTCGCTTATGAAAAAAAAATATTTACTCCAGCTTTTTTTGATCTATAAGTTCCAACTTTATTTGCAAATATTTTTGATTTTAATTACATTTATAAATATCTACAAATTGCTTTCTTATAAAGTATTGTAAATGTTACTAAAATAAAAATGTTCACAATTAAATTATGTATATAAAAGAGTCGACCATAGCAAATCTGAATTTTGTGTGACTGTTAATGTTGTCCAATATTATGATAAAGAAAAATAATAATCCTACTGGTCCAATGTATGATAAGTAATTACGTATAAAATACGTTAGAATAGTGTCGTTAGAGATAAATTGAGCTAAATAAATGACAGATACTACTCGCTAGATTTAAAGTAGGACCGGCATGTTTTCTAATGTTAAAGTGAAAAATTATCTTGTGTATTTTCACACTAAAATGTAAAGAAGCCAACACTTAAAATAATATGTATATGAATAAAATTTGTATAGAATATACAAGCTTTTTATTCACATATTTCCAGTTTTTTACAACTGTGTCATTAATTTAAATTTCAATTAAACTTTTATAATCTCAATAAATATCAAAATTTTTCCAATTTATTTGAAAAATTATTTTGTATTCAATATTCTAAAGAATAAGAATAAATAAAATTTAGCCCTTTGATTCTCGCCATAAATCTTTTTTTTTTAAATAAATATTCTTTAAAAAGCTTCTCTCTACCAATACTACCAGCCACATTCCTTGGACGTCAATAGGGTGGCAAATACATATTCATGAAATTTGCTGATTATTTCAAGAATATAAAGGTAAGATATAATTTTCGAGATTCGATACGTTTTTTTTACATAATCATTCATAAAATCAACTAACCAAGCAAGCGGCAGTAAATATAGATCGAATAAGTTTGTTCTATCCTTATCCTTATATTGAATTCATTTCCAAAATATTCAACAAGGTGGCAATATATGTCAAGGAATCATTTTAAAAATTGATTTCCGAAGTAAAATCTATAAGTGTTCAGGTTTTGACCTTTGAAGGGTTAATTATGTACCCTAATATCACGCCGGTGAAACGCTATGCTATCTCCCTATACCAGCTGTGTCTCAATATCTTATCGCGTTAGAGAGAGAGGTTAAGTGTGTGAGATGGAAGATAGTAGGCATCTTTCTCAATGTATTTAGCATTTGCCACTATTGAGTTTGCAGCTAGTTTTGTGATTTGAAGCTTGTAATTTCTAATTATTTAACTTTAGAATCAGAAGAGAGTGTTTTAGTCCCAATTGAGATAGTGGGTACCCAAGTTGTGAGAAAAGAATCTCTATTTTTAGGGCTCCGAAGGACAAAAAGACATTAATGAAGTGGAGACGTGTGATACCACGAAAAGATTGGTTATTTTCATTTATTCTTATTTTGTTCTTTTTTGTGATATTCTTGATTATTATTATTGTTATCTTCAGTATTTATTTGTGAATATGTGAATAAAAAAAAGTTGTATACGATACTTTTCACTATTCCTTCTATTTATTCCTCCTATGTCAATCAAATGCTGATTAGTTATTTATGTATCTAGTGCGCGAAATTATACTTTGGTGCTTGAGAATGAAAGTTTTTTGTCGAGGCGATAGCGAGACACAAATCATTCGAAAGCTCCAAAGAAATTTCGTGCACGCGTTGCTTGTAATATTTTTTCTACAAACGTCAAAAAATTATGAGAAAAATATTAAAATACAAAAACTAGTGGTATTCTTTTTCTTGACAACGTGCACAAAGTACTTTGTGCACGTTGTCAAGATAAAATCAGTGCACGAAATGCTTCGTGCCCGTTGTCATGATAAACAACTCCAATGCAACATTTCGCATACTTGATGTACAATTGTCATGATTTTTTGACATTTGTAGAAAAAAATTATTATTTCTAGTAACGTGAGATATCTGGTTCATTTTGAAATTCATATCATTGATATTGAAGAGAGTCAATCATAAAATATCTAACACAATTTATTAATTTCAACTACCCATTACTTTCTTCCGGAAGAATTGACTATTCTAAAAATAGAAAATGATTTCCAATCATAAATAAGTCAGGTGTTAGCAGGATGTATGAAAATCGTGATAATCAAAAAAATTATAAAGTATGTATACAGAATTTGGAATCAAAAATAGTTTATTATTCATTAAAATTCTGGAAAATGTATAGATTGTTATTTATTAATTTGACATAGGATGTTCCGGGTGAGTGAGTCAAGACTTGCCACTAAATGCGCATTTGTTCCTTTGCTGGAAGTGAAAGTAATTTCCGTATTTATCTGAAGTAAATGCATGATTTTTGTTTTTAAAAATCGCAGGACAAATCATTATTGGCCGATTTCAGGATCTCGAGTTAAATTGATCTGGTTTAAATGGCTCATTTCCTTGGTAACAATATCAATTTTTGCATTTTTTGTGTCATCACTAGCCAATCAGATTGATTAAATAAATCAAAATCCAGTTCATTGGTCAACTCCCCGCCACTTAAACCCAGGTTAATTTAACTCCCGGTCATGAAATCGGGCATATAAAAAATCATTTGATTTTAAATAAATACAACCTGATCAATAATAAATAAAATAGAAATTTACAGTGATTGTCTAGAGTTGTTTCATGTTAATACATGCCTACTATCTTCCATCTCTCTCTTAGTTCGGAGATAAGAGTCTGTGCCGTGTACAAGCGCTTCGTTTCAACTCCTATATATATTTTACTTCGTGCCTAATATCAAGTTATTCAATATCGGTATTTTATTTCTAAATGCACAATTTTCAAATGTGTAGTTTCAAGTTTCTTTACCAGTTGGCAGCACTTGCCAATTAACCGTCCAAACTAGTAATCATTAATTTATTCAGGAATGAAATGCTCTTTTTGGAATTTGTTTTCGAATTTATATTCTCTAGATTGAAATCTATCACAAATTATGATTTTTGTTTCCTTAGAACTTCAATAAGGACGTAAGAAATAAAAAATGTTATTTACTAGGATTGCATTTAAGGTAGTTCCCCTGCGGCAGCCCCAACCAAAAGTTACATACCGTCTGCATTTTAAAATGGTTGATAATTCGTTCAAATTATAATCAATAACTTTGTTAATCCCATATATACGTACTCGGTGCCAGTAAGATACACGAAAGATATCATTTGCTTTCGTAAAATTTATTCTAAAAACTCTTTTGAACTGACATTGCAAGTAAACTTTTTGATGGAACTATACGGGCTTTATCTCAACACACAGAAAAGGTGCCTATACAGACGACGCATTCTTATGTGAGCGTGTTAAAACGACGATCGTGGCCAATCGTGGCAACGTTCCGTTCCCCATCATTCACTCATTCGCTTGCAAAATATGTCGTATGCAGCTAAATCTTAGTACTTCTCGAGATTATATCTGTCAAACTAGATGGTCAATCAACTTGATTTTTTCTTACAATATCCGTGATATCCAGCTTTAGCTTCTCCTTGTTTTTCATAAACTTCTTGATTTTAGGCTTAGGGTTGTAGCTGGGGTGGTTCGTGACCCATTCGTGGATTAGGATGATTTGCATCCTTCGTCCGTTTAGATTTTGCTTGAAGTTTAAATTTAAATTCATGTTCGGTGGTTTTGTACGGCGTTGAAAGCGCATCTCCGCGGAGCCAACGTATTTAATTAAATTCGTAATTAATTTTGCAATAATAATAAAATGCGCTTTAGTTTGGGTAGGCATTTTGTTAAGTTCGTGATGGACTAAGTCGGTGCGCAAACTAGGAGGGTGGTCGAAGATGCCTGACCACTTTTCCTCGACGGCTTTTTTGCCGGGAATCCTATACTCGGTCGCTGCCATCCGTAGGCCTTCACTCTAGAGATAGTACAACATAATAATTATTAACTGGTGACTTCTGGCCGAAGGGTGAGTGTGGAAGTGCCTGAAGCATGCAATCATGTGATAGATCTATAGCCAGGAGTAGCCGCTACGTGGCAGGTCTAGGTCGCGTTGTAGGCGTTAAACACCAGGATTCAGCAGGGACCCACGTAAACTCTGAACAAACACGCGGCGGTATTAGTTATTTTTTTTATTAGCTCGTGAACTGCGAATTGCGAATTGCGGGTTTGGATGGTGTGAGATGAATGTTGAATGAATGCTTAATCAAAATTCTCTTTCAGTACATCCTCATCATCATCAACAACAGGACGTGAGTTAATTAAAACAAAATTGTCTGTTTCGGGCTTCTAATCTATTTCTTTTCTATCAATTTTCAGATCAGATGTGGCGTAAGTTAATTGATAAAATATTTCTTACAGGTCTCTAATCTGCTTTATTTTTTTTATTGTTTTACAGATCGCTGGAAAGGTAATATTTTTGTTCAATAGCTTGGAATTCTGACAGTTTAATTAATTTTTGTGTGTATTATATGATTGCAGGACTTCAAGCTTCAAGTAGCAGTCTTCCGTCGTTGGAAGTGGCCCAGCAGCTTCATCTTCAAGCCCAGCAGCTTGCAATAATCCACCGAGGGAGCACCCCGCCTAACTAATCCAAACATTCCCTTTCAGCTCATCATCATCATCTTCAAATCAAAACTTCAAGCTTAAAGCTTCAAGTAGCAGTCTTTTGTCGTTGGAAGTGGCCCAGCTGTTCTCATCTTTATGCCCAGCAGCTTGCAATAGTCCACCGTGAGAGCGCCCCGCCGAACTAATCAAAACCTTCCCTTTCAGCTCAAAATCATCGTTACAACATCAACACGTGAGATTTATTCAAAATAATTATGAAAACTTCACTTATCTTCAATTTATTAATTTATTTGTATTTTTTATGTTTTCAGGCCATCAAGTAGCAGAACCAGAGCCCAGCAGCAAAGCCAGAGCCCAGTAGCAGAACCAGAGCCCAGCAGCAGATTCAGAGCCCAGCAGCAGAACCAGAACCCAGCAGCAGAACCAAAGCCCAGCAACAGAATCAGAGCCCAGCAGCGGAGTCAGAGCCCAACAGCAGGAACAGCCCAACAGTAGAACAAGGGTCCAACAATAAAAACAGCCCAGCAGCAAAACCAAAGCCCAGCAGCCGTCCAAGAAGTCTTCCAACAGTAACAGAACCAAAGCCTAACAGCCGTCCAAGAAGTCTTTCAGTAGCAGCAGAACCAGAGCCCAATAACCTTCCAAGAAGTCCTACAGCAGCAGCAGAACCATAACCCAATAATCTTCCAAGAAATCCTACAGTAGCAGCAGAACCAGAGCCCAATATCTTCCAAGAAATCCTACAGCAATAGCAGAACCAGACTCCAGCAACCATCCAAGAAGTCCTCCAGTAGCAGCAGAACCAAATCCCAACAGCCGTCAAAGAAATCTTCCAGTGGCAGCAGAACCAGAGCCCAAAAACCTTCCAAGAAGCCCTCCAGTAGCAGCAGAACCAGAGCCCAATAACCTTTCAAGAAGTCCTTCAGCAGCAGCAGAACCAGAGCCCAGCAGTCGTCCAAGAAGTCCTCTAGTAACTGCAGAAGATCAACACATCAGTAGCAACTGTTCCCTGCCCCAGATTCAACTCAACTTTAAAGAAGTCAACTGATTAATTAAGCCCGCCGCTTGCAAAGTTCAAGTGAGTTTAATTTATTTTTAAATCTTCCGACTTGTAATAATTATTTTGTTGTTTCAATTGCAGCGAGCGAAGAAAGCCACTTCTCTGGTCTAAGTTTCGCTGAGGTTTTCCTAGGCCCAAAGGGAGAATTCCCAGAGAAGAGTTCGTCTCTTTCCCCTTAGTCATTGCCTGGGGACGAACAAGGTTTACAACGCAACAGCATCACGGACAAAACTTCCAACAACACAACAGCATCGAGTAATCAACAATTAATCTTCGAACCTTTGTACCCTTTCCTAATTCCCAAAATAAAATCATTTCCACAAAATTTATAGTCGTTTTATTTCTAAAACTCATTTTTATTGTTAAATAGTTTTTAGAATAAATTAAATTAACCTTGTTTATAACAAATATACGTTACAATAATAATATTATTAATAAATTTGATTTTGGCCGTAGGAAGCTGGGAAAAAATGTAAACTGGGAAAAAAATTTTCTGAGGAGTCAAAATTTTTAGTCAAATGTTGTCCTATTTTCGTACGTCTTTTGTTTTATCAACAAAACTGTAAATAAAATGTATTGTAAGCTTTATTTAATATTTTTTAACTAATTTTGGGTTTGAAACTTTCGTTCGTAGAAATAATACATAAAATTATTAACTAGGGTAGAATAAGGATTGAAAAGTCACTGAAATTGAAACTTGTACCTTAATATATTATCAAAGAATGTTTGTATCAATAAAAATATATAATAATTGTTAACTAGGGTGGAATAAAGGTTTAAATGTCGGAAAGTCATTGGAATGTTAATTATTATTAAATTTTATACATAAATAATATATTTAGATCAAGTTATCCTATAAAAAGATATATTATGTATTTTAAGTTCCAAAATATAATTGATTTATTATTATCAATATTATTATGTATTGTATTTATTGAGAAAAAGAATAAATCTCTTGGTAAAAAATTGTTGTTTCATTTAGTTCTATTTAGATCAAAAATATTAAAATTAGTTCAAAAATGAGCCACCAGAGGGCGCTTCTGTTGACCAAAAAGTGCGACGTATAGTAAAAATATTTTAAAATCTGTCAAATTGGTATCCGGGGAACATGAATTGTAGGAGCAATTTCTACTGATAATTTTTTTCCCGCCAAAAATTAATTAGCGATTTTCTTGATAACTAAAGACCTGAGGAACAAATGTTTCAATTAAAAGTTACGTAAATTTGAACGCCCTACAAGATTTGTTTGAAAATTTTTTCTTTAGGACTTATAGTTCTTGAGAAACAATATACTACTACCCTCAATTCAAGGATTAGAAGAAAATTCAATCTATTTTTTTGATAGTCCTTTTAATTTTGCGTATGGTGATATAATTTAATTTTCTCTAAGGGCTATAGTTCAGGAATGAATAAAGAAAAACACTTCTCGAAAATCTTAGAATTTGCTCTTTCATATTCTGCTATCTTAATACAAATTTTGGATTTTTTAGACACAAAATTCGTCGCTTCGCGACTTGACGAAATATTGAAAAGTGTTTTTCTTGATTTACTCCTGAGCTATAGTCCTTAAGGCAAATTTAATTAACTGACCATACGCAACTTTGAAAGGACTATCAAAAAAGTAAACACAATTTTCTCCTAACCCTTGAATTAAGGGTAGTAGCATATTGTTTCTCGGAAACTATAAGCACTACAAAAAAATATTTCAAACAAATCTTGTAGGGCATCGAAAGTTATGTAACTTTTATTTGTAACTTTCCTCAAGTCTTTAGTTTCCGAGAAAATCGCTAGAAAATTCTTGAAAGTACTCTTTTCATTTCTGCTGCCTTGGTAATATTTTTGGATTTTTTGAACGCACAAAATTCATCATAAAGACATGTTTTTCAAGATGATTGCTAATTGGTCTTATTGACAGGTGCTGCTTCCTTGCGGCAACCTTTAGAACTACGTACGTGGTATTAATTAATTTTTAACTTTAAGCATATTTTAAGAGGTTATTTGAATAAAGAGCGTATATTTTTAATATATAATAACTTTATTATGCATTAATTGTTACAATATGTTATTACAGTATTATATTTGTGGATTACAGTGTGGTCATTTAAAAAGTGTTCCCGAAATGACGTTCACTGTAAAAACAGCCTGTCGTCGCCACTGCCGGTGTGTTTTAAACGTTTTAAAGTGTTCTGGAACTTTTTGAAGGGTTCTGCAACATTTTAGAGTGATTTTTTTCGTATTCTGATTTTATGGATCAAAATTTATATCAAAATATATTTGGTAGCAAGTCAATAGCAGTTATTTTATTTCATATCTCTTTACCGGGAAATATCAGGGCTGTCTGATTTAACCGGCAATCGACGCGTCGCTTGCCGGCATTGTGTTTATCTGAATAAATCTTGGCTCACTACATAAATAATGATTTTAAACTAATATTTATACTTGTTTTAATTTAATAAAGAGTATATTTTGATCGAAAATAGTGTATAAAAGCTCGTACGTCGAAAATAAACACATTTTTGAATAGACACTAGTTTGTTTAGTTAGTCAGAGATGGCAGCACCTAACACGTTTTTGAACTAGATTTTTTAAATAGAAAAAATAGCGAATATTTAGCATGTTTATTTATTGCAGAGACTTTTGAATAACTTATTTTGATATTTTTGAATAATTAAAATAGTAAAAATAAGTTTCTGAACTTTGTATTCATTTTAAAATACGACACAAGTTATAAATTAATTTAATTTATTCTAAAAACTATTTTACAATACATTTATTAACTACCCCTGAAAACAATAAAAATAGGTTTTAGAAATGAAACGACGGTAAATTTTGTGGGAATAAGTTTATTTTGGGAATTAGGAAAGGGTACAAAAGTTCGAAGATTAATTGTTGATTACTCGATGCTGTTGTCTTGTTGGAAGTCTTGTCCGCGATGCTGTTGCGTTGTTTTAAGCCTTGTTCGCCCCCTGGCAATGACTAAGGGGAAAGAGGCGAACTCTTCTCCGGGAATTCTCCCTTTGGGCCTAGGAAAACCCCAGCGAAACCTAGACCAGCGAAGTGGCTTCTTCGCTCGCTGCAACTGAAACAACAAAATAATTATTACAAGTCGGAAGATTTAAAAAGAAATTGAACTCACTTGAACTTTGCAAGCGGCGGGCTAAATTAATCAGTTGACTTCTTCAAAGTTGAGTTGAATCTGGGGCCTGGAACAGTTGCTACTGATGTGTTGATCTGTTGTAGTTACTGGAGGACTTCTTGGGCGGCTGCTGGGCTCTGGTTCTGCTGCTGATGAAGGACTTCTTGGATGGTTGCTGGGCTCTGGTTCAGCTGCTGCTGGAAGATTTCTTTGACGGCTGTTGGGATTTTGTTCTGCTGCTGCTGGAAGACTTCTTGGATGGCTATTGAACTTTGGTTCTGCTGCTGGGCTCTGATTCTGTTGGGGGGCTCCGATTTTGCTGCTAGGTTCTGATTCTGCTGCTGGGCTCTAATTTTGTTGCTGCCCTCTAATTTTGCTGCTGGGCTCTGGTTCTGCTGCTGGGCTCTTATTCTGCTTCTGCGGTCTGATCCTGCTGCTGGGCTCTGGTTCCGCTGCTGGATGATCTAAAAACATAAAAAATACAAATAAATTAATAAATTGAAGATAAGTAATTTACGTGTTTAGCAGTAGTTAAAAACAGTTACATAATTAGTAATATTATATTACCTAGCTGATGATGCGGTGATGTTATGAAGATCTACGGCCGGCGACATGAAACAGAAACTTAAAACAAATTTTGGTGAATCACATTCAACAAAACAAATATTGAGAGTTGATTTTGGCTGCTGGGCTCATCCTCAGCTCCTCCCACGATGTCTACTCCCTCGATGTCCATTCCCTCGTTGTCCACCTCATCAGCTGGGCTCATCCTCAGCAAATGATCTGAAAAAATACAAATTAATTAGGAATCTGCAAAAAAGCAATACAAAATAGCTGAAAGAAAAATAGATTAGAACCTGAAAAGCAAAGTTTATTAGTCAACTTACGTCCTTTTCTTGATTTGTTGGAGGTGATAATGATGAAATGAAGAAGCTGAAAGGGAACTTTTTTTGATTAGTTACATACATTCAACATTCGTTCAACATTCAAACGTGTTTTGTGTGTTGGTTTGTTTGTTGCGCGCCTATTTAACGGATGTAATTTTTTGTTCGAAGAGCTAGCTACGCGATGGGTGACTGCTGCCATACTACTTCGCGATTTTATTTTAAAAGTGCTCAGATATATTATGCAACTGTTTGACTCTACTTTACTATCCCATTGAGTGCCTGAGCGCTCAGACACCCAAGCACCGGTGTGCTCGTCGTTTGCAAAAAAAAAAATACGTTGTTTGAATACGTGGCCAATGCATATTCCGAGGCCCGCGATACCGCCTAATTACGCGATATGGTAACCTTGAGTATCGGTCTCAGCTAATGTTGTTTCTTGAACTTAATCAAGGACCCCCGCCAATTACCATATTTTCCGACTTCCGATAGGTACATATCGAGAGTATGCCGTTACTCCCCAGTTAATTCGCTCGTTCGCCCTAGAACTCATTGCAAATCCACGCGGTGGTGTTCACCAGGGGGGGTGCCTCTCGTAGCGGTACCTACGTGTGCACCGATTCCCACGTTGGACCTTTCATTACAGGCCTTTGCAAAAAAACCAAGACATTTTATCAATTTAATACATAATAAAAGCAAAGACTAACATCGCAAATACATGCACCTAACGTACATGCAATGCGGAACAAAATCACCCCAATTTACATATTCAAATAAACAAAATTTTGATCTCTACGTTAATAAGCAAAATTCACAACCCCAAATATACCACAGAGCACTGTTAAAATAGTTTTTAAACGCAGTTTACGAGAGCAAAGACGACGCAAATGCAGCTTCTACGAAAGCCAAGACAGCAGTGAACTATACGAAACGAAACAACAAGCTTCAGAAATAAATTATACGAGTTAAGAAGTATATTACGTTTTCTAATGTGTCAAAAAGAGATAGATATGCTAAAAGGAACTAGTATTATCAAAAATCAAACCGAAGTTCTGACGTGTTGCAACCATCAATTAGTACTTGATTGAATTAACTTGCTTCGACAAAATAATTGGAAAAGAATGTTTAAAATAAAAATTTTAAAATATTGAAATAAAATTATTTGAAATATTGTAAAATTATTGTAAATACAATAAATTATTATTAATAGTAATTGTTTAAACATTATAAAAAATAATAAAACAGAATTTGAAAAACAAAAATTCAAGCAGCATTTTTAGTGCAGAAATATTGCTAAATATTCATTAAATATTATATTAATATTATTATAAACAAATATAAATTGTTATTATTCAAATAACAAATTCAAATATTAATACAGTATAGCTACAATGAGTTAAAAAGAGATAGAAATACTTCTTCTACGTCACACACCAGACAAGCTGAAACAATCGAAACAATTATCTTAATAAAAATACAAAATTTTAAAATTATACTTCAAGAACTCAATCTATTGTAAAAAATGATTCACAAATTATTATATTTGAAAATTTATTTATCTATATCCAGAGGCGGCTCTAGCCCACTTACCGCCGGAGTCCAAAGATATATAAATTGCGTCCCTCCTGCCTGCCGCTCTTTATCATACTTTTATTTTTTATAGATTTAAATCCCAATCCACAATCCACAATTTTAATCGCAATCCACAATCCACAATTTGAATCTTGGTCCACAATTTGAGTCCACAATTTTAATCCCAATCCCAATTAAAAAACCACAATCACAATCTCAATCCAAAATACACAATTTTAATCCCAATCCAAATTCACAACCCACAATTTCAATCCCAATCCAAAATCCACAATCCCAATCCTAATTCAAAATCCAAAGTCCAGAAACCCAATCCCAATCCAAAATCCCAATCCCAATTCAAAACTCACAATTCCCGATCCAAAATCCACAATTTCAATCCCAATCCACAATCCACAAATTTAATTCCAATTCACAATCCACAATCCTTAAGTAGAGTCCACAATTTCAATCTCAATCCGCAAGCCATAGTCCGTAATTCACAATTTTGATCTCGATCCACAATCCACAATTTTAATCCCAATCCCTATTTACATCCCACAATTTCAATCCCAATCCAAAATCCACAATCCACAATCCCAATCCTAATTCAAAATC
Organism: Dromius quadrimaculatus; assembly: GCA_963989225.1. Classification (NCBI taxonomy): domain Eukaryota; kingdom Metazoa; phylum Arthropoda; class Insecta; order Coleoptera; family Carabidae; genus Dromius; species Dromius quadrimaculatus. The sequence goes on along the minus strand of OZ022325.1, from coordinate 9,088,444 downwards.
CAAAATCCAGAAACCTAATTCCAATCCAAAATCTATGACCCCAATCCCAATCAAAAATCCACAATCCTAATCCCAATCAAAAATCCACAATCCCAATCCCAATCCAAAATCTACAATCCCAATCCCAATCCAAAATCTACAATCCCAATCCCAATACCAATCCCAATCCAATATCCAAAGTCCAGAAACCCAATCCCAATCCAAAATCCCAATCCCAATCCACAATTCCTGATCCAAAGTCCACAATTTTAATTCCGATCCAAAATAGAATGACAAATTATGGATTGTGGATTGACTAATAAAATATTTTGTTGAAGAATTGAGAAAACAACAAGGTGCTACCCTCGACCTATCCGAGGGTGCGAGGCGGCAGCCATCCCTAAGTGTTATCAATTTTTGTATACATCTTCCCTGATTGAACTTACGATTGTTACTTTTTTTCTGTCCCGCACACAGGGACAGCGCCAGGGCTGGGCCCAGGTGGGCACTTGCCCACTCGAAAATAGATTGTGCTCACCTGGGTGCCCAACCGCATATTGCATTTTTAATGCAGGCCAGCAGGCCATGTCCACATTCGCTTACATCTAGGTGCCCACCCAACAATTTATACGGCCAATTCGTGCCTACCCATCAATTTAATCCTGGCGTCATCCTTGCCCGCACAGTTCAGGAGGTACTTGTCCTTCGCTATCAAATATTGATTGTTGTATCAGGGAAGTTAATCACGAAGAAATTTATGGCCTTTTTTCGATGCTGATTAAACAAAATATGCCTGACGGATTCATGTATACAATTTAACCGTAAGTTCGATCAGGGAAGATAAGGTGCAGTCGGTACCTGGATTATTAAGATTTAAGAAGATGGAGCAGTCTTAATTAATTCCGGATTTATATGTTCATTCTTGGTATCCTTCATCTGGACTAATTTCCACTTTTCATATTTAAAAATAAATCGAACGATTTTGGAATTTTCTGTAACGCTACAAATTGTAATTTGAATAAAATCGCATCAATTTCTGGTGATAAATATATTTAATGTCATTTTTGGCATTTAGAAATGATGCGATTTTGTTTGTAGCATAAAAGAAAAGAGAACTTCAAAATCGCACCGTAAATCGTTGTACACATTTAAAAAATTTAACAGGCGATTTAATACTTCCGGTTTTAGCAATAAATTTTTGATGGAGTCATTTTTTATAAATGATTGATAAAACAATAAATGTACACAAGAATCAAATTTTACCTTTCATATCATTGGATTCGGATAACTAATAAGTATCTTAAATATCATAACTGATTTGTTTCATTGCAAAAGCCGCCAATTCAGCTTTTTTTCGTTTTAATTAATTCTACTCGATTTGCATTAATGCACCTGTCCGTTAGGTGCTGCGCGCGCATATAGATTTGAATTTTGACGTTTGCTGACAGAAAGCGCTTGCTAAGATTTCATACGGTATTTTAATAAAGTATTATTTATAATGGAAGTAGTATTGATTGTTTTATTTTTTTAATAAATAAAAGTAAATTATATATGTTTTTAGTAAAAGAAAGTTTTGAATATTATAAGTTATAGAGGTTAAGTGCAATAATAGTTGTTTAAAAATGATCTCAGTTTCTTGGAAAAAAGTGGAGAATGAAAATGGATATCCAGGTTACATCAAGTAAGCTATTTTCTATCAAAAATTAATATGCAGTTTGATCATTAAATATAAGTTTATGTTACAGTTCTGTGCAAATCCATGTTTACAGATTTATAAAGCCATAAGTAGCTGATAAAAACGCATCGAATTTTGTTGATTAATATAAATTCGTTCATAAAGACAACAATTTCGTTGCGATTTTGTTCATAATTTACAGAAGACTAGGTTTGCACAGATCACAGAATGACAGCAATACTGCCGGTTCAGGATCGTATTGCTTAAAAATAATATTTGTTTCTTTTTCATTTTAGTGAGCAAACGAACGTTAAACAATGGGATCATCCAAAGTTTGCTGACATAAAACAAACAATAGATGAGTGCAATTATATAAAATTTTCTTCTTACCGAGTTGCAGCCAAAATACGAGTGCTGCAGCGTGCTTTATACAGTATGTACTGTAATTCTATGTAGATTAAATGAGGATATTGTTTTTTTAATGGTTCTGTAGTGGACGAAATTCCAATCTCAATGATAAACGGAATATTTGAAAAGCATCGTTTGGGCTCAAATGAAGCTTCATTACTTTTGGAGAGCTACGATTTAGAGGCCATACTAGCTGATATTTACTTTGCTGCAAATAAGCACAATCATACTAATACAGATATTGATTTTGCTACGGAATTAATGCAGAATTTCTTATACAATGTCTACGATAAGTAAATATTTTTTTTAATATTTGATTCGCAACATATTGATCAAATTTTTTATATTTAAGAGATCGGAAAGGGACACTTCAAGTAATTTCAGCCAAAATCACACTAGGCTTACTTAGTTCTGCGAAATTATCAGAAATTTATAAATATTTGTATATTTTAAGTGCTGACTACAATAATAGTGTTACAAGATTCAGATTACAGAACATTTTAACACATTTAACGGGTATAGCAAAATTTTTGCATGAAGATGCACATTTTGGTCCACAATTAATTCAGACAACGCTGGAAAGCTGTTTTAAGGAGGTAAGTAAAGTAAAAGCTGTTTCTTTTTTGAGCTTTCAATAATTTGCTGCGGGATGACTATGAAAAATATTATTTCAGTATCCTGGAACAATGGGAATAACAGAATCTGATTTTTTATCTTGGCTGGAAAGCTGTCCTCAAATTATGGCTTACATGCCGACATTGTATCGCATGAGAACTGCTGAAACTGGTAAGATTCCTATAAATTTATTCTATTATCTTAATTCTATTTTATTTCTGCCTTTCACAATGTGATTGGTTATATTTAAACTACTGCTGACTATAGTAAATATCCTACCTTAAACTACATTTTATTTTAGTGATACATAACGTACGGTGCTCAGTTTGTAAAGCCACACCTTTGATTGGCCTAAGATACCGATGTTTACGATGCTCGAAGTATACCCAGTGTCAAAAGTGCTTCTTATCAGCACGGATAAGTCATTCACATAAGCCTGGACATTCCATGAGAGAATATTGTACTGAGGTGAGTACAGAAAATAATAGTAAATTCTCACTCCAAAACGTCTTTATACAATGGAAATTATGTAAAATTGTGTTGTACTCACCAAAAAATAACTGTGAGAATCAGTTTCATTGCTGAATAAAAATTAATTTCGACAAATTCTGAAAAAATAAAATTCGAAAATTGGTTGCTAATATGTTCGAAATTGAAAAGTGCCTTAATTGTAAGTAACGCTGACATCGATTTTACTTCCCCTGCCACGACTTTGCTCTGAGCGAATAAAAGCACACACAGATTGCTTACCTAATTTTTTTGATCAATAGTCAATATATATATTTTTTCTTTTCTAGAAATGTTCCAAAGAATTATCTCACATATTTATAAAACGTTTGTGCGGCATTTTAAGATGTTCCCTGAAATTATCACAACATACAGTGGATTTTATGGAACCTGGACCTCCGAAGTACGTATTTATTTTTCAATTTTTTTTTTTATTGGACGTCTGTATTATCAATTATTCGTTAAATATTTTCAATCACGTTTTTATTCCTACTTATATTTAAAATGTTTTAACTGAAATTATTAATTTAAACTCTTTAAAAATGATTTTTGCTTATTTCAAATTAGTCACCTTGTTACATTAATTTGAGTTATTATAATTCTAGAACTGATAAGGAATACCTGCTGAAATCTTCAGATGTTGAAGAAAGCAGTATAACTCCGTTATCTTGTCCTCAAGTACAGTTGCAAGTTGTTATACGGCAACTTGAGTTACAAAACAGAGAGCTACAAAATCAAATGTCACAACTTCATAGCCGCTCTGAAAAAGAGATGAAGAAATATTTGGAGGAGCATCGAATGCATATTGCACAACAAATACAAAAACTCAAATTATTGAAAGTAAGTATCAAAATATCTCCAAATAAATCTTTTATTTGTTGCAACTTCACATATTTAATTTCTGTTGTAGAATTATCTTCAAAATCACCAAAAATATGAAATAAACCATTTGGAATCAACTCCGATGATTAGAAATAGCAACATAAATTTCCGAAACAAAACTCTGGACAACTTTAGTCCAATTGTCCGCCCTCCAGATTTTTCCGTTATTCCAGAAGATTCTAATACAATACCTTCGATGGACAATAGTGAGAATATTTTGAAAAACAACACAACTGCAGGGAGTCTTCCACCCTATTCTCTACGAGATATCAGCACCTGGATTGCTGGTAACAAAATATTATATTTTTTATTAATTTTTGTTCATCAGAAATATTTTTTTAAAAATTAGAGCATAATGTTTTATAATAGACAGCACAACAATATTTAGATTCAGCATTTTCTAGTTTATTCTTCTTTCTATTTTTAGAAGAAAATGTTAGAAAATATTTTCAATTTCTATGTACATTATCGTTTTAGATCGCCCAGCAACGTCAAGTAGTGAAACAAGCGCAACTTCCTCAACCTACGTCGGCACTAACAATGCACAAACCGACGCTCATGCAAAAGAAATGCAGAATGACTTGGATGCTGTCTTAGACAAACTGCAACAAATATTAGCTAATAATTTCACACTAGAAGGTAAACAGAATAGAGATTCATATTTTATTATCACTTAAGAGGGCATAGAGATACTTTTTGTTATATTTTTGAAAACTACATTATTCTACCTCTTGTTTCTGTTGTTCAGATTCCGTGAGCTCCGCTGATAACGACCAGCTACAAGAAGCTGTGTCAGAAATGGAAGTCATGCTCACATCACTCATAGACGGCGTAGAAACTTCGCGGGCGAATTCTGTTTTGCAAACATTCCCATCTGAAAACCAAACATTGTTATTCTAATGTTCTATTTTTATTCAAATATTTTAACAATTGTGAAAATTACAAATAATTTTTAGCTTATATAAGACACACGTCTTCAACAGTCAGTGATTTATCAATTATTGACATAAATTGAAAAAGTATATATTTATTGAATGACAAAAACTATGATAAGTATTTGAAAGTATACCGTCCATAATGTTGACATGAAAATTGAATTTTCTGTCCAATTGCTTCCTAAAGTATTTTACATTTTAGACTAAAATGCTTTGAATATAAGTTTTAATTGTGTAAAGAGTATTTCATCAAAAGCATTGAATAATTTTATAAAGACAGGAATGATAAAAAAATAAAACTTGAGTTTATGCGACAAAAACATACATTTATGGCCAGTTGCACCGTTTTAGCTTAAATTTTAAGCTTCACTCCAACAAAAAATATCGTATCGGAATAATAGTAGCAATGTTCATGTCATATTTGACTTTAGAGTTTAGTTAAGATATTGTTTAGTTGAGCGACACTCAAAATTTAAAGGACAGCGGTGCAAATGGCCATTAATATTGTAAAGAAATATTTTTTGAATTAGTGTCTTTTAGATTATACCTGATAAGTGATAACAATTTTTTTTGAATTATAGCTAAATGCGTGTGTTCAAAAAAATCATCGTGTAACAACGTAAAGAAATGCATTAATAAATTAAGAAAAAGCTACATGAATTGTGTATTGAGAGAATAGTTGAAAATCACTAATTTAAACAGTTTTCCGCAATATTTAATACCCTTTCTTGTCTTTCAAGATTTATTTTTTATGAATTCGGTAAGAAAGAGGTTTCTGCACGACTTCCTTTTTGATGAAATACTAGACACGAAAGTATTATTTTGTATTTAAATTCTATATTTTATGATGTATTGAAACGTATTATATTGTATTTTAATAAATAATGAATAGAAAGTTCTTGAAATTACTCATGTCTTTCATTTTTATACTCAAATGCTTAAAGTTTATCGTTGATTCGTTGTAAAGAAATTTTAAATCATTATAAAATTATTTAATCGGAAATAATATAATTTGAAGATTGAAAAATGATATTACCCATTTTTTTAATAATATACTGTCACAAATATGAAATATCTCAACTTATTACTTTACGCTATAGGCTATGTGCAAGGGGGCGGAGTTTGAACAAATATCGATGCGAGCGCTCATGGTGAGCACCATTGTAACCATTGAACTCCATTTCTCAGAATACGTCAATGAGCTGTCATTGAGCATTGTAGTTTAAAAGTGAAAATAATTGCATATAAAACATGAAAAAACGTTTGTTCTGTTCCAGGCTGTTGTGTTAAGGATGATTCAAGTGAAATATAGTTTCATAGATTTCATGTACCCAGTTATATAACATAAAAAAAGTGAATCAAAGCGGTAAATAGAGTATTGTCTGTCTTTCATTATTAATCTATATAACAAATATGTTTGTAATTCAATTGTGAAATTAGAAATATTCATCATCGATTTGGGATTCATGAATTTACCTCTATCTCTAATTTGTAAGATGTTTCAGTGATAGAAGTTTGTCAGATGCACTTCGCAATAATTTTGTTGTTAATATTGTCAGCAACATATTCTTCAACATGTTTAATATGGCAAAACTAATTTCACGCTTTTCTTCAATGCTTCCTCGGTAAAAGGAATACAGTGTTTGATAAATGCAAACCAGATCTGCATGATCATCGGCATCATAATTTGAGGTTATCCTGTCAATTTGGACGAATTAAGACGTTTTCTCTATAATAGGTACGTTATAATTGAAGAAAAAAATACTCAAAATAAATAATTTCAACGTACTTTTTATGCTATGCAAGTTATATTATACGCACACAGCTGAATTAAATAATATTAGTACATTTAAAAAATTATAGGTATAAAACAATGATAAAATGGAGTTCAATCGTTCTCCATTGCCCGCTAGAGGCGCTAGTAGACTTCATGCACGTAGCCTATAAGTTTGTAATATATTTGATAATTTATTGTAATTATGATCCAACAATCTAAAAAATGTTCAATGGTCAGACATTTGAATTCTAGCTCATTTTTGCAAAATGTCATTGTTGGTCCGCTGGCTGATTGATGTTATTCTGATTGGTTAGCATATTCGATATTGTTGAAAAACGGTATATAAGTCTGGTAAGAAAAAAACTATTTCAATCAATAAAAGAGACGACTGGCGATTTTGGTCCTGTGCAACGAATTGTAAAATAAATAAGTGTACTGTAAACTTTATTATTTTAATATCACGATAAAATTTGTGACAATACTTTTTTTTGAGTAAAAACTCAATGCAGCTGTAGAACAGTATGCCTTCACATGTTAGTACACAAAACTCACAGTATTAATATATTTAAAAAATTGTACTTGAGCGGAAGTTTATGTGTGACGTGTAGATAGTGACACAAATTGCTTGTTATAAAGTTGCGCCGATACTAGAAGAGACAGAAGAAAACTGTGGAGAAATGTTTTTTGTTCAATCCTATTATTGAAACATGTTATTTTTTACTTGGATACCAATCTTGAAAGTGTTTGTTTTGTCAACTATAGTGATTCCTATGACAACGGGTGGGCGAAAGTAGTGAGTGTAATAAATTACTTTCGTCCACTCACTCTTTCATAACGAAATAAAGAATAAACTACAATACATTTTATTACATGTATTTATTGATATGAAAATGAACTTCATAATTATTAAAAATTGCGTTACTTGAATAAGATATAAGAGCAACTGAAAACTGATGAGACTCTGTAGTTATCGTAGTAACTTTTGTAATATCAACTTGAGTGCTATTTCTATTACTCATTTTCTCTTCTTTGTTAATTCCTTTCCTCGCAGAATTTCATTATTATCTTGTTCCATTTTAGTGTCACAATTTTCATTTGTAAAAATATCAGGACAAAACAATTTTAATATTTTTGACAGTTGCGGACGTTTATATTTACATGATCCATAACAACGCATCCGCCGCCTATGCTACTTTAAACTTTATACATGATCTTTGTTTAAGAAGTGTAAGAGATTTTAATGTTTTAATCAATATTTCAATAATAGGATTGAACAAAACGCTATACAGCACTCGTGAAGAAACGAATTCGCTCACTTGTGGGCCTTTGCACACTCGGCTAGCGCCTCGTGCACAAAACTGCCACCCGCGTGAGCAAAACTCATAGTTTCTTCACTTGTATTGTAATATACTATTACTTACTTGCACTAAGTACAAGAAAGTATTGTGAAACCGAAAAAATTCACCTACCGATATTTTGATGGAAATATCCGTTTAGAGCATCCCTGAATCTATTTTGATTATTTTCGGCTTGATGTCGGTACGTATGTGCGTTCGTGCGTACGTAACTCGCAAATCTCAAAACTGGTTGAACGTATAATGTTGAAATTTGGTATTTAAGACTGGTATAGGATCTAGTTGTGCACCTCGCATTATGGTTCCAATCGTCTGTACCGGAAGTGAAACTTTTTTCGAATTTTTCTAATAAATGCAGAATGATCAACCGTATGATGTTGAAATTCATTATTTGAACTTGATGTTGTATCAGAATGGTTATCTGCTATTTTTGGATGAATCGGCCAAGCCAGAAGTGCACTTTACTTGAAACTTTTTTAATTTTTTTTGCATAAATCCAAAACGATTGAACGTAGAATATTAGATTACAGTATTCAAGATGATAGTACTGTCTAGATGCTCATATCCTATTTTCATTGAGATCGACTGGGTCGAAAGTGCGCTATACTTGACGATCTTGAAATTTTGCGCATAAATTCAGAACTGTTAGCCGTAGAATCCTGGAAATCAGTATTTAGGAATGTTGTAGCATAAGAATGATGACCTACTGTTTCAATAGCAACCGACTAGCTGTGGAATGATGAGATGTTGTGTTTGATTATATATATCCAATGATGTACAAGTAAGTCACGTGATGTCCACGTCAGTTTTTTTTTCAAGTATTGTTTAATGGTGAAAACAGTATTTCGCGAGTTTCTTTTTTGTTCGAGTTATGGCAAATTGATTTTCAAGTTGTCATGATAAAATCTCTTCACTCAGGTATTATTGAAGATAGGAAAAAATATTTAGATATTTTTCAGACTTTTTTGGGTAAAATCAATTTTTCAATTCTATATTCTATTATTTTATGTCATATTCTACTTTAGTTTCAATTAAAAAAATAGCACTTTATGTAATAAATCATAAACAAATAACAAAGAAAGATCATGTGTCTCCCCATTTTTAAATAAATAAGATTATTCGCAATTTTTCACATGTTTTGTTTATGTATCATTATGTGACAGTCCTTTATACTTACTTGTGCAAAGTGAAAGTAAGTTTTGAGAAACCGACAAAATTCACATATCAAGATTTTGATGGATATATCCGTTTTGAGCATCCCTGAACTTATTTTGACTATTTGGTCGATACGTATCTCGCAAATCTTAAAACCCGTCTAACGTTTAATGCTGAAATTAGGGTCTTGATGTGCACCTTGCATTATGGCTGTAATCGTCTGTACCGGAAGTGCACTTTACTTGAAACTTTTTTTTTAATTTCCCTCATAAATCCAGAATGATCAGCCGTAGGATACTGAAATTCAGTATTTCAAATTGATTTAGTATCTAGATGGTTATCTTGTATTTTTTTTATCAATCGGCTGAGCCGGAAGTGCACTTTATATAACAATCTTTTTGAATTTTCCGCATAAATTCTAAAAAATCAGTCGTGAAATATTGAAATTTCGTGTTAAGCACTTTTATAACATCTAGTTTTACACATTGCATTATGATTGCGGTCGGCTGTGCCGTAAGTGCACTTTACATGAAACATTTTTTGAACTTTCCGCATAAATCCAAAACGATTGAACGTAGAGTGTTAGAATTCAGTATTTAGGTAGGAAGATAATACCGTCTAGATGCTCATATCCTATTTTCATTGAGATCAGTTGAGCCGCAAGTGCACTTTACTTGACAGACATTTGGAATTTTTCGCATAAATTCGGAACGATCGGCTGTAGAGTATTGTATGTGAATATTTCAGCATCTGAATGATTGCCTACTATTCTTATAACAATAGAATGAACCGGACGTGCACTTCAGTTATAATTTTTCTTTTAATTTTGCGCATAAATTCAGATCTGTTGGCCGTAGAATCTTGAAAATCAGTATTTAAGAATATTGTAGCATAAGAATGATGACCTACTGTTCTCATAGTAATTGACTGGGCCGAAAGCGCACTTTACTTGACATTTTAGAATTCTTTGGATAAATCTAAAACGATTGGCCGTGAAATGATGAAATTTTTTGTTTGATTATCGTAGAAATATATCCAATGATGTACAAATAAGCCACGTGGTGTCCACGTCAGATTTTTTCTAATATGCTACTTCATATTTTTAGTTGCTTCCTTTCTTTATCAATTGCAAAGTATGTTTGAAAAGAATATATAAAATATTATCGTCATATTTGTGGCGGTCGAAATGCATTACCTTCGGAATATTTACACTCAGGAGAAATAGATTATGTCCAAAAGTATCAGACTCTATATCATTAATCCGTAGAATGATCATTTATCGCTATAAATAATGAAACGTTCAGCAAAGTTATTGACATCACAACACATACTTTGTCTGATGTTTCAAGATAATTTATATATTTAATAAATACTTACATTATTTTGCCTAGATATAACTTATAGATAATCAATATTGCACAGAAAAATTTGAGAGCCTAATACAAATAAATAATAATTAAATATAATTATTTACTGAACTGTTATGAAAAGCTGGAACTACGAGATTTAAATATTTTGAAAAATAGACTAGGAAATGTCACCCATGTCCTTCAAAAAATATGAAGTCAATATTTCGTACCAGTTTAGAAATAATTTTGTAGTAGAAGTAAGATACTTTTTGAACAGTCTTTCACTTGTAGATTTAGTATAACGGATATTAATTTCGAAATAAATATGGATAACCGTAATTTAAATATACCCAAATTCTTAACATTATTTCTAGACAAAGATAAATTACAGGGTCGATCGAAATACCGAAAATACATTTTTGCTGGCTAGATTTGACATAAATATGCGTTTTTGAATATATTAATTTTTGGTTTATAATTACGAAAGGTTTTTGAGGCATAAAATTTTTAATTTTGTATTAATTTGGTTGTTGATCGGCCTGATAATGATTAGGTTCATATTTTTTAAATGATTTCCGCATCTGTGATGACTTATGACTTTTTCCCTCGTTAATTTATCTCTACAAACTGAAAATGAGATGAAACATAGAAATATACACATTTTCATACATTTTCTTCTTGAATATCAATCATGCAACATTCTTATTACTACAATATATTATTTTTTGTATCGAAGAATTGATACTGGAATCGCAGCCATTGATGAATATTATTATGATTTTTTCAACTGGGGTTTCATTCATTTATACTAAAAAAATAAAAAAATGTTAACAATAAATCACATGAATATTCTCCATAAAAATTTATCAACAATTATTTGTTATTTTTTGATTTTCTGTTTAGTTTTTTTGGTTCACGTTTGAGAAAAACGCTTCTATAGGCAAAATAGGATCTTCCGTCGCTATGGTGAAATAACTAGGTACCCTTCTTGAAGTTGGTGGCATTGATTTAAAGATTCCTAGTGTGTTGTATTCTTTATGTGCAGATGAAGTTAAATCTTGAATCCTTTGCAGCTGTAGAAAAGATTCCTCCTCCTCTGACGTGGTACTATCAATTGTTGTTGCTTTTTCTGTAGTGGTTGGCAATTCTAATTTAGTTTTATAATCTTCAGAAGTTACTTCAAGAATGCTTTCCGCACTTTCAAGCGGAATTGTTGGATCTATTCTTTCTGTGTTTATTTCTTCTGTGCTTGTTGATGCTACTTCTGTTGTTGTACTTGAGGTTGTTGTACCATTCCGTTTTTTGTTGAATATTTTGTTACGCAAAGTTAATTGTTGTGGGCGTTTCAAGCTATTGAATATATTTTGTTTTATTACTACTCTTTGAGTAGTACTTGACGTTGGAGTTGATTCTGTTGAAAATCTATAACGATTGAAGTGCTTCAACCTGGTACTAATCGTCCGCGTACTTTTTTCGGTGCTACTACCATCAGAACTTTCGGTACTGTAACCATATTTTCTTCTTTCTTTTGGTACGAATTTCTTGCTGACAGATTCTGTACTTTCACTTGTTTCGTCAGTAGGTTGAGTAGAAGTTGTTGTTGTTGTTTTATACCGGTTCGAGAATCTGATTTTGGGCGTATTTTCAGCTGATTTTACTGATTCTGTTGTAGAAGTATATTGATTCAAACGTTGACGGTACTCTTTCACGCTAAATCGAGGTCTTTGAACATCATATTTGATTGGGCGTCTCAATCTGGTTGTTCTAGTCACTTCAGTTGTTGTACTAGTAGATGGTGTTGTGCTGACCGTTGTACTAGGTGTTGAAGTAGTTGTTATGGTACTTGTTGTAAATTCTGGTTCAAAATCACGTACTTCTTGAACAGTTGCTATCTCTTCAGATGGTTCGTACTGATCACTGTTTGGAACTGTTGTGTAGTCCAATTCGTTTTCAGGAATGTTTAAGTTAGTGCTTTGGATTAAAGTTGGCTCTGTTGTAGATGTGGTTCGAAGCCGCTTTCGTTTTATTATTTCTGGATTGCGAGTTGGTTCGGTGTATCTGTGGTTCTTGAAGTTTTCTTCTTGTACCTATAAAATGATAATCATGACAATTATTTAAATTATTCCAAAAGAAACTCAATTTTTTTTCATACCTGTTCCGCGTTTTCTTCTATTTCTGTTCCTCGTTCTGTCGCTGCAATTTTTTCTGTTATATCTTCTAAAATGTAGGTCTGGTACGGCCTAATTCTCCGTCTTCTCACATCTGAATTTCGTAATGGTTCAGTAGTTCTATAATCTTGAACATTTTCTTCTTGAATTGATTCTGCATTATCAGGTTGCACATTTTCGTTTGCTGTTGATCCTAGCTGAGTTACTTCATATTTTTCTGATTCATCATCTAGGTTGTATGTTTGATAAGGTCGATTATATCGATGATTTTTGTTAACATATTGTTCTTCTGTCACAGTTTGAACTTCTGGTCTCGTGGGCCTAGATCGATAAGATGGTCTCAAAGTGCTGAAATTATAAAATAATCATACTATAGTTGGAACGAAAGGCTTTTGAAGGAGCTTGTTAGTAGAAAAATCCTGGATTATTGGAAGATTCAATAAAGAACTACAAATACAATTTGATACGTTCGAATCTCGATGAAATTATTGCCTTATTCCAAATTTCAACTCGATTGTTATTTCTATCGTGGACAAGAACAAAACACACTGACTAACAGACCAGTTTTAAGGGCCGAGGAAAAAGAAGTAATTGAGATAATTAAATAGACGTGCGAAAGAAGAGATTATGGAATTATTTGAAGAACAGTTACAAATAAAAGCGGGTATCAAAAACGTAGTAATGCTGAAGATGACAAGCTGGGAAGAGAAACAGAAATTGATGGCAGCAAAAAAAAAATTAAGTGAAATAAGATACACAAGGATTTACATATATAATGATCTCACATAGGAAGAAAGAAGAATACAGAGTGAAATAAGAAACATAGTAAGGAAGAAAAAGAGAAAGAGAAAAAGTTAAAGTCGGGTATAAAAAAATAATCATAGACAATCAAGTTTATGTATGGGACAGAATGGAAAATGGGGTAATATTAGAGAGGAACACAAACGAACAAAATACTGCAAAAAACTACTAGACAACGGAGAAAATCGGACAGATGATAAGGGAAATGACAAGAGCGTGAAAAAGATAATGAAAATTGGGACATGTAATATGAAAAATTTAAATGGAAAAGAAAGGAAAAAGGGATAACTAGAATTGGAAATAGCCACATACTGATATTCAGTGGGATCGACAGCACAAACAAAGCAAAAGCCGATGTTGACTGCATAATAAATAAGAGTTTAGAAAAAGCTATATCAGAATGGGAATGTATAAATGAAAGGATACTAACAATTAAATTAGAAGATAACAAAAAATAACAAATATAATGGTCATATACCAGGTGGACGAGAACAAAAGAAGGAGATTAAAGATGAGTTCTGGGAAAACTTACAGTTAGAATATGAAGAACTGAAAGAACCGACATATTTAATAGAGAATTTCAAAGCAAGAGTGCAAAATGAAAATAAGGGAATAGAGGAAGTGATTGGGGTACAAGGAGAACCAAAGAAGTATTATAACGGAAATAGACTTATTGATTTTTGTATAATAAACGAACTAAAAATACTAAATACATACTACTTGCACAAAGATATACACAAATAAACCAGAGAAGTAAGATCTAGAGATAAAAAGTTCTTAGTATATTATATTTAATTAACAAGAGATACAGTAAAGACGTTAGCGATATAAGAGTTAAAAGAGGGAGTGCAATTGGAAGCGACCATTTTCTAGCAGTGGCAAAAATAAAAATAAAAGATAGAAGTGCAGAACAAAGACAAATATTTTAAAAGGAGGCTGAAATAATAAAATTCAGAGTAGACAAACTGAAAGATGAATAGATAAAGGAGAAATACCGCAATAAAATACCGATACGGATAAAATAGAAGATATGTGAAGTATTTTGAAGTATAAAATTACGGAGGAGGCAAAACATACATGCGGAACAATCAGAAACAGAAGCAAACTCATTGGTGGAACGAACAAGTTGAAAAAGAAGTAAAAACGAAGAAACGAAAATGAAAAAATACTTAGAAACAAAGGAATAAGACCATGAAGACTACAAAATCAAAAAATTAAAAACGGAAGCATGGAAAAAAATCGAGGAAAAGCTAAGGACGAACTTCAAAGAAGTCAAAGAAGACCAGAAATTATCTTACAGAGTAACAAAGAGAGACAAGAAAGAAAAACATATGATGTTAAATCAATTAAAAAGTAAACAAGGACAAATATTAAAAGAGAACGGGGTGATACTAGAAAGACTGGACGAGAATCAACTTACAAGCGAAATAGAAGAAAACGAAAAGCACCAAACAAGAAGAACAGAGATAAATAGAAAAACAAAGGAAATCAAAAGCAAGAAATGAAAACAGTTTTAAAAAACTAAGGAATGGAAAAGCACCTGGACATGACTACATAAGAGGAGAACAGCTAAAATATGTGGGGGAAGAAAGTGAAGAAATGCTACAAACGATGCTGAATAGAATATGGAAAAAGGAACAATACCAAAAGACTGGGAAAAAGCTATATACAAAAAAGAAGACAATAGAGACTGCATAAACTATACAGGAATATCACTATTATGCTCAGCAGCAAAAGTATACCAAGCTATCTTAGAGAGCAAACTTAGACAATGTACAGAAGAAACACTGGATGAAACCCAAAGCGGATTCAGGAAAGGACACTCCACACAAGATCATATATTCTCATCAAGAAAACTCACAGAAATAACCCTAAAACAAAACAAAAAACTATACATTGCATTCATTGATTTAAAAAAGGCGTTCGACAGAGTGCCAAGAAGAATTATATGGAAGATACTGAGAGGACGAGGTAGACGAAGAATTGATACGAGCAATAAAAAGTATATATAATAGAACATCGGATGGTGAATTTACAACATCACAAGGACTGAGACAAGAAGAGGCTTTGCTATTCATCTTGTTCCTGGATAAAATAATGAAAAACATAAAGAACAAAACAAAAAAGGTGGAAGCTGGTTACTATAAGTTAGAGCAAATAAAAATAGCAGAATGGGCATTTGCAGATGACTTTGCAATTCTAGTAATAAACAAAGAAGAGCTGCAGAACAATCTGGATGAATGAGATACAGAACTAAGAAGACATAATATGACGATAAATACAGATAAAATCAAAGTCAAGGTCATAGCGAAAGAAGAAGTGGAAACAAATATAACGCTAAATGGAAGAGACATAGAGTAAGTACATACGTTTACTTACCTAGGAGCAACACTAAACGATAGAGGAAGCTTAGAGTATGAAATCTACAAAAGAATCCAAGCAGCTAACAGAAGTTAGCTTTGAATAAAATTATAAACAATGAACAAGTGACAAGAAAGATGAGAACAACCTGATAAAAAACAATTTATAGGCCAACATTAATATAAGGTAGCGAAACGTGAATAATGAACCAAAAACTAAAAAGAAAAATACAAGCAGTCGAGATGAGGTTCTTGAGAAGAATAGAGGGAGTAAAAAGAATAGATGAGATAAGGAATGACCACATAAGAAATAATATACAAATAGAAAGTATACAGAAGACAATAGAGAAAAAGCAGTTATCATGGTATGGCCACTTGAAAAGAATGTCCGATAATAGACAAACAAAAATAATATGGAATACCAGAACAGCGAAAGGAAGAAAAAGGGGAAGACCAGCAAAAACATGGAAAAGCAACATAGAAGAAACATAGTGAACGCAATAAACTAAACTAAAAGTCCAGTCTCGACGCCCGAAAGTGTGTAAAGAGATTTAAACAGCTGATAATAATGATAAATGGACGTACCTTTGAGTGCTAGTGGTAGATGCTTCCGAAGTGGTCCGATATTTAGTAGGTCTCCTCCTTCGATGCGGCTTAACAGTTGGTTTTTCAGTTTCAATGGTTTCTATTTCCGGTACTTCCGTATATACATTAGCTTCAGTTGTAGTTGTTGGTCTACTTGGACGTCTTCTTCTGTTTCCAGGTCTTCTCTGAGGTTGGTACCCTCGGTTTGGTGCAACTTTTTCGGAATTGGAATTATCTTCTACAGGTGTTTTTTTCGTTGGGTATCCTCTAGTTGGAAACAAGGTGGGGGTATCTTCTGTGGGTCTTCTTGTAGGATAGTCTCTTGTGGGATATGTTTGTCTAGTATATTGTACAATATCATCGTATTGATCAATAGGCTTTTTAGTTGTTACTGCTTCTGTAGTGACTTCTTCATTACTTCTTACATCAGAGTCATCTATTGGTGACCTATTGTCACTAAATATAGGGAAATGGGTTGCAACTTCTTTTATATTATAACTTGTAGTGGATGGTACTTTGATTTTCTTTCTGAGTTGACTGATTTCAGAATATATAGTGGATACTTCAGCTTGTGTTGGGGAAGTTGGAAAGGCATTGTCTGGATTATAAGGAGTTGGTAGGAACTGTGCAGTATCATCATCTTGAGGTTGACTGAACTGAAATTGGTATCTGTTATCTTGGTGGTATTTTTGCAGTAAAGCTGGTTTAAAACTTGGTTCCAACCATTCTTTTTCTTCAGTTACTTCATAGTTATGTGTGACTGGCTTTGTATAGGGCTCTCGTGATTTTGTGTACTTTGTAACTTCCGAATATGGTTCTGTAGAAGTTTTGTGAGTACTAGGTGACAAGGATGTGTGATATTCCTTGAATTTTTCCTTAGTTATTTCCAAATCAAAATTCTGTTCAATATTTTGTGGTTGATATTGGTTATATGGATTCAACAAGATCACGTTTTCGGGTAAATTACCATTTTCTTGTTTTGAAGATTGCTCCGCATTTTTTCCACTATCTTTCACCAATATGGTCTCTTTTTCTCCTTGAGGTTTATAGATAGGAGGAGGGGGCACTAAATTCCTGCTAAAATCATCATTTTGGTTGAAATAAATATAATTTTGATTTGTATGGATATCATTTTGGTTGGGAATATGTTTTTGGAAATGTTGGTATTGTTGTTGCTGTGGTAAAATGATGTCATTATTTATGTTGCTGAATGCGAAATGATTGCTGAAATCAACATGACTCGGACCGCCTGAATTGAAATGTTTGTTGTTCCCATGTTGAGAGTTTTGAATGCTGAGAGGACCTTGGTTGAAGTACGCGTATGAGCCTATAAACATAATATTTATGACCATTACATTTTTAAAATCAACACCCATTTATTGCTCGAGAATATTCGTATATCTTTTTATGTGAGTCTATTATGAATTACCAATGGCTGAAGAAGGTGCTGGAGCCATGATCTCATCTCTAGGCAACGGAAGTGCTGGTGGTCTGGTAGAAGTTGGTGGTTTTGGTCTTTTGCTCAAGTGTGCGTGCAATTTGGCCATAACAGGGTGTCTAAGAGCTGGTTTACCGTTTCCTGCATTATGAGGGACCTTGAGGTTCAAGTGTTGTCCTGTAGAACCTATTTCAAAACAACACTGTCATTAGTTCACAACATATCTTTAATTTTTCAGGTACCAATAGAATTTTTTTAATTAGAAAAAAATACACCTAAAATTCAAAGACACGGGGACTAGGAATACATCATATTACAAAGATGGCTACTGGAAATATTGGACATGGAAATTATTGGGTCAAATCTTTTGATTGGCGATATCTCTTCTACATTTTGGAAGCATCCCTTTAATATATATTTTTTTCTTCTTCAGTGTTTTAGTTTGTATATTTTCTGCTCCTAAAACACTATCTCTATTAAGCACAGTGTGAAGTTTGTTTGATACATCCAGAAAGAGCTTAGATTGCTCCTAGCCTGATGTCTAATTCTTTGTGGAATTATTTCCTTCTAGAGTTTTCTACCAAATTTGATGATTTTTTTCCTTTAAGGTACATGTAAAGGTTCTGTTGTTTTTAAATAAAAATCAATAGTATCAACTCAATAATTCCCCAGGAAAAAAATCCCAATTGATCCAAATTTCAGTTTTTGAGCATCACGTGGTTTGATAATTTCGAAATGGAAAATCTCAATATTCTCATTATTTGATTTTTTTTCCGATTTTTTGATGCATACAACATGAGTATTACTTTCGCAATCATACTTTAATAGTTATTTATGCAACAAGTGAATTAAACCAGTGTTTATTTGCGAGAAGAAAGTTCAAAATCACGAGCGCGTATAGCGCGAGTGGTTTAATTCTTCGAGCAAATAAACAGGTTTAATTCACGTGTTTGTATACATAATTTTATTTAATTTTGCGCAAATTTCTGGAATATGAAACTTAGGAACAAAATTTAAAAAAATCAAATTGCAGTTGCAAGGGAGCTTCGTTGATATCGCGACGAGTGTTTGTTTTTCAAACATTCGGGAGTGTGACTGTCAGCAAACTGTCAGTTTTATGAATTTTGAATTGAAGCTTTATAATTGTGAAAAAGATTGTCTGAAATGATAGAAGAAAATGATTAAAACAATGTACTCGTCCCCGATATCATTTTGAACTAAGCAGCCGCAGCAGTTGGAAAAATTATTCCTCAGAAATCAAAATCTTCTTAGGAAAAGGATACCAAAAGTGATTTAAATTTTTTTTTGTAACACGTACACCGAAAGTACCCTATTACTGATCTGACGTCTGCTTCGAAAGTTCCCAATTCCAAACCATGGTAACAATTTTCATTAATTCTCTGTTGATTGGGAATTATTGGATATTTTTCCCCGCTGGGTGAAAATGGAATTGTAGATCATGGATCAGGATGCCGTTGGATTTTTTTATTTTATTGATATATGTCAAATTGATATTTGGAAGAAATTTGTATTATAGAATATGTTCGTTATATTATGTGCATTTATTGTGAACGGGATAGCACAGAGAATGTGAAAAATATCAATCAATAAAATAAATCATGTAATTTATGTTTCATTGTATTAGTTTACAGTGATGTGACTGCATTTGCAAAAATCTGTTTGTCAAATCGATAAGATAGTTTCAATACATCCAAATTTATTTAAAAAATTTAGTATTGGGGGTACTTCGGTGCACTTGTTACAAAAAGTATCGTATGCAACACGGACACTGAACGACTGTCATTATTATCACGGACAAATTTGGCTGCACAGAGCTACGCCTTGGGCTTCGCCCTCGCCTTCGTCTCGTACTTCACCCTCGCCTCTGCCTCGGGCTTTGCCCTCGTCTTCACCGAACGCAGCCAAATTTATCCTGGACAAAAATGACAGTCGTTCGGTCCTTGTAGCATGATATACTATTAAATCACTAATAATTTATTTTAAATCACTAGTGAATAAAGATTTACTTATGACTGTTGCTATGGATTTAATAATGTAGCTTTAAAACGTCAAATTTGAATAAAAAAAATAAAGTATGTGAAAAAAATCGATAAAAGACAAAATTTTTAACAATCGAAATGGTTAATTGTCCCCTGCTTAATATTTCATTATTTCAATAATAATAATTGAAACAAATAAAATATATATACATGTGTCTTATTCCGCGTGTTCACATTTGTTAATTTTGATATGTGAAGAGATACGATGTTGGTTAGATTAGAAAATATGTGCCATATTATGGTTTCATATTTTGAGAACTTCTGTATCTACAACCTTCAGGTTTGGGTGCCGATCTATTCTAGTTATTCTTACGTCTTTTTTCAAAAATTAATTGGTGAAGAATATTGCAACTGAGTTCCAACCGATATGTGCTCATGTGAAGAAATAAATTAACAGCTAAATAGTAAAATGGACGACTCCTTATCGTAACCCAAGAATGACAAAAATATTTATTATATTCTTACCATGATGATTGATATGAATATGATTAGTAGGAACTGGCTTAGTTGGTTTTGTGTTGATCTTAATATTGTTTTTTTCTGGTTTATTATTATTAGCAGTTATAGAAATGGTTTGTTTTTGACTCGGGCTTTGATTTTGGTCGTGGTTGATGTAGGGCTTCACTGGTGACGTGCCTATAATCGGTCTCCAGCCATTCGAAGCAACAGGATATGAGCTCTGGAATTATTACAATAATTTATATAACATGAATAAATAAAATCATGAGCTGAAATTTACTGAAGATATAGAAAAGCTGGAAAGAAACTAAATATTGGTCTAGGAGCATTTTCAGGAATCCAATTTCTTGTTACAGTTCTGTGTAAGTCTTCAAGTCTTTTAAATTCATAAATCTGTAAATTATGAAAAAATTCGCATTGAACTTGTCATCCTTATGAAGAAGTTGACATTAATCAATTAAAATTGATGCGTTTTTATCAGTTTCTTTATGGATTTATAGATCTGTAAACCTTATGGATTTGCACAGAATTGCAACATTTAGTATTCATCAATAAATGCTTTGCTTTTTTTGATATTTTTTATATTTAAGATATAACTATTTTTGCTTATGAATAAAATGCATTATTATTTTTTATGGATGTTATTCATTATAGTCCGTGAGGCAGGGCATCATTGAAACTTTGTGAGTGGCTTCATTGTGATGAGTTCGACATTTGGCAAAATTCTTGATTTGAGGGCGTTTTTCAGCGACGGCTAATTAAATACGTCAATTTCATGAAGCCTTGAAAAAGTATTACCGTCATATTGATCTTTAAAAAAAATAATTCAACACGTCATCAGAATCTCAGACTAGCGGTAATAAGTTTTCATACCAACGTACTTGTGACAAAGTGCGGCTTCTTGGACTCACCGCTAACCCCAATATTCATGTCGGACATTTTTCATTTTATAATATTCAAGAAATCTTTCGATTAGTGTGAAGATCAATATGATAAGACGGTAATATTTAGCCCTCGCTGAAAAACGCCCCCAAATCAAGAATTTTGCCAAATGTAAAAGCATCACAATGAAGCCACTCACAAAAATTCAAGTGAGCGGTAATCAACGAAAAAATTATGCCCTGTCTTACGGACTATTAGCTAAATGTAGGTTCATCAGACTTTCTGCTCGAGTTTCGTAATTTTGCTTGATCTAATTCTAATGAAACAGAACTCGTATTACAACTAATATGAATATATAAATCAAATTCACTTACCAATGATTCAGCAGCTGATACTGATTCTATTGCATATATTGAATAAATAGCAATAACTGTGAACAAAATTGAAAACACGGATTAAATTATTAACATGAGTAAATTATATCTAAGATAATATTTAAAAAGAAGTAAAATTACATTAGAAATTAGAAACATAAATCTAACTTTATTCACTCTATATAACGATAACTCCCTATAACGATTAAAATACGCTCGGTTTCTTGAATATCGTTATAAGAGTTTACACTATGATTACTAGTGATCGTTTAACATTAACTAAACCATCAAGGAAAAAAAAGGTTTTCAGTCACGTAGGCATTATATTCAAAATATATCTTTTTGGAGTGATCTGACAAGCAGTTCCGACTAAATGGGTCTATTCAGAACAAGATGTAAAAATTTTTTTTCCTTGAATTTACTAATGATGTACCATAAGGATGATAAAACACCTACGTCGTCTCGTTACTTATCCTAATTAAAAAAATAACCTTCCGGTAATAATCTTTAACCGATCTGAGGCTGAGTCTATGCAGCATAGAATTTTTCATTTGATGCAAAATTTGAAGCTCGACTATTGTTCTAAAAATTTTCGTAAAATGATTAATTGTTGCAAAAATTAAGAAATACTAGGAATTGCGAGAAACGTTAACGATAATATTTTATTTATGAATATGGAATATTAAAACAGAATAATTTCACATGAAATCAGTTATCTCTATGTTTTTTATTTTAATTGGTTGCTAGTATAATTATTTATGAATAGTAACTAAAACCAGTGATTCCCAACCGTTTTACATTACAGCATAAGTTGAAAATTGAAATTATACGGCACACTTTCTCAAGTTAATTAATATTAAAAATTCATCGTATTGTAGCTTAGCTTAATGAATTAATTTTACCTGCAATCAGTAGCCACCGCGGCGGCATTTTAATATTCCTGAAAACAAAAAAAATTATTTTAAAGCTTTTAGAGAATATTCAATGTTCAGACGAGCAAAATTGAAAAAAACGATGATTTACTAAATTGCTAGTAGATCAGATTAGATTTCAAAGTTTGAAAAGTTTACTCTGGAATGGATTGACTAATTTTAATTTATCTACGATCGTGTAAAAAGTTAGTTTTTAACATCATTTCTAATAAAATTTTATTGCATGATTTTAATTGGAACTCATCTACAGCACTAAAGTTACTAATTCATGCTTTTAAGAACATTTTTTCAAAATTGAAACAAAATGTTGACATTATGGTAACCAAGATATCAACAGAAAATCAATCTTTTCGGTACTTGTACTGAAAAATAGTTACTTTTCGGTACTAATACAAAACAAGGACCCAATTAAAGGATTATAATTTTTTTTTTCATCTCTCCTTGCATGCACCAATCTTGGGAATTTTCATATTCATATTTGTTCAACTTCTCTCGCGATGTTGAAGGCAGTAAATTTAAAGTTGCTGCGTTAGAAGCCTGTGCAATTTCAAGTGGAGGACCCGGTTCTTCAAAAGTACTCTCATCACTGTTTTTGTCCATAATTTAATCAATAAATTTCTTGGTTTACATAAATCATCTGTCAAAAATATTATTTTTGTAATACGCACACCGAAAGTAGTCTATTATTGAGCTGACTTCTGCTTCGAAAGTTCTCAATTCCAAACCATGGTAACAATTTTCATTAATTCTCTGTTGACTGGGAATTAATGGATATTTTTGTCCGCTGGGTGAAAATGAAATTGTAGATCATGGATCATGGATGCCGTTGGATTTTTTTATTTCAATAATATATGTCAAATTGATATTTGAAAGAAATTTGTATTATAGAATGTGTTTGTTATAGTATGTGCATTTATTGTGAACGGGATAGCACAGAAAATGTGAAAAATATCAATCAATAAAATAAATCATGTAAGTTATGTTTCATTGTATTAGTTCACTGTAATGTGATTGCATTTGCAAAAATCTGTTTGTCAAATCGATAAATTAGTTTCGGTACATTCAAATTTATTTGAAAAGCTTAGTAATGGGAGTACTTCGGTGCACTTGTTACAAAAAGTATCGTATGCAACACGGACACTGAACGACTGTCATTATTGTCACGGACATCACCTTCGCCTCGTACTTCGCCCTCGCCTCTGCCTCGGGCTTTGCCCTCGTCTTCACCGAGTGCAGCCAAATTTATCCTAGACAAAAATGACAGTCGTTCGATCCTTGTAGCATGATATACTATTTTTTCGTTGTCAATAAACCTTTTGAATTAACGTCTCCTTAGAAACGATAAATTGATTTTATTTGTCATTCAAAAACTGCATAATATGTTAATTTTCTTAAGTAACACAATTTAAAAAAAAAATATTGTATGCATCTTGTACAGAAAGTGTGTTTTCAGCACTCACATGATTGCAGACCTCGGCGTTGCCTCGGGCTGCAATTATCCATGCTTGTACTGAAAATATAAGCCTTCGGTACATGGTATATAAATAACTATTATCTCATATTCAACTACAACACTTCAATTTACAATATCGTTATTTTAGCTTTTAATTAATTTGCCAGAGTAGGAGTGCCTGCGTGTTTTTTAAGTAATATAAGATTTTTTTGGGTGATTTATACCAAATTTTTATGGCATCAACAAAAATATGTTTTTTGAAGGAATTTGGCCAGTTTTTCTAATTACTTTGAAAACATACATCCCCTTTCTGTATATCCTAATAATGTCAAAATATTCGTCATCTAGTTGCATAATGGGCAGTATTATGTATTTGAAGTTATATACTCAATACATTTACATTCAAACAGCTGTAAATCGAAAGATTGTAACAGTGGAACTTTTCATAGAACCAATAAATGTGCTACAATAAGTCAAAACGGATTTTTATTGCATAACACATTCTAGAAATTTGTAAATAATATAAATAGCATATGCAAAACAGTATGAAATAAAGAAATATTTCTCTCACATTGGGCAAGCTAGCAAGTGCAAGAACCATTATAAGTTTACATTATTCATGCAAACAATTGTTGTTATAATTACAATAAAGGATGCAGTTGTGTAAGATAAGGAAGATGTGCACTCGTAATTAACAGCTAAAAGTATACAGCCCTCCATCTTATTCGATGCTTACTTCATACAGATTTCCTCTCCTAGCTCTGAAAGTAATCACCATATAAGATGATCATCGCCATACTTTTACGTAATAATGTTGTCTTCCACTTATGGTGTTGAAATATAAAATCTAGAATAGCTGTGGAGTGTTTATTTTCATTTCCGGTCCAGGGAGTCTATGAAGCTAGGCGTATGTGTGTGAATTGTATGACAAGTGAAATTGCGGAAGTTTTAGCAAACAAATATTGTTTACGCGTCATGGATTTGTTATTTTTTCGTTGGGAAAGGTTATTTTTTATTCATATTTTTACAGAAGCAATGTTTAAGTGATTTCTAATGTTACGACTTGAAATTTTTAATGCTGTGTTATTATTTCTCGACACTCCTTATGAAAGAAAAAATATTAAGTTGTATTTTGCATTTTTTCTTGATTTAGAAAATATTCTTTGGATTAGGAATAAAAAAAGTGCTATCTCAATTTACTTTTGTAAGCTGTTTTTTTATAAGTGCTCGCTTTGTTCGCGTCTAAAAAATCGTATCTAAAGAGACTATATAGTAAGATTCATTAGTAGTCACCCTATAGTGTTGTTCAAGAGACAGAGTGTTGATATGAATTCTTAGAAAGTATTTTTCTATTGCAGAAGGTTATTTCTTGGCTACATATAGTTATTTTTTCACATAGACACATGTTAGATATATCTTTTAAATAAGATCTCTCTTTTACGTTTTTTACAAAAACAATATTACTTGGTAATTAAAGCGTTTCGCCATACACATTTTCTGTTCTCATGCATTAATGAATAGTTACACTTGCAATTCTGACGCGAAACGTTTTAAGATTTTATCAAAATAAGTAAAAGTTTTAGAAAAACTCTAAACGTCAACTTAAGTTTTTGCAACAAAATGGAATAAGTAACATTTTTTGCTCAGCATTTTGAAGCCCTTTGGGCTTTACCCTTAGGTTTCAAATTACTGCTCATAAAGAAACAAATATGTCTTTTCTAAAATATATAATCATCTGTTTCAAAAGATTTAGTTTTAAACATTTTCGTGATCAAAATGATTATCGCACTATTATCAACATTTTTACCATGCAAAAAGAGAGAAGTAACGCTTAATGAGCAACTTTACTATGAATTTAAAGAACAATTTAAAATTAAATAAGCGAATTATGAATAGGAATAAACCAATAATTATGAAAATAACTGTATATGTTCTTTAACAACTATGAACTAACACTTTTCCGCTAATTTATGAAAATTATTTTACATGTATTAGTTATGCCTATTTGTCAAAAAAATACAATTGCTCACGCATCTCAGCTCGGTCGTGCTCATAGCGATTATCGTAAAATCGTGCTTATAGCGGTCACATATTTTTCTGCTTCTCTGTTCAGAATTTTTTCCGGAATTTTATATTTGATCATTTT
The DNA here is from genome assembly GCA_963989225.1 of Dromius quadrimaculatus. Lineage (NCBI taxonomy): Eukaryota > Metazoa > Arthropoda > Insecta > Coleoptera > Carabidae > Dromius > Dromius quadrimaculatus. Next base: position 9,062,149 of record OZ022325.1, on the reverse strand, counting down.
TCGGTAGTGCTCGTAGCGGTCAATAATTGATCACTTATTTAAAGTACATAATAATGAAAAATTGCTCTCTCGGATTAATTGAAAATGAAATGGATGTATCAATCCGTTAAAAAAAAATGGATACACAATAGAAATACGGACTTGAGGTGTATTATATTTTCAATTTTATTTAAAATTTCATTTTGATGACCTTCCTAAATCCATCTCTCGTAGTTTATTTTCGTAACAGTCAGAAATTAGAAAATAAACAATTCCGCGTACGATATAATAATTAGAGCATAATGTTGGGTCAGTTAAAAATTCTAATTTAAAAATTAGTTATTATGAAAAATAAATGAGAGAACAGAGTTTTTATTATAATATTAAATTTCAAGCTTAGTTAACTTCAATTTAATGTACAGCAATATCAATTCTCCTTCTAATTTGATGGCTACTATTATAATTATTGTACGACTTCCGGGAATAAACTGTAATAAAATTAATGTTCGAACTCGACATTCAGCCTACCTCCGGTAAAAACATCATTGGAAAAAAAATTGAAGAATCATCTAGATGATGAAAGCGCATTTTTGACAGCTCATGAATGCTTGTTACTTCAGAGATTTCGCAAATTACCATCTCCCACAATTATTGAGCTTGAAATCAAGCAGTTTGGGCATACGTACGAAACAGCAGCTTCCATTTAGTACTAGTTTCAAGTTGACTTTTTGATAGATACATAATTTATGCATGTACAAACTCAAGAATACTTTTTAATCTTCATTGTTTAGTTATTGACTGATGGGATGTCATGTGCTGTACCTTAAAATAATAATTTGATCTTTATCAAAGCTATATAAAAAAATTTTCACTTTAGGACAAGTACACTGCAATTGTTTATTTGATGAGGGAAATGACACTATGCTGCGAGCTCATTTGGGAATGAGAAATTGTTATTGGAGTAGTATATGGAACATTTGAGGTCTTATCGTGAATTTGCTATGAACTTGTACGATAGCCTCATCTAAAAATAATATGTACCAAAGCTGACACAGGCTCTTCTATCCACTCTATCGACTTCCATTTATAACGGTCCCAAATAGGTAATTTAAAATTTCAACGAATTACTTTTTCAGATAGATAGATAAATAGTTTATTTGTCCCAAGATCAGAACATAGATTCTGTACGAGTAGCACAATCAATTATCACTAACTTAATTAATGACATAATCCCAGTTTACATAACCAAGCTTTGAATTATTAAAATCTAATACATATTAAGAGAGCTATATCAACTTCAATCTAGAATAAACATTTTTTAAAAATATATTCTACAATTGCTGCATTCAAACTTTTTAGCCTCATTAAAAATGGGTAAGTGTAATTCAATGGGTCACTTATTTGTATTGGTATCTCTTGGTGAGTCAAATATTGCAAACTGGCTTATGCTGGATCTTAGAATTATTAAGCTGACTACTCGATTTACAGACAAGAAAATACACCAATAGTAAACAAATTTTCATCTAATAATAATAATTCATTCCAATAAGCTACAAATTCGCGTCAAATAAGTCATTGAATGAATCCCGGACAGACTTGACAACTGTACATAATAGTAGTGACACGCACGGCTCAAGTTGTAACTACATTTTTATCCACTTGAATAAACTTTAGTTGCCATATTCCTAATGTCAGATATATCTATGGGCACTGTTTCGCCTGAAACAAGTAATTGAATAATTGAATCTTCCACAATCACTGAGCTTGAATTATAAGCAATTTGTGCAAACCTACGAAACAGCAGCTTTTATTTAGTACCAGTTTCAAGACTGTAAATAGTATAGTTGTTTAGAACTCAGCGTCACGCCAGCCAGCCAGCCAAAGTGAATATAATAGCGCTTTTTAGCGCATTTTTCCGAAAAAAACGCTATTATATTCACTTTGGCTGTCTGGCTGGCTGGCTGGCGTGACGCTGAGTTCTCAGCAACTATACTATTTACAGACTTGAAACTGGTACTAAATAAAAGCTGCTGTTTCGTAGGTTTGCACAAATTGCTTTAATTCAAGCTCAGTGATTGTGGAAGATTAAATTATTCAAATACTTGTTTCAAGTGAAACAATGCCCATAGATATATATGACATTAGGGATATGGTAACTAAAATTTATTGGAGTAGATGAAAATTTAGTTACAACTTTCGCCGCGGGTATCACTATTATTATGTACAGTTGTCAAATCTGTCCGGGATTCATTCAATGGCTTGTTTGACGCGAATTTGAAGCTTATTAGAATAAATTATTATTATTGGATGAAAATTTGTTTACTTTTGGTGTATTTTTTTTTAATATAGCTTTGATAAAGATCAAATTATCATTTCAAGTACAGCACTTGACCTCCCGTCAGTCAATAACTAAACAATGATGATTAAAAGGTATTTTTGAGTTTGTACATGCGTAAATTATGTACCTATCAAATAGTCAACTTGAAACTAGTACTAAATGGAAGCTGCTGTTTCGTAAGTTTGCCCAAACTGCTTGATTTCAAGCTCAGTAATTGTGAGAGATGGTAATTTGCGAAATCTCTGAAGTAACAAGCATTCATGAGCTGTCAAAAATGCACTTTCATCATCTAGATGATTCTTCCATTTTTTTACAAAAAATGCGCTAAAAATATTTCTAATAAATATCAATTTGAAAATCAGCACCACCTGCTGATATTAACCAATAATTTCAACTCATATTTTTTGACGATATTTATGTGTTACAATTTTACAAAATATGTATTTCTAAATTAAAACCGAATTGGTATGCATAAAAAAAGAGAAAGTAAAATAAGCAGAGCAGTGAAGAGACTTCACGTAGTTTTATGTCTTTTTCTTGTCAATAACATGTGGATAAACAGAATAAGATTCTATAATAATTTATTAAGATTACTATAATACGTTTCGCTTAACATCTGGAGACCGTATTTCCAATTCACTCTTGTCTTTTAGAATAAAATGTTACCTACTTTTCAAAACCCGCCAGACTTATAGTTTCGCTCAGAATTAGATATTAGATTCTAAATTAGCAACTTATGTAACAAGTATAAAAACTTTAGTTTTACATGAGGACTAGTATGTATTTTAGATAAATCTTGCAGGTCATGAAAATTATTGTCCAAATTTCGAAATGCTCAAGTTTCACATACATATTCCATGCGAGGTTTTATGACCCTCAACTTCCATACTTCGACAATTATTAATACTGATATAAAGCTGTCAATAAGCAATTGGATCACACAAGGCAACTTCATTAAAAAAAAAAATTAAATCAACTTCCTGGATCCTCCATCAAATTTCATCAAATATTTTCTGCCAATTAAATTTAAAAAAATTACTGCATTCAATAAGAATATGTGTAAAATAATGAAAATTAACAATTGAATTCTGTAACAAAAACTGCCAACTTTTACAGCAGATAAAGTGCGTGAGATTTTTTGTCATGGCCATAGTTGGAAATTGAGATATCTCACAAATTACTATTTTTTCAATACTGAAGTAATTTTCATACCTATGTCCCAACACATAATGATTCTAGATTACAGTGAAGGTCGTTATAATTCATTTTCACTTAATTATAGTAGATCTGTCTTTTTCAAACGAAATCTTTCCTCATTTTGTGTAATTTGCTACTGAATTAAGGTTATACGGTCAAAATTCACTAGCTATTAATATTTAATATACCACCACTCTAGAAAAAAACGAAAGAAAGTAGAAATATCAGTACAGAGAGAACGTCGAGAATATTCGATATAGCACATCCTTATTATATAAACGGATGGCAGTTTAAGTTTCGTAAAATAATTTTTTGTGTATTCATTTTGGTAGCACTATAACCAATACATTAGTAAAGTTAGTCTAAATGTCAACTTGTACTCTGTGTTCCCTTATTGTACGCCTAATAATTGTCAAAATATGATTGTTAAGGACCATGAAATAATATTGAATACAATGTGAATTTAAGCATTATGATATTCGGACCACAATTTTTGTAACCTATTTAGAAATACTTGCAGAAATTTCTATTCAATTATAGTATTTATGTTATTCAAAACATGTATGATATAAACCACCATGGGATTTTGGAATAAACGCAATGATAATTACAAAAGAAAATGTTATGTCCTGTCGGTTTGAAAAGTTCTTGCTCTGTTTGTATCCATTACGATATAATCTCTGACAGCTTTATATTTTAGATGTAAGCATGAATATGACTTCCTTTACGTTCTCAAACGGCAGCGAACGTGAAAAAGATTTACGTCCGCGTTTCAAGATCCTACAATTCTACATCGACCGATGACAGCTGTGAATATGTTTACAGCAATTTAAAAAAATATTATGTTTAGAATGTCTTTTGCCTGGTACCTAATAAATATTAGAAATCTATTCGAAATAATATTAATGACGGTGAAATATCATATAGTACATGTGACGCTTTAAAAATTTTACGCACAACTGATACAAAATTGTTTGTTTACAACTTAGTTACCATGGTGGTAACTTCTACTTTACGCCCGTCGGGCGGTAAAAAAATTTACCGCCCGTTGGGCTGTAAACTAAAGAATTGGCCACCAGTATTATTATTAAAATAAGAAAACTACCAACAGAATTTTGTTGACATATAAACAAAATCAATTGTTTAACACATGACATGTTTTTTGTTTTTTGAAGTAATAAATATTTTTGCGTGTTCTCAAAAACTAATTACTTACGAGAAATTCACAAGTAAATTTTATCACAGTTGTGCGTAAAACGTTGTACGTGCCTCGGCCTGAAAGACAATTTACACCCTTGAACGAATTAAGGCCCTCGCTACGCTTCGGGCCTCAAACTTTGTCCGCGGGTGTAAACTTAATCTTGCAGCCCTCTATACGTAAATAACTATTATATTATCAATCATTATTACTAGGTTACCATTATTATCACTAATAAATTGAGCCGAGAGAGTTCATGTCATTTTTGTCTGATCAATCGTCAAACATAATGAACAAGAAAATCATTCTAAATAACAGTAATTTATACAACAAGAGTGTAAAGTTGAGCATTATCACATGAGGTGAAATATTTGGTGACGAGGTTTGCCGTTTTTTAGTTGATCGAATGTCATAATGTTTATTTACACTCGTATGCATACAATTTTTTTCTATGGCCCTCAACTTCCATATTTCAACAATTATTGGGTAGAGTATGATTATTTATTTAGATTTAAAAAATTCAACTGCCTTACGCAAATTGTGGTAAAACTGGGTCGTAAAAAATTATAATTATTTTATGTATAGAAAAAATCGCATTGAGTCTTCGGCTCATGTTACAATTAATCGGGGCGCCGGCCGCACGTTATGTTTCCTGATCGAACTTACGGTCAAATTGTATATGAATCGATCGGGAATATAATGGTCAATAGAGTGCCAGACTTTATAAATCTAGGACCTTTCCTAAGTGTCTAAAAAAGGCTAATTCCGGTCAATTTTTTCAGGGTCAACTTCTCTGATAGAACTTACTGTTGAAACTAGTATCAATCGATAGCGAACGTCAAGTACTTTAGAAAAAACAGGGTGCCACCCTCTGTCCTGTCCACTCTTAAATATAACCCATTTTCGTATTCAACTTTCTTGATCGAGCTTACGATTGTTGTATTTCTACTGTCCCGGACAGGACAGAGAGTAGTACCCAGGTTTTGTCTTAAAGTACTTAACCTCCGCTATCGATTGATACTAGTTTCAAGTAATCCCGAAAAAATTAGACGAAAGTGGTTGTTTTCGACACTTAGGACAGGATCTTGAATTTATAAAGTTTGGCATCCTATTGACCACTATATTACCGATCGATTCATGTACAATTTGGCCGTAAGTTCAGTCAGGAAAGATAAGGTGCGGTCGGCTCTTAAACTAAATCATATGAAGCGATAAATATTTTGCGAATTTCAATAATTATTGCATTACGAGAAAATTTTTTTTTTTTGAAAAGTCAAAATAATTTAGTTTTGATAAGCATTGATTGTGTTCATATTCACAAAGTATGTCCTGTATTGCTATTGGGGACGTGCGACAAACTTAACTACTTGGAAATCGTTAGTTTTGCATTGATAAAAAAAACATAAACATCAACTTTTTGAAATAATCATAGAAAAAAGTAATAATTAATTATAGTCATCTTGCTCAATGAACTCAAAATTCAATCGTGCTGACTCTATCATAGGATCCATTTCTTTTAATTATGTACTCAGGCTAGATGCCTGCCCCGGAATGTTCTGAGAATTATATCAACGTATTGTAACGGATTTCCATTATTCAAGAATATTTTGGGATGATTCTAGCAGCCTCTCGAAAAGCTGTAGAAATGTTCCAACGCAAGTAAACAAAAGATATTCCTCCCTCTGTCTATATAAAGGACTGCGTCGTTGAGCGATCAACAATAAATCAAACGGTCGGAGTTAATAAAACGACGGAAAAGATTGATATGAATCTGATTGATAAAAATATTTTTAGAAATAAATATAAGTTGCATTTTTGTTATCAAGTGTGGAGTAATAAATACTTATAGTGCACTTTCTTTGAATGATAAACTTTAATTTCCATTTATGTTTAGGTAATAGGATTTTCGTTTTAATTTTAAACCCTAAAAACTACAGTATATTATTATTATTGAAGCTAAAGCGTAAAAAATTTGAACAAAAAATAGTTAGTTGCATATATATGATACTTGCTTTTCAGCTTCTAAGAAATGTAACGGCTAGACGTAACTGAGTTGGGTTTGTACACAGTTAAGATACAAAAGTACCTTGATAGGATCAGTATCAAAACCTCCGATAGAGTTTATCAAATTTAGAAATAAAGTATAATAACGTGTTATTTGTAGTACTGAGAGTAACTCAAAGCTCACTTTAATTATTTTTCCACGTTTTGTAAATTTTTGTTAAAATGCATAAACCACATAAACTTTTATTATATGTATATAGTAGGTACGATACGCATTGACAATATTGGAAATACGAAAAAAAAAACCTTGATAATATAGTAAATAATTTGGTATTACTGTGAATAGTCGAGTAAACATTGCAGCACAATTAAAATATTATCGATACTGACGAACCTAGTACAATTTTTCCTGGATGGTTCACTCCACAAGTGCATTACCGCAATTTAAATGTCATCTAGCATTTAAATTCCATACTCAAAGTACACAATAATAAAGAGGAATGCTTTTTGATTGATTGAATACTTTTATTTGGAGATAAAATATAGAGAAATTATTGGTGCAGAACAAAGCTACTTGGTGAAGGTACAGGATGAGATATTTTCCATTTCCTTATGTTAATACGTGAAAAGTATCATATTTTCTTACAAATCAACTTGTCACTTTTGGTTACAACTGCCATATGACAATGAAATATATAATTAAAAAGATTCCGTGGATGATTATGATTGATTCCGTTTTTAATCTCGTAGGAGAAATCATCTTTTTTCATGCATAATTGTCAAATTTATACATAAATCATCATTCCCAATTTTTTTTTGAAAGCTGAAAGTAAATGTAGTATATGTAAATAAAAAATAAATCTAATTGAGGTCGATTTTTTTATACTTAATTGTTTGAGCCATTTTCGTTCAAAAAACTTCGTTATGCACTTCGAGGCAACTTACAAAAAATTTTCAACCCGATAAAATTATTTTATCCAACACATGACAGTTATGACTGTCATTATCAATGTCATTTCAGACAAGTAAACTATCAAATAACACACTAGTGAGTTATATTCCATAACTCACTAGTGAGTTATGGAATATAACTCACGTTCATATTTAAAGTAGTATTCTATTTATTTATTACTATTACAAGCAGAGTTCACATTGATATTGAAATTAAAGGAAAACACTAACGGTTTATTCGAGTTTGAAGTCATTGTAAAATTCGTTGGTTCATTGGAACCAGACGCTCCCATATCGGTACAGCTGCTGATAGTGCTAGAAGATGCCGACAAATTAGAACCTTGTATTTTTTCTGCAATTTGTATTTTGTTATGCACTGATTCTTCTAAGTATCCTTCTGCTACCGTCGAGGATTTCCATCCTCCGTGACGCTTCAAAGTAGTAATGTTAGCCCCTGCATTGGCCAAAAGAGTCGCCGAAGACCTTCTCAGGCAGTGACCGGTGTAGAGCGCTGGTTTCTCCAATTTCAAAAACATTGCAATTCTTGAAGGTATCTTCGACAACGTATTTATTCCCACACACTGGCTGGTACACCTCCCATTTTTGTAAAAAACGAAAAAGCGGCTAGAACTAGTATTCTTTGGTCTCAAAGACATGTATTTTTTACACAAATTGATCGGGTTGACTGGAAATCCTTCTTCAAGTATGGTGAAACTTCTCGATTTCTTGGTTTTAGTGTCTGGCAAAACTACGTGAAAATATTTCCCTTTGTCTTGAATATTTTCTATTTTCAAATTGACCAATTCATCGCATCTACAAGCACCGCTAATCCCCATTATCAAAGCCACTTTCATCAACAAGTACTCGTCGTCGGGAGCTTCGTTCAAAAACTTCTCTATTTCAGGTCGTTCTAATGTCTTGGACTTCTTTGGTTTGTATCCCTGTGATTTGCTTTTCAAAAAACTAGTTAGTTTGCCATATTTTGAAATGTCTTTTTTTTTATAAAGATGAATAGTCGAGCGAAGCATCGAGTATTTGGTCCATAGCGACGATGGGGCTAATTTTTTTTGCAAATGTAAAAAATAAGCCAATAGAACATTTTCATCGATACCTTTTATCTTCCGTGAATTCATCCAGGACTCAAAAATTTTGAACTCCTTGTCGTAAGCATCTCGGGATTTTTCTGGCAAAATCTGCATCGCTGCTTCTTCCGCTTCCGTAAGGATATCATCAGGAACGTAATTTTCTTCGGTTTTCTCCATTTTCTATAGGTTTTTTTCTTCAAAAAAGCTTCCCTTTTCTGCAGGAAAAACTGACAAGTGTCAAAATTTATTTAAACATTTGCTAACAATGTATCATGCAACTAAACAACCAACTTTGACCAAAATGTAAAAAAGTCACTGTCAAGTCTTTCTGACATTCATAATGTACTAAGACGCAGATAGCTTGGATTTGGTCACGAAACTTATTAATTATTATCTCATAAAAAACGATTTCTTCCACTTTTTGGATGAAACATTGTATGCCACTCGTGCGTTATGTTTCCAAAGTCACTTGAGAATTTATACCACTCGGCCTGACGGCCTCGTGGTATAAATCTTTCTCGCGTGACTTATTTTCAACATAACACACTAGTACCATAAATAACTATACCCTTGCCTTACTCTTGTACTTTTTAGCAATAACTATTTCTATTAAAATTTGTATTTTCACGAAAAATTTTGACATTTTTTTCATTTTATTTAGGATCAATTTTGCCAACAGCAGTAGAATTCATCCCGAGTTTATTATTAGTTACTATGGCAACAATAAAATAATTTCGGAATAAATTTAACTGAGGTTAGTGAAACCGGCTCTTAGGCCCGGTATTTCAGTCCTCGGTTTATCTTAAGCGGAGCTTAATTACCTTGGTAACAATTGTTCTAACAATCATTACTATGGAAATTAAGCTACGTTTAAGGTAAACCATGGACTGAAATACTGGGCCTAAGGCCCAGTATTTCAGGTTCAGTTTAATCTATAGATTACTTAAACGAAGCTTAATTACTATGGTTACAATTGTTTTTATAATCGTTGCTACGAAAATTAATCCACAGCTTTCGTAATCCGAACACTGAAATACTGGACCTTAGTTATCAAAGTAACAATATGTCATCTTCTTTCGATTCAAGTCCAAATATATTTTGTTCGGATGTTCGTCAAATAATATACTATATAACTTTAATCTATGTATATCAGATGACATTTTTTTAAAAGCTTCCGCAATCAATATTTCTAATGCCAGCTTCCTATTTTTTATTCTTTTCGAATTTTAAATGGAGTTGACTCTAGAAGCTTCTAGAATAGAATAACCAAAACATAATTCCATCTGTTAGAGAAGTCTTGCAACACATAATAATATTCGATTCAGATTTCGTAAGACTGATTTATTTGAACAATATTTAAGATATTTTTGAAGATATGAACCATAGTCCTACTGCATGTTTTTAATATCCAGTTCACCCTTATTTCTTCTGGAATTTGTAGGATAACAACTCTTAAGAAAAGTGTTTACTTTGAGAATATAATTCATAAGGATATATTGATATTAATTTTAGATGAAATATTTTTTAAAGTATTTGACTTATCTGGGAATTAAGATTATTACTACCACTGACTAGTATAGTAACAATGGATATTCTATCGTCAACATACCTCAATACAATCTGACAAAATATATTTATTTTAAAAATGAGATCCCATTAGATATTTTTTCTGATATTTACCTTAAAATAACTCACAGTAAGTACCAATAGTCACTATACCACAAAAACTAAACTATCACAACTTAACACATAATTAAAAATCGTTTATAATCCAAAATGTGCATAAGCAACACTTATTCTACTGTTAACCAATTATTTAAGACGCTTTAGTACTGATTGATTCAGGTGAACTTAACTGTCAGATAAACTGTTAATCAACTGTCAGCGAGCAAAAACAAAGAAGAAATCACGTCAACAACTGAGCATCAAGTGTTTGGACTGCTGATGGCACACGACAAGAAATCAAGAAGTTAGAAGTGGAAGATTTCCCCCCTTCTTTTGTTGGTAGTGGGTCAACAGGCACGCGACCAACGCTAGTGTTTTGTTTTCTTTGCTTGTAGTTCCGGTCATCAAGAAACTCTTGCTTCTTGTTGCATAGCTACTGTTTTTGCTGCTGTTAAATGGATGTGCAATTGCAGAAACTACATTTGTCGCAATTTAACAAAAAAACTGAATTCATTCGTTTATTTTCGTAAGGAATTCAGACTTAATTATATACTATGATGTTTACACTTTACAGAGACAGAGGAGTTTAGTAATACTGACTCACGATAAAAGGATCACGCACTAATTTTAAAACTTTATTGATACAATGTTTCACCAAATGCTAAAATTAAAAATTACCAATTGCACCAAAGGATTCATTTCCAATAAACGCAGAAAGTGTACTGTAAGGATTTTCCCTTTATCTAAATTCTAGTCTACAAAACAATCAAACTTCTATCAACTTTTGTTTTAATAGAGTATATATTATCATGTTGTATTCACGTCATATCAATACACTATTCGGTGTAACTTATTTTAATTATTGACTGTTTTGTTGAAATCTAGATATCATTGGAATTTAATACAGCCTGAATGACGGTCAAGTGCAGGGGCTATCGTCAGGCGTGAATGGACATATTTTTGGGTAGGATTAAATGACCAGAATAAGAGCTTTTTGGACTTTTGATTCGCTGTTGGTTAGTTATTAGTTCTTATATATTGTATAGATTAGTGAAGAAAATAAGAAATTATTTTATTTCCTGAGACTTTGGCATTTCCTTTATACAACCAAATCTCCGAGTCCACTTGTAATAGGCTAACTTCTGTAGGAACAAATAAATAGCAGTTTCCTCAATGTTATTTCTTCTACTTCCTGATGTATTAAATTAAATTTTGTGATTTCTACTGCTTGAATCTGTTCCGCATATATTTAGTTTTACATTTCCTAAATATGTGGAGCTCTGCTTGCTGCCAATATGTGATAGAAAAATAGGAAATAAAATATTTGGTCCATTAATTTTGAGAGACACCGGAAATCTGATGCTTAAAAGATCAGATTTACAGATGTTTTCTCCGACAAATAGGTGTTACATAAAGAGAAATCATTGATACATATTCTTTTCAAATCTAATTTAATACCTGTCGTCCAAGTTCTACAAACTTGTGAGATGAAACACCTGTAAATTGTAAATTGTACTTTTATGCAATAGTTCTCATATATCATTTCTAACATCCATGTGACAAAGCTGTATTATCCAAGAATTCTTTTTTACAACTACACCTAAACCATTTCGCAATTCAATTATGCCGCAGATGATTATTGATAATTATGTTGGAAAAAATTTTTTTTTTTTGGAATCAGTCATAAAATTTATTATATTATAAGTTAAACCACTCTACCAGTTTCGGCTCCACTTGAGCCCTCCTCAGGAGTTGGATGAAAGTGGAGTGTAGGTAGAGTGGTTTGACCTATAATATAATAAATTTTATGACTGATTCCAAAAAAAGAATTTTTTTACAACATCTATCCTACAGTCAAGTAATATACATATTTTCTCATTGATAATTATATTAAAATTGATGACGTTTTAGGACAAAAATTTTTGAACTCATTACTCTCTCTGAATCACTGATTGTTTTAATTAAATTTTGCACACTGTCAACTACAATTAGTCCGGGAAGTAAAGATAAAAAAAGGTCAAACTTCGGGAAAACTCCCGGAAAGCTGGATTTTTGCATGAAGCTTCCTTTTGTGGCTTCAAACAACATCCTAAATATCCCCGCCGATGCATACGCCGCTAAAAATGTTACGCGGAGTTAAAGGTCATGATACATAGTTCTTCGCGAAAATCTCGCTAACGGTAACTTTTACCGAAAAAATAGTGGTGTTAAAATTTATAGCTCAAGGAATTTCCTATAAAAAACAAATCAGTACTTCTTTTGTTAGACTAACGGTTTTTGAGAAAATCCGATTCAAATAGCTCTGACGTTTATTTTTCTCATAATACGTGTAATCCTTTTCACATCACTTTTGAGGTAGAGAACAAGATGCGTTTCTTTCTAAGTGGTGTCCCCAAGTTTATTTGTGATTGAAAAATATTCATTCGAAAAGATTTTTTTCTAAAATTTGTATTATTACATATTTTTTTTTTCATTGAAAATGTTTACTTGAATGACAAAAATTATTATAGAACAGTTGAATGATTGATTCTTCTTCTGGCTCCATTTCAATTACAATGTCTAATTCTTCATCATCTTCTTCTTCCGTTCCGTCTCCTGTAATTCTATAGTTTCAGTCAAGAAACACGATGGATCTACATTTTCAGTAGGCTCGTTATTATTAACATCATTAAACGCATCGGGTGATACATTCAAACAATCCTGACTGTGACAATTACAGCAAATTGGTGACAGTATAATCCAACTTTTCTGCAACGACAGGTCAAAATACATATATCCCTTGGTGCAATTACAAAAAAATAGAGTTGAGTAGACTATCGGAAGAGGGTGGATAAAGAGTTTTAACTGGCTCCAAAATTTGATCTTGTAATGTCCATCCCCAGTCTAGAGGGTCAAACTCATTACCAAGTCATACTTGCACTTAGTAGTAAACACGATATAAATGTTGCCGAGCAGCACAGATACCGTTAAAAAGTTACAACTTTTTAAATCGAATTTTACTAATATGTTTATTTTGGAGACAGTATCCTAAGCTACAAATGGGACTATAACTATTTTTTCGATAAAAGTTACCTATCGTCAGCAAGATTTTTGCGATTATTTCACTTATGTCAATTATACTGACAAATTCTGCAGGGTTACAATTACATTTATAGTAATTCTACGCTCTCGTGATTTAATCGGACAGATTACTCTCACGATGTTGCTAGGTGAAAAATGTTTTCAAGAAAAATGTATTGATAAAATTACAATCTCTTGTGATATTATATACGAAAAACCATTTAACCACGTGTAACATTTTTAGCGGCGCATGCATCGACGGAGATATTTGGGATGTTGGTTAAAACCACAAAAAGAAGCTTCATGCAAAGATTTAGCTTTCTGTTATTTTTTCCACTATGCAATATCTTTATCCCCCATATTAAATACCGCAGATGATTTCAGTGAATAGTATATTACATCTGAGGTGGAAAGTATTTCATTACAGCCAAGAGCTTATTATATGACCGAGAGGCGAAGCCTCGAAGATCAGATACAGCTCGAGGCTGATATGAAATCTTCACCGAAGTATGTATACTATTTTATTCACAATCATCCCTAGTTTTCCGAGAAATGATTGATCCGAATTCGTTCTTTTTTCAACAAAATAAATTGATGTAGTAGTCTATGAAAACAAGAATGTTATGAAAAATTTAACTAATTTGACATTTGTTGGATTTTTGATTTATGAATCAAGTTATTTATACGTGTATCCAATGAAATTGTGATAAGTGCAGATATCAATTAGTTATAACAGTGAAATGGAGCTAAATACTTGCCCCGAATCGAACGAAATTGCTACGGATGTAAGTTCGTAGCGATTTTGTTCATAATTTACACAAAATTGCAACATAATGCCGCTTATTTTCAATGTTAATTGTTTTATTTGAATCATTATATAATATGATCGGTATTTTTGACAGCAGGGATTATTTTATTCCGACAAAGATTTATGACTGATGCTAGGCAACCCTGTATAAACATTTCCCACCCAAGAGATGGAGGTGTCGCTTCCGACCCGTGAGATAGTCATTGCAGTTAGAAATTACATACTTGCCAACCTCCAAAAAGTTAGGAATTGCCATATTACTATACTGATTGTGAATAAAAAAAATTATTAACATATGAATTTGACTTCAAATACGCTTACTCCAATTATTGGCAATTTCACCAACCTAGTAGATACATTTTTTTTTTCTCGATAAGAGTTTGAATATATTTAATGGATAATTAGAATATCATATGTTGTACGTTTCAAGCTGCACTGTTGAACAATCTTATTGGATGCTTTGTTTTAGTTGAAAGTACAATATAATAATAATAATTATGTGACATTATGAACTGGATAGACGATAATAGTACTTGAATTTTTGAGGTCAAAAGCATTGCTTTGCAAATATTATTCTCACAAAAAAATAAATCTAGTCCTGATGGGATTGATACCAAGTTTTTAAAGGATCATTTTGAAAATATTGGTTACCCATTATTGGAATTCATAAACATGTCATTAAGCTCAGGTGTTATACCTGATAGATTGAAAATTTCAGCTGTACATCCAATTCAGAAAGTTAAAGGAACCCATAAACCAGAGGAATTCAGACCAATTAATATGTTACCAGCTTGTGAAAAAATTTTGGAACTTGTGGTCCATAAACAAGTATTGAAATATCTTGAAGATAATAGTATATTAGTTGATGTTCAATCAGGCTTTCGTAATCAGCACTCTTGTGAAACAGCATTAAATTGTCTACTTAGTGAGTGGAAATCTAATCTAGATGATAACAAGATAATTTGCTCAATTTTTTTGGATCTCAAAAGGGCTTTTGAGACAATAGATAGAAATATAATTTTGAATAAACTGGTTGCTTATAATATCCAAGGACATGTTCTTAGATGGTTCGAAAATTATCTTAGTAATAGGAAGCAGTATGTTAAAATTAATAATGTTTGTTCCGATACTTTGGATACTGATACTGGTGTACCCCAGGGTAGTGTGCTTGGGCCACTTTTGTTCATCCTGTACATCAATGACCTTCCTAATGTTTTAAAAGAATGCAAAATTCATCTCTTCGCGGATGATACATTGATTTACTTGGATGGTACAAATAAAGAAAATTTGATCAATATTGTGAACAAGGAGCTGCTTGAAGTTTCAAAATGGATGGTTGATAACAGATTAAAATTAAATGTGAATAAAACTAAAGCCATGTTTTTGTCTTCAAAGTCAGCTCCTTGCGATAATAATAGCAAAATTATATTAGACAATGCTCATATTGAAAATGTTAACGAAATAAAATACCTCGGTGTAATCATTGACAGCAAATTGAAGTTTGATATACATGTACAATATCTTTGTAAAAAAATAGCTAAGAAAATAGGATACTTTTCTCGAATTGCTTCACATTTATCTATGTGGAGCAAATTAATTGTCTTCAATACTATTATTCTACCTCATTTCTTGTACTGCTCTACTGTATTATTCATGTGCAGCAATTCAGACATTTACAAACTTCAGAAGCTTCAAAATCGTGCGATGCGTGTGATATTGAAATGTAATAGACGCACAAACATCAAAAAGATGCTCAACACTTTAAACTGGCTTAATGTAGAACAATTGATTAATTTCAATGTTCTGGTATTTATTCATAAAGTGATAAAAAATCTACTTCCATCATATCTATGTGTCAACGTCAGCTATGTTTTTGAGAGACATAATTACCAGACAAGACAGATGAATCATTTGGTTATACCAAAAACTAATAAATCTAGAAGTAATCAAACAATATTTGTCAAAGGTCTACAAATGTATAATAAATTACCCTATGATGTTAAATACTCAAATAGTATAAAAACATTTAAGCATAATTTAAGATTAGTATTACAAAGTGATAATTGAACTATTGATGTATGTCTGATTTGTATTTTTTTCTGTGTACTACTAGCTCATAGCTAATTAAATAAACATTATTATTATTATTATATAATTGACTGATTTCTATATTCTATATGTAAATATAATGTCAGATACTTATTAAAATATTACTATTCAGAAAAAATAATGATTAGTGAAACAAGGTCACATGACATTTGGTCGCTTGACTTCTTGTGTTTCTATTCTATATTATAACATAAAAAATGATTAATTGCTTAAGACCTGATTCCACTACTTGAGAATGAATTGTTTCTTTCTAATAATAATTTCAATGGGTGGATTTGGAGCTTAATCTACCGTTGAAGTCTCCACTGATTAGAGTAATGTAAAGGCAAAGAACTAAATTTTGAGTATGTTATTGAGTAAGATCAGTTCAAATTATATATGTTCAAATATTTATGAGCGGTTATATGAAGAAAATATGATTTTATTCCCTCAATAAATGAGATTTGCTGCATATTTGATAGCAAAGAAAAATATATTTGATTGAAATGAAAAATTTACTCAGGAAATAATTTTTCAGACATTCATAAAATCGGTCAATAATCAAATGAAATTCACTGCATTGGAAATAAAGTATGGATACATACTTAAACTTATATATGAACATGTGGACTATTTTTTATATTATCGTAATAATTTATCGGAGATATGCGTGAGTAGCTTGCTAGGATAAAGTCAATCAAATATCGATTTAATGGATTAATTCAGCTGAGAAGAACATTTAAATACTTTTTCTTTTTTAAAATAATATACATTCAATGGAAATCACCGGATATCAAACTCAATATTGAAAATAATTTGTATAATCAGGATATAGTTTTTCTACGTCGAATAGAAACAAAATTAACACTATCACATTCACTTTGTTTGATGATTAATTAATGTTGAAGTCTCAATTTGATTCACCGTTTCGATTATCTTTCAATTTTATATGACAGAGATATTTCAATTGCCTCATTAAATAATAACTATCTACTATTTTTCAAATTAATTGAGTGATTTATTTTTATTAGTGATTGCTCTTCTTAGCAATATATTTTTTCTTCCCCGACCTATAATATAATAGAGGAAGTATTGTAATCGTGATTTTTTGATAGTTCAAAATTTTGATGAATTTTCACGTTTTAGACCCTACTGAACCCGAAAAACATAATTTGAAAAAAAGTCGGTCTGTCAGTCTGTCTGGAAGCACAATAACTTGAGAACGCGTACGAATTTTCGACTGAAATTTTATATTCAAGTTTTTCAACAAAAAGCTAGGTTCAAGTTCGTGGATGAGCTTTTTTTAATCCGAGGTACCAAAACTTTATTGATAGAGTTTTTGTTTTATAAATGGTAGTATTTATCATAACATATGAAATAACTAAAATTATTTTTGAATGATTTGGCACAACATTCACACGAAATATTTTCCAAAATTATCAGCGGTTCATTTGTTATCATCAAAATTAAATTTTTTATGAAATTAGTTATATTTTTCTGAACCAAATAAATAATGAGAATTATAATGTAAAATTAGGATTAATATCATTCATATTTTGACATCACATGCAAGCATTCGTCAATTGTTTTTTGAAATAAGTAATTTGGCTCTATCGTGTTAGGTACTAAATTAAATTTCTTGTGGAGATAATCCTAAAAGAAGTGTCAAAGAGGATATTTAAACGATTGTCAATTTTTACTTTCACAAATCATTTAAATGATGTCTAGTTTGGTATCAATTTTAAGTTCTCGGGGAGATAAGCTTAGTAGATATCAAAAATAGATAATTAGTGTTATCCACGTTACCATCTTCAAATTACACTTTCGGCGATCAAGACTCCGAAAATTTAGAAAAGGACTCTTCATTTTCAAAAATACTTATTTTATGTAAGGACTGAGAAATAACCGCCATCTGTCACTTTAACAATGACAGTTGTCACTTTGACAATGACAGCTGTCACTTTGACAATGACAGCTTTCATTTTGAAATATGCAATTAATTGATGCGACACTCTAAATTTCTGAAACAGCGATGAAACTGGCCATGAAACTTATGGTCGGGGAAGTACTATGCTGGCCACAGCGGTTTTTTTTTTTACATATCCTGAATTTTTTTGATTTATCTTTTTAGTATTATTCTAAAATTTCAAATTCAAATGACTTATAAATGCAATTTGAAATAGAATCATTGCAGATAAATTACATTATTTGACTCGCGTAAATTAGTTATATTAAATATTAAATAAAAGTTGCTTGTTTCATACGTATATACCTTGTTATTTCTGATCTGAATTTTTTTTTGTTCAATGCTTTGCTGCTCACGTATTTTAAGCAATCCATCAAAAATTCAAGCAATAACGCACCCATCACTCATTAAAGTGAAGAGAATAAATGGACTATATCTACATAATATATCTAAGCCAGAACAGGTGATCAACTTTTTTATACGGCAAGCTTATGTAATATTCATAATTGCAACATAATACGAACTACTACGTTTAAAATATGCATGTGAAAGGTAAATTTTCACAAACGACAGGATATGAAGAAAAAAACATTAATTATAAGGTATTAAATTATTTATACTAAAGCGCAGAAAAAGTCTAGTTTAAATGTCACGCGAAATCTTTAACTTAACATATAATTGTTTATTAATGTGTTAAAACGGTGTTTTTCATATTTCAAGTATTTAATGTCCACTTGATTCCATGGAAATAATTTCTGAATCATTTTCCATTCTGCATCTTTCTGTCTTAGTGTCATATACATTAAATGCTGTAGAATTTACATATTTTTTTATTCACAAGGGAAGATCACGAATTATAGTCCCTAACATAGAAAGGATGTGGAATAGATTTTTGTATTCATCATTTTATCTGACCACTTCATATCTGCTACTCTGAAAAATCCGATTTTTCACAGCATACACTTGTATCCACTTTTTTTTTTTGTGTTACACTAAAACCAGAAACTAACTACTCTTTCTTGTAGAGGACACTTTGAAGATGGTACTTATGAAATGTATTTCTTAATCAAGCTCTTAGAAGTCGACTAATTGGCCTTCAAAGTTATGTATCCTACTCCTAAAGTGACTCCAAATACATTTTGCGAGTATCAGCGAAATTTATGAGTCTGGTTTCACATTTCTTATCGAAACAATGTCATGTATCTCCGTGTACAAGTTTCACTGCATTTTCTTTCACGAATAGAATTTTATTTTCATTCTTCGACAATACTGCAGTTGATTACAGTACCATTAATTAAACAAATGATTGTCGACTGTTGATGATTTCCAAGGCCTTCTGTTCGACGTTCATCTTTTGTTTGGCATGTAAGTGCGATATGATGGCTCATGAACCATCTGTCATTACAAAGTGCATAGTATGAAGTTGGTAACTTTACATGGTATTTACTTTCTTGAGTTATAATTCAGCATTGAAGACAGTCACACTCAAATTTGATAATTAAGGTACAGAACTCAAAGACTTTACTGTACACTAATAAATATTACGAGAATATTACCGATTTGCAGAAATACGCCATTAGATTATTTAACTAGCTGAAATGATTTTGCGTAAAAACTTTATCCAATCGAAACTAACCAATTTATGTAGTAAATCTTTAAAGTTTATTAAAATCGGTCATTTTATGTGATCAGAGTAGACGAGCAGAATCTAAACTAAATAAAGTGAAGAGTTCCTTAGAAGACAGTCTGTTAGTCTGTGAGAAAGTAGGCTCTGAACACCGGCTAACTAGAACGGCGATCTACTTGTTAATAAACACGGTGCACATTCTTACCGCAGTGAAAGACCGAAATATCTACGTGTCTATGCAAAAAAAGGAATTCATATCTACAAATCAAGCGCTTTGATTTTCGCGCCTAATCATTCCATGTGTAACTTTCATTTAATTCATTCATATTCGTATCAGTATTCATTTGGTGTTATCGTTCCAAGGAGCTTATTTTCAGCAATGCTGTTATAGAATATAGAATATAAACCGGGAGATGGTGACAGTTGGAGTTCTCTGATTTTATACTGCATGCCTTTTTGAGGGATGAAAATTATGTACACTGTTCTCGTAAAGTTTATTTACCGACTGCTTTCGACCACTTGGTGATCATCTTCAGAGTGAGAACATGAAAGCTACATAAAACTGCTGAGGCGTGCGTGTAAATTAGAAAAAGACGAGAAGAACATATTCAAAAAACCAATTGACTTAATCAAGCAGCCGTTTACTGAAGCTAGCGTCAATGAGGTTTTTTTGAAGTTCTCTTTTTGAAAATTATATTTTTCCTATTCTATCACACTAGACTGCCCATTATGCAATTAGGTAGTTCAATAATTATATTTTTTATAAACACGGCTATCATTTTTTTTTATGAATAGGCAGCTTCATTATCAATTACTTTTTTCAAGGCCACTCACTAAGATTTTATTTCTTTTGATTTAGTTAAAATGGTATCAACTTGTCATGTTCTTTTCAACTGGATAATTTTGACAGTTTTAGAAAGCACGTTGTCATGTGACAGTCTAACGCTGCTGAGGAGGGCGATTAACCAGAAAGCTGCGTCTTTGAGGAAACTCTTGAATCTATAAATATTTATCAATGATCGGAGGATATTCAACAAGCAATTCTTTTGCTGCTCCAACCATTTTTAGTATAATCTAAATTTGATTCGTCACTTTTGCTCACGAAACCACAAGAATACGGATCAAATTTGACTCTCAAGCTTATAAAAGCACTCGCTTTGTGCTCCTGCTGTCACTCTTCTAATCCATCTGATAAATAGTGTTTATTTTAAAATGAAATGAAAAATACCAATCTGGATCCATTTCCGGTAAATTTTAATACTATATGATGAAAATGTGATTAGTCATTCAGGAAAAGTAGTTATTCGTCCTTTAGGCGTCGTGGCCAAGCTTTTCTTGCGTGACTAATATATCACACTCCAAACTAAGTTATTATTATTGGATCAAATTCTTAGCTTGAGATTATAATAACAAAAACTGGAAATCTTCATCCGAATACGACAAAATATCTACTTTCTAGATTCAATAAAATCGTAATAGCTGATTTCGAGGTTTTAAAATGAACTTTGGAAATCACTGAAGTAGTTTAATGTCTTTCAGATATTGAACATTGATCAGAGAAATACACCTGTACTATTAAACATTTCACTGATTTTTTAAATTTTCTCAATTGCTATTCTAAGCGACGTTTGAGATGTTATCGTCTATTTGCTTTGTGGATCACATTTTTTTTTCTTGAAACGAAAAGTTGACAACTATCTGTTTCATCATTCCAGTTAGTTCAATCATTGTATGAGTCCTTTTTTTTTGAGAAGATGTTATTTATAAATTATTATAGTGGCATACCTTAAAGCTCCTAGAATGGGACAAATCAAATTTTCATCTATCATGGAATAATAAATTTTTTGCCGGTCACCATGAAAAGTAGAGTTTTACGGACAATTTGCAAGAAATGTCAAGCATTTAATAAATCACGCAGCTTGACTTAAGATCATTTTTCATCCAATTTTGCAAACAATGCAATAAGTTTGTACGCTTATTTGAATGCGGTGAAATGTATAAAAAAGAGAAAACATCAATTATCACATTTCACCAAGTTATACATTATGATAGGAATATTTTTACAAAGTTATTTTCAGTGTAACATACTCAAATTTACATATTTGGTTTTGCTCTACATATTGTATAAAGATATGTAACTATTTGATTGAAATAGTTTTTGCGGTAAAACAAATAATGAATTATATCTTTATTTTCAAAATATCTGCCACTGTTCTGAAATTTGTCCTCCTTATTATGAAATGACCTCAATATGGAGATAATCAACTCGAAAACAACACTTTGTCAATTTTAATTCATATTTAAGACATGAAATCAATAAAATTGGATAGCATTTTAAGATTTCTATTGTAATAATCATTGGTGCAATAAATTGAACATTAATGGCCAGTTGCACCACTGTCACTTAATTTTAAGTGGAGTTTAATATCTATGGCAATTATTGTATGGACAATTGTTACTACGTACATTATTCCTCCCTTAAATTCAAGTGACGATGATGCAACTGGCCATAAATCTCTAGTTTATTGTATTTTGTGAAAATTTTGGAGTTTTAAACGGTCAGTAAAAATATAATATTTCTCTTGTTGGCAAATGAGTAATACAATTCTGTGTAAATGGAATTACTGAAGCTTGTACCAAAACTGTTATATAAAGTAAAAAATATAAAAATTATTGTACATATTAATTACATTACAATTTACATAAAACAACTTTCTCATTACGAATATAACCAAATGAAAGAACTGGAAAACTTTTTCCATATGCCCAAACCTCAGTCGCATATTATGTAACAAAAAATCCTTCTAAAACAATGTACTCACTTATTTAACTAAGCAGGAAAATAGTAGACGAGATGTCGCGGCTGATGTTTCATAACTTAGACTTAGATAGATGTGTTTCAAACAAGGCATTAAATTAATTCTTTACATATTGAGCTTAAAATCTGTCAATAACTTGATAAAAATTACTAGACGGTATTGAAACATCAAACTATTAATTTACTTCCTTGAAAGCGAGAAGCTACAAAAGCAAGAACACTGGTCAAAAATCCGTTTGTTTGACAATTTATTATTGTATTTTCAAAAAGATCAAATAAAGTGATCAATTTTCTAATATTCACAAGTCTGGTAGCAGAGCTTTTGGGGTGATGATTGTTCTTCAAAATCTACGCTTGGTAAATGGTTCCATGAATAAAACGTAGACAGCTTCACATAGAAAATGAATTGAGACCTGGTAGCAACAGTACAGAGAAGCATTATTCTCAAAATATTTTGTTTAAAACTCTCAATGCTATGTTCTATTTCCTGCATTTTCAATATATTTTCTTTTCAATTCACTTTTAAAGTGAATTAGAATAATCGTATTGAAAAGTCTTACAGTTTACTGTAAAATAAAAGCAAGAGAAATTTTCGAACACAATGCAAACCAATTTTACAATATCCTATAACAAATTACATGCATAATAATAAAGTAGTTCAACAAAAGAAAGTCGTAATGATAGCTTTAATATAAACTAAATTTAAGTTCCTCAAAGTTTCAACCGTAACGGATAATTTCATTATTTTGGATTTGTGCGTATATGATAATGTATTACACGAATACTTTTATTACAGTGATGTAAATAACAAAAAAGTGTTCTATTCTGAAATAGTTTCTCACCGTTAAGTATTACATATAATTCTTATAAAAGCCATGACGTTTGTGTATAATTTATAGATTAATAAAGGATTACGTAATTGTAATATAATGAAAGTATAGATAAGTATATCCAAGTGGCGTTTCCAACAATCTGCAATTAACTAGTAAGGTACACGTAGAATATTTTCCAATTTAAGAAAGTTTCCTTCTCTAATATTGCAGAATAGCATAAACTGTATATTACGAAGGTATATTGATGAATAGTTGGTCGAAACCACTTTTAGTTGACAAAAACAAATAGAGTTGCTGTGAATAGTAGTTAGAAAATCTATTTATTAATTATATAAACATGATATATTATCTTTGCCCAAATGTTTCGCTCACAGAAATCAGCAGGAAAAGTTGTTGCTTTAATTTTTTGAAACAAAATTTAATATTACAGATGTATAGTGTAATATGTCTGTCTGAAGTTCGGACTTTCAGCCGTTCTCATACAGTCATCTCTGACTTCAAATGTCTACCTGAAGCTCTTTATACATTGAAATAGTTAGTATTCACTCAACCATCATACAATGAAATTAAAAATCCATCATCGGCCCAATTATATGTTCAATTCAGATTCATGTTTATTTAATAGTTGTTAAAGAGTAGTAAAGTGTGCACATATAATGTAAGGTAAACAACCGTACACACGCAGTTGTTAGAATTACTAGTCCTGTAGCTGAGGTTCCTTATTTTTTCATACCTATACATTCATCTCCTTTCGTCAGAAAAAAAATCTGACGTGGACATCACGTGACTTACTTGTACATCATTGGATATATATATAATCACACACAGCATCTCATCATTTCACGGCTATTCGGTTGCTATGGAAACAGTATGTCATCATTCTTATGCTACAACATTCCTTAATACTGATTCCCAGGATTCTACAGCTAACAGTTCTGAATTTATGCGCAAAATTCCAAGATCGTCAAGTATAGTGCACTTTCGACTCAGTCGATCTCAATGAGCATCTAGACAGTACTATTATCTTGAATACTGTATTCTAATATTCTACGTTTAATCGTTTTGGATTTATGCGGAAAATTAAAAAATGTTTCGAGTAAACTGCACTCCTGGTTCAGCCGATCACAATCATAATGCAAGGTGTACAACTAGATGCTATAAAAGTGCTTAATACGAAATCTCAATATTTTGCGACTGATTATTTTTAATGTATGAGAAAAATTCGAAAAGTCTGTAATATGAAGTGCATTTCCGGCTTAGTCGATTGGGACGAAAATAGGAGATGATCATTTGGATGCTACAGCAATTTCAAATACTGAATTCCAGTATCCTACGGCTAATCATTCTAGATTTATGCAGAAAATTCAAAAAAAGTATCAGGTAAAGTGCACTTGCAGTACAGACGAGTGCAACTATAATGCGAGGAGCACATCAAGATCCTAGATCCTATATCAATCTTTTATACGTTTGACGAATTCTGAGATTTGCGAGTTACGCACAGACACATATACATACGTACATACGTACCGACATTAAGCCAGAAATAGTCAAAATGGATTCAGGGATGCTCAAAACGGATATACCCATCAAAATCTCGATATGTGAATTTTGTCGGTTTCACAATATTTCCTTGTACCTATTTTTAGATCGCCAGATAATCGTAGATTTCAGTGCCTCATTTTGTTTTTCATGCCTTCAAGAGGTTTGATAAGTATGTATATTTGAAGTTCAATAATGCTGAAATTAAAGATGGACCGTGTGACCAACAAAATAAAAATTAATTTTAACGTATGAAAAAGCATGTTCTGATCCAATTTTGTCGCTTTTGTCATGCTTCCGAAATTTTATTTAGGGAAAAATATTTTGACATTTAAAATGTCAAACAAAATTAAAAAATTGACAACAAATTATCATTGCCTACCTCATCGTTTCAATTAAACTGATTGTTTTATACCGCAAATTCTGAATGTCTGTTATACTCATAAACTGCACTTCCGGCTTGGCCGATTGATACATAAATAGTAGATAACTATTTTGATGCTACAACAAGTTCAAACATCAAATTTCAATATGCTATGGCTGATCATTCTAGAATTATGCAAAAAAATGAAAAAAAGTTTCAAGTAAAGTGTACTTCTGGCTTGGCCGAATCATACAAAAATAGCAGATAACTATTTTAATATTAGATCTGGTTCAAATATTGAATTTCAGTATCTTACGGCTGATCATTCTAAATTTATGCAGAAAATTCAAAAAAAGTTTCTAAAGTGCACTTCCGGTACAAGCGATTGCAACCATAATGCGAGGTGCAAATCAACACCCTATACCAGTCTTAAATATGAAATTTCAGCATAATACATTCGACGGTTTTTGAGATTTGCCAGTTACGCACGTACGAACGTACCGACATCAAGCCGAAAATAATCAAAATGGATTCAGGGATGTTCAAAACAGATATATCCGTCAAAATCTCGATAGGTGAATTTTGTCGGTTTCACAATACTTACTTGTTACTTAGTACAAGTAAGTAAAAACACAACACAAATAATGATAGGATACTTCTTATAGATTAATTCGAGCAGGGTAAGACAATGACTAAAGAATATTTTACATTATTTACGAGGGCTGTTCTGGAAACAGTGAATTAGTTTCGTAGTTTGTATCTGCATTCTAAAAAAAGTTCAATTAGAGTGAGCAAAGTGAAAAAAAAAAATATTATTCAACATCATGGAAATGCTGCGAATTTTTCTGTGCAACGATTTTGTACGATTATAGACTTTTGGAGACAATCGATTCTCAAACTCCACAGTCGGCACTGTTGGCAGGTGGTTTCGTAAATTTGAATGTGGATGGTGTAACTTAAAAAATGAATAGAGACCTGCTAGGGATGAAAACATTCGTGATGCGGTAAAATTGGCGAATGAAATAAGTTATGGCGATTTAGTGGAGTCTAGGTATTGAAAAATGATATCTCACATCAGTAGATATGCATAAATAGGCAAGCACCCAGTCATTCGAAAAAAAAAAGAAATGCAGGAGTAGAATTGGTACAAATTCATGCACTGTAAATTTGATAAAGAGATGTTTAACTGTTCAAGGAGGTGTATAATATTATTACGGGTGACGAATCTTGAATCAAAAATTATGACTCCGAAACCAAACATCATTCAGTAGTTTGAGTCTTTGAAAATGAAAATAAGTCCACAGAAGTAGTGTGCAGAAAAAACTCGAAACAAAAAAGTGATAGTCTCTAGACAGACTTGCATTAAATCGTAACTGCAGATTGGTATATGGAGGTGATTGCGCCATTTTATCTAAATTATCCTAGGTTGGCGTATTCTAAATGTTTGGATTTGGGATCAAGAGGGTATTTTTTGCTTTGGGTGCTTTAAGGCTTTCAAGATTCAAGTTGTATTTCGTGAAAAAAAAGTCTGTATTAGCAAAGAGAAAATTTTGCGAATCATTCACATGTATTGAACTAATTTGAAGGTTTAGTTGAAGTTATCTTCAAGGTGAATTGTATTTAGTGTTATTCATTATATTTATCCTCACTGTTATCATTTTTGGAAATGAGCCCCGGTATTTTATACACCAATTTTTACGTGTGTTTCATGAAAATATTTGGTTTTATTATTTCTTTTGGAGTATATTTAGAAAAAAATGGGGTTCTAGAATAAACACTTCTCAGCGTAAAAGGAAGCAAATCACAACAGCATTGGAGTGCAGCTTCCTGAACCTTTGCAAGTGCCTGCTTTATTGCAAGGCTGTTTCTGATTCCATCATTCCTGAACCTCTGCAAAGCTTGTCTTCAGAGAAATAATTCTGCCCTGCAAAATTGTAAGCTCTGAGTACTTGAGGTATACGATTTCTTATTTTTTCTTTATTTTAAGATATTAAAGGCTTATTTATAATGGATGTAAACTTAATTTGTTAACTTATGATGCAGAATATATGATGTTATTTCCAACAGCTTGGTTCATAATCACACGTCAAAGTCTTAAGATCGTGGATCTAAAGAATGATTTTTAAATTGATTGACAGTAAAACGAATCTATCATGTTTTCAATAATTTTGTTAAAATATAAGACAATTATTACAGTGAAGGAGTTACCACTTATTTCAAACAGCAGTACAAACTTTGTGATGTGAAGACGAAATGTCAACTATGTCTGCTGAAATACAAAAATAAATGCAATTCATACACGTGATACAATGCTCGCTCGCTATTGGCTGGGAATAAGCTGTATGATGTGAAACTTGAAAGTTGATGAACTTTACGGTTACAGCATAAGTAAACATCATATTTCATGTCATTATGAACGTCTACATGAAAATGCGTACAGTTTAATTCTAAAGACTACAGAATAAATCACCGGTTACATCCATTATAAACCAGCCTTGAGTTGCTAATTTGGAATAAAAATAACATATTATACAAAGATTAAATTTTTCCTGAATACAGTCCACAAAATATTTCACCATTATTTCTGTTTCTTAAAAATTTGCAATAAATTTCGTGAAGAGCACCCAAAGATTGATTTTTGCGATATTTTGTTGTACCACGATAATGTCAACCCGCATAAACCGCAAGAAATTCAAATTTTTCACTTGGATCGAAGGTGCAATCAGTCACGCTTCCAAACTAAAATTTAGATCTTGCCTAAAATAATTCCTTGAAAAAAACCTGCGTAATAGAGGATTTTCCGATATTTGAGATATATTGGTTCCCCACATGTCTAGTTGAGAACTTATCAATGTCTCCTTTTATTTGATGTGAATTCAAGTTCTTCAGTATTTATTGTAAGAAATCTGGGTGAAATAAAAGAAATCTCAGATTTTAGAAAGAAGATTGTCGGTATACGTGTAGTAAGGAACACAACAGATGTTTATAGATTGCAGAAATAAAAAGACCGTATACTTTCATTAATTTCATGAACGGAACGGTTTATTTCTTTGGTGACATCGAGTGATTTATGGACTAGAACAGCACTTGTACTTTCAATCAGTGGTGTAGCAACAAAATAAATATTTTTTGAAAAGAAAAATTATTATCAGAATCATCGTGACTTTAATTAGAAAATGGATTGGATATAACATATATGTATATTCTGTGTTTCAAAATTTGGCTGTAGATAAAAAACATATTAGAAACAAATTTTCTCTATCTTATTACACGTAGTAATAAAATCAATCAATATTCATATATTATACCATAAGTAGTTGAAGTATTATCGATTATTTTTGTGGTGCTATCACGAATGTTTATTGTGCTTGCGTTTGAATACCACGAGTGTGCAGCACGAGTGGTATTCACAAGCACAATAAACATGAGTGATCGCACCACAAAAATAGTCTATAATACTTTAACTACAAATGGTATATGGAGGACTATTCCAGGAGTCAAACCATTTTTTCAAATTAGTTTTCTATGAATCTAGTAACACGTCACGCAATTTTCATAGGAACGAGTAAACAAACTTCTGTCAAACTGAAAAATTAGAA
Source organism: Dromius quadrimaculatus (assembly GCA_963989225.1). Classification (NCBI taxonomy): domain Eukaryota; kingdom Metazoa; phylum Arthropoda; class Insecta; order Coleoptera; family Carabidae; genus Dromius; species Dromius quadrimaculatus. The sequence continues at coordinate 9,033,030 of OZ022325.1, read as the reverse complement.
TTTCTTGCATTTTCTTTGACGAATAATAGAGAAATGAATTGCGTTTTGATATGAAAACTAGTTCAAAAAGCTTTGGTGATAAATCAGAAGATGAAATTGATGAAGATATTCCGAAAAATATTCCATTAAATACGAAGAAAGCACAAATTGGAGGTATCCACATCTTTGAGTGAAATACTCACTTTGACCACTAGTATAATACTCGATGGTATTTCTACACGTGCAAATACTCACTGATATGCACCGTTTCTATGGCGATTAAGCATTGTTAATCTTGTTATAAATACTACGAATGGAATAGTCAATAATATTATGTAATTTAAACGCAAACGATGTCACCTTATGACCGAGGGGCATTCAAGGTGTATAATATCATTACGGGGGACGAATCTTGGATCTACGATTATAATCCCAGAACCAAATAAAAATCAGCAGTTTGGATCCTTCGAAATGAAAATAAGCCTACAGAATTAATGCTTAAATAAGAATATGATTGCTGCCTTCTTCAAAAAATGCGGTCCACTTAAAGTAATTTCTCTTGTGGATCATAAAATCGTAGCTGCAGATCATACTTCAATAAATTTCGTGGAAAGTGATATTCTATTGCACTACGATAATGTGATCCAACATACAACCGCAAAAACTTCAAATATTTTCCATAAACCGAGGATAGAACTCATCACTCATTAGCCCCACAGTCTAGGCCTTGTCCCAAATGGTTTTATTTTTGTTCTCCAACCTAAAAGAAACATGCCGGTTGTATAAGATTTCTCGATACAAATTCAAGTGTTACAGAATTCCAGTGATTTTTTGAGGACTGTCTTGACCTTGTCTCTTATTTTGAGAATACGGAGACAACATTAAATTATTTGTGAAGTTGTTTGTTAGGTAGTACATGTATCGAAAACCTCTAGAATAATGTTAAATACGAATTAGAATAGAGCCCCAGAAGAAAAAAATTTTGGAAAATTTTACTGTTACTTTGACATGTAATTACCTTTGTTCTATTTTCATGATCGTTTGATTTCTCTAGAAATGCTATAATTTACTCATTCATTACTTTAATCCACAAAAATATGTTGATATTTCGAAAAAAATAATTGAGAGCAGAATGTAAATCTCAACAATTTTATTTTTTCATTTCTGTCATAGTATTAATACATAGAAAGAGGAAAACCATGAATTGAAAAATTAAAACCGGTAATTGGAGACTCGATAGAGTAAAATTGATTGTCAATCATAATTTAATTGGTGTTCGTATTACTAGCATATTTTTTTATAACTGAAAAAGTAATAGCTGCATTTTTTGTTGAATCTTTTTTATTCATATCTCACTAAATTTCCATGTCAAGTGCTTAATGTCAATTTTCTAATCTTAATTATAAATTTATCCATTTTTAAATATCTTAGAACGCCGATGGTAATTATTAAATCAACCTAATAGTTTCTAATACGAAATTATACTTTTAACTCTTTTAAAAAGCAATTTCTTCGTGTCTAATTTTATGGCAAAAAAATAAGCCAATGAAGTTTTTTTTATCTGAAACTTAATATCAAAATTGAAACTAATGGAAAAACAATGATTTAGTATATTCCACGGACTACTGAGTGTTATGATTTTTGGTGTGTAAAGTGGCTAATGATAATGAATGTAATAGAAGTTCCTGGAGTTAAACAGAACGTCAAAGAACGTGAAATCGGTCATGCAGAATCATTGAACGCTGAATCGTGAACGTGCACTTTTTGTAGTTACAAACTAAGTGCAGAAGCACAGCTGATGTGCAACAAATGACACAGTATTCAACGTAAGATATTGAGGTGGGGAATAAATATCCAAAAAAGGAATACAAGTGAAATTTAAAAAAAAAAAAGTAAAAAACAAATGGTAATAAAGTGGTATACATTTAAAGAAACGGTATCGTTGTACATAAATTATTTTCAACAAATTACATGATAGATATCTTCATGTATTTAAACACTTGAGTTACAATAAATAAGTATGAAACAATTTAGAATTTGTATGTATTGAATTGAAAATCATGGCAGGTTCTTCTTAATCTGGAATGATTAATTAGAAGTCATTACGAACTTGATTTGTTTTAAACGTGCATATATTTCAATCGGACAAATAGCAACAGATAACATATGCATCACACGTCGAACAAAATAGAAATTTAACTTTCTTACTTCACTTGGAACAATAATAAGAACGAGCGAATTGAATTCCCACTAATCTAATATAACCCAAATTCATATAAGGAAAAGTGGATTTAGATTTAGCGCAATGCATACAACAACGCCAAAAATTATAATAATAATAATAAAGTTATGTATGAAATACTTTACGCTAAGTTTTATATATAAACTAGTTCAGTGGTGAAATTGAATTGTTATTTAAATTTGTATGTTTATTAGATTGTTCTCTACAAGATTACATTGTTTAACAATCTTCAGGATAATAATTATGTCGTTACTAACACTCGATATTATTCATTAGCTTGACTGAATCTATAAATATAGAATCCTGTCTAGATGTAGTTGAAATAATATATTGATATGATTTCCTACAGCTTAATTTAGAATTTCCCTACTGTAGTCTATTCTGGTTACGAACGGTGCAAAACTCTTATTAGTCGGGAAGTCGGATTTATGTTCTCTGATCGGACTTACGATCAAATAGTACCAATATGAATCGATTGGGAATATAGTGGTTAATTCCCTGATATAATTTACGATTGAAACTAGTACCAACCGATCGCGAAGGTCAAATATTTTCAAAAAAAAACAGAGTGCTACTCCTGACCTACCCGGGAGTGCGGCAGCCACCCCTAAGAGTAACCCATTTTCGTATTCAACCTCCCTGATCGAACTTACGATTGTGGTTTTTTTTTTCTTGTCCCGGACAGGACAGGAGATGGCACTCTGATTTTGTCTTAAAGTATTCGTTATCGATTCAGATACAATTTGGCCGTAAATTCGATCAGGAAAGATGAAGTGCGGTCGGCTTCTGGATTACATGGGAGTAATATGATTCTGATTGTCTGTTTTCACATTTTTTTAAACATAGAATTCTGTGTCCACGTGTTTTTACTTACTTGTACTAAGTATAAGGCAGTATTGTGAAAACGATAAAATTCACATATCGAGATTTTGATGGATATATCCGTTTTGAGCATCCCTGAATCCATTTTGACTATTTTTGGCTTGATGTCGGTACGTATGTACGTATGTATGTGGGTATGTGCGTAACTCGCAAATCTGAGAATTCGTCAAACGTATAATGCTGAAATTTTGTATAAAAGACTGGTATAGGATCTAGGATCTTGATGTGCACCTCGCATTATGGTTGCAATCGTCTGTACTGGAAGTGCACTTTACCTGATACTTTTCTTCAATTCTCCGCATAAATCTAGAATGATTAGCCGTAGGATACTGGAATTCAGTATTTGAAATTGCTGTAGCATCCAAATGATCATCTCCTATTTTCGTCCCAATCGACTAAGCCGGAAGTGCACTTCATATTACAGACTTTTCGAATTTTTCTCATGAATTTAAAATAATCAGTCGCAGAATACTAAGATTTCGTATTAAGCACTTTTTTAGCATCTAGTTGTACACCTTGCATTATGATTGTGATCGGCTAAGCCGTGAGTGCAGTTTACTCGAAACATTTTTTAATTTTCCGCATAAATCCAAAACGATTGAACTTAGAATATTAGAATACAGTATTCAAGATGATAGTACTGTCTAGATGCTCATATCCTATTTTCATTGAGATCGACCGAGTCGAAAGTGCACTATACTTGACGATCTTGGAATTTTGCGCATAAATTCAAAACTGTTAGCCGTAGAATCCTGAAAATCAGTATTTAGGAATGTTGTGACATAAGAATGATGACATACTGTTTCCATAACAACCGACTAGCCGTGGAATGATGAGATGTTGTGTTTGATTATATATATCCAATGATGTACAAGTAAGTCACGTGATGTCCACGTCAGATTTTTTGTTTCACACTGTCAAATACGAAATTTGATATGAAAATTCAAATATAGAAATATGTATAGATCAAAACTCGTTTAACTGATATTAGAATAATCGGAATTAAATGTTGGACAGAAACAATTTCTATGTGCGATATTTATGAATTTCAAATTTGAACGCACAGACTTTTATATACAGAAAAAAAAATATTATACAAAGCTAGCTTACAAAATATTATTGCTTATATACTCAATACATACGTGCGAAGCTGGTTGCTGGAAGATTAGATATATATTTCATTTGTACCTATACGTGGAACTGTACAGGAATACAGATAATCATAGCCATCTTGGATCGATTAAGATCACTGATAATTCAGCTGTAAAAATCAGTACTGGATTTTGCAAGTTTTGTCACTATAGATCAGCTGCAGAAATTATTATTATTATTATTTAATACAAAACCGACAGGCTAAAGCTCAATCAGAGGGTAGGATGACAATAAAAAGAAAATTACTGAAAATTTCAAGAATGATATATACAGCGTTCCAGTTCACTGACGCTGCAAAAAAAAATATCGAAGTGGTCTTGTATTTGTGATATGACTTGATCTTAAAATGAACAGAAGATTTGGCTAGTGCGTTAGATCGTGAAGTTGGCAAGTAGAAGTATTGCTGAACCTAGCAGATATTCTGGGAACTTGGAAATTGATATGTTCGAGAAGCAATACACAATCGATGGTGTTATTGATAATTTTATATAAGAAAATTATCGCTTGACAACTTCTCCTTTGCTGTAAAGATTGCAGATTGAAAGATTCAAGCAATATAGGAACCGTCTAAGATAAACATAGCTGCCTTAATGAATTTTCTTTGGACACTTTCAATAAGACCAGTCATGATTTTTGTGTCTGGGTTCCAGACGATCGAGCAATACTCTGAATATGGTCTAACGTGAGAAATAAAAAGCAGTTTTAAAATTGTTAAACTTTTGAACATTTTTGCATTCCGTATTATGAAACCTAAACATCTAAATGCTGTCGAAACTTCAGTTTCAATATGATTATTAAATAATAGCTTCGGATCGAAAGTAACACCTAGATCACAAAACGAATTATAATTGGATGCCGCACGTTCTAGTCAGCTCTGTCCAGTGGGAAAATCAGAATTGGATTCCGCACGCTCAGAGTAAAAATCTGCAGATGATTATTACATCTGCATTCTGCAACCTCTGTGATTCAGTGCGGCAATCAGAATTGGATTCCGCACGCTTCGCAAAGCAAACCGGCCAAACCAGCCACAAACTGGCCTCACAAGCTACCAATCGGTCTCACAAGCCACTTATTGGCCTAACAATCCACAAATCGGCTTAACAAACCACAAATTTGCCTCACAAGTCATAAATTGGCCTAACCAGCCACAAATTGGCCTAGCCAGCCACAAATCGGCCTAACCAACCAAATTATCGGCTTCACAAGTCACACATTGGCCTCACAAGCCAATAATTAAAAATCTACGCGGCGTTATTAGCTGCCGTAATCGCTGTGACTATAAATAACTACACCGTAAGGAGCTCTCCTGTTAAGAAGGACGGGAAAGTGATCTGTTTACGGAAAGATATTGAACCGCTGTTCACCCGACTAGATACCGAGATCGTAAAGAGCAGCGCTATTGGGCCGTCCAACATAAAGGGGCAAACACGCCTTCCAGGGGCAACTAGACGCCACCATCATCACCGGGATTATAACCGGTCCATCAAGGAGCGTCGAATACGTCGAGCCCAAAAGTTTTCCTGCAGATCTGTGAAATCGTGGCAGATTAGAAAGTCACCGGGTCCTTATTTAATAGGTATTATATTCTACCAGTAAGTATTTATTTGTTAATAGAAAAAGACAATAAAACTTTTTTTATTTGTGATCTGAAAATATGTTGTATATTCTTATAGTCCAAGATCCCAGACCCGCCAGACCTTACTTATTTTCTGAGAAACAAAATTTGTGGATAAGAATAGTGTTAGTCGGTACTTTGATCATACACATATTTACTAGTTTGTGCCGACGGCCAATTTATAGATACGAGGTGTTATAGGTACATCAAGACAATACTCACTTTTCTTGAAGTCTGAGTCGTGATTTTCATGTAAGTTCTAGAGAATATTGTTGAAAATTGATAATCAACACTGTCAGACACTTCTCATCGGCAGTAATTCCTGCTAAACGCTTTAAAGCTCGCAAAAAAATATCGTTATCTTACTTATAGTCTGAGTCCTTATTTTTATATATAATACTCAGTGAGCAATTTCAAGACTTTTTATGAATAGCCAGATTAAGGAAGAGTTAGATGCTCATAGATACTTCACTTACTATCAAGCCTACAAATAGTGACCTCGCGCTTTTACTCACAGCGATATTTTAGATGTGTCTGGAGGATGTTCAGCCATGCGACTAATCTAGCTGTCAACAAAAAGTATTGAAATTGTACCCTGAGTGTCATATATAAAAATTAGCACTCGAACTATAAGCAAGATCACGTTATTCTTCGTGAGCTTTAAACAGTCTAGCAGAAATTACCACTGATGGAAAGTTTCTAGCAGTGTTGATTATCAATTTTTAACAATATTCTCTGAAACATACCTCAAAATCAGCACTCAAGACCTTAAGAAAAGTGAATAATGTCTTAACGTACCGCTAGCACCTCGTATCTGTAAATTGGCCGTCGCCACAAACTAGCTAGTATGCGTATGATCAAAGTACATACTAGCACTACACTATTCCACACATTTTGTTTCTCAGAAAATAAGTAAGGTCTGGCGGGCCTGGGATCTTACTCTATTACTGTTTTTCAGTCACAACCATTAATCAAGGCATTCTGGGCACATATAAATAAAAAATAAACACAACGTAGGTGTTCAGGCTACATCCTTCCCCTTCTTTATTTTGCTAAGCATAGACCACCCCGTTAGAGAGTAATGGAAAAAGCTCCTTATATAGAGGCAGTTTTGTGAGAATGGAAGACTTTGCTAGAGACACTGGTAGTTTTTGGTGTGAATAAAGAGTTGTTAATTTTTAATGAACTTGTTATTTATTGATGGTCCTTCAAGAAATTACATTCATCACCTTGTAACCAAACAGTGGTATTGAAATAATGAAGTGATTAACGATGGCTGCGTTACATAAAATTGCGACAGAAATCAGTGCACACGAAATTTCATATTTTGCACCATTAGATATGCCACTTTGCACAAAAAATATCAGAATAAACTTTTGGGAGCTGCCAGTGCAATTCACGTCGTGGATCAGTATTGTATTGTATCTAACCAAATGAAATTTTTTTTCATTTTTCTGTAGTTATTGTTTTCCTGGTTACAAATACCTATGCTCAAAAATCCTCCTGAACCAACTTTTTTTGCAAAAATAGTCATTCTAAAGAACCTAAAATATCAAATAGTGGAGATCCGAAGTCGATATCATGCCACGGAGACGAATTATAACGTTAACGGACGGTCAGACGGATGGTCAGACAGACGGAATACTTTAGTGGATTGCATTAAAGATAGCATAGGGAATTCAGTTTCAATCAAAATACGTTCGATTATCTGAAAAATGAAAAGGTGAATATCAAATAGATACAATTCATTTACGATTATAATTTGGTACACAAATCTACTATCTTGGATACTTTCGGGAAAATAAAGAAGCGAGGCCGTTTTTTGATCTGAATATACATCTTAAATGTCAACTTTGACAGTCTATAATAGAAATTCCGAAAAATGTATCAATTAAATGTAGTTTTAAATAAATGTTTCTCAATAATTCTGTTCCGATTTCTGTTCAGTGTTAAAAATATATATCTCACATAATACCTAACTTCTTCAATAAAATACTCATTTTATAACTATATAAAACTGTGAATCCAAGAAGCGGCGCATCAATAATATTAAATAGGTACATATGTCAACAATAGTGATGGGATTTTGTTCTATTTGTTTTGTAGTGTTATAGGGAATACCAGAATTGCACCAATAGTCTCGCAACCATATCATCATGAAAAGACTGCTGGTTGCTATTTTATTCTGGTATGTTGAATGATCTCTATTTCAAAAATTAATATATAAATATCACAATAATTTTCATTTGATAGCGCACATGACAATATGATACTACGTACGTGTCATGTAAACCGACTTTGAAAGCCTTCGATTCCAGCTGAGCAACCCAATCCACAAATATCTCAAGCCGCCTCTGGCTAAGTACTCTTTAAAAGAGCATAATATGTTACCAGTTTATCTTTTGTGTAATTTAAGTAGTAGAAATGTGGCGTTATATTATACATGTATAAATTAGATGATATAATGTTTGCAACGGTATGCACAGAATGCGAACGGAGTGCGTTTACTATTAGTGGAAGGAGAAACAAATGAATTCACAACAATTTTATTCAACGACATGCCGCGATGACGAAAGTTCTATTGTTGAAAAAAGTACTTAATTTTTTGATTATGTGAATAAAGAAAACTATAGATCTAAACCCATTTTGTGATTCGAAGTTAATCCTAATCTGATTTTAGCTGGACACAAGCTTTTACCTCAGTCAGTTTTGTTTATTTGCTCATCTTTTCTATATTCCTCACAAACTATGTAAATAAGAATAAGAATATTTTGAATTACGGGCCAATGGAGATATTCACTGGTATGCAGTTGGCAGCAATGCATTGCATTGCACATAGCCTCGGCTGTAATCACATATTCTTGGATTGTTGATATTTGATTTAGTTTTCGTGATATTGTCCACTGAGTGCGCCATGATAAAATTCGTAAAAAGAGACTTGTGGGAAGATAACTCATGATTCTAGAACCATATCAATACGTCCACACACTCAGCTTTGTCAGTTCATTATATTTCTGCCAAATCCTGATCTGGCTCCCAGTAATTTCTAGTGCATTTTTTCGAAAAAAGCGCTATTATATTCACTTTGGCTGTCTGGCTGGCTGGCGTGACGCTGAGTTCTCAGCAACTATACTATTTACAGACTAGAAACTGGTACTAAATAAAAGCTACTGTTTCGTAGGTTTGCACAAATTGCTTTAATTCAAGCTCAGTGATTGAGGAAGATTAAATTATTCAATTACTTATTTCAAGTGAAATAATGCCCATGGATATGTATGACATTAGGGATATGGCAACTAAAATTTATCAAAGTAGATAAAAATTTAGTTACAACTTTAGCCGGGGGTGTCACTATTATTATGTACAGTTGTCAAATCTGTTCGGGATTCATTCAATAACTTGTTTGACGCAAATTTGAAGCTTATTAGAATGAATTAATATTATTGGTTGAAAATTTGTTTACTTTTGGGGAATTTTTTATATAGCTTTGATAAAGATCAAATTATCATTTTAAGGTACAGCACTTGAATTCTTGTCAGTCAATAACTAAACAATGAAGATTAAAAGATATTTTTGAGTTTGTACATGCATAAATTATGTACCTATCAAATAGTCAACTTGAAACTAGTACTAAATGGAAGCTGCTGTTTCGTAAGTTTGCCAAAACTGCTTGATTTCAAGCTCAGTAATTGTGAGAGATGGTAATTTGCGAAATCTCTGAGGTAACAAGCATTCATGAGCTGTCAAAAATGCGCTTTCATCATCTAGATGATTCTTCCATTTTTTCTTGCTTCTGGAATTGAAATCAGTATTGAAAGGGCGCTGTTTTTAGACTATTGCTGACAATAAAGCAAATTCGTCACATACTTTAAAAACCATTTCAAAAGAAGCTATTTCGGACTGCTCCGAAAAATGTAAAATCGTGTGAACTGTGGAGATGTGGAGGAATGTACTTTGAACGGAGAAAGGATCAATAATCTGTACAATAGTTAATCAAATTTCACAAAATTTAGTTCGGTTTTTGTCTAAGTAGAACTCGTATTTATTAAAACCTTGAATTATACCACGTGACTGCTCCTCACTGTTAGGTTTTTTTTATTCATTTTCTTCTGTTTTATATGTTTTGAGTTTATGTTTAATTAGGGCTCCTCCAAATTATTTTTCAATTCACAATTATTCCTCATTTTATCTTGCATAGGTTTAAATTTTAAGTTTTATATTAAAGTTGATTGATAGTCCAAAAATGAGTATAGGTACACTGTTTTGAAAATTTTACCAGTAGGATCAATGATCACTGAATTCTAATCGACGTTTCCGGAACGATGCCAATTCAACAGCTTCGTTCTGCAGGTTGCAGGCGAATTGAAAATAACTAAATTTTTTATTATAGCTCGCTGAATGTCTTTCAATGTGTCAAAGCACAAGATAATATCTGGACTTCACAGATAACCTCACAAGTGAATCAATCGGTAATAGATGTTGTGTACAGTGCTACCAAAATAAATTCATATAAAGATTACGAAACTTATCCGCTGTGTTTACATGATGGTAGAACTGGAATATATGAACACTTAAGTTGCATTGTTTGCGATATGTAAGTTTAAAAGAGGCCGTAGAAAAATGGATTATTTTCAAATCCGGTATTGTTTCCTCCCAAAAAAGATGAAAAGCATGTTATGTGGGAATATTCAAACTCTGTATTTGCTGAAATTAGAAAATTTTCTTTGACGCCAAAAAAAAACAAGTCTTTGTATTTCGGGCTTTTTTCTTAGAAACAGGGCTCAGAATATTCTAATTTTGTGTGGAAATAATTTTCTATTACTCCAATCGAAAATAGACTCGGTAGCTTGATCCTAAGAGATGTTATTCGTATTGTAAAATGTGTTGTGTAATAATCTCATACCTCTGAAAGTACCTACCTGAGAGAGTTTCACGGGCAGGTAGACAGGTAGAGTCACACCAACCAGAGTTTAACTAACTAGTCGCTAACAAAACTTGCTTGGAAGCATACGCAACTTTAAATTCAACTTCTTCGCGTTCACAAAATGGCTACCTACATTCTTTATACCGTCATAACACCTGTTAGCAAAGAATATTCTATATAGTACGCGTTGTACAACAATAAAGACTTTTTAAACGCGAGAAACGATCATTTCCAGTGAAATTTCAAAGAGGAAAAGTGTTGGTGCTGCGAAATAATTTGACATTTGTGATATTTCTTACGTGGGAGCTCTTGCAAAATGTGTGTGGTTGTATTTCTTTAAAAGGATACATCGAATATTAAGCGACGACATACTAAACTAAATTAATTAATAACGCAAACAGCAGTGATTAAAATTACGGTTATAAGATATTTCTTTGAGTGCAATAACAAACTTTATACAGAAATTCGGTTCTTTGAACTGAAATTCTCTGAGTGACAGATTTAAATAAACAGTGTTAGTCAATATTAAAATATAATCGTATTTTGAGGTATCTGACGATGTAAAGTTCACACCTACATTTGAAATTGATGCAACAGCTGCACATAAAAAGATATGATGAGGACAACAGAATTAATGATCTTAAATTTGTTTGTATTTACTTATAAACATTTTTAAAGCACTATTGAGCAACTCAAATTTCAAAATTAGCTTTGATTTTGCCCTAATATTGTTGTTTGAGTAAATTGTATAATTTTTATCACAAAAATACAATATTTTCATTGATAATTTAAATTTTCATCTTCTAAAATTCAATTACCCATCCAAATATGCTCAAAAAAGGAGTTATAGTGGCTCCACATGGAAAACTACTGCACCGGCTTTTTTATCTTTTCCTGATAGTCTTGCGCATGTTCGTGCATCGCTCGCACGGTGTTGCTGGCTCCAGTCGTTCCGGTTGTGCCAATACTGTACGCATGTGGAATCGCCAGGCAGCCACTTTCATAATCACCGTTCATATTCATTGTCTAAAATATAAAACCCAATTGTGCTTCCTACTGAGAATAAATTAATATAAAAAGTCGTAAGTGTGGTTAATTTGTACTTGACCTTGACAATACACAAGTGTTTGCAAAATTGCATAGTCAAAATATGTTTGTGATTTTATCATACAATCATGTACGTGAAATTATGGAAGGCGATTTCGCGTGCGTGAAAGAATCGCGCCAGTGGAGCGACCGGAGCTAGCAATGCAATACGCACGATGCACAAATTATGCACGGAGCTAATTGTGAAAATACGCAAAATTAGCTACTAATAAATTTTCACATCCCTTCCCATTGGAATCTTCAAAAATCCCTTTGGATTCTTTCATCTGGAATCATATAGACATAGAGTACGTTCCACTAGGCGATCGCAACGATTCGCTCAAAACCGCAGTTTTTGACGTTCCACTAACATATGATTGGTGCTTCAAGGGAACGATGCGAGTGTCTATTAAAATTCGTGGTTAAGATCGAAAAGTAAATCATTAAAAAATTAAACTAGCCTGTTAGTACAGTCATTTGGTTCTAAAAAAAGCTACTTTTGGAAAGTTTATCGGGAATTTCGAGAATGGGTCATTTGTAATTTAATAGATTTTGATGCGATCTTTCCGAATTTCAACTTTGCCACCTCGTATCTTTGCCGCTCACGCTGCTATATTAGAAAAATGGCGCCTAAAAGCAGTTTTTTGACAATATCTCCTTTCCGACTAATTTCACGATAAAAGCATTAATATACAAAATGAGACTAGAGAAAATTTCCCACAATTTATGTAATAAGTTTTCGTAAAATCAATGGTTTTGGCGTACGAGTGCCGCAAATCATTATATATCTACGCCAACCGGTGACATTTATTTTTATCTGAAAGTGAATTATAAAAAGAACATGAATCTAAAAACCGTACTAACAATAAATATTTTACTATGCGTTGAAAAACCGACTAACTATGGCCCGTCTTCCGCAGTTATAAAGGAATGCGTTGCTTTTATATCGGGCGCCCTTCTCTCCCTTCACAGTGTCGTTTGCATTGATAAAGTCATGGCTTCTAATGAAGTAAATTGTTTTATATGTGCAAATCTATTGCATAAAAGTGAAATGAAAGAAAAAGGATTGGAGACTTGTCGTAAGTCAAGTATTAAAAGAAAGGACAAGAAGGATAAACTTTCGGTGGGACTGAGATCGATAGTGGTTCACGATGTATGTTGAAAACGGTATAATAATGAGGAGTTAATCGCTGCTATTGATTTTACGAAAATAAAAGTCATAACAAAAATTTTAGGAAATTCTCTAGTTTTATTTTGTACATGAATGTTTTTATAGTGAAATCAATTGGAAAGGAGATATCAAAAAACTGCTTTTTGACGCCATTTTTCCAATATAGCGGCGCGAGCGGCAAATATACGAGGTGGCAAAGTTGAAATTCGAAAAGAGCACATCGAAATCTATGAAATCACCTATTTTCAAAGCTCTCGGAAAAATTTTCAGGTAAAATTACCAAATGTAGTAACTATGTAGCAAAAAGGATATATGAATGGAATGAATTCAATATGCTTCTGTAAATTATTCTGTTATAAATAATAAATATTCTGTCATGTTGACGAATGAAAAATCTTGAATCAATCGACATCATTTTGAATCAAAAGTACAAATTTGGAAGACACAGTTCCAATTAATACAAATTTCTTGGTGATTTCTGCAAAAATAAACCCAACAACCGCTTCGATCCACGTTTTAATCGAAGGTGTTGTGAACTTCAATCGGTCGCGATTTAAGACTTCATCTATGACGAATTGATTTTGAACGCAAAGACCGCGATCGTCTTGTGGAACTTTTATTGAGGCGACATGAGCATTGCGGTCGTCTAGTGGAACGTAACTATAGTGTAAAATATTCTCAAACCAATCGCAATCAAAGCTCAAAATCAGAAACACGTAGGAAAATGTTTTCATATTTAGAATAATAATTTATTATTTCATGATCATATAATGCAGTATATTTTTCAGTTAGATTAGTAATGAGCCAAAGGCGAGTGATGTTATCATTCAAATTAAATATAGACATTATAAGCGAGTTAAATACTATAATTAATGCACAACTATTTCATGTTTACAATGTATTTATATAAATTTGATTTTTGAAATGACATTTCCAATAAAAATACAGTCAATTGGCTAGCTGTATATCTATTCCACAAGTCTATTATTCTTATCCTACTCTCCTGAAGATGGTCCAGAAACTGTAGAGTAGGATAGGAATAATAAACTACTGACTGAATTCCCATACATCGTTTTCTTCTTGAATTCTATAATTAAAAGTTATTAACATGGATTCTTATTGAATCAAAATGAAGATAGCCCTAAAATTACTAAAAAAACTACTACGTCAGTTATGTGAGGAAAGAACGGCAAGTTTTAAAAGAAACCGATGCAGGTAGTATTAGCAAGAACAGAAATTTGTATTTTCCCATGATTAAGGTACCTTATTATACATTTTTTTTGTACCGAACAACCACATCAAAATTCAAGCCTTCCCAAATTTGGGAACACGCGATCTCGAGGCGCCCATACTTAAAATACTTGCTCAAATATATTGAACAAGTAATGTTTTCATTAAATAGAGATCAAGTTTTTTGTTGATTCATATTTTTTCCAAATTTAGTTCAATGATGATTGATCGGTTGTGGAGACAATGGCTAATACCACGAGCTCGGTTTTTGGCTGTACTAGGAACGTTGTGTCAAGAAGTGTTTTAACGCAATTAGAATTTTCCTAAATTCTTTAGAAAACAATCTTCAGATACAAATTACAGAAAATACATATATCTACAAAATTTATTTGAACAATCTCAATTGAAATAGTTTGATTTATTTATTTTGCCTTAAAACATTCCTTACATCAACACTGCTACTATAGCCAAACACAGAACTTGTGGTACCAACCAATAGGTTTATGTAAAACGGAAAAATATTTTTGTAAATATGCTGCTGCTGTCTGCACGTAAATAAATAACGAAAAAGTATTTCCTAACGGATTTGTCCAAAATATGGAACCAACCCGAAATACAACCAAACAAATATAAGAAGGCTTCAACATTTGAAAACAAAATAGTTAAATGAAAGCACTGTAAAGATCTGCCGCCAACTACGACTGACAACAAATCTTGAGCCCAATACAGCCGAGAAGGGTGCACTGAACTCCTTATGTTGGGCGAAATTCAGTCTATAAGTGTTCATACAATGGTTATTGGTTATTTTTAACCTGGATTCCGGCCCAATATGAGGAGCTTAGTCTCGGCTGTCTCAGGCTCAAATTGTGTC
The DNA here is from genome assembly GCA_963989225.1 of Dromius quadrimaculatus. Taxonomy (NCBI): domain Eukaryota; kingdom Metazoa; phylum Arthropoda; class Insecta; order Coleoptera; family Carabidae; genus Dromius; species Dromius quadrimaculatus. Next base: position 9,017,878 of record OZ022325.1, on the reverse strand, counting down.
TCACATGCGCATTCGGTAATATTTAGAGATGTTTTTTGTAATTGTGATTACATGTGAACACTTTTTTATAAACTAGATTTGGCGGCCCAACATAAGTTATTTCAAGGTCATGCAAGCGCGAGCACTATTAGTTATTATTTTTTCCATTATCCTCATGTCTAGTAGAAGCTTTTCCCAAAATTTCCTCATCGACAACCTCACCCAAATAAGTAAAAGAAGTTCTCAAATTGTTCATAGAACTAGAATTGCAGTAAATACTTCACTACTATTTGTATAAATCAAAAGTAAGCGATGCATTTTAGATATATCACTCATAATTCTTAAAATTGAAAGTTTGACATCTTGTCCTAAAAATGAAACAAATTTTTTTGGTATAACTGTTACCATTGATACAAAAAAGTGAAAATTTATTGTTCGCAATTCTATTTTGCAGTCGGAAATTGAGGTGCGCCACTGGGCAACACAAAATTACACAATACAACGGAATCATCTCCAGATACCTCAAAATACGATGAACAAAATATCAACAACAAAATAATAATAATAATTTGAAACAGATAGTGTACATTTCGTAACTGTGACGCTCAACACTATCACAAATGAACAAAATGTTGCAAAACTCTTACAAGGCGATGTATCGCCCAAACTTTTACGAAAGTACTTGTTTGCGATGTAACGACACTGTCTACCAAGTGGACCGTGTTGGGCCCCTCAAAGACTTCACGTTTTTCCATAGTGGGTGTTTTAAGTGCTCAGTTTGCGGGACGAAACTAACCTTAAAAACCTACTATAATAATCAACATCGACAAGAAGATAAGGAAGTGTATTGTAATAGTCATGTACCGAAGATTGGTCCAGGACATCTGGATGGATCATCGGTGGGGATTCGGTCGGCGTTGAATGTCCCAAGGTCGCAGAATTTTGTCAATGAGCAAATACGGGGGCCCGGAAGAGGAAGCTTCGAAGTTGATGGTATGTTATTCGGTGATTTATTAACCGGAAATTATTTAATCATACATTATTCAAAACCTACAAATATATTCTTCTATACAAGCTTCTTTAACAAACTGAACGCATGTTACTTTAATTAATACGAGAGTACCGTTATAATTTTCGAAAACAAGAAAATCAGATAGGTAATAGAGCTATTTATCAGTCATTTGAGTTTCAAAGGCTGGTTTATGAATTGCTTTATTAGATATTTTTATTACTCTTGCGTACTATTTTGCGCACGTCTTTCCGGGCAGTAAATGGCTCTTTGACCCTTGCATGCGCCAAGTGTAGTTGTCGCACGCAAGCCATTTACCACCCGGAAAAACAAGCACAAAATAGTACTTACCTCGCATTCGTAATCAAAAATATATTATTAAGATATAAGTGTGAAATGTATCTTTAATGCACGAGTGGCCGTGGTCCAGTTAAAAATACGATCGAAGCGAGGATTTTCTAAAGCTCCGTGAGTGCATTACAAATTTTCTACACTTGTGTCCTACAGTTCTCGTAGAATTATATATGACTAGTCCATTCGTAGTATTTATAACAAAGTTAACAATGCTAAATCGCCATAGAAACGGTGCATATCAGTGGATATTTGGATACGTAGAAAAACCATCGGGTATTATACTTTGTTTCAATTTATTTGCAAACGAACCTGCCTTCGAAATGAGGGACAAACCGCAAACCAGCAGGGTTTTAATATTTCTATGAGTCAGGGGAGGATTAGATTGATTTGGAGATTACTAGTGCAACTGTATTTTGAACGGCATTTCTTGTGAAGTGCAATAACTGTATTTGTTAATAGTATTCGAGATTAGGGAAATTTTCAAATCCATCTAATATAACGTAATTTGTAGCTTTCAGATAATCAAAGATTTTGCAGGTAACATTTTTCAATCAACTCATTTTCCACTCCCTGAGGGTAGTTAACCAATAAGAGAAATGATATTATTCATCCCTCTATTTCCTAAAATTATTTAAGATGTTACATTTTTGAAAATTTGTCATTGTGTTAATGTTATACTTCTATTTATCATCGTGAAGCTCATCAGAAACTCTAAACGAACAATGTGGCAACCAAGCAGTAAACTGAAACATGTACATTTATCGGACTGTTGCAAACAAATTATTTTGAACGTATACGACTCTTTAAAAACTAGTGAAAGTGATAGAGTTCTTATTAAAAAAACGGCAGAATTAACAAAAATGAATTATGCCATTGTAAGGCGAATTGTTTTACATGGAGTTACACCAAAAAGACAAAGACGTGATTCCGGTCAAGTGCGAGTTTTGAGTGAGTTCGAAATTGATGTAATCCGCCGGAAAATTTATACCATGTATGCAGAAAATATTCTTCCGTCCATAAGAACTTTGCATAAGAGATTAATCGATGACAAATCGGATATTGATTGTTCAGTGACAAGTTTATATAGAGTAATCAAGAAAATAGGATTTTCTTTCAAAACGGTAGATAAAAGACAAGTTGTAATGGAGTCCAAAAGAATTTGTGAGTGGAGGTATAATTATTTAAAAGCAATTTTTGAATACCGTCAGAATAATACTTTTATAGTTTATCTTGACGAGACATGGTACGATTCTCACGACATTGCGAAAAAAAGTTGGACAGATGGAAGTACCAGTTGTGCTGTTGATGTGCCAGTTTCACGGGGAAAAAGAATTATTATTCTGCATGCAGGAAGCGAACAAGGATGGCTCAATGACGCACTTCTATTATCTGCCCGAAATGTGAAAGACTCTAGTTTGGACTATCATGACAACATGTCAGCAGATATTTTTGAAAGTTGGTTTAAAAATAAACTCCTTCCTAATTTACCCTCCAATAGTGTTATAGTTATGGACAATGCGAGCTACCATTCTCGTTTAGCTGTAAAAGTGCCTACTATGTCCAGCAATAAGTCTGAAATAAAAGAATATTTAATTGAAAATGATATGTATTTTGAAGAATTTTATTCAAAGAAACAACTTATGGAAGTCGTGAAAACTAAAGTAGTTGAAAAGCAATATGTATGTGACTCAATAGCTAAAGAATTTGGGCATAGTATTTTACGTTTACCGCCGTATTACTGTATTTTTAATCCCATAGAACTAGCCTGGGCCCAAATTAAATCTAATATTAGGAGAAACAATAGTTCACCTGCCAATTGTGCTTCAGTCATTGAATTAATACAATGTGAAATCAATAATGTGTCCCAGAAAAATTGGTCCAATTATATTAAACATGTGAAGGAAATAGAAAACCAATACTTGAATGCAAATAATATTGTGAATTCTTTTATGATACATGTAGACGGTAGTAGTAGTGATAGTGACAGTGACGGTAGCATACTTGTGAATTAATAATTTTTATATTATATATACATATCATGTATATATATTTTTTTGTTAATATTTTTATATGTTTTGTACTGTATTCCTTGAAAATAAAATGACATTAAATCCTAGACAAATATTTCATCTATTGAATTTCAAATACACTATTACAACCCTGTCCTTTCTCCCCTTAAGCTAATTTAAGAAGCCACCCGCTGCGTAAGTCGAAGCAGGTACGTTTGCAAATAAATTGAAACAAAGTATACACTAGTGGTCAGAGTGAGTATTTTACTCAAAGATGTGGATACCTCCAATTTGTGCTTTCTTCGTATTTAATGAAATATTTTTCTGAATATCTTCATCAATTTTATCTTCTGATCTATCACCAAACCTTTCTGAACTAGATTCCATATCAAGACGCAATATATTTCTCTATTATTCGTCAAAGAAAATGCAAGAAATTCTAATTTTTCAGTTTGACAGAAGTTTGTTTACTCGTTCCTATGAAAATTACGTGAGTTGTTACTAGATTCATAGAAAACTAATTTGAAAAAATAGTTCGACTCCTGGAATAGTCCTCCATATACCATTTGTAGTTAAAGTATTATAGACTATTTTTGTGGTGCAATCACTCATGTTTAATGTGCTTGTGAATACCAATCGTGCTGCACACTCGTGGTATTCAAACGCAAGCACAATAAACATTCGTGATAGTTCCACAATAATAATCGGTAATCCTTCAACTACTTATGGTATAATGAATATTTTTTTCTTCTGTAAATATCATTTTGACGGCTATTATTGGTAACTAAGGAAACGATTTTATGAATTGGACTGTTTTTGTTGAATGTAATATAAATGTTGCTGGCAATTTGAATTAAAATATCTAGTTTGAAATGTCCAGAAGTGATTTTAGTGTTGTAGATAAGTTTCAAAATATATATGATGAACTCTCTCACTGAGATTGTGCTTTAAAATTGTACAATAAAACTTATATTGCATAGTTTTCCATGAAAGCCTACATTTTACATTGAAAATTATATAAAAATCTGTCACTTTTCATACAGTCGTAGATAAAGTATATTTTTTAGTTAAAATATAGAACGTTTTACTATTGAAGCCAAGCTTTTTAACGCAGGTTTCGGGATGGGAGTCAGAATTGAAAAACTTACCGTCATAGACGGAAATGATGTCATACAAGCGGAGATGCATCGATGCGGCCACGCATACTTGTACTCTCGTAAGCTGCGTGTATAAATTTTAAGTTTATACAGAATGCGCACATGCGCTCCATTAAAGAATCAACTGCATTACGCCGTGCAATAAACACGAACAAAAAATATTATTTTATTCAATATAACCATCTAAATTATAAAAGATATGAATCATGTTTCTTATTCTCAATAATTATAGCTTGACTCTCAAGGCTTCTTTGAGATTGTCCATGAAATTAGAAGAATGGTTCGTGAAGAAAATTAATTAAGAGGATGTAGAAACACTGCATGACAAGTCAGTTTTGTGGGAATTCGCGAGAATTTGGCCGACAATGAAGCGATAGTGTTACGGGACATTCCACAGATATATTAGTCAGATAAAAAAAAAAACTGTTGAGAGAAAGGTGTAATTTGGGATCACAAATTTCAACACTTTTGAAATCTAGTCTATTATTTGTAGGAAAGTGATGATATTCAGTGTTTTTATACAATACACAAGAACAACAAATTTGACAAAATAATTTGGAGTTCTAGGTTGGTTCTTGTATTATCAGAAAAACTTTGAAACTTAGAATCATCTTGAATAGTAAGAAAATTCTGTTGAATGACCACCATTTACTTTCACACCTTTTTAGAACCACATACTATATCCTCTTGAAACAATTGAATCCATAAGAGTTATTAAATAAAATATAAAAGCATTGACGATTCAATTTGCAGTTACCTTCATCAGGAAAAAATGGCAAGAATGTCTAAAAATATAGACAATAGTCACCACCAGCTGATTCTATATTTGTAGTCTTGGCTTTTATGCGGCTTTAAAAATCTCTCCCAGTAAGCTGACTTGTTTCGCCTTATTTAGAGATTTGACAACTTCCAGTATGTATGGATTTTTATTATCATTTTAGTTTGAAAGTGGTTACTCACATTTTCTATAACGGACACTTCTCATGAATTATTCTTTGTGAGCTACAACAGCACAATTTTTTTTTATGAAAAAGTAAAACTTATTTTGTTTAACTTATAGAAAAATTACTGTTTAACATGATAATAAATTCATTCAATATTTCTTAGGTTATGGAGTGATGCAACAAGCATTTTAGATTCTCGATGACGAGACGACAATAAAATGACACTGTTATCAGAAAACTCATGTTTTTCACAAAACATTGCTATGAAATTTTTTATTGAACATTAAAAATAGAACAATTGCGAATCTCTTCGTTTTTCTGCTGCCGTCCAAGGCAGCTTTCAATGCATCTGAATTTTTTCGATTATCATTGTTTATTAACAATTTTATTTTCACAAGAAATATTTTCTGAACTTCACGAATTAATTTTGGGAAAATAATTATTTATATGTTCTATCAAGATGAATTTGACGCTGTCGATTCTTCTTCTGAAAGACATTACCGTGAAATTATATGGATCGTATCGTTCCCACTTTGTAACCGTGACAATAATAACGTTTCTGTCACTTTTATCTAGTGACATCAGTCGACACTAAATCAAACATACATCACTATTGTTTTTATCATGGCAAAATGTTAGATTATATAATATTGCAATGGTTGTTTATAAAGTCATCGCCTGGAGTAAGTATAATTGCGTTAACTGTAATGTTGGTATTAACATATTTCTTACGGCTGCGCAGGAGTCATTAGCCTTCCACACTTCTTATTCTCAGAGTTGAACATGATAAGTATTAGTCTCAATTGCAAGCATCCATTGTGATACGTTAGATTCTAGTCAATTAAACTATGCTCGGTAATATGTATAACCTGGGCTAAGTAACTAGTAATTGACCAATAAACTATTCTTAAAATAGCATTAAAGTAACCGACAGATAACAACAAACATATTAAATTTGATCTCACAACATTTACCAGCTTCAAGAAACAGTAGAAATAAATCCTAGAATGTTTTGATTAGTAAAATGTCAGAATTGGGTCAGAATTAACTAATTCAAGATTGTGAATCAACAAAAATTGTCTTGGGAATTGGGCTGTACATGCTGAAAGAAATGGTATGAGGTCCTAATGTACCTAATTATTTCCTGTTGGAAGGGTGTTTAATTAGGCTGTGGATAAAATATATTATTATATCACCCTTATGAAACATTCTAATCAATAATATCATCAGAAAAATAAATATATTTGATCCGATCTACCCCATTTTTTCCAAAATAGGTACTAAAGGACTAAGATATCTAATATCTACCCTCACAAAACATCGCCGTTATGTTTTTTTCGTAAATTATTCCGCAAACAATGATATTTTCTATCGATAACATATCTACTGTTTGGCAATAATATCGTTTCCTTCAGGTTAATAATTTGTTATAATTATGAAATTATGTTCATACAGGTTTCTATTATTATGAAAACTGTTGTTGTTTCTGACTGATATTTTGAATATTTAGGTATTAAATTATGGAAATTCAATCAAATTTTTCAAATATTTCTTTCTACTTTACAGTTTTGGTCTCAGAACTTTGGACCATCTTCAGGAGAGAGAAAAATTTGTGAGTTCACAATTGAACAGCATAATGTTCAATATTATTTGGTTCATTTAAATAAAACTTTAGTTTATATGCTGTTCAATAGAGAACTCATAAGCTCTTGTCAATCCTGAAGATGATCCAAGTGGGATAGAAACTGTAGAGTAGAAATAAATATTTAAAAAATTTAACTGAATTCTCATAATGAAAATGTTATTATGACCAAAGTATCATACATGGTACTAACCACGAAGTATAATATATATAGGAGTTGAAACGAAGCGCTTGTACACGGCACAGACTCTTATCGCTGAACGAAGAGAGAGATGGAAAATAGTAGGCATTATCAACATGGAACAGCTCTAGGTAATCACTTAAAATTTTTAGTTTATTTATTATTGATCAGGTTGTATTTATTTCGAATCAAATGATTTGTTTTAATGATTTGTCCTGCGATTTTTTAAAATAAAAATCATAGATTTACTTCAGATAAATACAGAAATTCCTTTCACTTCCAACAAAGGAACAAACGAGCATTTTGTGGGAGGTCTTGATTTACTCAAATAAATTGAAACCCGAAACGTCCTATGTCAATTAATAAATAATGATCTATACATTTTTCAGAGTTATAATGAATAATAAATAGTTTTTGATTTTAAATTCTGTATAAATACTTTTTAATTTTTACAATTATCACGATTTTCATACATCTTGTTATCACCTGGCTTATTTATGATTGAAAATCATTTTCTAGTTTTAGAATAGTTTATTTTTTTTGGAAGAAAGTGATAGGCAGTTGAAATTAATAAATTGTGTAAGATTTTTTATAATTGACTTTCTTCGATATCAATGATATAAATTTCAAAATAATCCAGATGCCTCACGTTACTAGAAATAATTATCAGCAATTGATTGACGTAGGAGGAATTAATAAAAGAAATAGTTGAAAGTATCATATACATCATTTTTTTTTATTTACATATTCACAAATAAATACTAAAGATAACAATAATAATAATCAAAAATATCACAAAAAAAAAAATAAGATTAAATGAAAATAACCAATCTTTTCGTGGTATTACACGTCTCCACTTCATTAATGTCTTTTTGTCCTTTGGAACACTAAAAAAATATATTTTCTCCTAGCAACTTGAGTACCCACCATTGCAATTGGGACTAGAACATTTTCTTCCGATTCTAAAGTTAAATAATCAAAAATTCCAAGCTTCAAATCACAAAATTAGTTGCAAACTCAATAGTGGCAAATGCTAAATGCATTGAGAAAGATGCCTACTATCTTTCATCTCACACACTCAACCTCTCTCTCTAACGCGATAAGATATTGAGACACAGATGGTATAGGGAGATAGCATAGCGTTTCACCGGCGTGGTACTAACTAACCAATTGAGGCTTTCTAGAGCAATGTTAGCTTTACGTACTTAGGGGACTTCATCATGGAAACGAAAAATCGATTAAATATGTCTTATTGAGATAAAGTTCTGTATAAAAATAATTGTAAACACAACGTTCCAACAGTAAAGTGCTGCCTTTTTGAAATGTATAAATCTACAGAGTGATCAATAAAGACTGTCTGTCACGAGACTGGCAAAAGTTCGCATTATGATCAAAACTATCTTCATGGAATAAAGTTAGTATAAACTTATTTATTCTGATAACTACGTTACCGACATTTCAAGAACATCGTTGTGGCGTATATTTATATTTTATGACGGATTTATCCATAATCTGATTCAAAAAACAAAGAAGTAAGTAAATAGCTGTATTATTGAATGATTATTGAAAATTTTTGATTATTCTACCAAATTATTGGGTTGGAATAGTGTTTTCAGAGGAACTGTCATCCGTCACTTGAAGCTCACTATCTCAAGCAGGCGGTAAAGAAAAAATCAGAACAAGGCGGCACGAACAGTCATTTTTGATCACTCTGTATAATAAATAAACAAACATTGTTAAGACAATAAAAATATACAAACAGTGACTAGATAAGTTTAAAAAATATCAACTCCTAGGATCGAAGAGCCCTGCTTGTGGTTTAACTTATAATGCAATGTCCACAAGTCTTCTGTGGTTCTAGGCCAATCTGGCTCTACTCTTTTTGGTTTGGAGCAAAACTGAACCATCCACAGATCTTGAGGAGGTGGTGATGAAGTAACTCTTGCACAGTAGATTCGTAAATAAAAATTACTCCAAATTATGAATAAATGATTGGTAGCCATGATCGATTAAGTTCATAACCAGTATTCAAATTCAAACTATTCGGTGATTTTTTTATTTCTATTACTTCTTTTATTAGCCTCTTGAACCAATTTGTTCTCTTTAGACAGAAGTTTTGTATTCTTGAAATCAATGCCATGTAATTCTTGAATAGCTGCTCAGCCACAGCAGATTTTTCTGGATGGTTCAATCTTATATGACGAGAATGCTCTTCCAATCTTGTTTCTAGAGTCCTTTTGGTTTGTCCAATATATACTTTGCCACACTGACAAGAAATCTTGTAAATACGTGGTTACTGTAGAGGGAATCTGTCTGTAACATTATCAATGAGATTTCGAATTTTTAAACTGGAATTGTATTTTTGTAAAAGTCCTCCAATTTTATCTGTTGTATTAGCTACGTAAGGCAACGCAACAAATATCCTCTTATTATTTAGATCTCGAAGAGGAGGCGTCTTCTGCCGAAATGCTCTCTTGATCTGTGTTTTATTATAACCATTCTTCAAGAAAACATCTTCTAAAAATTTGATTTCATCAGATAGTTTACATGGATGACATAAAGAAGAGACTCTCTGATATAAAGTTTTTATAGCAGAAAATTTTTGAGCAGGATGTGTAAATATTGATTTGTATAGGTCGGCTTCCTATATATTGAGTGGATGAGTTAACCATTATCTTGTTTCTTCAGGTAAACGTCCAGAAAAGGAAGACAGTTATTTTCTTCAACCTCAATAATTAATTTAATGTCCGACTAGTTCATTATTGTTGTCATAAAAACATTGTTTTCAGGGTAGTTATTTTGAAAAATAACAAACAAGTTGCCTAGTTACAGCAAGTAAATAGAGTAATTTCTCTGACAGAAATCTCATCTCTACCATAAGGCCAAACAGCAAAGACATCATCAACATGGCGTATCCAAACATTAGGATTCTTCATAGCTGTGGTTAATGCTTTTTGTTCAAAATTCTCCATGTAAAAATTAGCGAAGACGACTAATGGATATTGAATTATAAGAAACCACGAGCAGGGCCCTTCGATCCTAGGAGTTAATATTTTTTAAACTCATCTAGTCACTATTTGTATATTTTTGTTGTCTTGACAATTTTTGTTTATTTATTTATTATACATTTTTACACTTGAAAAAGGCAGCACTTTGCTGTTGAAACGTTGTGTTTCCAATTAGTTTTATATACAACTTTATCCCAATAAAACATATTTGGAAAAAAAAAACGAGTTCTAGAAGTTTTTCCCTTCTTCGAAAAATCGATTGTTATATAAGAGCTCTGCAATATGATTGCCTCAAAATTCACGCACTTGGCTTGGCTCGTCCGACCACATATTTCTTCTTAGATTTTATAATTATTACCAATTTTTTTTTCCATTTGGAAACAAATTTTAATCACAGACACATAAGTAGAGAATCATTTCAAGAAAAATAAATGAAACACACATTTCATTGAAGCTCAATTCTACTCCCACGGGGTAAATTTAGCTAGCAGTTAATTGCTATGGAAAGGATCGTTTATACAACCATAACTATCCTTGAAAGTGCACACTGGGGCCTCAGAAACCCCATACTCCAATTTTTATCTTGTGCACAAGCACAATGTCGATATAATATGATGTGACCACCTCGTAAATTTAGTTTATAATGTCTTCAGTATGTACTATATGTATTGTGATGATAGCCGAAGTAAATGGGTCATAATTTATGAATTTGTTTGTGTGGCTGTTGCGTTAGATTTATTGGTACAGCTGAAAGCTCTTTATTATTCTCCATTTCGACATTTCAGCAGAAATGACTACTTCGGAATTCAAAGACCCTTCTGCACTGATAAATGATGAACTTGAACGCGAAATTCATGGAAGATCTTATATTTTATGCATTGAACAAGAAAAATTCGGAAAATATGTACTTTTTATGCATTGTCCTTTTTTTAAATAAACTATGCTCTCAAAAAACTTAATGCTCTCTTACTTCCTTTAATAACATCCTGAATAGATCACATATCATGAAAACTAATCAAAACAATATCCAATTCTCAGAGAAACTACGTTTTCGTTTGGGATTTTGTGTTAGATTTATTGGCATAGCTGAAAGCTCTTTATTATTAGCCATTTTAACATTTCAGCAGAAAATGACTCCTTCGTAATTCAAAGATCCTTCTGCATTGATATATGATGATCTTGAACGAGAAATTTATGAAAGATCTTGTATTTCATGCATTGAACAAGAAAAATTCGAAAAATATGTATTTTTTATGCATTGTCCTTTTTTCAATAAACTGTGCTCTCAGAGAGCTCAATGCTCTCTTACTTCTTTAATTATTATCCTGAATAGATTACATATCATGAAAATTAGTCAAAACAACATCCAATTCTCAGAGAAACTACGTTTTCGTTTGGGGTTTCTGTGACCCCAGTGTGACACTTATGCAACTACAATTGAAGTGTGCATGTCTAGGGCTATTATTCTCCAGTTATATTTGATCAACGGTGGAAAGACTAAGCGTAAATAGTACAAAATAATCATAAATGATTGACCGCGCCACCTCGCTCTAATTTTTTCTATGCCTTATCGTTGTAATAGTAACTACAATTGATGCATTACTCTAATCTAAGAATTCAAATACATAAATGACAGTTTGAAAGGCTAAGATCTGACTGTATGAAAGTACAACTATCAAGTTAATCAATGGAATTTTTCTAATGAAGAGTAATAATTGCAATTAAAGTTACTTGCCTTGGCGATCTCACGTATTTCATACAAATCTAGATTTAATTACTCTGCTCATGGAGGATAGACTCATATTTAATAAAAGGTTTCCAAAAGTACTATTTAAACAAATAGGACTACCTTAGAAAATCTTAACCGAACCTTATGGCAGCCCAATTTATTTTTTATATCGTTGCTGTACAACCTGTGTGTTAGTATGTCAGTAATTCTATATTTCTTCTAAATTTGGTGCCTCAAATAAATATTTTTACCAAAGCCCCATTAGAAAACGACTCTAGTCATTGTTCACTTTAACAGTATTAGATAATGGAATCAATTCTCCATTTATTTAGGATATTATTTTTGATTTGTAGTCCTAACTCAATGAGGGTGCTGACCTTTATTATAATTTAAGAAAAAATTGGGTTGTCGTAAAGTCTTTTTCGAGATTTTTAATTCACTTATCAATTTGAAACTACTTCTATGAGGTTTTAAACGATGTTTATATTGACATTGACAGACCATTTTTACATATTTGCTTGGTTACTTATTTCTATTCTAGGTTAAATGATCAATTATGACAGAAATATTGACGTAATTCTTTCTTTAATCGATGTAATTTATTTAATACGCAATTAGTAATTTCAATAGCAGCGCGCCTGCAAATGGCTTATAGACATGCAAATATGTAACTATTCTATTTGACATACATATCAGAAATTCTGCACAAACAATTGAATGTCATTGTAACAATAACATAAATATTTGTAACGTGAAATTTTGTACCGTTAAAGGCAGATTTTCCTTCAAACAACAAATGCAAAATAAAACTGAATCCTGGGCGTCTACAGCCAACAAAATTAAGTGCTTACGGATGTGAGCATTCGAACATATGTACAATTAGAAAGTGAAATGCTTTTTATTCTCGGTATGAGGCTGGGTCTGGTGTAAGAGCAAATCAGATCAATGTCCTTAAAGAGAATCAGATCATGAGAATTTAAGAATTTCACTGACCACCTTCCGAAGCATTATACATTAATTAAAGTGCATTTTAATGTATCACATGATGACGAAAACATAAATATTAGTTTCAACTTTTAGTCAGCTGTGGGTGTGCCAAGTTTTAAGGAATTCGTATCTCTGGCATTATGCGATTCAGGCTTTCGCCTGTATTTTGTATCTATTTCAAACATAGTTTTTAAAAACCAAAGTTATAGGGTTCGAAAAAGGGACCCAATCTTGGCACATGAAATAGCGGAAACGGATGGATGAATTAATTTTTGCCCGACAATTGCATTTGAATAAAAGAGTACCATTATTATAGCTACCATCAGTTCCCTTAGAATAAACTATTTACTGTTGTTTTTCCAATATTTTAATACATTATTTATTCCAGTGAATCTATTGTATTCTTCCTGCAGATTTCCAAACACTCAATTGAGTATCAGGCTCAAAGACGAAGAGACAGCGGATCCCTAGTAATAGGGTCCGTTTGGCACCCTATGAGTACTGGACCCTAAAAAATTAGTTAGAACACTGGATCCGGAAATATCTCGGAAAAATGTTGTCATAAAGTTTCAATATATTTTTTTTAACGCACTTGATTATTTGATAAATCTAGGTGAGTTCAAGCAAGGATTTTCTTTGCGGTGAACGTTATCTTGATATAAAAGGTAGCTGTACTTTTATTTTATTAAAGTAGGCACAATAGTACGTCGAGCACATTAAAGGAGTTCACACGAAAGTTCCTCACCTGTAAATGTGATAATATGATATGAGAACTAGAATTCCATGAATATTTTCAGCAATTATACTGCGAATTATGCAGGAGAACTTAATACATTCTCAAACTGGATTAAATGTAGTACGCACCAAGTGCATTTTTTACAATTAATTATTTTTTAACCAAATTGGGGATGGCTAGTCTGGTAACTCGGTATTTTATAGGTTCTACGGCTAAATTTGATGATATTCTAATAGAATGAGATGTCAATGAATTTGTAACGTCATATGTCAAATATATTTCTCCAAGATTAGAACTTTTTCCAAGTGACATTTCCAACCTAACAGAGTAGGAAATGACCGGTCTGGCAGCTCGGCAGACATTGAGGAAATATTTTAAGTTATGAAAAATTATTAATGAACATTTGTTCATTCCAGGATTGAGTCCTCGACCAGTGAACGGCAGCGGTGGAGGTGGAGGACATCATTTAGGATCAGTCTCCCCTCCTGGACCAGGAAGTCCTGCTGTTAATGAGCACCATTATGGCCGTTTTGATGCTTCTGCGCTGCATATTGCACATGCGCTACGCCAAACAGAATTACAGAAAGCCTATAGACAACATCGAGAAAAACCAATCGACTGCTATCTGGTAAGTTTAATCGAAAATCTTAATCATTCAGGTACATGATGAATTTTGGGATAAGAAGCTAATCCAAAATATTCTATTTTTATAATGTAAGAAGTAAGAATAAAATTATTCATCTCCACCAAAAACAGCAGGCTGTAATGATGATTTGGAATATTGATAATTCCAAAAAGTTCTCTACACTCCAGGAAATATGTGCAGTGAAAAAACTGGATTCAAAAAGGTTGAATATTATAAATATTAATGATCAAGCATTAAATAGTATCCATAAATTAATTATCAGTCGATTTAAGACAGTCCGATTCAATTTAAGAAAAAAGTACTTCCAAATAAAATCCCTATGAATCAGTTTTTATATTCAATATCTTGCAGAACAGTTACTGAAGTAAGCTATTTCTATTTTTATCCTCTTAATTAGTATAATAAAAACAGATCAGACTGTGCATACTCATTTTAAACAATACATTCAGCAAAATATGTATGAGAGCCGAGTTGTTCATGCTGCATGAGTAATTTTCAATCTGCACACATAATTAATTAGTTTCCGCATGTTCCCTGCACCCCACTTTTAACCACGCCACTGACCATGAGAATACAAACTGGCCACATGGCATGTACAAAGCGTACAAAAAATGAATAAAGATTTTTTTTAAATATCTGGAATAACGATTATGAATTTATATGCAAGAGATTCACTTACCAATAAAACAGTAAATTCATTGAGTTGAGAAAGAAGTCTGCTCGATTTGCGGACTAGATGCACTGGATTCTCTGGGGAATGCTGCATGGAAGTGAAACTCTGGACGATTATCTGACAAAAACATAAAATTGATGCGTACTTTTTCTCCAAACACAAAATTGTTTAGCCCCGTGTTTTATACTATGATTATTTGACAGTTGAAAACAACCCTTTTAGTTATTTAAGTATTAAGGTCAGTAAGTACAGTTTACCGATTGAGAATAATAGTTTGGAGACCGAGCCTTGGCGAGGTTTCCAAATATTATACGAAATCGGTACTGTACTGTACTGATGATTGTTTATTCGCTGTCAGCTGTCAAGTTTGACATTTCATTTTGAATTTTCAATTACAAATAAAGATAAATAAATTAATATTTTTCTGTGAAAATCCACAATTTTTTACTTACCGCCTTTGCCCATGGGCGGTAAGTCAGCATAACCATAGTAACCACAGTTTGCCGGTAAAATCAATATACCACCTTAAATAGAGGGCCGGTAAACACATGAAAACACCCAATCGTGCAAAAAGGCTATTTTCAGTGTAGTGTTAATTTGATTCGTCAAGACCACAAAAAAAATTTTTTTCTTTGATTTCTATATGAATAATTCAATGGTTATCGCAAAAAAGTCTTGGGATATTTAAACAACTGTTACCTATTTTCAACAATTTCACGGAAATAACGGTAAAAGTGTACACTTTTAGTTCTACTAAAGATTTAAACATTCAAATTAAATAATCACAGTTATTCATTTATAATCATTCACTTTTTACTTCCTCGATCTATATACGGGGAGTATTGTAATCTTAATTTTTTGACAGTTCAAGATTTTGTTAAATTTTTATATTTTAGACTCGACATAAAAAAAACGTAATCTCAAATGAAGTCAGTCTGTCTGGAAGCACGATAACTTGAGAATGCGTACAAATTTTCGAATGAAATTTTATATTTAAGTTTTTCATCAAAAAACTAGGTTCAAGTTCGTAGATGAGCTTTTTTCAACCAGTGGTACTAAAACTTTATTTATGGAATTCTTTAGTTTTATAAACGGTAATCACAGGGATTCTGTAACCAAGCGTTATTTCACGTCGAGCGTCAACGTGAACTTAACTCCTGTTTTGTCATTTTCGTATTCTGAATCTGAACGTTGATTCAAGTTCACGCCGATAGTCGACGTTAAGTCACGCTAGCCATTTGACAGCGTCAAGTGTTACGTTTTCAGGTTATTTATATAAGAATAGTTGATATCCAACTAATTCTACAGAATAAGTCAAAGAAACAACATTTAGCGATAAAGATGAACAAATTCGACATTGGTCTCACATAACAAGATCAAACTTTTAAGAATTAAAAATTTTCCTCAGACTCAAGATTTGAATAATTACTCAAAGACCAAATTTGCAAAATCAAGAAGTATTCCAAATTGTTCAGTGCGGGTTTGAAAGTAGCTCCATGTTTTGAAGTATCTATCACTTCTATTTGAATCGTGAACAAAGATCAGATAATTATATGAGTCTATCTTATGAATTGAACAGTATATATTCTAGGAAGACAACCAAATTTTTCAACGTGCAGATATGACTGAAGTCTCAATAAAATAAGAATGAAATCTTATTTTTCAATCAAGATATTTTTGATTTCATCAAGAGGTTGATTGTTGGAATAAAAATTTCAAATGTAGATATCTTAACGTGTATTACTCCGTTGATTCAAGTCTTTTTATTATTATAATGGAATTTTACTTTCCAATTAAGATATTCACTGTTGCAATCAAGAGATTGATTGTTGAAATAAAAATTCAGAATCATCTAACTTTAATTTTTCTTCGCTTTCGTTATGGTCTCACTAAAATCAATTCTCTGCATATATATTACATAGGTTATACCATTTTCATTGATAGCTTCATCAGAATGGAACGCTTTGTCTATTTCAAGTTAATTTTCATAACCGATGAACTCAACTTTCGTTGATCTAGTTTTCTAGTACAAACATTAAATCAAGATTTAGTTGTGCTTCTACTTGAACCATTACTGAAAAATCAGCATTCACTACCGCGTTCTTGATATATATCTTGCTCTTTTTCATAACATTTTATATGAATTGGAAATAGTTTTTTGAAGCAATTATTGGTTCAATGAATATGTCAAATAGTTTCCTTGATATTTACGAAACTAATAACACTTCTTTCTCTCCTCTATTTTCTTTATGATAACCAGATCACACAGTACATTTTTCACCCAGAAGATTAAAAAGTATGAAATGTCAAAATGGAATATGACAGCAAATGGTTCAATTTCTTGTAATTTGATTGGCTGAATTTCACGCATTTCATTGAATTTGGAATGAATTATTCAACGCTAGCGTTAATCTAACGTCAGTGTAAATTAACGTTCAACTTTCACGTTGACATTTCAGAATACCATCTTAACGTTAGGGCGTGAAAACTATCGACGTTAAGTAACGCTGACGTGACTTAACGCTCGGTTCTAGAATCCCTATCAATATTTATCATAAAGTATGAAATAACCAAAACTAATTCTTGTTTGATTTGCCACAACATTCACAAGAAACATTTTTCAAAATCATCAGCGGTTCATTTGTTATTATCAAAATTTAAATTTTTATAAGATTTGTTATATTTTTCTGAACCAAAGAAATAATAAGAATAATAATGCGAAGCTAGAATTATTATCAATCACATTTTGACATCCCATGCAAACTTTCGTCAGTTGTTTTTTCAAATAAGTAATTTGGCTCTATCGTGTTTGGTATCAAATTAAAGTTCTTGTGGAGATAATTCTAGAAGAAGTGTCAAAGAGGACATTTAAACGATTGTCAATTGTTTCTTTGACAAATCGTTCAAATTATATCTAGTTTGGTATCAATTTTAAGCTCTCCGGGAGATAAGCTTAGTATATATGGAAAATGAATAATTAAGTAGTGGAATTCACGTTACCATCTTTAAATCACACTTCCGGCGATCAAATATCGAGTCTGTATGTTCCAATGAATTAAAGACCGCGAAAATCTAGAAAAGGACTCATTTTATTGAAAGACTAAAAAATACTGACATCTGTCACTTGAACAATGACAGCTGTCACTTTGAAATATGCAATTAATTATTGATACCATCCTCTAAATTTATGAAACAGCAATGAAACTAGCCATATGGTTGAGGAAGTACTGTGTGGCTACAGCAGATTCTATTTTGGCTACGCCATTGAAGAACGAGTTAGCTCAAATAATTCTTGGTGCGTGGCTCACTTTTAATTTTATTTAAAAGATACTGATGTACATGGAAATTAATCTTAATCGTTTTAATATGTACATTTATAACTTTTCATAATTTACATAAAATTCAGCAGTCCTGTACTACATATTCATTGAACGGATTACACGGTCACTGCTAATGACCTTCCAAAAGTCTAATTTACTCAAGCAAAGTTGAAGTTAGTGTTATATTCGCCGGCAAGGGATGTATTGTTTTTCTTTTATTTTTATGAAAAACGACGAATTAATTCGTTTCAAGGTCCCCTAAGACAATTAAGATGATTTCTACATGAAGTCGGTCTGTGAGTTTATATATCTTTTAAGGAAACAGTCGCTACGAAATTTGGGAGCAAATCAGAATGTAGATGGAATTGGTTCACTAGAAGGCTTTCGAGTACTTAACTTCAATTATATTCAAGATATTAACTTGAAATTTTGTATATAAAGGCAGTTTTGATTTAGATCAAAAATGTTTTATGTGCAGCTCTTTTATTTGAATCAATAATAAAAACCCATTTATTACGAGTACGACAATGGTTACTGCTGGGAAAGTACTGGGAAGAAGCCTGCTTGATTATTTATCTTCAAAACAGGAGTAAATCTTTTATAGGCTACGTGTATGAAGTCTACTAGCGTCTCTAGCGGGCAATGGAGAACGATTGAACTCCCATTTTATCATTGTTTCATACCTATAATTTTTCAAATGTACTAATATTATTTAATTCAGCTGTGTGCGTATATAATATAACTTGCATAGCATAAAACGTACGTTGAAATTATTTATTTTGAGTATTTTTTTCTTCAATTATAACGTACCTATTGGAGAAAACGTCATAATTCGTCCAAATTGACAGGATAACCTCAAATTATAACGCCGATGATCTTACGGATCGGGTTTGTATGTATCAAATACTGTATCCCATTTACCGAGGAAGCATTGAAGAAAAGAGTGAAATTAGTTTTGCCACATTAAATATGTGGAAGAATATGTGGCTGACAATATTAACAACAAAATTATTGCGAGGTGCATCCGACAAGCTTTTATCACTGAAACACCTTACAAATTAGAGATAGAGGTGAATTCATGAATGCCAAATCGATGATGAATTTTTCTAATTCCACAACTGAATTATAAACATCTTTGTTGTATACATTAATAATCAAAGACAGATAATACTCTATTTACCGTTTTGATCCACTTCATTCGTTTTTTTATGTTATAACTGCGTACATGAAATCTATGGAACTACATTTCACTTGAATCATCCTTAATACAACAGCCTGAAACAGAACAAGCGTTTTTTCATGTTTTATATGCAATTATTTTCACTTTTAAACTACAATGGTCAATGACGTATTCTGAGAAATGGAGTTCGATGCTTACAATGGTGCTCACCATTAACGCTCGCATCGATATTTGTTCAAACTCTATCCCCTTGCACATAGCCTATATATTAGGATATTTTTGCAAATTGCTTTAAACAAAAAGTACGATAATATCTCTTACGAAGCAAGTAAATAGATCTATAATAAACCATTTTTATTTTTCCGATGGAATTTAATGAATATTCTGTATGCCGATTGAAAAAACATTTCAGACTGAATTCTAGAAATCTATTTGAAAGTTCTGACATATTCAGAATTCAATAAAATCCATCTGTCCATTATGCTGACCCTGTCAAATCACATTCACAAATAATCATTCTCAAAATACATGTTAATATGATGCCCAATTAATTTTTAAAGTGAAAGAATTCAAGAAATATCTGTAAATTGAGGAAGTCACTATGTTGTTTTAGATTCACTGGCCAAACTTGTGAAGGTGGAATGTGAAATGAACTCACTTTTAATTTGAATCTCCAAAAATGAAAACGAAATTCTCAATGTTATTTTTAGAAAATTGTATGTGTGTATAAGTTGCACATAATCAAACAATTCTATGGTGTAGGATGTATAGGTGTCGCTGAGTCGAAGAACACTTTCGATTATTTTAATCAATGACACAATAATTATTCAAAGTATCTGAATGGTTACTTCATAGCTGTGCTTTTTTTGCAGTGCGAGATGGGAATAAATAAAATTGATGTATCTTACTTCCGTCAGTAATAAATATTGTGTGACTTAAGGAACAGTTTTGGTCCACTGGGTGGTAATAAATGTTACTTGACGTCATATTTGAATGAGATGAATTATATTTCCTCAATTAGAGACAAGAAAGGAATGATTTATAGGAAATTTAACAAAGCTAAGACGATTCTAAAATTATTTCATTCTTTTTAGAGCATATTTAATTCTTTTAGAATTGTTATTATATTTACACCAATCAAAAAGGAGTAAATGTACCATAAGTGCACCAAATTTCAAAACAATTGAACAACAAATACAAACTTAAAGAGGGACAATTTGATAATGGCTAAAGCCTGAAAAAATCGCAAATAGTACACCTTGGACTTTTTCTTAAATTTTTGACTTGAAGTATTTTGACTTAGGCTCGAGCTTATATAATTTCATGGGTTTAAATTACAAAACTGGCAACAAAAATTGTGTCTGGAATGTAGTCAGAGATATCAACAATTTTCTAATGTCAAAATTAAGAGCGAAATCAATTTTTCTAATAATATCTTCAAAAATGCGACAAATGTTGTATATTTCTCATTCGATTCTAATTGTAATCATTTTTGGTAAATGTTTTACAACAATTTATATATCTGTACCTTCAATAGGATAAAATATCAATTTATGAAGGGCTGTAATTTTTGATTGCAAGCAGGTTTCAAATTTAAGTCTACTGTATTCAAATAGGTTTGGACTTTGTAATTATTGCTCCAAATTTCAGTTCAATACTTGAAAAATTGCTTTATTTATCAGTAAAAAACTGGAAAATGGTCAGATGAATTTCCTAATTCTCAGAAATATATATATATTTTTTTAATTAAAAATTGAGATAAATATTCCAAATAAAAGTAAAATTTGAACCATTTTTTAATACTGCGCCTATGTTCATGATAAGAAATACCTACTAACACCTGTTTTCCTATTTGTAAAACGGTAATGGGAAGGTGTCAATTACATCATATTTCAAATCATGTTTATTGGACAAGTTTTCATATCTCACACCTAGAAAAAAGTGAAAATATCTTATTATTCAATTTATTTGTATTTAACTAATGGGATTTTGTTCATATTATCTTCAGGCAGAGTGCGGAAATATTTTTAGCTCGTAATTCATCTTTAATATCACATTATGTAAAGGTGCTCAAACTTTCTTTTCCGAATATTTTTGATGGGCTTGGTTTTCTCACTTGATGCCGCGTTGAAATCTTTTCGTAATTGTTGCAGTAACTGTACGAGAATATTTAAGGTTGAACTGAATTTTCGTTTTCCTAGACACAAACAGCAATTTCCATTAGATATATGGAAAATATAGTTACTCGCCGTGTAGAAACAATTGTAACCAGTGTTTTACAGTTTGGAATACCAAAAAATATATTATAGCATTTGAATCAGGTATAAAGGCTTTGTTGTGTGAGGACGAATTTTAGGAAATTATTTGAATTATGGACCTATTGCATTAGATACAATTTTGAAGCAGAACTTCGTTTAAAATATCACATGGAAGCCTATATTCTACTGGAACATCTTGTATAATATTGTGGTATTTGATAAATCTTTTGTAATTCTTTATAAAATCATTTCAAGGTAAACTACTTGCAAATATGCATATGATGATCTTCTGCAGCAGATGTTCAATTATGAACATTCACTGCATATTTTTTCACTGATTTTTTATCGAAATATTCATATATTGAAAATTTTGCAGAAGAAAAATATCTGATGATCATTTGTTCACAGAAAGTAATGGTGATAAACTAAAGATAATCCTGATTTTTATCAATCACAAAATATTTCGAGAACAATATATATACTATAACAATTTAAATTTAATTTGAGGAAGTGGAGGAAACGTTTTTCTTTATGCCTGAGAAGGTATCAAATTTTGTTCGATAATTTGATTCTTCTATTATATTATTACAAACTATTTGGAACTCGCTCTATGTCGAATGACAAATAATGCTCAAGCTGACATGTTATTGTTATTCCATTATGATTTAATGCATAAACTAATTATATATCTGTCATTTGAACGACATATGGATGAAGCCATTCTGCATAAAACATGACAAGTACTATCTTCTACGGTTCGACTTAGTTCCCAGTATAGTATATGGAAATTTAGTCTGCAAAATATATTTTTGTAACACGTACACCGAAAGTACCCTATTACTGATCTGACTTCTGCTTCGAAAGATCTCAATTCCAGACCATGGTAATAATTTTCATTAATTCTCTGCTGACTGGGAATTAAGGGATATTAATGTCCGCTGGGTAAAAATGAAATTGTAGATCATGGATCATGGATGCCGCTGGATTTTTTCATTTCATTGTTATATGGCAAATTGATATTTGAAAGAAATTTGTATTATACAATGTGTTCGTTGTAGTATGTCCATTTATTGTGAACGGACAGAAAATGTGCAAAATATCAATCAATAAAATAAATAATGTAAGTTATGATTCATTGCATTAGTTTACTGTAATGTGATTGCATTTGCAAAAATCTGTTTGTCAAATCGATAAGATAGTTTCGATACATCCAAGTTAATTTAAAAAGCTTAGTAATGGGGGTACTTCGGTGCACTTGTTACAAAAAGTATCGTATGCAACACGGACTCTGAACGACTGTCATTATTGTCACGGACAAATTTGGCTGCTCGCAGCTACGCCTTGGGCTTTGCTCTCGTCTTCGCCGAATGCAGCCAAATTTATCCTGGACAAAAATGACAGTCGTTCGGTCCTTGTAGCATAATATACTATTATCAATAGCTGTACCTTAATGGATAATAAAAACATTCGGGTGCGTTGGAAGCGGTACGCGGGCGGCAGTGGGCAAGAAATAAAAAATATATATTTTCTCATATATTGACAAAGCGAAACCTTCGAGTGTAAAGATGAAATTATTCAAGAATCAATTTGGATACTAATAAAAAAGAGTACAAAAGTCTGTTCAATGATGTCAATAAATAAATTTTGGACAAATCGAGCATTCAAATTCTACGGATTTATTTTAAGATATATCTTAATAAAAAAAATGAATGAACGTACTTGAAATAAGGTACAGTGTATCCCACACAATTGTTTAGGTAGATCATAGCTGTGACATCCTACACATGAGACCTCAAGCATTTCCCGCTAAGGCAAAGCTCCGCTATGTTACGTCAGAACATACGTCATTACTACACATTCATATAAATAAAGATTTTGTGGAAATAAAAGTGTCATCATTAAAATTTTTGATTTATGCACAGCGGATTATTTTATAAATAAGACTGCATAATTCAACTCCAAAATTCTTAACAATATTCAATTATTTCCAAAATTGATCGAGTTACAGCCTTTTTCAAGCTTCCTCATTTTTCAATCCTTGTTGAAAAGCAATATTCTTTTGATTTTAAATTCTGCATATTTATTGGAAACTTTGACGTTTCGATCCTTTGACCAAGGATCTTCTTCAGAAAACAATGATACAAAATAAAACAAGGGAAGTAACTAGATACTAAAACTATACAGAATACTAGATGTGATAACGTAGATATCACACCTAAACAAGAAGAATAAAATCCTCTGGCATTCACCAAAGGCTTGAGGAAAACCACGTGAAAACCCCAAACAGAGGAATATGTCCTACTTGATACAGCTCCGCATACATTCAAAATCACAAAATACACGACATTTCAACAAGACAGCGTAGCGCTACTCTTTGCTATTGGTTTGACTCACAACTGCAGTGTCACATAGTCTTCAGTGTACTTTATAATCCAAAATATACACAGAACTATACCAACTAAAACATAGTCATTATATATGAGTGTTATTGATTACAGAAAGCCAAACATTTGATAATACAAAACCATCAGTATGGTTAAAGTTATTTGGATGTTTAAGTATCTCAATTTCTTCTCTGACCAATCTACCAATCTACCATGAATCGATGAGCATCTTGCGACTATTCTTGTTTCTTCAAACTTGATGTCATGCAAAAACTCGATGGCATGATCAGCTACAGAATATTTATTTGGATGGTTTAATCTTATGCATCTCCTATGTTCAGCAATTCGAGTATTCACAGTTCGGCCCGTCTGTCCAACGTAGATTTTCTCACAGGTACAAGGGATCTTATAAATGCCCGAAGATTGTAGGGGAATCGCGTCTTTTGCAGGTCTCATGAACTGCTTGATTTTCATTACCGGAGAGAAGGAAACTTTGAAATTATATCTTCTCTGAAACATTGCGCACATAAGATAAAGAGACATAATTTTTACTCACGCTAGTATCCTCAACAATAACATTGGTAGACTTAGCTCGAAGAGCCTTTTTAATGGAGTGATAACTGAAGCCATTTTTCTAGAAAATCACTTCTAGATTATTAATTTCATTATCAAGTTATGCATAAGATTAAAACATTCAAATAACTCTTCTGTAGCTGATCATGCCATCAAGTTTTGCATGACATCAAGTTTGAAGAAACAAGAATAGTCGCAAGATGTTCATCGATTCATGGTAGATTGGTCAGAAAAGAAATTGAGATACTTAAACATCCAAATAACTTTAACCATACTGATGGTTTTTCATTATCAAATATTTGGATTTCTGTAATCAATAACACTCATATATAATGACTATGTTTTAGTTGATGTAGTTCTGTGTATATTTTGGATTATAAAGTACACTGAAGACTATTTGACACTGCAGTTGTGAGCCAAACCTATAGCAAAAAGTAGCGTTACGCTATCTTGTTGAAATGTCGTGTATTTTGTGATTTTGAATGTGTGCGGAGCTGTACCAAGTAGGACATATTTCTCTGTTTGGGGTTTTCACGTGGTTTTCCTCAAGCCTTGGGTGAATGCCAGAGGATTTTATTCTTTTTGTTCAGGTGTGATATCTACGTTATCACATCTAGTATTCTGTATATTTTTAGTATCTAGTTACTTGCCTTGTTTTATTTTGTATCATTGTTTTCTGAAGAAGATCCTTGGTCAAAGGATCGAAACGTCAAAGTTTCCAATAAATATACAGAATTTAAAATCAAAAGTCGTTTTTATTAAATAAAATTCTGAAAAATGTATAGATTATTGATATTCTTTCGCCTCTGTCATTTAAAAAAATATGTATACATTTATTCGGACATTTACTCGTCCTCATCCATCTCCTCATCCTCAGGATTGATATCGGACACATCCGAATCACTGACAGTTAATTGTTGGCTGCACGTCTTTGTAAATTGATACAAATTTATTTTTTTTGTTCCATTGTCGCTGTTCAATATTTTCAATTTCTTGTCTGATTAATTCAACGACACAGGAGTTTAATTGCGGTGAACATTTTCTTTTCTAATATTGTTTTTTAATTCGCTCCATATTAGCTTAATAAGATTGAATATAAGGCGGTAAACAAGTGCATTCAGCAAACATTTACCTTCATCATCAACCCATTCATTCGTAAAAACATCATGTGTGTCATACTATTGCTTATCTAAATATACAAAATTAGTTACAAGGGAATGAGTAATACAACCCTGGTAATAAGCTTCGAAGAACTTTTAATCTACCAGTGGAACACTGGGGTAAAATATATATTGTAACGAATTTAAGTCTATAAATTAGTCATTTCGGCTCCACTGGTGCTTAGAATTGTTGTGGAAATATTTTACATCAAAAAATAGAAGCGAATATATTTGTTTTCTAGAAAATTGCTGGTACCTTCTAGCGTTTTCTAGAAAAGCCTGGACGTTTGCGGGAAAAACGTAGTGGGGAGAGACCCACGGTATATATATATATATATATATATATATATATATATATATATATATATATATATATATATATATATATATATATATATATATATATATATATATATATATATATATATATATATATATATATATATGTGACTGACTCAACGAGGAGATTATTGATTTTGGCTCAAAGACCTTATAATATGGACTGCTAGTGGTTAAAATAAATTGTGTTATTTAAAATAAATCAATATTGACATAAATAATTAAAGTTAAGTTATAGTGTAGTGTAATAATCTGTAGTTCAAGTTAGAATTATAAATTAGAAATAGTGTTAGTTATCTAATTTAATATTTTAATAAATCATAAAAATAAATAGTAGTGTTCAGTAACTTTTGCTCCCTAAATTAAAATAAATAACGTTACAATATAAATATGGTTCATACAATGAAACTTTAACGATTATTAGGTAGATAAATCTGTCCAAACTATACCAGTATAACTGAACTGCAACACGTTTATATAGTGGTAAAGCTGGAATAAGTACATGTTTGTTTGCCTACCATCAAGATTAGGGTTGTGGAAAACTATGAAGCACTTCCATATGCAAATGTTATCAGCTATACCGTACTTACAAAACAAAGTATTATTTCAAAATTTTGTATAATAATAGATAAATATTTTCTATTTGTGCTTTACTGTACTTAAATATTAGAAACTTCAATAAACAGAAAGTTGAGAACAAGCCACATTAATTTTTATGTTTCGCTATTATAGCTTTGCTAATATTTATGAAAAATAGTAATATAAACGTTATTTTCAAACAAAACTACATATTTTCTCTTTTTAATTGTAATTACATAAAAGTTTTTCTGTATTTTGTGTAATTTTTAATAACACATTGGTATGTTTCTCAATGTTGAAATATTGCAACTTTAGAAATTTTATACTCACTAATATTTCGTTTTCTTGGTTAATAATTGTGCTTGAATTCTTTGAGCATAAAAAAAATAGGACTTTATTGCCTTTTCTCAGAAAACAGTTTAATAAATTGGTAGGTATGGTCTATTCAATACATTATAGCTATTCAGCATTCAAAACGTGATAACATATACCAATCTATAATTAAATAAAAAAGAAATCTTATACCTGAACATCGTATATCACTTGTCAAAATGCAGCTGAAAAACTCTTATAGAATATATTCTTTCATGCGGAGTATTTGTATAGTTTTAATCAGAAAGAACATCCCCTTTTTTTTCCTGATATGGTACCATCGGATAATTATCTATTATTCTAGATGTATTATAATTTTAAAAATTGAATTTGGGAGTTCTTACAATGCTTGTATCTTCTCAAAGAATTTTGCATGTGTGTGATTAAATATTTCATAATTTGGCGAAAAACTGAGGAAATGTAGCCACTTGTTATCTACTTGTAACAAAAACAAGCGAGCTACCGGTACCAGTGAAGTAAAGTACATAGCACACCAACCTAATTTCTATTTTGTAAACAATGCAATATGCTGGTCGTTACTGCTTGTGGTTACAAAACTTCGTATATCATTACCGTTCAAGTGAAGTGCACTTCATATACGTAAGTATGTTTTTGTATGTTTGTCATTTCACGGAGGTATATATTACAGATGATATTGAAATTATGTTCTTTATTCGGCACTTGACATTTCCACTAAAAAGTATTACAATGATAATATAGCTGGATACTTGAAATGTCGGTAAGTACCAGTCTGAAATTAATTAAAAAATTGAGTTTCGATTGTCAAATCTCATAGACAATTTGAGTCTGACCCCTCATAATTATATTTAGGTATCTTTATCTCTTCGGAATACTCATATAAAAAAATATTTTGGAATATCTGGTTCAATGATACAGCAGTGATGATATAAAATGATATTTATTATGGTATCTCCATCCCCCTTTCTTTAGTACTTACACAAAAAAAACTATATTGTTGAACTACTTGTTTGGTGATAAAACAAATACGTTTGAAGAAAACATTTTTTGAATAATGAAAAATTGTGAGTCGGTCCTATTAAGTCATTAACAAATTGTCTGATACTTCAGGAATATAATTTAGATATTTCTAACCTCCCTTAATATTCACAAAGAAAATTATAATGTATTTTTAAGGCACTTGCTTGGTGATAAATTGATTGTGTTTTAAAAGAGCAATGCTGATGCAATGGACAATACCACGAGCTCTGGTTTTAACTGCTCTAGAAGCCTCATTTCAGGGAATGTTCCGAATAATTTAAATGGAAATATTTTAAAACCAATATTGTAGACCAGGCGTTGGCAACCTGCGGGCCGCAACTTTTTGTGCGACCCGCCAAAGCACCAATATTTTAAAAAAATAATATTTATACTCGTATATGATATAAAAGCACTATTTAAGTTACATTTGAATGTGCGGCCCGCATAAAAATTTTATTTTGAAAATGGCCCGCCGTCCGAGATAGGTTGCCGTCCCCTGTTGTAGACAATTGCATTTTCTGTAACTAAAACGTTTTCTTCAAAGTAATTTCGGACAATTTCATTGTCATAAGATTCTTTTTAAAACAATATTCTTAAAGTAATCAAAAACAGGGCTTATGGTACAGGCCAATATGTCTATAAGTTTCAGTTCTTGTACTCCAGAGCGAATTGTTCCGGCGACTCATCATAGTTACTATTGAGATACCTAAATCTCTTCTGGGTTAACATACAAAGAATAAATATTTTCAAATTACTTGTTTAGTGATTAACAAATTGCTTCTTTAATAGAGCTGATAATATGTCTATTGGAAAATTAAGTTTCAGTCGTGATAACTCATGAACAAATAAAGTCTGATAACTTATAATAAACATTTAGATATCTCCATAAAAATATTGTCACAAATATAAAATATTTGTAGTAATTAGGACACATAGTTATATATTTGAATTCGCTGTAACTGTAATCCTAGTTAGTATTGACAAGGTCGATGTTCAATTGTCGAACATTATTAACAGGCTATGGTCACTAAATGTTCGGTGGTGGCCAGGCAACAACTATTAGGCAATTGAATGTTGATCCATTGTCGGCTTAGGTATATTAGAGCGTAAGCTAGGAGAGGGAGTCATTCAGTGATTAAGTACGAGTATCAGTGAGTGATATTGTAAACATAAGTGTTTATAAATTAAATATTTGTATTGCAACCTGTGATTACAAATTATTCAGAATAAATTTGTGACAATATTAATATTTTCGAACTACTGGCTCCATAATAAAACAATGACATTATGACAATTCCTATTGGAAAATTGAATTCCGGTTCTCATAACTCATGAACAAATGATATCTGATACTTCATAAATATTATTTATAAAGAAGAAATCACATAAATAAAAATTTCACACAAAAACTGTGAAATAGGTGGAGTGCTGTGCTGTGGAACATTCAAAAAATGAATAATTCGAATTGTTTTCCATAGAAAATTCAAATCTAAGAGTCGGGGCTGAAGCCACCATCATCTTAGATCGGGGATGCAACTGTAGACATATGTTTCGTCCTTTTTTATTTATGTTCATTTACCCCTCCTCAGTTCTCACACAGAAAATTAATATTTTAAAACCTTTTTGTTTTTATTGATAATTCAATTTTATATTTTGAAAGAATAATTCTGATATAATATATCTGTTGGAATAATAAGTTTTGGTCCTCATTATTTTAAGCGAGTATAGTGTCCGGCACCTCACAGTAATTTCAGGTACTTGTATCTCTCCTGGGTACTCACATTCATATAGAAAATAAATATCTCTGAACACTGAACCACTACATCAATTGCATGTTTTGATAAATACGTCCACTGGACAATTGAGTTTCAGTCCTCATAATTCAAAAATGATATCTGATACTTCGTAATTATAATTTAGGCACCTCTATCTTTATTCAGTATTCGCACAGAAAATAAATATTTTTATTCACAATCATTATTGCAATTCCTAACCTTTTAGAGGTTGGGAAGTAAGTAATTTCTACCTGCAATAACTATCTCACGGGTCGGAAGCAACACTTTTATCTCTTGGGTAGGAAATGTTTATGTAGGGTTGCCTAGCATCAGTCATGAATCTTTGTTGAAGTGAAATAATTCGTGAGGTCAAAAATATGCAAAATAATTAATATTGAAAACAAGCGATTTATGATGCAATTCTGTGTAAATCTATAAGTCTTATAAATTCATAAAGCTGTGAATTATAAATAAAATTGACATTATTCAACAAAAGTTGATGCATTTTTATCATTTTCTTATAGATCTGTAAGACTTATGGATTTGCACAGAATTGCAACAATTATTACAAATTGATAATCTTGATATAAAATTCTCATATGCCGACTCTTGTTTTTCTGAAGAAAGAAATCTTCCGTAGCACCTTTCTATCTCCAGAACAAAAATTCTCAAGGGATAGGTTACGTTTGCTCGAGCGTATATTGTACCATTTCACTGTTATAATTTATTGATATCTGCACTATTAACAATTTCAATAGATACCCACATGAATATTTTGTTTCATAAAACCAGCAAATGTCGAATCGATCAAATTTTTCTAAACATTTCAATTTCCAGGGAGTACCTGTTAGTTTCCTTAGACAACTACATCAATTTACTTTGTTGATAAAAAGAAAAAAATTGAATCAATAATTTTTTCAATAATTTATTAAGAATGATTGTGAATGAAATAGTATACATAATTCGGAGAGAATCTTATCTCAGTCTTGCGCTATATCTGATATAATAAGCCCTCGGCTGTAATGAAATACTTCCCACCTCAGATGTAATATACTATTACACCACTTGTTCAGAGATAAATTAATCATATGCTTCAAAATGGCAATGCTGATACAATATGTCTATTGGAAAAATGAGCTTCGGTCTCCATAATTTCTAAACAAATAGTGTTCGACATCTCGTAGTTATTATTCAGAAATCTGTATCATCTTGGGTACTCGCACAGAAAATAAAAAAATTTGAACTACTATTTTAGCGATACAGCAATTGCATGTTTTAATAGAGCATTGCGAATAAAATACGTCCATTGGAAAAATTCGGTTTTAGTTCTCATAGCTCATGAAAAAATGGTGTCTGATACTTCATAATTATAACTCAGGTACCTCAATCCTTCCTCAATATTTGCACTGTAAACGAATATTGTTATAACACTTGTTTAGTGATAAATTGATCGTGTCTCAAGAGAGCAGTGCTGATATAATATGACTATTGGAAAAATCATTACTCTGAATCAAATAGTGTCCAACATCTTATAGAGCAAGATCCCAGGCCATCCACTTTACTTATTTTCTGAGAAACAAAATGTGTGGAATAGAGTAGTGTTAGTATGTACTTTGATCATACGCATACTTGCTAGTTTGTGCCGACGGCCAATTTACAGATACGACGTGCTAGAGGTACGTTAAGGCATTACTCACTTTTCTTAAGATCTTGAGTTCTGATTTTGATGTATGTTTCAGAGCACAGTGTTAGAAATTGATAATCAACACTGCTAGACACTTTCCATCGGTGGTTATTTCTGCTAGATCCTATAAAGCTCACAAAGAATAACGTGATCTTGCTTATAGTCTGAGTACTAATTTTCATATATGATACTCATAGTACAATTTCAATACTTTTTGTTAACAGCCAGATCAATCGTCCACCAGACACAATTAGAATATTGCTGTGAATAAAGGTCACTATTTGTAGGCTTGATAGTAAGAGAAATATCTATGGGCATCCAACTCTTCTTTGGTCTAGCTGTTTACAAAAAGTATTGAAACTGCTCCCTGAGTATCATATATAAAAATTAGGACTCAAACTATAAGTGAGATTACGTTATTTTTTTGCGAGTTTTAGAGCGTTTAGCAGGAATTACTGCCAATGGAAAGTGTCTGATAGTGTTGATTATCAATTTTCAACAATATTCTCTAGAACATACATAAAAATTAGCACTAAGACTTTAAGAAAAGTGAGTAATGTCTTAACGTACCTACAGCACCTCGTATCTATAAATTGGCCGTCGGCACGAACTAGCAAATATGCGTATGATCAAAGTACCGACCAACGCTATTCTAATCCACAAATTTTGTTTCTCAAAAAATAAGTAAGGTGTGGCGGGTCTGGGATCTTGGCCTATTATAGTTATTACTTAGGTACTTGCATTAATCCTGGGTCCTCACACAGAAAAAAAAATTTTAACCACTGGTTTAGTGATAAATCAATTGCCTATTTTAATAGAGCAATGCAGGATACAATATGCTTATTGGCAAATTGAGTTTCAGTTCTCATAGCTCATGAACAAACAATGTCTGATACTTCATAATTATAATTCAAGTACTCCTATTTTTCCTCAGTATTCGCACTGAAAGTTCGAATTTTCAAATCACTTGTTTAGTGATAAATTGATCGTATGTTTTAAAAGAGCAGTGTTGATACAATATGTCTATTGGAAAAATGAGTTTCGATTCTCATAATCCCCGAGAAAATAAATATTTTTGAATCACTCATTTAGTGATGAATTGATTGTGTGTTAGATGTTGCAAAAGAGCAATGCTAATTACACTATGCCTTTGAAAAATTGAGTCTTGGTCCTCATAAGTTATGAAAAAATAATGTCAGACATTTCATTACTATTATTCAGCTACAGCTACCTCTCTTCTGTACTCATACACAAAATAAATATTTTTTAACCACCGGTTTGGTTATAAATAGAATAGAATAATAATGTGAATATATGACGTGAGAAAATTGTATATTTTTGACCGATTTTTGAAGCTTTAGCCGGACTTCACCCAGATTTTATATAAGACCAGATATTTGATAAAAAGCCGCAAATACATATTTAAAACTCTAAAACACGATATACAAAAAAACAATTTATTCATATATGAGTGTATATAGTGGAGGATTTTTTTAGCCGGATGATCTACAACTATTTGTTCTTCAAAATGTTCAGAAATACAATTTACATCAAAAAATCTAGTGGTAATTCAGACTATAATAAAATAAGTCAGGACTAAAAAGAACAAGAGTTAGCATCCTGCCTTAATTCTGTGTATTCTCAAAAACAACGTGAAGAGATGGTTCAATAATTCTTTATTCTTCATTTTTATCCATCATCCGATGATCTTTTGGAATATATACTCAAAAAACTTGCTTTAAACGTTGTTAAATGCAATGTGATGTCTTTCACCAGAAAACCATTTCAAATTTCAGACAACTCCATTAATAACTCAAATCTCAATATACCAAGCTTCCTCACTGATCTTGGAGCTACTATCGATCCAATATTTACTTTTGGTAAACATTTTGAAATTAAACACTACATTTATTATATATTACATTAGTACGACCACATTTATTTTTCTTCTGTATGGAACCCTACTTCTAGTTTTCAAATTGAAGCCATTGAGAAGGTGCAAAGTAAGTTTCTTAAAGCAGCTAGTTATATTCTGGATGGTAGTTATCCCACGGACATTCCACAAGCCAATTTACTCCATTATCCCAATCTATAGTTTCTATATAAAACAAGAAAACAGCATTCAATTATAGCTTTATTTAATCGACTGTCCAGATATTCTCCAGAAACTATATTTCTGAGTGCCTCGTCTGACATCGGGGTATAACGTGACATGTTACTAAAATATCCAGTATATCAACTCAATGCAACTTACGTATAATATATATATACAGGGTGTATCACGGAAAGTGAAACATAGGCGTTTAACATGGGAAATCAGTTTTTCTGTGCGCATTGCTCCCCAAATTATCTTAGACAAAAAATTTCAAATGGATATTGTAGAGCAAAATTTCTGTACTGACATAATAAGAAAAAAAATCATTTGGGCTACTTCATGATAGCAGAAATAAAATATGAATATTCACGGAATTGCATTTAATAGTATTAGCTATGAAATTATAAATAAGAGACGAACAAAAGCGTAACATTTAATACGTCAGTGTCAGAATGATGATTGTCAAAATAGATATCTTCCGTAGGTAGTGAATATCAGTTTTCTAAATAAAAATCTATTAATAATGATGGTAAATAATGGGTGGTTTAATTTGATTTATTGTTTAAGATTGATGAAATAAAATAAAGTAACACTAACAATTAAATAATGCAACAAATTCAATGCAATATGAACTACAACAAACTCAAAATATTCTTAAATTCTCAAATTATAATAGATGTTCAAACAATCCTCCGTTTTGTGCTAAACAATAACCTAATCTATTGTAGAAACTTTGCCGAACATTACTTAATTGCCTATTATTTATTTTTTGACATTCTTGTGTTATAGTATATTCAAGTTCCTCTATACTCTGGTATCTTCTATTATAAACATTAGTTTTCAAATGACCCCAAAGAAAAAAATCGCACGGATTTAAATCAGGCGACCGTGCTGGCCAGTTAATTGGTCCTCTTCGTCCTATCCAGCTTCCAGGAAATGTTTGATTTAGTTATTCCACAATTTCTGTTGTACTATGTGCAGGGCAGCCATCATGTTGGAACCACACACATTTTCTTTATTTGTTTCGGCAATTTCTGGTTCAACTATATTCATGAATAAATTCAAATACGATTCCGAATTTATTCTTGTAATAAAGAACGGGCCTATTATTTGATGTCCTAAAATTCCTGCCCATACATTTACAGTTTGTCGATATTGTGTCCGGGACTGTATAACATTATGTGGATTATTCATGGTAAATGTGCATTCATCTGAGAATAAAATATTCCTTAAGAAGTCATCATAATTTGACTTCTCCATCATTATTTCACAGAATGTTGCACGCACTTCAAAATCTCGTGCCAAAAGATGGTTGATGATTTTGAAATTTGAAAGGAATGTATTTATGTTTCTTAAGAATTCTATGAACTGCCATAAAATGAATATTCAGTTCCCTGGAGATTTCTCTTACACTCATTGTATGTTCTAGTTCTATTAAAGCAAGATCATTTTCTTCATTTTCATTGTAGTTCTCGATATTGTGTTCCTCTTTCTTGAAATTGAGTGTACCTGCCTTCTCAAACTTGGCAATAAATCGTTGAATGGTAGACATCCCCGAAATATCATGATTTCGCCAAAGAGTACTAATATAATCACGAATTTGCCGTAAACTATTGCCAGAATAATACCATTTAATTAGTTGTAGCTTTTCTTCATTTGAATAGTTATTCATTTTTGAAAATAATTTTTATATCGATCTTTTATTACAATATTACAATTTGTCAAAATGAATAATAATAATTTGACGTATAAAGCATTATGCTTTTGTTCATCTCTTATTTCTGATTCCATGGCTTATACGATTAGCTGTAATTCTGTGAATTTTCAAATTCTATTTCTGCTGTTATAAGGCTGCCAAAAAAATTTTTTTTTTATTGATTCGGATGCAGAAATTTCTGTTTTGCTATATCAATTTGAAACTTTTTGTCTGAAATTATTAGGAGAGCAATGCGCAGGGAAAAACTGATTTCCCATGTTAAACGCCTATGTTTCACTTTCCGTGATACACCCTGTATATACAGAGTGATCAATAATGATTGTCTGACAGGTGACAGGCAAAAGTTCGCATTATGATCAAAACTATCTTCATGGAATAAAGTTAGTATAAATTGATTCATTTTGAAAACTACATTATCGACATTTCAAGAACACAATGGCGTATATTTTGCATATTTTATGACGGGTTCATCCATAATCTGATTCAATAAACAAAAAAG
The DNA here is from genome assembly GCA_963989225.1 of Dromius quadrimaculatus. Taxonomy (NCBI): domain Eukaryota; kingdom Metazoa; phylum Arthropoda; class Insecta; order Coleoptera; family Carabidae; genus Dromius; species Dromius quadrimaculatus. Next base: position 8,981,890 of record OZ022325.1, on the reverse strand, counting down.
TAAGTAAATAGCTGTATTATTGACTGATTTTTGAGAATTTATTATTATTCTATCAAATTATTAGGTTAGAATAGTGTTTTCAGAGGAACTGTCATCTGTCACTTGAATGTCACTATCTCAAGCAGGCGGCAAAGAAAAAATCAGAACAAAGCGGCACAAACAATCATTTTTGATCACTCTGTATAATAATAATAATAACAATCGTAATCCATTGAAAATTTTTGTGGAAAATAGTCATGATGAAAAACTGAGTTCTGAATTATATTGATGAGAAATGACATGAAATCTACAAAAGACAGCTTAAATTAATGAGCAATTTTTTGCCTTATAAAGATACCTATCTAATTATTAATTTTCAGTTCATGTAGTCTGTAATTCCAAACAATTACACATTAATAAGTAACGAGATATTGCTAAGAGAAAATTCAACATTTAGTACCGTAATTTTTTGAAACATTGTAATTAAAATAATTAGTAACAAATAAACACGTTATTTTGATGATCTGTGAGAGTTAATTTAATTGGTACTATCCAGTGCCTAGCGCAAGTCACAAGTTCATGAACACTGATAGAAAGTTAATCAGCTAAAAAACAACCGACCATCAGTAAACCAACACATTTACAAATACATACATACAATTACTTTTCATCTAAAACGCGATCGGTTTACAAGTTTCACTTTTATTTCAAATTAGCTTTCTTCATTTCTTTACAAGCACATATGTCAATTACAGGAAACTATCAGGAAACACAGGTTTTTCTAATCAAGATATGAAGATACAAGTTCACGCGACCGTTCGACTATTTCACGTTACAAAGGCATGCAAAATGTTGTCACGCAAGAACCCATTTTTTCCAAAATATAATTGGAGTTCGCACTATTACCGAAAAGCATGCATCCATCAATCCTTCTCATCTTTCTTAACAAGGGGTAAATTTTCAACCCTATAAAAAGGCATGCAGTACAAAACTGTCCCCAGCACCAAAAAAAACTAAAACTGTTTTATAGCGACCCTCGTAAGCCTTTTTTTTGTACGATTGATTCATAACAGCGGTAATATAGAATAGAATTTATCTTTCACCTTCCTATTAGGAAGTGATATTTTTTCAAGCATTGCAGTTAATTATTTTTCACTTTCCACATTGCTCAAATTGTTGGCAGATGACATCTGACGATAGAGCTGAATTCCTACGATTGGTCATAGTAGAAACTATTACGATCAATTTGCACTTGCTCATAAATTCCGATCAATTTTCATCTAATTACATACAAAATTAATTTATATATATATTATGAATAATTGAATGTTTAAATTTTTCTCGTTGGCTTTTTGAAACTTTTTTGTTGTTACCGTTAGATATGGTTAAGTGTATAATTAATTCTTTTTTTGTAATTGCAGGATAGAGACGAACAAACGCAACTCGAGATGAAACACCGGAAAGAAGAAGACGACCTGTACCGGAAGTTCGCACGCCAGAGAGAAGAGGAGGAGCGACGAATCAGAGAGGAATTTAGAGTGAGTCTACTTTCGCTTAAATATTTAAAAATTGAGATGAAAATCGTGTCATCTATTCATATAAGGTTGGGACGGACTCCCAATCTACGCCGGACATGTCAATCCAAATACATCACATTTGCATTTACATTTCATATACCCATTTATCTCGAATTCGATCTATTCTCGTATACCTACAAACGATAAATATAAATTTTAAAATAAAGTGCGTTTTAATTGGAGCTTCATTAGCGATCATTTCTAATTACGCATGTAATAGGATAATTAGCAGCTAATAATATAACAATTTGTATTAATTTTCATCGATTTAGCACTAGCATACTTCGCGAGATGTTAGAAGATTTTCTCCTTTCGTGAACACTTTTAATAAAAGAAAAATGTAAATTTTCAAAGTAATTGAAATTAATTCCGCTAAGTTCTTATTTTTGTGTATCCAGTTCCGGTATGTTTCTTCGTATGTTTGAATATTCTGATGCGAACTTGGCCTAGCGGTTACCGGGTTCATTTATTTTCACATGGCTTAGTAGCCACCTACTAATTGGCTCACTATATTTAGTTACATACCAGAAATACCCAAACAGTTTTTAAAAAAATATCTAAAATATTGAAATCAAATATCTCAAATTTAGTATCCAATATCCATGATTTTTTTATATTTGATTATACAGGATGTACACATTTCCTTAACTACCAAGATTTCGAGAACAATTAGAGCTATAAGGTTGGCTGTAAAAAATTTTAATCTAAATACTTTTGGATATAGAGGAATCTTCGAACAAAATTTTTTTATTGGTATTACTACCTCACGGTTACAAATAGGAATAGTGGAAAGATCGACTTCCAGTTTTCAATTTTTATTTTGTGAACATTGCTTCCGATTAGAATTTCGTAAAAGTTGATTAAGTGGAGCTTTTATTACGCATTTTTTATTTCGTTCAATCAACCTTGTAGCCCATATAGTTCTGAAGATCTTAATGGTGAAACAAATAATTGTTTACAGCCTGTTTTATATTTTTGTAGTTCAAAAATGCTGCTGGCTTTTGGCTTATCGTTTTTGCAATAAATTGATTCGCTGTTTATTGTTTGAAAGCCACTGTTCTACACTGTATCTTTCGTGTTATGACTATATAATTGTTCATCGTTCTTACTATTGTTGTATGTGAGACACGGAGTGTCTTCTTTTTAGTTTTTAACGTCTGGGTGTACGTTCTGCTCCCAATGACATCTAGGTCGATTTTAAATGTCCAAGGTCAACGATCCACAAATATCGATGTTATACAAATAATTTACGAAGTATACAACCAAAAACGCGTATTAATTATTAATTTTGCTACACATATTTAAATATCTAATTAGGTCCAATATTATAGTCTTTAATTTATTCTGAACGTAGCTTAAGTACCTTGGTAACAATTGCTAATAAAGTAATTAATAATACTCTGTTGCATGGCTGTCCCTTAAATTTTAAGTGTCGCTTAACTAAACAATATCGTACCAAAGATGGAAAGTCAAATGTGACATAAACATTGCTATTATAATTTCGATTCGATATTTTTTTCAAGTGAAGTTTAAAATTTAAGCTAGAGCGGTGCAATTGGCCAAAGGTTATGTTTAGGATAAACAAAAGAGTGTAACACCGAACCTAACTGTTTAATTGAGATCCTCGACAATTTTTCTTCCTGAGCTCTGTTTGTTCTTATTATGCTATATCAGAAACTTTTCAATATCCTCTCGTATCAATTGGATCTTTAACTATTATTACATTAAAATTGACCTCAGAGCCGAAAATTCAAAAAACAAAAGATTGTGTAGCCCACATTTGCAAAAAAAATGGCAAAAAGTCTGAAGTCAAACTGTCAGGCTTAGTAAAATAGAAAGAAAGCAGATTCCAAAACTGTATGTTTTCACAGTTTTTCGCAAAAATCTTGAAAAGTATCACTCACACAAAATTGATTTACTTGTACATCATTAGAAATATTTTTTGTATATAATAATATGATAATCAAACACAGAATTCCATCGATCTACGGATACTCGTTTTGAATTTATCCAAAAAATTCTAAAAATCTGCCAAGTAAAGTGCACTTTCGGCCCAATCGGTTGCTTTGGAAATAGTAGGTCATCATTCTTACGCTACAACATTCCTAAATACTGATTACCAAGATTCTGCGGCTAACAGTTCTGAAATTATGCGCAAAATTAAAAAATAAATTCCAACTGAAGTGCATTTCCAGTTCAATCTATGTTATGAAAATAGTAGGCAATCATTCCGATGCTACAGCAGACTGAAATACTAAATTCCAAAAGATTGTCAAGAAAAATGCACTTTCGGCTCAGTTGATCTAATTGAAAATAGGGTATGAGCATCCAGACGGTACTATCGTCTTAAATACTGAATTTTAACATTCTAGATTGAATCGTTTTGGATTTATGAAAAAAATTCAAAAATTGTTTCAAATAAAGTGCACTTCCGGTTCAGACAATTGCAATCATAATACGAGATGTACAACTAGATGTTATAGAAGTGCTTAATAGGAAATTTTAATATTCTATATTCTATGACTAATTGTTTTGAATTTATGCGGAAAATTCGAAAAGTCTGTTACATAAAGTGGACTTCCGGCTCAGCCGATTGGTACAAAAATAGAAGATAACCATTTAGATGCTACAGCAATCTCAAATACTGAATTTCAATACTATGCGACTAATCATTCTAGATTAGACTCTAAACCAATCTTAAATACGAAATTTCAGCGTTATACGTACCATGGTTTTGAGATCTGCGAGCTATGAACGTACTTACACACATACATAGGTACCGACATCAAGCCGAAAATAGTCAAAATGGATTAAAGGATGCTCAAAAAGGATATTTCCATAAAAATCTTGAATTTTAATTTTGTCGGTTTCACAATACTTACTAAGTAAAAATGAATTGTCTGTATGTGATTTCGAAATATAGTATTTCTCTCAATCTCAAATGATTATTTGCAAGACGCGTATTTCAAATTTTTATTTGTCTGTCTATTTGTTTGTTCGAGCTAATCTCAGAAACGGATGAATTAATTGAATTAATACTTTAATAGTATATTATGCTGCAAGGACCGAACGACTGTCATTTTGGTCCAGGATAAATTTGGCTGCATTCGGTAAAGACGAGGGCAAAGCCCGAGGCAGAGGCGAAGGCGAAGTACGAGGCGAAGGCGAGGGCGAAGCACGAGGCGAAGACGAGAGCAAAGCCCAAGGCGTAGCTCCGTGCAGCCAAATTTGTTCGTGACAATAATGACAGTCGTTCAGTGTCCGTGTTGCATACGATAATTTTTGTAACAAGTGCGCCGAAGTACCCCCATTACTAAGCTTTTTAAATTAATTTGGATGTATCGAAACTCTCTTATCGATTTGACAAACAGATTTTTGCAAATGCAATCACATTGCAGTAAACTAATACTTGCATGATTTATTTTATTGATTGATATTTTTCACATTTTCTGTGCTATCCCGTTCACAATAAATGCACATACTATAATGAACACATTCTATATACAATTGTTGATGGCACTTGCTTCAAGATTTCTGATATAGTATTATTATCAATGTACAATAAATGGCACACGAATCATATTCGTTCGTTCGCGTATTGTTTATCCAATTAAGTTGAGATATTATACAGGTGTTGTTGGTACTTGCGTAAAAGTTCTTGATATTAACGTACAATAGGTGGCGTGCGAGTCGTGTCGTATCGGATAGCTGTTTGTTCTCGCATCGTTCATCCGACTGAGTTGAAACTCCAATATGTTCGTGTAAAAAATCATAATTTCCACGACTCTTGAGAAAATTATTTAGATCGGTTAACCCTAGAATAAAACAGCAAAAAATATCCGTACTATAGGACTACCAGTTGCCCTAGTGCTGCAGTTAATTTTTATTACTTTTTTTCATTGAACTCAGAGAAATACCGCGGGTGCTCGATCGTTTTTTTGGGTGCTGTAGTGAATTATCATATTTTCAAGATAAAATCAATTAGATTAATTAACCCTAAAATCAAAAGCACAGGGCTATCGCATGCGATGCCCGCGGTTAGCTGCAATTAATTATTATATATTTTTTCATTGATTTCAAAAAGTACATCAATATCTTCTATTAAAATAGTTCAACACATTTTTTTTTTCTGTACGCAATAGCTTCCAAGATTTGAGGAAGAGGATTTTGGTAATTTTTTCTTTCATTGTAAATTGTAGAAAAATTGTGAATGTGATTGAAAATTAACAATATTGTTGAACTGTAGAGGAGAGATACATTCTATAAGTGTAAAGTAAGAGCTTTTTCGTAAAAATTCGAGGTATTTATATGATATAGAATTAAAATCAGCCGGAGTTGTAAAAAAAATAGAATCAATTTTAAGTAAGAGGATGCTTTACAAATTGCACTTATATCAATTAGAAGTCAGAATTTGTATTTTTCATATTTTGGAATTTACCGATTGATCTCCGATGGGTCCCTGATGGACCCCTATTAGTTTTTTTTCTAAAAATATCAAATCAAAAAGTAATTATCAATTATTTTTTGAGAAAAAAAGTAAATAAATTTTGGAATCAATTATTCCCTTTATAGGGACTCGTATCGAAAAATAGACCTCCAAAATGTCTTCTACAAGATAGAATAGTAAATTTCTCGTTCAATATAATACAAAAAAATTATCGTGCGTATAGGGCACTTTGTTAAAAACCAGTTTTTGATCATCTTAGCAACTTTTCTACAATTAGCAGTAAAAAAGAAAAAAATTGCAATAATCTCCTCGTTGTGTAGCGAAAATATATATTGAACCATTTTTGTAGGAGATTAGGAGTACTTTAATTATTGTTCAGAATAGTGTAAGCTCTAAGTTGGATAATTTTCAAGATATTTACGAAAAACTTAGAACCCATACGGTTTTCACACCATCTCCCTTGCTTCTTACCAAACCTGACAGTCTGACACCAAAATCTTTATTCTTGTAGATTTGTCGATTCGGGTGTTTTTTTTTTAATTTTTCTGTTTCACAAGTAAAATCAAATTTTGAACAGATTGCTATTACCGCATTCTCACTGAAAAATCAGGCAGTGCAGATATTTAACCTCAACAATTGTTGTTTAAAAATTCAAGTAGACACCTGGTATATATTTTCAGTAAAATTATCGATTTACTGATTCGTAAAATTCAAAGTATGTGTTCGATTTAAAATGTTCCGCTGAAAGAAAACACATAATCAATTACTATAATTATAGCTCAAAAGAAAGTTCAATGTTTCGCTCTTGTTAAAGAAACGGGCCTTTGCCGGAAGGCTAAATAAATTGTTGTAGCTCAAGTTGAAACGCCATTTGGTTTTGGATAACTGAATTCCTATATCAAATGCCTGAAGCATGCTTTTTTGTAACACTTTTTATATTACATTTAGGTACGCTTCCTACTAATTTAATAAAGGCTTCCAATAAACCAAAATTTATATTCCAAAACTTTCTTCAAAGTAAAGGAAAGTGATAATTTGAATTACTACATTTAGGAGTTCATTAGTGAACACTTTTTCTTCAAATTAAATACTAAATTCTAGTACAACAAATCTTAAATAACTCGCACTTTCAGAAATTGATTTTTTAGTGGAAAATATTTTATTAATAGAGAATCCAAGGAGTTTAATAACTGTATATTCGGCGCAAGTAGGATGCGGCAATAATAGTTTGATGAATTTAGAATATTTTATTACAATGTGCCAAAAATTGAAAAATAACGGAAATGATTAGTAAAAGTATGAGAAAATGAACGATGACTTGCCATTTTTTTTTATAATTATCTTCTTCCTTCATTATACTTTCTTTTTTATGTTCTTCCAATTTACCTTAAAGAAACCTTTATTCCCATAAACCCATCTCAAGGATTGATCTTTAGTTTAATTTTTTTTTTTGTAGGACGAATGGGAGAAAGAACTAGAAAGACTAACACACCGATTTGAAAGAGAAATGCAAGTGAAAAGAAAAAGGGACGAACAAAATGTGCTTACTCTCAGACATCAACAAGAAAGAGAAGATTTAGAGAAGAATATGACGCTGAGAAGGGACAAGAAAAAAGAATCGTTAACAAGAAAAATGCTGGAACATGAACGGTAACTATTATTCATATAAAGTTTCAAAAAATGTTGCACCTGTTAAACGCGAAAAAACATCTTTTCAACAAGATTGTAATTAAAATCAGTTTTTCACGGATTTCTTTATTCTGATTCTTACCAAATTGCGTTGTGTCGAGGAAGGTGAGAATTGGTACGAAAAAACTTGAAATAACGGTCAAAATCTTTCGTAAAAAAACAAACTATTTCTGCTTTTAATATAATAAATGAATAAGAGAGTACACCCACCAATTTTCCTAGCATTATTAAATTTAATGAATTTATAGACTGAGAGATAGTGACAGTTGGGTCCGATTTTATACCGCATGCCTTTTTGAGGATTGAAAATTCACCCCTTGATAAGAAAGATAAAAAGGTTATTTCCGGTCATAATGCAAACCCCAATTATATTTTTCAAAAATATTTAGCTTTGACATGACGACATTTTGCATGCCTTTGTAATGCGAAATAGTTGAAAGTGATTTAGAGACTAATACTGAAAGGCATGCAATTCGGACCAGCCCAAAAGATTCAAATGATATTAATCAATCTATCAATGTGCACTTAGGGTAAAAGATGTGATTAATATTTATTTATTTTTATTTTTTTTTTGTTGTTTTGCATCAATTTCAGTACGTTGGACAATATAAAAGCACTCTTCTAACCGCTGCGCGGCGATTTGTACTATAAATAACCTCGGAAATTGGAAATATCGACGCCTATGCACTATGTACTCCGATTCAGTAACTATAGTAACAAAATAAATAATGAAATAATTGCTGATATGCTTTTGAGAAAGAAATTAAAGTATTATTAATTATAAATGTTTTTAATTGATGCTTAATAGTTTGATTTGATTGTTTCGTTCGTGGAAATATTAGAAATACTTTTTAAAATGCAAGAAGAGGCAGACATCATACCAAATGATAGCAAGTATTTAAATATTCTGGATGTACTCTGCAACTCAAGAGATATTGTTTGCTAATTATTGCATCAGAAAAATAAGAAATAAAAAATATAGAAGATTCACTATAAATTGTTAGATTATACTGCCCACTTCTAAAATTGTAGTTGTGGAGCACCCTGTATTAGAATAAATAAAATGAATAACCATTGTAATCAATTTCAGAGCCGCAACGGCCGCCTTAGTAGAAAAGCAATCCCACGAAATGCTGTCCCTAATAAACGAAAAGCGCTCAGAATACATGATGGCAGAGTCCCTCTACATAGACGACCCCCTTTCAGACGAAGTGTCTCCGTACCCTTCAGCAGCACCGCCTCCGGCTCCACCACATCTTGCTAAATTTCAACTTTACCAGGACCCAGCAGAATTTGCTCATGTGGATCAAATAGCTATAAGTGTTGCACAGGAAGACCAAAAAACATTCACGGATTTGGTTAGGCAATTAGTTGGACGTTGCGGATCGGATATTGAAAAAGCGAGGACTATTTTTAGGTGGATTACAGTAAAGAATTTAAATACGATGCAGTTTGATGAAAATTTGAGGGGTGATACGCCAATGGGGCTTTTAAGGTAATATAAAATAAAGAAAAAATTATTAAATAATTGAAATATTTTTTCAGGGGTATAAAACACGGCACGGAATCTTACCACGTCCTTTTTAAACGGCTCTGCAGTTACGCAGGTCTTCATTGTGTCGTCATAAAAGGCTACAGCAAATCAGCGGGCTATCAACCAGGAGTTCGTTTCGAAGACAACCGATTTAGAAACTCGTGGAACGCAGTTTATGTAGCCGGAGCATGGCGATTTGTACAGTGTAATTGGGGTGCTAGGCATTTAGTTAATGCGAAAGAAGCCCCAAAAGCTGGAAATAAAACCAAATCGGATAGTTTAAGGTGTGTATAAAGAAAAAAAATTCAACACAGCTCTCGTACTTATGTGGGATTTCCCTATTAAATTAATTTTGTTCAATTTGTTTTATATTTCAGATACGAATATGACGACCATTATTTCTTGACGGATCCTCGTGAGTTTATATACGAATTCTTCCCGCTGCAAGCTGAATGGCAATTGCTCAAGAACCCTATTACCTTACAAGAATTTGAAGAGTTACCGTTTGTTAGATCGTTGTTCTTTAGATATGGATTATATTTCTCTGATAGTAACACAAAAGCCGTCATGTACACTGATTCCACAGGTAATAATTATTTCTGTTTATGAATACATTTTTTTTCCATTGGACACACATTTTGAGGACTTTTACTTGCTGTTGGTCCTAAGAGAAAATTCTACAGCAGGAGAAATTTTTATAAATAATAAAGATTTACTAATAACAAAATTATTAAAGGTTCATTTGTTAATATTGAGATTTGAATTACATTTTTTCCTTCATTCTCTAAATTCTTTTATTCTTTGAATTCTCTATAGTCTCTTTATTCTCTAGATTGTCTATATTTTGTAAGTTCTCTAAATTCCTAATATTATCTAAACTTTCTTAATTCTCTTTATTCTCTACACTCTCTTTTTTCCCTGATTACCCAGATTATCTAAACTCTCTGTATTCTTTGAGTTCTCTATATTCTTCAAATTTTCTTTATTATCTGAATTCTCTATATTTGCCAGGCTCTCTAAGTTCATTATATTCTCTAAAATTGATATATTCTCTTCATTCACCAAATTCTCTTAATTCCCTAAATTCTCTTTATTCTTCAAATTCTCTGTATTCTCTAAGTTCTCTATAGTCTCTTTATTCACTAAATTCTCCATATTTTGTAAACCCTCCAAATTCTTCATGTTATCCAAACTTTTTTTATTATCTACATCTTTCCATTCCCTGAATTCTTCAAATTCTCTTTATTCTCTGAATTCACTATATTCTCTTTATTCCCTATATTCTCTGTTTTTTTTTTAATTCTCTATATTCTCTAAATTCTATATTTTCTAAGCTCTCTAAATTGATAATATTCTTTAAGCTTTCTATATTTTTATCCTCGAAACTCTCAAACTGTCTAAATTCTCTTTATTCTCTGAATTCTCTACATTTTTTTAGCTCTTTAAATTTTTCATATTCTCTAAACTTTCTATATTAACATTATTCTCTGAATTCTTTATATTCTCTAAATACTCTATAATCTCCATATTCTCTAAAAGTCTAAACTCTATAAATTCTCTTTGCTCTCTGAATTCTCTTCATTTTATTCTTTAGATTCTCTCTATACCCTTTTATCTCTAAAATTTTTATATTCTCTTTATTCTCTGAGTTCTATATATTCTGTAGATTCTCTGTCCTCTCCATATTCCCTATATGCTCTTTATTCTCTGTATTTCCTAAATTCTCTCTATTTCCTAAATTACCTATATTCTCTTTACGCTCTAAATTCTCTATATTTTCTAAGCTCTCTAAATTCTTTATATTCTGTAAACTGCCCATATTCTCTGAATTATTTCTGTTCTCTAAATTATCTATACTATCCTTATTCTTTAATTCCTCTTTATTCCCTGAATTCTCCATATTCTTCAAATTATCTAAACTTCCTTTATTCTCTGAATTCTATATATTATCTAAATTCTTTAACCTCTCCATATTCTCTACACCACCAAAAAGCTCTCTATCCCTAAATTCTCTTCATTTTCTATAATATCTCTATTCCCAAATTCTCTGTATTCTCTAAATTCTCTATATTCTGTGAATTATCCATATTGTCTATCTTCTATATATTTTCTAGCCTCTTATAACACGTTTAATTCGTTCCAGAATCTTACTAATAATGTGGAACACTCGTTAAGTAAAATAATTTTTCCATTTAAATCAATGTAAAATGTGATGCCGATAAAAGTGCTACTTTTTTTAAATTTATGATATTCATCCAAGGAAAATTTATAAATTGATGACACATAACCACAAATTCTGTTTTCCTGGAGATATTTATTCTCGCCGACATTTCAAAATTTTGTGTAAATATGACAGCATTATCATTGAATAAAAAGAAGTTTGAAAATAGTTTTAAAAAGCGACACTAACATTATTAGCTTAGCACAACGAAAGCTAAACACAGTAGTAAATGACGTAAAGAGAAAACTTTCCCTTTTTCCGCGTCACACGTTATGCGAAATTCCGGTCGTTAAGGAGCCTCTTTTGATTTCACAATTTGAACTCAAGGAAAACAATTCAGTCTGTCTGGAAGCACGATTTCTTGAGAACTTGAAATAACTGAAATTGTTTTGAATAATTTGAAACAACATTTACCTGGAACATTTTTCAAAAATAATAGCGGATCATTTATTATTATTAAAATTTGAATTATTATAAAACTCGTTTTATTCTTCTGAAACATGAGAATAAATAAAATAATGAAAATCCTAATATGAAATTAGAATTATTTTTACTCATATTCTGACTTCAATGCAAACGTTCGTCTATTCTAATAAGTAATTTAATTCTATCGTTTTTGGTATCAAATTAAAGCTCTTGCGAAAATAATTCTAGTAAAAGTATCAAAAATGATATTTAAACGATTGTCATTTGTTTTAGTTGGGTATCAACTCGAATTTAAAATAATTTGTTAATTGTTTATTTACAACTTGACCCGATTATGACAAGTATGGGAGCAACTAAATTATAGACATTAAACTTATGGCCATTGTAAAATAAAATATGTCAGTTTGATAATGACAGCTGTCACTTTGAAACATGCAATTATTTGATACGACACCCTAAATTTATAAAACAGCAATGAAACTGGCCATATAATTCATAGTGGGAGAAGTACCGTGTAGACACAGCAGATTTTTTGCCTTGAACTTCAGTGCTTTTTGTAATGTACTGCCTTGTGGTCCTTAAAGAATACGCGTCTATTATCTAGTTCTTGCAATTTATATTCACTTATTTATAGCTGTAGTTGTAGATGTCTAGTATTTACAATTTTACGCTTAATATTCTCTGTTAGGGCAAATAAAATATATTCTGAACAAATACATACAATTTCAACAAGATACTGATTGATGAAATGTTAAAGAAGATTTCTCCAAATATTATTTTATGATTTATACTTTTATAGGTGCAGCCACAGTGAAAATAGCAATGCCCGCTCATATGCAAGGCACTTTGATATTCCATTACAATTTGAAATTTTACGATAGTGATGGGGATGGTTTCGATGGAGTCTCCCTCAAACGTTTCGTTATGCAGGTAAATCAAACATCTGCAGATAAATTTAGCCCTCTCTTATATTAAAAAAAAAAATTGTGAATAACTGCTATACTCTTTCAACATAAAAATAAAATTTGTATATTTGCTTTCAGTCTGTGGTGGGCAACACAGTAGCCTTCCGTGTTCACGCGCCTTGCAGCGGAGCATTTCTTCTAGACATTTTTGCCAATGCTGTGACACCTGCAGAATATTTAACAGGAGAACCCATGAAGTTTAAGAGCGTCTGCAAGTTCAAAATTTGTTGCGAAGAACTGCAGACAGTGATGGTACCCCTTCCAGATTGTGCCAGCGGTGAATGGGGCCCCACAAAAGCTACTAGGTTATTTGGATTAGTGCCAATTACGCATCAAGTAAGTATTCTTCTTCCCAAAAAAATAATGAACCCCAAATTCATTGTTGAAAATGTACCTTAATTTTTTCACAGGATGCTTTAATATTCGCCGGTCGGGAACTAGAAATTCAATTCAGAATGTCTCGTCAACTGACAGACTTCATGGCAACTTTACATAAAAACGGCGTAGAAGAAAAACGCTTATCCAAATTTGTAACGCATGCCGTTTTAGACGATATAGTGTCTTTCACAATAAGTTTTCCAGAAGAAGGCCAATATGGTCTTGACATATATACAAGAGAAATGGCAAGTCACCACGAAGTGACAGGAGAAAAACATTTATTAACGCATTGTTGCAAGTATTTGATTAATTCATCGAAAAGAAATTAAGTAAATAAAAATACAGAATTAAACAGTTTTAGCACAACTACCGGAAATACTTAAAATAATGCATACAGCTTGTTAAGAAATAACCGAAAAACATAAACTTAATGACATTTTTTTAATTAAATTAAAATAAAACAACTGTAGAACAGTAAAAAATAGGTTTATAATAAAATTTTCAATTTTAAATTGTTATTAAGAAGCCGTTAACAGTCATAACCGAATTGATTGAATGAATAATAAAATTGTTGAGTCGAATTTAGCACGTTTTTCCAAAAAAAAGCCTATTGGAAATAAACATTTATGTATCAAAGATAAAAAAAATTGAATTCTTCCAGTCAATCTCAAAAATTTTGAGGATTTAAATAATAAATAAAATAATAATTTCTGTATATGAAGAACAAGGTTAAATTCGACTTGAATGTTAGAGATTATATATAAATGTTATTGTAACAAGTGAAGATAATATATTTTTAATAAAAAATGGAACTAATGTGAGATACGTACAGTAAATTTTGTTTAAATTAGCTGGGTACCGGTTGAAGCACTCTTTAAAGATTTCTGATCACATTAGCCTTGAAACTTGCCTAAAATAAATAAATCATGTTCGACAAATTAATAAATAAGTCTAAATAAGAGAAAATTAATACTTGTGCTTAAAATGGTGCAATAATTAAAACGTTTATATATTTTTATATTGTTGATAGTATTTTTTGTATAATATTTATCAGGTTATATATTTTTATTATATAATATATGCACATAAAATTGTCGTTATTCTATTTATATTTGTTTAATATATTTTAATTATCTACATTCATGTATCATGTATAAACATTAAATAAATTCTTTGAATAATATTTTATTGTTTTTAAATTTGAAAGTTTCATTAATTTCTACTGTAGCACTGCATTTTTTCCGTTTGTTTGAATAATCGCTTCGCTTAAGGTTGTTAAGAAGAGGAGTGGGGTCAAGCTATGGTGGCAACCCTGCTCTATGCTAACTACATAGGATAAACATTCGTTGCCAACTTCAAATAAACAAAATTTCAATGATTAAAACTAATGGAAATGTTTGTTTTCGGTTGAAAATACATGATTTTGAATAATTTGCTTCCTTATTCTATTCTTTTAAAGAGCTTCCATCCGTTGAAATATTCTTTTTTCATATTTTGACAAAGCTTCAATATGATATGTATAGCGCGCAACGCTGTAGACTTTCAGAAGTATTTTTGACATCTGACGTTTAGTAGTGGTACTGCGTTTCATAACCAAACAAACTTATTGATGATAAATCTACATCAAAAAAATAATATCGATGAAAGAATGAATGGGTTACTCAATCAGTGTACCGTCAAGTCAGGGAAATGATAAAAAATCTTGTTTATTTTAATCACACACACTCTTCTCATTTCATCTCATGCAGCGACGTTGCCAAGCGTATGATAACTTGCTAGATTTCAGTAGCTCTTGTACAATTTTTTTTGAGTAATAATTCAATTTTCTCTGAAACTATAAACAAGACTTTTTTGAAACTTGGTACACATGTTTATAAGACTTTCGTAGATATTTTGACGATTTTTTGTGATGTTGTCATTTCAGGTAGTCGAGATAATGACGTATAAATCAATGTGAAACACGTCGCGTGCATTAACGCAATGTAATAACATGTCACTGAACAGCAACTTTGACATTTTTTATCTCGATAACTAGAAACAAGATTGAGTTCAAAACTTTGCCAAAATATTCTTCACTAAACAAATAATATACTGTAAAAATTTGAAAATACCCCAAAAAAAGTACTTTACGTAAGATCGCAAGATGTATCAGAAAAAAAAAATCAAGAGGAAAAAGTTCAAAATCTACAATAATCAAATAATTTTATTGTAATCTTTAAAAAAATCAAACTATAATATTGCTTTTTAAATTATTATAAACATATTATATTATTGTAATTATATTAAAATTTAAATAGTCACTTTATAACAACCTAGGACGATAAATACTACGTTTATATCTAATTTATTTTGCGGATGATTCAAAAATATCTACAAATAGTGCAGTCAAATAATAGATACCAATTAAAACTTAAATTTCAATTTTATGAACAATTGACACATCAAATTAAATATTTTTTATTTCTTATATTAATTTTTATTTGTAGATATTGGTAATCACATGTAGTACATGTACACTAATCGACTCTAATTGACACTGTACGTAATACTGACCTTAAACTAAACCGATTGAACAATATTGGTCATATTTTAAGTCAAATATAGCAGTATAGAACTCTTCACTTTATGACGTCTTGACTTGTGAATAAATGCTGTACGTCATTTGATGAAACATTGAAGAAATAATGCTTTCTGTTTTCTTTGCGGAAGCATCAATCAAATTTCAATTACTTATATTTGCATTTGTTTTCTTATTCCTACATATTCAAAAGTACGTATTGAAATTATGTTTTTGGAGAGAAACTGTGACAGTCAATACTAAATAAAGTAGAAAATGCTACACACTTGACATTTATACGGTACTAAGCCTAATATTAATGCAGTTCGAGGAAACATTTATTAATACGTTTTCAGTATTGCCACAATTTTCAATATGAATAAAGATATTCAGTCACCACCAATACACAGAAGTCTATCGTTTAGCCTAACTAGAGTTTTAAAAACTGTTAGAGGTATGTATTTTTTAATTTGGTACTTTTTGGATACGCAAGGCCGACTAAAGAGTTTTTGGCTCATCAAAAATGTATATAAGAACAGATTTGGGAATAGGTATCTTTCTATTTAAAGGAGGCCTGTAAATTTTTTTATGTTCCACTAAAAAGTAGCTCTAAAGAGGAGTATTCTGTTTTGAATTGAGATTAACACATAATTTTTTGTCATTCCTCTCAGAACAAGAAATTTTTGCCTCAAAGCATTTGTACCTCCCAATTTTCCAAAAGTCTTGATGATGTTAAGCAAAGTGTGTAAAATATTGCTCTTTAGCACATTTACAAAGTTACAATTAAAATAAATAATTTCTTTTGTATATATTTTTCTTTTCACAATAATCTTACGTTAGTTTTTTTTTTTATACATCAGACGCAAATTTATCCATTATTGCTGTTCCATTTTATATCCCGGAAATAGCAATTCAAGAATGTTCTGGAACACTTTGGAAAATATTATACAAAATGTTCAAGAACACTGGTGTATGCTTAAAATCACATAACAAAATTAAATCTCCTCAATATTTAAAACAAAAAGAGAATTGGGTTATCCCAAAAACAAAGTTACTAGTTTTCTAGTCGAAATTGGAAATTTGTGTCAACAAATTGATATTGTATCAGAAAAACTCAATATATTCTCTACTTTTCATCCATAAATTCTGTAATCAATTTTGGCAACATTAATAATTACATCATAAATTATTTATGACGTAATCATTGAAAATACATAGTTAGATGTACGCACTCATGAAATCATTTTATGCGCATGAGCTGCACATGTCCGTCGTACAATTTGTAGTACTGGGACGCGCCAAAATTTAAATAAGCTTTCAACTGGCGGTACGAGAGAGAACCAAGGGTGGTATGCACATAAGCAACGGCTTTTCCTATCTTGTGAATTTAATTACTGTTTTGTATTATGGATACATTTTGGACATTTATTCATTTAAATCTCTTTTCAGAAGTGCAGAACCCATTGCAGGGGACTATATTGTTGTTTGGAAAAAATAAAAAGTTTGATAGATAAAAATCAGTCTCATTACTTTTCTCACACACCTAGTATATCGCTTTAAAAATATTGAAGTATGAATGTTTGTGAACATACTTTATAGACAAAAATTAAAAGTAATTGTTGGATGAGCCCAATGCCACTAATTTTAGGGCAGAAATATAATAAATAATATTTTTAAATGTAGCTGTAAGCTGTAGCTATAGTACAAGTTTGCGTTAAATATTTAATACGAACATTAAATGATCCTAGCTGGCATATTTAATCGAAGATGAAGCAATTTGTCCGATAAAATTGCTAGATAAATGAATAGTAGATTGTTGAACAAGTAAAAAAAAGTGAGTGTTTACTAGCGAGTGTAAATATTTAAATTCACGAGCGAGAGCAATTAAATTTACACGAGCAGAGTAATATCGCTTTCCTTACGTGTTGAACATGCTATTTTTTTGTATACTTGATAGAAAAACTTGAGTGGAAGACGCCAAGAATAGAAATAATTTTCTACAAGAATAATGCCAAGGTTGTGTTCTTGCAAAAACGTAGTAACGGAATTGACAACTGCTAAATAAAAACATAGTAACAAACAATATTGAAAATTAATTTGTCAGAAGCTAAAGATTCTCGCGAAATTTTGGATGCAGCTAAAGAAGCGACTTTATATTTGATTCCGGCGAAATCGAGACAATTTTGTTTTTTTATATGTTTAAGCTGTCATTTGGGCGCGTGTCATAGTGCGTTCTTCCTTTGTTATTTTTTATTGCTAATTAGAAAAGTGTTGCTAATTAGAAAGCTGACACTTTTCTTTACTGATTGTATATTAAACCTAATGTTTTCCATCAAGTATACAAAAAAGATATCTTGTTGAAGAATGAAAATTTATTCTTCAATTTTATTGAATGTATTACTAGATCAATCAACTTTTTCAGGAGGAAGCTATTTTATTTTAAATGATTTTCATTAATATTCAGATTTATTTCTGTTATCTATTTAATAATTACACAGTTGAGTATTTTATTTAGGAATAAGAATGTGAAAAAAATAAATAAATTTTAATTCTCTTTTCACCCAATGTGGGTATAACGTACACAATTTTCACTATACGATTCGTAAGACTCTTATTTTAATTACCAGCCGTAAAATAAGTCCTGATTTTATGATATTTTTTTCAAAATCAAATCGTTATTAATAACGAATGGGTGGTAAGAGTGCAGTCCTGTGGCTCCAACCAACGCACACAATTTCTAAGAGATGGCGTTACCATCGTGATTTAATGAATTGAAGTTTTACTCGCGGCACTAAAATTGTGGTTTCTTTTCGATAAAATTATGCTACGCTCGCACATTCGAAAAACATCCCTGAATGGTACCGAATTGTGTTGCGCGCGCCTGTAGAACCTAATTTAAGTCAGGGGCTATTGAGAAAGGTGTACAACAGCTTGCTGTGCCGAAATCCAGTTTTTTTGAGAGCTATTGCACGCGCCTGGGCGCATGCGCATTAATGTAGCCATAGAACTGCACTCAAACCCTAATGGATACCAATCTTGTACTGGATGACTATAAATTATAAAATTATAACAATTCATTCTTATTTTGAACCACAGATTTGTGAAAATAATTCCTACTTTTTATCTTTGATGGAGCAAAAAAATTCAAAATAGTCGCTTTTGGATTTTTTTGTAAAGTTGGAATTGCTAAACATTCTGAAATCTATGACCACTTTAAATAGTGGTTTGTATAAGTAGAATATGGACCTATAAACATCACAAGTTGAAATAGTTTTTAGTCTAATGGATTACATTTTATTTAAATTAAGTAAAAGCGTTTTTATAGACGATTGTATTTTTGTGCGTCTGTTGAAAATAAATAATTCGGATGTAGAATGATTTTTAATTATTCCATTATGAATAAATATTCTTTATTTCACAGGATATTTTATTGAAATAGGACATGCAATTTATATATATTTCAGGAGGATTTAATATTAGTTAGAACAATTTCATGAGAAATTTTTCAAGGCTGGAAGTTAATCAATATTACCAAAAGCACAGTTGGCAAAATTTCAAGTGGTTTATATTTGTTTTTGGATGAAACGACGCCTCATATTGATCTCGAAATCATTGATATATGAATAAATTTACGAGGAGAAGTCATCTTAAATGCACAGAGATTTTCTGTCTCTGTCTGGTTCGTAACATGCACAAACCAATAATCATTTTCTACGTATTTTTACCGATGACTTTTTCTCTCGTGAATTATTCTTTACAATTATATTTCTTCCTGAATATATATGATAGCTTGAAATTGCATATTTTATTCCAATTAAACGTTATATATCAGGCATTTGGGTACCTTGAACATCACTGCATTTAATCTCAAAATTTATTAGAGATACAAATGAGGTTGAATATATTCATGCGCACGAAACGTGCCTCTTGTAAAAACTGAAAATACTGTGTTTCCAGTTTATAATTTTGCCTAATTCGATCAAATTATATAACTAGCAAAATTTGGAAAAATAAAATTGTTCAACTTACTTATCGACCAGACGAAAGTCGAAGAGAATGGCGGTGAAATTTCAAACTGATTCTCAATTTTGTCCACATTTGTGTCTCCAATAGTAGCTGTATTATAAATTTTAATATCATTTTAAGCTGCGTTTTTCTGGCCTGCCAAATATCAGTCAAAATTAATTCTTAGTTTTAAATGTTTGTAGGAAAAATGGAATATGTACCTACAGACACATCTTCAAAAAAGATTGTCTTGAGTATAAAATATAAAGCTACAAGTTTTAAGTCATCAACAATGACTTATATACGATTTGTTGTTCCATTTCGATTTCTTGCAGACATTTCGGATTCGGAGCCATCTACGTCAGTTGCTGCTAAAAGGTGACCTCGTCTGGTGAAAAGATCAGATATACCCACGGCCTGAAATATGAAAAATCGTATAATTATATAGAATAAGAATAAATACAATATAGAACAGGAGTCGAAAAAGCCATTTTGCCAGGAAAAAAAGGCAATCTCTCGAAAAATGGATGTGAATTACTGAGCACATATTATGCTTAGCTTTGTATTTCAAGCTAGCATAAAATTGTACCGTGTTTAAATTCGGTTGTAAAGGTACCTTCAGTCGTGAGCTGCCATGTGAATAACAATGAAATCAATGTGGGTGGCTTAGAGATTCGTCTCTTACTTTGAGTTTCTCACTCTTGCACAAATAGTAAGAAAAAAGGATTTAGCTCACCCAATTTACTTTCATTTTAATTAGAGTTTACCATTCTTGTTCTATTTTCTATTGCAAATAAAATATCGGGCTCCGGCGAATAAAATCGGTATTGCACAAGCCCGTCATACAATAGGGTATATTCATTAATTTATTTTGTATTTTTAATTCACTGATTACATCGTTATAACAGTGAAAAATATAAATTATGTTTAAAAGTGCTGTAATCAAGTTTAAAAAAATATTTAAAATTGAGAATAATTTTGAGCTGTTTGAACGCCGCCATTTTCGCGCGCTCTATTGATGACGTCAAATAATATGTCCAGTGACATTACAGTCCATTGTTTACTACAGGTGTTTTCGTTCTCAGCTTATTTTAGTATTCAAA
This sequence comes from Dromius quadrimaculatus, assembly GCA_963989225.1. NCBI lineage: Eukaryota > Metazoa > Arthropoda > Insecta > Coleoptera > Carabidae > Dromius > Dromius quadrimaculatus. The sequence continues at coordinate 8,961,009 of OZ022325.1, read as the reverse complement.
AAGCTCAAAAGTCAATCATAAGTATTGCATTGTGCCTGAATGCAAAATATTATCAGAAATGTACCTGGTAAAGTCTTTTTTCCTATCCAGACAGGTTTTAAAATACGTAGGAAATAATGTAAGGTTATCAGAAGAGATGAAGTATCATAATAAATTTGACAGATCATGAATAACATTATTAGTTTTAGCAATAAAATACAGTGTATGTATGCGGCTTCGTTTAACATTTGCTCGTTTTAAAGTAAACAAAAATAATAGGTTATGTTCACTGCTCATCATATTTCGGATTGTATTTATTAAAATAGCGTTCATAATGTTTTATTATTGCATAATTACTTTGCAGTGTTCACTCTTTTTACTTCAGCGGACGTAAAATTTGGATTTGAAAGAAAATAAGACGACATCATGAATGGATCTATTCTTGGTAGATTATCCGATTGTGCTTTTACAAAACCACTTTGTCTTAAATGATTTATAATCTCACTAGGATGCTAAAATTACACTTAAACAATAAATGAATTTACAACACACACGTTATTGCTACGTTGTCTAAACAAAAGCCTGCAATGCCATACAAATGTAAGCAGTGCGCACTTGTTGGCATAGTATTTGACGTCATATTTCGTTTTAACTAATGGTGTTGCGTTTTCGAACTTTGAATTTCCCGCGCTTGATGAATATGAATTCGGAAAAAGAAATATTTGAACCAAATTTAAATTTCATGCATATTCCCTATTGCCATGTTGTTTACATTGTGTAAAATGACAGCAGCGGTCTCCATTTATTGAGGTACAACGAGTAAATTGATTTATCTGTTGTAAACATACATAAAAAATTTAAACTAATGGTTAAGTTCATATTTTTTATTATAAAATTGAGGAAACGTTACAATGCAAGGCACATATAACAATAGTTAAATCAACAAGCAATCAACTGTAAGATCATCCATACGGCGATCATATTATTGCGCCGCCACCGTAATTCCTAGTATTAATTGAAATTTATACAAAAAGTAAACACCTATTGCTCGTTTTTCGTGGAATATCCTGTATATAATATTGCAAAAAAAGCATCATACCTAACAAAATGAAGTTAGAATGTGACAATTGTTATTTTAGTAATAATGAAGTGGTTTCTTTTGGTACAGCAACAGCGACAGGTTTTTGAGAGGTTGCAATACAGCCATGCTAAAAAAAATTAAGCACAAAACATGCAAGTTAATATATTGATAGAAAAAAATAATTTCTAAAAATATTTGGTTGAAATTATTATTAATATTGAATAAGCCATGCTTTAGATAGGAAAAAAATATTGTAGACATACCACTATAATAGCAACGAAAATGCCAAACATTAGGCCGGCCATAACATCACTCCAGTGATGCTTGTAATCGGATACTCGAGTCATCCCCGTGTAAAGAGATAACATGATGCACAAGAATTGGGCGAAATGCTTCCATAACGCTGATCCGCGCCAGGTCCATCGATTTTGTATGTACAACTGAAAATGCAATTACAAAATTGTCAAAGAAAAATCACAAACGATTTTCCACCTCATTCACAATCATAACTGAATTTATTTTTCTCGCTCGGATTCTTTGTGACACAGACATGAACAATCATACTATAACGTTATTTATTTTAATTAGGGAGCAAAAGTTACTAAACACTACAATTTATTTTTATGATTTATTGAAATAATAAATTAGGCAACTAACACTATTTCTAATAGATAATTCTAATTTAAACTAAAGATTACTACACTACACTATAATTTAACTTTAATTATTTATGTCAATGTTGATTTATTTTAAATAACACAATTTATTTCAACCACTAGCAGTCCATATTATAAGGTCTCTGAGCCAAAATCAATAATCTTCTCGTTGAGTCATTCATATATATATATACCGTGGGTCTCTTTCCACTACGTTTTTCCCGCAAACGTCCAGGCGTTTCTAGAAATCGCTAGAAAGTACCAGCAATTTTCTAGAAAACAAATATATTCGCTTCTATTTCTTGATGTGGAATATTTTCGCAATAATTCTAAGCATCAGTAAAGCCGAAATGACTAATTTGTAGATTTAAATTCGTTACAATATAAATTTATTTATACATCGCAAATACTTTTACATAAATTCTAGACAATATCCTTTCAATCGAAATTTTCTCGGGTGGCGCTCCTTAGATCTCAGCAGGACAAATTCATTTAATAATAATAGAACCCTAACACAGGACCAAAAAAAATGTTCAAATTGTTAAGCAGCTTTTTATATCAAGAAAAAAAAAACAGAAACGGGTTGGGAAAGAAAAGTAATTATCTTTATTACTTACCGCTAAATAAAACATGGCGTACATTGAGAAAGAAGAATGTCCTGAAGGAAATGATAATCTGAAACACATCAAAAAATACTATAAATCATGTGAACTGCTAAAAATGTATAAATTAAAAGTGAATATTTATATACCTGACTTCTTTCAACAATCTTCCTTCTTGGTCATCCCTGCACTTAAAATTTTCGATGTACCTGTTGTGATTTTCGGGCAAGGTACAATTGACAGATGGGTGACATACGTCAAAAAAATGTGGTCGAAGACGCCCCACAGTATACTTCATCACATCAGTACTGAGCTGCGAACAAGCTGCCCCAAATCCAAAAACTAAAATCGCGCAGTAAGCGTGCCATGCCCAAGATGGGAGTTTGCGTTGGCCGAGAACAAACGGGCGGTCTACAGAGTCACGAGTATGCAGCCATTCCGTCATTAGCATCTGAAAAAGATCATCTCATTATTATGAGTTTAAACATACTAATCTCCGTCATGATAAATAATTTTTTGGAATCTACATTGCTTAAAAAAATTTATGAAGGCACCATCACACGATTCTCGCTCTTATCCTGATTTGAACATAGTCCACCAGCATAACATACATGTCGTCCTGAAAAGTATTCTAAATTCTTCACCTAAATAGAATAATTTTAACTCGATGCGACCATGTTTACATATATTAATAGAAACAGAAGGAGATTTAGCTGCATAGTTCAGTTAATTCCCTGGACATAATCTTTATTACTCTTCTAGTTCCACATTAACCAACTTTTTTTTCAACTCATTATAAACGATTTCACGTAATGTTGGAAATGTTTATTTAAAATACCTATTAAGTTCATTTTATGTCTGGTATTTGTAACAAAAAACTCTTGTAAACATAAAAATCTCTATTTGACGAGGAGTCAAAAGATTTATAGGCTATTAAATTTGAAGTATAAATTACACTGGATAGTTGCATAATTAATTTTTTGTATTACTTATAAAAGAACTGCAACATGACTTGAAATAGTTTAAAACGGTGGCATGCATTCAACTATGAATAAAAAAACTACAATTTATACAAGTTTAGAGTCATGAGTCATCCATATGAGACATCATACGTAAATAGGGGAGAGAAAGCCAAAGAAGTTTGACAAAATGTGACCAGCTACTGTGTTTGAAAAATGCAAATCATCTCTTCCATGAGCCGAAATTAATGGGTTATTTTGTTCAATTACCAATATTTGTACTACCAAAGCTCAAGCCCCAAATTACATAAAAAAAAAAACTCAAACTACTATAAAAAAGATGCAAGTAATTTGTAAACCTTTGAAGATATTGTAAATCATTCAACAAAACTATTATTCAGCAATATATTGTCTCTCGCGCCTGTTACCTGCATAACCAGGTACTCCCTGTGCATAACGAAGCTGTTAGGTTGGTAGTGCTTCGGAAATATTAATTGTAAATATGTGATTTTGAAGTAGTTTTTTAATATTAGAGGAAAATTAGGCAATGGAACTTATATAAGTTGAAATGAACATTAACTATAAACATAGGAAAAGGAAAATAATTTTTATATTTAATGTGGAGGTTGATACAGCTTACATTATTATTTTTTGTAATGTCTGTATTACACGATACAATTTATTGGTCAATAATTTTCAAAAGTTGACCTTCAATTTGAAGAAAATATGTCCAAAATGTCCACAATTTTTTCTTGACCAATAATTGACCAAGTTATTTTTGAAATAGAACTGGCTCTATTTTTCACCAATATTCTGAGGTATTCTAGGAAGATTTTGTCGTTGCCAACATTACTCATATTAGTCATTTCGCGTCAAATGAAACACGTGTGTCATACTTGACTTAACCTAAAGACAGACAAACATTGCAGACATAATCGTAGTGTTGACAAAGTATTAATATAATTTTATATACAGTTGCCTTCAATATATTAATTTTTTGTCATCTCTACTATTACACTTTCTCTCTAACCACACTTTTTGAAGTTATGTCAAAAATTATAAGTTGGTACTTCTGATTTTTCTTGACGAAAACTTGTATCGTGTAATATGGTACAAAATATTTTTGTGCTCGAATATAAATAGTTGAAAACTTGACAGAAAACTTGGTCAATAAATTGTATCGTGTAATACAGGCATAAGTCTAGCTTCTCTACTAATGGAAATATGAGGAAAATTGAGTATTACTGACATATTTTGAATCTCCTCAAGTACTTGGATCAAATATCTTCGATTGATATAATATTTAGACTGAGTATTAGAAATGAGGGCATTCAATCAATTATTTAATTTTTTTATCACTATTTTAAAATACACGTATAAATTTAAATCTGAACAAAATAATTTTTTTCGCCAACTGTCAAAAAAACATGATATTTTTGTATTTTTATGAATACGCAAAGTTCGTGATTTTTTCACTAGTAAAAAAATTAAACATATTCTTGCACACCTAATCTAATATAATTCAGTTTAGTAATGCTACAAGGATAGAAACAAACAGGTATTAATTAAGAAAGAAATATGAATTTGTACACAAAACTACTTATTTTTTAATATGAAAATTAACTGTTGACAGTTCTTGATTTATCAAACAATTGCGCATTCTTTTGGTTACAATACAAAGGTGACTGCAAATTGATTTTATTTTGTACTTTTTTTCCTACATTTTACTGAATAAAACAATAATTATTGTTGATCTATTATTTTTTGACAGTTGGCGAAAAAATATTGTTTGTATTTCGTGCGCGAAGTGATTGTAGTTTTTGCTGCGCTTTCGAATGAATTTGTTACCTCGACTTTACGGTCTCGGTTAAAATTGACATTCTCACGCGCAATAAAACAATCACTTCGCAGCCTCAATATAAAAATAACTAATTTTCCCTTCTGAGGATAGGTGTAGCTGAAACTGTGGAGTCAGAAAAGAAAATATTAAATAATTGACTGAATTCTCTCATTTCTAATACTCACATTCACAAATCCAGTCACCTTCAACTATTTTATCTAATAACATTTATTTTTACTTACTTGTAAAATACAAGTAAGTATTGTGAAACCGACAAAATTCACCAATGGAGATTTTGATGGAAATATCCGTTTTGAGCATCCCTGAATCCATTTTGACTATTTTCGGCATTGATGTCGGTACGTGCGTTCGTTCGTAACTTGCAAATCTCAAAAGTAGTTGAACGTATAATAATGTTGAAATTTTGTATTTAAGATTGGTATAGGGTCTAGTTGTGCACCACGCATTATGGTTCCAATCGTCTGTACCAGAAGTGCACTTTACTTAAAACTTTTTTCGAATTTTTCTAATTAATTCAGAATGATCAACCGCAGGATGTTGAAATTGAGTATTTGATGTTGTATCAGAATAGTTATCTGCTATTTTTGTATGAATCGGCCATTTTTTACATAAATCTAGAATGATCAGCCATAGCATATTGAAATTTAGTGTTTGAACTTGTTGTAGCATCAGAATAGTTATCTACTATTTTTGTATCAATCGGCTGAGCCGGAAGTGCAGTTTATATGTATAACAGACATTCAGAATTTGCCGTATAAAACAATCAGTTTCATTGAAATGATAATGTAGGCAATGATAATCTGTTGTCAATTTTTTGATTTTGTTTGACATTGTACATGTCAAAATATTATTAAAATTATATTAATTATAATTTGAAGTGACAGAAAACTTTATCGAATAAATTTGTGAATATATAAATAATGTACAAGTAACTCACGTGATGTTCATTTCAGATTTTTTTACTTTTACACATCGGAAATAATGCATGAACTTAAGGCTCTATCATCATATGAACGTGTCAAGCTTCGTATCCTAAATTTTGATTTCTTTTCCAGTCATTGATTCATTGGGTTATTTGTTATTGTCAATTTTTGCTTTGTGTACCTTTGCTTTGTTTTAATGATTGTCAAAATATGAGACAAGCGTCATAGGAAAAATCTTGTGTACAACAAGTGTGTAAGCAAGAACTTTACCCCTTTGTTACACTTTGTCACTTTTTGAATGTTTCCCTCACTCATGTGACATCACATCACATTCCAGAAACATTCATCAAAAATATAGGTTGTTCCAGAATGAAAGAGAGTAATAAATCGAAATTTGCAAAAGTAGTATTAATTTTTGTCAGCTATGAATGCCGCACGCTTTGCTTGGAACGAAACTTAAATTCCGAACAGTAGAAACACTGCTATAAATGTTCCGATAATCCTTTTTGGATCGTTACTGAATTTTGGATTTTATTCTGGTAGCAACATCTTTATAATTGTTTAAGTAACGTTATTTGATCTCGAAAAATTCACTGAAAACAAAAAGTTTGATGTAGCAAATTTTATCTTTTCATCTATCACGGAGCAAACAATTATTGGCCCGCCATTGGAACATCTTTGATGGACTGATTTATTACCATTCTAAAACGAACTATATTACTATATTTATGATACTTCTGCAACCTGCATAACAAAACTGTTAGATTGGTAGCATTTCAGAAATATACCCGGATAGTGAATTTGTTAAAATTATTATTTCTAAAAATGAAGGATTTTTCGGTTTTTTTCAAATTGAACCTGTGAATCTGTGCTTCTGTGCGTCTACGTGTGTATATTCTTTCACAACTTTAGTCATAGCGTTTGACCAATCAAGTTGAAATTTGTTATATAGAAACATGTAGAATCAAACTTCCTGAAAGATCGGTTGCAGTTTCTTGAGACTTCTTGTTTCATGGTGTATTTCTATTTTCACAAACATAGACTTGTCTTTTTTAGTGCATTTTTACAAAAAAAAAAAACGCTATTATATGCACTTAGGCTGTCTGGCTGGCTGGCTGGCGTGGCGCTGAGATCTCAGCAACTACAGCACTTACAGACTTAAAACAGGTACTGAATGAAAGCTGATGTTTTGGAGGTTTGCACAAACTGCTAGATTTTCTTATTCATACACCCAGTTTTGGGTAAAAATGAGATAAAAATTCAAAAGGTAATTACTGCTGAACTATGCATAATTAAAATCTGATAATTGCTGTACAGAATGAGCAACATGGCAGTAATTGAATTTTATACCCTCAATCCCGAACCGAAGGGTAGGAACTATTTATTTCAATATCTCGCGAGTTACACAACATATTGACATGCGGTTTCCGATGTTAGTATCAGAATGAGTTCAACTTTTGTTTTTACGATCAATTTAGGCCAGTACATGACCACCCGTTACTTTTTTTTTTTTGAATCTGTAGTTTTGGAGGTAATTTTAAGGTTTTTTTTTTATATAGCTTTGATAAAGATCAAATTATTATTTCAAGGTACAGCACATGACCTCCCGTCAGTCAATAACTAAACAATAAAAATTAAAAGATATTTTTGAGTTTGCACGTGCACAAATAATGTACCTATCAAATAGTCACAGCTTGAAACTACTAAATGAAAGCTGCTGTTTCGTAGGTTTGCCCAAACTGCTTGATTTCAAGCTCAGTGATTGTGGGAGATGGTAATTTGTAAAATCTCTGAAGTAACTAGCATTTATGAGTTGTCAAAAATGCGCTTTCATCATCAAGATGATTCTTCAATTTTTTATAGTTGATCTCATCTGAAGGTATGTTTTAGAAAAACTCAAGTCTGGTGACTGAAAATACTGTCGGTAAAGTAGGTACAGAGGCGAAGCACGACCAATTTTTTTATAATAAATATTGACAGCAGTATGATGAAAATATAGGATAAAAAATTAAAAATGTTAGGTAAATAACAATATTATGCTAGGAAGGTACTTTTATTCCTGTATATAGCCTCGACATAGCATAAACAAATCAATAAATTAACTTTGAAACCTGATATTTGATTGATTAAAATCACTCTGTGGCAACACAAATTTCGATAATTTAGCAAGATGATCCATCAAATCCCGCCCATAAAAAAGATATTGTGCATTTTTCAAATAATCTAACGTCACAACAATTTTAACTTCCCTTTTCCATCATCTCACATAATACATATTGTAATGTTTATTGCTTCTAAAGGGATTGTTTATTGTTAAAATGAAAATCACTATTTAATAAATTTTCTCACTTACTACTATTGAACTTCAACAACAAAGCCACATATATCTATTTTTAACAACTTATTTATTTATTACACTGATCACTCACTGGATATTCACTATTTCACTGTTTACTGTTCACTGTCCCTCAGTCAGGTCGTTTGCTCATATATATACAGATATCCGTTTCTGAAACTGTTCTAGGTCAATCGAGAGCACGTTACTAGAATTTTCGACCGTGTGAGGTGGTACGATGCGATACAATGAGACGAAAAACCCAACCCAGACAGCCCGGATTTAGGGCTTATTTTATTTTTACGAATTATGACACATTACAATATGTACTTAAATTGACACACTTGTTTCTTATCATATTGGCTACCTGCGCCAAAGCTTAAAACCAGGTAAAAATAAAAATTACCAACTGCACCAAAGGATTAACTCTCAGTAAACGCAGAATATGTACCGTAAGGGCTTTTCTTTTATCTGAATTTTAATCTAAACTTTGATATAATAGCCACAGGAGTACCTGAATGACTCTCAAGTGCAAGGGCTTTCGTTTGGCGAAAATGTTCATATTTTTGGGTTGGATTAAATTCATGAATAGTCAATGTAATTTATTTATTAACATGCGTTCAAGTAAATTCTAATCAATAAAATAACGCATCCCATGTTAAACTTCTATGCGCCAGTTTCTGTAAACACTCTGTTATTCCATATAAAACGCTCTGTATATGACTGTTAATTGATAAATGGAACATTCAAATTTTTTCTATCATATGTTTATGTATATTATGTCATTAGCTCATCTTAAGAGTCAACTCAAGAGAAGGATGAATAGTTTTAATGGTGTTATAGCCACTTCAAATTTGACATACAAATAACACTGTCGTACAAAATAGAAAGTACTTGATTACGAAAAATACATAAAAAACTACATATTTTCATGTCGCTTGCTAAGTGTGTTTTTTCTCTTTCTTTAATTTATAAGCAAAGAAAAGTTTTTAAAATTTTTGGCTAGATATCTTTCGAATTTTTGATGCTCAATTCATCAACAATCTTTGACTATATATGTAGACAAATTAAATTAATGGGTTTTACATCAAATCAAATTAGAAAAATGTAGATTATGTGCGTTGTTACACACGGCTGGAAGCTGGAATAAACACTTCATCGTTCACGAGTTTCGATTCCACCCTTTATAGATACATTTAACGCTTTGCACTTTACGTTTAACGCGTCCTGAATAGCAAAAGAAGTATTCACTATTCAGTCCTATAAATTTATTCTTATTCATAATTTCATCAACTTCCTTCGGCTCTGTGACTATTGAGATACTTAAAGGTAATAAAAGTTATTCCAAGCAGCCCTTAAAATATTTACGAGCAACTTAAAATAAAAACATCGCTCACGACATTTGTTTAGTTCTAAACTTAGATTATAGTTATGTAGTAAAGCGACCTGGGGACATTGATCTCCACATGTTGGTATCAAGACTGGTGTTAGTATACCTATTATTTCCGTTTCTGAATGAAACTATACTAAACCGTTCACGAGTTTTGTTTTTCTTCATTTAGATTGCTATTCATGAACAGGAAGCGATAAAATAAAAAAAAAAGGGTCCTTTGAATGAAAAGTTTACTCATGATTTGTTGATACCGAGCAACTAAATTAGAAGAGCATTGATGCAAAAAAACGTAATTGGTGACCTAAATGAATAAATGTTAAACTGATAAGGAGATTGGAAATAGAGTATCTGTTAATTGTAAGGTTCTGAGTGCTTTAGAGGCGTTTGCACAAAAAGTGTGTGTTTCAAGGATGCACGACTGGGTGTTTATAATTATAATGCATTGATCAATGGAAGAGTAAAAACAAAACTGCGTGTGGCTACTGTGTATTCGAAAAAGACCGAATTCGCAATAACTCTCAATATAAAGAATGTTATTTTGGAAAAACTGTGGTTGGAAGAATAATTTACGTTAGCAAAACAAATTGTGAACAAATTGCTCCCTCAACAAGCGAAATTTCGTATAACAAGTGACGAGGAAAAAGCTGAAGTTTTTATACGTGGAAGAAATGAGAAACAAGCAGCAAAATTAATTCTTTGGAACAACAACTTTATGTTGATAAATTAAAACACAAATATCAACTTTTTAAATACATTTTATACTTGGTTAAGTTCGAGAAATATAACATTTTAGCAATCATTTTAATATAAGAAACTGATATTCTGAAAATTTCGAAATAAATTACTAGTGTGTAATCACAAATATAGATAGTAATAAAAATACGATGGTAAAAAATGAGATAGTTGTTTCAATATAACTATTGCTATTTCGTCACAATTTCCTTATCTTTTCATATCATTCACATGTTGAGATAAGAATGGCAAAATCCACAATAAACTACAAATTATTTGAGATGACGTGATGACGTATACATTGTATGATTTTTATTCCGTATGGTATCAAAACGAAATTAAATATTTTTTCCAACAGAGTCTTCCGCTACTTGGGAAAAAATTTAAAAAATGATCGGAAACATTTGATTAATAATTTTATAATCGACTAGCATCATAATATTATGATGACGGCACAGAAAATCGTGCATAATATGGCACAAAAGTTTCAAAATCGTCATGACAACGAAATAAATATGTCAAAAATTATTCAGTATTATTAATATTGACATAAATTGTAAAAGTTGTGTTTCCAGATATTGTTATACCCAACATAGAAGATCAACGTGTGGAAATAACAGAATCGGCTGTTGAAGAAATATTAATTCGTTCATTGGTAAATCCAAGTCTTCGGACAATTCCGCAACTGAATTACTAGTCCAATTACCGTGTCTTTTTAAAGTTGTGATATAAGCACCACACTATCTGCTAAAATTGTAGCAAATATTTTATGAAAAGAGTGATTCGGATACAGGGCAGCGTTTAGAATTTTCAGATACTTGGCAATAAATTCAGGAATTCGTCCAAATGTATTAATTCCAATTGGATTACGAGTACATTTTCGAGAATTATAAAATGAGAAGAACTTCGTGATTTTTGAACTCCTTGGTCTTGAATTCATTTTTCGTGAAAAATTTCTGAATGAGTGATCAATAATGATTGTATGTCACGTTACTAGCAAAAGTTCGCATCATGATCAAAACTATCTTCATGGAATAAAGTTGGTATAGATTTATTTATTTTGATAACTACGTTACCGACATTTCAAGAACACAGTGGCGTATATTTTACATATTTTGTGACGGATTTAGCCATAATCTGGTTCAAAAAACAAGAAAGTGAGGGAATAGCTGTATTATTGAATAATTATTAAAAATTTATTATTATTCCACCAAATTTTTAGGTTAGAATAGTGTTTTCAGAGGAACTGTCATCGGCACTTAAAGCTCACTATCTCAAGCAGGCGGCAAAGGAAAAATCAGAACAAGGCGGCACGGACAATCATTTTTGATCACTCTGTATAATATACAGTAGAACATCTAATTTTTTAAAATAATATATTATATAACGAGGGACTTAAGTGCTTGATTTAATCCTGAGGGTGGAGTTTATTGCACGAGACGCAGTCGAGGGCAATACTCACCTGAGGGATTAAAGGCACTTAAGTCATGTGTTATCTACGCTATTTTTCGCACTACCGTATTATATTGAATCACAATAGTCTAAAGTAGATTAATTAATCTTACAATTTTGACAACTACAAACTTGATACAAAAATATTGAGTAAATTCACCATAGAAACAAGATTGGCTACAGCAGTTGTTCAATAAATAAGCTTGCTGTCAAAAAGATGAGTGAGAAAGTTGATATTGATAAGGCTACGGAACAGGTAACTGTAAAATGATTTTGCCAAAAGTCTAGAAAATTTACGAACAACAATACGATGCATTTGTGAAATTGTGTGAATTGCAATAATGCTAATACAAATTAAGAATGAAGGTTTGAATTCTAATGATAAAATTCAATTTGACATTTAGGTAAGTACTTTGATTATTTAGTTGTCATAGAAAAATTTGTTTATTTTACTTTAGTCCCTTGAGATTCTTGATCATTTTAGATCCCGGAGGGACTAAACTCAAACTTAAGTCCCTGAAATGAGGGATTAAATTCGTTTTTTACTCCCGGGAGTGCGAAAAATAATATACACACTTCTTTCATGCGTTAATTTAATTTATGCCATAATACTATGGATTATAGATTAATTTATCCATAATATACTATTAAAGTTTGTTAAATTTACAAAAACTTTACTTTTTGAATATATATATTTTTGAAATCTCATTATATATCAAATTTATAGAAGTCGTTACAAGTGCAAGTGATATGACTGCTGCGGTGAGTGGAATGAGAACTGCACAACTGTCATTCTGATGCGCAAGTGCATATGATATAATTATATAAAATACAATTGTTTTTTGACAGCTGACCATCTACTTATATATGAACAAATGGCGCACGAGTAAGCATTACTCATTATTGAATTTAAGTTGAACACAGAAAAAATGTATAATTATATACATATGCTCATATTCCCTTGCTGTGACTTCACCCGTCGCGTAGAATTCCGTAAATCGTTTCTAACGAAATTATGAATGAAAAGTTTTATATATTCACATTTGTTTTGAGATCAATTATTAAAATTGGCAAGTCTATTATAATCATCATAAAAGGATATTTTTTACTTACTTGTACTAAGTACAAGAGAGTATTGAGAAACCGACAAAATTCACCAATCAAGATTTTGATGGACTGTTTTAAGCATCCCTGAATCCATTTTGATTATTTTCGGCTTGATGTCGGTACGTTCATGCGTTCGTGAGTAACTCGCTAATTTCAAAACTGGCTAAACGTAAAATATTGAAACTTTGTATTCAAGACTGGTATAGGATCTAGTTGTGCACCTCGCATTATGGTTCCAATAGTCTGTACCGGAAGTGCACTTTACTTGAAACTTTTTTCGAATTTTTCTAATAAATCCAGAATGATCAACCGTAGGATGTTGAAATCCAGTATTTGAGCTTGATGTTGTATTTGAATGGCTATCTGCTATTCTTGTATGAATCGGCCAGGCCAGAAGTGCACTTTACTTGAAACTTTTTTCTAATTTTTTGCATAAATCTAGAATGATCAGCCATAGCATATTGAAATTTAGTGTTTGAACTTGATCTACTATTTTGCATCAATCTGCTGAGCCGGAAGTGCAGTTTATATGAATGATCCCTGGTATAACAGACATTCAGAATTTGCCGCATAAAACAATCAATTCAATTGAAATAATAAGGTAGGCAATGATAATCTGTTGTCCATTTTTTGATTTTGTTAGACATTTTACATTTTTGTTCTTAGTTAGACCCCCATTACTACTTTTAGAGTTAATATGGTGAGGCTGAGATATGTTAATGCTTGGTCTAGTTTTTTTTTTGGGATTTGTGAACCATCAAACCATAGAAAAATAGTTATATTGATGTAGATTTTGGTAAGTTTAGTTGCAAAATAGGAAGAAAAGAATAATAATTCAAGAGCAGAACATTATAATTTGATCTTGCATTTCTAGAATACATTTCGTGCAATTGCATAAATAAATTTGTTTGTTACTTACAATGAAGACAGGCATGCAGAGTCCGAATATGTAAAGGTAAAAACTGGGTACTGTGGAGTCATGGTATGGGTGCATCAGAGATTCATCGCCACAAAAGAAACCACGTTTGTAAGGCGAACCATACAAGAAGAATAGCAGGATTGGAATGCCCACTGAAACAGAAATACAGCAATAAATATAAACAAAAAAACAAAACAACTAAAACAGAAAACAATATTTTTTTGAAATCGATTTGCACTATAAAACTTGAAAGATAAATTTCGTGGGTGATGTGACGAAATATGTATGTATGAAATTATTGTAGTAATTAAGTCACATAGTTATTTATTTGAATTCGCTATAACTGTAATCCTAGTTATTATTGACAAGGTCGATGTTCAATTATTGTCGGACATGATTGACAGGCTATGGTCACTAGATGTTCGGTGGTTGCCAGGCAACAGCTGTTAGACAATTGAATGTTGGTCCATTGTCGGCTTAGGTATATAAGAGCGCGAGATAGGAGAGGAAGTCATTCAGTACCAGTAACTCTGGGCGAAATCGTGAACATACGAGTTTGTAAAGTGAAGATTTACATTGCAACCTGTGTTAATAAATCATTCTAAATAAAATTTGTGACAGTATATTTAGTATATGTATTTCCGCAAAAATGTATTTGGATACTTAGCACTTTAAGCACAAGACACGTATGTGTTACAATAAATTTAGACAATTTACTAAATGTATTTGGATACTGAGCACTTTACGTATAAGACACATATATGTTACAATAAATTCAGACAATTTACTGAAGCAGCTCTACTTTCAGATAAAATACGTAAAAATTGTAAATACTTCATCGATAGATTCTGACGAGCGTTTAATGTAAGCCACATTACACAAGGATAAAGAGCACGGACCATTTTAAAGTGATAAATCATTGAATAGAACATGACGTATTGCTACTAGGTATAAGTTAAATCAAAGAACGATTGCTAACTGCACCAGATCAGGTATAAATTTCTTATCATATTGGCTATCTGTGCCTACGCTTGAAACCAGGTAAGAATTAAAATGACCATCTGCACCAAAGGATTAATTCCCAGTAAACGCAGAGCATGTACCGTAAGGACTTCCTTTTTAATTGAAAACTAATCTAAACCTTGATGCATTAGCCACAGAAATACATATCTTATCGATATGTACATTTTTTGGATATACGGTATTCCGATATTGTTTTTAATTTGTTGATAAACTAATATTAACAAATATAGCAGAGTCCTCTCTGCTCATACTAAAATTTTATATGTCCGAATTCTTCACTGTTTATAACAACATTCTTTGTAACATTTCTGAAATAAATTGCAGGGTTTCATCTTGATAAAACACCCCTGTATATAATTTCACGCTGTACAGTAAATTTTAATTAGCAACACGACATGATTTAGTGATTTCACATGTTAATCTTGTTCGAGCCACAGAAATGCAGACAAAATCTCTAGAGGCCCAAAGAAACAAAAAGACTCGTGATTCGGTTCTTTAGTGCAGGGATCGTGATGTGCTTGTTGTCGATGTTGTTTTGTCTACCACAAATAAAAACATACAACGCCCAGATTCTGTACATCTCAAACTACATCTCTTTTGTTTTGTCTTCAGCCTGGCAGGCTTTTCAACACATGATTACCGATTTGCTAAATCAGAAGTTGTTTTGGTAGTTTTATTTCGATGCAGAGAAAAATCTTAAGATAAAAAAGTGCTCATTGCAATTTGATACCATCGCTGCTTTCTCAAACAATATAGGATTTCCAAGATTTTTTGATATTAACTAAAATTTGGTATTCGGGTATAATTTAATCGTGTTTGTAAATTGTAAATGAAATCAGCAGCACACTCGTTTTTAATTTTCTGTATAACTTTCATAATATTGACATTAATTCAAAAAAAAAACTAAGGCAGTTTCGATAGCCCTATTGAACCAGACTTCCTGGAAATTGAGATCCTGCAGTTTCTCAGGACTTCCTGAGCCACTGTTTTTTTTTCTTATTGTTTTTTTTCTCATGGCATGCGACCATATAAGATAGAGCCGATTTTTTTTCAATTCAGTGAAGCCAAAGAAGTAAAAATGCACCATCCTTGTGCATCAGAATACATTTTTCAAATTCATTTTCCGCACATCGTTAAAGGCCTGAGCAAGTTTATATCATTAAAAAGAGATTACCTTTGGTACCTGTTTATTTATTCATTGGTTATGAAGTCGCGTATTTGTTAAACGAAGACGATTGGTACTTACGTGATGTGTTAATGGTTTTTAATAATTTCATTCGTATTTGTATAAGAAAGGTGCCTACCATAGGAATATTATTAGTGAATATTTATTTTTATCGTTTTGTCATGAGACTTGTTAATGTTTTATAATACAGAAATAGATCATGTGCTAAAAATTATCCATATGAATGCTACTATGATATTTATTTAGAACATTAGTCATTAGTGGAAGATAGCCAAAATTCACTTTCTGGTCTAACATTAACAGAAAAGAGATTATTCGATAAAAAGTATATTGTAATTCATTGAGTACGATTTATGTGTTGCATAAAAAAATTGAAACTATTGTTCGGGTGGATATCTGAGATATTTTTAAAAATTTAAAAGATATTGTAATATATGTGTAGAGAAATTGCAATAGATAAAAAAACGCGAACTATAATCTCTTATTATTTTTAGTAGAATCAACTTCATTTTTGCACCAGATTGCACAAAAAATCATTTCTCTACAATCGCTTCCCTTAATATGTGGAAAATATCGTGATATATACAAAAAAGATCACAGTAGGTATGAAAAAATACGAGTTTGATCCTTTTAAAACTTAAAGATTTCATTTTTATACCATAAAAATAGTATATTACATCTGAGGTGGGAAGTATGTATACTATTTTATTCACAATCATCCCCAATTTTTCGAGAAATAGTTGATCCAACATCGTTCTTTTTTCAACAAAGTAAATTTATGTAGTAGTCTATGAAAACAAGAATGTTTTGAAAAATTTAATTAATTTGACATTTGTAGGATTTATGATTTATGAATCAAGTTATTTATAGGTGTATCCATCGAAATTGTGATAAGTGCAGATATCAATAAGTTATAACAGTGAAATGGAGCTATACACTTGCCCCGAATCGAACGAAAGTGCTACGTATGTGAGTTCATAGCGATTTTGTTCATAATTTACAAATTTATGAATTTATAAGACATAGATTTACACAGAATTGCAACATAAATCCGCTTCTTTCCGATATTAATTGTTTTATTTGGATCATTAGATTATATGATCGGTATTTCTGACAGCACGGATTATTTCAATCCAATAAAGATTCATGACTAATGCTAGGCAATCCTGCATAAACATTTCCCACCCAAGAGATGGAAGTATCGCTTCCGACCCGTGAGCTAGTCATGGCAGTTGGAAATTACATACTTCCTAACCTCCAAAAGGTTAGGAATTGCCATATTACTATAATGATTGTGAATAAAAAATATTCCTCCACAATTGCCTGGTTTGCAGTTTTGATCTGTCTTCAGAATATTCCAAATCGACTTTTTGGAGAAAGAAGTAAGAACTACAGAAAATGATATTTTTTTCTCGGGTTTTTAGTTTAAAGCTGCTTTTACCGTGTTCTATTTTCTGAGGTAATTATTAAAGTGCTGTAAATGCTACTGAATGTGTGACATATCAAATTTCATCCAAGCCGGGAATATCCTAAATAATTATTAGTGAACTATTATTACAGAATAGTCCAGATTGAAGAGCGCTTGACTTCTGTTCTGTCGACTCCGGAGAACTCGGATTTGATTCCAGGTGGGATTACTTGTCGCAACTAATTTTATACTCGAAAAAGTTACCCTGTAATATGCCCTTCTTTAATATTAATAGGTACCTGTATTTGATGGTTGGTAACAGCATTTTTGGGTACCTGAACTGTAAAATGAACGCTTCAATTGTTTATGCTCCATAAGTAACTTGATTATTATGTACACAATATCGAGAAGTATAAATGAAATGATTTCAGGAGTGAAATAAGGCTATCGGAGATACATTTCGTGATTGTAATATTTTCGTTATTAGTGGACGTTTCGAACAGTAACGTGCTCATCTTCAGCAACTAGTTACTGTATAAAACACTTATTACATCAAAGGACACATTTAGGAAATGTTTATTATTTATAATAATACAACGTTATTAATTTTAATTTAGAGAGTAATTTTTAATAAACACTACTATTTATTTTTATGATTTATTAAAATAATAAATTAGATAACTAACACTATTTCTAATAAATAATTCTAATTTAAACTAAAGATTATTACACTACACTATAACTTAACTTTAATTATTTATGTCAATATTGATTTATTTAAAATAACACAATTTATTTCATCCACTTGCAGCCCATATTATAAGTTCTCTGAGCCAAAATCAATAAAACTCTTCGTCGAGTCAGCCACTGATATATGCCGCGGGTCTATCCCCACTACCTTTCTCTCGCAAATGTTCAGGCTTTTCTAGAAAGCGCTAGAAGGTACCAGCAATTTTCTAGAAAACAAATATATTCGCTTCTATTTCTTGATGTAAAATATTTGCACAATAATTCTAAGCACTAGTAAAGCCGAAATGACTGATTTATAGATTTAAATTCGTTACAATAATTAAAAGAGTCTAGTGACAATGCTCCATGATGTGAACTCTTCTATATTTACTATTATTAATATGCTTCAAAAAATATTATTGATATTTTTCGTTATCTCCTGACAGTTGTCACTGACAATCATGAAAACTAGAAACTCAAATTACCCAGATCGCAATCTCTCATTTGTAAGAGTTACAGTTGAGGTTATGTGCTGATACAATCATGACGAACACTGTTCCCGGAAAATTAAAATATATTATTGAAACTAACCAAAATCGAAGCCGAATACTATTGATATGAAGCAAATGTAGGTAAGGATAAGTAATTTATACAAACAATTCGTTTACTTAATCTTTCTGAAGCAATTTTTGCATCATTTGTCAGTCGTTTATCAATTACACTGGTCAACAATTTACGACTTTATAAAATTTTCCAAAAATATTGGTGTCAATTTCAATGTATTTTGATGTGGTGATTTCATATATCATACTAAATCTTCTTTGGCAGCTTTAGTTTTTGAGATTTTTAAATTCTTCACATTCATTTACATTTAGGAAGTATTTTTTTTTCCTGTTTTACCTAGCACATCTGTTAATTTAATAGTGAATATTACAATGACTACGGAGAGGAGACCTTGTGCAAACGAACCAGACAGTTTTTGTTTTATTTGTGGTGAATATACCCTTAATACAGTATCGTAAATATATTACAAATGAAAAAAACTCTTGGACTCCAAGAATGCGGTCATCGAGAGAGTCACTAGTCATTGGTAATCAAAATGTGATGAATCCACATTTAGTGAATCGAGATCAAATTATATTACCACCGCTTCGTAATAAACTCGGCATTAGGAAACAATTTATCAAGACCCTTAACAAAGACGATGAATCTTCTGCTTACCTATCAAATCTCCTGAGCTAAGTGCAGAAAAATTGAAAGTAGGTATTCTCGATGGTCCACAAATTAGACTATTGATCAGAAATCCAAAATTTTCTTGAACACATATGAGCTCGAAAAGAGGACATGGAAATAATTCGTTTTTGAAATCCAAAAAGTCAGAAAACTATTTACAATATTGGTACAGGACATGTTGTCAAATCTGAGAGATTTTGGGTGTAACAAAAACATTGAAGTTCGTCATTTACATTCTCATTTGGATCGATTTCCTAGAACTCTTGGAGATTTAAGTGAGGAACAGGATGAAAGATTTCATCAAGATACGAGTTATGGAAGAACGATACCAAAGATGATGGGACACTTATATGATGGCATATTATTGCTGGAATCTTTGTCGGGACTTTGAGCAAGCTCCTTATTCCAGAAAGTCCTATAAAAGACAATATTGTATGGATTCAAATCAATTGAAGTGTGTAAAAATATACATTTTCGTAAGAATTTATAGCCTGTATGTAATTCAAAAACAAGAGCTGCTTGAAAAAAACTAGTGCTAGTTTTGAAATCAGCACCCTCAATTTAACCAAGAACGATCAACAGAATTCTGGAAAATTCTCCTGTGTTGATCAGTGTTATCAAGAAATATTTGTGCACTTTAAATTCAAGATTGAATGTGAGTGAAACATGTTCACATTTCGGTCAATCACAAAACTTGAACCGCAGTCCCACAAAGGTCCTTGGACCATTCTTAACTGAAATGAATTATAATACAAATCACGTATGTCAAGTATTTAACAGCGCTGTAAGAATACTGCTTTAACGCATATTCTTCTGAAATATCGTGAATGTTTCAGAAAGTTTACGACCGGAGTTTAAACAAATTTAATACCTAAAAAAATTCAGGGCAGAATAAACTGTTGTTACTCACACGCTGTTTTATAGAAATCAGTGAATCTAAAAATCAATTGAAATTACATGTTAATTATTTATAGCTAATTATACACAATTATTTACGCACAATAACACAATAATGTTAACTACGTTACAATTATGTATTAATAACTATAATTGGAAAACAAACCTATGTATTAAATAGTCTCAACCAGTACTAAAAATAGGATTGAGGATATTTTTTTAATATAAAATTTTCTAGTTTTTATAGAACAATTTGTCTTGTCCCATTCACAGTAGAAAAAATGCATCCGGCGTCATGTGTCTCACTTCCTTTCTCAAAAATAGAAACAAAATTTGTACCTAATGTCTATAGAGATATATCAGAGCATATATTTCACAATAGCTTGTTAGTTGCCTAAACAAAGTTTGGTAGATTTCATTCATAAAGTTTTCAACTTATCTTTGCAGAAGATGTTTACACATCCATTGTTCCAAGCTACTTGAATGCATGCTATTGTACGAAGACCACACAAACACAATAAGAGCTAAAAATTGTTGAAATTAAAAATAGTATACTATTGATTTGAACGATTTATTGATTCATGATACAAACAATTAATCAGTTGAGGTATTCACAGTTCATTTCAAATAGGTTAAGTGAGTTATATCTACTTTCTCTGTCACAAATCAAATAGAGAATAGAGAAGAGGTATCTCTACTGTATCAAAAATTACAGATGCGTTCTCGATAAACTTTATAGTATCCAATTACAAATGTACTTGCGTCGGCGGCACATGAACCATGCTAATAACATAAAATCTGACATGGACATCACAAGAACTACTTGTGCATTATTGGATAAGTATATTTTTTGCATATAAAATAATACGATAATCAAACACAAAATTTCATCGTTCCACAGTTAACAGTTTTGGATTTATCCAAAAAATTCTAAGAATCTGTCGAGCAGAGTGCGCTTTCGGCTCAGTCAGTTGCTTTGGAAACAGTAGATCATCATTTTTATGCTACAACATTCCTAAATACTGATTTCCAAGATTCTACGACTAACAGTTCCGAATGTATGCGTAAAATCTGAGAAAAAATTCAACTAAAGTGCACTTTCCGTTCAGTTTGTGGTTATGAAAATAGTAGGCAATCATTCTGATACTATAGTAGACTGAAATTATAAACTTCAATATCCATCTACAACCGGTCGTTTCGAATTTATGCGAAAAATTCCAAAAGACTGTCCAGTAAAGTACACTTCCGGCTCAGTCAATCTCAAAAAAATTGGATATGAGCGTACTTTCGTCTTAAATACTGAATTCTAATATTCTTTGTTCAATCGTTTTGGATTTATGCTGTTATAGAAGTGCTTGATACAAAATTTCAATATTCTACAACTGATTGTTTTGAATTTATGCAGAAAATTCGAAAAGTCTGTTGTATAAAATGCACATCCGGCTCAGCCGATTGATACAAAAAAAGAAAATAACTATCTAGATGCTCTCTCAAATACTGAATCAGTATCCTACGGGTAATCAATCTGGATTTATGCGGGAAATTCAAAAAAAGTTTGAAGTAAAGTGCATTTCCGGTACAGACGATTGCAACCATAATGCGAGGTGCACAACCAGACCTTAGGCTAGTCTTAAATACAAAATTTCAACATTATACGTTCGATGGATTTTGAGATTTGCGAGCTACAAACAAACGCAAGTACATACATACATTCGTACCGGCATCAAGTCGAAAATAGTCAAAATGGATTCAGGGATGCTTAAGACGGATATTTCCATCAAAATCTTGGTGAATTTTGTCGGTTTCACAATACTCGTACTTTTTATTTTATTTATATTTGTATGCATGTATGTATGTATGTACGTCTATTTTTTTTTTTTGGATCACTCTATAGCTTGAATAATGGCCTAGATTTTGATGGATTTTAACACAAAAGGTGTCTTAAGATTCTTCTTAATTGTGGGAGTAACATGGAGTATGATACTGGCCATTACGTGACGTGCCAAAATTTGTATTACGATCAAAATTATCTTCTACGGAATTAGTAAAACACATTCACATTTTGATTTTTATATTTTTCTCATGACAATTTGTACATTATAAAAAGTAATCCAAATACCCAGTATATGTAGGTAACTTTTTATCTGTATAACACATATTTAATAAATACTTGACACTATAGACTAAATAACTAAATCTAGTCCATTATTCTTTTGTATTTATTATTTATTTCTTATCATATGCACCTTATTTGAATTAGATATAAGTTTTGTATTATATTTCAACAGTAGTATGTTTATTATACAAATTAGTTCTTCGTAAATAGCACCTACATTTTTATTTGCATATAAGATAGGGATTTTCACACCAGGTTCGGCTTGAGGTATATTTATAAAGCGTTATTAAAACGGAAATTCATATAATATCACTAGAACATAAATTATTCATATTTTTTTCGGAGTAAAAGAGGATTTTTGTTGCATAGAATTGATTGTGGATGCAAGTTTTGGATAATCATATACTGGAAATTAAAATATGATATACGACAGTTTTTCATAAAGTTTTATTCGTGTATGATGAGCAGAAAAAAAAATGCGACTTAAAAGTTAAGAATTGGTTCTAAGGAGCGTTAAATACCGTGGAAGGCATATAAAGGCACATGAATGACTGTAACCAAACCACCGTGATATATTTGTAACATTTATAGTTGCATTCGACTTTTTAACTTCTATTAGTTTGAAAATATTGTCTGATATTCAAGAAACCAGTAATTATTTTCCCATCATACTGTTCGAAAATTGATAAAAAAAAAAGTGATTATCAATTTAATCAATTAATTCTTACTTAAATTCATGTTAAACTGGTGTACCTATTTGAATTTTTCTTAAATGTAAACACAAAGCAATACCTATGTCAAATTTTATATCTTTAAACGGTTTAAAAACCGTAAATTTTGTCAAGACCAACAGCATAAAAAAGGGTAGGAACTTCTTTGTCTAAAGACGAACTAGGCTCATACAAAGGACCGAGTGAAATTAGTATAATTCTAACAGCTATTATAACGGACTACGTTCTTTTGAATCTGGAACAAAGTCAGTTTAATGATAGATAATTTGTGTTAAAAACTTAAAGAACAGGAAAACTTAGACATATTCTTGTCCTATTCTTCATTCTCCCAGCAAGAATAATGAATTAAACATGAGAGTAAGTATAGCATGCTCCGCATTACGTAAGTTTGACTTTTACGTAGCTCATCAATTTGTGAAAAAAATATTTTGAGGAAAGAAATTGATAAATTTTTAAAGCAACTTTATCACTCTGTCGGAACTACCTGACAATTTTTTTTTATCTCAAGGAATTATAAAAAAACCTACAATAAATACATGTCATATCTATGCCAGCCATGAAGCTTATTCCTATTGCTGCAGTTTCAGCATAACATCGATACAAAGTATGCGCATGCATGACGTTAGCAGAGGCGTGCCTCACATCATTTGCGCGAGCGACCTGATTATGTGCAGCTTTGTTACAAAGTTCAGTTAATGTCTCGAAAGCTAATAATTTTCAGAAATAATTATTGCTACCAACAATATCAATATTCCTGTATTCTTTATAATAATTTATTCCGATTATAAGCTACGCAATTCTGAGTATATTGAGTACTGTCTAGAATGTAAATAAAACAAATATTCTTACGATTGTACGTTCATACAGTTCATACATGGAGAAATTTATGACAGCAGAAGAGAGCTGCTAGATGATGAAGTTTTGGGGAATGAATGCATTGAAGAACGATATACGAAAGTGGTTTGAAAACTTCATTTAATACTCTGTGTTTAGCGTTACTTTTAGAATATTGACAAAATAGAGTAAAATATTACTTTATAAAACATGTACAGTTGAAATAATTATTCAAATGCTTCTATTTGAATGCATAAACTGATTTTGCCTATCAGTCAGTTATCTCATTATGTTAATTTCAGTTTTGTGAAACAATACGACATGCAAATTTTATGGGCAATTGCATACATGCCTCTAAAATTCAAATTTACGTATGAGTGAAAAAAATCAGGTACAAAAAATGACAAGAATAACAAAAGTGACAACTAAAATTGTAAAAAATTTCAATACAATGTAAATGTAGGTGTTTAGTATGATGTTTTTTATTTGTGCTGCGTAAATACAACTCCTATGAGTAACTCTCAAGGAAATCTTCAATAATTATCATATCATTAACATAAATTACAACTTTTTCTTTCTGAAATTTCATCTGTTCAGTGATACTTTATTGATATTTTGCTCTTACTTTTTATAGAGCAAACGGTGTTAAGCATATGCAACCTTGGGATGATAGCCAAGTGCATTAATTTCTAAAAGTAGAGATCTTTAACCATCTACATAACAGATACATTATAAAGATGTTATCATACATTTATGATAATTATCGGTATTATCGAAGATATTAAACATATGTTTATTTAAAACTCTTTTTTACGACCGAATTAGCGAGCATGCAATAATTAATCACCATCTCTAAAATAGGTGCTAGAAACTCAGATTTTTGAACTGATACTCGTTATATATCTATATATAAGAGCTCTAAGGATAACACTTTCAAAGTCAAAACAACGGATGGAAATCATGTACATACATAGAATAAAAGTTGTTGAAGCAGAGATAATCTGATTATTATTTAATATCCGTCTTCACTAAGTGTATTATCCATTTAAACCAATTAGTTTGTATTCATAAAAAATGTGTGTACAGTCAAGGTCAGGTCATTTCGTCACAGCTAACTTGATATACTGAGTCATATGAGCTATTAGTTGGGTGACTGTCCTGGCTTACACATTGGGCTACTTTTGTACTATTATGAATTGGATTTAAGACATGAGGCGCTCTACTTAAATCGAGATTATTCAGAAAAACAATTACAGCACTTGTCTTCTAAAAAAAATTGTCTAATCATCTAAATTGCATGACTTACACGTCACAAACAATGCATAAATTAGGCGTTTACGCCTTTCAACCCTGTCACCACATTAATTTTTCTGTGTAAGTCTAAATGTCAGCTTGTATTCTGTGCTCCCTAGCTGTGTGCTTATTGTCAAAATACGGAAATTAGGGGCAGTAGAAAATATTTTGTATATTTTATGACATTTGAGTAATACAGTCTTGGATGCTCTCTAGATGCTGTACTGCAATGCACAATTACTATCGTGAAATATGTGCATACGTCAATAAATACATCATCATTACGCTGAGTTGACGTGTGGGAGCATCAATGCGATATGTTATTATGCAAATTTCGCTGGCTTTATGAGCATCATTGAACAACGTTTATCGTTATTTATGTTCAAATCATGGTAGCCAAGTTGTCTTATTTTACTATATATCAATAAGATAAAATTATTATTTCAATTAAACATTTCTCAATTGAATTCAAATTCATTGACCGATAAATGGGTATTAATTTTCTGCCAGAAATTTGTTGAACATTATTATTTAAGGCTTTCATGAAGACCTATTTTATGTTTTATCTTTGGTTGAATATGTCAGTAATGTAACATTTTAAAAGCCCATTCGTTTGATAGTTTATATCTGCATTGTGGTCGTTAAAATAATTGATGGACAGTATTGGTCTAAATATTTGTTTTGTTTTCAACTATTATAATACTTGAAAACTGGATAACACACTTGTACTTGATATTATTACAAACATTTAGTGAACAAAGCTCAATATTTTATTTCTGGTAATAAAGGTTGTACTTTAGTGGATTATTTCCGGTTAAATAACCGCTGACTTAGCCACAAATATAACCCGTTTAAAGCTCTAGATATTTCCCGCACTTCGCGTAATACAATAAAGTTAGACACTCCACGGTTGACCTTGCATTACAGTATGTATAGCTGAGTGCTGCATGCTTTCCACGCTCTATTTCAAAAACGTTTGAGCACATGAAAACATGTTCAACACAAAATTTGTCGCAAATTTTATGCTCCACATTGTTAATATTCGATCGGTCATCGGTAGCTGACTTACTGAATTTAAACGTGGTTAGTGTCATCTGGATGATGAACAGGAACCTGAATAGTCTGCATTAGCTGTTAGTGATTAAAACATTCGTGCTGCGGAAAAATTGCTGGAGCAAAATCGCGATATAACATATAAGGAAACTCAGCGAAGTTTACGTATTGAATCCGTTGCAGTAGATCATATTTTACATTAGTAAATACGTGTGAAAAAGCTGGCAACACGGTAAATTCCTAATTTGTAGAGTCCAGAACAAAAACACATAAGACTGGTACAAGTCCATCTTTCGTAAATTTGATCGAGAAGCATCTAAGGAGGTACATAATATTAAAAGAGGTATCGACTCTCAGATTAACAATTATGACCCAAAAACCAATCAACAATTTTGGTTTTTACGCGCTGCATCTTACT
This sequence comes from Dromius quadrimaculatus, assembly GCA_963989225.1. Classification (NCBI taxonomy): domain Eukaryota; kingdom Metazoa; phylum Arthropoda; class Insecta; order Coleoptera; family Carabidae; genus Dromius; species Dromius quadrimaculatus. The sequence continues at coordinate 8,934,089 of OZ022325.1, read as the reverse complement.
TCTTTCTATCAACTGTGTGAGATCAACGACCTCCTGGTTCTGTAAAACTAAGGTTACCAGCCTAAAAATCTTATTCTGCAGATTGCAGACGTACTGAAATTTCCTAGATTATCATTTTATAATTCCACAGTACGTAATACCATGAAATTCATGATTTGTATTTTCATATTACTTTATGTTCAAGATACCAGTGCTTCAGTAGGAACAATTTTCCAGTATTAATTGCTTATAAGACATTTTGTTGAGAACAATTTTTAAATTAGTTGAAATTGAAGCTTTTGGCTAAATTGTTGACACTGTACAACAATTCAGTAAAACCTGTCTTAATAAACCATCAATAACTTCGGTTGATAAGCCAAGACTTCTCTTTATTTTAAAAAGAAAGTGAACACTAATGCCGAAGATAGTGGAAATACATTAGTGATCACTTAGTCCTGACCTTGAAGAAGTTATTAAAATATCATTTGAAAGAAGGAATGAGATAAAAGACAATTGACAACTACCTGCTTTAAAAGAAGAGTCGTTACAAAAATCCTGAAGAAGTTTTGTCAATATTGTTCTCCAAAATAATTTTTTGTGTTACTTAGGCATTCTGTGTTACATATAATGCCATTTTCAATTTAATTTTGGACTATAAATCTATGACTTTGAAAGAAAATCCCAGTGGCAAACACCCGAAGAGCGATAAGCAGAGGAAGCGCATCAGAACGAGTTTTTATCATAAAAATATTCCAATAGATTAAACAATGAACAGAGAGTGGTGAGAAGTAAACGGCCTAAATTGTAGAAAATTGGCATCACCACCACGAACCTGTCCATCTGTTAAATTTTGTTGGTGATTTCTGGTGGAATACTTCAGCTGCCATATAACTCCCTACGACTTTGAACTATTCCTTTAAGAAAAACTTCGAAAAGAAAATGATTTCAAGGCCCAGAATATATAAAAAATGGAAGAATCACCTAGATGATGAAAGCGCGTTTTTGACAGCTCATGAATGCTTGTTACTTCAGAGATTTCGCAAATTACCATCTCTCACAATTACTGAGCTTGAAATAAAGCAGTTTGGGCAAACTTACGAAACAGCAGCTTCCATTTAGTACTAGTTTCAAGTTGACTATTTGATAGATACATAATTTATGCATGTACAAACTCAAAAATACCTTTTAATCTTCATTGTTTTGTTATTGACTGACGGGAGGTCAAGTACTGTACCTTAAAATGATAATTTGATCTTTATCAAAGCTATATAAAAAAAATACACCAAAAGTAAGCAAATTTTCATCCAATAATAATAATTCATTCTAATAAGCTTCAAATTCGCGTCAAACAAGTCATTGAATGAATCCCGGACAGATTTGACAACTGTACATAATAATAGTGACACCCGCGGCGAAAGTTGTAACTACATTTTTATCTACTTTAATACATTTTAGTTGCCATAGCCCTAATGTCATATATATCTATGGGCATTATTTCACTTGAAACAAGTAATTGAATAATTTAATCAATCTTCCACAATCACGGAGCTTGAATTAAAGCAATTTGTGCAAACTTACAAAACAGCAGCTTTTATTTAGTACCAGTTTCAAGTCTGTAAATAGTCTAGTTGCTGAGAACTCAGCTCCACGCCAGCCAGCCAGCCAGACAGCCAAAGTGAATATAATAGCGCTTTTTAGCGCATTTTCCGAAAAAAGCGCTATTATATTCACTTTGGCTGTCTGGCTGTCTGGCGTGACGCTGAGTTCTCAGCAACTATACTATTTACAGACTTGAAACTGGTACTAAATAAAAGCTACTGTTTCGTAGGTTTGCACAAATTGCTTTAATTCAAGCTCAGTGATTGTGGAAGATTAAATTATTGAATTACTTGTTTCAAGTGAAACAATGCCCATGGATATATATGACATTAGGGATATGGCAACTGAAATTTATTAAAGTAGATAAAAATTTAGTTACAACTTTAGCCGGGGATGTCACTATTATTATATACAGTTGTCAAATCTGTCCGAGATTCATTCAATGACTTGTTTGACGCAAATTTGAAGCTTATTAGAATGAATCACTATTATTGGTTGAAAATTTGCTCAATTTTGGTGTATTTTTTTATATAGCTTTGATAAAGAGCAAATTTTAATTTTAAGGTACAGCACTTGACCTCCTGTCAGCCAATAACTAAACAATGAAGAATAAAAGGTATTTTTGAGTTTGTACATGCATAAATTATGTACCTATCAAATAGTCAACTTGAAACTAGTACTAAATGGAAGCTGCTGTTTTATAAGTTTGCCAAAACTGCTTGATTTCAAGCTCAGTAATTGTGAGAGATGGTAATTTGCGAAGTCTCTGAGGTAACAAGCATTCATGAGCTGTCAAAAATGCGCTTTTATCATCTAGATGATTCTTCCATTTTTTCCAAAAAAATGCGCTAAAAATTGCGACGAAGTAACATTCTATTGGCAATTATGCGAAGTGAACATAAGGAATCCTTCCAAAAGTGAAAAAACTGCAAAAAAAGATGGTGACTTCCAAAAGAGTACATGAGTGATGGAAAAGTTCGGAAAAATTTTGTTCTTGATCGGCAACTTAAAAAAATATAAATCATACTTAATAGCGATTCATAAAATTAAATTAATTTCATTCTGGAATAAATTAAAATAATAACTGATCATAATCGTGTGAGTATGCTTGACTTTCTTACATGGTTTTCTCTAAATATGACAACATATACAGGCAGATAATTATACAAACCTGATAATATGGTAAAATCGCGACAAGTACTATAATTTGCAGGACATGAACGTTATTTATCGAGCATAGAATAAACTGTATAATATCTATGAACTGCATCATATTCTATAATAGGCGATATCAAGTAGATAATAATTCAGACAAATTAGATATACCTCACAGATAGTTCAGCCGCGTTGAATTATTAGTACAAGTATGAAAAATAATAATTAAAGAATGGAGTAGGCTACTACAATCAAAATATGGGAATCTTTGAAAAATAAGAAGTATGTGATGAATAAAAGTATAAGCGATAAAATAGTCACGAACGAATCCCGAATATTGCTCTACATTAATTGAAAAAAGGATTAAATATTTATATGACGCCATTATGACGACAAATATCTGTTTATTTCCCTCAAATAGTGGATTTTATACTTGTACATAATTGCTAGTATATCTGATCACATTAAATCGATCAATCAATCACGCCTTTAATTATACTTTGCGATTCGGTAGATTTTTCTGAGCTGAAAATTGGTTGTGACATTCGATCCCATCTGGAACTAAATTGGGTACCCAGCACAAATCATACTGTAATGTTTATTGCTTGAAATGAATTGTTTATTGTTAAAATGAAAGTTACTATTTAATGAATGGAGAGAAAATGAAATTTTTATTCTTTGGAGTAACACTAAAATAAACACTATACAATTTATTCCTCATTGACTACTAATGAGCTTTAAAAACAAAGCCACTAGTATCTATTTACAACTTATTTATGTATTATACTGATAACTCACTGGAAATTCACTACTTCACTGTTCCTTAGTCAGATCGTTTGCCCGTATATATATATACATCAGATGTCCATTTCTGGAAATGTTCTACGTCATTCGAGAGCACGTTGCTAGAATTTTCGACCGTGCGGGGCGGGGCGGCGCGATACAAGGAGACGAAAGGGCCCGCCCAGGCCGGGCCGGATTCAGGACTTATTTTATTTTTACGAATAACGATGTTTTCGCACGTTACAATACCAAACATATGTGGTTTATAAAAATGGAATATTGGATAGGCGCCTCTAAACAGAAAATGGCAAAGTTTTTATTAATCAAACACCGATATCTCAAAACTGTTCTTTTCCCAAAAATTCAATTCCTGAATGATATTCAAATTGTCCAAAAAACTATCGACTAATTGTTTCCATTAATCAATCTTACTAAAGATTATATTTTCTTTGCGAACTTTATTTACAAATAAATAAATGAATGAATGCTGAACTTTTAGTTTTATTTGAAGAAATTCTTTGTGTTGCAGTCACATTACATGTGACAGGAGACACGGATAAGTGTAGTGCGCTCTTCTTCATTTGGTTTCTGTTTTATTCACTTGTGCATTAGTTTGGGTGGTCTCAGCACTAATTCCTTCTCCCAGATTTTTTTTTTTAATTTATTGATACGAAATAAGTTGAGTGAATTATTTAGGATTATTGAATTTGAAAATGTATCTTCAATTAAACTAATGCTAGTATTTCTGAGGTTTCTAATCTTTATAATAACCACATTCCTAAAAAAAAACTGGTTTTGTATCGAAATGAGAAGTTCACCACAATTCGATTATCTAGTTACGTCAGACCGGAATTTATCAGCTATATTTTTGCCACTAATAAAATAGACTGGGGATTCCATCTTCCTGGCTTCAAAATTCCCATTCTTCTTCATATCGTTCTCTGTTTCAAGTTCAGCTACAGTCCACGAGGCCGTCCATCTCTGAAGACCTTGATTTACACTTCGATTCTTATTTATCTCATTTTCAGATGATAACACATAAGAGTTGTTGAAAACAAGCACGAAATCACTGCAGGAAATAACGAGTGTGTAAGAAAATAGCGTTAGCGGGGTAATCAAAACCAACTACTGCGAACGAGCGATACATAAACTGAGAAATGTTATGTCAAATGAAACTTCCAGCCTTTTACTTTCTATCTAAAATGCATCATTTACTTTTTGCACGATTGGGCGTTCTCATGTGTTTACCGGCGTTCTATTTGAGGTGGTATGTTGATTTTACACCAAACTGTGGTTACTATGGTTATGCTGACTTACCGCCCATGGGCAAAGGCGGTAAGTAAAAAATTGTGAATTTTCACAAAAAAATATTCATTTATTTATCTTTATTTGTAATTGACTATTCAAAATAAAATGTAAAACTTGCTTGACAGCGAATGAGCAATCATCAGTAGTAATTTAATTTGAAAAAGAAAATTTTAGATCTCCCAATCGTACAAAATTTTTTGTAAGCATCATGGTCAATAAGTACAGTACTGATTTCGTATAATATTTGGTCAAGGCTCGGCCTCCAAACTATTATTCTCAATCGGTAAACTGTACCTACTGACTTTAATACTTGAATAACTATTTAATTCATACAAGTAAGGAAGTACTTGCTGCAATTCTAGTTCTTTTGAGTTTAGACTGGGCGCTTATGATAAGCAACAATATTGTACAGACTGCCATTTACAGGGAAAATACTTACAGTAATAAGCTTAAGATATTTGCATTTCAAACTCTCCACTAGGTGGTAATGCATATTTAAAAACCGTGAAAAACTGATTTCAATTAGCAACAAAAAACGACTTTTCAGTCTGCCATTTTTTCGAACGTAAGGCAAGTTTGCAAAATCGACTGAAAGTTTTTTGGCAGACGGTCTACATAAGTCCAAGAGTAAAGCATATTCAAGTAAACTTGTTAAATCATTGCGTAGTCCAAAACAATTTTTCACAATAAGCTTTCAGTCGATTTTGCAAACTTGCCTTATGTTCGAACTTCGTCAAACAAACCATCAACAGCAAACAGCAACCGTCAGACGGAAATGGCGGCAGATCTTCATACAGCTTTTCTTTACATACTCCATACATACATTTAAATTCTTCTTATATTAATTTGAATGTATTTTTTCTTCACTTACATACGTGCATATGACAACATGTTAACAAAAATTGATTTCTTTCAATTAAAAATATTCGGAGCAGCCCGCAGCAAGGAATACACATACCGTCGAATGGCCGCTGCGTCAAAAGTCCACACTGTTAAATACCCACTGCGGAAAATTTACCTCCACTACTGTTTGGTGAGTGTCCGCTGAGAAGAAATGACTGTTCTAGTGTTTTGATAAACATGGCACGTCGAGTTGGGTGCGAAGCACCGCCAGTTGAAAATTAACACCACTGTTTATAAATATTGAGCAAGGCACATCGAGCTTGGACAAAGCGGGCGAAGCCTGCTTGTTACTTATCTGTTGAAAACAAAAACCATGAATATATGTTGCTGTAAAAGTAAATTTTCGCCGTTCTCTCTGCACATCATTGACGTGGTAACTTTGATTAATTTTTAAGTTTTCTACTTTATTACAATTTCAAAAAGGCTCATTTTAATTCCTCAAAAATGACTTTTTACTATAGAATTTATGGTTATTCAATCAAAACTTTGCTCCGTTTATTTATTTTTTAACGACTGATAGACAAATTGTTTAAAATTTCGACGGGAAGGCGCGCGAAGCGCAAGTATCAGATTTGCAGCTACCTGTACTTTTACGAGAAATTTTAACGTCTATTCTATTTGATTTAATAATCATAGCAACAGTACGTCATGTTATTTTCAATTGTTATTCACAATCGAGTACGTTAAAGAGGAATTTTACAGCGTGATAATTTTGTTAGAGAAACGACCGCGAAGCAGGAGTTTCTCATCAACTAAAGCGCTGTAAAATACTTGACGCACGTGATTTGTAATATATTATAAGGCAGCTAAAATATGTTCCAATAAATAAATAAGAAGGTTCAAAAATATCATTTAGTTTCTTGCAGTTGGTGTCTTATACAGAGTGATCAATAATGATTGTCTGACAGGTGACAGGCAAAAGTTCGCATTATGATCAAAACTATCTTCATGGAATAAAGTTAGTATAAATCTATTTATTTTGAAAACTACATTACCGACATTTCAAGAACACAATGGCGTATATTTTGCATATTTTATGACGGATTCATCCATAATCTGATTCAATAAACAAAAAAGTAAGTAAATAGCTGTATTATTGACTGATTATTGAGAATTTATTATTATTCTACAAAATTATTAGGTTAGAATAGTGTTTTCAGAGGAACTGTCATCTGTCACTTGAATGTCACTATCTCAAGCAGGCGGCAAAGAAAAAATCAGAACAAAGCGGCACGGACAATCATTTTTGATCACTCTGTACTTTCAAAATTGCTTCAGAAAGATTAGGTAATAGTTATTTACATAATCAGTTATGAAAAGTGCCATATTGTTTGACGAAACGAAATATTTGCCAAAACGAGCGGAGCGAGTTTTGCAAATTACGTGAGTCAAACAATATGGCTTTTCATAACGTATTCTGTACAAAATTTTATCTAATTCCGTCAGAATAATTTTAACTGTATTTTTCAATGAGAACATCTCTCACGTCACATCACCAAATTCAGATGACTGTGATTCCTGACCATCTATTGTTACTACAGAAACATGAGTTCACTGAAATAAACAAATATCGAATTTTCACAAAACGTCAAAATATTTTTTTTAAATGTGCTCAAGCAGTAATATCCTGAGTGATATAGTACCCTTTGATATTAAAGACTCTGCCAAAGCTGCATACTGTGAATAATAAATCTTTCTTTTAATTGTACGCAGATAAGTATAATTGATAAGCTCTGAAACATGGCCAGTTACGTAAAGTCATTACGTAACTACTTTATGCTACTTTACGCAACTGTTGCATTGCAGTTATGAAAAATGGGACGTTGCATAACGTCAGAAATTGATGTAAAGTTTGACTTTTCAAAACGGAATTAGATAAACGTATTTTTCATGTCAAATACATATTCTTACCTATATTTCTTGATATTAATAGCTTTCAACTTTGGTTATGGTTAATTTTAATTATATATTTCAGTATTTCTAGTTCATTGGCTTGGGGACAGTTTTCGTTCTGATTAAATAGCACATAAACTTCACTGTCATTTTTACAGATGAGCGATTGCGAGAGGTTACGATCTGAGGAATTTAAGTTTTTAGTTGTCAAGATTATCAGTGACAGCTGCCGGAAGATAACGAAAAATGCTAGAAAATGTTTTCAACATATTATGACTGATGATTATTTTATTGTTGTACGCATTGCAATCATGATTTTCAACATTGCATGTATAAAATCAAGTTAATCATCAAACATAAACAATAGTCATGTTTAACGGTTTGAAAGAAGAAAAAAATTAATTTCGAACACAATAGTACGTGACTCGTGTATATTGATTATAATTTATCCTTCAAAAAAACAGCTTCCATTATATTGTCACAAATGCGAAATATTTTAAGTCATTAGCTTACATTATTATTCATTTGAATTTGATATTTATTCAATAATTTATTGTAATTGTAACCCTAGTTCGTATTGATCTACCACAATTCAGTCGATGTTCAATTGTCGGACGTGACTGACAGCCTATGGTTACTAGATGTTTGGTGGTTATCAGGCATTTGAATGCTCGTTCATTGTTGTTCAACTGTCAGATTTGAATGCAGGCCCATTGTTGGAGTATGGTATATAAGGCACGCGAGCTAGCGAGAGAGGCAGTCATTCAATAATAGTAACTGTAAGCGATTTCGTCAATGTAAGCGTTTGTAAAATAAATATTTGCACTGTAACCTGTTATAATAAATTATTCACGATTAAATTTGTGACAATATTAAATAGTAAACTACTGTAAAAGCATCATAACGATAAATTTAGTATCCATGAAATAATGTGCAGGGTGCTATACTGTATAGTTACATTATATGCGGCTAAAAAGACATAGGACAGACAGAGCGACAGACTAACAGTCAAATAAACACATTCAGCAGTAGCAGTAGCATCAGCATCAGGCAGCGTTCCAAGAATTTCTCTCATCATTTCCATCACATACACACTTTTTAATAGTTGTGTTGTTCTTTTTCAGGAAATCTGTCTCTTTAACACGACGCAAATAAAAATACTCAAACGCATTCAATTCAGCGAAATATGCAGTCAAAACTAAGCCATTTCTATTTATATAGTCTCTCTAAGTCTATGCTTCAAGCAGTGCTCCTAAACTGTTTTCATAGTTGTCCCAGAAATTTTACTAAATTAAAAATTTGGGGAAATCATACTTTGTTCAACAATTTAGTAGCCCCAAATGAAAGTGGCCCAAACTAACTATTTATCAATGCATCTTTGTGTTGCACAAAGAAATTTTCAAAAAGACTCATGTGTTTTATATAAAATAATGCACTAGCAGATTTCTTTTATTTCATTATGTATTTTAGTATTCGTAATTCATCAAATAAATAATAATGACCTCCGAATCACTCAGGCGCACAATTTCAGACATTTTTTTGAGACTGCAAAACTTCCTGTAGCAATATTTTGCAACAAAATTAAGTTCAGATAGAAATGGTTGAACATTTAATAATTTCATTATCATAAAATTGTAATCAGTAATATCGGTATAATTTATAGCTGTTCAATATCGCATTGAATTTTAATTGCCTATGTTATCAACGAAGCATACCTACGAGCTTGAATATCAATAATTTCCAATAATCTAATATTTTCTGAACGATTTATAAGCAATAAGCATACTCAAAATAATTTATGATTATTTGTTCCATACACAGCATGAGAATATAAGAATTCCGAAAACTGTAATCTCAACGATGTTTTTTCGTCATATTTATGCTTATGAAATTAATTATTGTATTCAATTATAATTGCTTCTGAGAAACTAGTTATTTAAAACATGTAGCAGTAATACATTAAGGACTTATTATTATTACGTTTTTATTAGCTCGTTTTCTGGTCTTTCTTTCTGTTTAAGTCTTGCAATATAAACTTCATACTTAAAATATAGTTCAAAACTGGATAACAATTCAAAACTGATACATCAAAGAACACAAATTACATTTTCATATAAAATTTTCAGTCTTACACGGACGATTTCAAAGATAAAAGTCTTGAAAATCAATTTTTCCAGATAATTATATAAGTTGACTGTTATTTAATAGAAGAATTTCACCAAGTCATTAGATAATTATCAAACAAGAAGCTCAAAGACATTTTAAGTAATAAAAAAAATCAATAGAATTTATTGGGATCATATACATTATGAACTTAGCAGTGACCCAGATTTGAACCCAAGCACAACTAACTATCTAGTCCAAGATTACGAGGAATACGATTTCTAATTCATCATGCAACAAACGTATCATTGTACGTCACATCACTTTCCCAAAAAAAAAAACAATGCACTGAAACGACCTCCCAAATTCCGAAATATTATCTAATTGAGAGAATATATGTGAAGATGGTTTAAAAAGTGCATATTGAGGTCAATTTCAATTAGTAACGACTCTTGGAGGTAATTATAGCAAATTTCACTAATATTACTTTATTACCCTGTGTTTAATGTTTGTTGGAATCGTGCAAGTCGAGTAAATTCCATAAAATGTACTAAATAAAATTTAGTTGATGACACATTATTTCATGATAGGCAAATCGCTTCAGGAGACAAAAGAGAAGCTTAATAAAGATTATGGTGAGTCTGCACATTCAATCAGAAGGGTTTATAAGAGTTTTTGAAATTTTTGGAGCACCTATATCAACGGACGCCTTGTTGAGGCAATTACTCCAGAAATAATTGATAAAATCGATGATTTGGTATGGTGTGATAGAAGAGCCAAGATGCGCGAAACTGCTAGCTCTGAGGGCACCTCAAATGAAGGCGTGTATAATTTGAACATGATTGCTCACAATAGACAAAAACCAAATCGCGTGACGTGTTAGGTGTCGTTTCGTCACTGAACGAAACGTGAATACAACACTAAACGCCCGATATCAATAACAGTTCGAATAATGGTTCATCAGAGGAAAGTCTGTACCAAAAAATGCGAGGACGGTTGATGCTTCTTCAGTCAGGGAGGTAATATTCGCTCGGAGTGATACCACAGGTTATTGGACCGCTTAAAAAGCACGACTGTCATTTTTGTCCAGGATATATTTGACTGCATTCAGTGAAGACGAGGGCAAAGCCCGAGGCAGAGGCGAGGGCGAAGTACGAGGCGAAGGCGAGAGCGAAGCACGAAGCGAAGGCGAGGGCAAAGCACAAGGCGTAGCTCCGTGCAGCCAAATTTGTCCGTGACAATAATGACAGTCATTTAGTGTCCGTGTTGCATAAGATACTTTTTGTAACAAGTGCACCGAAATACCCCCATTACTAAGCTTTTTAAATAAATTTGGATGTATTGAAACTATCTTATCCATTTGACAAACAGATTTTTGCACATTACAATTAATACAATGAAACATAAGTTGCATGATTTATTTTATTGATTAATTTTTTTCATTCGGTGTACGTGTTACAAAAATAAATTTTGCTCAAACTAGAATAGGATTAGAGTTGGATCAACCTTATTATTCGGACGGGATCATTAAATTGGAGCAGCGTTGGACGAAGTATATAAGCTGAAAAATAAGAATGTACCAGAATCACATGGGGAAATTTATTTGGAAAAAAATGATTCGTCCAAAAAAAAATTATAGATTTGTGCAGTTACAAGATTTAAGTTTGTACCTATTCAAAATAATATGTGAATATATTTGTTGCTTTTATTGCTTGAATTCGTTTCTAACAAGCTTCTTTTAAATGCTGCATTTAATGTGAGTGAATCATGTTCGGCCAACCAGAAGGCTCAAATCGTAGTCCTGTACGAGCCCTAGGACCGTTCTTAACTGACTATAAGATTTATCAGCTTTTTTATTGAAAATAATGAAATTATGAACATTTGAGATTTCCATCTAATAATAATACAGAAACATAAACTTATTCTGCACATTATAAGCTTATCTACATACTCCTAGTTTACATAATTAAGTACCTACACCCTCGTTTACATAGTACATCTATAGACCGTGATATAATCACGAGAAACATGAATGACACATTGTATATAACCGTTGTTAATCGTGATTCACTTCCCCGGGTGTAACGCCCTAAATAATCAATATTATAAAAGCATTTTTAATATCTAAAAATAGCACTAGCTCTTATACGACATTCAAATTATAAACTTTAATTTTAATATTTCTATTACTCGTATTTAACATAATTATTATAAATACACACATATAAATCATGCCAGTCCCTCAAAAATAGGTTGGCATGAACCCCATTTAACATTCAATACTTTTCTTATTTACAATCTTAAACAAGCTCGTTTATTTTTCCATCGGAAACTTCCTAATATCGATATACACAGGACGTCCACGCAATCTTTAACCTCAAACCAATGCAACTGACTCATTAGTCTTTCAATGACAATCTTTTCAATATAATATTCTTCACTACCATACAAAAATGTAGGTACAAGTACTTCGTTATTTACAGTAATATATCATCCTTTGGAATCCTAATATCTAACAACCAGCACAAACTTTTCTTTAATGCATTTTTGCAAAAAAACATACGCTATTATATTCATTGTGGCTATCTGGCGTGACGCTGAGTTCTCAGCAACTACAGCATTTACAAACTTGAAACTGATACTAAATGGAAGCTGCTGCTTCGTAGGTTGGCCCAACCTGCTTGATTTTTTTTAATCATACACCCAGTTTTGGGAGAAAATAAATAAAAATTCAAAAGACTATTCCATTCGTAGTATTTATAACAAGGTCAACAATGCTAAATCGCCATAGAAACGGTGCATATCAGTGGGTATTTGGACGTGTAGAAATACCATCGGGTACTACACTAGTGGTCCAAGTGAGTATTTTACTCAAAGATGTGGATACCTCCAATTTATGCTTTCTTCGTATTTAATGGAATATTTTTCTGAATATCTTCATCAATTTTATTTTCTGATCTATCATCAAACCTTACTGAACTAGTTCCCATATCAAGACGCAATATATTTCTCTATTATTCGTCAAAGAAAATGCAAGAAATTCTAATTTTTCAGTTTGACAGAAGTTTGTTTACTCGTTCCTATGAAAATTACGTGTGTTGTTACTAGATTCATAGAAAACTAATTTGAAAAAATGGTTTGACTCCTGGAATAGTTCTCCATATACCATTTGTAGTTAAAGTATTATAGACTATTTTTGTGGTGCAATCACTCATGTTTATTGTGCTTGTGAATACCACTCGTGCTGCACACTCGTGGTATTCAAACGCAAGCACAATAAGCATTCGTGATAGCACCACAAAAATAATCGATAATACTTCAACTACTTATGGTATAATAAATGATAATTACTGCTGAACTATGCACAATCAAAATCTGAAAATTGCTGCACAGAATGAACAGCATGTCAGTAATCAAATTTCATTCCTTAAATTAACTGATATAGGTTAGTACCCATTTTAGGGTAGAGACTATTTATCTCAGTATCTTGAAAGTTACACAAGATATTGACATCCGAAAAGTTTGCAAATTAGATTATAAAAGCTGATTTATTCATCCTTCTAATTATCCATCATCCGTTGAACTTTTGACTACTTAATTGAATAGTTTATAAGATGAATCAAAGTTGAGACCATTATTTTATAAAAACTGGCAATAATATTAACACTCAATTTAAAACACTGAAAATTAAGCTAAAATTGATTCATGTATATTGACATTACAATATATTTATTCGAACTATGTTTGACAATATTTATTTCCACCAATTCTACTCGCTCCTCCACACGCTAATCTTGCGAATAATATCTGTTCCTTCAAGCACCAGATAAAAGCCCGGAGCATTCTGGACGCTTCTCAATTTTTTTCGCGTCCGCTTCTCAATTTGACGTAGAAAACTCATTACAATAATGAAATTTAAAAAAAAGTAATCAATTATTGGGCATGCAAAAACAAACAAAAAATTAATGAAGGAAAAACTTTTCAGAACTCATTTTATAAATAAATATGTTTTATTGGGATATCAATTCTGTACATTAATTAGAAACACAACGTTTCGACAGCAAAGTGCTGCCTTTTTCAAGTGCAAAGAAATATGAAAATAAATAAACAAAATTGTTAAGACAACAAAAATAAAAGTACAAATAGTAACTAGATTAGTTTAAAATATATTAACTCCTAGGATCGTAGAGCTCTGCCTGTGGTTGATGATTCAATCTTCACAGGTCTTCAGGAGATAATAATGAAGGTCTAAATATAGGGAAATTGTCAACTCCTTGTGGTTCTAGGTCAATCTGACTACTCTTTTTAGTTTGGCGCATAACTGAACCATCCACAGATCTTCAGGAGATGGTGATGAAGTAACTCTTGCAAGTAGATTCGTAGATACAAATAACTTGAAATTATGAACAAATGATTGGTAGCCATGATCGATTAAGTTCACATCCGGTATTCAAATTCAAATTATTCGGTGATTTTTTAATTTCGATTGCTTCTCTTATAAGCCTCTTGAACCAATTGTTCTCTTTAGCCAGAAGCTTCGTATACTTGAAGTCAATGCCATGTAATTCTTGAATAGCATGCTCAGCCACAGCAGATTTTTCTGGATGGTTCAATCTTATATGACGACAATGCTCTTTCAAAAGCAATCGAAATTAAAAGATCACCGAATAATTTAAATAATTAATAAACAACAGAACTGATATCCCAATGAAACATATTTATTTAAGCAAAAAATTACTTCTCACACTATTAACAAAAACTACACGGGATGAAAACAATAATTATCTCAATTTTCATATGAAGAAGACACAAAACGCATTTAAAAATTATAAATAGAAATCATACAACACGTGGAATAATTTATTGCACTATTATGTCACTGAGTCATAAGTAGGTAAACTTTTTTTTAAGCAAACAACTGAATATTTATAAAAGTGTACTATTTTTAATTCAGATTTTATGCTTGGCTACTTACTAATTTCATAAACCATATCAATAAATTCTTACGACTTGGAATATATTTCTAATGTACAAAACTTCTGAATTCTGAAAGTTTTTTTTAAATAATGAGAACATTTCAGTACAAAACACTTTATAAAATGAATAATACTTGCAAGTCAATTGTCATTAAGAATAAGTTAACTGCTCAAAATACATAATAATCGTTTTGGTAGCAAAATAATGCCTTTTTATTATACATACATATGTAATATAGGAATATTTCAAGATAGTTCTGGTAGCCTCTCGAAAAGCAATAGAACTGTTCCAGACTAATGCAGGTAATAGAAAACCTTATCTCTGTCTATATAAAGGACCGCGCTGTTTGCTTAGAGGTTGTAGAATAAATCAAGCGATAAATAAATTTATTTTAGTTATATAAATATTGCATTGTTATTATTAAGTGAAGAGTAGCATTTTTTAGCGCTCTACTCAATTTGATAAATTTTCATTTTAATTTATTTTCAATTAATAGTATTTGATCAAGCTTCTCAAAAAAGTTTACGTAATCCTTAATTTTAAATCAAGTATTTCTGGTTAAATCCTCCAAAATTCTATTCCAAACTATTTATCAGGAGAAACAAACTGAATCACTAGATTATTAATTGCTTTAATTTTCAAAGTGTCAAAATTAGAATTGCTCATTCAAAATTGTAGATTAATTCATTTATTCATGAAACATGTCATTGATACTGTTGCTTCATTTATCTATCCAACTAATATTATTTTTTTTATTGTTATTACTTCCTGATCATGACCTTATAAATTAAAACGCGCATAAAATAAATCTAACATATTCCGAAAACTGGTTAATTATATAGTAAAATTATGACCCACAATTCCATAGAGCAAAACAAAACACCTACTGTAACAAACGTCAAACGAAATCCCGACCTTAACCTCATTGAGATCTGTCAGTTGTCAAAACTCACCGCATAGTAGCAAGAAAACATCAACAATAATTTTCCTAATAACGTATTTGGCGTTGTTATCCATTGGGAAATCCACAGCACTAAACTTTCATTCACATTAATTTGATTATTCAACACTTGTGTTGGAATTATTTCACCAGAGCGACGACATACTCCTCCCAATGATCGAACGAATACTGAGCTCGCACGCGCGCGCGCGCGAACCTTTAAATGCTATGTTGGGTGACGTCATAAATAAAATAAGAGTTTATTGCAACTGTTTTATGTACAGGTACATAGTAGGTGGAGATCATAAGTAAAAAGTAATAGTAGAAAAAGTTTTTATTGTTTTATTTGATACCTGAGTGCATACCTAGGTGCAAGATGAAATTGATTCTTGGGTCCGTTGCTGACCTGGGATGGTCAAGCTGACCCTTCTAGGCATAGGCGTACGGGGAAAAATTATTTGGAAGACCTATGCATTATTTTTCAACTATATGATATTTCTATGAAACTCACAAACTATTTTTCAGCTTAAAGTTTTTATTTGTGAATGTAAATAAATTTTCACCATATTTTGACTAATCTGTAATAGTAAATAATGAATGTTTAAAGGTTTGAAAATAAACTGTCCTTATAGTAATTAGAATAAATATGCAAAATATAGGCAGATACTGAATAGAGGCATGTATTTATAAATACAGACATAAATAATGATTTCAAATTTCAGAGAACTCATATCTCGTGTGAATCATGTTTGTCATTAAGATTTCTAAATTCCTCACATAATTACAGCGAAAACAAACAACAAATTATCAAATAATTTTTGGGCCAGTACCAGACTACCTACTATCAATTATTTAAAATAATAAATAATTCTTCAAGTGTGAGGGGAACATCATCTTTGATATTTTGAAAGTTATAAGTGCCACAAGTCTTTACAATTTTAGAGCCTCATTCATAAGATACAAATTGAACTCGAAATATCGAACATTTTGAGTGAATGGATGCCAAAATTTGAATATGAGAAAGGTTCGCAAGATAGTTTTGACTGCTCATAGTTGACCATAAATTGTGTGTTGTGTTGCAATGACAGTTTACAGAAGTTTTAGCGCATCCACATGATTATAGGCGTTGTTACATCACCGTGAACAAAACATACATCAGTATGCACGTGAGGCCACAGGACAGTTAAAAAAATTGGCTGCCAGAAAAATAGTCTGCACCAAAGAAGGCAAGGACCGTTTCTTCAGCATAAAAAGTTATGGCGACTGTCTTTTGAGGTTCACAAAAAAGAAAGAATAGTAATCGTCGTTTTTTGGAAAAGCATAGAACAGCATTGGCCCATGAAAAAATCCTTTTCTATTACGGTAATATCGGTAATGCACCAGCTCTCTTTTCTGAAGTTGTAGTCATGAAATTGATAGAGTTAGAATTCCAATCCGTTCCGCATTCCTCCTACTCTTCAGATTTAGCTCCCACGGACTACAACCTAGACCCTAATAGGAAAAATCTACTGTGGCAACTTGGTACTTCACCGGCCATAAATTTCATGACCAGCTTCATCGCATTTTCAGAAATTTAGACTTTAGCTTCAATTAATTGCATATTTCAAAGTGACAGCTGTCAATTTAGTCTTTACATAAATGAAGTGCCCTTTTCTAGATTTTCGAAGTATTTAACTCATTGGAACATACAGCTTCGACATTTGATCGTCAAAAGTGCAATTTAAAGATGGTTACGTGGATTCCACCGATTATATATTTTTGATATCAAGTTTATCTCCCCGAGAGTTTTATTTGATACCAAACTAGACATAATTTGAATAATTTGTGAAAGAAACAATTGACAATCGTTTAAATATCCTCTCTGACACTTCTACTAGGATTATATCCACAAGAGCTTTCATTTGATACCAAACACGATAGAGCCAAATTATTTATTTTTAAAAAACAATTGACGAACGTTTGAATGTGATGTCCAAATATAAGTGATAATAATTCAGATTTCACATTATGATTCTTATTATTTCTTTGTTATTGGAAATAGGTTGGTTTAAAGGATCTGAATAAATCATAGTCATTGTAGACACAGTTTATTTGGACGTTTCGGTTGTCACAGCAACCATCCTCAGCGAACTATTTAATAAATTACATGATTTTATTTTATTTGATACATTAGTAGTGGTACTTACATGGATAATATTTTTTTTGATAAATTGATTCCTAAGGAAAACATTGATATCGTTTCCTTTTAATACATTTTAAATAGCGAAATGCACAGTTTTCAAACCAAAATGATAAAACGAAAATTTGTAGTCACATGGTTATGAAAAAAGTTAAACAGTAAAACGAACTATTTTCGTTTTATCATTTTGGTTTCAAAACTGTGCATTTCGCTATTCAAAATGTATTGAAAGGAAACGGTATCAATGTTTTCCTTAGGAATCAATTTATCCAAAAAAATATTATCCATGTAAGTACCACTACTAATGTATCAAATAAAATAAAATCATGTAATTTATTAAATAGTTCGCTGAGGATGGTTGCTGTGACAACCGAAACGTCCAAATAAACTGTGTCTACAATGACTATGATTTATTCCGATCCTTTAAACCAACCAATTTCCAATAATAATGCCATAAGGATAGGATCAAACTTCAAAATTTATATTATTTCTTTGATTCAGAAAAATATAACAAATTTTATAATAATTTTAATTTTGATAACAAATGAATTTTTTTTTAAAAATTTTCGTGTGAATGTTGTGCCAATTCATCCAAGGATTAGTTTTAGTTATTTCATATTTTATAACAAATACTACTGTTTATAAAATAAACGCAAAAAGCGTGCTTCTACACAGATAGGCCGACTTTTTTGAAATTATGTGTTTCTGGTTCAGTAGGGTCTAAAACGAGATGAATCATCAAAATCTTGAACTGTCAAAAAATCCCAATCACAATACTTCCCCTATTATACAGATTGATCAAAAATGATTGACTGTGCCGCTTTGTTCTGATTTGTTTTTGTCGCCTGCTTAAAATAGTGAAATGCAAGTTACAGATGACATTTCCTCTGAAAACTCCATTCTAATCTGACAGTTCGAAAAAATTATAATAAATTTTCAATAATATAGTTATTCACTTACTTTTTTGTTTCTTGAATCAGATTATGGATAAATTTGTGTCATAAGATTCAAAATCTATATAAAATATGCAAAATGCCCACATAAATATCACGGGAAACGTCACTGTGTCCCTTAAATGTCGGTAACGTAAGTACCCTGGTAACTACCAAAATAAATGAATGTATACTAACTTTATTCCGTGAAGATAGTTTTGATCATAATGCGAACTTTTGCAAGTCACGTGACGGTCAGTCATTTTTGATCTATTATACAGGATAATAGATCGGGGAAATAAAAATGAATAAATAGTGTGAAAATGAAAGAGGTTTAGAGGTAACACCAAAAATATCATTCAAAGCAAGTGTACTGCATGACGAGAAAAACACAAGTGACAGGTGTCAAGTGTTTGAACTAAAAGTGACAAGTAAACGAAATATAAAATAGAAAGTGATTAGTGTTACCAAATAAAATATCCTTAAAAACAACACACAACCAGCATTTCCATTTTAAGAATAATATTACAAGTGTTCAGTGTTTACTATTATACCGGCATTACATAAATTTATTTTTTGCACGATTGGGTGTTTTCATGTGTTTACCGGCCCTCTATTCGAGGTGGTTATTGATTTTACCAGCAAACTGTGGTTACTATGGTTATGCTGGACTTACCGCCCATGGGTAAAGGCGGTAAGTAAAAAATTGTAGATTTTCACAAAAAATATTCATTTATTCATTTATTCATCTTTATTTGTAATTGAATATTCACAATAAAATGTCAAACTTGACAGCTGACAGCGAATAAATAATCATCAATAATAATTTAATTTGAAAAAGAAAATTGCATCCATACTTTGGATATTCCAATCGTGCAAAAAAATTTGTAAGCATTACAGTATACCGATTTCGTATAATATTTGGAAAGTATAAAAGAGAGACTATGTTGAAAGTTTAAAATGGATTGAGCTCTTACATTTTTAAACGGACTTTTTAAGCCTTCCTCTAGAAAGAACTATATAGAATAAAATTTGCCCAATTTGATCAAAACCTCAATAGTAAATATTTTTTAAAATAAAATTTGGCTTACAGGATATTGTAAAAATCAACTACCAATTTTAAAACTGGAATCAATATCAGAAAAATTGAACAAGTTATTGGAAAATGTGGTAAGCAGAAAAACATTACTCAAGATAAGGAAACTATTAAAAGAAACATAGCAGAAACAATATATATTTAAGCGATAAAAATTATGGAAATTTCACAGTAAAGTGAAAGTGATAATTCTTCATGATTAGAATAAATAATAATTCTCAATTAACACACATAAAATTATCACATTTTCGAAATGAGTTCTTAAATATGCAGTTGATAGGACGAGCTATTTTTTTTATGACACATAATTTTATAATCTAAATTACACATGCCACCATTTGGATTTCGAGAACTATAAAAGCTACAATTTCAATTTAATGAGGATATTTGTACTTATTCAAGGACCCACATCAAAAATAATCTCATTTTCAACAAATTTCCCAAAAGCCACGTGTTAAAACATCATCGATTTCTTCTTTCCAAATAAATTCTAAACAACTCACTATAACGAGAATAGTGTTCCACACAAAAGTTATGTAGGGACTGACGTGAAAGCTTTTTTTTTTAGTTCAACATTTTATGAGAAATAATATGTGAATTAAATTTCTAAATATCAGACTTGTTGAACCGCGATGAAATGAAAATGGAGTTCATACATGGCATGCAGAGATATAAATCTGTAGCAGTACCATCTAGCATAATGCAGCCGAAGTGGCAGGTTTGGAAAAATACAGGGCTCTGTAAAGTGATCTTTGAAAACTGTCCGTGAAACAAAATTTGATAAATTAAAAAAATCTTGATTGTTTTAGAAAATTACAAATTCAGGAGTCGGTTTTCACGCCATTATTATGAATAGGGTGGCAACTGCAGATACGTATTTCGCCCTTATTGGGACTTTCCAGTACAGTCTAGCAAGTCAGATAGTCAAACTTGCGAACCGCGAGGCAATTAAAATGAAGTTCTTCTATTTCAGTTTCATATTCTAATAAATGTCTCCTTGCGAGACGACAAAATCACTTGGCTAATAGTTTTCTCATGTTTTATGAGTAAATAATTCTGATTAACATAGAATAATGATTTTGTCTATGACTTAATCATAAGTCTAAATCTTGATGAATTATAAAGTTTATAATATTATTATAGGCTACGTGCATGAAGTCTACTAGCGCCTCTAGCGGGCAATGGAGAACGATTGAACTCCATTTTATCATTGTTTCATACCTATTATTTTTAAAATGTACTAACATTATTTAATTGAGCTGTGTGCGTATAATATAACTTGCATAGCATAAAAGGTACATTGAAATTATTTATTTTGAGTATTTTTTTCTTCAATTATAACGTACCTATTATAGAGAAAACGTCTTAATTCGTCCAAATTGATAGGATAACCTCAAATTATGACGCCGATGATCTTGCAGATCGGGTTTGTATTTATCAAACACTGTATCCCTTCTACCGAGGAAGCATTGAAGAAAAGCGTGAAATTAATTTTGCCATATTGAACATGCTGAAGAATATGTTGCTGACAATATCAACAACAAAATTATTGCGAAGTGCATCTGACAAACTTCTATCACTGAAACATCTTACAAATTAGAAATAGAGGTGAATTCATGAATCCCAAATCGATGATGAATATTTCTAATTTCACAATTGAATTACAAACATATTTGTTATATAGATTAATAATGAAAGACAGACAATACTCTATTTACCGCTTTGATTCACTTCACTCGTTTTTTTATGTTATAACTGGGTACATGAAATCTATGAAACTATATTTCACTTGAGTCATCCTTAACACAACAGCCTGAAACAGAACAAACGTTTTCCCATGTTTTATATGCAATTATTTTCACTTTTAAACTACAATGCTCAATGACAGCTCAATGACGTATTCTGAGAAATGGAGTTCGATGTTTACAATTGTGCTCATCATGAGCGCTCGCATCGATATTTGTTCAAACTCCGCCCCCTTGCACATAGCCTATAGCAACAATTTAAAAAGTAAGAGCACTTATTCATTTCGTCTGCTGCACAATGATTGATTCAGCACCTGTTCCAGGCCTGATGCAAACACTGAAACCAATTTTTTTCATGGTCATCTCTTAACTTGGTGGCTTAAATATCGCAAACAATGCATAAACATAAAAGCTTACATGTGAGTTAAGGTTTGTAGCACTGTGCATTAAATATGGCTGTTTAGAGCCACTAATAAATTAAATCCAAATCAAATTTGGGGTTATAAAAACTATGATGCGGAAGGTTTAGTGACTCCTAATTTCATTGTAAAAAGATTGAAGATAGTTGATCTTTTAGCCCCATCTGATTTTTATCGACCGTTGAAAATTAAAATAAATTACCTCTTATGTATCATAAATGAACATGCGGTAGCACCTTTCCCGCATTATCTTAAATAGAATCTATCCAATGTAGACCACAAGTACTAACTTCTACATTCTCATGACAACAAGCGGCACCCTCCTATCCTATCTAAACAGCCTGTATAATGTACCGTGCGTAATATATTACACTAGCAAGCACGTACAAAAGGAGATTATTTCTAAATGAGTGAATATCAGCAATATGTGAATGAATAAGCACAGTCCGTGCTATTGAACATAGAGCGTGCGGATTTCATGCAAAAGTTGGTATAATTGAATGTTACAAATTCAACAATACTTATGATATTTATAATGTGAACGAAAATCGCCTGTTCTTCACACTTATGGGAAAAATTTATTTCAAATTTGTAGACCTTGCGAGTATTCTCAGTCTCGAGGAAGCCAAGTTTACTGAGGAGCTGCGTCGTTCATTAATTAGACCAAATTTTTTATTCGTCGTATCATCCATAAAAATATCAATATTATTCTATTTCGATTGCCATATAATTTTTCAATTTAGTCGTATCGTATCAAATTAATTAATAATCCTTATCTATATCACAATAATCTCTTATTACCGCAACCCTCAATTTGATCCAATATGCAAGATTATCATCAGATAACTGGAACAGAATGAGCAGATATATTTCACCGTATTAGCAACCAGCGTGAAACTCAACTATAGATGATTGAACATTATGTTGACATAAATAGTAGCGAGCTTTCCACGTTATATAGTTGTTATTAAATTATTTTTTCAGAATACTTCTCGGAAATAAGAAAATGCTATTTGTTTCCGAATCAAAATATTCGAATATACAATTGAGAGGACGAAATGATAGTCAATAAACTTAATAACACGAAAGGTTGTGATTTTAGATAGCACATCAAACCCGTTACAATATTCTCTGTAACTAGATAATCACTGTTCATTGATGAACTGAAGCAAATATCTAATTGTTTGTTTTATAAACGATTTTTATGAATAAAATATTCATGTTTAACCCAGTAAAATTAGGGTTTCACCTCGGAATAAAGATAATAAGCTGGAAACTTGTGCAAACCTCTATTTTGGCATTCTAAAAGATGTCTCAGAAGTCTTATGAAATCTCGTATCTGCGTTTCAAGTTATTCAAGGTCAAAGGTCGAGAAATCGTTTCTTTGCAAATATCTCGGTTTCTATGGCTCCAATAATGTTGACATTCATTACAAAAATTGTAGAGCATAAGATTTGCAACAAATTTTATCTTAAACATTCTTTCACATGCTCTACCTTTTTTGGAAAAGAGCGCGGAGAATACGCAGCGCTCAGCCATACATACTGTAATGCTGGAATGGGGTTGGGTACTGCAGAATGAATTTCTGAAATCAATGACAACAATATTATCATCGGCTCCAGATACATTACTGAAAACAATATTTCGAAGCTGTAAGAATGGTTATGGTGCACGCTGCGGATCAGTTTCTCGTCATTATCTAGTAACCTCTGGAAATTATTCAAAAAACAAAAATATTCTTGTGATCGTCTCTTAAACATGCACAAAAGTTAAATGTATGTAAATGTTTCACTCCACTATTGACGCTAATAGATAAATAAAATTTATACACGTTATATACAGAGTAATCAAAAATGATTGTTCATGCCGCCTTGTTCTGATTTTTTCTTTGCCGCCTGCTTGAGATAGTGAGCTTCAATTGACAGATGACAGTTCTTCTGAAAACACTATTCTAACTTAAAAATTTGTAGAATAATAATAAATTTTCAATAATCATTCCATAATACAGCTATTCCCTTATGTACTTCCTTGTTTTTTGAATCAGATTGTGGATAAATCCGTCACAAAATATGCAAAATTTACGCCACTGTGTTCTTGAAATGTCGGTAACGTAGTTATCAAAATAAATTAATTTATACTAATTTTATTCCGTGAAGATAGTTTTGATCATAATGCGAACTTTTGCTAGTCATGTCACAGACAATCATTATTGATCACTCTGTAGAATTGTTGTTTATAACTCTTGGTTTTATTATCAAACATAATGAAAACACCCTTATATACCTAATTTATAATATTTGTTACATAAACTTTCTTCGAATTTTATTACAGGAGGCTTTTTTTCCGGAGTTTTTTTCCTAAGGATTTTTTTTCCGGGTTTTTTTCCGGGGCTTTTTTTCCGGGGTTTAATCTCCGCGAGTATTTTTCCTAGATTCAATAAAGATTTGTACATGTTTACAGGTTATTATCTCTCATTCTGAGGCAAAATCCTGATTTGACTGGACTAGTTCAGAAACTTTGGCTAAATGCGTAAAATCACCAAAAATGTATGCTGCTTACTTTTAAGGGAGCAAAGGTGGATAAATATAAAATACATACATCAGAATTTCCAAAGTTCATTGTCACAATTATATAATATGAAATATAGGACCTTTTTCTGCTACTGTATAAATAAGTGAGCTTTGTAGCCCTAGCAACTCGAACGATAACGAAAGCAAACCTTCGTGTTACCTCGTTGCTATCTACGAAAGTAATACTTTCGGGGCTAGGACAAAAAAGTAAAAGTTTGAAAAAATGCAAATCTATTGGAAATTTTATTATTTATTCAAATAAATAAGTAGTTTATAACAATAATATGATTTTATCCAATCTATTTAATTTAATTTTATCTATTTATTGGTTTTAAGTAATTATGCAATTTGAACAATTGGAAAAATTCATGGTAGGTATATTATTTGAATTATTAACTTCTTCACTTTGTATTGGGAGATTTTTATCATTTTGAATTATGTCAAAATTCATATTTGTCATTGTTTCTATATTTAAGGAAATATTAATGTGAATTTCATGTAACACCTTCTTTAGAAATTTCAATTTCATTTCTTTACGAAGAACAGTTCCATCCGCTCTTTAAATCCAAAATATCGGCACCCGAAGAATTACATTTTCGTCAATTCGAATAACATTTTTATCAGCAAGCCATTTAGAAAACATGCTGTATGTTTAATTGTACCTTTCTTTGGATTTAACCGCAACAAGTGAGGCACATGCATTGTTAGCTGCCTTTTGAATACCATTTTCATTTTCTGTTAACATTTTAAATCGGTCAAATGCAATGTTCCACTAAATTATTGAAATTCAAAATCTGTGACAGGCGCTGATGACAGATAACATTGTAAATAAACCGTTCCTATGGATAATTTTAGACAGATAAAACAGCATCCATAACATTATTTCAAATATAATAATCATTATTAAATATTAATATCTATATACCACCTCACACAAAAAAGTATACTTTCGCATCTTGTAATGTAAATAACTATTTATGAACTCGTTAGTAAAGTGGTTGAGATACTATGTTGACCACAGTGCGTTGTTTTTTGATTCACTTGATGATGATCGAAAGATTGAAACAAGTTGTGACAATTCCATTCCATTTTGTGTATAGATAAATTTCTTGCTTCTTCAGCCAGCGAAGTACATAATATACGAAGCCAAATGGAAGTCATACTGTTATTCCAATAAAAAAAAATACATGCCATAAATTTCAATTAAAGATTGATAAAGAATTGTGAATATATCGTACGTTATTTTTAGTCCAGTTGTTAACTAGCACTTTTGAGGATTAAGAAATGCTGTACCTTTCTTATAATCCTATTGACCACCCAGAGCGGCAAGACTAATCTTCTGTTATTTTTTACGCTAAGCCGGCTTTACACAGCATAAATTTTGAAGAGTATTTTAAGAAATATCTATTGACAGAAATATGCAGGCACTTAGCCTATCTGTCAACAACATTTAATCATATTCTATATGAGCTAAACAACCTCAACTGTCAAGTGTCAAGTTATCCGATACCCTTACAAATAAGCGATTGCGAGGAGCTACTTGGAGAATTCAAGTTTTAGTTGTCAAGATTGTCAGTGACAGTTGTCAGGAGATAACAAAAAATATCCATAAATTCTTTTTTAAAGTGACATTTCTTCATATGAATTTTTAATTTTCAACATTATATGTATAAAATCAAGTTACTCATCGAGTATAAGTCACAGTTTAGGAGGTCAAAAAATATTGTCACAGATTATATTGTGAATCACTCGAATGCTACAGGTTGCCTACCTATACACCTTAAATATGTAGCAATGGCACGAAATTCTGATCGGCAGTACGGCGGTGTTATATCGCGGCTCGGTGATACCGATTAGGAAGGCCTAGGCCCAGCAAGGGATGTTGCGCCAGTGATGATGATGATATATTGTGAATAATTTATTAATACAGGTCACAGTGTAAATCATCACTTTACAAACTCGTATGTTCACAATATCGCGCACAGTTACTCGTATTGAATCACTGACTGAATGAATTCCTCTCCTAGCTTACGCTCTTATATACCTAAGCCGACAATAGGCCAACATTCAATTGTCTAACAGTTGTTGCCTGGCAACCACCGAACATCTAGTGACCATAGCCTGTGCATCATGTCCGACAATTGATCATTGCTCTTGTCAATACTAACTAGGATTACAGTTACAGCGAATTCAAATAAATAATTATGTGACCTTATTACTATAAATATCTCATATTCGTGACAGTATTTTATAATTCCATTCCCAATGAAAATTTTCGACATTTATGTTACTGAGAGGAACATTTTTTCAAAAATAAAATGAAGTTTCTCTGTGTTATCAGTCCAAACGGTTACACTTGAATACATAAAGTAAGTTACCTGCATACACAATAACTGCATTATTCTTCAATAATATGTTTCAAATACAATTTTATTTTGTTCATATACGTGGCCTTAAATATGAACTAATTAATGTCTACAAAAAACAAAACTGGGCACAGTTGGTTACAACAGAGACACATACCTCACCCTGTTCAGATCCATGTCTACCTGCACCGCAAGCGTGACGGTTTAGTCATTAACCAGAAAAAAAGTGTAGAAGATGTGCCTAAGGAGACTTTTATTTTAATAATCTTGTTGTAAATAAGCCGAGGTCTCGTAATAATACTTAAATTCACACAGTTGTTGAATAAACTTCTCTCAAATTATTTGTTGATATTCTCATTTGTATTGAGGTACATTTTTAGTATTTGTACATTCTGTGTATTATTGTAGTTCTTGGGCTGGGTTAATGTCAGATGCCGATAACAGCAAGTGACATATAGCTGCTTTCACCTGCCCTATAGCTATTTCCTTCTTCGATTCTTAGTATTGTAATCGATACTAAAATCTTTTCTTACCTGTAGTAACTTTGTGTGTATTCATTTCAATGCAACCCAACCTAGCACACCTATTTGAAACAGGGCCGAACTGCCTTCAATACCTTCGTGGTTATGGTACACTGAAGGGAAGAAGTGATAAAAAATAAGAGTAGAAGTTCATGGAAAAGGTGCGTTCGAAATAAAACTTCTTCCATCAATAAAAATTACTATTGAAAGTAGTTACTATTATCAGAATAAATATATAAATTTAATTTATAATAAATGTAAGAAATCTGCCCCAACACTGTGAATACTTTGTTATACCGTTTATACTTTGTTAAATATCATCACTTCACCGTCACAATGTTACGGAAAAATTTAAAAGAAAACTAACTTCAATATATTTTTTTTTTATATGATAATTTTGTATATACCTTATACAGATGAAAATAAATTTCAAGTTTCCAAATGAAGGTGAAAGAACATTTCGGATATATTCGTAATTCTTATTTATTTTTACCGGATATAATGAAGTAGATTTGATAAATTTTGCATCTTTTTTTGTATTACGTAATTCTAAGATACTTCTGCTGACACAGAGTTCATTTGATCGTCACTTCCATCCGAATATAATATTTCAATTTTACTCCTCAAGTTTCGTTGACGTTACTGATTTCAAAAATGGTTGACTATAAAAAAACGAAGCAGAAATGTGATTATTTCCAAAACATTTAAATTAATGAAATGAATTGGTGTATGAATATTGTGATATTAGGAAGAATATGGTTGGAGGAATAGGAATGAGTCCGTTGCACTCGTTTGGAACAAATGTCAAATGAAAAGTAATTGTAGAAAAAATATGTGGAAGAAATTGAGTTTGATTGATTGCTGGTTGAAAAATAGTGTGTTCTGTTTTCAAAGTAGTGACTATTTAATTCAAAAATGAAGTTTGATCAAAGCTAATTTATTCATGCTATATATTTGTTGAAAATATCACCCATCTTCAGGTATCCGTACTTCTGAATAATAAAATGCAGCCACATTTAGCATCATTCTCCTGTCCATCAGCGGCAAATGTCTTCGAAATCTTATGCCCCTTGTTGAAGTGAACAAAAAAAGAGAAAGTCAGAGGAAAAAAAAATTATTGGGTCAAATTATCTGGGAACCCTTCTCTTATAGAAATGCGAGTATCAATAGATAAAGTGAAGTTTTCGAAGATGTATATCCAACACAGAAATCTCTCTTATTTTTCTACAAATTACGAGTAATATAATTCCGATTTCTTCTATAGGGAAACTATTTCCACGTTCCATCTACTCATAAATCGAAACGACCGTGGAGAAAAATCAAATATTAGAATAGCTATAATAAAGCGACATCTAGGCAGAAGAAAATGGCACCGATAGAATGGATCGATCCCAACGCCAACATCCCCATCTATTCTTGTTTCGCTTCAGAATTTAGGCATCTTATCAGGTTTTCTCCGAATCAAAATTCGAGATAGCACAAAACTGTGGAGAAGACGATGGTAGAAGAGTATTTTTTGCGTGTTTTTGTACTGAAAGTTGTAAGAGTATCAAGCTAGCATTTATTTATTTGCACAGCGTTTTTTTCTTTTCTTAATATGATAAGCTAAGCTAAGAAATGTCTTTTTTTGTGATATAATGGAAAATATTTTACTTATATTTCAACTTAAAGTTATAAAATATCAAAGCTTGATTCTCCTATAATTTTCATTTCAATTGACTTACATACCTAACTTTTGCACAAAAATATGCAGAAAAATTCCTTCTACAATACTTCTGTTTACTCTATCGAGTTATCTTCAATGAGGCAAAAAATGCGTAATATTTGTTATCAATAGGTCAAAAACTATTTTAATATGAGTGGAGCAAAATTAAAATTGTATAAATAAAAATACTATATAACGAATTTTAATTAAGTGTTTCAGTACATGCCTATTCCATAAATACTGTAACGGATTTTCTCAATTTACGTCTGGGATATTTCGAGATAATTCTAGTAGCCTCTCGAAATGCGGTAGAACTGTTTCAGGCCACCGCAGGTAATCAAAAGAAACCCCCTTTT
Organism: Dromius quadrimaculatus; assembly: GCA_963989225.1. Lineage (NCBI taxonomy): Eukaryota > Metazoa > Arthropoda > Insecta > Coleoptera > Carabidae > Dromius > Dromius quadrimaculatus. Next base: position 8,904,560 of record OZ022325.1, on the reverse strand, counting down.
TGACCTATATAAAGAACAAGTTGTCAATAATAAACTGAATATACACGGAATGTCAATAAATGTGAAGAAAACAAAAGTTATGATAATAGGTAATGAAGAAAAATCTATTAAGCTAAATAATAAAAACATAGAACAAGTAGAGATTTTCGAATATTTAGGAGTAACAATAACAAAACATGGAAAACAGGACGAAGACATTAACAAAAGAGTAGATAAGTGAAATTATTTCACAGCATAAATAACAGCTTTATAAGTAAAAAAGAAATTAGCAGGAAGACAAAATTAACAGTGTACAATACAATATTTAGAACATTTCTTACATATGGTTGTGAGTCATGGGTTATACCGAGAAGAACCAAAAGTAAAATCCAGACATTAGAAATGAAATATTTGAGAAGGGTCAAAGGAGTAACGAGATTGGACAGAATAAGAAATCAAGATATAAGATCAGAATTTTCAGTGAAACCTATAGTAGAATTTATTGAGCAAAGACAACTGAGCTGGTGGGGACACCTTGTCAGGATGAAGGAAAATAGACCTGTAAAGAGGACTTGGACTTCAAGGAATATACCGAAGAGAAGCCGAGGAAGACCGAGAGAATTGGGATAACATCATAGAGAAACTTCTGGAGAAGAAAGGAATCACACTACGCGAAGCCAAGCAGACTGCAAAAAACAGGAAACAGTGGGCAAAATTTGTGCACGAAAAAAGAATAAAGACTAAAATCCCTACACTTAACAGTAAAAGGGGAACCCAACTAACGTTCAGGCTATTCCCGCTCTGAACAAGCTCTTCATAGAGCTTTGGAAATGTAATCAAAACTTGTAAATTAATCAGTGGTGAAAATATACAGTGGAACATTTATTCAGTAGGAAAACTGAAGTAGAAAATAATGGATTGGAAAAATGGAGTGGAAAAAATATCCCACTACCGATAAAATGTATTTATTTTGAACAAAATATGATCATGTGATGGATAATACATATAGGTGATGTATATATTATAGCAAGTGTAACAATATTTAATTTTTACTATTTGAATAAAAAGAATGTGCTGGCTGCATTCAACTTTCATGATTTATCATCAATCTTGTAGTGCCTTTTTGTGAATTATGTAAGGTGGTTACCCATTTTATTGGCCTACAGAATTCAAAACGGTGAAATAAGAAGCTGCTGTCCGTATAATCTGAAAATTATATTTTTATTAGTAGGAGCTAGGAAAAAACTTAATAAGAATAATTCTGATTTCAGATATATTGGACTTAAAGACCAATGAAACGTTCATGAAAAATTATAGTTTGAGAAATAAAATTTTCAGAATACGTGAAAAGTAATTATTTGTAAGATTAGATTATAGCTCTATTCATTACACAATAAAGTTCATATATTATTATAAATTTTAATACACTACCGTTTCAAATACTTCAAGTGATAAAGCCGTAAATCCTCCAGCGGATATGTAGACCGGTTTTTGGGCCCTGGCAATTATAAAAAGTATTTTCTTTTGGATTTTAACTGGAGCATTATACCAATCACTGTCATATGCGGCTTCAGCAACTTTGAAACTCTGAAAATATTCTCTTAAAAAATTTCATGTCCGACTAGTTTATTATTGCTGTCATAATAACATTGTTTTCAGGGTAGTTAGGTAACAAATAATACCCGAGGGCATTATGTCCTGTCATTGTGATTTCTGTCAGAGAAATTACTTTAGTTACTTGCTGTAACTAGGCAACTTGTTTGTTATTTTTCAAAATAATGCCCTCGGTTATTATGACAGCAATAATAAACTAGTCGGACATTAAACATTGAAGGCACCACGGGAGTTGAACAGACAATAATATTTTGTCTACGATTGACAATTTATTGTTCAGTTCACCTACTGCTTCAGCAAAATTTCCAATCTAAATTTGAGAAAAAATATTATGTATCATTCGGAATAGAACCCTCTTTTTTGTTCCCATCAATTTGCACAGTAAAATTAACTCCAAACTCAGCTATCCAGTAAAACAAAAATTCGAGAGTTCAAAATTGTCTGTTATTCTCTACTCTAAACTTCGCCCTCGTCTTCACCGAATGCAGCCAAATTTATCCTGGACAAAAATAACAGTCGTTCGGTCCTTGTAGCATAATATACTATTAATCTCCTTCAATTTAATGGGAGCAAAACAAACCATATTCATAACATAAGAGTTTGACTCGCGTATAATGGCTGTATGTCAGTCGAAGGACTACAACAGTAGCCTTTGACAATATTTAATTTTCATCTTCTTGAATAATGGATTCCATAATAAGCTTTTTCAATAACACACTATCATGTACTTACCTCGGTGGTTATCAGGTTTGCAATGAAGCATATACAGAAAACTTCGAAGGTGCCTGCTAGGAGACAGATGATGCAACAAATAGCCATCCACGTGTTGGCGTGAAACTGTAACTGTAAATAATTTGTTATCTAAATACTTTGTATACCAATTTGAAAGATACTTTTTCAATGAAATATTAGTTGTACGTACCATTTTTAAACCAAACCCAGAACAGCACAAAAATATTGTCATAATAATACATTCTGTAAGAAAAGGTTTTGCAAAGACTAACTCCACTTTCCTACAGAATCTGAAAATTTAAATATATTTGTAATCTAGTCTTCAGAGCTAAAAATTGTAGATTATTAGAAAAAAAACAAGGTTGAAAGGCCTTTAGCGATTTTTTGTTTTGAACGAATTCTAAAAAACAATAGAATATTAATTTTATCACTTAGTATGATCGATTTGTTCAATTTTTTTTCTTATAATTATTCCCTGAGAGTTATTATTTAATTATTAATCAGATAATTATGTGAAATTGTGTTATTTCAAATGTGTATAAATACTTTATACAGCCTTCAACCTAATTTTTGATTATGTTTGCTTCAGTTTGTTTATTTTAACGTTCTTCTTACTTAAACTGCAATTTAATATAACTTACTCCAAGTGTTCTTGGTGACTGACAATACATTGATTCAATATTTTTTCTTGTTCCTTAACACTAGCAAAGGATCCAGATTTTGTCTTATTGAAATTTTTCATTCGGATCTGAAAAAAAATATATTGAGGCAATCGCATGATGGTACAGAAAAGCCTTTTTGTGCGAACTATACCAAATGTAAAAATCATTCAGACTTTATTGAAGTAGTTGCGTCATATTAATATTACAGAACCTTTCAAATTTCTTGTGAACGGACTGTTCGTGCCAATTCAAAATGTGCGTAAACATAAGGAGTACGTAAAAACATAAACGTAAGAAATTATGTATGTTGACAGTGGTCGTAACGTAAAATATTAAAATAAAGTGTTTTTTTATTTTTACGTTGGTACGAATTAGGGTTATTGATGTATTGTGTTGGTTTCTCTGACTGCCATTTTCAAATATTCTTTTGATTTCGATTTTGTTTCGTGTTTAATGTTTTTCTTTGGTTTCACTTTTATTAGTTTGGAGTTTAGTTTATTTTTTTTTATTGTATGATGTCTGAAAAAAATCTTGCGATTGTTTCATTATTATTGAAACCAGATTGAAACTGAGTTATAAAAGTCGCCAACGAGAGAAATATTAAGACGAGGAAGAAATTGTTGTTTTTTTTATTGATAATTCTATGTCGATCATATTTAAAGCATATTTCGATCCTGGGTGTTGTCAACTGTCAGATGAGAACATGTGTTTAAAGTTGTTTCGTACGTAAACATAACATGAAGTTGAATTTATCTCAACTTTACGTTTTCATTACATAGCTCTTATGTCAATACGTAAACGTAAGAAATACGTAAGAGCATTGTGAACACGGGTAGTTCAACTTTATGTTTAGATTTTCGGTTACGTACTCCTTACGTTTACTCACATTGTGAATTGCCACTTAGTACATCCCTAATATCAAAGAAATTTGAAAATAAATTTTGAAGCACTTCATAGTCTTACTCACCTGTATTAGTTGGAATTGACTCTTGGCATGCAGAACAACAAAAATGTACCAGCAAGTAAATGCGGAAAAACTAGCAGTAGCAGATAATGCTGATAGGACTTGTACAGAGTAATCAAATACATAAAAATACATATTTGACCGACAATCTAAAATTTGAAAGATTATTCGATAAAATGAGCAATTCATTTGGCTTATCTTTCATTGTATGATAACAATTAGACTCTTCGACCAAGTAGAAATCTTATTGCTTTATAACCATTTTTTATCAACAATTCATTTGCACAGTCTTCGATTTATCCAGGATTTATCTTTGGTAACAACTGCATCAGCAATCGTTATCTAGGTAATTAAACTTCACTCAAGATATATCAAAGACTGTGCAACCCAGCTTAGTGTTTTTAGTTTTTCAAAAGTTTATTGAATTGCTGCGAAATATTACACTAAATAATGTGGCGTCAAATGGATTAAAATTTGGAAGCAAGTTAAACACAATCAATACATCGAAAGACCTAAAACGGCTGTATCTGAGTTGGGCATTATACCTGAGTTTATCCCTCACAACCGAAAGGGTAGGCGTAATAAACTCTTCTAGTTGGGCATTTCTCTACCTGCATTTTTCTGTATATAAGAAGTGAGTTCGAACTGCTTTTATTTGTATGCCTTCAAATTTCAATTATCATACGAGACTCTAAAGTTATGATACTATTAATTTCTTTCAAACTCCAAACGAATCAGCTTGGATGGTTTTTCGGTAAGATCGAAGACTGCTTTTCTTTCGACAATATTACTTAGTGCCTGCCGTTCAATGTTTAATTCTTCTTCGTGATTATGAACCAAGTCACTGTTTATTGTTTTAAACTCGCGATTTGTATATACTTTAGCGGTACATCGATAATTTTTATTTGTACAACACCATTTCATTGTGTCGTTTGTTGTCGAAGATACGCAAAATTTAAAATTGTCAATAATTAGCAATACCTTTCCCTTTCCACTAACTATGCGATTTATTTCCATGATTACTGAATATTAAATAACTGATGAAACGCAAATATTATATTTTCTTCACTTTCATTTGTTGATGAAAGCAAAGCTACCAATTTGAATGCAATTTTTTCTAGAACTTTTCAACTCTTGAAGCTATACATACAATTAGGGAAATGACCAAACAGTACATAGTATTAGGAGTAGGCGAAGTTAAAAACTGTTAGGAGAAATGTAAAATGTATAAATATTTTGCGAACATTATAATCATACAGTCATGGAGGCGGGGGTACACTCCAACTCGGCACATTTAATCTCCTGATGGGACATCAGTCAAGGGTTTGAGGTAATCCTTATGACCAACTCGGCGCATCTTAAACAAGTGCTTGCAGAAAAACCCATCCCTGTTATCGGCTTAAAACTTAAGAAAAATATAAATTAAAATGTTTTGTTTAGTAGCTATCTGGTATCAATCTAACAGTTTAATCAACAACATCAAAGAAATGAATTCGCGAGATAATTAGCTAACTTGGAAAAGCACTACTGATTGTAGAGCAACATAAATTCAGTAGATCAAATCAAAAATTTTTATCTGGTGAAGTGAAGTAGCGGTGTGTTAATCGAAAGTGCAAAGCATTTTTCCATATTATGAGCGAGTCCAGAGATCGAGTAATAACGACAAAAAGGTTAATCCACGTTCACGCTGAAATTATTATTTTTATTGAATGATGCAACCTACTTTTTTTTTTTATTTTGTGTTATTATTATGTCAAATTTTGTATGATTATAATGAAGAAACTATAAAATTGATTTTATTTTATTTAGAAACAGTCCTCCTTCTGTTCAGGTACCTGAGTCATTACATTATCATCACAGACTACCTGCAAGTGTGCCGAGTTGGGTATCACTGCAGGTACCTGAGATACTCGTATGTGCCGAGTTGGGGAGTCATTAGCAGAGACTACCTGTAAATGTGCCGAGTTGGGAATCGCCGGGAGGCGGATAGGTACTTGACACAGGTAATTCCGATATCTGCATTGTAGGGGATTAAAATGCCCAACTGGAATACTCAGATTAAGGTACCCTTTACCGAATACCCAACTAGACTGCAGCGCCTAAAACATGTCTGTTATAATACTGAAAGCTGTATTTTCCAATACACAATAATTTGGCTTTGAAAAAGATCATTACTTCGTTCGATAGATTTCTTCCACATTATTTTTTATTTAATGTTTGAATTTACTCGTTCGACTTGCGTCTATTAGCGACATTTAGTTTTTGGATTTTTATTATTAAAATAAATTTACCTAAATTAAAAGGCCACCAGCATTTGAACGGCAACAATAATTGGAATGGATCACCATTTCTTGAAAGTAAGTACATCTCTATAATGGGTTTGAGAAGCCAAGCAGCTGATCCAATCTGAAGGCCAATAACTGAAACCTGACTTCCACGAAACATAAAATGAGAATTTTCAAGTATTATCCTTTTTTCTTCATCAGAACTGTTAGCATTATCTTTCCATACTTTTTTCTCAATTGTTCTCTTTAATTCTAAATATTCTTTTCGATACCACTAGCATTATAAAAAAAAATCACCAGTTAACATTTAATTGTATGTAACATTAGGAAATTTGGAGGAATATTGCTCAATGACTATAAAAATCAATCAGATTCCAGTATTGCTAATTTTGTTATTAAAATGAATAAAATAATGAATGATAAATCAATTTATGCTGATGAAATGTCAGCAAATTCATACGGATAACACAGAATTTTATTTTACTAGTTATAAAACCAATTAAAATTTGTGATCATATGGACAAAAATTACGAATCAATTTGCGGTTACACTGTATAATAGATTAAATAGTGTAATGAGTACGCAGATGCGTACCAACGGTCATGGTGACTAGTTATTTTAGTTGAGTTTAATAATAAAGTTATTATATTAAAATGTGTAATGTATTTTATTTAACCACTTTCTCATTATCATTATCATTATATCATTATCACGGGGCTAACAATATATTATACACTGAAATTTATACATACATATTTTCAAGGCAAGAAAGTATTTTTGAGTTCAAAAAAATTATTGACTATATTCAATGCGCTCATGATTATGAATTTATACTTACCAAAAAATTTATGTATTTATGAGTAGATATTTTGCAAATCAACATCGGCGGTATGTCAAAAATTAATTGATCCATATGATTTGGTACATCAACAACACAACTGTACATACCAAATACATGAGCCCTCAAATTCAGAAGAGACATACATATTATATGCAATACATTATAATCATCATTTTGTTTTTCTATTAAGCCAGTGATTTTCCACACTAGATTCATAGCTTTACAATCTTCCCTCAAGATTTTTTCGAACGAAGGCATATTGAACAATAGAAAAAAGTGATTATTCAATTTTATCAAATTTCTTAACCTCTTCTATTTTCTTCTGCTTCTTTATCGTTATGATAAGTGAACATCTTAAAATACAGAATCTGAATTTGAATAACTTCGAATAATTTTCTAGACACGACAGAAGAATCTACAATTGAAATAACTAATATTAATGAAACTACTTTTCATGGTAATATTATATTTTGGAACGTAAATGGTATCAATAATTTGTACAATTATTAATACCTAGTACCCAAACTATCATGCTCAGATATCATGTCTTTGGGAAACCTGGTATTATGAAGACTCACTGGTTCAGCCTTTTTCAAAAAATAATTACTGTAATCACATATTCATAAGTCAAGCAAACTAAGTTAAAGATCTTGAAACTTGAAGCCCACGATCGAAACTATTGGAATTACATACTTGGATTATTCCCGATGTATTTTTAATTGGAGTGTTTTATTTGAAGCCTAACTTAGCTCATGATGCTTGTATTCTTTACAAGTAATCTGTGAAACTTATTTATCTTATAACGGGAAACTTTAATGCTCACATTGAACATAATCTGCTGGAGGGATAAATTAATAATAACCCCCATGTACTAGAAACTAGACTTTTACGCCACAACAGTACGAATTATCGAAGATCGTGGTTATTGGAAACCTACGATTTTCCATATTGACCTATTGTAATTTATATAATAAGTACTGAGCTCTCTCATATACTCTGTACACCCAACATAAATCGCATACAACTATTATGTACTTTATTTACTTTACATATATCGTTTCTAGTTAAGCAAGGGCCATTGATGTATCTAGAGCTATTTTAAGTAAGGTCCTGACTCCTGAAAAGCGGTGGCCGATGAAGCCGAAGCTCAATGTAAATAAAAATAGTTTCAATTTTGAACGAATACAAATTTTCCCGGAATGATGTCTCTCGTATCTTATTTATGTTAAAAATCGTGTATACCCCAGAGAAATGAGCATCCTTGAATTTATTTTGACTATTTTCGGCTTGATATCGGTAAGTATGTGTGTATGTGTGTGTGCTCGTAACTCGCAAATCTCAAAACCCATCAAAAGTTTTTGAAAGACTTCTGTACAAAAATATATATACTCAAGTCAAAGAGCAAATATGTCCTAATCAGCATGGTTTTATGGCTAAAAGATCAACTGTAACCAATTTATGTTCTATCACCCATTTTGTCTCTTCATCTCTATAGATAATAATGTGCAGGTTGGTTTTACTAAAGCTGATATCAATATCCTTCTTCACAAGCTTAAATCCTATTCCTTGTCTAATGATTTAATTTCTTTACTATCATCATAATTATCTTGAAAATAGAACTTTTTTTGTACACTTTCTTGGTCACAACTCTTCTAGTTTCAATATTTCATCTGGAGTTCCCCAAAGCTCTATTTTGGGACCTTTGCTATTTCTTCTTTTCATTAATGACATGTCTCTGATTCTAGAGAGTGATCTCTTATTGTTTACAGACGACTTAAAGATATTTCGTGCTATTTTCAATTTGGAAGATTGTACAGCATTGCACAACGATCTTAATCGCTTAGCCGAATGGTGTTCAGACAATAAACTTGTTCTAAATATTAGTAAATGCAAAGTGATATCATTCAGTCGCAAAAAATCAGAATTGAATTTCAATTATGCAATTTCCAATGAGATTATAATAAAGGTGCTACTCATTACGAGATCTTGGTATTATTCTTGATGCCAAACTGACATTCATTGAACATGTACAGCACGTAACATCATCAGCTCTAAAAATGTTAGGATTTATAATTCGTAATACACGGCAATTTCAGAATATTCAGGCAATATTCACTCTTTATTACAGCCTTGTTAGATCTAAGCTTGAATATTGCTCTTTAGTTTGGAATCCTATTTATGATTGCTTTATTCAATAAACTTCAATGCTTCATTATTTTTAATAAGAATGTTTGTGCTTCTATTTCACGCCCTAGGAATATTATAATACAAAACTCATTGACATATTTATTTCACTAAAATTAAATACTTGACTTCAAATATTTTGACAATGTACATCCTTACCTTTATTTTGTGAAGTAATGAATCCGAGAATCTGAAAAATGTCTGATTCGGCTGCAGATGTAACTTTCTGAAACAAAAAATTTACATATTACTGTGGAATTTGACTAAAATACAATAGGACTGATTGATATTGGAAAGAAATTATTAAAAGGGTGAAAATGAGTCAGTTACGTTAATTTAGGCATGTGGAACGTATCATAAATAGAAAACATTTGAAAAGAATACATTTGGAAGAAAGTGGAAGTTGAAGATTGCGTAGACATTTGGTGTGTAAACTGATTGAAATGATTGTTGGTTTACTATGTACGAAAAAAAATCTGAATTGGAATAATAAACAATGGATAAGGCGAGCTGAGTGTGTTCGATTCATTTGTTGAACTTGAGTACAGATATATTTGATTCTATTTTAAGTTAAAGTCTTGGAGAATGAAACTTATTTCTTCAGTACAACACTGTCTAAATGGAAGAAGGTAATTAATCAAGACCGTCTAAACCACGACTGTGGAAACAAAAGATAAGAGTGTAGTTGACTGCCACAACCATTGCGGTTGTATGGTTCTTGTTACTATAGTTCTGTCGTGTTTTATTACACTGTCAGTGTCAAGCGCAATAAACAGAACTAATTCCGTGTTGTGTTTAATCAAAAATGACATTCTGGCGTTTCTTTTATTTTCTTGGATTCAAAATAACGCACAGGTCTTCAGTTATTCTCAGTTGGTATTAATTTCAATACAGTTGACAATGATTCACAATGATTTCTAAAAAAAATTATCTACTATTAGTTTTCAGGTTTCTAGAAATAAATACATTTATATAATTGATAATAAGCAACTGATAATTAAAGCGACTGACAAATAGTCGAGTTCGATTTTTGTGCTCATTGTAGCACTTGAAGGACAACACTGCCACTCTTCTATTGAATTTAAATTGTCAAAATTTGCAAATGTATTAAACTCAAGTGAAATTTATTAATCATGCTTGATTCCTTTTTAATTTCAAGGGATCAAATTTCTGTGACTAATGTTCACTCATTGTAAAATTACTGCAAAATTAGAATATTCCATATCAAAGATCAAATAATGAATTCGATGACGAAAAATAAGAATTTAAATTACTTTGCTTCTCAGAATCGCCACTAGTAATATGGTAAAAAGTGCATTTGCAGATTATCACAATGCATTATTGCTGGAGGCTTCAACCTCGTTAAGAGAACGTCATAAAATAAGAATAATGTAGATGAAGGCACTGAAATTGCATGGCATTAACAAGATCCTAATTTCTATTTAATGTACATACTAGGTAATGTACCGAATCATCACATTCAAGTTAAGTTGTGAACCAGTGCTTCAAAAACATTCCTTCCGACCATTGCGGGCGCACAAATCTTTGATTGTTCAGGATGAGAATTGACACGCGATCTAGAATTGTAAAGAAAAACCCAGTTTATTTCAAAATGACCAATTTGATGAATGACTGAAATCATAACGCACTCTCACACGTGAAAAAAAGACAATTATCCAGTAAAATGACAATAAAATTGTTGAGAAACTCTGACTCAAAATATAATTATACTTTTGATTAACCAAGTGCAAACCACATCCTTATAACTTAAGAATTATAACAAGAAACAAAACAAAAGCTTGGAGAAATAGAACAAATGAAGTGTCTAGATATTATATACGTATGTAAATAAACTAATTTATCATTTTAATAAAAGTGATCGTTTTTTAATGAGTACGAGAGCACAAATGAGAATAAATCTGTCTTCTTGAATTTTAAATTAGTTTTTATGATGTCTGTGCTTAAACAAGTTATTTTCTATTATTAAAGTCATTGGTTTTTGATTTACTGTATCAAGTAACTCTGATGGCATATGACAATTGATCTGAAGAGATTACTGTTGTAGAACGATGTTCTACTTAGAAATGCCACTAAGAACTAAAAATGAAATTTTAATTCACATTTTCAGATTTGACGTCTCTTCTGACAAAACCTAACCGGAAGTTTTATCATTAAAGCCTAATTTAATTTTATTCAATTTTGACGTTTTAAAGCTACATTATCAAATCCATAGCAACAGTCATAAGTAAATCTTTATTCACTAGTGATTTAAAATGAATTATTAGTGATTTAATAGTTATTTATACAACAAGTGAATCAAACCACTGTTTATTTGTGAGAAGAAAGTTCAAAATAACGAGTGCATTTAGCGCTAGTGGTTTAATTCTTCGAGCAAATAAAGAGGTCTAATTCACGTGTTTATATACATAATTTTATGAAACTGAGTAACAAAATTCGAAAAAATAAAATTGCAGTTGCAAGGGAGCTTCGTTGATATCGCGACGAGTGTTTGTTTTTCGAACATTCGGGAGTGTGACTGTCAGAAAACTGTCAGTTTTGTAAATTTTGAATTGAAGCGTTATGATTGTGGAAAGTATTGTCCGAAATGATGGAAGAAGTGATTAAAACAATGTTCTCGTCCCCGATACCATTTTGAACGAAGCAGGCGCAGCAGTTGGGAAAATTATTCCTCAGAAATCGAAATCTTTTTATGAAAAGGAATACCAACAGTGATTTAAATTTTTTTAAATCACTAATAATTCATTTTAAATCACTAGTGAATAAAGATTTGTTTATGACTGTTGCTATGGATTTAATAATGTAGCTTTAAAACGTTAAAATTAAATAAAAAAATTCAAATCACTGCTGATATTCCTTTTCATAAAAAGATTTCGATTTCTGAAGAATAATTTTTCCAACTGCTGCTACTGCTTCGTTCAAAATGATATCGGGGACAAGTACATTGTATTAATCACTTCCTTCCATCATTTCAGACACACTCCCGAATGTTTGAAAAACAAACATTCGTCGCGATATCAACGGAGCTCCCTTGCAACAGATTTTTTAAAATTCTGTTCCTAAGTTTTATGTTCCGGAAATTTACGCAAAATTAAATAAAATGATCTATACAAACACATGAATTAAAACTCTTTATTTGTTCAAAGAATTAAACCACTCGCGCTAAGCGCGCTCGTGATTTTGAACTTTCTTCTCGCAAATAAATAGTGGTTTAATTCACTTGTTGTATAAATAACTATTGAATAAATTATGTTCTAATATTAAAGTATCTGTATTAATGAGAGAGAGAATAGGATGGTTTAATTTGCCAGACACATAGAAATTATAGAAATGAAGTTATCAAGGATATTAAAAGGAGGGCCCCCAGCCCGAATTGTGTACGTTGACCATATTTATCGTCCGTTCAATTCCCGTGGTGCGTTCAATGTTTAATGTCCGACTAATGTACTATTTCAACCAAAATGTCCTGTCATTGTGATTTCTGACAGACAAATTTATCTATTTACTTGCTCTGTCTAGGGAATGTGATATTCTTGTTTGTAATTTTTCAAAATAATTCCCTTGGGTATTATTCATTACGTAATTACCCTGAAATCAGTATTATTATGACAAAAATAATAAGCTAGTTGGTCGTTAAATTTTTAATATCGCCATATAAAAGCCATTTATTCTTCCCATTCGAATGCAAATTTTTCCTCTTAATGATAAGTTAATCTTAATTAAGAGAAACTTGCATTAACTTTTCACAAATTATGTTAATATCAACATTAATATTCAAATATAATGTAAGCATGAGACACTAATGTAACAGATATGCTTGGACATCTTTATATTAGCAATAAAATCAATATTTAAGAAGTACTCAATATCATATTTTCATTATCAGAAGCTCATGCACATTCTCAGTTATAGAATTCAAATGTGACACTAAATACTCAAATTTCATAATAATTATAATTATTTTGCGAGTTCCAATAATAGCGTGCTGTAATGAAACTAGACTCGTTTGTGGGCTTGTAAATTTATTTTTAATTGAGGCTACAATAATTTTATTAAAAAGTAATATATTTCTTCTTATAACCGACTCTCAACTAGACACTAACACTTAATTATAATTTACACAATATTTATTTCCACTATCATAAATTTTATAAAAAAATCCGCTGTGTCCAGCACAGTACCATAAATTTCATAGCTAGTTTCATCGCTGTTTCAGAAATTTAGAGTGTCGCATCAATTAATTGCATATTTCAATTTGAAAGCTGTCATTGTCAAAGTGACAGCTGTCATTGTTAAAGTGACAGATGGCGGTTATTTTTTAGTCCTTACATAAAATAATTATTTTTGAAAATGAAGATTCCTTTACTAGATTTTTGGGGTCTTTAATTTATTGGATTGAAGCATACAGCTTCGACCTTTAATCGCCGGAAAAGTTATTGGAAGATGATAACGTAGATTCCACTACTCAATTATTTGTTTTTGATATCTACTAAGCTTATCTCTCTAAGAGCCTGAAATTGATACCAAACTAGACATCATTTGAATGATGTGTGAAAGAAACAATTGACAATCGTTTGAATATCTTCGACACTTCTACTAGAATCATCTCCGCAAGAGCTTCAATTTGATACCAAACTCGATAGAGCCAAATTAATTATTTTAAAAAAGTAATTGACGAACGTTTGCACGTGATGTCAAAATATGAGTGATAATAACTCCACATTATGATTCTCATTATTTCTTTGGTTCAGAAAAATATACCAAATTTTATGATAATTTAAATTTTGATAATAACAAATGAGCCGCTGATAATTTTGAAAAATGTTTCAGATCAATGTTGTGCCAAATCATTCAAGGATTAGTTTTAGTTATTTCATGTTTTATGAGAAATACTACTGTTAATAAAATAAACGCTTATCTAATAATTTAAGCCTAGCTTTTTGATGAGGAACATGAATAGGTATAAAATTTCAGTTGAAAAATCGTACGCGTTCTCAATTTATCGTGCTTCCAGACTGACCGACAGACCGGCTTTTTTAAAAATTATGTTTTCCGGATTCAGTAGGGTCTAAAACGTGAAGATTCATCAAAATCTCGAACTGTCAAAAAGTCACGATTTGAATACTTTCCCTATTAACAATTATTATTTCTCAGCTCGACTCATTCCCGGGTTTATATATCACCGCCTATGGTTTCTCGAAGCTTCCAGAAATTAATAGTGGGTTCTCAGAAATTCCACCAGTTGTCTCTACGTCCATGGCGCATGAGTCAATTGCGTTTGTTACCCGTTTAAATGGCTTGTTACGATGGAAGTTTATTCAATAGGGGTTCTGTTCGTTACAGTATTATGCATCAAGAGAAATACGTGTGCTAGTTTTCCTGAAGTGTAGTTTTAAACCAGAAAATAAAGCACAAGAGCTGAAAAGCGTTAATAGAAAAATGGCATATGCCTCAACCTAGGCTTGCTTTGCGAATGCTTCCGGTAGTCCCTCAAATGAAGAATAGATTAAGATTTCAACAGAAAATGATCTATCATTATATTAATACAGTCAGGTAGTGGTTTCACCTAGAAAGTTTTCCGGGAGGATTGAAAATGGCTAATTTCATAGATTTCGATGTGCTCTTTCCGAATTTCAACTTTGCCATCTCGTATCTTTGCCGCTCGCGCCACCATATTGGAAAAATGTCGTCTAAAAGCAATTTTTGACAAATCTTCTTTCCAACTCATTTCACGATAAAAACATTTATATACAAAATGAAACTCGAAAAAATTTCCTACAATTTCTGCAATAGCCTTTTTTTTCGTAAAATCAATAGTTTTGGCGTACGAGCGCCGCAAATTGTAATTGGGCGCATAGATCGTAGTTGTGGATGAGAAATCGTGACAACTTCCTCTAAGCAAAGATGCAGCAATTAGTTATTCAATATTATATCGTTTTCAACATACATCATGAGCCACTATCGATCTCAGTTCCATCAAAAGTTTATCCTTGTTGTCCTTTCTTTTAATACTTAACTTACGGCAAGTCTCCAATCCTTTTTCTTTCACTCCAATCACTTCACTTTTATGCTATAGATTAGCATAAATAAAACAATTTACTCCAATAGAAACCATGGCTCTATAAATGCTCACGACATTGTCAAGGAAGAGAAGGACGCCCTACACAAAGGCGACGCATTTCTTTATAACTGCGGAGACGAGCCATAATAAGCCGGTTTTTCAACGAATAGTAAAATATTTATTGTAAGTACAGTTTTATGATTAAAGTTAATTTTATAATTCACAAATTCCAGTTAAAATTAAATGTCACGGATTGGCGTAGATGTATATTGGTTTTACGAAAAAAAAAAGGTTATGACATAAATTGTAGGAAATTTTCTTAAGTTTCATTTTGTGTATTGATACTTTTATCGTGAAATGAGTCGGAAAGGAGATATTGGCAAAGAACTGCTATTAGGCGCCATTTTTTCCAATATAGCGGTGCAAGCGGCAAAGATACGAGATGGCAAAGTTGAAATTCGGAAAGATATATAAAATTACCTATTTTTAAGAACTCCCGGTAGACTTTCCAGGTAATCTCTTTTTTTAAAGCCAAAATGACTACTATATTCTCGTTGAACGGAAAAAACTAGTTTCCATTATAGGAATCTAAGTACGATAAGAAATGGAAATTACTACTCAGAACAATTTAAGATGTGGGTGTAAACAATAACTCAAACCCACTTAAATTCTAAAATCTTATGAAAATGCAAGTTCTTTGAATAGAAAACAAATATTTCTTTTGCTTGTTTCTCAGTTAGACCTGCAATCTTCGCCAATTATCCATGCATGTACGTAGTGTTTATTTAATGCACGCTCAATCACTCATACTAGCTTTTAAGGCTACACCCTGTATAGTGAGCTCCTAGATATATTGCTATGACCAGCCATACATCTATAGAAATGAGATATGCAAGCAAATTCAGTTATCTCTACCACGACTGTGCAGCAAACGAAGGTGCATTCCAAAAGCTTGAATTACATTATACTTTTTTCTAGATTCCAGTCCGAGTTTCGTCCGAAAACAATTCTAGCATAATGTAAATCAGAAATTTCCGTTCGATTTTCGCACTTAAATATGTCATAGAAAAATACAACTGGTTCTATTTTTCTATTCGAGTTTTGGCTAGATTCGGAAACGCATGCGCAGTTTTGCGTTTTGTCAGTCACACCAACCTTTTAGTTTTTGCCGTTTGTCAGAGCCATAGAAAACAGAGCGGATATTTCTTTGTATTGAAATTTATTTTATAGTGCCCAAGAAGTGGATGTCAAATATGACAAAATCTTTAGTAGATCTGTATGATTAAATCCTGTTTTATACAAAATGAGTTTCTATAATTTAGTTTCAGTTACATAGCAACTAACCTCAATCTGTCATCGAATGATTTTGGAAATTAATCTGAAAGTCGAACGAAACTCGAATGAAACTAGAAATAGAAATCTAGACGGAAAAAGTATAATGTAATTCAAGCTTTATTCAACTACCTGCGAGTGCCTATTAATGAGTGTGGACTCATCCCGATTGCCTGGTATGAACTTTTTTGAAGATTACTTTTTATTCGTAGTTTCAATCGTAATACAAATCTGGCAGTCCAATATTACTCTTAATCAAAATATATTATAATATACTACTACATATAATTTTTTGATAGATGCCCTGTTCCATCACAAGTTTTGTTTTGCAAATGATATAACTTGCAGAGCACTGAATAAAATATTAAACTGTGATTTCATGCATTTTGAAAATTAATTTCTAATCAACATGTGCTTTCCTCATTTACTTTCGTAAGAAAATTATAGTATTTGACTTGTCTAGTTTCATAAACTCTCCAGATACTCTCATCTCTTATCACTCGTTTTGCTTATAATCAAAAATTTAAGTCATTTATAAAGCGTGCTACATAATGTACTATTTTATAAAAGTTTTTCAAGTGTTAAATTTAGATTAATATAAATCTTATCTGGAAAATATGATGGTACTTTTACTGGCCCTGAATTTTAAACGTCAATACGCTATATACTGGGTAGAATTATACCAGTGGACATTTGAAGAGTAGCTTGATGTTCTACCGTGTTAACGAACATGTTTTTCAGTCATGGCAGACTTGACTTAATGTGTAAATTGTTATACGAATGAATTAGGTGCACGCAAGCCGCGAAGCGAATGCATCTTTCATTTAATTATCTCTCACACATTCATGCGAGTAATAATATTCTGCTAAAGTGGTAAAAATTCATTTCAGCAAAATACCGGAACTAATACTACTGAATTTTTTTAGACAAGCTTAGAATTCAACCAGATCAAATCAATCAGAAATTTTCTTACCGAATAGCCTTCTTTATTGTTAAATACAATTTGACAGTCTTCTCAAGTAAGTTCTTTTTAAGCTTACCGCCTATCGCCCCCAGCTTTGGGCTAATATGCTAATATCCAGCAATTTATTTTTGAATACTATACTGTCAAAATTATTCTGTGATTTGATGTGGATATATACAACTGAGAAGTGCCATCTTCAAGCTCTATCATTAGATGATTACTATTTTTATTCTGTCAGGTGGCAACCTAAGAATAAATAAGTAATGAAGCTTAAGTCGTAAATTTTTGATATGTTCAATGATTTTTATTTTGTTTATTGCTCAATTCAAGAAGATGGTTATAAGAAGACAATTAAAATAGTTGATATTCATAGTAATTACTTCACAATTTCGAAACACTTATCTATAAATTTATGAGACACAAATGATTATTACTTTAATTTGTACTCCTCTTAAAATGGTCAATTTATTCAATATCAGAGTATTTCTTCATGATGACAGTGTTTGTAAAGTGTTATCAAAATTTAATTGAGATAAATTATAGAGAAGAGCCAGACAAATGAGTAAGAACTATCCCATAATGTAGAGACGTGATAGGTTTTATCTGACATCAGCTGTATTGTATAATAAGGGTCTTTTTCACTCTCATTTCTTGTTATTATGGAGTCAGTGAACTCACGATCCAACAGAATTGTTGAAGAAATTTCGATGCTTTCCTACTCTCTCATTCGAGGAATTCTCCCAGTCATATTCTCAGAGAATAAACTTCAATCGATGATTTAGAAAAAGCTCTGAAATTATTTGATTCGAATCGAATAGCTGAAGGAGAGGCTCTAGCCAAAATGTGATAGCTCCAAGTTTGGTTAATGCGTAAACTACAGGTTTCACGCAGTTGAGTTACGTAACCTGTATTCAATTTGAAACAGATACATTCCGAAACTTCCAAACAGCATATACCATTCTATAATCTTATTCCTTCCATCACGAGATTAAGTTCCAAAATACACCTCTGTAAAGTGCCTCACATTTAAAAATCTTTAATTCCCTTCGTTCAAAGTTTCAAAATCCAAATTCCCATTCACTTCACTTATTTAAACAAACAAAATAAAACTACACAAAAGAATCATCAAACTCTTCCTTCCATTATTCATAAAAAATAAATCACTGCATCAGTTGACACAGGGTTTCATTATAACAACTTAATATAGTAGCTAGGATGAATCAGTTGAATGAACGAACACAATGCTCCAGCAAGGCGAAGACGATCTAAGAATGATTCGGTTGACAGTTTTATTTCTTTTATGTTTTGAGATGGGTTCCCACACAATAAATGTGTTGAGTTTTTTATATATAATGTGTCAAATTATAGTTATTTGATGCTGTCAAAGCTAACAGAGTGACATTTATTAATCTGATTAATATGAGATGGAAATTCCAGAGCTTGTTTCGTTGGGTTTTTGTTTTATTTTGTGATGATGGATTCAATTGTTTGGAAAAGTGTCAAACTACCTTCGACAACCATGTGGTATAATATTTTTCATCTAAATCGGACCTACGGTGATTCGTTTATAGAGCCGTTATTTTTTACGCGTGTAAAATTTTTAGAAATTCACTATTCAATCAAGAAATCCTTTCACCTCACCATGAAGATTTTGACAGAAAATAATTTCCGATTCTTTTTCAATAAGTTATTGAATAGATATTGTAACGAAACTTGAAACTCTAATTCGGGGGTTAATAATTTATTTTTACCTTAAGCTACACTTATATAACTAAAATTATTGATTATTTGCACCGAGCACTGTCTTCTTATTCATTTCAACTACTTCTTATTCATTTTTAACTATTCCTTTATTTATTTATCACTTTTCGTATTTATATCCATTGGTTCACTTCGTTTGGATAATTTTTGCATGCTTCCGTAACCAACCAACCAATATTACTTCTACGCGCTTCAATTTCTCCTTCTACTTCCTTACTCACTCACTATCTTCCTTACTGTCTGTCATACTGTCCAATTTGACGATTATAGTTGGTCAAGCATCAAGCAAATGGAAGCTATGAATAATATTTCGTTCAGATTTCATTAAAAGCTATTTCAGGATCAAAATATGACAGCCGTAAGATGTGTTATGCAGTAATTAAATTTATTTAGCGTAAAAACGAGCTACACTCGACGGACCGTCGTAAAAGTACTTACATCTTATTTTCAAAAAGGTTATAACGTATTATGTATTTTAAAATATGTGTCTGTGTGTCGAATTGTATTTTTTAGAGTCCTAAATTAGTTGGAAGTAATTACGGAAATGGAAGTTTTACTTTATGCAGCATACATCCGCCTATTTGCACGCTTATGTTATTTCTTTCAAGACAAAAAATAGCTATATGAACAAATGAATGAGATTTATTAGAAATCGGCATATTGTGTAAAAAATATTAACATGTCGAATAGTCAAATCACAAATTGATTGCTTGAACATTCCGTGATTTTTTTTTGGCTTTTTACGCTTAATATTATTCTAATTTATTTTCCCTAAAACTGTTTGAGAGGTGCTGGTTACTTCCTGTTAGAAAGATAAATGCAAAGCAATTTGTTAACGACATAATTGAAACAATTTACAACAAAATTATTATTTCCTAGAATAATGATTCATGGATATGTCGAATAATTAGATAGGAAGACACCTCCTCAATCCTTATATTGTTTGACACTTAATTTTGTTGTTTTATTACTTTGGCAACCTACACACTTTTGTCACATACAATATACTATGTAAATGTGATTTATGTTTCTTGTATTCATTCTTGCTCTTTATACATAAAGAATTATTGAGAAAGGTGTGTTCCGTTGCTTACAAAAAGTAATGAATTAAGTTCTAAAGTATTGGAATTTTTTTTAAAACTAGCGACAGCATTCAGTTGGAACAGAGTATGAAGCTGGTTTAAAAAGTCCGTGTCATGATTCCATGAAATTTGATATAGAATTAAATTAACCAGTGCTTTTTTCGCTTAACAAGCTTGAAAAAAATGAGTTATTTTGAGAATTTATTTTTCTGTGTGTAATATCTTATTTTTGAGAATCATTTTCTATGTGTAAACTTCTCTTTGTATTTACTTCCCAGCTCCGCCAATTTCAGTCGTACGGAGTTGTTAAAAAAAGCAAATAATAGGAAATTGAAATCTCGAAAACTATCAGTTCGATCATTTTTTTTATTAGAAGATACATTTTCACAGGAACTATTGGCAAAAAACTAGCTAGAATTTTTTTTTTGCATGTTTCTTTTGATGTCTTGCAGAGCGAGGGGTAAATCGCAACAGAAATTTGGTGTACAAGATAACAGAAGTTAACAGTAGTTCCGGCAAAAATAGTAGAAATTAGTTGAAGTGAAGAAATATCCAAAGAAGTTTGCAGAAGCTCATAGAAGTAGTTGAGAAGAAGTTCAGAGAAGTTGATAGAAGTTCAGTTGAATTTGCAGAATTTTAGAAGAAAATAGCGCATGCGTCGAATATGCGTCAAATATGCGCAATGGTGATTATGATTACTCGCGCTAACATTTGCTTCTCAGTTTGCCAGATAAGTGTGTCTGTGCCAAAATTTGTGTAAACGAGTTAGAAGTAAATTATTCATTTGCACGTAACAAAGCGATAGGTATCAAATTGTATCTTTCTGGTTATATAAAAATGATAGAGAATACTTCACATGGAATTGAGCATATACTCTGATTTTTTATTACTTTTGCCATTATGAAATTCATAATGACACGCAAATTAGTGGGCAAATAACCTATTAGCGTCGTAGATAAAATATATTAATATAATTATTTGAAATGAATATGAATATTCGTCAAGCTATTACTGCCATCTAGCGAGTTTCATGACCAACAAGCCGCGCCAAAACCAGTTTGAAAAGAAAATTGAGTGCTCAATTTCATTTTTGATCTATTTGGCACTGCTGTCGTATGAAGCTATTATAAGTATAGTATATAGTCTGATGTATGATTCCTTGGATGACATCCTCAACTTTCGATTTAATTTACAAATAAAGATTAGACCTTACTTCAATTGAATTATGTATATTACTTTTTGTTGATTGTATCGTTGATTTTGGAAATAATAAATTCTTAGTTGAAGAAATTCAGATGTCTATTCTAGTCATGACTAGGAGAAAAAATAATTATCTCTCATTGATTACTACGAGTGAAAAAGAAGACAGCGAGAAATTTTATCTGATCAAGAAAGATAGCATATTTCTGAGCCCACGGTTTGCCCGGGTACTGCAGTCAATTATTATTATTTTCAATAAGTTAGGAATTTAACTCTTTTAAGATATTTGCAAAAAAAAAATTATTCAAGAACGTAATGGACGTAATGGAGGTAAATGGCGAGTTTCGCTCTATTTAGCATTTTCATGTTGAAGAATATTGTGAAATAGGTGGAAAATGTTTTGTGCCAAATTGTAATAGTGGGTACAGGACATGTAAAACGAAATACTATATTTTTTCTGTACCCAAAGACGGTATTTTATCAAATAAGTGGCGGAAGACCATACCACAGCAAGATAAAATACTGAGAAGAACAGATTTTATTTGAAAGAATGGTCGTATGAAGATGTAAAAGTGAGAAGAAATTATTTTGAAATTATAATAGCAAATCTACTAAAAATTCTGTTACAAATTGAAAGGTTATATCAATGTTTTAAATTATTTAAGAATTCAACTTCGAGAAAACTTCTTATCAATAAAAAGTATAAATATTTCAATTTGTTTTGTGGTCAATAGAGATGTGATAATTGTTTACAAATTTACCGTACATAATATAAAATTGTTCAATTATGTGACAAATATGTTAGTTCATTGCGATATTGTTCATAATTCACGAATTTGAATTTATGAGTTTATAAGATAGATAAGACATAGATTTACACAGTATTGCAACTTAAATTTTTTCACTCTTCAAAAAATATATAAAAGCTATTGAGAATACAATAGTCAAAAATATGTTTCATAATGTACAATTTCATTGCAGGTATCAATGAATAGAAATGCTAATTTTCTTTTATTTTTGCCTTTTATTTAATAAATAATGAAGTATTTAACGTAATGAAAATATTAAATTTTTCTGGCAATTGTATTTTATTGAAAAACATTAAAATATAATCTTATTTCTGCATATACAGCACGCAAAGCTGGGCCTATCGTCTCTATCTCTCTCACTCTTGCCGAATTACATCTTAGGCTTCATGTTTTCCTACTGAGTGTCCGCTCCCCTATTATTCTTCTTCGTGGTCAAAACTAAAATCTCTGGCATTGAAAATTGGCATTCAGTGTCTCTGGGCATAGTCTATTTTGATGCATATGCAGCCCGCAGAACAATTTAGTCATGTTGGTAGCATATTGAAAACGTTCAGTACTTTACAGAGGTAAATTTTATAATAATTTGTCCATTTTTTTTAACTAGAGCTAACAATGAAATATGATAATGTTTTATGTTCCATAAACAGACTGCAACATTTCATACATTGTGTCAAACGGCTCTATAGGGATTGAAATTTTGAAAGATAATGCACCTGCTTTCCTACTTACAAGTTGTTATAACCTCTACAAGAAATTATAGAATGGGTCTTCAAATTCATAGACTGTCTCTTGAAACAAGTGATTATTTTAAAAGATCTAGAGATACTTTATCAATGTTGTACAAGAATGAAAATTCGGAAGGAGAATCCGGGAATGAGCAATTTTTGTTTAAAGAGAAAAATTGAAATGAGAGAGAATCCAGTCAAAAAAAAAATTATTTCTTTTTCTCTACAGTTTCGACCTCACCTGTGTCATCTTCAGAAGTGCTACATATTAACATAACATATTACCATAATTTTGAATTTGAAAACAAAAAATAATAATTGTTCTTACAAATGATTTCAGTTTTTAAATGAATTGTACACATGTATTTCTGAGGATATTGTAATGTTTATTGCTTGAAGAAATATAGTTTGTGATTAAATAAAAGTCACTATTTAATAATCTAAATTGAAAATAAAAGTTTCATTCTTCTTATGTCACTAATAACACTATATTTATTTATTTGTCACTTAATTCTAACTTAAACAAACTCGCAGATATTTATATTTCACTATTTACATACACTGTTCGATTCACTGTTCGATATTCACTGTTCTAGTTCCATTTCACACTACTACTACTTTTTACTACTGTATTCCACACGTCTTTTGCTTGGCCTTATATAGAGAAATATCGTTTTCTCGAATTTTCTATTTCTCGACTCTTTCCATTTCTAGAATATTACTAGAGGCTTCCATTGGGAGGGGTGATGTGCTGCAACGCGGCGCGGCGTAAGCGAGGACGAAAGGCTCCCCCCCATACTACGTCGTCTTTACGAGCTTCCCCCACTCTCGCACGTCACAATATCTAATTTTCTATCTATCCCAGGCCAAACTCATCAATATCTTCACGTGTATTGAAATTTCATAAAACATATACGAATGCGAAATAAATATTAGCTACAAATATTATCATGCAATTTCATTCAATATACGTATTGCTATTAAAATAAAAAATAGAAATAATTAGAATATAAATAACGTTTATTAGCGGTTACTTCGTAAAGGAATCAGTTCCTACGTAGTTCAACAATTATCTTTGATTATACCTACAAACCTACTTTTTAATTCCTGATTCAAAACATAATTAGTTATTTTTCAAAGGAAGCATCAATAATATTTATTTAGCATATCATTATGAGATGAATATGTTCATATAAATTGAATATTACAATAAAATTGAGAAGTAAATTAGAGGGAACATTCTACGACTCAAAAATTTTCCATCATAACTTGAAAGACAATATACAAACATCAAATTATTGAGTTGAAATTATAATTGAAAAGCTAATATAAAACAATTTTTCTATGATTACTTATTTTTATTCTTCAATATGCCTTCGTACGAGAAAACCTTGAGGGAAGATTGTAAGGTTATGAATATAATGTTAGAACTTACTGGTCTAATAGAAAAACAAGACGGCAATTTTAATGTATTGCATATAATATGTATGTTTCTTCTGAATTTAAGGGCTCATGTGTTTGGTATGTACAGTTGTGTTGTTGATGTACCAGATTATTTGGATGATTTAATTTTTGACATACCACCGATGTTAGTTTGTAAACTGGCTACTAGCAAATACATAAATTTTATGGTAAGTGAGATTTATAATACTACTCGAAAAAGTTAGTATAGAAGCGAAAAACATCGTGAATTTTTTTTTTATGTCGGCTGATTTTTTGAGAATTTTTTTCTTGTTGAAACTTTTTTTTCCATAATTCTTTTTATCGTTCTGGCAATATATGCCAGACAATTTGCTAACTCTGTGCTAGATATTATTTTAGTAATTGAGAAAAAAAATATTTCCAAACCATTTTAGTATACCTGAAAATTTAATATTTGTATATTTATGCTATCGAAGGACCTAAAATTGATTTGCCAGACAAAAATTCAGTCGTTCAATATGGGCCAGATCAATTTGAGTCTCGGAAGCAGAAGGTGATCTAGAAGAGTGTGATCGATTATAAATCGACTGACTGACAGGATTTTGTTATAATGTATTGAAAATTCCTAGTACGAACAAACATCTGTCCACATTTACTTGCCGATTTAATGTAACGGTTTCAAAAACCGGTTCTTAGAATGGAATTTTTGTGGAGTACAATATTTTAACAAATGTCTCAAAATTGCAAGACGAGCTGTGTTAAATATATTTTTGTAACACGTGCACCGAAAGTACCCTATTATTGAGCTGACTTCTGCTTCGAAAATTCTCAATTCCAAACCATGGTAACAATTTTCATTAATTCTCTGTTGACTGGGAATTAATAGATATTAATGCCCGCTGGGTAAAAATAAAAATTGTATATAGATCATGGATGCCGTTGGATTTTTTTATTTCATTGATATATTTCAAATTGATAATAGAAAGAAATTTTTATTATAGATTGTGTTCGTTATAGTGTGTGCATTTATTGTGAACGGGATAGTAGAGAAAATGTGGAAAATATCAGTCAATAAAATACATCATGTAAGTTATGTTTCATTACATTAGTTTACTATAATGTAATTGCATTTGCAAAAATCTGTCAAATCGATAAGATAGTTTCAATGCATCCAAATTTATTAAAAAAGCTTAGTAATTGGGGTACTTCGGTGCACTTGTTACAAAAAGTATCGTATGCAACACGGACACTTAACAAATGTCATTATTGTCACGGTCAAATTAGGCAGCACGAAGCTACGCCTTGGGCTTTGCCCTCGTCTTCACCAAGTTCAGCCAAATTTATCCTGGACAAAAATGACAGTCATTCGGTCCTTGTAGCATAATATACTATTAAAATTTAAATAATTGAAAAACTAATAAATAAGTGAGAATGGAATTGATGCTTGCGATAATTGGAATAAAACACAAACTTATAACAACAACAATACGACCGTGGCAAACAACAAACAGTATGTATAAGAACAGTTACCACATTCATCAATCAAACTTTAATCGCGAATTCATCCAAGATATTTATTATATACTTGGAATAAAAAAAAGACAAAAATAACTAAAATGAAATTTATTAATGATTACTTCGTAGATGAATCTATTCCAGTTCAACAATTATTTTTAATTAGTCCATGCGGCAAATACCCGGAATTAAAATATAAACAGTTATTTTTCGAGGACAATATCAACGACATTAATTTAAAGTTCTAGTCTGTGATGAAATAGGTATGTTCATATTAAATTTAAATCACAAGAAAAAACGTAAAGGATAATTAAAGAGAGCCTATCAGCGACTCAAAATACAAACATCAAATCAGTCTATCATGTTATTGGGTGGAAATTATGATTTAAAAATAGATATAAAAGAATTTTCTCATCATTACTTATTCCTATTGTTCAATATGTCTTCGTTCGAAAAAATCTTGAGGGATGACTGTAAAGTTATGAATGTAATGTTGAAACTCACTGGTCTAATAGAAAAACAAAACGATAATTTTAATTTATTGCATATATTCTGCATGCTACTTTTAAATTTAAGGGCTCATGTGTTTGGTATGTACAGTTGTGTTGTTGATGTACCAAATCATATAGATGAATTAATTTTTGACATACCGCCGATGTTAGTTTGTAAAATGGTCACTCACAAATACATAAACTTTATGGTAAGTTGAAATTCATAATCACAAGTGCATTGAATATTATCAATATTACTTTAAGCTCAAAAATATTTTCTTGTCTTGGAAATATGTTCGAGTCTAAGACGAGCGAATAATAGGAAACAAAAATTTAAGAATAGGTATTCAATATTATGTATGAAATTTGATATATCAAAGTTATAAGGAAAATCTGACGGAGACATCACATGATTTATTTAACCATCATCGGATATATTTTTTTGCATATAATAATACGATAATCAAATATAAAATTATATCGTTCCACGACTAATAATTCTCGATTTATCCAAAAATTTCTAAGAATCTGTCAAGTAAAGTGCGCTTTCGGCCCAGTCGATTGCCTTGAGAACACTAGGTTACCATTCCTATGCTACAGCATTCCTAAATACTGATTTACAAGATTCTACAGCTAGCAGTTCTGAACTTATGCGCAAAATTAAAAAAAAAACAACTGAAGTGCACTTTCGGTTCAGTCGATTGTTATGAGAAAAGTAGGCAATCATTTAGATGCTACAGCAGACTGAAATACTCTTCAGCCGAGCGTTTCGAATTTATACGGAAAAATTCCAAAAGACTGTCAAGTAAAGTGCACTTCCGGCTCAGTCGATCTCGATGGAATTAGGATATGAGCATTTAGACGGCTTTATTGTCTCAGATACTGAATTCTAACATTCTATATTCTATGTTCAATCGTTTTGGATTTATGCGGAAAATTCAAAAAATGTTTCGGGTAAAGTGCACTTCCGGTGCAGACGATTGCAATCATAATGCGAGGTGTGTAACAAGATGTTATAGAACTGCTTATTACGAAATTTTAATATTCTACGCCTGATTGTTTTGAATTTATGGGGAAAATTCGGAAAGTCTGTAATATAAAGTGCACTTCCGGTACAGACGATTGCAACCATAATGGCATAACTAGCCTAGACCAATCCTAAATACAAAATTTCAACATTATGCGCTTGCCGGGTTTTGAGATATGCGAGTTACGAATTTTGTCGGTTTTGCAATATTTATACTTTGTTCAAATAAGTAAAAAGCAATACGAGGATAGAAGAATAAAAAGAAATATTTTTCACAAACTTCAAGCGAGAATTATGCTTATATAAACTATACTAGTATAAATGATTATCTCTAACACTGTTTTGGAATTTGCATATTCCAATAATTACCGAACAAGTGTTTATTCCAACACGAACATTCAGAATAATTTCATATGCTTTTTAGAATCTTTCACTATTCATTTTCGACGAATCAGAAGCTGTTAGTCTGGTTCCCAGTAATTCAGGTATTCTTTTCTAACTTCGTGTTTGCTGTTTCATAATTTAAAAAAACTCTTCTGAAATATTGCTGAGCTTCCAAGATCATGTTAGAGAAAGTATAGTCTACAACATATTCGGCTCGGATTACAAACTTTTCGCTCGATCAGAATAAAGGCCATCCCAATACTTGTAAAATATATTATCACTGTTTCATCTTAATCTGTAACTACGAGAACTACTCTGAAAATAGAAAATAGCGGGACATAAAAGCGAGAAATAACAAAAACAAGAACACCCCGTCAAAAACTCTTTTGTTTGACAATATTTATCTGCAATAAAAAAAAAGAGGTGGACAGAGTAACATAAATATTGACTATATAAAATTTTTTAACTTTTTGTTTTTCCTCGGGTTATAATAATTTTTTCGCACTACCAGGAGAAAAAACGAATTTAATCTCTCATTTCAGGGACTTAAATTTTAGTTTAGTCCCTAGGGATCTAAAATAATCAAAAATCCCAACGGACTGAAGTAAAATAAACAAATTTTTCTATGACAACTGAATAATCAAATAATGTCAAATTGAATTTTTTTATTAGAATTCAAATCTTTATTATTGATGATTTTGATTTATATTAGCATTATCGCAATTGACACAATTTTACACTTCCGCAACCTTATCAATATCAAATTTCTCACTCATCTGTTTGACAGCAAGCTTATTTATTTAACAACTGCTGTAGTCAGCCTTGTTACTATGGTGAATTTATTCAACATTTTTGTATCAAGTTTATTGTTGTCAAAATCTACTTTAGACTATTGTGATTCAATATAATATGGTAGTGCGAAAAATAGCGTAGATAACACATGACTTGAGGGCCTTTAATCCTTCAGGTGAGAAACGTGATAAAATTTTTGACTTCACCGCTTGTTTAAGGCTACTTTATTATGCAGAAATTATCGGTCAAACAAGTCAAGTGAGCGCTTTGCATTTAGCTACATTTTTTTGAATGTCTAGGGAGAGGCAGCCGTTTTGTCACATTTTGAAATTTTTAGGAATTGTTCAAAATGATATCAAGAGAGAAAAAAAATTGTTGTCTGCAAGAAATCTTGTGCGACCATTTACATGAACAGAAAATGAATTTTGCAATTCGACCGCGTAGACAAACGGCTCTAAAATGAAAACTATTTACTTCATCAATTCATTTAAAAACACCTACCTCTCTTTGGCGATGCTCATGGAGGGTAATTTCTATAATTTTCTACTTTTCAACTTGAAAACATACATACCCACATTTACGACATTGCTAAATACAAATCCGGTATAAAAAATTATTTTGATAATTTACAGCATTTCGAATTTATATAAGGAATACCTTCAAAGTTATTTGACACACTGCATTAAATACTGCATCTTGATCTGCATTTTAATGCTGCATTTTGATGCAAAGAAAAATGCAGAGCAAAATGCATCATTTGCCTTTGAGTTTTACTTTGGCACATGTAACTACAAATACATAAGTGTATATTGTATATTGTATATTGTATATTGTATATTGTATATTTTATATTTCACTACTTTACAAAAAAATATTGTTTGTAATATGTCAGTATCGAACAAAGTAAAATTGTAAAAATAGTGAATTATAGTAAAGGATTTACTAATCAGAAATTTTTTAATTACTATTTTAAATTTTCTTAAATTCAAATTACTAATACTTTCAGGTAAGATGTTGAATAAATCTGGATTAAGAGTACTATTTTTCGATTTTTGTAATCTGAAACAAGGTTTTCTCAGTAAGTCAGCAGATCTAGTATTATATGAGTGTATATCTTTATTGTTTCTCAAGTAATTTCTTCTCGTTTTATGAATTTCTATAACAGAATGAAAAATATATAATGAAGGAAAAGTCATAATCCCTAATTTGACGAAAGCATTCTGGCAATGATCCCTAGCGTTGAGGCAACTTATTATTCTAATTGCTGTTTTTTGCAAGCGAAAAATTTCAATGGCATGGACAGAATTACCCCACAATATAATTCTGTAGGCTATAATTGAGTTGAACTAAGCAAAATCGCTGCAGTCTAGTTGGGCATTCGGTAAAGGGTACCTTAATCTGAGTATTCCAGTTGGGCATTTTAATCCCTTACAATGCAGATATCGGATTTACCTGTGTCAAGTACCTATCCGCCTCCATGACTGTATGATTATAATGTTTGCAAAATATTTATACATTTTACATTTTCCATAACATTTAGTTTTTAGCTTCGCCTACTCCTAATACTATGTACTGATTGGTCATTTCCCTAATTGTATGTATAGCTTCAAGAATTAAAAAGTTCCAGAAAAAATTGCATTCAAATTGGTAGCTTTTCTTTCATCAACAAATGAAAGTGAAGAAAATATAATATTTGCGTTTCATCTGTTATTTAATATTCAGTGATCAAGGAAATAAATCGCAGTTAGTGAAAAGGGAAAGGAATTGCTAGTTATTGACAATTTTAAATTTTGCGTATCTTCGACAACAAACGACAGAATGAAATGGTGTTGTACAAATAAAAATTTTCGATGTACCGCTAAAGTATATACAAATCGCAGGCAGACTTTCTGCACCTGGAGCTGAATATTTAACGTTTAGCTGTGTTTTTTTTTTAAACGCTTTTTATAAGTTTGTTAAAATAGTTAAAATATTGTTATTTGTTTTTGAAGACTACAATATTAGGTAAACACTTATTTTATACGTTTTTTAAATTATTTACTTGCCTAAAATTATCATTTGTAGAATGACAACTGAAAATAAATTTATCATTTGTGATCTACTGGAAAATCCTTTTTCACGTCGTGATGTCGAAACGAAAAATAAAATTATGAAAACAAGACCAACGCCAGACATAAAACTCACTCAAAATATCAAAATTAAAGGTCAGCAGTCTGTGCGACATTTCCAAATTGAAATATATGAAAAATTTAAATGGATTGCTGGTTGTTGCGAGAAAAATAAGCTGTATTGTTGGCCATGTATATATCCCTTTCCTCATCACCGACTGTGCACACCTATCACAGAAAGTCACCGCACGCCACTGTATTCGATACTAATAATTGCTGCGTTTTTTCTTTATTCAGTACTAAACAATTAACAGCAAACCAGTCCTCAGCTCTTTGCAGAATCAAAGCACTATCAATGAGAAGTGTCTCATAATTTGAAACACTTCTAATGAGTGTCGTGTCATCAGCAAAAAGTATACAATTACATGGTTTAATATAGTCGCTAAAATCATTTATATACATCAAGAAGAGTAACGGACGGTGTATTTGATAGATTTTTTAATTGGTCAAAAGAAAAATTGTCCAAGCTTAATTTTATTTATCAATTTATATAAATTAATTCATCATTCATTACCATCAGAAAAATTGCGATACTGGAGTCTTATTGCTTTTTAGAGTTAATGGGCAATATTCCATCAAAAATTTTTAACTTCACTTGTAATTAAATTGTAACTGGTGGCAATATATTTTTCGTCTTGTAATTCTAGTGGTATCGAAATGAATATTTAGAACTAAAAAAAGCTATCGAAAAAAAAGTTTGGAAAGAAAATGCTAATAGTTCCGAGGAAGAAAAAGAAATAATACTTGAAAATTCCCATTTCATGTTTCGTGGATGTCAAATTACAATTATTGGCGTCCAGTTTGCCGCAGCTTTTTGGGTTCTCAAACCCATTATGGATATGTACTTACTTTCAAGAAATGGTGATCCAGTTAAATTATTGTTGCCATTCAAATGTTGGTGGCCTTTTCATCTAGGTAAACTTATTTTAATAATAAATAATCAAAAATAAAATGTCACTGATAGACGCCAGTTAGAAGAATAAATGCAAGCATTAAATAGAAAATAATACGGACACAATGATTTCTAACAGATCATACAGCCGCATGATTATCCACATAACTATATTTAGTCGTGAATTCAGATCGTTATCATACAATAAAAGATTTTCGAAATTAATTACTGATTCTATTGATAATCATTCAAATTTTAGATTGCCGATCAAATATGTATTTTTATGTATTTGATTATTCTGTACAACTCATATCAGCAATAGCTGCTACTTCTGGATTTGCCGGCTTTTCTTGTTGGTACATTTTTGTAGTTCTGCATGCTAAAAGTCAATTCCAACTAATACAGGTAAGTAAAGTTATGAAATGCTCCAAAATTAACTTTTCCATTTTTTTGATATTGGGGATGAATGAAAAGTTCGTGTTCTGGGTTTCTTAGAAGTATCACACCAAATTTTATTCATATTGGTTTATTATTCTCTCTTTAACTAAGTTTTCCAACCTCTTCTATTCAGATATTTTCCGTCTTGTCACCATTAAACCAACCTCTTCAGCTTTACTAAAGATTTTTTGTCCATAGCTCCTATCTCTTTTTCACTTCTTGTGAATAATGCAATATCATCTACATAAACTAGGATTTGATGTCTGTGGTGGTATATCCGTAAATAATAAAGTATTAAAATAATAAAATGCCAAAGTTGAAAAGTTGCAAATGTTTCACGTATTGCAAATGCGAATATTCGTTGGTTCGATTCATATGCACTAGGCTTATCAGAAATGAAAAAGACTTTATTTTGATAAAGTCTGAATAATTTTTGCTTATAGTACAGATCACACAAGAAGACTTTATTGCTCCATCAGGTGATAATCTCTATATTTCTTTTCGTAGATGAGAATGAAAAATTTCAATAAGACAAAATCTGGATCCATTGCTAGTACTGAGGAGCAAGAAAAAATTTTAAATCATTGTATAGTCAGTCATCAAGATCACTTGGAGTAAGTTTAAGTAAAAAGCACATTAAAATACACAACATTTTAAATAATACTGTTTCACATAAACTACTTCTCGAATGAATATTAAAACTAAAAATCTTACGAAATAATCGTAGGAGAATAATAGAGCAAGTCTATTACATTAAGTCAAGGGATGAATGTTCTATCGTTTTTAGAATTCGTTCAATATTTAAAAACGGTGGAACGAATGAAGCTTCAACATAATTTTTTTTTCTGATAATTGATCGAAGTGCCGACCTAAAAACTTAATAACAAATACATTTCAATTTTCAGATTCTGTAGGAAAGTGGAATTAGTCTTTTCAAAACCTTTTCTTACAGAATGTATTTGTGTTACAATTTTCTTGTGCTGCTCTGGATTTGGTCTAAAAATGGTACGTACAGCTAATATTTTATTAAAAATTTTAAATTTATTTCACGGAAGTGACGGTCGCTTGAAATTATAGATAACAAATTATCTTAAGTCTATCAAAAAATCATTGATTCAAAATTATTGAGGGAGATTTTATGTACCTATGATGTAATGTTTTCTGTTACAGTTTCTAGGCAACTACTGGGTGACTTCTTTTTGCATCATTTGTACCTTGACAGGCATCTTCGAATCTTTTTGTATGTGCTTCATTGCTAATTTAATAACAACCGAGGTACATGATAGTTAATTATTTAATTAGCATATGATGGAGCCTATTTTCCAGGAGGATGAAGCTTAAACATAGCCAAAGGCAAATGTTGTTGCCATCCGACTGGGATATAGCCTTTTTCTATACACCATCCAAATTCTTACATTATGCCATTATGAATATGGTTTGTTTTGCTCCCATTAAATTCATCTCCCCATTACAATTCAACAATATTATTTTTTTTTGATAACTTCATGAGCTTTTATAAATAAAAAGATACAAAAATTTCCTACCTACAATCTCGGAAACTATTGGACTTGGCTAAAAAATTTACTGGCCCATTTTTGTAGGCAATTCGATATACTTTTATGAAAGGCTAATAAAACGTACGTTATATTGTTGCCAAGATATTTGTGAAAAACTGAGAAAACATTGTTTTGAAAGTATTCTCCTTCTCCTCTCCAAACCTGTCAGACTAGATAAGGACAATTTCTACTATATTTAAAACAAAGAGTGATATACAAATTGAGATATTCAAACATTGTTTTTTTTTTTTTTGAGTTTTTGAGCTTGGAGCTTTTACTGTTTAAGAGCAAAGGCTATGCAAACTGAGCGTTCTATTGCTAATAACATACTATTTTTTCTCCAAGCACGGCCAATTCAAATTTTTGCTAAAGCATAATGTGAAATTCTTTGGCTTTTTGAGAAGGAAATAACACAATAAATTTTATTTTGTTTTTATTTGGTGGGAAGCATCTTCCAGGTGGAGGCCTCTGGACTGCAGCCCACTCTGGCCACCCTTAAATCCGGACCTAAATATGACCGGTATATGAGCAAGTAGAGCACATAGTTGTCGAATGTTCTCATCTGGTTATTATCACATTAGTACGATAATGGTTTTATTGTTGTATTAGTAATAATATAACTCTGTCCTATTAGAGCAACGAAACGAAATGTGTGGAATGAAGTAGTGTTAGTATTTACTTCGAACATACGCATACTTGCTAGTTTGTGCCGACGGCCAATTTACAGATACGAGGTGCTAGAGGTACGTTAAGAAATTACTCACATTTCTTAAAGTCTGAGTGCTGCTTTTCTAGAGAATATTA
Organism: Dromius quadrimaculatus; assembly: GCA_963989225.1. NCBI lineage: Eukaryota > Metazoa > Arthropoda > Insecta > Coleoptera > Carabidae > Dromius > Dromius quadrimaculatus. The sequence continues at coordinate 8,869,858 of OZ022325.1, read as the reverse complement.
TTAAAAATTGATAATTAACACTGTTAGACACTTTCCTTTGGTAATAGTTTTTGCTTGACTCCTTAAAACTCGCAAAGAATAACGTAATCTTACTTATAGTCTGAGTCCTAATTCTCATATATAATAATCGAGGAACAATTTCAATACTTTTTATGGGCAGCCAGAACAATCGTAGAGACAAAATATTCCCCAGACATAATTAAAATATCGCTGTGAATATAAGTGCGAAGTTTGTTCGCTTGATAGTAAGCGAATATCTATGAGCATCCAACTCTCCCTTGGTCTGGCTGTTTACAAAAACTATTGAAATTGCTCCCTGAGTATCATATATAAAAATCAGGACTCAGATTATAAGTGAGATTAAGTAATATTTTTGGGAACCTCAAAGCGTCCAGCAGAAATTATTGCCAATGGAAAGTGTCTGTCAGTGATGAATATCAATTTCTAACAATATTCTCTAAAACATACATAAAAATCAGCACTCAAACTTCAAGAAAAGTGAGTAATGTTTTAACGTACCTCTAGCACCTCGTATCTATGAATTAGCAAATATGCGTATGATCAAAGTACCGACCTACACTACTCTAATCCATACATTTCGTTTTTCAGAAAATAAGTAACGTCTGGCGGGTCTGGAATCTTGGACTATGTAACAAATAGTAGTATAATGGTTATATTATTGAATACTCAAAGTGAATGCATTCTGTTTCCAATTCTTTTTGATTTTTGAAACTGTATCGACTGATTAATTTTGTATATTTTCAGAGTTTGAAAATTGCTGAAGTCGCATATGAAAGTGATTGGTATAATGCTTCAGTAAAAATACAAAAGAAAATACTTTTCATAATTGCCAGGGCTCAAAAACCGGTCTACATAACCGCTGGAGGATTTACACCTTTGTCACTTGAAGTATTTGAAACGGTAATGTTATTACTGTACAAATTTACAAATATTTATTCCAACGATTAAATTTCACTATATTTTTTTATGAACATTCCAAAAAACGAAATTGAAATTGGTCTTTAACTCCATTTGATCTGAAATCAGAATCATTTCTGTCAAGTTTATGTCTAACTCTTACTAACAAATTTACACTTTTTTAGATCATTCGGACAGCAGCTTCTTATTTCACCGTTTTGAATTCTGTAGGCGAATAGGATTTGTCACCACCTTACATACTTCACAAAAGGGCACCACAAGATTGGAGATAAATCATGAAAATCGGAAGCAGCCAACACATCCTTCACATTCAAATAGTAAAAAATAAATATTGTTACACTTACATATACAATATTAGTTATGTACTATCTATCACATAGACATATTTTACTCAAAACAAACACATTTTATCAATTTGAAGACACTTCTGTAAGTACTTTTAGCTTTAGCACATATATTTCAAAAAAATATATTGAATTTAGGCTCTTAACAATTATTATTAACAGTAATAGGATATCCCGTTTTTCAATCTAAGTCTACACCACTGGCTTGAATTTGGTTTCAGCAAAACTCAACAGATGTCTGGTCGATTCAATACTGCCTGAAGAATAATATACCGATAGATGGCAGACTATATCCTGAATATGATGTTTCGGGTGGTTAATGGAATACTGAAATACTGTAGCACTGTGCCTCCGTGCAGGGAACTCCCAAAAAAAAACTTGCAACAGAAGTACGGTAATCACGTGTCAAAACAATAGGTTCATAATGAAGCCAGAAAATAAATAAAATAAAATGGGAATGAAAATGTATTGTGGAGATGATTCGAAAATCTTTTTCGGGCAGTCTTTCAATAAATCTCTCCAATTAATTGTCAGCAAGTTTGTCCTGAGCTAAACTTAAAACTTCTGGCACAATTCATAAATAATTTCAGAAAAAAAATCGTGACAACAGAAAATTTTCAATCACAATCAAAATTCTGAACGTAATGATAAAAGTTATCAGATCCCACAAATGAATTATCAAGATAAAGCAGAGTGTTATGGAACAAGAATCGGTATCAAAATCTATGTAGATATAAAAGTGAAAAGTAAAAAAAAAGTTGTATGCCGGTAAGTGTTTTCACTGAAATATGCTGCTGTAACGTACGAAGGTATCATAATTCATAATAATAAAATAGACTCTAAATCCGACTCTGTCTGGGCGGAGCCTTTCATCTCTTCTCGTCGCGCCGCCCTACACAGTTGAATGCTTCTAGCAACCTGCTCGAATGACGTAGAACATTTCTAGAAATATAAACACCCGACTGAGGAGTAGTGAATATCAAGAGCTTGATCAGCCAAGAGCAAAGTGTGATAAATAAATAATTTGTTGTAAATAAATACTAGTTGCCTTTGTACTTTTTAGTTGAAGTTTGATAATAATGAGTGAGAAATTAATCGTATAGTGTTTGTCTTAATGTTGTATCGAAAAATAAAACTTTTATTTTCCTTCCTTCATTAAATATTGTCTTTTAATTTGATAATAATCAATTCCTTTAGGAGCAATAAACATTACACTGCGGTTGTAAATGGAACTACATCATGCAAACAAAGCTGACAGTTCAAGACTGAAGGTCAAGAAAGGTTAAAAGATGCCCTTCACTTTTTTTTAATTGTTTTTATTTTTTGAGCTCCTTAATAGCAGGACTATTGGTGCTCGAGCGTAATGTTCTCAAAGAACATTTAATTTTCACAATAAATGATATAATTGTATAGATTGTGTTTTCTATGTTTGTTGTCGCTGTGAGGCATTCTTTAAGTGAAGATGGTAGATTGTGTCTTCTTAGTTCGTCGTATTTGTTTCAATGTTCAATTATTAATTTTTTTACAATTCTTCGTTTAATCGTTATGGATTTATGCGGAAAACTCAAAAATGTGTCGAGTAAAGTACAAAATTTCAATATTCTACGACTGTTTGTTTCGAATTTATGCACGTTTGGCTCAGTCAATTGATACAAAACACAGGATAACCATTTAGATACTACAGAAATCTCAAATACTGAATTTCAGTATGCTACGGCTGATCATTCTGGACGTATGCGAAAAATTCAAAAAAAGTTTAAAGTAAAGTGCACTTCCGGTATAGACGATTGCAACCATAATGCGAGGTGCACAACTTGACCCTAGACTAGTCTTAAATACAAAATTTCTATATTATACATTTATTTATTTATTTATTTATTTGAAATACACTACTCAACGGGAAATCCCAATAATAGGGTAGGAAATTGGATACACAAATGAAATGGAAGAAAAAAATATCTTACATCAAGCAAATTACACTAAATAAAAGTACAGATCAGAGGTAATGAGCAAATTTGTTAACACTTAGGCAAAATTCTTTATATGAACTGAAAAATAAATCTACTCTTTTATCAATTTTATTGAGCAGCTTACATATATGTACTATAGGAAATTGCAGAAGTATATTCGTATGAGCTAGAGATAGATTGAAAGTGTAGCAGAGTCTTGTCCGAATGGAGGGAATAGAGAAATTCAAAATTTGTAAACAGGAAGGATCATCTACCATGTGATGTACTAGTTTGTATAAATGAATAACTGAGCTAATATTTCGTCTATAGCATGGAGAGATTGGAACTTAAAAATATTCAATAGCAAGTCATACGACACTCTGTGATCAGGATAAGTGCCCATCATTTTATAATAAATGTATCTCAAAAATTTTCTTTGTACGGATTCTATTAAGTTGTTATGAACGTCATAAATAGGATTCCAAACTAAAAAGCAATATTCAAGCTTAGATCTAACAAGGCTGTAATAAAGAGTGAATATTACCTGAATATTCTAAAATTGCGGTGTATTACGAATTATAAATTCTAACATTTTTAGAGCTGATGATGTTACGTGCTGTACATGTTCAATGAATATCAGTTTGGCATCAAGAATAACACCAAGATCTCGTAATGAGTAACATCTTGTTATAATTTTATTGGAAATTGTATAATTGAAATTCAATTCTGGCTGAATGATATCATATTGCATTTACTAATATTTAGAACAAGTTTATTGTCTGAACACCATTCGGCTAAGCGATTAAGATCGTTTTGCAATGCTATACAATCTTCCAAAGTGAAAATAGTACCAAATATAGTAGATGTCACAAATATAATGTACCAAAGTTTATGCTGTGGAACAATTAGAATAGAAAAATTCTGAAACATTCAATTATTTGTTCCACAAAATTTCAAATCTAAGAATCGGTTTTGACACCATCATTTCAGATCGGGAAGTAACTGTTTACACGTGTTTCGTCCTTATTAGGACTCGTCAGATAGACGACAATCAACAGAGAAAATTCCAACATTGAATAGAAAATAATGTGGAAGAAATCTATTTAATGAAGTAATGATTTATTTACAAAGTCAAATTATTGTGTTTACTCAGTTTATTGGAAAATATAGAAAACCAGAATTATAATAGGCACGCTGCTTATGTTCCAAGTCTTACGATGTATTGACTTTTGCAGTGTACTTAACTTGCTTCTAAATTTCAACCCATTTGACGCCAAATTATTAACTGTTATCATACAATAGAGGATAATCCAAATGAACTGTTCATTTTATCGGATAATCTTTTAAATTTTAGATTGTCGATCAAATATGTATTTTTATATATTTGAATTTTCTCTACAAGTCGTATCAGCATTATCTGCTACCACTGGTTTTTTCTCCTTTACTTGTTGGTACATTTTTGTTGTTCTACATGCTAAAAGTCAATTCCAACTAATACAGGTAAGCTATGAAGTGTTCCAAAATTTATTCTTAAATTGAATTGAATACTCAAAATGAAATATATGGATGAAATATTATAATTGTAAATAAAAAGTATTCAATGCTGTATCCGAGTTGGGCATTGTACCTGAGATAATCCCTTACAACCAAAAGGGTAGGTGTAAAGCTCTTCCAGTTGGGCATATCTCTACCTGTATTTTTCTGTATATAAGATAGAGAGTTCGAACTGCTTTTATTTGAATTCCGTCAGATTTCAATTATCATACAAGACTCTAAAGTTATGATACTATTAATTTCTTTCAAACACCAAACGAATCAGCTTGGATAGTTTTTTGGTAAGATCAGAGACTGTTTTCTTTCGACAATATTACTTAGCGCCTGCCATTCAATGTTTAATTCTTCTTCGTGATTTTTATTTGCACAACACGATTTCATTCTGTCGTTGTCGAAGATACGCAAAATTTAAAATTGTTAATAACTAGCATTTCCTTTCCCTTTTCACTAACTATGCGATTTATTTCCATGATCACTGAATATTAAATAACTGATGAAACACAAATCTAATATTTTCTTCACTTTCATTTGTTGATGAAAGCAAAGCTACCAATTTGAATGCAATTTTTTTTAGAACTATTGCCCTCTTGAAGCTATACATACAATTAGGAAAATGATCAATCACTACATAGTATTAGGAGTAGCCGAAGTTGAAAACTAAATGTTATGGAAAATGTAAAATATATAAATATTTTGCAAACATTATAATCATACAGTCATAGAGGCGGATAGGTACTTGACATAGATAAATCCGATATCTGCATTGTAAGGGATTAAAATGCCCAACTGGAATACTTAGATTAAAGTACGCTTTACCGAATGCCCAACTAGACTGCAGCGGTATTCAAGGGCTATAAGCTATAACAAGCTTCAAGAGCGGTCAAAATATTATTAAAACATTATTATTCTATTTCTTTTTATAGATGCGAATGAAAAATTTCCATAAGACAAAATCTGGTTCCATTGCTAGTGCTAAGGAACAAGAAAAAATATTAAATGAATGTATTGTCAGTCACCAAGAACACTTGGAGTAAGTTATTCTCAAATACAATTTAACTAAGAAGCACGTTGAAATAAACTAACTGAAGAGGAAATAATCAAAAATTAGATTGAAGCATCTAGACAAATTGAAAGTGACACAATTTCACCTGATTATCTCGTTAATAATTAAATAAAAATTATTAGGGAACAATCGTAGGAAAAAAAATAGGACAAGTCGATTACACTGAGTCAAGTGATAAATGTTCTATCGTTTTTTAGAATTCGTTTAATATAAAAAATTACTGGAAGGAAAGACACTTCAACCTTAATTTTTTTTCTAACAATGTTTAGATTTGAAATCTAGATTACAAATATATTTGAATTTTCAGATTCTGTAGGAAAATGGAATTAGTCTTTTCAAAACCTTTTCTTACAGAATGTATTAGTATGACCATTTTCTTGTGCTGCTCTGGATTTGGTATAAAAATGGTATGTACAAACAATATTTTTTTGAAACAGTATTTATTGCAAATGACAAATTAAAGAACAAAATATGTGTTCATTATTTATGTACGAAGGTATACTGATAAATAGTTGGTCTATAGACCACTTTAAATTGACAAAAACTAATGCGGTTGCTAAGAATAGTTGTTTTCCTTCAGTCAACAGATATACTTAGTAGTTCATTTTTGCTCTCTTATATCACAACAGAGCAATTTTTTGAATTTAGTAAAATCAAATATAGATCTTTGCTAATGCTAATAGACGAGTCCGACCCTCACAAAAAGTTGACCACGTGAAACTAAAGCTCGCCGCACACGATGCAATTTTTCAAGCAATTTTGTTCACTTGGCGCCGCACTGAGTGCCACGCTTGCTCCGATGCAAGAAATTTGGTGCGATGCGGGGTACTAGACTTACCACGAGACTTGTTTTTCAAGATAGGTACGGTGCTATTTTTCGAACTTGCTGCGCCACTGACTGCTGCCCACAGCCAATCAAAGCAAACGACGAAATCACGTGATTACATCACTGAGTTGTATGTGCCTCATTAGTACATTGTTTTTTGTGGTGTTTTAAGATACAAATAAGTAAAAATTATGGCTAGTGGAAATTAGGTAATGTTTACGTTCCCTAGCTCAGGGTGAATACCAAAAAATTAAATGAAAATTCCCTGACTTCCAGGTTTTCCAGGTTATTTTCAATAAAATTCCAGACAGTAAAAAACAAAAGTTTGATACAAGTTTCCATATAATCAGAGATAAATGTTGCAATTCTGTGTGAACCCTATAAATCTGTGAATTAAAAACAAAATCGCAACGAACTTGATATCATGAACGAATTTACATTAATCGACAAAAGTAAATGTACTTTAATAATTTTTTTTTTCATGAATTTATAGATCTGGGAGACTTATAGATTTGCACAGATGGCCCTAGTATCTTAAAGAGTGAAAATATACTTTTATGAGTAATAATGCATAAATATCCTATGATGTATTTTTTCCAGACAAATATCAGAAATTCCCTGACGATTCCATGACATTCCCAGTTTATCTAAATTCCCTGACATTTCCAGGTTTTTCACGTTTGGTATACACTCTACTAGCTCGTCAAACAAAATGTTGAAAACTCTACGGCCTTGATTTCTTCTCAAAAGTCACTCTCTTGACCAAAGTTTTTTCTTCTTTTTTTTTCTGTCTCGTAATTCGCAAGCTATAACTGCAGCAAATGCTCCTGCTCTCCTCTGACGATTAGTTTCGGCAACATCCATACTTGTAATGTGAAAATCTACCAAGTCTACGTTCTAGTGTTAGAATGAGTGGCGCAGCTTGCATCGTGTGATGCGAGAATAAGTGTCACACTAAGTGTACCTCAAAGTGGCCCAGTGCGCAAGAAAACTTGCTGCAAATTAAGTGAACAAAATTGCATGGAAAATTGCCTCGTGTGCGGCGGGCTTAATAGTCCAGTCAATTTATGTTTTATCTACCGAATAATTGGTGCTGATTCTTTTATTGCGAAAATATCTTCGTTTTGGAATGAACAATAAGTGTGCAAAAATTATATTGTCAAATCATGGTGCTTCAGAAGATATCGAAGGCCAAAGATCAAAATCCCCATTTTTGACCAATTTTTAACGAATATCTCATTTTCTAACAGTCGTAGAGCATTTGAGGCCATGAGTAAAATTTAAGTATACATTTTTCTCTACATAAAAGATTGTATGACTTATCTGCGTATCTAAAACCGTAAATGAGATGCCGCGCGTACAACGTGCATCGACGCACAATCATGCATTCTTTTGCCGCACTACCACTATGGTAGAATTTATTGCTAAATAGATATGAAGCCATCATTTGAATGCTACAATTGCCTTAAATACAAAATTACAAGATTCTAGAGCTGATCATTCTGGATTTATGCGAAAAATTCGAAAAACTTTCTTGTAAACTGCACTTTTGGTTCAGCCAATCGCAATCATAATGCAAGGTGTACAACGAAATGTTATAGAAGTGCTTAATACAAAATTTCAATGTTCTACGGCTGATTGTTTTGAATTTACACGAAACATTCGAAAAGACTGTTATATAAAGTGCACTTCCAGTTCAGCCGATTGACACAAAAATAGAAGATAACTATAAAAATGCTACAGTAATTTCAAATACTGAATTTCAACATCCTACGACTAGCCATTTTGGATATATGCAAAAAATTCAAAAAATGTCTGAAGTAAAGTGTATTTTCGGTACAATGTTAGCAACCATGATGCGAGGTGCACAACTAGATCTTAGACCAGTCTTATATACAAAACTTTAACATTGCACGTTAGACGGGCTTTGAGATTTGCAAGTTACATACATATATACGTACATACGCACCGACATCAAGCCGAAATTTGTCAAAATAGATTCAGGGATGCTTAAAAATATTCTTATCAAAAAAAAATGTATATAATAGTAATTAAAGTATCAAGAGTGTTAAAAGTACAATAACACCTGAGGTCAATAGTGTACTTTTCCGAGGTGTGTACGTTGACCGTGGTGCCTTCAATGTTTAATGTCCTACTTTTGTTTTATTTCAATCAAAATTTTTAGCAATGTATGTCCTGTCATTGTGATTTCTGTCAGAGAAATTATTCTGTCTAGTTACTTGCCCTCGGGTATTATTTGTTACGTAATTATCCTGGAATCAGTGTTATTATGACAACAATAATAAACTAGTCGGACATTAATGTATCATAACTTTGCAACCAAGTAACATATTCGATATATTATTTTATATCATCGATATATTAGCTATTCTTTTTAAGCGCGATATCTCGTTATGGATACGCAAATGAGTCATACGATCTTCAGTCTATCAAGAGATCGTTAATTCAAAATTATTAAGGGAGTAAAGTATCTACGATTTAAATTTTTTTGTTACAGTTTCACGGCAACACTTATGTGACTACTTTTTGCATCATATGTATCCTAGCAGGTACCTTCGAAGTTTTTTGTATGTGCTTCATTGCAAACCTGATAACAACCGAGGTACACGATAGTGAATTATTTAATAAGCCGATAAGAGTAAGATTTTTTTAACACAATGATTGGTTCTATTATAAGCAATATAGATTCGAAATTTATGTCATTAAATGAACATTTTGAAAATTTTGGATTCTCATATTATTTGAGAGAATTAAAAAATCTATCAAAAGAGCAAATGATAAAAAACTTTCAAGATTTACACACAGTCCTGCGAGAGGGTGAAAGTAGTTACTTCCAACCTTACAATCTCAATTGAGTCGAAAGGTACTGTCACAAACTCTGAATGTTATCTATCAGGTAATAGTATTTGTATTTTTTGAGACATTTTAATATTAATTCTTATTACATTAGAATGAATCGTGCAGAATACGATATTTTTTAATGACTTCAATTATCTCAATTCGTTAAGGAGATACAGAGTCAAACAGTGTGTGCTTCTGATTCGGCTATTTTCTCGTCCGTCCGTTACTGAAGTAATACAGCGTGTGATCGTAGCATCCTTATGATGTTTATAACAACAAAAATTTTCAGAATCGATTCTGCTTGACATATTTTATCTTAGAATATACAAATTTCAGGATTTTTAGGTCTCAAATTTCAATATTTACACACAGTTCTGTGAGTGGGTGCAAGTAGTGACTTTCAACCTTACGAATTGTATGAAGAATTACAAACTAATGATCCTAAGTGATCCAGACTTCATTAAAGATGTAAAAGAACTGTTTCAGTACATAATGGAAAATAACTTGAAAGTAATTTGCCCAAATATTTCCATTGTCTATTCAATTTTGTTAGCAATACCCGTAAGTTCAGCCTCCGCCGAAAGGAACTTTTCGAAATTAGAACTAATAAAAAATTATTTGAGAAGTTCGATGGGTCAGAAAAGACCTTCAGCTTTGGCAGTTTTATCTATTAATATTGAAGCAGATATAGCATCTAAGCTGAACTATGGTACAATCATTAAGGCCCAATTGTATAGTCTAAGCTTATCCAAAGCTTAGTAAAACCTAATTTAATTTCTATGGTTATATATAATTTAGCGCTGCAGGCCAAGTAGGCCCATGGCTTCTGTTACAATTTTTCGCCATTTTTTACGGTCCTGTGCTAATCGCTTAAAGTTCGTAATCCCTAGTGTCTCTAAGTCCTTTTTCACCGCGTCATACCACCTCTCCTTTGGTCTTCCCCTTCTTTTTTTTTCACAACACCTCCGTCTAACATCTTTCTTACTACTCTGTCCTCTGGTAGCCTTAGCACATGCCCTAGCCACCGCAACCTTTGAGCTTTAGCCACTTCCACTATTCCAGGCTCACCATAGAGTTCCATTAGCTCGGTATTAGTTCGTCTTAACCACACATCACCCTCTTTTTTACCACCATAAATCTTCCTCAGAATTTGTCTCTCCCACACTTCTAGTTTATTTTGCATAGTCTTGTTTAGCACCCACATTTCACTACCGTACAGTACCACTGGTCTTATAATGGTTTTATATAACCGCTTTTTTGCACTTCTTGACACACTTTTCGATTTTAATAGTTTCCCCATAGCTCCCGCACTTCTGTTTCCTTTCGTTATCCGTGTTATAATATCCCGCTCTTCGCTATTGTTGTTTGTTACCGTAACACCTAAGTAAACAAAATTTTTAACTTTCTCGAATGCGTAGGTTTTACCTCCTCCAACCTGTATTTTAAGAGACTCTATCTCCATGTATTTGGTTTTGTCCTCGTTTATTTTTAATCCCATTTCCTCCGCCGTTTGGACTAAACATTTGCATACCTCCTTCAGTTCTGTTTTTGTTCTGGTTATTAACGTTATGTCGTCTGCAAACGCTAAACATTGGTGTTTTAGTTGACAAATGGTTCCTTTTGTGTAGATTCTGCTTTTCCTTATAACCCACTCTAGTGCCAAGTTGAACAGGACGGGTGATATTGGATCTCCTTGCCTCAGTCCTCTGTTTACATCCAAACTCTCTCATGTTTCTCCATCCACCAGGATTCTGCATTTTGTCTCTTCATGGGTCATCTTAATTAATCTTATCATTTTTTTGGGCATTCCTAGTTCTGCGAGTGCTTCATACAGCTTCTGTTTATTTATTGTGTCATATGCTTGTTTGAAATCTATAAACAACATTTGCAGGCTTAGATTGTGTTCATAACTATTCGCTATAGTTTGTTTCAGTGCAAATATTTGATCCGTAGTTGATCTGTTCGGTCTAAAACCAGCTTGATATCCTCCTAGGATATTGTCCGCTTGTTTTTGTACTCTATTTTTTAAACATCTTGCTAAAATTTTGTACGCCACGTCTAATAGTGCTATACCTCTGTAATTCTCGCATTTCAGTCTGTCCCCCTTTTTATAAATTGGGCATATTAGTGCTTCCTTCCATCTCTCAGGCATACGTTCAGTCCGCCATATATCCTCTATTATTTCCATAATATACTGAATTACTTCGTCTCCTGCATTTTTGTATATCTCTGATGTTATTCCGTTTATTCCCGGGCTTTTATTATTCTTCAAGTGGTTCAGTATTTCTCGAATTTCATTTATATCTGGTGGGTTTTGCTCTATACTATTCCCTTCTTGTTGAGTTGTTTCGGTTTCATTTGTAGTTTCCAAAGTCAGATTCCCCTCATTTAGCACTTCCTTGAAATATTCTTCCCATACATGTAGTTTGTCCTTTGCTGTCACTAGTTCTCCCTCTTTATTTTTACAGTACACTAGTGGCGGTTGATACTCTGTTCTTTGTTTCTTGGCCTCCTGATAAAAGTTCTCAACTCCTTGTTTTTAAAATCTTCTTCTAATATTATCATTTTTTCTTCCATCATTTGCCTTTTCTTTTGTCTACACAATTGTTTCGTTCGTCTTTTATGCATGCTGTATTTCAATTTATTTTCATTTGAGTTATTTTGTAGTAGGTTTCTTTTAGCCATATCCCTCTTCCTAATTGCACTTTTGCATTCTTCGTCGAACCATTCCTTATTTTTGTCCCTCACATTTTTGCGCAGCATCTGTTCTGAGACTTTAAGTATTGCTTCTTCCAATTTATTCCATTTTATATCCACCCTTTCCTCTAAAACTTGCTCTGCTAGCTCTAGCTCCTTCGACAGTAGACTTTGAAATTGCTCTCTGTTTTTCTCATTAGTTAGTGGCGAGGCGTCATATCGTTTCAAACAGTTGTGTTTATCCTGTGTTATTTTTGGCAACTCCTGTTTCATTACTATTTTTACAAGAAAATGATTTTGCTTGTGATATTTTTAATTTGTTTCGCATGCTTACTCTCTATTAATACATGGTCTATTTGATTACATGTACGCCCATCAGGTGATAACCATGTTCCTTTATATATATCTTTCCTTTCGAAATGTGTGCTCATGACTTTCATATTGTTAGTTACTGCAAAATCAATCAGCTTTTGTCCGTTCTCATTTGTTTCATCATGTTTGCTATGTGCACCTATTGTAGTCTTATACATTTCCTCTTTGCCTAGTTTTGCATTGAGATCTCCAATAACTATTTTTAGGTCATATTTTGGTATCGAATTTATTATTCTCTCAAGCTCTTCATAAAATTTATCTTTTTCTTCCTCATCCTTCTCGTTTGTTGGTGCATGTACAAAAATCAGTATTATAAATTTCTATGGTTACTATTGCTGAAATAATTGTAACCATTTAAATTAAACGTGGTTTTACTAAACTTTGGATAAGCTTAGACTGTACAACTGGGTCTAGGAAGTTTAGTGAAGTTAAAAGCAAGAAATTTCTGTTTCTTCAATTTTAGTCTAAGAATAGAGTTTAGTTTGCAAAGTTAATAGTAAAAAGCTATGTTTCAACTGTTTTTTATTTTATAACATTGCTTCTTGCGTCACCAGAGGGCCTCGCAAAATGTACTTTGCTCACATCAAATTTCGGTCTTACCCTGCCACTGACTATTGGACGTAGCGAAAAGAAAGATTGAACTATTTTTGTAGGAAATTAATAGTAGATTGTTTGACAAGTAGAGAAAAGTGAGAGTTTACCAGCGAGTGTAAATGTTTGAATTCACGAGCGAGTGAATTAAATTTACACGAGCAAAGTAATATCGCTTTTCTTACGTGTTGATCATGCTATTTTTTTGTATACTTGATGGAAAAACTTGAGTGGAAGACGCCAAGAATAGAAATAATTTTCTACAGAAATATTAATCAAGGTTGTGTTCTTACAAAAACGTAATAACGGTTTTGACAACTGCCAAGCATAAGCATAGTAACAAATAAACAATATTAAAAATTAATTTGTCAGAAATGTCCAAGAAACGTCAGAAGCTAAAGAGTCTCGCAAAATTCTGAACGCAGCTAAAGAAGTGACTTTACATTTGTTTCCGGCGAAATCGAGAGAATTTTCGTTTTTTTATATATTTAACCTGTAATTTTTTCTTAATTAGAACAAAGTTGTTATTTGTGCGCGTGTCATAATGTGTTTTTTGTTTGTTATTTTTTGTTGTTAATTAGAAAAGTGTTGCTAATTGGAAAACTGGCACTTTTCTTTACTGATTTCTACATATTGAACCTGATGTTTTCTATCAAGTATACAAAAAATGTATTCAAATTCAGTGAAGGATAATGTAAGTTATACATTAAACGATTTTCGAGATATTTTCGAAAAACAATTGACAATTTCTTTCTTCCATTCTACCAAAACGGAGACTTTTTACTATATTTAGGACCAAAGGGTAATAATCAGCTTGGAGCTCTCGAAATTTTGTTTTTCTGGATAGCTGGGTTTGAAGCTAATTCATTGTAGGCTATGCAATTGATCAAAGCAAAAAAAGAGCGTTCTGTCCCGAATAACACGAAATTCTTTCTTCAAGGGTCGCTAAATTAGAATTTCTGTTGAGCAAAAAGTCAACTGTACAATAAATTGCAAATCGTAAACATTATGGGTGATGTATGAGCAAGTTTATTAAGCAACTTATATTATTACACTTTGCACTAATACAATGATGATCTCATTAATATGCTAGCAATAGAATTACCTTTATCTATATTCAATAACCAGTAGCATAATAGTATTATTATTGAATGGTTGAAGTGAGAAGCATTCTGTTTCCTGTATTTTTTGAAAAGTTTATTTGTTATTTTTATAATATTATTATTAATACTTGAAGAAAAATCATTCTGTTTCCAATTTTCTATGGACAATTTCGATAAATTCATTAAGAGTATATTTTCAGAGCTTGAAAGTTGCTGAAGCCGCATATGAAAGTGATTGGTATAATGCTTCAGTGAACATTCAAAAGAAAATTTGTTTCATAATTGCCAGGGCTCAAAAACCGGTCTACATATCCGCTGGAGGATTTACGGCTTTGTCTCTTGAAGTTTTTGAAAATGTAATGTATTAAAATATATTTAACCTATTATACAAACTTTGTTGTTCAATGAATAGATTTATAACTATATTTTTTCGTGAACGCTTCAAACAATGAAGTTGACATTGGACTTTAACTCCAATTGAAATGAAGTATTCCTCCTAACTCCTACTAATAAAAATATAATTTTCAGATCATGCGGACAGCAGCTTCTTATTTCACCGTTTTGAATTCTGTTGGCGAATGAAATGTGTACCATATCTCACAAAATTCACAAATAGACACCACAAGATTGATGATAAATTATGAAAATTGAATGCAGCCAGCACATCTTCACATTCAAATAGTAAAAATTAATATTGTTACACTTGCTATAATGCATACAATATCTATATGTATTATCTATCAGATGAACATATTGTAATGTTTATTGCTTGACGAATCAGTTTGTAATTAAATAAAAGTCACTATTTAATAATTTGAATTGAAATAAAAGTTTTATTCTTCTTATGTCACTAATAACACTATATTTATATATTTATCACTTAATTCTAATTTAAACAAGGTCACAGATATTTATATTTCACTATTTATATACACTGTTTACTTTACTTGTCACTGTTCATTATTTATTTCACACTGCTACTATTATTACTGTACTGTTCTACACGTCTTTGGCTTGGCCTTATATAGAGAAATATTGTTTTCTCGAATTTTCCATTTCTCGACTCTTTCCATTTCTAGGAATCACTAGAGGCTTCCATTGGGAGGGGTGATGTGCTGCGACGTGGCGCGGCGTAAGAGACGACAAGAAGCTCCTCCCCATACTACGTCGTCTTTACGAGCTCCCCCCTCACTCTCGCACGTCACAATATTTTGTTCAAAATAAACAAATTATATCAGTTTGAAAACATTTTATTGCATGCCTATAACACATATTTCGCGAGAAAATATGACATTTTATTTCTAGTGCTGAAATATATCATCAATATTAAATGAATACCCTATTTTTCAATATATGTGTACGTCACTGGCTTATATTTAGTTCCAGCAAAACTCATCAGATGTCCGGTCGATACAATATTGCCTGAAGAATATACTTTGTGTTTCCGATAGATGGCGGTCTATATTTTATTTGAACTAATCATAATACAAAATTTAATTGAAATATATATATATATATATATATATATATATATATATATATATATATATATATATATATATATATATATATATATATATATATATATATATATATATATATATATATATATATATATAAATATATATATATATACATATATATATATATATATATATATATATATATATATATATACATATATATATATATATATATATATATATATATATATATATATATATATATATATATTTATATATATATATATATATACTCATTAATTCACCTTAGATAAGGTTGAAATATTCAGTTTTTCACTACCCTCCTGAAGTATATATATATATATATATAGCTGAAACGGTAGCTAAGGACAGAGGACAGTGGAGACAGATATGTCAACAAGCCATGGGTCTTTTCGGCCTGCAGAGCTGATTCATTATTCATTATATATATATATATATATATATATATATATATATATATATATATATATATATATATATATATATATATATATATATATATATATATATATATATATATATATATATATATATATATATATATATATATATATATATATATATATATATATATATATATATATATATATATATATATATATATATATATATATATATATATATATATATATATATATATATATATATATATATATATATATATATATATATATATATATATATATATATATATATATATATATATATATATATATATATATATATATATATATATATATATATATATATATATATATATATATATATATATACTTCAGGAGGGTAGTGAAAAACTGAATATTTCAACCTTATCTAAGGTGAATTGATGAGTACTTCCGACAAAATGAGATAAGAAGACAAAATAATTTGTGGGTAGGTATTTGGAATTAGATCTATCTTTTTTCCACAATCAAAAAATTATCCAATTGAAAATTCAAATGAGAATTATGCCTTGGGCTTCACCTCGAGCTTTGTCCTCGCCGTCACCGTGTGCAGCCAACTTCCTCTTGGACAATAATGACGGTCGTTCGGTCCTTGTAGCATAATACTATTTCCTTAATAGTTCTTTTACTTCCAGTTTTTGTTAGGTACGTGAATAATATTTTGGTTCACCCTTTTTTTTTTCGAAGCATTTCTTCTTCCTTGATTCCTTCTGAATAGAAATAGCTCACGTCCTCACCCTTAGATACACAGTTTGATCACCAAATTGCGTTCATTTTTTGCAGCAATTGTTTAAATTTAAAAAAAAAGCACCTAAAACCTGTAACGTCATCTTTCAGTGATCGTTTCCTTCATCGTCCTCCATCAATATTTATTATGCGTTACAGTAAGATTTCTGCAATTTTGGCAGATAATCGAGCAATGAAGTCCGGCCTTTCTGCAATTCTTTGTGCATCTCCATATTTTGATAAGGTAACGTATTGTAACGTTCGAGAGTGGGGAAGCTCGTAAAGGTGGCCTTGTATGGGTGGAGTATTTCGTCCTCGTTACGTTGCGCCGCGTCGCATCACATCACCCTTCCCGATGGAAGCCTCTAGCAATATTTCAGAAGTAGAAAATTCCAGAAGTAGAATATTCGAAAAATCTATATTTCTATATAAAGGCAAGATAAAGACTTGAGAAGTAGTAGTAGTGTATTAATGACGCTAGAGCAGTGAATATTAGAAGTGAAGTGATCAGTGTATATAAATAGATAAATATAAATACCTGCGACTTTGTGTAAGTTAGAATTAAGTGATAAATAAATAAATATTCATCATTTATATCACTCATATCAGGCTAGTTTCTTGTAACATAAATTCACTCAATCAAAAAAGTATCTACCAAATTTCATTAAATGAATATTGAATTATTATTATTTGAGTACGTTCCACTAGATGACCGCAACGCTCACGCTCACAACTGTGGTTTTTGCTGTTCCACTAATTTATGGTCGATGTAGCTGTTACTTTGAGTGGAACGGTGCGAATGTCTGTTAAATGACAAATAAACTGACAATTTGTGGCTAGGATCGAAAAGTAAATTATTAATAAAATTAAAGTAACCTGTAGCAAAAAAGATATACGCATGAAATAAATCCAAAATGCCTGCGTAAATTTATCGCTCCTAAATAATAAATAATGATAATGAGAGACCATGAAACTATCTGTCATATTGATAAATGGAAAATCTTAAATCAATTGACATAACTTGGAATCGAAAGTACGAGTTGGAAAGGCATCTTCTCATTTAATTTGAACTTCTTGACGATTTCTGCAAGAATGAACGCAACGACCGCTTCGACCTACCTTTCAATCGCGGACGTTGTGAGCTTGAAGTTGTCAATATCAATAACGTCATCTATGACGTATTTATCAGGAACGTCAAGGCCGCGATCGTTTCGTGGAACGATTATTGAGGTGACATGAGCGTTGCGGCCGTCTAGTGGAACGTACCCTATGTCTTTGGCGTGACATAATCAAATGATGTATCAACAAAATTTTATAGGTCAACACTGAATATTAACTAAGACATTTCAGTTGCTCAATATAACGTACTAAAATTAATAAATCACTAAAACAGTATTTTACTATACTTCGCACACAAAAATAGACGTTGTACTGTTAAAAGAAAAAACCATAATAAAGACTTATCTCTGAGCTTTGACATCACTCATTTCAGCTGCGTTAATAAATACACTTTTCGAGAGAAAGTCGGCAACAATTAACTCGTGAACCTCTGGCAAATTATCTGACTGTCCCTTTATGGACACATCAGAACTTATTTTGTGTCTGATTCTATTCTATGTCGAATTAATCCACTGTCTTTATCTGTCAAGCACTAACTGCTGATCGTCGTACTGCGTGATGACGTCACAGCGGCGCTTGGCCAATAACAGCGTTTCGTCGATCACGCGACAAAATTTGAAAATTTTACAGTTTTGTTTGTGGTTTGTTGAGATAACGCAATGGAAGAAAAAAGTTTTATTAACAAGATTGTCAATTACAAGTTATGAACTTTACGTCGAAACACAAAAAGATAATATTAATTTTTTTCAGGAAGAACCTATTATAAGTCTCAAATTATTAATAAATACATCGAGAATAATCCCAGTATTTGTAATCCTAATAGTTTTGATTGTGGGCATCAAGTTTTAAGATCTTTAACTTAGTTTGCTTGACTTATGAATATGTGATCACACTAATTTTTTTTAAAAGGAGTTGAACCAGTGAGTCTTTATAATACTAGGTTTCAGAAAGACACGATATCTGAGCATGATAATTTGGATACTTGGTCGATATCTAAATTATACAAATTATTGTTACCATTTACGTTCAAAAATATGTTACCAAGAAAAATAGTTTCATTAGTATTTCTTATTTCAATTGTAGATTCTTCTGTCGAATCTAGAAAATTACCTGAAGTTATTCAAATTCAAGTTCTTTAAGATTTTTAACCTATCATAACGATAAAGAAACAGAAGAAAATAGAAGAGATTAAGGAAGTTGATAAAATTGAATAATCACTTTTTTCTATTGTTCAATATGCCTTCGTTCGAAGAAATCTTGAGAGAAGATTGTATAGTTATGAATCTAGTGTGGAAACTCACTGGCTTAATAGAAAAACAAAATGATGATTATAATGTATTGCATATAATATGTATGTTTCTTCTCAATTTGAGGGCTCATGTGTTTGGTATGTACAGTTGTGTTGTTGATGTACCACATCATATAGACGAATTAATTTTTGACATACCGCCGATGTTGATTTGCAAAATATCTACTCATAAATACATAAATTTTTTAGTAAGTATAAAATCATAATCATAAGTGCATTGAATAGAAGATAGTTTAATAAAATACATTACACATTTTAATATAACTTTATTACTAAACTCACCTAAAATAACTAGTCACCATGACCGTTGGTACGCATCGTTACACTATTTAATCATACAGTGTAACCGCAATTGATTCGTATGTCCATATGATCACAAATTTTAATTGGTTTCATAACTAGTAAAATAAAATTCTGTGTTATCTGTATGAATTTTTTAATATTTCATCAGCATAAATTGATTTATCATTCATTATTCTATTCATTTTAATAACAAAATTAGCAATACTGGAATCTGATTGATTTTTATAGTCATTGAGCAATATTCCTCCAAATTTCCTAATGTTACATACAATTAATTGTCAACTGGTGATTTTTTTTTGTAATTCTAGTGGTATCGAAAAGAATATTTAGAATTAAAGAGAACAATTGAGAAAAAAGTATGGAAAGATAATGCTAACAGTTCTGATGAAGAAAAAAGGATAATACTTGAAAATTCTCATTTTATGTTTCGTGGAAGTCAGATTTCAGTTATTGGCATTCAGATTGGATCAGCTGTTTGGTTTCTCAAACCCATTGTAGATATGTACTTACTTTCAAGAAATGGTGATCCATTCCAATTATTGTTGCCGTTCAAATGCTGGTGGCCTTTTAATTTAGGTAAACTTATTTTGATAATAAAAATCCAAAAACTAAATGTCGCTAATAGACGCAAGTCGAACGAGTAAATTCAAACATTAAATAAAAAATAATGTGGAAGAAATCTATCGAACGAAGTAATGATATTTTTCAAAGCCAAATTATTGTGTATTGGAAAATACAGCTTTCAGTATTATAACAGACATGTTTTAGGTCTTACGATGTATTGATTTTATTTAACTTGCTTCCAAATTTTAATCTATTTGACGCCACATTATTTAGTGTTATATTTCGCAGCAATTCAATAAACTTTTGAAAAACTAAAAACACGAAGCTGGGTTGCACAGTCTTTGATATATCTTGAGTGAAGTTTAATTACCTAGATAACGATTGCTGATGCAGTTGTTACCAAAGATAAATTCTGGATAAATCGAAGACTGTGCAAATGAATTGTTGATAAATAATGGTTATAAAGCAATAAGATTTCTACTTGGTCGAAGAGTCTAATTGTTATCATACAATGAAAGATAAGCCAAATGAATTGTTCATTTTATCGAATAATCTTTCAAATTTTAGATTGTCGGTCAAATATGTATTTTTATGTATTTGATTACTTTGTACAAGTCCTGTCAGCATTATCTGCTACTGCTGGTTTTTCCGCATTCACTTGCTGGTACATTTTTGTTGTTCTGCATGCCAAGAGTCAATTCCAACTAATACAGGTGAATAAGATTATGAAGTGCTTCAGAATTTATTTTCAAATTTCTTTGATATTAGGGATGTACTAAGTGGCAATTCACAATGTGAGTAAACGTAAGGAGTACGTAACCGAAAACCTAAACATAAAGTTGAACTACCCGTGTTCACAATGCTCTTACGTATTTCTTACGTTTACATATTGACATAAGAGCTATGTAATGAAAACGTAAAGTTGAGATAAATTCAACTTCTTGTTATGTTTACGTAC
Organism: Dromius quadrimaculatus; assembly: GCA_963989225.1. Taxonomy (NCBI): domain Eukaryota; kingdom Metazoa; phylum Arthropoda; class Insecta; order Coleoptera; family Carabidae; genus Dromius; species Dromius quadrimaculatus. The sequence continues at coordinate 8,848,631 of OZ022325.1, read as the reverse complement.
GAAACAACTAATAGCGCATGCGTCAACTTTAAACAGATGTTTTCATCTGACAGTTGACAACACCCAGGATCGAAATATGCTTTAAATATGATCGACATAGAATTATTAATAAAAAAAACAACAATTTCTTCCTCGTCTTAATATTTCTCTCGTTGGCGACTTTTATAACTCAGTTTCAATCTGGTTTCAATAATAATGAAACAATCGCAAGATTTTTTTCAGACATCATACAATAAAACAAAATAAACTAAACTCCAAACTAATAAAAGTGAAACCAAAGAAAAACATTAAACACGAAACAAAATCGAAATCAACAGAATATTTGAAAATGGCAGTCAGAGAAACCAACACAATACATCAATAACCCTAATTTGTACCAACGTAAAAATAAAAAAACACTTTATTTTAATATTTTACGTTACGACCACTGTCAACATACATAATTTCTTACGTTTATGTCTTTACGTACTCCTTATGTTTACGCACATTTTGAATTGGCACGAACAGTCCGTTCACAAGAAATTTGAAAGGTTATGTAATATTAGTATGACGCACCTACTTAAAGTCTGAATGATTTTTACATTTGGTATAGTTTGCATAAAAAGGCTTTTCTGTACCATCAGGCGATTGCCTCAATATATTTTTTTTCAGATCCGAATGAAAAATTTCAATAAGACAAAATCTGGATCCATTGCTAGTGTTAAGGAACAAGAAAAAATATTAAATCAATGTATTGTCAGTCACCAAGAACACTTGGAGTAAGTTATATTAAATTACAGTTTAAGTAAGAAGCACGTTAAAATAAACAAACTGAAGCAAACATAATCAAAAATTAGGTTGAAGGCTTTATAAAGTATTTATACACATTTAAAGTAACACAATTTTACATAATTATCTGATTAATAATCAAATAAAAACTCTTAGAAAATAATTCTAAGAAAAAAAAATTGTACAAATCGATCATTCTAAGTGATAAAATTAATATTCTATCGTTTTTTAGAATTCGTTCAAAACAAAAAATCGCTAAAGGCACTTCAACCTTATCCTTTTTTCCAATAATCTACAATGTTTAGCTCTGAAGACTAGATTACAAATATATTTTAATTTTCAGATTCTGTAGGAAAGTGGAATTAGTCTTTGCAAAACCTTTTCTTACAGAATGTATTAGTATGACAATTTCTTTGTGCTGCTCTGGGTTTGGTTTAAAAATGGTACGTACAACTAATATTTTATTGAAAAAGTATCTTTTATAAATAAATCGAAGAACAAAATACGTGTTCAATATTCACGTACGAGGGTATACTGATAATTAGTTGGCCTATTGGTACTCAACTGAAATTAACCCGTAGCCACCAAGCGGTTAAAGCGGAATTATATTGTAAAGTGGATTCAACCTCAATTTCCATATGATTATATGTTATGTTACTGGTTTTATTACTTTTGAGGTTGTTTACATGAAATTTTATACTGTAATAGTTCTTATTAGATTTATTCCAATTAATCCGGTGAAAAATACTTGGTTTTCGACTTTATTGATTAATTATATAACCTCATTGCTATACTGAAATTAGTCTTTCTCAAGACTATATTCTCCAAAATATGGAATCCAGACGAAGAATTGTTAAAAATTATTGTGTTTATGGATGTCATTTCAAATTTAGTTGAATTGTGGATTTGAGCTTCCATAAATTTCCTAAAACGGAGAAAAGAAATGTGTCTAGTGGATAAGTTTGAGAACTACAAACTAGTTGATCTGTGTGGATTAGAAAAATTCGTACAGGGAAATCTGAAATCTGAAATGTACAATACAAAAATGTCGTAAATATTTCGCTGCAATATTATTTTCTTAAAAGCTATGAATTTTATAACCTCACGCAGTCTTCAGTTACAACTAAAAATCATATATAAATAAGATTTTATAAGAAAAAGCTATATGTTCTGAAAGAAAAAAGTCAATACTTCCCCGCACAATTAGAATTGAATTGAATGATTCAACGAAATATGAATATTTCTTTGCTGAATATCAACGTGAATAGATTACAAACTTGCCATAAGTCACTTTTGTTCCACCATTTTGTAAGCACAGTGCTGCTGCCAACGGTAATTTCAGTTGCCAATAGGCCACTTTCAAATTCATTAGTCGTCTGGCATTTGCGCCAGTGAAAAGCTCTCAATTCGGTCATACATACCTACCCAAAAATATGGATATTTGCACCACATGAGCTCCCTGCGCTTTATCGTCATTACGGTACTTCTAATGGTATTACAAGGGGATCTAAGAGAGGCTGTATTGAATTTCTATAATATTTGAATTTAATTTTAATTCTAATTAATAAAAACAAATTATGACACATCACATACTCATCTATGTATTACAGGAGTTTTTGCAATAGATTTCGATGAAGAAAGCAGAATATTTATTTACATCACAAATCATTAAAATATTCTTGGTACATAAGAAATTTCAATGTATTCACCACGAAAAAATCAGCAAAAATAAAATAATCATATCTTAGTTCGAAATATTTCAGTTCAATAATGTGAACACAACATTCAATAATTCATTCTAGGAATATAAGACAGAACAATACTAAAATAAAGCACCTAGATTCACATTCACACCAAGTTTTTGCCAATAAATAAAAATGAATCACATTCAATAACATATTGATATGAGAAAACATAAAAATGATAAATAAATATGTTTTATTGGGTATAAGTTCTGTAAATTTATTAGAAACACAACGTTTCAACAGCAAAGTGCTGCCTTTTTCAAGTGAAAATAAAAATATAAAAATATTTTTATTTTCACTTGAAAAAGGCAGCACTTTGCTGTTGAAACGTTGTGTTTCTAATAAATTTACAGAACTTATACCCAATAAAACATATTTATTTATAAAATGAATTCTGAAAAGTTTTTCCCTTCATAAAAATGATACTCTATTTAAAAATTAAAGTTTCAATAAAAATTCAATTGGTTTGTGGATTAGAATTAAAATTAGGTTTAGCCCTTGCGGTACATGTTCTGCGTTTACTGGGACTTAACCCTTTGGTGCAGTTGATCATTTTTATTTTGGTAGGCCAGAAACTTATCAGTACTCTTTCGTAAGGTATATAAACTTAATTTATTTCAGTGGTCAAGTTGGTTAAACTATTTTTCCACGTGAACCGTTTTTACTTACTTGTACTAAGTACAAGAAAGTATTGTGAGACCGACAAAATTCACCTATCGAGATTTTGATGGAAATATCCGTTTTGAGCATCCCTGAATCCATTTTGACTATTTTTGGCTTGATGTCGGTACGTATGTTCGTGCGTGCCTTCGTGCGTAACTCGCAAATCTCAAAACTGGTTGAACGTATAATGTTGAAATTTTGTATTTAAGACTGGTATAGGGTCTAGTTGTACACCTCGCATTATGGTTCCAATCGTCTGTACCGGAAGTGCACTTTATTTAAAACTTTTTTCGAATTTCTCTAATAAATCCAGAATGATCAACCGCAGGATGTTGAAATTCAGTATTTGAACTTGATGTTGTATCAAAATGGTTATCTGCTATTTTTGTAAGAATCCGCCAGGCCAGAAGTGCACTGTTATTGAAACTTTTTTTGAAATTTTTGCATTAATATAGAATGATCCGCCATAGCATATTGAAATTTCGTATAAAGAACTTCTTATTGTACATCTTGGATTATGATTGCGATCGGCTAAGCCGGAAGTGCACTTTACTTTAGACTTTTTTTTAATTTTCCGCATTAATCCAGAATGATCAGCCGTAGGATACTGGAATTTAGCATTTGAAATTGCTGTAGCATCAAAATGGTCATCTTTCATTTTTGTAACAATCGGCTGTGACGGAAGTGCACTTTATATGACAGACTTTTTGAATTTTCCGCATAAATTCTAAACAATCAGTCGTAGAATATTGAAATTTTGTATCAAGCACTTTTATAATATCTTGTTGTACACCTTGCATTATGATTGCTATCGACTAAGCCGGAAGAGCACTTTATTCGAAACTTTTTTTTAATTTTCCGCATAAATCCAAAACGATTGAACGTAGATTGGTAGAATCCAGTATTTAGGACGATTATACCGTCTAAATGCTCATATCCTATTTTTATTGAGATCCACCGAGCCGGAAGTGCACTTTACTTGACAGTCTTTTGGAATTTTTCGCATAAATTCGAAACGATCAGGTGTAGAATATTGAAATTTGGTATTTCAGTCTGCTGTAGCATCTGAATGATTGCCTACTATTTTCATAACAATAGACTGAACCGGAAGTGCACTTCTGTAGGAATTTATTTTTTATTTTGCACATAAATTCAGATCTGTTGGTAGTCGTAGAATTTTGGAAATCAGTATTTAGGAATGTTGTAGTATAAGAATAATGGCCTACTGTTGCCATAGCAACCGACTTGGCTGAAAGCGCATTTTACTTGACAGATTCTTAGAATCTCTTGGGTAAATCCAAAACGATTAACTATAATTTAAATTTTTTTGTTGCAGTTTCACGCCAACACGTGGGTGGCTACTTTTTGCATCACTTGTCTCCTATGTGGCACCTTCGAAGTTTTTTGTATGTGCTTCATTGCAAACCTGATAACCAACGAGGTAAGTACAAGATAGTGTGTTATTTAATAAGCGTATGATGGAATTCATTATTCAGGAAGATGAAAATTAAACATTGTCAAAGGCTACTGTTGTAGTCATTTGACTGACATACAGTCAAACTCTTATGTTATGAATATGGCTTGTTTTGCTCCCATTGAATTGAAGGAGATTGAACGTTTTTTTAATTGAGTGAAGGGTAATGTAAGTTGTACAGTGGATAGTTTTCGAAATATTTGAGAAAAACTGAGAAAATATGGTTTTGGCAATTTTGCCATTCCCCTCTATCAAACCCAACACTCTAGCTACGCCGACTTTTTACCATATTTAGAGTAGAGAGTAATAAACAATTTTGAACTCTCGAATTTTTGTTCTATTAGATAGCTGATTTTGGAGTCAATTTTACTGTAGTACTAATAGAGACTATGCAAATTGATGGGAACAAAAAAGAGGGTTCTATTCCGAATGATACATAATATTTTTTCTCAAATTTAGATTGTAATTTCTGTCAAAGCAGTAGGTGAACTAAACAATAAATTGTCAATCGTAGACAATATGAGTGATATATGAGCAAGTAGATCATATAGTCGCCGTATTACCTATACCATATTTGGTTTATGAATTAACTTATATTATTGCACTAGTACAATAATAGTAGACAGTATCGATAAGTTTATTAAGAATATATTTTCAGAGTTTCAAAGTTGCTGAAGTCGCATATGAAAGTGATTGGTATAATGCTTCAGTGAAAATTCAAAAGAAAATACTTTTTATAATTGCCAGGGCCCAAAAACCGGTCTACATATCCGCTGGAGGATTCACGGCTTTATCACTTGAAGTATTTGAAACGGTAGTGTATTAAAATTCATATTAATCTATAAACTTTATTGTGTAATGAATAGAATTATAATCTACTCTTACAATTAATTACTTTTCACGTATTCTGGAAATTTTATTTCTCAAACTATATTTTTTCATGAACGTTTCATTGGTCTTTAACTTCAATGTATCTGAAATCAGAATTATTCCTATTAAGTTTTTTCCTAGCTCCTACTAATAAAAATATGATTTTCAGATTATACGGACAGCAGCTTCTTATTTCACCGTTTTGAATTCTGTAGGCCAATAAAATGTGTAATCACCTTACATAATTCACAAAAAGGCACTACAAGATTGATGATAAATCATAAAATTGAATGCCGCCAGCACATTCTTCTTATTCAAATAGTAAAAATTAAATATTGTTACACTTGCTATAATATATACATCACCTATATGTATTATTGATCACATGGACATATTTTGTTCAAAATAAATTCATTTTATCGGTAGTGGGATATTTTTTCCACTCCATTTTTCCATTCCATTATTTTTTACTTCAATTTTCCCACTGTATATTTTTACCACTGAATAATTCACAATTTTTGATTACATTTCCAAAGCTCTACGAAGAGCTTGTTTAGAGCGGGTAAGGCCTGTACGTTAGTTGGGTGCGACAAAAACCACAATTTTAGTGCTACTGACACAGTTCGCATATTGTACTACATAATATCGCTTATAGAACACGCCATTACTCAAGATTTCATTAGCAGAAAACAGATCCAGTAGAAATAAGAATTAGTAGAAAAATATCCAGTGGAAAAAATGCAACGGAGACAGCTTCGTATATTTATTATACCAATTTAAAAACATTTTAGTATGTGCCTATGACACAATGTCAAGAAAAATTACAATCTATTTCTTATTCTGAAAATGTTGAACAATAAATAAATACCCTATTTTTCAATATATATCTAAGCCACTGGCTTAAAGTTAGTTTCAGTAAAACTCATCAGATGTCCGGTCGATACAATACTGCCCGAAAAATATACTTTGTGTTTTCGATAGATGGCGGTCTATATTTTATTTGAACGTTATTTTAACTCATCAAATACAAAATTTTATAAATATATGCAGATACTTCGGAAGGGTAGTTAAATATTAAATATCTCAACCCCAAGACGAACAAAATTTTTTTAACAGTAAAAATATTTGAGGGTATCTGGAATTAGGTCTGGTTTTTTCTGCGTACGCGGCGGCGCCTCAATTCTTTGTGCATTTGCATATTTCAGTTAAAGCATAAAGAATTGAGGATCATATCCATTTTCCATCATTGCTGAATTTGCAAATATATGTCCATACACTTAAATATTCATTTTTAACTGCTTGAATTGACAAGTTGTTGGCAAATTTTTCACAGTAGAACAGCTTTAGAATCTCCTCCCTCAAAGCATTCCAATATTCGATTGGAATGAAAGATTAATTTTAATTATTCTCCAACGTGAACCGTGAGATAATAATCATAAACAGTGGGGACATTTTTATATATTTTTGCTTCCCCTACGTAATTCTTATTTGAAATCTTCCAGTTGGATAACTATTTGATGGTAGAAAACAAGAAATATGATTCTGATGACACCTTTCAATTATATCTAACTTTTTAAGTTATAATTTCACTGGAATACAAATCTGACATTTCACAGATCAGATAAACGGGTGTCAAACACAACTGATTCATATATGCGCCAAGGACGTAGTGACGTCTGGTAGAGTTTCTGGAAATTCACTAGAACTTTCTAGAGGCTTCGAGAAACTCTAAATTTATTGAACCAACAGATGAGTTGAGTTCCGTTACAATATATTTCTCTAAAAGCCATATAAATTGCATAGCTATGTCCAATAACAGTAGTTAAACATCCACTACACATCGTTGATTAGCCTAATCCAATAATTTTAGGGCCAAGTTCACTCATTCAAACCTATGGTTATATATTTCTATGAATCACATATGTAGCCCAGTTGTCAACGACAAATTCAAACCAAAATCTCGCAGAAACTAAGCTTCTAGGTACTTTTTTGGGTGTAGAAAACGATAAAAAATATTTGCTGCTCTAAAGTGCATGCTAAGTTCATAATCTCGAAAACAAAATCGAAAATTTTTATATCGAAAAAAATAGTAAAGTTTGATAAAATCAATATGAATATCCTTTGTGAATGAGTACCCAGGGTTTTTTTGGTATGCTGATTAACAATATGTCGGCAATTTGGAACGTATCAGAAATTTTCAATCTCTATATTTTAAAATTCAATATATATATTTTGAAAGTGTGAACAGGGTTTTTCTGCTTACTAAGATCATTATATATTAATGGAGTAAAAATTAAAATGGTGTTTTCAATATGGAGGTTTTTAAAATGAGTGAAGATTTGTCAATAAATGAACAAAAGAATAAGGTGTATTTGAAAAAAAAAAAAACAATTAAAAAATTGATGAGAATTCTTTTTCAAATTTGTAATTACTGTCTTCTTATTCTTTGACAATTCAAACATCTTCAACATCGCTGTCTTGCTCTAGCACTGAAATTTTAGGTGAATTTCTACAAACATCACCTGTTAAACAAGAACCACATATTGCAGAACTAGTAAGTTTATTGATTTACAATAACAAGCTCTCCCACATTTTTTTTTCAATAATTGCAGAACATCAAATCCAAAAGGGATTTCTAAGTTGGCAGTTTTGTCATTTTGACAGGGCTGGATAATTTTGAGTTAGAATCGTCCATTTTCCAATCAATGTTTGCTTATAACCTGAATGTGTAATCAAAAAATAATATATTCTTGAAACTCAGGATTTCAACTTAAATTTTTTCTTTTTCAATAATTTTTTGAAGCTCAACTTTAAGTTGCAGGAATAAGAATAAGCAAAGAACATGCATTTCCCTATATATTTCTTATATTAAAGATTACTCAAACATATCAAGTTGTATCGATTTCTGAATTATCACACATTATGAAGTGTATTTTCAACTTCATTTAAAAAAGCAGATGTAATAATTTCTGATTCATATAAATTAATAAAAACCGTTTTGAAAATGAAAATGTTGTCGAATGAATGCTACGAAAGAAAATGATTATTTTAAAACATGAGCTTTATTGAACAGAGACATTGTTCATCATTTTTATTATTTTTACATTAAAAGTGAAAGTATAGTGATGATAAATGTACAAGGATTTAATTTTTTTATGCCTCTATCAATATATATCTTCAATTTTATAGAAGTCAGTGAGAATTTTAGAAATTTTAACTTCCGGTCGAATTTTCTATGAGAGAAAAACAAAATTATTGAAAACGAATTTCTTCCTCAGAAGGATTAGAGTCTCTACTTCAAGATGCTTTTTGGTGTTCTTGCTTTGCATATATTTTAAATAAAGAAACTTTAGTTTTTCCTCGAATGCCTCGCTTGAATATTTGTATTCAGCGGCTTGGCGCGCGTGGAGTTTTCGAGCTCGCTTTCCTATTTTTGATATTTTTTTATATTGATGCAGAATTTTTTTTTTCATATAACTCATAATATAACTTTGAGTAAAATTTCCTGCTCTTTCGAGTGGTACTATTAGTTTTTCGATTTATCTATTTTCTTTTTCGAGATATAGGGCAAAAACACAATTTTCGATTTTGTTTTCGAGATTATGAACTTAGCATACACTTTAGAGCTGCAAAGATTTCTCTATCTTCTTCACCCAAAAAACTACCAACGAGCCAAATTTCAGCTATATCAAATTTTATGAGAGGGCAAAATCTCTGACAACTGGACTAATAGTTTTTTGATCGACTTAATATGTAATGTAAACCAGAGCCGGAACTAGGGCGTGGCCATGGGCGCAGACTTCTAGGGGGCGCAAAACCCTATGAACTGCATTAAACAAATCATTTAAATTCAAATTTAAGAAATATTTTATGACGGGTTTTGGTTGAGAAAGTTTATACCGTTATATTACCTGCTACCCATCTCATCTTAAGGTCAACTATAAAACTTTACATATGTTAATTGGTTATTGGAGATGTACACTGCTCTATCAGCAAATAGTCTAGCTTCTGCATTTAGTGCATTGTGTTAGGAATGCCGAGCCACCCGCGACGCTTGATTTGTTAAAGAAGAATATATTTTTATCTTTTAACTTTTCATCTATTGTTCAAAATTAATTAATTCTGGTTTTAGACCCTACTGAACCCAAAAGACATAGCTTGAAAAAAGTAGGTCTGTCTGTCGGTTCGTCTGTGTGGAAGCACGATAACTTGAGAACGCGTACGAATTTTCGAACAAAATTTCATATTCAAGTTTTTCATCAAAAAGCTAAGATCAAGTTCGTAGATGAGTTTTTTTCAACCTGTGGTACCAAAACTTTATTGACGGAACCTTTTAATTTTTTGCGTTTATTTTAGAAATGATAGTATTTATCATAGGATATAAAATGACTAGAATTGATGCTCGAATAACTTGGCACAACATTTACCCGGAACATTTTTCGAAATTATCAGCGGTCCATTTATCATTATTAAAATTCAAATTTTTATGAAATTCGTTGTTTTTCTGAAGCAAATAAATAATGAGAATCATAATGTGAAATAAGAATTATTATCACTCATATTCGGACATCACATGCAAACGTTCGTCAATTGTTCCTTTAAATTAGGTAATTTAGCTCTATCGTGTTTGGTATCAAATTAAAGCTCTTGCGGAGATATGTAATTGTAGAGGAAGTTTTAAAGAGGATATTTAAACGATCATCAATTGTTTCTTCTACAAATTGTTCAAATGATATCTAGTTTGATATCAATTTAAAGCTCTCGGGAAGATAAAATTAGTAGATATCAAGAATGAATATTAATTGGTGGAATTCACGTTACCATCTTTGAATTATACTTCCGGCGATCAAATGTCAAAACTGTATGTTCCAATGAACTGAAGACTCCGAGTATCTAGAAAAGAACTATTTATTTTCAAGAATACTTATTTTAAATAGGACTAAAATATAACTGCCATCTGTCACTTCAACATTGACAGTTATCTCTTTGACAATGACAGCTGTCACTTTGACAATGACAGATGTCACTTTGACAATGACAGATGCCACTTTGAAATATGCAATTAATTGATGCGACACCCTAAATTTCTGAAACAGTGATGAAACTGGGCAGGGACTTTATAGTCGGGAAGTACCGTGTGGCCCCAGCAGTTTTTTTTTGTATTATGAGATCGATTTTTGATTCATTTTTTTGTATTATATCTTTTTTGCCTCATATTCATAATAATACTCTATACAAAAATAGGGGCGCAATTTTATGATTCGCCACGGGCGGCCAATACCCTAGTTCCGGCTCTGATGTAAACTTTCTGATTTTGATGAGAATGATTTAACCCTAGTGTGATATGAATAATATTGAAAGTTGGAAGAAAATCAAAGTCTTGTATCACACTGTTCAAAAATATATAAATACATTTTTGAACAGTGTGATACAAGACTTTGAATTTCTTCCAACTTTCAATATTTCTGATTTTGGTTTATCTTTATATACTTTCAAAATGTGAAAATTTGAAAATTATTTCAAAAGCACTTTGATGATTATTGTTATTTGTGCTCAGTCTGGGCCATAAATAAATGAATCACTTTGCCAGAGGATATATAATGTAATATTGAGTTCCTTTGGAATGGTTTCTATTTGTATTACCATACAATTTAGGCATACTTACTGTATAACATATATGAGTATTCTATAATGGGGCAGTGGTAATAATATATTATATACCGGGTGTTCATATTTGTTAAGTAATGCATTAATTTGAGGGGTTGAATACACTCACAAAAACTTACTTTACTCAATCATTATCCAAATATTTTTTTCTCATTGTCGCATAATGTTGTAGATGTATTTTTCTCAATGTACAGCATAGTTTTTTGAATTTTTTTTGTTGTTGATGAAGTGACAGAATTTATGTATTTACATGAGACACAGATAGTTTTTGTTCATCTAATCTATCAAGAAATAGACGTTAATTAAAAAAATAATTAAACGTTTCGGCGAAATTTCTTTACAAAATATGAACAATGAACTGATTTCTATATGAGAGAATATTGAATGAATAACAGACGTCATGGATAAAATAGATAACTATAAACTAGAAAAATGTATGTATGATTTTGTATACCTTCCTCGCTCCCTTAAACGCAAATAGTCACCCACTTGCAATTCAAGTGCCCCACCCAAATAATTTTCTCTCCGCCCATGAGTATCCTCTCGGCGTGTAAACAGCAACATCACTCTGAAACTTTGTACGATTATTTCGACCTGTTTAGCATGATCCACAGTCAGACTATTCCTTTCCCAAGTTCAAGAGCTTGTATATTTTCACATTCTAAGCGGCTAAAGTCGTTATCCTTTATACAAGGACTGAAATCAAACACAATAATACCACAGTGCAGCGTTGAAGGCAGGCGGCGAATCATGATAAGCTGATTGCCTCTTGCGTCTCTGCAACCCGCGCTACATGAGTGGGCAGATGATTGTTGTGTAGCGGGCTGAGGTATGTTGAGAGCGATACAGTGATGGCAAAACTGTTGCATAATAATAGCATTTGAAACACTACGTCATATGAAATTTCATTATGAATTAAATGCATTGATATCAAATGTCTAATTGCGGAAATTCAAGTATATATACCGGGTGTTCATATGATATTCACGGTAATGAAATTATGTTGCACTTGAAATCTGATTTTTATTGATAAATTCTAAAAAAAAATCTGATAATCCTAATGTTCAGAATTACAAGTAGATACACCGTTAGTAATAATTTTTCTACGTGCAATTCTTGATTTTCTAGTTTGTGATTCAATTTGAAACGATATAAGGTGAAATGCTCTATATGATGAAAATATGTACCGAAAGAGACGGCACAAAACAGAAAAGTAATAATTTTCATATTTAATAAATGAAAAGATATGAAGGCGCAAGCAAGCAAAGACAAAAGGAAAACAAAAGCTCTTGGCTTAGTCCGTCCTGTGTTTTAATATTGGTAAAATGCCATTATTACAACCTTTTAATAAAGAACAAAAACGATAAAGTCACGAAGCTATATCATAACGCTCAACAAAATGGTAGGAGTCAGAATCTTTGACTTAATACATTTCCAATAAATTAGCACGAAAATTTTTTGACAAGCTTAAAATTCACTAGTCGCATGTATGTGTTTGTAACTCGCAAATCTCAAAGCCTGGTGAACGTATAATGCTGAAATTTTGTATTTAAGACTGGTATAGGGTCTAGTTGTGCATCTCGCATGATGGTTGCAATCTTCTGTACCGAAGTGCACTTTATTTGGAACGTTTTTCGAATTTTCCGCATAAATTCAAAATAGTTAGCCGTAATAGAAAATCAGTATTCAAAATTTTTGTAGCATCTAAATGGTAATCTTTTATTTTTGTACCAATCGGCTGAGCCGGAAGTGCACTTTAAATATAACAGAGTTTTCGAATTTTCCGCATAAATCCAAAACGATTGAACGTAGAATGTTAGAATTCAGTATTCAAGACGATAGTACCGTCTAGAAGCTCATATATTATTTTCATTGTGTTCGACTGAGCGGGAAGTGCACTGCACTTGACAGTCTTTTCGAATTTTTCGCATTAATTCAAAACGATCAGCCGTAGAGGATTGAAATTTAGTATTTCAGTCTGCTGCAGCATCTCAATGATTGCTTTATATTACTCTCATAGCAATCGATTGAGCCGGAAGTGCACTTCAGTTGAATTTTTTTTTTAGTTTTGCGCATTAGTTCAGAACTGCTTAGGGTTTCACAAGAATCAAGAAGTAATCTTGATCTTGTCTTGAAATCAAGACAAAACCAAGTATTCCTTATTTCTTAAGACAAGACAAGAAAATACTATCGAGACTCAAGACTTCTTGTCATGAAATCTTGATATCTTGACAATTAATTTCTTAAATCTGCATATTTTTTAATTTATTATCAAGATGTTAAAATCTGCTGTGGCCACACAGTTTTTCCCCGACAATAAATTTCATGGCCAGTTTCATCACTGTTTCATGAATTTAGAGTATCACACCAACTGTCAAAGTGACATTTGTCATTGTCAAACTGACAGCTGCCTTTATCAAAGTGACAGCATCATTGTCAAAGTGACAGCGTCATTTTCAAAGTGACAACTATCATTGACGAAGTGACAGTTGTTATTGTCAAAACGACAGCTGTCATTGTTATGGTGACAAATGGTGGCTATATTTTAGTCCTTACAATATAAGTATTTTTGAAAATGGAGGTAAAGCTCATTCACAAATTTAAACCTAGCTATTTAATAAAAAGCTCAAATATAAAATTTCAGTCGAAAATTCGTACGGATTCACAAATTATTATACAGACAGATCGACCGATTCCATTCAAACTCATGTTCTTTAGATCCAGTAGGGTCTAAAATGTGAGAATTCATCATAATCTTGAGCTGTCAAAAAATCACGATCTAAATACTTTTCCTATATAATATTTAAGTCGGGGGAATAAGAAGTATCTGTGACTATGATTTTCGAAACAAATATTTTATACATATCGAAAGCATAAATCCTCAATTTTCGGTGAATAAATCGTTCATGTAGAGTAGAAATATAGAGACAGATTCTCCAATACTCTAAGGAAGTTGTTAACTCTTGCTATATCATATAACAAATAATAATTGCAAGTACTGAGAATGACAGACTTGCCGTTCATTTTTATTGGTGGCAATCTTGGAAAACGTTTCTAGAATCGGTTTATAACATAATTGACAGAGATAGACTGGGAGCTAGTGACAGGTGGGGTTCTCCGATTTTATACCGCTTGCCTTTCGGAGGGTTGATGATTTACCTCTTGATAAGAAACATAAAAATGTTATTAAGCGATGCACGCTTTTCGGTCATAGTTCAAATTCCAATTAAAGGTCTGAAAAAAAAGTGTTTTTTTCCGTGATTTCATATTGCATGCCTTTGTAATGTTGAATAATTGAAATTAATCTTAAGCCAAGTACTGATGAAAGGCAAGCGATTCGCAACAACCCAAGTGGCTCAAAGGGTTGCGTGAACTTGTGAAAAAAAATATGAAAAATGCCGTGTTTCCAAATTGCATGCCAATGGAAAGAATTGAAGTTTTAGTCATAAAATCCCTGTAAAAAAATTGGCAAGCATTCCTCGTTGGCGCAAGGGTTTGAAATTTGGGGGTAATCTTGCATAAATTTTGCACCAATTAGCCGTGATTTCAAAATTTTATTTTGAAGTGAAATAATTATAAATTTAGAATGGCATGCATGTTACTTAAGCCCTTCATATTTATAATAATAATGAAAGTTGCATAAAAAACACGCAAAATTTCTCTAACTTCATTCTGCCTGCCATTTTATATTACAATAATAAATGCTGTTTTAAATTCATTTGGAAAATGGCATGCATGTAACTCTGTCCGATCATTGGAAAACTTTGGAAAAAGTGGCAATAAAAAGTAAGAATATTTCCGTGATTTCATTTTGTATTTCAATAAAGAAATACTCATGCTTCAAGTTAAAACAAAAAAAAAATAATGCATATGACATAAGACAAACATTTACAAATGATAAAAACTCAAGAAAATATGCCCCAGAATCAACTTAGTTTGTAATTATAGACATGGCAGGAGGTAAATCTTTCATAATAGTGCAGATTATATATTCAAAGTAATACAATTAGGTTCATAAACAATACTTTTATACCAGTAAGTTTTCCGTTTGGCATAAATAAGTGAAGAATAGTATGAATATAAATAGAGTTAAAGGGCATGATTTTTTTTTAATGGGGAAAAGTTGAAATTTTTGAAGTTAATAATTGTAGGAAGAGTTAAGCTTCAATTTATGATTTATATATTTTTTATAAAAAAGATACCAGAAGATGACTTCAAAAGTCGAAATGGTCATCGTAAATTAATAAAGAAAATCATAAATTGAAACTTAACTCTTCCTACAATTAAAGAGCATGATATTGTAAAAACGGCCGACAATAAGGACGATAAAGATAAATCGGACGATGATGACAGCGACACTTATTCTCAAATAGGTGGTGAAACTACTGAAGAGGAACCTGAAATTGACAATAATTATGATGAAGAAATGGAAATTTGAGCAATTATTGCATGCCAATTTCAGATTCCTTTCTATTCCTATTTATTCATATTATGGAACATCCCATTAGCTAAGTATGATTTTTCTATGATAATAAATTTTTTTTCTGATAATTATCTTTTTCATTTTTTCATAATGATAATAATATTTTTACATGATAATGAAGATATACCTACTCTTAAGTTCCAGATGAAAGCAATTTAACTTTCAAAAATATATTTTGTTACAATATTCCATCCACATAACTTATTCACATTCCAGGGGAAAAGTAAGAACGTAATTATTATTTTTTTCGTTGTTAATATTTGTGATTATTATTTTATTAATAGCAAGATTCAAAACCTTAATGTTTCACAAATTCAGAAGTTGGGATGTCAACTGTACATACGTGTTTCGTCCTTATTAGGACTCTTTGATATAATATTATTCTAGTGCCTTATTGGTTGCAATTCAATGTTATACCCAGTTAGAGCTAATACTGATATTAATGGGAAAATTTGATGTTTCCAGTGATTTCAATTGAATATTTTTGGAAATGTTGCTATGAAAACGTTATGGATAATTTAAATTGTAGCTCTCTGCAATATTTTAGAAGAGACTCACCTAGGCCATTATTGTTTGAAATAAGTCAAAAAATTTAAATAAATAAATTCGCAGAATAATTCCTGTTAATTTTACTGAATTAATTTACGGGCACTTTTTCCCAATCCTTTCTCCAAAATTTATCAATGATGAGCCTGAGCAACATGCTTGCCATTCTTTGTGTTGTCTAAAAAAAATAATTTTGAACGAAATACATAATGGCATGCAAAATAAAATGACGGAAATTTTACTTCTTTTTTTTTGCAACTTCCTCAATGCATGCCTCCATTTTGGGACATCCTGGAGTGCATGCCAATTTCTTCAATAACAATTCACCGAACAAATTACCTATAGTTGAAATGGCATGCAATTTCAAATCACGGCTAATTGGTGCAAAATTTATGCAAGATTACCCCCAAATTTCAAACCCTTGCGCCAACGAGGAATGCTTGCCAATTTTTTTACAGGGATTTTATGACTAAAACTTCAATTCTTTCCATTGGCATGCAATTTGGAAACACGGCATTTTTCATATTTTTTTTCACAAGTTCACGCAACCCTTTGAGCCACTTGGGTTGTTGCGAATCGCTTGCCTTTCATCAGTACTTGGCTTAAGATTAATTTCAATTATTCAACATTACAAAGGCATGCAATATGAAATCATGGAAAAAACCACTTTTTTTTCAGACCTTTAATTGGAATTTGAACTATGACCGGAAAGCGTGCATCGCTTAATAACATTCTTATCTTTCTTATCAAGAGGTAAATTATCAGCCCTCAAAAAGACAAGCGGTATAAAATCGGAGAACCCCACCTGTCACCAGCTCCCAGTCTAAGAGGATAAAGGGTAGACACTAACGCTAAACTTGAGCGTTCGGATTGCATAAAGCGATAGTGAAAGAGGATTGTCCCAAAACGGAGTCGTATAGTTGGGCCAGTCTACCTGCTCAAAATTTTTTAATCCCAAGGGTCAACTAATCTCACAGTATAGTTGGGCCAAATGCCAGCATCTGATCATCAAGCAATATCATAAAATAAAATATCGTATGACAGAAGGAGATATTTTTATTTCATGATTGTTTTGAACATTTGGTTCATATAAGTGCAGTCAAACACATACATATAACATTTACATTGATATATACATTTATATAGGTACAGTCATGTATACTTTTATATAGGTACAGTCACATATACATTTATATAGGTACAGTCAAACACATACATATACATTTGCCATACTTTTCATATGCCCTTTGAAATAGCTGGACTTGCTCTGAATGTCGTGTGCAATAATTTTGCCGGTTTTTCATATAGGTTTTTCAACGCTTTCCTTTTTAAACTATTACTCAAAATTTGTCTGGGTAGGGATGTGTCTTCTCCGTGATTATGGTTTAACTTAAATTGTAGAACTTCTGCAAAATTTTCAGCCGTCGTGTAAAGTTTTGCATGACACTTCAATTTTTTATTCACACATCTTCAGTGTACAGTTCCATTTTGCAAAGAATTTGCCGCAAAAAACTTGAAATTATTCACAATTAACAACTGATTGTCTTTTTCACTCAACATACGATACTCACACCTCCCATGTTTGAAATATGGGTAAAAACTAGATAAATTTATTCGAGATTTAAAATTTATAGAAAATATATCCTACACATCCCAAAAGTATCAGCCACCACTACCGAGAATTGCTTTAATCCCTCGGTTGTATGATTCTGGCCCAACTATAAGGTCGGATTAGTACCTGAGGATTAATTTGGCCCAACTATAACGCGCCCTCCCAAAATATCAAGATCAAGAAATATCAAGAATTCTTGAAACAAGACAAGAAATGCGTCGTCAAGAAATGAGCAAGACAAGAAATTTTGTCTTGATGAAACACTATAGAACTGTTAGTCGTAGAATCTTGAAACTCAGTATTTAGGAATGTTGTTGCATGAGAATGTTGATCTATTGTTCCCAAAGCAACCGACTGGGCCGGAAGCGCACTTTACTTGACAGATTTTTAGAATTTTTTTGATAAATCCAAAACGATAAAATTTTATGTTTGATTTATCATGCAGCAAATATATAGTCACGTGATGTCCACGTGAATTTTTTTCGTTTCTAATCTGCCCTAAATTCCAAAATCAAATCACATAATGTGAGGAGCACAGTACAAAATTTGTATTACTTGTTTGTTAGAATATATTTTGTGGATTCTTTTGCCTTTTATAAATTTCTAAAGATGATGGAATATGAATGGGATTATTTAATTCCGAATTTTTTTATTTGAATTTATAATGACAAATTTCTTCTGCGTTTTGATTTTGAACGGTTTAATGTACCTAAAACGTTGACATTTGTATTCATATTTTCATAATTTGCTGAAAAATTTTCGCCTTTGATCTGAGCGCCTAAATTTTGCAGGATTTATAATAAAAAAAAACTCTAAAATGTCTGTTATTCGATTTCTTTGTGGTAAAAATATAAAAGAGAAAAAAAATACTCATGTTATTTATTAAGTAAAATACTATTATTAAGGCACTTGTTAAAGACAGCCAATTTCAATGCGGGCTGTATTTAGTATGATCTTAAATTCAAACTTAGATACTAATATGCGGCGAATCCTCTTTCGATATATAAGAGAAAGACTTTGGCTATGGCAAAGGATTTTTTCAATGGATAATCAGTTTACTAAAAATTGTGCCAAATTGATAACAAAATATCTCGCAATTGTAATATTAGCACTACCTATCACGATATAGAGCCTTCGACTATCGGACTATCTGAATCCAACTTACTTAATTCAGTTGAATGCGAAAAGGAATATCAAATAGTACAGCACTGATGGTTCAGGAGAATCCAAACAAAAGGAATTTTTCTATGTAATTAGCTTCTTTCCAAAGGATAGCCAGTTTACCATAAATTTTGCAAAATTGATACCAAAATCTCTGTTAATTGTAATATCACTATACCTATTTCGATAGAGCCTTCAGCTATTTGAATTCACAACTTAATTTAGTTGAATGTTGAATGCTATTCCCTTTCACTTGTGAAAAGGAATATCAAATAAGACAGCACTTCCATAATAGGTGCTGCTCGTAAAGCTACAGCTAATAATATTCCATTCAAGGAATATGTCTATTGATACAGCACTTCCAATAAGTGTATCTAAGCTTAAGTTGCCTAATGAACTGATTATTTACATTCCCTTGTTTACCAGATAACCTCGTTTAGCTACGAAAAGTATTATTTATTCCATGTTTTATCCGATAAACGTATAAAAATGTTCAAACTTTCAGCACCCTTTTCTAATTAGCAACAATAAATTTTTTCTTCACCGGCCTCAACAACTATGAATATGAATTTATTTCTTAATAATAATTAGCCAAAAGCAATCGAATAACTACTTGTATATGTCGTATGAATTCTAAACTTGCGTTGGATGCAAAAAATTTGTAATTTCTTTGAACATGAGCGATACGAGTACACGTAAATAAAAATAAGTGCACATAATCCGACAACATACCCTTAATTTCATCGCAATAACTCGCTTTTATGAAAAAAAGAAATAAAAAAATAAATTCCATTACAACATTATTTGAAATTCCCTCACCAAAGCTTTAAACCAAAGTTATGCATACTCGGTTCTCGCTGTTAAAGCACACGCTTAGAATGTTCCGAAATTCATCAACAACCCTTGACAACCCTCACAATCTAATGTCGCATTAGGTGTATATCCTGTTCAGAATATTATTTACCTAACAAACAAAAGAGGGCTGACTCCGCCCATTCGGGCCAATGGCTAATGATAACATTGTGCGGTTGCTAAGCCACGCCTGATGGAGACTTTTGGTGGGGAGAAAGTGGTGGGGAGAGGATTCAGAGTAGTAGGGGTAGAAAGCTTTGTTTTGCAGGAAGGAATTTTTGGATTGCATTGCTCGATGTGGTTGGTTGTTTATCATAAATACTTTGGGATGATAAAATGCTTATTTCATAATAGTTCTAACGGTTGTTGGGTCATTATGTCGTAAATTTTATTTATTTATTTTGCACAACTTCACTGAACTGAATTTCATAAATACATGCTTGTTCGAGGAGAGATTAGAACCTTAAATCTTGGAGATCAGAATAACCACATTCCATAAATTTGTTTTATTAATTGTAGAGAATATTTCAGAAAATTATTTCTGCTTGAAGAAGTTCAAATGTAGGACTGGGTATGTGTTCATGCAGGGCCAAGAAAATACGATAAGCACGGAATTTAGATGAAAATGAGACATCGTATTTCATATACCTATTTATTTTATAATCAGATGAAATTCAATTCTGTTACTTAAGCCAGAGATAAAAACAGGAATAAATAATAATGTAAAAATCATGCTTCATTCCACGTTTTAATTATTCCTGAAATGAAACACCACGTATAGTTTTTATTTTAAAAATATTTTCTTTCATTGAATACATTATAGATATCTGAGTTGCATTTGTTATATGAATCTGACACTTTCTATTCCTATATTTACAAGCGGGATTGTAACACCAGATTTTTGGCGAATATCTCAATAACTTTCAGAGATATTCTAATAAGAGTACACCGAGGCGAAACAGATCACAATAAGAAATTAGTTAATATTGGAAACAAAACATGTCCAGAAATTAAATGCAAATAACTAACGCATAATTTTGTCCATCTTCCGGTGCAACTCCTGCTAGACAGTACTTTGTTTCGACGAAGAGATCAGCGCAGGCGATGCTCGCTCACAATCGACTTGAGTTTCCTATATTCAAAACTTCATTGTGCTACGTATTCAGGATTAATGTTGGAATTTCAATTTTTTTGTTCATATTATTATAAGCATTACTTTTGTCTAATATTTGATTCGCTCTCAAATATATTTCTGGAGAACCAACATGCCAAAAGATTAATGAGGAGCTAATCGGATCATGCCTTTGAGTGGATTAAATTACTGTTTGATACTTGGTAAAAGAAATTAAAAAGTATTAACATCAACAATCAAGCTAAAATTCAAATCAAGAAATACTTTTTTTCCAACCCTCAAACTTGAAATGGCTCGATTTGCCTGGATCAACCTTAACCTAGCAAATGAGAATTAAAATTAATAAAAATACAGCAAAGCATTGTAGATAGAATGAAACAAAGATAGATATAGTGTAGGTATATATGTATATAATTTTTTTCTGAAACTGTAAGTAGAATTAAAATATGTGACTGAACTCCCAAAAATTTTATTACTCTCATTATTCACATATCCAGTCAGCTTCAACCATTTTATCCAATAATTCCTCATTTTTCATATTTGAATTGAATTCAAAATGAAATGACTGCATTCAGCAAAGCTAAAGCTCATCGATTAGTAATCTTAATATCTATAACAGTCAGCTGTATGCACTTTGAAAAATTCGATGAGATCTCATCGATGAGTAATCGGACATTATTTTTCCCATCACATCTAGAAAATCTGGTGCTGCGAAAAGCGGCTATAGAAAGTCTCTTTATGAATATAAAAACATTATTTATAGTGTTTTTGCTACTGAAGAAGAAAATTTTAACTCAGAAAATAATTTTGATTTCTGATTCTTTGCTCTTGACTTGCAATTTCAAGCAGAGGTATATAAAGGCTGAATTATTGACTAATTATACAATACAATTGACATTCAATCCATCATCCATGAAAATATTGCATGATAATAATTTTATCCATTTTCATACTTGAATAAAATTATAACCAAACAAAAACAAAATATAGAAATAATCGCTGTCCTATCTTCGCTATACGAAAGTGCATTCAACAGATACTCATCGCACGTTACTGATTACTGATAATTAGATATGGATTTATCGCAGAGTGAATGGAATTAATTTTCTCTACGAGACCATTATAGAATATCAATATTCTAATATTAATTTTAAGTACGGAATGATTCAATTCTATCATACTGTGTTAGAGTATTCATAACAACACAAGTGATGGAATGAGCACAAATTTGCGTAATCTTCTAAAAACCCTAGCATGAACGGTGATTACTGAGCGACTAATTAAGTCTTAACTTTATCTAACCCATTCTGAGTTAATTTTGGAAGAGATTCTAATCTAAATGTATAGAGAAAAATGCTTAGTTATAATTCTTTTACGAAACTTTCTTACTAAATTCAGTTAGAGTCGCTAAATTCACACAAAATAAAGCCAGGACTAAGATGTTCACTGATTACGATTTGTGTTGGCAGCCCTTTGATTACAATTTAATTTCCATTCATTAGAAGGCTAACATATCCATATATAGACGTATGAGCACGCAAAGGTAGTTTTCTTTACGACCATCATAGAACATCAATATTCTGATAATAATTTTGAGTACGGAATGATTCAATTTTATCATTCTGTGTCAGAATATTCATTTCAACACAAGTGATGGAATGAGCACAACTAGCGACATCTCTTACATATTTATGGTACTGATAAAATACAAAAAAATGATATCTTATAAACTCATATTTATTCTAAAACTGATATAGTTGCTTTAATTCAGTTCAAAATATTAAAAATCTGTCACAGTGACATGTCGGAAATATAGATTTCAAATAATATTGAGGTCATGTCGTTGTTGACTTATATTGTATTTTATATTTGGTAATTTATCGAGCTGCATCTATTCATCAATTACAAAAGATAGTAGGAATGTCAACTCAACTTAAATTAAATTTAAATTCAGGAGTTTTTGTTGTTTCTCTGTAAATTGCCGAATTCATGGTCGTAAAGAAAGTATAGTCTGAAACATGTTTGGAATGGCTATTCAGCACTCGTGTATTGTTCTCACTTAACTACAGCTCGTGCTACAATCTTTTTCACTCATGCTGAATAAGCTACACTCCAAACTTGTTGCAGAATATACTATTCTTTTGCATAGAATTCATTTTTCAAGCTCATTTTAATTACAATTAAATAAAAAATTACGAAAACGGTGTGAATAAACGACCTATTGGAGTTTTTATTTCTATAAAAACCATCCCCTTCTCCCTTGTAATTATTCATACTTTGGGCTCCTCTACATTCTATCATAAAACAAAAATATGACAACGTGTTTTAATTATTCTTTGATCAATTATAAATAATATGAACCCATTTTGATTGAAATTCACCATGTCTACATTTTATAAAAAACGATATCAAAATTTTAGAATTTTAACATAGGCTCTTATAGGAAATAGAGGTTTTTTTTCTATTAAAATCGAAACGCAATGTAGGAACTTATTCAAAATTGAATATATGAGTTCTGGATAAAAGTCGAAACAGTATCAGATACGTGGCAACAGCGATTATAGTGTTACGTCAGAAATTTTCGTAGATACGTAATTACATGATAAATTTACCTTTAAAACGTAAACGTTTTGACATTTTATTTATTTAATGATCATAAACTTGTGTATAAACATGGATTTCTTCGACTATGTCAACTTATGTACTGTCATAGATTGACAACTTAGCGCAATGTTGTCAATGTGTAACTGTATGTATACTAGAATGTACGAGTGTGAGGTACACTCTTCGACAGAAAATTCAGACCTTCACTAAACTTATTCTAAATTTCCTGGTCTTCATTCATTAATATCATTATGAAAATCTATATGAACTGAATTATCTATGTTTTATCAACAAGTTCTGCCAAGAATAACAAGCATCTACATCTACTTGCAAAGCGCTTCTTGTATTTACTCTGAGGTTCTACTTTTTGGCAATAGTGCGCGGGACAACGTCCTTAATTGTTTTAATGTCCGACTAGTTTATTATTGTTGTCACAATAAGTAGTACTGATTCCAGGCTGATTAGGTAACAAATAATACCATTGGGCATTATTTTGAAAAATAACAAACAATAATATCATGTTCCCTAGTTACAGCAAGTAACTAGAGTAATTTCTTTGACAGATATCACAATGACAGGACATATATACATTGCTGAAAATTTTTGATTGAAATAGTACAATAGTAGGACATTAAACATTGAAGGCACCACGGGAGTTGAACGGACGACAATGCCTACGGTCAGTACGGTCAACGTACACTCCTCGAGCCTAGTGTTACCACGAGACTCGAGACCAGTCTCGGTCTCGTCTCGTCTCGCCTCAAAAAGTCGAGACGAGACCATAGAATGGGTCTCGAGCCAAAAGTCGAGACCGAGACGAGACCAGAGTCAAGTCTCGGCGAGAGTCTCGCGAGACTCTCGACGAGACTTGTATCATAATCACTTAAAATTCATTCTTATTTCTTCTGGAAGCAATTATATAGAGCAAGTAAGTAAATACCCACAAACTGTAGTGATAATAGTTAATTTAAGATGATTACTGATGGATAAGTTTTCGATTGAGATAATCATATTTTCTACCGCTCTTTCAGAATATTTACTTTATATTAAGCCTATATAACAATATTTTTTTGTCGATTGTTTTTTTAAAGTGAGTCATTTGATTCTATTATGTTTGGTATCAAGTTACCTAAAGCTCCTGCAAGAATAATTCTAGTAGAAGCGTAAAATGAAGTATTTGAACGATAGACAATTGTTTTTTGACAAGTTATTTAAATGATGACTAGTATGGTATCAATGTAAAGCTCTCAGAGATAGGCTCAGTCAAAATTGTATGTTCCAAATTGAAGACCCTGAAATTTCAGAAAAGAACTCTTTATTTTCAAAAATACCTATTTTATGTAGGGACTCAAACAATGACATCCGTCACTTTGACAATGATAGCTGTCACTTTGGCAATGACAGCTGTCATGCGACACTAAATCTATGAAACAGCGATGAAACCGGCCATAAAATTTTTGGTTGGAGAAGTACTGTGTGGCCGCAGCAGATTTTACATGCGATAATATTGTGCAACAGGACAAGCCCCAATACTAGCACAACACTTTTAATTTCACACAAAATTATTGATATAATGGAAGAAAATATTATCATACTATAATTGATTTTGACTGGAAATACGTTACATAAATCGACTCCTATAAGATTCCTGATTATATTCTTGTGTCTCATCTAATTTTATCCAAAATTGAATCAGATTAAGCTGAATTGGGCCAAAGGAAGGAAAATTCAATACTATTCTTCCATAAATTACTGTAATTTGAACCATATAGCCCGTTATTCACAGTTAATAAGGAGTTTTTGCAAGCATCCGTTACTGTTACGATAACGCTAACGTTAATCTAATTGTCTGATAGGTGGTACATGTGTCAAAAGTCTATAAAATGACGTCAAAAGACAATCTTTACAAATTAGAATTAAACCCCAGAGCGACTGTTAGTATTGCAAATTCGACGTAGGCTGTACGCTAAGTTTATCCAACACGCAAGCGCGTTGTACGTGATCATGTGATCATAACTTCCAGAGCTGCTTAGCAATGTGGGAATAATTGTGTAATGCAAGGAATTCGAAAGACACATTATTTGTAGCGTAGTGTTTTTGTGGTTCTTAACGATTGTGAATGAGCCAGAAGCTCACCTCTGAGAATTAATAACCAAGCTATAAAACATAATTTTGCGCACCAAACACACAAATATATTTTTTTGGTAGAATTCATAGCAAAAAATAATCAGGTAGAACGAATTGATTCCCGCAAGTGTTATTTTGAAAAATCATGGCGAGACTCTTGTCGAGACTCGAGACCGAGACGAAGTCTCGTCTCGTCTCGTCTCGTGGCAACACTACTCGAGCCAGAGGCCCTCGGAAAGTACACTGTTGATCTTTTAATATCTTTGATACCTTAATTACTGAAATCATTGTGTCTGCATTAATAGTCCAAAAATTGCGTAAAAATGCGTATGTAAATTATTACAAAATTGATTTTTTAGTATCGAAGAGAAAAATTTCTTTTATCAAATTGCATTTCAGTGGTAGTTATGATGAAATTAGTACATTTTTAGTGTCTCGTCTCAAGCAAATCGACAATATTTCGTATTATTGATATAGATTTAATAAAACGAGAAGTGTTCTGACATCGTTCAAGTGTAAGTAAGTCGCAATGCAGTTGAAGATGAAAGAAGTTAAACAAAATTGATGTAGTTGCAGCCGTTGAAAAAATAAAAATTCAAGTTTGTAACAAATAGGAAAAGTTACTTTAATTCCATTCAAAACTGTAAACAATTATAAAACAAGAAAAGTATCATAATCTTAGTTGTCGCAATCATTGTGTTTACATTGTTATACTTCAACATTAAATAAAAAAGTATTATGGTCTCAATTGATATTTAGTTTTATTTATTTTTTATTTCCATGATTATTTGATTTTTGACGAAAATGTCATATTTTATTCTCCAAATATCTTATAATACAGATATTCTACTGCATTGAATAAAGATTATCCGGAGTGAAAACTAATTTTAAACAATTTTTGATTCTTGTACTTTTGCTATAAAATATGCATGAGCCAATATCCGCACATATTAAAAATCCTATATGTTCCACGTTTCATGTTTCGTTGCACACCCAGTATATTATTTCGACAGTTTCCTCATGCATGTAGTTTCCAGATTAACGGATCCCCCCGTGCATCGCTAAAACCTTTAACATAATCTCGTAATTATCAATGACCTGGGAATATTCTAGTTGAAAATCTGGTTGCCGCACTGAGAGAAATTTATGAAATTATGACAACTCCGCGCGGAATTGACAAACTCGGAGTCGAGTCTATAGAATCATGGTTCACGCGAGTCTATCGGAATCAGTGTAACCGTTCAGCATCCTTAAAACCAACTGCGTGAAGGAATTGTAGTTAAATATCTCGTGAAGTTGAACGGATTTAATTTAAGTTGGATAAACGAATCTATTTATTGATGCAACAAAATATTTAGTAAAATGAATAATCCTTCAATGATTGACATGAAAATTTCTTTATTTGAATTGATTTTTTTTTAAATTCATTGTAAGCTTGAAAAATTCTTGGAATATTTTTTCAAGTAATCTCTTGATTCATAGTAACAACTAAGATGAAAAAATATATATTATGAGTTTCAATAAGTGTAATTGATATAATTTCTCTAGTATAATTTATTTATCCATGTTATAATTTATGAAAATGGTGAATAATAATAAAATAATGAATCTGTTTATAACAGATTTCTTAAAAATGCTTGTTGACGTAATATCAATTAGATTTAAAGAACTGATCCAAATTTTTTTCCGATACATGAATACATAAGCCAATTTATTAAAGAAAAATTTGGTCTCTTAGCATTCCTTGTTCATTTAAAATCTATTTATATCAGATTAAAATAAAAATTGCATCTATTTAAGATCATTAGGTTGATTTATCCAAAATTTGTGAGAGAATCTGATGTGTTCACTTTAATGAATCAATTAACTTTAGCCATTTAGCATTTTTTGTTTTTTTTGAGTGGACTAAGCCTTGTTGAACAAAATATTAAATTTGTCTGTACTTTGGGTTTTATTACTTGAAATTCTTGGCGCACATCTGTTTGTCCCTTTCACAGCCTGTGTTATAAACCAGGGGCTTCCAACACCAGCCCGCGAGAACACCAATCTGGCCCCCGATAGCGGTTCAGACTTGTCCGGTAATCGACCCGTTATTGTTTATTTTGATTACATTGAAAGATTCAGAATGTGGGTAAATTATATAAAATTATAATCAAAGATGTTTATATTCAACGATCAATTCATATATTGGATCTTAAGATTTGGTGGAGCGTGGAGGAGTTTGAGGACCTCTGTTCCAAACAATCACAAAACAAAAATTTGTCCACCCTACCCTCAAGTTTTCAAGAAGAATATTTACCGTTTTACTTTATTTTGGAGAGTTCATTTAGTTTTGAGCTGTTATCGAAAACGCATTGAACCAGTGCCTGATACTGTTTTACAAAATAGTGGAATAACAGATGGAGAAATGCGAGAGATTTTGATGGAATAGAATATTGGAGCTCATAACTACTTTTAAAGGTAATTTATCGTACTGTATTCAATCATTTGAATTTATGTGAAATTATTGAATAACTGAATCAGTGATTGCATTTCAGGATCAAAAATCATCAACAATAGACTAAAGCTCCTAGATAATTCGTCTATTGAACAATTGATTCCGATTATTCACTTCTAAATAGAAAAATGTATTTCAGAAAGATGCAGCTAATGAGGATTGTCCTACACAGTCAATTTCTTTCGGCAACCCAGCCAATAATAATGGAAATTTAAGTGACACTGTTTTATTATTCCTGTAATAATAAAGTAACAATATTTATATAACATATAACAATTCTAGATGTCTGATGCAAATAGCAACAATAAGGATAATGAGAATTGTGTATTATGAAAAAGGGATAGCGAAGACACACTAAAATACAAGGCGGACTTGGAAATGAATTTTCTATCAAATCACAACGATACAGGGTCCATCAGCGGGTACTCAACCAATCGAACGCCTCAAGAAAAGTCCAAATAGAACTTTCAGGCAAGTATTATTCTGTCAGATCGTGTATTTCAGATGGAAAATGCAAATAAATCTATCTGCTTATATTATCTATTCTTTATTCGTTACAGATGAAATAAAAGATTCTTTGCCAGGCTGGAATACAACAATACTTTTCCAGAAATCATGAAGTATTGGAAAAAACCGCCCAGGCACGCTACCATCAATTAATTTCATCTGATGCTTTTCATATTACTATAAAGAATATTTTGCTCTTGCTAATGTTAATGAATATAAAATTAGTATACACCATATATCCCTATAGAAAAAATTAATCATCAATAATTGGATGACATTTATGTATAAATGTATAGATTCATGTTCCGTATTTTATAATAAAAGAGTTTATCTGAACATTAATGAATAATAATATCAATAACCCAATCCTATGAATTAATAATGAGAAATACTTTTCGGAATTTAGTATGAAATTCAGAAAACGGCTATTGTGATTCTTTCGATGAAATGATTCTATTTTCTTGAATATATTCGATTTTACTTCAAATGCTTCCGCATCTAATTCAAAGCTAACAACAGTTGAAATAATTAGTTACATGTTTCTCTCAACACTTTTTAATATTTAATCGATCGAACACGAATTGAAGGAAATTAGAGAAAATATTAAATGAACAATTCTTTTTATTGCCAGAAAAGTAAATCATTTTACCCGAAAATATTTTTTTATTTGTATCAAATATTTTTTTAATGTATTGAATTATAATAGCAATCAAATGAAATTAGTAAGTATTAGAATGAACTCCCAATGACATATCCCAATTCCTTACGGAATTGCTGTTATGAACCTTTCAAATGCGCTGAGGAATTGAGTTAGCACCCTTGCGCATTTCGCCGTATCCAAGTACGCCGCGCAGTTGAGAAAACAGAAAATCATTTGACTCAAAACAACATTTTTCTCAGTGCGCATGAGAACAAAAAAGGTCATTATTATGTGATATCCACTACATCAATCTTTTTCTTCAAAATCAAATGCAATAAGGATATAATAACTTAGAAGCCTTTTCATTTTTCTGGTTAAATAGGAACAATAGTATATTGTGTGGCTAGGGACGAAACAAGACGATTTCAGCTAAGGGTGAGTGTTGCTTGCCCGAGCGAAGCGAGGGCTGGCATAACCCTCGGCTGAAATCGTGTTTTGTCCCGTGCCACACACTGTATTTTTCATAATACCTGCATTGAAACTTTCCACATTACAAATTTGTCATAACAAAGTAAATATTTTTCTTTTGATTTCGCAGGTAACAAGTCGAGAATAGCTGCTTGTGCTTTATCAATAAGATGTTGTGGTGTACTTGAAATTGTCGTATTAATACTTTTTTTCTTGAAACTAATCGTCTTTTCAATTTAATTTACAGTTACGAATACAACAACTGTCAAATTATCTTAGGTTATATGATTTTCACTTAGAGATAGACAATGAACAAATGCGACTCTGTCAGGGATAAAACGATGTAAGAAACAAATTCAGCGGGCAGAAACAAGCTTGTTTCTCCCCTAGGGCAGAAACAAGTCTGTTTCTGCCCGGCTACACTCGCATTTGTCTGAAATTGTCTTGTTTCTACTGACAAAACAGGCGTGAAAACGCGCTGTTTCAATGCAGGTATTATGAAAATATTTATTCATGCTCTAATAACAATTTGCTTATGTGGAATAATAAGCATAAAAGATAAAACATTATCTTGAACAAGAATATTTGATTATGTTTATCATTCATACCTGATGTATGTATATTATACATATAATCAAACATAATTACGAGCCTCGTTGCGGCGACAATATTTTTTTCTAGCAATTCAGCCAGTTTTCAGGCTATTTACTGGAATTTAATTTGATTTTTAACTCATTTGGATATTGTTAAGTATCTACTTTTAGCATATTGAGCTATATTTTAGCTAACATAAAGAGGATGATTCTATATAAGCTTTTCCTAATATTACCAAAATAAATCAGAATATGCACATATGATGAAAGGTTCCTTGCGGGCTGTGATCTAAGCTTCTTACAGGTATTCATGATATCTTACAACTTTTCGATCGGCAAGAGATTTGAACGTCCATTTCAAAAGTAGAATATTGTTCTGCGGCATTAAATCTTTCGCGATTACAGCCGCGTAACAAGCGGTAAGATCATATTATATTGCAAGTCACATTGAGTATTATTTGAACGCAACTATTCAATTTTCAGCTTTAATTAAATCTTTTCGAAAGACGTTCTAACATTATAGTCTTCAAAATGTAATTTACCGCTCCTTCTTGTTGACATGGATCTCCAAATCATCATGAAGGCCGGTAATAAAAGTCTTTTTTGAAGGTATTCAATGTGATAGAGTCGTAAGGAATGACTTGGTTCCGGCTATCATCAACGCAAACATCAATTTTAACTGCGTCATTTCATATTATAGAGCTCTGTCACTCCATACTATAAACTGATGGAACTATAGATAAAAAGGAGAACAAAATAGGTACAATTTTCGCCGTACTTGTTACACAAATAATAATTCTGAAATGAAATCAATGAAATGAAAACATTTATTTCTGCCTATTTTGACAATACTCGAAAATATATTTATGAACAGCAAATGTACTTTTCAGTTTCAAATTCCTATTGCATCACATGAACAAAATCATAATCCGTCGCTATGCTTACAACACATGTCTATCCATAAAAACATTTGAACATCGCGCACCGGTTCAATATCACAGCAATCCGAGAAATTCCTACTCGATCTCATCTTGTGCCGCAAATACCCTCCTCTGACATTGCACCCCTCTACCAATATCTACCCCCTTTCCAACAACCCCAACAAATCATCCCCACCATCAGCATCCAAGGGGCGGGGCCTGCATCCAGTCGCGGTTCCATTGTTTAGCTAACGTGGAACCATCATTGTTCTTGGGCAAGAAAATGTTTTGGCATAGCCAACTGCACAAGCAGAGAGTCAAAACGGGAGTGAGAATAATAACCATAATTATTATAGTGATGCTCATAAGAAAATAAACAAATATTGTTTTTAAAAAGTGAAGTTTCATGGAGAAATAAACTAATCTTGTAAGACATAAGTAAATATTTGTTTATAATAGTTAATAAACAAGACTAAGTGGTGGAAACAATTGAAAATCGAAATATTATTATTGAACCGTCTTGATACGTTCCTAAAGATTGAAATTCATTTATTAAAGCCGAGATTTACGTTAAAGTTTATTAATTAAGTGAAAGAATCAATAGAGAGTGCAAGCCTTTAAATGAAAAAAATAAAAGTGTTGATACCTTGAAAAATAGTGTGTTATTATAAACAGCCGATAATTCATATTCTCAAACAAATAATTGGTCAGAATGTTGAACAATAGAAGTGTTACATAATAATTTAAGATTCTGTCAAAGGATGAACCGATTTCGCGTGAAATAATTACGATAATGATAACAATAACAATTAAGTTTCATGGATCTATGAAAACAATAGACAATTGGCAATGAATATAGGTTGTTTTTGAATAATTATTGCCTTATGAGTTTTTAAAATTGGTTAAATGGTTTTATTAAAATTGATTGTTTAAAACCGAGAAAATCAACAAAAGTGTACAAAAAAGTATTTGTGTATAAAAAGTTAATAAATTGTTACTTTACTGCTGAACTGCTTGTAGATAAGAAATCAGACAATAAATATGGAAAATTTTCGTATGAAATTTTCATAATTACAGCCACATTAATACTC
This sequence comes from Dromius quadrimaculatus, assembly GCA_963989225.1. Lineage (NCBI taxonomy): Eukaryota > Metazoa > Arthropoda > Insecta > Coleoptera > Carabidae > Dromius > Dromius quadrimaculatus. The sequence continues at coordinate 8,816,211 of OZ022325.1, read as the reverse complement.
GAAAAGGGAGAATATTCGAATCTTGAATCTACAGTTTTAAAAATTAGTTCAAAATGGACGATGACGTGCGATTACTATGCCCAGATCAAACTTCAAATTTACTTGAAGATCACCGTTTCTCAACAATGTCCGAATCACCGCTCGATCTTCGCCCAGACTCGTCCGACAAGCCCCCAACCCCAAAAGACTCAAAACTCCAACAAAAAAAAACAAATCATCAAATGATAAAACCGCCATATTCTTACATAGCTCTTATAACAATGGCTATTCTTCAATCGCCTCATAAAAAACTGACCCTCAGCGGAATCTGCGAGTTCATCATGACAAGGTTTCCGTACTATCGGGAAAAGTTTCCCGCGTGGCAGAACTCCATCAGACATAATTTGTCGCTAAATGATTGTTTTATAAAAATACCAAGAGAGCCGGGGAATCCCGGCAAAGGGAATTACTGGACTTTGGATCCATTAGCAGAGGATATGTTTGATAATGGAAGCTTTTTGAGAAGGAGGAAGCGGTATAAAAGGCCGTCGGCTAACATGATGTTGAGGGATCATCATGCCAGTGCCATGGTGGCTTCTTTTCTTTCGCAGGAAAGTTATCAACATGGGATTTTTAATCATCCAGGTGAGACTTATAGAAAATTTGTAGAGACAAAATATAATTATTGAAAGTTCTGGTATGGCATCACTCTCGAATACCTACATAAAATATATTATTGTGATTTTACATCCCTAAAAATCCAACTGAAAAAGAAAAATGTATAGTTTGTTCTATTCATTGCTATCCTAAGATCCTGATATCTGGGGGCACGGACGAATCACAAGCGGAGCGACCTATTTTTTCTCGAAGAGCTTCGGCGCTATTTGAATCCTCATAACTTGGGTTTGGATTATACCAGATAAACAAAATCTCCGATATGATGTAATCCTTGAACGTTTCTTACAAGCTGTAATCGGAACTTTTTTGCATGATGTGCTACATGATGGTTTCAATGGACAACATATTTGCACTATTGGACGTCCATTTTGAAAGTAGCATATTATTAACAACATTCATTCTTCCCCGATTACAACTGTATGACAGCGACGTCTTGTTGGAAGATACATTTTTTATTTCAAAGTTTTAAACCTTTTGAAGCAGGTTGAGGTATCTATCAGCGTTCATGATGTTGTCTATAAAGTGTAGTTTAGTTAATATTGATCCTCAAATCATCACGAAGGCTGAAAACAACGTTCATCCGAAGGCATTTGAAGAGACAGACTCCTTCTTGAGGGGATGTACCGTTTGAGCACGGCGGTCAGTTTTGTCCTAATCCCATAGACCATTTGAGCATTGTTAAGACTACAAATGATAGGTATGCGTTTAAAATAATATAAAATGTTTCTTCCAACAAGATAATGTCTCTTGTCTTACGGCTTGAATCGTGGATGATTAAATGTTGGAAGACAATTTGTCACTTTCAAAATGGACTTCTAAAAGTTTAGATCTCTTGCCGATCGGAGCCTAGCAATATATCATGAAGAAGAAGCTCCAAACACAGTCCTCCAGAAATGCTTTAATGTTACGTGCTCATCTCCTAAAAAATAAGCTGCAAATTTACTTTTTCTATGATAGCTAAAAATTTAATTGATATAGTAAATAGTCGAAAAGACGATGTAACGCAGAGATATTTTTTGTATTTTGGTCATATTTAAAAATGCTCAGAATTTTCTATAAAGTTTATTACTCAATATATTTTTGAATATTCGAAAATCCAATAAACGTTCTGTAAGTGAATAAAGGAATTTCCAATAGTTATGATATGTTATTCAGAATATCACGGCAGTTATCTTTATTATTCAAAACTTTTATATCGATATTTATTAGTCTAAGATCGTCGCTCATAATGTGAAAATTTTGGAAGAAATAATCATCCTACGGTGCTTGTAATTTGTCGAATCGTGAAAACTCTGAAAGTTAATTTACTCTACACGATAAAAAAACAGCGAAATGCAACAAATCAAGATAACATTGCTGCTGTACATAAGAGCCAGTGTTGCAAAGGATTCACATGTTTCGGTAAATTATAGATTTCAAGAAATTGGATTATCAAGAATAACAACTTGACGAATTTTGAGGAAGGATTTGACTTCATACCCTCTTGTGCTGAAGTCACTTGACCATCATAAGCGTCGTTTGTTTTGCAAGTAGGCTCAAAAGAAACTTGATTTTTTCAAAATATTTTCTTCTGACGAAGCTCATTTTTTTACTAAACGGCGAATAAACCAAACTGTCGTTTTTGGTGTGAAAATAATTTACATGAGATTCTTGAGAAAACTTTAGATCTAGGAAAAGTCACTGTCTGGTGTGGTTTATGGCATGGTGGCATTATTGGACCTTATTTTCTCCAAAATGAGATTACAGAGGGAACGGTGAAAGGTATCGAACGATGATACGGGATTTTTTGTGACCTTAGTTGGTAAAAATAAATTTGGATGGCATTCTCCTGATAAAACCATTGACTTATTGAAAGAAAAGTTCCGTGAAATATTGATTTCTCGTGAATCAAATGCTCGACCTCCAAGAAACTGCGATTAACTACACTTAGATTATTTTTTATTGGATTACATGAGTCATTTGCGAACAAACCACAGACAGTAGAGGACTTGAATAGCAATACACGGCGCTGCATTTCTAAAATTTATGCGGATTTATTCCACAAAGTGACTGAAAATTAAATTCATCAAATTCACTTCTGCATTCGTAGTTGCGGAGGACATTCGGACGATGTGCTGTTCAAAACATAAACATTGCAGATAGAAAATTCTAATTGAAAAAAATAATGAATTAAGTAAATCATACATAGAATCAGTTTACAATGTACAAAATCTTAGATGACAAGGCTCATTTTTCTTGAGAATCAAAATGCAGCACTTAGTGCGTCGTGTCAAATGACCCTTACAAAAAAAAGTTAGCCTAATTTCTTCAAAGAACACAGGGTTGAGTTTTCTACGCTAAATCGAGAAGCGCTCAATATAATCGAGATTTTTGACAGACGCACAGCTAGCGTAATGAAGACAGTTAAGAATTTAAGTAAAGATTTAGAATAAGTGGAACCAAGTCCTATCCTATTCATACAGTAACAGTGTAAATAAATAATTTTATATTGAAAACAGATAGGTATTATTTTTAATTCGATTTATTAGTATTTCAAGTTTTTGCATTTCATTATATAGGTATGTTGCAATTCTGTGCGAATACCATGAAACTTACACATCTTAAATTCATCGAATTTTGTTGATACGTCAATTCGTTAATTAAGGACAACGATTTCATTTCGATTTTTTTGAATGTTTTTCAGATTCACAAACCTGTACAACTTTTAGGATTGCGCAGAATAAGAACATTTGTTTGAAAGACATTACAAAATGTTTGAATAGAACGGAAGTTTGAAAGGGACAAGAAATAAAGATCCACGTGAAATATACTACTTTTTTTAAAGTCGTATTAAAAAAGATTTCAATATCAATATATCCATCTTCAAATATAAGTAGTTGAACGTAACACGCGTAGAAAAAGTAGTCTGGGACTAAATTTTAATATAAAAATCGTTTTATCTATTGCTTGCTTTCAATCTTGATGTGCCTTTCTCCCGTACCCCAATTTTAACCTTTGTGTCACTTCAAAACATGCATCATTTCCATTCCTCTGTTAGGGTTAGAGTAGGCATATTATTTTCTGATAATGTAATAATGGTATTATGTATAATAACTAGAAGCAACGCCACTATTAGAAGACATAAATGTCTACGGAGTTTATAGAATAAATCACATTCCAAATTTTTCCAACAAATGCCAACTGAACCTCACAATCTTGAAATGAGTGTCAAAAGCTAACTTCAGCCCGTGACTACTCATTTGCCTATTTTGATGAGTTTCAGATTTGCCAATAATTTGAAAGTGCTGCAAGAATTAACTTTTGTCAAAAAATACTACGGGATACAATGGTTCCAATCGCTATTCGGTGTTCTTAGAAACGAACGCGGTATCGACGGACGCTTTCCCATCGAATTATTATAATCAATACCAATACTGCTATTAGTTTTTTTAACTATCTCTTTATTATATGTAATAAATTTTGTATTTATTTATTGATCAAATAAGTTATTACAATTTTTTTTACAGGTTTGCACAACCCTTATTCGTACCTAGCTCCAAGTCTACAAAACAGCCTCCCCTTACTACCTCCCATGGATCTAGCCCGTCTTGGTCTTGGCCACCTGGGTTTGATCCCCCAGCCTTCAATCTGCAAGCCAGTTCCTGTGGCTCCCGCTGCGCCGATCGCAGACACCGAAGAATTCATGGCTTCCGAGATCCGGAAAAAATCCAAACATGGATTTTCTATAGAATCACTGATTGGCAACGATGCGACAGCCAGTCACAGTAGCAAACCATTGCAGCTGGTTAAAATTAAAGTGGATTCCACGGAGTCCGCAACGGAGGGAAATTTACCGGGGAAGTTTGTTATTAACAATCATATGTCAGCTTTTTCGCCACTAGGGTGTACTGAAGACTGGACGAGGTGAAGTTTAAATTATGTTGATTTAAATTTAGGCTATGTTCAACCGGCGGACCTGTTTTTAACCTGAGGAATATATCCAAATTATATTTTCTCACGAATTAGGTTCAGGAATAATTATCGATTCGTACCTTTAATAGAATAGTGTATATACTACAAAAGATTCTCTATCATCCTTCCGATATCGCCAGCTTAAATAATCTTCAGTAATGTACAGCATAAAATTCTGCTCTGCGAAGATTTGTTGTTCATGATGATTAGTCTATTACTAGCTACGTAATTCAAGCTTTCTTGAATTTTGAATTGCAATGATAATAAAAGGTTCCATGCACATAGCGATCGTGCTCATAGAGGTCACCAAAAAATCCTACTTCCAGCAGTCTTATATTCTTTAAATTTAATTCAGGTTTCTATTATTCAAAAATTTATGGCTCGTCATATTTCGATCGTTCTCGTACCGGACAATATTCCTTCCCTATAGAATAGATGTTCCCAACAATTTGAACAGTTTCAAGAAATAGCGATACCAGCAACTCACTAATGAAATGAAACTTGATTGTAGGCTCACTTTGCTCACACTTTCGGAAAATATTCCTGAATAGTATCGAATTGCAATGCGCATCTATGGGACCGAGCTTGAGCCCAAGACAACCGAGAAGGGTTAACTAAACTTATTTTATTGGACCAAAATCTAGTTTATTTGAGTACTACTGTTTAAATCCGCATATATGTGACTTTCAGCAAACGTGCAAAAGGAGCTTTTATCATAGGTTAACTGAAAAATATTTATTATTCAAACACTTACTGAAATCAAACAGTCCATCCAAATTATGTTGTGTAAAAAATATGACTAGAAATTATATTTCAAAAATAGCCTCAACAAAGGACATAAAAATATGTGACCACTAGGAGCTCGATTTTACGATGATCGTTTTGAGTAAGTACGACTACTGTGTGTACGTCACCTAATAAACATTCTTTTAAAATTGATTTCTGTACAACATAATTAAATAATAGTATATTATGTGGCTAGGGACGAAACAAGACGATTTCAGCTGAGGGTGAGTGTTGCTTGCCCGAGCGAAGCGAGGGCTGGCATAACCTCGGCTGAAATCGTGTTTTGTCCCGTGCTACACACTGTATTTTTCATAATACCTGCATTGAAACTTTCCATATTACAAATTTGTCATAACAAAGTAAATATTTTTCTTTTGATTTTGCAGGTAACAAGTCGGGAGTAACTGCTTGTGCTTCATCAATAAGATGTTTTGATATACTTAAAATTGTCGTATTAATACTTTTTTTCTTGAAACAAATCGTCTTTTTAATTTAATTTACAGTTCCGAATACAACAACTGTCAAATTAACTAAGGTTATATGATTTTCATTTAGAGATTGACAATGAACAAATGCGACTCTGCCAGGGATAAAACGATGTAAAAAAATAATTCAGCGGACAGAAACAAGCTTGTTTCTCCCCTCGGGCAGAAACAAGCCTGTTCCTGCCCGGCTACACTCGCATTTGTCTGCAATTGTCTTGTTTCGATTGACAAAACAGGCGTTGAAACGCGTTGTTTCAATGCAGGTATTATGAAAAATATATTCTTTCATATTACGAATAAGAATCGTTGATAAAACAAAAAGTGTACTCCTCGTGTCTCATATCCATGAATGCAAAAATCAATTTTTAAGATTCAAACTATTCAACAAATCATTATGAAAAGCAAAAATGTTACCTATACTCTGGTATGGTAGTCAGACAAACGATAGAAGAGAGGATCACCAAAATCGGTCAAATAGATCAACAAAAGAAGACGCATGTAATTTTTTATAGGCCAGCTGCCGTAATGAATACATAAAAAAAATAGTACCATTTTTTAAAAGATCTCCTTCTTAAACAGTTACATTGAAATTTAAGGCTTTACTAGTCATAATCAAGTATTTATAGACAGATGATTTTCATAATGCAAAAATATGAAAACGAGTATTTTTTCCATATAGAAGCTACATTTCCTAAAGTTTCGTGATATAAAATATAAAACTGACATTTTCGGAAAATCTTTCGTCACTCATCCAATTGAGATATAGTGCAATCAGATGTAAATAAAACAAAAGACACTCCAAACCAAAGAAACATTACAATGTGATTAAAATGTTGCAATATTTATGTAAGATAACTTTGTAATTTAGGTTCAAATACTAGTTTATTAAAAACTTGCCATAAAATGTAAATTTGCTTATATAAAATTATTTATGGCGCAATTAGTGAATAAGAGGCAATGTAAATATTATTTTCAATTTGAATTGGGGAATGAGGATGTAAAGTAAGATAAATATCCACGTATTTTATTAATTCTACTAGTAAAGTAAAAAATTATGAGGCACATATTTTTTGTATTTTTTAAGAAAATTAACTGGGTTCGAATCAATATCTTAACAAAAATAGAAGCATGACGTCACTGGTTTTGACCAATCGTAGTGTTATCACCGATTCTCCAATGCTCTCAATAATATTTTTCCATTCATCATAGAAAAGAAATTTTGGAAAGAATATTCACAATAACAAACAATTTACTTCATGAATGTCAGTCTCTGCCAAAATTGAAAATTAGTTGAAGGTATAAAATCAAGCGCTAGATAATTTTAACGTAACTAGAGCAGAAGTTTTCAACTGTACCTTAGTACCATTGGAATGAAAAAAACTGTACATTATAGTTAAAATCTCCGTGTTGAAAAACAGAGTGAACTTCCGAAAAATTACTACTTTAGACGAGCAAATACATCAGAAATACTGTTATCTATTTTTTTATTTAAGCTTATTTTATTTCCAATCATGGAATGATTGTTTGTTGAACTTGGCAGAAAAGTTAAAATTGGGCATTCAGACAAGACAGTAAATCTGGTTTCCTACCGTGTTGAATACGTAATTTTTCCTCAAATCGTATTGTTCATGTAACTCATATTAAGAATAAAGTCCTAAAACTGTCATATTTTCATTTCGACCAGCAGAGAATGTTCTTCAATATGATAAAAGAAAAATTGGTTCACTACCGCATTGATATTTTTGACAAACCTTTTCCTAAAGTGATTGTTTAAAATAAAAATTTTTTTTTACGGCTAAAAACAACATTTTTGGATGATAAATGAAATTGTTAATATACACAGAGGTACATGCAGAGACAAAGATAAATTCTATTAATTTTTCAAGTTTGTATAAGAGTCGGATTCAAAAAGTACCTATAAATAATAATTGCCTAGGTATTTTTGCTTTTGGATATATACCTAATAAATCTTTTCATTATCACTGTATAAATTTGTATGTATATCTTTAAGAATATCGTGGATATGATTGTAATTTTGACTAATTTATTAATGTGAAATGTATGTAGAAATATTTGTATCAAATTATATTTCAGTGTTGTACATAATAATTTTGTATATGTATAAATAGTGACTTTAAATAAAGAATGATAGTATAGAACTTTTATTCTCCATACAAAACCTGATAAAGTATCAAAATGTTCAAAATTCTCTTCTCACCCGGGCTGTTTCTAGCAATATTGTCGCAAAAGTGAGATAGGTATTTCATTCACAACTATTTCTTCATCTAAATACATATAATACTACTCATAAAAAACCTTATATGAAATTATATTTGTCAAGGCCAGTTAACACTACTTTTTGATCGAATTAAGTTCTTAGTTTTGGTAATATTTGATCTTTTTTGAGCTTAGAAAAAAAAACGAATAGGTATTAGTGATGTAAGGAATATTCGCATTCGCATTCACATTATTTTTGACGTTCGCATTCGCATTCGCAAAATTCATGCGAATATTAACGTCAGGAAAAATACAGCCTTCAATTTAATATTTAGTTGCACACAACATTTTTTCAGACTTCAAAAAATTATTGAAAAGAATTATTAAAATCATAATAAAATACAAAAATCAGTGCGCTAAATACTTCGTGCACGTTGTCATGACAAACAACTCCAATGCGACATTTTGCATACCAATATTGATATTCCCATGTCACTATTTTTGGATATCGGTAAATAAAATAATATATGTAATGAAACAAAAACGTATTCCTGTTTTAAACTTTTATCATTTCTCAATCTTCATAAAAATCTTATTTCAAATTGAACATAAAATAATCATCTTTTAATAAACTGAATATTCGCATTCGCATTCGCGAATATCGAATATCGTTACATCACTAATAGGTATAGTACTCATATGGAAATTTCATTCTAGGATGAATAGACTTTTTTGGTTTCAATTCTGTATATTTAATTTTATTTTTGACGTTTCGACTTTCCAACCGAAAGTCTTCATCAGAAAAAATTATACAAAAATAAACAAGGCAAGAAGGTATCTAGATAATTAGAAATTAAAAATTGAAAATATACAGATAACTAGATGTGAATACGTGGATTCCACATCTAGTGCAAAAAGAACAAAATTCCTCTGGCATTTACCCAAAGTCTGAGGAAAAACCACGTAAAAACCTCAACAGAGGAATCAACGATATGAGTCTTGACAATTATTGAAGAGAAAAAGATTTAATTGATATAACATATTAGGACGATGTCCCGTTTCGGCAAAGCACACAGTTCCAAGGTCCAAACATGTCATAAAAATTTTTTTAAACAGAAAGACTGAATTTCAAAAATCTACATCTACATGAATATAACAAAAACAAGTGTCAAGACAAATATTTCACAAATCAGGAATAACTATTACAAATAAATAAAATAATATGAGTCTTGACAATTATTATAGTCAAAAATGAATGAATTAATATAACATACAAGGACGATGTCCCGTTCTTGCGGACGCACACAGTTCCAAACATGTCATAAAATTTTTTTTTTTTTACAAAAATGAGTTTCATTTATGTACATGAACGTAATAAAAATAATAATCAAGACAAATATTTTACAAATTATGTATGTCTATTATTGATTATTGGAAGCCAAACATTTGCCAACTCAAAACTATCAGTATGGTTGAAATTATTCGGATCTTTAATTATTTCAATCGCTTCCCTGACCAATCTACCATGAATGGATGAGCATCTTGCAATTACTCTTGTTTCTTCGAACTTGATGTCGTGCAAAAACTCAATGGCATGATCAGCAAACTAATGTGTTATATCAATCAAATCTTTTTCTCTTCAATAATTGTCAAGACTCATATCGTTGATTCCTCTGTTGAGGTTTTCACGTGGTTTTTCCTCAGACTTTGGGTAAATGCCAGAGGAATTTTGTTCTTTTTGCACTAAATGTGGAGTCCACGTATTCACATCTAGTTATCTGTATATTTTCAATTTTTAATTTCTAATTATCTAGATACCTTCTTGCCTTGTTTATTTTTGTATCATTTTTTCTGATGAAGACTTCCGGTTAGAAAGTCGAAACGTCAAAAATAAAATTAAATATACAGAATTAAAACCAAAAAAGTCTATTCATTATGATATAATTCTGAAAATATGTATAGCTCATTCTAGGAGTTCGCATTATACCAAATAGGTGGAAATTAGTCATAAGTGATTGTACACCATTTTTTCCACTCCATTTGTTCCACCAATACTTTTTTGCACTATATATTTTTACCTCCTATTCTATTTTCCACTGATTTTTTGCGTTTTTGTAGCTAGGAAGTTTTCCTAGGAGGAGCAGTCAGCCAACTGATCAGCCACCGCAAAGTTCAAATTTCAATAATTCCAAGTAACTTTTTAGCAGAATCCATAAGTTTTGGGAATAAAAAAACAATTTAATAAGAAATATATAGGTGATGCCTCGAAATTATGGAGCTCATACAGTCTCCTGGCGTATTAGCAAAAGATAGGCTTTTTTTCAGGATTCGAATTATGTAAAATTATAAGAGAGACGCTTCGTCTCAACATTCTTCATAGCTCCTATAGAGAATGTTGAGACGAAACATAAACTCTCTAAATTCTCTTCATTCTCAAAAATTTATTATACTCTCTTTATTCCATATATTATTTATATCCTCTTCATTGTTTTAAATTCTCTATTTTTCTAAGCTCTCCCAATTCTTTATATTCTTTATACTTTTTATATTCTCTTCATTTTCTGGATTCTCTATATTCTCCAAGCTCTCTAAATTTTTTATATTCTCTAAGCTTTCCATATTCTCTTTATTCTCTAAATTCTCTATACTCTCCATATTCTCTTTATTTTCTAGATTTAATGAATACTCTGTAGATACTTCTCAAATTCTCTATATTTTATATAAGCTCTATATTTTCCAAGCTTTCTAATCTTTTATATTCTCTAAATTTTCTATATTTTCTTTATCTTCTAAATTCTCCATATCCTCTTTATTCTTTGAATTCTCTATATTCTCTGAATTCTTCAATTTCTCCCTATTCTCCGTATTTTGTAAATTCTCTCTATTTTTTAAGCTCACTAAATTCTTTATATTCACTAAGCTTTCTATTTTTTCTTCATTCAACCAATTCTCTATATCCTTTAAGTTCTCTTTACTTACCATATTCTGTAAGCTTCCTAAATTCCCCTTATTGTCCAAATTCTCTTTATCCTCTAAATTCTCTATATTCTCTTTATTTTGTTCTTTTTTTGCTATAATTCTCCTGGACTAGAAGTGACACCTTTCTCAAATCTGCAGTAAAGTTGAATGTCTGACGATGGAGTAAAATTTTCAAAGTAGGAAATGTTTCTTTTCTTTCTACTCAAATTTAAAATCTGATATCGTCAGCCAACTTCGAAGTAAATGATTCGGTAATGTTGTCGATGATAGACTTCAGATCCAAAATTGATGAGATTCAAAGAAACTTGAGGACAGTGGGAGAAAATAATAAAAGATGGGAGTAAATTAAAAAGATCTTCCAGAAACCTAGCCTAAACCGAAAATTCTAGGTTGACTAGTATTTGAAGGATAAGTTCTACAAAATTTCATCAGATTGTAGCGCCACAGTAACCGTAAAATCCTCTTATTAAAAAAAAGTAGTAAAAAGAGTGAATAAAAAACTTTTAGGAAAAAAAGTATTGGTGGAAATTGGAAAACAAGTGCGGTGGAAAAATGAAGTGAAAGAAGTATGGTAGAAGAAATGAAGTGACAAATTGCCCCCTCATGACATCTTGTATCATCTTAACATGTATTTACGCTCATCACTGATTCATTGACTCCGTAACGATCTAGGATATGAAGATATATAGAGTTATATACAGCAACGAAATATTACTATCGTCTATGGCTGAGAGGTAGGATGTTGAGCTTATGGTTCGATTGGTACCAAGTTCGAATCGCGACCAGATGAAGTTAAAGTCCTCAACTATTTTTAGCTCATTTTTAGCGCATTTTTTGGAAAAAAGCGCTATTATATTCACTTTGGCTGTCTGGCTGGCTGGCTGGCTGGCTGGCTGGCTAGCTGGCTGGCTGGCTAGCTGGCTGGCTGGCTGGCTGGCTGGCGTGACGCTGAGATCTCAGCAACTATACTATTTACAGACTTGAAACTGGTACTAAATAAAAGCTGCTATTTCGTAGGTTTGCACAAATTGCTTCAATTCAAGATCAATGATTGTGGAAGATTAAATTATTCAATTACTTGTTTCAAGTGAAACAATGCCCATAGATATATATGACATTAGGGATATGGCAACTTAAATTTATTAAAGTAGATAAAAATTTAGTTACAACTTTCGCCACGGGTGTCACTAATATTATGTACAGTTGTCAAATCTGTCCGGGATTCATTCAATGACTTGTTTGACGCGAATTTGAAGCTTATTAGAATGAATTATTATTATTGGATGAAAATTTGTTTATTTTTGGTGTATTTTTTTTCATATGGCTTTGATAAAGATCAAATTATCATTTTAAGGTACAGCACTTGACCTCCCGTCAGTCAATAACCAAACAATGAAGATTAAAAAGTATTTTTGAGTTTGTACAAGCATAAATTATGTACCTATCAAATAGTAAACTTGAAACTAGTACTAAATGGAAGCTGCTGTTTCGTATAAGTTTGTCCAAACTGCTTGATTTCAAGCTCAGTAGTTGTGAGAGATGGTAATTTGCGAAATCTCTGAAATAACAAGCATTCATGAGCTGTCAAAAATGCGCTGTCATCATCTAGATGATTCTTCCATTTTTTCTTTTATACATATAACCATTTTATCAATATTACTTACCTAAAGCATCATCATTCACATTTAAGGTATTTTGTTAGTTATTATGTGCTAAACATATCTTATATTTGACTGACGACCCATTACTTTTCAACGGACCCCTTAGGCGCCTTGCATACCCCTAGTCTAATATAATTTCACGAAAAAACATTACAATTTATTGTTTTAGTTATCATGGTAACAATATGTCAAGTCCTTTCCAATGAAATGTCATTTCAAAGAATTAAAGTAAGTTTTAGACACAATTTGTCTTCTTTGATCTTGCATAAGATTGTCTTATAGTATTTTATTATATCTTCAATAACATAGAAGTTATTTGAGGTAGCTCGTCTCGCTGTTACACCCTGTATATATGTGCTGTCCATAAGATGCATTACCTTTTATTTTTGTAAGCTCGCAGCTTGAGCATAAAATCACTGAGCGTGAAATGTCATTTCAAAGAATTAAAGTAAGTTTTAGACACAATTTGTCTTCTTTGGTCTTGCATAAGATTGTCTTATAGTATTTTATTATATCTTCAATAACATAGAAGTTATTTGAGGTAGCTCGTCTCGCTGTTACACCCTGTATATATGTGCTGTCCATAAGATGCATTACCTTTTATTTTTGTAAGCTCGCAGCTTGAGCATAAAATCACTGAGCGTGATTCTCCGTGGATTTTCCGGTAGCTAATTTATAACAATACATACACCTCTATAGTCGATCTGAAATCTTCGACCATCTATGTTTTAGATAATATAAAATACTGAGCCCTAGAGAATTATTATTTACTTATTTATATTGTATCGATTAAACCTATTAGCATATAAAGTACTTTTTTAATTATGCAATAAGGTCACGTTTTTCATTGAAAAATTCCAAAACTAGCAGTCATTATTCACTGCAAAGTTATTCCAAAAATATTAATTACTTCATTAATTTACACCTACAAGATTATAAAAAATATATTGTCTCACTTATACGTCCAAAAAACAGTCTTTATATCAAACAATCTTACAGCTTTCTATTTGTATATAGTCAAAGATTATCCTGTATGTATATATACAATAGTGGTTTCATGCACCGTACGTTAAATGGGGATGAAATTTTTCATTGGTGGATAATCTTCTGGGATTTATTTTTATTGTATTTATTTTATACGGCAGCAAAATGCTTACTTTATAAATGGAGATAATCTATACAGGGTCCAATGGAAATCACGAGCAAAAGGAATAATACAAGTGAGTTTCAACTGTTGCGGTTTCCGCCGTGTTGATTCTAGAAATGAAACGAAGTTTTTGGTGTCTCCCTGTTCAATATCTCTTTGTCGATATTTAGTATGTAGATACGTAAGTACAATAAATAAATATGTATATATTGAGGAGCAAATCTAGAAAATAGAAATAAATGATTACTCTCAAGCTTCGTGATTCAAATAAATTTTCCAGCACCGCTCAACACAAAAATTAGGGTTTTATTGATAGTTCAAAACCAGGGAAATTGTATTTTTATTTTTAATCAAAATTTCTATGTATAATCTTTAAGCAAACCAATTTGTGCAAGAAAGATAATATTAACAAAATTTTTAATAGTGTCATAAGTCATAATATTCTTGAGCAAATATTGATATATTCTAAAATCTCATTAAATCCAAAAAACTCAGCCAGGAAAAGCAAATGCAAAATAAAACAGTATAAAATTTATCTTATCTTGTAATTAAGGATTTCTAGCATAAATATGATTTTAACATTTTATGTATGTAAAACAACTGAATAATATTTATTCAACAGAAATAATTTAGTTTCATTGTCTTTACTAAGTAAATTAATTTATCTTCATATTTGTAGAACAAATCCAATTTAGACAAGTCCATAAAATGACAAAGCTAGAATGAATTAGGTCATCACATCTTATTTTTGTTTCATATTTTCACATATAATATTATACAAAAATCAAGTTTCATTGGAAAGCTATTAAATATGGACTTGCGCCATTGAAAAAGTAACTAATTAATGGTTTTAGCCGTTATAAATCATTGAATCCAAAATTCGCCTCTGAAGAACAAAAAACCTTATTTCCATTCATCTACATCTAGTTTTTCCATCCTTCCAACAGGAATCGTGTGGAACAAAACAGGAGCGTCACACAACGAAGTGTCGAAAAGAAGGGCAAGAGGGGCGGGAAGGGGATTAAATCTGGAGGACATGGGATAGGGATAATGCAATCAGACGTGCGCACATGTGACAAATTGCCAGGATAGACTACGAAGCGCACACTGCTCCCACTCAATCTATTAGTTCGATACGGTGTCATACAGAGAAAGGGAGCACTACAGTGGCGGAGGTAAAAAACAAATTGTGGGGATTTTGATGAGAAAGCAACAATAATTAGATGGAGGACTTCAGTGCACTACTTTTATCGATATAATTTCAATTTTCAAAGACTCAAACTGCTAACTGTTGTTTGATTTTGGGGTTATAATTGTAGATCCAAGAATTGTCATCCGTAATAATATTTCACATTTCCTTAGATGCTTTTTGGTCGAATAAGTCCACTCGTACGTTTATATTTTGTCTCGGGGTCAATTAATGTAGAATACATCGAGCTATCAACGAATTCGATAATAATTTACGTTTCATAAGCTACTCTTAAATTGAGAAGTATCATTTTAATAAATATTATTTCTAAATATCTAACGTTATAATCTTTTTGGACTGCTGTACATCGCCAAAGAGAATAAGCAGTGAATATATATTTTTTCCACCTCAAACAAACACTTTTCCAGCGCATACCATGACTAACAAAAGCCGAGTAAAAGGTTTTCCAAACTCGCAAACTCACTAAAAAGATTTTTTTATTGTAATACACAACACATTAAGGTCCTTACTCTGTTTCTTTCATCTTTATAGACTTTTTGCGACACTCGCCTTGGATGACGTTTAATTGTATGTTGGCTACATTGCAGGTGACTTTAATTCTTTGATGACAAAGTTAAAAACGAACAACAGCTAAAAGAAAGCAAACGTTGGGAAAAAGACCATGTAGAAAACAGGCACGGATTACAAAAAAAAAAGGGATTTTTTATTATAAAATTTTTATATGATCGACATTGATAGATATTTGAACATTTATAAAAAATAGGTGAATAAGGGTATATAAAATAAACTTTATAAGTGCAAATGTGACTTGCGCGCCCAGGATACTTATACCTTTACAGGCACTTGAATATTGTACGGTGCGACGCACAAATTTATGTTAGTTACAAGTAAATACGATGCTTGAAATCAAATTTAATTCATAATTATTCATTTCATTATTAATCATAATGGTTAAATTCTATTCTCTTGTTATTATATGGATGTCATAAGAATGCCAAAAATCTGGCATTCTTTTGGAAGACTATCCTCAACGATGAGGAATTAAATCACTTCTGAAGCTCTCTGCTAGATAAATATTTCGAAAGTCTCTAAAATAATGTTATAAAATTGTATTTACGGATTATAAAAGCTCATTATGATTCCGGTGTCAATTCTTTAAGATTTAACTATTCTGATACGTCAAAGTACAAATCAAGTTTACGTCAGCACTATAAAAATCGTATTCGACTTTTTATCAGTCGCATACACTGCGCTTACTTATCGTCAATAATATTTTCACAATTCTGAAAGTTGGATCCAAAATAATAACTTTAAAGTTTGTCAAGCTCAACAAAACTCTGTTATTTCTCAAATATAATTTATTGAAAACTTCATTATATTTCAAATTTTGTGATGACGTATCAATTGCCAGTCACATAACTACCAATCAGAATTGCCTACATTTGAGCACGTTATGCGCGCGTTTTGTGCGCACGGTCTTTCACATATATCTATAGCCCGTTCAAGCACGTATATTACCTGTTTTGAATCATTTTAGTTCCATTTTATTAGCTAGAATGAAATATTTCTTTTGTACATCCTACTTTGACGTCCGAATGTATTTTAAAATGAATTAAGGTACCAAAATAGATATACGTATAACATTTACAAAAGAGTGCTTAATGTTACTATACACAATTCTAGCAGCCGTGACGTCACTTTGGATACCACGAATTGTTTTTATCAAAATTATAAATGAAAAATATCATGTAATCAAATTTTTTCTGTATTATGATGTTATTATGCAGACAATTGTTGCCATAGTTATTATTCACCAAATAAATTTATTAGGAGGTTGATATCTCGGGCCTAAATCTATCATAATAATAGGAAATAAATAGAATTATTTTTCTTTAAAAGACCCCATTTGAGGATAAAAGTCACTGTTTCGACTAATGTTAATATATTCGAAGGCAATGGAAACAGGTCATCTAGAATATAGTTGCTTCTATAGTTCTTATAATCAAATTTAGAGTACCAAATGATAAAATGGATGACTGAGATATGACAAATAAACAGAATCGAATATGAAATTCAAGGAAAGTAGATCTCAACTAACGAATACAAGGTCGACATCATGTATGCGAAATAGAACAGAAATCGTTAGTTTTATATATGCTTTATTTGAATTGAATTTGAATTATGTTTGCAAAGTACTTACTGAAAATCTTATTTTTTGAATAACCTAAACAGTAATCATATTAACAGTTCTGGGAGTCTTGTGGTGTCTCGAGTCTTGCATAATATGAGGAACAACAGTCGATGGAGACCAAATTTTGTTTAGGATAGACTTCGGACTGTCTCTTGACTTCTTCGGTAGGCCAAACATTCGTGACAGAAAAACAAGATCAATTTTTATAGGCTGCAGTTTATAAGAAAGATACTTACAACTGCAAGCTTAAAATATTTGCATCCGCTAGATGTGAATGCACATGGAAAAATTGATTTGAATAAAAGTTGTTGAAAGAAGCTAAAGAAGCTATCTTTTACTGTATCTACCCTATAAATGAAAACCTGTTATCTTTTTGCTTCCCCGACCTTGTTGTCGCGATTCTTTGATAGTTCGAGATTTTGATGAATCTTCACGTTTTAGATCTACTAAACCCGAAAAACATAATTAAAAAAAAAAATCAGTCTGTCCGTGTGGAAGCACAATAACTTGAGAACGCGTACGAATTTTTTCAACCAGTGGTACTAAGACTTTATTGATGAAGCTTTTTAGTTTTTTGCAGTTATTTTATGAACGGTAGTATTAATCATAGAATATGATGATTAAAACTAATCTCTTAATGATTTGGCACAACATTCATCCAAAACATTTTTCAAAATTATCAGTGGCTCATTTGTTATTATCAAAATTTAAATTATTATAAAATTCGTTATATTTTTCTGAACCAAAGGAATAATGATAATCATAATGTGAAGTTAGAATTATTATCACTCATATTCTGATATCTCAGGCAAACGTTCGTCAATTGTTTTTTTTAAATAAGTAATTTGGCTCTATCGTGTTTGGTATTAAATCAAAGTTCTTGTGAAGATAATTCTAATAGAAGTGTCAAAGAAGATATTCAAGAGATTGTCAATTGTTTTTTCAAAATCATTCAAATAATGTCTAGTTTGGTATTAATTTCAAGCTCTCGGGGAGATTAACTTAGTAGATATCAAAAACTAATAATTAGGTAGTGGAATCCACATTACCATCTTCAAATTACCCTTCCGGCGATTAAACTTCGAAACTGTATGTTCAATGAATTGAAGACCCCGAAAATCTAGAAAAAGACTCTCTATTTTCAAAAATACTTATTTTATATAATGTTTCAAAAATAACCGCCATCTGTCACTTTAACAATGGCAGTTGTCACTTTGACAATGAGAGCTTCCACTTTGAAGTATGCAATTAATTGATGCTACAATCTAAATTTCAGAAACAGCAATGAAACTGACCATGAAATTTATGGTCGGGTAAGTACTATGCTAGCCACAGCGGATTTTTTCTATCATGAGAGTCCGGTCTACGGTGGCTAGTATCATCTTTCGGGATTTTATAAATCTTATGTCGGCGTGTTCAGGAGTTCTATAGGCGCGTTCTCACGAGTCAAGTTAAGTTGACCGATTTTAGCTGATCAACACAAGTTGAATGAAAACTGAAGTGAGAACTTCTGTTTCAATAGAGTTGATCAAATTTTTAGTGGATCAACAAAAGTTTGACCCAGTCAAACTTTTGTTGAGTCATCACGAATTGCTTTCAAGTTGGAACTTATCTTGAAACGTGTGAACTAACAGTCAACTTTCGACGACTGCCTAGTCCGCTTGAAAGTAACGCAGTTGCTTGTTTGATTTCAGAAATAATATTTTAAAATGGAAAACAATATTGTCTTAAGAGATCTGAAGGTGTTATGATAAAATTGTTGTAATTATATCATGAAAATGATTGTTTTGAAATCATCGTACGGATAAATGACGATAGAGATGCATGAAATAATGATGTGAGTTCTATTGTTAGGAAAATGGATTTTTTCGCCAACCGTCAAAAAAACATGATATATTTGTATTGTTATGGATACGCAGAATTCGTGATTTTTTCACTAGTGAAAAAATAAATTCAATTTTTGCATACCTAATCTAATATAAATCAGATTAGTAATGCTACAAGGATAGAGACAAACAGGTATTTAACAAAAAAGAAATATGAATTTGTACACAAAACTACTTATTTCTGAATATAAAAATTAATTGTTGACAGTTCTTTATTTATCAAACAACAATTGTGCATAATTTTGGTTACAATACCCAGGTGACTGCAAATTAATTATAGTTTGTACTTTTTTCCTACATTTTACTGAATAAAACAATAATTATTGTTGAGCTATTATTTTTTGACATTTGGCGAAAAAATATTGTTTGTATTTCGTGTGCGAAGTGATTGTATTTGTTGCGCTTTCGAATGAATTTGTTACCTCGACCTTGCGGTCTCGGTTAAAATTGACATTCTCACGCGCAACAAAAAAAAAACAATCACTTCCCACACTTAATACAAAAATAACTATTTTTTCATACAACAATTTTTTTTATAGTTGTTCTTTTAACAAAACTACAATTAACTGTACAGATTCACGCACAACTGCATTCAGCGCCATTTTGGAATTGAAATTGTTGATCAGTTAATGTTAAAATGTGTGAACAAAATATGAGTCAAATCGTATACAACTTTTATTGATCAACTAAAATCGTTCAAGAATATTTGACTCGTGAGAACGCGCCTTTAGACAGTAACAAGCCGAATCTGCTTCCACCATGAGCGAATATTCGCACACCAATATTTTGGCGAGCACGATTTCGGCACGATGGTGATGAATACAGGGTTTTTATCTGAAGTCAAGAGTTGGAAATAAAGAGGAACATAAATGTTTTGAATTGATGGTGGTAGTTAAGATCTGCTGCTGGTCTTAAAATTCTTAAACCTTGAACACTCAGTAAAGTCTTCACATTCTCACATTCGATGCGGAAGTTGATATTAGCCTCCAAATGAATCAAACAATTCAATGCATGTAATTGATCTCTATTAGCTGCAGTTCTTAGATTTTTGCAGAATTTGAACCAAGATGAGCTTCACTCTATCTTTTTGAAATGGCTCAGTACTTTTTAAATGGTATAGAACTACAGTAGGTAGCCTGATTTCTTTTATTTTTCAGAAAAACAATTGCTATTGCATATTTTTTGGCATTTGAAAAGTCCAGCATCTAGAAGATTGTAGAGAAAATGATATCAAATCATGAGCAAACATGAATTTATATTTAAATAATATTTGTTGCTGGTTTTCACAGCTCTTTTATATACCAAAAGTTAAATTCCAACAATTGAAAAAGCTATAACATTCCTAGAAAACCAAGTACACTCCAGGAGACGTTGTTTTTCTGCTCTTGTTACATTTACTCATCTTTATGGTAAGAAAGCTTTTTTAACCGTACATTCAATGTGTATGACTTGTCCTGCCTCCAACACATAATCTGCTCCATTCCAAGAAAGAATGGACTATAGTAATCAATCATATACAGATTTAAATCTCTCCCGGAGCTAGATTCGATTGCATTCTTTTAAAATTCAAATCATGACATCAAAAATAATACAAGTTTATTCATAATAGAATAAAATTTCAATTGTCTCATCTCCATTATCCATATTAGAACATCAATACAATATTTTAAATAATATTTATGATTGACTTACATGTTTAGGTTATTTGGGTAGAACACAGACTCAAATTATAGTCAGAACACAAATCACTAGTTTTTAGAACATCCCAAACTTCAAAAAATAATATTCAACCATTCCTGATTCGTCTCATACCACAATTATTCACAAACTGACTCATTTCTAGTCATAGTATTCATGTTTGAATATATCTTTCCTAATTGAACCTAACTGAACAAGTAAATTCATACATTATAGCGCAGATTTATTCCGTTCATCCTTCAAATGTGAAAGCATTTAGTAATATAACAAGAAATAAGTTAGTTCGTCAATAATTGTGATGTGAAGAAGTGTTTCGTGATCCAGTGTGATATACTGATAAGTTTTATGACATTAATTTCAATCTGTTTCTCCAGCACAGCCGAAATATGTGAAGGTAAGTTCTTATTATCAATATATTATACTGTATCAAATTTATTAAATGTAATAATATTTGATCAAGAATAAGAGCACTATGTTATGCAAAAATAAAGATTTTTGAGCTTTGTTTAAAATAAAATAACCCAGCTCTGTATCGTAAAAGCTTTGTAAAAGCACTGTGCAATGAAGAGGCAGTAAATGTAGTCTAGTGTGCACTTTGCTGGCAAAGAAGAAGAAAGTACAAAGGGCAATGTATAGTGTTAGTGGAGAGCACAGAGCAATCGCTGCCGACTTCCACTTCACCAACTGTTCATTCTTTACTAATTCACAGCCTCTCCGAGGCTACGGCCTTAAGTACTACAATTGCATTAAGCTATACGGCTGCAGGATGATTGTTATGTTGTACGGGGTGAGTGAGAACAAGTGCATAGAAAGAGAAAAAAATTCACTTGAAATTTGATAATATTACTTTCCATTTAATTTTTTGATCGCTAGTATTGGACAAGAAGATGGATTAGAGCAAAATTTAGTCAAATATATATTGATTTTTTAAATTATCGAATGTGTCATGTCAGGTCTGTTTCTCAAATGTTGCCTACAAAAAACTATGCAGCCCCAAAAGTTTAGATTTCGAATTGTTCCAAAAATTCTCAATTTTATCTTATTCCTACCGAAACAGTTGTGTCAGCATTCTTATAGAGTATCACCAAGAGCCCGTAAATGAAAGTGGGTCCAGTTTCAAGAGCTGATTTCAGTAGTGGACACTTTTTTTATTATCTCTACTTCTTTTCACAAAATGAGTTTTTCTGCTGATTCAGTTCCAGTGGCGTGCGAGGAATATATCTAATTTTCCTCTTATTTTATTGGCTGCAATAAATACTTTCAAAGAGCACGAATTCATCTGAGTATGAATAATGCAAGAATCACGTACCATTTTCAATGTACAAGCTCCATCCATAAATATTTCATAGACATCAGTGCACCCGAAGATTTTTTATGTGTTTCAGACATTTCCCGATACATTTTAAATTCCAAAACATGCAAATTCACTCTCGTTGGTTGCAGGGTGACCAAGTATTTGACGTGTAATATAAATAATTCAACAAGCTGTGGTTTAACGTTCCATGATTCGATGCTGAAATAATTGAAGCAGCGACAAATGGCGGATGTATTCCATTTTGGGGTTTGACCATTGTGGTCACAACTCAAAATATATAAATTAAATTATGCTGTACTGAGTGTCACAGAAAACTGTGTGAACTTAGCGTAATAACAAGGCTCATGCGCCTCCACCAAAAGATATAGTCCGTGAGACAGGGCATACATTTTTCGTTGATTACCGCTCACTTGAAACTTCGTGAGTGATTTCATTGTGATGAGTCCGACAGCTTTCACATTTGACGAAATTCTTGATTTGGGGGCGTTTTTCAGTGAGAGCTAATTGAACATGTCAATTTCATGAAGTCTTGAGTATGTATTACCGTCATATTGATGTTTACACTATTCGAAAAATTTTTTGATTATAAAATGAAAAATAATGTTGTCCGACATGAATATTGGGGGCCAGTGGTGAGTCCGACAAGCCACACTTGTCAAAAGTACGTTGGTATGAAAACGGATTATCGCTAGTCTGAGACTAAGAGGAAGTCTTCAATTATCTTTTTTCTAAGATTTGGTCATTTTGTCCGACAAATTTTCGGGTGCGTTTTCTCAGTCCGACATTGAAAACGTGTCAGGATTATAACAGTTTCTTCATCAATGACCGCTCATCTCTATGTTTTTTATTTTCTATTCAAATAGTGTCTAGAACATTACTGTATACATGTCCGACAATTTAAATGGGGCAATACTTCAGAAAATCAAAAATATGTTGTATGAATACGGCTGCGTTTATAGACATATACATATATGAAATGCATATCAAGTATGATTATTGATTATAAATAATAAAAAAAAGGCTGTTCCACGAATATATTAATATTATTTTGGAATCAAATGTGTGATATAAAGTCAGTATACTGTGATAATCAACTCAAATATCATTCAAATTTACCTTCAACTGTGATATCTATATATTAATACGTCAAGAGCAAACTTTCGCCCTCTTTTTAAGCATATTTCATGCACGGAGGAGTTTGAGATTTGGCATACTCAAAATTTATATGGAGAAGATGTGCAGAAAGCGAAAATTATATACAGGTGTTCTATTTTAAGGTATATATCAATACGTGAAGAGGAAGCTTTGTATCCCTTTTCAAGCATATTGCACGAACAAAAAAATTTGGTATTTGGCATACTTGAAGTTTGTATGATCGAGTGCAGAAAGCTGAAAATACATACAGGTGTCCCATTTTAATTTTACGACGTCAAGAAAAAACATTGTACCGCGCACACGAGGTGATGTGAAACTTGGCTTAGTTGAAGTCTGTGTGAAGAATGTGAGATATGGCATATTTGAAGTATATCTGGAGAAATATGCACCGAATGGAAGAATGGCTGAAAAAAAATTTCAAAGATTTCTCTTCCCTTCCGATAAAAAATGATTGGATAGAATTGTATCGGATTATATACAATTAGATATGGTTATATACAATTATATATGGAATTCTTATATACTGCTATACGATTTGATATAATTATATAGAATTGTATCCAAACAGATATAGCACATTGTATAGAACATAATACGATAACATACACCTGTATATGACTGTATACAATTAGACCAGAGTACTGTACAATTTTTTCAAACTCTGCATACAATTATATACGATCATATACGGCTATATACAATTGTATACAGTTTTATACTATGATATATAAAAATATATAATATGTCTTATCGAACTCTATACAATCATATATATTCGTATATTACTGTATATAGTCATATAGTTATATTTCCATCAATTCAGGAAGCTTTATCCAATTCTATCACATTATATACAATTATATAGTACTGTATAAAGTCTCATACAGTACAGTTCTTTCATTTCAACTACTACATAAGATCCTATATTGCTCTATACAATCATATATAACTATATAGAGTTGTATGAAATGTTTTTTTGAGTTTTAACTTTGCTATTCAAGACTTTATACAGTTATATACAATCAGATATATTTGTATATTATTGCATACAAGTTTATAAAATTATATTCCTATTTGTTCGAGAAGCTATATTTGATTCTACACAATTTTTTCTCATTATACACAGTTATATAATACTATATAAAGTTGTATACAACTCATTATTCTCATTTTAACTGTTTTGTAAGGTTATATATCGTTATAAACAACCATATACATATATCCGTGTACCATAGGATGAAGTTTTATACGTGTCTATACTCATATATCAACTTCTTTCCTTGCTATCGGTATAACATACTCAGAAGTCTAAAATGAAAATTGCCAATAACAATCAGTACAGCTGATGTTCGACAAATAAATTTATGGAATCCACTGGAATAACAAATTTTACCAGGATAGTAAAGTCGCCCGTGTAAGTTTTGTACTTTTTTTGTCAATGATGGGTGATTGTTACTCTCTTGGAAGACATGTTGAAGCTTAAATTAAATGAAAAAGCAATAGTTTGATATTGTTTCATATATGACACATAAGGTATATATAAATAGTATAGTGAATAATACAAAAGTGGATACCTCTGACTATTCCACTGGGTATTTGTTTGTTAGGTATTATTTTTGAATTTACATGAAAATTAAGGATATTATATAATCAATAATGAAACATATTCAGTTCACGATGCAACCCAACAATTTTCAATAGTCCAAATTATTAAGGATAGTTAATTTATATTAGTTTCAAGTTGTGACCTGTGATGTGACATGTGAAGGGGTAAAGTGCTGAAAGGGGGAAGATGAGTGCAAGCGATTTACGAAGACAAGCGAGTAGCAGTTGAGCACGGGAATTGATTGAATACAGTTGAATTTGATGCGGTAGAGTTGAAATAACGAAAAATAGCTGGAAGAAAGGTAGTAAAGGCAGATAAGAAGATAGCCGAGTCAGAAGATAAGGTGAAGATGAAGAAATGAGGAAGAAAGAAGTAGAAATAAGAAGCTATGGCAAAGAAAGTAAGCTGTTGCTAAGCGGCGAGAGAGAATTAAGGCGGTGCAGGAGCGGAGTGGAAAGGGAAGCGCTAGCGACGAGAAAAAGAAGACAGATTGTGATTGCTCGGTCTCCTATATGCGCACGCGCATGAGAACAGATAAGTGTTTTGGTTTTAGTTCTAGTTCTAATTATTTGATTTCATCTAATTTAAATTTTTGTTTGCCGAGTTCATCACGTTTTTTATGATTTTATTTGTATGCAGACATAATTTACCTTTAATTTTTGGGATCATTACAAATTGAAAAAAGGATAAGAACTCATTTGTTTTTCGGAAAAAAGGTTAGTTTGTGGACGGTGAATTGAAACTGATTTCAGATAAATTTTCCATTGATTTTTTTTAAAGTCTAGCTAATATCTTCGAAGTCCTGGAAAATACATATTATTCAAATAAACGAATGGTTGAGGACTTATTCAATTTGGAATGGCACCGACAAAAATGGGCGTAGAAATCTAACTCGAACTTTAAAAACTGCAAAAGTCTAAAGAAAATAAAGATTCAGGATGAGTTAGCAAAAGAATCCTTGAAGAAAAGGAGATTTTTCACGAAAATGTGCTTCACTCCCGAATCTATAACATAGAGTCAATTGAAATCATTAATAATAACGACATAAGTTTCGGGAATCAGCTTTTTCATAGTAAATTTCCTCTCCTCTTGAGTTATTCTTTCTAATTTACGCTATCGCAAGAAAAACTAAAATTTTCTTCATATCTTCATTTGCCTATAACTTTTGCAATTGTTGATGTGCGAGTAAGATTTCTGTGCATATTTTTTTAGACAACATTCTGGATCAAATTAGCTCTCAACCATGCCCTTACTCGCATTATCAGCATTTTTCATGATTTTAAAGATATTAACTGGACCAACAATGCTAAAATAGCCTCTTTGAGAGTAATAACCAATCCTATTTAATCACAGATGATCGAGATTACCTTCGAAGTGAGGTAGTTCATTTCAAAAAAGAAGAATCAAAGCAACTAACATCCTCAAATAGTGAATCGCTTTTGAGGAAAAGGCAACCAGTGAGAAAGAAAATTCTATAACCAATAAACTATGCATTTATTTTTGTACAATCTCCAGTTCTTTATTTAATTTAATCTAATTTAAACGGTGATCAACTAGAAATATAGAATATGAGTTTATCATTATTTTTATTGAAAGTGGGATTGTTCGAAATTCAGGGCATAATTCAATAGTTATTGGGATAAGTAGAGTAATGAATTTGTTGGACTTCAGAACTAATGAATTCTACATCGAATTTCGTACAATCTTCACTATTAATTCTAAGAGTATTGAACGCTACTTAAGTACGGATTATAATTTCAATCTGTTATAGAAGAAAACGTTAGATAGTAGGGAATTGAATGTTTAATTCAATAGTTATAACAATAAGTCTAGTAATTAGTCTGTTTCACCACGAAAATACTAAGAACAATGTATTTTTTCTTAAATTTCAATAAAATGAAAAATATTCTCATTCATATCCAAATGTAAATATTGCAGTCCAACTATATACAACCCTATCCAATTTTACCGTCCAACTGGAACTGATATAATTGTATAGAGTCTTATAGAATTGTATAAAATTTTATATAAACGTATAGGACAGCATATTCATATACAATCATATATCGTTATATCCAAATGTATATATATGTATATAATTCGATAGAGTTTTATACAGTTTTAAACGACTCTATCGTCTCATTTTTTGGATAAAATTGTATCCAAAGAATTGTATATGATCGTATACGATTATATCCAATCATTTTTTTATCGGGATTCCTATAGTCGGAGGAGAAAGTCACTTTGAAATCTTGAATGGGAGCCCCGAATCCTAATTTTAGATTCGAATGAAGCATCGAATACCAATTTAATTCTACTAGGAACCCCTGGAGATGGAAGATTAGAGTGAGCAACGTTCCAACTTAGCGACATAATACTATATTTCTTTTTCTATTTTCAACTTTACTTTCTTCAATTATTTTGTTAATGATTTATTCATTACTAGTTTATAAACAACGTCCATTACTTATCTCTTGATATTAAATACGTCAAAAACTGAGTTATATATGTGCGAGCGTTTTCTAGTCGGACTGACGATAAGAACCAATATTTCTGTCGGACAATGTGTTTTTTGGACAGATAATATGTTTTCAAATAATGACTGTTTTGGTCCGACAAGCGCTCATTGATGAAGGAACTGTTATAATCCTGACACGTTTTCAGTGTCGGACTGAGAAAACGCACCCGAAAATTTGTCGGACAAAATGACCCAATCTTAGAAAAATAATAATTGAACACGTCCTCAAAGTCTCAGACTAGCGGTAATCCGTTTTCATACCAACGTACTTTTGACAAGTGCGGCCTGTCGGACTCACCGCTGGCCCCAGTATTCATGTCGGACAATATTATTTTTCATTTTATAATCAAAAAATCTTTCGAATAGTCTTAACATCAATATGACGGTAATACATTTTCAAGACTTCATGAAATTGACATGTTCAATTAGCTTTCGCTGAAAAACGCCCCCAAATCAAGAATTTCGTCATATGTGAAAGCTGTCGAACTCATCACAATAATGTCACTCACGAAGTTTCAAGTGAGCGGTAATCAACGAAAAATGTATGCCCTGTCTCACGGACTAGTAGGACAATCATCACTCCTACAATAGAAATAGAAGCTTGTTTTTCTAGGGCTTTATACCTGAATGGTAAATAGACAAACAGAGGAGCCCTTATGAAAAGATTTTGGTGTTTGTCTGTCTGTTATTACTAGGATTTGTAATTTGAAATAGTTGTTGAACATATAGGTGAAACAAAAAGGGCAAATAGTCGAAGGAGAAAAGCTTCCAAAGATCGAATGTGCACTAGTTTCACAACAGTCTTTATAACACAGTATTAAAATACTTTTTGAATAAAATATGAAAATAGCCCCAAAGTTAAGTTTTCCAGGAAGTATTCACGGACAAGTTGTGTTTGTTTTTTCCCACGAATGAAACAAACAATCGATGTTTATTGAGCCCAATCCAAACAAACCAAAGTTTCAATTTATTTGAATCTAAGCGCGTTGAACTACATAATGAACATTGTATTTTGTTGACATTAAGTACAAAGTGCAGTGAGTGTGTAATATGTACTGTCGTGTGCCGTGTTGGCTAATTGCACTGCCTGCGGCATGAAATTTGGGGTCAAATCCCAAATCGTAGCCCACAGTACCGCACGTAAGCTCAAAGACAAACTGAGATAGAAGGGCGATAGCGAACAGATTCGTATTGGAATAAATCACAGAGCACCATAAGAGAATTTTGAAATAGTTTATCATTCAATGAGTTTATAATACAAGCTATTTTCCAAGAGGATGAAGCTTGGAACATGAGCAAATCAAATTAAAAAAATACTGGTGAATGGCCTTTCAGATGAAAACTAGTATTGCTGTGTAAATAAAATTTTCTTACAATCAGTTGAATAACAGCGACTTTATGTATTTAGAGAAAAATGTACAATGCATTCATATTCAAACAGTTTCAAATAAATTCATTTATTAAGGCAAATCCTACCCTGTCTATCCGGCGCCTTAGGCCCATCTGTGAACGTGCACACTACGTGCTACACCGTCTTGCACTACAGTAACTCTGAGTATAGTGAGGGTACATAAACATACACTTTACTGCATGCGACACTCATGTAACAAACGAAATGTGCAAACACAAAACTGATTCAGTTCAGATTCACACGCTTACTGTAAATCGACTATCTTGTGTAAATAGATTACATACCCTAAACTAAGAAACATCTTTCATCTAGTTCCAATTACAAATAAATCTGAAAAAGAGTAATCTGAATATCGAAAAGGGGGACATTGAAGAATAAACGAAAACAGGATAGATATTGGATGCGCCTGTATCTCCCCAATCAGAGTTTGGTAAAATTATTGTCTTCCAAAATAATTGCAGTGATTTTTCACTTTCTTTGCTAAAGACTTTAGCGCTACATGAAAATACAACTAGAAGATTAAATAGAATACGAAAGATTATCCAGCAGTGTTATCTGAAAATTTGATATAACATACCTAAAGGTATACTTTCTTTATTCAAAGGAATGATAGAAAATAATATTTACAATAAGGAATATTTCGAAATAGTGAGTAACACCATCCTAGTATTTTTGAAACTTATTTTATTTATTCTACGAGATAGCGTATTTTCACAAAAATATTTTTGTTAAGTACCTACAATATTCTGTTTCCAATCCTTCAGTTAGTGTTGCCACAATACTCGAGAACAGTCTCGATCTCGGCTCGTCTCGCTTCAAAAAGTCGAGACGAGTACATAAAATGGGTCTCGAGCCAAAAGTCGAGACCGAGATGAGACCAGAGTCGAGTTGTATCATCAACACTTAAAACTCATTATTAAGTCAAATGCAAGGAACTTTTTCCAAAAACAATTTTATAGAGTTATTGGGCGAATACCCACAAACTGCAGTAATAATAATTGAATTAGGATGATAACTGATGGTTAAGTTTTCGATTGAGACAATCATTTTTCTTATCGCTCTTTTAGAATATTCACTTCATATATCAATATTCTTTAGTCAATTGTTTTTTCAAAGTAAGTCATTTAGTTTTATTATGTTTGGTATCAAATTAGAGCTCCTGCGAGGAAAATTGTAATAAAATTGTAAAATAGGATATTTAAACGATTGTTTCACAAGTTATTTAAATGATATCTAATTTGGTATCAATTTAAAGCTATCGAGGAGATGAGCTTAGTAGAAATATAAAATAAATAATCAGTGGAATCCACGTTATCTTCTTTAAATTATACTTCCTGTGATCAAATGTAAAAACTGTATGTTCCACTGAATTAAAGACCCAGAAAATCTAGAAAAGGACTCTTCATTTTCAAAGCTATTCATTTTATGTAAGGACTTAAATATAACCGCCATCTGTCACTTTAACAATGCCAGTCGTCACATTGACAATTACAGCTGTCACTTTGACAACGACAGCTGTCATTTTGAAATATGCAATTGATTGATGCGACACTTTGGGTACGTTCCACTAGACAACCGCAACGCTCATGTCTCCTCATTGATCGTTCCACAAGGCGATCGCGGTCTTTAAGTTCGTAATAAATACGTCATAGATGACGTCATTGATCTCAACCACATCAAGCTCACAACGCTCGCGATTGAAATATGAGTCGAAGCGGTTGTTGCGCTCATTTTTGCAGAAATCGCAAAGAGGTTCAAATTAAATGAGAAGATGACTTTCCAATTTCTACTCTCGATTCCAAGTTATGTCAATTGATTCAAGATTTTCCATTTGTCAATATGACAGATAATTTCGTGGTCTCCCATTATCATTATTTATTATGTAAGAGCAAATAATTTACACAGGCATATTGGATTCATTCCATTCGTATATCCTTTTCGCTACAGGTTAGTTTAAATCTTATTAATGAATTTACTTTTTGATCCTAACCACAAATGTTCTGTTTATTTGACATTTAACAGACACTCGCATCGTTCCACTTGAAGCACCAGTCACATAGACCATGAGTCAAGTGGAACAGCAAAAACCGCGGTCGTGAGCGTGAGCGTTGCTGCCGTCTAGTGGAACGTACTCTTTATGAAACAGCGACGAGACCGGCCATGAAATTTATGGTTGGGAAAGAACTGTATGGTCGCAGCAGATTTTATATAATAAGATTGTGCAAAAGGACGAATCCCAATACTAGCACAACACATTTAATTTCACAAAAAATCATCGACATAATGAAAGAAAATATTCTCTTAATATAATTGATAATCAATGGAAATACGTTACATGAATTGACTTCTATAAGATTCCTGGTTATAATCCTGTATCTCATCTATTTCATTCAAAATTATATCAGATTAGGCTGCACTGGGCCATAGAAAGAGAAAACCAATATTATTCTTTAATGATTTTCAGTAATTTGAACCATGTAGCTCGTTATTCACAGTCAATAACATAACCTCATTTGAAAATTTGGTTTTTCTTCATGCACCTCTGAATTTGATGATTTACGCATCGTTTGCGCATGTAAGCATATTAAATCTATCATCAATTCATATGAACACTCTTGTAACCCGAATTTAGTTTATGAATACTGAGAATCGTAGAAGAATTATCGTGAGGCGTGTAACACATGTGCGAACTTGCATTATGAAATTCCGAAAATTTTTTTGTAACTCAGCGATTCTTGAGTTGAAATATGTAGTCTTAGCCTCGTCATAATGCTTACGTTGACACATTTGTTGCATCAAACTACCTCTTCATTATCTCGAATCCTCGCGGCTCCAGGGTCCTATTCTAACACATAGAGACAGCTTGGAGACAGATCGCAGTCTCTATGTCAATGTTGTTATGTCATAGTTACATTAAAAAGGACTTGAATATGTATGTTGATATGAACAATATGATCGACAACTTTATGCTGGCAGTTAATTAGGAACGATGTTTTAAATGGGATTCAATTCATGTTTTATCATTCATCTGATTTATTATCAATTATAATAGTATAATTTTATTTTATTATTACTATTTTATGACATACGAATGTCAAATCTAACATCGAGCTGAGGAAACTAACTTGAACCCGTCTCTTACTTCTGGAAGACTGTCTTCAACGATGATGACATTGAATCACTTCTATAATTGTCCGATAGGTGGTACATGAATGTGTCGAGAGTTTATATAATGACATCAAAAGACAGTCTTCACAAATTAGGATTAAGCCCCAGAGCGACTGTTGGTATTGCAAATTCGACGTAGGCTGTAAAACCAAATTTATCAAACATGCAAGCGCGTTATACGTGATCACATGATCATGACTCCCAGAGCTGCTCAGCAAGGTGGCAATAATTGTGTAATGCGCAAAATTTAAAAGACATTATTTGTAGCGCAGTGTTTTTGTGGTTCTTAAGGACGTTCACTTGGCGAGAGAGAGACAGAAAAGTTCGTGCGAGAGAGAGGGAGTGTGCGTAGTTTTGTGTGTCAGAAGTGCGGCAACATAGCTTCACATGGACAGACGTAATCTGTGCCTGTGTGAGTTGAGCAGACCACAAGGCGCGCAGAGCGATTCCGCAACGTTGCAACCTCTCTCTCATGTCTCTTCCTCCCAACGTAAAACTGTAGTGTTCACATTTTTATTATGACTCGTTCTTGATAATGAATATAGATAGGTGAAATATTTTGAATGGTAATTTTTCCTCACACTCTATTCTAACGTATATTCTTTTTCAGAGATATGTAAAGTAAACTTTTTTTGATATTGGTAAAAATGTTCATTCTTACGATGTATAACCTATATCTCCCATGTTGAAGTCACCAACTTTAACGACAAATTTCTCTGAATTTTGCATGGATAGCGATATTTAAAAAAATACTACTGTATAGAGGACATTTTCAATCACAACAATTTTCAATTTGAGGAAAATCGAAAGAAAATCGATTTAATCAGTGAACGTCCTTAATGATTGTGAAGTGAGCCAGAAGCTCACGTCTGGGGGTTTATGATCAAGCTATGAAGCATAACTTTGCGCACCAAGCACACAAATATATATTTTTGATAGAATTCAGAGCAAATAATAGAACGAATTGATTTCCGCATGTAAGCATATGTAATTTTGAAAAATCATTACAAAATTCTCGTCGAGATCCAAGTCCGAGACGAGACTGACTTACTCGAGACCAGGGCGAGACCGATACAAGACTGAGCTAGGTGAGTCCACCACGAGACCGAGACGAGACTCACTGAAGTCTCGTCTCGTCTCGTCTCGTAGCAACACTACTTTTAGTTAGTCTGATTTATGATCTGGTGAATATACTCGTACATGGTCAACGGTGGATACATACTGGACCATTTTCATTATGTCCATTGATGAATATTAATTATCAATATTTGGAGGGAATCACCAGCTCAGATTCTATGCTCCCTGAAAATAAAAGATACCAGAAAACCTGACTAACATAAAATAAATGAGCTCAGTCGTAGTTTTTCTCACTGAAAATAGAAGGAGAAGACTAAGTTTGACTTTTCCAACGCTTTTAACCTTCCTCTATTCACCGCCATTCCACTCGTTTATCTCTCTTTCATAATATCTGAGAATTAGTTTATACAAAGTGTGACACTTTTCATGTCACTTGGTGTTGGTCTTAAAGTCATGGTGCATCAAAATGTATTATAAATTATAATTGACTTGTGTACCCCTTCTGCTTTTTGATTTATAATGATACCAAGTTTAGCAACATTGCTCATAAAAAGCATGTTATCAAACCTTTTCACTGGCACTCTTGAGACGCAAACATGTGATCAAATAAATCGTGAATGAAGATCATTTAAACTAATTTAAATAGAAAAGCAAATAGAAAAATTGCGAAGTGGTACAGAAGGCGATTAGGGCGTTTAATTGAAAGGGTGTGTTGGCAA
This sequence comes from Dromius quadrimaculatus, assembly GCA_963989225.1. NCBI lineage: Eukaryota > Metazoa > Arthropoda > Insecta > Coleoptera > Carabidae > Dromius > Dromius quadrimaculatus. The sequence goes on along the minus strand of OZ022325.1, from coordinate 8,782,374 downwards.
GTATACGTGACAATTGCTCAGCTCTTAGAGCCCTTGAATACTCACCCTACAAAGCTTAGCGCTACCCCACAGACTTACACTATAACCACTGCTTATATGCTTCCTTTTATATCATAAATTTAATTTAGGCATTATTTAAAACGAGTAAAATTTCGATTGAAATTCTGTCAGAAATAAAAAATAGCAAACAAAATCTGTAACACCAAACTTTGTGTACCTATTGCAGACACGGGATGTAGAGAAATATTGGTAGGAAAAAATAAATTATTCACTATCTGCAAACTATACAAATTGTAATTTTAATTCATGGAAAAGAGTACAAGGAAGTTGCAGACATTAAATAAATATGTTTTATTGGGTATAAGTTCTGTAATTTATTAGAAACACAACGTTTCAACAGCAAAGTGCTGCCTTTTTCACTTGAAAAAGGCAGCACTTTGCTGTTGAAACGTTGTGTTTCTAATAAATTACAGAACTTATACCCAATAAAACATATTTATTTATAAAATGAGTTCTGAAAAGTTTTTTTCTTCATTGCAGACATTAATTTGATGTTGGCACAATAAGGTGTTGTGCACATCGTACATGTCTGCAATTTTTTTCTGGCCTTTTTCATAAACCAAACTTGTCATCTGTATCATTTGCAGACATTGAAATATAATTTTTTCTCACTTATTTCGCCAAATCTTGAAAGTAGTTTACACATGAATAGTGATCCATTTCATTTGCAGACGAGAAAAATCCAATTGGCAATAAGAAAATTAGGTCTTGAACTATTATACTCAATATCAAATTTATCAAATAAATTTTGCAACAAATGTTTATTAGTCATAAGGAAAACTTTCTGCATACTTTTGTGAACACATGCTGCTTCTGATTCCTCTCATCTGCAACTATATTCTCATATAAATCCCAGTTTATGAGAGCAGGGGTCAGGAGTGTTTGAGAGTCAAAATTAAAATACATCAACGCTTTGTCATGGAAACTATTGAAGCGTGCCCAGCTGCACAAGAGAACAAGTGTATATACGAAATACGTCAGTTCAAGTACTTCTGCAGGATATAATTATTTAAAATGGCTTCTTTTTCTGAATTTCAAAGCTGTCCTAATTTTTCGTAAAGTTCATCATCAAAATTGGGAGCTACATCTCGGAGGCAGCAGATTTCAAAAAGAACTTTGTGCTACAAATTCTAGTGCCACATTTCGGGCAATCCCAATTATATTTCTTTGCTGAGTCATGATCTATTTCCAACGTGGATGAACTGTACGTAGGTCCAAAAATCCATCAAGGAAAAAAATACTCTATTTCGTCATATTTTTACGCCATTTTTCTTTCAGAATTGAATGCTTTAGGATTGTCGGTTCTCCTGGTCAACAAAACAAGGATATAGTTTGCGTACTTGTCGTAACGAAGGTCAATTACTTCCCAAATTGAAAAATATTAGGTCTAAAGCCCAAAATAAATGATATGAAATATATTTGATTATCTGTACAGCATTCAAGAGCTCATCTCTAGCAAATCAAATACCACACGTGTTCCCATCCGCCTGTATCTTCACAAAATATCCTGCTGTGAGCTTTGTCCTATAATAATTTCACCCTCAACCAGCCGGCTCTGAACTCGGGACCCGGATAATCGCAACCACAGGATTTAACTCAGTGCACTGAATAAATATTTACAACCCATATACTTAATCCGGGATCAGAGGAACACTGCAGTGATGAAATACAGCGGAACGGGGAATCATGCTGAGATGAGCCTCACGCTAACCGATCGGAAATAATTTGGACTACTGCCATTTTTTCATCTCTCCACGCTGGTAATCGAACCGTATATTATAATAAGCATCAATATTCATCGCACTATTCTCTTATTTGAATAGGTAAACAATACAAATTCGGAAAATATTTAGAACAAAATTATGTAGGAATAATAATCTTTATCTTCAAAACATCTTTATTTCGAGTCTATAGATCTATGCTGCGATGTTTCGAATCTTAAGTAAATCTCGGTATGTGCTGAAATATTTATCCATGGAAAATGTGTGACATGGAAAGCATTTTCGAAAATTTATATCGTCAGAATATCGATAGCACTACTTTTTTCCAATATTCAATAATTATTACTGAAGCAAGAACATCAAATGCACAATAATAAGACAAAAAAATAGGAAACTAATAAAACACATACTTTGAACAATCTGATGCTGAATATTCCTTCCTATAAAAGCTTTATTCACTGTAAAGAACTACCAAATATAATTATTCTTCTATAATTTTATCTGGATATACTACGATGCTCCAATAGAAGCAATAATAATAATGAAATAGTCGGTGCTGTTCTTGTACTTGATTGTTACTTGTTATCTCACAAAAAAATTAATAACAATCGTTTATTTTTATGATCACGTTATCGATTCTCTCAATTAAATATTTCAGTGGTTTATCTTATAAATAATAAAAAAAAAAACAACATGACAGGCTAGAAAGTATAATTGAACGTTTTCAAGGCAGAAGGTAGACGAAAAAACGCGGGAATGACAATTCAAAATTATTATTTCTACATCTGAACCGGCGGAATCAGTTCCAGATTTACCAAGAAGCAAAAACTCATGTGTTTGGAGACTCATCTCCAAAGATCCCCCTCAAAATATTTTTTTTGCCCGCAGAAATGATTGCAAATAGAGGTTGTAAATAAAAATTGTGAATGAAGGCTGTAAATAGCGGCTAGGGTATAAATAATGACATCATTTGTTGGCTAGCATTTTTTTGGAAATTGCTTGTGGATCCTTTGTAGACAAATCTAATGTTGTTTTTAAAAAAAAAGTACCGAAGCCTTATTAAAAAAAAATATCACATAATATTTAATTAAGAAAATAAACCAGCACAGTACTGCGGAATTTATTAATGCCTATCACTTAGACAATTGAACACTGAAATTAAAAGTTTGATACAAAATTTTTGATACAAGCGTCCGTTTAGCCAAAAATAAATATATCAACTTTTCATGTATTCCAAACCTGTGTAGCGAAATGTCAACTAATAGCTGGACTAAGCTAAATGTTTTATACACTCACGGACAAAAATATTGTATATTTTTTTAAGTCATAATCCTTCCTTCTAATAAATAGGAATTTTTGCTTTAATTTCTGTATATTTATTGATTTTTTAACTGGATTGTTATGAGTGAATTATAGTCGAATAAATTACATATTAAAGCTTTCCAACAGATTCGTAGATAAATTAATGAAATAGCCTGATTTTGGTTATTAATTCATTCAGAAAGAGTAACATTAATGAATCTAAGTCGCTTAAATGAGGCATCTCTCTAACCGAAACTTCAGAAACAAAAAATGAAGCACTCGGAATGGCATTCGGATAACACCACATTATGATAATGTTAGTATAAGTATATCTATCGTTCATTTGAAAAAATATTACTCTTGGTCTCTTATTTGGCTACAAAAATAACGTCTAAGTTTTTCTATCTCTATAATGAATGGTAATATATATTTAAAACATTCCATTTAACAATAAAAACATAAAAAGTACAACAGATAATTTTTTTGAAAAAAATAATGGTTTTAAAAAGATACAGTATTTTTGTCTGTGAGTGTATTGAAAGTTTGCATACTGATATCTCAGAAACAGAGGTCCAAATCAAAAAAAATGCTTCAAGTAAACTCATATTATTTTTTGAAATAACGTTGTGTTCCATATACATTTTTACAATTGGGGCTCCGGATTTATAATTCATAATATTCATAATAACTTTGGAATTATAAGTCGCATTGGAAAAAATTTGATACACAATATTGAGTTTCAAAAATAAATATGACTATAGAAAACATTTTTTATTTGGGCTATAGCTGGGCCAAGAAAAAAAGGAACGCAAATACCTAATTACTTCGAAACAAGTGCAGTATTGCAAAATTTATAATATTTATCTGATAGACAATTAAAAATTAAAATCAAAAGTAGCATTAACTTTTTGATACAAGCAGCCGTGTGGCCAAAAATAAATATATTAACTTTTCATGCATTTCAAACAAGCTACGTGGTGCCACTTCTTTAAGCGAGATCTAAACCAACAAAAAATGTTAATGGAAAAAAGCTCGTATACTGATTTACCAAGAACAAATACCCCAATCAAAAAAAAATTTCAAATAAACTCATATTATTCTTTGAAATTATGTTGAGCGTTTCATATACATTTTTGCGATTGGGGTTGTGATTTTACAGATAATCGCTAATTTATAAATATAATAATAACTTTAGAGCTATAGGGCCCTACCGTAAATTTTTCGTCTACTTAATAGCTCTCTTTTCAGTACCGGGAGAATATATATATATATATATATATATATATATATATATATATATATATATATATATATATATATATATATATATATATATATATATATATATATATATATATATATATATATATATATAATAATTAATAGATCAAGATGATAAATTAGCATGTATTCTCATTTCTACAGCAAGAAAAGTGAAGCACAATTATAATTCGATTATTATTCAAAAGAACTCATGAAAGTGATAAAAGAATAACCGACGAAAACAATAAACTGACGGTCAGTAGTATGATATATATTTATAACAAAACAAAAGGATTCATTTTTAAATTCGCTTATCCAAGGGTAGTTTTTAATAAACTTACATTTTTAGTACCCATGGCAATGCATTTTTCCCGTAAATAGGCTCATAAATCTTTTTTACTTGACCAATCAAATCTTAATTATTTATAACGTAATCTCTTTTAAACATTTAATAACTATAGCATATTAACGTTAAGCTGCATTCAAAACCACTTTAGACTCTGCTTAATTTGCACTTGAAATTCAAATTACGCAAGGTTAAAATGTGTAGCATTCACAACCATTTTCAACATTGCTTGAAATTTTGTAATGTCATCTATGAAAACAAGCACAAAATAATGCAAATATTAAATACTTTATTCTTCTTTCGGTATGAAAGAATATATTTTCAAATTCAGTAATCAATTCCTTGCGGGGCATGAAGAAAAGTTATTAGTTACAGTAACCTATTTACTTGAATTTCAGTTCTTATTGAAGAATGATATAAGGTAAATAAATATAATAAGTTAACAAACTTTATAAATTTATATTCAATAATCTCTCGTCCATATTAAAGAAAAGAAATGATCGATTAATGAAATATTAAACCAAGCTTTATTACCGTCAATTCACTGTTTGCATATGGCTTCTATTATTCTATTTGATTATAAACGTCAAAAACACATATTGAATCATCGGAAGATGCAATGCACATGCCAATTCGTTAGCGACTTGAAGTGAAAGTTTGCACTTTGCAAACATTACAATTCGAACGTAAGTACGCAGACTACAAATTTTAATTGTGAATGGTTACTACTGAGCTCATACGTTTAGCTTTGAATTTCAAGCTAGCATGAAATTGTGCCATGTTCGAATTCGCTTGTGAATGGACCTTAGCTTTGAATTTTAAGCTAGCATGAAATTGTGCCATGTTCAAATTCGCTTGTGAATGGACCTTTATTGTTAATAATTTTAGATATGTAGTTGTAATTAAGAAAGCAAAAATTAATTCCGCATTTTTTTTTAATTAAAAGATAAAAGAGACAGCCCGTAAAATAAATAATGTGACGTGCGAGAGTAAGGGGGGAAGCTCGTAAAGACGACGTAGTATGGGGCGGAGCTTCTTCGGCCGCTTACGCCGCACTGCGTCGCAGCCCATCACCCCTCTCAATGGAAGCCTCTAGTGATTTCTAGAAATGGAAAGAGTCGCGAAATGGAAAACTCGAGAACAATATTTCTCTATATAAGGCCAAGCGAAAGACGTGTAGGACAGTACAGTAATAATAGTAGCAGTGGAAATAAATAATAAACAGTGACAGTGAATTGAGAGTATATATAAATAGTGAAATATAAATATCTGTGACCTTGATTAAATTAATATATAAATATAGTGTTATTAGTGACATAAGTAGAATAAAACTTTTATTTCATTTAGATTATTAAATACTGACTTTTATTTGATTAAAAACTGATTTCGTCAAGCAATAAACATTACAATAATAATTTTTCAAGAATAGGACCACTGAACAAATAAATAGCAGCAATACTAAAAACTTATAATTTTCATGTAACAATGATATTGACGACAAAACTCACAAATATTGTTCAAAATTATAACAATGCACTATCTTGAATTAGAGAGACACTACATGCCAGGTGTAAAAGATTATGTTGTTAATTTCAGCACAATTCTCAATCTGCATCCTTAATAGTTTCTGAAGGGTTTTAGTTATCATAGACCAAGAATTTTAAATGAACCCTCAAAAAAAAATCGAAAGAATTGAGGTCAGGTGATATTGCTACAGGACCTTCATAGCCCGAAGCGTATAATTCAAATGCTGCTGCACATTTCTTGCAAAATGAGGTGGAACACCATCGTTCTGGAACCATGCATGTTGACGAACGAATAAGGGCATATCTTCTAACAACTCTGGCAAATTATTTTGCAGAAATGCCAAATACTGATCACCAATCAATCTATTGGGGAGTACGTAAATTGCCACTTATAGGATATCAGCACAAACATTTAATGAAAATCTGTGTTGTGAATTACTTATTTGCAGCATGTTGTTGCAGAATCCATTAGCAAAATATCACAGAGTTCTGCAAAATCTCCTCTCACTAACACTTTGGAGAATGAAATCATTTGATTTATTATATTTAAACAGTTATAGTTAAAATATTTTCAAACGGTATTGCGTCATGCTAATCCTTCAAGGACTGGTGGAACATATTTGTATTGACACCCCTTGTTCTAATTACTATCTCACATCCAATTGACAACTGAAGTATTTGTCCCTAGAGAGCTGCACAAAATTGCCGATTTAACGCCTCAAGTCTTATGCACCAATATTGTTCAATTTCGTGTAGATTACATCGTCGCCACGTGGCTAAGCAAAAATGTTTTAGGGGTGATGGACAAGATAGTCGAGTGGCGTTTCAATTATTAGACGTGTTCAACTGTAAGTGCTGTTAAATTTGTAATCTATTATAATATGATTCATGTGATAATAAATAAAAAAGTCCTAATTATATTCTGAAATTTTCCATGGCCAATCGCACCGGAAAATTGCCGATTGCCAGTTCAATGTCAGTATTCTATTACTTTCAAAGTTATAAAAAAGAATACATATGAAGGGTGTTAAAGTTCTAGTGACATGATAAACCCAGCGGTATTAAACATCTGCACACTTCACGCTGGGAAATTCTTTGTCATGGAAACTCACCCCTTATTCAAGGAGTGCATTCCAAAGACGTACGCCCGCTGGTATGTTATGAACGAGTGACATTTTAAAATACTATTTAATTTTAATGTGTGATGTTTCACGTATGAGGAATGCGGTATTTGAACACATGTCACACGCGTCGCTCACATATTAAATAGTTTGTATATGACCACTACGGAATATTATTTTCAAAATTATTTGAATCATTTCGAATCTAAATTATTTGAAAAGAAGAAATAATTGAGTCTTGATGTTTTGGTTGGACTTCTCCAATAAATATTCAATATAAAATGGTATGTGATATATTCAATGGAATCATCTTGACATATACAACTCGTGTTTATGATTCCCATTGATTTTTTCAGGTGTAAGTATACGTGTTTGTTTGTTTGTCTGCGTGAACCGTTATTGAATTTCACTGCTTTGTATTTACAATCGAATGGTCTTTCTTTCTTTCGCCTGACAGTCAATGTAGGGATTATTAACTTTGGATGGTTGGCTATCATTGAAGTTTGACACAATGAGTGTAGTTTAGCGTGTAATCTGTCACGCATCGTCAGCACGTCAAGTACGTAGGGTCAGTATTTTATTATAAAACTCAGGTGAAATGATTTTATCATCTTTCCAAAAAATGATTTTTTAGTTGACGTATATGTAGAAGAAATTAAAAATAGAAGATTGCTTAGACATCAAGTGTATAGATATGTAGATGATTGCTTTGTTTTGTGGCACGGGAGAAATTTTTCAAATCGAAAGAATAAATTAGCTTGTATGAATAAAGCAAAATAAGTATGTCTAGTCCTTGGCCACTGAATTCAACTTTCTCGGAATCCTGCTAAAATTTCTAAAAGTGGAAATGACCATGTGAATCAAGCGTTTATTCCAATAGAAATGATTGCAACAACCATAACCAATATTGGATTGTTTTATAAAAAACTAAATCAAATCATATCTAAATACATTAAACAGTTTGCCCAATATTATTAGAGTTTACGGTTTATGTACCTAAATATATCTCCAGAGTGATTTAATATCAAATTTACGGATATTGTCTGAGTGAAAAATAAAAATAAATTATCTTGGATAATTTAGTTTGAAGCTTTTCGTTCTACGAGATATTTATATAAAGTCTGTCTTCATCGCTTCGTTTCTTCATTGTCTTGTCCTTTCTTTTATTCGTATCCGCTGTCGCTTTCTCTTTCCAGAAAAATTTATTGAAATCCTTCATATCGTATTTGAAAAATCAAACCTTCGACACCGGGAATATATCTGTTCAATCACTGCTGCTCAAAATGTGACAGCATTTCTTATTTCGCAGGATTTGCAGCTGTCTTGTTGGCAATTCTCGACAAAAATAGAAAATAAGACAGAATATCTCGATTTAAAATACTAACTATTCCAGCACTGTCGATATTTTACGAAAATATTAATGAGGTTTTGGCCTAACATATAGCAAGAACAAGCAGATTTGATAAAGAAAAATTGCTTATTTAACCTTATTCTCTTCCCACTATATACACCAAGTACAGCATTTATAAGGTAACTTCTAGACCTTTAAAATGAATTGATGTTCAATATTGTCTTCTGCAGCGAATCCAATTCCTGGACTCCGCTCAATTTTCCTATGTGTTACATTGCGATTTCAGTCCTGCTATTTTTCCCTTAGCACCTTTAATAGCTAATACAGGCCTCCTATATTCCAGACAGATTTTTGTTATTTGCGTATATCTCTGAAATGATGAGAGCTACCGGAAAAATGGATGGGAAAAAGTTTGTAAATCGTAAAATTTTCGTATATAATATCACAAGAGACTGTAATTTTATCAATAAATTTTTCTTGAAAACATTGATTACCTAGCAACATCGTGAGAGTCATCTGTCCGATTAAATCACGAGAGCGTAGCTCGAGGGATTCCATCTGAGCAGATGACTCGAAGGATGTTGCTTAAAGGTAATCAATGTTTGAAAGAAAATTGATGATAAAATTAAAGTCGCGAGTGGTATTTGTGGAGAATATTTCTCGAATGAAATTGCTACTTTAAATAATGTTAGTTGCAACTACTAACCTTTTTTATTGAAAAATGCACTAAATTGCCTCCATATACTCCTGTATTTTTTAACTTTTTGTTTTCAATTTCATTATTTTCGGCGAAAAATGCATTTCCAATACGATTAAATTTTGACATTTCCGAGAACTGATTGTTTGTTTATATTGGAACTGTGTATTGTTTCTCCATGACAAAAGCAATTTATCACAATAAATCGCTTGCCAACGGGAATTTACCGAGGTAACGGGAATTTTCAGAGGTAAATTCCCGTTGGCAAGGAATCTATTATTATAATTGTCATTGTAACTATGCAAAATTTGTCAGTATAATTGACATGAGTGAAATAATCTGTAAAAAAGTTATCAATAGTTTTTTTCTACAAAGCACAGTTCTTGAGCTATCGCGATTTCAGACCGTTAGTATACACACATCTCCGCACCACGTCTGAGTTAGTGTACTTGGCCCTATTTTTAACGTGGCTTTCCCAGTAGGAATGGGACAATATTTTATTAATAAATTGAAAATTGTAGCAGCAAGAAAATTACATTATTTATCATCAAATTCTACATGATCATTTGTTTCTACCTCTTCACTCTCCTCTTCCTATTCTTGCTCAATCTGTGTTGACTACTCTAAGAAGAGAGATGTAATAGTAAGATTTTCATCGATTTCGAAAGAATCTCCATCTGTTGCATTAGTACAAAAGTGGCCTTGATAATTGATACAGACTGATAAACAAAACAATCCAACTTTTCTGCACTCACGATTGTTCATGCAGCCTTTCTTGCAATTGTATTCAGCAGTTTCTCTGGAGCAGGTGGAAGTGAAGTCGGGATTGGCTCTAAACTATTATTCATCAATTTCCAGCCTCAATCTTTAAGATTTAGTTCATTGCTCAGCCACGCTTGCACTTGGTAGAGCACACGAAACAAATGTTAATAAGCAGATCAGATGTTGGAGGGAGACAAGATGACTGCACTCTTTTATGCCACCTTCAGTTAAAGACTCACTGCAATGAAGCAAACTTTTATCATATTTATAAAATTTAGTAATGGCACAGTTTAAAATGAAAATACTGTCTACAAATACGCCCATTCATTGCGAAAAAACCTTCAAAACTGACTGGATTGTTAATGTTACTAAAGGCCAACCGACTAATGAAATTAGGGACGGCCGTTGACTCACTCATAGCCGTATATTTTCCATGTATAGTATTTGAGTGCATGAGTCACAAAAACCAATATTCCAATATTATTATGATGCATACTGGACATTCGTATTTTCTAGGTTTGAAATCGCAATAACTCATGAACAGTGCTTTGTAGGGAAGAAAGTATTAAGACCTATTTTATAGAGAGCTCTACGATCTACAAATTTTTTCTCACTCATTTTTCCAGTAGCTCTCACCATTTCAGAGATATGCGCAAAAAACGAAAGTGTATGACCTTTGACCTCGGATAAAAGACAGCGCACAAACGGGATTGATGGGGATTTTTGACATAGCATTTGTAATGACGCATTCAAGATCTGTACAAAAATCCAGCTTGTTGGGAATTAATGCAAACTCAGCAATTTAATTCATCAATTTTGTCTGTTTACTAGTTCTCTATTCAAATGACACCATCTACAATTAAATTCACAGAACCACCCACCAATCCTAGATTTCAAAGAATGATTATCTGTTTTATAATCGAACAAAACTATTGCACTCCCATAAAGCTGCATACTAAATACCCAAACTTGTGGATATTGAAAAAAATTCCCTCTGTTCACCTTGGTTAGGTTTTTTGAAAATGCAAACATATACTGATTAATAATGGGATGGCCCTTTGACTTGCACACGGTGCATTAAATGAAGCATTCTACTTTACATTTTGATCTCTATTCTGATGTAAAGGAAAATGCATAATATCATATTGTCAAATATTACAAGTAATTAGCTCAAATAATTATTTATTTGAATTCGCTATAACAGTAATCCTAGTTAGTATTGCCCAAGTCGATGTTCAATTGTCGGACGTGATTGACAGCCTACGGTTACTAGATGTCCGGTGGTTGCCAGGCATCAACTGTTAGACAATTGAACGTTGGCCCATTGTTGGATTAGGTATATAAGAGCGTGAGCTAGGAGAGGAATTGATTCAGTACAAGTAATTGTGAGCGAAATAGTGATCATACAAGTGTATAAAGTTGATATTGGCACTGTAACCTGTGTAAATAAATTATTTACAATCAAATTTGTGACAATATATTAAATCAGTATGCAATGCACAAAATTTTGTATACGACAAGGTCCATTTTTCTTTGTGTAATGCTTATTGCTCTTGAAGAATTGTTTATAAACTACTCAAAATAATTAAAGGGTCAAGTTTTTCAGCGATGGTGTATATTTCAGATGAGATTTAAACTTCATTAAGAGTTTGAATTTTGAGACACAGAACCTTTATCTGTTAACACTCTATACAGTTGACAGTTGACAGTCATAATAATAATCAACCAGATGCCCAAGATTGTAGTACAATACGTTTAAATCTAGCAGATTTAATGAATATAAAGAAAATAAAAGTTTTATTCTTCGAAGTACGACTAAACAAGAACTTTACAATTTATTTCTTACTTACTATTATTAAACTTCAACAACAAAGCCACTATTACTTATTTTTAACAACTTATTTATTTATTACACTGATCACTCACTGGATATTCACTATTTTAATGTCCACTGTTTCTCAGTCAGGTCGTTTGCTCATAAATATACAGATGTCCATTTCAGAAAATGTTCTACCTCATTCGAGAGCACGTTACTAAAATTTTTGACCATGCGGGGCCGAAGAGACGAATTATGACACGTTCGCACGTTACACTTGCATCAAAATGAATATGAATATGAATATAATTTTTTTGACGGGTGTTCTTCCTTTTGTTGTTCTTTGCTTTCATGACCCGCTACTCACTATTTTCAAGACAGCTCTAGTAATTACTTAGTCAATGCGTTAGGGGAAAGAGACAATCATGCATTGATTGAATTTTCTCAAATAAATCAACAACAAAAATGGACTACACATGAAGAAATTTTATTATTTACAAAAAGCATCCCTACAAAATTTTTATCAATTTTATTACACCCTAATTTTCATTATGATGACAGTTGCTCCCCGTTCCTCACCACGGAAAACCAGATTTTAACTCACGACCGACTCCAACAAAAAGTTTTTGAACTTCTGGTTAATAGGGTCGATGTAATACTGTCCGTCGCTTTCTGATCTTCAAACATCGTGGATCCAATAACATAGTTTCAATACACTTTACAAGATATTGCACATATCCTTGTGTATATGCGTGAATCGGTGTGTCACATATACATTTGTGCTTTGTTCTCTATTAAATATTTGTATGCTTCCAGGGATGTACTCAAATAAAATTTACAAAACGTTCAGCTTTGTAACTTTTATAATCCAAGCGGCAAGCATAAATATACGTAGTACATATCTAAAAGGTCGAATCGTTCAGCAAAAATAATAATTTTTAGGACAATGCAAAGTACATCAGTAACTTAATACAATCGTAAAATTCATAGTTCACTGTGAATATAATGGCTTTGTAATGCGAAGGTCGCGGGGTCGACTCCCCCCGATGAATAGTCAGTAGGGTTTTTACTGAATTATATTATACTCTGTGGCGTACTCTCCACAAAAGCTAAGAGTAAGTTTGACAATTGGTAACCGCACTCTACGGCTCAGGAAATCTCAATCAATCTACCAAGTGCACTATAAGTGTTTGCCACATCCGTTCCGGGTAAAAGGTGTGATTGATATTAATTTTATGTTTTTTTACAATCGTAAACACGCCCAGTGTGTAAATAGATTTACATATACCTACGTATGATTATTCTGTTGCCTTCGAAAAGATTTCGAGTGAATAATGAATTTGGATGTAGTGGAACGAGGAAGTTACACAAATTGATAATAATTTGTACTTTTCTGGGATTCTTCAATAACTGTCTGATTCAATGGTTTATAAGTAAAAGAGATAATAATCGTAGTATGCACGGAAATATTTCATATTCATTTTTCAAAGTGTTACAGTTTGACATTTTTCGTTCCTGAATACAAGATGTGTGGGGATAATTTTTCTACATTACATTCTTCTATGAGATCTGTAACTTATTTCAGCATCATATTGTGTCTTGTAAGTAAAAATCCTATACTTATAATAATTGATATAAATATAACACAAAAATAGATTTATTCAGCTTTCTGACAGCTGCTTATCATTATTAATTACAAATATACTTATACAGAGCACATGGGTAAATATGTTTTCTTCCTATTCTTCTGCATCAATAATCGACTACTCACTTCTCAATAAAGTTACTGAAATTAGGGATCAGGCGTTTCTTCCTGAATCTGCTAAAGCTCGAAGAAAGTGATAAATCAAAATTTGTAAAAGAAGTATTGAGTTTTTGTCAGAAATATGGCAAATGATTTCACAAAAGAAAATATTTAACTTTAATAGGATAGTCAAAGAGTGCCTTACGATTGGGAAAAAATTTACTTCCCGAACAATAGAAAAACTACTATAAACGTTCCGATAATCCTTTTTGGACCGTAGATAGAATTTTTCAAAGTGATATTTGTGTTCTAGCAATTTTCGGCAAATCGTCATCATTATTTACCAACTGTAAAATTTTATCGGGGGTTGAAATCTGTAATGGACTTTTCTTCGAATCGCACCCTTCATAAAATCATTGGTATTGGTTCACGAACTTGACCACCAACTTTTCTTTGCCGCATAACACAAAAAATGGAAGAATCATCTAGATGATGAAAGCGCATTTTTGACAGCTCATGAATGCTTGTTACTTCAGAGAATTCGCAAATTACCATCTCTCACAATTACTAAGCTTGAAATCAAGCAGTTTGAGCAAACTTACGAAACAGCAGCTTCCATTTAGTACTAGTTTCAAGTTGACTATTTGATAGGTACATAATTTATGCATGTACAAACCCAAAAATACCTTTTAATCTTCATTGTTTAATAATTGACTGGCGGGAGGTCAAGTGCTGTACCTTAAAATGATAATTTGATCTTTATCAAAGCTATATAAGAAAAATACACCAGAAGTAAACAAATTTTCATTCAATAATAATAATTCATTTTAATAAGCTTCAAATTCGCGTCAAACAAGTCATTGAATGAATCCCGTACAGATTTGACAACTGTACATAATAATAGTGACACCCGCGGCGAAAGTTGTAACTAAATTTTTATCTACTTTAATAAATTTTAGCTGCCATATCCCTAATGTCATATATATCTATGGACATTGTTTCACTTGAAACAAGTAATTGAATAATTTAATCTTCCACAATCACTGAGCTTGAATTCAAGCAATTTGTGCAAACCTACAAAACAGCAGCTTTTATTTAGTACTAGTTTCAAGTCTGTAAATAGTATAGTTGCTGAGAACTCAGCGTCACGCCAGCCAGCCAGACAGCCAAAGTGAATATAATAGCGCTTTTTTCCAAAAAATGCGCTAAAAATGCGATAAAAATTTGATATCCCCGTCATGGAACAGCACAATTCCATAGACTCTTCAAGACTTCTTGCCAGTTGCTGAGGTCGAATATAATTTATTTCTCATTATCTATTGACGCACAATTCCTTGCCCGAGAAAATCCTCTCACTACAAATATTTTTAATTGTCATAGTTTAATCACTTTCTGATTCAACTGAATTTTCCTACTTTCCTAGCAATATTTTAGTCCAGTCAACTGAGAATTTCACCTTGGAATGAGAGATAAACTGGAAACTTCTACAAACCTTTATTTTGACATTCTAAAAGTTATTTTAAAAGTCTCATGAAATCTCATGTCTGCGTTTTGAGTTGTTCAAGATCAAAGGTCGCAAAAATAGTTTTTTTTTTGCAAATATCTCGGTTTCTGTGACTCCAATAATGTTGACGTTTATCACAAAAATTGTAGAACATAAAATTTGCAACAAATTCTGTCTTCAACATTTTTACTTGCGCTCAACCGTTTTTGAAATAAAGAGCGTTCAGCCATACATATTGTAATGCAAAAATGGAGTTGGGTGCTGCAAAATTAATTTCTGAAATGACAACAATATTACCATCGGCTCCAGATGAATTACTGAGAACAATATTTTGCAACTGTAAAGGCTGGTTCATGATGGATTTAATTCAGGAATTTACATTTAGAAATTTAGATTCATGGTTTTAGGACCTCATTCTCGTTCAATTTTTGAAATATAACCTAAAATTGACTTTTTGAGTAGTCATTTTACATCGCCAAAAGTGTTTTATTAGCACAAATTATTGAATTTCGGTTTGATTTATTACTTTTATCATATAAATATGGGTGCTCCTCCACCATATTCATGATTTGAATATCTTTTCTGTGACAGTTGTCAATTTGGAATTTCTGACATGTCAACCAAAGTCTACGATTGGCTGGATTCATAATTGAGAGAATCTATCATAAACCAGCCCTAAAAGCTGGTTGATTTAATTTACAAATTTGGGCGATGTAAAATGGCTACTCAAAATGTCCATTTTAGGTTATATTCCAAAAAATGAACGAGAATGAGAATTTAAAGCTATTAATCTAAATTTCTAGATGTAAATTCCTGAGTTAAATCCATCATAAACCAGCCTTAAGAATGGCTGTGGTGCACGCTGCGGATGCAGAAAATCAGGGTTAAAATGCACTCTAGCTTGTGGCCAATGTATAGAGCAAGCTTATCTCAATGCTGTGTAATCTATTATCAAATAAAAATATACTATAAATATTTCATTTGATTAGTTCTCAATTTCACAAGGTAGAAATACCTATTATTTGAAAAAATATATTATATAAATGTAAAATATTTTAAAAATAATGTATTGACCAATAAATAATACGAATCATTAATAATTAAGGATATTTTAGTGATTTACTGACTTTGTATGCGGTAATATCCACCGGAACTCACGGTTGACCTTACATTTCAGTATGTATGGCTGAGTGCTGCGCGTACTCTGCGCTCTATTTCAAAAACAGGTGAGCACATGAAAAAATGTTCGAGACAAAATTTGTTGCAAATTTCATGCTCCACAATTTTTGTAATAAATGTCAACATCATTGGAGCCATATAAACCGAGATATTTGCAAAAAACCGATTTTTGCGACCTCTGATCTTGAATAACTAAAATCGCAGACACGAGATTTCATGAGACTTTTGAGACAACTTTCAGAATGCCAAAATAAAAGTTTGTAGAAATTCACAGCTTATTATCTATTATTCCAAGAGGAAATTCTAATTTGACTGGGCTATTTATTATAATAATTCGGTGTTAGTTAATGTGATTTTCTGAAAATTTCATCAAGATAAGAATTAAAACAATCAGTTCAAGCATCTGGAACAGATAGCGCATTTTTAAAAGTTTCAAATAAAAATTGCCCAAGCGATTATTCTAATGGATATATAAAAATAATTCAAAAGAATATAAGTTTTTAATACAAAAAATATTTTTTGTGCAATTCATAATGTTTTCTTAATATTTCTTGTTTCAGATGTGCCTTTATTTGCATAGATAAATTTCTCAAGCAATATTCGTACTACAAAACTTTTGTGTGATTTACTATTACTTTGTTTTCATAGATCGGCACTGCTGTGAGTGTATTGATGAGTTTTCTGAAATACTATCTAAATCGAATGAAGTGCTGCGATGTTGTGCTTGGATATTCTGAATATTTCTCCTCAATTTATGATTACTACATCACGATACCAGTAATGATAGTTGCTATATATATTTCCGTTCTTGGATGGCATGGGTTGACCCACACTCGAATTGGATTAGTTACTAATGTATGTATAATTTTTTGACACTTTTTACTGTATATTCAAATTTTGCCTGTAGATTACTGATACCTTCCTTTTTGAGGTCAAATGTTAAAAAATTGGTTCTTCGAGAATAAGTACTGAATATATCACCAGGTTCAAGAATGGTACGACAATCTTTTTTTTGACATTCCACCTCCATAAAAAGGAAGAAGCCTGAAGACGGTGATATCGGTGAACTCAATATTCATGGCATGATTGAACGATAAAATATAAAACTTTGCATCTAATAGACAATTAACTGTTTTGTACTGTCATTTTTATACTTGCCAGCTGCTTAAACTATTTTTTTTCGTCCTTAGCCTAACTTTATCAACTTATAAAGCGGTACAGTCAAGTATCGTATCCATAGATTAGTTTTTCTGTAAGTTCACGTTGATAGTATTGTTCACAATAGTGGCATTATCTCAAGTATCATTATGCTCTATTTCTCATTTCCCTATTTAATACTTTATTATTTTTCAGTATGCAGTAGGAATGGCCATTCTGTCGTCAGTAATGTTAGCATTTACTGGCTATTTCTATTTGTGGGATGATCACGTAGAACTTCGAAACAATATAGTAACATATCATAAAAACAGTTGGGATAATTGGACACGTACGAAAAATCTGCATGGACCTAACTGGTTAGAGTTAACTTGGGTGGCACAATATGTATGTATTCAAGATTAACTTTTAGTTAATAAGTCGCCAAATTACTTTTTATTTCTTGTACAAAGTAAGTATTGTAAAATTCGCAAAACTTAAAACCCGTCGAACGTATAATGTCGAAATTTTGTATTTGAGACTAATTGAGTACCTCCGTTTTTCGTGCCACAATTTAGGATCCCGTAATCATAGAAATTAAATACGGGGTAAACAAAGCTCTTGTTTCTAAAAGTTGCTTTCTCTAATAGTTTTAAAAGATTTTGTCATGAAGCAATGCTGTTTTGAATGTATCTCGTAAAAAGAATCTGTAACCCGTATTTTCCATGCTGGTAACCCTTAAATCGAGTAGTGACAGGTGGCAACCCAATTGCAAACGTCTGTACCGGAAATGCACTTTACTTGGAACTATTTTTGAATTTTTTGCATAAATTCAAAATAGTTAGCCGTAGTACTTTGAAATTCAGTATTTGAAATTAATGTAACATTTAAATAGTTATCTTCTATTTTTGTATCAATCAGCTGAACCGGAAGAGCACTTTTTATGAGAGTCTTTTGTAACATCTTAGGGTACGTTCCACTAAAGGACCACAATGCTCATGTAGATACAATAATTGTTCCACAAGACGATCGCGGTCTTGACGTTCATAATAAATACGTCATAGATGACGTCATTAATCTCGACCACTTCAAGCTCACAACGCCCGCGATTGAAAGGTGGGTCGAAGCGGTCGTTGCGTTCATTTTTGCAGAAATCGCCAAGAAGTTCAAATTAAATGAGAAGATGCCTTTCCAATTTGTACTTTCGATTTCGAATTATGTCAATTGATTGAAGATTCTCCATTTGCCAATATGACAGATAATTTCATGGTCTCTCATTATGATCTTTTATCGTTTAAGAGTGATTAATTTACACAGGCTTATTGAATTAATTCTATCCGTATATCCTTTTTGCCACAGGTTAGTTTAATCTTATTAATAATTTACTTTTCGATCTTAACCACAAATTGACAGTTTATTTGAAATTTAACAGACACTCGCATCGTTCCACTTCAAGCACTAGCTACAACGACCATGAGCTAGTGGAACAGCAAAAACCGCGGTCGTGAGCGTGAGCGTTGCGCTCAGCTAGTGGAACGTACTCTTTATATAGTTATTTTTAGTCTTCGAGAGTGAGGTAGTTGACACCACATTTTTTAGTATATCAGTTGGAGAGCTGGTGACAAAAATCTACTACTGGATGTCGAGGTTGCTTCGCTCAGATGTCTTCTATGAATTCTCTCCACTTGCTCCGGTTCCTTGCTAGCTCATGTGCTCTTCTGGTTGTTATTTTCTTTTTGGTTATTATTTCTTGAAATTACATCGTCCTATGTTTTCCGTGGCCTGCCGCGGTTTTTTTCCTGTTGTTCTTGCTTTCCATATTTCTATTACTTTTCTTTTATCCTCGAGTCGAATTAGATGTCCATACCACCCCAATTGCCTCTGCTCTATCTTCTTCATTACTGACTGTACCTCCAATCTGTCTCTAATCTTTTCATTTCTAATTTTTTCTAGTTTTGTTACACCCTCTAATATCTATAGCTCTTAGACATTTCATTTCTCCCGCTGTAGTTTTACTTTGTTGTCTTTTATTTAGTACCCAGGTTTCTGAACTGTAATATAGCAGCATTGGTAGTGTTACTGTTTTGTAGATGGTCAACTTCGTTCTTTTGTTCACTGTTTTGTGCTTTAATAGTGCCTTGCTAATTGAATGGTGAGTTCTTACTGTTGCATATATTCTGCTATTTATTTCGTCTTCGTACTCTCTTATATTTTTGATTATACTTCTTAGATATCTAAAGCTTTGGACTTGTATATTTTTGTCATCTATTTATATTTCCAATTGTTTTTCTTCTCTGGCTATTGTCATTACCTTTGTTTTGTGGGCATTTATTTTCATTTTGCTCTGAGTAGTTCTTCATTCCATATCTTCAAGTTCTTTTGCAGATTTTTCTCTGTATTCGCAAAGATTATCCTGTCGTCTGTAAAAATGCACTCTGCTATTTTTATTTGTTTTAAATTTGAATATCCTTTGGTTATTGTTCTTTTGTTAGCTTCAATATTAATTTCAGCCATGTATAGTAGAGTTCCTCCTTGTCTTAGTACTCCACCTGCTTTGAATTCTTTTGATAATAAGTTAGCGGTTCGTACATGTTATCTTTATATATATATATTGGATTTCTTCTAGTAGCTTCTGTCCTATATTTCTCCTTTTTTAATATTTTCCACAACAGTTCTCTGTTAACTCTATCGTAAGTTTTTTCAAGGTCTTTGTTGTGTCTTAGTGTTTTTTTCCGTCATCTGTCGAATTGTAAATATATGGTCTTGGGTGCTGTGACCATTTCTAAATCTGCTTTGAGTATCCCCAATCTTGTCTTTTAACTTTCTTAGTTTACTTTCAAGTATCGTTTCGTACACTTTTACTGCTGTGCTGCGCATAGGACTGAGATCCCTCGATAATTGCAACAGTTCCGGCTGTCTCCTTTGTATATTGACAGTATGATTGTTTTTCTCCAGTCTGTAGAAGGCTGCGCTTCATCCCAAATTTTGTTTACTAATGTGAGTAGCATTTTTGTTCCTTCCCCTCCCATGTATTTTAGATGCTTCGGGTTTATCTCATCATCTCCAGCTGTTTTTCCTATATCTTTAACTTTCCAATAGCAATTGTAACTTATTCGATGTTGATTTCTATATTTATAATTACTGGATTTTGCTCTGGTATAATGTCGTTATTGTACGCATTGCTTATGGTTAGTTCTTGCGGCTCTAGTAATTCTTCAAAATATTCTCTCTTTTAGTTTGTCTGTATCCTTTCTCAGAATTGTCCCATTTTTGTCTTTTTATTGTTTAATAGGTTGTTCTTTTTCTATTCTCTAACTCTTCGCTACTTTATAGAAGAGTTTCTTGTTTTCTTTGTAGTTTTTATTTATACATTTTCCGTAATCCTCCCATTCTTATGTTGTTCAGCATTTTGTATTAATTCTTTTGTTCTTCTCCTTTGTTCTTAGTATTTTTCATAATTTTCTTGCGTTTTATTACAGAAGTATATTTTACATTTTTGTTTCTTTAATTTGATTTCTTTTTTATTTCTTGGCTCCACCACTTTGATCGTTTTCTGTTCTATCTGTTTTTGTAGGTACCACAGCTGTATTTTGCTGCTTCGCTCAATATATTTTTAAGAGTTTTACATATGGTTTCTACATTCCGGTTTCTATATTCTCCTTGTTTTATCATTTCTTCTTTTTTTTTGTAATAGCTCATATTTCATTATGATAATAGTATTAAGGGTATACATAAGTCTGCACTCCACTCGCAGGATCAGCAAGTGGGACACCAGGCGGGCGGCGTCCTAGAGATTTGTAACAGCTGAAAATTTGTACACTAATATTTATTGAAGAGAAAAACAGTCAGATCTTAATTTGATAGGACAGACGCAGTCAGCAGTCGCTCTACAAAATAGGTTAAAAGGTATAAACGTTGGTGACGTGTTATACACATTATTAATTTTTACAAAGTTTAAATCCGAAGTTCTGTTCACGAGACACAAATTAAAAATTGAAAATCGATTAAACCAACTTTGATTTATAATTCAAATATCGTTAAAAATAAATAAAACTGTTTACGAATCAGATAAATTGAATTCAATTAAATCGAACTAGCTTTGTTACAAATGTGAGCCTGGTATTCAAGACTGCTCTGGGGCTGGACCTCAAAATATGTTATTCCACAGACGTAACGTTTGTACACTTTGAACCTTAAACTTAAATTGGAAAGCAGCTTGCCAATTTGAGTTCAACATTCAAAATTATATCAATATAATAAAAAAATATTTCAATTCATTCCAGTTTCTTAATTATTAATTTCAAACTTCATTTTGTAGTATAAATGCTGTGGAAAATATGACTATGAGAGATCAATGGATTATTTTGATAAAACTTTTGTCTTTAATGATAATTCTGTAAAACTAGTAATGAATGGATGTTGCGAAGGCGGACCTGAGATGGAATATTGCGAAGAGCGCATGGTCCAAAGACCTGGATGTGTCTTTCAAGTCGATGATCTTTATATGGAACTTGTTTTTGGACTGCGACTTGTTTATATCATAAATGCGTTACTTATGGTGAGTTATTGTTCAATTTTTTGTGTTTCTTGAGTAATGCAATTTTTTTTCTGCAAAAGAAGAAATGCGTGATCGAATATTTGAGAATTTGTGAATGGAAATTATATTTTTGAAACACTTGCATCGAAAGGTCCAATTACTAAATTATTTTCAGTTTAAAAAGCTCTTAGTTCCAAACCAGGAAAATTATCATTATTATTCTCCTGCTGACAGGAAAATGATAATTATTTGCATGCAAATAATAGTTTTTTTTTCTCCGGCCACTTCTGAACTAATTTAATTTTTCTGTGAATTTATGTTGTTATTATTGTGCACAAAATTTGCCACTGATCTATTTGTTAAATTATTTGTAAAATCGAGGCCTGTATTCAACAGTATTTTGACAATAGGTTAACAATTTTCGTTTCGTCATTCTCATTTCATAATGCTGAAGTTTGCGCACCCGCAGCATGAATTATATCTTGTTTGTGAATATATTTTTTTTCTATGTCCAGTTGAATTCCAGCTTATGGGCTATGGGATTCATCATAATCTTACGACCGAAAACTACTTTACCTATCCCCAAAAACATTCGAAGAATAATACATTAATCACTACAAGAGAAAAATTTTACGATTGTAATGCTTGAAATAGTTCATGTAATATTACAATTAATAAATTAATTTTCTCTCAATTGCAATAATTTTTATCTTTTTGAAACCATAGTTTGTTATAATCCTGTGAGTATTTCTATGGGTATGTTCTCTTAGGCCCAGTATTTCAGGCTCAGTTTAATCTATAGATTACTTAAACGAAGCTTAATTACTATGGTAACAATTGTTTTTACAATCGTTGCTACGAAGATTAAACCACAGTTTTCGTAATCCGAACACTGAAATACTGGCCCTTAGACGACCACAACGATCATGTCGCCTCAATAACCGATTCAAAAGAACAAGACTATCGCGGTTTTCGCGTTCAAGATTTATACGTTGTAACAAATATGGGTGTGAAACATAAGATATTCCAAAAACAACCTACCTGCTACACACATGTGCCTGGCTAGCTAAAAATCAGACGGCGGCTGGGTCGGAGTAAGCAGAAGCTTTCAGAACTACTGTGCTTAACTGAGAAACAAATTTAACGCCTCATCAAGCAAGTGATAATTTTTAGCAAGTATTGTTCTGAGAACTTGCTTAGGCGCCACCCCTAAGAAAGGGAATTGCTAGGAATTAGGGGATTCCTAGGCTACAAATGATAAGTGACAAATGAAGTTCAAAAACAATTATTTAATGAAAAATATTAGAAAAATTTAATACACCCAAAACTTTGTAAACTAATTTTGAAATATAACTTACAACAATATCGAAGGGACTTGGTAGGCGTTCCACTCTCTCGTAAGTAACCCCTGGAGTCCGCTGACCCTCTGTTTGTGTCAAGGAGAACCAGAGCTCACGGTCGGCGAGTGTCCAAGACGTTACTCCTGATTAGCGATGGTGGTAGTAGGCGAAGGTACTCCCAAATAG
The DNA here is from genome assembly GCA_963989225.1 of Dromius quadrimaculatus. Lineage (NCBI taxonomy): Eukaryota > Metazoa > Arthropoda > Insecta > Coleoptera > Carabidae > Dromius > Dromius quadrimaculatus. The sequence continues at coordinate 8,758,785 of OZ022325.1, read as the reverse complement.
CTCTCAGCTAGGCTGGATGTAAGCTGAGCTTAGTTCGATGGTGATTTATCCCAACTTTTAGAGGGCCTCAAGACCGGAGCCTCGATCGCTGTCGAAGAGGTGATAAAAGCAGTTTGTTTGTCGGAGCAGCAGTTGTTAGCGCCTTCTGGTCAGGTTTAGTGCTCGATCCTGCGACCGGTACCTCAATGGTTCTCCTCAACACAACCAGAAAGACGGCCTGACTCCAACCCTAAAAAAAAACCCAGAACAGCAATAGTGTCCTTTACAAACAAGCCAGAAGGGCTGAATACTACAAAGTTGTGACAATAACGTTGAAGAGAGATGGACGCAATTGTACAAAAAATTGAGAATTAATATAACTTAAATATGAATGAGGCGTAGTGATACAATGACAGTGATTGATGACAAGAAAAAATGATAATGATGATGAAAAGACTTGAATACGGCCCGCAATGGTGAAAACGCACAATAAGCGACTCGACTGATACTAATCAAAGCTCCTATGAACCGTAATAAAATTGTAGCAACACACCTGCTCGCGCAAACAATCCAAAAGACGCGCGAAATGCAGAAAAATTGAGAAAACTCTCGGCTAACAATTTAATGACTTCAAAAAGCGGCATAAACGTCCAAAGTCAAGGCTCACAGTTAGTCAAAGTCCACTCAACACACTCTCACACCATCCAGGAGTAAATAGGACAAAGGAGGGATTAAATGCATTCTAAGTTCAGATCCTACTCGACAACAAAATCTAGCTCAATATAATCTTTGCTTAGACTCTAAAATCTCCAAAATGTGCCTCAAAATACACCCGCAACCCTCGGTAGGAAAGTTAACAGCAACTTAAAGCCCAAAAAATAACAAAGATGCTACCGAAAAATACCGATGACTACAAATGCCACCTGGGCCGACATCTTTAAACACACGTGGACACAACGACGTAGTTTTGGAGATTTTACAGGAGAGAAACAAAATCGTCAAAAGACTTACCCTTGCCACATAGCACTACACTAGTACTTTAAGTACTCAAATATTCAAAAAAACAAGGCTCAGAAAACAAACAGCAAAGATTAGACTGAGCGCGGATTTAGTGTGTCTATCACCGCAGAGCTCTAAACCAAGAATGTCAAATTTTATCTCGTATCCGCTGCTCGTCAACATCACATCACTTCCGGCAGGTGCAACAACCAAATTTTTAATTCGTCTCGCGGCCAGCGAGGGCTTCACAGAACACAAAAAATGTGAATACATGGGCGTAGGTGAAAATAATTCTAAACGTAACAATTAATTTGTTACACCACCCCCCTTCCCAGAAGAAAATTACCCAGGGTTAATTTTCTATGTCATCCTCTGAAAGCATGTCGTCGCTAGAATCGCTATCAGGAGACGGTTTCAGATCTTTAATGTGCCAGACGCCTAAATCATTTTCCAGTGTGTCTTTCAAACGATAAGAGGTGGGAGAACGTTTCTGAGAGACTATGCATTTTATGAAACGCGGTGCAAGCTTGGAGGAAAAATATTTAGAACCGGCTGACAAAACGTAATTTCGTTTCCAAACCGAATCACCGACAGAGAATTGCAGAGGTCGCCGACGCAAATTATAATAATGGGCATTTCGGTTATAAGCCGATTGAATGCGAGCTTGAGCTACCGAGAAATATTCAGAAAAAGAATTTAATTTGTGAGCGTAATCAGGGCGAGAATCGGAGCAGATGTTATCTGGGAGAGGATGATAATAGTTTCCGGACAACGGTACCTGCCTACCAAAGTTAAGAAAAGCAGGGCTATACCCCGTAACTTCATGAACAGCCGTTCGAATCGCTTGAGTAATAGCGGGCAAATTAGTGTCCCATTTACGGTGATTATCCTTGACATAAGAACGAATCGCGGTTTTAACAGTGCGATTAGTACGCTCTACAAAATTCACTTGGGGATGAAACTTAGCATTGTACCAAATTTTGGGTACAGAGTACTTTGTCATCAGTTGTTTAAAACAATCACTAGTGAACTGCGTTCCGTTGTCAACAAAGACGATTTGAGGCACGCCGAACAGCAGAAAAACATGGTCTTCTATCAGCTGACAAATTTTTGGGGCCACAGCCTGACGAAGAGGAAATAAGACCGGGTATTTGGAAAACCAATCGGAAATAGCGAGAATATACTGATTTCCGTGAGTAGACTTGGGTAAAGGGCCCATTAAATCGATGGAGATGGCTTGCCATGGGAAACTAATTTTCTTGGCTTGTCCCATAAGACCAGGGGGAGGTAATTGTGGTACTTTTTGAGCCAAACAAACTGAACATTTTTTGACATACCGGTAAATACTAGCACGCATTTTCGGCCAATGATACAAGTCGGAAACGCGATGAAAAGTCTTAAAAACGCCTAAATGAGACGCGGTAGGAGGGTCATGACAATCGTGAATAACATGCCGACGAAAATCTCTGGGCACATAGATTTTCCAGGGTGATAAGTTAGCTGGTAAATTAAATGGGGTTGAAACTAATTTGTACAAGATATTACCGTCCAAACGAAAATCAGGGTATTGAGCTGGATTAGCACGAACCGAGTTACATAATTCCTGGAAATGTAAATCTTTAGAATCCCGAAAAGAAAGTGGATCTATAGCTGCAACTTCTAAAGGAGCACGAGATAACGCATCGGGCAAATCCTGAAGTTTCCCGGGGCGATGTTCTAAGTTAAAATCAAATTGCTGCAACTTTACAGCCCAACGAGCAAGTTTGCCCGTAGGATCGGTCATGCGCATCAGCCACAAAAGAGAATAATGGTCAGTAATGACTGTAAAAGTTAAACCTTCCACATATTGTCGGAATTTATCGATCGCAAAAATGACAGCAAGGCATTCGCGTTCCGTTACGGAGTAATTTCGTTCAGCTTTATTAAGGGTGCGACTAATGTAAGCGATAGGGTGCTCAGCACCGTCAGAATCGGGTTGAGTTAACACAGCGCCAACTCCATAATTAGAGGCGTCTGTGTAGATTCGAAAAGGCTTTAAGGGAAGACTATAGTCAGGACTAGCTAACACTGGGGCAGAAGTGAGGGCAGTTTTAAGTTTACAAAAAGCAACCTCCGCTTCCGGAGTCCATGAAATAGAATTTTTTTTACGTTTACCCTTAGTGAGATCATTAATAGGGGCTGATAAAGTGGCAAAATGGGGTACAAAACGACGGTACCAGCCTAAAACTCCCATAAATCTTTTAACTTCAGTAACAGTCGTAGGACGAGGATATTCTTCAATCGCTCTAATTTTATCAGGATCGGTGCGAAGACCCTGAGCATCGACTACATAACCCAAATATTTAAGGAAAGGGCGGCAAAATTCACACTTGTCAACATTCACTGACAGACCAGCAGCACGGAGACGCTCAAAGACTTCAAGTAGAACACAAATATGTTGCTCAAAAGAGGAAGTAACAATGATACAATCATCCAAATAGACAAAAGCATTAGGCTCCAATTCGGGACCTATAATGCTGTCCATCAGACGCTGAAGGGCCTGGGGCGCATTACATAAACCGAATGGCATACGAGTGAATTCAAAGTGTCCACGACCAGCAACGGAAAAAGCCGTTTTTTCGCAGGAAGATTTTTCCAAGGGAATTTGCCAAAAAGCGCTCTTTAAATCGATCGATGATATAAACTTCGCATCTCGTAGTTTAGACAGGATGCTATCTACGCGAGGAAGAGGGTACGCATCTTTTTTAGTGACGTCATTAAGTTTACGTCCGTCAAAACACAATCGGAAGGCTCCAGAAGATTTTTTGACAAGTAAGAGTGGAGACGACCATGGACTATTAGATTTTTGAACGACGCCTAACTTCAACATCTCGTCTAACTCTTCGTTGAGATGCGACATCATAGGGGGCGAAAGAGGGTACTGACGTTGTTTAATGGGACGAGCATCGCCCGTATCAATGAAATGTTCTGTTAAAGGAGTACGACCTAAACCGTTAGAGCCGAGAATTTTAAATTTCGCAACCACGGTATCAATAGCGGCGCGCTGAGAAGACGAGAGATCAGTTCGAGGGACAAAATCAGTAACAGTGGCGACTTCGTGCGAAGAAAACCCTGAATTAGTGTCAAAATTAAGTGAAATTTTGAAAAGTCGGCAAAAATCAACCCCTAAAATAAGAGGGTGATTGACTGCAGGGACAACAACAACCGGCAGTGTATGACGTAGACCGTTCAATTTAATTGGGAGGAAAACGCGACCTAGTGAACGGTGAACCGCTCCATCAGCAGTAGAAATGGGGCTAATGGACTCAGATGCGGGTAAAAGATTCAAAAATTTTAACAGAAACAAACCGCGATTTCCAAGTACAGAAACACTAGCTCCAGAATCCAACAAACAGGAAATAGACTTCCCGGCAATAGTAACATTTATAAAAGGGCGATCATCCGCACCGTGAGTATTAAAGATAGGGGCGACTTCAGAATTTTTCATAAAACGAGCAACCGCATTTAACCAAGCTGTCCAGCGAGTTAAATCAGAGGAAGGGCGCGTTATTTTCCGGCGGCGGTTGTACCAGACGCGCGGCGGCCGTTTTTTGAACAGACGGGACAATTTCTGATAGTGAAAGACATTTTTCCACAACCAAAGCAAAAACGTTTTCTCGGTTGAGAACAATTAGGAAACGAATGACCTTTTTGTAAACAGTTCCAACAATCTAAGGGAGGCTGAGAACTAGTTTCGACAGCGGCAAGCTGCGGTTTCGAACCATGAGCTTTAGAGGGTCGCGTGTAAGCTAGTTCCGGCTCTAATAAAGTGTTAGAAGCGCTTGGAGGAGATTGATAAGAAGCAACATTCGCTTCGGTATCTTCGATTAGTTTACAAACTGCAATTAAGTCGCTCAAGGAATTGATGGTGTGGGCCATGGCGAAACGTTGATAATGAGGCAATAAATTTCTAATAATAGTAGAAACACGAGTTTTCTCATCAGGGGGATTTGACAGGCGAGAAAATAAATTTTCCATTTTCGCGACAAAAATTTCAGCCTTTTCCAGGGCTCCTTGCGTGCGATTGCGAATTTCCGCTTGCAACGAGAGCTCATAATTACTTGGCAAAAAGGAGGACCGCAAACGAGAAACAAGATCTGTCCACGAATGCACCGAAGGGCTAACCATTCTAAACCAATAAAGGGCGTTACCGCTAAACAAATCAGTGGCTTGTCGAAATAATGTGTCATCAGAAACTCCGCGAGCATACGCGCATTCTTGAAGTCGTTGAATAAAGTCATTCACACCGGTGGTACCATCCTACTGGATGTTCCATTTATTAATTTGGACGTGAGATTCGGGGGCGCGAGAATACGGCATAAAAGTACTATGAGGTAACATAGGAGTTGCAGGAGAGGAACTAACAGTTTGCGAGGCCATAGGGGCTCCCAAAGTAGTGACATTGCTAAACTGAACTCTATTTATACGCTCTTGAAAGGAGGGCCAAGGGTCAGTAATTGACTGTGCAAAAACGGGAGGATTAGCAATCGTGCGGGAGGATGAAGCTATAATATCGCGCAAACGTTCAGAGTCTACGTCGATTAGACTCTCAACGCGGCTAGCCTCAACCGACTTCAACTTTCCAGTCAGCGAGCTTTTGGCAAAAGCCATCATTGTGAGTAGAGGGCTTTGCATGGACTGTGGAAGACGTAAAACACGCTGATGCAAGTGCATCAAGCGAGCATTGCACCTCGACACAAAATTCAGGTCTCGCTGAGGGCTAAATAAATGGATCTTACTCAGTAAATCCTGTAGTTTACGCTGGCAGGTCTGGTTCTCACTTAAGGGCTCAGGGAAACAAGTAAGAGTCACATTACTCGCATTCATTCGTTCCATTTGCAGGAATCCGTCCAGTAGAAGTGTCATGTCATTTCTATTTCCAGTGTCCGTACAATTCCGTATCTGCAGCTCATACGATAACTCGTCATCCGTCAGGTATTGTAGATCCATCGTGGAGAATGTGTACCGAAAAATTTAAACCGGTTAAATACAAAATTAGAAAAAAAAGGAAATGAAAATGAGAGGACAATGAAATGAAAATGATAATGAGGGGAGAGGTAACAAAGAAAAGAATATTTGATGAGGGAAAAGGTTCCTCAGATTTTTAGCAAGCTAAAAAATTTTTGAATAATTGAAAACTTAAGCACAAGCTTAACAAAAACGTCCCAAAGGCTCCACGTCTTGGGCACCAAATATGTGTAACAAATATGGGTGTGAAACATAAGATATTCCAAAAACAACCTACCTGCTACACACATGTGCCTGGCTAGCTAAAAATCAGACGGCGGCTGGGTCGGAGTAAGCAGAAGCTTTCAGAACTACTGTGCTTAACTGAGAAACAAATTTAACGCCTCATCAAGCAAGTGATAATTTTTAGCAAGTATTGTTCTGAGAACTTGCTTAGGCGCCACCCCTAAGAAAGGGAATTGCTAGGAATTAGGGGATTCCTAGGCTACAAATGATAAGTGACAAATGAAGTTCAAAAACAATTATTTAATGAAAAATATTAGAAAAATTTAATACACCCAAAACTTTGTAAACTAATTTTGAAATATAACTTACAACAATATCGAAGGGACTTGGTAGGCGTTCCACTCTCTCGTAAGTAACCCCTGGAGTCCGCTGACCCTCTGTTTGTGTCAAGGAGAACCAGAGCTCACGGTCGGCGAGTGTCCAAGACGTTACTCTTGATTAGCGATGGTGGTAGTAGGCGAAGGTACTCCCAAATAGCTCTCAGCTAGGCTGGATGTAAGCTGAGCTTAGTTCGATGGTGATTTATCCCAACTTTTAGAGGGCCTCAAGACCGGAGCCTCGATCGCTGTCGAAGAGGTGATAAAAGCAGTTTGTTTGTCGGAGCAGCAGTTGTTAGCGCCTTCTGGTCAGGTTTAGTGCTCGATCCTGCGACCGGTACCTCAATGGTTCTCCTCAACACAACCAGAAAGACGGCCTGACTCCAACCCTAAAAAAAAACCCAGAACAGCAATAGTGTCCTTTACAAACAAGCCAGAAGGGCTGAATACTACAAAGTTGTGACAATAACGTTGAAGAGAGATGGACGCAATTGTACAAAAAATTGAGAATTAATATAACTTAAATATGAATGAGGCGTAGTGATACAATGACAGTGATTGATGACAAGAAAAAATGATAATGATGATGAAAAGACTTGAATACGGCCCGCAATGGTGAAAACGCACAATAAGCGACTCGACTGATACTAATCAAAGCTCCTATGAACCGTAATAAAATTGTAGCAACACACCTGCTCGCGCAAACAATCCAAAAGACGCGCGAAATGCAGAAAAATTGAGAAAACTCTCGGCTAACAATTTAATGACTTCAAAAAGCGGCATAAACGTCCAAAGTCAAGGCTCACAGTTAGTCAAAGTCCACTCAACACACTCTCACACCATCCAGGAGTAAATAGGACAAAGGAGGGATTAAATGCATTCTAAGTTCAGATCCTACTCGACAACAAAATCTAGCTCAATATAATCTTTGCTTAGACTCTAAAATCTCCAAAATGTGCCTCAAAATACACCCGCAACCCTCGGTAGGAAAGTTAACAGCAACTTAAAGCCCAAAAAATAACAAAGATGCTACCGAAAAATACCGATGACTACAAATGCCACCTGGGCCGACATCTTTAAACACACGTGGACACAACGACGTAGTTTTGGAGATTTTACAGGAGAGAAACAAAATCGTCAAAAGACTTACCCTTGCCACATAGCACTACACTAGTACTTTAAGTACTCAAATATTCAAAAAAACAAGGCTCAGAAAACAAACAGCAAAGATTAGACTGAGCGCGGATTTAGTGTGTCTATCACCGCAGAGCTCTAAACCAAGAATGTCAAATTTTATCTCGTATCCGCTGCTCGTCAACATCACATCACTTCCGGCAGGTGCAACAACCAAATTTTTAATTCGTCTCGCGGCCAGCGAGGGCTTCACAGAACACAAAAAATGTGAATACATGGGCGTAGGTGAAAATAATTCTAAACGTAACAATTAATTTGTTACACCGTCATAGATGACGTCATCAATCGTGACTACTTCAAGCTAACAAAGCCCGCGATTGGTAGGTGGGTCAAAGCGGTCGTTGCATGATATTGTTGCCAAAATCACCAAAAAATTTTAATTAATTGTATAAAAGGTGTCTTTCAATTTATACTTTCGATTCCTATCATTATTCATTATTCATAAGAGATTAATTTACACAGATATATTGATTCAATCCAGTCTTATATCCTTGTTGCTACAGATTAATTTAATCTTATTAATGATTTAATTTTCGATTTTAATCACGAATTGTCAGTTTATTTGACATTTAACTGACACTCGCATCGTTCCACTTGAACTACCAACCACATCAATCATATGCTAGTGGAACGGCAAAAACTGCGGTCATGAGCGAATCGTTGCGATCACCTAGTGGAACATACTCTATATGTCTATAGATATAGCAAATCATCAATCAAAGTTCTGGAACATATATAAATGTGCCTCAAGAATTCAATAAATAGATGATTGAATAAAACCATACAACCATTTTTCAATTCTTGAAGATGGTATAGTTCCTATCAAAACTTCATGTCGATTTTTTGGCAATTACAGTATTTATCACACGCCTCAAGTTGCTATGAAGTAGATATAAACGAAATATAATAAAATATGAGTTTTTGAATATGATAAGCTCAACTTCTGCCATCAACATTTTATTTTATTTTCTATAATTTATTTCTAGAGACCAATAATAATAATGACAATTTATTAATCAAGTGTATATTAATACAGAATAGGTCAACAAGAGAAAATGCCGTACCGAACATACAACATGTATTTGTGTATAGGCCCTGCTGGACAATCAAATCAAACAAGTAAAATGAAAACGATAAACAAAAATTCTTAATTCTCAATCTTATTCTTAAAAAAATATTTATCAATCACATCTTTTATCCGCTACGGATGTAGCAGACACTTTTATAGTGCAATAGCCTGCTTACAAATATTACCTTGAATTGTTAGACGATTCTTACGTATTCTTAACGATTCGTCGTACAAACGGTGCCATTTTTAATTCTGCCAGAAGCAATTTATATTAATTATTAATCCTGAGAATTGAACGCACAAACAACCTTTTTATCTTAGATACTTGGATATTTCAAATCAAATAATATTTGATATTCTCCTAACCTATCATCCGAGAATGATAGTAACTAAGTCAACGGTACATCACGTCCAGCATTCGCGTACAGAATGATTTGATGTTCAGGGCCTCGATTCTCGAAGCTATGCGTTCGCATTCGCAAACGTTTCCAAACGTTTGGGATCTAAACGTATACGTTTAACAATTTCTATTCTCCACTGTTTTTCGTTTGCAGCACTCGCACGATTGTCGCATACGTTTGGTTTTCTGAAGCACGGCATCACACTTGACCGTTTCACAACGAGTGGACCAATCAGATTCGAATATTTAGGTAGTTCTACCACGTTGCGTGATCACAGACCGCACTGTTATTGACATTTGACGTGTGACGTTTCCATTAATTTAATTTTTCAAGCTGTGCTTGTGCCATTTGTGAGATAAAAAATGGATAAACCATAAAAAAAAAAGTTCTCCATTCTCACAAGACCAAAAAGTTATGCTGGTTGAATTTATGGAGCAACATCCACAGCTCATAAGTATAAGATTTGACTAGACCCCCTGTACTTCATCAATCACAATTGCGTTGGCAATATCATCAAATGCTGCCATTGTGTATCAATGAGTGACACGCTGAAAATGACATTCCAAACTAGGCAAACAAATGAAAATTGCAGTGAACGAGTGGTTACTATCCAACCGTGTCAAACGCACGAAAGTCCTACGTTTAGAAACGTATACGTTCACCAAACGCACACTCGAAAATACCAACTAAAGAATTTTATGCGTTTCGACGTTACAAACGTATACGCTTTGATTCGAGAATAGAGGCCCTGGTCCGTGACGCTGACGGTCCGATTCTGCAAGTCTATATGTACAACCGGACTGGCAACGGCAACTATTAATATTCAAATTGATATTTCATTATTCTGCAATATTTTTTAAACTTATATCTTCATCTTCTAATTCTCTAAGGAGTGTGTGGTATTCTTCGACACTCTTTCTAATTTTCAACATTTTTTGTCGTATCCAAATTTCTCTTCTATTCTTGCTTCTTTCTACCGCTTCTTCATACAGAAAAAGTGCAATCATATGGCAACTTCTTTTGGATTAAACATTGGCATGAAAAAATTAATATTCGACAATTTTCACAGTTCCATGCACGCCGCGCTGACACATGCCACACTGAACGGTGAAGTGACGGTCTAATAAGAATATCTGGCCAATTTGACGTGACGTTTTCGTGTTTTGACGTAAACGTTTCCTTTTGCCTCATGTGCGGCGGGCTTAAGGATGTATGAGCATGACAACAATTTTTGATTTCAAGCATCAAAATTTATTTATTATTAGTTTTCTACCCAAAGAATACATAAGAAAGATGAATATTGCAGTGTTCCGTCAATATTTTAAAAACGGTATGTATCCGTTTATCCTGAAAAGAAAAATGAAATGAAATTCAAATTACTCTCGAATGACTAAATTTTTACTCGCAATGAATTGACACGGCAACGTTGCACTGCTATAGCAAGGTGGCGAGCACGTGGCTTTTTGCTGCATTTCCAAGTTAATACAGATCACGTGAATAATTTCTCCACTTCACCCCGCAAACGTTCAAGCCTATCCCCACCCATAAAAATTCACTATTCACCCACGCCCTCGGTCATATATTTTTAAGTCGACTTTTAAACTCACCGCACACGATGCAATTTTGTTTACTTGAAGCCGTGCTGGCTGCCACGCTTGCTCCGAGGCTAGAAATTTGGTCCGCACGAGACTTGTTTTACAAGATAGATTCGGTGCTATTTTTCGCACTTGCAGCGCCGCTGGCAGTTGTCCACAGCCAATTAGAGCAGACGACGAAATCACGTGACTATATCACTTAGTTGTATGTCGCATCAGCGCGCTGTGCCTCATTAATGCATTGGCTCTGTTTTTGGCTATACTAGTAGTGTTATTTTAAGAAGAGTCTATGGCAATATAAATATTTCGAGCTATTTTGATGGAAAATATTTAAATAAATTTTGTAGACATATGAGTTTTCTGTAATTTTTACCTGAAGATTCTTTTCTAAAGTATTTGGGAAAATTTTAATTGCGTTAAAACACATCTTGACACGACGCTCTTAATAGCGCCAAAAACAGAGCTCATGGTACCAGCCATTGTATTTTGTGGTGTTTTGAGATACAAATAAGTAAAAATTATGGCTAGTGGAAATTGGGCTATGTTTACGTTACCTAGCTTACAACATGTTGAGAATTCCGCGGCCTTGATTCCTCCTCAAAAGCCACTCTCTTGACTAAAGTTTTTTCTTCTTTTCTCTCTGTCTCGTAATTCTAATTAATTCACAAGCTATAACTGCATCAAATGCTCTTGCTCTCCTCCGACGATTATTTTCGGTAGCATCCTTATTTGTAATAAACAAGTTTTTGTCCGTCAGTGGGATTTGATCCCACAACCTTCAGATTACAAAGCCAGCATCAGGCTCTTCTTTGCCACTAGGCACGTGCCCAGAGCCTCGCGGTCGATATGAGCCCCCTAGTTCTTGCCAGATTATCGAACGATAACCGATATTTATTAATCGCAGGATTCCCATATTGACGTAAAACTGAACGTGACCGAGCAATTTAAGTAAACCGACTCGACGATCGGAGGCTACTTTTGTGGATTATATTATATTATCTATTCATTTAATGTTAATGTGACTGTGAAGAAATAAAAATAAATCTAGAACTTTGGTTATCTACTTTCTTTGTATATTCTAATAAAATTGTGCTCTGTCAAGGTCATAGGGGCCCCATTATCTTAATGTGTCCAGGGCCTCCGATTGAAGATGGCTCCCATATTTGCACTGAGGTATGAATACTTATAATACTCAATCCTATTATAGCCAATTTTCAATTTGGTTTTCTCAGTATTCTTTTTTACATTCAAGTTTTCTAAATGTGAAGATAATTTATTAAATTCCTTATTCATACGAATTTTGACCGAGTAATTATTTACTCTTTTTTTATGAAATATTCAAATTACCGAATCTCTCTTTGGAACACCTAATAATGCAACGTTGTTTCGAAGAGATTTCTTTCTTATTTTTACAAAAAAATATAACAGGTATTTGAAAGTAACGTTTGATGTGCCACCTCAAGTATACGAAATTTGACCGGAATTTATACGCAATAGACGTATGAAGGGATTCTTAGAGTACCTTCCACTAGGCGACTGCAACGATTCGCTCACGACTCACGACCAAAGTTTTTGCCGTTCCACTAACATTATGATTGCTGTGGAATGATGCATGTATCTATAAAATGTCAAAAAAAATGACAATTCGTGGTTAAGATCAAAAAGTAAATCAATAATGAAATTAATATCAGACTAGTTTAATATTATTGTTATAATAATACTGATTCCAGGGTTATTACGTAACAAATGATACCTAAGGGCATTATTGTTCTTTTAACACCCTTGATACTTTAATTACTACAATGTCCGACTGGCTCATTGTTGTTGTCATAATAACATTGATTCCAGGGTAATTACGTTACAAATAATACCCAAGAACATTATTTTTCAAAATAATATAATAAACAAGAATATCACGTTTCTTAATTATAGCAAGTAACTAGAGTAATTTCTCTGACTGAAATCACAATGACAAGACATTCATTGCTAAAAATTTTGATTGAAATAGTACATTAGTCGGACATTACACATTGAAGGCACCACGGGAATTGAACGGACGACAATGCCTACGGTCAACGTATATACCTCGGGCCGGAGGCCTTCAAAAATACACTGTTGACCTCAGGCATTATTGTCCTTGTACCATTTTAGCATTTTTTATACATCAATTAAGGGCCAGTTTCACCAACGCCAGTTAAATTTATCTAGAGGTTATTTTATACGAAAGCTATTGTTGATGCAATTGTAACTACAGTTACTAGCTCAAAATAACCTGTAGATAAATTTAACTGACTTTGGTGAAACCGGGCCTAAGTACTATAAACTAACCTGTAAGATAGTATAGATATATGAATGAAATGAATAATTCAATATGCCTGTATAAATTCATATCAATTGACATAATTAGGAATCGAAAGAACAAATCAAAAGATATCTTTTCAATTAATTGAAATAGTTTGTTGATTTGTGCAAAAATGAACGTAATGACCGCTTCGACTTACCTACCAATCGCGGGCGTTATGAACTTGAAGCGGTCGCGATTAATGACATTATCTGTGACGTTTGAAAATGAATCCAATATGCTTGTGTAAGTCAATATCTCATGAATAATAAATAATGATAATGAGAGACCGTAAAATCATCTGTTTGACAAATAAAAAATCTTCAATTTAACATTAGTGATCTATTTTAGTGATTATATCGTTGCTTTCTTTTGTCTCTATTGGTTCTGAAGATGTCCTATATATAGGTAGTGTGACGCAGTGTTATAATACTCTGTAGTTTGAAATTAAGATTAACCGTCTTCTATCCTACATAGAATTATCTATTAAAATATTGTATAATACTGTGGATCTTCAATATTCTGTCGGCGCCTCTGAATACACCCACAGACACATTCACCCATATCTTCTCACGGAAGCAAAGCAGAACAGAGAAGCATGAGAATAAATCTTATTACAGTACGAATAGGGAGCGCAGTCAACACAAGCGACACAGGCGGCCATGCTTAAATTATATATTGCGGCAGGGAACATCAGCCCAACATGATCAATACAAGTTTTACGTAGCGTTCAGGTATCGTACTAGAATAAATATTCTGATATTAGACAAAGTAGGTGCCAACTTCATCGTCACATTGTATTTTGACAATACACTTAGATCTTCGCTTACCTCTGTCATCTCATTTTTGCATGTTTTGCAAGATAGGTTAAATTTGCCGAGCATCACATTCTCTGAGATCAACCATTTTATAGATTTCTCTTACCACTTAAGAGCTAAAATCTAAATGTTGAAACTCAAGTGGTGAAATCCAAAGTAGCAAGATTTTTACTTACTTGTACAAAGTAAAAGTAAGTATTGTGAAACAGACAAAATTCACATTCCGAGATTTTAATGGATATATCCGTTTTGAGCATCCCTGAATTCATTTTGACTATTTTTGGCTTGATGTCGGTACGTATTTGCGTACGTATGTTCGTAACTCGCAAAACGTATAATGCTCAAATTTTCTATTTAAGACTGGTCTTAGGTCTAATTGTGCACCTCACATTATGGTTGCAATCGTCCGTACCAGGGGTGCACTTAACTAGAAACTTTTTTTGAATTTTTCGCATAAAGCCAAAATAGTTCGCCGTAGAATATTAAAATTCAGTATTTGAAATTGCTGTAGCATCTGAATGGTTATTTTCTATTTTCGTACCAAACGGCTGAGCCGGAAGTGTACTTTATGATATTGTGACGTGCGAGAGTGAGGGGGGAACTCGTAAAGACGACGTAGTATGGGGAGGGGCTTCTTGTCGTCTCTTACGCCGCGCCACGTCGCAGCACATCACCCCTCCCAATGGAAGCCTCTAGTGATTCCTAGAAATGGAAAGAGTCGCGAAAATCGAAAATTCGAGAAGGACAGTGTTTCTCTATATAAGGCCAAGCCAAAGACGTGTAGGACAGTACAGTAATAAGAGTATTAGTGTGAAATAAATAATGAAGTGACAAGTAAAGTGAACAGTGCATATAGTGAAATATAAATATCTGCGACTTTATTTTAGTTAGTATTAAGTGACAAATAGATAATATAGTGTTGATAGTGATATCCAGAAGAGCCGAACCTTTATTTCATTTTAAATTATTAAATAGTGACTTTTATTCAATTACAACTGATTCGTCAAGCAATAAACATTACAATATAGTCTTTTCGAATTTTCCGCAAAAATTCAAAACAATCAGTCGCAGAATATTAAAATTTCGTATTAAACACTTCTATAACATCTAGCGTTATGATTGCGATCGGCTGAACTGAAAGTGCAGTTTACTGGACAGTTTTTAAAAGATTTCGCATAAATCAGAATCGATTGAAACTAGATTTTACATAGAGTGCATGTTTTCATAATTGCAAATGTTTTCTAACTGACAACTAACTTCAAGTTATTTGAAATACTATTATAGTAATTAAGGTATCAAGGGTATTAAAAGGACAATAATGCCTAAGGTCAACAGTGTACTTTCCGAGGGCCTCTGGCCCAAGGTGTGTACGTTGACAGTAGGCATTATTGTCTGTTCAACTCCCGTGGTGCCTTCAATGTTTAATGTCCGATTTTTGTTGTATTTGAATCAAATTTTTTTGTAATGTATGTCCTGTCATTGTGATTTCTGTCAGAGAAATTACTCTAGTTACTTGCTGTAACTAGGCAACTTGTTTGTTATTTTTCAAAATAATGCCCGCACGGAAAAAAGTAAATGTCAACATTTAGTAAGATTTCTACTAGTTTTTCATGTTTTGAATAGTAACCCGGAACCTGCCTCGAAATTTGTCACTTATTACAAAATGAAAAGTGGAAAAATATATCCTTGATCCACTAAAATGTATTATCTCTAACGAAAAATAATACAGAATCAAGACACAAATTTTAAAGTTCCAAATGATAAAATTTTCTATTCCGATTCATATAATTCCATATAGAAGTATATAATATGTAACAGGGACTATGGTAAATAATAACTCTCAACCTTTAAATTTTAATGTTTCAAACACTAAAAATCTCCTATCTTATTTATAGAATTTCACGTATCAACATTATTTTTTGAATATATATAATAGTAAATATTCCTATCTTGATTTGAAATTTCGTCATTTCAAACAATAAAATCTAGCAATTCTTTCAGTTAAATATTTACTTATACAATATACTTATCGAAGTTTGAATTTCCATTTTTTCAAATATCAATAATTATTTTTTTTTTATTAATAATTGGTTCTTGGATGCAATATTGTATTTTTTGTTCATTTCAGTTTGACATTTCGATCTTTTAACAAAGAATCACCATCAGAAAATGATGATAAAAAGAAAACACGGCAAGTATCAAGATAATAAAAAATATACACCAGATCAGATGAAAACGTAGATTATACATCTAGGATAAAAAGAACAATAAACTTCTGACATTCATTCAAAGTTTGAGGAAAAACAACACGAGAGAGCCTCAAGCAGAGGAATCTATAATATTAGTCTTGACAAATATCATTGTGACTTGAATTATTTTTCCCTTTGTTCGAGGTACTCTCACATGGTTTTACTTAAAACTTGGATGAATTGCAGGAGATTATTGATTCTTTTTGTTGTAAATGTTGAGTCCACGTTTTCATGTCAAGGCTTCTGTAGTTCTTTTACTATCCAGATTTTTGCTTTGTTTATTTTTTTATTATTGTTTTCGATGATGATTATTGGTTTAAGAATCGAAACGTCAAACTGGAATGAAAAAAAATACACAGAATTAAAATCCAAGAACCAATTATTCATGATTGAATTTCGAAGAAATTGATCGATTTTTTTTCTTACCTTGCATTTCTGTAAACATGAAATATGCTATAATAAAGCTCAATAATTCGTTCGGTAAGTAGTCATTTGTCAACTGAAATAAATAAATAATATATTCACAGCTATTGTTTCAAGAGTGGTAATTTTTATTTAAGAAAATAATATACTCTTACATTCTCAGTACAAAAGTAAAATGAGAAAATAAAATTCAAAAACAATTATTACTATAAAATAGTATCAAAGCGATGATCGACTGGATGGGTGATGAATGAAAACGATGATTGGAAGTCAGTCACAGTTTAAAGTTTTATTCACACAAAAACCGACGTTTCGCTCACATTGTTGATATTGTTGCCTTCTTCAGGGATATGTGTAGTCTAGAAATAGAATTATTATGGCATAAATCTAATATCACACAAAACGGATATCTCACATTAGAAAAATGAGTTGACACACTGTTGAAATTATGGATAAAGCAATAAATAAATAATTTAGAGTCTAAAAAAGTTTCTATAAAACTCCCGGAGACCAAATTATAGATCATTTTCATAGAAAACTTCATTATTGTGGCAGGATATTATCGATCTAACCGAATTTTCTTAGATAAATTATGTTATAAGATCATGAACTTCCCTCATTTCGTGCAAATGTCAACTTACAATACTTACATCGTACTAATCGGACATTAGCAACATCTCAATTTGTTCAACTTTTGGGGTATGATTTCTCATTTCGTTGATAGGAGTTCGAACTACTTGTTGTTTTATTTATTATGGAATTGTAGATAAAAATATGATTTATATTAAAAAGTCGGCAAGTAGGGCTAGAAACACGTGATCAAATATTTGAGAATGTAATTAACCTTAACAATGCTTTATACAACTGGACCTTTATTGATATTAATGTAAATAATTAATATTCTAATGCTATGCATCACTTACCTATTCTGTTAATTTTTCTTAGAGATAACCATTTAACAATTCACTTGTGGCATTTTCACTGCAAACTTTAGGGGCTTGTAGCTAATAATAGACTACAAATCCTATGGGCTCTAAGCGCATTCGAGGAAAGGGTCAGAGAATCAGGTTTCAAACATGAAAAATTATAATGCTAATGATAAAATTGTTGAGTTCAAAATATACTTCTCACAAGCTGATTATAATAAGTATGAAGTGAATTTAGTATTGTACATAAAATTTACTATTTCACTTAAGTAAATTTTCACGGAGCTCATTGATAAAATTTAATAATTCTTTTAATAATAAATACACTTGAGAATTCATTATTTCATATTGAAATAGTATAACTTAATGTTCATTCTACATAAAATATGAGATCTGTAACATGTATATTTTCATTATATATAATATATTAAAAAGTTCAGTTTGACTTACAAATTTTATGATTTGTCTTTGAATATTTTAGCTTTCAGACTATGAATTTTTACTTCCTAAACGATAGAGATTGAGTTTTTACTCAATAATTATTACAATTTCATTTTTTCAACAAGCACATTGTAATTTTTAATGTTTATAATACCAGTTTTTTGCATATAAACTTTAAATTTGAGTATTTAAACAATGATTATTGTGAATTGATTGTCAAAACAAAGGTATTATTGCTTAAAAATGTAATGATTAGTGATCATAACACTGCTTATTGGACATCAATCTTTATTTAATATAATTCATTTTTTTCCGTGCGAGGGCATTATTTTGATACATAATGCCATCGGGTATTATTTGTTACGTAATCACCCTGAAATTAGTGTTATTTTGACAACAATAATAAACTAGTCCAGCATTAAAAGTATTTCGTACTACTTACTTCAGTGTGTGCCAACAAATTAATTAGTGTCAAAATTATATTGAATGAAAAGATAAGTAATGTAGTCCAAATTGTTCATTCAGATCAACTCGATGTCTCTTACTTACACTTTTTTGGAACTATCACTGTGGATAGAGTGTACTTTCAAAGAACACTAAGAATATAAACCAGCATTGGTGGACGCAGGTTTAAAAAACACAATGCTAAACCTCGGCGAACAACATTCCTAAGCTCCGCCTGTTGGTCCGCCATTCTTTACTCCCTTTCCCCTCCAGTAAAGGCAAATACTACCCCACCCAAAGTTCACTCATCCCCACCAACAATAGTAGGGTTTTCACCATGGCAACGGCACATAGTCAATAGGGGAATGGGAAAACATTTGAAAATGGCATTGCTGAACACAGGATTGCAAGCGTTTTGTCTTTGTTCATCATCAAGAGAATAATTCAATATTATGGAAAGATTTCAAAGGAGATATGTGATGTTTCTAGCGGTTTTCTTTTAGGAGTTGAGCCAATGTCAAACTTATTCTCAAAGGGTTACGTTTGATGAACTTGTATATCATATAAATTTATTTGGAAGCAACATGAGTATATTATTATTAAATTAAATTTCATAAATCTTGTTTGCATCCGTCTTGCATTCAAAATATATTCTACGGCCCTCAACTTCCACATTTTGACAATTAGCTACCTATTAGGCACACAGCAAGTTTACATTCGATTACCGCGCACTAAGACGCTACGGTTAGAATAGAGCCAGAGCAAAGCGCAGCAAAGCGAAATATTTTGAAGCAACGCGCACATGAACGAAGAGAAATGCACCGAAGTGACAAATTTCAGCCCACGTTTGTTTTCGTTAGAATATTTTGACTTATCTGATTTGTAAGAAGAAAAAGAATATATCCTATTTTTCGAATTCGATTGAAGATACACTGCAAAGTTTGCTAGTAATTAAAGCGATCTTTTCGAGCTCAATCAATAAAAAAATCAACTTCGTTGTGCATCACTTCACCATAAATACTTCGCATCGCTTATGTGCGCGAGTGTTTGACTTCACAAATAATCTAATAAAGACTATTGCGCACTTGAGTCAAACGAAACAAGACGAGGAGATTTTTGCGCCGGAGTGATAAATTTTTGGTCAAGACGCATTTGACAGCAGTTTTTATAAGAATTTTGTTGCTGCGATTACTGTAAATTTGTTTGATGTTTTCAAAAAGTTGACAAACTCACTTTGATAAATTCAATTCTTGTGCTATGTCTAATCTCTAATCTGTAATTTTCTTTTACTGCCTGATTTGAACAACTAAAACAGCCTGTAAGTAGTATACAATTACCTTCAAATATATTTTGCATTGTGTTCAATCTAAAATTGTAAATTAAAAATCTATTTTGGCCGATGTAATTTTGAAAAAAAGTTCTGATTTAGATAACTTCGTTTCGTCAAGATGGGGAAACAAAGTGAAGATACGCGCGGAAAGCCAGTGTGCAAGTGAATGACGTAAAGAGACGACTTTTGCTTTTCCCACGTCACACATCATGCGGAGCTTCGCTCGCTAAAAGAGTCTATCTCAATTTATCTTGCTCATTATGTTAATTACTCGTCATGATGTGATATTTATGAAAGACTCTATTGAAATTCATTACAAACGCGGTGACATGAGATTTTTTCAAATGATAACAAATATTATAAGGTTATTACGAGGGTAATTCGAAAATTTCTCGTCCGGAGGCATATGTCAATAGTATAACAGCAAAGTTTCAAGCTTGAGCATGTGCTCAGTAGATTTGTTATAGCAGAAATGAAGAGAAAAGATTTTTGTCTGTCTTATGGAATTGATAAAATTGAAGCTCATGCTGTGATAAGGTTAACATCGTTTTGAAAAGCTTAGAACCAACAGAAATAAAAAAATTGTTAGATTCTGCACTAAAAGAATCTGCTCCTTTATTTTCGACACTTAAAAAGTGGGCGGTTGAATTTAAACGTGGTCGTACGTCAATGTAGGATGATGAATACACGGGACACCCAAAAACTGTGTGATCGACGATTTTGTCGTGAAAATTCACAATTTCATCTTAGACGATCGTTGACTGAAGGTTCAAGAAACTGCTGGGACTATAAACATCTCGATAGACCGTGTCCTCTACATTTTACATGAAGTTTTGGGTATGCGGAATCTAACTCCTTGCTGCGGGTGCCGCGTCTTTATCAACAGTAGATCCAAAACGAATTTCTTTGAACATCTCTTAAAAGTGTCTAGACTTATTTAATGCAATCCCTATGATTTTATTAGACGCCGCAGAGATAAAACAGCAGTCCAAACAATGCAATGGATAGGAACGAGGAATAAAAAAATTCCATGAGCCGGATAAGTCATGGCAGCATTCTTCTGGGATTCTCATGGTGTATTATTCTACATTACTGGACAAATGATGCAACCAAGGTTAAACGCCCCCATCTGACAAAAAATAAGGTGCTATTTCATTATGATTATGAACCTGCGCACAAGTCTCGCATTGTTGCGACAAAACTCAAGAAACTTCGATTCCAAATGCTTTTACATGCTCCGAATTCACCAGATTTGGCTCTCAGCCATTTCTTTCTCCTCCCCAATTTGAAGAAATGACTAGATGGGCAAAAATTCAGTTCGAATGAAGAGATCAAAGCTGAGATGAACGCTTTATTTGCAGACTTGGACCCATCTAGATATTCTGATAATATTTGGGGAATTTCAAACTACCACCTAAACGCTAGAGAATTTTTTCTTAGTTTTGGTTGATGTTGTTTGCTGATTTACTGCTTTTCGTCAGTCGTTCGTCAGTTCGCGATCCATGAACATGGCTTTGTTCCTGAAGGATTTGGCACAGTTAATTTCCTAAATTTCTTCTATTACAATTTTTATGAATTTGTAACATTTATGTTATTTTGATTTAAGTAATTAAACAATACTTCACTTTGTATACCTGGTAAGAAATTGAAGAATTTTTTTTTTATTTATTTGTTATATTTACAAACATTTTTATGTAGCTGATGATGGGTACTTGCTACTCGAAACGTTCAATATGAAATAAATATTATCAACATCTCAATGGATTCTTGAAGGCCTACTTTTCCTTACATTAAATTATTTTGAATCCTTCTCAACACTCAACATTTAAAATAATATTAAAAAGTTAGAACATCGTTGGACTATTAGCTCAGTCAAATTAGAGTTTCACCTCGGAATGAGAGATAATAAGCTGGAAACTTGTACAAATCTTCATTTTAGCATTCTACAAGTTGTCTCAAAAGTCTCAGGTAATCTCGTGTATGGCTGAGTGCTGTGCGTTCCCAGCGCTTTATTTCGAAAACGGTTGAGCGCATGAAAAAATACTCAAGGAAAAATTTGTTGCAACTTTTATGCTCCACAATTTTTGTAATGAATGTCAAATGTCAACATTATTTGAACCATAGAAAACGAGATATTTGCAAAAAGAAAAAAAACGATTTATGCGAATTTTGACCTTGAATAACTTAATACGCAGACACGATATTTCATGAGACTTTCGAGACAAGCTTTAGAATACCAAAATAAAGGTTTGTACAAGTTTCCAGCTTATTATGTCTTATTCCGAGGTGAAATCCTAATTTGACTGGGCTATATTCCAAGATTATGTAGAAAAAAAAAACGGAAATCTTGCACTTTCCTTATCTGGCCAAGAACATTTCGAACTACCCTAGTATTCAAATTTTCACTAAAAAAGTTATCTGGAAATATTTTTTTGTATCTACCTAGTTGGCCGGATCTTATATAAGTATAGTTTATATGAAGCTATAGAAACTTCAGATTTGAACAATTATTGAAGCACATGGAGAAATATATTGAGTTTTGCCAATCTCATCATATTTTGATTTATTAAATATCGTTTTCATGCTCCAAATGCTGTGCACAGTGCTGCCAACATAAATTTACAAAAAAATTAAATGAGACGCATGAAAGTTCAGTTTATGCATTATGTAAACCACTGTGCTTATGAAAATTGGAGAAACAAATAAGTTACGAAACATTTAACGACAAAAGACGGTGTAATAGAAAACTGAATTTATTATGTAATATTTATTGATTTACGATCCCAATCCACAGATACGCTATTATATCAAGTAAGGGTGCTTAAGAGACAGAATTTAATTTTGTACAGAAAGTTATACCTACATTTTCATATAAAATCATTAAATGAGAAGTTATTCTCAATTAAATTTCATTAAGTACGTAAATAAATCATTTTAAGCCTTCAATTTCATACCTAAATTCTCTATTCAACAGACACGATCATAATTTTCCCACATTTTGGGGAAGGTAATTCAATGTTGGTGGTAGGGATAACTGAAGCTTTGCAGGAGAAAGCACTCAATAAACTGACGATAGCGCGAAGAGCTTTGCGCTTGCGCATTAAACAAATATGATACGCGATTTACTTCGTTTTCTACTCAATTTGGATAATATTTTCGGAATTGTATTTGCATAATGAGGATTGACGAATTCCGAAATAAAGATGTATGTATTATATAAGATGTACATATGATTTTATAGAACTGATTTTTTCCTACGGCCCATACATAAACTTGATGGTATACACATCAGGTCACGAATTTCAGCTCTACCACCATATAAACATTTATTTTTTCTGTAAATCCATGCTGGTCGCATCGTGCTCAACACCCATAACTGATTCTTATTTTGATTTCGCTTTGTGCTTCCTTGCCATATGCTTGATATTTGTCAAAGTCCAGAAAAAATCTTTTAGGATGTATGTAACATCTTCATTTCAAGGCTCTCTCCTCCTAAAATTTCTTCTATTATACATTTATTAAAACGGGAGATGAAAAAAAGCAAGTGATAGAAAAAAACAAAATAACTAAATTCAGTTTCATGATATTTTGCCTAACAAAGAGCAGAGCAACGAGCAAGGATTGTTAAATAAAATTGACACGAAGCAGACATATAAAGGCATAGAGAGTGTAATATGACTGCTTTCTGTTGCGTGGTGCATCGTCTGTCAATATTTGTGCCACGCCGCACTCAAACAAATCTGTCTGTGCCACAAAGGTGAAACAGAGATAGAAAATACACAATGGATGATAATGAAAACGAGGATAAAGCAATTCGTACGCTAATGCCTAAAGGGTGAAGGCTGATTTACACTCACAGTATTTCGAAATTCATCTCATATGAGATTGAAGCCTTTTTGAACGAATAAAACTGGATAGATTTACATCCTTTTTTTCGACTATCGAAACTCAAGTAAGCAAAAATTACAATAGTTTTATCAAAATATTTTTCATTTTTGCACGAGCTTTCAAAACCCTTCCTTGTAGACTATCTATTAATGGATTGAATTAGGCCTACTACCGCAAGAAGTTGTGCAAATTAAATTTGCACTCGGGTATAGCCGAATAAGAAGAGGTCGGTTATATGGTGGTTGCTATAATGGGTGCGTGATATTTGGGGTGACTTTTAATGGTAGCACACTGTGTGATAATAATATTACACATAAAGACCTCCTGACAGTTTTTGATTATATTAAATCCTCTTTGACAAATGGCTCTCCGATTATTACACGCTCATTTGCCTCTATACTTTCGATTTTCTCATATAAATAATATTTGCACAGTTGGAGAAATTTTTATATTTGTTTTATTTATCCATTTATTGGAGTGAATCCAGCAATACATTTGACACAATTTGAAAAATTAATAAGTAGTATGAATCGATCTCGTAAATCCTAAACCCTAAGGAAGAGTAAACTCTCAAGTTACTCAATCACATTTCAATTCTAAAATTGTACAAGAATTCATCTTTTTACAACCTCTGATACTTATAAGGGCTTAAACAATGTCAAATTAATCATTTCCTAATCGGTTAGAAATAAAACATCGCTCAAGAAAGTTTCAGAACGTAAAGAGATGGACTTTCTAACTTTTAGTGTAGGTAATAATACTTCAGTGAAATGTAAGTTGCCTACTGCTTGATAAATAAGCAACAATTTTTTCAATGATAAAAATATTTAATATTTATTGAGTTGACAGTGATCAAAATTAACCACCCACGATCACCCCTACACACACGGCTGCACAAATTCAAATACTCCCGCCTATTATGTTTAAGTCAATTTTATTCGACCGGTTTCATAACAAGTACATAAACACATCTATAAATCAAATTATAACTACAAATTCATAATCGAAATGCACCCTTATTACCCTTTTCATAAAACTCATAGTCGATTCGTGAAACCAACAGATGTACGATAGCCCTATTTGGCATAATATGCCCTTCGAATCATACATTCATTGTCTGCAAATCCGCGTAATGATTGCAGGGGGTGACCCAGCACTGATGTTCAATTGTTTGATATTAAGTGTTGGGGAGTATATCCCTCCAGACGATTTTAGACGCCGTATTAGAGATGATTCGGACAAATTGCTTGAGGATTATGCGCCGTATTGTTGGTGGGAATTTGGCGTGAAATATGCCAAAAGGACACAAAGGAAGAGTCAAATATTAATAGTGCGAGATTGATCTGAAAGTCGAGTTACTATTCTGATTAGCTCTTTACCCTAAAGTTGGATGTTTGTTGATATTTCGGGTAATAAAATGAAACTCGAATTTTAACTTCCGACTAGAATAAGCTATAATTTATTTAATGTAGAAGCTTTTGATAACTTTGTTTAGCTCTTCAAATTAAAAAAAAAAATGAGGATCAACATTTAAAGTTCATTTAATATTTTTCTCAGAAGCTGAGAGAAGCAAGGTTATGCACCTCAAAAAATAAATATTCTATAGTCTCTATTATGTGAAGTAGAATTCTAAAAGGCTCTGCTATGATATCTCAAAATATAACTCTCGCTCCGCAGTTTTTAAGAGGTACTCTTGAAGATACTTAAAATATACTCATTTCCACTCATTGATTATTCAAATTTTGTATTGAAAACGGCAGAAAATCACTGCCTTGTAGCAGTAAATTTGCTATTTTTTTGCTCTGTTGCACAAACAGCTTTTATCTACAATCGTATAAAAAGTGACACTTTTTTACATAATTTATAATGTAAAAAGTAGACTTTTATGGAAAACTGTGTAATAAAAATTTTATTGTACACTTTTAATGTTCAATTTCAGTGCGGAAGAATTCATCAGTTCCGATTATCAGTATTTGAAACATTTGGAAGATATTTTTAAACTAATCTACAACATTAAAATCCTTTTTAGATATTTTAAATTCAATATTCTAATTCAAATTTCCACGAACATTTATGTCAACCTCAACGGAAACGGTTCAATTCATAATATGGTTCCTTCAGCTATAAATAGTAGCTGTCAAAGTGACATTTATTAAAAAAATAATAATTTATAATATTATAATTGACTGTTTCATGAAAATTAGGATGATCGAAGATAGAATATTATAAGACACACGCGTAAAAAGTAAAAGTCATGGAGCTTCCAAAAACACCCGCTTCGCTCGTATACTTAACCAGTGCATTGAGAGTGTCGTTTACCTAAATTTTATTTCTGTTCAGCTCCAACAAGGGGTTTTCAGTGCATGCAGCCCAAATATCTTGTTCAATCGCTTGGTAGTCTATATTTGAATTTATTCAACAACAGGTAGTTCCCCTAATAGAAAGATTTATGACTTAAGTTTTGGGTTCATTATTTGCCGACTCAAATAGTACCTGAACTTAATCTTTATTTTAGTAAATAAAATATTAACTGCAGATATATTGAAATATTTATTCTTGAACACCATTTCCAACTTAGGAACAAGATATTTTGTGAATAAAACCATTAATTGAATATCCAGTCAACGCTAATATATAATATAAATTATCAACTGAATTTTCTAAGAAAATGATAATCATGCAAAGTAATTTTCACCAAATTTATGAGGATATAATATATAGGAAAACTGAATTATTCGTAATTTATAAAAATTGCCAAGTCCAGTTCGTAATGTGGGTAATAACCTAATTTAATAACTAATTTTATGACACATGCAAAAAAAATTACAATTGTTTGTTGTTTTTCTCGTTCACGAAATTAGATACTTCCATAAGTATTTCAAAATTTGCTTGAAATTTTTCTAAATTGATTAAATAAAGGCTTCGTTGAACTAAAATATTTTCAAGTTGATATTTATTCCGGTTGAATTAGAAGTCGGCAATAATTTTCTTATTTTAAATAGAGAATCTCTTTTATTTTATCATAAGATTATGGAAATAATTTTGCTTATGGAATACCAGAAGTAATATTTTCTCTATATAATCTGTAACACGTAGAGATTTCCAGAATTGCTCACGCTCACGGGGTCACGCTTTGGAAATCAGGGCCGTGCCTTAGCCTAAATCTTAGGCCGGAATTGAATATTATGAATCTGTGCATAGAATTTTATAGAGCAAACTAACCTGCAGCAGTGAAGGAAATAATATTCCTTGAAATTGCATAGAATGCGACTATATGTTTGAGGATGTTATACAAACAAGTAAATTTTTCAAATTGAACTATCTAGTAGAAAAATTGGAGAAATTCTATTTTGATTTTTTACTACCTGAAATGATTGATCCTAGGAAAAGAAGGAACATGGAATTACGGGATTAATTAATTTTATGTGCTACTGCCGGTGTCCTTGAATATTTTAAGATCTATTTTCTCATTTGATTGGTACTATCATGTTATAATAAAGATTATGATGCTATTTATATTAAACTTTGCTCCAATTTTTATATTTTTAGCAAAATGAATCAAATTATAACTCATATCATGTAATTATGTATGTAAAATATTGTAATTTGAAGACAATATCCATGCGAATGTTTAATGATTTAATATATTCTATACATCTACACTGTATTCCAATAGGAATATGATTCTGCATGATTTATATTGATTCAAGTGTTTTTCGAAATGTTTTATCATTCTCTATTTGTTAAATCCATTATTACTTAATTTTGTTGCAATAAAAATATGGTAACGTTTCACTATTTTCTAAATCCATGTGTTTTTTTTCAGTATATAAGATTATTATATGTAGAATATATATGAATACAACTTATTGTTGGTTAAATGAGCAAGTTCATTGATTAAAAGTATTATTTTAAACATATTTCAAAAAATATCAATCGTGGAAAGTGGCGAATTAAAAATGTGACCTTTTATAAGCTAATTGTTTAATAGTTAATGCCTTTGCATCATCATAATTATAGATAAACATAGTTCACTTGATTGTGATAAAAATTCATTTTGATATAATATGAAAGTGGCAAGACGAAAATAATCGAATGAAACACATAACAATAAATTTATCTCTTTTGCATATTCGACCACTCTGAGAAAGGTGTCTCATAAAAGAACAGGTAGTAAGGGATTATAAATATGTGTAAGTCGCAGATGATATTGACAACTCCAAGGAAAATGTCAAGCTGGTTGCAGGGGTTGAGTATAACAGGCGAAATATTTCAAGAAATATATTCTGTTTTTTGGCAACAAATTTTTGCGTTTATCTGAAATTACAGCGGAATGATTGAAAATTGGAGTAGTACGTTCTATAGACTATTCTTGGAGGTAGGCATACGTGAATTTTTGCTTCTTAAAATATGATAGAATGTCGTAAAATATCATTTGTTTATTTCAGTTAATGTGCTTATTTCTCGAAAAATATAAACAATTTTATGTTCGACTGCATCATAATCATGTAGTTTATGGTTGCATTTAGTGCTCATAATATGCCACTTAATTGGACTAGGACTTTTGCTTTATATAATTGGACGGAACTGTCATTGTCAAAAAAAATTTATTCTTTTCTATCGTATTTATTCTTTTCTACACTTTCTGAAATATCCATTTATTCTTTTCTATCGTATTTAATCTCTTCTACACTTTCTGAAGTATCTATTTCTTCTATTAAATTGTATTTAATATTTTTGACATCTGTAAATAAACAGTAAAAAACAATTGTAACAATAGCAACACTAGCAAAGCACACCAAGTTATACTTATCGAATTTTTGTATAGGGAAATTAAGAAATATTTTTAGATGATATCCTGCGTCTTGAGAGCAGTCGAACATAAAGCTTTGTATGTAATTCGTACATAAACAAACTTTATAGACTCGCCTTCCTTATTAGACTCGCTCGCGCTGCTCGCTCGTCCATAACCAACGGCTCGTCCAATAAAGTTCTATATTATATACTAATTACATAAATAGCTATTAAGATTCCGCTCACATGATTCCATAGATATAGTGATTTACAATATACTGAGAAAAAGTTTTTTAAAACAGTAGTCTCATGAAAGCAGAAATTTGATATCCGTGTGATGCTCAATTTTTCAGTTTTTTGTTCATATATTTATAAATAAATAAAATTGTAATAATGCGTACTCATTTTCATATACTATTAACGTATATACAATATATTATCAAAAAAAATCTAATGAAATAATCATTATATGCAACTTACAGCAAAATGATTGAATTTATATGAGAAATATATACGTAAAAATTGCAAAATGTATGACTCTTTTTACAACAAATGGATCAAAATTTAAAAAATCGAGGAAACAGGTTCCATGCTTTGAAGATTTATCTATCAGAAGCACTACTTGATCATTAAAAATAATATATGTGACGAGAAATAATTAGATATGCGTAAACCATGTTTTCATGATTTAGGTAAACGACACCCTTAAGGAATAACTTTTTACACTGTCTTGTATCTTAAATACATAGGCTGATACCACAAGCTCTGTTATTGGCTATTCTAAGACAGAGCCGGAACTAGGGCGTGGCGAAGGTGGCCCCTGCCACGAGCGCAGATTCCTAGGGGCCCAAAATTCTATGAACTGCATTAAACAAATCATTTAAATTCAAATTTAAGAAATGTTTTATGACGGGTTTTGGATGAGAGAGCTTATACCATTATATTACCTGCTATCCATCTCATCTTGAGGTCAACTATAAAATTTTACTTGGGTTTATTGGTTATTGGAGGTGTACACTGCTCTATCAGCAAATAGTCTAGCTTCTGCATTTAGTGCATTGTGTTAGGAATGCCGAGTCACCCACTACGCTTGAATTGTTAAAGAAGAATATATTTTTATCTTTTAACTTCTCATCTATTGTTCAAAATTAATAAATTCTGGTTTTAGATCTCAATGAACCCAAAAGACATAGTTTAAAGAAAAAGTCGGTCTGTCTGTCGATTCGTCTGTGTGGACGATAACTTGAGCGCGAAATTTCATATTCAACTTTTTCATCAAAAAGCTAAGATCAAGTTCGTAGATGAACTTTTATCAACCAGTGATACCAAAACTTTACTGACGGAGCTTTTTAATTTTTGCGTTTATTTATCATAGAATATAAAATGACTAGAATTGATCTTCGTATAATTTGGCACAACATATACTCGAAAAATAGGGGCGCAATTTTATGATTCGCCACCGGCGACCAATACCCTAGTTCCGGCTCTGACTAAGAGTGTTGTTTTAAGAAGAGTTTCAAGCAATATAAATGTTCCTAAATTTCTTAATAACAATATCAAAATAAAATTTTGTAAATAATAGTATATTAAGATATAAGTTTCATAAGATGTGATTTTAGGGCACGCGTTCTTGTTGGAAAACGAGCCGCTTGCGGCGAGTTTTTTAATGAACAAGTGACCTAAAATGCTTTATGAAACGTGTATCTTATACAATTTTTTCTATTTGGATTCATATATGTCAAAAATTAATGAATTTTCTATTTTGAAAACATCGATAAAGAATATGTAATTTTTTATTTGACTTGTGGTAACACTGAGACTTGACAGATGAGTAATTTGTGTAAATCAAAAATACTTCTCAAAGTTTATTAATTTGAGTATTGTTACTTTTTGGAAATAAATAAATATGAACCTGAACAATTTGAGAATTTTCTTCAAAATATATTATATTTTGACATATCAAAATGACAGTTAGGTAATCTAACAACATTACTACCAACGTTACAAAAATTAGGTTTGAGTTCTATAAAGAGGCACTTTACGATACCCAAATGAGTTTCATAAAGTACACTTTATGGCACCCAAATAGAAAAATGTATTTACCGTAACGTAGACCTGAAAATTATTTCTTAAAGAAATTAAGAAAATTTCAATTGCCCTAAAACAGTTCTTGACACTATGCTCCTAGTAAAGCCAAAAACAAAGCTCGTGGTACCAGCCAGAGTGATCAAAAATGACTGACCGTCACGTGACTGCAAAAGTTCGCATTATAATCAAAACTATCTTCACGGAATAAACTTGGTATGAATTTATTCATTTTGGTAGCTACATTACCGACATTTAAAGGACACAGTGGCGTTCTACATGAAATTTATATGGGCATTTTACATATTTTATATAGATTTGGAGCTTTATGACAAAAAGTTATCCATAATCTGATTTAAGAAACAAAAAAGTGAGAAAAGTATTGAATGTTTATTGAAAATTGATTATAACTTTTTTAAATTATCAGGTTAAAATGGAGTTTTCAGAGGAACTGTCATCTGTCACTTGCAGTTCACTATTTCAAGCAGGCGGCAAACAAAAACAAAACAAGGCGGCTCAGTCGATCATTTTTGATCGCTCTGTATCTGAAGTATGGCCATCACAGTACAGTTTTATCGCTGTTTCAGAAATTTAGAGTGTCGCAGTAATCAATTGTATTTTTCAAAGTGACAGCAGTCATTATCAAAGTGACAACTGTCATTGTTAATGTGACAGCTATCATTTTCAAAGTGACAGATGGCGGTTATTTTTTAGTCCTTACATAAAATAAGTATTTTTGGAAATGAAGAGTCCTTCTCTAAACTTTTGTGGTCTTTAATTCATTGGAGCATACAGTTTCAACATTTGATCGCTGGAAGTGCAATTTGAAAATGGTAATGTGGATTCCACTACTTAATTATTTATTTTTGATATCTACTAAGCTTATCTCATCGAGAGCTTGAAATTGATATCAAAGTAGACATCATTTAAATGATTTGTAAAAGAAAAACGATGCTAAATGGGGATTTACTCGAGCGTCGAAGGACCTATTGGATTTTGAAGATTAGATGATATTGTCATAAATTTTATCGTGAGTAATTTATTTACACAGGTTACAGTGCTAATCTCTACTTTACAAACTCAAATGATCACAATATCGCTCACAGTTATTCGCACTGAATCACTGAATGAATGAATTCCTCTCCCAGCTCGCGCTCTTATATACCTAAGTCGACAATGGGCCAACATTCAATTGTCTAACAGCTGTTGCCTGGCAACCACCGAACATCTAGTGACCATAGCCTGTCAATCATGTCCGACAATTGAACATTGACCTTGACAATACTAACTAGAATTACAGTTACAGCGAATTTAAATAAATAATAATGTGACCTAATTACTACAAATATTTCATATTTGTGACAGTAGAAGGGCTTGGAATACATGTTTCACTGAACGCACCAAGCTTTATTGACGATTTGTGCCATTTTGGCTTGAGGAAATCGGCAGATTATATTTTTTCCGTGATTCTAGGATTATTTTTAAATCGGCCGCGCTCGAGAATGTCGGGATGACGTTTTTTTCGCAAGCTTGTGACTTCCCCACTTCCTTACGTCACACCTAATTTGTCAGATTATTAGAATGCATACTATTCAGCACGTAATTAATCCATCATAGCTAAATCTGACGCGCTCGACTATTCCCACCTATCGATTTTTTTTTTACTATCTTACTGCACCCGCGTTCCTATATAGAGGGCTTAAATTTGGTAGAGGTACTCAACAAGGTGCAAGGTGTACCCTCATATGTTAATCTGCCGCGCTTGAGTAAGTCCCAAAATCTCCTCGTGGGCTCCCCCTACTATAAATATAAAATTTCAATCGAAAATTCGTACGCGTTCTCAAGTTATCGCACTTCTAGACAAACCCACTTTTTTTTTAATTATATCTTATGGGTTCAGTAGGGTCTAAAACGTAAAGATTCATCAAAATCTCGAGCTGTCAAAAATCACGATTACAATAATTTCCCTATTATATTATAGGTTGAGGAAGTAAAAAACAAAAGAAAATCCAAGCCACGAGAAATCTCACTAGTATATTTTGAAGGAGTTAATTTGAAAAACGGGGTATAATGAAATATCCTACGGGCATTCTCCCCTAATTGCAGAAACTTTTAATGCTTTGCTAAAACAATGAACTTATTGAAATCTATTCGAGATGAAGAATTAATTATAAATTTGTATCTACCAAAAAGATAAAAACTTCACAGCGTTGATATTGAATCTCGTTTCAATAATGGAAAATAATCGATTAGGGTTTGGATTTTAATCTGCATTTTTGTCAACTGAAAATGGTCCAGGCTAAATATCTATCAATATTTCATCGTACCAGATGTTGTCTAGATCTTGATAAATTTTTACTGAAATGGAAAATCGTTAAAAGCAAACTTGTGTACTAATAGATAATACACATATTTTCTGACCTTATACATCAAAGATAATTTGCATACATAACTTAAGTACATAATAAAAGTAACGTCAATATTAGTCAGGTATTTCAGATATACTGAACGTTTAACTTTAACTCTTATCAGATTAATTTCAAACTGATAATTTATATCTAATCTTTTGTGTTGGACAAATTTTCTCCAATATCATTTTCCTTCACATTTTTTCGTAATGTTGCAAATGTTTATATATAAAAATCGTTTGTGAGTTCGATTAAAACATTATGAGAGCACAGTTCTTTTGTATTTTGTGTTTTAGTGTTGTGTTTTCTGCAGGTGAGTTAACTTAGTTTATCATATTTTCTGTAGGTGAGCTATTTTTTAGAATTTTGTTTGGTTATCATATCACGTTTCGTTATTACAAAAACGTCACAGTTCAATTTACATTATGTGAACTGGTTAGTTTTAAATTGATTCTTTGATGGATATATTCAAAATAATATCATTAAAATAGTTCGAGACAGCTGAACGGATCATAACTTACATGTGTTGCTGTTTGTTGTTTTGATAAATCTTTTTTACTTACTTGTACAAAGTACAAGTATTGTGAAACCGACAAAATTTACATTTCAAGGTTTTGATGAAAATATCTGTTTTGAGCATCCCTGAATCCATTTTGACTATTTTCGGATTGATGTCGGTACATATGTGCGTTTGTAACTCGCAAATCTCAAATCCCGGCGAACGTATAATGTTTAAATTTTGTATTTAAGACTCTCTTAGTGTCTAGTTGTGCACCTCGTATTATGGTTGCAATTTGCAATCGTCTGTACCGAAAGAGCACTTTACTTGAAACTTTTTTTTGAATTTTCCGCATAAATCCAGATTGATTGTAAGATACTGAAATTCAATATTTGAGATTGATGTAGCATTTTAATAGTTATCTTCTATTTTTGTACCAATCGGCTGTTCGTAGATAAATAGCAATTTAAACTTATCTATAATTCATTTCAGTGAAGAAAGATCCAAAGGCTTTTATGAGACTACAATTTAGGCCTTCTGATTGGCAGAAATGCGAATATAATTTACTCACATTAAATGCAGGATTCAAAATGAGCTTCCAAATAGATTCTCATATCTCTGAATAGATTTCAATTTGAATCTTCGAACTGCACAAATCTATTTGTGATAATTGGTAAACGACTGGCAAATGATGCAACTGACAATTTTTGTGCTAATGTGAAATTAGTTTGCATTTAGACCAATCAGAAGGCTTAAATCGTAGTCTCATAAGAGCCCTTGGACAATTCCTGACTAAAATGAACTATAGCTGAATCGTGGTGTAGAGGTTTTCAAAAACGATCTGAAATTAGTTTTTGACATTCGTTTCTTTCCTTTTTACGTTAGTAGACGGAATACAGCATGTGATTAAAAAAAAAAATCGAATTTCATTTTGGTGCTTAAAGATAGAATGGCTGAATAAATGATAAATGTTCTAACTTTCAGGTGAAGAATGTACCGCTATCAAAAAAGAAAAAGACGATGAAATATCCTTTGAATCGAGCACATCATGCAGTTCAGAGTTTCAATTAAAGTTTCCAGGTTACCAAATGGAAGCGGAAATACAAGAACTTAAATTGGATAGCTCAGAAGGATCTTATTTATCATTAAAACCAGGTATTACTCAATTTTATCTAACCTTAGAGCTTCAACTTCTTAACCTGTAGTGTGAGTCATTTATGAATCAAATTGAGTAAATTATAAATAAAATATACTTTTTCCAAAATTGTCATTAAAAGTGAACATTTACGAGGTAACTAGAAACATACGAAATTATTGTTTTGTTTACAGGACGCGAAATATTTCGCAGCCAGGATGC
Organism: Dromius quadrimaculatus; assembly: GCA_963989225.1. Classification (NCBI taxonomy): domain Eukaryota; kingdom Metazoa; phylum Arthropoda; class Insecta; order Coleoptera; family Carabidae; genus Dromius; species Dromius quadrimaculatus. Next base: position 8,723,936 of record OZ022325.1, on the reverse strand, counting down.
GAAATATTTAGATAAACTGTGTTGGTATCGTAGCAACATTAAAAGTGACATTGATTGATTCGAAATGTCAAAATTTTTTCCATTTTTATTAATTTCGAGACGTGGTTTTCGGAAAACGTTGTTTGATACATGATTGTGAAATTCTTTTGCATTCTCGAATGAAAAGGTGATATTTCGCAATCTAGAATCAAAAATAACTATTTGAGATCATACTATTATTTGGAGCTCTAATTTCCATGAGATTAAATAACATTTGAAGCTTCAAGTATTTTTGGAACGATTTGTTTTAAAATAATTATCATAAAATTATTTTTACTCGATCAATTTTCATTCGTAGAATGTATTTATAAAGTCTTTAGACATTCGTGAGACTAAATATTCGCTTCGCTTGTTAATGAAAAATACGTATATACTTCAACAATTTAACTTTCAGAGCACGATGAAAAGGAGTATAAATTTGTATGGACGCAAAAAGTCCCCAAAAAGTTTATAATAGACCAGACGAAAGTAACTGTTACGTTTTATTCTACTAGTGCGAGAAACAGATTTAAACTTCATCTCAAACGACATGGTGAGTTTTGAAAGCAATTCAAGAATTTATGATCTTATTAAACTAATCAGTTTGACAGAATATCTACGATATTTGATACCTCATTTTCAATTCTGTTTAATACAGCATTATATCATTTATTCAATATTTTTATCCATTTGAAAAATTAGGTGAATTAACTACAACAGTGGAACCAACAACTATAGTCACTTGGCCCAGTCCACAAGCCAATGATTCAATTTATCACACAGTAAATGTTGCAATTTCTACAGAAGAATTTTCCAAACAAGAAATAAAATTTAAAAAAGTTCTTGCTGATATGACCTCACAATATTGTAAAAAATATCATATATTACTTGCAGAAAATGTCACGTAAGTATGAATTAGTATAGAAGAATTATCTCCATTGCGATAGGCAACTACAATAGAAATATGGAAAACTTTCATTAAAAAGACGATTAAATATTTGCATGACTTCATCATAACGTACAAATTTCAGCTTATGTTTTTCTTATTTCTCAATTTAAATAAGTGTTTACTTTTTAATCATAATTTAAAAAAATTTGGCACTGTCATTCAGATTGAAAACTAAATAAAATATATAAAATAAAACTCAATTCAGAGAATACCATTAATTGTAAGCTCATAATAAAAAAATATGACATAGACATCACGTGACTTACTTGTACATCATTGGATATATTTTTTTGAATATATTATTATTATTATAATCATTTTAAATCTCTTAATACCCTTACGGGTGTCGAGATTATGCTATAATTTTTGTATGTTTAATCTTTTATTTTAGTTTTATACTATATCATTTACCAATTTTCTCCATTCTTTCCTGTTCATTGCTGTTCTTTTTGCTTCTTGTTTGTTAGTATTATTTCTGTGCAGTATTTCTTCTATGTTGTTATCCCACGTTTTTCTTGGCCTTCCTCTTCTCTTTTTCCTTATTATTCCGGCTTTCCATACTTGTTTTGTTTGTCTGTCTTCTGCCATTCTTGTTAAGTGTCCATACCATGCTAATTTTTTTTAATCTATTGTGTTGTGGACAGATTCTATTTGTAGCTTAATTCTTATTTGTTCATTTCTTATTCTGTCCATCCTAGTGACGCCCTCTATTCTTCTCAAAAATCTCATTTCGGTCGCTTGTATTTTGCTTTTATTTCTTTTGTTCATTATCCACGATTCACATCCGTATATTAATGTTGGTCTGTATATTGTCTTGTATAGTGTTATTTTCGTTTTCGTTGATACTTGTTTATTGTTGATTATTACTTTGTTTATTGCATAGTAGCACTTATTTGCTGCAAGTATTCTTCTATTAATTTCTTGTTCTATACTTCCTTTATCATTCAATGATGCTCCTAAGTATGTAAAGTTACTAACTTGCTCAATTTCTCTGTCGTTTAAAAATAATTTGACTGTGGTATCTTCTCTCGCTATTATCATGGTTTTAGTTTTGTCTGCATTTATTAACATGTTGTGTTTTCGTAGCTCCTCGTTCCATACATTTAAGTTATTTTGCATGTCTGTTTCATTTTTAGCTAGTATTGCTAGATCGTCAGCAAATGCACATCCAGCTATCGTTGTAATAGCTAGATTGTGGTATCCAATTTCCACTTTCTTCGTTTTAATCTTTACTTCCTTTAGGATATTGTCCAAGTATATTATGAACAGGATAGGGCTCAAAGCTTCTCCTTGTCTTAGCCCTTGTGAGGTGGTAAATTCTTCCTATACTTCATTTTCAGTTCTTACATAACTAGTTGTCCGTCTATATACACTCTTGATGGCTTTTATCAGTTGTTCGCTTATATTTCTTTCTTTTAAAATTTTCCACATCTTTTCACGCGATACTCTGTCAAATGCTTTTTCCATATCTATAAATGTTATATAGAGCTTGTTGTCCTGACTTATCGCCTTATCTATAAGTTTTTTAATTGTAAATATGTGGTCCTGAGTGGAGTGTCCTTTCATGAACCCACTTTGGACTTTCTCTAGCGTTGACTATATTGCCTGCCTAAGTTTGTTCTCCAATATTGCCGCATACACTTTAGCTGTAGTACAAAGCAACAATATTCCTCTGTAATTATCACAATTCCTGGTATCACTTTTTTTGTATATGGGGAATATCACTGCCTTTTCCCAGTCCTTAGATATTCTTCCTATACACCATATCCTATTTAACATCTGCAAAAGAATTTGTTCGCCACCCTCCCACATATTTCAATTGTTCCGATTTGATTTTGTCGTGACCAGGTGCTTTTCCATTTCTTAGTTTTTTAAGTACCGTTTTCAATTCATCTTCAGTTATAGTTTCGCTTTCCTTATCTATTAGAGCTCTGTCCGATGATTGGTTCTCTTCTATTCTATCAATAGTTTCATTTTCTTTAAGTAAAGCCTCAAAATGCCCTTCCATCTTTCCATTATATATTTGTTTTCATTTATTACGTTACCATGTTTATCTTTTAGTTGTTTCAACGACATTTCTTTTCCTCTTCTACAGCTTTTGAGGGTTCTAAAGAATAGTTTTTGATTTTCTTGAAAGTTGGTTTCTAATTTATTCCCAAATTCTTCCCAGGTTTTCATTCTTCTTCATTCTTCATAGTCCACGTCCTTCTTGGTATTAAGATATTTTTTGCATATAATTATACGATAATCCAACACAAAATTCCATCGTTCCACGGCTAATAGTTTTAGATTTATCCAAAATCCAAAAAATTCTAAAAATCCATCAAGTAGAGTGCGCTTTTGGCCCAGTCGTTTGTTTTGGAAACAGTAAGTCATCATTCTTATGCTACAACATTCCTAAATACTGATTTCCAAGATTCTACAGCTAGCAGCTCTGAATTATTTCTGCGTAAGAATTAAAAAAAAAATCTACTACAGTGCACTTCCGGTTCAGTCTATTGTTATGAGAATGAAAGGCAATCATCTACAGAAGAGTGAAATACTAAATATCAATATTTTGCAGCTAATCGTTTCGAATTTATGCGATAAATTCCTAAAGACTGTCAAGTAAAGTGCACTTCCAGCTCAATCGATCTCATTGAAAATAGAATATAAGCATCTAGACGGTACTATCGTCTTAAATACTGAATTCTAACATTCTACGTTCAATCGTTCAGGATTTATGCGAAAAATTCAAAAAATGTTTCGAGTAAAGTGCACTTCCGGTACAGACGATTGCAATCATAATGCGAGGTGTACAACTAGATATTATAGAAGTGCTTAATACGAAATTCTACGACTGATTGTTTTGAATTTATAAGGAAAATAAGAAAAGTTATATAAAGCGCACTATCGTCTCAACCAATTGATACAAAAATATTAGATAACCATTTAGATGCTACAGCAATTCTAAAGTCATCACTCGTTTAGCTAATTGGAAATAATAATTTTTCAAATCGTGTTTTCACTAATACTCTTATTTTTTAAAACCTCATCAGATAAACAGAAGCAGTACTACATCAGTTCTACCTAAATAACATCTTAAAATATAGTCTGCATTCAATAATATATAATTTTCAATTTCAGTTCAGAGAATATCAAATTGCAGTTCGCAATTCAATGTTTATCAAGTTGGCCTGACTACTCCAACTGCGTTCAAATAAAATATGCTATTCCCGTCATTTTAGAGAGCGATCGCTATGAATTAACATCAGAAAATTTAAAGAAAATGTGGGACGAGATGGCAGAAGAATATTTAAAAGAGTCCCTTTCTTGGGGCTTGTACGAAGTTCCTGACACGATGCATCATCTCATGATTTGGCTTATCATTAGTATGATGATATTAGTCCTGTTTTTCGGATTTCTATTCTTTGCTAGGATATTTAGCATGCGTTTTGGAGGTATTGTGTGAGTATGAACCAGATCTTTTGTACGAAATATTTGCAATTGATGTGAAATCCAAAAATTAAATACAAAACTAATACAACTCGACCTGGAGACCGTTAAAAGAAATTTCTTAAACAAGATTTAATATTCAAATCCAAATTACAAAATGCATAATCGAATTCTAATCCTCTATTTACAATAATTCAAGTATACTTTTTCAAATAAATGCTGATCAGTTTGGCTAGTAGTACATTCTTTTATTCCAGTAAACGCCGTGCAAGTGACACACAGCAAATAATAGGAACTCCAACGAGAGTAAGTGATGCGTCACTTTGGCCAACACCAGTGCAGATAATTCCACCACTTTTTGAAAATGAGAATCCGTACACTTATTTTGAACCAGATACTAATTTTCGACCTCATCAACAACCTCTAACTACTAATACCATGAGTAAGTTCATTGTGGTGTAATATGAATTTTTACAAATATATTCCCAAGCATCTTTTGTAAGATGCAATAGTCCTGAATTTTTGCTAATATATAAATAAACGAAAGAGAAATCAAACATTTCCAGCATATTTTCTGAAAAATAGAATCATTTGATGTAAAGATGCCTTCGAAATTTGTCCTGTATTAGGATTTAATTCAAGAAATTGATATTTTTTCTTTTTTCTAGTGGGTGTAGATGACTCATCTGATGAAGAAGTGTTAACAGTAAACAGAAATTCAGGGGTGACGAATTATAATCAGAATTATAATCAGAATGTGATTCATTTAGACATAGACTATAATAAAGAATCAGCTTTATAATTATAATATTTTTTATATTCTTGTAAAATATGTTTAAATATAAATTATATGTGTTAAATTATTTCAATCATCATAATAGATTGGACCTTTTTATGTTGCTTTTCGTCCCATCGAATTCTGTGCCTAGGTCCTGAATGGGTCTGAGTCCGGTACAGCATTAGATACTTTGTTCATTTGAATCGTGCAAGTCAAAAGATTTCTAAAAAATGGATGAAAGACAAATCAAAATAGGAAGCCAAACAGAAGCCTCATAAACATTAATAAAATTATGGCGTCCGCTATGTTCCAAATAATATACCATACAACTGAAATATCTTCTTATTTAATGAAGGAAAAAACTTTTCAGAATTCATTTTATAAATAAATATGTTTTATTGGGTATAAGTTCCGTAATTTATTAGAAACACAACGTTTCGACAGCAAAGTGCTGCCTTTTTCAAGTGAAAAAGGCAGCACTTTGCTGTCGAAACGTTGTGTTTCTAATAAATTACAGAGCTTATACCCAATAAAACATATTTATTCTTCTTATTTATTTCATAAATAACTATCTATTTAGGACTTGCATTTTAAATTTACTATTCTTCACTAGTAATCAAAATTAATGCTTACAAAAATATTGCAAATGAAGTAAAAATTTTATTTTCAATAAAACAATGCTGAAATGCCAATAGTTTTGTTGATATTTAAATAAGTTTTCAACAAAAAGTTGATTTATTTTTCAAGTCAAGAGTGAAGTGTCAGGATTAGCCGCTAGAGTCAGCACCTGTCAATAACATTATTCTCCTTCATGATAACAGGCTTAAAAAATTATGTTACTTGTACAAAAGTTTTTTGCACTTCATATAGTTGGGTGTATTATATTAAGCCTATAAAATCAATAATATGCATTTCATCTCAAGCTAATATGTCAAAAAGTCGCTAATTCTAAATGACAGTTTTGAATCGTGCTAGATGCTGCCATCTTTTGGCATTCTTATGAACTACAATATAAGTTATATTTTCATTTAATTAATATAGACTCTAGTTATAAATTGATGCCAGATGTTTCATAATTTGTAATTCGCATATCGAGATTTTGATGGATATATCCGTTTTAAGCATCCCTGAATCCATTTTGACTATTTTTGGCTTGATGTCGGTACGTATGTACGTACGTATGTATGTGCGTAACTCGCAAATCTCAAAATCCGTCAAACGTATAATGCTGAAATTTTGTATTTAAGACTGATATAGTGTCTTGATGTGCACCTCGAATTATGGTTGCAATCGTCTGTACCGGAAGTGCACTTTACTTGAAACTTTTTTTTGGATTTTCCGCATAAATCCAGAATGATTAGCCGTAGGATACTGAAATTCAGTATTTAAAATAGCTGTAACAACCAAATGGCCATCTTCTATTTTCGTACCAAACGGCTAAGTCGGAAGTGCACTTTATATAACAGACTTTTCTAGTTTTCCTAGTAAATTCAAAACTATCTGTCGTAGAATATTGAAATTTCGTATTAAGCACTTCTATAACAGTTAATTGTACATCTTGGATTATGATTGCGATCTGCTAAACCGGAAGTGCACTTTACTCGAAACATTTTTTGAATTTGCCGCATAAATTCAAAACAATTCAGTATTCAAGACAATAGTACCGTCTAGATGCTCATATCATATTTTCATTGTGTTCGACTGAGCCGGAAGTGCACTGTACTGTCTGTACTTGACAGTCTTTTCGAATTTTTCGCATAAATTCGAAACTGTTTATTTAAGAAAATTATCAAAAGCTAGTCCCTAGTAGAGTAAAATTGAAAATATTAGTGTCAAAAAACGCAGAAACTTTTTCTCTACAAGTAACTATTTAACTTTTTTGATGTAAAATAATTAGGGAAGCCAATAAATTAAACATTTCAAAAATAGCATTAAAAACGCTATGGTGCGTCCTTTGAGTCATCACCCTGTATGTATTCATATTGCCTATTCAATAAATAATGAGAATAAAAAGTTCTAATTGGTTTCTATTTTATGCAGCCTTGTTCTTCAATGAATTGATTAATTATAATATATCACGTTTAATACACTATCGTGTTGAAATTCTTTAGTCGCTTGATTAATTTAAATTCAAATTCTAAATCACTTGCAAAATAATGCTCCAAATACACAATAATCTCATCTTCTTAAGTAACATGACTTAAATTCTTATCAATAAAATCCTCAAATTCCATTTACTGTATCCCAGAATAGGATGAAAAAATGTGAAAACATCAATTTACTTATATAATACGCTATCCTATCGATTTTGATCAGTACATAAAGAAATAACTTAAAAAACGTCTACAATATATCGTTTATTATTTCGTTGTCGAAGCAGCAAACAATAGTTTCAAAACGAAAAATATTACCAAGGCAGCAGAAATTAAAGGAGTTCGATTCTTGCTTAATAAGACTAGTATGTCTATTCTGAAGGCATGTTTTCAATGCTGTAAAAACTTTGTACCAATAAAATAATATGAGGCTAATTAAAACTAATTGAGGGCGGATAATTTCAACCAATGACAGTAATAGAGAATTCCATAAATGTTTTTAATACTGTGTAATGAAGGAGGATCATTTTAACCAATGACAATTAATAGAGAATTCCACAAAATATTATTGTCAAGAATCTCTTATTTACATAAACAAACAAATAAAACAGAAATAAAGTAATTCATATAATTTGATAATTTTATTACTTACCTTTGTTTCGTTCATGAATTTTGATTGTAATTCTTGTATTTTGGAACAATTTTTTAGCATGTAAAGATGCGAAACAATGCACAGCACGTGGAAAAGCACTTTAAAAATTGGAAATAAGGTTCAGTTTAATACCAGGATTCCGCATTACATCATATATGAAATAAAATGCCAATTACTTATAAAAATTTTCTTGTAATATTCACATTTTTAAAATATAATATACAAATTATAAACTTTTTTCTCAAAATAAATTACATATTTAAATTTCAATACATATATAAAATACTATACAAATATGGTACACACAGACTATTCCAGAATATTAAGCGGAAATTTCATGGAACAGCTTGTAGATATATGGTTATAATTAAATCATAATTTAAATATATTACAAATAATATTTAACATAATAAATAAATTATACTGGCATACTCAAGTGTCTCAAAAATAAGAGAACAATAATTTTTGAAATAAAAACATCTCAAATCGATCCATCAATACTTTAATAATTATTCAAATCGCTCATTCACAAATTACACAAAGCTGCTGGTCGGCTGTTCCAAAAACAGAGCTTGTTTATTTCTGTCAGGTGTTCTTGGAGTTTTTACATAATTATTTTGACCCCAGTTGGACGGTTTGATAGGTAATACTTTTGGTTTCGGCGGCAGTGGCGGTGGTAATACTGAATTTACCGATGTTGGAGATATAGACATTTCTGATTTCGGACTCAAATCATTTGAATTTATTACTGTACGGTCGAGTTCAACTAAAGAGTTCTCCAAACTGCTAAAACTTTTGCTCGGAGTAGTAGGACACGAACTGGACTTTGAGCTTATTTTTTCATATTTTGGAGGTGAAACAATTTCTTCTTTTAGATTTCTGGTACTAGCAACACTGCAGGCGAACTTCTCAACGATTTGTTTGTTGACGACTGTCATTTCATTATCATAGAAACGAGCTGTTTCGTTATTTTGTTGAATTTTTCGAAGTTTATTGTTGGACTGGGCGTTTTCTTTATCTTTCAGGAAATCGGGTAATTCGAAATTTATTTCGGTGCCTCGTTGGTCTTCCAGGCGACAGCGCTGCGCTCGTTTCAATCCTTCATATAGTTCTGAAAATGAACCTAATTTTACGAATGAATTAGAGTTTGTTAATAAATGTTATTTCATTTCTCAAACACTACTGAAATAATATTAGAAAATTAACAGATTGATTAAAAGTCAAAGTCGCTTAAAAGAAACATGCAATAGTAACTCAAAGAACCTCAAATCATTATTAGTAATATGTTTTGGATATTTCAAAATAATTTTAAACCAATTTCAAGAGAATAATAAATAAAAAACAAGCAATTCCGGATGAATAATTAGAAAACTTACCATCACTCTCAGAACAAGCAACTTGTACTTTGACCCCCGCTTTCCATTTTGCAATAAGTGGTTTTTTGTGTATTTGTTGATCTGTGACATCTTCCACACTACTACTATTCTGATGAACAGCTTTATGGTGGATATTATTTGTACTTCGCATGGCATTTAATTTTTTCTTCCGGTCGTGTAAAGCCGAATCGCGACGAAGGAAACGTCCGAAAATGCCTGATGAATGCTCTGAGCCCCAGTCTTCACTCTAGAATGAATAAATTGAAATAATAAAATATTAGATTAAATCTTAGAAAATTCAGTTAATTATTCAAGTTAGAATTTCGGCTATTTAAAGATTTTAAAAATTATTTAAAATTATTATAGCTCAATTTTAAAGGAGGAAATTAGTGAAATCTCTTTCACATAGATTGGCTACAACTGCAGCGTTCATCAGTTTATATTACGATATTTTACATATTTTACGTGTTGACACGTTTCGTTACTGCTTTGATTTTGCTTTCTAAAATGATTCAAATATCAAATTCATATAAACGTAGCAGCACGTGACGTCATGAATCTAGTGATATTATTTGATGATGTGAAACCTTGTGTTAAAAATTTCTGGAATAGATCTCGGACGATAAATTGAATGAGGGAAGTACAGTAATTTTGTTTCTTGTAACTTACCTTGACGGAACCTCTATCGTACATATTTTGAGTATTAGTAGTTTCGGCCTTTTCATGTAACAATTGTTCAAAAACTTTGTTTGTGATTTCATCCAGCGATGGATTTGCGCTTGATAATGTATTTTTTGTACTATTGGCAGCATTTGTCAAGTGTTTCAATTCTGTACAACAAAAAAAAATATAATCGCAAATAGTACAAACATAAAAATATACGAAAATTATAATTATTTCTGACTGGTATTCTGAATGTAGGTATTAACTTAGGGGAATTCAGCCAGTTTCGGTTCCACTTGGATCATTTCCAGGAGTGCTACAGATTTTTACAGCATATGTTCGGAAAAAATACATACAAAATTTTGCAACGATCGACCGCTATGGAGCTCTGCTAACTATAATATAAAATCTGTAGTACTTCTGAAGATACTCCAGATGGCACCGAAACTGTAGAGTAGAAAGAATTTTTGACTAAATTTCCATAATTTAATACCTACATAAAAATAGACAATTTTAATGAACTTCATTCTTGAACAATTTTTAATGATTTTCTAATATAATTCGTAGAGATTAAAGCATGAGATAAAAAATTATGGATATAGAAATGGTCCATATAAATAAAATAAATGCAATTAAAACTCGTTATTTATTAATTGTATATTACTACAAAATGAGTTTACTCACCATCGCAATGTTGTACATTGAGTCTCATCCCGTCCACTTCCATCACAGTCTTCATCATATCAACCATTTGTTTATCTCCAGATGGGCAAATCCACGTCACTTGTACTTGGTCCAACCCATATCCATATTTGTGTAAAATTGGTCGCATTACATCAACTATAAGTTTAGATGTTTTGGATTTAACAGAAATTACTTTTCGGTTAGGCAAGTCAATTTTGAAGACTACGCGCTGTGAGATGCTTACTTCGCAGCCAGATAATGTCGAGGAGTTGTCGTTTAGATCAATAGCCTAGAAATTTCAAAATTATTATTCATTATTCAAATTATTTTAAAATCTAAATAATTGAGTTATAAGTCCAATATCATGAATCTTTTGGGAATTTTTAGCAACTAATAGAATAATTGCCCAAAAAAGTATGTAAATAATCTCAACGCGATTCATATTATAAATGATCAAATACTGCGATTCATTATGTAAATTACACAATAAAAACAGTATAAAATACTTACTTTGGTTTGATTATGTACATGTACTTCATAGGCGCTGTAGTTTAAGCCACGTTTATCCAAAAGACGGTTAGCTAATTGGCGTACGGTCTCAGTGGGCCGGATTTGTACCACGGTTGTGGCACCGTCACTCAAAATTACTCGACATAAAGCACCTTTTGCACCAGCGGTGCTAGGAGGAACAGCGCATGAGGACATATCATCTTGGCTTGAGACACAATCCTGAAATTAAACAGCTCAATTAATTCAAAAACTAGTTTAAATTATATACTTTAATATGCACATTTAATTTATTCTTAAACGATATTTGGTGGCTTTTTGTTATCAAAATTGGTAAAACTGTATTGAATTTACTAAGATAGATTTAAATTACAATGACTGTGATTCTGATAATATATTTCGATTAAAATTGCCCAAATCATACAGAAATGAATGATATTGACATTTCGGTTAGTTTTTAAACATGCTCAGAGTATTGAAAGGTGCAAAATGATTTTTTGGTACAATTTTATAGCTTTCCTCTCCCTGATGATGGTTGAATATGAATCAAAATATTAGTGATACGATTTATTTTTATGATTCATATTCTTTTAATTCCGACATTTTCAATCGCAATTAAACATGAAATTTTGTATTTGTGCAGAAATTAGCTGTCCTAAATGTTTTAGGACAAAAATACTGGAATAACAATTTGTTTAGTATTAAATTCAGCTTCTTTACAATAAGTGAAAATCGAGATTTATTATAGCATAAGGAAATCAAAGTATATGAGAATTCTCTTAAATTTTTACAGTATATTATTTGTTCAATGAAGAATATTCTGGCAAAGTTTGAACTCAATCCTGTTTTTAGTTATCGAGATAAAAAATGTCAAAGTTGCTGTTCAGTGACATGCTATTACAGTACGTTAAGGCTGTTGTCGTGGTACATTATTGTCAAAAAGTAAAGTCTGGGATAACTACAAAAAACGCTTTGCAAGCTGATATATATAGATGCTTGTTATTCTTGTCAGAACGTGTTCATAATACAGATAGTTCAGTACATAGATTTTTATGATAATATTAATGAATAAAGACTGAGAAATTTAAAATAAATTTAGTGGATGCCTGAATTTTTTATCGGAGAGTGTATCTCAAACACGTTCATCGTAGTGTGATATACACGATTACTGGCCGGAAAAATAGCTTGGCAACAATGTGTTTAACTGTTATCTCAGTATAGAAAACATGTCCAAAAATCTAACGTATAAAGGCAAATTTTAAAACAAAAAATCTTAGATAAAATTAATTTTATTCATAATAGATATTATTGTTTAACTGAAACCATTATTAGGCAACTATTTTAATCTCTTTCCGTTTGAATTTGCAGGTCGGATAGTACAATGTAATGTTTAGTGATGTACAATGTTGCCAAGTTGTTTCTGTTCAACGTGTCGCGACGTATTTTATATATAAAATGTTCAACTTTGCGCTCTCATATCTAAACAATGAGCTGGTCAATAATTTTCTTTTTATTTTCAAGTACGCAGAACATGTACATCAATTCACAGCTAGTTTATCAAAAGAATCTGACTGTTAGTTTTTGCATAAAAAATTAAAACTGATATAATTGCTGCCTAAAATGTATACTCTCCATTGCTCTCCATGTTAAAAATTTGAAATTTAACTACGTTTATCTAGAGTTTGAGATGGTCGACTTCAAATTTTAGGGATTGTTGTATAATAATATTCTGAATAAGTGTACAAAAATTTGGAACAATTTGATACTATGCCCATAGCACGACAACTACCTTAAATGCACGCGACGTGTTTCACATTGATTTATACGTCATTATCTCGACTATCTGAAATGACAACATTACAAAAAATCACCAAAATATCTACGAAAGTCTTATAAACATGTGTACCAAATTTCAAAAAAGTCTTGTTAATAGTTTCAGAAGAAATTGAATTATTATTCAAAAAAATTGTACAAAAGCTTCTTAAATTTAACAAATTATCATACGCTTGGCAACGTCGCCGCATGAGATGAAATGGGAAGAGTGTGTGCGATTGGAATAAACAAGATTTTTTATTACTCCCCTAACTGAACGGTACATTGATTCAGTAACCTATTTATTCTTCCATCAATATTCTTTTTTTGATGTAGATTTATCATCAATAAGTTTGTTTGGCTATGAAACGCAGTACCATTACTACACGTCAAATGTCAAAAATACTTCCGAAAGTCTACAGCGTTGCGTACTATGCACATCATATTGTAGCTTTATTAAAATATGAAAAAAATATTTCAACCGATGGAAGCTCTTTAAAAGAATAGAATAAGGAACCAAATTATTCAAAATCATGTATTTTCAACCGAAAACAAACATTTCCATTAGTTTTAATCATTGAAATTTTATTTATTTGAAGTTGGCAATGAATGCTTTATCCTACGTATTTAGCATAGAGCAGGGTTCACACCACAGCTTGACCCCACTCTTCTTCTTAACAACCTCAAACAATCGGAAATGCTGCTACGATAAGTAAAAAATTTTTGAAAGAAGAATTTAATTTTGAATGAATTGTTATTCCCATATTGTTCTCTTTAAATTAGAAGAAAGATAATTTTCGTAGAATCTTGCTTTAAATTTATGTAAGCATTCTACCAAGTAACAGACAAAACTGAGTCAAAAACATTGACTGCCAAGCAATAATCATTGTTACCAATCTGATTAGTCCAATTGTCACATATATTCATATAAAAATTAGGTAAATTGAAATGAAAACAAAGAAAATAGTAAAAAAGGCTCATTAAACAAAGCTATTAAAGTTATTTTGTCATGTTGCACATTTGCAAGAGTATGTTGCCTCATGTAAATTAAACTTTGATATTCTATCACTTACATTTTGCATGGAACAACTCATAGCGAGATCCAGACTAGTCAAGCTGCTTTGACTACTTCCCACTGCACTTTTCCCGCCATTATTCCTCCCGTCCACACTTTTCTCATCCTTTTCTTCTTCCCTTTGTTGATATTCAGTCTCTCCTCTATCTTTACTTTTGCTACGAATTTTTCTATGCCAAGGCAAAAGTGATTTTCTTCGTCGATCTTCTGCATTACTTAAAGACTTCTTGAGTTTGCTAGGTGTAGCTGTGTTAGTTCCAGAGCCGGCTGGTTGGAGTAATAATCCAGATTCTAGAGGAGGTAAACAGGTAGTGCCTGATAGGCACTGTTTGTATAAGTCGGATTTTAGGAAACGGGGGTAGCTGTCGAATTTCATGAGGTTGAAGATTTGTTTTTGCGCCTGAAATACAAAAAATGTATCAGAGTTATTTTGATTACTTGAGAAAATGAATGTTTTATGTCATAATTTGCAACTTTTTAATATATTATTAATATTTATAATGAGTCAAAGAGTTAATATTGTTGTTCAAGATGATGATATTTGTCAAATAGCCTATTGTTTGTTATCTTTAATATTTTACGAACCAAATCAATCAGTTTAAAATATTAGCAATTTTACATAAAGTGGATAATAAATATAAATACTAAAATGTTCAAATCATAAAACTTTCTTGGAAATTCAATTTCATGTTTCACGAGATTATTACTGTTATTTTTCGCTACACGATTCAGAAGTAATAAATAAAATTATCGTATCTTATTTCAAGATGTGCTAACGCATTTTAACTTATTTACTGATCTAAACATATTTTATTAAATGGAACAAACAATTTAAAATTCAAGTGCTAAAATATTTGTTATTGTTTTTATGAAAATAGTTAAATTTTGAAGGTTAAAAAATAAAATTTTAATATTGCAAACATCTTTTCCTTATTTAGAAGTTTTCCGCTAATTTTAAAAGTAAAACTGGATGTGAAATAAGAATGTTTAAAATATATTTTCGTAATTTCAATTTGAATAGATGATGAGAAAACGCACCTGTTCAAATAGATGTGGGTGAGCATCTTGAAGTTGTTGCTGAGTTATTTGTCTAGCTTGAGAATCTACATTAACGGGTTCGGGAGCTCCAGGACACAAATGGCAACGATAGATTCGTTGTGCTTCTCCCCCACGTTCAGTGGCGACATTGGGGCCCACCGCACGACGAAATCGTTCACATGCTGTCCAGAAATAAATGTTCTCAGCACTAAATTCTTTTTTTAGGAACTCCTATAAGCAAAACGAATTCATCAATGACCTAAAAAGTTATTTATTGATCATTTTTTGACTTAAAGGATTTCTATTAATAAATACTCAATAACACATTAATATTTATCTTTAGAATGCAAATTGAGAAAATATTGAAGAAATAACTATAAAATTCTTCAAGCCGATTTCAGCTACTTTCATTAACTTTACTAATTAGTAATCACCATAAAAATGTCTTCCATGTCTTTCTTATTTAATTATCCCAACATAACATTTGTCTTAATGAATAATATTTTAGTAAAGCATCTTTAAAAAGGGATGCATGCCAATTTTTCACAAGGGCTTCATGGCTGAAACTTCCATTCTTTTTATTAGCATGCTATTTGAAAATACGGAATTTCACATTTTTTTACAAATTCACTCGACCGTTCGAGCATTTTGAGTTGTTGCGAATTGCATATCTTTCAATACTAGACTACAAAATCAAATATTTCACATTAAAAAGGCATGCAAAATGTTTATTAATATTTTTTGTTTTATTAATTTAATAAAAATAATTTTAAAAATTTTATTTTTAGTATATTTTATAAAAAAAAGATTTATTTATTATAGTTTAATTGTATTGTAAAAATCACGGGAAAACCCATTTTTTTAAATATAATTTGAGCTTGCACTATGATCGGAAAGTGTGTATCGATCAATAACCATTTTATCTTTCTTATCAACAGGTAAATTTCCAACCCTCAAAAAGGCATGCGGTATAAAATCGGAGAGCCTCAACTGTCCCCATCTTCCAGTCCAAGAGGTTGTGCTATTGTTTTGAATTTTCAATTTTATTGTAGTGGCATTTAGCTGATGCATAAATTATCTAACAATATTAGATGATCAAATGTTTCATTTATAGTTGCCAGCAACAGTTCTCAATGAATATGCAGCAAATTGAAAAGTATTTTTAATAAATTGTGGACTTACTGCAAATACTTGTACTCCCAAAGGATTTTCGAGGAGTTTTTCAAAGCTTGCTGCCCAACTGGCAGCGCCACCAGCTGTACCATTCTGTTCCGGTGTCGAATCTTCACACTAAAATATAAAACCAAAAAATTAATCAATAATCAATCTAAAATATAAAATTACGAACAATATTAAATATTATTCGAAACTACAAATACAAGAAGCAAAAGAAAGCACAAAGACCAACATGCAAAAGAAAGCAGACGTCTTATACAATTATATACAAACTTAGAATACATCTTTAGAAGACCACTACAACAAAATTTTTAGAATTTCCATTAATAATCGAAAAAACAATAAATAATAATTCATTCTCTAATATACTGTGGTCATACTAAAAATTAATTCTTAGAAGCCAAAAATTCTCATTTCTCAGTGTTGTTGTTGTAATACCTGACATGTGTGGATCATGTTGTTATTGTTGTTAGAAGACGGCGACATGTTGTTGAGAAGTGATGCAGGGCGCGGGTGTCGGGGCCGCGCCGAGGAATTGCGGCGTCTTAAGGATACGTGGCCCCAGCGACGAAACTGCGGAAGAAGGGATACCACCGGGCCACCAGAATTCAAGGGGCTGCCCTCGCTATATATACAACCACAACCGTCACCAATCAATTTTATATACCCAAAATATTTATACACTAATTATAAAATAGATTTTTATGATTCTAGAGCCAGTTTTACACTAGAAAAATGTTCCGTAAATAAAAAAAAAAGAAATTTGATCTTAATACCAATTATCTACCATCAGAGGAATACTAACAGAAGATATAGAAAATAAAAGAGTATTCAAACAATCAATGTTTTTAGGACTGAAACTTTTTAAAGTGATATTCTCTTTCCTAACCAAATAAAAAATCTGTCTGACTATATCAAATTTACTATATAAGAAAACTGGGTACGTGAGATTCATCTGCAAAAATTGAATAAAGTTGGCGCGCATGTGCGCTATGCTTGTACAATACAGGGGGACATTTCCTATGTACAACAGCAGTATGACTGAATATAGATTTATTCACATTTTTTGTGAAAAGAATTTGACCAGAAACGAAATATTGAAAATTATGAGCGTACGGAAATTTATGAACTATAAGATATCAACACGCAGCTTTGTAACTATGTGAAGATCAGTTAAAATGACGAGGCATTTATTTCTAAATGTCAATATAAACAAAATATTTTTGAGTTCAGTTTTTTTCCATAACATCTTTTATATTTAACTTTTAATTAGCAAAATAGAGTGTTTAAGCAAAATATTATTATATCACTGCAAACTAAGAAGGAATGTAGAATTATTTGCTCAATACAATTTCAAAATTTAGACAATTTTAATGAAAAATTGAAGTTTCAAAATTTTATATAATTTTTAAATATTGATAATAAGGGATGAAAAATAAAAGCTTGAATTACATTATATTTTTTCCATATAGATTTCTATTTCTCGTTCCATTCGAGTTTCGTTCGATTTTCAGATTTAATTCCAAAATCATTCGTGGGCAGTCGCATAGCTACGTTTTTTTTTTCGGAAAAATACAGTTTCGGCAGCTTTCAAAATGAAATATGGTAATATGACAGATTGAGGTTAGTTGCTATGGAAACTGAAACGAAATTATAAAAACTTATTTTATAAATAAAACCGAGTTTAATTCGTACAGTTCTACTAAAGATTTAGTCATATTTGGCAGCCATTTCTTGGCCACTATGGAACAAATCATGGCTCTGACAAACATCAAAAACTAAAAGGTTGGTGAAACTGGCAATACGCAAAACTGCGCATACGTTCCCGAATCTAGCCAAAACTCGAATAGAAAAATAGAACCAAATGAATTTTTCTATGACATATTTAAGTGCGAAAATCGAACGGAAATTTCTGATTTACATTATGCTTGAATTGGCTAGAAGCTTCTCGGACGAAACTCGGACCGAAATCTAGCCGAAAAAAGTATAATGTAATTCAAGCTAAAGTGTGATAATAATAGGAACAGGTACGGGTTTTTTGATTCTTAATCATTCTGTTCTCAAAATTTATTTAGTTATCAGTTTCGATCAATGAGTGATCATCTTCTGACTACCGATGAGACTACAGTCTGATGGTAATCACTCAGTGATCGAAACCGGTAACTAAATAAATTTAGATATTGAAATTACGTAGTACAAGGCCTTTAATGATCCAGTATTTTATCAAATTGATGAAAAAGCAACAATTTACATTTGTTGGACATTTCGAGATCCAAATGATCTCATCATTAGCTTTCAAAAACATATAAATGACAAAATGAATCACATGTTTTATATATATATATATATATATATATATATATATATATATATATATATATATATATATATATATATATATATATATATTTTTTTTTTTTTTTGTTGTTTTTAAAAGCTGATGATGTGATCATTTGGATCTCGAAACGTCCAACAAATGTAAGTTATTGTTTTTTCATCAATTCTCCAACACTGAATTGGAACGAATGAAATTCCAATAAATCGTTTAGAATGATTCCGTATGCCGTTTAGAATAATTTTGACGAATCAGAAGCTGTTAGTTTGGTTGCTACCATGGTTACTTCCTAACAATTCAAGTATTCATATCTAGAGTTCAAATATTATAAATAATATAAATGTTTCCTGAAATGTTCCTAGCATAACAGAATGTCACATTTGTGATATTTCTTTGTGAATTTATTCATATCTAGTTTCACATTTGACATTTGATGATTTTTTTAAGTTTCCTATGAAACATTGGTGAGTTTCCAAAACTTTGTTAGAGAAAATATAGTCTACAACATGTTTGGAATGGCGTAATCGACACTCGCGAACCATAATCCTCACCTTCGGCTTGGTTTAAAAAATTTTCGCTCGTTTAGAATATAGGCCATTCCAATACTTATTGTAGAGTATACTATTTTACAGAAATACTAATCAAGGTTGTGTTCTTGCAAAAACTTAGTAACTGTTTTGACAACTGCCAAGCAAAAGCATAGTAACAAATAAATAATATTAAAAATTAATTTGTCAGAAACGTTAGAGGCTACAGATTCTCGCGAAATTCAGGATGCAGCTAAAGAAGCGACTTTACATTTATTTCAGGCGAAATCGAGAGAATTTTGTTTTGTTATATGTTGCACCTATAATTTTTTCTTATTTAGGTCAAAGCTGTCATATGGGCGCGTGTCATAGTGCGTATTTTGTTTGTTATTTTTTGTTGCTAATTAGAAAAGTGTTGCTAATTGGAAAACTGGCACTTTTCTTTACAGATTTCTACATATTAAACCTGCTGTTTTCCATCAAGTATACAAGTAATAAATTTATAAATCCGGCTATTAGAAAGGAGTAATAATTAGAAAAATCAGCGGAATAACAAAATTGAAAACAAATTAAAATCGCCTCAATTCGCTTTTTTACACATATCTCCGAGTTTTTAACGAATATTTTCGCTTCTGACAGCTAAAAATTTTACTTGAGTCATATCATAGTAAAAGAATCCGTTTCATTAAAGATGATCTCACTAATTTCATTAATGAAGTAATTATAGTAGGTACTCTAAGTTCACTGGTCCTGACTGAAGAACAATGTTTTATTACAATAGAAACGTAGTTCAAATTTTCCTGCTCAACGCGAAATATTACTGTTTTATAAGGGAAAAAATTGGCACGGCCTATAAATAACTCCTCAGTGTATTAAATAGGATGATTGGGATTCTTTAATACAGAAAAAAATTAATATACCTACATTTATAAAATTTGTGAACATTTTTAACAACGATTCATTAATCTAGCATTCTTATTGTATTCCTTGAAAATCTCAATCAGAAGATATCAAATAGAATTAATTTGATTTTGTTTACCCGCAGTGACGTACTTAGTTTCAAGCCAATGAAATCGCAGTACATCTCTCTGACTCTATTCTGCAATAGGAAAAAGTGATAATTGGCCTATTAGTACGATTTATTACTGCAGTAATGATAACCAATTTTTCTAATAAATTTATGCACGACATGATCATTATGAAAATTAAAAATTTCGTCCAGGACTTCTTTTCATACCAATTCAAAAAAGTACCTTATAATATTGCATAATTTATTTGTTGATATTTTGTTAAGGTACGCAATATATCAATATTGACTTTCTATTTCGGTTGTCTTGCCTAGTAAAACAAATGAATTTTATCTAAATATAAAATGTCCAACGTCATACTTCCATGTTTAGATACCCGCATGTCTATATTTGTTAAAAGAATATCCATTATTACAAAGCTAAAACAATTGAATGACGTATGATTCACTGAATTCATATTTTATTTGTTTTATTAGCCATCACCGCAAAATCGAGTAATATTGTGATAAAATGTGCTTCAAAAATTTATTGCTTTTATTACAAAAAATTGTTACAAATTATTTTCTTATATCGATGCTGTTTTCAAATTTATCGAAATATCTAAAAATGTCACAAACGGAAGAAACCTATCACAATATTTTCCTCAGTATCACCAACTTCAAAGTAAATCTAATTGAATAATTTATCAGTTGACACATTTACGAGCATATCAATAACAATCAATATTTATTAAAATGGAAAGTATTATCTTTTGGATATACTGTCATTGATTCAAAAGTCCATTGACACAAATTATATGAGTAAGTATTTAATATTCTGATAACGTACGTTTGACGTCAATTTCGCATACTATATCAGGATTAATTGTTATCTTTTACCATCTGCAGATTTTACTACCTAAAAATGCTTCCTGCAATAAAATAAAAACTGAACTATGTACTTCGTACTTGATATTAAACACAATGATGCTCGCAAACAAACGCAATCTAAAAGCCATCACTACACCTACGTAAAATTTAAATTCTAGTTATATTAATTGTCTGATATGTAATTTTGTGACGTTAAAAAGAGAAATTAATAATTATTTGCTTTATTCATTTACGCACATATAACTCGGCAAGAATGTGTGAAAAAAAAATTAAATAAATATTATTTGGAATCTTATTATTAAACACTTTGAGAATATTCTCATAATTACTAAGATTACAACGAAAACTGAGGTAATATAAGAAGGTAATTCCAATCCTGTAATGCATCATGGAAAATGTGTAAAGCGATGGCACTGTCAACAGTATGTCTTGGGTACTATGTAACATACAGTAACTTACGACTGATATTAAAAATTTTCGTAGAGATACTTGCAAAAATTCTGTACAATAATTTAATTCAATGAAGTCATCCCACAATTCTATTTAGTTTTTTCATAAAGTATATATAGTACTTTAAGTATTTATCCAATATTTTTCCAGGAATAAACCTTTGAAAAAGTTACATACCTAGCAGTTGCAACCATCTCTAATGCGCCCAAAACCTTACAACCAGCGCACACACACTTTTCATTTTAAAGATATAATACAAAATAAGCAATTTTTTAATAAATTTATTTCCCAAGATACATTCTCAAACCATTATCTATTTACAAAAGTAAACAGCAATCTATTTCTATTTCCAATGTTGGGAAAACCATTTACATCAATAAATTATTGTAGAAGATTAATTTGTTGTTCTACAATTGTTCGAAGATTTTTTTACATTGTAAAAATTTTTTTATGCACACTTATAGATAATTTTTTTAATTTAAATTTTTAATAAGTAATTTTACAAGAGTAATTATTTTAAGTGATAATTTGGGGATTCCCGTTTTCCTCTTAGTTCGTGGTAATTTGATTCAAAACAAATTCATGCAGTTTTATATTTCACGAGACTATTATTCGCTGTATTTATTAATCAAACCTTACACAACAAAAAAGAAAAGGCAAAAAACTGTTCTTTACATTTACAGCATAAATTTCCATTAAAAAAATTCTAGAATGTTTACTTTCTATGATCACTACAGATAAACAAATATCTGCATAATAAAGATAAGTGCATATGAACTCTTGAAAATATGTTGCAGACGCTGATAGTGAACTTGGATTATATTTTTGGATAATGAATAAAATGGGGTCATTTCTTATAAACAAAACAGTTTGTCTACTTTATGATGATTTTATAGCAGTGTGTTGAAATTTTTGGTTTAACGAGGTGAAAATTCCTAAGAATATATCATCCATGAAATATTTATTCTTGTCAAGGTTTATGATCAAACAAAAGAACATCGAGAATATACAAATATTTTTGGTACTGACCCTCAGAAAAATCCAAGAAAATTCCGGAATAAGATTAAATTTTACTTTGCATAATTGAACATTTTGGAAAGTTTTGTTGAAACTTCAACAAATTAAGCAAAAATCAGTCAACTTTTTAAAATCGTTGATGTGGAAATATAAAAATAAAAATCTTTTAAACTTGGATTGCAATGTGCAACAGCGATTTTCGCATTTTTATTTCCGCGTTCTAACGCTACCACCATCAATACAAATGTGACAGTCAAGTGCCATATTTGATTTTGTTTATCTACGAATTAATGAAGTAGGAATTTGGATTAGTAAAAATTGATATTTTAATATTAAATTCAGTTCAAGACAAAAAAATCAATATAAAACCCAGCCCTTGCATTTTCTATCTCTGTCTAGTTTTGGTTGTTTCAAGCATTTGACTAATAGATGGCAGTCTTTTCGCAGCACGCACCTTAAGATATTAAGTGTTAATGCACAACATATCAAAAAGTTAGAATCTCCTCTGGATTAGTTTGAAAGATATTTGAATCGTAAATCGATTGTTTTGATTATTGTCGCGATAAAAATGGACAGATATGAACAAAAAACTAACATATATAAATTGAATACTCACAATCATTTGATCGGCATATTAAAATAAGTTCCGGATTAGTAAGAAAAAATATATTTTATTATTAAATTTGATTGACGACAAAAATAAGAATAGGGCCACGCCCTCATATTCTCTATCTATCAAGTCCCAACATTATTTTGGCGAAAAACCTACCTCAGTATGTTACCGAGAGATTATTCAATCAAAACTAAATAATAATTATTCGAGTATACTTCGACTGTACCAAAAATTATAGCTACGTTACCCAAATGATCAATATAGTATCAAGATGCAAATGTACTCACTACGGCGGGAATATAGTAAAATTCAATTTCAAAACAAACTGAATTTGGAAACAAGGTCTTTGGATTTTGAGTTCGATGTTATATTTCGTATAAATCGAATTATTTATTATTTATAATATGCTAAAATTTGTTCTTGGTTTACAGCTACCTTATATTTATTGGTTAATATAAAAAATTCTTACCGACTGTAACAAAATACTTCTAAAGCTGTTTCTATATAGTTGTATATAATTTCCATAGTTCAACTCGTCACTAACGTAACTAGATATCACTAATCAAGTATCGAATCTATTGCACTATTCATTCTATTATTTTAAAACTGCTATAACTGTCATTTAAAAATTTACTTGAGAATTAATTTGAACTGTCTAACTATTCACTTATATGACGTCACACTATATATGTTACTTGTATGACTGCTAAGTTTAATATGATGCGTAAGTTACGTTGACAACGCTAGTCTAGGATGTCGCTGATAAACAGCACTTCTCAAAATGTTATCTACGTAGGTAGATTATTCCGAATAAAAGATAATTACAACCTGTATTTAACAAAATGTACTTCAAATTGGAAATTTTAATTCGTACGAAAATGTGTGGTAATTTATAAACTATTGACGTTCCGGTAACACAGTATAACCTTTGGCAGGAAAAACAAATGATTTCGCATCGATTCTATTTATAGAATAGTTAACTTATGGTACCCTCATATTATTTTCTGATCGGTGGATAAATCTAATTTGGATTTGAACTTTGTGCAAATTCAGAAGGACGGCAGACTTGGATATTCCTTCGATTCAAATTTTAATTTATTTTTACGTTCAGTGAGTTCAAAATAACATAATTAGACTTTGAGATAAATCTAAGCTTATTTCACACAACACAAATAAGATATAAACTAGACCATGTGAACAAGTGGCCTTCAAATTTTGTAGCCCAAATCTAGCTTTTCTGTTAATTCATGCTGGTAGCACTGTGCACAACATCAATTGTTGAATGACTTATCAAGTCCAAATTTCATGTTATGCTCTGTGCTTCCTTTTGAAATTGAGGGCTGTAGAAACAATTTGCACGCAACATGTGTGTAAACAAGCATTACGACATAATCTGGAAATAATTGACCTCATATCATAATCCTCAAGTTTAAATTTTTGTTGCATTAATTACAACTTTTCCCAATCTGTGTACTGAATTTGGAGAACAGGAAATTGGATTCCTTTGATTGGAATCCAAAAACAACATCCTGTATAATATTATTTCTCACAAAAAAGTCTTTAAATAATTCAAATATTATTCTTATTTTTAATTCGAATAAATTCAAACGGATTCTTTTGGAACTACTTCTAAAATAACTGGCCTCTAAAACTAGCAAGGTTATACTTCAACAACCGGAACTAACTTCATAAAAATCACGTTCTAGACTCATCACGTGACAATTTTAATCCTAAGTCAAACATTTTCTTATCAATTAACTACATTATTAGCACATTTACACAAAGCACAAATATTATCAGAGTAAATTAAATACGCCGTGATAGTTTTGTACCTTCTATACTATCCATCATTTCTAAACATGAAACCATTATTTCAATTTTTTTTTTGTAGAAAAACTAAATGTGATGTCAGAGCATGAGCGAGTGTGCTCGAGTTACAATGAACGCTGAATAAATAGAATTATTCTACCAAATTTGTTAATTTGATGATTGTCAAGATAATATTATGAATCATTAATACAAAAATGTTTCAGGATTCGTAAAATGTTAGAGTCTGCTCCACGACATGCAGGAATTTTTTGATTCGTTCCGAAATCATGAATTTTATTGTAGGTGCGACGGAGTTTCAAACAATTCACGAAATAATTTATGATATAATTAAAAAGTTTATTAGGTAATTATTAAGAAAACGTTTGTCGTCATTTTCCATCAGTGACGAAAGTAGAAAGACGCTTAACCAAAAAAAAGTGTTATGCTTGAAAAGAAATAATTGACTAGGATGTTGTTTCTTAACAATAATCAATAATAAATTTTTCCGTTCATCTATCCATGAAGTAAAATTAACTTTTTATTTCTCGAATGAAAAGTAGCTTCGATTTTATTACACTAGTGGTCAAAATTCGACCGAAATTCATTAAATTTTCAAGTTTGAATGTTATTTAATTGAACCTTCAACCCCAGAGGTTTTAGGGGAAATTAACTTAGTATTCGACACTCTATCCGAATCTGAAATAAAAATAGTGGTTCCCATTTAAGATTTTAACGTGTCTTCCTCATCTTCTTCTGCCCTTCGGCGAGTAAGAATAGGGAATAAGCATGAAATTTAAATTTGGTTCAAATATTTTTTTTCCGAATTTTTATTGGCCGGACATTTGTACTAAACCATCATTTTGATATTTAATATATTTTTAATTGCTTAAAATTAATAAATAAAAGTGCAAATTAAGCGCAGGAAATTCACCTTTGGTTAAAACGAAATGTGACGTCAAATACTATGCCAACAGGTGCGCGCTGCTTATATTTGTATGGCATTGCAGGCTTTTGATTAGAAAACATAGTAATAACGTGTGTGCTGTAAATTCATTTATTGATTAAGTGTAATTTTAGCATCCTAGTGAGATTATAAATCATTTAAGACAAAGTGGTTTTGTAAAAGCACAATCGGATAATCTGCCAAGAATATATCCATTCATGATGTCGCCTTATTTTCTTTCAAATCCAAATTTTACGTCCGCTGAAGTAAAAAGAGTGAACACTGCAAAGTAATTATTCAACAATTACACATTATGTACGCTATTTTAATAAATACAATCCGAAATATAATGAGCAGTAAACATAACCTATAATTTTTGTTTATTTTAAAACGAGCAAATGTTAAACGAAGCCGCATACATACGCTGTATTTTATTGCTAAAACTAATCACATATAATGTTATTCATGATCTGTCAAATTTATTATGATACTTCATCTCTCCTAATAACCTTACATCATTTCTTACGTATTTTAAAACCTGTCTTGATTGGAAAAAGACTTTACCAGGTACATTTCCGATAGTATTTTGCATTCAGGCACAATGCAATACTTATAAACTGACTTTTGAGCTTTTTCAATACTGAAATAAGCTGAGAACGAAAACACCTGTAGTAAACAATGGACTGTAATGTCACTGGACATAGTATTTGACGTCATCAATAGAGCGCGCGAAAATGGCGGCGTTTAAACAGCTCAAAATTATTCTCAATTTTAAATATTTTTTTAAACTTGATTACAGCACTTTTAAACATAATTTATATTTTTTATATGCCAAAACGATGTAATCAATGAGTTAAAAATATAAAATAAATTCATGAATATACTCTATTAGATGTCTGACAGTTTTCGGGATATTCCAGCGAAAAATAATATCGTTTTCAGCGGTAAATTGAGATGGGACAGCCTGTATATAATTTTAGCTTTCTGCACTCCTTTTTCATATAAACTTCAAGTATGCCAAATTTCACATTCCTTCGTGCGCGCAATATGCTTAAAAGGGGTACAAAATTTTCTCTCCTTCTTGTGTGCTTATAGTCCGTGAGACAGCGCATAAATTTTTTGTTGATTACCGCTCACTTGAAACTTTGTGAGTGGCTTCATTGTGATGAGTCCGACAACTTTTTCATTTGGCAAAATTCTAGATTTGGGGGCGTTTACCCGCGAGGGCTAATTAATTTAAAGAATATTACCGTAATACTGATCTTTACACTAATCGAAAGATTCTTTGATAATAAAATGAAGGAAAAATATTGTCCGGCATGAATATTGAGGCTACCGGTGAGTCAGACTTGTCATAAGTACCAACATACTTACCATTGGTACCAACATACTTATGACAAGTGCGGCTTGTCGGATTCACCTGTAGCCTCAATATTCATGTCGGACAATATTTTTCCTTCATTTTATTTTCAAAAAATCTTTCGATTAGTGTAAAGATCAGTATTACGGTAATATTCTTTCAATTAATTAGCCCTCGCGGGTAAACGCCCCCAAATCTAGAATTTTGCTAAATGAAAAAGTTGTCGGACTCATCACAATGAAGCCACTCACAAAGTTTCAAATGAGCGGTAATCAACAAAAAATTCAGACGCTGTCTCACGGACTATTAATAAAATTGTCAAAATAAATAATTAAGAGAGCTGTAGGGAGTAACTGTTCTTCAGAATCCATGATTGTCAGGTGGTTTCGAGAATTGAAACGTGAACGGTATCACCACCGAGCAAGTCTGCGACCTGCATAGCGATATGACGTTGAGCTTGGTCAGAGCGAGTGAAGCCCGCTCCTTAATTGCGTGCAAAGCACCGCCGGTTGAAAACAAAAACCACTGTGTTTTAGTACCACTGACAAAATATCATTTCACTAAGGAATCGCTAGTATGGGTTGCGGGCTATCATGTGACTTTTTGTTCCAACCAATCCCAGTTTGGGTAGCAAACGTCAAAGTGACATTTCATAAGCATTGTTTACTCAATATTTGTTTGCTTGATTTTTGTGTTACTGGTATTTATTAGTGTTTTTGACGTTTTTTTGTGTGTATATTGTGACTTTTGGACTATTTCTTTTATTGTTATGTGTATTGTGTTAGTTTTAGTTCTAAATTTTTACTTTTAAAGGTTATGTGAAGATAAGCCTCGTTGTTTGTGATGGTGCTGTGAATGCTGTATTATTTTTATTTTTTTCATGTGTATTGCTTGCACAGCCCGTTTCTCGAAACAATTTAAGCTAGTTCACAGTTTTGAATTAATTAGTTTCATCATAATTTTGATATTTTGTCCATCAAAACTTATGAAATATTCCTTCTGTGTGTTTCACATTACCAGGCAAACTTTCGAAATAAAAGGACATCATTCTTTTAGAAAATATCCAGCTGATAGACACTGAAACTATGAGCCACGTGTTTAACCTCGAACTGAAAGTAAACAAATAACTATCACTTTGACATATGTTACCCAGACTGGGATTGGCTGTAGCAAAAAAGTCACGTAACCGCCCCCTTGCTATCGCGCATACACACAAGCACAATGTATACATGTTATATTAATATATACGATTTTCAAAGACAACCTAGTCTGACTACCAATAGATATTATATTTTCCATATTTGTGTTGCAGAAAAAAAACTTTTTACCAAGTTTCATCGAAATTGGAAGTAAAGTAGATCAACAGTTTGATCCTATTTTGAAAACAGCCCTTGAATATTAAATTAGAACGTTTCATTTGGGTTCTAAATATTTTTATTGAGTTTCTAGGATTCAGCAGATATATGCAATCTTATTCTTTGTTTATATTCACTGAAAAAGGCTGTAAGGGTCAGAAAATAAACAGAAAAAAACCAAATAAAACGTTTTATTCAAACTGCGCTGTAAAAGATATTTTTCTTGTATAATCAGTTAATATTTGCAAATATAACTGTATTAAAATAATGAACACGCAATAAATAAACTCAATAAGTACTTGAAAATCAAATTTAGCGTGATAAGAATTTATATTGTCTGCACAACCAATGGATTTTATTACCTTTGGCTCAAACAAAAATATTTACCCATGACGTTGAAACTACACGTGAAACAGTCGTGTTAAGCTGGTTGCGTCTACAATTTTACAGTCATATCAGACAAAGATTGTTAACAATGACAAAAAAATATATTCATAATAAAAGTCAGAGATATTGAGAGTATATTGATTAATAATTAATAAATTTTCTATTCTAGTCTTAAGACTTCGACAATTCATGGGGTTATAAATGGCACGCTTTTTGGGTAAATAATATTTAATACAAGTATTTTTTACCAGCTTTGAACTTGCAAATACTCCTAAAGTTAATGAGAATCATTACACTACAGTTGTGTTCAATTGTTTTATATCGCATAATAATCACTTTGTCAATAGTTGACCTAATAGCTAACCTTCTTGTTCATTGCAATTAATTTCGTCAAATTGCTATTTAAATTATGTTTAGTGATATTACGTGAGGTCGAAAGCACCTAAATAAAGGTCAATTAGTTCAAAAAATAAACAGTAAACGTCATTTGCAAAAATATATAATAGTAATTTAAGCAATAGGAATACAAAATTGAGCATTATACAATAAGACCAAGTATTTGGTAACGAAGCTTGTCGAACCACACAAATTTTTGTTCGTCGTACGAGCGATACGTTGACCCACGTAGCGCGTTTAACATAAGAAAAGAAAAATTTTGCTCAACCTTTTCATACAATTTATGTATCAAAAATATAAATTGCGTAGGAAAGGCCAACATTTATAGGATAAAAATAAGATGGGAATTGCGATTCTATCTATATAATATTTAAGATATATATCTAATAAAATGACGTAGATATAATATATAATCCTCTGATTCTCGTACTACCGTCTGTTATTGAAAAAAACAGTGTAATTTTCGCATAAAATACTTTTTCGTTTTCTTTTGCGTCTTAATTTAAATCTATCTCTATATTAAATTAATTCTATGACACTAAATACTATTATAATTTCACATGAAACAATATTATTTGTTAAAATTCCTGGTAACTACTTTTGTGGTTAATGAAACGAAGCACGCAGAAATAATTTAAAACAATGAAGCAGACAGTTGTCGTCATTTAAGCTTGTTGATGCATACTGCCAAAATTTTTTTTACTATTATTAATTATTACCAAGCTTTAAAAAATAAATGTCACAATTGAATAACAAATTTGTTTTGATAAGTTGCTTAATGCTTTTGTTTTGCAATATTATTCTCACAATTAGCTTTTACGTAAGCAAATCTGAATAAAAAAGTTAGAATTGAATGAAGTGAGAGATTTCCTGACTAGAATCGTACTCATCTTAATTTAGTCATCATTCGGAGAGGTCACTGGCTAATATGTTATTTCCGGTTTTCTAGACAACTTGGCATAAAGCAAATGTACATACATTTTCATCAAATAATTTAATATTTCATGGTAAACTCTTACTTTGTAGTCAAAATTTATTAGTGGAATAAGGCCTTGAAAAATATGAAAATAATGGAATGTTAACTGTATTAAATATAGCAATGCAGGTAGCAGCGTTAGGCTGTTACCAAGCAAAATGCTCTAAGAATTGTTAGAATCATCTCAAAAAATATTACATTTGAAAATCAATTAGTTTTAATGAAGTTCAGCACTTGTTTGCTACTTGGGCACACCCTCATTTTTATATAATCTATTAATATGTCCGTTCCCTGAAAATCTCATTTTCCACTTAAAATAAAAACATTTTGTGTTTACCATCTAAAAATAGACTGAAGCAATAAATTTCACAAGTTTCAAATTATATAGAATTAAATTCAAAATAAAAATGACATGAATTCTTCAATTCTTCTTACATGTTACAGGCTTTTTTTGTTTTTGTGTAGTTTTTATTATTCGAATGTTGTTTCTGTCAATATTAACGTGCCCAATAGAATTAATTATAAAGCTGGTTATTCTGTTGACAACAATGAATTCTTTAGAATTGAATTGATACGCAATTGGAAAATTAGTAGATAGTATTGAAAACAAAGTAATCAATTAAAATGTTTGAGCTTGAGCGTGAACTAAAATATATGTAGACTCACCTGTCTTTCATTTTTTATATCCAAGAACTATCAAAAACTAATGTCACAGAAAAATTTTTATTCACATTATTTCCACATACAACATAATTCCTCCAGGATTGTTTTACTCTACTTCAAAGAACAGTAACTAAGTTATTGGAGTTCAAGTAGGTACTTTAAACTGTATGGGGAGCTGTGGACATGTTTTACTGACCAGTAAAGACCGTTTTAACGATTGGCATATAGTGCGAGTGAGCATGTATGTGTGTGTGACAGTTTAGCTACCGGAAGTGTCCGCTTACGCAATGCAAAAATACGATTTAGCAAATACCTGATCGAAAAAAATTTTATTGAATCTACAATATCGAAATATTTATAAACAATATCCTAAATTCATAAAATTTGTTCATACTGTAGAACAGTTGCTAGTATTCCAAATATTATATAAAAATATAGCTAATTTTGATGTGCATGCAACCTGCAAAGCAAAATTGTTATGTTGGTAGTGTTTTGAAAACAGCAGTTTATTGACCCTACAAATTTGATTTTTAATTTTCGTACAATAAATGATTGGCTATTGACTGCAGTAAATATTCACTGATAACGACAACTATATAATAAAAACCTGCTATACGTGATATAATTTAAAATAAATAATGCGTTTCTTTGTGTATTCCGAATTTTCTTCCGAAAATATTATCTAAAACTAACAACTCCAAAAACACTACACTATTGCACCATATTTATTTTAAAGTACACTATCTAAAAATTATCATCATTTCTAATAATTATTTCTAAATCCTCACGTGAGAACATTTTATCGCACCAATTGCACAACTCAAATGTTGGTAACATGAAAACTGTATTCAAAGATTACAGCTATTATTTGATTATAGAATTTTTACTTTATTATCTCAAGTTCGGTTGGTTTTGCAAAAATTCAGCCGCAAATTTGATAAGCTGCGGCTTTTTTTATTTGATAATTATTATAAAATATATGGGTGAACTGTTATAAAAACATATCGCTTTCAAATCAAAATCATAATTTGTATTCATTACCGTTTTCGTAATTAATTCATCTTTCATGAAATTGGCAATTAAATCAAACTTTGTTCATGCCATTTAAAAGAAAGATATCATAGCCTACTTCATGAATTCAAATAAAGGCTTCAACAGCACTTAAAAATAACTGTTCAAACCAGTAATAGAACTCGTCAAGTATAACAAGTTTTATGGATAACTTTTTTCTCTAAGCCCTCTGGATATTAAGTAAAAATTCATCGAAGTTTTGTCAAAAATTTCATAGTGCGCCTATATGGTTCGAACTGAATGTTTCTCATTTTTTGCAAGAATGACAGCTGTTGATAAAAATGAGTATTTTGGAACTTTGAACCATCGTAGTTATGCCAATCATTCATTTGAAACTGAAAGAATATTTGTATTTTAGCAATACCTCGATAAATCTATTTTTGCATATGTTGTATAAGATAGATTTGGTCTATTAGACATATTCACATCTCACTACCGAGTAAACTGATTTCTACTAGTGGTCGTCCAGTGGTCGAAATTCGACCGTGAATCATTATGTCGCTAAGTTAGAACCTTACTGGATTCAACCTTTTATCCCCGGGGGTTCAAGGTAAAATTATCTTTGTATTCAAAACTTCATCCGAATCTAAAATTAAGAATAGTGGTTCCCATTCTAGATTTTAAAGTGACTTTCTTTCCCCAATCCTCGGAAGGGGAAAGAAATCATTGAATTTTTTTTTTAGCCATTTTCTGTACTCCTCCTCCGCATAAACTTCGAGTATGGCAAATTTCACATTCCTTCATGCGCACGGTACAAGCTTTTTTCTTCAGGTAAAATTGAGATAGGCCTCCCTGTATATAATTTTGGCTCGTAGCACTTCTCCACATAAACTTCAAGTATGCCAAATCTCAAATTACCTCTTGCGCGTTACAATTTTT
Organism: Dromius quadrimaculatus; assembly: GCA_963989225.1. Lineage (NCBI taxonomy): Eukaryota > Metazoa > Arthropoda > Insecta > Coleoptera > Carabidae > Dromius > Dromius quadrimaculatus. The sequence goes on along the minus strand of OZ022325.1, from coordinate 8,691,002 downwards.
TTTTCACATCCAATCAGAATGGGACGGCCTGTATATAATTTGAGCATTCTGCACTCCTTCTCCAGGTGAACTTCAAGTATGCCATATCTCACATTCGTTCGTGCGCGCGGCACAAAGTTTTCTCTTTATGTAGAATTAAAATGGGATAGCCAATATATAATTTTAGCTTTCTGCACTCCTCCATATAAACTTTAAGTATGCCAAATTTCACATTTCTTTATGCGCGCAGTACAATGTTTTCTCTTCACGTAGAATTAAAATGGGACATTCTGTATATACTTCCAGCTTTTTGCATTCCTTTTTCATACAAACTTCAAGTATGTCAAATCACTCAAATCTCACATTTCTTTATGCGCGCTGTAAAAAGTTTTTTCGTCACGTAAAATTAAAATGGGACATCTTGTATATACTATATACTTTTCTGCACTCCTTCTCCATATAAACTTCAAGTATACCAAATCTTACATTTTATTATGAGCACAGTACAAAGTTTTCTCCTCACGTAAACTTATAATAGGACAGTCCGTATATAATATAATTTGGCTTTCTGCATTTTCTTCTCCACACAGACTTCAAATATGCCAAGTAACACATTACCTCGTGTGCGCGGTACAAAGTTTTCTCTTCACGTCGTAAAATTGAAATGGGACACCTCGTACATAGTTTTATCTTTGTGCACTCCTCCATATGAACTTAAAGTATGCTAAATCTCACATTCTTTCGTGCGCGCAATATGCTTAAAAAGAGGTACAAAGCTTTCTCTTCACCTATTAATATAAAGATTAAAATGGGACACTCTGTATATAATTTTCGCTTTCTGCACATCTTCTCCATATAAACTTTGAGTATGCAAAATCTCACATTCATCTGTACATGCAATATGCTTCAAAAGGAGGTCGAAAGATTTCTCTTGGCGTATTAATATATAGATTTACGAATTCCACATATATTTTAGATTTAGATAGTTAGTACATTTCTTAAAAATCAGATTGTTTGCACAAGGTTATTGTACTTTCACAGAACAGCTGATTTAAACAGTCTGAAAACAGTCAAAATATGTGCTGCTATCTATGAGCGGCCTTATAATTAAATATTATTCTCAAACATTAAGAGAAAATCAATCAGCAATTTATTCAAAGCGGTGAAATATTGTATGGAATTCAATTATAAAATAATGAATTGGGAATTCGGGAAAAAGTTAATCAAGAAATATTTTTGCTTTCGACAAGTTCTATTACTGGTCAAATTTAATGAATCCATTTCTGTTAGATCCTATATAGAATTCCGCTAGTTTGAATGAAAATTAGATGTATTTTTTTTAATTTTACCTACTTTAAAAATAATTTCCTATATACCCGATTATGTAGACAGTAAGCGTTACGTGATTTGGCGTATTGCTTGCACGAAACTGCTGGATTCGATCACTTTACTAACGCAAAATTTAATTTCTTAGCCTTACCAATATTATCCTCAAAATAAAAAATCTAAGTTGAATTTCAGGGTAAGAATCAGTTCTGTGACTTCAATCAACAAGCACAATTTTTAAGAGATGGCGTTACCATCGACTTACTAGTGAAATGAAGTTCTGTCAGTGGCACCAGAATAATTGTTTTTTCTATAAAATTGAGAATTTTGCTCAATTGATAGTAGGTTAGCTTGCAATTTTAAAAACCATCTCTGAATAGTAGCGAATTGCGCTGCGTGAGCCTGTGGGACCGAACTTGAGCCTAGGACTATCGTGTATGTTTGAGAGCTACTATTAGGGCACGTGCGCACCTTTGAAGCCACAGAACTGCATTCAAGCCAATTTCAGGTTTCGTCTTTTTTTAATTCTATGAGAAAATTTGTAAGTCGTCCGGATGTAAGCCCTATTTAAAGTTTTAGCTATCATACTTGGTAAAATTTAATTCACAAAATCCCAAAACATACATGCTTATTCGCACGCTGCGGTTCCAATATCATAATTCGTGAAGGTCGAAAAAGTCGACGGAATTCCACACAAACCAACCATGAAAATTAACATTACAAACTTTCCAATACAATGAACCAAATTATTTAAAAAACTAAAAATCTGACTGCAAAAACAAGTCTGAAAATAAATAAATAGGATTGAAAAAAAAATTAAAAACCTTAATGTCAAAAATGAAACTGAAAAGAGAAAAACAAAGTCTATTGTGAAATTACGTTTGATTGTTAAATTCAATGTTAACATGATCGGAACCTAAAAGTATTTAAGTCACTATAATAATATTAAGTTATCATAGTGATAAAGTTCAAATTATGGTAGGAATTATATTCCCGCTGCCCGTCAAAGGCTCAAAGTAAATTTTATTTGCACTCAAGTACTTATAGGTTCCGAACATGTAAACATTGCATGGCACATTCAACATTAAATCAAACGTAATTTTACAATAGACCTTGTTTTCTTTTTTCTGTTCCATTTTTGACAATAAAATCATTTATTTCATTTCGAGCCACACATTATCCGCAATTTGATTTTTTGACGTCACCTAGCCAGCTACAACAGCGACACTCGGATCTCAATCTATTCACGTCGAAAGCGTGACGGATGACAGATTCAGCTCATTCACTGTCTAGATATAAAAATGTACATGATGCATTTTAGACAGTTTGTTAAGTTTTTCCGTTATTTATGAAGTGTCTTATAATATGATCATCAGATGCTTCAACCTCCTTGAATATATCGAAATAATAGTAACTATGTTGATCACACCGATAACATTTGTTATCATGCTAAATAACTTCTAGATAGATTCAACAAACAATAGTTAAAATTAATGCTAAGTATGTGATGAATTTAATTTGCAAAATTTACATTTATCATTTAAAATTTACATTTTTGTACACCGACATGAGAATTCTAGTACTGAAAATACGCCCAATGATAAATATGATATCATGTGAGGAAAAAACATTTGAATGTGGCATTTCTGTATTTATATGGAAATTTGTTTATCTACACTTCTATTGTTCGTTATTCTGAATTCCCAAAACTTCAAATATAAAAATATACCTAAAATAAGAAATCAGGCATATAAATTAATAACTTGAATTTAGATGTTAATCAAGATAATATTTATCGGATTTACTTCATTATCTATTTACTAACAATAATAAATTATTTTCTTTTGAGTTCAGTATTTTTGGCGTGAAATAGACTCGACAAGAGCGCATCAACAGCAGTCTGCTACAATTCGATGTTAATCCGACGCAGGGGTGGCTCTACATACCTTCAAGTTTCAATTTTAAATCCACTGTCACGAATTCAAATATGTAAGGATATATTTATTTCATGTACTTTATTTTATTATAAATTTTGTTTGCTATTACGTTTTTGTTGATAATTTCGCTTAAATTCTTGTGTTTTTATTTGTTCCACAACACTTTTCCATAAATAAAAACTATAATTCTGATTTTTATCTCATCAATAATGAATTTCATACCCCAATTTAAATTCTTAATTCAACACCATTTTAGATTTTTATCTTTACATTGCTCTAAAGGTAACTCTGTGCTTGTTAATTGTCAAAATATGGAAGTTTAGAGCCATAGTAAATATCTTGTATTTAATACGAGCATCAATTCCAGCAATTTTTTAATTAAAATCGTGAATAAGATTTGTATGCAGGTGCACCAGATTGTACAATGACAGCAGACTGCTTCATAAAAACAAATATTTTTATCAATCATGTATTTCCGTTGATATGACTATTTCTACAAGAAATCTTTGCTCCGATAAATATATTTGTAACCAAAAACCAACATCCCGTGAATGTGAAAAACATATTTTATGTTTTCTTGCGGTTTTTGATAAAATCTGAATAAATATTTATTATATTCAGCGACCCAAATAATGCATCCATATTGACAGAAAGCACTACATTCGATGTGAACTGTATATTGGCTTAAATATATTTGTTTGCAGTATAAGACCAAACCAAATGGTCAAAGAATGTAGTAGCTTTTACTCTATAATTGTATAGAATACCCACGTTCCGGTTCTCAGGTTGTTTAAGGCGGTGTTTGAAATAACTACCGGTATTTAAGTAGGTACCATTAGCACAACAAGTAAATATTCAACAATGGAATTTTTACAACTAGTACATTGAAATTAGAGATTGCATTTATGTACCAACTAATTGCTTTGTATGCGAAAACACACATTTCACTTTTCGCTTTTGATGTAAGCGCACCTCGATTATTTTTTAATCTAGATACTATAACAACAAGAGGTCTCGTATTGTCCACATCATGCAATCACAAAAACTAACCATCATTATCACAGATAATAAACCGTGAAGAATATTTTCTTTCAGATTACCAACAAATAATATAAAACAAAATAAATTGAACGGTTGATATATACACTTCCGCATTAAGATTACCATTTTATATAGACCATTTTTTCATTTCACTGTATTATTTATTTTCTTCAGCGAATATTTTAGATTGCAACGTCATGGATGACTGAATTAATGATTAACATTAGTTTATAATGACATCATAAGAATTGCGTTATAAATTGATGATTTAAGTAAGATTACAATTCAAAATATATTATTATATGTTTTCTTGCTGGAATAGAATCGATTACAAAACTAATTTCACAGTAGCTACTCCTATTCTATGTAGAATGAACTTTAATAAAATGCATTTCAACTTTAAAAATTAGGCTGTAAATCTCTTTTCCGTCAATAATTTTCATACAAATAGTTTATTATTCAGCTATGATCCCTTCAAACTATTCGTTGTATTATAACCCACACATTATAACAGCAAATGCTGACAGTTGACAGACATTGCATATTTAACATGATAAGAATGCAATGTTTGTGGTGCTATGAATTGAAGTATTGTGCAAAATTTTACACTGTTATGCGATGAATCACATGTGTTTTTAGAAAGCATACGTCATTTATTATGCAGCTGTCACTCCCACAATTTATAGAGCATATGAATTATTCTTCTAGTCCGAATATTTTATATAATGCTAAAAATTCATAATTCTGATTTCTAAAAAGTTGCATAACTTTGTAGAAATATTACAAATTAAGAAAAAATGGATCGCGTAAGTACTTTTCCGGCAGTATTCATGATCGTATGACATGATTTTTTTTCGAAGTATCTCCTGAAGAACTTGATAAAAATAAATATAATCTTATAAGTACAAACGTAAAAACATCATAGCCTCCAGGAAGAGTGGTTCGATGGGACCTTTGTATATCAAATTTTGTCACAAATTTTATTGTAAATAATTTTTTAGCACAGGTCACAGTGTGAATATTTATTTGGCAAACTCGTATGATCACTATTTCGCTCATAGTTACATTTACTGAATGAATTCCCCTCCTAGCTCACGCTCTTATAGACCTAAGCCGATAATGGGCCAACATCCAAATGTCTAACAGTTGTTACCGGCAACCACCGAACATCTAGTAGCCATAGGCTCTCAATCATGTCCGACAATTGAACATCGATTTGGTCAATGCTAACTAGGTTTACAGTTACAATAAATTATTGGCTAAATAGCGAATTCAAATAAATAATAATGTGAACTAAATTACTTGAAATATTTGTGACACTATCATGAAAATTATGCAAAAAATTTAAGAATCAGTGTGTACCTGAATACCTTCCAATCTGACACTGTATAATTGCAAAATTGGCTACTCTGGTGGGAATTTACACACACATAGACTCACAGGTCGACTTCACTCTGGAAATCGTCCTTACCGTCTTAAGGAGCTAACAAACGGCTAAATTCGTCATTTTAAAACGATTTTATTCAGCTTCTCTCCGAATATTTGCTACTATCTTTGTTTCAAATCTTATGATAGCTTTTTCAAAAACTTTTACGAAACCGATTCTTACGAAAGTTTGCACAGTCATGAGGTGGACAGTGAAACTCTTCAACGGTTACTAGTAACTCCTTCGAGAAGGGCTATGTATTGAGAAGCTTGATTGTGAGAAATTGACAGGTAAGTAACCATGCAACAAAGATGTAATGAGAGAGTTGGAAAGGATGAGAAGTTTGCGTAAAATCAAACTAAAAACAAGAAAATAAAAATAGTTAAAAAAGCTTGGAACTAGAAAATTATTAAACCTGGACGTTCTTGAGATTCTGGCGTCTGGTATTAAATCGTGCAATACTAGCAGTGCTGTCTTGTCATGTCGGATGCCAAGACGCACTTTGTATCGATGCGTCAGCGGAATAAATAGTAATCTGAGACTTTTAATACACTAATATAAAAACGTGGGGCTTATGTGGCCCTTGGCATGCGACACAAGAAGACAACACTGCTAGTATTGCATGATTTCTTATCAGACATCAGAATCTCAAGGACGTCCAAATTTGTGTCCTAATTATTTTCTAGTTTTTGGTACAGCTGATGATTTAAAATAAAGCCGTTTAACTTAAAAGTTTTATAACCTATTTTTATCAGAAAAATCAACTCGGCTGCATTACTTCTTCTTCCATTGGCACATAGCCAATAAAAGATATCAAACATCAAGTTACAGGTCCCATATTTTGAAAAACAAACTTTTTTAAATGCCAGTCCACAAGTTAGTGCTTGAAAAATTCTTGAAATGGCTATTATTCGGGTTCTTCATTAACATATTACATAAAATCAGCTGCAGAGAAGAATGTTCACAGTTTATACTTATTATTTCTACTATTTATATACAGAAGTAATGCTAGCTGCAATTTAATTTCTGACGTCAAATGAGTCTCTTGATTAGCCGCTTCAGTTAACATTAATTAAAAAGTTCAGTTAAACTCTAACTAGGAAAAATAAACACATGTTTTTATTTCGTTCATCTTATAATTTTACGTATCTCTGTAACAGTTCTTAATACATTTATTACGCATAATACTTTATGTTATTAATAAGGATGTAACAAAATTTATTTCTGTTAGGGGTGAGATTTTAATTAACAAGATATAAAAGATATCTTTCTAATAACGCAATAACTTTGACACTCCGATCCAGTCGTTTTGAGTTTTTCGCAGATTTTATTTCCGCGGTCCTGAACACCAATAGAGAGAAAAAGTATTTTTACAATCCCATTTTTTTTCTAAATCGTAAAGACAGCTTGGAGACAGGTCTCAGTCTCTATGTCAATGTCATCATGACATAATTACATTTATAGGGACTTGAATATTGTATGTAGGTGCAAAAAAGAGGATCTACAAATTTATGTTGGTAACAAGTACGGACGATGTTTGAACTTAGTTCAATTCATGATTGTTCATTTTTCTAATTAATTATTAATCAGACTAGTTGAATTATGTTCTACTGTTATACTTTGATGACAAATGTCAAAAAGTTACATCAAGGTAAATAAACTGATTTGATCCTGTCTCTTACTTCTGAAAGACTGTCTTTAACGATGACGACATTGAATCACTTCTCCAAGAGTACGTTCCAATAGATGATTGCAACGCTCACGCTCAAGACCGCAGATTTTGCTGTTCCACTAACTCATAATCAATGTTGCTGGCGCTTCAAGTGGAACGATGAGAGTGTCTGGTATATGTCAAATAAACTGACAATATGTGGTTAGGATCGAAAAGTAAATAATCAATAAGATCAAACTAACCTGTAGCAAAAAGGATATACGAATGTAATGAATCCAATATGCCTGAGAAAATTAATCGCTCTTTAATAATAAATAATGATAATGACGGACCATGAGATTATCTGTCATATTGACAAATAGAGAATCTTGAATCAATTGACATAATTCGGAATCAAAAGTACAAAATGGAAAAGCAATTTCTCATTTAATTTGAACTTCTTGGCGATTTCTGCAAAAATGAACCCAACGACCGCTTCGACCCACCTTTCAATCGTGGGCGTTGTGAGCTTGAAGTGGTCGAGATCAATGACGTCATCTATGACGTATTTATCATGAACGCGATCGTCTTGTGGAACGATTATGAAGGTGACATGAGCGTTGTGATCGTCTAGTGGAACGTACCCCAATTTTCCGTTAGGTGGTATATATGTCGAGAGTCTTTAGAATGACGCCAAGAAACTGTCTCTACGAATTAAAATTGAACCCTAGATCTCTGAAAACATTAGGAAGGGTTTCAAAATGAAGTCGGTCTGTTATTCTGTATGTGCAATTTTCCGCAATAGCAGTTGCAGCGTTTGACCAGAAGACCTTCAAGTATTACATTAATGCTTTAATTTTCTACGTAACTTTAATAATACCAAAGATATTGACTGAGAATTTGGTATAATAATCCAATCGAGCCACACTCCTGGAGATTGAGATTCTGCAGTTTCTTGAAAGTTCTTGAGCCATTGTTTGCATAAAATCTTTTAGTTGGTCTTTAAAATTAATTGGATAATTCCACTCCAATATAAAGTAAGCCATAAGAAAAAAACAATTTTATCGTTTTGACAGCGGATAAAAAGGAAGGTAACTTTTTGCAAGTGATAAATAGTATATTATATAACGAGGGACTTAAGTGCTTGATTTAATCCTGAGGGTGGAGTTTATTGCACGAGACGCAGTCGAGAGCAATACTCACCTGAGGGATTAAAGGCACTTAAGTCATGTGTTATCTACGCTATTTTTCGCACTACCGTATTATATTGAATCACAATAGTCTAAAGTAGATTAATTAATCTTACAATTTTGACAACTACAAACTTGATACAAAAATGTTGAGTAAATTCACCATAGAAACAAGACTGGCTACAGCAGTTGTTCAATAAATAAGCTTGCTGTCAAAAAGATGAGTGAGAAAATTGATATTGATAAGGCTGCGGAACAGGTAACTGTAAAATAATTTTGCCGAAAGTCTAGAAAATTTACATTTTAACAATACGATGCATTTGTGAAATTGTGTGAATTGCAATAAAGCTAATACAAATTAAGAATGAAAGTTTGAATTCTAATGATAAAATTCAATTTGACATTTAGGTAAGTACTTTGATTATTTAGTTGTCATAGAAAAATTTGTTTATTTTACTTTAGTCCCTTGGGATTCTTGATCATTTTAGATCCCGGAGGGACTAAACTCAAACTTAAGTCCCTGAAATGAGGGATTAAATTCGTTGTTTACTCCCGGGAGTGCGAAAACGTTATTTACCTTTCTCCTAGCAACCAAATCAAAACATTCACTATATTAATGTCATTTGCATTATTTGTCCATGCTTAAACTGCAAAATAAACAGAATTTGGAATATTTTCGAAGAAAATATAAAAGAAAATATCAAGAAAAGTGTGTCTATAAATACAAAAAACAATAAATCATGTATCTGTGGACAATTTATCGTATTTTGTGGAAATCAGAATTATGTATTAGAAAGAGTTACAACGGTATGTCAAATTTCAAATATTTTGCTAGATTGGACTTGAAGTATGCTAAGAATTGGTAGAGAAAATTATAAAGAATACGTAGTGGAAGTGGAATATGTCAAATGAAACGATGTATGATAATTATTGTACTCTCAATAATTGCACATTTAAATAAACTTTTTCATAAATAGAATGTCGTTAAATTATCTCGCCGAATTACACTCTAGCATTTTATTTTTCTTGGGATAAATTTCAGTTTGACAACTCAACCTTGAAACCTGACAGCAATTTGACTCGAAAACTGTTTAAAAAATAAAATCACTCCACCTACGGTGTCGTGATTTTATTAGAACAGTTTTCTTTCCAAAATGCTAGGTAACAAGGTTTCGTGAAAACAGAAATTTATCCAGCAAAATAAAAAGCTCTTGTGTAATTACTGTTGATTATTTTTACCATCCAAATTTCGACCAATAGAATTGCACCATTCGACGTCACGTGGTACAACCTGCACGGTTTTCAAGTGGAAATTTTTTGAAAATTTTGTCTGTTGGTTATATATACAAAACAAAGAACATTCAGCCACGTTGATTCAGCATCTGTCCAACTGACAGACAGATTGAATGTGAAAATGAGCAGATTCGGAGTCGAGTCTCTGGAATCTATTGATGAATTTGGATGGGAAAAATAATCTTCCGAATACCATTCGTGATTAAATTTAACCTGGCAAAATTTTCAGATTGTTACGAGAGCTTGCTACCAATTTATTTCGTGATATTGATCAAAAATCACTCGCTTAACAGCTCGTGATTTTTCTGTCAATATCACTCAATAAATTGCTAAGCAACAAGCTCTCGTAACAATCTAAAAATTTTTCCGGTAAAATTTAACCACTTATGATATTATATATGATAATATTGTTGAAGCTGACTGGAATTCAGTCAATTTATTAATTTTTTCTTTCCTAACTCGACTGTTTCGATTACACCTTAGCCATTTTCAAGAGCGAAAAGAATATTGGAAATTATTATAAACGCTCTTGAAGATGGCTAAGGTGTAGCCGAAACAATCGAGCTAGGAAAGAAAAAATAAACAAATTGACTGAATTCCCAGATTTTGTTTACTTACATTTAAAATTAATGTTATATGACCATCGATATTACTGGGGAAGTAATGGGGCAAAGCACGATCTTTTTTTTTATTAATTTGTGACCTCTTTTAAATCTATAAAAATATCATATAAATTGTATGGTCTCTAAATAAATTATTCTTGCAACTTTTCTGGCTCAGATGATAGTGTGTTCTATGTGTAACACTACCAATTAAAATGAATCACATCATCTACAAAAGATTTCGTTACGTGAACACTTCCGGCTGTGATTCGTCACAATAAATTACTCTTATTCACTTATTCTACGCGCATACTTTAAACATTTTCAGAAACATATTTTTATGACTAAAATCAGTCAAATTCCCAGTACATATTGAGTATTTCCTTTTATTGGAGGGAATTTTTAAACCACAATTTGATTTGGTTCCTTGCTATACATTAATCTTTTAGCAAAAGTAACATATTGATAGCAAAAAAAATATATTTTACTCTTAAATACTCTGTAACACAATCATCAACTTATTTATTGATCGATAAGATTTTTAACAAGCGAATATTCAGAATTTTTGTCAGTGCTAACTATACTTATTGGTTGAAATAGATAATGATCGATAAAAATTTATTGATTAAGTTACAGAATAGCTCCAATTATCAGTGAAATGCTTTGAAATTTTCACAGTTATTTCAAATTTTATTTTCTGAAATTCGTTCTTTTGAAATGCCCTGAGTTATAATTACCTACTTTATTATTTGTTTAACTAGACGTGAACTAAGTACAAGAAAGTATTGTGAAACCGACAAAATTCACCTGTCGAGATTTTGATGGAAATATCCGTTTTGAGCATCCCTGAATCCATTATGACTATTTTCGGCTTGATGTCGGTACGTATGTACGTTCGTGCGTAGCTATCAGATCTCAAAACTGGTTGAACATATGTATAATGTTGAAATTTTGTATTTAAGACTGGTATAGGGTCTAGTTGTGCACCTCGCATTATGGTTTCAATCGTCCGTACCGGAAGTGCACTTTACTTGAAACTTTTTTCGAATTTCTCTAATAAATCCAGAATGATCAACCGTAGAATGTCGAAATTCAGTATTTGAACTTGATGTTGTATCAGAATAGTCATCTGCTATTTTTGTATGAATCGGCCATGCGAAAAGTGCACTTTACTTGAAAATTTTTTTCAATTTTTTACATAAATCTAGAATGATCAGCCATAGCTTATTAAAATTTAGTGTTTGAACTTGTTGTAGCATCAAAATAGTTATCTACTATTTTTGTATCAATCAGCTGAGCCGGAAGTGCAGTTTATAAATATAACAGACATTCAGAATGTACCGTATAAAACAATCAGTTTAATTAAAATGAAAAGATAGGCAATGATAATCTGTTGTCAATTTTTTGATTTTGTTTGACATTGTAAATGTCAAAATATTATTAAAATTATATTAATTATAATCTGGAGTGACAGAAAACTTTATTGAATAAATTTGTGTATATATCAAATGATGTACAAGTCACGTCAGATTTTTTTTCAATATAATTGGAATTTGCTCTATGACCGAAAAGCGTGCATCGGTCAATAACCTTTCTATTTTTCTTATCAATGAATGAATTTTCAACCCTCAAAAAAGGATGCGGTTAAAAATCGGAGAACCCCGACTTAATTAGTAGAATAACATCCCATAAAAGTGACACGCGCTTAAAACCCAATGCTACTGCATTGGCGATGCATAAAAATTCAAAAAAACATGAAATAGATTACAGTAATGCTACAGTTTTGGATGTTGAAAAGAATTTAAAAAAACGATCCTTTTTGGAAATGCTATACATTAAAACGACAGATAGTACAATGAATAAGAAAAGTGACATAGATGGCTTGAGTTCAATATATGCCAATTTATTTGAAATATCTAAGAAGTTGAAATAATTAACTAATAATTTTTCACCTACATCCATTTTTTGAGTTTTTCTGTTCCAGAGATTTTTTCAGAATTTTTATTTTAAAATTTTGGAAATCAAGTTATATGTGTAAAAAAATTTTCAAAAAATTGTTTCATATATTTCATATTTTGACTGATCATATATATTACTTTTTCACAGTTTTTACAATAATTTTCTATCATAATTTTTAATCTGGTTTTTTTTTTTTTTGGATTATTCTTATATTAATTGTATTCATGTTGGAGATTGAAGTTATAATTATTATTATTAATCTGGCTGATTTTTGAAGCCTCACGAATTGTAAGTAATTAATGTTAGAATTGCTCTTGTATCTTACATTATCATTAATATTGTAGTGTCCTGGTGAAGGTATAAAAAATATACCGAAAGCTAGACCAAATTCTATATATGTATATATATAGTCTAGGATAATTCTCCTACAATTTTATACATTTACAAGATTTGGTTTTCTATATTTATTTTATTAGAACCTAGTTCACCTTCATATCAACACCTTATTTGTCTGAATCCCGCTATAATAGGGAATTTGCTTTCAAAGTTTCCTTTGTTTACAACAAAACAATTTACTAATGTGATAGTAGTAAAGGCCTCATTTACTTATAGATAAACGGACAGGTGGAAATTTATAACATAATAAGTGAATGGAGTGCACAGCATACCGATTTATAAAAAAAATAAATCTGTAATGAAGCAAATCCGTTATAAATCACCCTGTATATGTGCGTATATATTTGTATATGTATGGGAGTGTATTATGTGTACCACCTATTAAGTTTGATTAGTTAAATTGCTTCCTGATTTTCTAAGCTTAAACAATTAATTAAGTTCATAGAAAGGGTTCAACTATGTAACGTGGGAATGTATAAACAATAATTATTTTATATATAAGGCTGCCCGTTACACAAATAGTTGAAATAATAGTCTAGAAATTTAATATATCATATACCTTTGCTAACTCTTGTCTTTACATTTTAAACATAATAGCCCCCATTATATGCTTATTAAATAATATAATGATTCTTATATTTTTTTCATACTCAACATACTTACGGTCTAAATAAGTAATTAATTGAGTGTTTGAAATATTTTTCAAACAAATGTTTCTTTTCTAATTACACTTGTTCATAAGTTTATAATAAAATAAATCAAAAATGACATTCAGTCCTTATTGAGAATGTTACACTAAAGTACGTACAAACATTCACTTCCGTTATATACAACTGTATAAAGCAGTAGCATACTGGTTGTACATAAAACGGTCATCAATCTACAAGTAAGTGTATATGAGATTTTTCTTTAAATGATTATCACATCTGGTTGAACGATTCATCGAATTATACACAATAGTCAATAATTTCAAAATTACCCTGCACAAAAATCGACCCTGATGAGATAAATATAATTTTTGTTGAGCCTAAATATTAATTTGGTCATTACATGAAGCTCAAATTTACACACTTGTTGCATAATTTATTATTATGCTACAAGAGTGTAAAGTTATGCATTCTAACATGCAGAATTTATTAATGCCCAGCCACGAATAACTTTCAAAACTAATTGGAGAAGCAACACAGGACAAGTTGACATTTAGACTTTGAAAAGAACCCAATGCTGAATCGGTGACAGATGTTGTACACAGTATTCGCAAAAATACGTAATTTAGATTAACGCAGTGGCTCTAAAACAGCGGTTATTATTATTGCAGTGATTGTAGGTTAGGTAATCACCACGCTTGTATTTGTTTTCAAATTCCTCTTGTCTGTGGGACCGAACTTAAGCCCGAGACTATTGAGAAATGTGCACTTGACACTAAAACAACTCTTATTAAGCGATCTCTTTCTGCACCAGGAAAGCTACAATTTTAATTGGATTCATACATAAAATTGATTTATAGGAAAAAAGTCACGCAGTTTTTTTTTCAACATCAGAGAATATTTCTGGAGAATTTCAATTCCAAACAATCAAGATGATATGAATACATTGCCATTCAATGTTAATACGAAATTTCATGTTGATTTCAAGGAATACCAGTGTGGTAATAATTCTTTGAAAAATGAATGTGACTCACTGCGTTTGCTTTTATTTTTATTTTCAATACCTACTGCTTATCGATTATTTGTTCTATGATTTTATATTATTTTTTTATCTCCCGTATATTTAATTTTTATTGAACTAAAGTTTATTGATAGCATATTTATGCACTTAGCAAACTAGTAAATAATTTATTTATCAGGTTAATGAATAACAAAAATAACAGTCGCTGCATGCTCCTTTAATGCCCGTCACAAATTTGTAATTAACTAAAAAAATTATTTTTCGGATCATTAACTAGAATAAAAAATACTCGCCTTCAGCATCAAAAGAAAAAATAAATCCTATCGGAATCCAGCATCACAATATCTTTTAAGGAAAGGACTGCTCATCACCATAACAACACAATCTCTCAATAAACAAAACACATCTCAAACAAATGAATAAACATCACAAAACAAATTTGAATATATCACGAACAACTCATAGGCTACAAGAATAAGTGAGAATTGATATGACATGAATGAGGTTTTAACAATTGGACATTTCAATTGGCCAATGCCGATAGTTCAAGTTGAGAGGGGGACGCACCAAACAACGCGTATAGAACTTTTCACTTTATTTGGGATGAGCTAAAGATATTTATCTAATAAAATAAATTTAAATTACTTAATAGATACACGGAAAAAAGTAAATGTCAACATTTAGTAAAATTTCTACTAGTTTTTGATGTTTTGAATAGTAATCTGGAACCTGCCTCGAAATTTGTCACTTCTTACAAAGTGAAAAGTGGAAAAATATATCCTTGATCCACTAAAATGTATTATCTCTAAGGAAAAATAATACAGAGTCAAGATACAAATTTTAAAGTTCCAAATGATAAAATTTTCTATTCCTATACATATAATTCCATATAGAAGTATATAATATGTAACAGGGACTATGGTAAATAATAACTCTCAACCTTTAAATTTTAATGTTTCAAACACTAAAAATCTCCTTTCTCATTTATAGAATTTCACGTATCAACACTATTTTTTGAATATATATAATAGTAAATATTCCTATCTCGATTTAAAATTTCGTCATTTCAAACAATAAAAACTAGCAATTCTTTCAGTAAAATATTTACTTGTACAATATACTTATCGAAGTTTGAATTTTCATTTTTTTAAATATCAATAAATATTTTTTTTATTAATAATTGGTTCTTGAATGCAATATGTACTTTTTTTTTCATTTCGGTTTGACATTTCGATCTTTTAACAAAGAATCACCATCAGAAAATTATGATAAAAAGGAAACACGGCAAGTATCAAGATAATGAAAGATATACAGCAGATCAGATGAAAACGTAGATTATACATCTAGGACAAAAAGAACAATAAACTTTTAACATTCATTCAAGGTTTGAGGAAAAACAACACGAGAGAGCCTCAAGCAGAGGAATTCATAATATTAGCCTTGACAAATATCATTGTGACTTGAATTATTTTTCCCTTTGTTTGAGGTACTCTCACATGGTTTTACTTAAAACTTGGATGAATTGCAGGAGATTATTGATTCTTTTTGTTGTAAATGTTGAGTCCACGTTTTCATGTCAAGGTTTCTGTAGATCTTTTACTATCCAGATTTTTACTTTGTTTATTTTTGTATTATTGTTTTTGATGATGATTATCGGTTCAAGAATCGAAACGTCAAACTGGAATGAAAGAAAATACACAGAATTAAAATCGAAGAACCAATTATTTATAGTTGAATTTCAAAGAAATTGATCGGTTTTTTTCTTACCTTGCATTTTTGTAAACATGAAATATGCTATAATAAAGCTCAATAATTCGTTCGGTAAGTAGTAATTTGTCAACTGAAATAAATAAATAATATATTTACAGCTTTTGTTTCAAGAGTGGTTATTTTTATTTAAGAAAATAATATACTCTTACATTTTCAGTACAAAATTAAAATAAAAAACAATTATTACTATAAAATAATATCAAAGCGATGATCGACTGGATGGGTGATGAATGAAAACGATGATTGGAAGTCAGTCACAGTTTAAAATTTTATTCACACAAAAATCGACGTTTCGTTCACATTGTTGATATTGTTGCCTTCTTCAGGGATATGTGTAGTCTAGAAATAGAATAATTTTGCCATAAATCAAGTATCACACAAAACGGATATCTCACATTAGAAAAATAAATTGACACACTGTTGAAATTATAGATAAAGCAATAAATAAATAATTTAGTGTCTAAAAGAATTTCTATAAAACTCCCTGAGCTCAAATTACAGATCATTTTCATAGAAAACTTCATTATTGTTGCAGGATATTATCAATCAAACCGAATTCTCTTAGATAAATCACGTTATAAGATCATGAACTTCCTTCATTTCGTGCAAATGTCAACTTACAATACTTACATCGTACTAATCGGACATTAGCAACATCTCAATTTGATCAACTTTTGGAGTATGATTTCTCAATTAGTTGATAGGAGTTCGAACTACTTGTTGTTTTATTTATTATGGAATTATGGATCAAAATATGATTTATATTAAAAAGTCGGCAAGTAGGGCTAGAAACACGTGATCAAATATTTGACAATGTAATTAATCTTAACAATGCTTTATTCAACTGGACCTTTATTGATATTAATGTAAATAATTAATATTTTAATGCTATGCATCACTTACCTATTCTGTTAATTTTTCTTAGAGATAACCACTTAGCAATTCACTTGGTGGCACTTTCACTGCAAACTTTAGAGGCTTGTAGCTAATAATAGACTACAAATCCTATGAGCTCTAAGCGCATTCGAGGAAAGGGTCAGAGAATCAGGTTTCAAACATGAAAAATTATAATGCAAATGATAAAATTGTTGAGTTCGAAATATACTTTTCACAAGCTGATGATTATAATAAGTATAAAGTGAATTTAGTATTGTATATAAAATTTACCATTTCACTTAAGTAAATTTTCATGGAGCTCATTGATAAAATTTAATAATTCTTTTAATATTAAATACACTTGAGAATTCATTATTTCATATTGAAATAGTATAACTTAATATTCATTCTACATAAAATATGAGATCTGTACATATATATTTTCATTATATATAATATATTAAAAAGTTCAGTTTGACTCACAAATTTTATGATTTGTCTTTGAATATTTTAGCTTTCAGACTATGAATTTTTACTTCCTAAACGATAAAGATTGAGTTTTTACTCAATAATTATTACAATTTCATTTTTTCAACAAGCACATTGTAATTTTTAATGTTTATAATACCAGTTTTTTGCATATAAACTTTAAATTTGAGTATTTAAACAATGATTATTGTGAATTGATTGTCAAAACAAAGGTATTATTGCTTAAAAGTGTAATAATTAGTGATCATAACACTGCTTATTGGACATCAATCTTTATTTAGTATAATTCATTTTTTTCCGTGTATTTAAGATACAAGTGGGAAAAGTTATTCTTTGATGCACGAGTATCTCTATAAATGCATTGGATTTTTTACACGTGCACAATATTTTATTTTCGATCGTTCTAATTTTCGTAAAACAGTCAATTATATATGAATATTTTTCTTTTGTAAATGTCACTTTGACGGCTACTATTAATAAATAAGAAAAAGTCTATTTTTAGCATTGAAAACTATGTAAAAAATTGTCACTTTTCATACAATTGTAGATAAATAAAGGAATGATTTGCTAGCAGACATATTCTTCCTAAATTCTCAATAGTACTTGAGTATTTTATAATTTAGTTCTCAAGTCCAAAAAATGGTAGATCAATTTTAAAAACAAATGTTACCATAGAAATTAAGCTTTTATTTACTACTCAATAAACATTCTTAAAAATTATATTTCAATTGGTTCAAAATCAAAACCAAATTAAGAGAGGTCTGGCACAGTCTGAATAAAACAAATGAAAGTGAGCACAAATCGTAGAAAGGAAGTTGATGTCATGGTATATTCGGAATTCTCACATTTTGAATGCTGTTCCAAATAACAAATTTTAATTAAGTGGAACTGGAAATTTATCTTTTTAGGTTACCGCAACACTCAAATTGTTAACATTTAAATATTTATGTTAGTTTGGCATTTGCTTGAATGTAATTAAACTTCTAAATAATCAAAAATATTGATGTTATCAGATTCTGATTCAAGGTTTTAGTTCAAATTGATTCAATAAATAAATATCAATCACGCCTTTTACTTGTTACAGGTAGATTAATGATATTTCCTAATCCGTGAGATACGGTTACCAGTCGTCAAGCCACAGGTATACTCTTAGTTTTTGTGAATAGTACGCCTTTCGTTTACAAGACCAGCATATTTGCATTCAGCTATGAATTCATAAAATCGATTCAATAAGTCTTCTTCTATCTATTTTCTTCTTCTATATAAATAAAAATCAATGTTTACATGTTTGTTCCCTATGCGTTCCGAAACCATTGATCAGATTGTGCTGGAACTTTCATAGAGTGTTCTGAGGACGCCCGCGACGGTTTCTGGCCCAAAAAATCTATATATAAATGAAAATTTTTCTTTGTCCTTTTTGCTTTAGTGTTTTTAATGAAACTTTTTGCAGTATGCTTTAAATCCTTATTAGTCTTCTTCAGCTAAATTTATCAAAAATATTTTGTACGTCGTCTTGACATACCCGAAATTTGTACTATTCACTGTCAAAAGTGTAGCATTATTAGAATTTTCTATATTTCTTTATACTTGAAGTGGCATTGCAACGCATGCCGGGTACAGCTAGTATTTTATGAAACGGGGCAACAATTTTTGTGATTCTATAAGCTTCGTTCAGAATACTTAGCCCCATGTCATAATGCCTGTTTACATACATATTGAATACAAGATTTTTTTTATTGCCTCAAATTTGATATTTTTACAATAAGCGACCAGAGTACAAGTTGACATTTAGACTTGGCAAATAACTAGCGAATGAATCGATGACAGCTACTCGAGCAGCTACTTCACGCAGTATCAGCAACATGAATGCACAAAAAATAGCAATTTAAGTCACGCAAACCTAATAGCCGCGCGTATTTTAATATTTTTTATGTAGGATGTTTTTCGCATTCGCATGATCTAAGAGAAAAATATTTTGACCTGATTATACTCCATGAAATATTGACAGTGTCAAAACACAAAACCAAGTTTGCATAGGCAAAATATTGCCATTTTGAATTTTTTACGTATATATAAACATTCATAAAGAGGATAGAGTAGAGTAAATTGAGACTGTATAACACTTCTCCCCGCTCACCTACTACAAGAGTATATGGAATCAAGCTCGGGCATGCGTTTAAGGGAAGAGAAACGCTACGCTATGCTGACAACAGCTCACAGTATTAGTTGTGGTGGTGGTTGAACAAGTTATAACTGTGTTAAATTGCAATATTTTATTTTCTACACTTCAATCATTGCATTTGCAATCATTAACTAACGTGTTCACACATCACAGATTACAGCGAGAGTACATAGGAACTCACTAGATTTTTTTGTGATTGTCTCTGCTTCAGTCTACAAATACTCGATTTCATGACTGAGAGATTAATTAACCTAAGTTAAAGTGACAGGGAGTTGACCAATAAACTACATTCCGATTTATTTAATCAATTCGATTGGCCAGTGGTGATATAAAAAATGAAGAAATTAATATTGTTGAGCCATTTAACCCGAATTAATTTAACTCGAGATCTTCAAGTCGGCCATTATTGATTAAAAATATTTAACTTGCTAATACTCACCGACTCCAGAATTTGAGTCTTTTCCATTTCATTTTCCAAGTTTTTATCATTAAACATAAGTATTATCAAATTAATCAAAATTGAAAGCTCCTACTTTTATGATGATAACATAACTCTAAAAATACTTAAATATGCTAAATTTGACTTAATTAATAAAAATTTAATGACTTTTCCGAATTTTTTAATTAATGGAAATCATTAATCATTGGCATTATGGAAATAAAATATTTAAATCTGATACAACTAATAAAATTGAACGAATAAGCTGAAACATTTAATTTCGAATTAAATTTTGAATAAAATATGTTAATTAAAAATGTATTTGCACTATTATTATTTTTACAGTTGAATGTAACACTTTTTTTATAATAACTGTAAGCAAAGAAATATCAAGAGCACCAGTGAGGTATAAAATTAAGTTATTTTTGTCCCAATATCTTTTCTTATTGAAAAAGCTACGAAAATCTTAAGTAGACAAAAAAATGCCATTTACTACAATAATTTTAGTTTGAAAAATAAAATCCAATATTACAATACACATTGAATTTTTTTCGAATATACCACTTTTTATATTTGATGTCAATTTAATATCCTGTAATCATCTTCATAGTGAAGGAAAATTATTTAGTAATTATTTTCACGCAATGATTAATCATTTCCCAATTTTTTTTCTTTTTTTTTTAAATACTAATAAATCATTTCTATTTGAGATGTTTTTTCGCTTACAGCCATTGCGATTCAAATTTCAAACTTAGCTCACAAAAATTATTGTAACATACACTTTAATATCAAAAGAACAACTGAATTCTACACAAAAGATTTATCATAATCACAAAAGCAATAGTGAGCAATACCTTTGGCCTGCAAATTATATTACTCACACTTGAAGAATATAACTTATGCCCATTTGTGTGTATAGCAGAAAACAAGTTATTTAGATCTGACTTTTCTACAATCCCTCGAGAAAAAAATAAAAAATAATTTTGAATTGAAAAAAAGTGAGAATCCAAAAAAAAAATTATATTATTAGAAGGGCGTATAATGTGGGCTATATTACACGAAGATGAAGTTTAGAGCACGAGTTAAAGACAAGTGCCGAATTTGAGTCTAAATGTCAATTTGTAATATGTGTTCTCTTGCTGCGTTAAAATATGTAAACAAAAATTATGACATTCGGATAGCAATTTCGTCTCGAATCATTTGGCTTCATATCATAATGCTTAAGTTAACACACTTGTTGAATAAACTATAAATCAAGCTCTAGGGCGAATCATATGTACCTATAGTCAAATGCCGGAACAATAAACACGTGGGCAGGTGTGTACGACAGGTAGTTCCGGTGACGGTTAAAAATTTATATACAGCGGCCAGGAGCGTGCTTCATTTTATAAAAAATACTTTTAGAGAATTATATATTTCGCAATGATGAGATTTGATCATTTGACATTCAATTAATTTTAAACCTATTTCTTATTATAACTACTGTACGAGTGCTTTATTGGTTTGTACAGACACTCTTATTTATATTATTTACAACATATCAATCGCAAAAGATTCTATAATGAAAAATTTAGTTTTTTTCAAAACTCCCCTCCAATAAAACCAAAATTTGGTAACTCATTAATATAAACAAGCGAATGAGTAGTGTAAACAAATATATTCTATAAATATTTACTTAAAACTTATTTGTACAAATAAGGCAACTGGATGGAGATTTCCGCCTTCCAAAAAAACATCTAATGAGTTAAGAAAATAAATATTATTTTAAATTAAAATTTTCAAATAATAATAATTGATTAACACCCTATTAGAACCAGAGATCTCCAGTTTAAATATAATGGAACTTACAAGCATATTTCCATATCCAAATTGAAAAAACAAATCAGGATCACTATCAACAGAAAAACAAATTACACGAACGTTCACTTTACCGTAAACGGGGATACCTTCCACTAGAAACATATGACAACCGACAACAAACTGACAAGTAGTGCACTTGCTAAAGCAGCTGTGCCCAGACAGTCATTTGTCTGCGGAAATAAACAACCATGATTGGCCGTTGAAGACAACATCGACCAATGGAAAGAAGGAAGAAGTCGAGGCCTCTTTAATAAGCACTGTTTTTAAAGATTTTATATAAAGCTTTTCACTATATAGGTTTCATTTTTCAGAGTTTTTCGGTCGACGTCAGCTAATTTTCTGCCTAGTTGAACAATGATTATTTCATTATCACACTTTTTCCGAAAATATTGTCTATTAACAATTTACAATTATTTATATATTTAATATAAATGATAAGTATATAGCTGTGCAACATTCCTTACGAAAACGTAACTCAAAGTTCTCTTCCGTTCTAATTTTCAATACAACATTCATTCGACCGTTTACTTTACTTTCAATTCAACTGCGCTCATTTCGAATTGGATTTTAAAACAATATTTTCTTAACATGGAATCAAATATTATTAGTATTTCTCAATTTATGTCACCAGAAACTTAAAAAAAATTTTTTTTGTGGCTCTAATAAATGAATAGTTATTTCTAAAAATGATAATCTGGCAAAGAAAAAAGTGAATGCTCTAAAAAGTATGTACAAAACAAATTAGAATTTCAGGATGGTATCGCCACGATTTTTTTTTTTTATAAAGGTTTCAATATAAATAATTGTGATTTGAAAAAGGATACTGAATAAGGCTCAATGTCAAATGTCATTAAAATAAGTGCTGATGACGTGCATTGGCTAATTTATGTCGGCTAAACCATAGATCATTAGTTCTAATAAATCGCACTACGCTTCTTCTGTTATTATCAGCCTGCGAAAAAAATATCCACACACAATGTATCTTTTCGCTAGACAATAAATTAATTTTACTCATTTATCAAAACATTAAAAATTGCTTAGATTTTTAGGTTTAAAAATTGAACAATGACTGTATTAGAGCTATTGTATATATGCGAATGGGGTCAATAGACACTTTAAATACACACCTTCTTTGGTAGAGAAACAGCGGCTCCCAACTAATAAGACAATTCCGTTTCAATTTCAAATAAATTTGTGAGCTGTTATTGAACCAAAATGTCACTCTACCTCCCATAATACCTCTGCAGGACAGAAGGTTGCACATGATTTCTGACTTAATTCTGCTTCTTATTTCGACGATGGCGACATTGAATCACTTGTCCAATTGTCCGCTAGGTGGTACATGTATCAAAACTGAAATGACGTCAAGAAACTGACTATGAATTATTATTGAATCCCAAGCGTTTAGGAACAATTGATTGGTTACTGCTAATTTCTTTCTAAGCTCTACATTTAATTTCTCTATCTCTCAGTCTCTCTATTTGTAAATGTTAAAAGTTTGAATGAAATAGGAGCAATAAGGCCACCTCTAAGAAATAAATCAACTTATATTCAGAAAATTTTCATGATTTGCCCCACTTTACTTGTAACTAAGTAACAAAAAAAATTGATATTTTATTTATTGTTAAAGATATTATAAAATTGTGCTATATGAACATAATTTAAATGAACCTATGTTGTATTTAAACTAGATAGTATCCAAATGCAACAGTACTTGCTGTGACGGTACGTCGGTACACCAAAATTGGAATAACACGCATCAACTTATCACGTTACCATCACTTTTGTCGTGTCCAAATTTCATCCCTCAAGCTAAGAATGTTTTTGAAACACGTGCATCGAAAGTAGATATCCTATTACTAAACTGAATTATGCTTTGCAAGTTGTCAATTCCAAACCATGGAAACAATTACCATCAATTCCCTGTTGACAGGGAATTAATGATTATTAATTTCCTGCGGAGAGGGCAAACATGATAATTGTGGATTATGGATGTTGTTGGTATTTTTTATTTAATTGTTATATGTCAAATTGACATTTAGAAGGAAATGTATTATGAGATGTGTTTATTATAGTATTTGCATTTGCTGTAAACGTGATAGCACAGAAAATGTGAAGAATATCTATCAATAAAATAAGTCATGTAAGTTATGTTTCGTACCATTGATTTACGGTGAATGTGATAGCAATTGCAAAAATTTGTTTGTAAAATTGATAAGATAGTTTCAATTCATCTAAATTAATTTAAAAAGCTCAATGGGATACTTCGGTGCACTTGTTACAAAAAGTATTGTATGCAACACGGGACACAGAACGACCGTCATTATTGTCCAAGATGAAGTTTGCTGCACAGAGTTACGCCTTGTGCTTCGACCTCGACTGAGTGCAGTTAGCTTCATCCTGGATAATAATGACAGTCGTTCGATCCTTGTAGCATAATATACTATTTATGAACAAATCATTTAAATTTTTGGTCTAGAACCTTCCTAAATGTGATAAAAAACTGATTTCAAATACTTTTCACATATATTTTGATATTCCTGGAAAAATTATAAAAAGAAACGTGATACGAAAAAGTTTTAAGTTCTCTGTCATAAAGCCATTTCTGAATACAACGATACATTGTCAGTAAATACAGGATGTAAATAAGTTGAAAGTTAAAGACCTTAATTACCGTTTGTTGACTACAAAAAATAATCAAAATTGATTAATTACTAAAATTTTCTAATAGTTATTATGTTGACCTAATCTCATTGCTAATGAACATATTAAAACTATTAATAAAAATAAAATAAGTTTAATTATCAAATCTTAATAATTTCTCTTTGCATATTATTAAACGAATTATAGTGAGAAGTCTTCTGCAAAATTAATTTAAAGGCCGTTTGACATGAAACACTATTTTATATATTAAATTAGTATCATAAAATTTTTAATATATTAGGTTTGTTCCAACAAGAACAGAAACCAGTCCGGAACTGTCCGACGCATGCGCATTTACAAATAAGCGTTCCAACAGATTTCAAACATGGATTTTGACTATTAGTCAAGCGTTCCAACAACGTTGGACTCAATCCGAAAACCAGTTTGTGAACAGTCAAAACAATCCATGGACCAATGCTTGAACTATTCGTCAAATAAGATAACCTCAAATAAAAATAAGTAATTTAAGTGCTGAAAATGAATTTTCATCACATTCTAGCGATGATGAATTTGATTTAACCGTGGAAATACATCAGGTAAATTATATAGGCATGTAAACTTTTAAGAAAATAGGTATTTTTATTTGATATGTTGAAATAAAAGTTTCAAATAAAATATACAGAATTTAAAATCAAAACTAGTTTATTATTCATTGAAATTTTGAAAAATGTATAGATTTTAATTGAAATTTTATTTTGTGTGGTTTTTGAATTTTATTTTAGAAGAAACAGTTTCTCTCTAATACTTTGACATGTTTTTTGAATACTTTCGTCTGAGCAGAGAAATTTCTGAGAATATAGCAGAAAATTTTAAGAGAAATGATCAGGATAAACAGCACTTTGGATAATATGGAAGACTCTATCGAAATTCAGGTGTACTATGTCATCATTATTGTCAATAGGAATTAAAATGACATGGTTATATAAGAAACTATTTCATATTTTTAGTTTTCACCCGATTTTACCTTTACTACAACTAAATAGTTATAACATAAAATTATACGTTTGACATTTAACAGTCAAATCTTGTCAGAAATGCGTTTCAACCACGCCTATGCAATTCCCTATCTCAACTGTGTTGCAAAAGTGAAGCCAAAAGTGTAATATTGTTCGAGGAAGAAAGTAACTAAGGCCCAGTATTTCAGGCTCAGTTTAATCCATAGATTACTTAAACGAAGCTTAATTACTATGGTAACAATTGTTTTTACAATCGTTGCTACGAAAATTAATCTACAGTTTTCGTAATCCGAACACTGAAATACTGGGCCTAAGAGATAGGTTGAGGCGGGCCCATGTTTGTATTTCATGTAAAAATATATTGTAAAATGGGAAGAAAATCTTTTGTGACAAATTGTGATATTGGGTACAGAACATGTAAAGACGAATTCTCTCTTTTTTCTGCACCCAAAGATGATATTTTATTAAATAAGTGGCGAGGATATCATAAAAGAATGCTCGCCTGGAGATGTTAAAGTGAGAAGAAATTATTTTGAAATTATAATAAAATTAAAGGTTATATCAACGTTTCAAATTATTGAACGTATCTAATCCAAACTTTTAGTGAAAAATTCAACTTCAAGAAAACTTTTTATCAATAAAGAATATAAATATTTCTATTAATGTTTTGAAATCATTAGAGATGTGATAATTGTTTACAAATTCACCGTACAATATAGTATGAAATTGTTCAATTATGTGACAAATAGGAGATTTTTGCTAAGTTTTTTGTTAATATTTTCTTCTGGTATACAAGATATTGTTTGTGTGTATTTTCTCAATTTTATTACGCCCATTGTAAATATTCATAAAATTGTTTATGTATCTGTTATTCATAATTAGAAAATTTTCCTCCAAAGAAACGTTCATAAAACATATTTCATAATAATGCACTTTTTCATTGCAGATTTTAATAAATAAAAATGTTAATTTTCTTTTACTTTTGCCTTTCATTTAATAAATAATAAAGTATTTAACGTAATGAAAATATTGAATTTATCTAACAATTGTTTTTTAATGAAAAAAATTCAAATATAATCTCATTTCTATATATGAAGCATGCAAAACTGGGCCCGCTCTCACTATCTCTGTCACGTCTGCCGCATTACATTTTAAGCTTCATGTTTTCCAACTGAGTGTCCGTTTCTCTATTATTCTCCTTCGTGGCTTCAACACACGCCACAGTCCGAAACTGATTCATTCGATATGCATGCGAATAAGTCAAATCGGAAATCAATACAGGACCAGTCCTGAACTGCTTATTGGAACGAACCTATTATTTTGAAGCACGAAGTAGAATAATAGAGGAGCGGACACTCAGTTGGAAAACATGAAGCCTAAAATGTAATGCGGCAGGTATGACAGAGATAGCGAGAGTGGGTCCAGTTTTGCGTGTTATTACGCATCTGCGCACAAGCTACTTCACGTGACAACTTTTACACTGAACAAAAATATTGAGATGGATGAAAGTCGAAAGCATTAAATTTAATTTTGTATTTTTAGAATCAGCATGCTTATTTTCATACTCTGCAGATTTAACTTCATACAAAAAAAAATATTCTTCAAATTTCTCAGTTAAAATTTTTACTTCATCACAAGAGCACAACATTTTTTGAAATAATTATAAATCACACTAACAATAATTTGTATTTTTCAAAAACTGTATATTTATGCCAGTGCGCATTCATATTGCGCACATTTTGAAGAAAAAATTGTAATATAGAACGATTTCCACATTTCTTTTATAGTTTTTTGTATCTTTTTTGAGCAGTATTTAAATGAACATAATCCTTACACAGATCAATTTTTTGTTATTGTGTAACATAAAATACAGTACAGTTTTTCAATCATAATTTTGGAACACAAAAATGTACATAATTTTGAAAGAAATTATGCATCGTGTCAAGCGGCTCTAAAAAATTGTGAACAGTGAAATGTACAAAGGACTCCAAAATATAGAAATAAATTAAATGGACACAACCTTACTTTTAAGCACTTTTTAGATTAATTATTACAATTGAATATTTGAAACTTATAACCGCAATAAAATTAATTTTGCAGTCTATAGTGCAATAGATCTATTTAACAATTATTTATTTAAATATATTCAAAGTAAATGTTGATTTCCTGTTTATATAAGACAAAAATTCTTGCCATTCGTATAAGGTTTTTATTTTACAAAATACACAACTCCCAACGACCCTGACATTTATATTACACTATATAAACAGAAATAAAAAAATTCCTATGTTACAGTGCTAATTCTTTATGTTTATGAAGCATCGTAGATATATTTTACATAAAACAAAATAAAACACTTGGTAATAGTTTCACGTATAAATTTATTAGTTCATGACGAGAATCGTTTTTTACTTTTAAACATCATCAGATAAAAACAATGCTGATGATGTCCGAATTGACGAAACAATTTGTCATAAACCAATAAATTTATACGTGAGACTATTACCAAGTGTTTCATTCATTTTATTCAAAATGTTTCACCAAAAACAAACTACAAATTCAATCTCATTTATTGATATATTTTATTTTTTTAAATTTCAGTTATTTTCGTTTTAACTCTTTCAATATTCGGAAGGATCAACAAGATTTCATTCAAGGATTATAGTGCTATAACTTTAAATGCGCAAATTAAGTATATTTCATACATCATCATCACTGGCGCAACAGCACTTGTAAGGGTCTAGGCCTTTCTGATCGGTATCACCGAGCCGCGGTATAACACCGCCATACTACCGATCAGAATTTCGTGTCATTGCTACATATTTTAAGGTGTATAGGTTGGCAGCCTGTAGCACCCGAGTGTGTTGATGCAAGTAGCTGCATTTTTTAATTTTTACGACAAATCACACATTGTCGGTGAGTGGATTCGAACCTGCGACCTCTTGGTCGAGTGACACGCTCGGCCATCCGCACTCATTTAAAAAATTTCAATATTCGGAAGGATCAACAAGATTTCATTCAAGGATTATAGTGCTATAACTTTAAATGCGCAAATTAAGTATATTTCATACATATAGATGATTAAATATTAATATTTTTACTCCGATGATTAAATATTAATATCTTTACTCCATTTTGTGATAAAATTTAAAAAAAAAATCATTATTAATTCAAATTTAAATCATAATTTTTCCAACCCTGGTTATATTTTCATGAATAATTCAACCATAGGAATATACTGACTTTACATTATTATCCTAGATGAGTAATAAATTATTAACCGTTGTCAAGCAAGAGATCATAAAAACATTTCGATACATAAAGGATATCAATGAATAATAGTTATTTACATAATCAGTTATGAAAAGTGCCATATTGTTTGACGAAACGAAATATTTGCCAAAACTCGCTCCGCTCGTTTTGCAAATTACGTGAGTCAAACAATATGGCTTTTCATAACGTATTCTGTACAAAATTTTATCTAATTCCGTCAGAATAATTTTAACTGTATTTTTCAATGAGAACATCTCTCACGTCACATCACCAAATTCAGATGACTGTGATTCCTGACCATCTATTGTTACTACAGAAACAAGAGTTCACTGAAATAAACAAATATCGAATTTTCACAAAACGTCAAAATAATTTTTTTTTAAATGTGCTCAAGCAGTAATATCCTGAGTGATATAGTACCCTTTGATATTAAAGACTCTGCCAAAGCTGCATACTGTGAATAATAAATCTTTCTTTTAATTGTACGCAGATAAGTATAATTGATAAGCTCTGAAACATGGCCAGTTACGTAAAGTCATTATGTAACTACTTTATGCTACTTTACGCAACTGTTGCATTGCAGTTATGAAAAATGGGACGTTGCATAACGTCAGAAATTGATGTAAAGTTTGACTTTTCAAAACGGAATTAGATAAAATTAATTTGCACTAAAATATGTCATACAATCATAACCAAATAAACTGGAGTAATCTACACACTTGAAGATTTTTAATAAGACAGTCTGGTTCATTCATATACAAGAATGACGTCATAAGCTGAGTATTTCAATGTAATTCTATTTAAATTTCTGGCATTCCTCAGAATTTTTTTGTAACCTTCCAATTAAATATATTAATAAACATAATCCTTACACGGATCAATTTTTTGTTATTGTGTAACATAAAATACAAAGAGAAAATGATAATTTATATTGAATTTAAAACTCAAAGAAAGTATAAATTAATATCAAGGTCAATTTATTCAAGTCACACTATGGACAACAAATTATAAAAACATCTTTCATGTTCATAATTTATACAGATATGAGAAAAAAAAACATATTTATTTTTTTTACATTTTTTATCACTCTAATTTTAAAATGTCATTTCATCTGCCGATCTATAAAAGTATTTAATATTTATTGCCTAAACAGACTTCATACTTCACATTTATAGTGAACTCTCGGCTATGAAGGACCCTTCGGAAACAAATGGTTCCCTATAAGAACAATAATTAGTTCCCTTCATAACGAACCAAGGACTCGATAATAACAAGCATCCATCTAAAATGAACCAAAATTCTAACACTAACAAAATGTCAGATATAAAATTCGGAGAATCTCCGATAATAATATGATATCCGTAATTTATTGCACCAAAATAGATCCCTAAAAATATTTTAGATAGTTGTACTATAAACATGTTTTATTGTCAGTCTATCTGTGCAATCTATTAATTTTTCTAAAGTCTTTGATAGCGAATTTGTATATTGGCAGCTGAAATTACACCGTAGCCATCTAGCGGTTATGAGCGGAACCCCCTTTTAGTGGATTCGTTTTGACTTCTCATTCGGCAATGTATGAAATCGCTGATTTCCACAGTTTCTAATGTTATTCATTGATTGGAACAAAATGCTATTTTCTCATTTGTGTGTAATTATATTTTCAATAATTTAATGAAAGCATCGAGCATCTCCTTATTTTCTAGACTCATTTTTTTCATTCAAATCACAACTTGTTATCAACAAAATTATGGAGCAGTGAATATTGATTCGCAGAATATTTAGAAACCTCGCCAAGGCTCGGCCTCCAAACTGATTTTCTCAATTGGTAAACTGATTTTCTCAATTGGTAAACTGATTTTATTGGCCTTAATACTTTAATAACTATATTTATTTTTCAAAATTATGAATAACATCTGAATATTCGGTTCAAATGTGTATTTTTTATTTAAAATCCAGAATGACCAAATACTTCAAGGACTAGTTTCCCTAAGTTTGAATTAATGTTGTATAAGTTTCAACAACATTGTCATAACTTCAAATAACAATATTATTATTCGATCCTCAATTCAATAAAATATCTACCATCTACCTACAAGCAAAAATACTGATCCAACACCTCAAAATATTAGTAGTACGGAAATGAAATATTACAAGCATTTCATGTAGCTAAAAAGAATAGATTTCAAAATGATGTTCAGTAGCAGAAATTTATATAAGGAATTTATATAAGATGCAAATTCATTTAAATCTCAAAATAAAACACTAAAAATTATATTTCTGAGACTGCCAATCGTTCTGAAAGATTTAATAGAATATTTTTGACTCACTTGTCCTAAATCATCTAGATCACTAATGCTCTGCCCTCCATGATGCCGATATCGCACGTCCGGCTCGCTGATGGCGGCTGCAGATCGTCCAGAGACACTAGGACCCCATGACCACAGATCTTGTAAGCTGCCGCTCACGCCTGCAGGTCTACAATCGTCTGCTGAGTCTAGGGTATTTAATTCTTCACAGCTATGGGCCACAGATGTTGGTTTAGTCCAATCTACGCCGTATACCTGTTACAATTTTGTACAAAAAATATAAATATTTCGTCATTTGCAGTCCAAGTTTAAAGCATACAATTTTAATATTTTGTGCTTCATACATCGAATATTAAAATTTAGAAAATAAATTAAATAATAAGTAATGCTAAAAAAGAAAATAGTATCTATTTTCTTTTAAATTACTCCATTCGATACGTCGATTATTTCAAGTATGTCAGATTATCCTCAACAGATAAAAATTCAATCATTTGTCATTGCTTTGTTTAAATTACAATTCAACAAGACAGTCAACTAGAAAGTAGGAAGATTATTAACCTACCTTTGGGCTCAATTTATAACAAGCCTCTCCTTCAGAAGTCAAATTTTCGCAGCTGCTCAACCTGAGCGTTTTCTTCTTTTCACTGCCCTTACTCTTAAAAACTGTCTTTATAGAACTCAAATCGAAACTTTTAGCACTGTGCACTGATATATTATCAACTGATCCTTTTAAACTTAGCATTTCTTCACTCGTATAATGTTGCATATTGTTTAAATTTTGATTATGTTCACTATTTTCAATTGAAGGAACATCAACAGCGCGTTCTGTAAATATCTGGCCAGTATCGATATCTGCTGTTCTTTGTTGTTGTTGTTGTTCGTCCGTGTTACATGTTGCAATGACGGGGTCTGGCATGGCACGAACTGTTAAACGATTCCAAATTGGCGGCTTTTTAGTTAGGTGGTCCTTTGGTTGCTTGAAATCTAGAAAAATATCAAATAAAAAATATAATATCCACCATAAATTCAGATTTTAAATGCATTGACCAATATTTTCTATTATTATTTCTCGATTCTTACCTAAATGGTCCGGCTTTTGCATCTCTCCTGGTATTTTTCCATCACATGCTCTAATATTCAGTACTCCGTCTCTATTGTCATCTTTAGTTTTCATTTCGCTATTTTCATTTTCCACATTCTTCTTCATATTTCCTTTAACTCTTATATTATCAACACCATATAAAGAATTTTCTCCTAAATCAAAAGAAGCAGGAATATTTGAGCCGTCGATCGCAGTAGGCCGATGATTCTGGAATACAAAACATATAATTAAGTTTGGGGCGATACACTTTTTTGTTTTCAAGTTTATTCGATTTTTTGGCAATTCCACAATTAAAAACTTAATTGTATTCGTTTGGCCTAATCTAAGAATGTTTTCACAATTTTTTAACTTCATTTGAGTTTCAGTCGAAGTAATATTTTCTAGCATCTACAAGCGCTTCCAAAAACTATTTAAAATTTATTGTATCATCATAAAAAAAAATTGTACCTAATGTAGCATACATCAAAATGACACTCAAAAAATTTTCAAATAAATTGTACAAAACAATTTAGAACTCGTACTATACAAATTTTCCTTCAAAATGTGTGCAATATGAATGCGCACAGGCATAAATATATATTCTTATTTGTTTGACAATTTTGTTTAAGTATAAGTTGTTGTCAGTGTGAGATTTATAATTATTTAAAAAATGGAAGAATCATCTAGATGATGAAAGCGCATTTTTGACAGCTCATGAATGCTTGTTACTTCAGAGATTTCCCAAATTACTATCTCTCACAATTACTGAGCTTGAAATCAAGCAGTTTGGGCAAACTTACGAAACAGCAGCTTCCATTTAGTATTAGTTTCAAATTGACTATTTGATAGGTACATAATTTATGCATGTACAAACTCAAAAATACCTTTCAATCTTCATTGTTTAGTTATTGACTGACGGGAGGTCAAATGCTGTACCTTAAAATGATAATTTGATCTTTATCAAAACTATATAAAAAAAAAATACACCAAAAGTAAGCAAATTTTCATCCAATAATAATAATTCATTCCAATAAGCTTCAAATTTGCGTCAAACAAGTCATTGAATGAATCCTGGACAGATTTGACAACTGTACATAATAATAGTGACACCTGCGGCGAAAGTTGTAACTAAATTTTTATCTACTTTAATTAATTTTAGTTGCCATATCCCTAATGTCATATATATCTATGGGCATTGCTTCACTTGAAACAAGTAATTGAATAATTTAATCTCCCACAATCACTGAGCTTGAATTAAAGCAATTTGTGCAAACCTACGAAACAGCAGCTTTTATTTAGTACCAGTTTCAAGTCTAAATAGTATAGTTGCTGAGAACTCAGCGTCACGCCAGCCAGTCAAAGTGAATATAATAGTGCTTTTTTCAAAAAATGCGCTAAAAAATGTCTTGCTCCAGTTTCAAAAATAAAATAAAAACAAACTTATGACATGAAACTTTTTGTTACAAATTTCTAGTATGACTAGATCTCTTTAGAATCAAAATAATGACGTCATAACTTACCCTGTCCACTTGCACCGGCGCTATCCTCTGTGCAGGAAACTCAACAACCAATATCCTATCAGAAACATTCCCACAATCATCACGGAATCCTATTCCACTATCACTATTGCTTGAAGCACTCGGTTGAGGCGAATTGGCGACCAATGGCATATTTTCGTCATTCAATCTCAACTGGTATTTATTCATTTCCGTATTTTGTAATCGGTACATGTTTTGTATTAAACTGACAACATATAAAGAATTTCTCGGGAATTCTAAACAATTTCCAGTTATGATATCCGAGGTGCAAGTTATGTTGAAGCTTTCAGCTTTTTTTATATGTGTGTTATGATCCACAAGTTTAGGATCTGTTACGAAAACATGACAACTATTAGAAATTTCAACTTCCTTCTTCTGGAACTGTTCCTCACAGATGGCACTTGTTACTAAACCAAAATATCGCGAATCTTTATCACTGCTTGAACTAATATAAACAACGCGAACTGACGGAAAAATAGCTAAAATTTGGTTATTTGAATTTTTTAAGCTTAGACATGATGGTAGCACTGTTATTAAAACAGTTGAAGGTGTGCGTTTTTCTTGTCGCAATTTACGAATACAACTACAAACAGTTTGTAGTCGGGAATTAGGTACCAATTGTTTTGGCATTTCAATTGTTCCTAAATAACCAACTAAGGCTTTATATTCAATCGGGTTTGGTATTCCTTCTTCAGCTGGTAACACTGGGTTACTAGTCGATGCGTCATTTTCTTTTTTAGTTGTTTTCTTTTGTACTTCTTTTTCTTCAGCTTTACGTGTGCGAGGTTTATGCATGTACTTGGGTTTTCTGTTGTTGGCAAGCCTGTTTGGGTCTATTTCTTCATCGCTGCTATCTGAGTAATAATACTCGGCGATGGACATTTTTATACGACCTGTAAATATACATTTTGCATTAAAAATAGAATTCCTTAATTTTTATAAATTTGAAAGATTGAATGATTTTAGCGGGAAACATAAACGGATGTGAATGAAGAGAAACCTGATAGAGGTGCAATTTGATTGTAGCAAGAATTTTCGATGAGACTCGTGCCAATCTCATATATAATTTTATTTGGGATAATTTACATGCAAGGTATAACTTAATAATGATTTAATAATATAAAATACTGACCTATACTGTTTCCTATAAGTTTTACAACTGCATCATGGGCAATTTTGGACACAGATAATCCATTGACAGATATTAAAAAGTCTCCGGCACGCAGTCCAGCTTGATCTGCAGGAGAATTTGCTACGATGCAGGATAGAATACATGGCTGCTGACCTGAAATTAATAAATAAGTCATTTTATAAAATAATTAATCATAAACTGAACAAGAAAATGTCAAGATCATAAATAGTTCAGCAACTACAACAGGGATTATTCATTGTTTAAAGTGGATATAGACAGGTGTTGAATCTGCAATTTTTGTTGAGATATGTACGAATATGTAGATAGGGCTGCGATAAATGATCGATAAAAATATGATTTAATTAGGTCTTCCAAAAAAATTTCCATTCGTTTCTTATTATCATGATAAATTCTGTAATTATTTTGATCTTGAAAAAAAAAAAATATGAATACAACGTGACACTTTCATTCATAATTTCGATAAAAATAATTCGCGATATTCAATGTGACGTCACGATTGTAGGAATATATAGTAACAACAAGCGAATACGAATACATATATCTTCTATCCACTATCATATAAAAATTAAGAGTTTTATAAATCATTTTCACTGTAAAAAGTAGGCCTTAATGGGAAACTGTGCAATAAAAGTTTTATTTCACACTTTTAATGCAATTATCAGTATTTTGAACATTTGGAGGATATTTTGTATTTTGGAATACTTCCACGTACAACACTAAAATCACTTTTGGACATTTTAAACTTGACACCGCTTGACACTTTAATTCAAATTTCCAAGAACATGTCAACTTCATTGAAAACAGTTAATTAATTCATCGTCAGAATGAAGTTTACAAAAGAAAAAATATTCATATATAATTGACTGTTTTACGAAAATCAAGACAAGCTTTCAAAAATAATAGCTTCGCTCGTATTTGTAACCAAGCCGCTCGTGCATTAAAGAATAATTTTTTACACTTGTATCTTAATAGTATATTGTTCAACAAGTAGAGAAGAGAGAGAGTTTACTAGCGAATGTAAATATTCAAATTAAATTTACACGAGCAAAGTAATATCGCTTTTCTTACGTATTGCAGATGCTATTTTATTGTATACTTAATGGAAAAACTTGAGTGGAAGATGAGAAGTATAGAAATAATTTTCTACAAAAATACTAATCAAGGTTGTTTTCTTGCAAAAACGTAACAACGGATTTGACAACTGCTAAATAAAATAAAATAGATGTCACAAAATAATAGTGACAAAATTTATGCAGTGGAAACATTTGAATATAAAAATTCTGAAACATTCATTATTTGTTCCACAAAATTTCATATCTAATGCCTGTATTACACGATTCAATTTATTGATGAATATATTCATGAAGTTGTCCTTGAATTTCTTCGTAAATTTATTGTCAAGCAGAAAAATGTTGGTTCGATTTTACACACATGAAGATTTCGATCAATTTTCTGTGAAGAATTTTATACTACCAACCAAGCTACCAACCTAAATATCAGTTGTCATTTTACTGTCGTTAATTTTTGTTTTGT
Source organism: Dromius quadrimaculatus (assembly GCA_963989225.1). NCBI lineage: Eukaryota > Metazoa > Arthropoda > Insecta > Coleoptera > Carabidae > Dromius > Dromius quadrimaculatus. Next base: position 8,654,372 of record OZ022325.1, on the reverse strand, counting down.
GTTTCTTGCAAGTTTCTGTAGAATTAGAAGTTCAAATCAATGGCTATAATTAATAACTGTATAAAAATACACTTTAGAATCAAACAACCGCAAAAAAGGTTGGAGGTAAACAAAGACAAAGCCAAATTTAAAGGTAGGCAACGACAAAATGTGGAGAAAAAACCCTAGAATTCCCTAGAAAGTTGTCGAAAAATAGAACACGTTCTAATTCGTCAATAAATTCATGAATTTCTTCATGAAGAAAAAATTCACGAAGTGTATCGTATTACACGATCTAATTAATTCAAAATAAAACTTCGTGAATTTATTGATTAATAAATTGAATCGTGTAAAACAGGCATCTTAGATCGGAGAGCAACTGTATACACGTGTTTCGTCCTTATTAGGACTCGTCAGTACAGTATAGCCAACCCAAAATAGTTAGAAAAGGCTAAATAAAAGCATAGTAACAAATAATGAATATTAAAAATTAATTTGTCAGAAGCGTCAGAAGCTAAAGATTCTCGCGAAATTCTGGATGCAGCTAAAGAATCGACTTGACATTTGTTTCTGGCGAAATCGAGAGAATTTTTGTTTTCTTATATGTTTAACCTGCAATTTTTTCTTAATTAAGTCAAAGCTGTCATTTGGGCGCTTATCATAGGGCGTTTTTCGTTTGTAATTTTTGGTTAAAATGTTGCTAATTAGAAAACTGGCACTTTTATTTACTGATTTCTATATATTAAACCTAATGTTTTCCATCAAGTATATAAAAAATATCTATTATTATTATATATTTTTGTACTCAAATTCAATACAAATCTAAACGTACGTTGTAATTGAATGTATAAAATAGTTATTCTATTTCATCACAGTGACTATAAATAGAAAATAAAAATTTTAAAGCAAGTTGTATTGTAGCTTGGACAAACTAACGAGAGTGAAACTGGCAGCGACTTTAAGTAGCGAGAAGGATTTCGCATTCTAAGGATGAATATGGATGAGCTAGGTGAAGATGACACAATTAACATACAAAAAAAAAACAGAGAAGATGGTAACCTTGTTACCGAAATGTCGCATAAGCGAATAAAAGTATTTAGTGAAGAAATAGTATATTCCGATACAAGTGCGGAATGGAGATCATTCCATGCGAATGCGAATAATTCAGCCACGAGACGAAGTCGAGTGGCAGAATTCACATGAGCATGGAATGATCGATTCGCACGAGTGACGGATGTTATTTTTTCTACAGTCAAAGGTGTTCGCGGAAATATTCATAACCAAAATATGGAGTTTTTTGAGAAAGAATTTGCTTCATTTATCTCATTTCAATTCATCAAACTTTGATAAAATTACTCATATTGATATTTTTTGGAAAGGAATGATAAAAAAATCGAAGAGAAATGAAATTATGACAGCAATGGAACAGTTTACTTGCGACGCCACGCGGCTCTCCTACGAACTTCCAAGCGTGCGGAATGACCCCTATTCCGCACGCTACAGCGTGAGGAATGGGTATCATTCTATAGTGACTGTAGAAAAAGGTATTTTTTGTGTGTTAAACGCATTCTGTTCGTTGTTGTTCACTCCTGTTCTCGCATGTTCGTTCCTATTCGAATATATCTGCCGATTAATAAATATGTTTTATTGGGTAATCAGTTCTGTATTAATTAATTTGAAACACAATGTTTTGACAGCAAAGTGCTGTTTTTTCAACTGTTCAAGTGTAAAGAAAATAAATAAACAAAATTGTCAAGACAACAAAAATAAAAATACAAATAGTAACTAGATTAGCTTAAAATATTAACTCCTAGGATCGTAGAGCTCTGCCTGTGGTTGATGATTCAATATCCACAGATCTTCAGGAGGTGGCGATGAAGTAACTCTTGCAAGTAGATTCGTAGATAAAAATAGCTTGAAATTATGAACTAATGATTGGTAGCCATGATCAATCAAGTTCTTAACCGGTATTCAAATTCAAATTATTCGGTGATTTCTTTATTTCAATTGCTTCTCTTATAAGCCTGTTGAACCAATTGTTCTCTTTAGCCAGAAATTTCGTATTCTTGAAGTCAATGCCATGTAATTCTTGAATAGCATGCTCAGCCACTGCAGATTTTTCTGGATGGTTCAATCTTATATGCTTTTATTTTTGTTGTCTTGACAATTTTGTTTATTTATTTTCTTTACACTTGAAAAAGGCAGCATTTTGCTATCGAAACGTTGTGTTTCAAATTAATTAATACAGAACTGATTACCCAATAAAACATATTTATTAATAAAATGAGTTCTGAAGTTTTTTCCTTCATATCTGCCGATGTTCGCGCAATTTTCCCCTGTTCGCCTGTATTCGCTCCTGTTCGCATTTGTTTGCTTCTGTTAGCGTAAGTTCGCTAACATAGCGGGCAGGATTTCTCATTATGACAATATAACTACCCTTTAATATCACAAAAATTCTTTATTTATAGTTAAATAGATAAGTTTAGTTTTAGTTTTGTCAGCTTTTACTAAAATTACACATTTTTCCACATTTATTGTATATATAGCAGCCTCGATAGCAGCGGTTTGTAATAGTAAACATCATCTCCGTACAGTTACTTTACTCTTGGTGAATTTTGCGGACTGGCTATTTAATCTAGCCCCACAGAACGAAATCTTGGAATCTGTGATACCTGAGTGGTATTTAATAACATTTCAGCCAGCAGTAATAAACATCTCTGTAGGGGCTAGTCTACTTATGGTCCTGGATAACATATTAGTCAGTCCGCAAAATTCACCAAGAGTAAAGTAGCCCTATGAAAGAGATGTTTATTACTGCTGGCTAATATGTTATCAAGGACCATTCAGACATTACAGATTCCAAGTCTCCGTTCTGCAGGGCTGAATTAAATAGCCAGTCCGCAATATTCCGTAAAATTCACCAAGAGTAAAGTAACCCTACGGAGATGATGTTTACTACTGCTGGCTAATATGTTATTAATTTTAATAGCCAGTCCACAACCTTTTTTGTGGTCCGCAAAATAGACTTCCCCGTTTGTTTATTCTTAGTACAGACGCTATGGATATTTAAAAGCTTTTATAATATAATAGCTAAGTTTAGCACTATTTCATTTTTATTTTTCTAAAAGTACGATTTAAAATAATAATTTTAAAGTATGTTACTCACCAAAACTCAACAATTGTTCAAATATTTATTTTCTTTCAAATATAATTTTGTCATCAATAAATAAATAAATATGATGGCACTAAAAAAGAAATTATTTGAAAAACTTGGTGAGTTTGACCTTTGAGTATATACTCTATGGTTTGACAAACTTCAAAATTATTATGTTTTTTGAATCGAACTTTCATAAAAATAAAAAGGAAATAGTGGAAGACCCCATTGTTAGAACGATTCGATCGGTTGATCATTCTAACCATTTTTGATCAAGATGTTTTATCACATTTGCTTCTATTTAAACAGATATTTAAAAAAAATGATTTTAGTTATACTCATATGAAAACAATAAGTTCTACCAAGTACAGTAGGAATCTAAGAATCATTTGCTTATTTAGAAGAATTTGTATTGATTGCATATCGAATAAAAAAAAAACGTTCCAATGATGTGTAGAAGTAGTGAGTGTGTGCTATACATATTTTTTAAATGCTCAATGAACTAATATATTTCGTATGTTCTTTATTGGACTAATTAGTCCTTACTCATTTAACATATTTGCAATCGCATCAAGTGTTTGTTAAAAATTCTGTACTACTTTAAAATAGGTTAAATTAAGTTCAAATGCTGAAATAACATCAAAAAAATCATTTTTAAAACAAAAAAATGTCAGTTCCACTTTCAAAACGTTAAAAATACTCAAAACAATCAAAACATATGAAGTATGGTTACCTGAAATTGTAAAACCAAAGCCATTTGGTCCGCGCTCTACTTCAACCGTACGAATACCATAATTGGGTCGTTTCTTTCTTCTCCGATGAGGATGCATTTTCCAATGATTTCTTATCAATCACACACAATGTAAATAAACAAATTTTCACACAAATGTCACATAACACGTCATTTTGTTCTTCTTCCGCAGTTTGGAATTTTAAATGGCTGATTCAACCGTCAACAGGTTTGTCTTTAGTTTGCATATTTGCCGATAGAGGACAATGCCTATGCAATTTCTAATTTTTATGTGAAAATGTTTTTGAATTGAAATTTTAACACAAATCAAGAAGCCAATAATCTAAATTTGGGTTAATTATGGACTGAAAATAACGCCTCGACAAAGTTATTTATTTTGTAACAGAATATTATTCGAATAAAGTTTATTTACCATGTATTCGAACAGATTTTTTTTCAATATTTGTGGCATTACTGAGTCTTGGAACGTATTTCATTCAAATCTTCTTTCAATATTCGTGAATTCCTTAATTATGGCGCTAAGCAACCAGGCAGACTATTTTTAAATTAAATACACAAATGAACATAAACAATCAAATACTTTTATTATCATTTTATACAAGACAACTAAACTTGCACATTTTTATCTCCCTCTTTCTTTTCAGCTACAATATTAGTAGCTTCTTTCTGCGCTGTATTGTCTTCAACGACTGCTGTATCTACTTCTTGGACCGGTTCCACCGCCTGACGATAAGTCCTGGATGAAGGTTCTCTGGGAGGCAGCCAATCCGGAATTATTTTGTCATGCAGTCTCCAAATGCCATATTCATTAGCTAGATGCTTTTCGAAAACGACGTATTCTAAAACGTCCTTTGCAAGGATTTCGCTACCGTGCATTAGGCGACCGAAGCGGTCGTAGATTGCCAAAAGCTGAAAATGAATTTGTTTATTATTTTCGCTACTCACAGACAAGGAACAAACATTTGTTTTTGCAATTAAATAGCTCACCTGTTGTGAATGAAACCGCACCGTGACTTGGGCAAAAATATTTTCCTTGGAAACAATATCAGTACACCTAGCATGAACAATTCTAGGCAATTCAATATTCTTCAAGAATTTCCAATGTATAGTTTTATCCTTAACATTATGTAGAACTTCCGGATAAGCTCTCTCTGTAACAACTTCTTCCAATTTTTCGTAATTTCTATCAACCATACATTCATGAACTTTTATGTATATATTCTCAACGTGTGCGCAAAAGTCTGGAGCATCAAAATCCTCTTCATAAGAACGAATTTTACGAATAGCTAGCATTGTTTTTGTTTTTTTCTCTAAAAACTGTAGCTTTTGTTTTGCACCCTGAAACAAATGCCAAATGAATAAACTTTTCTAGTTTTTCATTTCTTATACCTGTGTTGTGATGGGTGAAATTTTCCCGTCTCCCTCCGGAGGAACATAAGCTTCGAAAATTCCACCAGTGGCACTCAAATAAAATGGGCGCTCCATCCATGGTCTAGGAGGATACACACCCCTCTCTTTCATCTTCATTCTAATTTCTTCTTCAGAAACTTCTCCCGGTTTCTCATTAAACTTCGGTAATTCTACCTTCACAACTTTCAAAGCACGCATTTTTTTCCATTTTGGGTTCCAGTGTTTCGTTTTTCGAAAACGTAATTGTTGGAAGTTTATGATATTTTGTAATGCTGGGGATAGAGCGCCAGATGATAGTTTCTAAAAATAGTTAGAAAAGTAAAATAATTCGAATCCTTAAATACTTTTTTACAATTGTATCAATTTATAAAATCTAAATTTATCAGTAAGAGTTCATATTAGTGCCGTTATAATTATGAAAAATTGAATTTTGTTATCCTTGATATAACCTAAAAATTAGAAGACTTGGAATATTTGTTACCTGTGTTAATTTTATTCCAAATGTGCTTGCAGCATTTAGTGCCATTTCTTTCAAATATAATATCGCAAACTTTTGAACTTAATACAAATGTATAATCATTAGCAATAAAAGTTCAATTTCATATGCACATTTTTTATTACTCCCTTCACTTTCTTTGATGTTGACTGTTAATATTTGACAATCGAAATCCTGATTCACCCTATAAATTCAATCAACATATTCATAAAAATCATAAAATTTATAAAATTTCTCACTTATGAACCCCAAGAAATCCCACTACATCAAAAAATTATTAAATTGATTATTGTCTTTTGTAGAACCCCATAATGTTCTTTTTGTTTATCCCATTAATTCATTGATTTAAGGTTAGTTTCCTATAAAAAATAGAAGGCAGATTTTTATTCAATATACTCTTATGCTTGGTTCATGCTAATTAATTATTTAAACCCAAAATACCGTGGATTCACGAAAAATTGAAAATTGAGGTGCGGAGCGTACGCATGCGCACAAAACCTTTTAAAAAATAAATATATTTATTGTATAATAATTTAATGTAAATACATTTATTTATAAAAACATATTCTTATAAAATTGTCATTAAGTATCTATAAAAGAAATGTCATGCACCATCGCCCGTAAGTACTACATAATTGATTTACGTAACCTGTGTTATATTTTGACATTTGGCTCAGAAAAAAACGGATGATCCTGAAATTCTTTCATATTACTGGAATCCAACTCTCTTTCGGCATCACTTATATCTTTCCTTATAGCTTTTATAAGTTCATCTAACGAATTAAAGTTCAATTCGGGCCGTAAATAACCTAAAATACACACTCGGAGGGTTGAACCATAAAAATCTTCTTCAAATGTATGCATTATATGCGTTTCCATAGATTTTAGTTCATTTTTAAAATAAGGATTCCATCCAATACTCATAACCATTTTATGCACAGGCCCGTTGTTCACATTTGCCCATCCATAATACACTCCTGTTTTAATTTCTTTTGGTAAATTATTTACCACCTCTGGGCCGTAATTCGCTGTTGGAATCCCTAAACTTTTTGATCCTCTTCCAAAACCTTTTATCACTATGCCTGCTGCGAAATGAGGTGATATTTTAACAGACATTTTTAAAATTTGTTTCCTTGTTTTTTTGGGTAAGTACGACACTGACGTCTGGCTGTCAAAATGCTGAAGAGAAAGAATGGAAACAATTTTAGTGCTATAATATCAAACCGTATAAACTCGTAAAGAATCAGGAATAGTATTATTTGATCAAATTAAATCGTTATGATTCATCAAAACATATTTTTGAATTAATAAAAATTGTAGAATACTATAATAATGGAAATAAATCTAATTGATTGCTATGATATACAACAAATATAATCAAATAGTTACAAATTTCTTGCTTATTGTCCTTCAAATAAATACTGCATTAATAAATTCACTCTGATTTATTTTATTGTAGTAAAATATCAAAAGTCAATTATAACTTTGAAAATTATGTGAGCGCGCACATTCCCTTCTTCACCGCGCACGCGCCGACGAATTAGTACATGTGTTTAGTCAATTTGCAAATAAAATTTGATACATATTCAAATTTAAAAGTTAAATTAAATAAAATACGCACCAGATATGTTGCAAGTGGAAGGAACCGATAAGAAAGTAAGTCGACCGAAACTGTTCTTATATAAGCTGATGATAAATAATTATTAATTGCCCTGAATGACCTTGTGATCATATGGCTGATATAATTTTATTTAAAAATTGAGGCTGAGAATTTTCAATTTGTAATATTTGATAATAGCTCATTTGTATTAGCTTAAACTGCTCAGTAAAAAATATGTACTTATTATCTGTGAATATATAAAGATAACCTGTATTTTTGTTTAAATGTATTTTTATACAAAACTGATCATAGTCCACCGTAAAAATGTATTTTAAGATGAAATAATTGAATATTCGATTTGTATTAGTCAATATCTAATCTGATGCCCTCTTTCCTTTTTTTGCTAAACGCAAATTCTAATTCGAATATTAACAAGATTTATTAATTTTTTGATTGCTAATGCGCGCAAAAGTATATTTGATTCGTTATATAATTTTTCTACGTGAAATCACTGTTCATATCGATGATTTGTGAATAAACACATCTTTTTTTTTAAATTATGTGTTTTAATATTTTAATGACCATGTTTTTCTTTTTCCGAGGAATAAAGAAATTATATCGACTTCAATATTTAAACTATTGTTGGTTAATTTATTACAAATAAATAATATTTTCTGTTACAATTTCCATTTTTCAATGTGATAATATTTAACTAATTTCGAACTTGATTCATCTTTTATATTATGGAAATTTGCAAATAAACTAACAATAAGCAAATTTTTATCGTTGTTAAAACATTGTTTTAATACCCATAAGCTTTTTAGATCAAAACTTTATTATATTAATTTTTTTTCCTGCATTTGTTTTATTATTTTGCGATATAGATATTCATTTATCGAATACCTAATCTGTAATATCAGATTACACATACTGAAGAGTCTAGTCTTCTGTAGGAAATAGTATAAATGGATTTTTTCGTCAATCACTTTATGATACCATTATTTAATTTTTTTTGAATAAAAATTATGCTTATAAACGCTACATAGAATTATTTTTAATGATTTATATTATATATTATACAGTTTGTTAAAGAACAAGATACATTAAATTCAATCAATAAAAATATTTTCTTGGAATTTTTCTTTCGAAATTTAATTTTTTTACTGTTTTTGAGCTGCAATATTGCTTACAGCTTCAATTCTAATGACAATATTATATATTTTATCTCATATTATCCTACATGCAATATGGCGGACGTTCCAAGATGGCGGCTTACTTTTTTCATTACAACACAAGTGAAGAGATTTGACCAGTAGAATACGATAAGCTACAACAAGTCATTTTAAACTTAATAAGGCGGACGCCCTAAAATGATGGCTTACTTTTTTATTCACAGCTCCCTTGACATGAGTATTAAGTTAAAGGGTTTGATGGAATGCAATAAGCTCCGTTACGCCTAATTTTCTTGTGAGTTGAATTAATGCATTTTTCCGATTGTATGAAATAAAAATAACTGACTAAAAAGTTGAAAATCAAGTACATACATTTAAAAATTCTTTCTAAAACATTGGGAGCCCATAAAATTTTACTATTGCTGTTATGTTACAACGTACTATTCATAATAGGTATATTTTATCATAATACTGATTATTAATAAGGCTAATCATGAAATTACTTGGGTAAAAGAATATAACTGTTATTGTACAAATATATAACTTGACTAGAAAAAAATGTGGAAGTATAGATGAAGAATTCTGCTAGGTTTTACATATTTGTGGGCAAAAAAGTGAAAAACTTTGGATGATATACCACAAAAACTCAGCTCCATGAGTACACTACGAAAATTAAAAGGTAAAAATATAAATTTAAATTAAAATAATTCCGTATAAATTAATTTGAAACACAACGTTTCGACAGCAAAGTGCTGCCTTTTTCAAGTGTAAAGAAATATGTGGAAATATGAAAATAAATAAACAAAATTGTCAGACAACAAAAATAAAAGTACAAATAGTAACTAGATTACTTTAAAATATTAACTCCTAGGATCGTAGAGCTCTGCCTGTGGTTGATGATTCAATATCCACAGGTCTTCAAGAGATAATAATGAAGATCTAAATAGGGAAATTGTCAACTCCTTGTGGTTCTAGGTCAATCTGGCTCTACTCTTTTTGGTTTGGCACATAACTGAACCATCCACAGATCTTCAGGAGGTGGTGATGAAGTAACTCTTGCAAGTAGATTCGTAGATAAAAATAACATGAAATTATGAACAAATGATTGGTAGCCATGATCGATTAAGTTCATAACCGGTATTCAAATTCAAATTATTCGATGATTTTTTTAGTTCAATTGCTTCTCTTATAAGCCTCTTGAATCAATTGTTCTCTTTAGCCAGAAGCTTCGTATTCTTGAAGTCAATGCCATGTAATTCTTGAATAGCATGCTCAGCCACAGCAGATTTTTCTGGATGGTCCAGTCTTGTATGACGAGAATGCTCTTTCAATCTTGTTTCTACAGTCCTCTTGGTTTGTCCAATATATACTTGCCACATTGACAAGGAATCTTGTATATACCTGGATACTGTAGAGGAAATCTGTCTTTAACATTACCAATTAAATTTCGAATTTTTGTGTCATATTTATGTAAAAACCTTCCAATTTTATCCGTTATATTAGCTACGTAAGGCAATGTAACAAATATTTTCTTATTATTTCGATCTTGAACAGGAGACGTTGAATTTTTCTGTCTAAGTGCTTTCTTAATCTGTGTTCTATTATAACCATTCTTCAAGAAAACATCATCTAAAAACTTGATTTCATCAGATAGTTTACTTGGATGACATAATAGGCTCTCTGATATAAAGTTTTAATAGTACAAAATTTTTGAGCAGGATGATGATTTGATGACTCATGTAAATATTGATTTGTATGGGTCAGCTTCCTATTTAAAGAATGGATAAGTTTACCATTATTTATTTAGACTTTCATTATCATCTCCTGAAGACCTGTGGATATTGAATCATAAACCGTACTACGATCCTAGGAGTTAATATTTTAAACTCATCTTGTTGCTATAGGCTACGTGCATGAAGTCTCCTAGCGCCTCTAGTGGGCAATGGAGAACGATTGAACTCCATTTTATCATTGTTTCATACCTATAATTTTTTAAATGTACTAATATTATTTATATCAGCTGTGTGCGTATGATATAACTTGCATAGCATAAAAGGTACGTTGAAATTATTTATTTTGAGTATTTTTTTCTTCAATTATAACGTACCTATTATAGAAAAAACGTCTTAATCCGTCCAATTTGACAGGATAACCTCAAATTATGACGCCGTGATCTTGCAGATCGGGTTTGTATTTATCAAACACTGTATCCCTTTTACCGAGGAAGCATTGAAGAAAAGCGTGAAATTAGTTTTGCCATATTAAACATGTTGAAGAATATGTTGCTGACAATATTAACAACAAAATTATTGCGAAGTGTATCTGACAAACTTCCATCACTGAAACATCTTACAAATTAAAGATAGAGGTAAATTCATGAATCCCAAATCGATGATGTATATTTCTAATTTCACAATTGAATTACAAACATATTTGTTATATAGATTAATAATGAAAGACAGACAATACTCTATTTACCGCTTTGATTCACTTCAGTCGTTTTTTTATGTTATAACTGGATACATGAAATCTATGAAACTATATTTCACTTGAATCATTCTTAACACAACAGCCTGGAACAGAACAAACGTTTTCCCATGTTTTATATGCAATTATTTTCACTTTTAAACTACAATGCTCAATGACAGCTCATTGACGTATTCTGAGAAATGGAGTTCAATGGTTACAATGGTGCTCACCATGAGCGCTCGCATCGATATTTGTTCAAACTCCGCCCCCTTGCACATAGCCTATTTGTACTTTTTTTTTCTTTGTTGTCTTGACAATTTTGTTTATTTATTTTTATATTTCTTTACACTTGAAAAAGGCAGCACTTTGCTGTCGAAACGTTGTTTCAAATCAATTTATACAGAACTGATATACCCAATAAAACATATTTATTGATAAAATGAGTTCTGAAAAGTTTTTTCCTTCATCAAAATAATTCCATTAAGTAATTTTTATGAGCGCCCAGTGGCTTTCTTTTTCAAATATTGAGAATTACTCTGATTAGTTGAAATCATTGAAATCAATTAATTTCTATTCTTTAGTGCAATTTAGTTTCAAAAGAGAATTATTGTTTTCAAAAGTTTCTTTTAATTATTTAATGCATTCATAATCTCATTTATTAAATTTTGGGCATTTGTTGGTTTCATTCATACAAAAAATGTTTTAGGATTTATCAGATTGTTTCGAGCTGTCCAGCAATTTTTTTAATTCGTCCTGGAATCATGCATTTTTGTTCTATTAAAACGATAGTATATTATGCTACAAGGACCGAAGGACCGTCATTATTGTTCAGGATGAAGCTGGCTGCACTCGACGGAGGCGAGGGCCAAGCTCAAGGCATAATTTCATGCAGTCAACTTTTTGTAACTTATCGGTTTTATATTTTTTTGCAATTGTGATCACATTTACAGTAAGCTAACATTACGAGAATTTGAGACATAACTTACATGACTTATTTTATTAATTGATATTTTTCACATTTTCTGTGCTATTACGATCACAGCAAATATAAACACTATAACGAAGATATTCCATAATACAAATTTTTTTCAAATGTCAATTTGACATATAACAGTGAAATGAAAAATAACATCCGCATCCATGATCCAAAATTATTATTTTTTGTAACACGTACACCGAAAGTACCCTATGACTGAGCTGATTTCTGCTTCGAAAGTTCTCAATTCCTTCCAAACCATGGTAACAATTTTCATTAATTCTCTGTTGACTGGGAATTAATGGATATTAATGTCCGCTGGATAAAAATGAAATACTAGTTAATGGATCATGGATGCCGTTGGATTTTTTTATTTCATTGATTATGTCAAATTGATATTTGAAAGAAATTTGTATTGTAGAATATGTTCGTTGTAGTATGTGCATTTATTGTGAACGGGATGGCACAAAAAATGTGAAAAATATCAATCAATAAAATAAATCATGTTAGTTATGTTTCATTGTATTAGTTTACTGTAATGTGATTGTATTTGCAAAAATCTGTTTGTCAAATCGATAAGATATTTTCAATATATCCAAATTTATTTAAAAAGCTTAGTAATGGGGGTACTTCGGTGCACTTGTTACAAAAAGTATTATATGCAACACGGACACTGAACGACTGTCATTATTGTCACGGACAAATTTGGCTGCACGGAGCTACGCCTTGGGCTTTGTCCTTGTCTTCGCCTCGTGCTTCGCCTTCGCCTCTGCCTAGGGCTTTGCCCTCGTCTTCACCGAATGCAACCAAATTTATCCTGGACAAAAATGACAGTCGTTCGGTACTTGTAGCATAATATACTATTTTTCCCTCTCAGCAGGGAATTAATAATCATTAATTTCCTGTCAACAGGGAACTAATGATTATTGTTTCCTTGGTTAGAAATTGAGAATTTTCCAATCAGAATTCAGCTCTAATAAGGGTACTTTCGGTGCACGTGCTACAAAAATCAATATTTTTAGCAATCACTTGAATATGATACCATTATTTGTAATAAAAGTATCACACTTTTTCCTAAGCACAAAAAGTAAAATTCATCTCGGCACATAGCGAGTTTGCACGAATTCCAGCAATCGTTAAATAGAATTAGTTTCAATTAATTCAGTAATCTAAGTTGAAGTGTGCCATTTATAATGATTTAGAAGTAAAATAGATATTGAGATATGTTGTTCTAATTTGAATACTTCTAGACGAAATTTGCAGGTGGTTGGCGAAGAAATATACTACAATCGTACAAAAAATGTTTTAGGACTCAAAAAATTGCCAGTTTCCACTTTTTTTATCCGAAACTTCTCTGAAAACGACTTAAATCAATTTTATATGTTTGTTTATTGTTTAGTATCGATAAGATATTTGATATTTTATTAGTAAAGCGTAGAAATTACAAAGTAACTATGGAATGGTTATTATGGTCTTAAGATATTAAATTATAATTAAAATTTTACTCACCTTTAGTTTGATGATGAATAAAAATCAAAACATAAAGTGTTTACCATTTCAAATATTTGTGATTATTGTTTTAATTAAATTTATGGCTTAAGCAATAAAATACTCATAAAATTCGTTGAGAAATAAAATATTTTGTTATCATTTCCTTGAAATTATGATAACTGGTAATGGTCATAATTTTAGACAAATTTCTCGAATTTATGCAACTGCAGACCATTATCCTGCATATTACATAAATTAATACTTTTGAAATTTCACGGAACAAATTTTATCGCGCTAAAAATATAAATACGATAAAAGATTACAAATTCAAAGCGAAATCTACAATCAAAAAAAATGATTCTTTTTTAATTGAAAGGTTTTTTTTGACGTTTCTACTTTCTAAGCGAGAAATCTTCTAAATAATTAAAAATATACAGAAGACTAGATGGGAAAACGTGGGTTCAACATTAAGTGCAGAAAGAACAAAATTCCTCTGGCATTCACCCAAGGTCTGAGGAAAATCCACTTGAAACAACCTCAAACAGAGGAATCAATAATATGAGTCCTGATAATTATCATTGTGAAAAAGGAATTAATTGATATAACACACAAAGACACATCGTCTTTCTACAATAAATGTGAAATATAATTAATTGTTTTACGAAAATTAGGACGATCGAAGATAACATTGTTAAAGTCTCTAATGCACTCACGGACCTTGTATCTTAAATATCTATTATAAGGAGTATTATATTGCTTATAATGGTTAAAATAATTTCAAATAATAATAATGTAAGTAGCAGTAGAAAATATTTAAAGTAATAAAAAGACACATTACAATTTTTGTGATAACAGGTTATTTTTTAGGATAACTGTGTCGTCATAGTTTAAAACCCCCACTTACTGTAAATTATGTAGACTTAAGTTATTGTAAAAATAATCAGGAAGAGTTTTTTTCTCCTGTGCATTAGACAAAAAGCCATCGTAGTTAATTTTAAATTTTAACTCTAGTGATGGATTCCACTTTAAAAAATCTTTTTCTGGTATGTAATCATTTGTTTATTTATCACTTATAATAATAAATATTATATTCTTCAATTTTTTAATATTGAAATATTTTTGTTCAATTTACAAAGAGTTGATAATAGTTACTTACAATAATGTGCAAAAAATTAGCAACTGTTTTCAATCGGAGTCCTCTTACTTGTTTCTGATATACCTCATTGCCTGATAAAACATTTAAGACAAAAGACACTGAACATATTTCAAAAATTCGCCAATTACAAGAGAGTTATTGAGAAAATTGCCAGAATAAAAAAATATTCCAACAATGTCACATTTCACTAGAATATTTTTTAGGACCGTTATAGGTAGGTTGTTTGAAACACTAGTAAAGAAAAGTTTGAAATTTTTTTCATTCAAGTACTTAACGATACAGTCACCTTAATAAAAATGATAACAATACAAAATAAAGAAAAAGTGGACATATATATTACTCGGCAAAAAATGGATAAGAAAAACAACTTG
This sequence comes from Dromius quadrimaculatus, assembly GCA_963989225.1. NCBI lineage: Eukaryota > Metazoa > Arthropoda > Insecta > Coleoptera > Carabidae > Dromius > Dromius quadrimaculatus. The sequence goes on along the minus strand of OZ022325.1, from coordinate 8,639,347 downwards.
ATAAAATTTTCAATTACTTCACATAAAAGAGATCTATTGGCAGTATGTGTATGACAAACTTTATAGTCCAAGAAAAAATGTTGTAAGAACGTAGGACCGATTCTTTCTAATATAATAATTTACCACAATCAAAAAACAAAACTTTTATAAAAATCTGACGTGAACATCACGTGACTTACTTGTACATCATTGGATATACGATGTGATTTTGTGTTTGATCGTATATATCATTGGATATGTATAATCAAACACAAAATCTCATCGTTACACAGTTAATCGTTTTGAATTTACTCAAGAGATTCTAAAAATCTGTCAAGTAAAATGCGCTTTTATGCAAGTCGGTTGCTATGGAAACAGTAGGCCATTATTCTTATACTACAACATTCCTAAATACTGATTCCCAAAATTCTACGACTACCAACAGATCTGATTTTATGCGCAAAATTAAAAAATAAATTCCTACTGAAATGCACTTCTGGTTCAGTTTATTGTTATGAAAATAGTAGGCAATCATTCAGATGCTACAGCAGACTGAAATACCAAAATTTCAATATTCTACACCTGATCGTTTCAAAGTTATGTGAAAAATTCCAAAAGACTGTCAAGTAAAGTGCACTTCCGGCTCGGTGGATCTCAATAAAAATAGGATATGAGCATCAAGACGGTATAATCGTTCTAAATACTGAATTCTAACAATTCACGTTCAATCGTTTTGGATTTATGCGGAAAATTCAAAAAATGTTTCGAATAAAGTGCTCTTCCGGCTTAGTCGATAGCAATCATAATGCAAGGTATACAACTAGATATTATAAAAGTGCCTAATACAAAATTTAAATATTCTACGACTAATTGTTTAGAATTTATGCAGAAAATTCAAAAAGTCTGTCATATAAAGTGCACTTCCGGCTTAGCCGATTGTTACAAAAATAGAAGATGACCATTTAGATGCTACAGCAATTTCAAATGCTAAATTCCAGTGTCCTATGGCTGATCACTCTAAATTCATGCGGAAAATTAAAAAAAAGTATCAAGTAAAATGCACTTCCGGTTCAGCCGATCGCAATCATAATGCAAGATGTACAATAAGATGATATAGAAGTTCTTTATACGAAATTTCAATATGCTATGGCGGATCATTCTATATTTATGCCAAAAATTCAAAAAAAGTCTCAAGTAAATTGCACTTCCGGCTTGACCGATTCATACAAAAATAGCAGGTAACTATTCTGATATTAGATCAAGTTCAAATACTGAATTTTAGTATCTCACGGCTGATCATTCTGGATATATGCGAAAAAGTCAAAAAAAGTTTCATGTAAAGTGCACTTCCGGTACAGGCGATTGCAACCATAATGCGAGGTGCAAATCAACACCCTATACCAGTCTTAAATATGAAATTTTAACATTATACGTTCAACCAGTTTTGAGATTTGCGAGTTACGCACGCATGTACGAGCATACGTACCGACATCAAGCCAAAAATAGTCAAAATGGATTCAGGGATGCCCAAAACGGATATATTCATCAAAATCTCGATAGGTGAATTTTGTCGGTTTCACAATAATTGTTACTTTGTACAAGTAAGTAAAAATTACATCAAAATACTATTTTAACTGTCCTACAACATTTATTCAATTTTTTTCACGTTTCTTCGATTTATAAGGGCATATAGCAATTTCTTGTAATGTGGAGATAGTTCATAAATAAAATCGAAATCTAGCCGTAATTGTAGAATATTCTACCGTTCGAGGAACAACTATAACGTCATTGCTTGTTTTGCAAATTAAAAAGAAAAACAAGTTCTCATACACTACGCGTTTTTTTTATCAGAAAAAAAATAAAGCAGTGTATTTTGCCATTCAATGGATATTTTTCCTGTAAGTGTGTGGCCTCTCAAAACTTTGTAACTCTGTAATTTGGACAATCCATATTTCTCGTAATAGCTTTTAATATGTCAATGTTTGACAACGAAGGATCGCCCAGTATACGACTGAAAATTCTTTTATGATCGTTTCCCAGACAGTGTCAAATTTATGTTGACAAATGAAAACATAAATGTCAAAACAGTCGTAGAAAAATTTAATTATGTGTTATTTAACATATTTATGAAAACATGTAAAATTTGTAGTTCGTTATCGGTAGAAGACTGTATCTATTATCGCATGAACTCAGGACCCAGTGCTGTAACAGATATAATTCTAAACATGTCCTTATGAAATTACAGATAACTTCTACACAACTAGACTAGTTATTTAATGAGCGATGAAGGATGTACAGTTCATTTTGCCTTATTAGGAGCTGATATTTACACATTTTGAAAATTCAACCAGCATCTTCAAATATGTATAAAATTATATATCAGGTGGTTATTTAAAATCTTGAGCATTGCAATAACTGGATTAAACTTTTTACTGATTTGGGAACAAATATTCAAAATGCTACTAAATAAATTTTCATTACCACGTATAGAAAACTGTAAATAATAGATTTCAAAAACGAAATTAGTCATTGGAAGATAACTATGAAATCAATTAAAATTAATCATAACTGTTATATATATATTTGGAAAAATATATGTCAATTCAATAGTTGTATTGTTTAGAATGACTTGAATAATTAAAAAATGAATAAATAGAACCTTATACAGTGGAAAGCATCATACTATACGAATTACGCACATGACATTCAGCTGTTCTGATATTTAAACTATTAAAGTGCGCGACTGTCAACTGTTAAGTTATGCGCGTGAATTCAAACTACAATTTATTATAATATTTCTGATAAAACAGTTCTGGTGACATGGATGGCATATTACACAGGGTAAATAGAGTGAGTGACGTTTTTTAATTCATATTTATATATTAGAATTTTTTCAGTAATATTATTAATAATAAATAATAATTTTTCATGAATAAAAATGTTTTAAAATTTCACTAGCGTCCTTGTATGAATGATGAATTAAACGATTATACTCACCAAATATTAAAAAAATTGCAGAATTAAAAAAATATATATTTCTCATGATTTGATAGATTTTTAAAATTATATAATTGTCACACAAATATTTTTTTAGGCGATCATGACAAAAAAGGTGTTTTTATGGCTTCATTTGCGGCCGTGAAGTTTCACTTTTTGGGACTGATCTGTCAAATTTTACTTTTTGGGACTGATCTGTCAAATATTACTTTTTGGGACTGATCTGTCAAAAAATATTTCATAAACACTTTATATGTACCTATATGGGCAGCTTGATGAACTCTTTGAGAGACAGTTTTCGCTTAAATAGTACATATATTCTTCCGTCAACCTTTGTAGCTCTTGCAATTCAAAAAATAAATACACATTTTTTGTTAAATGTCAACTTGATAGAAGACAATAAAATAAAACAATTTCAACGGCAACTAAGATTTACAATTGCAATGTTTTAGAAATAAATAGATAAAATGATGTGATTTTGAATTATTTCGTAATGATCGCCTAAAAAACGTTGTGTGCACCTCGGCCTACAGTTCTTTTTTGGTCTCACCTGAATTGCAGCCTCAGCTACGCTTCGGCCGCAAACAACAGATTCGACCAAAAAAGATAACCTTTACGGCCTTGATACACAAATAACTATTATGATATATACAATAATTATTAAATCTAGCCCCCTGTGATAACTTTTGAAATTAAAAATTGAATAAAGGGGTGAAATTCGCAAATTTTTGTTAATTTTCAATATATTTGCAATTATGTAACTTAGCAACGAACGATAACAAAATTCCATGTGTTCGCCCATTATCTCATCGGGTTATAAAATATCTTATCGTCATCTCTATTTACTTCAATATAAAAAATAAATAAACCCAACATACTCTCACGCAATTTAGGCAGATATTATAATTTAGTATTGATTGTGCTTCAAATGAAAATAATGATTTTTTTTCTACCTTATCCAACACAAAGTATAGCATACAGGCTGGTTATTAACGATGTCGAATTTGAAATATGTTTTTTAAAATTTCCTGATTCCCTGATTATTTAATGGAATTAATCAATTTCAATATTTACACAACTGGGCACATAGTCAAGTAGCACATAGCACAAGTTGATATTTAATTATACAAATAACCTAAATAATTTATTGGTAATAGGTGTTGTACAGTGCCACCAACATAAATTCACAGCTGCAGTCACCGAAATATCGCATTATACAATTTAATAACAATAGTAGATTGTTTAACAAGTAAAGAAAAGTGGGAGTTTACTAGCGAGTGTAAATATTTCAATTCACGAGCGAGTGAATTAAATTCACACGAGCAAAGTAATATCGCTTTTCTAAGTTGAACATGTTATTTTGTTGTATTTTTGAGTGGAAGACGCCAAGAATAGAAATAATTTTCTGCAGAAATACTAATCAAGATTGTGTTCTTGCAAAAACGTAATAACGGTTTTGATAACTGCCAAGCAAAAGCATGGTAACAAATAAACAATATTAAAAATTAATTTGTCAGAAACGTCAGATGCTAAAAAATCTCGCGAAATTCTGGATGCAGCTAAAGAACGACTTTGTTTCTGGCGAAATCGAGAGAATTTTTGTTTTCTTATATGTTTAACCTGTAATTTTTTCTTAATTAGATCGAAGCTGTCATTTGGACGCGTGTCATAGTGCGTTTTTTGTTTGTTATCTTCTGTTGCTAATTAGAAAAGTGTTGCTAATTGGAAAACTGGCACTTTTTTTACTGATTTCTACATATTAAGCCTGATGTTTTCCATCAAGTATACAAAAAATAATAATTATTACGAGTTGTGATAACATTTTTGATACATAATATATTTTATCTTTTTTTTTGTGTCCAAAAATAAATTTTCTTGATAAAGAAATCAAATTTTTTATAAGCTTCAAAATGAAAATTTAAAACACGAATATTTCTGGTTGTCATTTATAGAGGTCTTCACGTTATACAGTACTAATATATTCGGTAATGAATCGATAAAATATTTTTTTTTCTTTTATCTAATCTAGGCTTTCAACAACCACGAAATAGATAGGAAATCATAGATTAGTTTTTTAATCTGTATTTATTAACAAATCAAAAATTTTAGATTTTGATGGCAATGAAATTTCTTCTATTTATAGTTCAACAGAAACATTCATACATTACGTGAGTACTTGAACTTCGGGTTAAATGTCGGGTCACTTGACGAAAAAAATTATTTCATTCTAACGTATGAGATAAATAAAATTGTACAATCTAGTCATTATCATTAGAATAGGTCAAATGACACTACAGTTTTAATTATTTTTTAAGTTCTTTTGGTTGATAGTTGGCTTGAAAAAAACTCTTATTATAGCAAACTATCGCATAGTAAAAATCTGATTTATTAATAATTTTGGTAAGCCTTTGGAACAATTAAAAGATTAGATATTGATTAAGTAAATCAGGTATGTTGTTAAATTAAATCACTAGAGCGATTATATTACAAATAAACTAAAATAACACACTCCGTCAGTTGTCTTCATGGAATTGATAAATAATGATAATTTATGCAACAAGAGTAAACTGAAGTATTAGGATATGAGGCAAAGTATTACGAAACGAGGATTGTCGGGTCCCAAAAATTGTTCGAATGTCATAATGCTTAAGATTACACACGTGCTGTATAAAATATTCTTTATGCGTCCTTCAGCTTCCATATTTTAACCAAACACACTACTAGGGAGTCCAGAATACAAGTTGACATTTTTTTTATACTTTGCAAATAATAAATAATAGATGTAATATATTGTGCAACATCAATTCACAGACTGAATTTAGTTTACGAAACCACTCATTTAGATGGTCGTAGAAATAAAAATCACATCATGTGACTTACTTGTACATCATTTAATATATACACAAATTTATTCAATAAAGTTTTCTGTCACTCCAGATTATAATTAATATAATTTTAATAATATTTTGACATGTAAAATGTCAAACAAAATCAAAAAATTGACAACAGATTGCCTACCTTATCATTTCAATTAAACTGATTGTTTTATACGGCAAATTCTGAATGTCTGTTATACATATAAACTGCACTTCCGACTCAGCCGATTGATACAAAAACAGTAGATAGCTATTTTGATGCTACAAGTTCAAACACTAAATTTCAATATGCTATGACTGATCATTCTAGATTTATGCAAAAAATTAAAAAAGTTTCAAGTTAAGTGCACTTCTGGCTTGGCCGATTCATACAAAAATAGCAGATAACCATTCTAATAAAACATCAAGTTCAAATACTGAATTTCAACATCCTACGGTTGATCATTCTGGATTTATAAGAAGAATTCGAAAAAAGTTTCAAGTAAAATGCACTTCCGGTACAGACGATTGAAACCATAATACGAGGTGCACAACTAGACCCTATACTAGCCTTAGATACAAAATTTCAACATTATACGTTCAACCAGTTTTGAGATTTGCGAGTTACGAACGAACGTACCGACATCAAGCTGAAAATAGTCAAAATGGATTCAGGGATGCTCAAAACGGATATTTCCATCAAAATCTCGACAGGTGAATTTTGTCGGTCTCACAATACTTTCTTGTACTTAGTACAAGTAAGTAAAAATAGGTTTTATTTTTAATCATCAGTTGTACCAAAAACTAGAAAATAATTAAGACAGATCTGTACCTTCTTGAGATTCTGACATCTAGTAAGAAATCGTGCAATACTAGCAGTGCACTAGTACTGTCTTCTCATGTCGGATGCTAAAGGATACTTTGTGTCGCTGCGTTCAATAGACGTCTAAACAGATCATATACGAAGAGAACAAGAAAAACATTTACTAAAGTCATGTAATAACTTACAACCCACAACGTCAAATTATAATCTAGATTTTGGAACTTCATATAAGAAGAAATAATTTAGAATAAATTTAATTTCAAATAATAGAATCTCTATTTGTTGAAATTATATAAATATGTTAATCACTTCTTTCATAAGAATAAAAAATCAAATGTGGACACCACATGACTTACTTGTTCATCTTTTTTGACTAAATAATTGACTGTTGACAATAATTGTATCAAAAATTTGAAGTAATCATTCAGATGTCATAATTCATTAAAATACCGTAGTGGTAGTAGTCTCAAATTTTATCATTCTACGGTCAATAGTTTCGAATTTATGCGAAAAATTTAAATATATTGTTAAATAAATTTTACGTCCGGCTCATTTAATTGCTATAAAAATATAAAGTCATCATTTGATTGCTACAATTGCTTTAAATACTAAATTTCAAGATTCTACAGGTGTTCGTTCTGCATTTATGTGAAAAATTCAAAAAACTATTCAGTAAACTACACTCCCGGTTCAGCCGATCGCAGTCATAATGCGAGGTGTACAACTAGATGTTATAAAAGTGTTTAATACGAAATTTCAATATTCTACGACTAATGTTTTGAATTTATGCGAAAAATTCGAAAAGACTGTTATATAAAGTGCACTTCTGGTACAGCCGATTTACACAAAGATTTGAAGATAATCATTTAGATGCTACAGCAATTCCAAATACTGAATTTCAACATCTTACGACTGCAAATTTTGCTGGAACTTTTCAAACTGTAAATAGTTTTTTTCAATATAGATTATAATTATATTCTGATTTCATTGTAACTCGAGCACACTCGCTCCAGCGCTGAGATGATATTTATTTTATTGGGGAAAAAGTGAGTTTTTGGTAGAGTTCTGTTATAACAGAATTTTTATACTTAAACAATGTAAATAATGGTGTTACAATTGTCATATTTAATTTAAAATAATTGCTTTCGAAATTAATGGCTCCAGATATTTCATTTATCTGATAATAAATAATTAATATAAACCTTTGTTTATATTAACCTCAATTTATGAGGTGGACTAAAACTGAATAGCAAAAATTTCTAAAAATGATAAACATAATGTAATATTCATATCAGTTCATTTAAAACTATATACTTGTTTGCTCAATCCAAGGCTATGCTAATATATTTATCATTATGAATTGACGATTGTGTGAATTTAAAATTTTTTAGCATGGAGGCTGCTTCTTTATTTAGTTTTGACTTTGCAATAAACTGGCTCATTCGAAAATTATATCTCATGCGACAAATCAGCAATTTATCCATTCACCCCAAATTTTTTCCATAAATGTCTACTTTACACATTATTAGATGATTTCTAATGTCCAAGTGTTAATAATAAATAAATTTGTGTTTTAGCTGAGAGGTCATCAGCGAGTTCCAAGTGATTCGCGGGAGTTTCGAGAATTGACAAAACGAGATGCACAGATTTTGCTACAACATGATTTGGAAAAATTATTGTCCAGTGCACCCCCGAACAAGAGAGATTCTATGAAGAAAGAATTTGACGGATTTGATGGTCTTTTTACAAGGTACTGCAGATTTAAGCAATTCCAGTTATTTATTTATCCTTAAACTTAAAATATAAAAAATGATTGATAAAATGAATGTAATAACTCTATTCTCGTTTAATGAAAAGCTATAAAAAATTATTTATTGTAGATTTCTTCAAGAAGAAGGCCCAAGCGTAGATTGGGACAAATTAGAAAAGCTTCCTGATGATGCAGTACGAGATTACAGCACTTTGGGAACCCCTACCACTGATCTCATTCACAATATGCTCCAAAAATTAGTAGTTATCAAATTGAATGGTGGTCTTGGGACTTCAATGGGGTGCCACGGACCGAAATCTGTTATCTCTGTCAGAAATGATCTTACTTTTCTTGATCTTACTGTGCAACAAATCGAAGTAAGTAAAAACTAATAAAAATATTTTATATGTACTGCTATTTCAATTATATTGTTATCGCATTTTGAATAATTTTGGTTTTTTTTGTAGCATTTGAACAAGACGTACAAAACAAACGTTCCTCTAGTGTTAATGAATTCTTTTAACACAGATGAAGATACTCAAAAAATTATCCGTAAATATAAAGGTCTGCAAGTCGAAATTCACACGTTCAACCAGAGCTGTTTTCCTAGAATTAACCGAGATTCTCTCCTGCCAATTGCTAAGGACCCTGATGTGGAGAAGGATATAGAAGCATGGTAAAATTGAATAATTAACTACTACATCCTTAGATCATTGATAATAACGATATAATTTTGACCATATCGAAAATTCGTTGCTTGTTAAACAGTCCGATGCAGGAGGCGGAGGACCGTTAACATAAAAGCAATGTACTTCAAAAAACTATTAAAATTATATTCATCAATAATTCAGGGATATTTTTTTACTGCTTCAATTTGATAATATAACTGAAATTATTTATTTAAATTCAGAAATATTACTCTTTCTTGCAATTTGAATAATTTTGGACAATGCACGATTTGACTTTTTTATTTTGAATAGTTGTACTACTGCTGAACCCATCCAGAATATTTCCAATTTACAGAATGTATCATTTTAAGTGTATTACAATCAATGGTACCGTAAAAATACAAAGCAAATCAAATATTGCAATTATATTTGATACAGCGACATTTAATTATGTTTTCTTTCACTTGTACATAAAGTAAGATGTCAAGTACTCATTTCCGGACGAAATGTACCACGTCTTTTAATTAAGTACTCAATTACTTTTCAGCCGTTACTTTATTTGACTTAAATACTTTATGACTGCTAAAATAGATAACTAATCGAAAAATTTCAAGGACGTAACAGCAGAGGGGGCTGAAGCACCCTCCCCTCGAAATTCTAGTAAAATTTAAAAAAGCCACCACATTGTGTCATTGCAAATTCCGTATATTTAAAAAATAATAAAAGAATATTGATTTTCATAACTGTACAAGTTTTTGCAAGACGTATTTAATTAAATTCTACATCACTGAGCTTAAAATCAAGCAAATCTACGAAACAGCAGCTTTCATTTAGTATCAATTTTAAGTCTGTAAGTGCTGTAGCTGCTGAGGTCATGTGCTATATCCTAAAATAATAATAATTGGATCTTTATCAAACTTACATTTTTTAAAATCCCTGAAAATCTGGTGCAATTATCTCCAAAACTACAGATTTAAGGAAATGAATAACGGGTGGACATATACTGGCCTGATTTGATCATAGATACAAAAGTTTAATTCATTATGATACTAATATCGAAAACCGCATCTCAATATCTTGTGTAACTCGCGAGATATTGAAATAAATAGTTTCTACCCTAAAATGGGTACTAATTCATTTCAATTTGAAATTTAAGGTATGAAATATTTCTCATTCTGTGCAGCAATTTCCAGATTTTAACTATGCATAAGTCAGCAATAATTATCTTTTGAATTTTTATTCAATTTTTTACCCAAAACTGGGTGTATTAATAAAAAAAATCAAGCAATTTAGGAAAACTTACGGAATAGCAGCTTTCATTTAGTACCAGTTTCAAATCTGTGAATGCTGTAGTTGCTGAGAACTGAGCGTCATGCCAGCCAGACAGCCAAAGTGAATATAATAGTGTATTTGTTTTCTCAAAAATGCGCTAAAAAACTGTTTGTTAGCCTGATTCAGTAAATTTCGAGTAAAAAACATCTTAGACTCCACCACCTCTTGAACGAAATTTCTTGTTATGTCCTTGAAAATTTTCATCTGGTACCTAATTAATAAGTTAAATATTTCAGACAGTCGATAATTTTGATAAACAAATTGTATTTCTATTTTGATTTTGTTTAGGTATCCACCTGGTCACGGAGATTTTTACTGGAGCTTCCAAACTTGTGGTTTACTTAAAAAGTTCATAGACCAAGGACGACAATATTGTTTCATATCAAATATTGATAATTTAGGCGCAACTGTCGACATGAAAATCCTTAATCTTCTTCTCGATCCGAACAATGGTGAAACAACTCACGAATTTGTTATGGAAGTTACCGACAAGACAAGGGCCGATGTTAAGGTACTATTTTTAATTTAATATAATAACAAATAAAATTATAAAATTGTTTAGAGCATATTTAAAAAAAAAAAAGCAATTGTCATTTTTTTGACGTACATATTGTCACAAATTGAATTGTGATTAATTTATATACACTCGTATGAACACAATATCGCTCACAGTTACTCTTACTGAATCACTAAATGACTGAATGACTGACTGACTTCCTCTCCTAGCTCGCGTTCTTATGTACCTAAGCCGACAATGGGCCAACATTCAATTTTCAAACAGTTGTTGCCTGGCAACAACCAAACATCTAGTGACCATCGCCTGTCAATCATGTCCGACAATTGAACATCGACCTTGTCAGTACTAACTAGGATTTCAGTTACAGTGAATTTAAATAAATAATTATGTGCCCTAATTACTACAAAAATATTTCATATTTGTGACAAATAACTACTTCTTTTTCGGCGTTATAGGAAATCAAAAGTGCAACAAAAACCTGTCAAACTTAGAAAGTTTATACACTTCTAAAATAATGACTGCAGAATAATGAACAAGACACTGATAGAAATTTAATATAGTACTATTTATTATAAAACTAGTTTCAACCCTTCATCTTCCAATACGATAGCATAAAAACAAAAATTTGACGCCATTTCACACTTTGAAAGCTTATATCTCCTAAAATAATTATCGCACAATAATAAACCAAACGCTGATAGAAAGTTCATGTAATACCATTTATTATGCAACCAGTTCCAACCATTAAATACGGTAGCATAAAAACAAAAAATATTAAACTTTAAAATCTGCTGGTCTGCTGTGATACTGAAGTTATGAATATGCAGATTTTTTAAAATTAGAATTTGATTCGTATTATCATCATTGAATTAATTAGAAAATATTGAATTTCGTTTATTAGATGTTGATAATCGTATTATTTTACCTTTTAACACTCAAATTCGAGTTCTTATAACTGTAACTGCAATACATGTAATCCATTCTTGAACTATTCCTGCTTTAGGAGTTGAAATTGGTGCAACATCTGGTCGTTTGAATCAATCTTATTTCTACATAAATCGTTATGGATTATTTTATGAGGAATGTTCAGTTTATGGAACAAATCATAGATTTATACCAAACGTAATCGAAAGAATTCTAACCAATATTTTTGTGAAATGAATTTCTAAAATAAATGAAAATTCATTAGATGATTGAAAGCAAGTATTGGTGATACTAAATTGGCACTTATATCAAATGAAAAGAATTTATTCTACGTTTTCAATTGCGACACAGTTGTAGCTGTATTTCTTTTTTACTAATATTATGACTGCATTTGTTCTTTTTTTGCAGGGTGGTACATTAATTCATTATGAGAATAAATTGAGATTATTGGAAATTGCTCAAGTTCCTAAGGAACACGTAGACGACTTCAAATCTGTAAAAACATTCAAATTCTTCAATACCAACAATTTATGGGCCAAATTAGATGGTAAGTACAATTTTCAGAATTTCTATATTCAAGCAATCCTTTCAAAGAATTTTGTCCCAAAGTTCTCCATTGACTCCATTGAGCTTATGTTAGGTACTTTTGAAGATATATGGATGCAATTTAGAAGTTCGATTTTGAATTTTCCGGACATAATTGGTAAAAGAAATTCTAAAATCACATCCAGATGAAGAACTGAAAGTTACATTTTATCAGAATGAAACTTCAAGTTATGCATCTCAAATAATGGATTTATTTTTTGAACACTTTAAAAGTAGAAGAAATCGCAAATACACTTAGGAAAAAAAAATTAAAATGAAAATCGGGCACCTGAAATATGTCTGAGCATATTTAATTTTTTCTGTAATCTTTAGAATTCAACTTTCAAATGATTGAATGGTATATTAAGAATAGAGTATAGAAGACAAATATAAAATTTGGGTAGACTCGTTTTTAACTAAAATAAAACATAAAATGTTAGTTTTATGTTTGACAGATGCCCAATTATCTGTGATTCTTATCAATTGGAATTATTTTTTTTCTGGAAGGAAAGCAAAATCTTTGCTTTCATAAATAGGTACCCTTCTTTCGTATTTGTACCATTTCCAATTTAGTTTGCAGATATTGAATAATGTTCTATTTAATTCTAGCAATCGAACGAGTATTGAATGAGGACAAACTAAATTTGGAGATTATTATCAACAATAAAACGCTTGGAAACGGTCTAAATGTAATTCAATTAGAAACTGCCGTGGGTGCAGCAATGAAAACTTTTGAAAATGGTATTGGAATCAATGTGCCAAGATCTCGATTCTTACCCGTTAAGAAAACATCTGATTTGTTACTTGTTATGAGCAACTTATATAGGTAACTACAATTTCTGCATTTACATAATCATTTATTATCCAATAACATATTTTTATATGTATTATTTTTTGCAGTTTGAAGAACGGTACACTGGTAATGTCTCCTGCGCGAATGTTCCCTACTACGCCGCTGGTAAAACTTGGCGATAATCATTTCAGCAAAGTGAAAGAGTTTTTGGCTCGGTTCGCAAATATACCCGATTTAATTGAGCTCGATCATCTTACTGTTAGTGGGGATGTTACGTTCGGTAGAGGAGTATCACTCAAAGTGAGTACATTTGACGATATCAATTGAGATTATTACATCATACTAATAACTGAATATATTATCTAAAATCGTTCGAATAAGAAAAATCAGCACCAATAACGAAATGAGCTGGTAACTTGTTATTGTAGTTGTTTTTGCCGCGAGTTGCTTTAATTTGTTTTATATCGTTTATTCAAATAACTAGCTGCTTCGTAAAGCGCAAATTTTACTGTGAGTAAAATTCATTGTTTTTAATCTTTGCAGGGAACTGTTATAATAATTGCCAACCACGGCGAAAGAATCGACATCCCGTCCGGAGCTCTTCTAGAAAATAAAATAGTCTCTGGTAATTTGAGAATTTTGGACCATTAGGCTCAGTTTTACAAATACAATAAATGCCATACAAAGCAATGTACTCATTTTTTAGTGCAATTGTTTAAATCTAAGAAAATTAACCAATATACCTTACAAGATATGAAAAAGAAAATGTAAACAAAGTAGCAGTCTATATTGTTGTCTGTTAAATTTTCTTTAAGATGGATGCAATTTTGTTTATATTTTTTATCTGGTATTTATAAGAAGCGCAAATCTATTGTTTGTGATTTTGTTTTACTGTGAAGCACATTGTGTCATGTTGAATATTTTTAAATAAAACGCCTATTTTTGTCGAAACTTTATGAAATAAAATATATTATTAAATAACAGTTTTTTTTTTGAGAAATCACCCAAAATAATTATGAAATATATAAAGGGAGACTTTTATGTTATCTAGCCAACCATTGAAGAAACAATCTCGTATTTTTTAATAAAAATTAGAATTCAGAAACCTTTTTGCTCCACAAAAATCTACTCTTTACATTTATATCCGAAATATTAAATTTCGTGGTAAACTAGATAATAAAATCTACTAAATAGTAATGAAAAAAATTTAAACCAGCGTTAAATCAAACAGGCGCAATGTTGATGTATTGCGCATGCGATATTCTACAGACTTCTAGAACTTCTGTAGTTGCCTATAAAGGCTCGGCGCTCGGCTCAGATTTAGTTTTGATTCTGTACTCTAGTCGGGCATGTGATTATCACAGTACAAATTTTAATATTTTTTTATAATATTAATTGACAGAAAAAATTATGTCAGAATCTGATAAAACCAGTCGCAAACGAGAAAGAAGCGTAGGCGTACGCAAAAATAAACGAAGAAGACTGAATATTTTCCAAGCTACAGAGGGACAGGCGACAGGGTCAGGGTAAGCGCGACCATTTTGTTTTTTCCTTTTACACACAACAATAAATTGAAGGTCAACTTTTGAAAAGAATTGACCAATAAATTGTATCGTGTAATACAGGCATTTAGATTTGAATTTTTGTGGAACAAAAAGGTTACTGAATTTAAATTCTTCATCATTAAAATGTTCCACAGCTTAACACAGATGTATGATATCTTTTTTTTGTCAAGTTCGGCGACCGTCCGGTTTTTTTTTTACGTAGCAATTGAGGCATTTGAATAATCGAATAGAAATTCGGTGTACACACATAACATCAATTTCTCCATTTAGTTTGGTGGTCAATTCTCCGTCACGTTAACCCAGTTTAATTCAGGTCTCGGTTATGAAATCGAGCACTCGAGTAGTAGTGTTCCATCCCATGAAAAGTTTCGCTTCAACAAGTAACTATAGTTCATTTCGGTTAAGAATGGTCCAAGGGCACTTATAGAACTACGATTTAAGCCTTCTGTTTGGCCAAAATTCGAACCAATTTCAAATTAGCACGAAAAACGCACTTGGCTATTCATCAGTTGCGTCATTTGTTCTAGTCCAGTCAAAATAGACATTCACCCTTGCATAAATTCCCAAGAAGCTGAAAATTGGTATGAACGTTGAGAAGACCATTATGATGAAGTTGTGGAAAGTCCCCATCGATCCCATGTGTGCAAAGTTCGTAAAAATGAGTTTTTCGAATTTTGCAACAAAATTGTCAGTTTCATGATAGAAATAGCTCAGACAAAAATTATAGATCGCCCAATTCTCTACAAAAATGGTGCTCACACTTCTTTCCCTAAGATTTGCCATTTCTGAGAAAAAGCTATTCTAAAGTTATATTCTCCATGATATGCACACATTGCCACGCCACCTATGAGGTAGTGTACTTGGCGCGTATTTTTTGTCGTGGTAGTCCAGTATTTCTATTCCACGGTCTTCATATTGAAGTTTAATATGATATTAAATCTTGTTATTCAACTGCTTCTTCTTTCTTTTCATCTTTCTGAGTTGACATAAATTGTTCAAACGGCGATATATCAGTTGTTTTGTCGTTGATGTAAGGATCATCTTCTGTTGAAAATTCAGTATTTAAACACGACTAGCCTTCACAGCTGGTGCATGCTGGTGAACAAAGGAAGCGGCATTCCGAATCACATCCCTATTTGCAGTTAAGAAAAAACTGTATTAATGAGCTTTTCTGGTGCAAGTGGAAGTAGAGTGTGGATTAGTTCCAATACATCATCAACTAGTTTTCAACTCCATTTTTCTGGATCTAGTTGATTACAAAGCCACACTTGAAATCGATAAAAATATTGATGAGCTGAAGCAAAGGTTGGAGAAAGACAAGCTAATTGAACACCGTTTTTATTACGTGTGTGTTTTGCAAAAGGTACGTAACGTAACTTATCTTTGCAAGTAATTTGAAGTAAGTAACAGACGGACACTGCCACGTGGACAATTGAACAGGAAACAGATGTTGCTTGAGGCCACATGTTCACATAAAATGAGGGACTAGATTCCTTTTCATTTCATATTCTTAAAACTATCATTCAATATTAATGTACAAGTACTAGTCTCGCAAATCGATGGTTTTACTTATATTATACGTCCATAATGTACAAGGCACCGTAGTCATGCATATTATTGAAAATATTACTTTAGAATGGCTTTTTCTCAGAAATGGCAAATCTTGGGAGAAAAAGTAAAAGTACCGTTTTTGTGAAGAATTGGATGATCTATATTTTTTGTCGAAGCTATTTTTATCATAAAACTGACAATTTCGTTGAAAAAATTGAAAATCCCATTTCTTTGATCTTTGACCTCTCATAAAATTTTTTGCACACATGGAATCGATGAGGACTTTTCATAACTTCATCATAATGATATTTCTAACGTTCATGCCAATTTTCAGCTTCTTGGGAATTTATGCAAGGGTACCCGTATTTTTAAGTCTAACTTGACTGGACCTATTCATCAATAAACAGATTTGTAGTATGTGAATATATTGGCTGCTTTTATTTAGTGAATCGTGTTTACATTTCGGTCAATCAGAAGGCGTAAATCGTAAAAATAAGAATCCTTGGACCGTTTTTAATTAAAATGAACTATAAGTAAATATTTATGTAAAAATCTGACGTGGACAACACGTGACTTACTTGTACATCATTGGATATATATAATCAAACAGAAAATCTCATCATTCCACGACTAATTGTTTTTGATTTATCCAAAAAATTCTAAAAATCTGCCAATGAAATGCGCTTTTAGTCTAGCCGGTTGCTATGGAAACAGTAGGTCATCATTTTCATGCTACAATATTCCTAAATACTGATTTCCATGATTCTACGGCTCACAGTTCTGAATTTGTACGCAAAATTAAAAAATAAATTCCAACTGAAGTGCACTTCCGGTTATTATTATTGTTATGAAAATAGTAGACAATCATTCAGATGCTACAGCAGACTGAAATACCAAATTTCAATATTCTACAGATGATCGTTTTGAATTTATGCGAATAATTCCAAAAGATTGTAAAGTATAGTGCACTCAATGAAAATATGATATGAGCATCTAAAAGACGGTACTATCGTCTCGAATACTGAATTCTAATATTCTACGTTCAATCGTTTTGGATTTATGCGGAAAATTCAAGAAATGTTTCGAGTAAACTGCACTTCCGGTTCAGCCGATCGCAATCATAATGCATGATGTACAACTAAATGTTATAGGAGTGCTTATTCGCGAGTAAAATTAAGCCGTAGCCATCTGGTAGCAAAACAAGAAACTACTCAAAGACGTATTTCGCTTGAAACGCCATTTGAGCTGATGTTATTTTAATCGTTTGTTATTTGTAAACAGTGAGCTTTTGCTGTATTTTTTCCATTTCACATTTTTATTTACTATTTCAGTATATATGTATTGATCAAAATTAGTCTTTTTGGAGACTGCTTTCCTATTTACATCAGTTTCATTCTAACCTCTCTTGCGCTTTCCTATTTACTATCTATTAATTTCCTTACTCTTTCTCCATTTATTCAATTGTTTGTGTTTAACATAAGTTTTCCCTCGAGAAAAGTGAATAATGTGAATTTAAATATTTAAAGACTATTTCCCAAGAACATGATTATTTATCTGCAAATAAATACAATTGGAAACGTCCATGCACAAAATTGGAATAATAGCAATTAAATTTAATCCTCACACTCACAAGTTTGTTAAGAAAAACCACCCTAAATATTATAATAACAAAATATGACTCTCTGGAAAACTGCGATTTCAACATGTAAACAAGCATGTCTAAAAATGACAGTACGACTTACATCCGACATCTTGGTTGATAACAGCGCCGCCATCGGTAATTTTACTCGCGAATACTAAATTTCAATATTCTACGACCGATTGTTTTGAATTTATGAAGAAAACTCGAGATGTCTGTCATATAAAGTGCACTTCCGGCTGAGCCGATTGGTACGAAAATAGGAGATGACCATTTGGATGCTACAGCAATTTCAAATTCTGAACTTCAGCATCCTACAGTTGATTATTCTGGATTTATCAGAAAAATTCGAAAAAAGTTTCAAGTAAAGTGCACTTCCGGTACAGACGATTGAAACCATAATGCGAGGTGCACAACTATACCAGTCTTAAATACAAAATTTCAACATTATACGTTAAACCAGTTTTGAGAATTGCGAATTACGCACGCACGCCTGAACATACGTACCGACATCAAGCCAAAAATAGTCAAAATGGATTCAGGGATGCTCAAAACGGATATTTCCATCAAAATCTCGATAGGTGAATTTTGTCTGTTTCACAATACTTTCTTGTACTTAATACAAGTAAGTAAAAATGATTGGTCTGTCAATGATAACTGCTTTATTTCAATATGTACACATAACAATCCTCTAGCAAAGCTGCAATTATGCAAATAGATAAATTAATATCGACGAACTATTTATTAAATAATTTTTCTCTTATCAGGTGAAGTAAACAATGGATTAATAAATATTATCATCAGTATATTATTACGCTCTAGAAAAATATCATTTTTATTTTAATCTGATACTTGAGATAAAATTTTTAAAACATTCTAATCAAATGAAGTATATTTATTTTTGAATTTGCTATTCCGCAATTATAACTTGAATAAATTGCGATTTTTTATGTCACATTTGACTATATTTGTTATTATAACCTTCTTGTTTATAAGTAGATAAATAGGAGATTCAATAAATAACAAAAGAATTTTATCAATCATTTTATGAAGAAGAAAATTGTGAATTGAATTTTTTTTCTTAATGAAATACAAATGATTAAATGCACTTTCATATAAAAAATTCATCGATTTTATTCAGTTTACATATTTAAAATACATTTTTATACATTTATAATATTATAAGATTCAAGAAATATACTTGACTTGAAAATATGGATAGCACCATTTTTTAAATATGCTACGAAGACTTTCATTGTGCTAAAGGTGGATTGTTAATTAAATCATAAAAGAAATGTAATCAAAATAAATAATTTTAAAAAAATGTTTGAAAGTAAAAATTGCGGAAAACAACAAAAATGCAGAACAATTTTAATTTCAAAAGTAGCTAAAAATCAAGCTATCCACAAAAGCTGGAATTTAAGCACACAATTCTCGATATTGGCTAAATTTCAAGCAGTTACTTTTGTTTGATTATGTACATTTTAAAATTTTGCTATTAAGATAATTTTTGATATGATCTATGTAGTGTGCGGTGAACTTGGGTCTGTTCTCTAATTATTATAATCGGTAAACAATTGGAAAAAAAATTTGCAAGCCGAATAAGATGATTAAGGGATATTTTTGTTTTATCACGGCCAATTCAGTAAATCCACTTAAAAATGTATTAAAAGTAAAACTGAAACATAAATGTTTAGCATAAGATTTCAAATAAAATGGCAGATAATTTGGTGAAAAAGCATTAAAATTCGAAAATGTAACTATAGTGCAAATAAAATTTATTCATTTATTTTCCTGTTTAATTATATCCGATAAAACTGTTTATTTAAATACTATCTGGGCTTGACAATTGACTAATCAAACTTTGCTATAGTAAACAATATTTATTTAAAGTATTTTCCTCAATAAATAAATTTCTAGAATTTTCTGAAATCTTATTCTCAATTTTTATGTTTCAGTCATATTTTACACTAAAAGATGCTTACAAATATGATTATTTTTATCTAGTAATAGGCAATCTCATTTCATTAGTCATGAACGAAATAATTTCTCTTATAACAAGTTCTTTGATGCCAGCGTTAGACATGACAAGAGGTAAGAGAAGGGCGAAGTCTTGAACTTGAAGTTCTTGTACGATTCCTCGTACAGAATTTGATAAACTTTGATGTTGTGCTGGTGTCATATCGTAAAGAATTACATCTACTGCAGAGCGGTATTTTCCTCGGCCGTGGGCTAGAGCTAACATCGAGCCGAACATGCCACCTACCCAAAAATAATTCTTAAATTAATATAATTTTATATTGGCTGCAGTTTCGAGAACTCTCAACCTTCAATAGACTTGAAATTTTTATATCAATTTAGAAAGAAGCATCAAAAAAATTTTTTGGCGATTCCAAATGGAAGAAAAGAAAAAACACATTTTCCTTAAAATTCTGCATGTTTTAACGAATCTGTTAATCGAGGTGTTAATATAGTGCTATCATAAGCTAACAATAATCTATGATTCGTACATCACTTACACGGCGTTGTTGGCTCCGGTAAATCCGCTAGCGCGGTCTCTTTTTCACACTTTTCTCATTTGGAGTTGGCAAAAATTCTTTTAGATGCTTCTTTTCGGAGTATATTTCAATATTCCTGCAAATTTTCAAGTCAATCGAAGATTTGGGGTTTTTGGCACCACAACAATAAATATATTTTCAAAAATTACTGTCAACAGAAAAACTCTTTTTATTTCTAATAATATTAAATTTATGTTAAATAATAAACAATTGAGAATTAAATTAAAATTTTAAATCTTCAATCCTAATATGATTTCTTTCAATTCAACTCATGGAAAATTAAAATAAGTTATTTTTAGCATGGCATCAACAAAAATTACGTGTACCAATCACGTATAAACTACCAGGAAAGTTGGTAAAAAAATTGATTACTACTTGATTACTATAAACAGGTATTTAAAAATGTACTAAACTGCATTTTACAATTATTAGCGGAATATATTTTTGTTAAAAATTGCTAATTGAAATATCTGTACTTTATTCCAGAACTCGTAACCTTAAAATCAGGATAAATTACCTACTGCTAGCCCAACAGGGCCTCCTAAAATTCCTCCTGCAAAGGCACTACCACCAACAATGCAAGCTCCTTTTGCCGATTCTTTAACAGTCACTTGTAAATCTTCAGCTCTAGAGAGTTCCGTACAAAGGTTAATAATTTCATCCTGATTTAATGGCATTTTGTTATTCTACAAATAAAATAATAGGTGATTACTGCAAACAGTTGTACAATAAAAATGCAATAAAGTACCTTGTATATTATCACAGACTAAAATTCACCTACACAGTACGATAGTTGCGACGAAATGTAATGAAATGATTGTTCACAATCACGTTATCTCAAAATAAAATTGGAAAACAAATCATGTTGGCACAACTTATTTTTTCTAGATTCGTACCGTTTGCAATAGTTCGTACTTTTCAAGCAGAAATTTGTTGTAAGGCCTATTCAGTAATTAAAATATTCATGAATAACTAATTTTACTCAATAGCTTTTATATGTAGTATAAAATAAGCAAAATGCATTCTTGGAAGCTTTTAATATGACAAGCAACTATTTGTCGATGTGGTAGAGCTATAAAGTATCTTACATTAAAATTAATGAATATAACGGATTTTAGTCTGGTTTTGATTTTATTGCGAACAATAAACATAAATTTTGAAGCTATATGATAGTTTGGTCAAAAATTATTTACAAATAGAATAAATTATTACAAGTAGATTTAATTCTGTACATTGGCGTCATTGAATTATAATTGTATTCGATGGTTGGCACCATTGTTGAATGTCATAAATGTGTCAAAGTTCTGAAACGTCAGAAAATGTGTACTCAAAATAAATAACAGCTAATAACGATGTTAATAATTCAAAATTAAATATCAACTCCTGTTCATGAATGATTTTTACAGCAGTTTTTCTAATATTGAGTGTATTTTTGCAAATTTATTATTTTTAAGGGCGTTTTAATAAACAAATATGCTTAATTATATTTTCGTTCCATAAAAAGCAATTAGATTCTAAATAATGAGTGATATATCCAGCACTGGAGAATCAGTGATCGACAGGAAACCCGTTATAACATGTAGGTGTCAAATTATTTACTTTTTCAGCGAATCTTTTGATTTAAAAATATTTATTTACTGTTTTAAATACTAATGTTACTAATTTTTATTTATTTCTTGTAGGTGGTGGAGAGCTTGAAGTATTTTCTAGCTTGGAAGATGCTCTAGCTCTTGCTTTACCTCAAGATGCATGCGAGTGGCGTCGATCTTTAGGAAGACCCGTTAAATCAGTTCACATTGGAGTCAAGTTCACTCCTTTTAGTCCAGCTGCATTGCCAAGAGAAAACCAATGGGATCTTATAAGACATCCGCTGTTTCATGTTTATTGGACCGAATGTACAGTAAGTATTATTTTTCCTGATCATATTTTTTAGTCACTGCTTTTAATTTTTATTTTCAGGATATTGATGCCTATAAATCATCTGTTCGCGATGATATCGAGTCATGGCTAAAAGAATTGACTGCACGAAATATCAATGATTGGTTGATTGTTGTTGTTGAAACTTACGATGCAAAGAGAACAAATAAATTATTACCGAGAACAACTGTACTTGATAAAATTAGAGCTGATTTTGCACCTAAACAAGGTATATAACAATTTTTTATTTTATTTTATTTTTTCACAATAGCTTTATTGAAATGAAGTAGCAAAACGCTATTATCTATTCATTTTTATACATTAAAAAAATGATAATAATCATGTTTACGTCAAGCTCTACAAGACAGGCTATTTAGTTTTTTATTTTTGCTTGTAGCAAAAAAGTTTTTTCACATGACAAAATAATCTTGGACTGAATTTAAATACTATGATAGTTTCAATAAATTTAAATAATTGCTAACTAATTTTTTTCGAACCTCCGTTTTCATTGAGAGCATCAAAAAATGTTCAAATAATTCGTCTATGAGTTTTTTTGCTTCTTGAAGCCTTTCTTACTTGTACACTCAACAAGATTACGTCATATAAGTGTTCAAAAGTAGCGTATCTTATTTATTATTAATTTTTAAAATTAACAAAAAACGAAAAATCTAATAAATGTTGTCAACTTTAAAAATTAATAATAAATAAGATGAGCTACTTTTGAACATTTATATGACGTAATCTTGTTGAGTGTTCAAGTAAGAAAGGCTTCAAGAAGCAAAAAACTCATAGAAGAATTATTTGAACATTTTTTTGATGCTCTCAAGGTTCGAAAAAAATTAGTTAACAAAGGCCTCACTTTCTTATAAATTAATTAAAAAAATTTTTTCCAACAAAACTTCATTCTTTCAATTTTAGAGATGACACCATAATTTTTTCAAATTTTTAAATTACTGTAATATTATAAAAAAATTATTTTATGTGCTGTCGTCTCTCAACAGCCGTTGCGCTCGTATTATAAAGGTTGCTTGGAACCCTATTTTCAACATTAAATTAAAACTATAAACAATACAGAAAGAGATCAGGAAGCGAGACTTGTTCATTGGAAATTTTCTCCTCTTTAAGAATTTTTTTTTCGATTTCCACTATCCCTCATAGTTTCTGAGTTATTGCAAGAAAACTAGGCGACTTTTTTTTGTTTCCATTTTTTGTTAATAATTGCAATTTTTGTTGGCGGAAAAAATCTCGAAAACGTCTTCTTCTAAATTTCATTCCGAATGGAATGAGCTATTGCTCATATTTTTTGGACACTTAGAACTATTTTTCTCAGTAAACTCACTTCTCGACTAGACTAATGATTTACTCCAATTTACAAGAGGTGAGAATACCGACCATAGTTTTTCTGCTATTCACCACTTAAGTTTAGTTTGTTTTGAAGTTATAAAATTCTGCAGGTGATCGCTGTATTTCCGTTATAAGCCCTGGACGAGCAGAGACACGTACAGCGGACTCCTGGAAAGGATTGGTGGCTCGTGTCCGTCATCTAGTGCTTGTAGCATATGCTCGTGCCGTCACCAGACTTGAAGATCATGTACGACAACAACGAGAGCGAAGAAACGAACCTGGATGGCATTTCATTAATTATTTCCATCTGCAGGTCAGAAACCAATTTTAAAATCGTTCATAAAATTTGTTCACTATTTTATCATTTTATCATGATGATTTTGAACGCACTTTTTTTAAAAATTGGTTTGAAATCTGAAATCAGTAATATTGAAAGATATCTCAATTTTGAATGCAACAACTTATCATGAAGAACTAAAAAATAATTTCACTTATGCAGGAGGAACTAGCTCAAGTTTTGGAAATGTTGGGCCTCTATGACGAAGCGCTTGTTCAATATGACGAATTGGACGCCTTGTTTTCTCAATTTGTCGTGAATGCAGCTGCGGGAGATGCAGGTGCCGCCCCTTGGCTACAAGGTTTTCAAGCACCTCTCGAACGATGGCCGGGGCTACGCCTTGCACCACCAGGCGCTCCTCTTCCAGAGAAACCATCACTTTTAGACTTGAGGGCCTATCTGTACGCCAAACAAGCGAATATGTTACTACTAACGTGCAAACCGTGGGAGGTAATTAAGAAAATTATTTCGTTTTCGCACCAAATATTCATCAACAAAATGATAAAGTTATTCAATTTATGTAGATGGCATCTCGGTGTCTGCCCTTCCTGCACATTTGTGTCCGAGAATTGTCTTTGCTGGAGGTTCAGGCTCCTCCCGGGGCGTTAGCATGTTGGCTATTTCTTGCATGCCTTGAAGTTCTCCACACTTGCGACCGATACAATGATTCAGGGCAAGTAGAAGCTTATTCTCTTTATACGGCAGGATTATGGGCCTACGCTAGTCAGAAAGTGAGTGCTGGAAGCTTAATTATTTTAAATTTACTTCACTTTTCGAGTGTTTACAGTTGCGTGAACTAGGAAATTTATGCGGATTGTTACCAGAGGATTCTCCCACTTCTGAGCAATTACACTTAGTTGTTGGGCTCTCTGCTGGAATGGGAGATTGTCCTGGGACTCCAACGCAACCTTCACCAACCGATAAACTCAAAGAAGCCCTTTGCTCGAAAGATGTCTTCAACAAGAATTATTTGGTTAGTTATTATTTTTTGCTTCTCAGTTGGATGCTCTTAATTATTATTATGTTTAGGAACTTTCAGAGCTTGCAATGGGTACATACAAACATATTGGCCGTTTGCGTTCTGCTCGTTTAGTCGGACGAGAGCTTGCCTCTTTCTACCAGCTTTTAGGGGAAACGCAAAAATCTGCTGCTTTCTTGGGCGATGCTCTCAAAACTTTTGAACAGGAAAATTGGCGTGAACTGGCTGTACAAACTCATGTTGAATTAGCTTCGTGTTATTTACAGGTAAAATACTTAGCCGTTTTGGGCGCTACTTACTCGTAATAATGAAATATTCAAGTATATTTTATGTATTTTAAGGCCAACGACACGAGGAAGTACATCCGATCTTGCGCTGCAATATCAGCTGCACCGGAAATGGATACAATCGTTAGATGCTCTTATTTCGACGAAATGTTAAAATACCTCGATAATTTGGATAAAAACTTAATTGTCCCATTCACTAATATACTTAAAATTAACAACATAACTTTAAAATCCGCGATTGTTATGCAAGATACCGATTTGGAAGCTACACTCGAATTAGAATCAAATTTCCCGCGTGAAATATTGTGTACTATAATTCAGATTGCACTTGAAGTCGATAGAAATCCTGAAAAAAGTGATAAAAGTTTATTGAAGGAAAAAGAAAAACCGGTTGTGTGGAAAGATCCAAAGGCACAGGGATCAGATTTGGTGCTACAGCGAATGCGTATTTGCAGACATTTGGACTTCAAACAAGATAAACAGATTGCTTCTGCTTCAGTTGTGTGTAAGAATGCGCCATTAAAAAGAGTTGATAGCACAGCAGTTAAAATAGTTAAAGGCGATTTTACACAAGCGCTTGAAGCTTCAATTTTGGTAAGTAAAGTCCTTGCATTAAACTGTTTCGTAAGTGTTTCCAGTTGTGAGCGAAGCTTAGCAAATCCGATTTACATCGGCCAATATAACGAATTCAATTATAATTGATACTGTCACAAATTTTATTGTGAATAATTTATAATCACAGGTTGCAATACATTTATTTTTGCACTTGTATGATCACTATTTCGCTCACAGTTACTCGTACTGAATCACTGACTCACTGAATGAATCCCTCTCCTAGCTAACGCTCTTTATACCTAAGCCGACAATGGGCCAACATTCAATTGTTTAACAGTTGATGCCTAGCAATCTCCGAACATCTAGTAACCGTAGGCTTTCAATCATGTCCGACAATTGAACATCGATTTGGTCAGTGCTAACTAGGTTTACAGTTACAATAAATTATTATTGGCCAAATAGTGAATTCAAATAAATAATTATGGGAGCTAATTATTCAAAATATTTCACATTTGTGACAATACTTTGATTGTTTTACATGGATATCAGAATCGTAGATAGCTAAAACTTGTACTGGTAAGAGGGGTGCTAAATAAATTCTCGGTATTGATATGAAGAAGTTATTAGTCTGAGAATAATTTATAATAAATAAATTTATTGAATCTTTGAATTGATTTTGATCAAATAAGTGAAAAAGTAGATAGTAAAGTAAGACTTTTTTGCGTCTTAGTTTTACCACTATTTAAATGAGTAGCAGCAAAATTTCTGTGAATTAATGTTTTTAGCACATCTTATTGAACCATTTGTTTCGATATTTGTTAAATCTGAATGTCACTCTGTGCACTTGGCTCTCTTGATGAGTGCTTGGTTGTCAAAATATGCAAGTTGAGTACCGTTGAGTCGGCAAGCCTTGTCTCCAAATATTTGGGTTAATGTCATGAACATAATGCTCAACTTTACACTCTTGTTGCATAAATTACTATTTCCTGTCATCGTCTCCGAATTTGTTCCCATAGGGATCTTTTCTAGAATTTGAGAACAGGAAATAATTGGTGGGAGCCAAGAGTGAACTGTAAAGTGGGCGAATAATTTCTTGTAGCCGTGTACGGCAGCCTAAATTGAGACACGTGAACGAATGCATTATCTTGGAGAAACAACACATCTTTGGTAAAATTTGCACGTCTTTCCTCTTCCAGTTCCAATAGCTTCTTTAGAGAGATTCTTAAGAAAAAATGTAGAATTTTCTTTTAATACTGCCTGTTTTTTTTATATATTATTGATCAGAGGAATTATGATGATCCCAAACGACTGTAGTCATAATAGTTCCAGCCGAAGAAGATATCCTGAACTTTTTTTTTATGCTAATGTTTTCACAGAGATTTTCGTGACTTTTCACATTTTCTTCCAGTCACCTCGACAAACAGACCTGAGCGAAAGTTTTCTTTGATGCTCTTTCTCCAACGCTTTAATTCATTTAACCAATTTTGGACGGAGATCAACGAAGAGTCAGACTCCCCATAAAATGTCTAACGGAAATCTATTGGTCTTGTTGTTTGGTCTTGCTGTTCATTTAGATGTTCAGCGTCATTTCGACTGGATATTTGTTAATTATATTCTTTGTTAATTACGCTATTATCAATACTCACGTTATACTCCGTGATTGAAGTAAATATACTTATTAGCCTATTGCTAAAGTATATGAGTAAGATAAATTAGATATAATCAAAGTTTATGCATCGAAGCTTGATTTTCAATCAATTAATTATGAAAATTATAGATTAAAAACAAGATCAGGCGTATGTACTTAAATAATTGGAAATAGCACTCAAGGTCAGAGAAAAAAGGCAAGAAGCGGCAGGAACTCCAAAAACATGCAAAATGGCTAGACAATTTTCTCAATTCAAAAGAAAACGTTGCCACTTTTTCATAAGGATAGCAAAAGTCGCAACTATTGTAGAAAAAAGGAAAAATATTTATATCAAAATCACGCTGAATTTGCATGCTCTGCATATAATTTGGTTCCTGAAACCTGAAACTAGTATTACTTGATTGAGTTGTGGCTTATCTTTGTAGTGAAAATGATAGAATTGAATATTTTTACATGGAAATATTTTTAATTCTGCAATAAATTGTCTTGTGTTTTTTTTTGCGAATGCAAATTATTTCTGTATTATTGGAGATAATTATATCTTTTCAAGTTCACATCTTGATTACATTTGTGAAGTATACTTGTTTTATCATATATTTCTCAAAATTAACAAAAAAAAAAAAAAAACAAAAATTAGGTTTAAAAATTCACATAAATGGATGTGAGTCTGTCAAACTTGACGCCAGTACTGACGTTTAAAGATGGGGTACCAGTACTACAGGATTAATCAATTTTCAGGATTTTCTGTACTTAGTTATAAAATGTTAGTAACGGGAATTTATTGAGCACCCTCATTTTTTTATTATATTGTCACAAATTTAATTGCGATTGAATAATATTACAAGTTATAGTACAATTTTTCAATTCGTTGCACAATAACTAAATCGCTGACCGTCACTTTTATTGCCCACGGGGCTTCATGTGTTCTTTTCCAACAATGAGTTAGCATTCAAATGTCTGACAATTGAACACTTTGCAACAATGAGCTAGCGCATTCAAATGTCCGACAACCGAACATATTGCAGCAATGAGCTAGCATTCAAATGTCTGACAATTAAACATTACCTAGATCATTTTCGAATGCTAACTTAGATCGTAGTTACTATAAATAACAAACTTGAGATATTTCATATTTGTGAAAATATATTAAACTAGGGATATGCAAGGCGCCCGTTGAAAAGTGATGGATTGTCAGTCAAATAGAGGCTATGTTGAGCACATAATAACTAACATAAAATACCTTTTTGTACGATTGGGCATTTTTACCGGCCCTCCATTTGAGGTGGAATGTTGATTTTACCAGCAAACTGTGGTTACTATGGTTATGCTGACTTACCGCCCATGGACAAAGGCGGTAAGTAAAAAATTGTGAATTTTCACAAAAAAATATTCATTTATTTGTCTTTATTTGCAATTGAATATTCAGAATAAAATGTCAAACTTGACAGCTGACAGCGAATAAACAATAATCAGAAGTAATTTAATTTAAAGAAGAAGATTCGGATCCATATTTTCGATCTTCCAATCGTGCAAAAAATTTTGTAAGCATCACGGTCAATAAGTACAGTATCGATTTCGTATAATATTTAGAAACGGTTCCAAGGCTCGTCCTCCAAACTATTATTCTCAATCGGTAAACTGTACTTACTGACCTTAATACTTAAATAACTATAAATGTAAATGATGATACTTTAGATAAGTAATATTGATGAAATGGTCATTTGTATAAAAGAAAAAAAAATAGTGTTTATATCGTCCAATCGCCATTCGAACTTGGTACCTATCTAACCTTAGCCCAACGCTCTACTTCTGAGCCATAGACTGCTGCAATGATTTGTTGCTGTAACTGATCTATATATCTATCTTAGAGCGTTACTGAGTCAGTGAATCAGTGATGAGCCTGAATATATATTAAGATTGTGTTTTTGTTGATTGCACTCCTTGAGTAAAAATCTTATATTATTTATTCCACAGCCTGTCGTTCTAACTCCTGGTCCAAATTCTATATCTCTTCATTGGCCAGCATCCCTAGGACGTTATGCCTTAACACAAGTTTCTGTGACTATCGGGAAACATTTGGAATTATTATCGGCGATGCTTCCTGTGCCTAGACCTCGCGTTGAGGTCCGGCGGCTTGAACCAACGCTCCGTTTTGATAAAGTGGCGCCAGGAGATCTTCTCGCAGGACTAGAACAACCAATGTTGTTACAAGTGCAAGTAGGAAGCTACCAAATAGATCAGGTAACTGCTGCAAAGTGCATCAAAAAATCGACAATATCTACCAAAAATTATAAATTGGAATACATCTTTACTGAGATGCTTACTTACATCCATTCCCATTTTTTTCTGATTCATTAGACGTATATCCGATGAAATTAAAGTCTCATTATGCAACAAATCAGTTAATTTTGACTGTTGTTTGACTCATTCATCCAACTATTTTTACTATTTTAGATAGAATGCGTCAAGTTGATACTTTTAGGAAAGAGATCGATTGCATAATTGAGTACTAAGGCCATTAAAAATTGACAAACTTCGCGCTTTAAAGGACTTTTTCTTGATATATAGTGTGTTATTAGATAGTGAGTTGCAATAATTTCGTGACCTGCATTGGTTTTGAGATGTATTCCATGTAAAAAAAAAGTCTAGGTATTCAAAACGATTTTATTTTTTAGGGTTCTACTGTTCAACTCAGTTGTTCAAAAGGTTTGACCCTATCTCTGCCGAAATCTTCGAATCCTTCCCACTCGGCCACATTGAGCATACCTCTTCCTTGTACAGATCCATTTTCTTCTTTTTCTCTACCTCTGCGCGTATTTTCTGCGCTACCAGCCCGTGAGCACCAAGTGAACGTCACAATTCCTTGGGCGTCATCTTCTAGTGCAAGTATTGTCAGTGTTCCTCTTGGATTCACAGCTCCGTTGCATATTACTCATCGGTTACATACTTGCAAGAAAAGAAAGTACTTACAGATCATCGTCGAAGGAAAATCGGCTAGAAGATTTCAGCTGGGAGCAGCGCGATTGATGACTGACATCAAAGTCAAGGAATTAAATCCTAAACTTGAAGGATTAAGTGCAGTGAGTACAAAATAAACATTGCTTGTATCTATCTTGTGATATCATATTATATTATTTTCAGATAATTTCTTCTGGAGTTTCTGTATCATATATGTGGGAATTACTGTTAAATTCTTCTGATAAAGAAGAATCGAATTCGAATCCCATCAAAGCTGATTTTAGTGTAGAGTACACACCGCTTTGGGAAACAGATGAAGAAGTCTTGGATATGGAGACTCGTATCTGTACACATCACATTGAAATCAGTGATTATGAGGTAATTAAAATATTGTTATCGAGAAATCGCGCTCTGTTGGATAAAATCGGTATTACACAAATATGCAGGCGTCATGTTCACTTTTTTTAAAATGACAGGATTGGCTTTCATTTATTTGAGCAAGAGAATTTATTTAACTTTCGTGCACAAAATATTTAAACTAATAGTAGCATTCATATTTAATACTAGCCAGTGTCCGCGACTTCGTCTGCTTGAATCATCATAGTCGGAATAAATAATCGTAAAGAATGAGTGAATGGTGACATCCTTGCAGACAATAATTATTTCTGAAAATTATAATCATTAAAGAGAGCAATTGGAGTCTGTAATAGAGCTGCACATCATCAAGTCGCTCGCGCAAATGATACGTAGATTTCGTTTACACATTGGCTGGCACAGACACGAAGCATACAAATATTCTTTTATTTTTACAGACATTATACATAGTGGAAGGCCGCGTAGAACCCAGTCGCGGTAGCGAATTCTGCCGTGTAGGAGCTCTATGCCACTTGCGTTTATATATACAAGGAGCTGAAGAACAATTGCTTAGTCAGCGGTCGCTTATGTACGAAGTATTAGCTGAACAAAGTGTTTGGGCTGTATGTGGACGCACGGCTGGAGTTGTTTCGCTTGACGGGGATGCAGTTGGTACTTTAGGTAACAAGCAATCTGTCTCGTTAGATGTCATGCCACTTGCCAGCGGATTTTTGCCACTGCCATTAATTAGACTCAGCAAATACATACCGGCAGAGAAAATCGTATCAGGTATAAATTACACACTTACAAATGTACATGAATACTCAAATATTTTTTTTTTATGTACAGATGGCTTTCGAAAACCGGAAGCGGTTAATACGCATCCTCGTTTGGAGCCTTTCAGTCCAGGGCAAGTATATAATACCAGCAAAGCTCAACAAGTACACGTGTTAGCTGCCATCAATGAAATTCATGCTCAGTAGAAAGATATACTAGATCTTAAGTAATAAATGATAATGATAACAATAAAAGATTTCATTATTGAATTTTGATTTATTGTTCAACTCCGTCTCGTGAAGAAAATTTCACACCTCGTGTGAAATAAGTAACCTATATTGTACACATTCCTTAAAAATCTCAACTAGAGTACATAACAATATTTGCCATTTTTAGAGCTCCAGGCTCACTCAAAATCATTTTATTTTGAACAGTTTAATAAATTTTCAATTAATTATTTGAATATTCAATTTTTCAGTTCAGAGCTCGTGCACCGATAATGATTGGTGGCTGAAATTTATTCTGCATATTCCTGAGTAAATACCCATAATTTGAGTTCACGTGTGGATTCGGGTCACATGACATCTCGTCTCCTATATTCTTTGTGACTGAATGATTTCATCAATAAAATTTGAGTAAAACTATTCATGTTTTCAACTTTATTCTTATATTTTTCTGAGCCAATGTCTCATTTTTAATAATTCTTATTATTGAGGATCATAGAATTTCCGAATTAAGACAATTTTATGTATCCACTTTCAGATCAAAAATGAGCTAAATAATAGTAGTAAGTATGTCTTCATGAAAGAATATAAATCATTTGTAATAGAAAAAACCACTGTTTGAGTGTCGCTGACAAATTTAATTTCGTCTGTTTTAAGTTGGTAGTAACCCTTAAGGCCATCTTCTTAACTGTGTGTGCTTTGATAGAAATCCCCGTATTATAGGATTTTACCAATAATTTTGTAATATTAATTGTTTGTTTTTGTAGATTATAATTTGAATTCGATTATAGAAGTGTTTCAAATCAAATTTCGGTTATCAACTATTCCTAGGTTGTTGGTATTAATATTTTGAAGTCAAATTGTACAAAAAGTACGTATATGTTTTTGTTTATTACAAAACATTTTGTTCAGGGAGTACCTGATTTTGTTCAATTATAAATGAGGGCACTAGTGACAATAGTTACATAAATAAAATCATTCAAGTGTTAACTAGGCTCGTAATAATAAAAGTAGATGTATTGGCGAAGAGGCAAGAATTTTGAGCTGCTTCTTGCCATGAAGGGTGAACTCTGTGTTCTTTAGTTGAGTTGTATTTTTCAGTTTATAAGCTAGGATTATTCGCTTTGATAATGTTCATTTGTTCTCTGAATTATTCAAGATTGTACAGTTTTGCAGCCTACCAGCTTACAACTGATGGCTCAACAGTGGACGAACGAAATAAAATCACGGGTCCCCAAGCATTTCATATGAAATGCTTGGGGAATATATATTCAAAACAGCTCAGGGACCTCATTGAATACTACCTAGATAACCTAAGGTATCTCAATCCGATACTGCATATTTCAGATGTTAGTGTAACGACAACTGGAGTTTCGAATAAAAAAAGCTCGAAAAGTAAGTGCGAATAAGTATTTGAATAATACTCGTGAATAACTAAAATCGGACATTCTATATTTTTAATCTATAATTTCTCCATTCGTATTTGCATATATTTAAAGTGTTCCATGACTAATATAATTTTAAATTTATGTCAATTATCTTAGAAAAAGATCTATTGATACATCACTGAACCATTAGTCTAAAAAGAACCAAACATTGTACAAATATTAACGAAAAATAGAATATTGGGTGGCAATAGATATCAATAAATAATCAATTAATTTCCATAAATGATGTAAAACGAATTTGCTGTTTCATAAAATATGATTTATTTATTTAACTAAACAAATATTTTGCTTGAATGTACCAGATTTAAGAGAATTGTATAAGATTTTTGAAAAAATAGCAACAAATACCCCTCGCTCTTGCATTAAAATAAGTAATAATTAAGTTTAAATTTATCGATAATTGTCGGACGCGCTCGGGTCTCATCGTCATATAAAGAACCCTGTAAACAACAAAAACAATAGGAAGAACTTATTTGTGTTCGATTTAAATATTTTTATTAGTTTTTGGGAGTTTAGAATATGTGAAAAGATAATTATTTGGAATATATTGGAAGAATATGGTTAGTTAATGGTGGAATCAAACAATTTAATACCGAATTTGAAAAATTGCGACGGTAACATCTTCAACATGAATAGATAAGTACTTATTAGTATTTGATTCATCATTTGGTCATTTTCAGTTTTAAAATGTTTGTGTATAATAATAATATATTAAAATTTGAAATTTATCAGTTTTTTCATTATTTTAAGTTATATAAATAAAATATCGGTATAATATAATATTTATTTATGGTTGGTGGCGTTCGAGTATTTTCGTCACCCTTCGTACCTGTTACTCCGTGGTACCTGGTACTCACTGATACCTGTGAACAAACAATTGGAAAAATTGTTGATTTTTAACTGATTTTTAGCTTCTGCTTTGAATATTTTCACGAATTTTTAGTGTTTTGAAATGATTTAGGATCATTTATGGATTTATTTGCGATTAGTGATGAATTCAGACTATATTTAAGAATACTTAAATAGTTAAATAATTGAAATCAAATGCGTACTTTTGAAACGAGTTGATATTGTGGAGTCATGTTATTTTGTGTTCTTTGAGGATGCGTTAACTGTAAATTTTAATTTTTTAAATTCAGATTCTTTTAATATAGGTAACTATATATACTATTGGAGAAGCAAAAATTTCTAACGCAAGTTTCTATAAGAAGGTAATGGATAGTTGATATAAATATTTTCCTGAGAAAGATATGCTTTGTAGCTACAAGTTTCTTTTGCAGGAAAGGATTTTTTTCAGTTCTGATATTTTTATTTATTCATAAGATAGAATCGAGGCTAGAATAGAATAATATTAACTTGCTGTGGTAACTGTGGTGGCCCCAGTTACTATAGTAACTAAACCTAATAATTTATTTGAGTTTGAGGATAAATTAAGCTCCTTTACCTCATGTAAATG
This sequence comes from Dromius quadrimaculatus, assembly GCA_963989225.1. NCBI lineage: Eukaryota > Metazoa > Arthropoda > Insecta > Coleoptera > Carabidae > Dromius > Dromius quadrimaculatus. The sequence goes on along the minus strand of OZ022325.1, from coordinate 8,604,527 downwards.
AGCTTAGTCGATCTTAAAAAAGAAATAACTGTGGGTGCATGTATTTTAATGAACACAGAGTTCATATACTATAGTTGGAATGATTTCAGCAATAGCCTTTTCACTGTGTTCATTTTGTGGTGGTCTTCAACGAATCCTGAATATGAAATCACATCAAGAGGATCGTTCAAGATGGAAAATAATTGATAATATTCTCCCCCAAGAGGATAGCACTGTAGAAGGATGGATTTCAGGATGAGAGGTGATTTTTGGTGAATTCTCTTGAGGTCTGTAAATTTTTCTTATCATTTTAATGGTAGAATAGATTATTGCAATGTTTACTTGCTATGATAACAAGTGGCTACTGTTACCATAGTAAATAAACTTAATTTATTTGAATTTTAAGATAATCTAAGCTCATTCATCTTCAGTGAATGGACTTAGTCGATCTTAAAATGAAAAATAACTGTGGGTGCATGTATTTCAATGAACACAGAGTTCATATACTATAGTTGGAATGATTTCAGCAATAGTCTTTTCACTGTGTTAATTTTGTGATGGTCTTCAACGAATCCAGAAGATGATGTCACATCAAGAGGATCGTTCAAGATGGGAAATAATGAAGAATATTCTCCCCCAAGAGAATAGCACTGTAGAAGGATGGATTCTAGGATGAGAGGTGATTTTTGGTGAATTCTCTTGAGGTCTGTAAATTTTTCTTATCATTTTAATGGTAGAATAGATTATTGCAATGTTTACTTGCTATGATAACAAGTGGCTACTGTTACCATAGTAAATAAACTTAATTTATTTGAATTTTAAGATAATCTAAGCTCATTCATCTTCAGTGAATGGACTTAGTCGATCTTAAAATGAAAAATAACTGTGGGTGCATGTATTTCAATGAACACAGAGTTCATATACTATAGTTAGAATGATTTCAGCAATAGTCTTTTCACTGTGTTAATTTTGTGGTGGTCTTCAACGAATCCAGAAGATGAAGTCACATCAAGAGGATCGTTCAAAATGGAAAATAATGAGGAATATTCTCCCCCAAGAGGATAGCACTGTAGAAGGATGGATTCTAGGATAAGAGACCATATTTGGTGAATTCTCTTGAGGTCTGTAAATTTTTCTTATCATTTTAATGGTAGAATAGATTATTGCAATGTTTACTTGCTATGATAACAAGTGGCTACTGTTACCATAGTAAATAAACTTAATTTATTTGAATTTTAAGATAATCTAAGCTCATTCATCTTCAGTGAATGGACTTAGTCGATCTTAAAATGAAAAATAACTGTGGGTGCATGTATTTCAATGAACACAGAGTTCATATACTATAGTTGGAATGATTTCAGCAATAGTCTTTTCACTGTGTTTATTTTGTGATGGTCTTCAACGAATCCAGAAGATGAAGTCACATCAAGAGGATCGTTCAAAATGGAAAATAATGAAGGATATTCTCCCCCAAGAGGATAGCACTGTAGAAGGATGCATTCTAGGATGAGATGTGATTTTTGGTGAATTCTCTTGAGGTCTGTAAATTTTTCTTATCATTTTAATGGTAGAATAGATTATTGCAATGTTTACTTGCTATGATAACAAGTGGCTACTGTTACCATAGTAAATAAACTTAATTTATTTGAATTTTAGGATAATCTAAGCTCATTCATCTTCAGTGAATGGACTTAGTCGATCTTAAAATGAAAAATAACTGTGGGTGCATGTATTTCAATGAACACAGAGTTCATATACTATAGTTAGAATGATTTCAGCAATAGTCTTTTCACTGTGTTAATTTTGTGGTGGTCTTCAACGAATCCAGAAGATGAAGTCACATCAAGAGGATCGTTCAAAATGGAAAATAATGAGGAATATTCTCCCCCAAGAGGATAGCACTGTAGAAGGATGGATTCTAGGATAAGAGACCATATTTGGTGAATTCTCTTGAGGTCTGTAAATTTTTCTTATCATTTTAATGGTAGAATAGATTATTGCAATGTTTACTTGCTATGATAACAAGTGGCTACTGTTACCATAGTAAATAAACTTAATTTATTTGAATTTTAAGATAATCTAAGCTCATTCATCTTCAGTGAATGGACTTAGTCGATCTTAAAATGAAAAATAACTGTGGGTGCATGTATTTCAATGAACACAGAGTTCATATACTATAGTTAGAATGATTTCAGCAATAGTCTTTTCACTGTGTTAATTTTGTGGTGGTCTTCAACGAATCCAGAAGATGAAGTCACATCAAGAGGATCGTTCAAAATGGAAAATAATGAGGAATATTCTCCCCCAAGAGGATAGCACTGTAGAAGGATGGATTCTAGGATAAGAGACCATATTTGGTGAATTCTCTTGAGGTCTGTAAATTTTTCTTATCATTTTAATGGTAGAATAGATTATTGCAATGTTTACTTGCTATGATAACAAGTGGCTACTGTTACCATAGTAAATAAACTTAATTTATTTGAATTTTAAGATAATCTAAGCTCATTCATCTTCAGTGAATGGACTTAGTCGATCTTAAAATGAAAAATAACTGTGGGTGCATGTATTTCAATGAACACAGAGTTCATATACTATAGTTGGAATGATTTCAGCAATAGTCTTTTCACTGTGTTTATTTTGTGATGGTCTTCAACGAATCCAGAAGATGAAGTCACATCAAGAGGATCGTTCAAAATGGAAAATAATGAAGGATATTCTCCCCCAAGAGGATAGCACTGTAGAAGGATGCATTCTAGGATGAGATGTGATTTTTGGTGAATTCTCTTGAGGTCTGTAAATTTTTCTTATCATTTTAATGGTAGAATAGATTATTGCAATGTTTACTTGCTATGATAACAAGTGGCTACTGTTACCATAGTAAATAAACTTAATTTATTTGAATTTTAGGATAATCTAAGCTCATTCATCTTCAGTGAATGGACTTAGTCGATCTTAAAATGAAAAATAACTGTGGGTGCATGTATTTCAATGAACACAGAGTTCATATACTATAGTTAGAATGATTTCAGCAATAGTCTTTTCACTGTGTTAATTTTGTGGTGGTCTTCAACGAATCCAGAAGATGAAGTCACATCAAGAGGATCGTTCAAAATGGAAAATAATGAGGAATATTCTCCCCCAAGAGGATAGCACTGTAGAAGGATGGATTCTAGGATAAGAGACCATATTTGGTGAATTCTCTTGAGGTCTGTAAATTTTTCTTATCATTTTAATGGTAGAATAGATTATTGCAATGTTTACTTGCTATGATAACAAGTGGCTACTGTTACCATAGTAAATAAACTTAATTTATTTGAATTTTAAGATAATCTAAGCTCATTCATCTTCAGTGAATGGACTTAGTCGATCTTAAAATGAAAAATAACTGTGGGTGCATGTATTTCAATGAACACAGAGTTCATATACTATAGTTGGAATGATTTCAGCAATAGTCTTTTCACTGTGTTTATTTTGTGATGGTCTTCAACGAATCCAGAAGATGAAGTCACATCAAGAGGATCGTTCAAAATGGAAAATAATGAAGGATATTCTCCCCCAAGAGGATAGCACTGTAGAAGGATGCATTCTAGGATGAGATGTGATTTTTGGTGAATTCTCTTGAGGTCTGTAAATTTTTCTTATCATTTTAATGGTAGAATAGATTATTGCAATGTTTACTTGCTATGATAACAAGTGGCTACTGTTACCATAGTAAATAAACTTAATTTATTTGAATTTTAGGATAATCTAAGCTCATTCATCTTCAGTGAATGGACTTAGTCGATCTTAAAATGAAAAATAACTGTGGGTGCATGTATTTCAATGAACACAGAGTTCATATACTATAGTTAGAATGATTTCAGCAATAGTCTTTTCACTGTGTTAATTTTGTGGTGGTCTTCAACGAATCCAGAAGATGAAGTCACATCAAGAGGATCGTTCAAAATGGAAAATAATGAGGAATATTCTCCCCCAAGAGGATAGCACTGTAGAAGGATGGATTCTAGGATAAGAGACCATATTTGGTGAATTCTCTTGAGGTCTGTAAATTTTTCTTATCATTTTAATGGTAGAATAGATTATTGCAATGTTTACTTGCTATGATAACAAGTGGCTACTGTTACCATAGTAAATAAACCTAATTTATTTGAATTTTAAGATAATCTAAGCTCATTCATCTTCAGTGAATGGACTTAGTCGATCTTAAAATGAAAAATAACTGTGGGTGCATGTATTTCAATGAACACAGAGTTCATATACTATAGTTGGAATGATTTCAGCAATAGTCTTTTCACTGTGTTAATTTTGTGATGGTCTTCAACGAATCCAGAAGATGAAGTCACATCAAGAGGATTGTTCAAAATGGAAAATAATGAGGAATATTCTCCCCCAAGAGGATAGCACTGTAGAAGGATGCATTCTAGGATGAGATGTGATTTTTGGTGAATTCTCTTAAGGTCTGTAAATTTTTCTTATCATTTTAATGGTAGAATAAATTATTGCAATGTTTACTTGCTATGATAACAAGTGGCTACTGTTACCATAGTAAATAAACTTAATTTATTTGAATTTTAAGATAATCTAAGCTCATTCATCTTCAGTGAATGGACTTAGTCGATCTTAAAATGAAAAATAACTGTGGGTGCATGTATTTCAATGAACACAGAGTTCATATACTATAGTTAGAATGATTTCAGCAATAGTCTTTTCACTGTGTTAATTTTGTGGTGGTCTTCAACGAATCCAGAAGATGAAGTCACATCAAGAGGATCGTTCAAAATGGAAAATAATGAGGAATATTCTCCCCCAAGAGGATAGCACTGTAGAAGGATGGATTCTAGGATAAGAGACCATATTTGGTGAATTCTCTTGAGGTCTGTAAATTTTTCTTATCATTTTAATGGTAGAATAGATTATTGCAATGTTTACTTGCTATGATAACAAGTGGCTACTGTTACCATAGTAAATAAACCTAATTTATTTGAATTTTAAGATAATCTAAGCTCATTCATCTTCAGTGAATGGACTTAGTCGATCTTAAAATGAAAAATAACTGTGGGTGCATGTATTTCAATGAACACAGAGTTCATATACTATAGTTGGAATGATTTCAGCAATAGTCTTTTCACTGTGTTAATTTTGTGATGGTCTTCAACGAATCCAGAAGATGAAGTCACATCAAGAGGATTGTTCAAAATGGAAAATAATGAGGAATATTCTCCCCCAAGAGGATAGCACTGTAGAAGGATGCATTCTAGGATGAGATGTGATTTTTGGTGAATTCTCTTGAGGTCTGTAAATTTTTCTTATCATTTTAATGGTAGAATAAATTATTGCAATGTTTACTTGCTATGATAACAAGTGGCTACTGTTACCATAGTAAATAAACTTAATTTATTTGAATTTTAAGATAATCTAAGCTCATTCATCTTCAGTGAATGGACTTAGTCGATCTTAAAATGAAAAATAACTGTGGGTGCATGTATTTCAATGAACACAGAGTTCATATACTATAGTTGGAATGATTTCAGCAATAGTCTTTTCACTGTGTTAATTTTGTGATGGTCTTCAACGAATCCAGAAGATGAAGTCACATCAAGAGGATTGTTCAAAATGGAAAATAATGAGGAATATTCTCCCCCAAGAGGATAGCACTGTAGAAGGATGGATTCTAGGATAAGAGACCATATTTGGTGAATTCTCTTGAGGTCTGTAAATTTTTCTTATCATTTTAATGGTAGAATAGATTATTGCAATGTTTACTTGCTATGATAACAAGTGGCTACTGTTACCATAGTAAATAAACTTAATTTATTTGAATTTTAAGATAATCTAAGCTCATTCATCTTCAGTGAATGGACTTAGTCGATCTTAAAATGAAAAATAACTGTGGGTGCATGTATTTCAATGAACACAGAGTTCATATACTATAGTTGGAATGATTTCAGCAATAGTCTTTTCACTGTGTTAATTTTGTGATGGTCTTCAACGAATCCAGAAGATGAAGTCACATCAAGAGGATTGTTCAAAATGGAAAATAATGAGGAATATTCTCCCCCAAGAGGATAGCACTGTAGAAGGATGCATTCTAGGATGAGATGTGATTTTTGGTGAATTCTCTTGAGGTCTGTAAATTTTTCTTATCATTTTAATGGTAGAATAAATTATTGCAATGTTTACTTGCTATGATAACAAGTGGCTACTGTTACCATAGTAAATAAACTTAATTTATTTGAATTTTAAGATAATCTAAGCTCATTCATCTTCAGTGAATGGACTTAGTCGATCTTAAAATGAAAAATAACTGTGGGTGCATGTATTTCAATGAACACAGAGTTCATATACTATAGTTAGAATGATTTCAGCAATAGTCTTTTCACTGTGTTAATTTTGTGGTGGTCTTCAACGAATCCAGAAGATGAAGTCACATCAAGAGGATCGTTCAAAATGGAAAATAATGAGGAATATTCTCCCCCAAGAGGATAGCACTGTAGAAGGATGGATTCTAGGATAAGAGACCATATTTGGTGAATTCTCTTGAGGTCTGTAAATTTTTCTTATCATTTTAATGGTAGAATAGATTATTGCAATGTTTACTTGCTATGATAACAAGTGGCTACTGTTACCATAGTAAATAAACTTAATTTATTTGAATTTTAAGATAATCTAAGCTCATTCATCTTCAGTGAATGGACTTAGTCGATCTTAAAATGAAAAATAACTGTGGGTGCATGTATTTCAATGAACACAGAGTTCATATACTATAGTTGGAATGATTTCAGCAATAGTCTTTTCACTGTGTTAATTTTGTGATGGTCTTCAACGAATCCAGAAGATGAAGTCACATCAAGAGGATTGTTCAAAATGGAAAATAATGAGGAATATTCTCCCCCAAGAGGATAGCACTGTAGAAGGATGCATTCTAGGATGAGATGTGATTTTTGGTGAATTCTCTTGAGGTCTGTAAATTTTTCTTATCATTTTAATGGTAGAATAAATTATTGCAATGTTTACTTGCTATGATAACAAGTGGCTACTGTTACCATAGTAAATAAACTTAATTTATTTGAATTTTAAGATAATCTAAGCTCATTCATCTTCAGTGAATGGACTTAGTCGATCTTAAAATGAAAAATAACTGTGGGTGCATGTATTTAATGAACACAGAGTTCATATACTATAGTTAGAATGATTTCAGCAATAGTCTTTTCACTGTGTTAATTTTGTGGTGGTCTTCAACGAATCCAGAAGATGAAGTCACATCAAGAGGATCGTTCAAAATGGAAAATAATGAGGAATATTCTCCCCCAAGAGGATAGCACTGTAGAAGGATGGATTCTAGGATAAGAGACCATATTTGGTGAATTCTCTTGAGGTCTGTAAATTTTTCTTATCATTTTAATGGTAGAATAGATTATTGCAATGTTTACTTGCTATGATAACAAGTGGCTACTGTTACCATAGTAAATAAACTTAATTTATTTGAATTTTAAGATAATCTAAGCTCATTCATCTTCAGTGAATGGACTTAGTCGATCTTAAAATGAAAAATAACTGTGGGTGCATGTATTTCAATGAACACAGAGTTCATATACTATAGTTGGAATGATTTCAGCAATAGTCTTTTCACTGTGTTAATTTTGTGATGGTCTTCAACGAATCCAGAAGATGAAGTCACATCAAGAGGATTGTTCAAAATGGAAAATAATGAGGAATATTCTCCCCCAAGAGGATAGCACTGTAGAAGGATGCATTCTAGGATGAGATGTGATTTTTGGTGAATTCTCTTGAGGTCTGTAAATTTTTCTTATCATTTTAATGGTAGAATAAATTATTGCAATGTTTACTTGCTATGATAACAAGTGGCTACTGTTACCATAGTAAATAAACTTAATTTATTTGAATTTTAAGATAATCTAAGCTCATTCATCTTCAGTGAATGGACTTAGTCGATCTTAAAATGAAAAATAACTGTGGGTGCATGTATTTCAATGAACACAGAGTTCATATACTATAGTTAGAATGATTTCAGCAATAGTCTTTTCACTGTGTTAATTTTGTGGTGGTCTTCAACGAATCCAGAAGATGAAGTCACATCAAGAGGATCGTTCAAAATGGAAAATAATGAGGAATATTCTCCCCCAAGAGGATAGCACTGTAGAAGGATGGATTCTAGGATAAGAGACCATATTTGGTGAATTCTCTTGAGGTCTGTAAATTTTTCTTATCATTTTAATGGTAGAATAGATTATTGCAATGTTTACTTGCTATGATAACAAGTGGCTACTGTTACCATAGTAAATAAACTTAATTTATTTGAATTTTAAGATAATCTAAGCTCATTCATCTTCAGTGAATGGACTTAGTCGATCTTAAAATGAAAAATAACTGTGGGTGCATGTATTTCAATGAACACAGAGTTCATATACTATAGTTAGAATGATTTCAGCAATAGTCTTTTCACTGTGTTAATTTTGTGGTGGTCTTCAACGAATCCAGAAGATGAAGTCACATCAAGAGGATCGTTCAAAATGGAAAATAATGAGGAATATTCTCCCCCAAGAGGATAGCACTGTAGAAGGATGGATTCTAGGATAAGAGACCATATTTGGTGAATTCTCTTGAGGTCTGTAAATTTTTCTTATCATTTTAATGGTAGAATAGATTATTGCAATGTTTACTTGCTATGATAACAAGTGGCTACTGTTACCATAGTAAATAAACCTAATTTATTTGAATTTTAAGATAATCTAAGCTCATTCATCTTCAGTGAATGGACTTAGTCGATCTTAAAATGAAAAATAACTGTGGGTGCATGTATTTCAATGAACACAGAGTTCATATACTATAGTTGGAATGATTTCAGCAATAGTCTTTTCACTGTGTTAATTTTGTGATGGTCTTCAACGAATCCAGAAGATGAAGTCACATCAAGAGGATTGTTCAAAATGGAAAATAATGAGGAATATTCTCCCCCAAGAGGATAGCACTGTAGAAGGATGCATTCTAGGATGAGATGTGATTTTTGGTGAATTCTCTTGAGGTCTGTAAATTTTTCTTATCATTTTAATGGTAGAATAAATTATTGCAATGTTTACTTGCTATGATAACAAGTGGCTACTGTTACCATAGTAAATAAACTTAATTTATTTGAATTTTAAGATAATCTAAGCTCATTCATCTTCAGTGAATGGACTTAGTCGATCTTAAAATGAAAAATAACTGTGGGTGCATGTATTTCAATGAACACAGAGTTCATATACTATAGTTAGAATGATTTCAGCAATAGTCTTTTCACTGTGTTAATTTTGTGGTGGTCTTCAACGAATCCAGAAGATGAAGTCACATCAAGAGGATCGTTCAAAATGGAAAATAATGAGGAATATTCTCCCCCAAGAGGATAGCACTGTAGAAGGATGGATTCTAGGATAAGAGACCATATTTGGTGAATTCTCTTGAGGTCTGTAAATTTTTCTTATCATTTTAATGGTAGAATAGATTATTGCAATGTTTACTTGCTATGATAACAAGTGGATACTGTTACCATAGTAAATAAACTTAATTTATTTGAATTTTAAGATAATCTAAGCTCATTCATCTTCAGTGAATGGACTTAGTCGATCTTAAAATGAAAAATAACTGTGGGTGCATGTATTTCAATGAACACAGAGTTCATATACTATAGTTGGAATGATTTCAGCAATAGTCTTTTCACTGTGTTAATTTTGTGATGGTCTTCAACGAATCCAGAAGATGAAGTCACATCAAGAGGATTGTTCAAAATGGAAAATAATGAGGAATATTCTCCCCCAAGAGGATAGCACTGTAGAAGGATGCATTCTAGGATGAGATGTGATTTTTGGTGAATTCTCTTGAGGTCTGTAAATTTTTCTTATCATTTTAATGGTAGAATAAATTATTGCAATGTTTACTTGCTATGATAACAAGTGGCTACTGTTACCATAGTAAATAAACTTAATTTATTTGAATTTTAAGATAATCTAAGCTCATTCATCTTCAGTGAATGGACTTAGTCGATCTTAAAATGAAAAATAACTGTGGGTGCATGTATTTAATGAACACAGAGTTCATATACTATAGTTAGAATGATTTCAGCAATAGTCTTTTCACTGTGTTAATTTTGTGGTGGTCTTCAACGAATCCAGAAGATGAAGTCACATCAAGAGGATCGTTCAAAATGGAAAATAATGAGGAATATTCTCCCCCAAGAGGATAGCACTGTAGAAGGATGGATTCTAGGATAAGAGACCATATTTGGTGAATTCTCTTGAGGTCTGTAAATTTTTCTTATCATTTTAATGGTAGAATAGATTATTGCAATGTTTACTTGCTATGATAACAAGTGGATACTGTTACCATAGTAAATAAACTTAATTTATTTGAATTTTAAGATAATCTAAGCTCATTCATCTTCAGTGAATGGACTTAGTCGATCTTAAAATGAAAAATAACTGTGGGTGCATGTATTTCAATGAACACAGAGTTCATATACTATAGTTGGAATGATTTCAGCAATAGTCTTTTCACTGTGTTAATTTTGTGATGGTCTTCAACGAATCCAGAAGATGAAGTCACATCAAGAGGATTGTTCAAAATGGAAAATAATGAGGAATATTCTCCCCCAAGAGGATAGCACTGTAGAAGGATGCATTCTAGGATGAGATGTGATTTTTGGTGAATTCTCTTGAGGTCTGTAAATTTTTCTTATCATTTTAATGGTAGAATAAATTATTGCAATGTTTACTTGCTATGATAACAAGTGGCTACTGTTACCATAGTAAATAAACTTAATTTATTTGAATTTTAAGATAATCTAAGCTCATTCATCTTCAGTGAATGGACTTAGTCGATCTTAAAATGAAAAATAACTGTGGGTGCATGTATTTCAATGAACACAGAGTTCATATACTATAGTTAGAATGATTTCAGCAATAGTCTTTTCACTGTGTTAATTTTGTGGTGGTCTTCAACGAATCCAGAAGATGAAGTCACATCAAGAGGATCGTTCAAAATGGAAAATAATGAGGAATATTCTCCCCCAAGAGGATAGCACTGTAGAAGGATGGATTCTAGGATAAGAGACCATATTTGGTGAATTCTCTTGAGGTCTGTAAATTTTTCTTATCATTTTAATGGTAGAATAGATTATTGCAATGTTTACTTGCTATGATAACAAGTGGCTACTGTTACCATAGTAAATAAACTTAATTTATTTGAATTTTAAGATAATCTAAGCTCATTCATCTTCAGTGAATGGACTTAGTCGATCTTAAAATGAAAAATAACTGTGGGTGCATGTATTTCAATGAACACAGAGTTCATATACTATAGTTAGAATGATTTCAGCAATAGTCTTTTCACTGTGTTAATTTTGTGGTGGTCTTCAACGAATCCAGAAGATGAAGTCACATCAAGAGGATCGTTCAAAATGGAAAATAATGAGGAATATTCTCCCCCAAGAGGATAGCACTGTAGAAGGATGGATTCTAGGATAAGAGACCATATTTGGTGAATTCTCTTGAGGTCTGTAAATTTTTCTTATCATTTTAATGGTAGAATAGATTATTGCAATGTTTACTTGCTATGATAACAAGTGGCTACTGTTACCATAGTAAATAAACTTAATTTATTTGAATTTTAAGATAATCTAAGCTCATTCATCTTCAGTGAATGGACTTAGTCGATCTTAAAATGAAAAATAACTGTGGGTGCATGTATTTCAATGAACACAGAGTTCATATACTATAGTTGGAATGATTTCAGCAATAGTCTTTTCACTGTGTTTATTTTGTGATGGTCTTCAACGAATCCAGAAGATGAAGTCACATCAAGAGGATCGTTCAAAATGGAAAATAATGAAGGATATTCTCCCCCAAGAGGATAGCACTGTAGAAGGATGCATTCTAGGATGAGATGTGATTTTTGGTGAATTCTCTTGAGGTCTGTAAATTTTTCTTATCATTTTAATGGTAGAATAGATTATTGCAATGTTTACTTGCTATGATAACAAGTGGCTACTGTTACCATAGTAAATAAACTTAATTTATTTGAATTTTAAGATAATCTAAGCTCATTCATCTTCAGTGAATGGACTTAGTCGATCTTAAAATGAAAAATAACTGTGGGTGCATGTATTTCAATGAACACAGAGTTCATATACTATAGTTAGAATGATTTCAGCAATAGTCTTTTCACTGTGTTAATTTTGTGGTGGTCTTCAACGAATCCAGAAGATGAAGTCACATCAAGAGGATCGTTCAAAATGGAAAATAATGAGGAATATTCTCCCCCAAGAGGATAGCACTGTAGAAGGATGGATTCTAGGATAAGAGACCATATTTGGTGAATTCTCTTGAGGTCTGTAAATTTTTCTTATCATTTTAATGGTAGAATAGATTATTGCAATGTTTACTTGCTATGATAACAAGTGGCTACTGTTACCATAGTAAATAAACTTAATTTATTTGAATTTTAAGATAATCTAAGCTCATTCATCTTCAGTGAATGGACTTAGTCGATCTTAAAATGAAAAATAACTGTGGGTGCATGTATTTCAATGAACACAGAGTTCATATACTATAGTTGGAATGATTTCAGCAATAGTCTTTTCACTGTGTTAATTTTGTGATGGTCTTCAACGAATCCAGAAGATGAAGTCACATCAAGAGGATCGTTCAAAATGGAAAATAATGAGGAATATTCTCCCCCAAGAGGATAGCACTGTAGAAGGATGCATTCTAGGATGAGATGTGATTTTTGGTGAATTCTCTTGAGGTCTGTAAATTTTTCTTATCATTTTAATGGTAGAATAAATTATTGCAATGTTTACTTGCTATGATAACAAGTGGCTACTGTTACCATAGTAAATAAACTTAATTTATTTGAATTTTAAGATAATCTAAGCTCATTCATCTTCAGTGAATGGACTTAGTCGATCTTAAAATGAAAAATAACTGTGGGTGCATGTATTTAATGAACACAGAGTTCATATACTATAGTTAGAATGATTTCAGCAATAGTCTTTTCACTGTGTTAATTTTGTGGTGGTCTTCAACGAATCCAGAAGATGAAGTCACATCAAGAGGATCGTTCAAAATGGAAAATAATGAAGGATATTCTCCCCCAAGAGGATAGCACTGTAGAAGGATGCATTCTAGGATGGGATGTGATTTTTGGTGAATTCTCTTGAGGTCTGTAAATTTTTCTTATCATTTTAATGGTAGAATAGATTATTGCAATGTTTACTTGCTATGATAACAAGTGGATACTGTTACCATAGTAAATAAACTTAATTTATTTGAATTTTAAGATAATCTAAGCTCATTCATCTTCAGTGAATGGACTTAGTCGATCTTAAAATGAAAAATAACTGTGGGTGCATGTATTTCAATGAACACAGAGTTCATATACTATAGTTGGAATGATTTCAGCAATAGTCTTTTCACTGTGTTAATTTTGTGATGGTCTTCAACGAATCCAGAAGATGAAGTCACATCAAGAGGATTGTTCAAAATGGAAAATAATGAGGAATATTCTCCCCCAAGAGGATAGCACTGTAGAAGGATGCATTCTAGGATGATATGTGATTTTTGGTGAATTCTCTTGAGGTCTGTAAATTTTTCTTATCATTTTAATGGTAGAATAAATTATTGCAATGTTTACTTGCTATGATAACAAGTGGCTACTGTTACCATAGTAAATAAACTTAATTTATTTGAATTTTAAGATAATCTAAGCTCATTCATCTTCAGTGAATGGACTTAGTCGATCTTAAAATGAAAAATAACTGTGGGTGCATGTATTTCAATGAACACAGAGTTCATATACTATAGTTAGAATGATTTCAGCAATAGTCTTTTCACTGTGTTAATTTTGTGGTGGTCTTCAACGAATCCAGAAGATGAAGTCACATCAAGAGGATCGTTCAAAATGGAAAATAATGAGGAATATTCTCCCCCAAGAGGATAGCACTGTAGAAGGATGGATTCTAGGATAAGAGACCATATTTGGTGAATTCTCTTGAGGTCTGTAAATTTTTCTTATCATTTTAATGGTAGAATAGATTATTGCAATGTTTACTTGCTATGATAACAAGTGGATACTGTTACCATAGTAAATAAACTTAATTTATTTGAATTTTAAGATAATCTAAGCTCATTCATCTTCAGTGAATGGACTTAGTCGATCTTAAAATGAAAAATAACTGTGGGTGCATGTATTTCAATGAACACAGAGTTCATATACTATAGTTGGAATGATTTCAGCAATAGTCTTTTCACTGTGTTAATTTTGTGATGGTCTTCAACGAATCCAGAAGATGAAGTCACATCAAGAGGATTGTTCAAAATGGAAAATAATGAGGAATATTCTCCCCCAAGAGGATAGCACTGTAGAAGGATGCATTCTAGGATGATATGTGATTTTTGGTGAATTCTCTTGAGGTCTGTAAATTTTTCTTATCATTTTAATGGTAGAATAAATTATTGCAATGTTTACTTGCTATGATAACAAGTGGCTACTGTTACCATAGTAAATAAACTTAATTTATTTGAATTTTAAGATAATCTAAGCTCATTCATCTTCAGTGAATGGACTTAGTCGATCTTAAAATGAAAAATAACTGTGGGTGCATGTATTTCAATGAACACAGAGTTCATATACTATAGTTAGAATGATTTCAGCAATAGTCTTTTCACTGTGTTAATTTTGTGGTGGTCTTCAACGAATCCAGAAGATGAAGTCACATCAAGAGGATCGTTCAAAATGGAAAATAATGAGGAATATTCTCCCCCAAGAGGATAGCACTGTAGAAGGATGGATTCTAGGATAAGAGACCATATTTGGTGAATTCTCTTGAGGTCTGTAAATTTTTCTTATCATTTTAATGGTAGAATAGATTATTGCAATGTTTACTTGCTATGATAACAAGTGGATACTGTTACCATAGTAAATAAACTTAATTTATTTGAATTTTAAGATAATCTAAGCTCATTCATCTTCAGTGAATGGACTTAGTCGATCTTAAAATGAAAAATAACTGTGGGTGCATGTATTTCAATGAACACAGAGTTCATATACTATAGTTGGAATGATTTCAGCAATAGTCTTTTCACTGTGTTAATTTTGTGATGGTCTTCAACGAATCCAGAAGATGAAGTCACATCAAGAGGATTGTTCAAAATGGAAAATAATTAGGAATATTCTCCTCCAAGAGGATAGCACTGTAGAAGGATGCATTCTAGGATGAGATGTGATTTTTGGTGAATTCTCTTGAGGTCTGTAAATTTTTCTTATCATTTTAATGGTAGAATAAATTATTGCAATGTTTACTTGCTATGATAACAAGTGGCTACTGTTACCATAGTAAATAAACTTAATTTATTTGAATTTTAAGATAATCTAAGCTCATTCATCTTCAGTGAATGGACTTAGTCGATCTTAAAATGAAAAATAACTGTGGGTGCATGTATTTCAATGAACACAGAGTTCATATACTATAGTTAGAATGATTTCAGCAATAGTCTTTTCACTGTGTTAATTTTGTGGTGGTCTTCAACGAATCCAGAAGATGAAGTCACATCAAGAGGATCGTTCAAAATGGAAAATAATGAGGAATATTCTCCCCCAAGAGGATAGCACTGTAGAAGGATGGATTCTAGGATAAGAGACCATATTTGGTGAATTCTCTTGAGGTCTGTAAATTTTTCTTATCATTTTAATGGTAGAATAGATTATTGCAATGTTTACTTGCTATGATAACAAGTGGCTACTGTTACCATAGTAAATAAACTTAATTTATTTGAATTTTAAGATAATCTAAGCTCATTCATCTTCAGTGAATGGACTTAGTCGATCTTAAAATGAAAAATAACTGTGGGTGCATGTATTTCAATGAACACAGAGTTCATATACTATAGTTGGAATGATTTCAGCAATAGTCTTTTCACTGTGTTAATTTTGTGATGGTCTTCAACGAATCCAGAAGATGAAGTCACATCAAGAGGATTGTTCAAAATGGAAAATAATGAGGAATATTCTCCCCCAAGAGGATAGCACTGTAGAAGGATGCATTCTAGGATGAGATGTGATTTTTGGTGAATTCTCTTGAGGTCTGTAAATTTTTCTTATCATTTTAATGGTAGAATAAATTATTGCAATGTTTACTTGCTATGATAACAAGTGGCTACTGTTACCATAGTAAATAAACTTAATTTATTTGAATTTTAAGATAATCTAAGCTCATTCATCTTCAGTGAATGGACTTAGTCGATCTTAAAATGAAAAATAACTGTGGGTGCATGTATTTCAATGAACACAGAGTTCATATACTATAGTTAGAATGATTTCAGCAATAGTCTTTTCACTGTGTTAATTTTGTGGTGGTCTTCAACGAATCCAGAAGATGAAGTCACATCAAGAGGATCGTTCAAAATGGAAAATAATGAGGAATATTCTCCCCCAAGAGGATAGCACTGTAGAAGGATGGATTCTAGGATAAGAGACCATATTTGGTGAATTCTCTTGAGGTCTGTAAATTTTTCTTATCATTTTAATGGTAGAATAGATTATTGCAATGTTTACTTGCTATGATAACAAGTGGATACTGTTACCATAGTAAATAAACTTAATTTATTTGAATTTTAAGATAATCTAAGCTCATTCATCTTCAGTGAATGGACTTAGTCGATCTTAAAATGAAAAATAACTGTGGGTGCATGTATTTCAATGAACACAGAGTTCATATACTATAGTTGGAATGATTTCAGCAATAGTCTTTTCACTGTGTTAATTTTGTGATGGTCTTCAACGAATCCAGAAGATGAAGTCACATCAAGAGGATTGTTCAAAATGGAAAATAATGAGGAATATTCTCTCTCAAGAGGATAGCACTGTAGAAGGATGCATTCTAGGATGAGATGTGATTTTTGGTGAATTCTCTTGAGGTCTGTAAATTTTTCTTATCATTTTAATGGTAGAATAAATTATTGCAATGTTTACTTGCTATGATAACAAGTGGCTACTGTTACCATAGTAAATAAACTTAATTTATTTGAATTTTAAGATAATCTAAGCTCATTCATCTTCAGTGAATGGACTTAGTCGATCTTAAAATGAAAAATAACTGTGGGTGCATGTATTTCAATGAACACAGAGTTCATATACTATAGTTGGAATGATTTCAGCAATAGTCTTTTCACTGTGTTAATTTTGTGATGGTCTTCAACGAATCCAGAAGATGAAGTCACATCAAGAGGATTGTTCAAAATGGAAAATAATGAGGAATATTCTCTCTCAAGAGGATAGCACTGTAGAAGGATGCATTCTAGGATGAGATGTGATTTTTGGTGAATTCTCTTGAGGTCTGTAAATTTTTCTTATCATTTTAATGGTAGAATAGATTATTGCAATGTTCACTTGCTATGATAACAAGTGGCTACTGTTACCATAGTAAATAAACTTAATTTATTTGAATTTTAAGATAATCTAAGCTCATTCATCTTCAGTGAATGGACTTAGTCGATCTTAAAATGAAAAATAACTGTGGGTGCATGTATTTCAATGAACACAGAGTTCATATACTATAGTTAGAATGATTTCAGCAATAGTCTTTTCACTGTGTTAATTTTGTGGTGGTCTTCAACGAATCCAGAAGATGAAGTCACATCAAGAGGATCGTTCAAAATGGAAAATAATGAGGAATATTCTCCCCCAAGAGGATAGCACTGTAGAAGGATGGATTCTAGGATAAGAGACCATATTTGGTGAATTCTCTTGAGGTCTGTAAATTTTTCTTATCATTTTAATGGTAGAATAGATTATTGCAATGTTTACTTGCCATGATAACAAGTGGCTACTGTTACCATAGTAAATAAACTTAATTCATTTGAATTTTAAGATAATCTAAGCTCATTCATCTTCAGTGAATGGACTTAGTCGATCTTAAAATGAAAAATAACTGTGGGTGCATGTATTTCAATGAACACAGAGTTCATATACTATAGTTGGAATGATTTCAGCAATAGTCTTTTCACTGTGTTAATTTTGTGATGGTCTTCAACGAATCCAGAAGATGAAGTCACATCAAGAGGATTGTTCAAAATGGAAAATAATGAGGAATATTCTCCCCCAAGAGGATAGCACTGTAGAAGGATGCATTCTAGGATGAGATGTGATTTTTGGTGAATTCTCTTGAGGTCTGTAAATTTTTCTTATCATTTTAATGGTAGAATAAATTATTGCAATGTTTACTTGCTATGATAACAAGTGGCTACTGTTACCATAGTAAATAAACTTAATTTATTTGAATTTTAAGATAATCTAAGCTCATTCATCTTCAGTGAATGGACTTAGTCGATCTTAAAATGAAAAATAACTGTGGGTGCATGTATTTCAATGAACACAGAGTTCATATACTATAGTTGGAATGATTTCAGCAATAATCTTTTCACTGTGTTCATTTTGTGATGGTCTTCAACGAATCCAGAAGATGAAGTCACATCAAGAGGATCGTTCAAAATGGAGAATAATGAAGAATATTCTCCCCCAAGAGGATAGCACTGTAGAAGGATGGATTCTAGGATGAGAGGTGATTTTTGGTGAATTCTCTTGAGGTCTGTAAATTTTTCTTATCATTTTAATGGTAGAATAGATTATTGCAATGTTTACTTGCTATGATAACAAGTGGCTACTGTTACCATAGTGAATAAACTTAATTTATTTGAATTTTAAGATAATCTAAGCTCATTCATCTTCAGTGAATGGACTTAGTCGATCCTCAAATGAAAAATAACTGTGGGTGCATGTATTTCAATGAACACAGAGTTCATATACTATAGTTGGAATGATTTCAGCAATAGTCTTTTCACTGTGTTAATTTTGTGATGGTCTTCAACGAATCCAGAAGATGAAGTCACATCAAGAGGATCGTTCAAAATGGAAAATAATGAAGGATATTCTCCCCCAAGAGGATAGCACTGTAGAAGGATGCATTCTAGGATGAGATGTGATTTTTGGTGAATTCTCTTGAGGTCTGTAAATTTTTCTTATCATTTTAATGGTAGAATAGATTATTGCAATGTTTACTTGCTATGATAACAAGTGGCTACTGTTACCATAGTAAATAAACCTAATTTATTTGAATTTTAAGATAATCTAAGCTCATTCATCTTCAGTGAATGGACTTAGTCGATCTTAAAATGAAAAATAACTGTGGGTGCATGTATTTCAATGAACACAGAGTTCATATACTATAGTTGGAATGATTTCAGCAATAGTCTTTTCACTGTGTTAATTTTGTGATGGTCTTCAACGAATCCAGAAGATGAAGTCACATCAAGAGGATTGTTCAAAATGGAAAATAATGAGGAATATTCTCCCCCAAGAGGATAGCACTGTAGAAGGATGCATTCTAGGATGAGATGTGATTTTTGGTGAATTCTCTTGAGGTCTGTAAATTTTTCTTATCATTTTAATGGTAGAATAAATTATTGCAATGTTTACTTGCTATGATAACAAGTGGCTACTGTTACCATAGTAAATAAACTTAATTTATTTGAATTTTAAGATAATCTAAGCTCATTCATCTTCAGTGAATGGACTTAGTCGATCTTAAAATGAAAAATAACTGTGGGTGCATGTATTTCAATGAACACAGAGTTCATATACTATAGTTAGAATGATTTCAGCTATAGTCTTTTCACTGTGTTAATTTTGTGGTGGTCTTCAACGAATCCAGAAGATGAAGTCACATCAAGAGGATCGTTCAAAATGGAAAATAATGAGGAATATTCTCCCCCAAGAGGATAGCACTGTAGAAGGATGGATTCTAGGATAAGAGACCATATTTGGTGAATTCTCTTGAGGTCTGTAAATTTTTCTTATCATTTTAATGGTAGAATAGATTATTGCAATGTTTACTTGCTATGATAACAAGTGGATACTGTTACCATAGTAAATAAACTTAATTTATTTGAATTTTAAGATAATCTAAGCTCATTCATCTTCAGTGAATGGACTTAGTCGATCTTAAAATGAAAAATAACTGTGGGTGCATGTATTTCAATGAACACAGAGTTCATATACTATAGTTGGAATGATTTCAGCAATAGTCTTTTCACTGTGTTAATTTTGTGATGGTCTTCAACGAATCCAGAAGATGAAGTCACATCAAGAGGATTGTTCAAAATGGAAAATAATGAGGAATATTCTCCCCCAAGAGGATAGCACTGTAGAAGGATGCATTCTAGGATGAGATGTGATTTTTGGTGAATTCTCTTGAGGTCTGTAAATTTTTCTTATCATTTTAATGGTAGAATAAATTATTGCAATGTTTACTTGCTATGATAACAAGTGGCTACTGTTACCATAGTAAATAAACTTAATTTATTTGAATTTTAAGATAATCTAAGCTCATTCATCTTCAGTGAATGGACTTAGTCGATCTTAAAATGAAAAATAACTGTGGGTGCATGTATTTCAATGAACACAGAGTTCATATACTATAGTTGGAATGATTTCAGCAATAGTCTTTTCACTGTGTTAATTTTGTGATGGTCTTCAACGAATCCAGAAGATGAAGTCACATCAAGAGGATTGTTCAAAATGGAAAATAATGAGGAATATTCTCCCCCAAGAGGATAGCACTGTAGAAGGATGCATTCTAGGATGAGATGTGATTTTTGGTGAATTCTCTTGAGGTCTGTAAATTTTTCTTATCATTTTAATGGTAGAATAAATTATTGCAATGTTTACTTGCTATGATAACAAGTGGCTACTGTTACCATAGTAAATAAACTTAATTTATTTGAATTTTAAGATAATCTAAGCTCATTCATCTTCAGTGAATGGACTTAGTCGATCTTAAAATGAAAAATAACTGTGGGTGCATGTATTTCAATGAACACAGAGTTCATATACTATAGTTAGAATGATTTCAGCAATAGTCTTTTCACTGTGTTAATTTTGTGGTGGTCTTCAACGAATCCAGAAGATGAAGTCACATCAAGAGGATCGTTCAAAATGGAAAATAATGAGGAATATTCTCCCCCAAGAGGATAGCACTGTAGAAGGATGGATTCTAGGATAAGAGACCATATTTGGTGAATTCTCTTGAGGTCTGTAAATTTTTCTTATCATTTTAATGGTAGAATAGATTATTGCAATGTTTACTTGCTATGATAACAAGTGGATACTGTTACCATAGTAAATAAACTTAATTTATTTGAATTTTAAGATAATCTAAGCTCATTCATCTTCAGTGAATGGACTTAGTCGATCTTAAAATGAAAAATAACTGTGGGTGCATGTATTTCAATGAACACAGAGTTCATATACTATAGTTGGAATGATTTCAGCAATAGTCTTTTCACTGTGTTAATTTTGTGATGGTCTTCAACGAATCCAGAAGATGAAGTCACATCAAGAGGATTATTCAAAATGGAAAATAATGAGGAATATTCTCCCCCAAGAGGATAGCACTGTAGAAGGATGCATTCTAGGATGAGATGTGATTTTTGGTGAATTCTCTTGAGGTCTGTAAATTTTTCTTATCATTTTAATGGTAGAATAAATTATTGCAATGTTTACTTGCTATGATAACAAGTGGCTACTGTTACCATAGTAAATAAACTTAATTTATTTGAATTTTAAGATAATCTAAGCTCATTCATCTTCAGTGAATGGACTTAGTCGATCTTAAAATGAAAAATAACTGTGGGTGCATGTATTTAATGAACACAGAGTTCATATACTATAGTTAGAATGATTTCAGCAATAGTCTTTTCACTGTGTTAATTTTGTGGTGGTCTTCAACGAATCCAGAAGATGAAGTCACATCAAGAGGATCGTTCAAAATGGAAAATAATGAGGAATATTCTCCCCCAAGAGGATAGCACTGTAGAAGGATGGATTCTAGGATAAGAGACCATATTTGGTGAATTCTCTTGAGGTCTGTAAATTTTTCTTATCATTTTAATGGTAGAATAGATTATTGCAATGTTTACTTGCTATGATAACAAGTGGATACTGTTACCATAGTAAATAAACTTAATTTATTTGAATTTTAAGATAATCTAAGCTCATTCATCTTCAGTGAATGGACTTAGTCGATCTTAAAATGAAAAATAACTGTGGGTGCATGTATTTCAATGAACACAGAGTTCATATACTATAGTTGGAATGATTTCAGCAATAGTCTTTTCACTGTGTTAATTTTGTGATGGTCTTCAACGAATCCAGAAGATGAAGTCACATCAAGAGGATTGTTCAAAATGGAAAATAATGAGGAATATTCTCCCCCAAGAGGATAGCACTGTAGAAGGATGCATTCTAGGATGAGATGTGATTTTTGGTGAATTCTCTTGAGGTCTGTAAATTTTTCTTATCATTTTAATGGTAGAATAAATTATTGCAATGTTTACTTGCTATGATAACAAGTGGCTACTGTTACCATAGTAAATAAACTTAATTTATTTGAATTTTAAGATAATCTAAGCTCATTCATCTTCAGTGAATGGACTTAGTCGATCTTAAAATGAAAAATAACTGTGGGTGCATGTATTTCAATGAACACAGAGTTCATATACTATAGTTAGAATGATTTCAGCAATAGTCTTTTCACTGTGTTAATTTTGTGGTGGTCTTCAACGAATCCAGAAGATGAAGTCACATCAAGAGGATCGTTCAAAATGGAAAATAATGAGGAATATTCTCCCCCAAGAGGATAGCACTGTAGAAGGATGGATTCTAGGATAAGAGACCATATTTGGTGAATTCTCTTGAGGTCTGTAAATTTTTCTTATCATTTTAATGGTAGAATAGATTATTGCAATGTTTACTTGCTATGATAACAAGTGGCTACTGTTACCATAGTAAATAAACTTAATTTATTTGAATTTTAAGATAATCTAAGCTCATTCATCTTCAGTGAATGGACTTAGTCGATCTTAAAATGAAAAATAACTGTGGGTGCATGTATTTCAATGAACACAGAGTTCATATACTATAGTTAGAATGATTTCAGCAATAGTCTTTTCACTGTGTTAATTTTGTGGTGGTCTTCAACGAATCCAGAAGATGAAGTCACATCAAGAGGATCGTTCAAAATGGAAAATAATGAGGAATATTCTCCCCCAAGAGGATAGCACTGTAGAAGGATGGATTCTAGGATAAGAGACCATATTTGGTGAATTCTCTTGAGGTCTGTAAATTTTTCTTATCATTTTAATGGTAGAATAGATTATTGCAATGTTTACTTGCTATGATAACAAGTGGCTACTGTTACCATAGTAAATAAACTTAATTTATTTGAATTTTAAGATAATCTAAGCTCATTCATCTTCAGTGAATGGACTTAGTCGATCTTAAAATGAAAAATAACTGTGGGTGCATGTATTTCAATGAACACAGAGTTCATATACTATAGTTGGAATGATTTCAGCAATAGTCTTTTCACTGTGTTTATTTTGTGATGGTCTTCAACGAATCCAGAAGATGAAGTCACATCAAGAGGATCGTTCAAAATGGAAAATAATGAAGGATATTCTCCCCCAAGAGGATAGCACTGTAGAAGGATGCATTCTAGGATGAGATGTGATTTTTGGTGAATTCTCTTGAGGTCTGTAAATTTTTCTTATCATTTTAATGGTAGAATAGATTATTGCAATGTTTACTTGCTATGATAACAAGTGGCTACTGTTACCATAGTAAATAAACTTAATTTATTTGAATTTTAAGATAATCTAAGCTCATTCATCTTCAGTGAATGGACTTAGTCGATCTTAAAATGAAAAATAACTGTGGGTGCATGTATTTCAATGAACACAGAGTTCATATACTATAGTTGGAATGATTTCAGCAATAGTCTTTTCACTGTGTTAATTTTGTGATGGTCTTCAACGAATCCAGAAGATGAAGTCACATCAAGAGGATTGTTCAAAATGGAAAATAATGAGGAATATTCTCCCCCAAGAGGATAGCACTGTAGAAGGATGCATTCTAGGATGAGATGTGATTTTTGGTGAATTCTCTTGAGGTCTGTAAATTTTTCTTATCATTTTAATGGTAGAATAAATTATTGCAATGTTTACTTGCTATGATAACAAGTGGCTACTGTTACCATAGTAAATAAACTTAATTTATTTGAATTTTAAGATAATCTAAGCTCATTCATCTTCAGTGAATGGACTTAGTCGATCTTAAAATGAAAAATAACTGTGGGTGCATGTATTTCAATGAACACAGAGTTCATATACTATAGTTAGAATGATTTCAGCTATAGTCTTTTCACTGTGTTAATTTTGTGGTGGTCTTCAACGAATCCAGAAGATGAAGTCACATCAAGAGGATCGTTCAAAATGGAAAATAATGAGGAATATTCTCCCCCAAGAGGATAGCACTGTAGAAGGATGGATTCTAGGATAAGAGACCATATTTGGTGAATTCTCTTGAGGTCTGTAAATTTTTCTTATCATTTTAATGGTAGAATAGATTATTGCAATGTTTACTTGCTATGATAACAAGTGGATACTGTTACCATAGTAAATAAACTTAATTTATTTGAATTTTAAGATAATCTAAGCTCATTCATCTTCAGTGAATGGACTTAGTCGATCTTAAAATGAAAAATAACTGTGGGTGCATGTATTTCAATGAACACAGAGTTCATATACTATAGTTGGAATGATTTCAGCAATAGTCTTTTCACTGTGTTAATTTTGTGATGGTCTTCAACGAATCCAGAAGATGAAGTCACATCAAGAGGATTGTTCAAAATGGAAAATAATGAGGAATATTCTCCCCCAAGAGGATAGCACTGTAGAAGGATGCATTCTAGGATGAGATGTGATTTTTGGTGAATTCTCTTGAGGTCTGTAAATTTTTCTTATCATTTTAATGGTAGAATAAATTATTGCAATGTTTACTTGCTATGATAACAAGTGGCTACTGTTACCATAGTAAATAAACTTAATTTATTTGAATTTTAAGATAATCTAAGCTCATTCATCTTCAGTGAATGGACTTAGTCGATCTTAAAATGAAAAATAACTGTGGGTGCATGTATTTCAATGAACACAGAGTTCATATACTATAGTTAGAATGATTTCAGCAATAGTCTTTTCACTGTGTTAATTTTGTGGTGGTCTTCAACGAATCCAGAAGATGAAGTCACATCAAGAGGATCGTTCAAAATGGAAAATAATGAGGAATATTCTCCCCCAAGAGGATAGCACTGTAGAAGGATGGATTCTAGGATAAGAGACCATATTTGGTGAATTCTCTTGAGGTCTGTAAATTTTTCTTATCATTTTAATGGTAGAATAGATTATTGCAATGTTTACTTGCTATGATAACAAGTGGCTACTGTTACCATAGTAAATAAACTTAATTTATTTGAATTTTAAGATAATCTAAGCTCATTCATCTTCAGTGAATGGACTTAGTCGATCTTAAAATGAAAAATAACTGTGGGTGCATGTATTTCAATGAACACAGAGTTCATATACTATAGTTAGAATGATTTCAGCAATAGTCTTTTCACTGTGTTAATTTTGTGGTGGTCTTCAACGAATCCAGAAGATGAAGTCACATCAAGAGGATCGTTCAAAATGGAAAATAATGAGGAATATTCTCCCCCAAGAGGATAGCACTGTAGAAGGATGGATTCTAGGATAAGAGACCATATTTGGTGAATTCTCTTGAGGTCTGTAAATTTTTCTTATCATTTTAATGGTAGAATAGATTATTGCAATGTTTACTTGCTATGATAACAAGTGGATACTGTTACCATAGTAAATAAACTTAATTTATTTGAATTTTAAGATAATCTAAGCTCATTCATCTTCAGTGAATGGACTTAGTCGATCTTAAAATGAAAAATAACTGTGGGTGCATGTATTTCAATGAACACAGAGTTCATATACTATAGTTGGAATGATTTCAGCAATAATCTTTTCACTGTGTTCATTTTGTGATGGTCTTCAACGAATCCAGAAGATGAAGTCACATCAAGAGGATCGTTCAAAATGGAGAATAATGAAGAATATTCTCCCCCAAGAGGATAGCACTGTAGAAGGATGGATTCTAGGATGAGAGGTGATTTTTGGTGAATTCTCTTGAGGTCTGTAAATTTTTCTTATCATTTTAATGGTAGAATAGATTATTGCAATGTTTACTTGCTATGATAACAAGTGGCTACTGTTACCATAGTGAATAAACTTAATTTATTTGAATTTTAAGATAATCTAAGCTCATTCATCTTCAGTGAATGGACTTAGTCGATCTTAAAATGAAAAATAACTGTGGGTGCATGTATTTCAATGAACACAGAGTTCATATACTATAGTTGGAATGATTTCAGCAATAGTCTTTTCACTGTGTTAATTTTGTGATGGTCTTCAACGAATCCAGAAGATGAAGTCACATCAAGAGGATCGTTCAAAATGGAAAATAATGAAGAATATTCTCCCCCAAGAGGATAGCACTGTAGAAGGATGGATTCTAGGATGAGACGTGATTTTTGGTGAATTCTCTTTAGGTCTGTAAATTCTTCTTATCATTTTAATGGTAGAATAGATTATTGCAATGTTCACTTGCTATGATAACAAGTGGCTACTGTTACCATAGTAAATAAACTTAATTTATTTGAATTTTAAGATAATCTAAGCTCATCCATCTCCAGTGAATGGACTTAGTCGATCTTAAAATGAAAAATAACTGTGGGTGCATGGTATTTCAATGAACACAGAGTTCATATACTATAGTTGGAATGATTTCAGCAATAGTCTTTTCACTGTGTTAATTTTGTGATGGTCTTCAACGAATCCAGAAGATGAAGTCACATCAAGAGGATCGTTCAAGATGGAAAATAATGAAGAATATTCTCCTCCAAGAGGATAGCACTGTAGAAGGATGGATTCTAGGATAAGAGACCATTTTTGGTGAATTCTCTTGAGGTCTGTAATTGTTTCTTATCATTTTAATGGTAGAATAGATTATTGCAATGTTTACTTGCTATGATAACAAGTGGCTACTGTTACCATAGTAAATAAACTTAATTTATTTGAATTTTAAGATAATCTAAGCTCATTCATCTTCAGTGAATGGACTTAGTCGATCTTAAAATGAAAAATAACTGTGGGTGCATGTATTTCAATGAACACAGAGTTCATATACTATAGTTGGAATGATTTCAGCAATAGTCTTTTCACTGTGTTAATTTTGTGATGGTCTTCAACGATTCCAGAAAATGAAGTCACATCAAGAGGATCGTGCAAGATGGAAAATAATGAAGAATATTCTCCCTCAAGAGGATAACACTGTAGAAGGATGGATTCTAGGATGAGAGACCATTTTTGGTGAATTCTCTTGAGGTCTGTAAATTTTTCTTATCATTTTAATGGTAGAATAGATTATTGCAATGTTTACTTGCTATGATAACAAGTGGCTACTGTTACCATAGTAAATAAACTTAATTTATTTGAATTTTAAGATAATCTAAGCTCATTCATTTTCAGTGAATGGACTTAGTCGATCTTAAAATGAAAAATAACTGTGGATGCATGTATTTTTATGAATACAGAGTTCATATACTATAGTTGCAATTATTTCAGCAATACTCTCTTCACTGTGTTCATTTTGTGGTGGTCTTCAACGAATCCAGAAGATGAAGTCACATCAAGGGGATCGTACAAGATGGAAAATAATGAAGAAGATTCTCCCCTCAGAGGATTACACTGGAACGAATCTAGAAGATGAAGACACACATGATCAAATAGTTGCGAGTTCTACAAGCTGAGTTCAACCATCAACTAGGACTGCATTGCAATAGGATGAATGTTAGAATTGGAAACTTTTGTCCGTGGAACAATGGAACTTTGAGTGGATGAGTTTCAGAAGATGGTTCTAGAATCTGAACAACATCTTTTGAAGTAAAATGGATGCAAATAATGAACTGACTTTAGAAGTTATGAAAAATTACTCTGAGACTGAAATTTACTTCTGAGACAAAATGGGTTAGTACCAATATTTCTTTTATTTCTAAAATTAATTTGGAAACAAAATCATGGTTTTATTAACTTTTTCCAGTATTTTCTAATATTCGCAATAATGCAAGTCGTCCACAAACAACAGACTATCGCCGTCCTGCATCAGGAAATTCCCATACTTGCACCTACTGAAACGAAGTAAGCTCAAGCTCAATCGAAGATAGGATGATTTGGATGTGGATTCTAATTTCCTATTTATAAAATGACGTATAAATTACGTTTTAGTTTGTAAGATGCAGGGCTGTTCTAAACATATTCTGCGCCGGGGTGCAAAAATCCGTTAGTGGATAGGGGCTTCATTCAAGTTTATTGATTTTGATTACATACACCACTAATGCTATTATATTATTAATGATATGTAGGTACCTAGACTTAGACAGTTGCGTACGCCCCTTGCAATCAAAATGACATGTATTTTAGTTGATATTTCTTTTACGTAGATATTCTGTATTTAATGCTTTAGTTTATAAGTGACATGTATTTTATATTCTGTAAGAGGGTTGAAGCAACTCTCAATAACGACGAAATATGGGGGGACATGGGGCATAGTTTTGATCATGAATATGTGGAATTGTTTCTTTCAGGTATAGGGTGAAAACTATTTTCAAAGGTAGGATAAATGATATGTAATTAAATGAAATATTGTGTGCCGGATTATACTATTTTTAAAGGTAGGAAAAATGGTATGTAATTAAATGAAATATTTGTCCATATTATCAATGCCGGATTATTTTTTATTAATCAATTTCGGTGCCTTATTTGATACTTGCTTAAGTAATCAAACTTATTTGAATTTGATGCTATTCGGCATTAATTAAAAAGAAATTTTGAGCTCTTCGAGATAATTTGTGGGGTTTTGGGTTAATATTGCGTTTTCAATAATTTTGTTTCCACACAAGAGAAAAATTATTTAAAATGATGATTGAGTAGCCAGGTTAAAATATTTTGCTTCGAGAGCTCAAATAATCCGGCACTGACAATTCGCGAAAGCAAAAATTTGTACAATCCTAAGGGGAGTCCACGCCAATTTTTTTTCAATTTTGGCGTTACAGTCTGGGATTTCATAGGTTAAACCTAAATCCATTTCTGCTCTTAAAGCGTTTTCAATGGCCTCATTTTACTTCCTAAATATTGTGATATTTCAGCAGTTTTTTTCATTTATTGCTTTGTGTTAACTTATTTTTGTTGCTCTAAGAATCAATGATTTGATTCGCGTGTTTAACTTCTAATCTGATTATGCGAATGAATAATTGAGATTATTCCCCATAATCATCTGGTTGCGTAACGCAATTTAAAATTTTTGCGTAAGACATCAAAAAGATTATGTAAAAAAGTATCAATTTTAGACTAAAAAGAAATCTGTCGATGGTTAAAAGTCGATTGCTTTAGTATTTTGTAAGATATGTATTCACTGAAAGAAGAATTATGTCTACATGAATAATACAAAATCAAGTATATACATATTTGAGAGTTTATTAAGGGGATTTCTGAACAGAAGTATTCATAA
Source organism: Dromius quadrimaculatus (assembly GCA_963989225.1). NCBI lineage: Eukaryota > Metazoa > Arthropoda > Insecta > Coleoptera > Carabidae > Dromius > Dromius quadrimaculatus. The sequence continues at coordinate 8,574,977 of OZ022325.1, read as the reverse complement.
TATGAGTCTTAAGGTAAATGTTATAAACAAAATGAAAATAAACCCCTAACCTTAAATAAAATTTGTAAAATCTATATACGTATTTCGAGAACTAAGTTCTCATAATCAGTAGAAAGGCGAATCACATTAACAGCAGGCTGCAGTTTTCCTCTAGAGATATGCTCTCCACCGAATAGGCTGAGGATTGCTACAGGAGATATTGTCTCCACCAGAGGTGTTTCACATCACCTAAAGTTATTCAAATATAACTATGAATTAATAAGTAAAGCATTAATATTTTTGTACATACTGATTTTTAAACAATTTGTGTCTGAGATGATGTATTCTCAACGACTCAATGAAAAACCTCTACAGCCTTGGATTATAGCTTGGCCAGAAGGAGAAATTCTTTGTAGTCATTGCAGATGCGATGCAGGTCTTGGTGAGGCTTGTAGACATTTTGCTGCTATTTTGTTCGCTGTAGAAAATGAGAAATTACAAAAAGAAAAAGTATCCGTAACAGGGGTAAAGCCTGCGTGGAAAGTTCCCAAAGGCAAAATGGGAGAAGTTAGTGGACATATGAGAATTATTAAATCTTACAAAATATCTGCGCCGTCCGAGGAAGACATATTTCAGCTACTATCGACAACTAGAGATGCGGGTAGGCAATTCCTTTCTGCACAGAAATAATAACTAATTTTCATAATATAATCGAGAGAATAAATATAACATATACTCACTTGAACCGTACAAATAACTCTTCAATTTAAATAGATGCTGATTAAAACAGTTCATGGTAATAATATTATCTGAAAATTTGCCTCGCTAGAGCGCACTGTTACTTATTGATTTATATTTCATATTGCTATTTTCTGTGGCCATATATTTCTAAACTTTCCCAGCTGAAACAAAGTCAACAGTGGTTGGCTTTGAAAAATTAATATCTAATACCTTGTAAAAGAAGTAATTAGAAAAATTCAACTTATATATGAAAGAATTTACAATCGTTGATTCATACATCTTCAATGTTATAGTAATGCAGGGGCCACACTTATGTCTAATGCCGTTAAGTAAGGCGTTATGTGACAATTGACATATTGTCATTGACAATGTGTTCATTATTGAATAACGCCTCAATTAATGACATTAGACGTAAATGTGGCCCCAGCATAACATGCATTTTTTTTTAATGTTAATGGCAATAAATCCATATTTATACTTCTTCTCTCTCTCAATTTTTCCGCGTGCTTCACCAACTTTATATCTTCATCTTCGATTTTTAGATGAAATATTGTCAAAAAGATTTTTTGATGGCATCCAGACTGGATGATCTTTATTATCAACTGCATTATCTGTTTGGCAAACAAAAAGCCAAATGGCATTAACTTAGTGCTTCTTTACATAAAATGTGGAATCTTCAAAAATAACTAGAGACGGAGATTCTTGAAGTAAGGAGGGACGTTGTGATGTACGTAAAGGATGATAAAACAAGCTGATACAAAGGAAACCCACCAATAATAAAATGTAGCCGAACACGAGCATCCTCGCGCATATAATCATCATTTCCAATTGCTTCTAACCATCAGCGACGTCTCTCAACTCTCTCGGATCCACCCACCCTGCACACATATAAATAATTGTTACTTGCTTAAATATAATTTATTTCCAAATATCACCTTTCCAATATGCCTCTGCAGGTATTATCTGAAAATAAAAACGCTGACAAATATCACAAAACACTTTCTGTACGACAACTCAACGATCACAAAATGATTTTTGTACAATGAATAATTTTTCAAATTTTCCGCTCTTCTCGAAATGACAGTTCTAATAGAAAGAGATATTAGCTGCAAGGCTTATGAGTGAAGTTAGTAGGAACCAGCCATATGATTTGGATCACGTGACATCTCGTCTCCTATGGCGTCAGGCTTGTTACGTCAAACATCGAATATGAAGACTGGTATCACAAGCTCTGGTTTTCGCTATACTAGCAGTGTTATTTTAAGAAGCGTTTTAAGGCAATATAAATATTTCAAGCTATTTTAAAGGAAAATATTCAAATAAATTTTGTAGACATATATGTTTTCCGTAATTTGTATCTGAAGATTATTTTCGAAAGTATTTGGGAAAATTCTAATTGCGTTAAAACACATCTTGACACAACGCTCTTAGTAGCGCCAAAAACAGCCATTATTTTTACGCTATTGTTTAAATTGAAATTTATTTGATTTAAATTACGTCACTCTATGAATACCAGTTGGTAGTCGCTTTGTGTAAGGTAATTATTTCCAATTAATAAACAATATTGAAAAGGTGATTATTTTATTTAGAACATACAAAATTAGTGTGAATATTCATATTTTAACAATGTGATTAATTGCCTGAATTTCTTCTACAGTAATATTCCTGTCAAAGCCAACTGTTCGTTAATCACTTATATTTGGAGTGGAATTGCAGCTGCTTTAGCATATTGACTTCATTAATGCAAACTTGCAGTTCTTCGAGCTGGAAACTTGATTGGGCGTCTCAAAAGTAAGTACGTTTTGTTTGTATCACACAGATTCAAACTTAAACTTCTTTTTGTTTCATAATTTATGATACTATTCGTAACAGAAGGAATCTGATCAATTATTTTATTTATTTATACATTTACAGATGTCTCAAGATTTCCCTGAGTCATGGATTTGAGTCAATCACCGATGAGATCAAATTAGTTGGAAGCTTGGGAATTCTGTAGCAATTGGAAAGCCTTCCGATCTCAAAACTTATAAGTTTTCCTAAAGGTAATTAACAAAAGCTACTATATTTAGCAGAAAAATCCACAAAGCTACAATTATTTAAATTTGCAATGTTTAGTTGAAAAGAATAATCTTATATTAATTGATTGTTACACATTAAACGATTCTTGCCGGCTGTGATTAGAGTTTCATTTGCATCTTTTTTTAAATACATCTGATATTTTCTTGAACATATTTGTTCAATTTGTGTTTTTGAATTATTTTAAAAGACGTTATGATTTAGTTTCATAGTTGACTGAATCCTTAATTTTCCATAGTCCAGGAATAACTTTTTTAATTAGTGTGATATATTTTTTGTTGACGGGACTAAATTTGAAGTTTGCGTCTATCATAAGAACTTAAAAATAAATCTATTACATTGACTATCTTAAAAAGATTGCTATTTCTGGGGTCTGTGATGATTTGAGGATTCATGTCAACTAAAGGGGCAGCAAATTACATTTTGCAGATGAACACAGGAACACTAATAAACACAGTAACATCCTTCAAAAATTAAAACCACAAATTGGACAAATATTTTTGAATTATATCAATTGTGCCGCTTTAATACGACTAAAAAAGTAAAATAGGTACTGAATGCTAGATAATAATATTTTATTTTTAAAATAAACGTTCAGTTCACTAATTGAAAGAGCTTCCGATAACAGCCTGCAAAAATCATTCCAAAGTTGTGTGCTTGTCTCCTACTTTAACATATCTACAAATAAATCTATTTCAGTTTTTTTTTTTTGCGCAATTGGCATGTAATTAACACGAATAATGTCATGTCTATATATTTTTTTTTAATCATTGAGTACATATTAGAATAATTTCACAAATTTGAAATACAGCGCGCCCATATTCAATTTCTCTGATTTGAAATTTTGCCGCTATTATAATATTTATTTATTTTTCTGTCGTTACATAACAATTTTAACCGATTAGTATTGTGTTGTAATAGGAAATAATTTGTAATAAATATTATTCGATATTTCGGCATATTTGTACAATATTAAAGGTGTTCATTTCTTTAAAACAGTTGATACTAATGTAAATTTTCATATATAAGTTAAAAATATTTGTGGTCACGTGAGTAATGCTTTGAATTTATTTTATAGCAATCCCTGTATAATAAATTCGTCAAGAGACTAATTAAGGTCAACTAGAACGTTCATCACTTAATTATTTCAAAAAATGAAGATACCTACGGCTGTGGGAGAGAAGAAAATACAATTACACTCGATCAAATGGAGTTACAGCTGCTTCAGCAAGAATTAGGTCTTATTATTACTCTTCAAGTTGGAAATTTGATTCGGGGACCTCAAAGAAGTAAGTACATTTCATTGTCAGTACGTAGATTTAAAAAATCCTTGTCTTTTTAATAATTTTAGGACTGTTTAACACAATAAAAAATGCACTGTGCATTTTGTGCATTGAACTTTGTTTTATGTATGACACATTGCTTTTTTCTTTGCATCAAAATGCAGCATATAATGCATCGTGTCAAATGGCTCTTAGATCAGTTGGTACTTGAAATTTAACAATAATTTCATTTACAGATTGCTTATGGGATGTTAATGCAGTATTCTTCATTGCGCATGGATTTGGATCATTTACTTCACTGTCAACTAAATGAATTTGAAGAGAGTTCCAGAGCTGCTTTAGCTGTTCCTTAGAAACTTGTCACCTCCAAAGCCAAAAGTGAGTTTTTATTTTTTTTATTTTTTCCATAGTTAACAAACAATTGCAGCCTTCATTTACGTTAACAAATAAATCTTTTATTATGCATTCATAGATGAAAATATAATCATTGTTAGTAGTTTCTTAAATTTAGTACAGAGTTGAATTCTGTATCGTAACAGAAATAATAAGAAATACAGTCATTCTAACAAAAGTATATTTTTTTAAGGAATTTAGCCTGTTCTATTAACTTAAACAAAGTTTATTCACTTTCGTTATAAGATACTTTCAATAACAACAAATACAGAAAATAAAATAAAAAATTTCCACTCAGTTATTGGTAAGTGGTTCTTGTCATCACGCAGTCTCGTGGTCAAAAATATAACTACTTCAGTCGGGTTAGCTGTTATTCGCAAGTAAAATTAAGCCGTAGCCATCTGATGGCAAAACTAGGCACTACTTATGTTATTTTAATCGTTTGTTATTTGTAAACAGTGAGCTTTTGTTATATTTTTTCTATTTCACGTTTTTATTTACTATCTCAGTATAATGTATATTGATCAAAATCAATCTTTCTGGAGACTGCTGTCCTATTTAAATCAGTTTCATTTTAATCTCTTTTGCGTTTTCCTATTTACTATCTATTAATTTCCTTACTTTTTCTCCATTTATTCAATTCTTTGAGTTTAACATGAGTTTTGCTTCGACAAAAGTGAATAATGTGAATTTTAATATTTAAAGACTATTTCCCAATAACATGGTTAATATGCAAATAAATACAATTTGAAACGTCCATGCACAAAATTGAAATAATAGCAATGAAATTTAATCCTCAAACTTACAAGTTTCTCAAGAGAAACCACCTTAAATATTATAATTACAAAATATGACTCCCTGGAAAAATGCGGTTTCAACATGTCTAAAAATGACAGTACGACTTACATCCGACATTTTGGTTGATAACAGCGCCGCCAACGGTAATTTTACTTGCGAATTAGTCTAGAGCACGAAGGAGAATAATAGAGGAACGGACACTCAATTGGAAAACATGAAGCCTAAAATGTAATGCGGCGGGTGTGAGAGAGATAGCGAGGGTAGGCCCAGCTTTGCCTACTTCATATACGGAAACGAGATTATATTTCAATTTTAATTGCCAGATAGATTTAATATTCTCATTACATTGAGTATTTCATTATTTATTAAATAAAAGGCAAAAGTAAAATAAAATTAGTATTTATATTCATTAAAACTTGCAATGAAATAGTACATTATGAAACATGTTTTATAAACGTTTCTTTGGACACGAGTTTTCTAATTATGAGTTATAATAGACACATAAACAATTTAATGAATATTTTATATTACAATGGGCGTAATAAAATTGAAAAAATATACACAAACAATTTCTTATTCACTGTAAGAAAGGTAGAAATTAAAAATTATGCTATAAAAATTTGTTGTTCGTTAAACATTAACGAAAAATTTCACAAAAATATAATATACATCTACGATCTCACAAAAATGATAGTTTTTGACATAATTTCTGGTGTAAAAAAGTTATTATATCAAACTGCGCAATAAAAGTTTTATTTCTTGATTTCGTTCTATAATTAAGAATTAGTCAAGTCAACAAGTTAAGAAACGTGTTAATTCTTGCTACCGTGAATTGAAATACGTGCGACAGCTCATTGAACTCGTTATGACGTCTAGAAAAATGTGCATAAATTTCAAACCCGCAAATAAACAATTGCAAAATTTATAAACAGATTCTTAAAGACGAGGAAATTTCCAATAGAAAATGTTGACTGTCAGAACTTGACTTCTATTGTTAATACTTTTTATTTGATATTGAAAATAGGGCTCCGCGCGGTGAGCGTAGTTCCGTTACGCTGCCTTGAAATCGGCCACTAATAACAAAAACTATTTTTACATTTATTAAATATCAATTTAAAAATTTGAAAAAATACCGTCGAAAGAAAATTTTTTTTTTTGCATTTGTTATTAAATGAAGCGCTATTGTTAAGTAATGATTTTTTTTTAAACTCTTATTCACATTTTAAGGATAACTGTTAAACAGAAGGTCTTGAAATTAATTCGCTTCGTATAGTCATTTTGGTAACTATACTAAATGAAGTCATCAGCATGCGGTATTTTCAATTGTTATTATCTATTAGTTATGAGTAATTTAAGCAACAAAATAGTTTAAAAAGGCCAAAAAAGGGGTACAATTTTTTTTAAATAAAATTTAATTGTTGTCGCTGTTTTAAGGTAGTAAACAGCTATAACATAATCATTGATTCTATTTTTTTCAGCTGTCTGTTTGAATTTTTTTTTTCAAACAAATGGACTGATTACAAATTTTTGATTTTTTTTTTGTCGTATACATTTTCTACCCGTTTCACAATATTTTTCAACAAAATGCTAAATAGAGCAGGACTCGCCATTTACCTCCATACAAATATGGGCCTACCTCTAGCTATCTCACAGTTACCTTCTCTCTCTAAAAATATTATATTTTTTGCTTCACAGGGAGTTGTATAGGCGGGTCTAGACCTAATATATCTTGTAAATAAGTAATATATTTTGATCATGAAGTAAAGTGTTTGATTTTATTGAATCTACATCTAAGAGTAGTGATTTCGTGGAGGGGAAGAAATCATTAATGCTTGGCTATTTGATTTTTCCTGGCTTATTTGATTTCATCATACTGCTTACAATCATCGGCTTTTCGAAATAAACCACATAAAATTAAAGCAATTATCAATAAAAATGTAGCAGCATTGCTGGGCTCAGAGAAAGATGTAAATATATCACTGCAGTCTTGTTATTTTGTACTCGATCATATGTAAGCTCTAACCTGAAATGCTGACTTTGTTTATTCAAATCTGATATTTATATTTTTTTAACTATGTCAATTATAAAATTATCTACATGAAATTTTATTGATGAATTGTTTGCTATTTCAAATATCGTTTATTCTTTGAAATATCCATTTATATAAAATACATTTTTTGTTCATTACAAATTTAAAAAATATAGAATATACATAGTCATAATTATGTACTTTATATTTTAATATATCAAAATATAGATATATATATGCTATTATTGATCCACCTGATAAAATGTAATCACTTTTTGTAAAATGCAAGGAGTGAACTTGCATGCATTTTGTTGCCGTCTTTTCTATTTTTAAAACATGCTCCCAAATTTTCATGTAGTCTACTTTTTCATATTCATCAAAAGAATTTCGAATTTTCACAGTTTTGATTATATTCGCGGCAATATTGGAAACGAACGCCTAAATTATTACAGGATTTACTAATTACATCCGTAGACACAACAAAACATTTTGGCTGGTACCACAAGCTCTGGTTTTGGCTATACTAGCAGTGTTATTTTAAGAAGAGTTTTAAGGCAATATAAATATTTCAAGCTATTTTAAAGGAAAATATTCAAACAAATTTTGTAGACATATGTGTTTTCCGTAATTTGTATCTGAAGATAATTTTTTTAAGTATTTGGGAAAATTCTAATTGGGCTAAAACACATCTTGACACAACGCTCTTAGTAGCGCCAAAAACAGAGCTCGTGGTACCAGCCTTTGTTACTTGTTTTCTTGGGAAAAAATCTTGCTCAAACCTCTTTTAAAATATCAGACTCCATAGTAATTTACTTTAGTTAAATGAATCAATTTTTTTTATCAATAATAATCATTCATTCAACTTTTAGAACAAAAACAAACAACTTTTCTTTATATCATTTATATTATGGATATGACAGCTGATCCGAGTGTGTTAGTTACCATTATTTAGCGCAATTATACCACTGACACATACCAATATTACCTTTTCGATTTATTACTGCTTTAATACATCTGAAAATAGTATTAACTGATGTTTAGCAATCGTCTGAAAAAAAAATGCTACTTATTTTCGTGATACGAGCATGCAAATCCCAAACGTTTTTTTATGGGCTGCGATCGGTGTTTTTTCTTCATGTATGCTATTAGGTGTCAATTGGTAAGATATTTGGACTACTGTAAGTCCATTTTAAACGTAAATTATTGTTTTGTAACAAAGAATTTGCCACTGTTTGGCCGTTTTACAAACGGAATTGTTCTAAGAAGATATATTTGCACTCAAACGCATCTGTTCTGTTCAATCTTTATATTAATTTTAAATTATTCAACTTTGAAATAATTAAAGTAAATTAATAATATATCTTTTTTGTAGCTCTTGGAGGACTTCGAAATTCATCAGATTTTTGGGTGGACAGCAGTAGCGGAATATTTGGACAAATTAGAAGACCTGTCGCAGTGATGAATAATAAATGCAACTACACTTTGTTGCAATTGCTTCAAGAATTTGCAATTGGAGTGACAGTTTCTTCAGCAAATACCTCAATTATGAACATCGTAACATGAACTGCCTTATAGGTGTATTCTAAATATCCGTCAACAATTTAATTTCTTTCAATGTTCTTGTTTTTCCGGAAGGATCCATTTGAATCTGATTAATTAATAAAAAATGTAGCATAATTAGGCCATTATGTAAATTGCTGTGTTATATCTTATGCTCCTATTTCGCGTTAATTCTTTTTTTTTTAATAGTTTTGAAAGTGTTGTAAATATATTTGGGGCTTTGTATAAATTCGTGTTAACGTAAAGATCAAAATTATTTTGGAACTAAATTGGGATTTTAAATTCGCGCATCATAGTTTTTGGGCACTCTGCTCTCGGTCGTAATATAATCCGTTTTGAATACTCCGTTTTGCTTTTCTTTCTGGACATTAAATGATTATTTTGATTTTTTTTTGTAATTTTGGAAGTCCTTGTGTCGTATCTTGGGCCATCGATGGATTTTTATTCGGTACACGACCATATAGTTCTGGGAACACCCCCCTCCTAAACGACGGAGCAGATGGAATTCTTAGACTATATGCCGGTGTCGTTACGGGAAATGTATGGAACGCTCGTTTTGTTGGCGACGGTCCGGCTCTTGGTGGGATCACTGAACAAACAATATTCACACGTTAGGTGTGGATATTGTTCTTCAGTGATGCCATGAAGATTCCGACTTCTCGAGATGACGCTTAGTCGGCAACCGTACTCGCGTAATTAGGCGACCATCCGGGTCTCGGCTTGTCAGACCACGAATTAGAGTCAATTTTGCTTTTGCTTAAACAAGCACAATCGGTTGCTTGTGAGGTTAAATGTTAGAATCAGTTGTATAATATATTTCAGCACTTCTCAAAACTATTTTGAAAATATAAGTAGTTACTAGTATTAAAATCAACTATATAACACAGCAATCAAAAACCAATTTTTTGAATGTTCCATAGCACAAGCACCTCACATATTTCACAGTTTTTGTGTGAAATTTTTATTTATGTGATTTCTTCTTTATCTTGTCAGCCGTGAAATCGGCTTTGTGCCTGATAGATGGTGTTGTCTGTAGTTTTTGCTGTAGCGCACCTTTTATCGTAATGAGTTTTATACACTCTTGGGATCCAAGTCTTCACAGCTTAGGCTTGGCTATACTGTACTGAGGAGTCCTAATAAGGACGAAACATATGTCTACAGTTGCATCCCCGATCTAAGATGATGGTGGCTTCAGCCCCGACTCTTAGATTCGAATTTTCTATGGAAAACAATTCTTTTTTAGAATTATTCATTTTGTGAATGTTCCATAGCACAAGCACCTCACATATTTCACAGTTTTTGTGTGAAATTTTTATTTATGTGATTTCTTCTTTATCAATTAGTTTTAATTTATAGTAAATATTATTCCCAACTTTCTGTTGCCATATTCAGTTCTAAAGTCTGTAGCTCGTGCACTTATAACGATAGGTGGCTAAAACTAACTTTGCATATAATTACACTCTTCCAGAGTATGTACTCACAATTTGAAATTAGTGGAATCTCTAGTTTACGCAAAAATAATTAATAATAATAAAAAAAAATTGTTCATATATCTTGTCCAAATTGTGTAACGAACAGAGCCCTTACAGGATAGACTTCCATCGTGACACACCGGTTAAATAAGTGAACTAATTGGAAATAAATTAGAAGCGGTTGAAATAAATGAGAAGACAGTGCTTTAGTTTCAAAAATAGAATAAGTGTAGTAATAGTAACTATTTTTGTGTTAGATAATAGTAGAAATATTAAAGAATGAATATTTTAGTTAAACTAGTGTAGCTTGAGGTACAAATATAGTAATTTACCTTACTAGGAAGCTAAGTAAGGATTATCAACAAAAAAATGTTTTTGAGTAAGTAATTCCTCTTAGTCCACGTGTGAATTATAATATTTTATCAGATTTTATTTCATTGAATAAAATAAAAAATATTAATATCTTATTGAAAAATGACATATTGCACAATAGATACATATAAAACAGTTACTAGGATACATGCGTCTATTGTTTATTGTTGTTTATTTGATTTTTGAGTAACGTTATTGATAGTTTAGTATATATGACTTTCATTGCTGTAGCAACGAATGGGTAATTTTTCGTGGTTTGAAAACACTATAGTAACGTAGTGTTTATTCAATTTTTTCTATTAGGGTTCTATAATGTGTACTTTAAACTTGATTTGGTTTCTCAAGTACCTTTTTAATGAATTCAATTCTAATATATTTTAGTTAAGTAGCAGCGTTGTCTGACAACTATCATTTTCACTGTTAAAATAAAGTATATTTTTAAGGATTATAGTTGAAGTGCAAATCAAGTTACCAACAGTCATATGAAAAATTGAATATTCCTAATTCATATTTTAAAAACAAAAGTATTTGATATTTTTTGATATGAAAGTACTCTAATAGAAAAAATAGTTGACATTTTCGGGCACTCGTATATTTGAAAACTCGCCGCGTGTCCTAAAATAATATCTTATAAAACTTGTATCTTGAATATATTATCAAAGAATGTTTGTATCAATAAAAATAATATATGTATAATAATTGTTAACTAGAATAGAATAAGGGTTTAAATGTTGAAAAGTCACTGAAATGGAAATTTGTATTCTAATATTTCAATCAAAGAATGTTTGTTTCAATAAAAATGTATAATAATTGTTAGCTAGAGTAGAATAATGGCTTTAAATGTTGGAAAGTCACTGAAATGTTAATTATTTTTATATTTCATATATAAATAATATATCGATATCAAATTTTCTTGTAAAAAGATATATTATGTATTATAAATTCAGTAAAATAATTGATTTACCATTATATATTGTATTTATTGGAAAAAATAATAAATCTCTTAGTAAAAAATGATGTTGTTTCATTTTAATTCTATCATAGATCAAAAATATTAAAATTAGTTCAAGAATTAGTCACCAGAGGGCGCTTCAGTCAATCCCAAAAAGTGCGACCTTTAGTAAAAATATTCTAAAATCTGTCAAATTTGTATCCGGATAACATGAATTGAAGGAGCAATTTCTATTGATTCATTTTTTCCCGCCAAAAATTAATTAGCGATTTTCTCGAAAACTAAAGACTCAAGGGACAAATATTTCAAATAAAAGTTACGTGAAATTAAACGCCCTATAAAATTTATTCAGAAGAATTTTCTTTAGGACTAATAGTTTCCGAGAAACAATATACTACTACCCTTATTTTAAGGGCTAAAAGAAAATTATATCCACCTTTTTGATAGCCCTTTTAAAGCTGCGTATGGTGATGTAATTAAATTTTCCCTAAGGGCTATAGTTGAGGAATAAATCAATAAAAACAATTTCCGAAAAATGTTGAATTTGCTCTTACAAATCCTGCTATCCTAATACAAATTTTGGATTTTTAGACACAAAATTCATCGCTCGTGATCGGTGAAAATATTGAAAAGTGTTTTTCTCAAATAACTCTTGAACTATAGCTGTTAGGGAAAATTTAATTACATCACCATACGCAACTTTGAAAGGGCTATCAAAAAGGTGAATACAATTTATTTCCAACTCCTAAATTAAGGGTAGTAGCATATCGTTTCTCGGAAACTATCAGTCCTAGGGGGAATTCTTTCAAACAAATCTTATAGGGCGTTTAAAGTTACGTAACTTTTATTTGAAACATTTGTCCATTAAATCTTTAGTTTCCGAGAAAATCGCTAATTAATTTTTGAAATTACTCTTGTCATTCCTGCTACCTTCGTAACATTTTTGGATTTTTCAAGCGGACAAAATTTATTACAAAGACATGTTTCTCATCACGCATTAGATGATTGCTAATTGGTCTTATTGACAGGTGCTGCCCACTTGGGACAACTTTTGGAACTACATACGTTGTATTAAATAATATTTAATTTTAAGCATATTTTAAGAGGTTTAGCAGATACATAATTCAATAAAGGAATTAAGGGTAGTAATTTAAATAAAGAGAATATATTTTTCAATATTTAATAGCTTTATTAATGCATTAATTGTTACAATAATATGTTATTACAGTATTATCTATAATTACAGCGTAATGTGTTAAAAAATGAAAATTAGAGCGTATTTCAAATTATTTAAGTTGCTATCTAATCAACAACAAAGGGTGCAATTTTAACATCTCAAAATCAATGATTAATATTATTAATAATGAATTACACATGTTTCTCCCTTAATTAAACCCTATAAATCCCAAATCTTCTGTTCAAATTTAAATATGAATGCTAGTTTTTGTATAAATTACATTTTAATATTGAATTATTGCAGTGATTAAGAAAGCAATTTAAATAATTAAAAATACGCCCTAATTACTATATTTGAGGGGTGAAAAGTATTTTTTCGTATAGATTTTGATTTGTAGAATCTAAATATGGAAACAGATTTTGAAAATTGTTATTAGTTTTTGAATAAATTAATAATTTATTGTAAATGTCATTTATTAACAGATGCTGCCACCTGGCGTACAATGCTTGAACTATATACGTGGGAACAAGCTAAATACTAGATTTTCTGTTCTTGAAAGACAATAAGTTTATTATTTATTGAATTAGGGGCTCCGAAAAGTTGGAAGTGTAAATATTGGTAGGTCAAAGGTTCACAAGGCGGAAGTTTGTTAAGAATTTATTGATTAATAAACAATAACTTCAAACATACAAATTTGATTTTTAATCATAATTTATTTTTATATCTGAAAAAAGTTTAAAAGCCTTTCAAAATAAATAAAATACAAATAAATTATTGGGAAAGGTTTCATTTGGAAATTTTGGAGAAGTTACTGGAATAAGGAGAATTTTTAAACCTATTTTCGCCTCCTGGCAATGACTTAGAGGAAAGAGGCGAAACTTCCTCCCGGAATTCTCCCTCAGTGTCTAAGGAAACCTCAGCAAAACCTAGACAAGAGGAGCAGTATCTTTGGAGCTGCATCTGTAACAAAAAAAATATCACAATTGAATCTAAATAATTGAGAAATATTTAAAAATAATATAAAGCTGAATAAATCAGAAGCTTACTTGAGCTTTGCAAGCAGCGGGCAAGAGGGATTCAGAAGAATTTCTTGAAGACTTTTTCGAAGGTCCATGGAATTTGATTGCTGCTGGATCTGCGTGGTATCTCCTGAAGCTCCGAAACTCTAAATTTAAATTATAAATTTGAATATTAGACATTAACATTTGAATAGTTATATATTACGACGTTAAGCCGAAAATAGTCAAAATAGATTCAGGGATGCTTAAAATCTCGAAGTGTGAATCTTGGCGGTTTCAAAATACTTGCATTTTGTACAAGTGAAAATAACTTCCATTACAGTAAAACTAGATCAAATCTAATATAAGTTATAAATTTGAAGACCTATAAAGTCACTACTTTTATGACATTTAAAAAAATTCATTACTAATGAACTTATTGAGATAAAGCTCTAAAAAGCTACAAATGAACTCTTCTAAGTATTTACAAAAATTTTAAAAAAAGTGGTGAATTAGAATTCACATATTTTCAATTTTTAAAATAATGAATGAGCTTACTTTTTCCATCGTATCCAGTGCCACTGTAAAAATTATAATTTTCCTCCTGATTAAAAATATCCCAAACCATATTTATTTCCTAATAGTTTCACTTATATCAATCAATACATATAATCTAGTTTACAAAAAGTAAATAAATAAAAAGTTATTGGTGATAATAAAATGCAATTATTTAATACAAGTGTAAAGATAATTTTTATTATTCAAATGACATTTTAATTTTAACTTACAATTTAAGTACGATAAAATTTTTACTTGTTCATTTAATATTCAACTCCAGTTACTTGGCAAAGGTTTCATTTTTAATGCACTATAAATTCAACTTCTTTGATCGAACTTACGATTGTTTTTTTCCCTGTAGCTGACAGGACAGATGATATCCTGATTTTATCTTGATGTACTTGATTTATGCTATCGATTGTTCTATCAAGGAAGTTGACCCCGAAAAAAATTGATCGGAAATTGCCTTTTTTTCGACCCTTAGAACAGGATCCTGGATTTATAAAGTCTGTCACCCTATTGACCACTATATTCCTGATCGATTCATATACAATTTGGCCGTAAGCCCGATCAGGGAAGATAATGTAATATGTATGTATTTGAATTTATTACATCACAAATAATTGAAGCAAAATTTATAACAGAGTTTATGAATGAAACGTGGAGAATATTTTTTTTATTGCAATAATTATCTGCTTCTGCAAAAAATTTGAATGCAAATTAACTTTGGGTAAGATTCAACAAAAACAGCGAAAATAACATTAAATCATAGAAATTAGTTTGCACTATTTTTTCAAGTATAATTCTATTGCGAATATTATAGCAGAAAGCATCCAACCAAATATTATGGTATAAAATGGTATTTGTAGATTATTTAAAGAGAATTTTGTAACTTTATTTTCATTGCCGTAGTGTTCACGAACTCGTTTTTCCAGCATTAAAGCTTCTGTAACATCTTTATACCATTTTTCTATAAATCCAGCTTCTCTAAACATTGTAATAAAAATATTAAAAACATGAGCATAAGGCGAACCTTTGGGAACAATATAAGTAAAATAATATGATTTAGGACACTGTTCACATATATGAATCACATTTTCTCCATTGTATAAAATTATCCTTAGTTGGGCGTCGGTCATTCTTTCAAATGTTGCCATCTTTACTCCTTGAATCATTTGTTTTATTGATCCTGATTCATCGGAAATAATTATTCTTCTATTTAAATCATTTATAAATTTACTGCCGTCATCTCCAAACATTCGTGCAGTACTCGCGGAAGCGGAAATATATAAACCTGATTTTTGAAAATCTTCCAGAGTGTTTATATCTGGATAGGAGGTGTGGGTACTGAAGGAAGTTATTAATTGACCTTGAAAAGAACCAACAATTATTATGTTAAAAATCATACAAGTTAATAGGAACAATCTTTGATCTTTTGAAGCTGTCAAATTAGTTGGGACTGATATGAATAGGGCAAATATTTCAAGAAGTGATTTGTTGTCATTTTTATATTTTTTGAATTGATAAATCGCTAGATGCCAATATGCTGAGCACACTATATATGAACAAAGTATTAGGCACCATGTTAATATATCAAAACAACGGAATATTGACAGCCACTGAGGAATTCTGGCAGATTTTGGTACAATTATACAAAACTTATCATTAAATAGAGGAGTTAGGTTTTCCAGTGATTCATTTCCGATTTCTTCAACTAATCTTGAGTTAAACGAAATGTCTACTTGACGATGCACTACTTGGCCTATAACTCCAGTATAATTACTATTTTTAAAAGCCCCATAATCCCTATCTTTATGGGTTATTATTGGTAAAAACTGCATTTTTTCTGCTAAAGTGGCCATTAACATAGCGTCTAAGCCGCAATAGTCAGCTGATAAACTCAAATTCTTATAAATTCTGTTGTCACTGAGTAATGATGGTCGTTTTTCCACAGTTGGTAAACGTTCGAAAAGGGCAATTTTCAAAGGATATCTGTTTAACGATGCTAAAGTATTTCTAAAATATTTTGAATTACTTTTCATATCCTTCGTATTAATTTTTTGTACTAATCCCCAGGAATTATCATGATTATAAAATGGATTATATTTGAAAAAAACTTCTCCATGACAAGAACATGGCATTTGAAATCCAATATTTAAAATCCCATATTCTTCCCAGATTCTTCTAAAAATTTCATGTAGAATATCAATCTTCATGTAATGAGGTGAAATAAATACAACCATATATATTGCTCTAGGTTTCAACGCAATACCTCCAATCTTCTGAATTAAGAATTGGCGGAGATCTTCTCTATCCCAAACCACTATATAAAATGCATAGCTTGAATCCGCAGAAAAATTTCTTATTCGTTCTTGTAGAACATTTCCCTTATAATCAATTTTATTAGCTCTTATTGAATATTGCTCTTCACTGCTGCAAATATTTTCAGTATAATTTTTATTTGAATGTGGAATAAATGACTTTAATTCATGTCGTACAATACTGAAAGGTAACACAATGTTCTTCGAATCTTTTGCGAATATTAGCATTAATTTTGTAACAAAATCTTCAATGTGACTGCGTGTATAATTTGTTGTTATTTTTATAATCCTTAAATCCTTGGAATATTTGAAATTCCATCTATAAGTAGCCCACAGTTTCTTGTAGTTAGTAACACATTCAAATTGTAGATTTTCCATAACAGGATTTGATGATTCTGCTGTTGATGAATACAAATCGCACATAAAAATAATCACAAATACACAAAGCAGCATTTTAAAAAACAGTTTTAAAAATTGTAGCACTAATATTCTTTTCTTGAATCAATCTGGAAATCCAGAGTCGGTAAAGTAACTATTAGGTTTAACTTCATTTGAACAACAATGTACACAATTTTAGATATTTATTACGCATGTCTATGACAGTTTGAAATTAATGGTTCATTTTAATCAGATTACAGTCAGTCATTGAATATTCCGATTTATAAATTCAATTTACATGTAGTTTAAAACAAAAAGCTGCTTATCAAGTTTTTAAGATCGACTTATTTCGTAAATTAATAACTATTTACATAAAATACTTGTTTTGGTAGATCTTGTCGAGAAAATTATGATTAATAACGAACCAACCTATTATTTAAACATCAAATTCATCATATCGTAAATAATTTTCTTCTGTACGTCCTTATATTGATCTAGACATAAAAGTGTTGTTTATTCTAGTAGGTAAATATTTAACGACAGGCGAATGTGAATATTAACTATGTTTTGATAAAGTGTTCAAACTAAACATGCACAATGTTGTTAAAATATTTTTTATGATAAAAAAACACTCACATTGTCACATTGTTTGTTGGCTTGAAGGAGTACCCTAAATTGTCAGGAATGTTGATCTGGATGAACAAAGAAGAACTTTCATTGGTAACACACTCGATAAACGGATGTCCATAAAAAAAAAATTGCCTGGAACCAACAAAATAATAAATATTATCAGAAAATTTGGTGTTGAAGATAATTTCGTAATTTCCACATTGAATTTACTGATCAAAACAAAAATGTCTACATGTCTATTTTACTAGCAAATTACTATAACGATTTTCCACAATAAATTTATTATTTACGTTTTAACATGAATCATAACTTATAGTTTAACATTTAATATTCGCGCTTTTACCACGAAAATGACTATATCTCACAAAGTATTTGAGATAATTAAAGAGACAAAAATTGAGAGGAAAGTAAGCAGTGACCAGTCAGCTGTTCCTCAAATAATTGTAATACCTTATTTCCTTCTGTTCGTTGTCTATATTACAATAGAACATGGTTCCGTTTTTCTTTTTCTAAATTTTTGAATTCAGTGGCCTTAGAAATGATCCCTATGAAAAATCCCAAAATTGTCCACTTGAATTTCCCTACATAAATCCACTAGAAATTGAATTAAAAAAAAGAGGGTCAAGTATTCCAACATAGCACCAAGAACAGAAACTTTTTTGTCGCAAATTAAAATGTACGGCGTATATGTAAATTTTAGAACCGTACCACGAAATCGGAAAATAAATTGTTTTATTTTGTATTATTCTCAGTGAGCCAAAATAATTAAAACTAAAAATTCACACACAATTGAATACAAAATTGAATTTTATTTTACAAATTGAATTTTAAGCAAACACCAAAAGCACTGCAGTGGACTCTGCTCTTCATTCAAACCAAGACAATTTTCCTATACTGACGCTTGCAGAAATTATTTTAGACGCACAATGAAAAGCTTTACTCAAAGAACATGACTAATTACCTTAATGGCCCACATGGCTGTAGGAACGTACATTTTAATATCATATTTTTTTAACTACAACCGTTATTAAAATGGCATTTGAGGTATTGTTTTCAAGACACTACTTAAATAATATTTAAAACAGCACTCGGCAAACCCGTGGCTTTCGGTAATTTTAAGTATGAGCTTGAGTAGCTAGTTTCAATAATTTTTGATATTTGTTTCAAATATTTTTTTTAGATTTACGTTGTTGCTGTCCCAATTTGTGTTTGTAGAAATACTACAATAATTTGTTTTATTAACTCTTTAGACGCGAATTTTAAGTACGACCAAATATTGGAACAGGCCTATCAAGCATTTCCGTATGCTTTTGTAGAAAAAGTATGGTATCTATCTTTGCATATCTTGACTTGGTCATTCGAAAAACTTATGCCATTCGTTTCTACGAGACACTTATGATATCAACTTTCATATGGCCAAACGGCAGAAACGAGAAGAACGTGAACAATTGATATAATTTTTTTGCACAATCGAGCCCTCATTCCAAACCCTCGGCCAAGTGGATCACTTCTGCCTATCATTTTCTGCTGACTCTTTTTTCCCTAAATTTTATTTCGTAAGCATGGCAGAAACAAGAAAATTGGATTATAAAAATTGAAAATTAATTTTTATTATTTTTGCTTTAATTTTAGCATTATTATACTCCAAATACACATACTTATCAAAACTCTGGAAGGCAGAGAAAACAAAATGGGGCACTGAAATCTACGACTATCTGACGGTCTAACAACGCTCTGGCTGCTAGACATTGATCTGTATTCAAAATTCAGCTTTTGACCTAGCAATGGTGTTCTGGAAGTAGTTCTATTCATAAAATTGTTGATTGAAGAGAGCATAAAATTTTTAATCAACGTTCACAACTCGCTGATAGATTTTTGACAATATTATTTATTCAGAAGCAGTCGGATCATCCGACTGAAGTAGTTCGAAGCAGACCACTTTTTCATCTTAGAATTGAAGTTGCACTGCTAAATTCGAGTTCTGAAAATGCGCCACTGAAGCGAGAGAAACAGAATGATCAAATTTCAATATTCTACACCTGACTGTTTCGGATTTATGCGAAAAATTTCAAAAGACTGTTAAGTAAAGTGCACTTCCGGCTCGGTGGATCTCAATAAAAATAGGATATGAGCATCTATAGACGGTATAATCGTCCTAAATACTGAATTCTAACAATCTACGTTCAAACGTTTTGGATTTATGCGGAAAATTCAAAAAATGTTTCGAATAAAGTGCTCTTCCGGTTTAGTCGATAGCAATCATAATGCAGGGTCTACAACTAAATATTATAAAAGTGCCTAATACAAAATTTATATATTCTACGACTGATTGTTTAAAATTTATGCAGAAAATTCAAAAAGTCTGTCATATAAAGTGCACTTTCGGCTCAGCCGATTGTTACAAAAATAGAAGATGACCATTGCGATGCTACAGCAATTTAAAATGCTAAATTCCAGTATCCTATGGCTGATCATTCTGGATTTGTGCGGAAAATTAAAAAAGTCTTCAGTAAAGTGCACTTCCGGCTTAGCCGATCGCAATCATAATGCAAGATGTACAATAAGATGTTATAGAAGTTCTTTATACAAAATTTCAAGTAAAGAGCACTTCTGGCCTGGCCGATTCTTACAAAAATAGGAGATAACCATTCTGATACAACATCAAGTTCAAATACTGAATTTCAACATCCTACGGTTGATCATTCTGGAATTATTAGAGAAATTTGAAAAAAGTTTCAAGTAAAGTGCACTTTCGGTACAGACTATTGGAACCATAATGCGAGGTGCACAACTAGACCCTATACCAGTCTTAAATACAAAATTTCAACATTATACGTTCAACCAGTTTTGAGATTTGCGAGTTACTCACGCACATACGTACCGACATCAAGCCAAAAATAGTCAAAATGGATTCAGGAATGTTCAAAACGGATATTTCTATCAAAATCTCGATAGTTGAATTTTGTCGGTTTCACAATACTCACTTGTTATTTTGTACAAGTAAGTAAAAATTGATGTAATTGCATCATGAATAGCTCTGAGATATTTGAGAGTAGGAAAATTGGGCTGGATTGAGAGATTTCATTTGAATAATCTATACATCTTTTCCAGAATTAAAAGGTTTCTTTGGTTCAAATTCTGTACATTTATATTATTTGACGTTTCCAAGAGATAGAGTCGAAACATCAAAAAATATACAGAATTCAGAACAAAAAACTGAAAGCTGTCAAAAAGACTAGAAATATGCTATGATTGTTTTGTTTGTAGGACGCGAGATATTTCGCATTCTACAATGAACTGTATTAGTATCATAGCAACATTAAAAGTCACATTGATCGATTTATAATGTCAAAATTCTCTTTTTACATTTTTACTAATTGAGACAGTTTTCAAGAAAACTTTGTTTAATAACATGATAGCGAAATTCTTTTGCATTCTCGAATGCAAAAGTGATATTTCGCAATCTAGAATTAAAAATAACTATTAGTTAAATTCTATTCATTTTTGAGATAGAAGTTAGCTGAGGTTGGCTCGATAAGTTCGTACTGCTTAGTTCTGCTTTGAGATTGTTCCTGTAAGAGTCAGCAAATTCAAAGTTCACTGAGCTCTTATGAAATCAGGAAACTGCTGTCCACTTAAAGCAAGTCGTACAGGTAATTGTACTATTGCAAATACAATTGACGTCAATAATGAATATTGTTATATCGGCATTTATTTTGGAACTTATATATAGAACGTAAATATTGATTAGAATAGTTAATAGTTAACGGTTGATAGTTGATAGTTAAGAATTGATAGTTGATAGTTGATAGCGGTTAGTTAATACGATTCGTTGTAAGTTCGTGAATAAGTAGTCGGTCATTAATCACGGTTGGATGATATTTGGTAATTGGTGATTAATGACCGACTACTTATTCACGAACTTACAACGAATCGTATTAACTAACCGCTATCAACTATCAATTCTTAACTATCAACTATCAACCGTTAACTATTAACTATTCTAATCAATATTTACCTTCTATATATAAGTTCCAAAATAAATGCCGATATAACAATATTCATTATTGACGTCAATTGTATTTGCAATAGTACAATTACCTGTACGACTTGCTTTAAGTGGACAGCAGTTTCCTGATTTCATAAGAGCTCAGTGAACTTTGAATTTGCTGACTCTTACATTCCCCACTCGAACTAAACAATTAAAATTTTAAAATGACGAGCGTCTTCGAATCTCATTTATAAACAAATTTTAGTTCGCATTTCATGTTTTCTCAAAAAATGGCACATTATCAAAATTTTGCAACCATTCCAATGATCATTAATTGAGAAATTGTGATATTATTTGAATCCCGTAAGTCAACTTTTGACTTTATTAAAAAATTATCCTCGTGGGGCACATTTCATTCAATTTTTATCAAATAATTTTCAGTCAAGTATATTTGGCCATAATGTGACATGATTTTATTACTTATAGAGCGAGGAAGACAAAAGCGAATTGGTAAGTAAATTTTTTAAAAATATTTCCTTTAATCCGTTTTGACACTGAAAATCTAAGGTTTATTATTTTTCCAAGGAATAATTTTGTAGTTCTAATAATAATTTTATATTTATTGATGGATTTCAAATAAAATCATTAGTAAACTATTTCCTTTTCGAGATTCAAAGTTTCATGAATACGGAATTTGATATTTTATTTTGAGCCTACAAAACATCGTTAGGAGGAAAAAAATAACATAATGAACGTACAATCATTTTAATAAAAACAATCATACAAATATGTTGTCAGCATATTTAGTCTTCCTCTTCTTCAGCGGCAGCAGTACCAGTTCCTTTCCTCAAGTTCTTCCTCTTAACACGGCCAGGACGGCCGCCACCGAATGGTGACTTCAGTGAGAAGTCAATGTGTTTTTGGGAATCCAAGCGGACGATAAACGATGGAATGTTCACAACTTGTTTACGGACGCTACAGAAAATAAAAATAAAATTAAAACTTCCACTTGAATATTAAAAGTGCAAATAGTTTTTACCGCATGAGGATCTCATAAAATATGTAAGATTTCGAGGCGTTAGATATTCATCTAAGTGGCCTTTAAGAACAAAATATCTTTCGAAAAACTTCTAGGCATTGATTTTTTTTTTATTCAAGTGGCCTTATGGACAGAACTCTTACCGGATGTGTCGTTGGCGGATAAGAACACGAGCATGATGGATTGATTTGGCTAAACCAAGTTTAAAAACTTGAGTTTGCAAACGGCGTTCCAAGAAATCTTCGATTTTTAAGCCCAAAACGTAATCGAGCTTCATGCGGGATTCGTCCAACACACCTATGCGGACTAAACGACGTAGGAGCGCATTACCTAACAAAAAATAAATAAATATAAAACCAGTTAATACAAAATATTCAAATTATCTGATACTATATTCATAGACCAGTTGATGAGCCCCAAAAGTGGGAATTATCAATCTCAAATTACGCCAGAAATAAAAACATAGGTATGCACCTACAGAAAAATAAATGCTCGAGTCAAGGAACACCGAAAATCAATAGTTGCGATAACATTTGTAAATTTAGTCCAATAAGACAATAAAAAAAATGTATCAATGATCTGAAACAGAATCCGCTATAATAAAAGCGATCCTGGGATTAACACATGAATATTAATCTTGCCTTATAGATTAGAGAGACTTGAAAATTATATCAGACTCCCTTGCCCAGTAAATAAGGCTTAAAAATAATGAAAAATGAATAACTCTTACCTTCAAATAATCTTCTTTGATCCTTTTCTGCCAAAGTAAGCAGCTCACGGGCAGCTTTACGAATTTTGGCAAGTGTGTATTTCACACGCCATACTTCACGTTTATTTCGGAGACCATATTCTCCTATGATCTTCAATTCTTGGTCAAGACGAGCTTTTTCATATGGACGACGAGGTGTCACATATGTTTTAGAGAACACTGACGGAATCCTTCCGTTCACCATTTTGTCAAGCTAACCTGAAAATGAAACACGTGGTAATACAAGGAAAATTATAGACTTTAATTTGTTTCATAAATATGAAGCAGATTTCGTTATTATAACACGAATCTGGGATTAAAATATGAATTATTCTAGCCTTGCTGATTAAAGGAACATGAAAATTGATCAGCTACTTTTGCCCAGCAAGGCATCTTGGAATTATCTAAATAATCTATGTCAATTTTAAACAAATTTTAGAATGAATGAATGTAATATTAATGGTTTTGAAGTTATTCGGTAATATTTATTAGAATAATATATTATTGTTCATAAAAAACCCTTACATACCTTGACCGTTGTTGCACCATCAATGAACGAATTGGAAAAGAAGAAACCGCTCATAAGTTACAAACTTCCCACAGGATCGAATAGTTCCGAATGGCTACGTAACTTACCGAACCTGTTTAGTTCTTACTGTACCGAAAGTAATGTCAAAATGCTCCGTATATAGTTTTTTTGTTATTAATAATATATACAATGATGAAGTTTGGTATTTTTGTAATATCCAGTATTAGAATTAATGGATTATTTAAAAATCTCGTATTTTTACACATTTCTAATCTTCAACTAACTTCACATAAACAGGACCAGTGATTCCAACACAACCTCACTTTCACTTCTGTTTATAAGTCAGGGCTAAAAATTGTAAATTCAAGTGATTTACCATATTTTCAGGAATAATATACATAAAATATGTATAAGAACTAAATCAAGTGATGCAGTCGAGTGGTCGTGTTGTACAAAATTTAATTCGTAGATTATCTACTAGTGAGACTTTGTTTACTCCATTAAATAAAAATAATTTGCAAATCAGTGGTCAAGTGAAGGTAATTGAAAGCGATTGCTCGCCAAAACACAAGAGGTATGTTCTATTTTTATTGTATTGAGCTTTAATTGTTAATGCTGAGATGATTGAGCAACTGTTGATCAAATATACTGAACTGAACTTTGAAATATAATTTAAAATAAATGAGCAACATATTTAAAAATCTTTGTTCATACATGTACGCACAGATATCTAACTAGTTATTTTACGACTAAGCTAAAGTTTCTAATAGAATTTTATACAAATGTACTAATTTTGTGGCTTTGTACATTTCTCATTGTTAATGTTGTTCACTTACAATCAGTTGTCACTCAATTATCTTTGTAAATTGCCTGTTATTATAACATGACTTGTACTTTTATTCAGATTACTACCTCAGTCTCCGATAAATAACATACAAGTGTGCAAAATGTCAGATGATGCGACACCGTCGACCTCTACTGATCATCCAGAAAACCGTCTCGCTTTAGAAAAATCCCCTTATTTATTACAGCACGCTACCAACCCTGTAGATTGGTATCCCTGGTGCGAAGAGGCTTTCGAAAAGGCGCGTCGCGAAAATAAATTAATTTTCTTATCTGTGGGTTACTCAACATGTCATTGGTGTCACGTAATGGAGAAGGAAAGCTTTGAAAATGACAGTGTTGCTGAAATAATGAATAAACATTATATCAATATTAAAGTTGATAGGGAAGAAAGACCCGATATTGATAGGGTTTATATGAGTTTTGTACAAGCTACCTCTGGGGGAGGAGGCTGGCCTATGTCCGTTTTTTTGACTCCAAATTTAGAACCTATTACTGGAGGGACTTATTTTCCTCCGGAGGATAAATGGGGACGTCCTGGTTTTAAAACCATTTTGAATAATATTGCTGAGCGCTGGGCGGTCGAGAAAGATTCTATTGCTCAATCGGGGAAACATATTATAGAAATTTTAAAACGCGCCACTGCACAAAGCTCCGAAAATTTGAGTACTCCTGGCTTAGAGTGCGTTCCTAAATGCTTTCAGCAATTTACTAAATCTTATGATAAGGAATACGGCGGGTTTTCCGAAAGTCCAAAATTTCCGCAGCCATCAAATTTTGACTTTTTATTCCATGTTTTTGCTCGCAACCCGAATGCAAATGTTGGTAGACAGTCTTTGAGTATGTGCCTACATACTCTAAAAAGAATGGCGTGCGGCGGAATCCATGACCATGTTTCAAATGGATTTGCACGTTATTCGACTGACTCAAAGTGGCACGTACCACATTTCGAAAAAATGCTGTATGACCAAGGCCAGTTAGCAGTCAGTTTTTGTAATGCTTATTTAGCAAGTAAAGACGAATTTTTCGCAGATGTTGTTCGAGACATTTTACTGTATGTTTCTAGAGATTTAAGTCATGATTCTGGCGGATTTTATAGCGCCGAAGATGCAGATTCGTTACCAACTGCAACTTCAACTCACAAAAAAGAGGGCGCATTTTGTGTTTGGGAATATACTGAAATTTTAGAAAATTTAAAAGGTAGAACTGGCAATATTGCAGATTCGGAAATATTTTGTTACAATTTTAATGTACGGAAAAACGGGAATGTCAGTCCGTCTCAAGATCCTCACAACGAACTTACAAACAAAAATGTTTTAATAAATTTTGGCGGGATTGATAGCACTGCAGAATTTTTTGAGCTATCACCTGAAGAAATAAAATCTTCTCTTGAAAAATCACTTAAGATTTTATACGAAATTCGTCAAAAAAGGCCGCGTCCACATTTAGACTCGAAAATTGTGACCGCGTGGAATGGCCTAATGATATCTGGTTTCGCCAAAGCGGGAGAAGCGTTGAAAGATGATGACTATACTAAAAGAGCGATTAAGGCAGCGAATTTCATAAAAGAATATTTATATATTGAAGAGGAGAAAACTCTTATTAGATGCTGTTATAGAGGAGAAGACGGAAAAATTGTACAAAAGTAAGTAAAATATATATAATTCTATAAATTAACTACGGAATGTTTATTTTCATCTCCCGCTGACATTCAAGTACATAACTTTATGCAAACGATAAAAGATAAAAATGTACTATTTCCTTAAACAAAATCTTTGATTTTATTTTATAAACAAAAATCTGGAACATCCTAAATAACAAAAATTAAGTTTTATATATTATAAGACATTCCTCAATTGATTTATAAAATTTTGAAAGAAGATTTTCATTGGATTTTTCTAAATCGTTAATTTTATAGGAATATGTTCCTTTTAATCTGTTATACAGATAATATACTCAAATAGGACCTACCGTTAAGCTATCGATAATGACAACATCTTGGAATTCTATAAGATGCTATAATTGTTTATTTACTGCGTTGTCAATAATTACAATTTTGTAAACTTTCCGAAACCGATAATAAACAGTAATAGTTTTGTATAATTATTGATTTACAATTAAAAGATTAAAACTGAAAACCTATTACCATAACTCAACGATACTGAAAACGAAGAATTCCTCCCATCGTCTTTTGAATTATTTTTGATTGTATTATTCCCGGTTTAATACTTTTTTTTGTGATTTTTTTTTTGTTTCCTACAGTAAGAAACCAATTGTTGGTTTTCTGGACGACTACGCTTTTTTCATTCGTAGTCTGATCGACTTATATGAAAATACTTTAGATGCATCTTGGTTAGAATGGGCCGAAACTCTTCAGGATACACAGGATCGCTTGTTTTGGGATGAAGTCAATTCTGGATACTTCACGAGCCCCACTGGAGATGCCAGCGTTCTGATTCGAGTCAAGGATGGTGAGTTTTTTTTTAGAATTTGCTTGGCTCTTACAATTAATGAATTATAAAATTATAAATTGTATGTTCAAATGAAGAGAGGTATAGAAATAGTGGATTTATTCACGAATGATTAGAAATTGAGTATTATGTTGCGACACTGGTGTTCAGTTTGAATTTTGGTGGAAAGAGACATGATGTGGCAAAAATAGTAATTACAGCCGTCTTTTGATACGTTCCTTTCGTTATGGTAGAGACAGTTCGACATTTGAAGCCTTGTTGAAATCTTACATTGATTAAAAAACGAAACAAAATATGCTATTTAGTTTTATATTTTCTATAATATTTTATATCTTGTGTCTGTCATTCATAGCAGATTTCTTCTTCATTTTTGCCTCACTTATGCCTTCTTCTCTATCTAATCAATTAAGTGTACAATATAATTATCCAATAGGAAACCTGTATTTTTTTAACACCGGTTCATGATGAACTTATTACTATAATAATTTGAAATGAATTATGTCTGTCATTCCGTGAAAGAATACTAGGAAAGTCACGGAAACAATAGGTACCACAATAACCGTTAGTGCTTCTTACTACGAAATTTTCAGGTGATTTTCTTGCATGGTTAGTGTGATAAGAATCAAAAATCAATGAATTGTGCAAGTGATATTCGTCAAAATTTTTTTTTTTCAATTTTTCCAACAAAAACTTTGGTCAAAAACTCAAAAACCAACTGAGCATTCGACAGAAATTTTGTTCAAGTTTCAATTTTATCTACAATATGCAGGCTGTAACAATGAAACGAGCTACCTCGATAACTTCTTATTATTGATGATACAATAAAATATTATGGAACAATCGTATGCGGGACCAAGGGGAACACCCAATTATGGAAGAAAATATTTTTTTATACCAGTGGCTCCTAAGCTATAATACAAAGTTATATTTTTTCAAATGAGATTCTATATATTTTTCAGTCCCTATAGATAGAATATTTTTCTCTAAATTCAACCATGTGTTCGTTTTATATCCTTATGCCTGTATTACCAATAAATTGACCAAGTTTTCTGTCAAGTTTTCAACAATTTATTGTCGAGCTCGAAAATATTTTGTACCATATTACACGATACAAGTTTTCGTCAAGAAAAATCAGAACTACCAACTTATAATTTTTGACGTAACTTCAAAAAGTGTGGTTAGAGAGAAAGAGAGATAGTAGAGATGACAAAAAATTAATATACTGAGGGCAACTGTATATAAAATTATATTACTTTGTCAACACTAAGATTATCATTCGACGCAAAATAACTAATATGAATAATGTTGGCAACGACAAAATCTCCCTAGAATACCCCAGAATATTGGTGAAAAATAGAGCCGGTTCTATTTCAAAAATAACTTAGTCAATTATTGGTCAAGAAAAAATTGTGGAAATTTTGGACGGGCGCGTTATAGTTGTGTGAATAAAATGCCTTGATTACACGTAACGAGTACAGTGGCGAGACAGCAAATTGTCACTAGGTCGAGAGTCGAGACAGTAATTGGAGCGAGTGAGTGTTCACACGTACTTTTGTACTCGTTACGTGTAAACAAGATGCAGCGAGTCAGTCAGTCAGTTTCGTGCACTCTTTTGAGTATGAGTTCACTAAGCTGCGCAAAGATGAATCGAAGAATAATAGTTAAATCATGTATTAAACTACTCAGAAACGCTCATATTGGAAGGATTGAGGGAGTTGTTGGGAGAAGAGAAACGTATATGGATAAGACCATGGATTTTGAGGAGATCTGGCCTTGGTGCTACAAACACTCTTTTTGGAGAATTGCAGTTAGAATGGTCGTCTCAACATCCCACTTTTGGCCATGCTATTTTTTATTATAGCAATATTCTTTGCAGAAAACAGCTTGAGAGGAACACAATATTAAATTGACTCAACGACAAACAAGTGGAGAACCCGCGACCTAAAGCACCGAGTGCATGTTCAGACCTGCCGAGTAGGCTGGCGAGTCAATGCGAGAGTGAGCACTCGGCCTAGTAAATAGAAACAGGGTCGAGCTACTGTCTCGCCCTTCCGCTAGGCCGAGCGCTCGGCCGAGTACTCGGTAATGTGTTCACACCTACCGAGTACTCGGCCGAGAGCACTGTCTCGCCACTGTACTCGTTACGTGTGATCAAGGCATAATAGTATATTGTGTAACAAGTGCGATAAGTTGTCGATTGCCCACGAGAGCGAAGTTGGGCGCACGAACGAAGTGAGTGCGCTCATTCGCTCAAGTGGGCAATTGACAACATTGCACGAGTTGCAGTTACTATTTTTTATTACGAATGTGGGATGAATATTATTTTGCGTTTGTTTTTCCGGGTGGTAAATGATTTGCGTGCGACAAGTTTACTTGTCGCACTCAAATTATACTTGGCACACTCAAAAAGCAAAGAGCTATTTACCGCCCGGAAAAACGTGCGCAAAGTAATACTTATCCCGCATGAGTAATAAAAAAAATTGGAGTGTCCTGCAAAACTTCACACGACGGCTGAAAATTTTGCAGAAGTTCTACAATTCAAGTGAAACCACAATCACAGAGAAGACACATCCCTACCCAGACAAATCTTGAGTAACAGTTTCAAAAGGAAAGCTTTGAATAACCTATATGGAAAACCGGCAAAATTATCGACATTCAGAGCTATTTCAAAGGGCATAAAAAGTGTGGCACACAAGCATGCTCCAAGTTTATAAAAAAATGTATATGTATGTGTTTGACTGTACCTATATAAATGTATATGTGGCTGTACCTATATAAAAGTATACATGACTGTACCTATATAAATGTATATATCAATGTATATGTTATATGTATGTGTTTGACTGTACTTATATGAACCAAATGTACAAAACAATTATGAAATAAAAATATCCACACTGTCATAAAGTATTTTATTTTATAATCTAGCTTAATGATCAGATGCTGGCATTTGGCCCAACTATACTGTGAGATTAGTTGACCCTTGGGATTAAAAAATTTCTAGCAGGTAGGCTGGCCCAACTATACGACTCCGTTTTGGACATATTACACACAACAATAAATTGAAGGTCAACTTTGAAAAGAATTGACCAATAAATTGTATCGTGTAATACAGGTATTACATAATGAAAATATTGAGAAAAATGCGATTAAAATTTGAATAAATCCTATTTTCATAGTTATTTTTCAGTAGGCTATGAACAATTGAGCTACTTACATAAATACATTGAATTATTTGTTAATAACTTCATAAATAGTGTTCTAGCTGATTTCCATCTCTTTCTAAGCATAATTAGATCTTTTCAAAATTGATTCAAAAGTATCATTATTAATTTATTTCAGTGTTAAAGTAGTACACGTATCTCTTACGCGATCCATCAAATTTTCTTTTGTTGTTACTGGTGTAGAGTACACTTAATATCAATTTGCAGCAATAGGAATTATGCATTAAATAATGGGGTATTCCTCTGTTTTTTTATTATTCACTTTTCTGGTAGGACATGAATAAATAAAAGTATTAATGAAAATGCGATTTAAAAAAACCTCGTAGTACTTGAGAAATATTTTTTTTCAATTTGAAAATTTTCCGTGACATCCAAAAGTTTATTGTGTCACTCAAACGGTAGGTCTTATTCATCATCAAACATTTTGAGAATATTGACGTGAAGTAAAATAGGTGGCGTTAGTGTCTTGCTTATTTAACATCATCTAAATTATTTTTATTATTGTCAAGATCACGAGCTAGATAAATTATATACTTATCAAATTCACTTATGAAAATCACGTTTCTTTCGACTAAACAATACCAGTAGTTTGAAGCTTAATTTTCTCAGCATTCGAAAAATAGAAATGATACATATTTCAACTTTTCCGATACATTTCCAATAATTTATGAGTACATCAAATTGCAACGCAACAATATTTTTTCATGAATATGAACAAATCTTCTAGGAATTTGTACACCTATGAAGCCCACCGTTTGAGGGCCACAATAGACTTTTAGCCGTCATCATGACGTCATATAAGTATTAAATCGTCTTTTCATTAAAACGGAGCAATATTCAATATCATTTTCATTATTTATACCTATTATTTATCCCATATTCATGAAAATTTCTCAAATTTTGATAGTGGAATACATACCCCATTCAAATTGACAGATAGCAGACTTTGCTTTTCATAGCCTACTGAAAAATAACTACAAAAATAAAGGAAAAAACTTTTCAGAACTCATTTTATAAATAAATATTTGAAGGTTTTATTGGGTATAAGTTCTGTAAATTTATTAGAAACACAACGTTTCAACAGCAAAGTGCTGCCTTTTTCAAGTGAAAATAAATATAAATATAAATAAACAAAATTGTCAAGACAACAGAAATAAAAATAAAAGTACAAATAATAACTAGATTAGTTTAAAATATATTAACTCCTAGGATCGTAGAGTTCCGCCTGTGATTGATGATTCAATATCCACAGGTCTTCAGGAGATAATAATGAAGGTCTAAATAGGGAAATTGTCAGCTCCTTGTGGTTCTAGGTCAATCTGGCTCTACTCTTTTTGGTTTGGCGCATAACTGAACCATCCACAGATCTTCAGGAGGTGGTGATGAAGTAACTCTTGCAAGTAGATTCGTAGATACAAATAACTTGAAATTATGAACAAATGATTGGTAGCCATGATCGATTAAGTTCATAAACAGTATTCAAATTCAAATTATTCGGTGATTTTTTAATTTCAATTGCTTCTCTTATAAGCCTCTTGAACCAATTGTTCTCTTTAGCCAGAAGCTTCGTATTCTTGAAGTCAATGCCATGTAATTCTTGAATAGCATGCTCAGCCACAGCAGATTTTTCTGGATGGTTCAATCTTATATGACGAGATGCTCTTTCAATCTTGTTTCTACAGTCCTCTTGGTTTGTCCAATATATACTTTGCCACATTGACAAGGAATCTTGTATATACCTGGATACTGTAGAGGAAATCTGTCTTCAACATTACCAATAAGATTTCGAATTTTTAAACTGGAAGAACTTATACCCAATAAAACATTTATTTACAAAAATAAAGTTTATTTAAATTTTAATTGCATTTTTTTCAATATTTTCATCATGTAAGGGTGTGAAACAAATACATGGTTGAGTTTAGTGAAAAATATTCTATCGAGAGGGCCTAAAAAACATACAGTATCTCATTTGAAAAAATGTAATTTTGTGTTGTAGCTTGAGAGCCACTACTTGAAAAAAATATTTTCTTCCGTATTTGCGTATCCCCCTTGGCCCATAAGATTGTTCCACTGTATTTTATTGTACCTTCAATAACATAGAAGTTATTCGAAGTAGCTCGATTCGCTGGTACACCCTGTATTGATAAATGATATCGAGTTCATAATTTTATTACGATTTTTTTATCGTGCATTTAGTTTTATACGGATTTTTGAGTTTCACATATTTTTCATTGCAATTCATAATGAATTAATGCACGAACAATGCTTTAAAGAGAAGTCAATTTGATAGGGTCACACTAAAATGAAACAACGAGAAATATAGACAGCACAGGCTACCGCGGGCTCTTGAAACGATTCGTTGAAACAAAAAACGTGGATATCCTGACAGTCAGAATTTAGAACTCTAGAAATCATTTCTCATTTAATAGACGTATTTCAACATAATTTTTCAACAGATTGTCTAAGGTGTTGATAAGCAATCATGAAAAAATTTCCAAGTATTTGTGAGATGACTGCTTTTACAGTGATTCACATAATTTACTTATTTCCAAGCAAGAATTAAATTTTGTTATTGTTTAGGGCTCCGGAATTTAGTATTCAAACCTAAATACATCAACCGATTGAAGAACATATTATTATTATCCTTTTTGTTCTGTGTATACTTCCACAAGTTCAATAAATTGATATAAAAATCTTTCAAAATTAGAAACACTTCAAAAACACTTCTTAGCGCTGTAAAATATCTGTTTATTTTTACAAGCCTTTAGCTCTTAATATACTAAAATTTATATCTTCCAAAACACGCTTTTACAAAATTTATTTACTAAAATAATTTCTTGTGAAGCAGTTATAGCTAAACATTGTAAACAGGTAAAAAGAGCCAGTACTTTAATAGGGTGATGTAAAAACATACTCTGTATCTAAATACAAACCTGAGTAGATATTTGCAGCTTATTCTCACAGCGATTTAAAATAATTTTATGAAAAAAAATTGAAATACAATTACTGAATTCTGTAATATTTCTAAGCGTTTTAAAATTAAATGTATTATTACTACAAAAACGAAAAATCTCGTCTCGTTTTTCATTTTTCAATTAACTAGTCTGTCCTTATACTTCTCGTACAAAACAAAGAAAACGCGGTCTCTCCAAGGCGACTGTTCTGCGACAGTAGAAAATCTAATTTCTGTTGTTTTCAGAGGAAATTTTCCATAAACGTTTGTTTCCCTCGAGATGGAAAACTGCCGGAAAATATTTGATACCTACTTGAACGAAATTTCACAAAGAAAATGGAACCAACATTAATTTTTACTGTATATCTTTCTATATTCTGTGTGACGCCTAAGGGCGCATTGAAAATTAAAATAATCATTTGTATAGGAGAGTAATTGTTACCAGAAAAAAAAACAAAACATTTGGAAAAATCGGTTCTCGTGAAAATTGTATGAACTAGTTCAGCTCAAGTATTTATTTTCAAATAATTCAAAAACTATTTTTAAGAAAAATATTTACGAATGAAAAATAAACATTTTGGTAACGTAAATTTTATGTTATTTTTGATATATTGTTTCATGACTAAGCAAAAATATTTTTTTGTTACAATCTTGAAACAGGGTGAAACATCCGGTACATAAAAATAGAATAATATGCGCCATGGCCGAAAAGATCATTATTGAACTAGCGTCAGTAATGATCTTTTCAGCTGTGATACATATATTATTTTATTCCACGATTTTTATCATGAAGAATTTATAAGGGCTGTATAAATTTCGATGGAACGTTACTAACTTTTGAATTATAAGAGCTACGATTTCAGGTGGCAGCTATGCATATTCGAGGAACAATCAAAAATGGTGTTTTTGTTTTAGATATTTTCATCTAGTTGTAACAATTATTATTATGTTCGCATTCCAATTATTTGCAGGAATGCAATGTCTTTGTTTATCTTTCGCTAAAAACAGTTGAAAATTTCAAATAAACTGTATTTCAGCATTAATATCATTTTTAATAGTGTTTTGTGGGGGACATTTGATAGCTGAAAAATTGTATCCAATTTCAGGATGGCTAAACCTCATTTTTATTGAACATAAAAATTTATTACACACGATACAATAATAAATATTGTGAGAGATGAGAAATCATTGCTATTTTTATCTGCTTTTATATCATAATATTTTACAAATTTTGATATAAAACAAATATTTTATAGAGGTTTAATTAATAATGAATGAATATTTCTCATTTTTTTTGAAATGAAATTACTCTGAATTGTGAAATACGTTATTTACTCAGGACCCTAGAATTTCAGGCTGTAGGCAATTTTCTGCTTGTAGATCCGTCTCTGTATTCTATTTTAAATCGCGAATATTTTCAACCGGTTTAAAGCAGTGAAAATCGCGATCCTTTTTGCGGCTGTACTTGTCAAAATATTTACGTTATAGAAATGTATCTGTTTTATTTCAAAATTGTCTGATCGAAGACCTTCAAACTTCAAATCGTCAATAATGTTGAAAGAATAATTTGGTTTATACGAAAACAAATGCCACGAATCAAGATTTTAACCCTATTTGGATTGGTTTGGTTGTAGCAGATGCAACAAAAATTTAGAACCGTTTTTTCACCTTCATTTGTTAATTAATGTTAATAGAGTTAATTGGATTCTTCATTTTAGTGTTTTGTTTCAATTGCAGATCAAGATGGCGCTGAACCCAGTGGTAATTCTGTTAGTGCCTTTAATTTGATAAAATTATCGGCGTATATGGACCGGCCGGAATGGAAGACTCAAGTTGAAAAATTATTAGGCAGTTTTAGTGAACGGCTTCAGAAAATTCCTATAGCCGTTCCGGAAATGATGTCAGCGTTGATGCTGTACCACGATTCACTCACAAATGTAAGTTCATTTAAATTGTTTTTAGTTTCAATAAAAAATATTTCAGTTTTCGATACAGGTTCTAATAGTTGGCCCTCGCGACGATCCAGGCACTCTTGCTCTTTTCAATGTAGCACGTTCTCGTGTAATGCCTGGACGATCTTTGATTCTGTGTGATGGTCCTGAAGGACTCTCTGGACCTCTTTATAGACGTCTAGATATTTTAAGCAAACTTAAAATGCAAAATGGGAAGCCTACGGCTTATATTTGCCGTCATCATTCTTGTTCTTTGCCTGTTAACGACGAAAAAGATTTGATAGAGTTGCTAGATGAAGATTTGAGGACACAGCGGGCTTTTTAAAATAATTAGGGAGTTTTTTCTCATTAGTTCTTAGTAATTTTTATGACTTTAAGCCAGTTTGGGTCTACTAATAAATAATACATACAATGAATAATTTTTTATCTCAGTTACTTGCCAAGAAATTTAAATGAGCCATTTTTGATCTTTAATCCATATTTTAGAACTAGCTAGTCTAGCTGTTTCATCAGTACAAATGTAGCTATAATAGTAGAAAATAATTTTCTCTAATATCAGTCTCAAAGTAATACAAGTGTTTTGAAAATGTCAATTTGGCAAAAAAGATGGGAGAATATTCTGTTGAAAAAATATTATTTTGTTATATTATAGTTTATTTTTTTATTTGTTAAATATGCAAGGTGTTTCATAAATAACGTTCTTTAGAAGAAATAATTCTTTTAACTTTTGGAAATATTCCGTAAAAGAATTTACACTTGAAAAAAAATTCTATTGATATTTCTTCAGCCGTAGGGTGCGGTTTCCAGTCGTTAAGTTACGGGTACTCTTAGTAAAACTACTCTATACTTTATATTGTTTATTTCGTAAAATGGTTTGCAAACATCAAATTTTGTGAAACACCTTGTAAATAATTATATATATTTGGGATAGAAATAGATAATATTTTTTTGATATATTATTATAATAGTGATACTACAAAAAAAGAATTAAAATTTTAGACTCAAAACTTAAATTATTTTATTTATTTAAAAAATAATTATATATAGAAAATATTTTATAATAAAAATACCAACTAATATTATAAAAAAGATCTTCAGATTAGTACTACATCTCTAAAGACTATAGTTTTGTCGAAGTAGAATACAAAATATATTGTTTGGTTTTCAGATTCTCGAAATAGGCTTGAAAACCCTAACTTTATAACTATATTAAAGAAACAGCAAAATTTGATCTAAAGTTATCTGTATTTTTTTTTTCAGTACTAGAAACTTATTTACAGTTTCGTAA
This sequence comes from Dromius quadrimaculatus, assembly GCA_963989225.1. Classification (NCBI taxonomy): domain Eukaryota; kingdom Metazoa; phylum Arthropoda; class Insecta; order Coleoptera; family Carabidae; genus Dromius; species Dromius quadrimaculatus. The sequence goes on along the minus strand of OZ022325.1, from coordinate 8,538,222 downwards.
ATCCGACCGATAAATATTATTAAAAGAGTATTTTAATATTTTATAACAAAAGGTTGTGTTTAAAAGACAGACAAATATTAAAATAATTCAATGTAACAAATTTTGCGAAACATTCAAATAAATAAATTTGTTCATTTTTATTATTTGAATAATTGTCCCAGAAAAATTCAGGAGAGGTTTGTGATAAATGTATTGTTATTAATGTAATATTTGATGTTATAAAGCACTATTAACAATAAAAATCCAATATTCAATTTATATCTCTTATTTCTTATTTATTTCAGGAATATTCCGAATGGTAAGTAAAATAAATTTGAGTAATATTTTTCATGTCTAAAATGAGAGTTCATTAACAACGTGCAGTTTGTTTTAATTTGATTTTCAATTGCTGATGTTTATTGTAATTTTCATATTTAAATATGAAAATATTTTAGTAATAAATGAGCAAAAATATTCAAAACAGGTTTCTGTATTTCTGGAAAAAAATTGTCAGTTTTATCAGAATTTTTTTTACAGTATAAGGGCTTTATACTGTAAAAAAAATCTTAATCTTAATATTTTTGTTCAATCTGACAGTTGTCACGCGAAGTAGCATGTGCGCAGATGCGTGAACAGATTAATTGATTAATGTACACTTCAAAATAATGTTCAAAAAATTGTAAGAATTTTGGTTAGAAATTTTTTGAACATTATTTTGAAGTGTACATTAATCAATTAATCTGTTCACGCATCTGCGCACATGCTACTTCACGTGACAACTGTCAGATAGAACAAAAATATTAAGATGGATGAAATAAGATTTATGGAGCATAAATTTAAATTATTATTGATATAGTCGATAATAGTGATCGTTGAAAATAATAATATCTCAAACCAATAATGTACACAAAAAGTAACTGTCATACAGACTAGAATGCACGCCTATGTAAATAATTCTCTATCTTAACTGTGTTGCAAAAGTGAAGCCAAAAATGTAATATTGTTAGAGAGAGAAGGTAACTGAGAGATAGGTAGAGGCGGGCCCATGTTTGTATGGCGGTAAATGGCGAGTTTCGCTTTATTTAGTATTTTCATGTGGAAATATATTGTAAAATAGGAAGAAAATGTTTTGTGCAAAATTGTAATAGTGGATACAGAACATGTAAACACAAATAATTTATTTTTTCTGTACCCTATAATGATATTTTATTAAATAAGTGGCACAAGAACATATCACTACAGAATAGAACATTGGAAATTGCAGACTACGTTTGTGAAAACATTTCAGAGAGAAGGATATTATAAAAAAATGGTCGTCTGGAGATGTAAAAGTATGTAGAAATTAATTTAAAATTAAAATAGCAGATCTACTGACAATTCTATGTTAGAAATTGAAAAGTTATATCAAAGTTTCAAATTATCAAACGTATCTAAGCTAAACTTCTTCAAAAGACTTATAGATTTACATAGAATTGCAACATTAATTTCTTCACTTTTCATCAATATATAAAAGTTATTGAGAATACAATTATTGTCAAAAGTGAACGAAGCAAGTGTTCTAATATGAAATATTCATCATATTATTTATGTGTCTATTATAATTCATAATCAGAAAATTCATGTCCAAAGAAACGTTTATAAAACATGTTCCATGATATACTAATTCATTGCAGGTTTTAATGAATAGAAATGCTGATTTTCTTTTAGTTTTGCCTTTCATTTAATGAATAATGTAGTATTTAACGTAATGAAAATTATAAATCCATCTGGCAGTTGTATTTTATTGAAAATAATTGAAATATAATCTTATTTCTGCATATGAAGCACGCAAAGCTAGGCCCGCTCTCGCTATCTCTCTCACACCTGCAGCATTACATTTTAGGCTTCATGTTTTCCGACTGAGTGTTCGCTCCTCTATTATTCTCCTTCGTGCTAGAATGTATATTTATGCTAGTACGCATTCATATTGCTCACATTTTGAATGTTCGCGAAATTGCCCATAATGTGTGATGCGGAAAAAGGGGAAGTTCTCTTTTCACGTCATCAGTCTGTGCTTAGCTTTAGTTGTGTTTGCACATTTTTTATTAATTCTTTCTTTCATATTATGATAATGCAGCGTCACAATTTTACAAAATTTTGAAGTGTTGGTGAAAACAAATGTCTCTAGACAGCTTTCTAGTGAAATTTTACATTGATTTATACGAGAAAAATTTTTTCGCTTAAAGAGTATTTCACATTATGAGAAAGATTTTGGAACGAATTTAATACATTATGAGGTTAAACAAAAATTTGTATGGTATTTCCAAATAACTTCACCTCACAATTACAATGTTACGAACGTATTTACACTTCAAACTTCGTGCCGCTGACCAATTCAAATCCAAAAACCAGATTTTTTATACGATGTTTGGTAGTACGTTCCAAATGAATATAAAATATATGAGATCATTGAATCTATGAATTACTCATTAGCCTATGCCTAAATTCGACCCTGTATAATATGGTGAAAAGTTAAGAAATCGAATAATATTTCCTCCATTCGTTCTCAACGATTTAAATTCCAAACTGGCAGGAACAAATTAAACTAATAAATCAAAATACCGGAAATAATGTACACCTGGTCGAACGAATTTTATGAATCTAATAAAATTCGTACTGAGTGTATATCTAACACTAACTTTATTACATATTAATTCCACTTTTATTAACTTGCGGATTCGCGACAAAGTATTGGGAAAAATTATAGTCTCGATTTTAGCTCAGCTGTGAAACGTCAACCTTGGCAGTAAATCTGCTACTTTTGCGCCTAGTTAAACAAGAAATTATAAAATTAATATTTGAATTTATAAATAGGAGACTAAAGTTATTTTGCAACAATATTGCGTAAAGTTCAAGGGATGTTTCACAATTTTGTAAACTATAATTTCTAAAATTTATTGCTGAATATAAATAGTTATGATGCTACTTAGACAAAAGTAACAGGTTTTAGTTTTAGAATAAGATTACAAGAACTTACTTGCGTTTTGACGAGCCACGTTGTTCAGGCTCTGAACATCTGAAAGTTTTTAGACTAGACTAAATCTACTTTTTAATTTTCATTGATGTTTTGTTCAGTAGAGTTTACACCCTGACGATAAATTTTGCTGTGATGTTGATTTATTTTTATTATAAAAAAGCCAAAAAATCGTTTTCTGGCACTGAAACAATTTTTTTTCCATTGCAATAATTATCGCTTGCACTTGCAAAAATTGTACTGAATTGAGTGCCTCGAAATCTATATACTGTAACGAATTTAGGTCTATAAATTAGTCATTTCGGCTTTACTGAAAATTGCTGGCACCTTCTAGCGTTTTCTAGAAAAGCCTGGATGTTTGCGGGAAGAATGTAGTGGGGAGAGACCGACGGTATATATACGCTGACTAAGCGAGGAACATTATTGATTTTTGGCCCAGTGACCTTCTAAGATGGACTGTTGAAATAAATTGAGTTATTTAAGATAAATCAACATTGACATAAATAATTAAAGTTAAGTTATAGTGTAGTGTATAATAATCTTTAGTTTAAATTAGATTTATTTATTAAAAATAGTGTTAGTTATTTAATTTATTATTTTAATAAATCATAAAAATAAATAATGGTGTTTAGTAACTTTTGCTCCCTAAATTAAAATAAATAATGTTACAATACTATGCAATATAGACATTAAGGCTGTATTTTCTAGGGTTTTCATAGTATAAGTCAGAGATCTCCAAACATTTTGATTTCGAAGGCCACGTGCCATTTTTTTTGTGTAGGGCAGTTAGTTACATATCTTCATCATGATCCACAAACATTTATGTTTTAAAAACATTTACTTCATAGACAATTTTTACGTCTATTATAAAAAAAAAGTTGTGTAAGTACATAGGTATTATCTATGTACTGTAAATTATTTCATTTATGGAAAGCCAAAATTTCGGTCTCGATCTTCTTAAATGGGGTACACTCCCATTTAGATCTCATGCATCCCCAATTTTTGATTTCGCTGATTTAGATCCCTTGTAGTTCGGAGTCGACTCCTAGGGATTGATGACTAGTATAAATGTACTAATTTATTAAGATGTTCGCATTTCGGAAACCAGGTCGCTATGTGCAGCTGCTTGGAAAGAAAACACTGAACGACTGAACGACCGTGCGCGCTTAGCGGCAAAAGTTGGCATTTTTAATGCACATGTACTGATATAAAATCAAACGTCAAAAATGATAATTCGTGAATGCTACATTATCATTTGTAATAATACATCGAAAAATAGTGATACTAGCTTCTATTGCTTACCAAAATATATATAAGCATGAGTTTATTCAAAGAGAAAAGTGGATTTTCATCGTAAGAAAGCAAAAGTAAGTATCACAACCTTTATTGTACATTTATAAAGATGTTTCAAAAAATTAGTGCGAACGAGATATGTAAATATAATTTTAGTATAAAGTAAATATGAGAATAATGAAATTCAATAATTTTTATGGTATTACAACTCGAATTTTGTTATCAAATTGATAAAATAAGACATATTTTTTCATTTTTCAGTGAATATACATACAGTTGGAATCCTACATCAAGATATCTAATTTGCAGTGCACATTTCATTGAGAATAAAAAGGGAGAAGAGAAGCTGAGTCCTAATTTCGTACCTAGCCAATTTTCTTCTCCTCATTGGAAGCCAAAATTAAATGACGAAACAGTTTTGACAAAACACCAATGTTTCATTAAGCGTAGGCTACAGAATACTTCATTAATGGCTCCAAGTTCAAAAAATATTAAAAACTGAAGTTTTAATTCAAAAAGGGCTGCCAATACAGAAGTCTCAATGGATATAAGTTCAATAAATAATATAAGTTCAATATATGAGAATTACTGTGACAGAACACATGACAATTTAATGATAGTTGATTCGAGTTCCAAAAGCACAAGTGATGTAGAATGCCAAGCTGATATTCTTGCTTATTGTGATAGTGTTGAAAAAATACTGTTTTGTGATAACATTATTGAAAAAGGTTTTAATACTTGTGAGCTTTACCCTTTGGCACAGTTTGAGGTTGAAAGCTGATAGTATGACTCATTTTTTTCAAAACCCGTTCTTAATATAGGATCCATACTCATTACGTTTATGATTAATTTTTATTTCAATTCACTTTTCACTAGTTGTCACATTTGACAGAACTTATAAAAGTGGCAGTGGGTTCGCCGATCAATGCCGCTAGTTGTCACCACTTTGATGTTGCACATAGCGAATAATGATATGTCATAAAATTCGTCCCCTGCGCTGCGAAAACCATAAAGAAAATATATGCGACAAGTGCGTAAACAAGCATTATGATATTCAAACAATAGATGCCGTGATTCAGCAAGCCTTGGATCGAATTACTTGGTCTCATTTTATAATGTCTAAATTTACGCACTTGTTACATACATTACTATTTTATTTACGTATGTACATTAAGGTTGTATGCGTTCCACCCTTAAAGTATCGTTTTCATTGTGGTGTCGCAGGCGTGGTACGAGAAATTGAGCCAATAGGATTGCCGGATTTTGAATTTCACCGTACCGTGGTCTTGGGACCGCGGTGTTGGAAGCGTGGTGTCAGAGGTTGGAAATATTCAACTTTTGTACCACGCTCGCCTCCGCGCATGCGTAAATCTTCTCATATTTTGATGGTATATCAGATAAACCGTCAAAATATGAAAAAATAAACTTTATCTTGTTCACACCCACATGTTCTTATTTTATAAAGTCAGTGAGATGGATTTTGATGAGAAATGAATCCTAATATCGAAGTAAATTTAAATATTCATATAATAAAGCTATACGTCTGCGCCGCGTTGTGGTTGTCATATTTACGAAAAATGTTCAAATTTGATATATTAACTTTATTATTTGTAATTTAAAAATGCGAGCTCGCGCAAACTACAACTTTCATACCAATACGCATTTCTGGCCACGCTTCTCACGCCACCATGAAAATAGAAAGCACAAATTTCGTACCACGCTTACCACACTTGCCGCGCCTGTGACACCACAATGAAAACGATACTTAAGTCATAATATTTTTTTTTCCACTAAAATATAAATGTAAATACGCAAAGTAATAACTTGAATTCAGATGTTACTTAGGGTAACCAATTATCGGCATTACTCTATTATTTATTTATTAACAATAATGAATGTTTCTTTTGAATTCAGTATTCTTCCGCGAGAAATATATCTTGCAACATCGCATGTAACAATTCTGTGCTTCGTGTGCAGCGTCTTTATTATACAGTGCTGGACTCAAATATCTCCAAATTTCGATTTTAAATCTATTGTCTTGAATTCGAATTTTATTGATGATATATTCATTTTATTTAACTGAAAATTAAGTTTGTATGTTTTTGCTAATAATATATTTAATTCTTGAATTCTTTTTTATATAATATATAATGTTTGTCATTCAGCACCATATTTCACAAATTAATGAATTTGAATTCTGATTTTGATCATATTATTATTAATGCATTTCAAACCCCCATTGTAATGATTCTTAGTTTAACAAAAAATGGGGGTTCCTATTGAACTTCAAACCGTAGATACTTTTCTGACCGGACTGCATCTGATGTTGCCAAACATCCACGAGTGGGACATATTATTAAACATCAAGTAGGGCTGACATATTTTCGTGAGTTTTCGATCACAAAATATTTACAAACTGCACGTCGGCATATTTTCCTTATCGTTTGTACATGATTTACGAAAATTGGTTACTATAAATAACAGTTTCTGGTATTTTCTTCCTAGCAATTATGGTTCAATTACATGAAAAATGTGCGTTTCACATATGATTATCTGTTGATTATGGGTACGTTTGGGATGGACGCTCACGCACTGTCAGCGCTCACTTTTTTGAGTGCTATTTTCAAGCGCTCACACTATCGCCAAAGTGAACGCTATTGAGCGACGAGTCACAGGGGACTGTTAAAGAATTCAAATCAGTAAAATATTTCTCGGTATCACAATAATAAATATAAAAAGTATGAGAGTAATGATTTGCAAACTGTATGGTTGAAATTTATTATCATGTCAAAAAAAAAGTTAAATAGGTTACTTATCGGTTTTTAAACGTTAAGTTTCGGCTCCAGTCACAAATATATTGTAAATTTTGTTGGTATCTGTATCTTCAAGTCTCACCGAAATTTTATCTTTGAATCCTGTTTTTTTTTCTATATTTTAGTTTACAGGTTATATTTTTCAAATGTCCCACGTGTGAGCGTTCGAGATGGGAGAATGTACGTTTTCAGTACTCACGCTCACGTCACTGTACCTCGATAAAATAAACGTTGTGAGTGCCAGCTATGACGTCAATAATTAAGTCACTTGACAAACATAAAAATTAGCTTATGATCGTACCTATGGACTGATGTTTGATGGATGCTCACATTGGGAATATTATACAACCAATTCACATTTTAAATATATTGCAAAGACTAGAACTCCTATAGAGTAGACTTCTATCTCAAAACGTCGGCTGAACGAGTGGCAAACGCAACTGACTCATGCGCCAAGGACGTGGTGACGTCTGGTGGAATTTCTGGAAGTCCATTAGAAATTTCTGTAGGCTTCGAGAAATCTTTGCTGGGGGCTAGGTCGAGGTGGAATATAATTGTTAATAGTTCGGATATGGAGCGCGCAAGAGAAAAAATAAATAGGTGAACTAATCGAAATAAATTAGAACCAGTCGAAATAAATTAGAAGCAGTGCAAATTATATAAATGTAGAGTAGTGTCTAGGTTAGAAGTGAAAATATGGATAAGTGGATATTATTTGTTAAATTATTGTAGTATTGAGTGAAAATAGATTTACCAAACCCAAGAACGAGTTGAGTTTCATTACATACATACATAGTAATTACACCATTTCCTTGAATGAGGTAAGCACTAATCCAATCTAACATTTAACCAGGAATGAATCCTTCAGTTCACTAAAATCGAATCATGATTGTCTTGCACATCATTTCAATTGATTTATTAATTAATTTTCTCTACGTATTGTTCAACTCCTTTTCTTTTGACATCTGTTTCACATGCACATGATTATTTTTACCACGTCAATTACATTTTTACGTTACTTATTTTCTGAGAAACAAAATGTGTGGAATAGAGACAATAGAGTAGTGTTAGTATGTACTTTGTTCAGACGCATACTTGCTAGTTTGTGCCGACGGCCAATTTACAGATATGAGGTGCTAGAGGTACGTTAAGAGAGACATTACTCACTTTTCTTAAAGTCTTGAGTGCTGATTTTCATGTATGTTTTAGAGAATATTGTTAAAAATTGATAATCAATACTGCTAGACATTTTCCATTGATGATAATTTCTGCTAGACTCCTTGAAGCTCGCAAAGGATAATGTAATCTTGCTTATAGTCTGAGTGCTAATTTTTATATATGATACTCAGGGAACAATTTCAATACTTTTTGTCAACAGCCAGATCAATCGTAGGACTGAACATCCCCCAGACACAATTAAAATATCGCTGTAAGTAAAAGCGCGAGGTCACTATTTGTAGGCTTGATAGTAAGCGAAGAATCTATGGGCATCCAACTCTTCCTTGGTCTGGCTGTTTACTAAAAGTATTGAAATTGCTCCCTGAGTACCATAGGACTCAAACAATAAGTAAGATTACGTTATTTTTTCCGAACTTTGAAGAGTTTAGCAGGAATTACTGCCGATGGGAAGTGTCTGGCAGTGTTGATTATCAATTTTCAACAATATTCTCTAGAACATATATAAAAATCAGCACTCAGATTTCAAGAAAGTGAGTAATGTCTTAACGTACCTATAGCACCTCATATCTATAAATTGGCCGTCGGCACTAGCTAGCAAATATGCGTTTGATCAAAGTACGTAGGTACTAGCACTACGCTATTTCACACATTTTGTATCTCAGAAAATAAGTAACGTCTGGCGGGTCTGGGATCTTGGACTATAATTTATTTCATATTCGACCTCTGTTAAAAAATTTCATTCTCGTAACATATTTTGTTCCTATTCCCAGAAGGTGAAAGTTTAAATACCTTAAGAATCTGAATATCATTTGGAAGAGCATTATAAAAATAATCTGAAGTTTAAATAAGAATCAAGTCTTGGGGTACTTTCGGAGAGCAAGGATATATCAAGAAGTTCCCGGAAAGACTCTGTAACGAACAGAGTCCCTACAGGATAACGGATGGCAAACGCAACTGACTGATGCGCCGAGGACCAAAGACGTGGTGACGTCTGACCCGCTAGAAATTTCGGGAAGCTTTGGGAAACCATAGCCGAGGATATATAAACCCGGGACTAAGTCGAGTGCGAAAAATAGCTCTTGGTAATTCGGACACGGAGCGCGTATGAGTAAAAATAAATAAGTGAAGCAATGGAAATGAATAAGAAGCAGTGAAAATGGATATGAAGCAGTGGAAATAAATAGTAGACAGTGTTATTGCGTAAATAATAAATAAGTGTAGGGTTAGTGTCTAGTTTTAGTGTTGATTATGAGCATTAGTGGTTATTTTAGTTATATTACTGTAGCCTTAGGTAAAAATAAATTATTAAACCCACGAACAAGTTGAGTTTCGTTACAGCTCTGTCATTCTCGTGTTAGTTATCGTGAATATAGAGCTCATTTTCGATTCTCGAATCTTTGATAACTGCTTATGGAGACAAAGTCTTAAAGAAGACCGCAGATTGTGAGTAGATCAAGCGATTCAAGGAAGGCAGGAATAGTATCAGATCAGTATTTGCTGCTAAACGAAAATGAAGTTACTAAGAGAGTTGGAATTTCGTACGGATCAGTTCTAATTGACCGTTTATAATTATCAAAGCTCTCTGCCCGTTGGGTGTCTGAAGCATTGTGCGAAGTTTATAAACTTCAAGGAGTGGACTTTGCGTTTTTTTTTTATCACCGTATCAAAATCGGGAATGAAACATGAATTTACCAGTATGATCCCGAAATCAAAATGCACGAGGATCATCAGGACCTGCGAAATTCAATATGGATCATTGTGTTGAAAAAGTTGTAGCTATCGTTCTCTGAGATTGCAAGGGAGTAGTTTAGGTCAACTTTTTTAAAAGACAGAAGACGATTATAGCTTTCTGTTATAAGAGTGTATTAAAAAAATTGGAACAAGAGTTAATATAAAAAGGGATGCTTCATGACAGAATTCTTTTCTACCATGCATAATACCGCTCGAGGAACAAGGGAAATTTTAAGAAATATCCGCTGGGAAATTTTGAGTCTACCCTCTTTCCCCGTTAAGCCCAGATCTAGTCTCGTCTGATAATTTTTTATTTTCAACGATGGGAAGCCTTAAGTAAAACAACAGCAGGTTCGAAAACAAGAATGCCTCTTTCTTCAATTCGTCTTACTTTTGCACAAATTTTTATCTATGTAACATTTGGGATTATTGTGCATTGTGTCCCATATTTCAATCCCTAATATCCCTTTTTCGCCCAAAAGTTTCGAAACTCAATAATGAAAAATTCCAAATTGCCGATTCAATTAATCCGTGCTTTACATCTTTTCCAGTGCAGCATTCCTGCTGGAACCTGTACCAAGGCCAGCCTCCCCATATTTCATCTCATTTATTCCCCAAATTTCCCCTCTTCCCCTCATGACGCATGTCAGGTGCTCCAGGACTCCAGCGAGTACGCATGCGTTTCTGTTTCAGCGTCGGGACGCTGTTGCGCTTTGTGGATCAGTTCGCGTTCAAATTTAAACGCGTGGTGTAGCGTAAGTCAATGAGTAGGACCGCCGGGCTACGTCAAATATTCAAAAAAATATTTTTAAGGTTTGGACAAGTGTGCGGAATTGTGAGAAAATTTGAACTGGGGGGCTGGTGAAAAATAATTGATGGTACTGACATTGATATTTTCTTTAAATGCTGTGTTTAATAAAAACAATAGACAATCAAATTTATACCAATGAGATAAAAAAAGAAGCTCATCTGCTATATTACTGTTTAAAAGATACAGTAGCTCTATTAGATAAAACTCTTATCAAAAATCAATGAAAATATCAGGAATAATTTAAAAACTATTAATTTTATATACTGTTATTTTATGTGTGAACAATTTAAAAGTGAAGTATGAATATCGGGCGTTAAAATCCAATTGAATCCAGGCGGCCATATTTGAACTGCAACATTAATTATTGCTAAATTACTAAACAATTGTGTTTTCCCAAAACTTTTAATTAGAGTCAGTAAAAAATAATCTCCTGAAAAATCAAATTTTATTCGAAAAAAATATATTGGACTGAATTGATATAAAAAATCATTAATGTCAAGAAAAATTGAACATTTAATAAACCAGTGACTCCTAAAATTTTTGCAACCATCTTCAGTAATTTTTACCCTCAGATGAATAAACATACTCAGTAATATTTTCGCTAGAATGTCCGATTTTCAATATTAGCCTTGAATTAATAATATTAGTTTTCAAAACTAACTTTCATAGATCAGCGGAGCTTAACATTTGTAATAAGTTTGAACCTGATATTAAAATAGAATTGATTTTCTTTCATTTATTCCCTTAAAAGGATTAAAATCTTCTTCCTATTAAAATTGTAGAGTTGCAACTTTAAATACTTTTGTTGGATACATACAAGGAACACCGAGATAACAGAGGTCTTCAAACAATTTGATATTCCTAAATGAAGTAAAAAAAATTCAAAAATACCGAAATTCTTCCAGTAAAATAGAACTTCCAAGAAATAGTTTATAGTCCTGAGCTATAATTGATTGAAAGTCAGTTGTAGAAAAATTCCTAAAAGGCAGTTTTCGAAATTATTTTCATTCAATTTAAAAATGATGCTCTTTCAGAATTTATTCTGACTTATCCTCTTTTTCGTCTGCCCCCACGATGAAGACTTCCACTAGGAAGTCCCCTCGTCCCTCCAGGATGTGATCCTTGTAACTAAAGTCCCTAAATAAGGACTGAAAAGAACTAAGAGCACCTGGAGGAGCTGGTAATAAAAAAAGGCAAAATGCATTATTATCCCAGTTCTGGGGCCGGGTACCGGAGCTGCAAGTTGGAGATGTTGTCGACTCTGCCCAGGGTGCGTCGGAGAAGAGATAGGGAGAGGAGAGACAGAGAGCTGGAGGAGAGCGGGGATAGCGCCTTGTCTGATTTAGGTAAGTTTTTTTTAATTCTTAAACATTTTCAGTTTGTTGAAACAAATTACAATTTATAACAATAAGTTGGATAAATAATAGATACAAACATATTTACATATAACTTGAATACATAAGCTGAATTCATACCGAAGACGTTACCGTTTCGCTGATATTACCGTTCGTTGCTATCTAGCTTAGTAACATAACATTTATATCATTGATATTTATCATAAGACTTGATGATTTGATACACTATCAAAAGCTTCAAAATAATTTTTGCTAATTTCAGTGAATAATGAAATGGAGGCAATAATTTTTTCCCGTCGATTTCTATAGAATTTAAACTAAAATTAAATATGACAGTAATAAATTTCAATATTTTTATTTGGAACGATGATTTATTTCTTCGTAGAATCAATATAAAATTGTGGGTTTGAAGATTCGCCGGAAATATGTCATTTTTAAGTATTTCCTTTCCTTGACCGTTCGTCGAATGACTTCCTCACATTTCTATCCTGATACACCAAGCATAAAATTTCTATGAGTGCGTTCCTTTCTTGATATTGAAAAACCATAAAATCTTCTGGGAAAGTTGTAGGTAATATTATTACGCTTGGCGTATATTTTTCTGTCGTAAAAATATAATGCTTTTCAAAAAGGAAAAACGAAAAGTTTAATACAATGAATGTTGGATACATAAATCATGTTTCAATGAAGGTAACTCAATATTTTTAGCGTTAAATTATTTATATCAAATTTTATTGTGATATTTGATATCTTTGAGAACAATTGTAATAGTGTATTATGTAACATGTTTTATGATATCTTCAGTTGCGGACTTTTCAATCACGAGTAAAGCTCGTGTCTGAACAGTTTATACTATCCTTTTTCTGAGAAAAGCAAATTGAGAAAACACAAGTTAATTCAAGATGGATATTTTTAAACAAATGTCAAATACCAATGTCGAACATACAGGATGTATGTTTAGCCAAATTTTTTGTGGAATATGAAAATATGTATCTAAATTTACAGATGAATATAGAAAAAATATGTTATACTAATCATTGAAATACACGTTTGATCGCTATCTACATGGTTCGTATCCAAATTACTAACACATGTTGCAGTAAACTGCTTTTAACAATTTTTTTTTGTTATACTTTTCTTTTGAATAATGGATTGGTGCATTTTTAATAGCTTCAAAAGCGAATACGTCGGCTTCGAAATTGTTTTCTTATAATAAATGGAACTGATACCTAATGTATTCAGATCGCTTGAATTTTTAAATGGAATAACTTAAGTCATTTACATACGAATTGAAGAGTTATTATCACGGGCAGAAATTGGGCTTCTATATACAGGAAGCTTCACAAAATTTTCCTAGAATGCTAAACGTATCGCATTACTAATGCAAAATTTGAATGAAGAGTATCATTACAGACATTGTTTTATATTACAATTACAAATTGAACCAAGTTCAGATACATTTCAATCTTATTTTATTAAAACTGAACGAATAAAATTGTTTTTTTTAAACTTGATGGAAAACATTAGGTTTAATATACAGAAATTAGTAAAGAAAAGTGCCAGTTTACCAGTTAGCAACACTTAGCTAATTATCAACAAAAAATAACAAACAAAAAACGCACTATGACACGCGCCCAAATGACAGCTTTAACCTAATTAAGAAAAAATTATAGGTTAAACATACATATAAGAAAACAAAAAATTCGCCGGAAACAAATGTAAAGTCGCTTCTTTAGCTGCATCCAGAATTTCGCGAGAATCTTTAGCTTCTGACTTTTTTGACAAATTAATTTTTATTATTGTTTATTTGTTACTATCCTTTTTCTTGGCAGTTGTCAAAACCATTACTACGTTTTTGCAAGAACACAGTCTTGATCAGTATTGCTGTAGAAAATCATTTCTATCCTTGGCGTCTTCCACTCAAGTTTTTTCCATCAAGTATACAAAGAAATAGCATGTTCAACTCGTAAGAAAAGCGATATTACTTTGCTCGTGTAAATTTAATTCACTCGCTCGTAGCTCTCGCTCGTGGATTGAAACATGTACACTCACTAGTGAACTCTCACTTTTCTCTACTTGTCAAATAATCTACTATTATATCTATTGAGAATCATTTATTTTTTACTAACAATGTGGATTATCAGGTCGATGATTTATCAATTTTTCAAAAATGTTCTTTGCTTTTTGTTTTTCATTCGCAGTAAGTTTTTATCAAATTTTTTTTTATTCATGTGCTGATGTTTATTTGAAACTCTTAATAAAGCGATAGCCTAATAATATTTTTTAATTAACAGTATCTTTTTCTCTGTTGATTTTATAACAAAAATGCAAGAATAATAATCTATACAGGATCAAATTTTGCTATAAAACATCTGTACGATTCAGTACTTACATATTTGGATGTGGGTATAGGAAATCAGGGAATTCAGTTAAATGATTTATTTTTACTTCCTCGATATAATAGAAGTATTGTAATCGTGATTCTTGACAGTTCTAGATTTTGATGAATCTTCAAGTTTTAGACCCTACTGAACCCGAAAAACATAATTTTGACAATATTCGGTCTGGAAGCATGACAACTTAAGAATGCGTACAAATTTTCGGCTGAAATTTTGTATCCAAGTTTTTCATCAAGAAGCTAGGATTATGTTCATGTTAGTAGATGATCTTTTTTTCAACCAGTGGTACCAAAACTTTATTAATGTAATTTTTCAGTTTTTTGCGTTTATTTTATGAACAGTAGTATTTATCATAAACTATGAAATAGCTGAAACTAATCTTTTAATGATTTGGCACAACATTCACAAGAAATATTTTCCAAAATTTCCAGCGGTTCATTTATTATATTAAATCTTAAATTAATATAAAATTCCTTATATTTTTCTGAACCAAAGAAATAATGAGAATCATAATGTGGAGTTAGAATTATTATCACTCATATTTTGACATCACATGCAAACGTTCGTCAATTATTTTTCTAAAATAAGTAATTTGGCTCTATCGTGTTTGGTATTAAAGCTCTTGTGGAGATAATTCTAGAAGTGTCAAAGAAGATATTTAAACGATTGTCAATTGTTTCTTTCACAAATTATTTAAATGATGTCTAGTTTGGTATCAATTTTGAGCTCTTGGGGAGATAAGCTTAGTAGATATCAAAAATAAATAATTGTTGGAATCCAAGTTATCATCTTCAAATTACACTTCCGGCGATCAAATATCGAAACTGAAGCTCTAATTAATTAAAAACCCTGAAAATCTAGAAAAGAATTCATCGTTTTCAAAAATACTTATTTTATGTAAGGACTAAAAAATAACCGCCATCTGTCACTCTAACAATGACAGCTGTCACTTCAACAATGACAGTTGTCACTTTGACAATGACAGCTGTCACTTTGACAATGACAGCTTTTACTTTGAAATATGCAATTAATTGATGCGACACTCCTTAGCCGAAACGGTTGAGCTGGGACGAAAAAAATTAATTATTTGACTTTATTCCCTGATTCCTATTCGCTCCGTGCACAAGTGACAGATAGCGCCTCTCTTGGATCGAATTATAACAAAACGTTGCATACAATAGCACACAATGTGATGTTACAAATGATAATTTCATGAAATATTAGCAAAATAATGTAAGTAAACGCATGATAAAATTTTTAAAAGCTTATTGTTTTCATTTATAATGAAGTTTTGAGTCAATATTTATGTATATTAAGTGCTGAAACTGAATAACTGATTTGACATTTCAGAATGAAGTCATAAGAACCGGTTTACAGTCAATTACTTTTAATGTAGAATTTGAACCTCAAGAAATTATTAAAGGGAAATGTTGGCAGCGTCTCATGTGATAAGGTTTGAGAAATTGGATGGATTTGGTAATCAAAAACTAATGCCAGGCAGTGTCACACGAACTACATCTGTTGTTCTATATCCATACAAAGTAAAATTATATATATATAAACTATTAAAAATTCCATTTTATCACAAAAATATGCTTATGCATAAAGATTAATAATCTTTCTACTGAGTTTTCAACATTTTGTTCATTGGATCTGTCAAAAACGAAAAGTTACAAAAACTGCCGCTGGTAACTCTGCGGTCGGATCTTGAGATGTGCACGGAGCGAATACTTACATTCACAATTCCAGTCAACTTCAACAATATTGAAGAAATACAGGACACTGTAAATTGACCTTTGAAAAATGTCCGTGAGACAGAGTTCGATTTTTAACAATTTATCAAGCTCTGTTTCACGGACATTTTTCAAAAGTCACTTTACAATGTCCTGTACTTCTTCAAACCTGCCACCTTGACTGTATTATGGTAGATGGCACTGCTGCGAATTTATATCTCTGCATGCCATGTACCAACTCACTTTCTATTGGCTTCGCGGCTGGAAGTCCAACTATTTGATAAGGACGAAACTTGTCTACAGTTGCTGCCTTATTTAGGACGATGATGTGAAAACCGAATCCTAAATGTGTACTTTTGTGAAATTACTCAGGTATTGATTTTTAACAATTTATTCAACAATATTATCTAATATAATATATATACAGGATATGATATGACGAACAAAACTTTGTTAGTATAACTTAGCTACTTAACAATTTATCAATATGCAAAATTCGCTAATGATCAACAAAACTTCTTGAGTAGAAAGTAACAAAAAAGTTGAAAAACTGTCGAACTCCCAAATTGGAAGACGAGTACAAATCTCTATAGGTATAAAAAAAAATCTTAAGGTGGAAATGTGGCATGCTGGCTGGATTTAGTGTATAAAAAGACTTGAAATTTCACCAAAAACGATTCTTATGAAAATAAGGCCTTTATGAGATCCATTGAAGCTAAGTTCAATTATTTTCTGAAAAAAAAAAAGAATTTCTTCTCAGTACCAATACAATATCATCGACGTAGCTATCAGATGACATTAGATTATTTTGCGTCAGGGAGGCCTCTGCTTAATAATGCTTCATGATACAATACAGTTTGTACATTTTACGATTAATATCAGTTTCTCTCATTCTACTATTGGACATAGGCATCCCACAGGTCCCGCCCCAATTCCACATCGATGATATTATATTGATACCTTTTTTCAAAAAATTATATTACTGCAAAAGTATACAATAAAACAAAGATTACAATGGCGTGAAAATTCCATCTTAATACATTACAATAATATATTACTATAATAATATAGTCTTTACGGCTTTTATTCGATCAGATATAGAATTGAATGAAAATTACAGTTGCTTGCTTTGTACTAGAAAAATTGGTTTATTTACAATCCGTGTGATTTATTTGGGCAACAGTGTTATTAAAATTCTTTGAGCTGTCAAAGAAATACATTATTCAATTTTTTATTTGTTTGATTTGTGATGTTATTTCTGGATTAAAAATAGATAAATGTGGAGCAGTAGAAGAGATAGTTTTTCCATGATGTGATCTATACTCAAAGAAATAAAAGCAATCCTTTAAATCTCTGTTCATCAATATCCAACATTATTTCTATTCTTAAAACTAATTACGGTGTAGTCGGGTGTAGTAAACCTAGTAAGCCGATGCTTATTCTAAAATTTTTGTTGACCTAACTAGAGCACATTTCCGTTGTTTGGTCTACTAAAAAGTTAAAATTATTTCTTCTTTTTAAATTTTTGTTTCCGTCTTGACTATTCAAAAAATTAGAAGTTTTATTATATTATTTATAGTAGGTATACTGGAAGAAAGATGTGTTTGGATAAGTGTGTCTGGCATAGTCTTATTATTGCTGAATATTGGATCCCGATCCTTATGCCAATTTAATTTGAGCTAATGGCGTAATTTCCACTTATTCTCCAGAATAGATAAATCAATACAGTTGGTGCTCGTCTTGAAAAATAGTCATATATTTCTGTTACGATTTTCACTACAATGACGATAATAGCCCATAGAATCTATCTAAGACTTGGATGGAGTAGGAGAGAATACTGATAATTTTCTAGTCTAGCATAAAAAGAATCAGCAGATCTCAGGAACAAAAATATATTCTGCATAACCTTTTTTAAAATCTATATATTTTACAACGATTGTATAAGAGTTCTATGCTTTTGAAAAAAATCTGGAAACCAGTCTCCGATAACACTTATTATCTTTTGATGGTCAATCAGTTCAAAGTCTAATGTGTTGATTTTTGCAAGGCTTTCAACAATATTTGCAATTTTCCTGAGCGTTTTCTATGATTATTTTTGCGAATTTTAATGAGTAATCAAGATTAATATTCTCCAGTCACTCTTTTTGTCCTGCTCTAAATAATCTATAAGAGATACCCTATTTTTATCAAAAATGGAAGCAAAAACTTCTCCTGCTGATTTTTGTATGCGAATCTTCTTGGGTCACTTTCAGACTGTTCCTTTGTTCCTGGATCATAATGATGCATCTAAGCTTTATTTATGGTCATCATTTGATGAAAATGACCATAAATCAACTTGAATGCTATGTCTCTGTCATGTTTGATTGGCGTTCAAAAATGTAGGATTCCATAAATTGTTAAAAAATTAATTCCTGAGTGCTTCAGAAAATAACAAATTGAAGAATCGTTGTTTATACCATCATCCTGAATAGGATGGTAACTGTGGATACGTGTTTCGTTCTTATTGGGACTCTACATTGTACTGAATAGTCCCAATAAGGACTTTTTCAAAGATCAGTTTACATTTTACAGTGTCCTGTATCTCTTAATTCTCAGAATAAAACTGTGGAGAACACGTTTGTTTTGATCATTTGATGCATAGTATATATTCTTTCAGATCGACACAGAAACTGGTCTTCTAGGAGAGTGTTAATTATTGACGCAATTTATTTTTCTCTTAAAATTCGCAATCTGTATCTATATATTAATACGTAAAGAGAAAACTTTTCATCCCCTTTTTAAGCATATTGCGCACACAAAGAAATGTGAGATTTGGCATACTTGAAGTTTATATGGAGAAGGAGTGCAGAAAGCTAAAATTATATTTAGGATGTCCCATATTAGGTACACGTGAAAATAAACCTTTGTAACGCGTGCACAAAGAATTGTGAGATTGACATACTTGAAGTTTATATGGAAAAGAAGTGCAAAAATTTAGAATTATATACAGACTGTCTCGTTTTGATTTTGCGTGAAGAAAAAACTTTGCACCGCGCGCACAAAGGAATGTTAGATTTGGCATACTTGAAATTAATATGGAGAAATGCAAATAGCTGGAATTATATACAGGCTGTCTCATTTTGAATTCACGTGAAGAGAAATCTTTGTAACGCGCTTCCGAAGGGATGTGAGATTTGGCATTCTTGAAGTTCATGTGGAGAAAGAGTGCAGAAAGTTCAAATTATGTACAGGAGTCCCATTTTAATTTTACGTGAAGAGAAAACTTTTTACCGCATGACCGAAGGAATGTGAGATTTGACATACTTGAAGTTTATATGGAGAAGGAGTGCAGAAAGCTGAAATTATATACAAGATATTCCATTTTAATTTTACGTGAAGAGAAAATTTTTGTACCGCGTTCACGAAGGAATATGAGATTTCATATACTTGAAGTTCGTATGGGGAAGAAGTGCAGAAAGCCAAAAGTATATATAGGTGTTTTATTTGATTAACCGCTAAAAACGACATTATTTTCTACTGGAATATATCGAGAAATATGCACCGGATAAAAAATGTCTCAAGTAAAAGTTTAACGATTTTCTCCACCTCCACAGGAAAGGAATCACTCTAAAATCTTGAATGAGAACCGCTATTTTTTTATTTCAGATTCGGATAGAGCAGATACGATCCCGGGCCAATACAAATTACTAAATAGATTAGAGGGCCGCAAATAAAAATACGCACACAAACACACAGTTCGAAAATTTTCCTAATAATAGTGACAGAAAATTTTTTGCAATACGAGTAAATATTTCATTCATTTACATTTACACTAGTCACAAAAATTAAAGGACATTAAAAAAGTCCCAAATTTTTAAGTAATTTTCAGAAGGCTGTAACTTGGAGAATAATAGTCATAGAGAGAATATAAAACGACGCGGGCCGCTCAAATAAAGCTGCGGACCACTTGCGGCTCGCGGGCCATACTTTGGATAGCCCTGAGATAGAGCGTCGAGTACCAAGTTAATTTTTTCTGAAACAGTGAAACCCTTGGGGATGGAGAATTAAATTCAATAAGTTCAAACTTTGCAATATAATCAATAACGGTCGAATTTCGACCATTAGTTTCTATAGTTGTGTATGAAAGACATTGTTTAATGTATTGAGCATGTCGTCATGAATTTTTTTCGGACAGTCCTCAAAACAGTTCTTTTGAGAAAGGATATTTTATTACCAATGTTTTTTTGATTTTACTAATTTAATAATTCGAACACAGCCTCAGAATAAAGGTTATAATAAACTCTGTTGCGTAATCTTTACAAAAATTAAGTTTAACCATGGCTCGACGACTAGTAATCGCATCCCACGGCCTAGGAAATACCAATTGATCTACCAGTGTGTACTGGAATATCCTCATAAAAACCATCATTAATATTTTATAAATTTTTCAATTTTAATCAATAAAATCTAAAATATTTTTGATGCGTTTAACATTCATTAATTATCAAAAACTTAAATGAATGCAAAAATATATTATTATAGTGCTATTATTTGGATTTCAATTTCTAAAGCTTCACAAAAATCTCGTATATGGGCGAATTCAAAGCGAATTCCTATAAAACTCTACTTACTTCAATAGAAATTCAATCAATCTGTTTTACGAGAACAATTAAATAAAAGCCCTCTCTCGCACAGTGACTGACAGATCCGGAGCGTGCTCATTCACTATTCCTTTTTTAAACAAAATCGAATCAATCGCTTACAGTCAACAAAACAAAAACAACCGCATCTTAACCACATATTCAATACTGCGCTGGCAGCAAAAACAATAGAAAATCGACATCATACGTCCGAATGTTTCACGTTTGTGTAGAAACGTATGAAATTGGAAACCGATAGCAACGTAAAATGATGGAAAGGAAGATACTTTATATAAGTCAGACAAAGCAAAATGATGGGTGTCTAAAGCAGAGAAAAGAGATACATAAACAGTGTGAGATTGGATAGAAGGTAGCTAACCACATGTAATTTTTAATATAAACACTAGGTTAAATTTAGAAACCGACGCCAGCGAAATTTAACGGAGTTTATAATTTGTGCAAAGGTATTTGAGTCAAGTTGAATGTTTAGAAAGGTGGTCCAAAGTAAAATTAAGTGTGAATTTGTCATTTTAATCGTACAAATTTATAATTGGAATATAAATTACTTATTTTATCATTAGAATGAAGCTTAGAAGAGCCACAAAAACAATTTTTAATTTAATAATGTTTCCGCCTGAAGCGGCAATTAGTACAGAGAAGCTTTCTACCCAAGTAAGTATAAGATTGATGGAGTACAACGTGAAAATACGAGGGTATATTGATAAATTCAGCCTAGACCACTTTCAATTGAAAAGAACAAATGTGGTTGCTATTTTTTAACAATATATTGATAAAATCAAAAAATGATTGGTAATGAAATATTCTTTCTCCCTATGCTACTATAAAAATTGGGTTGTGAAATTCAACAGAGAAAGAACCGATATCAGCTATGAACACCTTGCTGGGAGATCTGGAGGCTCTGCCATTAGGAGTAAGGGGCTGGTCAGGTGTTAGGGCGTAATTAAGCCGAATTCTCCTAAAAGTAATACGAGTTTAAGCCACAATGCTCTGTGAGATGTTATCAGAGAATTACACACATCAATTGCCCGCCTTCGGGGCGTTTCAGGCTTAGTTTAGGTAACTAATATAGATATAAAAATGATACACCTGCCTCAGAGGTTGGATAGGATATCTGGTTAACAGATAGGCCGTTGAGTTCACTGGTACTATAGTGAACAACGATGCCCGCGACACACGCGAGTTGATCGATTTACCCACTCTTGGAACAACCCCGATCCCCGATATAACACAAATTGCATACGGTTGGCATACACATATTCCCGCGCAACACTGACAGAATAATGTTGCACCAGTGGTACCAGCTCCCAGATAGCTAAATCACTAGCACTGTTTATCTCACGTTGGACGGCACATACGGATGGCTATTAGTACCATAAAGTCGTACCGATGCCTGCGACACACGCATGTTGGTTGATTTATCCACCCTTGGAACATCTCCGTTGTAGCAATGACACACAGTACATGCGGTTGGCAACAATCACTGCCGTTACACGGTTACAAGATACCAACACTTCAGAGGAAAATGATCATACCCCACGCACAATTAGCGTGGCGTCACCACATGTAACGCTAAACATGCCAAGCTCATAAGACTCAATGACAGACAAACTCACCAATTAATAGAAGCTCTTAGCTAGTTCACAACAATGAATTAAATAATATGATAGCTAATTGAGCTCAGATAATCAAAGTTTGACTTTAAAGTGATGCAAATGTGTTTGCAGCACACGCTTCCTGTTAGGCTTGACCTTAGAAGCGATTAGGGTTGTTTACTCGAAACTAGGTTTCATATATACTACAGTTTTTGGGTCATATTAGTGTACCAGAGTGTGTCGAGAATTTTTTCACATTCTAAAGACAAAGAAATAGGTCATAGTAAATTTTTAACTGATGAATATTTCTTTTAAAATCAGAAAAATATTTGTAAATTATTGTATTTTAAAATTAATTGTAGTAACACTCGTTCTAAAGATGACCCATCTACCTTTTGAATCAAATCTTGATTATGAATGAAGCGTGAGTTAATTACTATGATCCAGAAAAAAATAAAAAGTTGAAAAAGTAGAAATATGCTGTCCTCTCTCGGCTCCAGAGGTTTGGTGAACAGAAATCAGCAGGAAAAGTTCTTGCTTCTATTTTTGAAACGAATATAGTGAATTCATCTCTGTTGTCTGGGCAGGGCCTTTCGTACTGTTTGTTTCGTATCACGTCACCCCACCCGGTCGAAAAATCTAGTAACGTGCTCGACTAATTCTAGAATATTTCGAGAAACGGGTTTCTGTATATAAGGGCAAGCAAACGACCTGACTAGGAACAGAAAAACAATGAACAGTGAACAGTGAACAATGAAACAGTGAACAGTGAACAATAAAACAGTGAAATAGTGAGTGGTCAGTGTAATAAATAAATAAATAGTTAAAAATAAATATCTGCGGCTTTGTTTAATAGTAGTCAATGATAAATAAATTATAATATAGTGTTTGTTAGTAATATCCGGAAGAATAAAACTCTTATTTTCTTTAAATTATTAAGTAGTTATTTTTATTTAATTATAAACAAATCTTTCAAAAGCAATAAAAATTACAAAAAGATATTTCTTATACATTATTTACAACAGTAACAGAAATGGAAGAACGCCAACAGAAAGTGTCTAAAGGCGTGCTCAGTGCTTGTTTGCTCTGCAAAAAATTAACTAATTAAGCTTTGAGCTGATTGATCATCCCTCATATTTTCCTTCTTTATTATTCGCAAATATCATGGTTTCTGTGTATAAAAAGTGTTCAATTTATAAAAAAAAAAAAAAAATTGACAAGTCACAAACATGTTTTCGAACTGAAAAAACTGGAATTTGTTGCACAGGATGAGAAGACTTGCAAAATTTAAAATTTTAATATTTAACTTTGTTGAAACATTGGAATGAAAGAGCCAAGAAAGAAAAATTAATGAGTTTTTTACTTAACTTAGTAGAATGAGGTGGATGACAAATAGAGAAGTTTTATTCTATACGCTAACATATTTTTTGCACCTGTTTTAATTTTTTATGTAAAAGTTTTAATAAAAAAACTTCCATAACAAAGCTTGATTTGTCGCTATTGCAGGATCCATGAATTAAGAATAGTTTGATTGGAATTTTGATCATTGGCCATTCGCTCCCCTCACTACCGCTCCATCGCCGCTACTTTTCCAAGCGCTCGGATGGCAGGAGCAATGTTTGGATGCGTTTTTTGATTGAATTGGGAGAGGTAGAGTAGCTTATACAAAATTACTTGTGACAATATTGCTATTGCAATTGTGCAAAAACAATAAGTTCGACAGAATCCCTCTTTCGCTAACTTATTGTAAAGCTATGAGTTTTTGAAGAATGACCATTCATAATCATCGAATTTTGAGAGACTTTATTAAAAAAAAATCTCTGCAGCTTTTGCCTTAAACAAAGAATA
This sequence comes from Dromius quadrimaculatus, assembly GCA_963989225.1. Lineage (NCBI taxonomy): Eukaryota > Metazoa > Arthropoda > Insecta > Coleoptera > Carabidae > Dromius > Dromius quadrimaculatus. The sequence goes on along the minus strand of OZ022325.1, from coordinate 8,513,836 downwards.
AAACCTAAATAATTAATGTAAGGAAAAAAATTTTCACCAGATCTACCAGGAAATAAATAAAAAAAATAGTCGTAAATAAATCTCTATGTCGCCTGTGGAATAGAACAATTCGTCTATTTTATAGTTAGCATCTGTTTTATCGCAGTATTTGAAGCGTACAACAGACTCTGGAATTTAAAATCATTTTCACGAAGAGGGAAAATTGAATAAATGAAAAACTCCGCACGGTCTTTTGTTCTAATTGTTGAATTATCACGCAAAAATGAATTCCGTTGATAACTTTAATTTTACGTTATTCCGGAATCTGAATTCCGCTGATGTAATAATTTCGAGCAAAAAAGTATGAATATCTTTCAAAAAATTTATATTTCTTGCCTCACCCTCCGTGTCATTATTTAAAAGTACTTATAGGTTAACGGATGGCAGATCTATTTGAATTCAAAATATTCTATACATTCAATTTAATTTGCTGAAACTCAGATGAACCTATTTATTTTTCTTATTGTTATTCCAATCAAAGAGAGAAACATAAATATATCTTCTCACTTTTAAAACAGGACTTCAATATTGGAATAGTCGCTTTTTGCTTTTAAGATGCATTTATCTTTTCAGCCATGAGCATTCTTCGCTGACCTATTTTTCAACTGTAATACCGTGATTTAATGCATGTTTTTAGACGTTTTGCAAAAACTGAACGCTCGTAATTCTTACAAGTAAACTAACAATCTCTCACACACCGTTTTAAAACAGATTCTTCAATTTATTCAGATCCTTTAAAAGGTTGGATGAAGTCTTTGTTGTCTTTTAGAATTTACAGATAAATTATTTAACAATTCCCTTTGAAAATCTGTTTTCTGCTCTGCACTAATACATACACTCTTAGATTGAATGCCTACTTCGTATTACCTAAAATTTGATTCATTTGGTTGGAGACGTGACGAACGTTCGAAAATTTGAATTTAAAGAAGTGAGATCTAAAATTAGATCTTTTTGTGTAGGTAATCATACTACCTTCTTATTTTTTTAGTGGAAATCATCATGACTTCGAACTTCAAGTTTATAGCTTAGTTGAAAATAGCTTTCATCTTAGTAAACATTGAAAATTAGTTTGCTCTGTTACACAAACTTTGTATCGTGGTATTTTCTTAATTTTGTTTTTGTTTAATTCAGTAAGTTGGAGTGAAAATCGCTCGCTGAGGATTTCGTCACTATAATATTGGAAGCCAACTACATCGGAATTGAAACAATTTTAAACACAAGCTGAAGAATTAAAGAGGAGCATTAAGATTAACAGACTTACTTTTTTTAACGATCATCTCTATTCTTCGCTCTTTGCGCAATTGCATTCAATTTGGTTTACGCATTTTAGCAGTTCCTTCATCAATACACGAGTGGTAATCAAGTTGCAAAGCCTATATTTAATTTTTTGTGGATGAATGCTGGTAACAATATGTGCAACACATAAAATATCAATTTGTGCACTGTGCTTCTTGCTGTCCCCAATTTATTTTGGAAGTATTACTATAGAAATATTTGGTCTTGTCATAATGTTCAATTTTACGCTCTTGTTTCATAAATTTCGCACATTTTAGATAATTTTAGGTTATGAAACAAAAACTATGGAGCTTAAAATATGAAGAAAAAAATAGTCTTGAGATTTCTAAACGAAGAGTTTTTAATAAAATACTCCACTTGGCTCTCTTTAATGATAAAAATATTTTTAAAATTCTCTTACCTGGAATATTTGCGGGCTGTCATTCATGATCTACAACTGTGCCTAATTTTAGGTCAATAATGCTAGTAGTTGTTGAGGTGAGTTCGTTTTCATTCCTTTGATATGGAGTTCTAGAACAGAAGAGAAAATCATGAACATTTTCTTAAATAGTTGCTCAAGGACATGGTCCCAACATTTTTGATTAAGGAGAAAAAAACATTGTGCTGGAATGTGCTGATGACATATCCCACGATGATGCTGGTTCCTGTCGCTCTTTCTAGCAATAATTATTTGCCTATAACGTTCCGCACTCAACTATCAAATACCTGGTTTCTCCATTTCTTCCAGGAGGTTTGACCTTGAGTGGAAAAGATTGGGGAATTGTTTGAAACTTGCACAGACAATAGTTGGGTCGTATGCCATTTGTGCCACTGATAAACTCTTAATTCGATTATAAATTAAATCCTATCCAAAAGTGTGTTGATTTGCATCAAGCTTGACCGCTATTCCAAGTACTTCTCAGATTGATACGAAGGGTTTTAAGATAGACTGTACTGAATTTCTATGATATTTAGATTTAATTTTGACTTTATTTAATGAAAGAACCAATTATTATTGTTGCAGTTTCGAATTTCAGACTACAAGTGATCACACAATTTAAAAGTAATTATCTAGATAAATTTAAGCAAATTGAAGCCCTTGTGGTACATGCTCTGCGTTTATTAGAAATTAATCCTTTGGTGCAGTTGATAATTTTTTTTAACCTGTTTTTGAGCGTTGGTGCAGATGTTCAATGGGATGCGAAATTTATACATAATCTGGCGCAGTTGGCAATCGCCCGATAATTAAACATGTTCTCAATTCGAAGAAGGAGAAAAAACAAACGATATCTTATGAAGAGTTGACGTCTACCGTTTTTTTTATTTATTGCACCTTTCAAACAATGAACGGTTGCATTTGACAATATATTTTCGATAGAAAAGATTTCAAGCTTCCTGATAAAATTTATACCTTTACAAACAATTTGAAGATATTGTCACAAATTTATAGTGATTTGATACTTATAAACAGGTTAAAGTACACTTTTTACTTTACTAATTGTCGCACAATGTGAATTCGCGCCAAAATCGCTTGCTGTCACTTTTTTTGTCAATACTTCCCTCTTCAGTAGCTCTCCACGTGAGTTTATATACCATAAATCGATGTTCCAGAATATCCTTAACCAATCAGAGCAACGGGAGGCCGGCAGAAGACCAATCGAATAAATTTTGCCGCAACAATCACATTTTGCAACAATAAACTATCTATATCGAACAAATGGCAAACATATTTTCTTAGATAATAATTAGAGAAAATATTTATGCGAAGAAGTAAATGGCTTGAGATTTTTTGTATTTGTGACTATTTTTGTGCTCGGCAACCTTTAATCTCCATTTTTTTCGTGACATGACCATATTCAACTGTCCTTTGAGTAGGTTTGAAACAATTTTCCAATTTTTTGCATCCATGCTCGTATGTTACCTACATTTCAGACATATATAGCAAATCATTAGTTTGTTATGCTCAACTCTTGAAAAAAACAAAATTATAAATGGCGGGGCTATGCTTTTAATTATCATATTTTTGTGGAAATACACTATTCAAGGGAATCACATTATTAGTCCAGTCAATTTAGAGAAAAAATGGTCCAATCTACCGGAATAAATGTTATTGATTTTTGTACTGCGGAAATATCTTCGTTTTGGCAGGTACAATGAGTATGCAAGAATCATATTGTCAAATCACGGTGCTTCAGGAGATATCAAAGGCCAAAGATCAAAAACTCCGTTTTTGACCAGTTTTTCGCAAATATCTCATTTTCTAACGATCATGGAGCATTTAAGATCATAAGTAAAAACTAAGTACACAATTTTGTCTACAAAAATGATCGTATAACTCATTTGCGTATCTAAAGCCATTAACGAGATGTCGCGCGTAAAAAAAGAATGCATGATTGCGCGTCGGTGCTCGCTATACGTGCAGTATCTCATTTACAGTTCTAGATACGCAAATAAGTCATACAATCTTTTATGTGGAGAAAAATGTATATTTTACTTCTACTAATGACCTTAAATGCTCTACGACCGTTAGAGAATGAGATATGTGCGAGGAATTGGTCGAAAATGGGGTTTTTGATCTTAGGCCTTCGATATCACCTGAAGCACCATGATTTAAAGCTATAATTTTTGCACACTCATTGTACATGTCAAAACGAAGATATTCTCACAATAGAAAAACCAGTACCAATTATTCGCTAGATGAAACCTAAATTGACTGGACTATTTAAGCTTTTGATACGGCCAAAAAAACAATCTTAATTTTTTTGTTTTTTCAGAGTTGCTCTCCGGTTTAGAACTTTGATAAATCAAGTCTTCTAAATTATTATCTATGACAACCGGTATCGATAATTGAAATTAATAGAAACGTGAAGAATATCGGGATATCGAAACATTCAATAATTCGTTCATCCTTAACTTGAAAAGAGTTCAATATCGCTTCAAAAATTAATTTGTGAAGACAGGAAATTGAATTATTTGATCTGTTGCACAGAGATTCGCAATATTTTTTCCGTTCATGATATTTTACAAGCAAACTTTGCCGACCCATATTTTATTACATAACTCAAAAATATTTCTTCAAAAGATTCCCAAATTGAAATTCCTTGTCACTGTCTAGTGTTCAAAATTGAAACAAAAAGCGCTTGTCAATAACTACCGCTAAAAGTTTCAACTTGGGAAGTTTGAGTTTAACTGATGCTTTTACTGTTTCCGTGTAACTTCTAACTCTACCGCTAACAGGGTCGGTTATCGGTGTAACAACTATTCACCGGTTGATTTTGCCGATTTCGCAAAACGAAAACGTATTGTACGGATTTTTTTACTTCACGAAAAGATGGTAATAATTTCTTTATGATCGTGTTTTTCGGAAAATTACTGTTAGGATCCAAATTTTAAAACAAATGAAGCTTTTTTTAAAATTTAGTCTACATTACCATCAGTATTTTCTTCACTATTACTCAATACCATTTTTTTACATCAATTAGACTACTTACCCCTACTTTTGTTCTTTTGAGCAATACTATTTTTGTAGGTACATCCTGTTTTTTGACGAGAAGTTTTGTTGTATATTTTAATGGATTTACGCCGCGTTTAGTTTTTTAAAACCAACCATATTGACTAAAATATGCTGAAATTACCTTAATTCAATAATTTATCATGAATATCAGAAGCACTCTGGGAATAGCAACGTCATAAATGTTGATGGCAAGATTCTAATTTAATAGTTCTCGGAAAAAAGTGTCAATCTGTCAGTATTGTCCTGGGTAAAAAAATTAGACGTAATGATTTTAATGGCGATGCGTGCATTCTAACGGCGCGAACATTCATCGTCGCAATTAAGATAATTACGGCCCTGTCACTAAACTGTCATTAATAAGACCCATTCAAGATGAAATTAGACCACGCAAATTGAATGATTTAATTACTCGACTTCTATAGCTACCAATAATGGTTCACTTATTAATAACAAAACTCGACACAACGAAAATTCAATTGTTTATCATTTTTTTCCCGACTGCTTTGCACTTTCTACTTTTGGATTTTGTGATGAAAATGGGATGCTACCATTCATTTGTGGAAGTCAAAGTAAATAGAAGTTTAACAATCACATTTTGATTGTTTTTTTTTTCAGATTATATTTTATTTCTTGCGATATTTGTAACAAATTTCTTATGATCTAGTAGTAATTATATCAAATATGCTCTACACATATTTTTGGAGCACGAATCTTTTACATAAAGATCTCAGATGTTCTTTAAATCAACCAAATATTTTATAAAGTATTCTATTCAATACAGGTAATTTTTCTTATCGCAAAATGCAATAATTCAACTCTTCCTACACGGTTCTATTCATCCTCTGGACTCTTTTGTTTCCTTCTAAAGATCAAAGAACATTTTCTGGTTTTTGTCGACTCGATGTTCAGCTTTTTTCTTTTTTTGGAGGAAATATTACAGCTGGAGGTGTTGTCCTCAGATGTCGTTAATTAAATAATGTTTTGCTACAAAAACTCTTTCGAAAGAACAGCACTTCAAATACCGGAAGTTTTTCACCGGGACTGAATTGATACTCTTGACCAACAAGGTCTTTCTTATTAATAAAATTTCATCACGTAATTTTTGCCTGTCGAAATAAGTTAATAATAAAGAATTAAAATTATTCACTGCGATTATTAGATGGACAAATTATATTATTCGTTTTTTCACAAATCGATTCGAATAAATTCCAATTAAGGCAACGATATGGCCCAATTTGTTGGAAACAGCATTAAATAATTATGATAGTACTAAAATTAAACGTTTGCTTCATAATATTACTCTTACTGGTAATAAAACCGCGGAATTCTCATGATTCAGTAACTGCTTGCCTTTTAAATCATTCCAACATGAAGTGTTCATAAAATGAAACATCTGCTCACCGTTCAAACGAAACATATCAGAATCGCTGACTCAAATATCCCAAAATGAGGTCGCAAATTTAAAATTTTACAAATTGATGTGTGAGAAATCGTATATCAGATAAATATTTCAGTGAATAAATTATTTGCTTTTTAGATTTGTAAAAGAGAGATAAGGATAGGAGAAACAGAAAGCGACATTTAGTTGTCTATGTATGCAACACGCTTATGTTCGTGCATCGCTCATAACCTCACTTATATTTATTGTATAATAAACTGAAATGTGATTTCTCTTTCCTACCCACCATCAACATGAAAATTTAACATGCGATTTCAATTTTGTACGGAAATTGGCTCCTCCTTGTTTCTGTAATCATTCTGTATGATGTCTAGGTCAAGGCCGTGAACATTTTTATATTCAAAGAAAAATGAATCCGTTACTTTTTATATCCCAAGTAAAAATTATCATAGGGATCTGATACGAGCCAAATCAGATGATTCTTTCAAACAAAAAAGTTCTGGATCAGGAATATACAATGAGGACCTAAGATGAAAGACTATCAAATCCTTATGAGGATTCTGACCAGGATTGTCGTATGTGGGCTCTGATCAGAGTTACCTCATGTGGCTTTGAACTCACTTTTCTGTAATTCTTTTAACAAAAGTGAATTGAAAGGCTATAATAATCCAGGAGCCGACCGCACCTTATGTCCCCTGATCGGACATACGACCAAATTGCATATGAACCGAACGGGAGTGGTCAATAAGGTACCAGATTTTATAAATCTAGGATCCTGTCCTAAATGTTGAAGAAAAGGCCATTTCCGGTCAATTTTTTCGGGGATAATTTCTTTGATAGAAAAATCGATAGCGAAGGTCAAGTACTTCAAGAGAGAATCAGAGTGCCACCTGCTGTCCTATCCAGGACAGGAAAAAACAATTGTAAGTTTGATCAGAAAAGTTGAATACGGAAATGGATTACACTACCGCCCTCCTGGATAGGTCAGCCAGTAGCACTCTGATTTCTTCTTGAAGTACCTGACCTTCGCTATTGATTGGTACTAGTTTGTATCGTAAATTCTATCGAAGAAGTTGACCCCGGAAACATTGACCGGAATATCATTTTTTTCGATAGTTAGGATAGGATCCTAGATTCATAAAGTCTGGTACTCTATTGACTACTATATTCTCGATCGATTCACGTACAATTTGACTGCAAGTCCGATCAGGGAACATACATAAGATGCGGCTGGTTTCCGACTATAAGGTTATTTTGGAAAGAGCCTCAATTAGTCCTTAATAGGAGAGCCAAATAAGAATTGAATAATTTTTTCATAAGGTGACCTTGGGAAAAACCTTAGTTTGGCTTGATTAGGATGAAGAGTTGAAAAACGGATAGCTTACATGAGGTTATTCTAAGAAAACTCTCAGTTGATCGTGGATAGAATAAGCAGATAAAAAAAATGGATAAAATGGAACTCAGTTTGTCCTGAGAAGGATGACTAAATTAAAATCAAATGAGAGGAACTATAGTTGATCTTGAGCAGGATAGCCATATAAAGCTATTCTTCTATATGGTTATCCTGAGAAGAACCTTATTTGGGTCTGCAAATTACTTCTTATTGCATCCTGTTTCCATCCTGATATGGTAATATCAGGTTCACCTTAGGGAAAACCTCATTTCAATCTGCTGAGGTCCTCATGGTATCTCAGGCAAATCAGAAACGAATTTTATTCGGAAGGATTCTATTTTTACTAGCAAGCACAATTACTTTGCTATTGCATAAAATGAAAATGGGTATAGTTATGAAAGATACAAGAAAAGCCATGCGAGCGGCACACAAGCTCGCGTCCTAGTCTATCTACCTCCTTCTTCAAATTTAAAAGGAAATATTTAAAAAAATTTAATTGAATTTGATGCAGTAAACTCAGAGATTAGCATTTATGTACAAACAATTTTATAAACAATACTGTGCAAATTAATTGAGATAAAGTAAAAAATCACTTCCTTTAGAAAATCATGCTTCCATTCGCTCCATACTCCCACCACACACTTTTCAGTATGAAGCACGTCCTTCTCCTATCAGAAATGACTTTTGCAGATACCCTGGCAAGTGCAAATTTACTCGTGTTGATCATCGTGCAAATACATCTGGACAGCATCACCCATCATGCGTTTCTCTATCGAACAATGCAGTACACTCAAACGCCTCGTCACAATACTCCACAAGCCCTCAATAGGATCCAAGTCAGATGAATTTGTAGGCCAATCGAGCACTCTGATTCTATCTTCCAGCATGAAAGCCTTTAGCAGTCCCAAACTGTGACAAGGGGCCAAGTCGCGCTGAAATGTCTCGTCGAATGCTCGCACGCATAAAACGATCCGACGGCGTAATATATCGATTTATTCAGTAAAATTCATCATGCCTTGATCAGAAACCTCTTCAGCGGGTGTTTTACATCGAAGTATTGTGCTGCAGGATCAATGCATATGCGAACCCTCGACTGGACATCCCAACAAGACCCAGTCCTTGGTCACAATTCAAAACTGGTAAAGGTCTCTGTGCTGAAGAATCAAATCAAAATTCCTGGTTGGCCCAGGAATTCACTCGACCTATATCCTATCGAGAACCTGTAGATAGTGACAAAGCGGCCAGGCAAGACGGATTGTACGACACTAAAACGCATGACAGACAATGCCACTCAAATGCGTTTATACGATGATGAACTCAAGAACATATGCACCAATCCAGCGGAGGCAACACCAAAACGTCTGCAGGAGGTCATCTCCGTCAGGGGAAGATACTCGTCATACTGAAACATGCACTGCAGACCTATGAAGCCAACAAACGCAATTCTTCTTATCTTGTCCCGATAATTTGCACAGTATAATAGTTGTAAAGATTAGAGCACTTCACGGCCTGGTTTGGCTCGAATAGGTTTTACGGGCTATCCAATCCACAGGCCAAATATAAACCAATATTTTTGTTTGGATGGATAGTTTTTATATGCTTTTGGATTCAGGTAGACGAGCTTTGATTTGATCATAGGTTCGTGCGGACAGTTTTCAGGCGGACGACCTTTGATTTGATCACGAGTTTGTGCGGAAAGCTACGGGAAGTTTTGAAATCGGACTCGTCCGAGTACACACGAATGGCTCAAATGTGTGGCTAAGAGAGGAGTTACGTTCACAAGGCCCGTATCGTTCGTCATTGTTGTGAAGTGTGAATTGATCCAATTTTGTAGAAATTTCACTTGCGAATTAGTGCGAATCACATCAAAAGAATGTAGCAAAATGTATCTGTTCTCTGTGTGATATATGTTGAAGTATTAAAGGTAATAATTACAATGCTATGAATTATCCATTAGAATCATCACACGATTCTTTTCCGAGTGCCAGCGCTATATCGTCTGTACGAATACTGGGTACATATTGCAGCATTGGACAGTGGGTATTCGCACGATTTCGTACGAATAGCGTTCGCTCGCATTCGTCATTTTGTAGTTTGCAACTTTTTACTCTCAAAGAACGGGAGGTCTAAGTAAGAAATAGGTAACGGTAGCTGGATATGTGAAGGAAAATGTTCAATATGACAAATAATTATATCGTGGTATAAAGAAGTACAGATATCTAGGATTGAGCCGAATTTCGAAATTCTTGAGGCCAGGCTGAACCGAGCAATAGATTTTCATCTTAAAAATTGGTCTAGGTCAAAAGAAAAAGAGGCTTTAAATGACAACGAACTTGAATGAACCGAACTTTAAAATAGTTGAGTTTTAGAATTTCAGCTTGACTAGTAAAGATATAGTTACTTTTGATTCGCCTGCATCCCGCACAACAAGATTGTTAAACTGGTTGTGTTACGGAAATACCAGCTTTTGAAGATTTCAGAGGTCATTGATTCGTAGGACTAGTTTCAAAACAGTTTGTTCATTTTTAGAGCCACTTTTATATAAAAGATGAATACTGGAACTTGTACACGTTGAAGTGAGAAACAATTATTATAAGTGTGGAGACAGGAAAAAAATAAGAGAAAGTTTCTTGATTTTTTTTTAAATGAAAAGTTTTATATTTTGGAATTTTCTCAAAGAGAATTTTCAATGTCAGAAAGGGTTATTCAGAAACAATATGTCTTGAAAAGAGTTTATTTTATAATTCTAGGTACATAAAAAGCACTGCCCTTAATGCTATTTTAATTTGATAGATGTAGGATCATTAATTAATTCTAAATCAGTAATATACTCGTATCTAATGACTGTAATTTGAATTGACCGCGAATGCTGCACAATAAATTTATTTAGCTGTTAAAATTACACTATAAACGTTGCTTCATTGATCGTTAGGTACGAAAGTGTGATTGGTTTCGCGGAATAAAGGGTAGGCGGTCAGGGAGCTGACAATATCGGACGGATAACATGCGGTCTGGATACTTCATCACTTCGTCGTTCGACACGTCAGGAGGGGTTGAAACAAATTGTGCTTGCACATGACCCGAAAATAAAATGAACAGAGATATATCTAAATATAACACATAACCCTTATTCTTAACAGTGAACTAGAAATTTATTTTAGAAATGAAAAAAATTAAAATTTGCGACTTGATAGAGGGAGCAGCACTGTTTTATCCTAAGTAAAAGTAAACTAGACGTTGAGCATACGCTTTCCAGTCCAGGTTCAAATCCCATTCGAAGTCCACATTCAACAGATGGATGTACACAAAAACCTAGAGTAGTCTGTCCGAGACAGCGTTACTACTCAGCTTTAGAGCTTCCAAGCCCGACTATAAGCTCTCTTCGAGAGCTTTACTTGAGCTTCGGACCTCGTTTAGTGATTCTACTTTAGATGACGTAGATTCTGTTTATAAGGGTGGAAAATAAAAACAGAGATTCATGAAATAAACAAAATAATAAAATAAATAGCTGTCAGGATTAACATCTATTATTTGTTTTTCTAATTTCAATCAGAAGGATTCCTTGCAGAAATATTCCGAATTAAATGTTTTATGTCTAATTTTAATTTTAAAATAACTTGCCTAAGGTCATTTCGCATTTCTTGAGAAATTTGAAATTGAAAATTACGCGAGAGCTAAGTTACTCTGAAACAATTAACTGAGAAATCTTCAACTTGATTTGGTAATTCTGTTGATTTACGAATTAGAAATTAAATTCAATATACGAGTACCTATTTCAAAATTTCATAGCTCAATAAAATTTTGTGTGATTCAATATCTCTTTGAATTTGATGAAACAAAATCGAATGTTTCTTGTAATTTATTTGGCTTTAAAGAGATCTTCGTACACATAACAAGATCTGCTAGCGGTGGCGATTCTGTTTCTTATTTATTTACTCATATTGCTAACAGCATTCATCTGGGAATCAAGGAAGATGCATTTATATATACCTACTTTTCTCAAAACTTTGATCTCTCAGTTCAATGTTGCGTCACTGGAGCTGTGCGTTTCCACAATTTTTTAAATTCTTCATGCATTTAATCTTGTTGAAATTCACTCTCAATCCAATTTCGTTTACTTTGATTTCGAGATCACCGATTTTTTCAGAACTTCTTATGCTTCTAGTAGTTTTGATTTTGCTATTAAAGTTCAGGGTGTATCCATATTTTTTAGGGTGGATTATTGAAATAGAATAAATAGTAATGCTGGTAGAGCATTGCCTTGTCGTTGTCTTACTCCGGGTGTTATTTGAAAGTTTCGGTCTTTGATTATTTCAGTGTCATGTTTATTAATCTTAACAATTTTTCTTGGGCAATTCTTTCTATTAAAGCATGCCTAATCTATACGATCAAATGCGTGCTTAAGGTCCACGTATAAATAATTTAGTGTTATATTGTGTTCATCACATATTTCCAAGATCCGTCTCATCGTTTGTATGTGTTTGATATTGTTCTATTATATTTTCCACGTATTTGTTAAGGTGGTTGTTTATTGTACAGGATATGATCTTATATGTTCTCTCCTCTTCCTGAGTTATCCAAATTTATTTGGGATATCCACGCAAAAAAAAAAAATGAAACCCGATATAGACGATGCATGATAATGTTTCAAGAGAAAAGTGGGTTTGCGTTGCTTTTAAGGACATGCGCATGTGTGACTCATGCTCTTGTTTTCCACGTTTTTCTCCACAGAATAATTCAACACTGCACTTTGCATTTACTCTATCTAAATAAACCGTACAAGATTTGACTTTCTTCATCTATTTTTTCCTGTAATATTCACAAAACTTTTATCAACTATTCAAGAATAAAGCGGTTTGAAATTATAGAGTTGATGAGTAAGTAAAGCCATTATATATAATACCTTTCTCTCCGGCCCTGCGTGAAGTCTTCATCGCAAATAATGCGTAAAGTGTAGTCATCAAAATTATTAGCAGAAAGTGAGCTTTTGGTATACTCATTAATGTATCAATGTTCTATTCAATATTTGGAGGATGCATCATGGTATTCGCATTTTCTGGCAAAGAAACCAGAAAATCTCGGGAGCTGTTTATTTTATCAAAAAATTTCACATGAAAACAGTTCGTAATTAAATTTCCTACAAAATTATTTATTGTACGATATTAATTTTTCTCAATTAATATTGAATTTGAAAAAAAGGCCTTAAGCGATCCAAATTGTTTAAATGTTATTTATTTGAACATAACTTAGGACGTTTCGAGAGTCCTACTGCTCTCATCATCAGCTAAATATGAGTAATACATGTAGTCTTATTCTTTAAAACGTGAATGATTTAAAATTATTTGAATAGAAATGCCGCAAAATGTAACGCAAATCCATAGTCAGGGCCACATCCGAGGCAGTATCACATCTTGAACGGTAGGCGAACAACTGCGGCATTTCTATTCAAATAATTTTAAATCATTCACGTTTTAAAGAATAAGACTACATGTATTGCTCATATTTAACTGATGATGAGAGCAGTAGGACTCTCGAAACGTCCTAAGTTATGTTCAAATAAATAACATTTAAACAATTTGGATCGCTCAAGGCCTTTTTTTCAAATTCAACCTTAACTACACTGGATCCTCCAACAACTTTACTTCTCAATTAATAAGAAATCATTATCCAAATATAAAAATATAACAAAATCAATTATATTCCAAAAACTATACATTTTATCAACAAATATGTTCAGTGATAAAATTTCCTACAAGATCCTTTTGTAGAAAATTTAACTATGAAACTTTTTTCTGCATTAATTTTTTTGATAAAACTAATAATTCTCGAGATATTTTTGATTATTTGCCGAGAAACGCGATAAATCGCATGGAAACGCAAATATAACCATAGTGCATCCCTCCAATTTTTGTTGGTTTAATTAATTAATATCCCAAAAGCTATTTCTCTGCAAAAAATCTTGCTGACTTCTGAAAAAACCTCTTTTTGCTGCTAATTTCCCAGGAGAGTGAATGAGCTCCATAATTTCGAGGCATCATCTATATATTTTTCATTAAATTGCTTCGTTACTACCAGAATTCGTCGATTCTACTGAAAAGTTGAATGGAATTACCGAAATTAGAACCTTGCGATGGCTAATCAGCTGGCCGACTGCCCCTCCAGGAATATTTTCTAGCTATGCCAATGTCAGCAAGCCTCGTCACCAAATACGTGGCCTCATGTCATAATGCTCAACTTTACTCTCACTGCATAAATTACTGTATTTGACTTTATCACTCTACATTTAAAAATCGACATAGTCCAGAGTACATCCCAACTCGGCATACTTAATCTCCAAATGCGACATTTACTAAGGGTAGGAGGTAAGCCTTATGAACAAGTGTTTGCAGGAAAACCCACCCCTATTATCAACTAAACATCTAAGATAAATATAAATTGAAATGTTTTGTTTAGTATATATAGCTGTCTACTATCAATCTAACAGTTCGACCAACAACATCAAAGATATCAATAATTATCGAGCCCACAGCAAGAAAGTTCAAAGCACAAGTTGACATTTAGATTCAACAAATATCCGAAATAATGGGGAAGTAAAAGTAGCTGCAAACATAAATTCACAGAAATTTAACTGCTACACGTTCAAATAGTGATAAAACTGGAACTCGAAAAAGACTTCATGCATCGTTTGCAATGCGTAATATTCCTACTTCACGCACAGCCGCAGAAATAATTGATTTTATTTTACTTAAAAACCTTAGAGTGTCCAGTTTTCCTTTTATTCAGGTACCTGAGTAATTTCATTATCATCAGAGACTACCTGTAAGTGTGCCGAGTTGGGAATTACTGCAGGTACCTGAGGTACTCGTCATTATCAAAGATTACCTGTAAATGTGCCGAGCTGGGAATCGCCCAGTCCAGACAAAATAGACATTTCAGTTTGCATTAATTCCCAACACGCTGGATTCTTGTATAGGTCTTATATACGTTATTAAAAATGCCATGTCAAAAGTCCCTATCAATCTCGCTTGTGCGTTCCGATGTCATAGCCACAAATCTTCATTTTGCGTATATCTCTGAAACGATAAGAGCTACTGGAAAAATAGTCAAGAGAAAGTTTGTAGATCGTAAAATTGTCTACTAAAAAGGTGGCAATACTTTTTTCCCTACAAAGCACCGTTCTCGAGTTATCGCGATTTCAGACCGTAGGTATGCACAAATTTCCTCACCATCTCTGAAGTAATGTATTCGGCGCTTTTTTGAACGTAGTATCTTCAGTAGGAATACTGTACGATACATTTCGATCCAGGAAATTTAATGAGACAATATTTTATTAATATGATGAAAATTATAGCAGCAAGAAAATTACATTATTCATCATCAAATTCTACATGATCACTGGTTTCGTTTTCTTCGCTCTCTTCTTGCTCAATTTGTTTTGACTGCTCCAAGAAGAGAGATATATCAGTTAAATCTTCATCGATTTTGAAAGAATCTTCATCTGTTGCATTTGATTCAGCATTAGTGCAAGAGTGCCCTTGACAATTGACACAGACTGGTTAACAAAATAATCCGACTTTTCTGCTCAACACAATTGTTCGTGCAGCCTTTATTGCAATTAGGAAAAAATTGTATTTAGCAGTTTTTCTGGAGCAGGTGAAAGTGAAGTCTGGATTTGCTCCAAACTATTATTCATCAATTTATAGTCCCAGTCTTCAGGATTCAGTACATGGTCCAGCCACATTTGCACTTGATAGAACACACGAAACAAATGTTCATAAGCAGAAGCAGATAACTGCACTCTTTTATTTCACCTTCAGTCAAAGATTCACTGCAAATGAAGCAAACTATTGACATTTCTATAAAATTTTGTAATGGCACAGTTATAAATGAAAATACCATTTATAAACACGTCTATTTAAGACTAAAATCCGTTTAAAATTGACTGAACTGTTGATGTTACTCAAGGCCAACCGACTAATGTAATTAAGGACGGCCGTTGTCTCACTCTATCTTATATTTTTCACGTATTGTATTCGAGTGCATGAATCACAGCATACTGGCTACATATGAGTGCAAATTCGAGTTTTCTAGGTTTGAAATCGCGATAATTCGAGAACGGAACTTCGTAGGGGAAAAAGTGTTGACACATTTTTTGTAGAAAATTTCACATTCTATTAATTTTTGTTCACCTATTTTTCCGGTAGCTCTCTCTATTTCAGAAATATACGCAAAAGCAAAAATTTTGATCTTTGACCTCGAATAAAAAACAGCCCACAAACATGGCATTTGTTATGACGTATTCTAGCACTTTTTTTCGTTTTTTTTTGTATGGGCTAACATCCCACTTTGGACTCATTTTGCACGAAAAATGAGAATATTTTCAAATTCGATATTCATAAGAATGTTTTACAATTGCGCCAAATTTTATATCGATATTATGAAAAGCTCTTGAGATAAACAGCTGAGATATACATAAGAGATACTATGAGGGTTTCTTTTCCACTTAGTACGGAATCCTAATACTAAATAAGTCATGACTCACGGGTTTTTGAGAAATTACAGTCCAACATGAGAATTTATCAATAATGCACAAGGAAATCAAAACTTGCCTTCTGGAATTCTAATTAAGGGATAGTAATGAACTACGTTTGATCCTGGACTACTCTTTCAATTTCTTCTACAACAAAATATTCCTTCAGTCTTTGTTTACTGATACAATTTTTTTTATTGTATGACTGATGAAAAATATCGGCAATAATAATCGAGATTTTAATTAAAATGTCGTTGGAATTACCAATCCCATATTTCCAACCAGAAAGAGGAATTTTAGCGTATATTTATTCCAAATAATATTTCATATTTTGTTCTGGTAAATAGAATTTTGAACAAAGAGAGAAACACAAGAAAAGAAATATTCAACATATTTTTGCGCTCATATTTGGAATAATATTCCGTAATGTTTCATTCAAGCAGGTGTTTTTTTGTTTGGAATATCTGAACTATACAATATTATTTGCAGAGGAAGAATATCATGATCCTAGATGTCTAGAAACAAAGCCCTGCCAGTCACGTTTTTTTTGGAAAAAATAGTTGTACTAGAACGTGTGTTGGGAATAAGAAAAAGTAACTTGCGATTTTTTAAAGATATAGAAAAATGTTTAAATTTGACATTCCACATAATTTTTTTCTTGAAAATAGTAAAGAATATAGAAGAATATAGAAGATGAGCAGGCAATTGCGCGTGCTTAGAGGAACCAGTAAAGTCATGCGATTATTTTAATTTTAAAGACAGGGTTGAAATGTTACATTTTAATCCGCAAATTTCACTTCGAAAATAACTTTGTCGAACTTGAAGATGTGTTAAATTTCACGTGTATGTAAAACAATACTGTGTTATTAAATATAATGCTCTCGTATTATCCTTCAGATCTTTAATAGTTACCAACTTTCGTGGAAGGTAAATCGCAAATTATTCGTGATGTTCCGGGGGAGTTTCCGTTATTAACTTTGTTAAGTAATTGTTATTCCAATGGCAAAATTAAGATAATATGTGGGTTAAATTGAGGGTGAAAGATTGTGAATATGAATGGATATGACTGATGGCTTGTATGAATGTTATTCAAATCAAATTAGAGCAGAACAAATTAGGAATTAATTAAAGTTTGATTATTGTTCGTAACATAAAGAGCTCTTACCAACCATCAATCTCCAGACACTATGAACTTTATATAACTTGAAATAAAACATTCTTCTCAGCTTTGTGACTTCATTTTGTCCCCTCAAATTTTTATTTCTCTTTTAGAGGCTTGTAAAACTGCAAATTTCATTTCAAGCTGTAAAATGAACAACGGAATTATTCACACCTTGTATTGGGCCATGAATAATAAAGGGCCGTTGAATATTGCCTAGGATACACAAAGATTAAGATACATTTGGTGTTTGAGTAATATTCAGTGTTTCGCAAAGTTTATATGACCTCCTAACTATGACAAAGTTTTAATAAGATACGAGAAGTTGTGAGCAGTATGATATTAAATTAGTAATATTTGGTGATGACTGCCATAACTTAAAAGTTGAAATGACTAATTAGATTAAGGGTAATTTTAGGTTGATTCAATTGTACAATGTTTCGAATGAAAAAATTATTCTCAAAACATATACTCATGTTGCTCCGCGAAATTCTTACTACAAGATACATGTCCCTCGAGTATCAATTTAGATGGTAATGTTGTGAGCGTAGAAAGCGTAGTGCGCGCAGAGTGCAATTTCAATAACTAGAAGTGTCTTTGAATTTGAACTATCGCTTTGTCAGTGTTTTTTGATTATCCTAAAGCATAAGTTTAACGATTGGAATGATCAATTATAACAGCACCTAGTTTTATTTAATTTTATCAACTCAACTGAAAAAATGTGCGTTATTTCCACGCTGCAGTACGAAGTCACAAGACTAGGTCAATTTTTCAACTTAATTTTTCAGCACCACGCTACCAATTATACTTGAAATGTGCTGACTAAAAATTGCGATGGACACAACTAATGGAAAAACATGTTTCCTGTTTCTGTTAAAACATGACTTGTGTATAGTAGTTTGTTTTGAGAAAAAGTGTTGAATAAAATATGATTTATAGATACTTTATTTTACGTGTTCAACCATTGAAAAATTGCCAAATATAGATTTAGAATTCTTGCCAATTCCTAACAGAAAACCTTTCACAAAAAAACAATGAAATTGTAAAATATATATCTTCACATGAGCAAAATTATTATTTTATTTCCAGTGTTTACAAAATATGTTGGAGTTCTTCAAATAAATTCTTATTTCAAAAGAAATAAATTGAATTATTATCACAGTTCTACGGAGTTTGATTTGTTTTGCTTCTACTTCATTTACACAAGCACTTGATTATTTTTGTATTTAATTCAAACAAATACTTGAATTATTCAGAAATCAATTATAAGTTTATAAATAAGAGAACACTCAGACTAAAGAGCAACCCTCAAGTAGCATCAATTGGAAAATTGAGTTTGAAATTTTATGTAAGCAAAAGGGGTGAACTCGAATTGAATGTGTCTTAATAAAAACAAGTTCTATTCAAATTTTCGCATAAAATTTATTAAAGAGGGTTTTTCTCAAGAAGGATGATCGAAGCTTCTATTTTTTAAATTGATCTAATGCTCAACCTTTGCTTACTCCCGTTTTTTTAGCAATCAAATTTATGATGAAAGTTCCGCATGGTACACAAAAAACTCAATATTGAGTGCTTTGGAATATAAATGAATTTAATGAACAATTCTTCAAATGAAACTAATATCAATTGAATAACTTACAGATATTTCTTGAATTTGTTTTTGATGTCTGAAATTGTTACGGTTTCTGTTGAAATTTCATGTTCATTATTTGGACGTTCTAGACTTCTGAAGTAAGTCAATGAAAAACGAAAACTGAACGAAATTTGATATATTTCTATAAGTTATTTTGTATTACTCACACTGATCTATCTTTTGTCCATCCAGCTCAATTGCATTTATCAGGCCCATACTTTCGCAGAATACTGTTTACATTATAGTCCATCAGTTACTTCAATTGAAAAAGTGGAAATATAGATGTGAATGAATTTTGGCAATCGTTTTTTCATAACTTGAAGATGAAGGAATGATTGATTCATAGCTGTGCAACATTTGCTAGTTAGCAAAAGAAAGAAAATTGTTGCGTTTCTCGAAGTATTTTGATAAATATAAATACTTTTTTTTTTCGCAACGGATTTGTCCACGGAATGACACTATAGTCTATTCTAGTTGAGAACGGTTCAAGGGCTCTTATGGGACTACTATTTAAGCCCTGGTTGACCAAAATGCAAACATGATCCATTGACAGTAAATGCAGGATTTGAAACATATTTTCTGAAAGTGAATTCAAGTAATGAAAGCAAAAAATATATTCACATATTACTTGAGTAGATACATGAATCCTCGAACTGTACAAATTTATTAATGATGATTGATGCAACGTCAGAAAGCTAAGTACGATTTTTTTGCGTAGTTTCATAAGAGCCTTTGCAACGTTTTTAGCTGTAATAAACTATAGTCTAGTATTCAAAAATTGTGATAATTGTAAGTTCGTGAAAATAAAGGTACTTTTTCAGTCGTCAACGATTTGCAACGTAGTACAATTACAGTTCTAGTAAACCTTATTGGTAATGTATATGAAAATTTGAACGAAAAAAAAAGCCGATTTCGGGAGTTTTTCTAGACTTATCGAAAGCTTTCGACTGCGTTGATCATAACAAGCTGATTGAAGTTATGTCTCAGTACGGATTCCGAGGAATTTTTGAAAATTGGCTCTCATCCTATCTGCGAAACAGACAACAATTGGTTGTCTGCAATAATAATAAATCTGAACTTGGAACAATCTCATGTGGAGTGCCCCAAGGCAGTAATACTTGGACCAATTTTATTTATCTTGTATATTAATCACATCAAACTTGCTATGAGTCAACATGAATTTATTGCATTTGCTGACGATATTTCTGTATTAGTACCTTTAGAGGATCCCAAAAAGCACGCAGGTGTGCTATCTAAATTAGTAAATGATTTATGTGGATGGTTTTCTTTTTTACATTTGACACGAATATCAACAAATCAGCTGCCTATCATTTCAGCACTGCTAAACGAAACGAGAGTATGCTAATCCGATGCAACAATATTTCATAACCTCATCTCAATACTACTAAGCTACTTGGCATGAATATAACTGAAAATTTAAATTGGGACAGTGAAGTAAATAGTATTTGTAGTAAACTGGCTTCATTATGTTTTGCAATTAAAAGATTAGTACAGATATCAAATATAAAAACAGCAAGAACATTCTACTATGCTAAATTCAATTCAATCATTACATAAAGTATTTTATTTTGGGGGTGTGCCACAACTGCAATCCGAGTCTTCAAATTACAGAAAATAGCTATACGTAATTTATTCAATCTAAGTTTTCGTGAGTCCTGCAGAGAAATATTCCAACGCGAAAAAATTTTAACACTGCCATGTTTGTACCTCTATACAGTTATTTTGCATGTACACTCTACTCTAGATAACTTTCCAAAGCATGAGCAAATCCATAATTATAACACTAGAAATAAAGATAATTTAGTTAAACCTAATTGTAGATCAGAGATAATGTTAAAAAATCCAAATATTATTGGTGTCAAACTTTATAACAAACTTCCAATATATTTGAAAATGCAAATGTCTTTAAAACTATTTAAAATCAAGTTAAAGAATTTTTTTTGCTGAGAAATCATACTATTGTGTTGAAGAGTATTTATGTGACAAATTGTGACTATAATGTTTGTATAATATATGTATTTGTGTTCTTTTTGTATACTCAAAAGTTTTATGTATTTTTTGACATGCTAGACATCAGTATATCTGATCTATTGGCGAATACAGAATTATTATTATTATTATTATTATTATGTTAATATGACTGAAATATTACTTCTTTCATAGCTTGGTTGTCGTTGGAGATTTCCAATCTTCATGAATCCATACACGATTCTCCCGGCCTTATAAGTAGGTCGAAAAGAAGATATCTAAATTTTTCCAGTTGCCACAATTTTTTACAAACCAACTGATATCTTCTTTAAAATGCAAGTGATCGTGTATGATCTGAGGATCCAATCTAATTATGCTCTTTTAGAGCATAAGTAACTTTATTTTCACGTTTTTCAGTTATAGATCGGGCGCTCAAGACAGAAAAAAAATAACAATTTTTCACAGGCTGCCATTTATATTCCCAGCTGTAAGCTTAAGATATTTACATCTAAAAATCCCGGCCAAGTGTTAGTGCATATTGAAAAATGGGTTTTAATTAGCAATAAAGAATAGCTTAGTGTATTGAACTAGTTGAAATAAAAGAAAGAAATCGACTAAAAGCTTATTGTAGGAAATTGTCCCGAGCTAAGCAATAAATTCACAAGTCTACTTGAATATGATCATAATTGAGATAAGGGAATTCAGTCAAATAATTTCAGTCAGATAATTAATAAACAAACATTCAACTTACCAGTCAGCTTCATCTACACATCCATTACTTAAATATGTTTTACTCTTGGACTGATGTAGACGGTTTGCCAATAAGCTAGCCTGACGTTCGAAAAAATGGCAGACTATAAAAAAAAATTCTAAAGAAGCTATTTTTTGCTGATAATTAAAATGAATTTTTCAATGTACGTATGAACACCTATCGGAAATTTTTATATGCTTACATCTGTAAGTGTCTTCCCTATGAATGACATCTTGTAAAAAAATGCTCTCATTTTTCTATCACGAGCTCCCGGATGATTAGAATTTGGTGAATCGAATCCAGATGATAGAAGTCTAGATATTGTAGAATAGAGTGGGCCTTTAATAGCTATTTATGTAATTAGTATATAATATAGAACTTTATTCGACGAGCCGCTGGTTATGGACGAGCGAGTAGCGCGAGCGAGTCTAATAAGGAAGGCGAGTCTATAAAATTTGTTTATGTACGAATTTCATACAAAGCTTTATGTTCAACTGCTCTAAAGACGCAGGATATCTTTTAAAAATATTTCTTAATTCCCTATACAAAAATTCGGTAAGTATAACTTGGTGTGCTTTACTAGTGTTGCTGTTGTTACAATTGATTTTTACTGTTTGTTTGCAGATGTCAAAAATATTAAATACAATTTAATAGGAAAAATAGATACTTCAGAAAGTGTAGAAGATATTAAATACGACAGAAAAGAATAAATGGATACTTTAGAAAGTGTAGAAAAAAATAAATACGATAGAAAAGAGTAAATGGATACTTCAGAAAGCGTAGAATTGTTGGCAGAAAGTGCCAAAGAATTACAAATATTGAGAGAACAATGTTTTTGTAACATTAAGATAAGAATTTATCTTCGGGTCTAAATTTTCGCGACAATACCAATTGTGTTATAAGAAGTATTCATTACCATAATAAATAATATATTGATTTGATTGTTTGGGCCTATTTAATTAAGTGGCACATTATAGGCACTAAATGCAACTATAAATTACATGATTATGATGCAGTCGAACATAAGAAATCTAATCTGATTTTTGGAAAAAGTACTGGTGGGAGGATTAATAAATTCCTAATGTCTTTTGTTTTTAAGTCATAATATTGCTTTTAGGAAAAGCACTAATGAAAAGATTAATAAATTCCTAATACTAATAATTAATCTTCAATCCTTTTCTGAGTGCTAGGTAATAATATTCTATTTTGGTTTCCTTAATTCCATTTTTGTCATATCATTATAAAAAAAAAAACTCATATGAAATAAAATTCTATCAAAACATGAACTGTTCTTATACTGTTAGGAATATACATAAAAATTAAAGTGCGGTCCTTAAAATTTTAAATTTACTACCTTCTTAAAGACTATCTGCTAATAATTAATCATGATTGTTCTACAATATCTAGACCTCTACTATACCTCAATATTCAACTTGCCTGCGCCTCGGACTGATTTTCTGTAAAGATCGCCAATACATATTATGTGCTGTAATGCCAAACTGCTTATTCATGATATTTTTCAATAATTTGTTGTCATGTATTATTATTATTATTATTTGTTGAAGACAAATAATTCCATAATTTTTATATACAGTTTTCCTGTAATTGGCTCTTTGTCGAGAGATGAAAATAAATATTATAATAATAATTATTATTTGAGTGAGTAAAAAGTCTTGGGAATTCAGTCAATATTTCTGTTTTAATTTCTTTCCTACTTTACAGTTTCGGCTGTACCTCAGCCATCTTCAGAAGCGAAAAGAACTATATTGTGAAAAATTAATAATGTACATTAAATGTGATATCGAGTTGGTAAAATAGCGGAAATTTTTTTTCCATTTGTCAAATGCTACAACCTACATCTGTGGAAGCCGTTGACTAAGTGCACTTAGTCAACGGCTTCCGCTATTTTACTTTTTTGACTTCATAAATATGTTTTATTTGGTAAAAAGTTCTATATAAATTATTAGATCTGTGGATGGTTCGGTTATGGGACAAACCAAAAAGAGTAGAGCCAGATTGATCTAGAACCACAAGGAGTTGACAATTCCCCTATTCAGACCTTCATTTTTATCTCCTGAAGACCTGTGGACATTGTATTATAGCTAAATCACAGACAGAGCTCTACGATCCTGGGAGTTAATATTTTATACTTATCTAGTCACCTTTTGTATTTTTGTTATCTTGACAATTTTTGTTTATTTATTTATTATACATTTATACACTTGAAACAGGCAGCACATTGCTGCTGAAACTTAGTGTTTCTAATAGTTTATACAGAACATTTTACCAAATAAAACATATTTATTAAAAAATGAGTCCTAATAAGTTTTTCCCTCTTAATTGACTTTTCGAAACTCATCTTCAAATGATAGATAAATATGATTGAAATAATAGTGCTATTTTTATTTGCCATGGCCTATCTGATTTTTTATTCTCAACAAGAAGTGGCGTCGTAAAAGGTATGCAAAAGTAAGTTTATATAATATATGCCCATCAAGCGGTGATGCCACTAACAGTGTGCCTTGGATAATTTTTTTCCCACCTTATTATGCGTAATAGTGAGCTAAATCAATATTTTTTGATGATATTGAATAATTTCTTATCTATTTTTGTTATCATCACCCTATGATGTATTGTAGGGAAAGAATAACTTCTTTAATATTACCTTACGTAACAGACATATATCTAGAGTTTCCACAAAAAAATCTGATGTTTTTGGTCACCATTTGACTCGCGTATTAGGGCTGTATTCCATTTAAATGATTAGAATATGAACCTCCAGTAAAATTTTACATTCTTGGTTCAATAACTTAACGATGTGCTAATAATTCTAGTATCCTTGTAATTGTCCTTCTCGTTTATATCTTCTTTTCATTCCATTACCCATATTATAAAATTTAATTTGAATAAACGCAATTATCACTAAGCTATGTGAGTTCTAGCAAATTAACACTTATCAGCCTCATGTTTTCAAACACTCAAATGCGTTACCGTAAAAATATAAAACACAATATTTGACAGGCCAGTTGAGTTATCGCTACAATTTTTGACATTTCGGTAGAATTATTGCCATCATTAAATGAATATTGCATTTGTTCTATCGTTTTTCTTCACTTTTGGGGAAATATTTATCATAAACTAATATAAACTTCACATTGATATTTAAAAGTTGAAATCTAATTGGAAATTTTCTTTTCGCAAAGTAGCTGTGTAGTATCCTTCCTTAGCGAATTGCATTTCAAAGTTTTCAGTTATTCTAGGGTCTCAAGTTGTCGTATTTAGTTATCAAACTATTTAATATCGTCTTAAATTCAATTACAAGTTAACGGAAATGGGAAGGAGCTCTCAAGAATTCAAATATCCTAAGTTATATCTGTGAGAATTTCATTCCAATTCTCTAAACTGCTTAATAAAATTAACCTTATCGATTCAAATAATATCTTAGTGGAAATTCTATTAAAGAAGATTAATGATATAACCAGCATTATAGATAGCTCTTGAGTTACGAACAAGTATCTACTTAGTTAGTAAATTACATAAATATCCTTTTCCATCAGCTGTTGTATCTATCAATTATTTTTCAAATATTTTTACGTGGATTTCGTCCAAATACTTGGAAATTATGACAGTAATCAATGTTTCGAAATTAACTGTTCCGCTTCAAAAAAGAATAAATTTTTCGGAAAATAGATTAATCGACTCAATCAGCGGGCAGTGTGACGAGTGTGTGACATATTTTTTGTTGTTCAATCAATAATTATTATCTGTTTGTGATTTCCACGCCCTTAGTGAAACAAAATGAATAATGTATAGGTAAATGATAGGTTTATGACGTGAAATTGTCGTGAAATATTGACAGACTTGTCAGTTTTTACTTTGTTTGATAAATGGATTCAAATGAATTTTGAATTCGAAATTTCAAGAAACTGAGGATTGCAGGGCTTTTTTTTATGTAAAAAATGGAAGAATCATCTAAATGATGAAAGCGCATTTTTGACAGCTCATGAACGCTTGTTACTTCAGAGATATCGCAAATTACCATCTCTCACAATTACTGAGCTTGAAATCAAGCAGTTTGGGCAAACTTACGAAACAGCAGCTTCCATTTAGTATTAGTTTCAAGTTGACTATCTAATAGGTACATAATTTATGCATGTACAAATTCAAAAATACCTTTTAATCTTCATTGTTTAGTTATTGACTGACGGGATGTCAAGTGCTGTACCTTAAAATGATTATTTGATCTTTATCAAAGCTATATAAAAAAAATACACCAAAAGTGAACAAATTTTCATCCAATAATAATAATTCATTCTAATAAGCTTCAAATTCGCGTCAAACAAGTCATTGAATGAATCCCGGACAGATTTGACAACTGTACATAATAATAGTGACACCGGCGGCGAAAGTTGTAACTAAATTTTTATCTACTTGAATAAACTTTAGTTGCCATATCCCTAATGTCATATATATCTATGGGCATTGTTTCACTTGAAACAAGTAATTGAATAATTTGATCTTCCACAATCACTGAGCTTGAATTAAAGCAATTTGTGCAAACCTACGAAACAGCAGCTTTTATTTAGTACCAGTTTCAAGTCTGTAAATAGTATAGCTGCTGAGAACTCAGCGTCACGCCAGCCAGCCAGCCAGCCAGACAGCCAAAGTGAATATAATAGCGCTTTTTTACAAAAAATGGAAGAATCATCTAGATGATGGAAGCGCATTTTTGACAGCTCATGAATGCTTGTTACTTCAGAGATTTCGCAAATTACCATCTCTTACAATTACTGAGCTTGAAATCAAGCAGATTGGACAAACTTACGAAACAGCAGCTTCCATTTAGTACTAGTTTCAAGTTGACTATTTAATAGGTACATAATTTATACATGTACAAACTCAAAAATACCTTTTAATCTTCATTGTTTAGTTATTGACTGACAGGAGGTCAAGTGCTGTAGCTTAAAATGATAATTTGATCTTTATCAAAGCTTTATAAAAAAAACACACCAAAAGTGAACAAATTTTCATCCAATAATAATAATTCATTCTAATAAGCTTCAAATTCGCGTCAAACAAGTCATTGAATGAATCCCGGACAGATTTGACAACTGTACATAATAATAGTGACACCCGCGGCGAAAGTTGTAACTAAATTTTTATCTACTTTAATAAATTTTAGTTGCCATATCCCTAATGTCATAGATATCTATGGACATTGTTTCACTTGAAACAAATAATTGAATAATTCAATTTTCCACAATCACTGAGCTTGAATTAAAGCAATTTGTGCAAGCCTACGAAACAGCAGCTTTTATTTAGTACCAGTTTCAAGTCTGTAAATGGTATAGTTGCTGAGATCTCAGCGTCACGCCAGCCAGCCAGCCAGCCAGCCAGCCAGCCAGCCAGCCAGCCAGCCAAAGTGAATATAATAGCGCTTTTTTCGGAAAAATGCGCTAAAAATGGAAGAATCATCTGGATGATGGAAGCGCATTTTTGACAACTCATGAATGCTTGTTACTTTAGAGATTTCTCAAATTACCATCTCTCACAATTACTGAGCTTGGAATCAAGGAGTTTGGACAAACTTACGAACCAGCAGCTTCCATTTAGTACTAGTTTCAAGTTGACTATTTGATAGGTACATAATTTATGCATGTACAAACTCAAAAATATCTTTTAATCTTCATTGTTTAGTTATTGACTGACGGGAGATCGGGTGCTGTACCTTAATATGATAATTTGATCTTCTTCAAAGCTATATAAAAGAAATACACCAAAAGTAAACAAATTTTTATCCAATAATAATAACTCATTCTAATAAGCTTCAAATTCGCGTCAAACAAGTCATTGAATGAAGCCCGGACAGATTTGACAACTGTACATAATAATAGTGACACCCGCGGCGAAAGTTGCAACTAAATTTTTATCTACTTTAATAAATTCTAGTTGCCATATCCCAAATGTCATATATACCTATGGATATTGTTTCACTTGACACAAGTAATTGAATAATTTGATCTTCTACAAT
This sequence comes from Dromius quadrimaculatus, assembly GCA_963989225.1. Taxonomy (NCBI): domain Eukaryota; kingdom Metazoa; phylum Arthropoda; class Insecta; order Coleoptera; family Carabidae; genus Dromius; species Dromius quadrimaculatus. The sequence goes on along the minus strand of OZ022325.1, from coordinate 8,486,123 downwards.
CACTGAGCTTGAATTAAAGCAATTTGTGCAAACCTACGAAATAGCAGCTTTTATTTAGTACCAGTTTCAACTCTGTAAATAGTATAGTTGCTGAGATCTCAGCGTCACGCCAGCCAGCCAGCCAGCCAGCCAGCCAGCCAAAGTGAATATAATAGCGCTTTTTTCTGAAAAATGCGCTAAAAATTGAAGAATCATCTAGATGATGAAAGCGCATTTTTGGCAGCTCATGAATGCTTATTACTTCAGAGATTTCGCAAATTACCATCTCTCACAGTTGAGCTTGAAGTCAAGCAGTTTGGGCAAACTTACAAAACAGCAGCTTCCATTTAGTACTAGTTTCAAGTTGACTATTTGATAGGTACATAATTTATGCATGTACAAACTCAAAAATACCTTTTAATCTACATTGCTTAGTTATTGACTGACGGGAGGTCAAGTGCTGTACCTTAAAATGATAATTTGATCTATATCAAAGCTATATAAAAAAAATACACCAAAAGTAAACAAATTTTCATCCAATAATGATAATTCATTCTAATAAGCTTCAAATTCGCGTCAAACAAGTCATTGAATGAATCCCGTACAGATTTGATAACTGTACATAATAATAGTGACATCCGCGGCGAAAGTTGTAACTAAATTTTTATCTACTTTCATAAATTTTAGTTGCCATATCCCTAATGTCATATATACCATAGTACCAGTTTCAAGTCTGCAATGGGTATTGTTTCACTTGAAATAAGTAATTGAATAATTTAATCTTCCACAATCACTGAGCTTAAATTAAAGCAATTTGTGCAAACCTACGAAACAGCAGCTTTTATTTAGTACCAGTTTCAAGTCTGTAAATAGTATAGTTGCTGAGAACTCAGCGTCACGCCAGCCAGCCAGTCAGCCAGCCAGCCAGACAGCCAAAGTGAATATAATAGCGCTTTTTTCCAAAAAATGCGCTAAAAAAATGCGCTAAAAATAGTAATGAAATAAAAGTACGAATGAAATATGATTGCAGCTTGAATACTCTAAGAATGAACGAGGAATTTTCTATACAAGGTGCTTGCACATTTACCATAATAACAGCAGGCCATTTTACTGGTGAAATAGTCTCTAAAAAGTTGCTAAATGTTTCAATCTTGGAAGAAATTTTCTCTAGGATATAGCAAAATGTATCTTTTCTGTGTGTTATAAATTCTTCATTAGAATCATAACACAAATCTTGTCCGAGTGCTAGCGGCATATTGTCTGTACGAATACCGGGCGAATACTGTAGCAATGGACGATGCGCATTCGCACGATTTCATACCAATGACGCTCGTCCGAACTCGTCATTGCCACAGGCATGGAAAGATCTGAACTTTATTACCTAAAATCTTTTGAATTACTTTGCATCTAAAGAACAGGAGCTTCTGTTTATTCTGCAATTGATGAAGTAACTTCCAGGTTTTTTCAAGCAGAATTTAATGGTGAACATGTAATGATTCTGGTATTTTTGCTCAAAAATGAGCAAGAAAGCAAATATTTGCATATACTCGTTCAACTCCTATGTCTCGCGTTCCTGTTAACAATAAAATTGCAGCAAGCCAAATAACTTTAAATTACGAATCAATAATGTCTATTTATCCTATTTTTGCCGTTAATTCGAAGGAATATTGAAGCTCACTCAATCGGCAAGCAAAAGAATAACTTCTCAATAAAATGACTAACTTGAAAACTTTTCTCTGTGTAAACAAATACAAGAAATAATAAATTGAATGTAATCAATAACTTTATGTCTAGCTGAGAAGAAATTTGTTGAGGTAAATAAATAAAAATATCAAGTTGGTAGAGCTGGAATAGATGATTAAAAACTGCAGCAATATTTTTAATGATCTATACATTTTTTCAGAATTATATCATAATAAATAGACTTTTTTGGTTTTACTCGCTTCGGCGGTACATATACTAAAATTGGAACGATACAGAGAAGATTAGCATGGCCCCTGCGCTAGGATGACACGCAAAATCGTGAAGCGTTCCACATTTTTAAAAATAAAATTAAATATACAGAATTAAAACCAAAAAAGTCTATTTATTAGCAATATTTTTATTCCAGTGACCAAGAAACTTATCAATCACGCCTTGCCACCCATTTTTAGCGCATTTTTTGGAAAAAAGCGCTATTATATTCACTTTGGCTGTCTGGCTGGCCGGCTGGCTGGCTGGCTGGCTGGCGTGACGCTGAGTTCTCAGCAACTACACTATTTACAGACTTGAAACTGGTACCAAATAAAAGCTGCTATTCCGTAGGTTTGCACAAATTGCTTTAATTCAAGCTCAGTGATTGTGGAAGACTGAATTATTCAATTACTTGTTTCATGTGAAACAATGCCCATGGATATATATGACATTAGGGATATAATAACTAAAATTTATTAAAGTAGATAAAAATTTAGTTACAATTTAGCCGTGGGTGTCATTACTGTTATGTACAGTTGTCAAGTCTGTCCGGGATTCATTCAATGACTTGTTTGACGCGAATTTGAAGCTTATTAGAATTAATTATTATTATTGGATAAAAATTTGTTTACTTTTGATGTATTTTTTTATATAGCTTTGATAAAGATCAAATGATTATTTTAAGGTACAGCACATGACCTCCCGTCAGTCAATAACTAAATAATGAAGATTAAAAGGTATTTTTGGGTTTGTACATGCATAAATTATGTACCTATCAAATAGTCAACTTGAAACTAGTACTAAATGGAAGCTCCTGTTTCGTTAGCTTGCCCAAACTACTTGATTTCAAGCTCAGTAATTCTGGGAGATGGTAATTCGCGAAATCTCTGAAGTAACAAGCATTCATGAACTGTCAAAAATGCGCTTTCATCATCTAGATGATTCTTCCATTTTTTTTTAACCGTGGCACACACAGATCACACTGATACAATATATTAATATTTGAACTGTAAATGTGGTTACCAGCCGTTAACCACAGGTGTCCATGGATTCTAGTATAGGATACACCACAAGATTTTTAAGATAAGAAAATTAATTGGGACTTATATAACCCACCTAGAATCGAGCCCAGTTCCGTCGGTTCACAATATTTTGGCATTAGTTAGTATTTGAGTTTATGCCTACTGGAATGGAATGACGTGGTAATTCCGAAGGTACAGAGGGCTTAAGACCTTGGGTTTAGAGCCCATTAAATTTGAATAAACGTTAATTCCTGTATGATGTAGGCTACAGACAGACATGTTCTCTCCACATCTTCAATGTGAAATTCGCAACAATAGACAAATTTATGTTCCTCTGTTTTGGAGTTGTAGTGACATATTACCATTAGCAATTTTGGGTGAAATTTTGTTACTAGGGACATAGCTCCATTAATTAAAAAGAATTTCTTCATTTTCTGACGCTGGAAAAAATTGATATTAAAACTTCCATTTATCAATGCCAAGTTGACGTCTTTCAAAGAAATTTGGCGAGTCTTCTGTAAAATACTGAATTGCTCGTCCAGTATAACATCATACATACAAAAAAAATGTTTGTCAAATTCAAATACTTCAAGTGTTTAACAATAAAATAATTATTGATAGATGAAATCTATTCGAGACAGAAAATCGTGAAGGAATATTGTGTTGCGCGTTTCAACGTTTATGATCAAGCAACTAAATATATGTATCTTTGTGCTCTTAATAAATTCAACCGATTGTAACAATAAAGGTAATAAGTAAATGGGGGAGAAAGTTCGAGCGTCCGAGAGTTTGACTTCCGTTTGTCGACCCCAAGAAAAGGAGTTCAATCTCAAATAGGATCAAAAGTTGCAGTCAATTTTCTTAGATCAATAATCTCTTTTGTGGTGTACCCTTCACTAACATCCATGGATACCTGTATTTAGGGATAGCTTATGATAGATCTTAATGTTTACACAGAATTTTGCATCAAGTTCAGGGTGATATAGATCGTGACAAAGTCCGATTTCTGGAGTTTGGTCTATGACCTGAAATTTTTGAAATTAAAATGACGTTTTTGTTTAAGTACGAATTAAAGTGCAGTGTGACGATAAAGCCTGTGAAGCCTATGACGAGAGTGACATCTTTAGTCCTCATCTGCTCTGTCATCTTGAGGATCGAAGAAATGAAAACAGCCATCAATGTTTGTGGTCGAAATTTGGCGACTGACGGTATCATGTGGCCTCGCTCGCTGTTGGGCTTTAAATTGCGCAAATCGCAAGTAACGGATCAAAGAGAAACTGTCAATCATTACCTTACTTGCGGAATCACAGTTATTCTAAGCTCAACAATTTTTTTGAAGCAATTTTTCAGAATTTGATCAATAAATCGCCATGTAGGAATTATATTGAATAAAGTTAGGCAAAAAAGCTTTCAAATTGAACAATTTATTTCAAATCATCAGCTGTGACAAAAACTAGAGAATAATTAAGACACAAATCTAGACTTTCTTGAGATTCTGACATCTGGTAGGAAATCGTGAAGTACTAGCAGTGCTGTCTTCTCTTGTCGGATGTCAAGGGGCACTTTGTGTCACTGCGTCAGTGGAATAAGTAATTATCTGGAATTATTAACAGATTAAAATAAAAACGTGGGGCGCATTTGGAATATTTCTTTTGGTGGATTTAGAAACACATTTGTCTTGACATTTCGTTTTTATTTAATAATACAGCTGTTATAAAGATTTTTATGAACCCAGCGATACAAAGTGTGTCCCTTGGCATTCAACATGAGAAGACAGCACTGCTAGTATTGCACAATTTCTTACCAGACGTCAGAATCTCAAGAAGGTCCAGATTTGTGTCCTAATTATTTTCTAGTTTTTGGTAAAGCTGATAATTTAGAATAAAACCATTTTTTCACCTGTTTTAACTTCCTCGACCTATAATATAATAGAAGTATTGTAATCGTAATTTTTTGACAGTTTGAAATTTTGATGAATCCTCACGTTTTAAACCCTACTGAACCCGAAAAACATTTTAAAAAAAGTCTGTCTGAAAGCACGATAACTTGAGAACGTGCACGGATTTTCGACTGAAATTGTATATTCAAGTTTTTCATCAAAAAGCTCGTAGATGAGTTTTTTCAACTAGTGGTACCAAAACTTTATTAATGGAACTTTTTAGCTTTTTGCGTTTATTTTATGAACGGTAGTATTTATCATAAAATATGAGATAACAACAACTAATCCTTAAATGATTTGGCACAACATTCACAATAAACATTTTTCAAAATTATCAGCGGCTCATTTGTTATTATCAAAATTTAAATTGTTATAATATTCGTTTTATTTTTCTGTGCTATAGAAATAATGAAAATTATAATGTGAAGTTGGAATTATTATCACTCATATTTTGGCATCACATGCAAACGTTCGTCTATTGTTTTTTTAAAATATGTAATTTGGCTTTATTGTGTTTGGTATGAAATTAAAGCTCTTGTGGAGATAATTCTAATTGTTTCTTTCACAAATCATTTGAATGATGTCTAGTTTGGTATCAATTTAAAGTTCTCGGAGAAATAGGCTTAGTAGATTGAAAAATAAATATTTGAGTAGTGAAACTGTATGTTTCAATGAATGAAAGACCCCGAGAATCTAGAAAAGGATTCTTCATTTTCAAAAATACCTACCTATTCTATGTAAGGATTTAAAAATAACCGCCATTTGTCACTTTAACAATGACAGCTGTCACTTTGACAATGTTAGTTGCATTGGCGTAGCTAGGAAATTTTCCTAGGGGGGGCAGCCGGCCAACTGATTAACCAATGCAAGGTCTTAGTCTCGGTAATTCCAATTAATGAAGGAAAAAACTTTTCAGAACTCATTTTATGATTAAATATGTTTTATTGGGTATAAGTTCTGTAATTTATTAGAAACACAACGTTTCGACAGCAAAGTGCTGCTTTTTTCAAGTGAAAAGAAATATTTCTTTTTGCTGTCGAAACGTTGTGTTTCTAATAAATTACAGAACTTATACCCAATAAAACATATTTATTTAATTCCAATTAACTTTTTAGTAGAATGAGAATCGACGTATTTTGGAAGCAAAGAATCAATTTAATAAGAAATACATAGATGATGCCTCGAAGTAATGAAGCTCATTCACTCTCCTGGAGAATTAGCAGCAAAAAGAGATTTTTTTCAGAAGTCAGCAAATTTTTTTGCAGAGAAATAGCTTTTGGGGTATTTTCAAGGAATCAATGTCCTAATCAGAATTTGAAGGGTGCACCATGATTACATTCACGCTTCCATGCGATTTATCGCGTTTTTCGGCAAATAATCCAAATTATCTCGGAAACAATTGATTCTATCAAGAAAAAATTGTATATAAAAAAGTTTCGTAATTGAATTGCCTACAAAAAATCTTTGCAGCAAATATTATCACTGAACATATTTGTTGATAAAATGCATAGTTCTTGAAATATAATCGATTTTTGTTGGATTTTTATATTTGGGTATGGTGATTTCTTATTAATTGAGGAGAATCAATATCGTACAATAGATTCTTTTGCAGACAATTTAATTATGAATCTTTCATCTCTGAAATTTTTTGATAAAATAAATAGCTTTTGAGATATATTAGATTTTTTGCCAGAAAATATGAGAAATCGAGTAAAAACGCGAATATAACCGTGAAGCACTCTCCAAATTGGAACATAGATACATTAAAAAGGACACCAAAACTAACTTTCTGCAAATAATCTTGCTAACTTCTGGCAAAGAAACTTTTTTTTGCAAATTTCATTGGATCAAAAGTGGTGCCTCTGCAATAAAATTGAAAGTCTGACTATGAAGCCAAATTTCTAGGGTGGGCAATGAGTTTTGTAGAGTGGGCACTGCCCAACCTTGCCTCTCCTCCTAGCTACGCCCATGGTCAGTTATCACTTTGACAATGGCAGTTGTCACTTTGATAATGATAGCTGTCACTCTGATAATGAAATATGCAATTAATTGATACGACACCTTGAATTTCTGAATCAGCGATGAAAATGACCATGAAATTTATGGTTGGGGAAGTACTGTGTGGCCACAGCGGATTTTTATTTTCTAGTTTAGTGTTTGATTTTTTGTTCGAATCATCACGCAAACTCCTCATCCTTTCCAACTCTCTGTTGCAATGTTTTTTACTTGTCAATCTCTAACAATCAAGCTTCTTAATATATAACCTTTCTAAAGATCATACGCGAACCAATGCTATATACGGTTGAACCTCCTCAAACAGTCTGAAGCCTAAATATACTACAGAATGGTCAACAGTACTATTCTGCATTTCATGGACAGTGGAGGCTCATGACAAAATTATTGACAACATCCTTCTCTCGGCTGATTCATTGAACGGTTATTTCAAAAACTCCATATATAACATTTTCTGGTAGTGTCACATGCGGGGTTCTTGAAATAACCGATTCAATTAAATTTTGCTGGAAATTGTTTGGCTTTAGGATAAATAAGGTGTCAAAACCAACCAAATGAACCCAAACTTCTTGACATCAGACCTAGGTCGCCAAGTGTATTTTATAGGACACTCTTCATAAGCAAGCAAATGAGTTCTATTCTAACTCATAGGGGTTACTAGTAACCGTTGAAGAGTTCCACTGTTCACTTTCTGACTCCACCATTAGACCCTCGTTACAAAGTTGAAATTATCATTATGTTGTATTGTCACAGGGTGGAAAGTTTCATAGAAATAGTTGAAAAAGCTGTCGTAAGATTCGGAGAAAAGATAGAAACAAATATTCGGAGTGAAGCTAAATAAAACCGTTCAAAAAACTGTTATAATATACAAAATAACATTTTTTATCGTCTTCAATTAAATAACTATTATGAATATTTGTTAGGAAGTCGATTTGAAATATTTGGTTGTCAAAATTAGGATGATGATATAAGCATGCACATAGATGTAAAAAATTTACTCACCCTCAGATATCAGTCGCAAAATAAAAACTAAATCTATCAAATACACAATTAACACCAACTCACTACTTCAAAGTCTGAGAACAAACTGAAAACAACGTATTAACTTAATGAAACATGTTACAACTGAGATTGTCACCTCATTCATTCAATATGAATTGAGAATAATTTTTGTGAGCTTTATAAAAATAGTTTATGCGATAAGAGTGCTAACTTTAACATAATGATTTGAGGTCAAGTATTTGATAAAGATGCGTAAAGACTTAGTTTACGCAATGTTCAAGATATATGAAGTTGAGCTACGCATTTTGTATCTGAATTAGGATATAATTATCGAATGAGTTACGGTCAATTTCACTAAACTATTGTGAAGCTATTTCACGAATTTCCAACTTCGGGAAGTTATTTGCTCCAAAATTTGGTTAAAATAATCTACTGTACATAATCCTAGAAATGTCAGATGAAGTTAAACCCATTTCCATAATCTTTCCCAAACATTAAACTAAATTATCATAGGTCAAACACACCAAAATAGTTCTGTTTCATCTTAATTCAATTATCTTCCTTTGGCTTATTTGCAAACAAGGTATAGGGTGTGTCGTTGAGCAAACCGATCTGTTAGAGTCTGCGAAATGGATCCGTTAATTAAATTAATTAAAATGTTTACCTAACAGATTGAAGATAGCATTTGTCTTAAGGCAAAGGAATCAGAGACGCTGTTGATTCAAATTGCATGATAAAGTAATTAGTAAATTAAATAACGAAGGAAAATGAGTGAATTGAGTTTTTTTCATGAATTTTACAGTTATTCATTCAACTGAATACATCCTGTATACTATTTACATTTATGAATAAATTTTATTTATCTCAAAATTGCTTTCTATATCCATCAATCCGTCATCATGTCTTGATTTTTGTTCTTGTTTCTTTTATGTAGAAAATATATGAAGTTCAGACTGTTATCTTGTGTTGAATCAATTTAAAATTCATGGTTCGTGATAAAGTCAGTTTAGGCAAAATAAAAATTCAGAATCAATCGATTCGCGATTGGAAAGATTTTCTTGAAGCACGAAACGCTGACTTTAAAATATAAAAAAAGTTTCCTTTACAACTTAAATTCACCAATTTTCTTGTAAAAAAAATATATTTAGCTTACATCACATAAAATTGAAAATGAATTCAATAAATAAACACAAAACGCATAAAAAGTAGTGCACTCGTCTTAGTTATTGATACTTTTCATGTAAATGGAGAATATGATCAAATATTTTTTTACGACCATAATAAATTTTGAATAAGGAGTGAGAAGTGTTTGATTCTTCCTGAAGTGCAATTTGAAGTCAGAGAACAAAGTTCAAAGATGTACACGAGGCATGTTCTGAAAACAGATAGTGAAAGCAAAAAACAACAAGAACACTCGTGGAAAGTCAATTTGTTCCACATATCCGCATTTTCAGAAAGATTTAATTAAGGTGGGCACAGTGACAAATTTTTGATATTTATAAGTCTAGCATTGATTTATTTATTTAATACCATGGAAGCAACAAATCTGTACAATTATAAAAGATGGTCAACGTTCGTCATTGGAATGTGATAGTAGCTTTTGGGGATGATTGTTCTTTTAAATTCCACGATTAATAGGAAGTTCCGTGAATTTGAACGTGGACGGTGTCACCTAGAAGATGAACAAAGATCTGGAGGACTTGCTATGGAAAAATTGGTTGAAGGAAATCAGAATGTAACTCAACAAAATCTAGGTATCAGATCCGCTAAAGTAGATACTATTTTACGTCAGCTTCTACGTGTGAAGAAGTTGGCAACAAGAAGATTTCACATTGTGAACTCTTAAACAAAGAAAGGAACAAAAGACTGGTGCAAATTCATGCTCTGCTAATTTGATCGGGAGGCTTACAATATTATTACCGGTGACAAATTTTGAATCTAAAATTGCGATTTCGAAACTAAAAACAGTCAGCACCAATTCAATAATGATAACATTTCCATCCTTAGCGTGTAATAGACGACATCATTAATGATGACTAGAAAGTCTATTTTCCTATTATATCTAAAATTTTCATCAGTAAAAATCAAAAATAAATAACCACTGAATGAAAGTATTGTTTCTGTTGTAGTATTTCAGATTAGATAGGGCTCTCCTTTATTCATTATTATTTTTATCTTGTTCTTCTCATTGACAAGTACTCGTTATTCTAAAACTGCAAAAATATGCCAAAATTTTTATATTATTTTTCATTCCAAGCTTTCACAATATCTTTCCTGTTCAACACTAAAGACCGTATTTTATTTTCAGTTCGTCCTTTTGGAGTAAGTTCAATATTCCGTCGTTAAAGAATTGTGGCGCAACTATCCTTTGTCCTGAACCTGTTTTACGAGAACCGCAGAATTCTGATACATAAGGACAAAAAATACATTTTTAGAACTGAAAGAAATTCAAGTGAAGTGAATATTGCGATTGACATATTTTATGATTACAATTTATTTAATTCAATACATAACTTACATAAATTGAATTTTATTTCAGCTATGAACACTGATTCTCCAATAGGATAGTTTTACGATCCCTGTTTTTGTTGTGAGGTTAATGAATCCTAAATAAAATATTGTTTTATCAATTCAAACACATATCCTTTAATGTCGGTTCTTCTACAAAACATATTTATTGGCTTTAATAACTGAAATAATCACTTCAAGTCGACAGAACAGAATTCGGTGTATTCTATTAATATCGTTCTATATGAATTCTTGCGAATAATTAATTCCAACTGGTCACTATATTGAGATGCCGATGTTGTAGCTCTTGTAGTCTTCATTGTGGATTCTGTTAGTCCGTGGTCAGGATAATGACCGTGGTGTGTCAAAACAGAATTACTGTTTGCCTTTGTTGTGTCAGAGGATTGGACATCTCAATTTAAATTAGAGTTTGCAAATGTACAATAAGTAGAATTCAAATTAGACACACGACTTTTGACATCTTGGTCGCTTTGCAACTAAAAACTGCTCTTAAATTTGATTTTGTTGCATGAATAAACAAACTATAAATTTTAAAAAACAAAAATAGAAACTGTCTTCAACATAGATCACTGAAAAGTAAGAAATGAATATTTTTGAATCCAATAAAAAATAATCATCAAAATCGGCTCACAATCAGCGAAGATATCGCGTAACATGTTTGAAGTCGGTGGACAAGAATTATGATTCTCCTCTTAGAGGTGGATTTTTTCCATCAAATTTAAACCACAATTGAGGTAGCCTATCCAATGATAACATTTTTTTTGGGATAGATTCACAATCAGCGAAGATATCGAGTGAAAAAAAAAATATTGCAAGAAACGGGCAGAAGTGGAAGGCATGATATACACATCACAATTGTCCATTTTTCTCATACCTTTTTCTAAAGAGTTATGGAACAAATGAAGCATAGTTCAATTCCGAAATTTGTAATCTGAAATTTGCATGAATTGGCAGTTGTATCACCATTTAATTAATTCATAAATCTGATTGAATGAAGCGATTATAACATAGAACACAGCTGTTTTTACATCAATCATTTCTAAATCTACCACCTATGCCTGAATTAAACAATGAATCTTCTCTACCTAATAGCTAATACAATCAGATTCGCATTACAATGCAGCTATATATGTTTGTATAAGCACCAACTCTGGCTATGTTCATCAGCTCATCGCATTGCGTTTCTCTGTTCAATTGTTAACCACAATCAACGATTTTGCCCAGTGATCACTGGATCAGTACCGAATGTTGAATCTGAATGCCGATCTAATTAATGTGATTCACCGTTAAACAAGTATATATTGAGCACACAAACATTACAAATGCATCAGAATGTGTGAGAAGTTTTGGGAAAAGGATTTTGTACGAAGATGATTTTATCCAAAAAATATTGGGTCGAAGTGGTTTTTTGTTATTTATATAACATATTACTGGCAATAACATACGAATATGTAAAAACTCATTTTCATATCCGCTATAAACAAATGTGTTTTTCATATAGTTTATGTTATATATTTCCTGTTATTAATGTGCACAGAACATTAATTTCATATTCAGAACGAAAACGTAGAAATAACATGTCTGAAACATTTTAAGTAATGTTTATTTATAACAAATATAAATGGTTTTATTGCGTATTAAAACATATTTTTCTAACCACACGGATCAAAAAGTTATTATCCGAAAACCGTACACTCGTTCACATTGTGAAACAATTTGCAATAAACTTATTTCCTCTGATTAATCGTTGGATATTGGCACGTTAAAAATATACTGAGATATCCGGAATATCAATAAATTTTAAATATTTTAATTCTAGTTGTTAGAATGTTATTCTGCAAGTGTTTCGTATTGCCGACTGTCATTTACTTTTAATTTTATGGGTATATTATGTGAAGTTAGAGCTTTTCAAATTTTTATCTTGTAATTTATTGAATCGGTTGTGCTGGGCTTTCAAATCCACAAAATACTTTTTTGAGAGTACAAGTGGTTACCACTGGAGAAAAATAATTATTCTTGTATGTAGTTCATATTTTGACCATAATTCGTACTTTCTTATTTTTCAAATTCAAGAAACAATGCAATATAGTTAATTAAGTATGATGGACATTCACAAAAATAGTTGCCACACTCGCCTTTCAAGTTTCAGCCTCATGCAAAATAATTTTTATTATACCCTCATTGAATGATTACTTCCCGACCTATATATAGTAGGGGAAGCAGTGTGATCGTGATTTTTTGACAGTTCGAGATTTTGATGAGTCCTCACGATTGAGACCGTACTAAACCCGTAAAACTTAATTTTAAAAAAGTCGATCTATCTGGAAGCAAGATAACTTGAAAACGAGTACTAATTTTTGTTTGAAATTTCATATTCAAGCTTTTCATCAAAAAGTAAGTTTTTTTTTTCAAATAGTGGTACCAACTTTTCATTGATGAAACTTCAACTTATTGAAAAAAAAAAATTTCTGAAATTGATTGAATAGTTTGGAGCACCATCTACCTGAAATATTTTTTAAAATTATTAGCGGTTCATTTGTTATTGAATTGTCCATCAAAATTTGAATTATTATAAAATTCGGTATACTTTTCTTGCAAAAATGAAATAATGAAAATCATAATATAAAATTAGAATTTTTACTACTCATATTTGACAGGAATACAAAACTGAACTAATTCAAAGAGCAGCATGGCAATCCACCCCAAGCTATGTTCACAAAAACGACGACCTTCTTAATTATCCTAAAATCCTTCTAGACAAAATTGCGGAAAAAAGAAAAATGAGACGTACCTGGTAAATGACACGACATTCAGATGATAAAAACAAATTAAACTATCTAGCAAGAGAGATAAAAAATATCAATACAAGACATAAAAAACAAAACCTTCCAAGATTATTTATACAACCTATCTGCATACCCTGAAGACGACTATTCTCTTTGGAAAGCCACGAGAAAATTGAGAAGACCAACACAGAGCAATCCACCAATCAAAAAATAAAATGATTCCTGGGCTAGAGAGGATAAGGAGAAAGCAAAGACTTTCTTGAAACATCTTTCCAGGGTCTTCGAATTTCATCCATCTACTACGACCGCCGAAGAAGAAAGAGATATAGAAAAAATTAAACACCGCCTCTGCAATTATCTCCACCTATTGAATACTTTTTCTCTAGTGATATAATGAATGAGATCAGGCATCTAAATAACCACAAATCTCCAGGATACGACCTGATAAATGCGAAAATCCTAAAAGAACTTCCTGGAAAATCCATTGTTCTATTAACTCAAATTTATAATACCATCATGAGAGTACTATATTTTCCAGTACAATAGAAGTTTGCACAAATTATACTCATCCACAAGCCCGGAAAGCCAGTACATCAAGTCTCATCATACCAGTTCGGGTTCAGGGAAGAACATTCGACCACCCAACAAGTAAATCGGATAGTGAATGAACTAGAAAATTGCTTGTAGTATCAAAAAGTAAGCTCTGTAGCATTCATCGATATAAGTCTGGCAACCAGAACTCTTATGCAAAATCAAAAACATTCTGCCGGACTAATACTATCTATTAATCAAGTCGTACCTGAATGATCAATATTTTCGAGTAAAACATCACAATGCTGTCTCCCAACTAAGCAAAGTCAAGGCTGGAGTACCTCAGGAATCAGGGTAGTGTTCTGGGCCCAGTCCTATATCAACTTTTTACGGCTGATTTGCCGTGTTCAGAGAATGTCACAACTGCCACTTACGCGGACGATATGGCAATCATCGCAACAAATGTCGATCCAGCTGAAGCAACAGAATTTCTGCAAAGATCCCGCAGCGACATCGAGAAATGGGCCTCAAAATGGAGAGTAAAAATTAACAAAAACAAGTCAACACAATCATCTAGTATTTACAAATAGGAGAGTAACCTGCCCAAGAATCAAACTAAATAAAAAAGAATTAGGCACGAAAGAAGATGTAGCATACCTAGGCATGCACCTGAAAAAAAAAAAACAGCTCGACTTAAAAGTCAAGAAAATGTACTGGCTTTTAGATCATGAATCACAATTAACACTAGAAAATAAATTATTGCTCTATAAAACTATAATTATCCCTATTTGGACCAATGGTATCCAACTGTGGGGATGTGTCAAAAAGTCCAACATCAGTATTATACAAAGATTCCAAAATAAAACAATAGGAAGGATCAATGGTACGTCAATAATCATACCCTACACAAAGACTTCAAGATGAAACACGTACATGAAAAAATTAAGAAATAAGCCACAAGCTATGAAATCAAGCTAAACAACCACCCAAATGAACTAACACTCAATCTTCTAAGCAACGAAGAAGACCCCCCGAAGAAAATAATTCAAGTGAAAGTGTCAACAATGATATTTAAATGACTGTCAATTGCTTCTTTTTTATTTAACCTGAGACGAATTCTGGCGGTGGATGCAAATCCATGAATCCTTGATTTTTTTTCCAACTAATGACGTCATGTTCCCATACATACGTCACAGCTACAACATCTCGCCAGAACGAAATATTCCATCATATTCCATGATATCAGAGTTGAAGTTTGAATTTTTTAGGTTATTTACTAGTCATTACTATGAATTCAACATTAGTAGCTTTGGTTGCAAGTTTTGAGTTTATCTTTGATAACAATGAACTTTTTATGTTTGACAGTATAGTACAGAATATCAGTTATAAATAATTTCAAAGTTTTTCACACTTCTTTTGTTCTAACCAAAGTTTCCAAAGGAAGACATAACCGAATAGGGAATATTACGAAGAAGTAATTAATACTTATTCAGAAAAGAACTTTTATAGACACTTCAAAATGAGCCAAATCTCTTCCAATTAACTTTTTGAAATCATTGAAAATAAATGCTTGACAGAAGAGTGAGAAAGAATGACATTTGGAAAAGGATAGGCTACATAGAAGCAGCTCGCTTGCAGTATCCATGAATCCGTGGGATTACTAACTCATGACGTCATGAGTTCATTGCCAGAATTCTGAATATTCCATGTTTCCCACGAACACAAACTCGAGTCCATCGCCAGAATTCCCTTCTGATCTTGCCAATTTTGGAATCAACTAAAGCAACTAGATATAAAACTTATGGCCATTTAAAATAAAATAGTAATTTCATATAACCACCATCTGTCACTTTGACAATGACAGATGACAGTATTGAAACTGGCCATAAAATTCATGGTCGGGGAAGTACTGTGCGGCCACAGCAGATTTTTACTATTCAAGATGAAATTGTCTTGGAATAATTGTATTCATTTTGTAGAATGAGACTGGAGCATTGTTGATTGAATGTTGAATAGGACTCGTGAAAATCTTATATGAAAAGATGGCGTGATTTCTGCATCCATATTCAATTACAGCTAAACAATTTTATGTCTTGAAATGATGAATACAAGAATTTTGGCAACAAAGAGTTATTTCGTTGCTACTTCACTATAATTATTTGTTTGTTTCAGACAGCGAATCAGGATCTGGTTCCGGCTCCGGTTCCGGATCTGGCAGCGGTTCAGTCGAGGTGGATCCCAACTTGCCGTATCCTGGAATCGCACCTGTAGCCCTGAGATATCTGCACCAGACTACTAGACCAAGGAACTGGTGTCTGAGGCTCATTTCGAATCCATATCCTTTTTCATATTTTATGAACTGAAAAATAGAATTGACACACACACACACACATACTCATTTGTTATATCAAGCTTTCAAACAGGATAAAAATTGGTCCTTTAGAAAAGATGCGCAAAATAGTAACAATGAAATTTCTTGACTCTTTTACTGTTTTCGCGTAGTACAGCAAACTTTCTTACTCATCTCAAAATCTAGTATTTTTTGAAAAATTTGAATCAAAAGACTTGTTCACAAGATAGAAAATAGAAACTCGAATATTCCAATCTTTGTTCATGATTCAAATATTTTTGATTCCGTTATATTGTTACCATATTTCTTGTCGAGTTCCATTTCAACATACAAGTACTAAAGTTCAAATTTTGTCTAATTCATTTACCTAAATTTCATCCCATTTAAATTTGATCAGCTTTGTAGCTCTTATAGTTCTTGAGATCCTAATTATGGAGCAAATAACTGTTTACATCTCGTATATACAACTGTCCAACATAGTAGAGCCTCTTTAGACCGAAATAAAGAAGGCGGAAAAAAAATTTTAATAATAAGAGAAAGCAATGTGTAAAATTAATAAAAGACACAAATATAAAAAAAAAACACATTAAATTGAGTGAGATATTGTTCTAGGTGTACAATTTTACTTATGAACATTTAATTAGAAAAGTTTCTAAATCACACCATCTTCTAGAAAGTAAAAAGTCGTTGGTTTGTTCGAAAAAAGAACAGTTTACTTGATACAAAAGTTGTTTGATTTTAGTTACGGTTAATCCAGGCTCCGGATGCAGTAAGTTTTACTGTTTCAAACTCCAAATTAGAAACATGTTAGTTATTCCTTCTACAAATATTTTAAAATAAATTTTCCAAAATATCCATTATTTAATGTAATCTGTGACTTCTGGTTGAAAGATAATTGCTTCCTGATCTTGGACAGTTGTAAAAATTGTTGTTTTGTGCGTTTGTCCCCAAATTACTTTCTTTTTGCTTAATTTTTAACTTGACCTTTCTCGTCCTTTCCGAGTCTGCATCCTCGCTTCTTTCACATACATACAAACACTTACACATGTAAAACAAATGAACATATCTCTATGAACAATACAACAAAACAACGAACCATCGGGTCTTTCAGCAGTAACAAAAGACGGCAACAGGTAACGCATGTTTATGTATACCGAATCTTTAAAGAGTCCTTGGTCCTCAATGTTTTATATATACGTGATGTATTTATTATTTAGGGCGTTTTCATAGGTACAAAGTTTCGTGACCGTTATGTATAAATGATAAGCAATGCAGTAAATAATACAAAAGTGGCAGGATGCAGGTATATATACCGTATTGAAATAATGACGTCATAGCCATATGGATTTCTCATCGTAATTTGAAATATTAAAGGCTAAAAATATTTTGTTGATCAAATAGGTATTTGTTAAGGGTATTGAACAAGTGCCATTTTCCAGGGGGATGGAGTAAATGAGTATTGTAACCATGTTGAGAATGCTTCTGAAATCAATTATATTCAATATTTTAAAATAGGAATTGATTATGGGGCTTAACAACAAAGGTTTTGAACTCTGCGAATGCTTGGATGTGGGTTTAAGTCCTCATTAAACCTTCCAGTAATTGGAGCTGTGTCCTGTAGGATTAATTAAAAATAAAAGAGGAAGGATACGCTAAAATAAACACATTTAAAAGTTAAAAGTGAAGTCAATTTACGTTAGTTTCTTTTTCTCTCAGTTTTTGTCTCTAACGATTAAAGTTGGACGATTTACAGTGATCTATTTTTAATTTCCGAAGTTTTAGATGCTCAAACTTCCTTGTTTCTGGTTCGGAGATTGGTTGATGGTGGAGATAAATCAACTAGATGTTCAAATGAAACCGAATAACTTTATTTTTAACTAATCGTAAATATTTATCTTCGTTTTTATTGTTTTTAAGCGCATATTTGTCTTCCAGCTCCAGAATAAATACAAGAAAAATATCTATGCGACTTGAATCTTGTCTATATTTCTTTAAAAATGCATAAGTAAAATCGAATGGTAACTGAAAAGGATGCCATGATTCAATAATTTATTATCTAGTTCACAGTTACACTGCCATAACGAAAATAAACTTTTTAGAACGAAATTTCACTCTCAACAAATTTTTAATGCAAAATATGCAGCCCAATCAATTTATGCATGTTTTAAAAATGTTAATGTTATGATTTCATTGGAACACAAAAACATAATTATTGGAAAAATATTATGGCTATCGGTTATATTGTTTCATAATGTTTAATTAGTTTTCAATTTAAAATATGTTGTGAAATTTTCAATAATTGATTCAAATTTTTATGGCAAGCAGTATTGATTGAACCATTGCAATTTTTGTGAATGTTCAATAAAAAAAAAATAGCTAAGGTTGCTAAGAACAGTCAATAGGTACCTGAACTTAATCTTTAATTCAGTGGTTGAAATGTTATCTGCAGATATTTCAAAAAAATTATTCCAGAATATCATTTTTACTCAGGAACAAGATGTAAAATGAACCAGATATTTTGTGAATAAAATCTGAATTTTCTAAGAAAGTGATAATCCTGCAAAGTAATTATTCCCGAATTTATGGGGATATAAAAAATGTATTATAATGATTTCAATCAAACTTGATTCTATTAGAAAGTTGAATTATTCCGAATTTATAATAATTGCCAAGTCCAGGTTGTAATGTGGGTACTAATTTAATAAGCCATTTTATATGAAATATGCAAAAAAAGATTTGGACAATTTTTTCTAATTTTTCTCGTTCACGAACTTAGATACTTTCACAGGTGTTTCAAAATTTGCTTGATATTTTTCTGAATCGGTTAAATAAAGGCTTAGAAACTTGCTTCGCTGAACTAAAATATTTTCAAGTTGATATTTCTTCCAGTTAAATTGGAAGGCGGCAATAATTTTCTTATTTTAAATAGAGAATCTTTTTTATTTTATCATTTGGTTATGGAAATAATTTTGCATAATGGAATGCTTAAATAGTAGATTGTTTGACAAGTAGAAAACAGTGAGAGTTTACTAGCGAGTGTAATTGTTTAAATGGCGAGAGCCACGAGCGAGTGAATTAAATTTACACGAGCAAAGTAATATCACTTTTCTTACGTATTGAACATGCTATTTTTTTGTATACTTCATGGAAAAACTTGAGTGGAAGACGCCAGGAATAGAAATAATTTTCTACAAAAATACTTACCAAGGTTGTGTTCTGGCAAAAACGTAGTAACGGTTTTGACAACTGGCAAGCAAAAGCATGGTTACAAACAAACAATAATCAAAATCAATTTGTCAGGCACGTCAAAAGCTAAAAATTATAGCAAAATTCTGGATGCAGCTAAAGAAGCGACTTAATTGAGAAACAAAGCTGTCATTTGAGCGCGTGTCATAGTATTTTTGTTTGTTGTTTTTTGTTGCTAATTAGAAAAGTGTTGCTTAATGAAAAATTGGCACTTTTCTTTATTGATTTCTACATATTAAACCTGATGTTTTCCATCAAGTATACAAAAAACAATATATTCTATATATATTCTCAGGACGGGATTAAATATTATGAATCTATGAACGGAATGTTATGGAGCAAACTTGTAGCAGTGAAGAGAATAATATTCCTTAAAATTATATAGAATGCGAATTTATATGTTTGAGGATGACATACAAAGAAGTAAATTTTTCAAATTGAACTATCTAGTTTTTTGAAATATTGATGAATTTCTGAGCATTATATTTTCTTTGTTAATAATGCCTTTGCATCATCATAATTATAGATAAACATAATTCACGTGATTGTGATAAAAATTCATTCCGATATTATATGAAAGTGGCAAGACGAAAATAACAGAATTAAATACATATTCGACCGCTCTGAGAAAGGTGTCCTAATAAAAGAATATATACTAAGGGATTATAAATACATGTAACTCACAGATATTGGCCGTATTCTGTAACACAATCATTAACTTATTATCGATCGATAAGATTTTTGACAAATAGAAACAATTGTAACAAGCGGATATCCAGAATTTTTGTCAGTGCTACCTACGTTTATTGGCTGAAATAGATAATGATCGACAAAAATTTATCGATTGAGTTACAGAATAGCCCCAAATATTGACAGCTTCAAGGGAAGTGTCAAGCTGGTTGCAGGGGCTGAGTATAACAGGCGAAATATTTTGAGGAATATATTCTGCTTTTTTGCAACAAGTTTTAGCGTTTATCTGAAAACACAGTGGAATGGTTGAAAATTGGAGGGGGCGGAGTTTGAACAAATATCGATGCGAGCGCTCATGATGAGCACCATTGTAATCATTGAACTCCATTTCTCAGAATACGTCATTGAGCTGTCATTGAGCATTATAGTTTAAAAGTGAAAATAATTGCATATAAAACATAGGAAAACGCTTGTTCTGTTTCAGGCTGTTGTGTTAAGGATGATTCAAGTGAAATATAGTTTCATAGATTTCATGTACGCAGTTATAACATAAAAAAACGAGTGAAGTGAATCAAAGCGGTAAATAGAGTATTATCTGTCTTTCATTATTGATCTATATAACAAAGATGTTTGTAATTCAATTGTGGAATTAGAAAAATTCATCATCGGTTTGGGATTCATGAATTTACCTCTATCTCTAATTTGTGAGGTGTTTCAGTGGTAGAAGTTTGCCGGATGCACTTCGCAATAATTTTATTGTTAATATTGTCTGAAATATATCCTTTAACATGTTTAATATAGCAAAACTAATTTCACGCTTTTCTTCAATGCTTCCTCGGTAAAAGGGATGCAGTGTTTGATACTTACAAACCCGATCCGCAAGATCATCGGCATCATAATTTGAGGTTATCCTGTCAATTTGGATGAATTAAGACGTTTTCTCCAATAGGTATGTTATAAATGAAGAAAAAAATACTCAAAATAAATAATTTGAACGTACCTTTTATGCTACGCAAGTTATATTATTGGCACACAGCTGAATTTAATAATATTAGTACATTTAAAAAATTATAGGTATGAAACAATGATAAAATTGGAGCTCAATCATTCTCCATTGCCCGCTAGAGGCGCTAGTAGACTTCATGCACGTAGCCTATATGTGAATTTTTGGTTTTTGAAATATGATAGAATGTCACAAAATCACATTTGTTTATTTCAGTAAATGTGCTTATTTCTCGAAAAATATAAACAATTTCAAGATTCCGCTCACATGATTCCATAGATATAGTGATGTACTATGTACTGAAAAATAGTTTTTTAAAACAGTAGTCTCATAAAAGCAGAAATTAGATATCCGTGTGAAGCTCAATTTTTCAATTTTTTGTTCATATATTTGTGAATAAATAATATTGAAATAATGCATACTCATTTTCATATAATATTAACGTGTATATAATATATTATCAAAAAAATCTAATGAAATAATCATTATATGCAACTTACAGCAAAATTATTAAATTTCTATGAGAAATATGTGTGTAAAAACATATTTGGAGAGTTTAAAAATAAAACATCAAAATGAAAGTCACATCTTGTCGTAAAAGTTGAATAACTTTTTTCCGAGTAGGAGAAGAGTCAGTGTATCTAATTTTCCAGTTCGAAGAACATCAAATCTAAATCAACGACACCAGAAAAATTTTATGACATACAAAAATAAATTGGCCTACAGAAAGTCGTAAGAAGTGCATTCCTTAAGACAAATGCAGGCGATATATTTAGCCGTCAACATACTTTTGTTTTTTTGTTTTTCATGTCGTCATAGAAACGCCTCAACTATTTCAACAGCGGAAGAATTATGACCGTACTAGTTTTTGCCAAATTACTTAATGTTTCTTACAGAAATTATAACATAGATATTTTCTGCGGGAACATTTTGGTGGAGAATGAAAATGGTGTGATAAACCTCAATACATATAAATGTTCAATATTATATCAAGGGATGCAAGAAAGTGTGGTTACAGAAGCATGAATGGCAATGGCAAGTGACTGCTGTGAGAACAAGATTTTTATGAACTAATTCGAAATAAATTAGTGTATGAAATTATATTGGAAAAAAGTGACTGAAAGAGTAGAGACGAGTTAATTGCATTAGTTTGGCATGTGGAACTAATGCCGAATGAATATTTTTTTGATGAAATTATATTATATCCTGTGGCGTACTCTCCACAGAGTAGCTTGACGAATGGTAACCGCACCCTAAAGCTGAGGAAATATCAATCAATCTACCAAGTGCACTATAAGTGCCTGTTACACTTATATCAGCTGAATGACGTGATTGATATTAAAATATTTTTTTTAAGGCATAGGTTTCGCATATAAAAAATCAGATACACAACAGAGCTTATACTGAATAAAACATATTTATTGAAAATGAGTCCTGAAAAGATTTTTCATGCTCTGATTGATATTTAGTCATTCATTTTCAATGTATGCATGCAGAAGTTGAAGTTGAAGTATTGTCTTATGATTTTTGATTTATTGCATATAAAAGAGTTATCAAGTACTCATGCAATAATTTTAAACCCACACATTTCGTACAAACGTACCTAAAAAATCCTGAACTGTACAATATTAATCAATTTATTAATTTGTCATCAAAAAATTCTGGAGTTTGATTTATTTCTTATTGAAAATAATTGGCAACAGGGAAGATAATAATTAGTATTTAGCATAAGCAATTGAAGTTCATGTGAATTAATTTACTTTCAGTTTTAATTAAAATTATAATTGCAATGAAATTTCCTTTTCTGCCAAATTTCATTATCTCTCGAATGCTTTAATTCTCTTCCTTTTGTCACATCTTCAATTAAAAGAAAATAGTCTGAAAGTTATCATATATTGATTTCTCAAGTTGTAATTGTGACTTGCTGTTTGAAATTGAAGGAGAGATTCTATAATTTAAAGTCTGAAAGATGATTATTTGAGAGGGAAGTCATAATGGGAGTGCCTTGCGATATCTTGAACTCTTACAAGAACTAATAGTGATATGTGGATGTTTGTTGTTAAAAGAGAATCAACGTTGTTTTCTTACACCATGCGGTTGATTGCATGAGATGCATAAGAGATGAAAGAAAACAATATTAAGATCCGTTTGTTCAATGCTATTTCATCTGTAGTTCAGCTGAGTTATTTTTCACATCACAATAATAATTACTACAATTATAGTTACCAGTGAATAAAGTCAGTTTATCTGAGCTGTAGGTGAACTCGGTTTGAACCTGGATTGAATAACCAGACAGGGGACTCAAGATGCGGTGCGATTACGTGCGGATTGTGGCAGTATTACTCGAGATACAGAAGCAAGCAGATTTCACTTCCCCGACCTATAATATAATAGAGGAAGTATTGTAATCGTGAATTTTGACAGTTCGAGATTTTGATGAATCTTCACGTTCTAGACCCTACAGAATCCGAAAAACATAATTTAAAAAAAGTCGGTCTTTCGGTCTGTCGGTTTGTCTGAAAACAAGATAACTTGAGAGCGCGGACGAATTTTCGACTGAAATTTTATATTTTAGTTCTTCATCAAAAAGCTGTTCAAGTTCGAAGTTTGATGGAATTCTTTAGTTTTTTGCGTTTATTTAAAAAACGGTAGTATTTATCATAAAATATGAAATAACTAAAACTAATACATGAATGATTTGGCACAAACATTCACGGCAAATATTTTTTCAAATTATCAGCGGTTCATTTGTTATTATCAATATTTAAATTATTATAAAATTCGTTTAATTTTTCTGAGCCAAAGAATGACGAGAATCATAATGAGGAGTTACAATTATTATCACTCATATTTTGACATCACACGCAAACATTCGGCAATTGTTTTTTTAAAATAAGTAATTCGGCTCTCACGTGTTTGGTATCAAATTGAAGCTCTTGTGGAAATAATTCGAGTAGAAGTGTCAAGGAGGATATTTAAACGATTGTCAATTGTTTCTTCCACAAATCATTTGAATGATGTCTAGTTTGGTATCAATTTGAAGCTCTCGCAAGCCGTGCGCAAGATTTCAATACTCATGGTTTTATACTGGGCAACCTTAGATGAATTTTCATAGCTTAATTTTTCTTCAAGCTCAAGAAATTCTCGAAAAATCTAAAGGAGTTTGTATGCCGTCAAATCGCACGATTCCTGTGACTTCTGCAAAAAGTAGGGAGATTGTCCGACGAAGATTTACGACGTTCCCGGCGGCATTGATGGAACAAAAATTGAAAAGCCTACACCTTTGAAATAATAATAGTTGAATAATCAATCAAGCACTGATAGAGTTAATTTATTTATTATAGAACCACTCTAATTTTTATCTCTCAACTCTTAAATACGGTAGCATAAAATCAAGAACTGAAATAATTACTATGTACAAAGCTCTAAGTTTCCGGTTGTGCCACAATTGTTACTGTGTGAAAATTCTATAGTATACTTTGTTTCCAGAAAAACAAATCGAGTTTAGCTTGGTCGTCCATACGGCCACGGTTATTTCAGACATGGTACGAAGGCTGTCTTTTGTTTCTCGAAGTATTTTCCACGCACGTTAATGCATTTTTGCATTTACTTGAATAAACTTTGAAAGCGTTCGCTGGTATTGATAAAATTGCATTTATAGAGGCGTCAGCTGCTTCTTTCGGCGACTGAAACCTTCGACTTCGCAGCCCGTTTTTGATCTTTGAAGAAGTAAATAAATCGTTGGGACTTAGGTTGGGACTGTAAGGAGGAGGATATAACAATTCGACATTTTGATGCCCTGAAAATTCAATAGTCTTGCGAGTTGTGTGCGAACTTGCATTCTCTTGATGGAGGATGATTCGTCGTCCAAGATTGTTTACTTTCGACAAACAAATAGTTGTGTGCAAATCAGCAGTAACAGTTCTTTCATCTTGCAGAGGAATTGTTGCTATATGACCTGCTTTTGAGACAGATATCGCGACCATGTTCTTGGACACACTCGAGAATGGATGACTTTTGTCGGATTTTCTCCAGCTTGGAACATCCAAACAGACGACTGGCGTTGATTTTCGGGTTCATATAAATGAATTCACAATTCTGTACACGTTTTTAAAATTGCTTCTTCCTGTTTTTCGGCCACCAGATGAAGTATCTAATAGGAAACTAACTTTTCCATATAGAATATTTTTGAATTGAGGTCTTTCAAATACCCAGTGATGCTTTAATCTCGCAATATGTCACATACCACTCTTAGTTGATGAGTTTGCACACGGCAGTGATGTTTTCTTGGGTGACTGCCGTTTTTGAAGGACCTGTCTTTAGCTTGTCGTTTTATTCGTCAACGTTTGAATTCTCCATACTACCGAGAAACTATCGACTCATGTGGTACATCATTATCGAAGACAGAAATCAATTCTGCAAGTCATTCTTGTTAAGATAAGTAATAAATGCAGAGATTGTAACTTCGCAACAAATTTATTGTAGCATGTAGTTGAGACAGAAATAGCCTATATAATTAGCGTCCGATTTTCGTAGCGTCCATTTTCGTGTTTGCAGGTCTGCGAAATGAGATATCGTTACGTTTAAATATCAATATCTCCTGAGATATTATAGTAATTAAGGTATCAAGAGTGTTAGAAGGACAATAATGCCTGAGGTCAACAGTGTACTTTCCAAGGGCCTCTGGCCCGAGTTGTGTACGTTGACCGTAGGCATTATTGTCTGTTCAACTTCCGTGGTGCCTTTAACATAATGTCCGACTTTTGTTCTATTTTATTCAAAAATTTTAGCAATGTATGTCCTGTCATTGTGATTTCTGTCAGAGAAATCAATCTAGTTACTTGCTGTAACTAGGAAACTTGTTTGTTATTTTTCAAAATAATGCCCGAGGGCATTATGTTTCAAAATATTACCCTCGGGTATTATTTGTTAAGTAATTACCCTGAAATCAGTGTTATTATGACAACAATAATAAACTAGTCGGACATTAATGATATTCACTAACTTTTGAGACAGCCTATATAAATAAATTTCGCAATGACTTTCTTATTTACTGGTGTTTAAGACTATAAGATCCATAAATTTGCACAGAATTCCACAATTAGTTCTATTTTGAAAACTAGGTAAACAAATACTTCTCGCTATGAAATGTGAGTCACAGCATCCTCCAGTATTTTAATCATTTTGTCGTAGTCGTTTTCCAGTCAAAATAAAACATTTGAATAACGCCAACATATCCAGTGTTCAGAAGCATTGTTGCCAAATATAACACAGTAGAAGTGCATTGCTCTGAATAATACTCACTAAGAAAGATGCAGAGAATTTTGAACAGATGCCAAGAGTAAGTAACGCTAGAGTTGATGCTTAGAATTTCACGTAAAGACATTAGAATGAATGGAAAAGGGACGCTCCTTATTACAAAGTCATTTCATATTTTGAATTTATTATTCACAGTCAAGATTATCTAAATTAATATTATTTTATCAAAATTTTCGCAATAATAAATTCTTAAACATCCTGTATACTTTGTATAATTTTGTAACATCTTTCAGATAATCAGTTGAATCAAGACAGAAGCATTATAAGCATTTTTTATTTGCTTATTTATCGAGCTCCTGTACAGGATATGAATTCCAATTACAAAGGATTCAAGTTTATTATCATAAAACAGAAACCAATTCTGAGAAGCAGTGGATCAGAGCACAACAAAATTAATATGGAATGTTGAAAGATGCACTCCTGCTTCTAAAATAGAGGCCGATATTTTTAGATTGGAAATCATTCATAAGCTCCAGTCATTTTTTTTTGTTCTTTATGTCTGCGTTTAATTGGCTTCTTGATTCTATATTCTACAGGAAGATGAAATTGATTGATCAGTATTCGATACAGAGTTTGCCGTAGAATTAGAATTGTTGATTTAAATTTGTATTCATATTTTGCATCCTTTCTGGAAAAAAATAATTATTGCGAAAAATAACAAGATGTCAAACGAATTGTGGGAAAATATGAATTTTCTTTTACATATGAGCATAGTAATTACGGTTTTTTTATCATTCATTCCAGGAGAATTAAAAAAGCAGCCTGGATGAATATATGATGCAAAACACTGGAATTGATTATCGCCCTAAGGTAAAAAGCAGTTTCAATGCTTTGAGGAGAATTTATACTTCGTTCATTAGGAGCATGTTGAAGGTATTTGAGTTTTCAGTCAATCAATGAGAAAATGTACGAAAGTACAAAGTCGTTCTAAAAATAGTGAGTATACCAAGAAAATTGATGGTATATTTGATTTTTGAAGCTCCTCAACTAGCCTCTGGAATTTAATAACGGTTAAGGTTGCATCCAGGAATTACGTTTGAATTCACGGAACTGCCTACCAAATGCGGATTTTGACGAACCAATATCCTCAAAAGCTGCCACCAAATTATTTCGGTTGGACTTTCGACGGATGTTCTTGATTTTATTTTGTTGTCTGCTTTTATGGCCAATTATTCACTATTTTCTGAACAGCTCTCGTATATTGATAAATAGTTGACCTAGATTACATCTAGTTGTTATTTGGTCAATTGGTATTAAGAGACTTGATAGTTCAGATTCTATTGTGCTGTTTTCTGTGAATTTTCGGTTACAATATTAATTCAGTAAAACCTAATATTAGTTGGTGATAAAGTGCTTCTTTTAAAAATGTTCACAGATTACAGAAGAAACTCATTTCAAAATATTCTTGAGATATTCAAGAAACAATTTCTTTAGTACAACACTCAAAAAAATTAGGTTGTAGATTTTAAGTGAGAAGTATTCGTTATTATGTTGAAAAATCTGTATTGACTCTAAAAAATGTTAATGCTATACATGTAATTTTTTTGAAAGATCGAAGATTCAGCTGAAGCATGAAGCAGAGATTCTGAATATTTTATACGAATGTGTTTCTGACATTATCTTCTCTTATCACTTCCCTGACCTATAATACAATAGATGAAATATTGTAGTGTGATTTTTAGGCAGTTCGAGATTTTGATGAATATTCACGTTTTAGATCCCACTGAGACCGAAAAACATAATTTAAAAAAAGTCGGTCTGTCGGTTTGTCTGGAAGCACAATCACTTGAGAGCGCATACGAATTTTCATATATAATATCATAAGTGGTTAAATTTTACCGGAAAATTTTTTAGATTGTTACGAGAGCTTGTTGCTTAGCAATTTATTGAGTGATATTGACAGAAAAATCACGAGCTGTCAAGCGAGTGATTTTTGATCAATATCACGAAATAAATTGGTAGCAAGCTCTCGTAACAATCTAAAAATTTTGCCAGGTTAAATTTAATCACGAATGGTATTCGGAAGATTATTTTTCCCATCCAAATTCATCAATTTATTTCAGAGACTCGACTCTGAATCTGCTTATTTTCACATTCAATCTGTCTGCCAGTTTGACAGATGCTGAATCAACGCGGCTGAATATTCTTTGTTTTGTATATATAACCAACAGACAAAATTTCCAAAAAATTTCCACTTGAAAACCGTGTAGGTTGTACCACGTGACGTCGAATGGTGCAATTCTATTGGTCAGAATTTGGATGGTAAAAATAATCGACTGAAATTTTATATTGAAGTTTCTCCTCAGGAAGTTAGGTTCAAGTTCGTAGATGAACTTTTTTCAACCAGTGGTTCTAAAACTTCACTGATAGAACTTTTTAGTTTTTTGCGTTCATTTTATAAACGGTAGTATTTATCATCAAATATAGAATAACTAAATATTTCTCAAAATTATCAGCGGTTCATTTGTTATTATCAAAATTTTGATTATTATAAAATTCGTTATATTTTTCTGAACTAAAGAAATAATGAGAATCCTAAAGTGAAATTAGGATTATTATCACCCAAATTTCGACATCACAAGCAAACATTCGTCAATATTTCTTCAAAATAAATAATTTGGCTTGATAGTGTTTGGTATCAAATTAAAAATCTTGTGAAGATAATTCTAAAAAAAATCTCAAAGAGGATATTTAAACTATTGTCAATTGTTTCTTCCACAAATCATTCAAATGATGTCTGGTTTGGTATTAATTTTGAGCTCTCCAGGATATAAGCTTAGTAGATATCAAAAATAAATAATTAGTGAATACATGTTACTTCAAATTACACTTCCGGTGATCGAATGTCGAAACTGTCTGTTCCAATAAAATTAAAGACCCCGAAAATCTAAAAAAGAACTGTTCATTCTCAAAACTGGTACTTATTTTGTGTAAGGACTAAAATATCTGTCACTTTAACGATGACAGCTATTACTTTAACAATGACAGTTGTCACTTTGACAATGACAGCTGTCACTTCAACAATGACAGCATTAACTTTGAAATATGCAATAATTTATATGGTCGGGGAAGTTCTGTGTTGGCCACAGCAGATTTTTGATTATAGGCAAATGTTTGAATTTTGATCCAAAAAGACTGAGGGTCACAAAATTCAAGTAGATCGGAGAAAAAGAATGTTACTTTAAAAATTATTTTTTTGATGTGAGAGGGTGAAAGTAACAAAAATCCATCATAAATAAAATAAAAATCTTAGAAAAGGCCTTGCAAAAGTTATTTTTTCTGCCAATAGAAGTCCAATTATTCTAGTTCGTAAAGAAAGTTTAGAGACAGGTCGCAATAACTATATCAATGACGTCAACGTCATGACATAGCTACATTTATAGAAATTTGACTGGGCTGATTTATGATGGATTTGATTTAGAAATTTACATTTAGAAATTTAGATTTATAGTCTTATATCCCAATTCTCGTTCTTTTTCTGAAATATAGCCTAAAATTTACTTTTTGAATAGCCATTTTATATTGTAAAAATTATTTTATCTGCACAAATTATTTAATTTCGGTTTGATCTATTACTTTCATCATATAAATATGGGTGCTCTTCCACCATATTCATAATTTGAATATCTTTTCTGTGATAGTTGCTAATTTGAAATTTCTGACATGTCAACCAATGTCTATGATTGGCTGGATTTATAATTGAGAAAATCTAAATCCATCATAAATCAGCCTTTAAGGCTAGTTTATGATGGATTTAATTTAGGAATTTACATTCAGAAATTTGGATTCATAGTTTTAGATCATCATCTTCGTTCATTTTTTGAAATAAAACCTCTAATTGACGTTTTAAGTAGCCATTTTACATTGCCAAAATTGTTTTATTTGCACGAATGATAGAATTTTAGTTTGATTTATTACTTTTATCATATAAATAAGGATGCTCTTCCACCCTATTCATGATATGAATGACTTTTCTGTGGCAGTTGTCAATTTAGCATTTCTGACATATCAACCAATGTCTACGATTGGCTGGATTATAATTGAGAAAATCTAAATCTGTAAATTAAATCCATCATAAACCAGCCTTTATTGTGCAAACAATATAATCAGCATTCTAAAACTGTTGATATATCGAAAACTATTCTTCAGACACCATGCTTTTTTTAGAGCTTCGTAATTTTCCTGTATAAAGCTATATAATTTCATACCAAACTCAAAATATTCAAAATTGAAAATTTCAAAAAAATTATTTCAGATTTTGGTTATTTTCTGATTCTCTCTCTAGTGCAGTCACCTTAGAATGAAACGGAATAAGCTAAAAATTTGTATAGCCCTCTATTTTGGCATTATAAAGGTTGTATCAAAAGCCTCATGTGAGAGTTCTTAGATATTCAAGGTCAAAGATTGGGAAAATCAGTTTTTTTAAAATATCTCGCTTCATTTGCCTCGAATCGTGTTTGCATTCATTATAAGAGTTGTAAAGTATAAAATTTTCTATAAATTTTGTTTCAAATAATTTTATATACGCTTGACCGCTTTTAAGGTAGAGCGCGATGAGTGCGGAGCGCTCAGCCATATTTGCCATAGCGCAAGTCAATGCGAATCCCAATTCATAGTACGGTTCTGCAACTTAAGTATTCATTGAATATTTATTAAAAATTGAGTTGATGAGAGATTAACAACTGTTAATATCGCTACAAAAGTAGCCAGAGATCATGCTGATCTTCTTATCACTTAACACTTATTGAGGAATTAGAATATCAAAGAATTGTCGTCATAGGAGAAGATATTGATTTGTTCATTATTTTGATTGGACAAACTAAATCAAATGAATCGAAAATTGTTCTTAAAAAAATTGGCAAAGGCAACGTTTATTATTTATATGAAAATCGTAAGTAATACTAAATTACTATTTGATTTATAAGCAATGTTTATGAATGAAATGTTCCAATAAGTTGATAAACTAAAAACTCTAAAATCAAAAGAATGTTTTCTTGATTATAACAGACGATCTGTGAACTACATTAGGATTTTTCATTCCAGCAATTGGTTCCATGATTGAAATACAGCTTCCTTTGATCATAACAATTAGTTTCTTGTTTACGAGCACATTTTCAAATCATAAGAATAAATCCTTTTATTCACAACATATTTCAATTTGCTAATAAATATCTTCAAGAGTAAATAAATAAAATTAATTTCCCTAATATTAAATTTTCATCATACCATAATATATTTTCAGACGAATCATCTTGGCAATAACCTCTAAATTTGAGAGCCTCCATAAAATACAATTCCTGGTATCCAATTTATTATGAAATTCATTTGAACATTGCCGAAAGCATCGGAAAATTAGTACTAACATTAAAATGTCGAATGACTCGTAATAAATACATCAATTTAGACATTCCTGAGATAAATTTTCTGGATCTGGCATTTAGCCATGCCTGTCCATTGCTAATCGAGAAAACTCGATTTTCAAAATGAAGCACTGTAGTTTTTAAAGCGGAAGGTAATTTTGCAAGGTTCATCTGTAGGGTCTCATCATTTTTTTGCAGCAAATTCAATATTTAATACTCAGGACATGTAAATCCAAAAGCTTTCGAGTTTCAGACACCTATTCAAATTCTCTTAAATTCGTTATTCAAATTCAAATATTCTTGAAATGGGTTTTGATGAATATTTTGAATATTTTTGCACCTTTGTCCGGCATGACTCTGCATATATCTTTGGCGTCCAGAAACATTATGTTTATAGATTTACTTTTCAGAGCTTCAAGTTTGGATGAAAATTTGAAACAAGAAATCAAACTGTTGAAGAATATTGGCTTGAGTTCATATTAAATCAATTAGAACCTTCGGTCACGAAGTTTTCAAAGAAATGAAGAAATAAGAAAGTATTCTTTCTGTTTTATTTTCTGTAACATTAATGTTAGAGACGATTTCTAAAATGGAGAACCTGTGTGACAAAAATATTAAATAAAATTGAAGTGCACTCCACTGAATTAGATAAGGATAAGGTTAACATTGTTCAAAAATAAAATAACGTATGTTCCATGTACCCAACATGCATTGCGCTTATCGCACTGCAATTTAGTTTTGTTTGTCCTAGATAGAAAAGGGATTTAATGGACTTCCACTGTTCTCATCAGAGATTGTGTCTAGGGGTTCAATGAGGGTAACAATTGGAAATCAACGAAGAAAAATTTAGTTGGAAACAAACAAACAAAATAAATCTGAATCTGTTCATTAAGCACATTCATCAGGAAGTGAATAAAATACAAATATTACATTCTGTAATTTTGAATTGTGTGGTTAAGTATAACGTATTTTCTACGAATTAAGAATCATTTCCTTGTTAAACTTCATTGGTGATATTATACTGAGCAAACGACGAAGTAATTTATTGCAGGTTCCTATGGGAGACGTGTGTGGATGTGATGACTTCAGCACTTTGGTAACTTGTTCAAATATATACTAAATGTCCATAGAATCTCAAACATTTCAATCCAGAAAATATTTTTAATGGAGACTTTGATCTGTGCTCCAGCTTAGAATCTAAGTGATTTTTTATGTTCACAACTGTATCAAATATCGTTAATGGTTAATTTGTGGTGAGCGGTAAACCTCATTTCATGACTTGTAGCTTTTATTTTATTTTTGTCATTCTTTCATTATTTATCTTGGCGCCTACCAATTGCCTTCACTTTATATAAAATTCACGGTTTAAATCACGTTTATTGCGGCCATGTGGTTCAAAACCACAAGGATATAACTTCACGAAGTTCAATGCATTCAATTTATTAAATCATTTACAAAAATCACATTATATATACTCTATCAAACACCACTACAAAATATGAAAAGTATTCAATGTTTATTCCACGAAAATTGAAGCAACAAAACTTCAAAACAACTTGATCCAAAAAATGACACAGAAAAATACCTATCTCAGAACAAATTATACCTGCAATCTAATTTATGCTTTTGATGTATGGGAACCACTAAACTAAATTCAAGGCTAGTTGTATTTTTCAAAAAATAAGTAGAAACTAACAGAAACTGCACCAATTTTTTTTTTTTATTGTGAATAAAGCCAAAACAAGAGGATTAAGAAAAATGTAACTGGTCGAGCTAGTCCAATTCAAAAAAATAATCAATGAAATAGATCAAATAATTGATGAAATAATGCCTTTTCTATTTAGAAGTTGCATACCGAAATTGCATTCCTTGCACTCTTTCACTTCCACTATTTTAATTCGGCGCAGCGGCTTTTTCTGCAGTTTCCAGCGCAATTGTATGAACATTTCACTTGACCTATGAAAAATATGTGGGCCGTGATAAATCAAAATCTATGAAAGATATAATATCTGCTTATAAACTATTTTCTTGTACGTCACCAACTGAAATGCGTGAAAATGAATTTTAGGATTCAATTCTAATTCGTAGAGACAGTTTCTTGACGTCATTCTAGAAACTCTCGATACCTGTACCACCTAGCGGACAAATGTCGTCATCTAAAGCATTGACTTGCTACTATAAACAAATTGAAGCTCTTGCGGAAATAATTTTACTAAAGTATTAAAATAGTATTCAAACGAATGTCAGTTGCTTTTCTTTTTTCAGTAAATGTTGTCAAGTGTAATTATGGTACATGGTTCACCCGATCGTTTGATGCTATTGAAAATTAGGTATCTCTAATATTTCTATGATAAGTTTAGTTTCCGCTTCCGCTTTACATTTTTAAATTGTTGATATCTCGAAAACTATCTTTCAGACACAATTTTTTTCCAAAGTGTTGAAATTTTATAATTTCATGCCAAACTCAAAATATTTAAAATTGAAAATTTCAAATGATTTTATCAAGAGTTACCCTTTGCTATGTTTACATTTTTTCTAACTTTCCCCCATAAAACCAGTATTTATAGTTCAATTGCTCTGAAATTTTGTACACTTATAGTATACCTCTCGCAAAATTATAGTGAGCTGATTTATAGACAGGGTACTTACCACATCATTAGTGCAGGATTATCTCAATATAAAACAGGTAAAAAAACAGAGACGTATCAGAATATTTTATGTATCCTGTCATTTCAAAAATGTAGCACTTTTGTTAAATGTGCAGTTTTTTTATCGGAAAGTCTTCGCCTTCTTCTAAAGTATGGTAAACATTTGAAATTATTTCTTCTGATGCACTCGGCAAATGATTTTGGTTTCTTTTGCAAATTTCAGTTGCTTCGTCTTTATTTCCAGTTTCTACACTCCAAGGTCTCCACATTTTAGTGAATATATCTATACAGTAACACTGATAAATTTGGACTAAATTTAATTCAAAAACAGTTATTTGAAGATATTACATCTTACATGTTGAGGAAAAACTATTTAATACAGGCCTTTACAGAACGATGGAAGACCCCACGCTGAGCCTGGTCAAACCCCCTCAATTAGAAAGTCAGACAGTTCTACTATAATTTTTCATGAAGTATACATGGTATGCCTAATCAATTGGTGCTATTGTCAATTACGTATCTCTAATATTTCCGCTTACCCAAAATTACTGTTTGTAAAAAAAAAGGTTTGACGAACGCTTGCATGTGATGTCCACATATGAGTGATAATAATTCTTTCTAATTTGAATTTCACATTATAATTTTCATTATTTCACTTCTTCGCATGTTCCAGAAAAATATACCGAATTTTAGAGTAAGTCAAGTTTTAATAATAAAGAACCGCTTGTAATTTTGAGAAATGTTTCAGATAAATATTGTTCTAAATAATTCATGGATCAATTTCATTCATTTTGTATTTTATGGTAAATACTACCGTTAATAAAATAAACGTATAAGAAATTAAAAAGTTTTATCAATAAAATGTTGGTACCATGAATAGGAAAAAGATTATTCACGAACTAGCCCGGGCAAATTGGAGTTTCACCTAGGAATGACAGATAATAAGCTGGAAACTTGTACAAACCTTTTTTTTTTGGCATTCTAGAAGTTGTCTCAAAAGTATTATGAAATCTCGTGTCTGCGTCTTGAGTTATTCAAGATCAAAGGTCGCAAAAACCGTTTTTTTTTGCAAATATTTCGGTTTCTGTGGTTCAAATAATGTTGACGTTCATTACAAAAATTGTGAAACATAAAATTTCCAACAAATTTTGTTTTGAATATTTTTTCATGCGCCCAACCGTTTTGGGATAGAGCGCGGAGAACGCGCAGCGCTTACCCATACATACTGTAATGCAACGTGCCAGTGGATAATACTTCGTACAAAGTCAGTAAATCACTAGAATATACTTAATTATGGATAATTCGTATTATTTATCACATTATATTTAATAACATTTTACATAAATAAAATATATTTTTTCAATAATACTCCTACTTTGTATTATTGAAAATTCATCAAGTGAAATAGTTATAGTATATCTTAATCCAATATTAATGCCGTTAATGTGGAGTACACAGCATTGAGGCAAGCTTGCTCATTACACTGGCCACAAGCTAAAGTGCATTTCAACCCTGATTTTCTGTACTCGCAGCGTGTAGTTGTAAAATATTGTTTTCGGTAATTCATCTGGACTGGAGCAATTGATAATATTGTTGTCATTGGTTCCAAAAATTAATTTTGCAGCACCTAACCCCATTCTTGCATTACAGTATGTGTGACTGAGCGCTGCGCATTCTTCGCGCTCCAATTCAAAAATGGTGGAGCGCATGTGAACATGTTCAAGACAAAATTTATCGCAAATTTTATGTTCTATAGTTTTTGTCAACGGAGCCATAGAAACCGAGATATTTGCAAAAAAACTAATTTTTGCGACCTTTGATCTTGAATTACTTAAGACGTAGACACGAGACTTTTGGGACTTCTTTTAGAATGCCAAAATAAAGGTTTGTACAAGTTTTCAGCTTATTATCTCTCATTCTCGGTGAAACCCTAATTTGACTGAGCCAAACTTAAAATTAACTTTTTGATAAGAAGCTTAAATATAAAATCTCAGTCAAAAATTTGTACTCGTTCTCAAGTTATCGTGCTTTCAGACAGACATATTGACAGACCAACAGAAAAATTATGATTTTTTTGCTGTAGTAGGGTCTAAATCGTGATAATTCATCAAACTCTCGAGTTATCAGAAAATCACGATCACAAGAGATATTTTTGTTATTATATATACGTCAGGAAAGGATGTACTATCGAGAATTTTAATGATAAAATTAGGAAATCTGGCTTTATGATAAAATAAATTGTTGTTACTAACAAGTATAACTTTGATATAATAGAAAAAATACATTTTATAATCGAATAATTATTTATTGAAGCTTAGACCTTTAGGTTTTGTGGAATAATATTCATCCTTGTCATTATCCAAGAATTAATTGTAATAATAAAAGAATCCATTGTGAAAATTGAGAAATTTATTCTAACAATCAAAACATTCATTGTGGGTACTTTAGAGTGTGGATTGTCGATTAGAAATTTGTAATTTACTTGTAATTATTTTATCTTCAACAAACATATTTATAGCATAATTCAAGCCAGTCCTCGTTCGACCTAAATACGATTCAGCGAATCGCACCCAATAGTTGAATAAGCTAATCGACATAGCCAAAACGTCATAATTGGTTATGCTTGCTGAACATAAACAAACCAGAAGTTACTGTCATGGCAACATACTCCATTCAAATCAACAAAATCGTCATGAGTACTAGTAACAATTGGCATTCAATATACACAATTTGAAAACCTATCATCAAAAATAATACAGACTAAATTCAAAACGCCACAAATGCTAGCAACTTCATTAAACTCCAACATGACATAGAAGAATTACAAATGTCACTATGTCATAATAATGTTCAGAATTAATCATATATGTATTCATGTATGTACGGATGCTGGTACATGTGTGTCGTCTTATGTAAACATAGCTTTAATGTGTTTTTACTCAGTTTGAGATTAATTAAGACATGACAAATTGTTTATAAATTGAAATAATGTACGCAACCAATTTGCATTGAAATCAGTAAATAACTAACCCTAAATTTGGCGAGACTGCAGAAGAAGAGTGAGATAAATGAATATTGATAGGTTTAGGTACAAAACAACTATTTGTAAGTGGTCAAAAATAGACTATTAAAGTGCATATTCATTATTTTTTATTCATTATCTCTTGAGACTCCTCAAGTATCGCTTAACCTGATTATCTTCTAGAACTTTTAACAAATTGAATTTAAAATTAGTTGCACTGTGCAGGCAACAAAATAAAGTTAAAATAACTATCCCTTATCGCCATCTAATAGGTTACCTTCGTATCTTGCTTAAGAAAAGATATTCGAACAAAGTTTTTCCTTTATTATTCTGTCCATACCAACCTGGAAACAAAGCGTTCTAGATTTAATGTAGGGAAGATATATGAGTACTTCCACAAATTTTGAACATGGATGGAATAAAGAATGATTAAGGAAGGTTTTGTGAAGTATTCAGCAGGTAGTTAGAGCGTATAATGTTAGTTATATCAAACGAGG
Source organism: Dromius quadrimaculatus (assembly GCA_963989225.1). Classification (NCBI taxonomy): domain Eukaryota; kingdom Metazoa; phylum Arthropoda; class Insecta; order Coleoptera; family Carabidae; genus Dromius; species Dromius quadrimaculatus. The sequence goes on along the minus strand of OZ022325.1, from coordinate 8,448,234 downwards.
ATGTAGATTTACTGAATATAATATAGCTATATCATAATCAATCAACAACCACTTTATCCCTTTTCCGGCCACCACTAAGTGATACACGACGGATATACTTTTAATTAAAACGTGAAGTCGGTCTGCTAATCTGTGTATGTCTGTACAATCTTCAACTATACCAGCAGCAAAGTTGTCGAATCAAATTAAAATTTGGTATACGAGCATAATTCCATAGTGATTTGATTGTTTCAGATTGTGGTTATTGGTTCACCCGTTCACCGGAGGGTCATCAAGTACCACACTAACGCTTAGAATTTGTGCCTAATCTCAATAAAATAGAAATATTGACTTGGAATTTGAAATACAAACACGGTTTCGATGATCCCATACCACACTTCTTGGACGCTGGAATTCTAGTTTCTTGATACTTTTTTGGCCACGCTCTTCTGAGCTTGTAGTTATGAGTATATCGTACAAGAACTGGAACGAAGCACGACCGATTTTATTTTGAGTAGAGCTTAGAATATCTCTAGGAGTTCGAATAGCTCATATTTTGAAATGCCATAGAAAGTAACTGATTTAACTCTGTTTATAGGATCAATAAAGAATACTTGATATAGAATATTATTATTAAATCCGATTGAACATGATTAGTCATTTTGATAGATTCATTTTGAAATGTCTCACATTCTGTTACACGCTGAATTATTGCATTTGAGAATAGAAAACACATATTATGTATTATTAATTGAAAATCTATTTTCATCCGGGCAATTTACTATTTTTATTTGAACTAAAATTATAGTTTTGTTGCCAATTTTTTCATTCACAAGTATTTTGTGATATAACGAGGTCTTTGACACTGACATTCACTATTTGGCATAGATATTTATGTTTTCTTAATTGAATATAAAAACAAACATCTCATCCTGTTGTTTTTAAATTTAACTCAGGAAACAGGAAGCTTATTTTTTCTAAAGATACTACAATAAGAATATCAATCTGCAACTGTGCGACCATATAAGAGTAGTTGGAAAAATTCATGCAAAAATAGAAATCGGATTTTTCAGTCTTACAAGGTATATCCTAGAATTATCCGACTTAAAGCTGTAGCAGGAGGTCAATATCGACGTTGTCTACTTCAAGATACATCTTTTCGGAAGTTACAGCTTTGTTTCAACAATCCTTTTACTTTCGGAATTTTTTTTTTCATTCACTTCTTTGAACTGCTAACTACTGCTTCGTCGTATTTTTTTCCTCCAAGATCTACAAATTTCGTTATTTTTCGAGCATTTTTTAATTTGCGCGGAATTGTAGGGAGCTATATATAGCAATTAATGCGACTGAGAGATTCCGTATTTCACGAGAAATTACAATTGGGTTCTATCACGTATATAAAGTAATAATACCATATGAAAGTTTATTAAATTTTGTATGATACCTTTTTTTACATAATTTTTTGATAAACATTACATTTTTTATTAATAAATTAAAAGCCTCAAGTTTTGAATACGTCGGAAATTGCCGTGAACGTCCGAGCGCAATCGATGTACATGTGACGTCACTTCGGGGCTGAGAGCACAGATTACCATTTACTCAGAGTAATTATTGAACCTTATTGCAAGAATTATATCAGAAAAAAATCATATAGATGTTGTTTTGTTCATTTTTACACACAAAAAAATATCCTCATAAGATTTTTGTAAGCCGAGATGTGTTGATAGAATGTTATCACTGGTGATATTTTGACGTTTGAGGTTATGGTGTCTCATATTTTATTTTGAGATGGATTTAATATTTAGTTATGGGCTGAAGTACACAAAAATATTGTGCATAAACCCACTATAAGATAAAAATTCATAGTAATTGTAAACAAATATCAATTTAAAATCTTACTTACGTTAAGAATGCAATAGGTCAAATTTGAATAAATGTAAATATTACGCAGCCATATTTTAATTCTCATTGATAATTACTGTAAAATATGAATAATTTTTGTATTGTTTATATTTATAATATCTGACAAATTTCCAAACTATACGTATATGGTGTATCAAAATGAATGAATATAACCAGAAACTTGAGCAAGTACGAGTACCTTCAGATGCTTCAACGGTGGAAGGTGATATTAACGTGAAATTATAAAATAGGTATCCTGGAGTGATTCTTCCTTTCACAATAAAAGTCTTATTTCCGGGTCGAATACACACATAACCTATCCTATAGCATTAGCACAAAATGATTCTCGACTGGATTTGACAAGAAGATGTGACAGCATTCGCATATTGAGAAAATAATTTCAATAAACTGCTCACATTGATAACTTAATACCTCGTACTTCTAGAGTATTGAATTTTTCATTCACCACTATGTATTCATAAATCATCAATGGAATAACTTCTGGTATATTACTGGAATTAGTTCTTGTGAAATTATCTTTGAGACACGTTGCTTATATAAAAATAGTTTTTCCAATAAAAAATTGACGATATACTAGAAAACTTTACTTGAGTATATAACTGCTGGATTGTTTATCACCGGAGTGACGTCACGTAAATGTCGGACCAATTAGAAAGCGTTTTAACGCTTCTTTCATTTATTCAAAATTTATCGAATTTTAAATATTAATTATAATTGATATACTCATTTTTAAATTATGAGAATAGTTTTAACACTTATAGTTTGATATTATATATTGAAAAAATAATATAAAATCACAACTTTATTTTCATGACACAACCCAATTAATCGAGTAGAATTAGTGCAAATACAAGCTTAAATCAAGAAAATTGATAGCTTGAAATATTTTTTCTTTATTTGTTAGCTTATACTGTAATAAATAACATATTCCATTTGTACGTGATTACGTTGTCATGCAGGTTGTAAAAAAAAAACTGTCAAAAAGAGATAACATTTGAGTACGTTGTAGAGTAATTTTTGACAAAGAAAAGGCTTCTTGTAAAATTGATCTACGTTGACTAACAACTTTCTTATAGCCGTTTTTCGGAAGAGACTTTTTTAGAAACTTTACAGTCGTTCTTACTTCTTTCTGAAATTTGAAGTTACTAAATCCACATTCTATCAAAATTTCAGTTCTTAATATTGTATGCAAGTTATGAATTTTCGGATAAATGACCAAAGCTGACGCTTTTTTGCAGTCTACCTAGAAGCTACTGAACCGAAAGAGCTCATTTGATTTGTCTTTTCATTGCGCATTTTTTTTTAGCATAACACTTTTTTCCGTCGGTTGCATAGTTCCTTTGTAAAAAGCAAAAAACTGTTTTTGGCAGTTTTTGACAATTTTTTTTGACAGCCTGACATCATAGTCACGTACAAAAAATGGGATATGTTATTTGTCACGTTATAAACTAACAAATAAAAAATAAAAAATTCAAGCTATCAATTTTCTTCTCGGATAAATGGGCAGCTCAACTGTCATGATGAAGCCTTCAATCACCATATTTCAACAAATTAGACTATATTCTTCTCACCGCTTTACGTAACTACTTCAGAACTTCAGAGTAGTACAGCTTAATATTCTCATGATAAAAACTCCGGATCGAAGAAAAAAGTAAACATTGTCTTACTGTTCTAATGCGCTTCTTTGACTAGTAGTTGTTCAAGTGAATTCCACTGAAGGTCTAGTCTTTTGTATCTGGGTCACTTTTTGAAGAATGTCGATATTTTCTAGTAAATATTTTCGAACAAAATTTAATCCAGAGTCTTTGTTCAACGCGCTCGCTAATTCTACAATTCGACGTTTACATATTGAGCTGCTCATATGACATGTCGTTTAGTGAAGGAATCTTACGAAAGTTCCCTCTAAACTGTTATAGTAATTGAGGTATCAAAGATGTTGAAAGGACAATAATGCTTGAGGTCAACAGTGTACTTTCCGAAGAACTCTGGCCCGAGGTGTGTACGTTGCCCGTAGGCATTTTTGTCTGTTCAACTCCCGTGGTGCCTTCAATGTTTAATGTCCGACTTTTGTTGTATTTCAATCAAAATTTTCAGCAATGTATGTCCTGTCATTGTGATTTCTGTCAGAGAAATCACCCTAGTTACTTGCTGTAACTAGGAAACTTGTTTGTTATTTTTCAAAATAATGCCCGAGGGCATTATTTTGTAACATAATGCCCTCGGGTATTATTTGTTAAGTAATTACCATGAAGTCAGTGTTATTATGACAACAATAATAAACTAGTCGAACATTAATATCTTTTTCAAGGCGTTTGAACGCCTGTTTTGTCAGTCAAAACAAGACAATTTCAGACAAATGCGAGTGTAGCCGGGCAGTTGTTTCTGCCCGCTAAATTTGTTTCTTACATCGTTTTATTCCTGGTAGAGTTGTATTTGTTCATTGTCAATCTCTAAATGAAAATCATACAGCCTCAGTTAATTTGACAGTTTTTGTATTCGTCACTGTAAATCAAATTGAAAAGACGATTAGTTTCAAGAAAAAAAGTATTAATACGACAATTTCAAGTACACCACAACATTCTATTGATAAAGCACAATCAGCTAGTCTCGACTTCTAACCTGCAAAATCAATAGAAAAATATTTACTTTGTTATGACAAATTTGTGATTATGGAAAGTTTCAATGCAGGTATTATGAAAAATACAGTGTGTGGCACGGGACAAAACACGATTTCAGCCGAAGGTGATGCATACACTCACCCTCAGCTGAAATCGTCTTGTTTCGTCCCTAGCCACACAATATACTATTGTTAATTATAGGATACTAGGTAGGTAGCTTTTATTTAAAGACGAATTTTTCCCAGACAGGTCCAATGTTGCTCAAGTTTTAAAACCTCTTCTGAATGTAGGATAGGTCCAGGTTCGCAAAATGATCATACCGTTCCGCAATCACTTTTCCGTTTGACTTAAATATTTTACCCGTCAGTACTTTTTCCATATTGGGAAACAGGTAGTAGTCGATGAAAACCAAATCTGGAGAGTAGGGAAGATGCGGAATAAATTGGGACCCCAACTCCATCAATTACGCGATCACAACTTTGGTTGGTGTTTTGTCGTGATGGTAAAGATTTTTTTGTGGATCAATCTAAATTATTTATGCAGCTCCTTTCCTATAGCGGTTCACTAACGATGCATTATATGCACCTGTAATTGTTCTACTCTTTACTGAACAGTCGACGAGGATTAGTGCTTGCAAATCTCAAAATACAATTGGAGGAACGGTCTTTGTTGTTTTTGGTGTGAAGATCATGGTGGCAGCCCATTAGTTGACCTATTCTTTGATTCAAGACGTCCTTCACCATTGAAACTGTTTGATTCCGCTGGAAGAGCTACAAACCGTTTTTGGTCAACTGTGTGCAATAAAGAAAGCAACCTTGCGGACAGCTTTTTCATGTTCAAATATTGGTGCGAAATATTATAACCCATCCACGCAAGACGTTCACGGCTCTTTCACTCTTCTATCATTCATCATCAGATCATGGTTTATCAATGATCTCTTAATTAATTGTCTTGAAAAGGCGCTTAAAACTACATCATCCTGAAACCATTCTAATCGAAAGTGCAGATTCACCATGATTCTAAATATGCTTCTTTTTGGTCTCCTGAAATGATTTTTCTTTTTATTTATTTTTTGAAAATCTTTTGACTAGTACGATCCAAAAGAATGAGAAGCACATATAATCTAAAAGCTAGTAACCATCTGATTAACTTGTTTCCGACAAGGCTAGAAAATTTTTAAATGATGTTTTATTATCGGTTAATTAAGAAAGTACCGTTCTGGCAGGCATCTCGCGGTTGCGTCATCATCATTTAAACTTTTGAAAATGTCAACCGTTATTATTTTTCAATCCTTCTCCTACAAGGCTACAATTTTAATATGTTGTAATTTAAATATGCTTGAGTGTAAAAAAAAATTGCCAACCTATTTTGAGGGTTGCAAGTATGTGCTAGAAGATAGCAAAGTTGTCTTCGGGATAGTAATTCATCCCACAGCCAGCGTATTTTGGCGGTTGCAAGTGTCTGCCAGACTTAGATCATAAATAATATCTAGATGGAAGAAACTGCGAACGGTTACGACGGAAAGAGTTGGAAGATATATTGTAAGAAAGCTGGAGAAATGAACTGCGCAAGCGTGATAATAATAAAATTTCGGTTTGTCAAGCCCGCAAAATGACAAACACATGATGTATAGAGTTCTCATTTCTGTAAAAAATATTTATATCTATTCGCCGTTTTCTAGTTGCAAATTACACCTTTTTAACATTACTTTCATGAATAGCAAATGAAACTCGATAGACATGCGCAGTTTCACTTCATTTCGCTTTCATTATATTTTATTTCTTTGTCCCTCTAACGTAACCTATATTTTCCTCTCTTTCTGGCATAACCGTTCACAAAAATGTGCTGTGTGAATAGGACTCCTTCCATCTAGATATTATTTATGATCTAAGCTGCCAGACCAGTATAAAACACGTTGAGAGCCACCATACTTTTTGGCAGACACTTGCAACCGGTAGAATACGCTGGCTGTTCACATATACTTTTTAAAACTATTGAAAGAATATGCCCTCAAAATTTCAGCCTTATGGGAGCAGGTTATGAATTACTATCTCGATGACAACTTTGCTATCGTCTAGCACATACTTGCAATCCTCAAAATAGGTTGTTCATTTTTTTTATACTCAAACATATGTAAATTACAGCATATTAAAATTATAGCCTTGTGGGATTAGGATTGAAACATAATAATGAATGACATTTTCAAAAATTTGAAAGGATGATGACGCAACCACGAGATGCCTGCCAGAATGATACTTTCTTAATTGACCGATAGTAAAACATCATTTAAAAATGTTCTAGCCTTGTGGGAAACGGGTTAGTCGGATGGTTCACTAGCTCTTCTACTAACAATAATGAACCAATAATTCTAAAAATGTGTACAGCATCGTCAATGATGCTGAATCGTGCATTTACTTATATGAACCCGAGCATAATGAATGTTCAGAGATGAAGAAAATCCGACAAAAATTATTCGTTCTCGAAATGTGGCTAAAAACATTTATCTCAGAAGCAGGCTAAATAGTAACAATTCCTTTGCAATTTCAAATAACTGTTACTGCGGACTGGTACATAACCATTTTTTCACCGGAAGTAATTGCTGAGCTTTGGAGAACTAACTCAGAATGACGAATCATCCTCCACCAAGATAATGCAAGCTCGCACAGAGTTCGCAAGACTGATTTATTTTTATTTTTCCAGAAATCGAAAACGGACTGCGTGGTCAAAGGTTTCATAAATGCAATTTTGTCAGTACCAGCAAACGAGTGGAGTAGCTGCTTCCAAAATTGGTTTGAGCGAATACAAAAATGCATACTTCGAAAAACAATGAAGTCATTAAAATCTGTTCGCTTCCATTTCTATATGCAAAACTAAAAAGACAGCGTCTATTCAAAAGAAACGAACATTTGATTTGATTTAGTTAATAATGATGTGTAGGGGCTCTTTTCAATGAAATTGCATCTCAAAATATCAAATAAAAATCTGACGTGGACATCACGTGACACACTTGTACATCATTGGATATATAATACGATGTGATTTTGTGTTTGATCATAAATATCATTGGATATATATAATCAAACACACAATCTCAGCGTTCCACATTTAATCGTTTTGGATTTACCCAGAGATTCTAAGAATCTGTCAAGTAAAATGCGCTTTCAGCCAAGTCGGTTGCTATGGAAACAGTAGGCCATTATTCTTATACTACAACATTCCTTCATATTGATTTCCAAAATTCTACGACTACCAACAGATCTGAATTTATACGCAAAATTAAAAATTAAATTCCTACTGAAGTGCACTTTCGGTTCAATTTATTGTTATGAAAATAGTAGGCAATCATTCAGATGCTACAGCAGACTGAAATACCAAATTTCAGTATTCTACGCCTGATCGTTTCGAATTTATGTGAAAAATTCCAAAAGACTGTCAAGTAAAGTACACTTCCGGCTCGGTGGATCTCAATGAAAATAGGATATGAGCATCTAGACGGTATAATCGTCCTAAATACGGAATTGTAACAATCTACGTTTAATCGTTTTGGATTTATGAGGAAAATTCGAAAAATGTTTTGAATAAAGTGCTCTTCCGGCTTAGTCGATAGCAATCATAATGCAAGGTGTACAACTAGATATTATAAATGTGCCTAATACAAAATTTAAATATTCTACGACTGATTTTTTAGAATTTATGTGGAAAATTCAAAAAATCTGTCATAAAAAGTGCACTTCCGGCTCAGCCGATTGTTACAAAAATAGAAGATGACCATTTAGATGCTACATCAATTTCAAATGTTAATTTCCAGTATCCTATGGCTGATTATTCTGAAATTATGCTGGAAATTTGAAAAAAGTTTTAAGTACGCACGAACGCACGCACGCACGCATGAACATACGTACGGACATCAAGCCAAAAATAGTCAGAATGGATTCAGGGTTGCTCAAAACGAATATATTCAGTACAAGTAAGTAAAAATGGTGAGAAACAATATTGTAATTGAGGTATCAAGGGTAGTTGAAGGAAAATGATGTCTGACGTCAACAGTGTACTTTCCAAGGGCCTCTGGCCCGAGGTGTGTACGTTGACTGTAGCATTATCGTCCATTCAACTCCCGTGGTGCATTCAATGTTTAATGTCCGACTAAAGTACTATTTCAATCAAAATTTTCAGCAATGTATATTCTGTCGTTATGATTTCTATCAGAGAAATTACTCTAGTTACTTACTGTAACTACAAAACGTGATATTCTTGTTTGCAATTTTGCAAATTAACGCCCCTGGATATTATTTGATACGGTTTTACCCTGGAAACAGTATTATTATGACAACAATAATAAACTAGTCGAACATTAGGGACATAAAATCTATCTACTGTTTTTTTTTCCAATTCCATACGCAAAACAAAAAGACAGCCCTATATTCACAATAAACAAACATTCGATTTTATTTAGTTAACATAGTAATAATGTGTGAGGCTCTCTTTGGCTCGTTCCCTAAACTTGATCCTCAATCCTGAATAATATCCTCCATTACACGCTCATTCACTAGGCGACTAATATTTGATTAATTGCATTAATTTCTGATACATTTCAATGTCAGGCACAACTGATCCACCCAGCAGAGCATATCATATGATATTAATAATTTATTGAATTCATGTGTCATGTTTATCCCTGGTGACTAGTTGATTGCTAAATGGAGTAATACAATCTCATAGGATGTGCATGGAAAATTGCCACAAATGAATTTGTTAAAAAATTGACTGATAGGAAATTGTACGAGGTAAACTATTATCGTATGGCATGACACGCTATTATCGTTAAATCTTCGACCCTAAAACTTGAAATAAGCATACGTAATCCCAACATTTTAAATGCAAAACATATGCACTTTTGTATCAAAAATAGCTGCTCAGGACTGGGGCAGTAGTACAAGCACTGAATAATCTAATGGATTTTTTCCGTGGACATTTGGTTTCCTCAGAGACTGTCCGTCAAGAGATTTAAAACTTGAATTCCCAATAGTAACCCAAACAGTTAGAAACTTCGTTGCTTCAGGTAATCAAGTAACAAACACTTGAACATCGGCCAACCAGATAACTGTCAGCAGACATCAATAATTGTTAATCCAATATCTTGATAGCATCACTAATGAAATTTTTATTGACAGTTGAACGGATGATGCATTCAAAACAATTGGGAATAATATCAAAATCATTTCATCAATTTCAGTCACAAGGGATTAAAATAGTATATTTGAGATCTGATATCTATGAAACAAGAAAATTTGTAGATAAAACAATGGAAAAGCCGTCCTTCCTGCAAATATTGACACAATTGTTTTTGATCGATTATTCGATTTGCAGCAGCGCCAGGACAAATATATATACGATGTATGTACATGTTTCGGTCTAGTACACAAAACAGTTTATTTTACTCTTTTTATGTTGTATATGTGTCACTGCATTTTTAGCTGTGTGGGTTGGGTTTTATCAAATCAACTGTGCTTGTGGTTGGCATTTGTTTCGACAGATCAAAGAATTACACGTTTTATTGAATTTGTTGTGCTAAATAGTAGTCGCGGAAATTTTATTGACAACTCGAAGCTCTCAAATATTTTCATAGCTTTTTAATGGATGAAACATCCATTCGTATGAACGATAACTTGTATTGAAGCAGAAATCTTGTTTACGTCCCATTTCAAATTTAATCACATTGTTCATTTATTAAAAAATTTTGCTGTCTGATTTAATTGTAAGTACACTCGATACGTTGTCTTATGTAATAAAAAGCAGTACTTATTGTATTATCGGCGGCAGCACAAGCAGAAGCCTATCTCTACAAAGAAAAAGCTCATCTCACATACTGCTATCCAATTTTAATTTTGCTTCAATTCAAATAATTCGTCATGATGTAACGGATTTACTTAATTGAAGACTAGAATATTTTGAGATAGCTGTAACAGCCTCTCAAAAATTGGTAAAACTGTTCCAGGCCAATGTAAATGGATAAAAGAGACCTTTTCCTCAGCCTCTACCAAAGACCGCGTATTTTACTCAACATGTCGCAGGATGAATCAAATGGTCGGAGAAAAAATCAAATTACGGAGCAGGCCAATATTAATCGGAGTGATATAAATATTTTGTATTTATTTTGAACCCTAAAAACATTACAGTAATAAAATTTTGATGGCATAATGTCACCATACAGTAATCTAGTAAAGCACATTGATGTGTAATACTGATATTGTTGAAAAGTACTTATTATTTCAACTGAAATGAAGCCACTGTTTCATTTTAGCGAGATCTACTATAATTGGAGTATGCTGGAACTCAAATATATTATCACCATTTTCAATTCGCACCTGAGTCCTAACAAATGGGTATCCGAAGGGTCATGTTGCCAAATGGATGCTTTTTCAAGATACTTAACAGCGCTTGCTTGTAAATAATTTTCGTTTACGAAAAGCCATTTGGATTAACAAAATATCGTATGAGTTGAATTCTCTCTTAATTGTTCCTGTAATTAAAACCATCGCTTTTTTAATTACTGTACGCTAGAAATTCCTGCAGAAAAATTGAGGTATTCAAACAATTTCCCACATAATGTAAAGTTGAGTTATTTTTTAGATTGGACCTCTCACCAGCAGAACTGAATTTTTTATGCGTAAATTTGTGTTGTCTGGATTTGAAATTACAATTTGTACTGTTGATGATTTCTTTTTAAATTATTATTCTTTAGAAATTATTAATAATCGGTCTCGAGATTTCTTCAGTTATGAAGTAAACATACTAAAAGTCCTGAGACCTTGACGGACTGGTAAAAGAGGGGCAGAGCAAAGAAGGTAATTTCCTCAATTGATTTTGAGAAAATTTTAGATTATTATTTTTGACATTACATTTTCTTGTGATGATAAATTTTTCCTATTATATTTTATATACTATCACGTATAAATATCAAATACTATCAAAATATTTTCTCCACAATGCAATTTTTCCAATTTACAACGTATGCTATGTAAACATAAAATCCGATTCCATAAGAAGTGATTTTTATCTATAAAATTCTCCCAATGTGATTCTGTTTCCTTCATCTTATTTCTTTTGTAAACGCTAGAAATGCTAGAGCTTCAGTTAGTCAAGAGTACTTCCTGTGGGATCCCCACTCCTCCCCCTACCAACAACTTCCGGCGGCTTTGTTTCCGCTAAGGTGGCTTTAAATAGGTCAATATTTTAGTTAGAGAAAGGACGAGCTGCAAGAACCCAGAGTTGCGTTGTTAGAAGGGTGAATAAGAGCAAGGAAGTAAACTTCCTTTTTAGGGAAAATTCAAGGGTGCGGTACAAATAAAAATCGAGGAAAATCTTCAGATTCGCAGAAAATTCAAAAATTGTGTGCAGAACATATTTGACAAAATAAATATTATTTCCCAATATTTTTATTCTACTGTACACTGTCAAACTTCAAATACATAAGGCGGTATATAATGTAACTAGTTGTCAAATCGTTATTTGTTCTCGGTCACTTGAGCATTGACAGGAGGCTTGTCAAGAAAACTGTTGCGCGAGAGCCATAATGCTTATTGATTCGAGAAGACATTATAGGAGCTCAGAACATAAATTCACATTTAGACTCAACAAATAACCATACAATTTGACGGTGACAGGTGTTGCACACCGTACTATCAACATGATTCTATAGAAAATCTAGATTTAGCTGACTAGGGGCTCGTGACAGAAAAACTGACGCGATTTGTTCCTTCCAAGTTTTCCACGTGAATATTTCATATAAAAACTTTATTAGGAAATTTATACATTTAATTGTCAATGGCAGACGGGAACAAACAAAAAAATTCATACAACTTTGACGGAACGCTCACGCACTCGTATAGGCAAAAAATGTCTGCCGCTTTTTTGTTCTAAACTTTTGCAATAAAATTAACTCTATGATGTGCTGGCAGACAGGAATCAATTGTTCTTTGGGCCCAACTTTTTTTTTTGCATTTTGGCATGCAATGTGCGAATGTCTGTGTGTTGCGAAATAAGAAATTGTTCAAAGGCCGCTGATTCCCTTACAATTTCCAAATAAAATGAAGTATCCACGTGGAAAACTTGGAAATGGCCTCAAACAACTGAAAAATCTAAAAATTACTAATACTCAAATTGGCAGACGGGAACAAATCGCGCCAGTTCTTCTGTTACGGACTCCTAGTCTATTATAGTCTAATCAAAGAAGAGTTTGTAGATAGAATTTTCGATTCTGAATATTGTTGGTATTTTTGCTCAGTACAGCTCAGTGCAACTAGGCAGAGGCCTTTAACTGCTGTTAACATTAATACCGTGGGTCCGAGTCCCACCAGGAGCTTGGTTATATACGAGATAATTATAATTTTTGAGTGAAACGGTTCTGGTTTTCCAGTTAAGACTACTGCAGCACATAAAAATGAAATAGAGAATGGTACTTACCGCATTCTAGTAGATCCTGGTACCGAAGAAGTTCTAGGTGCAGCATGGAGCGACATCACACGTATTGAAGGAAGGCAACACACTGAAATTTGAGATTCATTTAGTCACGAGATTTATATAAAATAGAAATCAGGGCTCAGGAAACCAAAAATCATTGATATTTTCCAAATAAGTAATGATTTTTTTCAAAATTTTTATACAATATCTAATGTGGAGTAAAAGTATAATCAATTTTTAATTATTGATATGTAGGCAAAATCCCTTTAAAACAAGGGTTGAATTTGAAAAATTATTGTGCATGTAAAGTTGCAACACAAATATAAAATAAACGTTTTGACAACTCAAGAGTTCAGTATTTTACTAAAAGCTATAAAAATGTTTCTTGGAGGATTGAATTTTTAACAAAATATATTCAATAACCAATATTTAGTTTTTTAAATGAATTTTGGGATTCGAACTTATTGTTTATGTACCTAGGTTGACTTTTTGACACACACAGCTATTTTTCATTACTTGCTTGCCACGTTTTTACATTGCTGCCAGTCAACCGTGCAGGCCCATGTTACGACAATCAGCCGGTGCTTGATAGCTTCATTGTTGCCTAGTCCCTTTGACTCCCAACTTGAAAAAGTAATGAGAGTGAATACCGATCCTACAAACCGTGAAAGATTTCATGATCTGATTGACTTTATTTTGTTCTTTTATAGATATAGAACTGAATTATCAAAAAATTTAAAAAAATGACAGGAATGATTCTAAAAAAAATATACTGATTTAAGTCATGATTTGAAATTTGAACTGATTCATATGGAATCAATTCTGTTTAAAATATTAAAAACATATGGAGAATTTGAATTATCATATATTATACCATAAGTAGTTCAAATATTATCGATTATTTTTGTGGTGCTATCACGAATGTTTATTGTGTTTGAGTTTGAATACCACGAGTGTGCAGCACGAGTGATATTCACAAGCATAATAAACATGAGTGATTGCACCACAAAAATAGTCTACAATACTTTAACTACAAATGGTATATGGAGGACTATTCCAGGAGTCAAACCATTTTTTCAAATTGGTTTTCTATGAATCTAGTAATAAGTCACGCAATTTTCATAGGAACGAGTGAACAAACTTCTGTCAAACTGAAAAATTAGAGCTTCTTGCACTTTCTTTGACGAATAATAGAGAAATGAATTGCGTTTTGATATGGAAACTAGTTCAAAAAGGTTTGGTGATAGATCAGAAGATGAAATTGATGAAGATATTTAGAAAAATATTCCATTAAATACGAAGAAAGCACAAATTAGAGGTATCCACATCTTTGAGTGAAATACTCACTTTGACCACTAGTGCAATACCGGATGATATTTCTACACGTCCAAATACTCACTGATATGCACCGTTTCTATGACGATTTAGCATTGTTAACCTTGTTATAAATACTACGAATGGAATAGTCATTATTATTCCTGAATAAAAGAGTTGATAACCAATGCAACACACCCGAATACGGATAATATAGAAGATATGTGGAGTACTTTCAAACATATAATTACGGAGGCGAAAAAACATACATGCGGAACAATCAGAAATATGTCCAACAAGAATCAAACCTATTGGTGGAACGAACAGGTTGAAAAAGGAGTAAAAACAAAGAAACGAAAATGGAAAAAACACTTGAAAACAAAAAGAGAAGAGGACCATGAAGACTACAACAGACAAAGAAAAATAGTCAAAGAAATGATCCAAAAATCAAAAATAGGAGAATGGGAAGAATTCGAGAAAAAGCTAGAAACGAACTTTAAAGAAAACCAGAAATTACTCTACAGAGTAACAAAAAAAGACAACAAAGGAAAAAAAATGTTGTTGAATCAATTTAAAAGTAAACAAGGATAAATATTAAAAGAGAACGAGGAAATATTGGAAAGATGGAGAAATTATTTCCAAGAATTACCAGAAGAGACTCAACTCACAAACGAAACGCACCAGAGAGAAAGAACAAAAATATATAGAAAAACAATGAAAATCGCAAAAAAAAATGACAACAGTTTTAAAAAAACTAAGAAATGGAAAAGCATCTAAACATGACAACATAAGAGTAGAGCAGCTAAAATATATGGGGGAAGAAGATGAAGAAATGTTACAAATATCACTATACTATGCTCAGCAGCAAAACTATACGAAACTATCTTAGAGAGCAAGCTTAGACAATGTACAGAAGAAACACTGAAAGAAACCCGAAGTGGATTCAGGAAAAGACACTCCACAGAAATCATATATTCTCAATAAGAAAACTCACAGAACAAACCCTAAAACAAAACAAAAGACTATTCATAGCATTCATTGATTTAGAAAAGGCGTTCGACAGAGTGCCAAGAAGAATTTTATGGAAGATACTGAGAGAAAGACAGGTAGATAAATAATAGATACGAGCAATAAAAAGTATAATAGGACATTGAACTATATAAGAACAAACAGTGAAACATCGGATGAATTTACAACATCACAAGGATTGAGACAAAGAGAGACTTTGAGTCCTTTATTATTTATCTTGTTCCTTGATAAAATAATGAAAAACATGAAGAACAAATCAAAAAAGGTAAAAAAGCAGAATGTGCATTTGCAGATGACTTGGCAATTCTATCAAAAAGCGAAGGAGAGCTGCAGAACAACTTGGATGAATGGGATACAGAACTAATGAAACATAATATGACGATAAATATAGATGAAACCAAAGTCAAGTCTATAGCGGAAGAAGTAGTGGAAACCAATATAATGCTAATTGAAAGAGACATAGAGCAAGTACATACGTTTACTTACCTAGGAGCAACACTAAACGATGCAGGAAGCTTAGAGTATGAAATTAACAAAAGAATCCAAGCAGCTAACAGAAGTTACTTCGCTTTGAATGAAATTATAAAAATTTAGCAAGTGTCAAGGAAGACGAAAACAACCTTCTACAAAACAATTTATAGGTCAACATTGATATACGGCAGCGAAACGTGGGTAATGAACCAAAAACTAAATAGCAAAATACAAGCGACCGAAATGAGGTTCTTGAGAAAAATAGAGAGAGTAAAAAGGATAGATAAGATAAGGAACGACCACATAAGAAATAATATACAAATAGAAAGTTTACAGAAGATAATAGAGAAAGAACAGTTATTATGGTATGGTCACTTGAAAAAATGCCCGACAATAGACAAACGAAAATAATATGGAATGCCAGAATAGCGAAAGGAAGAACCAGGGGAGGACCAGCAAGAACATAGGAAAGCATCACAAAAGAAATATTAGGCAGAAACAACATTAGCCCGCAAGAAGCAGAAAATAAAACGCTAAACAGAAAAGAATGGAAGGACATAGTGGACGCAATAAACTGAACCAAAAGTCCAACCTTGACGCCCGAAAGGGTATTAAGAGATTTAAACAGATGATAAAAACTTTTCAGACCTCATTTTCAATAAATATGTTTTACCAGAAATATATGTATAAAAAAATTATAATAATTTCACTTGAAAAAGGCAGCACTTTGCTGTTAAAACATTGTGTTTTCAATTATTTTTATACAGAGCTTATTTCCAATACAACATATTTGTTTTCGGAGATCTTTGCTGATGATTATACCAAAAGTTTTTTGCCCTGTGGTCTGAGAAAGCCCTGAAGCTTAGCGAAATATGTGACCTTTTTTGGTTTATCTTGTATTGTTGATTGCAGAGAAAACATTGCCCTATGCAAAATCAAAGCCAAATGAATTTCCCTCAGCTTTGGTTCTTAAGTTTTTTTCTAGCTTAAATCTTTTAACACATATTTGAAACTAAAATTTTTTCTTGATTTAAAGTTTGTATATAACTTTTTTAACGATCTTTTGAGTCAAGTTTAAAATAGAATAGAAAACTCGCCTTCGATACGAAAATAGGTTACTGATTTATTAGAAGCTTCGGACGAATGTAGAGGTACTTATTTTAACAGAAACACAATTTTTCACTTTGTTTATCTCTTAAAGAATCAGAGATAGTAGAAAAACGTAGAGGGATAAAGTTGTGTGAAATTTATTCAGCTTTAATTTCACAACAGTACGGAGTTGGTTCACATCGTAGGGCTACTTATTAAATAATCATAACACATTTCAGAAATAAAATTTTCAGGATAAAAGAGTTTTCCTGCAAATCCTTTTTGAGTGTTCGATGACTAAACTAATTTACAATCTAATTACCACGCCTGTATTGACAGTGGTAACGTTGAGATGCGTGAACAGAGCAATTGCGAAAATCGAATCGCTTTCTGTCACGGTGAATAACAAAATTCAGAGGTGATTGCGGAAAAGAGTCTAATTTTTTCTTAGGATCACGTTCTTATTACATGCCTATTCAATAATAAAATTGGATGAATTCAGTGTTTAGACATTAACTTTCCAATTTTCAGAAATGAATTTAAAGAAAAAAAATTGTTTATGACATGCTTAGACCTTGGAACTGTGTGTGGTACGCTCGCAAATACGGGACACTGACCGTGTGCTATATTAATCAATTCTTTTTTTACATTGATAATTGTTAAAACTCATATTATTGATTTCTCTGTTTGAGGTTGTTTCACGTGGTTTTTTTTCGCAGATCTTGGGTGAATGCCAGAGGAATTTTTTTCATTCTGTTCTGAATGCAAAACTCACGTTTTCACATCTAGCCTTCTGTATATTTTTCAATTATCTAGATACTAGATATGTTCCAATAGACTGAGGTTGTAAATTTCGTAATAATTCAGCACGACTGGATCCTCATATATCAAGTTGATTTGTTAGTAGTGTGATTACCATTAGTCACCCGCTGCTACTTTTGGAATTTACTTGAATATTTCGAAAGGAAGAATGCAATCAATGTCAACAGCTACATCCCTTATCTCTTTTCCATTTACACTCATTCCTAATTCCATCTTCATCTCTCCTTCTAAGGGATTTCAGGGCACTTGTTGAGCCTAGAACCACAAGACGCGAATCTAAAGTACAAAGTACAAGTCCAGAACCAAAGACTTAGTGTAAAGTTTTGCTCTTTTCAGCTGTTGACGGCGCGGTAAGGGACGATTGGGCATTTGTTTAACAAATGTGGAAAGTTTGGAGGAAATTTTACTATTTGAATTTTAGATATTACGCAAATGGTAAGGAACGGAAGTTTTACATTTGTTTGTGAATTTCGTAGATTTAATTTCTGTGTTTGCAAGAAATATTTAAGACTGGAAATCAGATTTTAAAGAGAATAATTTAATTTCGTGCAGAAAGTTATCTCGATTTGAATTTCATAATTTGTGCAATTCTGACAAAGATTTTCTGTGGATTTTATTGTCAAATTGAATTAGTAAATCATAATAAGACAAACAATTCTATTCCTCAATTAACATTAACTGATTTACAAGAAGTTTCACATCATGAAATTTCAGATCAATTCAGTGATAAATGTAGGAGTACAGTTTTCGATTGATTAGGTGGTGTATTTTGGGATACTAAGAGAATATTTTAAATGTAATATTCCTAAAACTGGAAGAGACTTATACCATGACCTCTACGACAATTTCAGAATAAGTGAAGCTTGTAATATGGATATCCAGATGTATCACTGTCTGAAGATAATTAAAAAAGGTACAAGCAATTTGTCATTGTCTTATATCTATTACCGTCCAACGTAAATCTACCGCAACAAGTCGGTAAATTACCATCCCCGGAACATGTTGAGAACTGCTGTCGTGGTCATGACCTCTCACTCCACAGGCGCAACAGTTTACCTCTCCTCTCGATTTTCTCCTCTCTCTTTGTTCACTTGTTCCCTTTCTCCCTCTGGCTGATTTGCACTTGTTTCACTCACAGCCTCCTGGACCGTGTTTCTGTATTGTTAAGCTGAGTTTACATGGATCTGTCTGCCTGGTTGGATTGAGGCTAACTCAGCTTTTGTTGAACAGGGTTATCACATTAATAATTTTGGTTCAAATAAGTATTCATTGTAAATTAGAGCCGTTTTTAACATTTTCAACGAATTAGAAATCATAAATTTATGAAATAAAGCATTTTATTCCAGACCAGAATATTTTTTCAATTTGGGATTACATATCATATAAGATGTAAGAAACCCCTTCTGACAGGATTTTGGAGCCAGTTTATATGTTTTAGGGCCGGTTTCACCAACATCATTAAATTTATCCGGAAGCTATTTTACACGAAAATCGTTATTGATACAACTTTTACTCTAGTAACTACTTCAAAATAATTTGCAGATAAATTCAACATATGCTGGTGGAACTGGCCCATAGTCGATTTTTTAATCTTTCAATAAATTTTAGAAGGGAACTAGAGTCTAGATAGACTCTAGACTGGATTGTGATTGAATAATAGTACGTTATATATCAAAGAAAAGGAAAGGAGTATATTATATCACAGAGGGTAGAATTCAGGGTCTACGAAGCATTTAAGGATAAGTTTCACATTGCAATTTAATCATGAGAAAATTCTCACCCAAATGGATTCATAAATGTCTGAGAGGCGACCAAAAACGACAGTTACAATATCAAAAAAGATCGGAAATTGTTTTGCAAAGAATACATAAAACTTCTTTTATCGTATGGTGACTGTGGACGAATAGTCCAGAAACAAAAGAACAGCCGAAAGAGCTGGCGTACAGAAATTAGCAGAAAACGTTTTTGCTTCAATTTATTTCGTGCAGATTACTTACAACAGGGCTAAATCATGAATGGAGAATATTAATATTCAGAAATAACTGTTCTGGAAGAACGCAATGGGAAAGTATCTGAAGAGGTGTATTTTTTTGCAATCCAATGCGCAAATGCGCCTGCTCACAAATCATTGTTAGTTCTGCAAATTTCAATGCTTAATTGATCGTTTCTTATATACCATTGATTGAGTACCATCAGATTATAATTTTTTCCCAAAATAAAAATAAAACAATTCAAAGAACGAAAACCTTGTTCAATTGAAGAGACAATATGTTTTATCGAAGACTGGACTGCAGACAGTTTTTTTTTTCCAATGATATATTTAACAGCGATATGATATCAGCGATAGGAACCTAGGTAAAGGAGTGAAAATTCACTAACAGAGGTGTTGCTCATATTGCCTGTTGACTTGGAGGCATTTGAAATAAAATTCACGAACATTGTTTTTGATTTGATGATTTTATTCTCACGATGTGTTCTCGAAAAGATGATATGCAGATATATTCCTTTGAAATGAGCCCAATACATCATGTGGTTTCGTTTTCGTCGGGATCATATTTACCAGTACAGCTTCAGCATTTCTTCCTCACTTGACGTGCTGAAAAAAAATATAGGACCTTCTAAATCTTTCTAAATGAGAAAAACTACAGCACATATATCAATATCCAGGTGAACTGTCGAAAATTGTCCTGTGTACGGATGCTCTGTTGTTTATATCACCGACTTTGATTGTTTTGGTGTTGCTCCGTGTGCGGATTGCTTGAATATAAAGACTTGAATGAAGACAACGTTAAAAAAACAATTTTTGGAGTGAAACTTGTTATGGAACACTAGTCATCAAAATTTGTGATACTGTAAAGCTCTTTTTCTCTTTCTAATGACCATTTGCTCGAACATAGAGAGAGTGGCAGAAAGAGTATAGTTTTATATCAGTAATAATTCCTTATTCTTCTCATTTTCCAAAGAGAAATTTCAAAGAATTGTTGACAATTCAATTTCTAGGATATTCTTGTTGATCTTTATAGTATAAAATTGCTGCAGTCTAGTTGGGCATTCGGTAAAGGGTACCTTAATCTAAATATTCCAGTTGGGCATTTTAATCCCTTACAATGCAGATATCGGATTTACCTGTGTCAAGTACCTATCCGCCTCCATGACTATGATTATAATGTTTGCAAAATATTTATACATTTTACATTTTCCATAACATTTAGTTTTTAACTTCGTCTACTCCTAATATTATGTACTGATTGGTCATTTTCCTATATGTATGTATAGTTTCAAGAGTTAAAAAGTTCTAGAAAAAAATGCACTCAAATGGGTAGCTTTGTTTGCATCAACAAATGAAAGTGAAGAAAATATAATATTTGCGTTTCATCAGTTATTTAATATTCAGTGATCATGGAAATGAATCGCATAGTTAGTGAAAAGGGAAAGGAATTGCTAGTTAATGACAATTTTAAATTTTGCGTATCTTCGACAACAAAAGACAAAGTATATACAAATCGCGAGTTTAAAATAATAAACAGTGACTTGGTTCATAATCACGAAGAAGAATTAAACACTGATTGGCAGGCGCTAAGTAATATTGTCGAAAGAAAAGCAGTCTCCGACCTTACCGAAAAACCATCCAAGCTGATTCGTTTGGTGTTTGAAAGAAATTAATAATATCATAACTTTAGAGTCTCGTATGATAATTGAAATTTGATGGAATACAAATAAAAGCAGTTCGAACTCACTATCTTATATACAGAAAAATACAGGTAGAGAAATGCCCAACTGGAAGAGCTTATTACGCCTACCCTTTCGGTTGTAATGGATTATCTCAGGTACAATGCCTAACTCGGATACAGCCTATAAAATAATCTGTGATGTATTTCAATTTAAAGAATCAAATATTTCTCATAGATTTATCATATCATGAAAAGGTTGGATGTTATAGAAATTTATTTTTTGATGAATGTCTTTGATTTTGACAGTTCAATATCGTAAGTATTTTAATTATAGTAATTGATGTATCAGGGATGTTGAATGGACAATAATTCCAGAGGTCAACAGTGTACTTTCCGAGGGCCTCTGGCCGAGTTGTCTACGTTGATCATAGGCATTATCGTCCGTTCAAGTCCTGTGGTGTCTTCAATGTTTAATGTTCGACTAATATACTATTTCAGTCAAAATTTCTAGCAATGTATGTCCTTTAATTGTGATTTCTGTCAGTGAAATTACCCTTGTTACTTGCTGTAACTGGGAAATGTGATATTCTTGTTTGTTATCCTTCAAAATAGATCTATTTTATTAACCAAATTCTAATTAGTTTAAGTTGTCTTATGACAACATAATCATTACTGTCAAATAATCGACTGTCATCTAATAAAGTAAATTTTATTTACTCTGGAAGTAAATTACCCTTTATAAAACCGAACATAATGTGTACATATTTAGTAACAATTTAGTATATCATATTCAGGAGCAAGTATTTTGTAATGTATTTCAATTGATGAGACGGTATTTTGAAAAATTAAATATTCATAATTGCATTTGATTGAATTATCGTTAGATTGATATAATATAGGGAGGTTGGACATTGTAGCAATGAATTACAAAACAAATATCTCTTCTTGTATAGAAGAAATAGCTTTTTGGCGTCATTTTAGAGACTCTTAACAGGTGTATTGCCTAGCGGACAATTGGAGAAGTGATTTAATGTAATTTTTTTTAGTTAGATGTCAGTTTTAAACATTTAAATAGTAACAATTGAACATTTAAAATAGTAACAATTGAACAAAATTCAGCTACTACAATTAATAATTAATTGGAGAAATAACTAATCATGAATTGAATCTGATTTCAAGCTATGTCTTTACTTATTATCAACATACATTTGTAAATCATATTGTTTGCACCAACATACAATATTCGATTCTCTATAAATGTGATTTTATCATGACGACATTGACATAGAGACTAGAAACTATCTCCAAGCTGTCTCTACGAATTGAAATAGGACTCTGTTTGACCAAGATTAACGCATAATCATCAGGGATCACGTTAAAGATTCATCTGGGTACTGATTTTGTTACTGAAAATTGCAGTCGCTTTCAAAGCGTACGCTTTTAGGCTGTTTATGCGTATGCATCAATTATCGCTTCCAAAACGACTGCTTCAAACCAAACATTTTCGAAAGTGACTGTTGCTTCCACAAGGTCATTGCTTCACGTCTGAAAACGAGGTTACTGGAAATTTGTTTTATTTGACTTTTATTGTATGAATGAATTTGTGGTAATCCAAACATATGATTGCGCTCGCATGCACAAAGAGTACGCTTTGAAAGTTTTAGTTACAAAATCAGTATCCTAAAAATCTTGTGGGTACCGTTTGTGACAAAAATGTTGTAGAAAACAGAATTTTTGTAATAGTCAAAGATATTGGAGCTGCAAACACATTTCTTTTACTTATAGCGAAAGAAAAATGCGTCCGTCAAAAACTGACAATGAAAAAACAAACAAAAGTTACATTGAAGTAAAAGAAAATCCACTTAAAACTATAACAGAAATGATATGTAGTATAAATCATTGAAATATGCAGATAATCTCGAATTTAACACTACAGGAGATTCACTTGTTTAATTTTTCTTTACTTCAGTGTATCTTTTTTTTTTCTTGTTGACAGTTCTTACACTCCATAAAAAGTTCTAACGCCGTCAGTTTTTGACTATTTTGATTTTATTTAGGTCTGTCTTTCTATGCTAGGTCAAAAAATACCAATATCTCTTTATATAGTTCAGACTTCAGGAGGAAATGCCATTTCTTCTGCTAGACTCCAAATCATGCATTTCAATTTCTTGATACATACTCGTAATAGACTTTTCTTGCCCCATTCAGTATTATTTTAAGGAATAGGTTTTGTTTTAACAAGCTTCTTTAACGTATGTTGGTCATTTGAGAGATATTATCGGAATGGCAAGGAAGAAATAATATTTCTTCCTTTTCTGGAAGGTTTTGGGGTTGATCCAAGTTTCAGACCCAAAGTCAAGATGATTCTCACTGAACTATTCTATACTATGTGGCGTTCTTTCCTCAAAAGCTTGTCAACTGCACTCTACGACTTAGGAAATAACAATTAATCTATCTTTGTACAATGTAATACTGTCTGCCATAACCATATCGGTGATTTTGATAGACAATCTAATAGATCTCACCGGAAGAACAGAGCGATATTTCTAGCAGTTTTCGAGATATTAATAATGATTTATGAAATCAGAATCATTACATGTCCAAAATGTACGTAAAGATTCTATCAGCTGAATTGACCTCAAATGATTGTGGTATAATTGTCGTCCACTTGTAGTCCAAGAGTATTAGGAAATGTTGTTATTTGAATTATCCCATGTTAATAAGATGAGCGATTAGAGATCGCAGATAAGTTCAGTGGTGACGTATTAGATATTCACCAATTAGATTATGAGCCGTCTATGTCAAAAGCTTGCTGTCGAAGCCATCCCATGTAAACTTAGCTTTAGGCAGGAACAGAAGGGATGCAGTGGTTACTGCACAGCACGAACTTTGCGATAGGTTCGGTTAAGGGAAACGTTAGCGCTGATATAACGTCTAAAGAAGGGGCTGCCAAACGTCGATTATTGGGTAATCGATTAGAAAGGTTATGTTTGATGTTTTGATAGATTAGTAGGGTTGGTTGCTTATCTTCAAAGAAACATGAGATATGATCTTGAAGATGTAAAGTCGAGTACGTTAATCAATTGATTTCTGAAATTTGGGGTCTGGAGTTAAATATTATCTACAAGATTTTATTCGGAATACACAAAATTATGTTTCAAACTTCAGTTGTTGATTGTTTTACGATTCATGTAAGAAATTTCATCTTGAACTACTTATAGTAGAGTTTATTTAAGAACAACTTACATGGTGACGTCAAGATTTACAAGACAAAAGCTGATTACAAATGTTGATGTTGTTGAAACATGAATAAGGATGATTGGAATGGTATTCTAATGTGTATTCTAGTATATTGTAGTGTAGCATCATAGCATCACAAATTGAAATAGACTGTACATCTTACGAAACAATGTCATAATTATCTATCATTTCCTCATTAACGTCACTTCCAGCAAATCACTAGCCGGAAGTAGATCTGTTGATAAGCGGAAATGGACCAGACTGCACTGTAAAATCAATATTGAAGTAATTACAGAACAATGTGTACAAAACAAAAGACATGGGAGCATTGCAGCACCTTCTGCTGTATAAATTATTCATTACAAAGAACAGCGCAGGATTCCAGCAGGAAAGAGATTAGTAAAGATTAAAATGATTAAGCAAACGGATAAGTTCTGGAACGCAGTTGATTTCTTGTTTTTGAATAATTTTCTACATATAAATTATACAAGAAATAATGGAAGAATGATGCAGATGAATATTTCGGAAGAAGCTTCGAGCATTATATTCTCACATTTCCATGAATTCAATAGGTATGTCGTTTGAAACTGTTATTTTGGAAGACGTTGCACATTTTATGATTATAACAAGTTACGTTACTAGTCCTGTAGAGAGAAGGCTTCAGGATATCGAATTTTCTGAAAACGGTAACTATCGCACATACAGAAACCTTTCCCTGTCATAATGTAAGTGAAGCTAGGTTTTTTGATTCGCAAAATACTCTATAATCTTCAATTGATCATCAATGTCCGAATTAATTAGTTCCTACTGCAAAAAGATATAC
This sequence comes from Dromius quadrimaculatus, assembly GCA_963989225.1. Taxonomy (NCBI): domain Eukaryota; kingdom Metazoa; phylum Arthropoda; class Insecta; order Coleoptera; family Carabidae; genus Dromius; species Dromius quadrimaculatus. The sequence continues at coordinate 8,422,795 of OZ022325.1, read as the reverse complement.
TGAATCCCATATTGAAGCAATTAGAATCATCTAGAACTAAGCTTCCGAATTCAGGCCACCAAAACCAATTAGATACCACCCCTACAGAACAAGCTAATTGCCTAAATCAAACAATCCTATTTGGAGCATAAAATTACGTTCGTGGAATACATTTAAATATTGACAGCTGAGACCTATTCAATCCGATAAAGTCAATATCATTCATCATCTCATGTGTCAGTAACAAACCAAATAAAACTAACATCATGTAATTAGTAACCGGACACTAGGGACACAAGGCAGTACATCAATTAAGTAATAGTCAGTCCCGGGAAAGATTTTTTGCTGATTGTGTTGTAATCAAATCAATTAACCCTATAGATAGCTATTTTTTCTTCTTCCTTCTAATAATGGTTTTTTAATCAATAAGGACTCTAGAATGCAGTTCTACGGCCATATACTCTTCATGAATTGCTCATTCATACATCATAGCGCATCTTAGTAAATGTCAGCAAAAAAATTATCCTGATATTATGTTCGTAGGGACTATTATGTATCAAATATTTTTCGAGAGCATATACTCTATTCTTTGATATTCAACTGATTACACTGGTCAATAATTTACAACTTTATAAAATTTTCTTAAAATATTGATATCAATTCCAATGTATTTTGATGTGGTAATTCCATATATCATACTAAATATTTCTTGGCAGCTCTAATTTTTGAGATATTCAAATTCTTCACATTCATTAACATTTAGGGAATAGATTCTTCTCCCAGTTTTACTCAGCACATCTGTTAATTTACTAGTGAATAATACAATGGCTATTAGTCGGAGAGCTGACGACGAATTTGGAGAACGTATTTTAGGCAAGTTGAAACAATAAGAAAATAACATTTTATTAATTGGTAAATCTAGAATCTTACGTCAGGCAGAGGGTTGGCGGTTATTTCGCTACTGTGCAAAAAAATGAATCAAAAAAATATGTTTTAGACAACTCGAAATTTATTTAATCTTCAATTTTAGCATCTATTCAACCTAGAAATTAAAGCCCCAGACTATTTTTTGGGTTATAAAATACAACCTGACCCCTCTGAATATATTCAATAATCATATCTCAATAATATACTTTAGGCATTCTGAAATTTTTATAGCATGTTCATTACATAATATTAAAAATTACGTGTAAATCACCAGACGAATTAAACGGTTATATTCCAAATAACTCCATTATTTATTATACACTAATAAGGAACTATTTTTCAGCAAACAGAGAAAGTACCGACGAAAACAAAGCACCACAAGATATTGAAGACTATCTATCAGATTGGGAAGACGATCTGTCAGAAAGTGAATCTTCAGGGACCAGTGAAGAGTGAGAATAAAACTAAAATAGAAATTCATCATATTGAAGAGTTCAATTAAGTAATGAAAAAATTAAGATTTGAAAAATTTGTTTGCTAGAATGGTCTAATCAACATCTACCCTTATTAAAAAATTCAATAATCTGTAACGATATCAATCAAAACGATAATCAAATTCAAAACTCCATCGTTCAACGGCTAATTTAAATGGATTTATCCAAAAAATTCTAAAAATCTGTCAAGTAAAATGCGCTTTCAGTCCAGTCGGTTGCTTTGGAAACAGAATATCATCATTCTTATGTTACAATATTCCTAAATACTGATTTCCAAGACTACGACTGACAGATTTGAATTCATGCGCAAAATAAGAAAAAAAATTTAGCCAAAGTGCGCTTTCGATAGAGTCGATTGTTATAAGAATAGTAGGTAATCATTCAGATGCTACAGCAGACTGAAATACTAAATCTCAATACTCTACGGCTGATCATTTCGAATTTATACGAGGAATTCTAAAAGGCTGTCAGGTAAAGTGCACTTCTGGCTTAATCGATCTCAATGAAAATAGAATATGAGCATTCAGATGGTAAAATCGTCTAAAATACTGAACTCCAACATTCTGCGTTCTGGATTTATGCGGAAGATTAAAAAAAAATCGAGCAAAGTGCTGCATTTCCGGTACAGACGATTGCAATCATAATACGAGGTGCATAACTAAATATTATAGAAGTGCCTAAAACGGAATTTCAATATTCTACGACTGATTGTTTTGAATTTATGCGGAAAATTCGAGAAGTCTGTTATATAAAGTGCACTCTCGGCTTAGCCGAATGGTACAGAAATAGAAGATGACTATTGAAATGCTACAGCAATCTCAAATACTGAATTTCAGTATCCTACGACAAACTATTCTGGATTTATGCAGAAAATTCAAAAAAAGTTTCAAGTAAAGTTAAGATACAAAATATTTTAATTGAAAAGTCTTCTTTTCCAAAAGATTCTTATGATACATTTTCATTGAAAAAATGATTCCCAATTACTTTATTGTATAGATAAAGTCCGATCTATACGGTAAACTCGAGTCACATGGTTTCTTAGCAACCAATCACAGCCCGAGGAGCCAGGCCCTTGTCAGCTTTCGGTAGCTCTTGATAAACTATATCTCTCGCACTTATGGCTACGCATGAGACTTTTTTCGTCGCACTCATTTTAAAGCTTTATTCGCGTCAGGGAATGATTAAAAACCGTTCAATTCGTCTGGCGATTTACACTTAATTTTTAATATTAGTTAATGAACATGCTATTAAAATTTCAGAATGCCCAAGGTATATTTTTGAAATATGATTATTGTATATATTCAGGGGGATCAGGTTGTACTTTAAAACCCTCAAAATAGTCTGGGGTTCTTATTTTTGGGATAATGAGATGCTAAAATTGAAGATGAGAAAAATTTCAATTTGCCTAAAACATATTTTTTTGATTCATTTTTTTGCAAATGTCATAAGTAGTACAGTAGCGAAGTAACCGCCAAACCTCTGCCTGACGAAAGATTCTAGATTCACCAATTAATAAAATGTTATATTCTTGTTGTTTCAACTTGCCTAAAATACGTTTTCTAAATTCGTCGTCAGCTCTTGGACTATATGAAGAGGAGACCTTCAACGAACGATCCAGACAAATTTTGTTCCATTTGTGATGAATATACCCTAATACAGTATCGTAAATCTATTACAAATGAAAAGAACATAAAAACTACTTTTGATTTTAAATTCTGTATATTTATTTGAAACTTTGACGTTTCTATCCTTTGACCAAGGATCTTCTTCAGAAAACAATGATGCAAAATAAAACAAGGCAAGTAACTAGATACCAAAAATATACAGAATACTAGATGTGATAACGTGTATATCACATCTATCACATCACATATATTTTGTTTAGCACATAAATGAGCTCGATAAAAGGACATGTAAATAATTCGTTTTTAAAATCCAAAAAATCAGAAAAGTATTTACAATTACTGCAGAACATGTCAAATCTAAGAGATTTCAGGCGTAACATAAACATTAAAGCTCATTATTTACATTCTCATTTGGATCGATTTTCTAAAACTCTTGGAGATTTTAGTGAGGAGCAGGATGAAAGATTTCACCAAGATTCGAGTTATGGAAGAACGATACCAAGGATCATAGGACACTTATATGATGGCATATTATTGCTGAGATCTGCGTCGGGACCTTGAGGAAGCTCCTTATTCCAGAAAGTCCTATAAGAGACAATATTGTATGGATTCAAATTAACTTGAGTGTGTGAAAATATATATTTTCGAAAGAATTTAAAGCCTGTTTGTAATCCAAAAACAAGAGCTGCTAGAAAAAAACTAGTGCTAGTTTCGTAATCAGCACCCTCAATTCAACCAAAATCGATCAACAGAAGTCAGAAATTTTTTTCTGTGTTGACCAGTGTTATTAATCAATGTATTATCAATCTGATTTGTAAAATCCATATTGTAGTAAGACATGTCGTGATGATAGTACGTAAGTACGTCTGTACGTAGGTATGGGACTTTCTAAAAATTATTATATTAAATAAATAGATTTTTTTCTCTGAAAATAGCTTCATTGTTGATGGCTCCAAAAGTCTATGAAAATTCAAGATCTCAGAAGACGCAGTTCAAAAATTATAAGAATTCATATAAACAAAAGCGCCATCCATGACTAGCTCTTCATTTTTTATGTTTGACTGTTAATCAGTGGCGCTATCGTATAAATCGTTAAGAGCTTTTTTGTAGATCATAAAATGAATAATTCAATGGATATCGTAAAATTATCTCACGATATTTTCTTCATGGATAATTAATTTTTAATTATTTCATCTCGATGATTTCACAAGCACGACTAGCTTGGAGTGCTTTTCCAGCTTCACTGACAATTTAAAAAATATATTAATCTATATAATGATTAGTTGCGTAGTTGGATTAACAATAATCTTCAATATTTTTAAATTATGAAATTTCTTCTTTAGCCCGGTCAAGTTAGTCCTAAAAATAGGAGTACCCTTGTATAAATTTCCAAGAAACTGAAAATTGATATGAACGTTAGAAATACCATCATAATGAAGCTGTCAAAAGTCCTTATTGATCCCGTGAGTATAAAAAAATTTATGCGAGGCAAAACTTCGCAAAAATGGGTTTTTTGGATTTCCAGCGAAACAGTAAGTTTATGATGAAAATAGTTGAGACAAAAATTGCAGATCCTTCAATTCTCTACAAAAAACGTACTCACATTTTTTGTCCTAGGAATCACCATTTATATGAAAAAGCCATTCTAGTTATATTCTCCGTAATATGCACACGTTTCCACGCTATCTATGAGCTACTGTACTTGGCGCGTATAAGTTGATTATAATATTAGGCCTTCTTATTCATCTTCTTCTTCTTCTCTTTCACATTTTTCTTCTTCATCTTCATCTTCCTGAGTTGACGTAAATTGTTCAAACAGCGGTACATCAGTTGTTCCGTCGTTGATATAAGGATCATCTTCTGTTGGAGATTCATTATTTGAACACGACTGGCCTTGACAGCTGATGCATACTGGTGAACAAGTAAGCCTACCTATTTGCAGCCGCATTTCGAATTACACTCCGTTTTGCAGTTGCAAAAAATAGTATTAAAAAGCTTTTCTGGTCCGGTTGAAGTAGAGTGCGGATTGGTTCCAATACATCATCAATTAGCTTCCAGTCCCATTTTGCTGGGTCCAGTTGATTACCAAGCCACACTTGAACCTTGTAATATACTTGATGACCAGAAGCCGAACGAAGCCACACTTTACTCCACACTGCACCAGAAAAGCTCCTTAATAGGACTGCAAAAAATGTGTAATTCGAAATGCGGTTGCAAAAAAGTAGGCTCACTTTTTCCACCAGCTTGTACCAGCTATCAAGGCCAGTCGAGTTCAAATACTGAATCTTCAACAGAAGATGATCCTTACATCAACGACGAAACAACTGATGTATCGCTGTTAGAACAATTTAAATATATTCAGAAAGATGAAGATGTAGAAAAAGAATTAGATGATGGAAGAACAAAAGAAGAAGAAGAAGTTCAATAAGAAGACCTAATAATAGGTATATTAAACTTCAACAAAAAGACCGTGAAGTAAGCCTTCCGGGAGAACTAAGTTTAAAAATACATGCCAAAGACAGTACTTCGGCGTGAAAACGTGTGCATATTATGGAGAATTTAACTTTAGAATGACTTTTTTTTAGAAATTGTAGATCTTAGAAAAAAAATGTAGGAACAATTTTTGTAGAAAATTGGAAGATCTACAATTTTTGTCTGAACTATTTTCATCCTAAGACTAACTGTTTTGCTGAAAAATCCAAGAAACCCATTTTTGCGAACTTTTTTGCAGACACGGGATCTATAGGGACTTTAGACAACTTCATTATAATGGTATCCCTGAAGTTCATGTGAATTTTCAGCTTCTTGGGTATTTATGCAAAGGTGAATGTCTATTTTGATCACACATCTTATAAATTGTAAAATATGACCAAAAAATTAATTATTATTCTAAATAATTTTTGCATCCGTAGCTGCATTGAGAATCGCAACAATTTCAATGCAGTTTTCTGGACCGAGTATGTAATTATGAGGAAATCTAAAAAAACTTGCATACGTCAGAGTTTAAAGTTACATCCAGTTGAAACCATTTCCTGTTATGACTTTGTAGAGGACGTGTGTACTTTTTTAATGAGAATTCCGAAGATGAGATTGGAATATAATTTATTTTCAGATTAACCAATTTTCAGTGAAATATCAATCAATAATGTAACTGGCTTCTGCAAAATTATTTATCTCGAGAATGTGCAAATATTGATTTTCAATTACCAAACTCAGGAAATAAATAATTTTGCTGCTTTAGCCACCAACGACGCGTGAGCTAATTGTTGACTCTTTGTGCGTTAAATTTTGATATTTTAATTAGAAGATTTGGATTATTTATTTATTGTACGGCGTCAGTTGTCTGATGTTTCCCTATGTCGCTTATTTTGATTTTTTGATTTATATTTTTCAAAAAAGAAACAAGTAGGAGAAAATGAAACAGTAAGATTTTGTGAATTTATAGATGGCTTGATGCGTGAGGAGTTGCCGAGTGGAAATATTGAGATAGCTTGTATGAATATAATCACAAATGTGGATTAAACAAATGAGATTTCTGCCATTCATGAAAGAATTTGATAGCAAACAGTCACTAAAAATGATTTTAATAATGGAAGCCTAATGTGTGAGAGTGAATCGTTGGTATTTATTCAATGACCAGCGAAGCGCCTATGGACACAGAATGGCGATTGGTCAGGAACATGCGTCATTTATAGAACAATTGTGAATACCAGTGAATTTCTCTTTTGAAATGAAGTCATTAGAATGGATTCGATCGATTAAAATCACTCCATCCGTGTGATAACTGTTGAATAAATTTAAAAGCACAATTCTGCCAATGAAAATTCTATATTTTGTTTGATTTTCACAGCATTATACGCCGTTATCAGGAAATGGATCCGATAAATCATTTGAATGAATATATTTGGTTCGTAGAATCGTACTATTTATTCAACCCTCTCCGGCATATTTTCTTCTGAGTTAATTTATTAACTGTCAGACAGTTAGGAGCTCAATGTTTACGATAATGTGTGTAAATCTGCGGTGTATTTGACCGCGAGTAACTTGTATATATGTATGTGGTTTTACGCGCATGCGCATTATAAATGCAAAGCACGAGGTCTGGACCGAGCCTGGATGTTGTATACAGGTACTCAGGAATTAGAAATAACCGATTTCGTACCCTCCTAATTAGAAGCTATCGCTTTGTTGTATACAAAAGAAAATTGATCTAATACCACACGGGAAATACAATCAAAAGGGGGTTGCATGTACCGAAATCTGTCGTATAATAATATATAGTGTGAGGAGTGAGGAAAAACAATCACTTTTTGACTGAGGTTGGTAAAACGAACAGTAGTGTAATATAAGAATGAGAAATCAAGGATTAGGTTAGGTACAACTGATGATGTTGCTATTTTGAAATATTATTATTGTTCAAGATTTCAAATGGAGACCATTCATCTTCAAAGTCCTGACTTTTAGGTCTACCATGAGTTTTTTAAAAGTTTTTGGAGTAAATATTGTGGAAACGTCATCTCCTGTGAGTGATCGTCCCCTGTCAGGTTTTGGGTTGTGTAACATTCCCCTGAGTCAAATCGTTTTGGGACGAATCCGCACTGCTTTCAGGTGAATATTGATCCTGCACCTGGCTGGCCGTCGTGCCCTATATATAGATGAACATTAAACATACATGGAGGCGAGTAGCTCTCCTCTCTTTGCTTTCTCTTCATGGTTCTCATTCTCTTCGTATTTTCCCAAGAGGGGCTCAAGGTGCTCAACGCCAGCCCCAAAGCCTTGGAGGGCTAACGCGTGAGATTGATGGCCGGTAGAAGAGATATTAGTGGATGTACAAGACGGAGGTTGAATCTAAGAAATATGCTGGATTTTGCATTTGTGTATTATTACTTTTGAAAGATTTTTTCAACATTAAAAAGCGACAGGATTGGGTGGTTCAATCGAAGGCTGAAAACTAAAAGTAGGACGACCGTTTTTTAATGTACATTTGTGGCTCGAGTGGGAACGAATCCAGTTCATCAAGATAACTCATTGGAGCCTTGAAAGTGGTAGAAAATTTTGGTACATCTCCGGTTATTTTATGCTGTATAGAAAAGGAGATATTTGATTAGAAGAAAGAATTTCTCCAATTTTGAATGAGATGATACAATCGCATCCCTTGAATCTTATAATCAAATTCAACGTCATCAGAATCTCTAACTCTAAAAATCAACAATAACCGGACGCACGAAAACAACTGAATTTGAATAAAATACCAACCAGATTTGCGGCATCCATCACTGAGATTCAATTTAGTAGAGCTGACTGCATGCGACATCGCATAAGCCGAGTCCTGCCTGCTGTTGTTTTTATTATTTGTAAGCCACGATTTTTTATTTTTTTTGTGTGAGGTTAAATGTATATGTGTGCATATAAGGGTCGTGATATTCATATGTTTAAGGTCACAGAAGAACAATAAATATGACAGAATAAAAACCAATTGATGAAATTCTCTGGATCTATCGAAAATTTTTAAATGTGGTCAAATCCATGGTCAATATATAATTTTGACTCTTGAAAAATACCAAAGACAATCATATTTGAAAGAATCGAGAACAAATTTTGGATTTAAAATGAATGAAAGCAACCAAGGATTTACCTCTTATTGTTTGCTATAATCTCACTGGAAATTAGAAGGCATTTTAAATAGACGTCTCCTGAACAATGTCAATGTCAGAATATTCCTCATAGAGAACTGAACAAAAGGCACGCGATTTCATTGTTGTAATATTCATTTAATCTACGTCTTTAACAGAGCCTCCATAATTAGAGACAGAATTGATCTACGAATAGAAAAGAAGGTTCATACTTTTAGAGCTAGAATGACACGGTTGGTTGGAAATGTTTTCTGATCTTATGGACAGAAAGGTGGCAGCAGAAAAATGCGATTATCGAGTTGATCGATGATACATCGGAATAATATAGGATATTCATTGCGACTCGAGTCATTCATCTTGGCAACTTAACATGAAACTGATTCGACGGCGAAGAAAGCCTTACTTCCAATATAAATCATGATTAAGTCACTGACGACTTGAAGTTGAACCTTTGACTTATATCAAGTCTTGACATGGACTATTGAAATATATTGGGTGACTTAACTACAAGCTGATAGAACCGGCAAAAAAACATTTATTTGTTTGTTCATATCTACTTCTCACTTGAAGATGGGCAAAATGATATCCGCAATAGCCCAGACAAAATAGACGGTAAAAGTGCTGAGTTTGCATTAATTAATTCTCAACAAGCTGAATTTTTGTACAGGTCTTGAATACGTCATTGAAAATGCTCTGTGAAAAGTTTCCATCGATCCCGCTTGTGCATTGTTTTTTATTCGAGGTCCAGGGTCACAAATTTTCGCTTTTTGCGTATATCTCTGAAATAGTGAGAGCTACCGGAAAAATAGGCGAGTTAAAATTGATAGAACGTGAAATTCTCTACAAAAAAAGTGTCAATACTTTCTTTCCTATGAAGCACCATTCTCGAGAATTTCACGATCTACAAACTTTCTCGAGCCCATTCTTCCAGTAGCTCCTATCGTTTTAGAGATTCGCAAAAAATAAAGATTTGTGACCTTTGACATCGGATGAAAAATAACGCACAAGCGGGATAGTTTGAGATTTTTGAGATAGCATTTGTAATTACGTATTTAGGACCCATACAAAAATTCAGCTTATTGGAAATTAATGCAAACTGGAATATCTATTTTGACTGGTCTACAAGTCTGGCACTGATTATTCAACAACATGGAAGTTTCGCAAACCGCTTTTCATGCAATGATTATTTATAATCATAAAATGAGTCCAACATTCGAGCAGTTATTGAAATTTGGTGGCAGCTTCTGGGCATAACTGTCCTCAAAATTCACGTTCAGCAGATGATTTCGTGAATTGAAATGATAATAGTGTGATCTGTAAGATGAACACAGACTTGAAAGGCTTGCATTGACTGTTGGTGATGAAAACATTTGTGCCGCGGAAAAATTGCTGAAGGAATATCAAAATGTAACACATATAGTCCAGGAGCCGACTGCACTTTATCTGCCCTGATCGGAATTACGATCAAATTGTATATGAATCGATCGGGAGACGGGAATATAGTGTTCAATAAGGAGCCAAACTTTATAAATCCAGCATCCTGCTCTAAGTGTCACAAAAAAGTCATTACTGGTCAATTTTTCCGGAGCTAATTTCTCTGATAGTACAATCGTGGCATAGGTTAAGTATCTTAAGACAAAGCCAGTATGCCACTTCCAATCCTGTCCGGGACATGGAAGAAAACCATAATTTTAAGTTAGATCAGGGAAGTTGAATTCAAAAATGGGTTACATTTAGGGTAGGCTGCCATCCTTGTAGACAGGTCAGGCGGCAGCAGCCTGTTTTCTTCTCAAAGTACTTGATCTTCGCTATCGATTAGTACTAGTCTTAATCGTAACTTCTTTTAGGGAAGTTCACTCTAAAAAGACTGACCGGAAATAGCCTGTTTTGACACTTGGGACAGGATCTTGGATTTAAAAAGTCACGCACCTTATTGACCACTATATTCTTGGTCGATTTATATCAAATTGGGCCGCAAATTCGATCAGGAAACATAAGGTGCGGTCGGTTCTCCGATTAACAGGGATATTCAGCGGATCTATATACACGACAACCTTTTTCTAAGGTCTGCAGAAACGGAGAGGGTTGAAAATAAGACGACTGATCGTTGCCTCAAAATCTCTGAAATCGTTGCTGAAAGACCTATCGGTTGTAACAGACCATATTATGTAATTCGATAGATTGATTTTTTATACTGTAAGTGCGGCAACCAGCTGTCGAATATAGATACCTAAAGATGTTAGTAGAGGGTATATCAATTTTTTGAGCTGAGAATCGGTTACAGAATTTGACCTCTTGTCTACCAGCAGAGTCCCTCTAATCTTTCGAACAGCTCGTTCATATCAATTATAGTAGCATCCATTGAATCATAATCTCTGATTAGGATTTAGGAAGGTGTCAGCACATTGGGTTCCACATCATCCGACAGAGGATCAAAAAAGCATGCATCTTTGAATCAGTCAACGATTATTTGAAGGAGGGGCTGAGGAAGATTATTTCCTGGACTATATCATCACTTGTAACCATTACATCTCAGAAAATAACAAGCAAGCAAACATAGAATGGTTTCACGACTACTGCCAACTCCTTGAACTAGTTGAGGTACTTTTAGTTCCAAGCAAAGACTCCAATTAACAAGAGACATCATTTTACTTTAAAACAACTCTAGACAGTACACCGGAAACCTGACATGCCAAAAATTAGAGAAATGATGTGAAGGTTGCAACAGGTCCTCCTTAATTTTACAATGATGATTTCAGTAAACTTCTATTTCGACGAAAGCAATGTGTTTCTAGAGAGGGAAAATTATGTCGAAAGGTTGGAGAAATAAATTTCCGTTTATATAACTCTTTTATCTTATTTGAGGTTCAAAACTGATACACACCTGAGTTTCACTGAAGTCTCTAAAAGAATCCACCTACTGTTTTATCGAATAACAACCATATGCTCGGCACAAGACATTACAACCAAAATTTATGTTGTAATATCTTGTGCCAAGTGGATGGTTGATGTTCGACAAAACAACAACTTAACTTAGTACATTTATTTACAATAGGTAAGACGAATACTCTTACGAGAGTACTTAGCAAGCGTGTGGTTAAAGATATGGTTAGGTGATGACTTGGTCTCGATTCATTTACGACTCTATTACGACTGACTTCTAGTTCCGTGTCCGTCCGAAGAGCGAAGCTGCAGTTGCAGTTAGAACTGCTAACTAAACAGATTCAAGAATAAAGAAAGGTGATCTTTGACTCTTAGAACATACTAGAAAGAATTTATAATCTAAGCAAAATAAGCACTATTATATGAGTAACAGGATGTGATTTATCATTTTAAGAAGAACGAGCTTCAGTCATGAGCGAAGTGAGTAAATGTAAAATAATAAAAACGATCATAAGTGATTATAATAATCAATAACTAATGATACGACTTTACAACACCTTCCCTGAGAAATAGAAACTGGGCTGCCATTGAATTCGATCGAGGTTTGATGGAAGAGCTCATATTTCCATGATCTTTCAATTGGGATAATATAAGTTTGAAGAAGTCTCAACTCCATTAGAGGTCAGTGACTATGTTTCATCCAAGTATCTCCGATTCTGTTCTCGGTCTGTAACCAAAAATATGCTAGATTCATTGTCATTTGTCATTCCATCAGCGATTAGCATTCCTCCACGCTCTCACCTTCTTAAACCATAAGCTTTTGCTGTAAATAAATGTGGCACCAAAAAAGGGTTCTTGAGAGAAAAAATGTTTCTTGTTTTCAATATATCAGGAATCATTGTATGAAAAAATATGTTCTCATCTGCATGTCCAAAGCCTATTGGAAATCTTGTTTAACCAATCTGTGCGCTAGCCATATCAGTATTTCTTGGTTGAAATTCCGAATTTGGGTGTCTTTGTTTAGCTACAGATGTTCAACTATTCTGTTCGTGACATTCAAACAACGTATTGTTGGTTAGTGAGATGTAACAACACCGTTCGCAAGACATATATGAACGTCTGGTGTCGCCAGTGATTCATGGAAAGACTTTGGATTTGGAGACAAAGGATAGATGGATAGGGTTTTAAGGATGAAGTTTGTTCACCTGATTCTAGAGACTTTGACGTAGAGATGCGTGAGATGTTTGATGTTTGTTCTGCGGATAACAAAAGCCTATATGACAAACTCAGTTTCCTTGTACATTCCGATGGGTTTCATCGTACCTACCGCGGCAAAGCACTTTTTATTAAAAATTCTTGGGGGTTTGTAATTTTTAAATTGAATCGAGTAAAACCTTTGTTTATATAACATTCATGCTCATCATGCAACTAGCTAAGAACAAATCTTCATATACTTTATAGTTGTACTAAGTAAATAGAATTGAAAGACGATCTCGTTGGATGGACAGGATATGGTTGTTCCTTCTATTCAAATATGCCGACGTATGTATGAAAAATTGAAAAAAAATTTAATCTAGAACATGAATGGAAGGTTTTGATATTTAGTTCCAAGTTCTTTCAGTTTGCCATGATATTAATTACGTAGTGGAAAACAGTACTCCACTTGATTGGAAGTTGGCCAACTTTCTGGTTTTGTGTAAATGTTGGTTCAGTGCAAAGTGCAAAGCACATCATGGATCCGTAATGATCCAACTTCTCACTTTGCATTATAATAGTATTTACTTTTAGTTTCAAGTTTGAGTGCATTTATCTTCATGTAATATAAAATTCCAATTGATCGTTCACATAAAATGCGTTCTCCACTTTTGTTGTACATTCTTCATGAGATAAAATCACGCTACAGTTTTTTATTTCAACTGTACCAGCATATGAATCCGTGGCAGTTGAATTTTGTAGCCTGAATTCTTATTGGTAGCATTGTACATAACACCTGTCACCCATCCATTTGTTGGTTACCTGTGAAATCTAAATGTCAACTTGTGCTCTTTACCAAATAATTGTCGAAATATGGAAGCTGAAAGCCGTGAATAAGCAATAAACAATAAGTTGCATAAATTATTTTTTTGTGGTTAACGAAAAGAAGAATTTGGTGTCGCAAAATATTACGATATTCGCTCAAGCAACAACTGATTTATTTATTTATCTCACGGAGACAATTGGCTTTCTTGATTTAGCAACGATTTGTCTCCATATACAAATTGACTTTTTTTTGGCTCCAATGGCTTCATTTTTTCATCATTATTCAGATGGAATATCTGTTTGATATATGGAACATTTGTGAGAATCTTCCAAAAGGAAACAGAGCCAATTTCGTTTCTACTATCAAACAAGCGTACGTAATATGAAAGAATAAGCTTGTTTTAGTTCCAATTTCTTCCCACAGAATTCTCAGTTTCCTTCAGTCAATATTAATATTGAAATTCAGGTTGTTCCTTAATGTTCTTTCGTGCGCGAATTGGAAATTGAATAATGTACAGAAAGGTAGAAAATAGGACCAAATAACTGTCGTGTATGGTAAAACAATCGATTGAGTAGTATTCGTTAAGAATTCGTTTTATTTCATGGGTATTCCATGGAATTATTATTCACTAAAAAAAATGAGTGAATAGACAGGACATGTCAAGTTTAATCGATTCATGACTTCAAAATGCTCTAAATAAGATTTTCTATGAATTCGTACGAAAAAGAATTAATAGCCAAATTTACATTCCATTAGATTTGTTAGCTATCCTAGATTCAAATAAGAGTGAAGTGGAACTTGTATTCTAACTGATCATCTAAATTTTATTCTATTATCATTTAACAAGCAAACTAATTTATTTGCTTATGCTGTGTTGAACAGTACTAAATGTATTTTGTGAGCTAACCACTTGGAAACAGTAACGGTAGAACTAACCAGTAAATGGTTTTGGATTCTGTTTACATTGTTGGTACAATATGCGATGAATCTCAATCCTGGTTTTGTATTAAATGCGAGTTAAAGTTGAAACTTTCAAATATAAATAAACAAAGTTTCATTATTTATGATTCTCTTGGACAGTTTAATGGCATTCAGGGTGGAGTTGAATTAACCTTCGAGTTTCTATTACTATAAAATGCTAGAAAGTTCAGAGTTACTTTGCGACCTCTGCACAAGTCTTGAATTGTCATTACTAGATGTGAATCAATTTCTACATAGTTCTAGTCGACTTGAGAATGATTTAAAAGCACAAATTGAACAGATGTGATCGAATTTTATTGAATGTATATTCCAACAACAGTTTGTACTGCTGGCATATTGAAAGATAAGACGTTAGAAAACAATAGTCCACTTTTGAAAATGATACTGAGCTTATCTCCTCGAGAGCTTGAAATTGATACCAAACTAGACATCAATCGAATGATTTGTGGAAGAAACAATTGACAATCGTTTAGATATCCTCTTTAACACATCCACTAGAATTATTTCCACAAGAGCTTCAATTTGATACCAAACACGATAAGAGCCAAATCAGTTATTTTAAAAAACAATTGACGAACGTTTGCGTGGGATGTCAAAATATGAGTGATAATAATTTCAACTCCACATTATGATTTTCATTATTTCTTTGGTTCAGAAAAATACAACGAATTTTATAATAATTTAAATTTTGATAATAACAAATGGACTGCTGAATATTCCGAAAAATGTTTTGTGTGAATATTGTACCAAATCATTCAATGATTAGTTTTAGTTATTTCATATTTTATGATTTAATACCACCGTTTATAAAATAAATGCAAAAAACTAAAATGTTTCAGCAGTAAAGTTCTACAATCTTGAACCTAGCTTTCTAATGAAAAACTTGGATATATAATTTTAGTCAAAAATTCGTACACGCTCTCAAGTTATCGTGCTTCCAGACAGACCGACAGACCTACTTTTTCAAAAGTATGTTTTTCGGGTTCAGTAGGGTCTAAAACGAGAAGATTCATCAAAATCTTGAACTGTCAAAACTTCCCTTATTATATTATAGGTCGAGGAAGTAAAACATTATTGCCTAACGTTCTAGAATATTCTGGGACGTTCTGAATTATTCTCGAACATCCAAGGATGTTGTAAAGGGTTCGGAAACGTTCTGGAACTTTGTATAACTTTCTGAAGGTATTCTGAAGCGTTTTAAAACAGTTTGAAGAGTTCTGCAATACTGTATGATGTATTAAAGAGTTCTAAAGTATTCTAGAACGTTCTGAAGCATTATGGTAAATCCTGGAACGTTGTGAAGTGTTTTGGAATAATATAATGTTCTGGATTGTTCCGGAGTATTCTAAAACATTAATAGCTATTTAGGTAATAAGTTGCGAAAGAAATGTGTTTTAAGCTAAGTGAAAATTATCCTCCGAGTTGGATAACACGTCTAGTGCTTAAAACACGATTTCGCAACGTATTTCATGCAAGATGTTCAAATGTCAACATTTTGAATTTTTCAAAATTTAAAAGAAGGCAGGCATCAGTTTCATCTTTTTGTTGCTATGGGATTCAATATGTTGTTTAATAAACATTGATGTCAACGTGCTCGGTGTATAATTTTTCTTGAGAATTTTTGGTAATAAATTTACCTTAAATGAGTGACTCAGAGATTGATTCTGATATTGAAAATGGTGCTGAGACTGCAATGGCCACACTGATTTCAGGAACATCAGAAAAATTGTATGAAGAAACTTGGAAAAAATTTGTCAGTTGGTGTGCGGAAAAAAACGTTGGGTACATTACAGAAAAGGTAGTTTTTGCCTATTTTTCGAAATTATCATCCATCTATAAGCCATCCACTTTATGAAGTAATTACTCTATGCTCCGAACTATGATATACCTTAATAAGAATGTGGATATAAGTAAATCTACAGATCTTATTGCATTCTTAAAAAGAAAAGCTTGTCTAAAAAATCAAAAATATTCACTAAGCAAGAGATAGTTCGTTTTATGAAGGAAGCTGATGACAAGGATTATTTATTGACAAAGGTTGTGGATCTATAGGGCATGTCACCGGGAGAAACTTACTTTTTCACGTGTAGGAGATATTGAAGATTCTACTTTTCTCATAAACATTAATATTACAAATACTAAAACGAATATTTCACGATTCTTTATGATAACTGTTGTATGAATCAACTGTTTAGCAATGTTTCGCAAGTACGCACAACTTCGAGTTACTCATACTGAACATCAACGGTTTTCTCTAACCTACAGAAATTTTAAGTGTTGCACGCTTCCTGTAGGTATAAATACCATAGGTGGTATATCTAGAAAAATTGCAGAATTCCTCGGCCTCCCAGATGGCGAAGGATATACCGGGCATTGCTTTCGGCGGTGTTCTGCAACATTTTTGGCTGATTCGGGAGCAGACATTACAGTGCTCAAGCGACATGGAGGGTGGCGTTCAAGTACTGTTGCTGAAGGCTACGTTGGAAATTCTTTGGAAAATGAGAAAGAAATTTCCCGAAGAATTTTGGGAGAAAAAGAAACAGCAATTGAAAAATAAAAATTGTCGACAAAGAATCAGAATCCAGCAGCACATCTACTTCAGTTTCTACAAACATTGAACTTAGCCAAGAAGAAGTATTAAGAACATCAAATGTTCAATTAAGTAATTTAAGTAATTGTGTTGTACATATTTATCATAAATAAACAGTTATAATAGGTATTTAGTACTTTTACTTTCATATATAATCTATTTAAATCTCATTTTACCCTTTCGGGTGTCGAGATTAGTTTTTCTATCCTTTGTTATTCTATGTTATTTGTGAAATCTTTCCATTCCTTCCTTTTTGATGCTTTTCTTTTTGCTTCTTGACAGCTGATATTGTTCTTTTTCAGTATGTCTTCTATATTATTTTCCCATGTCTTCTGTGGTCTTCCTCTACTCTTCTTTTTTGTCGTCTTAGCCTTCCATACCATTTTTGTTTGGCTATCATCTGGCATTCTTATAAGATGGCCGTACCAAGCAAGTTGTTTTTTCTCCATGGTAGTATGTATACTCTCTATTTGTAACCTTTTTCGTATATCTTCGTTCCTTATTCTATCTAGTCTTGTTACCCCTTCTACTTTTCTTAGGTATCTCATTTCCGCAGCTTGTATTCTACTCTTTGCTCTCTGATTCGTCGTCCATGTTTCACTCCCATATAACAGTATTGGTCTGTATAATACTTTGAATAGTGTCATTTTTGTCTTTTTCTTAACTTGTTTATTGCTTAGGATAATCTTGTTCATTGCGTAGTAACTTTTGTTTGCTGTCAAAATTCTGTTGTTTATTTCTTGCTCCAAGTTACCTTTGTTGTTCAATGTGTGTCCTAAATATGTGAATGTTTCTACCTGCTCGATTTCTCTTTGATTTATTTTTATCTCCGTTGCTATTTCTTCTTTCGCTATTACCATTATTTTTGTTTTGTCTATGTTTATGGTCATATTGTGCTTTTTTAATTTCTCATTCCACAAGTTAATGTTATGTTGTAAGTCTTTTTCACTTTTTGCAAGTATTGCAATGTCATCTGCAAAGGCGCACTCCGCTACCATAATCCTTCCTAAGTTATGGTGTCCTACTTCTATTTTTTTAGTTTTGTCTTTTATATTTTTTAAGATGTTGTCCAGGTATATAATGAATAACAGTGGGCTTAATGCTCCCCCTTGCCTCAGTCCCTGTGTTGTGATGAATTCCTTTGAAATTTCATTTCCTGTTCTAACATAGTTGGATGTCTTTTTATAGATACTTTTTATTGCTTGCGTTAGCTGTTTGTCAATCTGTCTTATTTTTAAGATTTCCCACATCTTTTCCCTCGGCACCCTGTCAAAAGCTTTTTCCAGGTCCAGAAATGCTATGTACAGTTTACTGTCTTCTCTTATGGTTTTTTCTGTTAGTTTTCTTATGGTAAAGATGTGATCCTGTGTCGAGTGTCCTTTCCTGAAACCACTTTGTGCTTTCTCCATCTTTACCTCTATTAATTTTCTTAATTTATTTTCTAATATTGCCTCATAAATTTTTGCAGCTGTACATAGCAGTGATATTCCTCGGTAATTACTGCATATTCTACTGTCTCCTTTCTTGTGTATTGGGAATATCACTACCATTTCCCAGTCTTTTGGTATTTGCCCTATTTCCCATATTTTATTCAGCATTATTAACAATATTTGTTCTCCTTCCTCTCCCATATATTTCAATTGTTCCGCTCTTATTCCGTCATGACCTGGTGCTTTGCGGTTTTTTAATTTTTTTATCACTGTCTTCATTTCTTCCTTTGTAATATTTTCTTGATTCACTATTCCTGTGTTTTCCAGTTCTGTACTTTCTTCTTCTCTACTGACATTGTTAATGTGTATTTCTTCGAATAATTCTTCAAAATGTTCTTTCCATCTTTCCATGATTTCTTTGTCTTCTTTTATTATGACTCCTTGCTGGTTTACTATCTGTTTCAATGTTATGTGTTTTTCTTTCTTGCAGTTCTTAATTGTTCTGTGGAATAATTTTTGATTCTCTTTAAAGTTTTCCTCAATTTTGTTTCCAAATTCTTCCCAGGTTCTCTCTTTTGATTTTTTTATCTCTGTCTTCGTTATCTTCCTTTGTCTTTTATAATCTTCATAATCCTCCTCTTTTTTGGTATTGATATATTTTTTCCATTTTTGTTTATTTTTCTTGACTTCTTCTTTTATTTTTTCATTCCACCAGTGTGTTTGTCTTCTCTTGTGTGAATTTTTCACTATTCCGCATGATCTTTTTGTTGCTTCTGTATTACACATTTCTTCTATATTGTTTAAATCTGGCTTGGGTGTATCTTTTATTAATTCGTTAATGCAATTTTGATATTCTGCTTTTATCTGTCCATCTTTCAGTTTTTCTACTCTAAATTTTACTGTTTGTTTTTTGTTAGAATTGATCTCTACTTTTACGCATTAAATTGTCATTTTCAAACACTAGTGCTTAAAAGTACTTCATTTAACAACGGAAATGACAATCGAAAAGTTATTGTTATAATACGTTAGTATTAAAATTTTTTTAAAGTGTTCAGGAATTTTGTGTAACATTTTGGAGTGCTCCAGATCGTTCCGAAACATTGTATAACATTTCATTCGGGTTTTCAATTGTTCATTTCACAGCTGAATAAGTATTGGATCAAATTTTAACAATCAAGATAACATTACTAATCAAGAAGTATCTTTTTTCAGCCCTCAAATTTGAAATGACCCGATTCACTTAGGTCTTCCCTAATGAAAGGCATCATTAGTTCCTGACGGCTAATTATTCTCATTTCATTGAAGAGCTCGGAAATATCTGTTGCTAACAAAGTTCTCAGCCACCAAATCATAAAGATTCCAAAGCATCCTGGGCATGATTTTTATCTGAATTATTTGGTGCAAAGTTGTAAAATGAATAAAAAATTCATTCATTCAACTTTAGTAATTTGGCCGTGGAAGCTGTAAAGTTGGTAACGTTACATATCAAATGATGATGTGTTGTATGCAGACGAATGAATATTAATGAGTGTATTTTAAGTTGGCAACGGAAGCATAGACGACTTTTGCCTGAGGGGACAGGATTAAGGATAATTACTGTTATGTAGTTGTTTCCAGTCTTCCTTCATCAAGACATGGATAAAGTTCTGAAGGTGAATTAGAAATAATTATTCATTTCACTAATGCTGCCAGATTTGGCTGAATATTATCACTTTATGTTATTATCAAGGAGACAATATTCTCATTTCTGAGGTGAATTGGTTTGGATGTGTTGAGCTCCACGCTATGCAATTTCAAATTCAAATTGGTTGTATTGAATGGATTCACAGATTGAACAAGCTAGCTAGCGCGTTTAAATTTTCAGAGAAACCTCGATGACGGTATATTCAGCCGTTTGAAGCACATTTTAACTTCTGTGAATATAAATATAATAAGTATTATGTAGGGAAGTGACGTATAACGGACAGATTGCGCGCTTTGTTAGCTAAGAGTGACAGTAGGATCGAGGACTTGGGCAGCCAAACTGATGCATGAAATTATAAGTTTCAAATAAAGTAGAAAAAACTTTTTGAACTACTAGTATTTTCATTGATTATAATTTTTGAATAATTTGAAATGTCTCCATTTTTCTTCTACTTCTCCTTGAAGACAGAGCCTCCCTGAATTTCAATTTATCTAAATTATTCTAAAAAATGAGGACATTTTTCACTCCAGCGGATAGGTTGTTGGGTAATGACAAGTGTCTCTCTTGACAAAAGGACATCTCAAGGGATATTAAATTTTCTTTTAAAATGCAGAAGAAATGAAACCAAGGTTGGTTTATATTTCAACGGAAAACAATGAGTACAGTATTCCATAGAGACAGTCATTTCAAAAAAGATTTTTATAAAACAAAAGCAAACCAAAACCAAAAAACTAAGAGTATTCTCAAACAATATTATCAATAAATTGATCATTCATTTATTCAATTGACCTGAATAAGTGAATATATATTTTTGAAGTGAAAATTTCCTGAGGCGCATCATGAACAATTTTTTTTTGGGGCAAAAAATGAGGATATTTCCTGAACTAAAAGTACGATGTAGTGTAATTCTAATCGAGAGAAGCTGCCTCATAATTTATAAAGTGATTTTTTGATGAAAAAGTAAACTTATAATCTGTTATATGGGTAGATTTTTTTGTCAGGCTTTCATTTCTAGCTACAGAATGCAAAATTAATCTTGTTATAGCTGTTGAGAAATAAATGTTCATTTTAAATCACCTAGTTTTCTGCCGTGTAATTTGAAACACATTATTCGCTCTTTAACTCCTCACTGAAAAATCGAAAAAATGCCACATAGTCCATTCGCGATCTCTTTCCTTGTCACTGGTTCGACCTAAGCGGATTACCGACGATTACATCTGCTTCTCTCATTCTGAGTTCTGAATTCTGTTCGTTCCGAGCACACAATATGAGGCATTCTACATACACCTTTATTTCTGTTCATATAGAGGAAAAATGACAGATTTATGGAGACGCTTAAAGTATTATGAAAAAACCTCAGTAAGTCAGCAAGTAAGATATTAGTGCAGATTTTTTCATAGCTCGATGTTTTGAATGAAATAGACGGTCGTTTTCAAGCAATGATGCTAATAATGCTAAATCTTCCGTTTCTAACAACTTCTAAAATACTTTGGGCTTTGTATTTTTAACACATTTAAATGCCTACAAACAAATATGAATATGAAAAAGCCTAAAACCGTTCGTCAAAGTCGCACTGTTACAGAAGATGAAACAGTTTTTAATTATTTGAGTATGAAGTGAAGAGGAAGAAAATTATGAACTTTTTAGACTTCTAAAGAGAGTACATTTTCCTAAATAAGGCTAATGCTCATAATTTGAACCAGTTACAAGAATATCGGACGCTCCTTTATTTAAATGAGCTTTCAGAGTCTGCCGGTCTCTGGAATCCTTGTATAATACTCAAAGCTTTGAAAATATTTTGTTGGATATAGCTCTTACTTACAATTAAAATAAATTTTTAAAAATTTGTCATATTCCAAACTGTCTGAAAAAAAAAAAGCTTCTCATCACTTTTCCAGACCCTCAGCCAACACTGATTGAGTTTTCTGTCAAAACTCTTCACCCATCTACTTAAACCGGAAGTGATTCGTGTCCTGTGTCAACCCACTTCCGTTCTTTGAAGTACGTCTACTCAATACTACATGCTTTGTGTAGCCTTATCCAATTAGTATTCAGGAATATGAGATGTAGGCGGCAAATATAAAGAATCAAAGCTTGCAAGGATTACTCGTGTTTGGTCGAAGGCTGAATGAAATGTCAAGTGCTGTTTCGTCCAGACTCAAAATAGACTTTAGGTCATCGTTGCTCAAAAATAAGATGGACGTGACCTAAATGATAATCATTACTTTTATGCTGGTATATATCAATTGTCACATAACATTTTAATTGATGGCATTAGACGTAAGTGTGGCCTCTGCATTAGACATGAATTGATGCAGATGAGTTTTTCTGTTGCACACCATCAAATGATCAACATTAGAATGGAAAAATTGACGTGAAACAAAATGTACATTCATGTAATATGCATATGTAATCTTTAATGCTGACAACATTTTGTTTATGGTAATATGAAATTATTTGTAACGGTTAGATGAAAGAACAGCCTAGGCTGAGCTTCGCTATTGACTTCAGTCAATAAAATTTATTATTATTATTATTTAAACTGAACGAACGGAGGGTAGACACAACAACAGAGCAGGTCGAAATAATTTCAGTAATATAAATAATACTGAGAAGAAAAATCAGTTGCATCGTTATTGTTAGTTATAGAGTAATAAATGATTATAGTTCATTGTTGGTACTTTCTTCTTCTTAATTTCGTTTTTTTTTATCAGGCTATCGTCTGTTCTCCTTCACATGCTTTTTTTTGTTATTAGACTATCACCTGTTTCCTTTCACATGCTCTTTTTTATCAGTCTGTTTGTTCTTTCCATTCTTTTCTTTGTGAATTTTGCGATGTCCGTGATTTGGCATTGTTCTCTCACGTCTTTATTCTTTACTCTGTCCATTCTTGTTTTGCCCACTATGTTTCTTATCGTGTTCATTTCAGCTGTCCTCATTAGTTGTTCAGTTACGGCGGTGTCAGTTTGGGACTTTACTTCTTACGTCATAACTGGTCGTACTGTTGTTTTATATATTCTTGTTTTACTTTCAATTATCATATATTTGTTTTTCCAAATTATATCTTGTAAGTAGTCTGATAGTCTTGTTCCTTTCATCACCTGTTCCCTTACTTCGTTAATTAGGTTCTTATTACTTGTTATGTTGACGCCTAGCTTACATCGTAATGATTCTTTGGATGTTGTTAGTGATTTTTATTTTTTTTTGTTGATAATTCTGTTATATTTGTGCGCCTTTAAGTTGAAATTGTACAGCATGCGCTGCAAGTCGTCTTTGGATTCAGCAATAAGTACTGCGTCGTCGGCATAACAAACAATGTTGATTTTGTGTTCTCCTAACCGGTATTCTTGTATGTTTTTCACACTTTCAATAATTTTATCTATCACGGCACTGGACAACAAAGGACTTAGTGAGTCTTCTTGTCTTATGCCGGTCGGTGTTAGTACTTTTTCTGTCAGTTCGTTTCCTAGTTATATTTTTGTTTTTGTTTCTGTGTTTGAGTCCTATATTGCCATTCGTAAATCTGTTGGTACCTTTTTTTCTAGTAGGATTTCTTGAATATCTTGTAGCTTAACTTGATCAAAAGCCTTGGACAAGTCTACCAAGCATGAGTAAGCGGGTTCTGCTAATTCGATCGCTTGCTCTGCTACTTTGCCGAACTATGAAGATTGCGTCATTTTTTGAACGGTTTTGTCGGAAGCCTCGTTGTTCCTCATTCATTTTAAGGTGTGGTTCTAGTTCATCTGCTATAATTTTGGTCATTAGTTTTGATACGAAACTTAATAGGGTGGTAGTTTTCGGGTATTATTTTTCCCCCTTTCTTGTACATCGATATGGTTATACTTGTTTTCCATTCCGCTGGTATCGTTTTTTCGCTTGATATTTTCTGATAGAGCTTGGTGAGCTCTGTTACAATACAAGTGATTTAGGTTCATATTTAGGCAGTTTATTCGATATATAATCTATTCCTAGCGATTTTCCATTTTTCAGTTTTCTCATAGCTTTTTCGATGTTCTCTTCACTAATGAACGTTTCTGTGTCTTCTATTTCCGCTGGTTTGGTCTCAGTGTCTGCGGAGGTTGTCATTTACAATTTAATTTTGGAAATCTTCATGCCATTTACTGTTACTGATTTTTGTTGTTTTGAGCGTTTCACTGATTTCTTTCTTGCTGTTTCTCAGTATTTTCCAGACCTTTTTCTGTGCTCCGTATAAATCATGTTCCATGTCTTTGGTAAATTGCTGCCAATAGTTTTCTTTTAGATGTCTTATATTCTGGTTTGCTGCATTTATTTCACGTATATTATTCTCTTCATCTTGTTGGTTACCTGTTCTTTAGTATTGAATATCAGCTTTTTTTTTTTTCTTTTTGCGATCTCTTTGCTTTATTTAATCAATCTGAGTTTTTATTAATTTTTTTGAATTCTTATCTCGAACCTTGAAAACATTAAAATACTTCGGTAACTTCAGCGTTATTATTGTTGCGAACAGTGTTAAGTGTTTAGTTTTTTCTTTTATTTAGAGCACTTTAACAATAGAGTTTATGGCTATTACAGATTCGTAAATTTATAGCTACATATTGTATAATTACTTCATTTTCAAATGTGTTCGTACAATGTCTATGTGTTTTATAAATTCTATTATTTTTTGGCTTCATCTTGTTTCAGGACTTCCTTGATGTTGTTTGGAATTTTGTATGCTTTTCTTTGTTGCGAGTATTCATTGCAGTCTATGATTATGTGTTTGACTGTTACTTTCATGTTGCATGCATCGCAATCTGGTGAGGGAGCTCTGTCAAATAGATGTTTGTAGATTATTTGTTTTGTCTGTTGTCTTTTATTTTCCATGATTCGATAGATCCTTTTATTTCCTTCAGCTTGTTGTTTCCTGTTTCAGTCCATGCTTGTTTTCTAATTTCTTCAAATTGCTTTTTTATTGTTTGTTTAATGTCATCTTTAGGTGTATGTAGGTTGTTGCTCGTTTCTAGGTTCATTGCTTCTATCGCCTGTTGGTCAGCTCTTTTATTCCGTTCAATTTTATTGTGAGGCGGTATCCATACGAATGTTATTTATGTATTGTGATTATTTAGTTGATGGAATAGTTTTCTGATTCGGATGATAATAGGAAATTTGCTGTAGGAATTCAAGATATATTTTATAGAGTTGTTGGAGTTTGTTAGGATAATATAATTTTCTTCGTTTTCCTTCAAGCAGATGATCTGTAGGGCTTTAAGGATGGCGTACTGATGGAATAGGGTGGTCGAAACTTGATAATTTGTTCTATGATTATTACTATACCAAGTCTCTCGGAATTTTTTGCTGCGTGAGTATACATATGGGTTCCAGTGTAGTTTCTCAGTATATCTTCTAGTTTTTTTTTTGTATGTTTCTTCTGCAGTTTGTTTATTAGGATATTTTTGGAGATCTGTGTTATAGGATGGTTTTTGTATAATCCATGGTGATATTGGACAAATGGTTTTTGGACTTATTTGTTTTAGGTTTCGGTTTATTGTATCAAAAAGTGGCTGGATTTAGACAAAAAGGGTAGATGTTGTTCTAGTTGGATGTTTGTGGGTCTCTCGAAGATTTGTCTATGAGTTGGATGCGTTGTTATGGCTAGCTATTTTAGGTTATAAGTTTTAATTTGTGGTACATTGTTAATGAATTATTATTAGATATTTTACGTGAATAATTAACAAGTAAACACATTGCAGTATAATAATTGAATCAATGAACTCAATACTATATTTATCTAAGGTAAATATTCAAATATCAGCCGATTGGAGCTATTTATTTTCATTCATTAGCTGACGATGCTAAAGCCAAATTATCTCCGTTTACAACTGTGGAAATGCGTTTTGATCCATTTTAATACCGCGGTCTCTTTAACGGAGCCAGTATCGCAGAATATTTCCAACATACTTAATGTTATAATTCATCAACAGTCATGCCGCTATTCGCCATTGAAGTGGCCGATGTTCTTTTAAAAGTGTGACCAATGTATTTCTCTTAGTCTAGGAGAATTAATAAATGAGCTACAAGAAAAGGACATCGGCCAAATGTTGTAATCCCAACTTGTTTGATGCATTAGCCGTTGGCATGTTTTGAGAACATTCTATTGGTGTGTTCCGATTAATTGAACCTACAATATCCCGATATTGTTAATACTAGCGAGTTTTGAATATTTTCTGTTTTTGATGAACCCGTTGTTGCTAAGGCCTTTTCATACACTTATATCATAATATACTATTATCTATCATTTGGAATCAATTTTTTGAAGTCCAATCAATTAAATCTTGTTTCATCAATCATCTTAAGTATCGTGGTTAATTAAAATATGGAATTGACTGAAGGATGATTGTTCCAATTATTTATAATGAAGACTTAAAAAATAAATTTGATTGACGTTGGTAAAACTGGTCTTTAATGAGTCTAATTCAATTTCCGTCTTTTGTTGTAGGTAATAATTGCTATATCAGAACTTAAATTGGTTAGAATTAAATTATCAGGAATGATACTTTTCGAGAGTTTATTTTTAGATGAAAGTAGCTATCATCGTGAGTATAGGAATTGGTATTGGAGCATTCGAATGTAGCAATTTAGTTGTGAACGTTGCTCAATAGCTGAAAGTCTGGTCACGTTCAGAAAAACACTTTTCATGAGGAAAAGGAAAATCTAATTATTGACGTTTTCACTCTGAATTTAATTTGGAAAGGATTAAATGAAAAGCGTGCAAGAAAATTTATTCTAAGGAGAATCTGAGAATGTTCGAATACGCAATGTATGAAAATAATTTTCTATCAAAAAATGTGTACATCAAAATCATTCAGCTAATACGGAAGCAGTTAAGGCTTTGCGACTTTTCATAGATTAATTTGTGAAGAGCTCTTAGTAGAATTTAGTAATGAGTGTTTCTCACATGCTATTGATTTTGATTTCTAAAACGATTACTTAGCTCAGAAAAATTGGTTGAATCAAAAAAGGCATTGTGTATATTATGACTTCTAACATTCGTGAATTCAAATGCGAATAGATATGAAAATAACTCACGCATATGAGTGTGAGTGTTCGAACATGTACGAATATCAGCGAATGGGTATGCGAATGCCAATATTCGCAGTTACATTAATCAACAAGGTAATATTCTGTCCAAATATATTTTTAAAAACTAGTTTTTAATGTAGACATAACGATTTTCATTTTATAGCCTGTTTTATGGAAGTATAAAAGTTTTATTCGTAATTTGATTAGATGGACTGCACTAAAATAGTTAAAGACCTGATTAAATTTTAAATTTGTTTACACGAACACACCTACAAAAAAGTGAATTAAATTTTTAATAACTTTTCTTGAATAGATTCAGAATTGAGGATAAGAAATTATTGCAGGTGGAAGGAAATGAGAAGCTACCTTATTTTCATTTGGAATATTCTAGAAGTTGATGGCTGTGAGCCAAAGGTGTCAATAAAAATATTTATTAGAGAGAAAAATAGATTGTTGTACTTACATATTTTCATTTTTGTGCATGTTTATGTTTTTCGTACGGTAAGAATAAAATTTCCAGTCCAGTTGATTTTGTGGTTCTAGGATTTTAGTTTGATTAAAATGTTCGTTCCCTCTGAAACAGAACAGAAAATAAGTTACGTGGGATCAGATTTCATTACCAGAAAAATAAAAATAGCAGTGAAATATTTCTATTTTGAAATTTCTTTGTTTCATCCGCACAATCAGTCCACAAAACATTTATGATTCTATTAGCTGCGGATGTAGAAATTTTATGGTTGGTATTATCTTAAACAACAACAAAACTAAGTTCATATATCAATCGATATTTCCCATCAATTATTTCTATCATTTAATAAAGGAATAAATGAGCTTGTTCATTACAGTTTATATTGTAATCAAGGAATTGAATAGAGGAGTATAATCGAAGTGAATCGTTTAATAATTCAGAAAGCAAGCATTTAGCAATAACCTTCTTTATGAATTCCGTCAATTTATGCCCAGTTCCATCAAGGACAGATATATTTACTTCCTAAGTGAATTTAATTTGTTCCATTAAATGCCAGTCAATTTTATCATAAAGGAATTTGAAATTGTCGAAATACGAGGACAGGGCTGAAAGTTTTTGACTTATCACAGGAAGTCCATCACCTGATAAGCTCGAATCAAGATTAAATTATGCTCATATACCAATTTTTAACCATTACAGCTGCTGGTCGATTATGCAAACATGAACACACACCTCACAGAAAGTCTTCCTTATTATAAACTCAATAAACAGTATACTGTAATAGACTCTTATTTATGTTATGTACTTTAGCTATTATCAAATTTCTTCTATATGAACATTAGCCGTAAACTCGATGCAGCAAATTAAATTGCAGCTAGAACTCCATTTCCCTCGTTTCATTCATTTTCTTGTTTGAATCTTCTACGTGTCTACTTTTTTTATTTCATTTTTATGAAATTCTGCAACAAGTTAAAAATAACCTTCCATCCTCAGATAAATTTCTTAGCTTAGGTCGACGTACAAAATTTGCATTGCAAAGAGATAACGAATATCATATTTCCATAAAGTCTCAAGAGGGGTTTCCTTTTGGCCTACTCCACCTCTTAGGTTAAATATTCCAAGGTAACAAGGAAATGTTAACCAGACGGAAAAGGGGACACTGTGCTGTGACCGAATTCATATTTAATTGCATAATATGATTCATAGATGTTAATAAAGAAATAATGATATACAAAAGAATGATTTAGATGTTGGGTCTCATATAGGTTTTTCAAGATAGGAATCTAATTCATATGAAAATTAACACATTCATCCCGAACAAAAAGCATAAAAATTGAATTAAATCACCATTAGAGGATTCAGAAGGGCTTGTATTAATAATATATAGTATTTTTTTTTGCCAATGCTATTTGCATCTCCCAAGTTAAAACTTTCCTAAAGAGTGGATACCATTCAGAATTAAATTTACTAGTTTTCTGTGCCAACTGAATTTTTATTGCCTCCAACACTATTTTAATGGAAGAGCTATATTTGATGAACAAATTTTCAGGGCTTCAAATAAAACAAAATTAGTTTTGATAAATATGTATATTTGGAGTTTAATAATGCCAAAATTAAAGCTGGACCGTATGGGCAACATAATAAAAATTAATTTTGAATTTTTATAAAAGAATATGTTCTGATCCAATTTTCTCGCTTCTGCCATGCTTACGAAATGAAATTTAGGGAAAAAAGAATCAGCGGAAAACAATAGGCAGAAGTGATCCACTTGCCCGAGGGTTTGTAATGAGGGCTCGATTGTGCAAAAAAATTATATCAATTGTTCACGTTCTTCTCGTTTCTGCCCTTTGGCCGTATATGTACGAAAACATCTTGCTAAAATTTGAATGTTTTCGTACATATCTTGACTTGGTCATTCGAAAAACTTATGCCATTCGTTTTTACGAGATACTTATGATATCAATTTTCATACGGCCAAGCAGCAGAAATGAGAAGGACGTGAACAATTAATATAATTTTTTTGCACAATCGAACCCTCATTCCAAACCCTCGGCCAAGTGGATCATTTCTGCCTATTGTTCTTCGCTGACTCTTTTTTCCCTAAATTTCATTCCGTAAGCATGACAGAAGCGACGAAACTGGATAAAAACATGCTTTTTTTTATAAAAATTTGAAATTTATTTTTATTATGTTGGCCACAAGGTCCAGCTTTAATTTTGGCATTATTGTACTCCAAATATACATACTTACCAAAACTCTTGAAGGCACTGAAATCTACGACTATCTGACGGTCTAAAAGTACAAGGAAATATTGTGAAACAGACAAAATTCACATATCGAGATTTTGATGGATATATTCGTTTTGAGCATCCCTGAATCCATTTTGACTATTTTTGGCTTAATATCGGTACGTATGTACGTATGTAGGTGTGTATGTGCGTGACTCGCAAATCTCAGAATTCGTCAAACGTATAATGCTGAAATTTTGTATAAAAGACTGGTATAGGATCTAGGATCTAGATGTGCACCTCGCATTATGGTTGCAATCGTCTGTACTGGAAGTGCACTTTACCTGATACTTTTTTTGAATTTTCCGCATAAATCTAGAATGATTAGCCGTAGGATACTCGAATTCAGTATTTGAAATTGCTGTAGCATCCAAATGATCATCTCCTATTTTCGTCCCAATTGACTAAGGCGGAAGTGCACTTCATATTACAGATTTTTCGAATTTTTCTCATAAATTTAAAATAATCAGTCGCAGAATATTGAGATTTCGTATTAAGCACTTTGATAGCATCAAGTTGCACACCTTGCATTATAATTGTGATCGGCTAAGCCGGGAGTGCAGTTTACTTGAAACATTTTTTAATTTTCCGCATAAATCCAAAACGATTGAACGTAGAATATTAGAATACAGTATTCAAGATGATAGTACCGTCTAGATGCTCATATCCTATTTTCATTAAGATCAACTGAGTTCGAAAGTGCACTATACTTGACGATCCTGGAATTTTGCGCATAAATTCAGATCTGTTAGCCGTAGAATCCTGGAAATCAGTATTTAGGAATGTTGTAGCATAAGAATGATGACCTACTGTTTCCATAGCAACCGACTAGTCGTGGAATGATGAGATGTTGTGTTTGATTGTATATATCCAGTGATGTACAAGTAAGTCACGTGATTTTCACGTCAGATTTTTTTATTATAGTAAAGTTAACGAGCGAGTAACGTTTGCAAATTATTAAAAATTACTATCGATATTCTGAGTCAGTGGTCACAGCTTTAAGAGCGCCTACTTCAATTTTTGACTGTAATAATCGTCTCACTATTGGATGTTCCAGTGCTAAAAAGAAGCCGCACGGCTCGATGTAGGTACCGAAAATACCGCAGCCATAAGTAAGTCGATTCAAAATGAGTCAAATCAGTCTATTTCACTTCGTTCTCAGGAACTGGGCATCTCTCAAATCACATTGTAGCGTATTTTGAGTAAAGACCATGGCCTACATCCTAACAAGATCAAATTGACTTAAGAACTGAAGCAATTTGATCATTTGAAACGCCGAAACTTCTCCGATTGGGCTCTGAACAAGTTTCAAGAAAATGCAGAACCTCAACGAAAATATCATCTTCAATTACTTTATGGTGTGGTTTTCATGCTTTAGGTGTGATTAGGCCATATTTTTTCGTCGATGAAAATGATTGCCGTGTTACCGTCTATAGAGTGGGATACCGTTATTCTTGGCCGGAATTGGATGGGCTTGACATCAATGATATGTGCTTTCAACAAGGTGGTCACACAGCTGGTGAAACAATTGATCTATTGAAGGAAAAATTTGAAAATCGAATTATCTCAAGAAATCGAGGCTCTAGGTCTATGCCAACAAGCCAGAAACGTTAGACGAGCTCAGAGATAATATCCGACAAGAAATTTTCAACATTTCGGTCGAAATATGTGCAAGAGTGGTGGAAAACTGAATCCAAAGAATCGATCGCTGTCAACGGGCTTATGGGGGTCATATGAGTCAAATGTAATATGTACATTATATCTGAAATAAATTTCAGCCTAATATTTGAAGT
Source organism: Dromius quadrimaculatus (assembly GCA_963989225.1). Classification (NCBI taxonomy): domain Eukaryota; kingdom Metazoa; phylum Arthropoda; class Insecta; order Coleoptera; family Carabidae; genus Dromius; species Dromius quadrimaculatus. The sequence goes on along the minus strand of OZ022325.1, from coordinate 8,390,958 downwards.
ATTTTGTGTTTTATTAAAGTATAAATTGAAAGAGATTAATATTTGCACAACGTTTCGATAATCGATATTTGTTATTGTCATCAACTTGCATGTTTTGATCAGCGTTGCGCACTGAAAAAAAAATCTTAGATACTATAGTTAAAAACATTGCTTAAAATCGTGACAGGCTAGAACGTTCGCTAGATGAACTAAAATATATTGCTATTATATTATGTCTACTGCAGATAATAACAATTCTAGAAATAGTAGTAAGAAATTATCTGCATTAGTTAATGTAAATATCTACCACCGATAATATCATTTGTCATTTTAGTGAAACTTATGTTCCAACTAGTTGTAGAATATTTCTATCGCAGACATTAGGTTTAGCAATCATAGTAAAGATATTATCTGTACTTATCAATATATTCTCTGTTGTAAGCCAATATAATATGTCAGGCTACAAATATTATAAGCTAAATAAGATAAAAAAATCACTATGTGGCTCAAAATAAATTTTGAAGTAGTGAAAATTATTTTCCGAACCAGTGGATACTCTTTCTAGAATAGTAAATATTATTTGTAGGATAGGTAATAGTATTTGTGGGATAGTAAATATCACTTTTGGAATAGTTATTTTTTATTTGTGGGATAGCAGATAATTTTCATTCGTTCAAACATGTATATTTTTATTGAATTTTGGATTATTACAAAAAAATATTCTTGAATTAACAAACTGCAGATGATAATTTAAATTTTAAAGAAACATATATATTATGTAAATATTGAGTTTTAACCAATCTATCACACCCAATTATATTTTCTTAGGATATTCTCATGGAGGTTTGCGAGCTTTCAACACAGTACGCGTGAACATGTTGATTAGAGTATAATGTATTCGAAAAATTACAAATAAAAGAAATACTATTGTTATAACTAACTGAAATATGAACAACGGTACCAAAAACTAGATTCATATTTTCAATATCAACAATGACTGTATTATCATGATGATAATATTGTAATGTCTATTGCTCAAAAGAAAATAGTTCATAATCAAATAAAAGTCACTATTTAATAATTGAAAATGATTTGAAAGTTTCATTCTTTCGAATATTACTAAACATTTATTCAGGACTTACTTCTATCTTAAACAAAGCTGCGGATATTTATCTTCAACTATTTATTTACACTGATGACTTCACTGTTTGATATTCACTGCTCTAGATTCATCATTACACTATTACTCTCAAGTCGTTTGCTTGCCTTTATATATAGAAGAATCCATTTCTTGAACATTCTACTACATTTCTGGAATATTGTTAGAGGCTTCCATCGGGCGGAGTGATGTGGTACGGTGCGGCGCGATACAATACAACGAAGACGGAAGGCCCTGCCCAGATAAGCTCAGGCCCAAGCCTACCCTACTCCTACGAACCTCCACACTCTCGCACGTTACAATATGTCCCTTTGATATCGATTCATTTGGGATAATGGTAATATTGTCCCATATTATTTTTATAATCATCTGATGAAGAATCATAATTTTCCAGCATACGTGATTGTATAATTTCGCTAGAACCGCACACATTTTTTTGTGTTAGACTATTATTAGATAACAGTCGATAGCATACTCTCAATTGGTGTGTTGGATATAGTGAATAAACAATGTTTTTTCTTGAAAATGTAACATCCAGCAGTCATTTTAAATTCACGATGCTTGCAACACTTCCTTTAATACACCAACTATAAAGATATCCGCCATTATTATTAATTTGATCTTTGCTGTAAAATTGGAGAGATGTTATAGTCAATTTTAATTTGTGGGTATTATAACTCTGCGTATCATTCATCTTATTTTTAAAATTCACTTTTTAAAAATATCACAACTTGAACAAGGAACCGAGCAACGAAGGACTAACTACGGACTGCACCAACTTTGTTAGTCTGGGTATAACAACAGAGCAGGTAGTTGAAAATAGCCAACAAATTCGTTAAACACCAAAAATTTTAACTACGGGGCACAAGATCCTGAACTGTATTCTACAACTATATTAGCTACAGTAGCGAATAGTTTTATTTTCTGCAACAGTGATTGTAAGTTCTATGATAAAGAATATAATATTGTACAACACATGAAAAAATTATCTACTTGATTATCAGTAGAAAATATTAACTAACATAAATAATACATGATTAGAAATACAAATTATTTCATATACAAATCTGAATTTGTAAATCAGAGCATAATTTCATTATTCAAATAAATATTTCATCTCTGTGAGTTAATTCACCTCAAGATAATTCGTTTTATCTATGAGTATCAATATTTTTTTTTCAGTGCGGTATTCAGGGATCCATTCAACTTATGATTTCTCAATTAGAGTGAACAATGTGTAAAACACGTTCGTATGATGAATCCATAATCTTTGTAATGTATTTCAGCCGGATTTTTCAAAGTCATTCGATGTACAGTATCAACATTCTCTGAAGTCAACCCGAAAACAAGTCCTCTTGCTCAGTGTTCGTAGCAGATTTCAGTTCTTCATCCTTTGAAATCCACAACTCATTTTTACTTACTTATACAAAGTAACAAGTAAGTATTGAGCAACCGAAAAAATTCAACTATCGAGATTTTGATGGAAATATCCGTTTTGAGCATCACTGAATCCATTTTGACTATTATTAGCTTGATGTCGGTACGCTCGTTCGTGCGTTCGTGCGTGCATGCGTTCGTGCGTGCGTAACTCGCTAATCTCAAAACTGGCTGAATGTATAATGTTGAAATTTTGTATTTAAGACTGTGCAGCTCGCATTATGGTCCCAAGCGTCTGTACCGGAAGTGCACTTTACTTGAAACTTTTTCGAATGTTTCTAATAAATCCAGAATGATCAACCGTATGATGTTGAAATTCAGTATTTGAACTTGATGTTGTACCAGAATGGTTACCTGCTATTTTTGTGAAAATCGGCCAGGCCAGAAGTGCACTTTACTTGAAACTTTTTTTGAATTTTTTGCATAAATATAGTATGATCTACCATAGCATATTGAAATTTCGTATGAAGAACTCCTATAACATCTTATTGTACATCTTGCATTATGATTACGATCGACCAAGCCAGAAGTGCACTTTACTTGAAACTTTTTTTTTAATTTTCCGCATAAATTCAGAATGATCAGCCATAGGATACTGGAATTTAGCATTTAAAATTGCTGTAGCATTTAAATGGTCATCTTCTATTTTTATAACAATCGGCTGAGCCGGAAGTGCACTTTATATGACAGATTTTTTGACCGCATAAATTCTAAACAATCAGTCGTAGAATATTTAAATTTTGTATTAGGCACTTTTATAATATCTAGTTGTACACCTTGCATTATGATTGCTATCGACGGAAGAGCACTTTATTCGAAACAGTTTTTGAATTTTCCGCATAAATCCAAAACGATTGAACGTAGATTTTCAGAATGCAGTATTTAGGACAACTATACCGTCTAGATGCTCATATCCTATTCCAATTGAGAATTATAAAGTAATACTTGAGTATTATCGAAAACTGGTATACAGATCAGAAAAAAGGATTTTTTAAGGGCTAAACTCTAGAGTCACTTAGAATGGTTTTCGTTTATGAAATTCGCTTTTTCTTTCTATGCTATTTCTTATAAAGAGATGAAACGAAGCTCAAAATATTTATTGTTCCGCAAGAAAATTATATAACTGTAAATTTTCTGCCTTGCTTTATTTTGAAATTCTGTTGACCGGAAGAAAAATAATTTCATTCATTTTAAATTACAAAGTACAATAGAAAATCTTTTAGAGATTACAGAGAAGAAGAACAATGATATATTTTCCAAAGAAATTTTGATTGAATAAATATTAACAAAATATAAAATAGGTCTTCTATCTGAGAAGGGAGTGGCCGACACTCATAGTACACTTGGTAGATTGATTGATATTTCTGCAGCCCTACGGCTACCAGTCATCAAACAACGAATACTCTAATTTTTAGGCCACTTATGTATCAAATTTAATAATTATAGAATCCCTAATAATCTGAATCATCTAAGTGCGACACTCAACAGATTTTCCAAATTAACCCTTCTCATCAGCCTGACCACTGAGATCAATTATTCACAAATTAGTAGAGGTTAATAAAAGAATAAAAATATTCTTTGAGGTAAATTTCGTTTATAATTATCGATTTTGGTTTGGTCGTTCTCAATTTTCTACATCATTTTATGTGGAAAATATACGCTGGAATTTTGTTCAATTCGCCCTTAATTATTACGCCAGACAAAGCGGAAATTTCGCAGAGTTTGAAATATGTGCCAATATCAGCGCATGAAAAATATTTTTTGCTGCTCTTAAAGAGTAAAATGAGGTCGAAGATGAGATTATTTAGATACGAATAACGAATTGCATAGTCTGTCTCAATGAGTATTTTATATAGACTTTTACTTAGCACGTAAATTACGTGATTATTTCTTTATGTGAGCTTCAGCTTTTTCACTTTATTTGTACTACAAATTCTACCACTTCAGACCGTTTATACATAAATAAACATTTATCTTGAAGTAATGCTTGCCCTAATACAGTGAAATATCTCTGAAATAAATTCTAGAAAAAAGTACAATTTGGGAGAATAAATTAGAGCCAACAAAAGAATTTATCATTAATTCTACTTCACGTGAAAGAAATTAGGTCCCTGAAAAGTGATAAAATAAAGGAAGAATAAAAAACAAACAAATCTCTTAGATTTCTTTCTGCCTAATGTAATAAATTTGGTCGCATATTCGCGACTAGAGCCGACCTTGGCCGATTCCAACCGAGTCTCCAGAGATTTTCAGCTTTTCAGAGCTTAGTAAATCATGGAATGTTTAGTTCCGCATGTATGCATCGATATAATTGGCTCTTTTCTTTTATATATTGTTACCATGGTAACGGGTAGTTGTACTGACAAGTGAAGTGTAAATCGACAAGACGTACAATAGCTCAAGTGTTTGCAGCGGGAACGAATTTTATTTTGACATTAGACTATTGAATTCTGGGAATATTTCTCGCCGTTTTATTCGCTCACAAATATCTGATCCGTAAAACGTGTACTTTAAGGATAGGTTGAAAAGATTATTTTCCCGGGGATAAATTAATTTTATTTTTTCAACACCTCGTTTCACTTTCATTCAATCATCCTTGTAAAAATTGCTACAATTTAATTATTTTTGTGGGGACTCAATGCATTTGTATCAATCTCCGGTAGCAATATTCCACAGGAAATTAATAAAAATTAGGATCAATTATTCTCAGACTCTCCTCTTGACAAACAGAAACTGCAGTCTGCAATTCGCTAATTAGTCGTAAATTCAAAGATAAGAGTAATTGAAGCTACTCTTCTCTGACCTGATTTTGAACTTTGATCTTCAGGCTAATATCTAGTACTCTTGTTATTCAAGAATCACTTCCAAATGTCATTCGTTTGTCTGATATTAATCTCGGAACCTTTGAAGCAGAACCATCTCTGGAATTGGATTGCAATTTGCTGCAAACCGCGTACTAGTAGACTACGTCATATTTCCGGCTAAATATTTGATGTCAGTAGATGTTTACACTAACACAGAATTAGTGCAGTTATTCATTATAATATACATTGTATCATGCCATTTACTATATGGGCAACGAATAACACAATGAACCGTTCTTGCATTTAATTTTCTGCAGTGGAAGACAATAGTGTTTATAATAAAATACTTGTGCCTAGTTTAATGTATGAAAATTAATACTGAACTATGAATATGATTTAATTTTTCAGTGCAGAGGCAAGATTAAGATTAATTTTCTTTATTCAGTTTATTAAAATTACTTTGAGCTCTTTAATTACTGAATCAGGCTGAAAACACTTTGGAAACTTCAACAATAGCTTTCTTTGGACGGAATTGCCTTATACAGAATTTCTATGGTATTTCAATCTAATTAAATCTTAAATATAAAGCAAAATTATTTTCAAAACATCACAACATCTTTGATATTAACAAGTGAATGTCGTGATCTGTATATTTCCAGTTGAAAGTTTAATTACTTTGAGTTTAGTACAAAATACGCTAAATTTAAAGATAAACATGTCTAACAGCGGAAAGGAGTGAGACATAGGCAGTTCCCGGTCTGCAACGGAAAGGTAATATTAAGAAAAGTATGTACAGGAAACTGTAGAGGTGAATAAAGTATTTCTTGTAACATATTTTCGACAGTTCATCTGTTGATATAGTTGTTACTGGAACAAAGTTTATTACATTCGAATAAATATGAGAGAGAAGTTCAGCCATTTCTCGGCCGGAAGCATAGATGTCACTTGTTTGACCACAATTCTATTATATTAATCAAGTAAAAGCCTTCAGTAGTTGGCGCAGCGCAAAGTTTCAGACTTGTGTTCAGTAGATTTGTTGACGATAAGTAAACAATGTTTTTCTGTGTTATGAAATTGATAAAATTAAAGCTCGTACTGTGATTAAAGACTTGTTTTGAATGGCTGACGGCTGTGACGTATTTTTGTCATGAAGATTGGTATGAGCCTTATTTTCCCTCGGACGCCAATCCAAATGGACAACTGAGTCGCGTTGAGTCCAGGCTAAGCAAATAAAAGACCTGGGTTGAAAACCAGTGTTGCTTTATGCCCAAAAATGATCAATATGGTAATTGCAAAACAATAACGACCTTGGAATTCCCAGATTTAGACTTATCTCAGAAATGATCCTTGGCATCGGCGGTTTTTAACGGTGCACGGAATCGTTTTTCCGGAAAGTTGGTTTATAAAAATGACCTCTATCCGAAAACGACGCCCTACGGCGGTGGTCGGCGTCGGGATTTCACGGCTTCGCGAATAGACGATATCAGAAGTTTTATCTTAAATTCGACAAACGGTTGACAAGATATTCACGACAAGCGGTATTATTAGACTTTACACTGTAACGACGTTTGCTTGTGGTACTCCTAAGGGTAGTAGTACCAAACTGTCAAACGTTCCTCCACTAAAGCCATTTGAGACTGTTTTACCTATTGAGGCACAAAGCTAAGCACCGTTCACTAAATCGTTACAGAACACGGTGCTACGTTACAAGTTAATAATGTCTTAATGTTTCTGCACGAGCCTCAGGTGACCGCTTAACTTGTAAAGCTAACGGCTGTTGACCTCAGCACAACTGTATGCTATGCTGCCTTATAATCTAAAGGTTTCTTCAAGAGCCACAGGTGACCACTATCTCACAAGGCTTACAGCTGTAGATTTTAAAATAGAACAAAAAGTTCCAAGGTTCAAATCAATGACATGGTGCAAGACTTTATATCTTTGAGTTGACGGATGGTTTTCTTCACTCGCAAATTACTAACTGAACTGGCTGAACTATACGGAACTGACTTCTTCAAATATACAAAAAGAATTGAACTCTTCAAATATACAAACGAAAGTGACTTTAAATAGCTTGCTAGACTATTTATATTTCTATCCTTAATTAAATGGATTAAAAAGGATTTGGGAAGGTTTGAGACGGTTTGAGATAGTTTGCAGATGATTCGGTCGCTACAATGCTTTGCTTTTGGGAGAATGAAGTTGAATTTAGAATAAGGGTTGCAGATATAGTAGTGAACTTTAGAGTAGCTGTATCTGCAAGCTCTAATTTTGATATAAATTCTAAAGGATGAATTAAACAAAGTATAATTCCATATGACACTTGTATTAAATACCAATTGGACACCAACTACGATAAAACAATATTCATCTATAATTGATGTACAGCGGCCGCCAATTTCATAGTGTCATTAATTCTGAAAATAAAATATAACATAAGCAAACTACTTGCTAAGTGAGGAATCATATCCACTCACAGGGTAAATACATTACCACAGCATTTTAGGTTCAGGTAGTTAAACTAGGATAACAAGGCTAAAACTTGCCAGACGCTCTCGTGAATCTCAGATTCACAAACAATCATGCCAATGAGTCCTAGACTCGCTTAAGGTCCAAGATCTGTTATAGGGCACTCGCTCTCGTGAATCCCAGATTCACAAACAAACCCCAGGCTTGCCAACAAGCCCCAGACTCGCTCCAGGTCCCATACCTGTTATAGAGCACTCTTCCTAACGAGTTCCAGACTCACTCTAGGTCCCAGACCTGTTAGAGAACACTCGATCCAACGCCGTAATCGATAAGGATTAGGAAGGATATAAATCACATACCATACAATCACTGCAATTCATACACCTCCAATATACAAACATTCTCCAACACACACACACACACGTGACTTACCCACCCTTATCTCTTCAAGATACGCCAAGACACTGACACTATAACTTCACTCTCCTGAATAATAACACAAACTGAGGTAACAAATGGTTATGGAACTGTTTAAATAACTGACGTGTTGTGTAACTTACTGAAATTGTTCAAAATGATATGATAATTGATCTCACGTAAAACCTAGGAAAAATATCGCTAACATGAGTACAGAAAATAATTACACCAAATCGGTGCATAGATAATAAGAATTTTAAAAAATGTAGTTTCTTAACTCATCTAAGTACAAGTGTGCTTCTGGATCTCATCTGCGGAACAAATTATGCAGCACAAAGCATTTTCTAGTTTCCTAAGAGAAGGACGTAATTTCACTACGTCACAAGGCTTTAGACTTACAGAGATTGAAAATGAGCTAGACTCTACATGAAGAGAATCTGCTCCTTTATTTTCGACTGTTAAAAAGTGTGCGACTGAATTTAAAAGCGGCCGTACGCCAATCCAGGATGATAAACGCATAGCATGTCCAAAAACCGTCGTGACCGACGAAATCGTCCCGAAAATCCACAATCCCATACTAGATGATGTCAACTAAAAGCTCAAAAACTTGCTGAGGCCGTAAATATCTCAATAGACCGCATCCATCATCTTTTACGTCATGTTTTGAGAATGCGCTGGGTTCTGCGTCTATTAACAGCCGATCAAGAAACGCATTCGTTTGGACATTTCTCAAGAGTGTCTAGACTCATTTAAAGGCAATCACACTGAGTTTCTTCGACGTTTCATCGCTGTAGAGGAATCTTGGATCCATCACTATATTGCCGGAAAATCATGGCAATAGTCTTCTGAGATTCTCATTGGATAGTGCTCATAGGCTACTAAAAAACGGCAGAACTGTCACTGAGGCCTACTTCTCTCAATAACTGAACAATTTGAATGATTCAATCGAAGTTAAACATATCCATCTGGCAAAAAAGAAGGTACTATTCCACCATGATGATGCACCTGCGCACAAGTCTCGCGTTATTGCGACATAACTCGAGGAATTTCGATCTTCCCAGCATGAAGAAATGGCTAGGGTGGCAAGGATTCACTTCGAGTTAAAAGGTCAAAGCTGAGACGAACACTTATTTTGCAGACTTGGATACATCTAATTATTCTGATGATATTAAAAGTAAGAACATCGTTGGACTAAATTACGGTCTTATACACAGGTCTTGACACTCGTCAGTAGTGGGAGTACCCCTTATTGAATCAGTTTACTAGTTATTAAAACTAACACATACGGCGTAACGATCGAGAAGATAATTGTGCGAGAGAAACAGAGAATGTGCACAAGAAACAGAAGAAACAGCTAGTCTAAACGTCAAACGTCAAAAAATGTAAAATGAATATTCAGAATTTAAACCAAAAAAAAAACATTTTGATTGGAAATTTTAACTTAGAATACATAAATGTTTTCCTAAATTCCCATTGAATTATTATTGTAAGTAAATTTATAGTTATTAACTATAAAATACAACATTTTCCCACCTCTTCAGTTATTCTTTATTATTGGAGACTTTGAAAACTAAACGCTTTAGTCCAAGGTGTTCCGCCCTGTTTTACATCGTGGTACAAGGCAACAATCAGCCATATTTAATGAGTTGTTCTCTCAATCATTTATTGATTCACAGTTAATAACTCAATATGAAGCACGACAAGGTTAGTTAGGTTAGGTTTGATAGTATTTTCAATCGTATAGTTTCTGTCTTTCTTCAATATCCTGTTCAATACACACTCTTCATCTTTATCTTTCGCATACTCTTCTCGATCGTAGCACTTCTTTTGGAGCAAATAATAACTAGATACAGCTTCAATAAGAGTCAACCCGCAACAATGTTAATGGATGTTAGTGTCAAGACCTGTGTATAAGACCGTGGACTAAATGTATTGAATTGCAAGGAGATTATGTAGAAAAACTAAAATATTGTCCTCATTCAACGACATACGGTAGATATGCAAAAATATGCTCAATAATCAATGCAAATGTTTTATTTTCATTTTAATTTGAAGGTATAATATTTTTTTTCCTGTCAAAAAGGAACCATTTGAGGGTTCATTATAAGCGAATACAGAGTCCTAGAAACAACAATATATGATGATGCACACACATGATGTATTGTTTTGCGTCGTCATTCCTTATCTTGGCTTGCTTAACAAGAAATTAGGCTGTTGCTGGTGCTGTGAATTTTCTGATCCAAATTTTGTTTTGCTAGCTGCACTTTTGCTTTTATCTTGTTCCTGGTAATATAGAAAGTTTCCGAGTTATTGATGGCTTAAGTCATGTTTAGTACCATCGAAAAAGCTGTGTTTATAACATAGCTAATTGTTATGAAACACTAACATTGGCATTGAAGTGTTAACAAACCATCGCTGATAGTACGTTCACACTAACATAAGAAATGAATATTTGTGCGTATGTGAACTGAAATTGGCATACAACCTTATCGTAATATTGACGGTATCCAATTTATTGTAAGGTTTTTCGGGAGTATTATGAATTTCAACCTGATGTTATCAGGTGAACATAAGCAGAGAGATTCGTTTCTCATGTTAGCGTCATCGTATTATTAGCGGAGGTTTGCAAAAATTACCTATCATCTATTACATACATAAATGAAACAAATAATCATTTTTAAAATAAGCAATCTATTTGTTTTTGCTAGTTTTTCTTGTAACAAAAACAAGAGAGAAGAAGATAAGAATAAGAAGTTCCTGAAACAATAACCATTTGTCAAACTTATTTGAACATTTGAAAAAAAATAATTATCATTCGTGTAATGGTTTGAGAAGCAAAAACTTTATGGACTGAGGAAAGTGTGGTATCTATTGGTGTGTGAAAAAACGATTCTCGAGTGGATAGAACTAAAACTTTCTCTTTATGCTCCACAAATAACCATGATGCTTTCATGCACAGTTTCTGACTGCAATCTCGTCTTCAAATCTCAGTACGTGGTGCAATATCCAAGTCTAGACGTCACAAAAAGACTTCATCTAGAAACTGTAGCTTCAAAACTTCATTTCAGCGATCATGAACATCATTTGCTACTGTTGATACGTCTGGTTGTCGTTGCAGGCGGGTGGCGCTGGCGTCTACATGAAGACTAATCCGACCGAAGTACAAAAATGTGATATTCAGAAGATATTGACATATTGGGAAAGATTGCAATTTTATTTTGTTTCAAAGGTTTTCAAAGAATCAAATGTGCGAATAAAACAAATATATATCGAAACATTGGTTGCAGTAAATATCCAATTCTATCATGAATTGAAACTTTTCAACAAGTGATTCAAGCTATACTGTAATTTTTGGATCAATAGTCTTGTTTGTGATGTCTTATAAATTGAGCTCAAAAGTTTGTAGCTTTATCCACAAGAGACCTCTCATATCACTCTTTAAATTCAATTATCTCCAGTTTTCATAATACGAGCCATAAATAAATTGGTACATATTCAGGATTCTTATCTATCTTCCAAAATCATTTTCTCTCTATAACTTCCCAAATCCCTGCTTCATATTTGATGAATCGAATTGAAGTCGTTTGTAAAGTGGGACATTCTGAATACCCTTGTTCATTAAAGTTTACATTTGAATATTGTAGAGTCGCTTGCTTGCTGACGGCCTGAACTGATGACAATATGCCGAGTGAATTCTAAATTAGGTCTTTTAATATTTCTTCATTCCAACGCTCTCTGCCACTTCGTGACATCCTGTCATTTTTTACTGTCACAAGTGACTAGAGAATGCATGGATGGTTGAATAGTTGGACAAAAGAATTATGGAAAGCTCTTTATTTTACTTAATTAGAATAGTCTATAGAATTTTGCGAGAATGGGCTCATCTGGGAATATTCACTGAAAGATAAAAGAATTAGGAAGAGTGGGTTACGAAGGAAAATCGAAGCTCAAAAAGAATACATTTCGAATTTTTAGAATTTAAAATAAGATAAGCGATCACTAAAGTCAAATAAACTCAAATAGAACAATTGAATTCTTAGTCATGCAAACTTTTATCTTTCGAATTCCTTATGCAACAGCAGTTCTTATTTAAACTTCTGTAAAACTTTTTTGAACAGCAAACAGGCATGGATGATGACGTCATCAACATTGGAGACGGACTATGAAATGAACTGAAATGGAAGTTTTACTGTAGTTTGAAAGCGTAGTCTAGTCGCTAACTTTTGTTATCGTGGAGAAAACAGGGTAAAATAATGAGTAAATACGACAGACTTTCTGTGAGAATCAATCTACATAACTCACATGTTATACCCAATTTAGGGGTCTTTCTAACAAATTTTCTCAACATACTGAAACATTTTTTTACGCAGCGTATCTTGAAAATGCCGACATAATTATTATCGAGCCTAATAGAAGCTACATTATTCATTACCTATCAACGCTTGACTTGTTTGCCAATTTTATTGTCATAATAAATTCTTGTCTCAACCTAATTTTGCTTTACATATTTAAACCACCGTAATTGTTCAATGAAGTGAAATAAAGAGAAAATTGAGAGAAATGAGCTATGAGTTTTGTGCAAATATGCTGGCTTTGTAATTCGGAAGTCGCGGAATCGATTTCCACCAACGGACAAAAAGTCAGTAAGTCAGTGGCGTGCTCTCCAAAAAAAAAAAAACTGAGGGTACCCGTTGCTCGATGATTGATAATCGCACCCTACGGCTCAAGAAATATCAATAAATTCACCAAATGCACTATGGGTATCTACAACACCCGTAGCGGGTAAGAGGCGTAAATTGATATCTATTTTCATTCAATTCTACGAAGAAAAGATTGAAATAGTTTTCTTTCCGTAAAAATCGACTTCATGGACCACTAAAAACTAAGAAATAAGTATTTTGATTTATTCGTCTATCAAGTGAACTATAAGTGTCTGTCACACCTGTATCGGGTAAAAGGCGTAAATTTGCAACACCTTAAAGCCAGTTTATGGGAATTGGAGCCATCATTAAGGGAACGAAAATCATGAAAAATACTCATTTTTCACTTGTTAATTATCTATGTTCAAGTCGGTCTCAATTTTTTTTTCAAATACCTATATTTTTAACTTTTTAGTAAACCTTAGAAACACTGGAATTCTTTAGTACATCCTTTGAGAAAACCCAATTATAGTCTCCAATATGAAATTTCATTTTCTATTTTTTCACCCTTATCCCATCCTTAGAAGTGGAATTTTTGCTTCAAATTAAAATGGGGTTTCACCCGAATTCTTCTCTTAGAGATAGAATTTTCTCTTTATTCGATGGGATCATCGTTGAAGAGTATAGCCTTTTCAATAAAAAAAAATTATCAAAAGCTGTTTGTAATCAGCGAACAAATATGAAGTAGGTTAAAAAGAATTATTATTCCACCCTTATTTTACCCTGAGAGAAAAAATTGTCTCATATTGCATGAATAAAACCACTACTGAATTCCTATTGAAAAAAAAATTGGTTCAGAATCAGTGAAGATATCTAGCAACATAATAGTCCAGCCAATGCACGGTTTCCCTAGCAATTTTACCAAACATCACCGATTAGCACCAAAATTTGGCTGAAGATTCTACTTACCCTCTTCTTCAAACTTGTCAATGTGCTGAGGGTTGCTTTTACCCTGAGGGTGGACGCCACCCTTTCTCGGGAACGAATTATTTTTAATTAGAAATAAGTATGTGACTTGATACATTTACTAATTCTGACCAACTTTTGTTCTATAAAGTTTTACTGAAAGTCAATACTTTTCGACTTATTCGAGAGTGGAAACGTCAATTTTTCAACAAAAAATAGTATATTCCGATACCAGTGCGGAATGGAAATCATTCCATGCGAATATGAATAATTCAGCCACGAGACGCAGTCGAATGGTAGAATTCACATGAGCATGGTATGATCGATTCGCACGAGTGACGGATGCTATTTTTTCTACAGTCAAAGGTGTTCGCGTGAATATCTATAACCAAAATATACCGTTTTCTGAGAAAGAATTTGCTTCATTGATCTTATTCCAATTCATCAAATGTTGATAAAATTACTCATATTGAGTTCCATTTTGAAGAAGCATGATAAGAAAATCAAAAAGAATTAAAATTATGACAGTAATGAAACAATTTTTTTGCGACGCCACTCGGCTTTCTTAGAAACCTCTAAGCGTGCGGAATGACTCCTATTCCGCTCGCTACAGCGTGTGGAATGGGTGTCATTCTATAGTGACTGTAGAAAAAAACATTCTGTCAGACGGTTTCTTATGAATATCTCTGAAAATAAATATTTCATGAAAAAAATTATTCGAGGTAAAAATGTAGCTTATAAAAAACAAAAAAACATACTGTGTCTCAAATATCACTAGATCCTGCCTATACTTATAGAATAATAGCTTATTAAAGGTTGGTTCTTCTTCGTCAAATGCCAAAATCGAAAGTTTAAACTTGAAATATACAAAAAACAATTCATTTTTCGAGGAAAAGTTGATAGAACTTTTTTTGAGGTGCTTGAATAAACTTTTATCTTCTTATGGAAGTTCCTAGTATCAAAATTAAGCAAGTTATGACAAAAACAAAATTGGTCCCTATTTTTTTGTCGACAAAAATTGTGAAAATCATCCCTTAATTACCATCCCAATTGAAAATGATCGTTACCACTTTACAATTTACTTTATGTATGTACTTGTAATATGCCCTATAACAGGGATGGCCAACTTTTCTGGTTATAAAATCTACATTTTATCTTAAAAGTTTGTCGCGATCGATTTGTTGTCATAGATGAGATTCAAGGGGAAAGAAGGGATGTGCGATACATACTATGTTTATACACTCTGTTTCCAGATGAGTGAAATATATGTTCAAAACTATTTTTAATTTTTTAAATCACTCATAAAGACTTCGAGATAATAGGCTCATCAAGAAAATAAATTTCCAGGCTCAACTTTTGATAACAACATTCCGTACATGCGGTAGCTAAGGAATTCGATATTCCGACACTTTATCAAGATATATTTTCAGTAACTTAAAACGCGATTTAATTTTATTATCAACTGCAATGTATAAGTTTAAAATCCATGGTACACGGAAGTTCACACCAGACATTGCGAGCGATCGACAATCGACCAAAATTGGCCACCCCTGCCCGATAAGTTTGACCGGTTTGAAGTGCTTAGTTTTGAAAAAAATTGAGCTTGAAGTGAAGAGATCTTTTTTGCAAGTTTGAACAAAATTGCGTTTCTTCAAAAATAACTCAAAAATTATGAAAGATACGGAAAATCTTAAAGGGTTAAGAATTGCAAGGTTCTTAGTTCTTTTCTTTTTCTGTACGATAATAGTTTTTTTTCTACAAATGTCATCAATATTGGTATGCGAAATGTCGCATTGGAGTTGTTTATCTTGACAATGTGCACAAAGTATTTTGCGCACTAGAGCGAAAAATATTTTGTGCACGATGAAAATGATCACATTTTTAAAATAAATTGGAATAGATGAAACAAACCGCTTTATCTAAATATGATAAAAACACATTAACTATTATCATTATTGCTATACATATTAAAATTAATAGTGCAACCGCTACATGTCGCTATATGTATTCCATTTGTAGAAACATCCAAACATTCTTTGACAATCTTATTCTCACATATTTCATTTTTCATGTTCTTGGTTATAGTACATTGTGCTGGTGGGGCATTAGTACTAGTGGAAATATGTGAAGATGAATTTTCAGTTTCACAACCCGAATTTTTTTTTGATATTTTTATTTTATTTTCTATGGAATCTTCAATATATCCTTCGACAACATTGGAGGATTTCCATCATCCATGGCACTTCAGACAGCTTATGTCTTCTCCTGTATCTGCGAGGAGTATCGCAGATGTCCTCCTGAAACAGTGGCCGGTGTAGGCTTTGGCATTTGGTAGTTGGAGGTATCTTGCGATCATTGACGGAACTGAACCAATGGCGTTAACTCCAACTACTTGGTTGTAACATCTACCTTTTTGGTATCTTAAGAATAAACGTTTATTTGTAGTATGAATAGGACGAAGGGTCAGATACTTCCGATATAATTTGATGTGATTGAGATCTGTCACTGTGAATGTTCGTGAAACTTTGTCTTGGTATAGGGTATTTTGATTATTAATACTCGATCGGCATCCTCTATATCATCTATTGTCATCTTCATAAGTTCATCTCGACGACACGCCCCGGAAATGCCCATAATCAGCAAAACCTTAAAAAATCTTATGATTTCAATGTTAATTACAGAAAAATCGAAAAAATTACCTTCATCAATAAGTAGTCATCATTATTTGCTTCTGATATGAACTGATTTACTTGTTCCCCCGTTAAAACTAATGACTTCTTTGGCTGATATCTTACAGATTTTTTCTTTAAATACGGCACTAACTTCGAAAATTTTGTCACATTGATGTAGATTTCAACATAGAGTATAGTGACCACAATGTAGAAGACTTGACTGATTTGGATTTATCCTCAAAATAAGCGAGAAGAACGTTTTCATTTACTCTTGATACATTTTTGAGCGAACACCAATCCTTAAATTGTTTGTATGCATTTTCATATTGTATTCTTGATTTTTCGGGTAATAGGTTAGCAATTGCATTATTTCTTACTTCGTTAATATCTTCTGCCATTTCCAACATTTACATCGATTGAAAATAGGTTTTCTAAAAGTGACGCTGACCAAATTTGTTTAGAAAAATACAGACTTCAAGAAATTAAAGGAATATATTAAAATCATATCAAAATATAAAAACGAGTAGAATTCCTTTTCTTGACAACGTGCACAAAGTAGTTTGTACACATTGTCAAGATAAAATCAGTGCACGAAATACTTCGTGCCCGTTGTCATGATAAACAACTCCAATGCGACATTTCGCATATTAATATTGATGTACAAATGTCATGATTTTTTGACGTTTGTAGAAAAAAATTGAATAAGATATTGCCGTTTTAAGTTTGCATATGCTCAAGAGCTTTAAAAAAATATATCGATCGTTTGTGTCGGTTTTCTGAAAATTTTGAATGATAAGTGGTTATTTGAATGCGTAATTTTAAAGTCGAAGAAATTAATGCTTTTATTGTGTTCTATTTCGATTGAAAATTTTATATTGCTATGTATTTGATTTAGTTTATCATAAAATATGACGTAACGATACCAAAAAGTTATGTATTCAGAAAAATCTGAAAGGTTCTTGAAATTTTCATGAAGCATTTCGAGAACCTAGTATTTCAAAATCTTTCAGACTCTTCTAAATATATGACTTTTTGGTATCGTTACGTCGACGATATTTTGTGCCTCTCGACTGGCACTATAGATATACTTCACAATTTTGTCAATTTGTTTTTCATTGACATATTTTGATTATTTCAAGAATTTTTCGGAGTTCCATTTTCTACAAATTTATTTCTATTTTATATTATTTTATTCTATTATTATTTTGCTACAAATTCGTTGAACCATTTATCTACGATATAATCCATATTTCGAATCCTGTAGTTTTATAGTGTGAGTATAATCATTAAATAACGTATATATTTGTATTTATTTTAAATTAGAGTTTTAAGTATTCATGTATATTCTCGTTGTAGTCTTCCGGTTCTGAAGATGGCTACTCAGTAGCTGAAAGCGGTTAACAAAATAAATTTTGAACAGTATGATACAACACTTGATATTCCTTCAATATTCAAAATTATAACTTTTCATTAAATAGCGCGATAATAGTACTCGTTTTAGAGATGTAACTATGAATCCCAGACTTAATCAATAACCCAACGAATAGTACGATGACAAATAATCTAAATGTTGTTCGCTGCTTTGCTCGTAGACTGCAATTAAAGTTTCCCGGATTTCATGTGATGTCTTGCATGTCATAACTAGAGTTGATGGTTCATCTTCAGGTAAAGTCATAAGATAAAGCATAGCTTCAGCATCTGCTGATTCCCACTTGACTAAATCTTTTTCAAACTTGTCTTTATCTCTAACAGTACTATTTTGTTCAGGTTTCTTTTCCATCCCTGTTACAATTTCAGTTAATCCATGCCTCTTTAACAATAGAAGAACTAACATTTTCCATTTAGTCCAGTTACATGAACCCGATAATTTCTCAATAGAAATTTTATCCAACATTCTAGTCAAAGTTTTCAACATTCAAAAAAATAGCTTTCAAACAGTTTAGTTAGTATTTATAATCTTTAAACGCGCTGGAGCTCATAACCTAATGAAACTAACACCAACTGCATATAATTTTATTGAATGTAAAGATAAATAATAAATATTTCAACTGACAATTCAACAACTAAAAACAAATTCTTCTAACATATTTTTTCTTTTTACATATGTTTCTAGATATATTAAAACTACTTATCAATATATTTATTGTTACACACATAATATATCATATGAATTGTATTGTGTTGTTTCTTTCTTCAACACTACTAACATTAGTTCACAGGAAAACTTAGTTTAGGCAGCGAAATTTGTCTACCACTTGTTTATTTTGTAGTAGATTTGGGACACATAAACGTTTAGTTTATGCATTATTTGCGTTATTTTATGCTGGATTTTTAATCCAAAGGTCGCGGGGTCAAATCCCACCGACGGACAAAAAGTCAGTAGAATTTTGACTGAATTATAAAATACACTGTAGCGTATTCTCCACAAAAACTAAGAGAACCCGTAGTTTGACGACTGGTAATTGCACTCTAAGGTTCAGGAAATACCAAATATTTTATTATTTTTGGTGATTAATGTCTTTTTTTGTTTTTTCTACAAAAACTGGACTCTTTACATCAAAAAAATTCACTAACGTATGCAAAAAAAATCAAGAATAAATAAAATAGTTCTCTAGTTGCAATAAAATTACTTCCTCAATGCGATATGTATTGATGTATTCACACAAATCAAAAACGCAACAGATGACAGCTGTCAGATAAAATATATAGATCAGCTTTCACGTCCAACAAAATCAAACCAACTACCGATGATTACTCTTTTGGGCAATAGAACCATACAAAATTATAAAAAGAGCATTACCGATGTAATTGAACTGTTGCATAAAGGCAGCAGTCCAATGGTAAAACGCATTTGATGAAAAATGTTGCCGGTTACATGTTTGTTTGTTCTTCATTGCAATCAGAATTATTTTCTGTGTATCACTTTTGTCATTGTTATGTTTAAAAATATCCTTAAAAGAATGCTCCCATGGGGCCAAATTTTGTGCCCAAGTGTTTCCTAATCGAGAAGCGAACTAATTTTCAATTCATTAACCAAACTTCAATGAACACTAATTACCGGAAGATATGATGCACATCAAATAATCGTCAATACCAATCTCATTCATCGAATTACACAACTGTAGTCTGCTGCTGAAAAGAGTTTGAAGGTGTTAAAAAATAATATATTGTCTTTTATTCAGTTCCTAATTAGGTTTCGTGTTTCCTTATTCTCGTGTTTGTCATTTCCCTCTAAAATAGCTTTCTATAAGCACTGTGATCTGCAGCCTTTCAAGTTAAGGAAATGTCTGTGTGAAGGACCGCGCAGAGAAGTCTGGGAGTCAGGACACATTTCCGCTTTTGACAGCGGACTTTGCTACTTATAATATTGATTCCCACAGGAACTTGGGGATATAGACACGAATTCCATGAGCCACAAACAAGTCATGTTAAATTCGGAAGAGATTAGACATAAATCCATCAAATCAAGTAGAGAGAAAATTATTCTTGTTTCCAACAAAAGAAAGATAAAAACAATGAGATAGCGAACATAAATGAATCCAATTATAAACGTTATTGATAAAAGAGACTTGTGCTTTGTGCCTGTAAATTGAATTCCCAATGATACGCGATTTGTTATAACTTTCCTCTTTAGCCGGTAAAGCAGATTTCTGTGAAGTTTATTTGAGTATCTATCACGCTTCTAGTGACATCTATAACTCTGTCACATGGTTCAAATAATGGCTTCAATATTTCAAACTGCTTTGAAGGGATTTCAAAATTTAAATTTGAGAAGATTATCTATACGTTGTTGCTGGAAAGGGAGGTATTTAGGAGTGAAATATGGGAGACTTGAATACTTTTATTGAAAAAAGATGATTTAATACTTATTTGTACTAAAGAAAATAGAGAAAGATAGCTACCTACTTCATACAATAATTCCATGAACAACATTAGTATTAATTACTACCAAATTTACTTCAGTAATTATTGATTTGTTTTGTTTTGATCAATTGTTGACATTTTGGGCATCCAACGAGGAGGTACGTTATAAAAACCTAATAAGTGAACCAACCTACGTATGGAGGCTTTGCCAATTCGCTGAAATTATTGACCTATTTCATAAGAGAATCACTAAAATCTTCAGTATTCTTAAAGATCCTTAACTGATATAGTCCACTTTCTTTTCTTACAAATCATGGTTATTTGTCTGGAAGACAAAACTTCTTTGGAAGGCTGACAGATTTCCCTCTTCTACCTTTTAGCCGCAAAAAATATCTGAAGTACTTTGTCATAACTTCCAAGACAAACAGTTTGTTTGCGCCCTGGAAATGAAACTTGTTTTTGTAAAAGTTTCAACATTTTGTGTTAGCCGAGAAAATTAAAAAACGTATGCATTATTCAACATCTAATTTGAGTGTGAATGAAAAAATATTAAAGCTAATGAATATATAAATAAGAAATTTGCGGGAGGTAGATTTCTTCATGGCAATTTAAACTGGACTTGGTAAATAATAATTCAAAACTGTGAGAGTGAGACGATATCGGGATCAGTGTTGTCTTGGTCTTAGAATACTTGGAAGTTTTAAAATAAAGGAAATTGGCTATCAGACGAAGCTGCTAGATGGTTAATCTCTATTTAGTTATTGAGCCGCCAATTATCCTAAATTACTATATTTTATTTGCTATGATAAAGATCATTTTTACGTTCCTACTTTCAATTTGTTTTTTACCTCTTAAAATTATTGCTTTTATAAAATAGTTATTTATGTATATAGTGCGCGAAATTATACTTTGGTGCTTGAGAATGGAAGTTCTTTGTCGAGGCGGTAGCCGAGACACAAATCATTCGAGAGCTCCAAAGAAATTTTGTGCACGTGTAGCATACAACATTTTTTCTACAGACGTCAAAAAACTAAAAAAAATATACTAAAATCTTATTAAAATACAAAAATTAGTAGAATTCTTTCTCTTGACAACGTGCACAAAGTAGTTTGTGCACATTGTCAAGATAAAATCAGTGCACGAAATACTTCGTGCCCGTTGTCATGATAAACAACTCCAATGCGACATTTCGTATACTAATATTGATGTACAAATGTCATGATTTTTTGACGTTTGTAGAAAAAGTATATTATACAGTTTGATATCGTGAAATATTCCTATTTGATTTCAAACTTGTGAGGGTAAAAATATAACTACAGGTACTCTGAAAGATTAGTCCAGAAAACGAAGGGAAAATAGCAGAAAAAAATTCATGTAGAAGCCAATTTTGGTTGTCCTTGATAACATATCAAAAGTCCTGATGGATGGGAGTGAAGCTAAGGGAGTGGGGGTAGTTTGAATGTCTCTTTTTTCAGTTTTTTGTTAATAACACGAAAACTACTGCCCTTAGAGAAATCATATTTGTTTTAAACTTGATAAAATTCTCTATAAGAAACTCACTTTAATATTTTTTGCTAGGATTATTACTAGAGGAAATATGGTACAGGGAAAAAGGGAAAATTATAACAAAAATTGTTTTTATGTTTGAAAATCAAGTTTTAGTGATGAATGAACTATGCTCAGACCTCATATTAATGATTCTACTACATGTAAGTGTGATTATATAATATATAACGGAAGGATTGTATGCTGAGAGGATCACACAATAATGTACGTCTATAGGGAATGAGGTCAGAACTTCCCTCTTTACTCTATGCACTACTTATTCCCTTTCTAGCGACGCTTGTCAATGTTGTAAGGCTGGAGATTTTACTCCTAGATTCTAGTCTTTTTTTTTCACTCAGGGCTCTACAAAAAACCTTCTGAATAATTTCTTGTTAGGATCAATACTCAAGAATGTATGGAGGATCGGACAATTAAAAATTATAAATCATCGGTTTCTATTCTTGAATATTGAATTACAAGTGTTTAAGAATGCATCTTGTACATTATTTCTCTATAATTTCCCATTTTTCTTTTTATATATCTCCTCTAGTAGGTACTGATCTTCACAAAAAAATGTTTTTTATAGAGAATTTTTCTAGGTTCAATTTAGTATATAAACATTATTTTTCTAGAGGCTGTAGTTTTTGAATTATTAACAAAAAACTCAAACTACCTCCACCTCCTTAGCTTAACTCCTACCCATCAGGCCTTTCAGTATGTTATTAAGAACACCTAACCCTACATAAGTGCCTAAATTGGCTTCTACATGAATTTTTCTCGCTATTTGGCTTATTTCGGTTTTCGTTTCTTGGACTAGATTGAAGAGCATGGATTTTGTGACGTATGTACTCATGGGGAATAATCAGCTTAAACATCCCTTGAAGTGTCGATACTTTTAAGACCGATGTCAAAATTTTGAAACTGACACCGAGAGTAATATCAAGACCATTATTTTAAAATCGGAACTGGTATTGAGTCAATGCATTCAAGACCGGGACGAGTCTCAGATGATATCGGTCCATCAGTAAAGCCCGCCGCACACGAGGCAATTTTCTATGCAATTTTGTTCACTTGGCGCCGCACTGAGTGCCACGCTTGCTCCGTTGCAAGAAATTTGGTGCGATGCTGGGTACTAGACTTACCACGAGACTTGTTTTACAAGATAGGTTCGGTGCTATTTTTCACACTTGCTGCGCCGCTGGCTGCTATCCACAGCCAATCAGAACGGACAACTTTATCACGTGACTACATCACTGACTTGTTTATCGCATCAGCACGCTGTGTCGCACTAGTGCATTGTATTTTGTTGTATTTTGACATACAAAATCGCAACGAACTTGATATCATGAACGAGTTTACATTAATCGACAAAAGTAAATGTACTTTAATAATTTTTTTTTTCATGAATTTATAGATCTGGAAGACTTATAGATTTGCACAGATGGCCCTAGTATCTTAAAGAGTGAAAATATACTTTTATGAGTAATAATACATAAATATCCTATGATGTATTTTTTCCAGACAAATATCAGAAATTCCCTGACGATTCCATGATATTTCCAGTTTATCTAAATTCCCTGACATTTCCAGGTTTTTTACGTTTGGTATTCACCCTACTAGCTCGTCAAACAAAATGTTGAAAACTCTGCGGCCTTGATTCCTTCTCAAAAGTCACTCTCTTGACCAAAGTTTTTTCTTCTTTTTTTTTCTGTCTCGTAATTCGCAAGCTATAACTGCAGCAAATGCTCCTGCTCTTCTCCGACGATTAGTTTTGGCAACATCCATACTTGTAATGTGAAAATCTACCAAGTCTACGTTCTAGTGTTAGAATGAGTGGCGCAGCTTGCATCGTGTGATGCGAGAATAAGTGTCACACTAAGTGTACCTCAAAGTGGCCCAGTGCGCAAGAAAACTTGCTGCAAATTAAGTGAACAAAATTGCATGGAAAATTGCCTCGTGTGCGGCGGGCTTAAGTCTGACACTATTCACCAAAGCATTCAGTCATAGTGTCACACTTTTCCAATATCAAAATTCACCTTTATTAACATTTAGAATGAGATTTATATTTTTTGCAACCTCATAAATTCTATCAGTCGTTGTTTTTCACTCACGTAGAAAAACAAAATCATCTGCAGACGCTTCTACCAATATGCATATCTAAATAAACCATTCGAAGTTTTTTGCAACTACACATCCGTATACAAATTATACAAGCATCATGAAGACATATCACAATCTTGTTTCACACCATTCTCAAAAACAAACACTCAAATTATTTCTAACACGAGCAGCAATAGCACTGTCCACATAAGACGTATAAATTGTATCAAATAAATATCATTCCCTTCATTTTGAAGAGACCTATCCTCAATAAAAAGACTGACATTGGAAATTTTATATAGATATTGTAGCAGAATTGGAGCTTGTTCGAGGATTAATATTTTTTTTTCACCTTAGACTATACTTATATATAAGTATCTAAAATCATCCTCAATTAATATTTTTACTATTTACTGACGCTAAAATAGTCAGGAATATTTACACTTATTTCATTATTCAAGCAACAACACTGTCACCTATTTATTTCCACAGTTTCTTATTTATTTCCAACTGTTTCTCCATTTATTTTTCCTTCTACTCATTTATTTCCACTGGCTCACTTCGTATAGTCAACTTTTGCGCGCTCTCTAACCGATCTACCAGCCACTATTATTTATATGCGCTCCGTAATATCACTTAAATTTTCACCATTTCCTCGGCTTTGCTCCTAGTTTATATATCCAGCAATTGCTTATCGATTCTTCGAGAAATATCCACTCCGGTCTGACTTCACCATGACCTTGACACATATCAGTCAGTTGCGTTGGCCAGACAACTCTATCGTGTATGTCAATTGTTTAATCGCGATGGAAGTCTACTCTGTAAAAGCACTGTTCGTTACACTTATTAATAAAAAAATCGTACGTGGGCAACACGTGACTTACTTGTAGATCAATGGATATATTAATATTAAAAAAATCATTCAAATGGTGGAAATATGTACTTACTCGTTATGAATCATAAGCTTCATGTAAATCAATTTACAACTAATACGTATTTTCAAACTGATTTATGTAATACTTACACAGATTTAAAATTCATAAAAACGGAATAATTAGTGTCAAGTAAAAAACATTTGCAATTATAAAAACATGCACTCTGAGTAAAAATTAATTTCAATAGAATCCGAAATGCTGAAATTTTGAGAAACTGTTCAATGAACTGCACTTTTGGTTGAGCCGATCGCAATCATAATGCGAGGTGTATATTAAAGATGTTATAGAAGTGTCTTCTATTGGATGACTTCACCAATAGAACGTTATTTACATGTGAAAATGAGCAATTATTCGCAATGTGTGCATCAAATTTTTTTTAACAAGTGCTTGCTCTTGGACCTCCATAAGGTTCGATCGTTGCAATTTTGTGATGGAAAAACTTCTCCGTTTTTATCAAAATAAGTAAATCATGTTTTTAATGCACCATTATATACAAACATTCTTGAATGAGTAGGTACTTTTTCCTTTAATATATAAAATTTTTTAAAAGTATCATAATTATGTGAAACTGTAGTACTCCTGAGGATGGTCCAGGAGGGACCAAAACTGTAGAGTGAAAAAAATTTCAAACCTATGACTGAATTATCTCATTTCAATACCTACATATAAATTACTATTTATAATACCGTTCTCAATGAGAAAATTTGACAAGATATCCTGAGAAATAGAAAAATTTTTGTATTATTATGACCACAAATATTTTTGTTTGAGTTCCGCCCACAAAGTACCAATATTTACTTTTGATTCTTGAATAGGAATCTATGTTGAATTTAAAGATACATAGAATGTAGTTTACTTCTGTTTTGAAAACTCAATTTATACGCATTTGTTAGTAGTTAACGTTGGCAGTTGACGACTGCATTTACAATGAATGCTCTCAAATTCAAATGATTTGTATTCCATGCCGCAGTCGTGAATTTATTATTTTTTAATAATCTTCTGACTCCATATCTGTATCATTAGTTAATTTATTTTGCAGTTGCGGTTCGCGTTTATATATTCAGTAAACGATTGTGGTGGCACCGTTTGAAAAATTAATTAGAGTGACTAGGTCAAAGTTCATAGGGTATTCTATAACTGCGATGTTTCTACAATGAAATAGAACGCTTCAAACAGAATAGGAATAGAATCAAACTTCGCTATTTGCATACGAAAGCAAGAAGTGTTTCATATCTTTATTTGAATTTCTGTTTGCGGTGTTTCCAGATAAATGAAGACATCATTAATGTGATTTTCAGATTTTGTAGATGCATATATTCCTTGATATATACATCGAAAAATTGGGAACCATGCCGTTTTTTCATTAGCAACTCGTTCCCCAGCCAACACAATCAATAATAAAATGATATACAGAGCATTAAAAACTATATAATGCAGAATTTTATTACTTGCTTTATTCGATTCTATTATTAGATATTCAATGTCAGTATTTATTGCAGATAATAACATTATAGAATAATATATTTTGCATTTATACTTATTCTGATAGTAAATATAAATTAGAATTGAGCGATTTAGTATCAAGATACCATCTTGCAAGTTTTTTGATACTAATAAGCTATTTTATAAATTGATTGGTATTCCGTCCTTGTTAAGGTTGCATAAGACTGTGTAATAAGTCCCATGAGGGGTGTATCATCTCTTCATTATATTGTACACCCATTTCCATGATTAATATATACACAGGGTGATCCATTACCGCAATGACAAATTATTGTAGATTAAAGCATATTTTTCTTTATGTGAGTAGATACCAGATGTCTACTTTGACTTCTGAATCTAGTAAATACAAAGATAATTTTTGTTTTACTCTCAAAATATTGTATGAAGTAACAGCATATTCATAGATAATGAATTAGTTTTAGCATTACCGTTTATAATTAAGTTTTTGAGGTTTGGATCTTTCGAAACAGAAAAGACCCACAAGTTTTTGCTTCTCGTTGCTTTCGGCAAAAAAGGAAAGACAAATGAGCAAACCTCTAGGTATAACTCCAGACCATTTCATGAACCTTTTTTATCTCGAGACGTAATGTATCTTTTTTATTTCGATCCCTTTCCTACAAATTCTTCACAATTTTCAGGCAATAACGCACACAAAATATCGCCATTAACTAAAGATTTCATCACTCAAGTTTTATTTGTATAGTGTGACATTTATATAGACATATATTGCATCTTAGATTTCAGAATCGGCGTCTTACTGTCTGCGAAAGCTCCCTGTGATAAAATTCTATAGGACAATTCTTTTCTTTGCTTTATTACGCGGGTGGAATAGCATTATATGACTGCTATTTTGAATTCCATAGATACGAATCTATAACAACAGAAAAAAATCTTGAAAGGAGAATAGTCATCAGAAAGCCAAGTGAATTTTGCAAATAAAAAAATATATTGGAGACTTGACCAGAAAAAAGAGTATATTGTGTAACAACTATACTTCTTGGACTACTTTAATATTAATTTGAGGGGCAAGAGAATCTTGATATTCTATGTTGTAATAAATTGTATAAGGTTGGCAGCAATGTCTATAACAGCAACAAAAATTTCTGCTGTATTTGAATTGTTCCTATAACTGACTGAAAATATAATCTGAATGTATGATTGAATTAGAAAAGTTTTAGCACTGGTCTGAATGAAGAATAGGACTTTACGTACAATTTACAGTCCGGAACATTGCGCTTTTCTTACCAAGGAAGGAATAATGTCATTATGAAAACAAAATTACATATTTGATGCAGAGATGCACTATCTCCTCTAGTTCCTACATGGGAGCCGACTTCAAGGAGTCGAAAATCT
Source organism: Dromius quadrimaculatus (assembly GCA_963989225.1). NCBI lineage: Eukaryota > Metazoa > Arthropoda > Insecta > Coleoptera > Carabidae > Dromius > Dromius quadrimaculatus. The sequence continues at coordinate 8,363,118 of OZ022325.1, read as the reverse complement.
TAGTAGATCTAGATATACTTGTTTTTACTTACTTGTACAAAGTATCAAGTAAGTATTGTGAAACCGACAAAATTAACCTATCGAGATTTTCATGGAAATATCCGTTTTGAGCATCCCTGAATCCATTTTGACTATTTTTGGCTTGATGTCGGTACGTATGTTTGTGCGTGCATGCGTGCGTAATTCGCAAATCTCAAAACTGGTTGAACGTATGATGTTGAAATTTTGTATTTAAGACTGGTATAGGGTCTAGTTGTGCACCTCGCATTATGATTTCAATCGTCTGTACCGGAAGTGCACTTTACTTCAAAGTTTTTTCGAATTTCTCTAATAAATCTAGAATGATGAACCGTAGGATGTTGGAATTCAGTATTTGAACTTGATGTTATATTAAAATAGTCATCTGATATTTTTGTAAGAATCGGCCAGGCCAGAAGTGCACTTTACTTGGAACTTTTTTTGAATTTTTTGCATAAATATAGAATGATCCGCCATAGCACATTGAAATTTCGTATAAAGAACTTCTATAACATCTTATTGTACATATTACATTATGATTGCGATCGGCTGAACCGGAAGGGCACTTTACATTAGACTTTTTTTAATTTTTCGCATAAATCCAGAATGATCAGCCGTAGGATACTGAAATTCAGCATTTGAAATTGCTGTGGCATGTTAATGATCACCTTCTATTTTTGTAACAATCGGCTGAGCCGGAAGTGCACTTTATATGACAGACTTTTTGAATTTTCCGCATAAATTCTAAACAATCAGTCATAGAATATTCAAATTTTGTATTAGGCACTTTTATAATATTTAGTTGTACACCCTGCATTATGATTGCTATCGGCTAAACCGGAAGAGCACTTTATTCGAAACATTTTTTGAATCTTCCGCAAAATTCAAAACGATTGAACGTAGATTGTTAGAATTTAGTATTTAGGGCGATTATACCGTTTGGATGCTCATATCCTATTTTAATTGAGATTCACCTAACCGGAAGTGCACTTTACTTGACAGTCTTTTGGAATTTTTCGCATAAATTCGAAACGATCAGGTGTAGAATATTGAAATTTGGTATTTCTGTCTGCTGTAGCATCTGAATGATTGCCCACTATTTTCATAACAATAGACTGAACCGAAAATGCCCTTCAGAAGGAATTTATTTTTTAATTTTGCGCATAAATTCAGATCTGTTGGTAGTCGTAGAATTTTGGAAATCAGTATTTAGGAATGTTGTAATATAAGAATAATAGCCCACTGTTTGCTTAGCAACCGACTTGGCTGAAAGCGCATTTTACTTGACAGATTTTTAGAATATTTTGGGTGAATCCAAAACAATTAACTGTGGAACGATGAGATTTGTGTTTGATTATACATATCCAATGATATATACGATCAAACACAAAATCACATCGTATTGTAACATGCGAGAGTGTGGAGGCTCATGAAAGTGGAGAATGCTTGGACTTGACCGCGCCGGGGCGGAGCCTTTCGTCCTTCCTGCATTGCGCCGCACCGCATCACATCACCCCTCCCGATGGAAACCTCCAGCAATATTCTAGAAATGTGGTAGAACTTTTGAGAAATGGATATTCCTATATATAAAGGCAAGCCAAAGACTTGAGTAATAATAGTGTAATGGTGACGCTAGAGCAGTGAATATCAAAAAGTAAAGTGATCAGTGAATATGAATAGTTAGATATAAATATCTGCGACTTTGTTCAAGTTAGTATCAGGTGATAAATAAATAATATAGTGTTGTTAGTGATATTCAGAAGAATAAAAGTTTTATTTCATTTTAAATTATTAAATAGTGACTTTTATTCAATAACAAACTATTTCTTCAAGCAATAAACATTACAGTATTATATATGTATATATCCAATGATGTACAAGTAAGTCACGTGATGTTCACGTCAGATTTTTTACTTTTTAGGGTCGGTGTTTCAGTCCTCGATTTATCTCAAGCGGAGCTTGGATATTTTAGTAAAAATTGCTCTAACAATCTTTACTATGAAAATGAATCTACGTTTAACGTGAACCAAGGACGGAAATATTCGGCCTCAATAACTCACGTTGTAGTCAGTTTTCATTTAAAAAAAAATATTTTGGAGAATAATTTTTGACTAAATATTGGATAATTTCATAATCAAGAACAGTATAAGAAAACTCATAATTATTTATGATCCATCCAAACCCATTCGCATTAAAAATAGAGCAAAGATAAGACTGAAAATATCAATTTTAGCTGTGAACATCTAAATCAAATTGCCACAAAATATTTCGAACAAATCAAGAAAGTTCCTCTCACCAGTATACTTCTACTAATTTTGGTTTCATTGAATTTATTTCTGTTTGTAAGTTTCCTTAACTTGTAAAAGATTTATATCCATTTGTCGTGTCAGGAACAAGAAATTGAGCAATCAACACAGTCCCTTAGCGGACATCGAAAGCTTGAAAAATGTCCACAGGAAAAGAATTTGCAAGAGAAAGATCCAAAGGTGATTTATATAACAACCAACAACAAATTTCAAGTGATTTGAAAGCATTTTTATGCCAGATTAAAATTGAACTTCTTTTGAAACTTGAGTAGTTTGATTCGTACGAGCACATGTAATGGAAGAGAGAGCACCTAATTAAAGCTTATGCGAAGTATCTATAAAACGGCATCGTTCCAATGCTGGGATATGGACTCGAATAGTATAATAGATTATATGAGTGAATATTGATGAAAAAAACAAACGGATTTTAACAACAAAAAGGGTCAATATCCTCTTAGACAATAAAGTAACTCGATCTTCAATAGATATTCAAGATACAAGTGAAAAAAGTCATTTTTAATGCACGGAATTTGAATTGAAATATCAAGTTTAAAATGTCTAAAAGTGATGTAAGTGTTGTAGATTAGTCTCAAAATATCCCGCAGATGATTAAATACTGATAATTAGAGCTGATGGACCCTCCCTCCGAAATCGTGCAATAAAAGTGTATTTTTCACATTGAAAATATTGTAAGAAACTGTCACTTTTTATACGATCGTAAATAAAACGTTATCTATTTTGATCTGCAAGCCAATCTTCGAAAACACTTACAGATAAATTCTTCTAAACGAGCTTTGTGTCCTTTCAAATATTCTTCAAGTTTCGGGGATGATGGTGCTAGAACAGGAAAATATGATGGATGATCAGTCTGCTCTAAGCTTAATTTGTGGAGAATGGTATTGTTAAGTCACTGTTTTGTTCAATTGTGAGTACCTAATTTATACAAGGTATTCTATCGTTGTCCTTGAAAATAGAAGGACGAAATATTCTAATTGATTTCTGTACACTGAAGAAGAATAAGTTGCATCACTCGAATTTTTAAAAATATAAGTGGTAAAGTCTGATCACATGAGTAGTAAAGCTCAAATGGTAAAACTGATCGCGACAAATTTTTAAGATAAAAAGTAGATTTTATGTACACAAAATTTGATCAGTTCTGGGGCCTGTTGCATAATAGTACTGATAGTATAAGCTAATTTCTACAAGTTATCAATTACAAATTACTATTCGTAATTATTAGTGTTGCATAATGGAATTTCCCTCTCTGATACTATTGGTACTCGTATATTCGTTTCTATTAGTATTACTGGCACAATTCTACAAGTGTAGCAGGCTTTGTCTTATTGTTTTCCAATTTTGAATGTTAAACTATTTGCAATTTGCACTGATCAATTGAAACTGGCGATAATGGGAAAGCGAGAAGAAGCAAGAAAAATTAAACTTTGCATCCTCGAGAAGATAAAAGAAAGAAAGTCATGTCTTTTCGGAAGGTTCGGTGACAAATTAACAAAAATTGATAAAGTTAAGGCGTGGGAAGAAATATCAGCATACGCCAAAAGCATTGGTGCAATACCAGCCGAACGAAACTTCACTTATTTACGAGATGTATGGTGGCCAAATATAAGAAAATTGTCGGTAGTATGTATGAAACTTATACGAGAATCTAGGCTTGAAATATTTTTATATTAAGAAAATACATTTGATATTTACTCTATCCAAGCAGACTCATTAATCAAATCCATACGTTTCATTATGTTGCTTTTAGATTAGTTCATAAAGTAACATTTCAGGAAAAGAAAGACTACGCTCGAAAAACTGGCACAGGAGGTGGTGTTGGAGCAATTTTGAACGAAATTGATGAGATAGTTTTTGAAATTATTGGTAAAGAGTCTCCAGTTTTGAGTGGTCTCCAAGTGAATGATTCTTTTGCTACGATGATAGATTTTGAGCCAACTGAACAGTTTGTACCACCTATAATCTTACCCGTGGCTAGCAACAATATAAATATGGATAGTATCAATTGTGAGAACAACGGAGATATCCTAGTTTCATTTGGATCGGAGGGTACTTATGATCAATTTTATAAGTGCTTGATAACAACACATATATTTTTTTAGATCAAACTAACAAAGAACTCTTTGAAAATAGTATTAAAACAACGCCTCATTCGAAGAGAAATAAAAACAAAGGTGCGATTCTTCTTCTGTATCTAATGAAATGTACTTAAAAGTTTAATAATTGCAGAAAATACTAGCTCCAATACAAAAATTTACACGAGGACGATCTCTCACTGATACATTTTTTGGTATAGGTCCATTTAGAGAGAAAAGTGAATCAAATTAACAACAAAATAGAATTACCACTAATTCTTAAACTAATTAAGTAAATTATGAACTATTTATTATCAAATATATGAGATAGTATTATAAATCTGTATAATGCTTTGTATTTATATTCACTGTCATCAATTTACTACTGCGGTAGCTTATCTTTTCCTGATTAGCATTTGATCTTTTTCGCGGTACAAATAAGTGATAAGCTTGAAGTCAGAATAAACATGTCGCTTGTTGACTTTGGCAGGAAGATTCCTGAAAATATAATAGTCAACTGATTATATTCCTTATTCCAAATACAAAAAAGAGTCAATTTAAATGAGCATTGATCAGGCGATATCGATAAGAGTGCGTAAAAACTGAGCTTAGAACTACATCAAATTCAAAATTTCTTGTTGCCTTAATCGCCCGTCGAACTGAGGTAGGTGTCCTCCAATATTTTCATCATCAAGATCTTCGTGAACTTCATTAAAATTCACCTCCACAATCTCTTCATCCTCACCTTTCCTAGCGAAATTGCAAAGAGTAGCACAACAGTTTACAACGCGAGCAACGTAAGAAGGTTCCTTTAAACGAAGATGGTTGAGACAAGGGAACTTTTCTTTTAGAATGCCTAATGCTCGTTCTATCGTTTGTCGTGTGGATTTTAGACGACAGTTGTACCTTCTTTCCGCTTCATTGTTCGAATCACGGTGAAGAGGGATCATCAGCCATCTTTTTAGTGGATAGGCGGAGTCTCCTAAAATGACACCATTCGGAAACATATTCCGATTCTCCAACCTTGCATATAATGTACTGTTCCGGAGAATCCGTGCGTCATGTACACTACCTGGCCATCTGGCACAGACATAATAAAACAAACAGGTGGCACCGCAGACAAACATAGCATTAATAGAATGGTCACCATTCCTGTCTACAAAAGCGGCCTCGTTTTGAGTAGGAGCATCCATTCGAATAAGTGAACCATCAACCACTCCAAACACATGAGGAAACCCAGCAATCCCATAGAACTTCTCAATTTCAGTGGCTAAGTTATGGGGAAAAGCAACCATTCTGTTGAATAATGTTCTGTTAACTGCAGTTACCACATTCCTTACGGCTCTACAAACTGTAGATTTGTGAACACCATGCATATCTCCTATAGTATGGAATTGGCTTCCAGATCCCATCCAATGCAACGCTATACATAATTGTTGTTTGACCGACATTGACCCACCTTTATTGGACAAATGGTTTAGTTGAGGTCCAAGCTCTTCCAACAAATTTTGCAGTTTCTCCGATGACATTCGAAATCTTTCGTTGAAGTCTGAATGAAGAAAATTAAAATTGATTCTTGAACGATAAATCTTTCGTCGCGCTGGTCTTCTATCTCCCTCAACTTGGACATCTTCATCAGACGAAGAATGAAGAATATGTCTAATCATTTTTTCAACTTTTGACACTTTCAACTTGCTAATATAATGAAATATCAGTAAACCTTCACTATTAGAAATGTTACTAGGGTACTCTAATAACTTGTACAATAAACTAATATAATAGAAAAATATACAACAAAATACTTATAATAAACGCAAATAGTATTAGTACTGTACTTGTAATTTGTAAAAGACAGAAATATCATTATGCAACACAAATTACAAATTATTAGTATTTTCACTTATAATATCAACTTGTAGTTTATTATGCAACAGGCCCCTGGTCTAGACTATTAGTTAGAGAACTATACTTCGTATTCAATTTTTTTCAAGCAAGTTGAGAATACGTTTTTTATGACTAGTTGCACCGCTCTAGTTTGAATTTTGAGCTTCGCTTGAACAGAAAATAGCGAATCGGAATATTGACAGGAATGTTCACGTCATATTCGGCTTTTTAATTTCGGAAAGATATTGCTCATTTGAGTGACACCTAAAATTTAAGAGCCAGCTGTGCATCCCGTCATTGTTCTCTTAAGTTTGACATTTGACATCTTATTTGTTCTACAACTGCAAGTGATACCGGTTACCAAATAAGTGGTAAGATTTCAGCATTGAAGTCGCAAGACTTCACCACTTATCATCACATATACCTCACCACTCCAAGCTGTTAGGAGTACCATTATAAGTACAACTCGTACTATTTAAATAGCTATCCTTACCACTTAGTTTTGTCAGTGTACGCAAAACTTCTTGGGCCAAAATAAGCCAGTATATTTACACTCTTTTAACTGTTCCTCCGTTTCTGGATGATATTGTTTCGAGACGGCTGCAAATCAGTTTGGATGTTGTGACTCTCAATCGCTTTGTGTCAGTATTCCGACTTTCAGAAATCCATTCTTTCACCTAACACAAGGAGGAAAGTACAAAAACATGTTTATCTGGAATATCAAGTTACTGCTTTATGTTCCAACTATATTCAACGGTCTTTTTTTTATCAATTTATGTACAGCACAAGTAATGTCGGGTTTCTTAAAACTCGCAGCCAAATTTTTTGTAGTAGTGTGTGGAGGACAAACTTCCATAGTTTCTTCAATGTATTCATGTTTTCTATTGCAGATCGCCCTTTCAAAGAATTTTATTTGAAAAATCAGGAGGAATAGCACAAACATATTTTAATTAAATTCTATTCTCGTTTAGAAAGATTCAGGGCTTATATGAGGCTACAATTTAAGCCATTTGATTGGCCAATGTGTAACGCGATTCACACACAGCAAATGTCAAATTCAAATTGAAAATGAGGCAACAAATATGGATAGACATAAATTTGAATCTTCAAACTAATAATAATATGTAGTACTTACTATCCTAGTAAGATACTGGCTTCGTTGACAATTAGCTTTCACTATTCCCTGTTTTTGGCTTTCCTCCTCTAATTATCCAATCTTGCTGTTTGGATGTCTATGAAAGCTTTTGTCCTTTTATATTGCTTTTGATCAAACTACACTTTTATAATGATTGATGAATGATTAATATTCGAAGTAATCAACCAATAACTTAGTATGGTTTTTGTGTTGTAGATTTGGTTTGCAAATTGTAACCTCATGTGAGCCGTGCTCCGTTCCTAACATCAGTTAGCTATAAAAAAAATTGTATGCTCTTATCGAGTAAAAGTTAAACCAGGTACTATTCGTAGCAACCTCATTTATTTTCGTCAACTCCAGGACACGCAGCTTTAAACTTTGATGGAGTCTAGGTATATGTATATAATTTGTCTGCTCTACAATCATTCTTTCCAATAAGTTAGATCCAATTTAGAGTTCAGGTTCTATGAGTGAAGTTCTCAAGAAAACAAAGATCCTTGAAAACTTTACTGTCTTGGAATATATTTATCTCATTTTGTATTCTTTCCATTGGCAATATTATTGAATGAATCCAAGCGATATAATAAAACTGGATTTCGCGTATTGTATCACATCTCGCGACGCCTGCCAAATACTGGAGTCGAGACCGGAATCGAAGGGCAACGTTCCAGAACTGCGCCTTGAGTTTAAATATAAGCCCGGAACCGAGAACAAAGTGAAACCACAAACGTTTCAACTCGTATTCTACCTTTGTTAATAAATATTTGCTATAAGATGGAAATATCTTAAGATTGTTACCTTTTCTGTTGTAATATATTTCGAACGTTCATAATTTCCTTTGATATTTTCTCGTTATAATGCTGGCTAATCTGATGAAAAAGAAGTGAATCCCATGAGACTTCATTGCCCTCTTAGATACGTGATTGTATTCGTGTATTTACATATTAGTACGCTCATATAGATCGATGCTTCAAGCACATTTGGTGCTATAAAACTACCATAGTTCTGCATGTCGATAACTCGTTGTTAATGTCTATATTTGTAGACGCCGTCGACTTTCATAGCTGTCTAGATGCGATTATAAAAGCATATTTGATGCTATGCCAACTTGATATCAACTTAAGAGCGATTGAATTTGTGTTTAGTGTTAATAAAGTTACATTCGCTTTATGACGTACTAACATTTGTTGCTGCACATTAACAGTCCAGCTGATAATGCCCTTCAATCAAATAATATTTATTTGTGAGTTTAGTGAGTTAAGACACAAATTTCGTTTGAATCAGGAGGTAACAAGTTATCAAACTAATTTTATTCGAAAAGATCTGAATTCACTTTATGATTATGTATTGAGCTGAAATAAAAAAAAATTATTGTTTCTGGAATTTGTTCGTTCTCCTCATGTTAGGCCAGAAACTCATTAATATCTCGAGGTCCTATAACTTCGGAAATTATTGAACATCAATTTATTCTGAATAAATAAGCGCATTTCATCCTTAACCTGCAGCGTTTCGCACAATACAATATTTTTTATTAAAAAAAGGATATAACAATGGACAGTATATCACGGCCGCTTTATTCTTTTCTTATATAATTACATAATCCTCGCAAAAAATGCGTCTTTATCTCCTTTTTGTGCTTTAATACATTCCACTCTATCTCTTCTTTTTCTTATTCGATTTTCCACGAAGCATCTTCTAAGGATCAGTGCTAATAATTGCGGTTCTGTATTAAAGGTTTATGAACTTCCCGCTACGTTGTTAATAGCGCTGCAGTTACATTATCCCTACCCCAACCAGCAAAAAGCTTAGCTTAAGAGTTCCATCCGCTTTGCCCGGAAATAGCTGCTTATTTTAATAGGGAAAGCATATACTCGTAACATTATTATTATAGTTATTGCTAAAGCCAGAATTTTAATAATAATTCCATGAATTTTTATGAAAATTTTAACACAAAAATTAATCTGATGGAAAAAATGCTTAGGCTGTAATTCATATCACACTCCATTCTCATTTTAATTTTAACCCACACTATTTTTATTTTGATTAATAAGCAAAAACGTTTTCAGCGCAAATAAAAAGGCAAGTATTTTTAATTTTGTTCACCAAAAATTCGTACATGCAACAAGTACTTTTTCAGACTTTCAAATATCAATAATCCCACACCATTTTTTACTCCAATCCAACTCTGTACAACTTTCTCGAGGGGCAAGACCTTAGGTCGTTACGTTGACGACCATTCTTCACCTTTTCCTTCTTCATACATAAATCGTGGTACTTTCAGTTGGCTTTACCAAGCATGATGAAAATTTTTCGGCGTCGAAAACGTACAAGACATGTTAGTTATTTGAGGTTCACGGGAAATAGGACTGTTAAGGGCTGTTAGAAGGTTAGATGCTGGCTTAAGGAGATATGAGTGGAATTATTTTTCCCCGGTGAGTGATAAAAAAAGGAAGTAAAATTTTTAGTAAAGAAAGATTTGAATATTTTTGCCTAACATTCATAAGAATTTTGTTTGTTTGAATTACCAGGAATAATCAACTCAAAACTCTGAAGATGGTTTTTAAGCTTCAATTTTTTGTAGTAAGAATCGTCTATCACAACTACCTTCATCCAGTTTTAATTAACCAACAATAAACTTCAATCCATTTGGGTTGAGGGTAAGATCAAAGTTTGACAGACGGAAAACTGGAATACTTGCACTAGTACGAACGGTGCCTCTAAAAGGGATTTAGTAGCTAATATTGAAACAAAATTAGTTCCATTTTGATGTCGCATTTCCGAAAGTATAAATATCAAAAAAATTTAGCCTTCAATTGGAAGAAAATGATTATTCATGCAACAAGAATGTGAAGTTGATCATCATGATGACATGACTTGCCGAATCACTGAATTTAACGACGTGTTGCATACAATACTTTCTCTACGGCCTCTGATAAAAACTCTTCCGAAACAAATCAGAAGCACAACAAGAAGCACAGATTTCAAGACTGCATTTTGACTTTACAAAAATCTAACAAATAAATCAGCAAAAGGTATTACGCACAGTGCTACTAACATTAAGTCTCAAAAAATTCTATCCCGGCTATGATACTTGACTAGATGCGTGTTGATGTGAAAATCGTTTAGTTTACGAATTGTTTATGATGCGTTAACAATCAAGTTTAAATGTAGAAGTAGGAAAAATGTATCTCACATAAAACCGGTTATTGTGTCAAACGTTTTTTGTTTGGGTGAATTTTTGTAAACGGATGGTCTCGGCAGATTTTCCAGTCGGTTACCGGTCGATTGTCGCCTATGTTTCATTTTGAATGGTTGCCGGTCGACAAAATTGTCGCTTGAAATCTTTATTACCCACAAGCTCATGCATATTTGCATCAGATCGACTGTTTTGTCGCAAGTCTATGTTATTTTGCAGTACTGTACTCAAAAGCGAAAAGCATAAACAAAAGTTTATTCTAAAATGGTTATCGATATAGAAGCATTCATTTTCACAGTAGAAGAGAGAAATTAAGCAGTAGGGAGGCTCTAATTAAGTTTATTTTCAACATAAATAAAATAGATAAATTCATTATTTTCTGGCTCTTGATTTTTCATATTTTTTCATCATATTGTAACGAATAGTGCCCATACAGAATAGATTTCCATCGCAACAAGAACGTTGAACGGATACAAACATATTAAAAGTCCTGATGGATGTAAGTGGAGCTAAGGGAGTGGGGATAGTTTGAAGGTCTCTTTTTTCATTTTGTTGTTAATAACTTGAAAACTACTGCCTCTAGCAAAATAATGTTCAAATATACATTAATTTAAAAAAAAAATCTACAAAAAGTGTTCTATACATTTTTTTGTTAGGATCAGTATTAGAGGAGATATGGAAGGTGGAAAATAAGGAATTATGAGAAAAATAGTTTTTATTGTTAAAAATCAAGTTTTAATGATGCTCAGACCACATATTAATGACTCTACTCTACTCTCTAAAGGTAAGTGTGATCATGTAATGTATAACGGGAAAATTGTGTGCTGGGAGGATCACTATAAAGTGCGTCTATGGGAAATGAGGTCAGAGCTTTCCTCCTTACTCTATTCAGTATCCTCTTTCTAGCGACGCTCGTCAGTGTTGTTAGATTGGAGATTTTACTCCTAGATCTAGGCTTTTTTGCTCAGGATTCTACAAAAAAAGTCCAATACACTTTTTTATTAGGATCAATACGCAAGAATGTATGGAGGGTGAGAAAATGAAAAATTATAAATAATCGGTTTCTATTCTTAAAGATTAAATTATAGTTCAGTCAATGCACGAAAAAAAACGGCCAAATCTCTCAATTCTGCCAAACAGCACCAATTTGCACCAAAATTTGAATTTGGGTTCTGCTCACTCTCTTTCTCAAAGTTGTCAATGTGTCGAGGTTTGCTTTCTATTTTTTAGGGATGTAAACTACCTCTATTCGAAAATAACTGTAGAATTATAGATTCAGGCGTTTAATCGATAAAAATTATAATCAATTACAAGTTGCTACCCTTATAGAAACAACCACTATAAAAACAACCATTACTGATCAAAATTTGATTTAGAAAATAGGAAAAATAAGAACTCCATTTATTATAGATCTTAAGTTTTTAATTGAAAAAATTAATATATTTTTGATATAAAAAACACAAAAAAATCAGAGAACATAATTTAAAATCATTTTCTTCTTCATCCTCATTTCTTTTTTTGTTTGCCTTATTCTTGTCTTTCTTCTCGTTTTCCTCTAGATCTATAATTGGTGCACTATTCAGATAATTGTCTCCGCTGCATGTTGAACAAGTTGAATTGCAGAAGAGTTCTACTCTTCGGCATCCACAGGTTGAACCACAACCCTTTTTGCAAGAGCTATAAGCTGATGTAAGTAAATTCTTTTTGAAGCTCTTATTTTTCAAAAGGTTTAAGCAGAAAGAGCTTGAGAACGTTACTATTCGCGAACATATGCAAACTTGAAATGGCCATATCTTATTCAATTTTTATCGTACAGAAAAAGAAAACAAACCAACATTTTTAGAGAAAAAAAAACACTTTTCAACTATCTTGCGTTATTTTTAAAAAAGGCAACTTTTTACAAACTTGCAAAACACCTTTCTTCACTTCAAACTAAAATTTTTTCAAAACTAAGGACTATTACAAGTACATAAATAAAGTAAATTGTAAGGTGGTAGCGATCATTTTTAATTAGGGTGATAATTAGTAGATGATTTTCACATTTTTTTGTCGCCAAAAAAAATTGGGACCAATTTTGCTTTGTTTATAACTCACTTAATTTTGATGCAAGGAGCTTCGATAAAAAAAAAATCGTTTTTCCAAGCACTTCAAAAAAAGTTCCATGAGTTTTCCCCAAAAAATGCATTGTTTTTTGGATATTTCACGTTAAAAATTGACGTTTCCACTCTCGAATAAGTCGAAAAGTATTGACTTTCAGTAAAACTTTAGGAATCAAAAGTTGCTTGGAATTGGTCAATCTATCCATTCCCATACTTATTTTTAATTAAAAAAAGTTTCATCTCCGAGAAGGGTTGCGTCCACCTCCAGGATAAAACACTCTTCGGCACATTGACAACTTTGAAGTAGAGGATAAGTGAATTCTACAGCCAAATTTTGGTACTAATCGGTGCTGTTGAGTAGAATCGCTAGGGAAACCGTGCATTGACTGGACCATATTATACGTGTTTAAAAATGCATCTTGTACCACAGGGTCACTCGTGGTAACTGGATTGAGGATTCCATCATCTCCTCTGGCTCAACCCCATTACGTGGGTGATAGGGGGTTTATCGAAAAAATATTCAGATCAACATGAATATTATTTCATTTGTAATTCAAAGAAACCAGTATTTAACAGCTAAATCGCACTATGAAAATTACAGGATCACATTTTGAAGAAAGTGCCGGTAACATGGTTGGATGCTATGAAAGAAGATGGAAGCTACTCGATGTGGGAAAAAACCGTATGGTCCATTTTATAGGGTCAGGAAGCAATTGAAAGGAATCAAAAACTTCAATTAACGTTTTTCAGAAAACTGTGTTCTTTGGATGTGCTCCTGTAATTATCGAAGTGCGATATGTATACGTATCTACTTACCTGTAGATATACATACTCTGAGTGAGTGTTGCTTGGAGCCTCGACTGGTTGAAGGAAGTGACCATGTCAGATTTGAGCTTCATTAACGCTTTCAAAAATGTCGAGTATCTATGTTTGTTCAGGATGGAGGCATAATTTTAAGAACTTATTGCTCATTTATTGAATACAGATAAAATTATTTGATTGAAAAAAACTCAAAATATGTGTGTTTAAGACAATTTGTTTCTAATAGCATCAAATATTTAACATTAGACAAAATCCTCAAATGAAAACCACAAGAGCTTTTCATCCTGGAAAAATCTACACATAGTAAGAAAAGCCTGAATCTAGGAGCAAAATCTACTACCCAACAACACTGATGAGCGTCGCTAGGAAGGGGATAAGAACTGGATAGAGTAAGGAGGGAAGCTCTGACCTCATTCCTTATAGACGCACATTATTGTAACCTCTCAACGTACAATTCTTCTGTTATATTTTGCATGATCACACTTAACTGTAGTAAAGTCATTAATACGTAACCTGAGCATAGTTCATTTATCATTAAAACTTGATTTAAACAACAAAAACTATTTTTTTTTATAACTCTTCATTTTCCCCTTTCCATATCTCTTCTTGTTCTGATCCTAGTGAAAAAATGTGTAATATGTTTTTTATTCAAATTAAGTTAGTATATCAAGTTTATTTTGCCAGAGGCAGTAGTTTTCGAGTTATTGAGAAAAAACTGAAAAAAGAGACCTTCAAACCACTCCCACTCTCTTAACTCCACTCCCACCCATCAGGACTTCTAGTATATTATCAAGAACACCTCACCCTTTATCTGTGCCAAAATTGGCTTCTACGCTGTTTAGCCTATTTCGGTGTCAAGGACGTCTGGTGAAATTTCTGATAAGCCATTAGGAATTTCTGAAATCGTCAAGAAATAGCGGTTGCAGGTATATGAACCAGAAGATAAAGCCCGCGGGTAGTGAGTAGTAGTCAGTAGTAGCAGATGCGGTCGCAATAAATAGCGCGTAGAAGTAATATTGGTTGGTTGGTTACAGAAGCGCATGTGTAAATGGAAGCTTGATTTGTCCTTCAAATGTTTTAGAAATATCACCGTGGTATGTTTCTTCACTAGAAAATAATGACAGTCTAGTAAGTGAAATGTGCTTTCGATTTCAAGCCGATTTATTGATTTCGAAAATGGATGCAAAAACAAAAATATTGTTCTAAAACTGGAAAATCAGCCCAAGACCTTACAAAAACAGCATTTGGGGATCAATTAGGTCAACTAAATGGTCACGAATTAGTTCAACTTCAACTAGAATAAATGTGCTCTGATCATCGATTTACAATCAAAGACATTTCTGCTGAATTTGAGTTTTCACGCAACTCAATAAATTTTAATTGAAGATTTGAACATGTTTGCACTCTGACGGCACAAGAATTGAACTTTCCACTTCGATAAAGCACCAGCTCATTCGGTCTCAATCAAAATTTCTTTGGCAGAATTTTTGTGCTTTCGCAACCCTGCTATTCTCTTAATCTACCTCCTGCTGACTTCCACCTGTTTCCCTAATTGAAAATTTTGCTGAAAATTTAGACATTCAAACAAGGAGAAGACTCTTAATCTCAGCACCCTTAGGAAAGAAAATTTCTGGGAATACTTCTAAAAGTGGTAGCACTGTTCAGTCAGATGAGGACTACTTATTTAAGGGCAATTAATCGCAATAGCCTGTGTGTACTGCCGTTCAGAAATTACCAACCTAGCCTTGAAGTTTTGTCGATCACATTCGTTTTGAATTTAATGAAAATGCTTTGATTCATTTATAATAGAATGCTCAAGGATTTATTAAGGAAATCGTTCCGAGTTTACATGGCTGTATTTGTAGAGTTCATGAGAATTAATTTTTTTACAATGAATTAGTTGGAATTTCTTTAGAAGATTGATCTCTGATAATATAAAATACACAGTTTGAATTTAGGTCAAAGTCACTTCCATTCCTACAAAATCTCTCTTGTCTATGCTCCACTAACATCCAGCATTATTTATGAGTTGAGGGCCAATACTCGGCAGTAAACATTCTACTATTGAAAAACACAAATAAAACATAAAATGTTTGGTACTTTTGTTATTTATTTCCTGACCTCAATATGAGTTGAAGGTAGAACGGTCATCACATATTTCCCTGTTGACGTATTTGCTACAAATATTTAAATGCGCTGGTTGGTTGACGGTTGGCAATTCTCCTTGAAATGTATGTGCTTCGCGTCTGCTTTAATATTTATAAGCTTTCTTTCGTACTTGACAAAAGGTGGAAGTAATTTCAGTAGATTTATTTGTTTTAATGAAATCTCACATTCATTTGTTGGTAGATAAAAGTTGCATGGAAAATATCTACAAGCAAATTCTTCTCAGAAATATTCGTGAGTAGGTTTTGTACAAGAAATGTGAAGATAAAAATATTTCCTTGATGTGCAATTTGCGACACAACATGCCATGCAAACAGCATCACACAGATAATCGCGTAGTGCGGTTGTACTGTTAATGAGCAGCATGCGACGCTGGGTAATTAAGGAAGCGTCACTATGCTAGCGCCACTCCAATACCTGCAGCAAACTCTTCAGCTATTCACGCAAACACCAAGCTTCATACTATAACTATAATACATAGGTACTATTGTTTTGCTTCATTATTCAGTGGTCGAAACGTAATACGTATTCAATTTATGCCTTTCAATTTGACATAGTGGAATAATTATCTCTTGCACAGTAGTAATTTTACTGGTCCTTAAATCAATTTCACCTAGATTTCATGACAATGACATTTTCAGATAATTTTATGGCAAATTTTTTATGAACGCTATGGAACAGCAGAAGTACAAAAACAAAAATCAGACCGGAGATCGATCGACCTGGTTCACAACAGGGCGAAGCTTCAATAAATTAGTAAAAATATGAAATATCGACAACGAATAAGCTCCGCAGAATTACACAATAGAAATAACTAAATACGTGGTGAAGTCACAAGATTTCTAATCAGGCAGATAGCACCAACAAAAGTCTGAGTAGAAAAAAAGGTAAACTGAGCCCCTTAATTGGAGAAGTCGCTGGATTGACCCCGAAACCAAGGCACAGTACTGTGGAAGTACCTCACTTCCACTCTGGCTTTTCTGACTATCTGGAATCCAGCCCAACTAGATCCTAGGCCGAGATCCAGATGCCAGTGAGGTCAATCAGGACTTAAGGTTGGCTCTGGACTCGAACTAAATCAAGTCCGCTCGATTTGACTTAATTGGGAAAAAACCGTTTTTCATTGAGTGCGCGAATGCCAACAAAACTTAAAGAAGAGAAACGGAGAACTAATTACTCGAAATAAGAATTAAAAACTATCGAGGTGATACTCAAAAATATCTTCTAGTAAAAGTAAATAATACAGTGAATCAAATCAAACCCCAAATTATATCGCAGAACTAAAACCGGACAAAAAAAAAAAACAAACAATTTTCACGTGTCAATTTGACCTTTGGTTATATTTTGTTCGGGTTGAATTCTAGAATATAGTTTGAGTTAATTTGGGTTCAATTTCGTTCACTTTAGTTAATTACTTTTAGTTTTGGGTTCATATTTAATAATTTTAATTCATATTTCAAATCTTTAATATCATTTTTTTCTTTAACCTATTTTTCTTAAGGTTATATTAAAAGCGTGTTAATTGTTTATTTTCATTAATTAATTTTTAGTTCGAGATTTTTGTTCATAACTGGCACTGGTTATAATGCGCGCGCTCCAGACAGTGACGTTACTGATTTATTTTCAATGTTAGCTGCTTTGGGCGTCCGCTAGGTTTTTAGCGCATTTTTTGGAAAAATTATCATTTTAAAGTACAGCCCTAGACCTCCCGTCAGTCTATAACTAAACAATGAAGATTAAAAGGTATTTTTGATTTCGTACATGCATAAATTATGTACCTATCGAATAGTCAACTTGAAACTAGTACTAAATGGAAGCTGCTGTTTCGTAAGTTTGCCCAAACTACTTGATTTCAAGCTCAGTAATTGTGAGAGATGGTAATTTGCGAAATCTCTGAAGTAACAAGCATTCATGAGCTGTCAGAAATGCGCCTTCATCATCTAGATCAGGGGTCGGCAACCTTTTTCGGACGGCGGGCCATTTTCACAATAAAATTTTATATGCGGGCCGCACATTAAAATGTAAAATGTAACTTGAATAGTGCTTTCATATCATATACGAATATATATATTATTAAAAATAAATATTGGTGCTTTGGCGGGCCGCACAAAAAGTTGCAAAGGGCCGCATGCGGCCCGCGGGCCGCAGGTTGCCGACCCCTGATCTAGATGATTCTTCCATTTTTTTCTTTATTTTTAATGAAAAACGGTTTTTTTTAATAATTGAGTCAAGTCAACCGGATTTGAGTTAACTTGAGTAGATAGTCAGCCTCAAGTTCTCATATTTATTGCTTTTTTATCCTTTGCTCCAGCCGAATATGTTGGGACAGTTTTCCCATTTGCGTTATTCGGCGGAGCAGCCCACGTGCTGAGGGTTAGTTTGAATTGTGAGTGGCCATGTATCTCTTATTGCTACCATCTGCGATTCAATGTCGTCCGAAACCAAGGCACAGAACTGTGGAAGTACCTCCCTTCCACTCTGGCTTTTCTGACCATCCGGAATCCTGCCGAACTAGATCGGAGGCAGAGATCCAGACCTTTTCTGCGGTAGGCATTCGTGGTTGCCAAATTGGCATGTAATAGATAAATATATACGAAGTCTGTATCAGAAATATCCGACTTGAGGCTATAGCAGAAGAAGGAATTAGTTTTGCTCAATATCAATGCTGGCATCTTGAAGATTCATCCGTTTGAAAGGCACAACCTTCTTGCAGCAATCCTTCTACTTTCGGAATACTTCTTTTATTCTCTTTTTACTATTCGTCCAATTTCTAACTACTGTTATACATCGCATGTTTTCAAATTCTTCTGAAGTCTTCAAATTTTTCAATTTCCAAAGTATTTTTAAATTTAAAGTCGTCAGGAACTGTATAGCTGATGGAAAATCTCTCATTATAGTCTAGTCAACAAGTTAAAAAACGTTTTAATTCTTGCTACTGCGAATTAAAATATGTGCGATACCTCGTTGAACTCATTATGCCTTCCAGAAAAATGTGCAAGAATTTCAAATCAGCACATAAACAATTGCAAAAGTTATAAGCAATTGAAGATTCCAAAGAGAAGGAGTTTACTTTCTTGAAAATTACTCAAAAACTATTAGAGGAAATTTCCAAGAAAAAATGTTGACTGCCGGAACTTGACCTCATTGTTAGTATTTTTATTTGATGTTGAAAATAGGCTTCGCGCAATGCCGTTACGCTACCTTCAAATTAAATATTAGTTTAAAAAATTTAAAGATTACTGTATCATCTAGATACTTGGAAGAAGAAATACCGTGGAAAAAATTCTTTCTATGCACTTATCAGGTATTGAATGAAGGCTATTGTTAAATAATGTTTTTTTTTAACTCTCATTTACATTTTAAGTTCGATATTTGCTATGCAAAAGGTTTTAAAATTATCCCGCTTCGTGTAGATCTTTTGAAAACTATACTAAATGAAGTATGTGGTATTTTCATTGTAATGATTATTAACAAATTTTGAGTAATTTAAGCAACAAAATAATTTTAAAAGGCAAAAAAGGGATTAAATTTTTTTTCAATGAAATTTAATTGTTGTCACAGTTTTTAGATAGTAATCAGTTATAACATAATCATTGATTTCAATTTATTCAGCTGTTTGTTCGGAAAGTTTTTGAAACAAATGGATTAATTACATATATTTGAAAAAAAAATGTTTGTTTTTGTAATTGCTTCAGCTTCAAATCAAAGTAAACAGCTATCATTTGCCTTACTGATTCTGACGCGCTTTATTGATTCGTTCTTCGAGTGTCTTCAGGGTAAAGGGTTGTTAAAAAA
The DNA here is from genome assembly GCA_963989225.1 of Dromius quadrimaculatus. NCBI lineage: Eukaryota > Metazoa > Arthropoda > Insecta > Coleoptera > Carabidae > Dromius > Dromius quadrimaculatus. The sequence continues at coordinate 8,343,607 of OZ022325.1, read as the reverse complement.
AAAAATTTTCTTAGATTTTGACCAGGGCAGTGGTCAAAAATGGTTAAAACCGTCCAGAACTGGTTTTAACCACAATTTTTCTTTCCAATTTTTTATTATATATTTACATATTTTATATCTTCTTCTCATTTTACTCTTTTATTCAATCGGGACAAATTTATTTCATCCGGTTTTTGAGTGTCGTTCTAATAGGGAATATTGATGAAATTTAAATTTGGTTCAAATATTTTTATTCCGAATTTTTATTGGCCGGACATTTGTGCTAAACCATCATTTTGGTAATTAATATCTTTTCAATTGCTTAAAATTAATAAATAAAAATGCAAATTGAGCGAGGGAAATTCAAAGTTCTAAAACGCAACACCATTGGTTAAAACGAAATGTGACATCAAATACTATGTCAATGGGTACGTTCCACTTAACGACTACAACGACCGCGCTCACAACGACCAAATCTCCGTTCCACTAGCAAGGCATCGTCGCGGGCGAAAACTTAAGTGGAACGGCTTTATGAACATATGTCAATAGACAAATATCTGCCGAACTAAACATGACTGCTACTACTGCTGTCATTGGTACGTCGAATAAATAGACAGTTTTCGGAAAGTTCAAGCTCTGACGAAGAATGAGAAGCAGCTCTTTATGAAAGAAGAAAGCGAAAATGTCGTCCTCGAATCACAAACTATCCTGAAGTTGTTGGCCGTTACAATGGAGGCGAATTTAAAAGCCATTTTAGATGAGTGAGAATTGACAACTTGATTGTATTTATTATGTTGTTCGCTTGTGATTCAAAAAATCTGACTCAAGCTGATAATTTTATTTTATTTGCAGAATGTCAAGGGCTACATTTGAAATTCTGTTGCAAATTATACGGAAAAATTTAACTAGCGCAGTAAAAGGTTGCCCCACAATTAGTCTTCTTCTGGAGTTACTAAACCTTCAACAACATTATTATTTTCAGCATTTATGAGAGACAGTTTCTGCATTTGTTGTCCTTCCGCCATTTTCTTGTTTGTATACAAGCTGTCAGATTTTAAAAGTGCGCGAAAAATCCCAAACGACCGCACAGACCCATGCTCTAACTGCGAGCGATGTAGTCCTTAGGAGTGATGTCACTAGTGACGTGTCCGTGACGTTTGAAACCTCGATCGCAACAACCGCGGCCTTAAGTGGAACGCAAAATGGGCGACACGATCGTTGCGGTCGTTAAGTGGAACGTACCCAATAAGAGCGCACTGCTTACATTTGTATGGCATTGCAGGGTTTTCATTAGAAAAAATAGTAATAAAGTGTGTGTTGTAAATTCATTTATTGTTCAAGTGTAATTTTAACATCCTAGTGAGATTATAAATCATTTAAGACAAAGTGATTTTGTAAAAGCACAATCGGATAATCTGCCAAGAATAGATCCATTCATGATGTCGTCTTATTTTCTTTTGAATCTAAATTTTACGTCCGCTGAAGTAAAAAGAGTGAGCACTGCAAAGTAATTATTCAATAATAACACATTATGTACGCTGTTTTAATAAATATAATCCAAAATATGATGAGCAGTAAGCATTACCTATAATTTTTGTTTATTTTAAAACGAGCAAATGTTAAATGGAACCGCATACAAACACTGTATTTTATTGCTGAAACTAATCACATATTATGTTATTCATGATCTGTCAAGTTTATTATGATACTTCATCTCTTCTGATAACCTTACATAATTTTTTACGCATTTTAAAACCTGTCTGGATTGGACAAAAGACTTTACCAGGCTCATTTCTGATAGTATTTTGCATTTAGGCACAATGCAATACTTATAAACTGACTTTTGAGCTTTTTCAATACTGAAATAAGTTGAGAACAAAAACACCTGTAGTAAACAATGGACTGTAATGTCACTGGACATGTTATTTGACGTCATCAATAGAGCGCGCGTAAAAGGCGGCATTTAAACAGCTCAAAATTATTGTCAATTTTAAATATTTTTTTAAACTTGATTACAGCATTTTCAAACATAATTCATATTTTTTACTATGTTATAACGATGTAAACAGTGAATTAAAAATATAGAATAAATTCATGAATATACCCCATTCACAAACTATTAGATTAATATGAAACTATATGAAAATTGTCGAGAGGATATCATTGGTAATTATTAAATAAGTAATACAAGGAATTCATATGTAGATAGAAAAGATCTACTTTCGTTTATTGTAGATGTTCAAAGCTAAAATCAAAACTTTCTTTCAGGACAACAATTTATGTACTACACAAGAGTACCTAACTTTAATTTCAAGAATATTGAGATGTAATTATGTTCTCTTATTGTACTTTTTTATCCCTAACTTGACTTTCTATTAATATTATTTAATGTTTTATAGTTAACAAATCGGATAAAGTCCAGGACGGCTTAAGCCGGTTTGAACCAGTGGTTTTAACCAAACCACCCTAGGTGTGAGCTTTTGTGTCAGGATCAGATTCATTATCGTATACTTCTTGAATCACAGCAATGTTTTCTGAGCAAGGTTTTTTTGGGAAAATTTGAAATGCAGTCACACGGGTGCCGAGGTAAATTACTCATACGTCATGTAGGGTACTCGCGAAAGTTTCCTCTAAACTGTAAATACCTTTTTTTTACAATAGTATACCTAGATAGATGGTTATGGTTCAAATATCGAAACTTTCGGGGCAAATCTCGTATTTCTTCTGTCAACATGATAAGAAGAGTGGCAGCCAAATTTCAACCTGATATTTTCTTATAAATTACAGCATCTTCATCTAAAACACTGATTTTAATGTCTCTTTGAGGTACAGAATCATCAAATTTACAGAGCTACTATCGGAGTGACATGTACCTCATATGAAAGCTACAACATTACTTAAAAGTTACCAAAGTTACATATAGTAGATTGCTGCATGTTTCCAGAGTTCTAAAATAATTTTTTCTGACATTTTTTTTATTCTTCAGCCTAATTTCTCTGTACTCAAATTGAAAGATACCTACGTATGGAATTTCCACCTTTAGCTTGAATACAAGATATTGACTGATTTTTCTACTAAGCTACCAGTGATTAAAAAATGCGATAAATTTGTTAACTTCAATGTACATCTGGTATTTGTTTAATGTCAAAGGAATTGCATATATAACATTAACGTATATCTTACACTTACAGTACAACCGACTTCCTTGTAGTTTTATGGTATTGTTTTATACCAATACTTCAAGTACTGTAACTCCATTTGCAGTAAAAATGAATAATTCAGTTCTTCGAACTATATTTGTCACTTCCCTCACTATTCCAATCTTATATTCTTAATGCTTTTATTCAACCTATTTATTTCAATTCCCTTTTAGCAGAAATCCCATAAAATCTTCACCTCTTAAATGATACATGTTGAAAATTTACCCTAGAGACCCATTTAATTATTTCCAACCCTCAAACTTGTTTGAGGGCTTTCTCCATTTCAACAATCCCTCAGAGTAAAACATCGGTTTTGTCTTTATTCTCCGAGAAAAATCACCTACATTTGTACCGGCTCAGTGGTTAGCTCCAAACGCAAAGGGTTAGAGATGTGATTAAGTGTTTCCCTTATTGCTGTTTGCTCTTATGACGGTGGAAACTATTTTTTATAGACGAAAAAGGATGTCCTCGAGAAATGTCTGTTTATTGAGAATTAAAAGTGAATAAATGACAAGAACTCTTCTTAAAATTTTCATGAATCTATCCCACAATTTGGACCTTGCCCTGAAATGTTATTTTTTGTTTCTCAATTTTAAAAACGAAGATTTATTAATGCAAATTCAGCCCTTACAGAATTTCAGAGGCTTGTTGAGGAGCTTCCGAAAAAAGAATATATGCTGGTTCCAAAGAATAGATAATTATATTCAACCCATTAGAGTTTACTTTGGAAAGCGATAAGGTTATTTTCTTCAAAAACTCTCCAATTTTCTTGTTACTAACTACTTTTAGAACAGCCCTCGTACAATTCGAATCATTTCAAGTTTTTGTGAAGCATTTAATTGTATTAAGTTTTAATTTTTTTATCTATTCTGTTTCCTAAATCAATCAGTTATAAATTTGGAAAAAATTAGGTATTAAATCTGAATAATAGGTTGCATAAACAATTATTCCATCAATTATCAAGTTGGGTTACAAATTAGGTACTCTGGAATAAACAGATCTAGCACAAGGACTCCAGTTCAGAATTCGGGATACAGATTAGATATGAGGACGCCAGGAACTGGAATCGAGTTAGACTTTCTGGAGCCAGGAACATTGCTGGCTCAGATCCTAGACCAATAGCACTTCAATGGACAACAACAAGCATATAACTCCAGAAAATTATAGGTACATGAATTATAAATTATTCATTAGCTTGATTATCTCAGAAAAAAATTATTCGTACTGATTTATATCCAAAATTAGATATAATTAAATCTTGAAATTATAGTAATTATATTTGAGTTATTGTAAGTCATAAATTTTTGAAGTGAACAGTTCTCATGCAACTCAGGACGCGTTAAATGCAAGGTGCAGAGTGTTTGAAAGTATTGTGCGAGGAAAAGTTGAAACGAGTCATGCATTCGCATAATAATATCGTTCCAAGTACTGCAAAGACACGTTTTCCCTTGTAGCATTTTTGTTCATCATTTATATTATATTCTGTCCCCGTCCCATTAACTTCTCACAAGATCTACGTTCTTTTGAAGATTTATAAAACAATTTCAGGCCGAGAACTTCTCGAACTACTCTTGCATTCACTTAAGCCGTAAATGATGACAAACAAATTACACTCTTCAAATATTCAATGCTTGAAAATCTGCTTTAACCTGCTGAAAATTGGGATCAAATAAAGACCGTGCCTAATAAGGAATTTCGACTTTATGGAAGTAATTTAATATTTATTGAAGAATAATCTGAAATTGTATTTCTGATTAAATGGTTGTTTGAACATCGGAAGTACCGAATTTCAGTGTCAATCAATAATCAATAATGTATATGCTTATAAAATATTCAGAACCACTTTCATCAAGAAAAAGTGAGCATCGACCATTAAGAGATGAAGCTAATATTTTATTTCAATATATCTCCTAAAGATTAAAGAGAGGAAATAATTTATTTTGGAAATGAGTTCTGAAGTACTCAAAGAGCAGTACTGATTAATATTCTTCCTGAATATCTACATATCAAGATACGAAAATGGATGCCTCCTGTTTCATGATTTCTTACAAGCTTTCATGTCATAATTATAGTAAGTGAAGAAAAATGGGACCCTCTCCTCAAGATGAAGCATATATGAATCTCATCTCAGACAAATTAGAAACTGAAATCATTCATTCGAAGTGATAGTTTAATTTGTAATAGAGAAAATACTCATACAATAATTATAATCTAGAATGATGAATTTTCACTCAAACGTGCAAACTACATCCTTTTTTATTCTCCAATACAGTCCCAGCATACAAATTCCAAAATAGCTACAGCTTATTGAAATTTTCCAACTACCAATTAACTTTCAAATTACAGGAAAATGTTTCATAAAAACTGAAAATGGCAAATTGATCCACAGCTGCTAAATCTGTCTTTCATTCGACGTTTGTTCAGTCAATCATAGCAATCAGCCGGGCTGAAAAAATCATTCTCCATGGCTGAAACACTGGCTCTCCAAGCTCTGGAAGAGGAAATTAGTGTCGCGCTCTACCGACCGAATCTAGAACTAATTACAAACCGGAAGTGAATAGGAATTACAGACTGGAGCTGATTCGACGATTGCCAATGGCGAAAACTAATGTTAGTGCTAACTCAAGCTCGACCAAGAAATTTTACAGGTATTACATATGTACTTATTAAGTTTATAAATAGTAAATGAAAATAAGAGATATGAAAGGAAATCTATTTGGACACAGATTGGATATTGGAATGAGAGAAATAGCAGACAAATGCCTTTTGGAAGTGACGTTTCTTAATATAATTTTTTTAAATGAAACTTGATTTGTTAAGCAAAATATGCGGAGTGGAATTGATATGTTACATTTGGTTGGCTGCTACTTATTAATAAGCTACCCCGATTAGCGGAAGAATTGATTCAATATCTAGAAAAATTGGGGTAGAAAAAGCATAGACACTGGACACCAGACATCCAAGTGAGGAAAATAGCGCTTTTTCCTATAAATAGGGGGAAAATGCCCTAAAAATTTAAAGCCAGATCATTCTAAGAGCATGAGAGCCTTTCGAAGTAAGATCTGAACTAATTCTAAACTACATTCACAGATTCAATACTTTGGGAACGAAAAAAAAAAACCCCAAGGTAGTATGACACTCAGAGGATGAAAAAAAGCAAGTAGCTTTTACCGCTTACTTAGAGAAGAGGCTGAATTTGAATGGAACTAGTGAAACAGGCAATCAAAATAACAATGGCATAAGACCTATTAAACACAATCATCAGATCACGGACAAGCATTGCACTGCTTGGATGGACCATCTGAAGAAAAATATACATAGAATACAATATACCAAGAGGTTGCAGTTTGAGGACTTCCAAATCAATCTCTGTTTGAAAAATAGAGATGAAATTTCATTTGAATCCAAATCAATCTACGCCATTTAACTTGAAGGATAAACAAGTCCATAATATTGTGGCAGTGACATAATAAGAGTTGACACTAAGGGTACGTTCCACTAGGCGACTGCTACGCTCATGTAGTCTCAATAATCGTTCCACAAGACGATCGCGGACTTTATGTTCAGGATCAGTACGTCATAGATGATGTCATTAATTGCGACCGCTACAAGCTCACACCGCCCGTCATTGAAAGATGGATCGAAACGACCCTTGTGCTCTTTTTTGCAAAAAACACAAAGAAATTTTAGTTATTTGGAAATATATCTATCTAATTTATACTTTCGATTAATTCCAAGCTATGTCTATTGATTCAAGACTATTTATAAGTCAATATAATAGATAATTTCACGATCTCTCACTATCATCATCTATTATTTATGAGAGATTAATTTTACACAGGCATATTAAATTCATTAGCTTTATGTATTCTTATTGCTACAGGTAAGTTTAATCTTATTAATGATTTATTTTTTGATCTAAGACATGAATTGTCAGTTTATTTGATACTCGCATCGTTCCACTTGAAGCACCAACCACAGCAATCATATGTTAGTGGAAAGGCAGGGACTGCAGTCGTGGGAAAATCATTGAAGTCGCCTAGTGGAACGTGCTCTACGTATGAATACGAGAGCTGTCATTTTAGTTTTGCGTACTGACTCACTGATGGCGCAACCAATCAATTATCAAATAAAATAATTTTCCTCCATATTCAGCAATATTTTAGCTGTAGCGAGTTTTCAAACATCACAAGTTATCAGAAATATGATATCAACTCGCACAATAATTTCTTACAACTTTAGAATAAAATTATCTCAAGAAGAATGCCTCGCTGAGTTGGTTTCTGTTATCGGCAATGAATTACCTCATCAGTTGACAGTTTGTCGGTGCTACGGAGAATTCCAACGTGGACGAATAAATCTTAGCGACGAGCCAAAGACAGGTCCCTCGAAAACAGCAGTCACTCAGAGACAAACGTCAATGCTGTGCGCAAGTTCATCAACATAGATTGGCATGTGACATACCGGGCGATTGAAGCATTATTGGAAACTTCGAAGACCTTATTTTCGGAAAATTTTGCATTAAGAATTATGTGTGAAAAAAATAGTCTCCCATTGGATACTTCATCTGTTGACTGAAGAACAGAAAGAAGCTTGAGTCAATTAGTGTCAAAAGTCATCCGTTCTCGAAGTGTGTCCAAGAAGATGGTCGCGTTATTTCTCTTGAAAGCAGGTCAAACGGTTACTGTCGATTGGTATACAATAATTTGTTTGCTGGAAGTAATTGCTGAGCTTCGGAAAACCAACCCTGAACGACGAATCATCTTCCACCAAGACAATACAAGTTTGCACACAGCTCGCAAGACTGTTGAATTTCTAGAGCAGCAAAACGTCGAATTGTTGGACCATCCTCCTTACAATCCCGACCTAAATACCAACAATACTTTTAATTTTTCCAAAAATGAAAAGCGGGCTTCGTGGTCAAAAGTTTCAGTCGCCAGAAGAAGCAGTTGACGTCTTTATTAAGGCAATTCTGTCAGTACCAACAAACGAGTGGAATAACTGCTTCCAAAATTGGTTCGAACAAGTGCAAAAATGCATTGACGTTTGTGGAGAATACTTCAAAAAACAATAATCTATCTACGGTTTTTCCATTTCTATACGCAAAACAAGAAACACAGCCTCTTGATATCTATTACTGAAGCAGATTTTTCAATTGCATCTCATATAATTGTGGAAATACAAATCTATTTCTGATCAAAGTTTCCACTTGATAAAAAAAATGATGGAAGAAAGTATGCCATATACCCTCAATCTGGTGTTTTGTCTACAAATTGATTTGATTATCATAAACATTCAATTATCATTTTGCTGATGAACTCAGGCTATAATTATGTTGAATTATATATAAACCGTATAAATATGGTTCAAAATTTATCCTATAATTGATTAGACATGACAGATTATTATTGTTATTTTGTTTAATGATAATTAATAAAATGAAAGGCGAATTTACATAGATTTATGAATGGATGAAGGATGTAATTGATTATTAAGGGTACGTGGCGCGAGGTTTTCACGAAAATCAATTTCAAATTCATCTATTCTTCTTGAATAGACGGAACTGTACAAAATATCAGCAAAATCTTCTACGTATAGTCTTTTTGAAGTGCATACTCATATGCGATTCTCATCGCGTTGAAAGCAAATTACAAAGTGTTTCCAAATGAAAATGTGTTTATTCTTGAGGAGTACAAATATAATAATCACAAATTTGGTACCAAGAAGGCAGACTATAAAGTTCTTTTTCTTCTACTTTGGTATCTAAATCGTTGTCTTTAAAATATTTATGAAATCAGGGGTCTTTTTTCAATTTGTAGAAACAGTTTTCCGACATTATTTTAGGAGCTGTCGACAAATTTACTATTTAATGGGCAATTTCAGAAGTCATCCATAATCAAGTCGGGCTCTTTAGTTTGATGCCAGCTTTGACATTTGTATGCCAATCAAATAATATCAATAGAAAAAAAATAGTTACTATGCACGGAAAAGAATAAATGGTAGTGCTTATACACAATAGCTGTGATGACAATACGTTTTTCAGTCAAGGTGCAGCGCTGCGAATGTTCCATGAACTCTCTCTGTGTAGTATAAGGCGCTGGCGGAGTTCATGAAGCGCTACCTGAGCCGCACCTTGGCTGAAAGACGATCCCGACCACTGATTTCTTAAAGCAATGGTCCCTTTTTCTTTAAATAATGTTTAAACATTGCAATTTGTAATTTTGACTAGTTTTTCGCGTTTATCTCGAAAACTATCAGAGTATTCGTGATGCCTAAACGATATAATTTGAAGAGAGTTGCAGGACCTTCAAAATAAAATTTGAATGGGAAAAACTGGAAAAGCCTCTGAAAATAGTAAATCTTCAAAAATCAATAACTTCGCTAATTCAATGTTTGTAGCATCGGCCTTCCAGGAAAAAGCACAATAAGTGGGCGAGAGAGGGATTTTGTCGACTTATAGTTTTTGCACAATTGCAATACCAATATTGTGACAAGTAATTTTGCACAGATCATTCTACCTCTTTGCGATGAACGTATGTCAAACTCTTGTCCGAGCGCTTGGAAAAGTAGCGGCAATGAAGCGGTACTCTTTGCAAAACCGAAGAATTTAATTCTACAATTACTGTTATCATAGAGATTCATTCTATTTTTTGTTAAACAGAAGCCAAGTAGATCTTCTTACCAAAGTTTGTTTGTCTTTCAGACAGATGTCAAACAAAAACGTAGCCTTCTAAGCAAAATTATGTCACGACAAAGAATCAAGATGCCGTTTGTTCCACGAGAAGTTAACTTTGTTGTTTTTGCAGAAGATGCAAAATCGCCAAACTAAATATTCATTGTGTTTGTCTAGTTTTTAGTTAGTTGAGCTCTCTAAACTAGACTTAATGAACGCGGTTCACAAGAATAGTTGAACTAATGGTACGTTCAAAGTTTCTGGAATATAAAAACTACACTTACATATAATTAGAGAAATGTTTGGCTCTTTCTTAAATTAAATTCCTAACATTGAGTACCACACAAGTTTTTACATCTTTACACAATTTTCCACGATAGATGAAAAAGCAGTCTTGGCTGAATTTTGCCTGTGACATAAACGACAATAAAGTGCTATTATTAAAATTAAAAATTCAGAAAAATTGTACTCTCATTGAATGAAATATTAGGGCTATTCTGAAAATAGGAGTATCGGACCATGACAGTAGTAAAAGAGTAAAAAGACCCGTCAAAAGACCGTCTCTTTGAAGTCTTCTATAAATAAAGCGTTTAAGAATTGTAGAACCACGATAACGCGACATTAGTCAAGGGTACAACTAGTTCAGATCTTGCCTCAAACGATTAATTTTTTCATGCCAATCTTGAACGAAACTTGCGTGGTGGAATATTTTTCGATGCTTATACAGCCGTTTCTTGAGAAGTTTCCGAATGAATTTATTTCACTCAAAAACTTTTTAATTTTCTTGGTACCAATTATCTTCAGATCCGCCCTTGTAAACTATTGAGAAGTGAAATTTTGTTTCTGTCTTTCCCCTTGCAAGTTTGGAACCAGTGGGAAAGCTATAATCAATCAATTGATGAGAATAAACTTGGGAAATTATATTCAGAAGTTAGTTTATGCACCGACATTCTCCACCCCTAATTCAAACGCCGTAATGGTAACCAAAAAGGGGTAGGGATAACCAGCGTCGTTATCAGTAGGCAACAGGTGACGCGGGGCGTAAAATGTGGCTACGGTCGTCGAAAGCCGAGTGTTGACGATACAGGAAGTTTAGATATTCCTGAATGTAAACACAGAGAATGCTGAAAAATAGATGGCAGCAGTGCCGTGCTGGCAGGCATGAAAAATTTGCATATTAAATAAGGAGAGATTGAATTAGGTCAAAGCGAAAGGTTGGCTTCGGCTTCAAGGATCAGGCGCGATCCCAGATTGAGCTGAGTTCATCATTTAGCTTGAAAATATATACTTTCAACAAAATTCAGTATAATATTCAAACAATTAATCAGGTTATCTCGTCTGTTTAGTTTTCACCACAGAATTGATATCTAAGATAATAGTGGAAGGGCAAAATGGTTGATATGCACTTCATCAAGAGTCTGCAGCATCTATTCTCGCTTGGTACGGACGAACATTTTCATCCAAAAACATTCCAGATTCTACAAGGATGTTAAAGCTGCATAAATTAACATACACGTTTCTGAGTTAAGACAAAAATCAACTTCTGAGATAAGCTTAAGAATCAATCAAAAAACCTGTCGAACAAAAGATTAACGTCCATTATCGCAAAATATCAACAATATTAGAAACTAGATGTAAAGCAACCTTACCAGAAACCTACAACATTTGAGATCGAAGAATAACTGAAAAACATATGAAACGGAAAAGAAAGATATCGAGGTGAATTCAACAGCATTGAATGAAGATGTAATAGTAATTAAGGTATCAAGGGTGTTAAAAGGAAAATAGTGCCTGAGGTTAACAGTGTACTTTCCAAGGGCTTGCGGCCCGAGGTGTGTACGTTGACCTTAGGCATTATCGTCCGTTCAATTCCTGTGGTGCCTTCAATGATTAATGTCCGACTTTTGTACGATTTCAATTAAAAATTTTAGCAATGTATGTCATGTCATTGTGATTTCTGTCAGAGAAATTACTCTAGTTACTTGCTGTAGCTAGGAAACTTGTTTGTTATTTTTCAAAATAATGCCCCCGGGTGTTATTTGTTACGTAATTACGTGGAATCAGTATTATTATAACAACAACAATAATCTAGTCGGACATTAATATTAATATGTTTAAGATAATTATTGTAGTTGGTTTAATAATTTTTGTCTTCCGTTTTTGCTAATGAATAAAGTTTCTTGCAATAATGTTGTTTGGTTTCTGTTCCTGATAGTTTTGAGAATTCGTACCTTCTTAGAATCAAAGTGGTGACCTTTTTCTACATTGCATTTATCTGCAATTCATGCTGATATAATCGCTCCTTCAGAGGTTAACACCTTCAACGATGTACATAAGATTGATTGCATACGTGACAGTCAACTTTGTAAATTATGTCCTTGTCAGATGTTGTTGCTTTGTCTTTCAAGTTAATAAACAGATGTTGTGTGGTTTTTAGGTTATTATGAGCCAGTTTAATATTGGAAGCTTCAACTCATTGGAATACTCCTTTCTAGATTTTTTTTTGTAGATGTAGATCATTGAATACAGTAATGATATTCATATTGCCTGGAGGCTTAAGGATAAATAAAAAAGCTCAATTGCAAAATATGGAAAAGGTCCTTTTGATTCGAAACATTGGACGTTTCGGACGCTATCGTCCATCAGCTACAATATTGTTAATATTTCCTACTATGGACGATAATCTCATTTTTGAAACGTTCTTCTAAATAAAATCGTTTTCCTCAACAAGCTTTATTGATTGATCCTCAAGCTCACTCTGAAAGATGAATAACTTGAACATCCACGGATCTACAGCTTCAAAATTAAAAAAAATAATAATAATGAAGGCTTGAATCTTGCAAATTCTGAGAATGACTCTCAGTCAATTTGAATTAGTTGCCAATGCAGTCTGTCAACCGTTTAAAAATAGTGAAGAAGGCAATTAAGACTCGCATGATTCTTAAATTAATTAAACATAATTCAATTGATTACATTATAGACATAATTATGAAGAAATTCTAATGGAGCATTAAAATGAATTGCTACCTCATTTTGATTTAATTTATTCAAGCAAATTTTCTGATGGAAAAAGTTTCATCACTCGGCCTCTGATTTAAGACGAAGGTACAACCCCAGTCACGTCTAAAACAAAACCCTGTCAACACCAGTACCCTTCTACGTTTTCACTCACAAACCCATCCTCAAAAAGATACACTCTCCCGACAAGTGGATACAGATCATTTCTTTAGTGTTTATATAGGACGGTGAAAAAGATCCGAGCAGCGAAATCTGCCTTTTCCGGCTCTAAATTGAGTAAATAGTAAATTTACACAACTGGTGTGCTGATACTTGAAGTCAAGGAAGATTAATTCACTCAAAGACTTTATACATGGCTTTTTGTAACGGAAGCATTTGATGTACCTTTGAATGGATATGGATAATACTATTCACCTAGAGCTAAATGTATGAAGTTTTTTGATAAGGAATAAAAAAAAAATTATAACAGTCGGATTCGTTGGAAGCTGATCGCAGACAGTAGTGAAACACATAAGACGTGGTGCATTAGACGAGCACATATTTTTTTTAACAAATTCTTCAAATAACGTAGAAGAACGAGAGAAAGAGAACGTTGATCTTGTGATTTACAAAATCTTTCCGCTCCTGAGGATGGCCCAGGGGGGACCGAAATTTCAATACCTGCATTATTCACATATATTTGTGATATCTGCGAAAAAAGGATTTAGAAATTGATATAGACGGTGAATGAAAGTGCAGGAAAACGTGGCTTTGAGTTTCCTTAAAAGACATGCGCTCTCTTTTCTACTTTCCACACCCACTGTATTCTATGTTTAACGCATCCAGAGTCGAACAGGAAGTATTAACTCAAAAAAATATTTATTCTACTTTATTAACGGTTCTGAGCCTTACATGTTTTTCTACTTCTTGTGATTCTTCCTACTTTTCAGCACCAATAGCCACTCTTAAGCTAAGGAAAGCCCTGAAATATTGAATTTCAATTCCGGTAAACTTACTTTGTAATCAAAATTCAGGTCCCGATTCAACTTACAGCACGAAACGATCAAAAAAATGGAAACGTGTATATTCTAGATTCTGCAACACTGAAATACACCACATAATACCATGTTAATCATCATGTAACTTAGTGGCAATGTTTACAAATGTAAATGTAAGTATTGTTCTTTAGTCTTGCATTTACATAGTGCTGTTTATGTAAAGAGGTCGCCTGCAGAGCTGTTGCGTTTACAGCTGTCATAGAGAAATATGGCAACAATGTCTAGTCGTTTTCATTTAGTGTATGTTTTGTGCAGGAGATATTGTTACAATTCTCGAAACACGAGAATCTGTTTGGTTGTTGATACATGTGTATTTTGTCATATTTAGATAAATATATAACGGTGTTTTGGTATATATTGACGCTCATTTCCGATCGCCTTTTTTGGTTTCCCGATTGAGTATCCAACAGTAGTCAGTTAAATATTGACATTTCTTGGTAACGTCTCAAAATCACGAACATACTGGGGCAATCTTTAACCCTGTTCTTCACTATAGGCGTCCAGGTTTTCAGAAAAATATTCAATATGAGAGTGTAAGAAATTAACTTTTAAGTTCATCTTGCATTCATAAGCTGCATATGCTGCCAGCATGCGTTGTACAAGGCCCTAAGTATTCCCCAAAAAATTGTGCACTACATTCTTTTTCCTTGACCATTGTTTCCAAAAAAAGGAAATTCTTTTATATCGGAGCCAGTTAAACTCCCTCTTTTAACTTGACTTCACAGTTTCGAAAACTTGGAACGTTGGAACACAGATATCTGAAACAGTCACCATCATTTGATATATTTATAAGCCCCAATTCAATATGAACAGGTAGTAATAACATTTCTTCTGGCGGAACAATGGTTGTATTTTCTTAAGAATCGTAGCCAAGTCATTAAAGTTTTTTTTCATGAACCGAGTGACCCAAAGGAAGAGATGCAAATACATTTCCATTATGCAGCAGGATTGCTTTGAGGCTAGTTTAGACGATTCAATGAATATGCACCGTTCTGATGAATCATATTCTATTTTAAAGCACTTCATGAGTCCATGAAACTGAGTAAACTCTCTCTCTCTCTCTCGATATTTTGCACCACGAAAATGAGGTTTTTATCACTCACTATCAGCATTAAATCGGTTTCGACACGATTATGCGACTTTCCTGTCAACGCTAAGGCAACTATATCCACCACCTTCTACTACTTACTCTCTTTAACCATTAACCAAGTATATGGTGATATACAAGCAGATCTCAAGAACATTTTTCATCCCACGTAATTTCCTTTCAGGTCTATTCAAAAGACAAAATCCTTCATCTAGGTCTGCGAACCTCTTTTTGTAAACTTATAGGAAAGCATTCAAAGAGAAATATCACAAATGTGATATTTTGTTATGCTGGGAACATTCTGATAAAATTAGAATTTAGAAATATGAACTATGAACTACAAATCTAAGAGTCGGATATATATCCATCATCCTAGATAGAGGAGCAACTGTGTTTCGTCCTTATTAGGACTCAACAGTACAGTATAATCAAGGCCCAAGGTAGTCAGGGTTTGGAACTCCAAGTGTTTAATCTCGTAAAGAGGAATGGTCTGCAGAGGTAGAAACTATATGTTGTATGAGAGCACTTTAAAAATATAGAATATAAGAAAAATTAGGAGGATTTTAAAATAAATAAATTTATTAATTTTCAAACAATCCGCTGAAACAACGGCGACTTGACATTGACATTGACTTGATAATTTTTGTTGATTCACCATGCAGGTTAGACATGTTTCCGATTAGCATTTATCATAGGGATATTACAGAGACTAGATCAGGTTATCCTTCTGTAAAAATAAGATCTAAATAATGACGACAAGGATTGAGAGTTTAAGACGAAATGGGAATAAATCAATGTCGACTCGATGTGGTACCAGGGCTGTAACGGTTGAGTTTGCGTCGGGGAATCCACTACTCCGTATTTTCTTTTAAAGTTGAGGAGCAAGAAAAAATAATGTGGGGCAAAATCTGGACTAAAGGGTTGAGGAGTGACTAGTTGCACCCACGATTTATTAACAAATATTCGAATTATTCGCAGCTGTATACAAGACGCGCTACCATGGTGCAAAAATATAACACGTAATCCAGTCTTTGGCTTCTCTTCACAAATTTATTGATGACTTCAGGAGGAACAGACTTCTGTATACCAATCTGCAGTAATGGATTTATAATTCTGCAGTTGGACTGCTCTTTCTGGAGGGAGCAGCAATCATTTTCTTATTACTATATATTACTTTTGTGAGCATATTTTCATTTTCAAAGACCCAAACTGTTGACTGTTGTGTGATTATGAAGTCAAATTGTAGATCCAAGATTTGCTACTAGTAATAATAATATTCAATATCGTCTTGGATGCCTCTTGGTCAAATTTACGGAGCATGAATTAGCACCAGTATATCCATGCGCTTTTTTCTTTGTTTTGATATCAACATATGTGGTATCCATCGTGTTGCCAAATCATCCACACAGAGCTGCTGATGTAAGATATGTAACGATAAAAACTGAGGTAGCGACCCTACCCATTCAAAAATAAATTGGCCCCACGTTGGGCGCCAATTTGTAACAAAATTCAAAGACTAACGGAACAAAATACACTGCTTTCAAATTTTCCGTCACTCTATCATTAAAACGGCCCAGCTCAATTTTAACAGAAGGAATAATAAAAATAATCCCAGGACAGGACTGGATAGTTGTGAGGTTAGCTTAAAAAACAAATACAAACTTTACCAAAACAAATATACTGGACGTTACGCAAAACGAATTGAAATTAAACAAAAAAATTGTTGATTTTTCCGTCCCCAGGCACACAACGGCGAAAGTACCTGTGAAAAAAAAAAGATGGTAGGATGGACGGGCAGAATATCGGTTTTTGGAACAATTAGATCTGTCGGCGTCGATCGGAATACCGCAGAACATAAAATAAAACAATATCTCAAACAGCGATACTTACACACCAGCTGGAAAAAAACACTAAATATAATCACTCTCTGAAATTAAAGTGATAGATACTTTTTTACAAAATAAATGATAATAAAATTCACCCAAAGAAGTGAATATCAATTTAATAAAGTTGAAGGAAATACATATATCAGAATGACAACAAAGTGAATTCAAATATGCAAAATTAATAAATTGACAGAAGTTATAATAAATAAAATGTAAATCAAAACGGCAGCGATCCGCGTCCCTAACGCAGACTTCATCAAGTCTCAAAAAAATTCAAGTTGTTATGAAGGATGCAAGAATTGATATGTGGAAATCAATTAGGACGTAAGAAACCCATATCGGAATAATAAATATTTATTTTATGTCGTAAATTTTCAGGAAAAGCAAAAAAGTGCTCCGATCACCAGAACAAAGAAATAGAGAAGAATCAAGTAAGGAACAAAGTATTATTAATAAAGAATTAATAGAAGATAGTACTGAAATAAAAAAGATGGAAGACCTAAAGCAAATGATGCAATCGATTATGGATAAAATGGATACAATCATGGAAGAAATAAAACAAGAGATAAAAGACTTGAAAGCCGAAATGAAGAAGAAAGAAGAAGAATGGAAAAGAGAAAAGAAATCTCTAATAGACAGAATAGGGAATCTAGAAAGAAAAGCAGAGAGAGATGAAAGAAAGAAGAAAAAGAACAACATAATAATAAAAGGCTTGGGGAACACTCATAATACAGAAGGAATTAAAAAATGGCTTATACAGAAATTGAAAGTTGCAGCAGAGGTCAATAACATGGTAATAATGAACAAAGGCAAAAATAATGAGTTCATAAGAGCAGGATTGCCAAGCTGGGAGGAGAAACAAAAAATAATGGAAGCCAAAGGTAAATTAAAAGGTACAAAAATATATATTGACAATGATCTAACCTGGGAAGAGAGGAAAATCCAGAGAGAAATCAGGAGCATTGCGAAAGAAGAAATAGCTAAGGGGAAAACTGTTAAAATTGGCTACCAAAAAATTAAAATTGGCGAAGCAGTCTATGTTTGGGATGACCAGGAGAATGGAGTCACATTACAAGAAAATAAGGAGAACCAAAAGGCTTCAAAAAACTATTAACAGACAATATAACCGGGACTAAGGAAACTAAAACGAACAGGCAAAAGAAAAGGATTACGCATATAGGAACATGGAATACGCAAAGTATAAAGTATAAAGAAAGTGAACTCATAGAAGAATTTGAAAAAGCAAAATTGGATGTACTAGCCATAACTGAAACAAAAAAGAAAGGACAAGGAGTGGTAAAACCAGACAATAGCCACATATTTATATACAGCGGGGTTGAAAATAATGAGAGAGCTAGAGCAGGTGTGGGATGCATAATAAGTAATAAAATAGAGCAGTCATTAAAAGAATGGAAATGTATCAATGAGAGAATGCTCATAATTAAACTAGAAGATAATACAAGACTGACAGCGAACATAATGATAATATATGGACCAAGTGAAGACGAAAATAAAGAAACGAAAGACGAGTTCTGGGAAACAATACAAATAGAGTACGAGAAACTGGAAGAGCCTGCATATATATTGGGGGATTTTAATGCAAGAGTAGGTAATAAAAATAAAGGACTAGAAGAAGTCATGGGGGTGCATGGAGAACCAATCAAGAACAACAATGGAAACAGACTCATAGACTTTTGTATTATAAACGAACTAAAAATACTAAACACGTTCTTTGCACATAAAGATATTCACAAATACACCCGCGAAGTGAAAAGTAGAAACGAAAAATCCTTGATTGATTATGTTCTAACTAGCAAAAGGCAGAGTAAAAATGTAAACGACGTACGAGTAAAAAGAGGTAGCGAAATTGGAAGTGATCATTTCCTAACAGTTGCAAAAATAAAGATAAAAGAAGAAGCAAAACACAAGGAAAATATAACCAGAAATAGACGAGAAGTGGTGAAATTCAAGATTGATAAGCTAAATGATACTAAAACAAGAGAAGTATATCAAGATACTATAAGAGAATTAATAAATAACACGACAAAACCAAACATGAATAACGTAGAAGAAATGTGGAATACGTTCAAATACATAATAACAGAGGCAACAAAACGTACATGTGGAACAATAAGGCTCTCACGAAACAGCAAGCAAACCCACTGGTGGAATGACGAAGTAAAAGAAGAAGTAAAAAAGAAAAAGCAGAAATGGAAGAAATATTTAAATACGAAAAATTTACAAGACCATGAAGACTATGGAATTCAAAGGAAAAAAGCGAAAGAAACTATAAGAAGATCGAAGTCTAAAACATGGGAAGAATTTGGGAATAAGCTAGAGGAAAACTTCAGGGAAAACCAAAAACTGTTCTACAGAACACTCAAAATTTGTAGAAAGGAAAAACAAGTGATCTTAAAACAATTATACGATGGCCAAGGAAAAACAATAAAAGATGATAATGAGATAATGAGAAGATGGAAAGAACATTTCGAAAAATTATTAGAAGGAAACCAGAATACAGATAAAAACAAGGAAGAAGAGAACCAACAATCAAAGAATAATAAAGTCATTGATGAATCGGAGGATATAACAGAGGAAGAAATAAAAATAGCACTTAAAAAACTTAAAAATGGAAAAGCTCCAGGGCACGACATGATAAAACCGGAACAACTGAAGTATATGGGGGAGGCTGAAGAACAAATATTACATGAAATGCTGAACAGTATATGGAAAATGAGAAAAATACCTCGAGATTGGGAAAGGGCAGTGATATTCCCTGTACACAAAAAAGGTGATAATAGAAACTGTAACAACTACAGAGGAATATCACTTTTATGCACAGGGGCCAAAATTTACGAGATGATATTGGAAAGCAGACTTAGAAAGGAAGTGGAAAGAACAATGGAGAATGCTCAAAGCGGCTTTCGAAGAGGATACTCAACTCAGGATCATATATTCACCATTAGAAAACTAATTGAGAAAACGAAAAGGCAAGACAGCAAACTTTTCATCACGTTTGTGGATTTGGAAAAGGCATTCGATAGGGTAACAAGAAATCAGTTGTGGAATATACTGCAGAGAAATAAAATCAGCGAACAACTTGTAGAAGGAATTAAAAGTATTTACAGATATACATCAAATTACATAAGAACTGGAGATCACATTTCAGAAGAATTCACCACTACACAAGGCTTAAGACAAGGAGGAGCCCTTAGCCCATTGCTATTCATAATATTTTTGGATGATATATTGAAAAATATAAAAAATAAAACTAAAAAACTAGAAATAGGATACTATAACTTAAGGAGAACAACGATATCACAATGCGCATTTGCAGATGATTTAGCAATAATAGCGAAAAGCGAAGAAGATATGCAAAACAACCTAAACGTATGGGATGATGAATTAAAGAAACATAAGATGACAATAAACGTAGAAAAAACAACAACAATGGTCATATCTAAGGAAGACATAGCTACTAACATTGTAATAAACGGAAAAACAATAGAACAAGTGGAAACGTACTCGTACCTCGGAGCAACCCTAAATAATAAAGGAGGCATGGAACATGAAATAAACAAGAGAATACAAGCCACGAATAGAAGTTATCATGCAATAAACAAAGTAATACTCAACAATAAACAAATTTCGAAGAATACAAAAATGACTTCATACAAAACAATCTACAGACCTAAATTAATATACGGAAGTGAATCATGGGTAATGAATAAGAGAAATAAAAGCAAAATACAGGCAACAGAAATGAGATTTCTTAGAAGAGTGGAAGGGGTTACAAGAAGAGATAGGATAAGAAACGAAACAATAAGAAACAGTCTACAAATTGAAAGTATCCAGACAACTATAGAAAAAAAGCAGCTTGCATGGTACGGACACCTAGTAAGAATGCCTGAAGAAAGACAGACTAAACAAGTATGGAACGCAAGAATAATTAAGAAGAAAAAAAGAGGCAGACCAATGAAGACATGGGAAGACAGCATAGAAGAGATATTAAACAAAAATAACATCAGTACGCAAGAAGCAAGAACAAAAGCAAGGAACAGAAAAGACTGGAAAGAACTGATCAACAATATTAAATAAAGTGATGAACTAATCGCGACACCCGAAAGGGTACTAACCGATTTAAAATGATAATAATAATAATATTTTATGTCGTAGTACATATAGAACGTTTCAGGAACAATTTTTCCATCACCAGCAATGATAATACATATTGGCTGAGTTTAATCACTTAAATTCAATAAATAATTGTTACACATATTAATACATGGAAAACCAAAGAATGTGGAGTCCATAAGAGTGGTGGCAACACTCAAAGCTGGATGGTAAACAACTGTTCCCAAAACCTTCTATATGTATACTACGACATAGTATAAACGTTTATTATTCCGATATGGATTCCTTACGGTTTTATATTTCCACATCTCAACAAAATTAATACCTGAACAGATATGCTAATGAACGTACTCCAAAAAAAAGGTACAAAAGTAATGAAATTAGGCCCGAGATCGGTCGACCTGATTTACAATCGGACGTAGCGTTTATAAGGAGAGGCGACAACGAATGCCCACCGCACCAAAAGTAATACAAAAAAAAAACACAAGGTGCCTAATTAAGTAAAATGAAAAAAGCAAGAAATATATCATCCGTCCTATATGAGGACTTAAGGCTGACTACTCAAGTTCAGTCAAATCCGGTCGATTTGACTTAATTGAAAATAAACCGTTTTTCATTAACGCAAAAAGAACCTAGCGGACGCCTAAGGTAGCTAGCATTAAAAAAAAAAAAACCGTAACGTCACTGAGTGCAGCGCGCGCATTGCAACAGCGACTGTTTGAAACAAAAATCTTGAACTAAAATTAATTGACCAAAGTAAACAATAAACACGTTTTGAATATAACCAAAGAAAACTAAGCTTGAAGAAAAGAAACGAAACTAAAGATTTTGAAAATGAATGAAATTATTAAATATGAACTCAAAACTAAAAGTAAGTAACTAAAGTGAATTAAATTAAATCCAAATTAACCCAAATTATATTTCAGAAATCAGCTCAACAAAAAAAAAAGGCCAAAAGCCAAATTGGCACGTAACAAATATTTTCTACAACAGCGAATCTAATGCCTAGAATCGCTGGTTTTTCCTTTGCTTACTATTTACCGCATCTTGTCAGTGAGGCAGTCCGCGTTCAAGTTCAAATTCACACAATTAACTGCCAACCGTGGATTTTGAAAGCTGCCACCAAATTTCAATGATTGCTCGAACGTTGACCCTCTTTTAGAACCATATAAAACGAAAAGCGATTCACAACTTTTTCAAAAAGTTAATCAATGCCAGAATATTGAATAATAAAAATTAACCCGATTTGACCTTGAGTTAGCGAATGGACTTTATACGGTTTTTGTTGTTTATTGCTTTTAGTATTTTCAGAACAGCCCTCGTAGAATCAATCCTTTTCTAATCCTAACTTATTTTTTAATGACGTAGAAGTTGATTCTTCTATTATCTGAATGTGTTTTGGAAGATTAAAACTTACAGAATTACCCTCCTGACTTATGATATGTGCCAAACTTCAGCTTTCAAGTTTCTTGCCCTTTTCCCCCTCCGTAGAATTCCGTTCTGTAACTTGTGTTACTTGTAACATATCCACTCTGTTGGTTTCGAATAGGACCTAGCACAAGCTAAGGACTTTCATGAGTGCCAAAGCGGATATTAGACGAACCCTCACTTCACACGTGACGTCATAACCGGTAAAGTTACATTCTCCTTATTCACTCGTCGTGTGAATTCATACTGAACGACAATGATATGGGTGCTACAAGTAGGTTTGTGAGTGGAACAAATTACTGGGTGAATGGGAATTTGGATTTTGAAAGTGATCCTAATATTAATGAGCATTTGCCAATATTATTATTTCATATGTAAATTCATCAATTCTATCAGTGATAGAGTATTTATTTGTTGGTCACTTCATTCTATACAATGAAATAATGAACTGTTCATTGATGTGTCTATCTATCAATTTTGTGTTAAAACCGTACCATAGATTATTACCATCACCGGTTACAACCTAATGTCATTAATTCAGGCGATCAGCGGTCTCAGTGGCGCACGTTGCTGTTTTTCTGGGGCACTAGTATACCAATATCCGAAGGAATGACAGCTGAACAATGTACAGTTGTAAGATGCCTTTGTACTATGAGGATTATTCCATGTTTTGTGCTTATAAACTCCTGTAACTCAAAAATGGTCATTCCTAGTGAAAAAAGCCACAAAATCAAAGTTGTAGCGCATCTTATCCTCAGTTCACCAATCATTTCATCCATGTGCAGGCATTAGTTGCAATTGCAGCATGTAAATGTTGAAAAATTCGTGTGTTTCATAGACATTATTCTTATTATGGAGGATGTTACGTGTTTCATATGTAATAAATGTGTAATCAACAATATAGGAACTATCAAGGAATGGGTTCTAAGAATATTTATTGAAGCCAATATGAGCAGAAAGGATGGGCATTATCAGTGGCTGCAGGGACAAACATCGGTTGCTGTACACGAGAAATGCCGAAAAGTTGTCTACACGAAGGAATCCAATATTTTACTTCAGCTCGTATGACAAGGGCTACTGTGAACACATTTTGTTTCAAAGAAAAGTCTTATTTTGTAAGAAGTATGCCAGCGAAGCCTTCTTGATAATCAAAACAGCATTTGACGTATTTGTTGTTGGAGAAGACATAGACTTATTGGTCCTGCTGACCGAGCAACAGCAGCCGGAGTCAACCCACAAAATATTTTATTTGAAACCTGGGAAAGGAAAACAGGACACATACATCTACAGTCCCAATAATTGTAAGCTCTCTGAAGAAGCTAAAGACAACTTATTGGTTATACATGCCTTCAGTGGCTGTGACACAACTTCCTCATTTTTAAGAAGAGGCATCTTCAAAAAAAAAACCATCTTTCAAGAAATTGCTTCGACTTTCAATGATCCTAAAGCCACTCCAGATTCAGTTGCTGATGCAAGAGCCAAATTTATGGTGAAGCTTTATGCTGGTAACCACACGCGTTTATAACTCTTTCAGAAAACCCTCTCAAAAAACTATTACAAATTGGCAATTTTGTCTCCAACTGAGGGAGCTGCTCGTCAACCCTCTCTGAGTACTGTAAGTGTTAAGGGATAATTTCCTTGTTCCGCAGCAGTGAGGCTGGAGGACCAATAAAAAATGGCTTAAAACCAAATGCCACGGATCTAATATCAGCACCCCCAGAACTCTTGAACAACATTTCGTGCTCTTGTACCAAAATAGTTTGCTCTAGTAGAAAAGTTAGAATTAAATGGTCGGTATTATGTGCTAGTTGCAAAGGTCATACATATGTCAACTTTTTGTCTGTGGCTGGTATTTTACTGCTGGAAACAGCTTCTAACGACGAAGCAATGGACTTTTCGGAAGAAGTCACCGATCAAGACATCCTCGAAGACGATGAGACAATAGCAGACGGAGTCAACTCATGAAATATTCTTTTTAAAACCTGGGAAAGGGAAACAGGACACATACGTCTACAGTCCCAATAATTGTGAGGTCTTTGAAGAGATTGAAGACAACTTATTGTTTCTGCATGCCTTCAGTAGCTGTGACACAATTTCATCATTTCTCAGATGAGGCAAAATAAAATTTATCAATATCTCCCAAAAAAAAACCAGCCTTGAAGAAACTGTTCCAATTTTAATAATCCTAAAGCCACTCCAGATCGAGTTGCTGATGCAAGAGCCAAATTCATGGTCATAGCAAAATCTCTCTAGCTAGAGTTACATGCAGCTATTTTTACTGCGCAGTTTTTTAATTGCTGCTACAAAAGTAGCAGGTCGGGTTTACACACAGACCCAAAGTAGCGTACAGCTAGCTGTTTTCTATGCTGCAGCCAGCTACAAAAATTGCGAGTCCATAAAAAAGTTGCAGAGCTGTTCACACCGCTCTAGTTTTGCACAGCTGCATTTACTTTAGGTTTAGTGCTCAAATGCAGCATACGCTGCAACTAATTTTCTGCGTTCAGTACTGTATTGCGAGTTTTGTGTGGAATAAATTTGTCAGTAATATCTATTTCATATCAGCTGTATTGATGATAAGAGCAAAGAGAAGACAGTAGTCTGTAGAAACCGCTGCCTGGTCGAAAAATTCCGGTATCTTATGTTGTAATTGCAGATGACGCGTTTGTGTTAAAATCATACATGATTAAGCCATATTCATTGAAGAATCAAAGTACAATTCCCGAACGTATTTTCAATTATTGTTTATATCGTGCATGGCAAATAATCGAAAATGTATTTAGAATCGCTTCTGCTCGTTTTCGACTGCTTGGGAGTTAAAAGAATCGTTTATGGTGTATGAGTTTTATACAATTTTCTAATGTCTCGAAAACATTCAGTAGCAGTATACGCTTCGAAAGGTACTTTCGACATAGAAAATGTACCTTGGGCAATTTTATGTACAATGCACCGTTTAGACGTTACAAGCCAAAACCAGAACAAAGTGCAAAAATTTTGCGGTTTACGAGCCCTCGAAAGCTTAGCCGCCCTCAAAAACCGTCGCAAACTCTTGCTATTGTTACTTGGGACCTCCAAGTGACAAATAGATCATTTCCAGCTTTTTGTGAATTAATGGAAGCCAAAAATTCACTTTGACCTGACTAGTAGCTTCTAATCATATGCATATTGTATTTCTTTATCCTGTATACTTAAAAGGTTTTTTTTTGTAATCAGAACTCTTTCGTGATTTTATTTCACATTCAACATCAACATCTAGCTCTCTATTATTGAACCTCAACTACAAAGCCACCAATATTTATTTACAACAACTTATTTACTTATCACGCTCTAAATATTTCACTATTTACTGTTCACTCAGTCAGGCTGTTCGCCCTTATATATTCGGAAACCAATATCCAGAAATTTCTACATTATTCTCGAATGTCGCTTGGCGCTACGTAAAGAAATAATAGGCTTCGTCCAGACAACAGGGACGGATTCAGGGCCTATTTTATTTTTACAAACTTCCGCACGTTACAATTTTGAAGTGATTGACAAATATTTGAGGTCAGAATAGCCGCCAAATCGTGATGACTTTGTCGCATTTTGCTGTGTAAGGAGACGAATGGTTCCTACTTTTTACTTATTTAACTGATGTTTCATTACTCGCTCGTAAAAAGATGAAATATAATTTATTTTATTTTTGTTGACTCTAACATCATTCGTAAATATAGAGACTTTTGTGAACCAATTTATTATTTCACATTTATTAATATAATCTCAAAGTCCTGCAATTTAACTCATATCGTAATCTTACTTCATGAGCCGGACATTATCGCTGTATTAATATTACATATTAAAGCCAGTGAAGGTAATGGTTATGGTTATTCAATAAAGTGATAATCATGTAGCTAAATACGTACTCCGTACTTGGAAATATATTGACGTTGCTCATACTGAAGCGGTTTGATTGGAATGGACATTCTGATAAATAAGTTTTGAAATTGCACGAGAGACGATATTGAACTATATTTGATATTTAGTTTGAAGTAGCTCATAATTCCTAATTTAATACTTGGAATGTTGATAGAGAGATAATCTTTCCAAACAAATGAAATTTATACCTTTTTGTATTGGGTAAATGCTTTTTTGCCATTCTTCAGGTATATCTTCTGCGTTACATATGTTTACAGTATATCTAATTTTGGAAATGAGGATATATGGGTCACATTATCTCCAACTTTTGTTATTGTATTTATTTCCAATGGATTTAATTTGGAATCAAATTCACGTCAAAAATATGCGGCTCTACATCCAAATAGAACAATTTATCTATAAATAAAAAACTAATCAATCATTACATGTGTGCTTCCACTGAATGAATCAATATTTCATGGTAAATCGAATGTGCAAATTCATATTGAAGTTATTAAAATCATTCTCTCAGGTCCAACCGACCACATTTCAATTTCACAAATATTGGCAAGGAGTGGACAATTAATTCATGCAAAAGCATATCGAAATTTCATTTCCGGTTAGCGGAAATTGAAATAAAACACTTAACAATACCAGAATGGAAACTTCAATGCAAGAACTGTATGCTCTCTAAATTCCACCAGTTTTACAACGATTCGCGCTTCCAAATTGAATCTGCGTCTTAATTCCGCCTGTTTGTTATTCTTATTGAAATGTTACCCCATTTTAAATTTAAAGAGAAATTTTTCGAGCAATCTAAACCTTCACCCTGACTATTCAGTTGTTGTAACCTAATTTATTAAAATTGCAATGTAAGACTACAAAGTCCAGGCTAATTAATTTACTTTTTTAGGGATTATAATTAGCAACATCCTTAATTAGTATATTTTTAGCTTAATTATAAACAAGATGGAGATTACAGCAAGTATTCTTCGTAAATAATTATTAAAGTTCATACAAAAATAGGTCAGAATCCAAGAGTTTTCTGCCAATCAATGTGAAACAGTCAGGTAAAAAATTATTAATGTATTTAGAGCGCAAAGTTATGTTTTATCACTCGACCATGAATATTGTGTCGCGGAGAGTGACGGTTTTTTAATTGATTCAACTTTAAGTTGGACAAGCATTCATTCTGTTTGCCATTCTACTACCATCCCTAAATATTTTTTTCTATACACATTATTACAACATTTGTTCACGCGCACATAATCAAACACTACATTTACGCATAATCCCTGAATAAGTACTTGACATATACATGTACCAAGGGGTTTATGTACATGCATGTGTGTATTCGTAGCGATGCGATGATGTTTCAGGTTGGTTTGCTCCCAATAAATATGTAATACGTGACAAATGAACAACGGAAGCCCCAAACTAGCAAATGTTTCTCCCCGATGAATTGGAATATTGAGGGCTCATCAAATTCTTCTTTTTTCACGGCCAACACACAATTGAATACATTAGCGTGTTTTATTTCAACGCTAATCAATATTTTTTTTAGCTGCTTTTAATTTTTCGAATCGATTAGATTTTTGTTCTCCATCAACTCTTGTTCTGTTAAGCAATAACTCATATTATAACTTTACGGAGCTTAGCGGGTCAGACCTTCACCGTTCAAAATGAGCTTATCTCTAAGCTACCAAAATTTGTTTTGTCCTTTATAAATCGGTCTGTATATTTCAACATTAACTTAAATGTCTTACTTGTTCTTGTTTTCATTAAATGTAGTAGTTACTTACTTGCAGTACACTATTACACAAAATCTCCGCATAATTTCACGTATAGAGAACTGGTGTAACGATTACTGTAAAACAAGGTTCTTTATGTTCAACTCCAATGGCTACAATGTTGTGTTCTTGGTAAACTCGTTGTATTTAATCCGCTTAAATACTGCATTAAATTTAAATTTAATTGACACGAAGACGACAATGACACCACTGTAATTGTGCTCTTCATAGCTGTAGAAACAGGGTGGAAATAGGGCGTCGATTCCACCCAGTTTTATAAAATAATAGTTCAGACAAAATTAGCGAAAAGAAGGACTGATTTTGCATTAATTCCCAACAAGCTGAATTTTTGTGCATCATTAAAAATGCTACGTCAAAAATCTCCATCGATCCCGCTTGTGCGTTCTTTTCAATTCGAGGTCAAAGGTCACAAATTGCCGCTTTTTGCGTATATCTCTGAAATAGTGAGAGCTACCGGAAAAATGGATGAGCAAAAATCAATAGAATGTGAAATTCTTCACAAAAAAGGTGTCAATAATTTTTAGCGCATTTTTTGGAAAAAAGCGCTATTATATTCACTTTGGCTGTCTGGCAGGCTGGCTGGCTGGCTGGCTGGCGTGACGCTGAGTTCTCAGCAACTATACTATTTACAGACTTGAAACTGGTACTAAATAAAAGCTGCTGCTTTGTAGGTTTGCACAAATTGCTTTAATTCAAGCTCAGTGATTGTGGAAGATTAAATTATTCAATTACTTGTTTCAAGTGAAGCAATGCCCATAGATATATATGACATTAGGGATATGCCAACTAAAATTTATTATAGTAGATAAAAATTTAGTTACAACTTTCGCCGCGGGGGTCACTATTATTATGTGCAGTTGTCAAATCTGAGCTGGAACTACAACGACTTGACATTGACATTGACTTGATTTTTACTGTCAATTTGCCATGCAAATTGAACATGTTTTCAGTTAATATTTATCATAGGGACATGACAGGGATTAGATCACGTTATTCTTCTAGAAAAATAAGAACTAAATAATGATGACAAGAATTGGGAGATCAAGACATGATTAGAATCTGTCAATGTCGATTGGAGGTGGTACCAGCCCTGTCCGGGATTCATTCAATGACTTGTTTAACGCGAATTTGAAGCTTATTAGAATAAATTATTATTATTGAATGAAAATTTGTTTACTTTTGGTGTATTTTTTTTATATAGCTTTGATAAAGATCAAATTATCATTTTAAGGTACAGCACTTGACCTCCCGTCAGAAAATAACTAAACAATGAAGATTAAAAGGTATTTTCAAGTTTGTACATGCATAAATTATGTACCTATCAAATAGTCGACTTGAAACTAGTACTAAGTGGAAGCTGCTGTTTCGTAAGTTTGGCCAATTTGCTTGATTTTAAGCTCAGTAACTATGAGAGATGGTAATTTGCGGAATCTCTGGAGTGACAAGTATTCATGAGCTGTTGAAAATGTGCTTTCATCATCTAGATGATTCTTCCATTTTTTCCCTACGGAGCACCGTTCTCGAGTTAACGCGATTTCAAATCAAATTTGAATTTCCATTCATATGTGGCCAGTATGCATCATTTGAAGAAAAAAATATTGGAATATTGGTTTTTGTGATTCATGCACCTAAATAATATACGTGGAAATGATAAGATTGAGTGTGATAACGGCCGTCCCTAATTCCATTATTCGATTGATCTTGAGTAACATCGATAGTCCAGTCGGTTTTAAACGGTTTTTTATAGTAAATAGACGTGGTTATGGACGTGTGTTCTACCAAGTGCAAGTGTGGTTGGACAATGCACTGAATCCTGAAAACTGGGACTGTAAATAGATTAATAATGAATAAATATGTTTTATTGCGATATAAGTTCTGTACATTAATTAGAAACACTGGATGATGCTGCCTACATTTAAATTGATAGTAATCTACTTAGCTCTTCAAAATATCAAACAACTAAACTTTTGAAAGAATCTTCTTTACCTCAAGATATTCAGAAAGAGCTTATTCCCCAAGATCCTGTCGTTTCCAAGTTTTATGGTCTTTCGAAAATTCATAAAAAGGATGTTCCTCTAAGACCTATTGTCAATTCAATCGGCTCAACAACATATGGATTAGCCAAATATTTGGATGGTTTGTTGAAGCCGATGATTGGTCATACTACATCATATGTCAAGGATTCCCGACATTTTGTGGATTTGATTAGTGATATGACATTGACAGATAATGATTTACTTGTCAGTTTTGATGTTTCATCTTTATTCACGAAAGTACCTATCATCGATACTCTGAAATTATTAGAAGATCATTTTACATCTGATATTGTCAAGCTTTTTAAACATTGTTTGACTTCTTGTTTCTTCATCTTTAATGGTAATTTCTACAAGCAAATTGATGGTGTCTCCCTATTTCTCCTTCTATCGCTAATTTTTGCATGGAGAATTTTGAACAAAAAGCTTTAAACACTGCTATGAAGAAACCTACTGTCTGACTTCGTTACGTTGATGATGTCTTTACTGTTTGGCCTCATGGTAGAGATGAATTGAATGTTTTTTTGAGTCATCTTAACATGCAACATAGGAACATTAAATTCAGTATTGAGATTGAAGAAATAACTGTCTTCCTTTTCTGCACGTTCACCTGGAGAAACAAGATAATGGTAAACTTATCCATTCTGTATATAGGAAGCTGACCCATACAAATCAATATTTACATCAGTCATCAAACCACCATCCTGCTCAGATATTTTGTACTGTTAAAACTTTATATCAGAGAGCCTCTTCATTATGTCATCCAAGTAAACTATCTGATGAAATCAAATTTTTGGATGATGTTTTCTTGAAGAATGGATATAATAAAACACAGATTAAGAAAGCACTTAGACAGAAGAATTCTACGCCAATTGTTCAAGATCCAAATAATAAGAAAATATTTGTTACGTTACCTTACGTAGCCAATATAACAGATAAAATTGGAAGGCTTTTACATGAATATGACATTAAAACTTATTGATAATGTTAAAGACAGATTTCCTCAACAATATCCAGGTATATACAAGATTCCTTGTCAATGTGGCAAAGTATATATTGGACAAACCAAGAGGACTGTAGAAACAAGATTGAAAGAGCATTCTCGTCATATAAGATTGAACCATCCAGAAAAATCTGAAGACGCTGAGCATGCTATTCAAGAATTACATGGCATTGACTTCAAGAATACGAAGCTTCTGGCTAAAGAGAACAATTGGTTCAAGAGGCTTATAAAAGAAGCAATTGAAATAAAAAAATCACCGAATAATTTAAATTTGAATACCGGTTATGAACTTAATCGATCATGGCCACCAATCATTTGTTCATAATTTCAAGTTATTTGTATCTACGAATCTACTTGCAAAAGTTACTTCATCACCACCTCCTGAAGATCTGTGGATGGTTCAGTTATGCGCCAAACCAAAAGGAGTAGAGCCAGATTGACCTAGAACCACAAGGAGTTGACAATTTCCCTATTTAGACCTTCATTATTATCTCCTGAAGACCTGTGGATATTGAATCATCAATCACAGGCAGAGCTTTACGATCCTAGGAGTTAATATATTTCAAACTTATCTAGTTACTGTTTTTATTTTTGTTGTCTTGACAATTTTATTTATTATATTTATATTTCTTTACACTTGAAAAAGGCAGCACTTTGCTGTCGAAACGTTGTGTTTCTAATTAATGTACAGAACTTATATCCCATTAAAACATATTTATTTAGAAAATGAGTTCTAAAAAGTTTTTTCCTTCATTAGATTAATAATAGTTTGGAGCCAATCCAGACTTTACTTCCACCTGCTTCAAAAAAATTGCTGAATATAATTCTATATAATTGCAATAAAGGCTTTGTGTTGAGCAGAAAAGTTGGATTGTTTTGTTCACCAGTCTGTGCCAATTGTCAAGGCTATTCTTGCACTAATGCTAAATCAAATGCAACAGATGAAGATTCTTTCGAAATCGATGAGAATATAACTGACATAATCTCTCTTCTTAGAGTAATCAACACAAATTGAGCAAAAAGAGGGAGAAGAGAGCGAGAAGGAAGAAGCGAGTGATCATGTAGAATTTGATAATGAATAATGTGATTTTCTTGCAGCAACAATTTTCATTATTTCAATAAAATATTGTCCCATTAAATTTCCTGGATCGAAATATATCGTGAGGTATTCCTACTGGGCAAAAAAAGATTAAAAAAAGCGTCAAGTACACTACTTCAGAGGTAGTGCGGAAATATGTGCATACTTACGGTCTGAAATCACGATAACTCGAGAACGGTGTTTCGTAGAGAAAAAAGCATCGATACCTATTTTGTATAAAATTTCATGATCTACAAACTTTTTTTGTCCACTTTTGCGGTAGCTCCCATGGTTTCAGAGTTATACACAAAAAATGAAGATTTGTGATTTTTGACATCGGATAAAAAATAAGGCACAAGCGGGATCGATGTGGACTTTTGACATAGCATTTATAATGCAAACTGAAATGTCTATTTTGCCTGGACTATAAGAAATCATTGGTTATGCATCGAAATGATCTTTCATCCAAAAGAACTGAAATCATTTGTATAATCCCTCAACTACAAATAAAGAAAAATTCTAGAAATATCCAAAGCTCATTCTTGATTATCCGTTACATTTTCCCCCGTTGATAATAAATAATAGGGATCACTGGAAACAGAATACTAATTTTTGTTACATGATAATAGATGAATCAAACATGTGACAGTTGACACATGTTCTTCATTAAATGCTTGTTTTGCATTATTTACTAATTCCGATTCGGCATATCACTTGTGTGACCTGATTTTAGTGAGGTTATTGTTGCTCGATTTAGTGCTGAATTAGATAATTGATTTATTGAGGGAGATGATAGAAAATTGCATCATCATACTGCACTTTAAATTTGATATAATTATAGTGCATATTGTCCATATCTAGACAGGTATGGTAAACTGATATGAATAGATATTGAATCAATACATTCATTTGCTTGAAGCTGAATGAACAGATATTCGAAAAGTGTATTTTTTATGATAACTAAATTACGACACTGCTAATGTTCAGAAGCAAATAAATATCTAATTTAACGACATGAATATTGTAACGAACTATCTCGGAATCTAGAACCATTCGAGCAAAATTTTAGCACCGTATTTTCGATTGTTTCACGCTGTTCTGAATGCGGCGCAGGTAGACATATAAACGTGTGTAATCTTCCACTAGAGGTGTCAGTTATCAATTATTGGAGTCGATAAGTAAAGGACACAACAGTTTTTCAACAGATCGTTCGAAAATTTGCTGTTCCAGGTCTTGCCTCAAAAGCTTCAGTTGCGATTTCTTGGTCCTCATTAAAATATCTTTGTTAATTTCTGTTCTTGTCGTCTTTGGTGAAAGTCAGAGTCAGATGTTTCTTCATTTGACGGTCGAGTGTGAAAACGTTAATGAGTCTCAAACCATCAACGGCTATTGAAAAGTATCTTTGGGTGCCCGTTCATTTGTGCGACAGAAATAATTACACGGATTCTGAGTCTGCGTTTTACTCATTTGGAGGATACCAGGACAGTACTGCAAGTTTTTTTAGCTCATAGCTCCCCTGTAATGTTGTCTTATTATTTTTTTTCCAAATATTGACAAAATAGATATTCTTCAATTGAAATGTTACATTCGAACAGAGGTCACAATCATCGCAATTATCGCAAAGTATAAACAGTACTGCTCTGCATAAAAAAGTAATGCAATGAGTTTGTTAGGAAATGTATCCAGTTTGTGATGAAATCCAAACTCACTTCAAGAATCTGAAAATTCAGAAATAAATATGTTTTGTGTGTCTTTTCCTATTGACTACATGTCCAAACCCTAGACCAGCTCTTAAAAAATTATTTCCAGAAGTTTCAGAAAAAATAAGATTCTAGAGAAAATATTTTTCCCCACCCCTTTGGTAGTGCGACACTGGCAAAGTTCTATCACTTGAGAATGATACTCTGTTGCAGAGTAACTTCTTATCACGGTTCGTTCGTGATTTTCGCAATTTTATATCAGGATATAATTGGTTCTCATTGTTAATTCAACAGAAATCATTAGGGCTCCTAATTGAATTGAAATTCAATGTTTGACAAACACTCAGTAAGAAAGTCGAAACTTAGAAGTGTGCTACGAAAAATGGTAGATTCTGTTATTATAGAAGTAGAAAGTAGTCATTTTGTAATACTTCTAGATTTTTTTCCTCAAGTGTATTGAATTTTAAGAGGTGTAATGCTCTACTCTCCGGCTTTTCAAGACATTTTATTCAAGTAAATGTGATGGACAGCACAATGCGGTGGATTGATGGTTTAAAAACTAACTTTTATTGGAAAACTGGTACATTAATAGTTCCATTATTATATTAATGTTCGACTAGTCTATTATTCTTGTTATAATAATACTGATTCCAAGGTAATTACGTAACAAATAATACCCGAGGGCATTATTTTTCAAAATAACAAACAAGTTTCCTAGTTACAGCAAGTACCCAGAGTAACTTCTCTGACAGAAATCA
The DNA here is from genome assembly GCA_963989225.1 of Dromius quadrimaculatus. Lineage (NCBI taxonomy): Eukaryota > Metazoa > Arthropoda > Insecta > Coleoptera > Carabidae > Dromius > Dromius quadrimaculatus. The sequence goes on along the minus strand of OZ022325.1, from coordinate 8,308,891 downwards.
CAATACATTGCTAAAACTTTTGATTGAAATAGTACAAAAGTCGGACATAGAACATTGAAGACACCACCGGAGTTGAACGGACGATAATGCCAACGTACATTGCTTCACTTATTGACCAAAAGTTACAGATCCCAAAAATTCTATAGAGATCGGTGTAAACGAGGCTCACATATTTAAATAATAAAACCATATAACTTTCCATCTCCATTCATTTTCATGTTTTCATAAAGATTTACATCACTTCCTGTTTCTCCAATATTAATTCAAAGTTATTCCACCCTTAAAAAAAACTATTTTGATACTCTTTTGTATGGTATGAATCATAAATTTCAGGTTTTAACTATCTATCTTTTCTAAAAAACACCCGCCTGCCATTGTTTCGTTGCTTGACACAATCAAAACCAAATGAATAAAACGTTTAAACAAACAAAAACGCATCATACGACTGTTTTATGTTCGAACGATTCAATTGTTGACAATAGACGATCAATCACATCCTTATTTTTACTATTTTGTATAATATATTTGCAGCAATAATTATAATTGCATCCACAGCAAAATTAATTGAATATTCATTAATTAAAATTTGATAATGAAGCAATATTTTGTTGCAAAAATGATTTAAAATAATGATAAATGACATGTTCACATAATTTTTAATTGTTATTGTCTAATATTTTGATTTCGATATATTGTCACAAATTTTATTGTGATTTGAAAATATTACAGGTTATAGTACATTAATTTATTTTATAATTTGTCGCACAACTTCTTCTCATCGGCTCCTGGGGATTTTATATACCCTTTTTCAACAATGTCCAATATTTTAAGCAATCAGAATGCAAGCAATCAGCTCGGAGACCAATTGTAACAATAACATTTTGCAACAATGGGCTAGCATTCAAATGTCTGATAATGGAACATTTTTAGATTATTTGCGGATACTAGCTTGGATCATAATTACAATTAATTATTGAATGAATAACACACTCAAATAAACGTTGGTGTGAACTAATATAATATTTGTGATAATATGAACAAATATTTACTCATGTTTTATCCATGTGACAAGTTTCAATGAATATAACAATAAAGCACTTCTGTGTTTTAGTTTAACAGTATTCGTTAAGAGATGTATTTATTAAGCTCAAAGCGAATCTATTGACGAAAAGTATTTTAAAGCACCAAAACTATTGAAAATTACGATATATCATGCATTTTAAGACCTCCAAATCAAAAAATATAGGCCCAGGATCATATAGAAAAAGTATTTTACCCACTATCTAAGAGGTAGAAAGCTCTTCCTTCAATAAATTTCGCTTCAAAATGAGTCACAATAACTGAACCACAAAATAATCTCTAAGAAGCGTCAGTCAAAGAAGCTCGATTATAGAGAGAGAGATAGTTTATCGAACAGATTCAAATGCCCAATCGACTACTCTCGCGAAGTTTCATTGATATTCGTCGCAAAATGCTTTGTAACAGAGTGTTCGGAACGTTCTTGGAACTCCATGTGCATGCGTTGCGTTTAATTTGAAATACCTTTGTTTATTTTGTTATGTATTAATGAATACATGTTCTTTTCATAATTATCTTAGTTATCCTTATATTAAAAGGACAATGTAATATAAGCTGCTGACAGGTAGATCTTCTTTGACTGAACTTTAAACACGGGTCACACTAGGCTGCTTACCAGCTGCGAATTGAGTAGCCGCTACTATCAGCTGTCGATCAGCTTGATGTGACCACAAAACTCGCCGCTGGCGCCGTCAGCCAGCGAGTATTTGTCAGCGGCTGGCAAAGTTGGACGTGTTCAACTTTTGGTAGCAGGCAGCGGCGACTGATAGATCACGTGACCGCTGCCACCAGCCGGCAGCGCAGTCTGACCAGTCAGGCACTTCGAGCGACTTAACCTATAAGTAGCGAGTAAGTCACCACCTAAGGCCTCTCGCCTTAAGGCGATTCTCTTGTAATCCTATACGATCTAAGATCTTGCAAGTGTAGAGGGGGGAGAAGAAAAGTAGGTGTGTTAGGGCGTTCTCTAGTAAGTAGTAAGCACTCGATATACATCATTGCAGTGAGCAATGCTAACTATCTAATACGTATGTCGCAGCTTTCAAGAGTTTTGAATGTACCCCACAATTGGATATTTTATGACGAAAACGAACGTTCTCAAAAGTCATAAATCTTTTGAAAGATAAAATGTCAATTATTTTTAGTGTTACACAAGAATCAGGAAATAATCTTGATCTTGTCTTGAAATTAAAAAACAAGTATTTTCTATTTTCCAAGACAAGACAAAAAAGTATTATTATTGATATCTTGACAATTAATTTTTCAAATCCGCATTTATTAATCCATTAATCCCCAAAAATCTATTAAAGAACTCTTTATTTATAAAAATACTTATTTTATGTGAGGACCAAAAAATGACTATCATCTGTTACTTTAACAATGACAGCTGTGACTTTGACAATGACAGCTTTCACTTCAAAATATGCAATTAATTGATATGACACTCTAAATTTCTGGAAATCAATATTTGCTAATTCATGTTGATAAAAATCCACTTCCCCGACCATAAATTTCATGTCCAGTTTCATCGCTGAAGTTTCAAAAATTTAGCGTGTCACGTCAATCAATTGAGTATTTTGAAGTGACAATGACAGCTGCCATCGTTAAAGTGACAGCTGTCGTTGTTAAAGTGACAGCAGTGACAGATGGCGGTTATTTTTTAGTCCTCACATAAAATAAGTATTTTTGTGAATAAAGAGTTCTTCTGTAGATCTTTGGGGTTTTCAATTAATTGGAGTATACAGCTCCGACATTTGACCGCCGGAAGTGTAATTTGAAGATGGTAACATGGGTTCCACTACTTAATTATTAATTTTTGATATTTACTAAGCTTATCTTCCCGAGAGCTTAAAATTGATACCAAACGTTTAAATATCCTTTTTGACACTTCTGCTAGCATTATCTCCACAAGAGCTTTATTTTTATACCAAATAAAAACAATTGACGAACGCTTGCATGTGATGTCAAAGTATGAGTGATAATAATTCTCATTGTTTTTTTAATCAAGAAAAATATAACGAATTCTATAATAATTAAAATTTCGATAATAACAAATGAATCACCGATAATTTAGAAAAATGTTGCCAATGAGTGTTGTGCCAAATTATTTAAAAATTAGTTTTAGTTATTTCATATTTTATGATAAATACTACCGTTTATAAAATAAACGCAAAAAACTGAAAAGTTTAAGTACCACTGGTTGAAAAAATTGTATCAAAAAAATAAGGTGAGATTTGTGTGTAAACACTCTATTTCTTTCAGAATGTTTTTGAATTAGGTTTCTAAGTGGTATGATAGGGAAGTAAATAACATAATGAAATAAGAGTTTTTATCAAGCCATGCTACACCAAGACACTCGCCTTAAGCCTCAAGCCGATATAAGTCAGATTTTTCCAACACAATGATTGATTCTATGATAAGGAATATGGATTCGAGAGTTATGTCATTAAATGATCATTTTGAATATTTTGGTTTCCCATATGATTTGAGAAAATTCAAAAATATATCAAGAGCAAATAATAAAAAACTTTCAAGATTTGCACACATTCCTGCGAGTGGGTGAAAGTACGAATTGTATGAAGAATTACAAACTATGATCCTAAATGTATCAGACTTCATTAAAGATGTAAATAACTACTTCAATACATAATAGAAAATAACTTGAATGAAAATCCAAATATTTACATCATCTATCGAATTTTGTTATTTTTGATAATCTTTTAATCTCATTTTTAAAACAGAAATATCTTGTCAATTCAATTTCTAAGACATTTTTATTGATTTTATTAAATGTGTTGGACAACATGTTTCTTACAAATTTTAATTATCTTGTTTTGTTCAGAAGATACAGCAACAAACATTGTGTTAGTACAATAGTTGATTTTAGAAATATTGAGTATTGAAGTTCAATCGATCATAGTTGTATTTCTAAATATATTCTGATAAAACTCTCCATCGCGTTACATCCAAGTATGTAGATCACAATATTTTCCACACATTTTGATTATCTCAATTGAGTCGAAAGTACCGGCTATAAACCCTAAATGTTATTTATCGGGTAATGGTATTTGTATTTTTTGAGATATTTCAATAATAATTCTTATTACATTAGAATAAATCGTGCAGAGTTCGATATTTTGTACAGACTTCAATTATCTCAATTTGTTTAGGAGATACAGAGTCAAACAGTGTGTGCTTCTGATTCGGTTATTCTCTCCTCCGTCCGTTACTTAAGTAATAAAGCGTGCGACCGTAGCATCCTTATGTTGTTTATAACGACAAAAATTATCAGAATCAATTTGTTTTGAAATATTTCATATTAGAATATACAAATTTCAGGATATTTTGGTCTAACATTTTAGAATCAAGCAATATTTTTGATTTTAAAAAGAGCAAATAATAAAAAACTTTCAAGATTTACACACAGTCTTGCGAATGAGTGAAAGTAGTGACTTCAATCCTACGGATTGTATGAAAAATTACAACCTATGATCCTAAATGTACCAAACTTCATTATAAAGATGTGAAAGAATTATTGCAGTACATAATGAAAAATTACTTGAAAGAAATTTACCCAAATATTTACTTTGTCTATTCGATTTTGTTAACAATACTGCCGAAAGGAGCTTTTCGAAATTAAAACTAATAAAAAATTATTTGAGAAGTACGATGGGTCAGGAAAAACACACAGATGTTTACTCACACACACATTAAATTTAATTGTAAGTACACTCTCCGTTTCACTTTGTCATTTTGTCCCTCATTTTCACACTTTTGTACAATGTAGCACTCATGAAGATGGTCGAGGTGGGACCGAAACTGTAGAGTAGAATAGAAAATAAAACTCTTGACTGAATTCCCACACTTCGTTTCCTTCATCTGAGAATATAGTTTAGTTTGCCTTGCAAAATGTACCTTGCCCACATCAAATTTTGGTCTTGCCTTGCCGCTACAATGAACTTGAATTAGCCCAATGAGTAGGTGCTGCATTGCTTATCACGAAAAATATTGCAAATATTGAAGGACCTTCCACACTTGATAACATTTTACATTTATAGCATCTAAGACAATAATAAAATTAATATTTCCTTAACTGCTATGCACATGGTTCGAACGAATATCCATGATAGTGATACTCCTCAACTGCGTTACTTTAGGAATGTACCAGCCCTGCATAGATGATCAATGCGAAACAAACAGGTGTAAAATATTACAGGTAAGAACATCATTCTTCTGTATTCCAGAAAAAAAAAAACTCACGACAAGTTGGTTCATTTTGAACATTTAAAGAATTCTGTGTATCCATAAATCTCGAAGACTTCAGTTGATTCTTGAATTATTACTCCCAAAACTGCTAGATTTACAGATTCCTCAAATTGTTAATACTATTGAACCAATTTTCGCAATATATGGATGCCCTTTATTTCTATTGGTACAAATTTTGGAATTCAGTTTGACAGAATTACATTAACTAGTTTTCCAACTAAATTTAACTATTTTCAAAGCGCGAGTTTCAGTGGTAAACGTTTGGAATTAACACACGCTAACTAGATGGAATATTTTGTTCCAAATTAATAGTTTGTTGTGCTTTTATAATTTGTGTTACAGAATTAATTGGATAACGTATATAACTTTATATATCGCAACGCAAATGTAATTATTTCATTCTGTTATAATGTAAGAACTCTCATGCACTCTGTATGAAGTTTTTGATAATCATTTGCCGAGTAAATACAAATTATTGCACTCTATTCTATTTTTCTTCCAGATCTTTGACGACTTCATCTTCGCATTTTTCTCACTAGAAATGACAATAAAAATGGTGGCGATGGGAGTTTACGGTCGAGGTTCATATCTCGCTGACAGTTGGAACCGACTGGACCTTTTTATCGTATTAGCTGGAGCCCTAGAATATTGCCTCAATGTGGAAAATATGAATTTATCTGCAATTCGGACCATCAGGGTACTTCGACCGCTGAGGGCAATCAATAGGATTCCAAGTAAGTGAAATTTCTAGTTTAATGTAATTTTTTCTTTGATTTATAGCTGCAATCTTATGCAGTATTTCACGCAAATACTGTACCTACTATTTTATTGAGTGCTCCATTATATAGCTGATGCGAATCAAAAAGAAAAAGAAATAGCTTTTGTTACAACTTTTAATGACGTAGAAATTCTATTATTCAAGCTCCAGTTATCTATTGCTTATTAAATAATAAGTTTAAAATTTGATATGCCGCATGCCAATCGGTTTGTACTGAACACTTTATGTATTGTAACATTCGACAGATTGACCCAATTTCCTTTCAATTTTTTTTTATCATATTCTACATGAGAGATTATTACAATCCAGTGTAAGTCTCACAATTTGGTGATAGTTGATTAAACGAATAAACAAGCAGTAATCGTTGAACATTTTCTTGGATATCGTACCAATAAATGCAACAAGTGTGTAAACCTAACAATTATAATATGAGACGAAGCTTACCGAATCACAAATGCCACATTGAAAATTTTTTCTACGGCCCTGATCGTAAATATTCTGACAATAAACAAGCACTAAACAAGGGAGCACGAAGCACAACTTGATAGATATCCTAAATAACTCAGTGCATAATGTTACCCACATGAGTTTACAGGAAAACTTAATTTAGATTATGAAATTCGACTGTCACGTATTTATATGGTAGGAGAACTACATAGAATGCGTAAGCGGTTGGATCATGCATTATTTGCGAGGTATAAACAACCAAGTTCAGAGGTGACCGTGAAAAAATAATCTTTTAGTGTACGTTTAATGACTTGATATCTTCATTAACAAATTCACGAAGATAGAATGTGCTGTTTTCATTCTCCCAAAAATTCCTACATTTCTTTCAAGCAATGTACGAGTATTTTTATTCAAATGATAGAATTGACATACTAGTAAAAAATTTCAATATTTGTAAGTGCTCCTCTACTACTGCAATGTTTGAGAATTGATTGATTTACTTTCAGAATAGAAAATGTTGGTATTCTAGACCGACAGCATAGAAATATTTCATCCGCAAGATGCACTCATCATTCAGTTGGAAAATGAGTTTTTTTCAATCACCAGTGGCTAAACACACCATTGTATCTCAACTTAAAATAGACTGGAAGCTGGTGACAGGTGAGATTCTCCAATTTTATACCGCATGCCTTTTTGAGGCTCGATGATTTACCCCTGGATAAAAAAGATTACAAGATTATGGACCTATGTACGCTTTCTGGTCATAGAAAAATTCTAATTATAATTTTTTTTCCAATTGTGCTTTCTTGTGACATTATATTGCATGCAACGTAAGATGGTTAGAAGTGATTTAAAGCCTAGTATTAAAATGCATGCAATCCGCAACAACCTAAAAGACTCGAACGGTCGTGTGAACTTGTAAAAAAAAAACGTTAAATTCCGTGCTTTCAAATTGCATTCCAATGAAAAGAATGAAAGTTTTTGCCATAAAACTCTTGTGAAAAATTGGCATGCACCCTTCGTTGGCACAGAGTGGGCAATTTAGGGATAATCTTGTACAAATGTAGAACCAATTAGCCATGATCACTCTTATGCCAATGTTCTCGTAACCATTCTAGCCCTTTGGTTTGTTGCGGATTGCATGCCTAGGCTTTAAATCACTTCTAACTATCTTACATTACAAGGGCATGCATAATGATATCGCAGAAAAACACAAATTTTAAAAAATATGTAGTTGGGGGTTTCGTCGTTCAATAACCTTATCAAGAAGTAAATTATCAACTCTCTAAAAGATATACAGTATAAAATCGGAGAACTCCCATCTGTTACCAGTCCCTAGTCAATATAAGCATCGCTCAACTATCCTGAAGAAGACAGGGTACTTGTTTCACGAAACATTGATTACAAATAAAAATTCAGAACTAAATGCCAAAAATTGGTGTGTACTACAACAATTATATTAAAACACAAATGTCAAATGTGACAAATTTTGATTTCACTATACAGATTCAACAATTTTTGGCTCAAATCACCCTTAAAATTCAAAGTACAGCGATGCAATCGGCCATAAGACAAAAAGATATTTTTTGACAGGTACTAAATGGAATAATATTATTCAAGGATTACTTTTATAATAATATCTTTGTGCCTTGTTCAAATTCACAAATTGGAAAATAAAGTAGTTTACTTACTATTCACTGAAATTGGTTACCTGAAACAAAAAACAAATAGTCAGAAAAATTACAAACCTCACGCTTCAATCTAGAGAAATGAAAACAGAATGCAATTGCTCAAAATATACAAATTAAGAGATTGGCACAAACCTTATCCCACAATCAACTAACAATAGAACTTCTTACAGCACTTGTTTCCAAACATATCTCTTTCGCTTCATAAACATTCATGATTCTGCTCATAAAAGCTCTTTTATCCTTCAAGCACGAAGGAGAATAATAGAGGAGCGGACACTCAGTTGGAAAACCTGAAGCCTAAAATGTAATGCGGCAGGTGTGAGAGAGATAGCGAGAGCGGGCCTAGCTTTGCGTGCTTCATATGCAGAAATAAGATTATATTTCAATTTTTTTCAATAAAATACAAATGCCTGATAGATTTCTGATTTTTATTACGTTAAATACTACATTATTCATCAAATGAAAGGCAAAAATAAAAGAAAACTAGCATTTCTATTCATTAAAACCTGCAATGAATTAGTGCATTATAGAACATGTTTTATAAACGTTTCTTTGGACATGAGTTTTCTGATTATGAATTATAATAGACACATAAATAATATGATGAATATTTCATATTAGAACACTTGCTTCGTTCACTTTTAACCATAATTGGATTCTCAATAACTTTTATATATTGATGAAAAGTGAAGAAATTGATGTTGCAATTTTGTGTAAATCTATAAGTCTTTTGAATGTATAAATATATTGATAAGAAGTTTTCTCGAAGTTGAATTCTTCACAAAAATTTTAGGATAGATACGTTTGATAATTTGAAACTTTGATACAACCTTTCAATTTCTAACATAGAATTATCAGTAGATCTGCTATTATAATTTTAAAATAATTTCAACATACTTTTACATCTCTAGACGACCATTTTTCAATAATATCCTCCTCTCTGAAATGTTTTTCACAACCGTAATCTGCAATTTCCAATGTTCTATTCTGTCATGGTATGTTCTTGTGCCACTTATTTGATAAAATATCATTCTAGGGTACAAAAAAAAAAAACAGAATATTTGTGTTTAAATGTTCTGTACCCACTATTACAATTTTGCACAAAACATTTTCTTCCTATTTTACAATATATTTCCACATGATAATACTAAATGAAGCGAAACTTGCCATTTATCGCCATACAAACATGGGCCCGCCTCTACTTATCTCTCAGTTACTTTCTCTCTCTAACAATATTACATTTTTGGCTTCACTTTTGCAACACAGTTGAGATAAGGAATTGCATAGGCGTGCCTTCAAGCATCAAAAATCTTATTCATACATATTATGCGCACCAAGCTCTACAGTCGTTCACCCAAATTTTTTTTTAATCTTTAATTCGGCATTTGTTCCACATTCTCCAATAAATATAACTCAAGTTATTCCTATTTTTCTTACTGCATTTTACTCAATATAACATTCTCCAAACATCAATTTATTTCGAATTTGTGTGCCCACACAATGAAAATTTCAGCTGCATAGCAATTACTCGTTTTTTATGCTTTTGTCACCAAACTTAGCATGCACTTTTATATAACAAATCAAGCACATGTTTCAATTTCAAACACTCAATCGTGCATCGTACAACCAGCAAATATTCGTCTTCCAATTTTCTAGTGAGAAAACTACCTTTCTTCAAAAATAATATGTTGCAATTTTGTGTAATGCTATAAGTCTTATGAATTCAAAAATCGGTCAATTATGAGCAAAATCACAATGAATCTGTCATTCTTATGAAAAAATCACACTAATCAACAAAAGTCGATGTATCTTTATCACTTTCTTATGTATTTGCACAGAATTGCAACATGAAGCATCTGTAAAGGCTTGATTTGACGAGAGAATAGTTTTAGTTGCTCAGCAAACGATGAATCCAGAGGTCGTACTGACGATGCCACCATCATTCGCTGTGAAAACTATCATCACTAATTTCTATATCACCATACATTCCTGCCATCAATAATAAAATATCGTCAATTGTTTTTCATGTGACATATCTATCAAACAACAAATTCTCACTACCAAACCTTCTTTCAATGCATCGAATTGGTAGTGGCATCGATATGACGACCTCATTACAAATAACGAGTAGATTTAGATTCCATTTATCAAAAAACCATCTTCTCATTTATTTACGCAGTCATAAATCGAAAAAAATACATAATGGGAGAGAAGTCAAACGGTAGCATCGCGACAATGTGTCTTAGGTATTATTTGATGTATACCCTCTTTTGAAAAATTCATCTGTAATGCAGGAACCAAACTAATGTCTAATCCCGTTTATTAGGACTTTATTGGACACATTTGTCACTATCAATGTGTTTATTGTTAAATAGTTTCATTAGACGTAGATGTGGCCTACACATAAGAAAAAATTTGGAAAATATATCCCAAAAATTTATTCACAGTAACAAACTAATTCAGTATATAATTATTTTGAATAATTGTATTGAATTTTCTTCATAATTATTTTGAATAATAGCCGAACTAGCAGAGTTAAAATATATGTCACGAAGTACTTAGGACACACTGTTAGTGGCGCCACCGCTTGTCATGTTTCCCATGGCGCATTGCCGGATTTAAATAACTTCTTTTGTATTATTTTAACGAGAACCGAAAAGAACATATAAAGCTCTTTAATATTAATCAGTTTTGTGAATGTTAAATCAATCATCAAACCAAAGGTGACCAAATTAAAGAGACTCATTCCTAGAATGAGTTTCTGCAGAGCACTTTATTATAAAGAGTTTGTTTAATCTTGAGGCGATAAGAAATGATTGATAACAATTTTAGTGGCACTTGCTCGAATAAATTTTTCAAAGAAAAATATTTAAACATGCAATATTTTAGCATATTAGGACTCATGGCAATGGTGCTCGGATTTTATTATAATTTATATTTAGGTGGATGCTGCAGTACTTAAGAAAATATTGTCACAAAAAAGCGCTGACAATAATATTTAATGGGAACTGTACCCTTTATTTTTTGAACAAACCTCATATATAATGAGTCAACGGGTCTAGTGACATGTTTTGTAGTCAGTCATCAATAACAATATCATCGTTTATAGTTTAATCCATCACTTACTTGCCTATTTCTATAAAATCGGTATTTTTATTGCAACTCTTTTATCACGCGACATTACACTATTTAAATATAGACTTATTTATTGGTTCCCGGAATTTAATTTTATGATGCATAAATAATAAATTTGAACGAATTGACCCGTATTTATTATTTACCTATGCAACTCAAATAATATCCAATAACATAATATTGAACCAAAATCATTGAATGCTGATGAATGGCATCAGAATGAAGAACTCGTTTTATTCATGGATATTTCATGCACGAATAATTTAAAACAGATTTTGCATACCAGCAAATACAGAGCACGTTTTACCTAGCGAAATAGGCTTGTTGCATTGATACTGGAATTATTGCGCACATTCGTAGGTTGAAATATTCAAATTGCTCTTTTTGTGGACATAGTACATATTGAGTATTCAGACCACTATCGAACTGATTTTTATTTTGGAATAATTCATATGATTATCACCATCAACTGGATTTGCAGGATCCAATAGAAAACTACGGTTTCAATACTACTTATGAAGTTATACATATCGTGTCGGTAATGTTTAAATCGTGTGGATATCTGTGTGTGTTTTATACATTTATAAAGTGATGATGGAATATAATAGAATACTCCATCAAAGTATATCAAACTCTTTTTGGGATAGTATTGAATCCATTATTGTGCTAATCATGATATATTTGAGCAAAACAAAATTCCCTTTGAAAACTATAATAACAAAGTACCTCTTACCTCTTAAAATTTTCCGAAGATATCTTTAAATAAAAGTCTACTGAAAATGTTATAGGAGAATCATTCTGAAGTAGCATAAAATTGTTAAAAGCGTCATATGAGGTGCAATATAAAATTTTATGCCCTTATTTACTCGACTACACACTTTGAGGTTTACGAAAGTAGTAAAAAGTCAAAATAGTACAATATTTCCTGAATATATTTGGAGTTTTGCATTTCCCTGAACAATGAGGGAGATATCAAGAAATTTTGAAAAGTATTTTATTTATTGCTCCAAACTACACTAATATATAAGGTATCTCAAAAAAAATTAATAGTGTGGCGCTTATAAGTACAGAGAACAACTGTTACAAAAGTCATTTCATGGAGGAAATGAAATTATGATATGAAAGTTCCATCAGTGTACAGCAAATAAATATAAACATGAAAATATTTTCTTAGAACAATAAATACCTCCAGAATTTGCTAGAGCACATCACGCAATCGTTTACCTTTATAATTCCACCTACATACAATTTTTGGGGGATAAAATAGAAATTTATATTTTTTACTTCTAAAATATTGTTACAAATTTTATTGTGATTAATTTATTTACACAGGTTACAGTGCTAATCTTTACTTTACAAACTCAAATGAACACAATATCGCGCACAATTACTCGTTTCAATTGTCTAACAGTTGTTGCCTGACAACCATAGAACATCTAGTGGCCATAGCCTGTCAATCATGTCCGACATTTGAACATCGACCTTGTCAATACTAACTAGGATTACAGTTACAGCGAATCCAAATAAATAATTATGTGACCTAATTACTACAAATATTTCATATTTGTGACAGTATTATAATTATTATCTTATCTTTTTGAACGTAACAGTTCGCGTTCGGTTCCCACAAAATTGATGCTATTGTCTGAATATAGTTTCGCAACAATACCTCTCTTTCAAATAAAACGTATTAAAGCGGCCAGAAATTATTCAGTTGTCAAATCCGTGACCAAGGCGGGATGCGGTGTGGCTAGAACCGTCAAACTCAGCCGTCTATGGCCAATCTTATGTGCAAGTGTAAAGTGGCAGTTAATTCAAAGTCCCTAGTGACGTATACAAAGTCCACAATGACGAAGCGTAAGGTTTGCAAACCAATTCATGAATCAGAATCAATTCGGCTCGAAGGACCAAATGTTTCGACGTGAAATGCAGGACAAGATGAACTTGGAGTTTTCCGATTCATAGAGATGAATTGAATTTAACGATTTATTGATTGTTGATTTGTTTTTGTTTTGAGTGAGTGATTTTCTCGACTGACTGATGAGGTTCAGGCTTCACGAATGAAGCCTAGCTCTGAGAGGGTGCGAAGAACTTTTCCTCCCAGGCACTCTCTAAGAACATTTGAAACTAAACTGAACACCGAGTCCTGAGTACTGAAGTTGACCCAATTAACAATTACCTATATTTTTTCCGGAGAAGTTATGTCTGTTTGCGAAAGACTTATTAAGATTCTTATTAAGCTATACTCCGAGTAACAAAAAAAAATTCTAAACTGCTCCAATTATTGCCGAAATATAGAAGATCTACGAAACTCTTAGAGAAAATTACTACTGCCTTACGTCGTCCTTTAGACTAAATACAAAGTGTCAATCAATGTTCACTAATCATCTAGAGTACAATTACATTTAATTTTCTGGAGACGAGCGCGTAACTCCTATAAGCAGTGAGAGATATTTACTAACTATTGGATGTCAATTTTAGAAGAGGAATATTGTTGCCTTGTATCCAGTCTTTCTCTATGTCAACCTTACGACAGAGGACATCATCTTGTTGGAAGATGCATTTAATATTAATCAAACGCATCTGTTCAATTTGTAGTTTCAAATCATTTTAAAGGATGCTTTTGTACCTGACAGCATACATAATACCGTCTATAAAGTCTAATTGGCCGATTTGACTGTAGGTAGGAAACAATCTTCTTGTCGAGATAGTTAGTGCGATTAATTCCTCCTTGAGTACTCATGTTTCAATTTTGACTATCACGAACTTTTATTTGAAATCTAGCTGCGTTAGTATTTAATAAGGGACCCTGTCATTTCATGGTATAAACTAGCTTTAAAGTTGGTGCTAATCAAATTTAAATCATAAGAATTCACTTTTACATCAACCACCTCAATAAATAAATTGTTTCCGGCCTCCGTGATGATTTAAGAATCCATGTCATCCATATGAGTCAGCAAATTACTACTTATATGCGGCAGCATATATGCAGATATTAGCGTCCTTCAGAATCATAAATTAAACAGATATGTTGAAATAATACAAAATGAATCTTACAACGATAATTGGATCTCAGAGTGGACGTCCAGTAGTTCAGATCTCATACAGATTGAAATTTCTCCGATCACAGCCTGCAAGAAATTTACTAGTTATTTGCTCGTCTCTGAGAAAATTTCACTCCCGATGATCACTAAACATCAGTTAACACTATTAGACTAAGGATAGGGACAATTTAATACTGCATGCCTTTTTGAGGATTGAAAATTTACCTCTTAATAAGAAAATTTAAAAGGTTACTGAGCGATGCACATTTTCCGGTCATAGTGCAAATTTTAATTATATTTAAAAATAAAAATGGTTTTTTCCATGACATTTTGCATGCCTTTGTAATGTGAGATAGTTGAGAGGTATTTAAAGCCTAGTACTAAGAAGCATGCCATTCGCAACAACCCAGAAGGCTCGAACGGTCAAGTAACAGAAAAGTAAAGTTCTGTATTTTCGAATTGCATGCCAATGAAAAGAATGGAATTTTCAGCTGTAAAACCGTTGTGAAAAAGTTGGCATACATCCCTTGTTGGCACAATGGTAGGAAATTTTGAGGAAATCTTGCACAAATGTAAAAATAAACAGCCAGGATCCCTCTTATTGAATAATTTGCCACGCTTGTGCTAGCGAAGAATGCATGTCTTTTTATAAGGGCTTTATGGCTGAAACTTCCACTCTTTTCATTAGCATGAAATTTGAGAAACTTTTTTTTTTAATTTGATTGGAGTTTGAACTATGACCGGAAAAGGTGCATTGGTCAATGACCTTTTCAACTTTCTTATCAAGAGGTACATTTCTTAATGCCCAAAAAGGCATGTGGTATAAAATCGGAGAGCCTACAACTGCCACCATCTTCCGGTGGTTCAGACATATGAAAACAGTAACAAGTCTAGAAGGCAATGTAAGTCAGTGACAATTTCAATTTTTTTTTTGGTCAATTGGACCAGCTTCAATAAGACGCCAGACAAAAATCTCATTCCAAAAGTAGTATGCTTCTGTATCAAGCCTAAACTCACTTCCAAATATCAATTTAGGCTCAAGTACTTCATTATAAACAATAAATTTTGCTTCTAATGGAACATATGCCATGTGGGCCTTTAAACCAGACACTCTCGTTTTAATGTTCTTGAAGTCTTAAGGTGCATGCTGCACAAAAAGTGACATCTGTGGATCAAACTCTTGTAACAACTTAAAAAAAGTATAGATTGATACTGCAGATTCATTATTAAAATATTATTATCTATCAATATAAAACTTCTCTTGGAATTTTTATCAAATAGTTGCGATTTTTTTTATAATCTGTAAATATTTTGTAAATATCTTCCAACTTTTACAGTGACAAATGTGCTATGCTATTCCATAAGACCTCATGTATATAAAAAAAAATAGAAATAATTGATTCAGAACGCAGATATCTTCCAAACTAAACTAGACGGGATTTTAATATCAATATTTTTTTTTTCAAAACATTCTATTGGTGTTTTTGTAGAAGGCATTTTAAGAATGTAATCAATATGACATATATCAATCTGGATCCCCTATTATCCAAATCCTTCGTATTTCTTTTGATTAATTAGAGAATTTTGCCAGAAAAAATATAAAATATAATGTTCATAAGCATGAAAATATCCAGAATATTATAAACTTGTGAAATAGTTGAAAGGATATAACATCTTTCTTCAAGAACAAATTCGTGTTAAGGCCATAAATAGACTTTCAAATTCAAAAATTTTGTAAAAGTATTTACTTACTAAACTCGAGTCTCACTAGAGAAGAAAAATAAAATGAATGAACGCAAGTGTGATAAATGCATTTCCGCCCAGCTCAACGGAAGCTCGAAGTGTTTCCCTTACAGCATTTCCGGTGGAAGGTACAAAGTGACTTGTATGGAACACATCTATCAGATAGAGAAGAGTTTATCATTTTCAATAGAAAAATCGGTCAAGTACGAATTTGATCCACACATCAAAGATCAGCAAAAGTTTAAACTCTTGTTTAAAAGTGTCATCGCGGAAAGAAATGTTACATGCCAAACCAATATTATCGGACAAGAAAAATTTTATTGCGTGAAGCAATAAAATACACAGGATGGTCTGATAATGAAATTTCAGCAGATAAGAGCTAATAGGTAAAGAAAAATGTTATTTGAGCACGAGTACTTCTACTCGTAGTAAATTCTGAGCAAGAATCTGTCGGAACACGACTTTTTCCAACATTAGATGCGTTCTCATATGGCAGTCTACCAGTGTATATTTATGTTGTTTTGTATCCACAAAACAATTTTATAAATCATAAAACCCATAAAATTTATTGGAGTAACTATTATTCTGATCCTTCCTATTTGTCTCCTCTTCTTGCTCTGAGATTTTAATTATCACATGTACGTTTAAACAACCGAAGAGAAACAAAAAATCAATAACGTTTTTTTTGTTCTTCCTGGTAAAGCTTTATGCGTTGCTGGATAAAAAGAGATGGCTAGAGATGAGTATAAAGATAAATCTGAAGCGGAAACTAAACTTTAGCAGTAAATAATATGACAAATACCAGCACATATGGAGATAGGGATATCAGCAGGATGGCGAGGCATATTAACGTATAACGTTGCTCAATTTGCTTTTATAACAAAAATAAAAAGCAAAAAATATCAAAATAGTATAGCAGACGAAGGTCATGCAATAATTTATCATAATGAGAAACATTGTTCATATTTCTCAGAATTTAACCTCAAATATGTTCAAAGTAGTTTCCTTGAGCAATTATAAAGAGCTCCTAACCACTTCTCTTCCGTAATACTTTCAAAAATAATGGATTGCATCATTAATCTCTCCCTGAGACAAGAACTTCCTATCCCGTGAATGTTTTTGAGCCCAAAAATAACCAAAAGCCGCATATTACCAAATGGAGAGAATTCCCTGAAACTCCACTGAGCAACTCAGACAGATTCAGTGTACCATTTAGCAGTAACTGTCTATTCTCCATCCAGCTCAATTACATTTACCAGGCCAGCACTTCTACTAGTCCGAGAGCCCGCTTGAATCGTTAGACGATTTTTACGTATTCTAAACGATTCGTTGGGAAAACATTACCCTTAAAAGTCAACGGTGCCATTTTTAATTCTGCCAGAAACAATTAATATTAATTATTCATTATGTGAATTTAACGCACAAACTACCTTTTTATGCTAGACACTTGGAAATTACACTGAAACATGTATTTTTATGTGTAAAACAAGAAAAACTCACGGTGCCGAGTCTCATTCTGCCACAAGCCCCGGCACCGTGGCTTCAAAGTGGTTGAAAATATCGATAAAGTATCTTTTTCTGTTAGACGAAAAAGTCCTATACAAAAATTGTAGCCAGAGACCTGACGAGTTCAAAGAACCAACGGTGCCGACTCTCATGTTGCCAGAAGTCCTCGGCACCGTGGATCAAAACGGTTGCTCGCGCGGCCCATTTTCAGTCTGAATAAAATTTGCATACATTTTTTTTTTATGCAACAGTACCTTAAAAGAGAGAGTGTAAGGTGTAGTATGGAATAATATTTGATATACTTCCATCCTATCATCTAAGAATGATCAAATCTAAAGTAAATAAGTTCTTAGAATAAATGCATACCGTTTCAATTCCGGTAAACTGATAGCAATCAGAGAACAAATGTATAAATGAAATGAAATCAATCAATCATCGAAGCATACCAATAAAAAAATTGAATCAGGTGAGCCTCATACTTACTTGTATGAAGTACAAGTAAGTATTGTGATACCGACAAAATTCACATTTTGAGATTTTGATGAAGATACTCGTACAATGTTGAATTTCTGTATTTTAGACCGGAAGTGCATTCTATATAACAGACTCTCCGAATTTTCCACATAAATTGAAAACAACCAAAAATTCTGGAATATTCAATTATTTGTTCCACAAAATTTCAAATCTAAGAATTGGTTTTGACACCATCATCTCAGATCGGGAAGCAACTGTATACACGTGTTTCGTCCTTTTTAGGACTCGTCAGTACAGTTTAGTCAAGAACCCAAGATAGTCAGGGCTTGGATCCCAAAGTGTTCAAACTCATATGGATAGATGGACTGCAAAAGTAAAAACTATATGCAGCGCCATCTATAAACTTTGTCACAATTAATTTGTGATCTGTGAAAATTTTGTGGAACAAATAAATTGAATGTTTCAGAATTTTTGGTTGTTTTCAATTTATGTGGAAAATTCGGAGAGTCTGTTATATAGAGTGCACTTCCGGTTCAGTCGATTAGTACAATAATAAGAGATAACCATTCAAATGCTACAGCAATTCCAAATACTGGATTTTAGTATCCCACGGCTAATCTTTCTGGATTAATACAGAAAATTAACAAAAAATTTCAAGTGAAGTGCAGTTGCGGTACAGACGGACGATTGCAACTACATTATGAGGAGCACAACTAGAACCTAAGCCAGTGTAAAATACAAAAATTTAACATTGTACGAATATTTTCATCAAAATCTCAAAATGTGAATTTTGTCGGTATCACAATACTCACTTGTACTTTATACATGTAAGTATGAGGCTCACCCAATTCAAGTTTTTTATTGGTATGCTTCGATGATTGATTGATTTCATTTCATTCATACATTTGTTCTCTGATTGCTTTTATCAGTTTACCGGAATTGAAACGGTATGCATTTATTCTAAAAACTTATTTACTCTAGATTTAATCATTCTCAGATGATAGGATGGAAGTACTTATATCAAATATTATTCCATACTACACCTTACACTCTTCCTTTTAAGGTACTGTTGCATAAAAAATAAATGTATGCAAATTTTATTCTCACCGAAAATAGGCCGCGCGAGCAACCGTTTTGATCCACGGTGCCGAAGACTTCTGGCAACATGAGAGTCGGCACCGTTGGTTCTTTGAACTCGTCAGGTCTCTGTCTACAATTTTTGTATAGGACTTTTTCGTCTAACAGAAAAAGGTACTTTATCGATATTTTCAACCACTTTGAAGCCACGGTGCCGGGGCTTGTGGCAGAATGAGACTCGGCACCGTGAGTTTTTCTTGTTTTACACATAAAAATACATGTTCCAGTGTAATTTCCAAGTGTCTAACATAAAAAGGTAGTTTGTGCGTTAAATTCACATAATGAATAACTAATATTAATTGCTTCTGGCAGAATTAAAAATGGCACCGTTGACTTTTAAGGGTAATGTTTTCACAACGAATCGTTTAGAATACGTAAAAATCGTCTAACGATTTAAGGTAGTATTTCCGAGCGGGCTCTTGGACTATACAGAATACTACATACATTACTTACAGACACTATTATTGATACTGAACAAGCGACAAAGTACTTTGTTGCGCATTGCTGTGGGAAATACTCGACAAAATTGATTATTCACTTTGATAAATGAGCTTGAACTTTGTACAGCAATCGTAACAGAAAAAATGATATTGTACTATCTGAATTACATCTACAATAGCCATCAGTTCACAGCACTCTCACAATTTTAGTTCTAAGACAGAAAAATCTCGCAAATCCCAAAGCTGATACATTTCACATCTTCTCAGTATTCATGAGAATTCTTTGACTTTTTGTTTGGTGTGCGATCAAGATTTGGAGTCTAGCTCTTGGTATAGGCTCTTCAATCTTGAGACGACCATCAAACGAAACACAATCGCTAAAAGCTGCTTGTTTACTATACAAACATCCCCTGGAAACGAAAGTACGATAGATAAGAGAATAAAGCGAAAAAAGGTATTAATTGGAATCGTTCAATCATTAATTTATTGGATTTCAAAAGAAATTTGAAGGGTAGTTTGATGCAGCAAAGGTTCCAGGCAATATTTAGATTGTAAAGAGCATTTTTTAGAAGAATATGGTTCTTGTTCCAGAAATGGACACCCACTTCGAAATGTAAAAAAATAAAATTAGTATGGATATGAAAACAAACAGCTGTTTCTGATTCCAGGAATTATTAGGGACGAATCAGGAGCTTCTATAAAAATGGTATTAAAATGAATACCTCAAAAAAAATCACAGAACCTATTCCATGCGTAGTCAAAGCTTATTTTTTATGTGACCTTTATCTGATTTAAACTTTTGCAAACAAAATATTCGCTCTTTTTGGGGACGCATTTTAAATTTATAATTCAGACTTTTCCAAGTTTTCTCTTTCAGTAACTTCACTTTCCAACTGTAATTTGTATTTATGTGTTAATATGGACAAACTTTTTTACGTATTAGAGACGGTGATGGCATAACTTTTCAGATATAATTATTTTCTATAGGATGATGAGTTTCTCACACAAACTTTAATTTGTTTCAATCTATGATCCATAATCTTACATAAAGTACCAGATTAACTGCATCCTATTTGTCAAAATATTTGAAAAAATGATTTATTAAAGAGTAGAAGTTGTGCAAATGGGAAAAGTTTTCTAATGAAGGAAGATCGAAATCTTCAACTTCTCAAGAACGACGTCAATAATTTTAATGATATTACATTATAAATGATCCCTAAATAATATCGCCATCCATTTATCTTCATAGAGTTCATAAGAATTCTATTGAAAACAATAAATTCATTAAGTTGGACAAATATCATTGTTCAATCAATCTTTTAACTTGGAATGCTATTATTTCTAAGTTAAGGGATGTTACATAGCGTATATATAATGAAAAACATATTCCTACGTCGGTATATGAAAAGTTATCTCTTGATGAAACTTTTAATTGACAGCAGCAATCATTGCAAGTTGTTCAGTTTGATTAAATTGTTAAGGACCGAAAAAACAATAAACTCGATTTGTGAATATTGAAAATTATTTGAATGCAAAATAACATCAATCCGAATCAAACTACACACTTCCACATCACACGTCACAGATTTCAATTATTTCCATACAACATGCGATCGCCGATTCCAATATCTCTTCAATAAAAGTGCCTATCAATTTCCATTTTTCCCGTTTGAGCGACGTCGGAACGAACAGAAAACAAACGAATCCAGAGGAATGCTTTTCCGCTTCTTTTTTGTTTTGTTTGATTGTCTGTTTTTATGTGTGTGTGCCTTTGGATTAACAACAAAAGAACAGACGATATGTGACACACTCAGATCCGATTACCACAATGAAAAGAAATTGTTTGTTTCGAAACCAAATATTTCGAAGTTGACTTGTAAATATTATAGTTAAGATATATTGAAATTTTAACAGTAATTGTCGGCCGTATTTTCAATACGAGATTCTAATTCAGATTTGATGTACATTTTTTTTTCATATTCTACAAGTTTAATGAGCCAAATATCTATGTAGATATTAATAAACACATATTTTATTATCTCTATTTGTTATCAGCGTTTATTTATGAGTACATCATAAAATTTAGGTTAAACATATTTATCATTGCTACTATAGCAACTAAACAGTAGGGATCAATTCTATTAATAATTTGCTCTCAAATAATATGGGATTCTAAAGCAATTTTGCAACTGGCTATTTAATCAATTTTGATGAAACGTTATTTGAAAAAATCTTCCGTTTTTCTTCAATTTGTACAATTGTTCTCGCAATCTTCGTGCTTCTTCCAGACATTTTCTTTTTTTAATATATTGATTTTGGAGTCATTTCTCCTCAAACAATTATACATTTATCTAAGTATTATTTTCCATACGCCCTAAAAAAAAACTGGGATGTCCTCAAAATTTTCATTAACAGCAGCTTGCAATGACATTTCGTTCTCGAAACGTCTCAAATGATATGAGAGCATTTGATAATAAAATTCTTTTTCAAAAAAAAATGCGTCAGTAAAAATTTGGTTGTGAATCACAATTAAGATATACGGAAAGTCCTTACGGTACGTGCTCTGCGTTTACTTGGAATTGATCCTTTGGACATTTTTGTGTTATAAGAAAATCTGGTGCAGAAGACGATCGCTCTATTTCTCAGGTTGGCAAACGAAAAATAGTTGTTGCGAGCCTGGTCAGAACTTTATGATAGGAGATTAATTTCTTCAAAGTCGTACGGCAATGCGAACGCGGGGTAAAAGCAAACCTTCTGTCAACTTTTCTTGCCTTTTTAATAGCCTCTTACAAACTAGTTAGAATGTTTTCATAGTATGCTCTTTGGGATCACATTCTACAAACAGAATTCCTTGAGAGTCCCAAAAAACTGTCGCTATTACATTTCCAGCCAATTACTAGATTCTGTATACATTTGGACTAGTCCACTATTCACAAGCCTCTACTTCGATTCTGAATCGTAAAAATTAATTTATCTTCCGTCACAATTCTTTTGATAAAATTTGCCAGATTGTCTCAACATTGCTCAAAAAATTGCTTACGATATAATTAACGTGGCATTGTATTTCATGAAGTATAAAGTTCCTAGGGATCCATTACCCGCTGATCTTTAATATTCCAAAGTATTCATGGAAAGTTTTAAAGGCGGTAGCTTCGAAAATATCGAATATTCAAACGATTTCCTTCAGTTTTAGTCGACTATTTTTCATGAAAGCAAATTTAGCTTTCATCACAATTTCGTGAGTCGTCAAATTACTTGATCTGCCAAGGAACCTCTACTTTGTTCAAATAAGTGCGACTACTCATAATTTATGGTTTCACTGGAGCAGATATCTCCATAAACAGTCCTCATCTTTTTTTCCTATCTTGTGGGGAATTTACAAGGGCTGCCTTTTTAGTTTTCTCTATACGCAGGGTGCAAAGTACATGGTGGGGGTAACTAGATCGTTTGCAGCGTGAGTAGTGAACAAAATAATCATTATTATGGGCTGATATTGTGTGCACAGTATCATTAAAAAATGGATTATCATAGGTTTGGTGTCGTTAATTGCAAAAATACAAGTAGAAATATCAGTGAATGTGAATTTTACCCTCTCCCAACCGCGAGTTGAGAGTTTAAACATAGAAAAAAATGGATTCTTGAAATGAAAAGCAAAAAATCTTGTGATACACAAAATTTTGTGCAGTGCACTCTAATTTCATGTATGACATGACATGTTGTCTTTTCTTTCGCATAAAAATAGAGAATCAGATTTTTCAAAATAATGCCCTAGAGCAGTGATGGCGAACCTATGACCCGCGGGTCAGACACTGACCCACGCAAGCTTTTTGACTTACCCACGAGCTGATACTCATAAACATATTTTTATATCATAAAAGAGAGAGCAAACAATCAAAAGTATTGACTGATCCATGGTATCCCTCGAATGTATAATTTTTTTTGAAAACTGTCATTGAAAGTTAACATTTACACGACAACTAGAAACATGCGAAATGATTGTTTTTTTTACAGGACACGCAGCTATGATGTAAAATATTTCGTAGCCAAGATGTGAAATATTTCGCATCCTATACTGATTATTGGTATCGTAGCAACATTAAAACTTACATAGATTGAGGCGAAATTTCAAAATTTTTTTTTCACATTTTTATCAATTTTAAGACATGGTTTCCAAAACAACTTTGTTTGATACTCGATCGCGAGGTTCTTTTGCATTCTCGAATGCAAAAGTGAAATTTTGCAATTTAGAATCAAAAATAACTATTTTTGAAAACTGTCATTAAAAGTGAAAATTTACAAGAAAACTGGAACCGTGCGACATGATTGTTTTGTTCACAGGACGCGAGTTATTTCACAGCCAGGATGCGAGATATTTCGTATCCCGCAATAAAATGAATTGCATTTGTATCATAGTAACATTAAAAGTGACATTGATTGATTCGAAATGTCAAAATTCTCTTTTTATATTTTCATTTTGAGACATGGTTTAAAAAAAAAGTTGTTAGATACATGATTGTGAAATTCTATTGCATTCTCGAATATTTGTTTTACTCGATACGCTCACAAAAACTCTCTTATTCACGAATACAAAAGTGACATTCCGCAATCAAGAGTCAAAAATAACCATTTTCGCCAACTGTCAAAAAAACATTATATTTTTGTATTGTTATGGATACGCAAAATTCGTTATTTTCACTAGTGAAAAAATAAATTCTATTTTTGCACACCTAATCTAATATAATTCAGTTTAGTAATGCTACAAGGATAGAAACAAACAGATATTTAAAAAAAAAGAAATATGAATTTGTACACAAAACTATTTATTTTTGAATATAAAAACTAATTTTTGACTGTTCTTTATTTATCAAACAACAATTGCGCATTCTTTTGGTTACAATATCCAGGTGACTGCAAATTAATTTTATTTTGTACTTTTTTCTTACATTTTACTGAATAAAACAATAATTATTGTTGATCTATTATTTTTTGACAGTTGGCGAAAAAATATTGTTTATATTTTGTGCGCGAAGTGATGTATTTCTTTTGCGCTTTCGAATGAATTTGTTATCCCGACCTTACGGTCTCGGTTAAAATTGATATTCTCACGCGCAACAAGAAAACAATCACTTCGCACACTTAATACAAAAATAACTAATTTTGATGTCGACTTTTATTTTTTGCTCTTCACTTGCGGAAGTAAAAGTTTTTTTGGAAAAGTGAGAACCAAAGAAAAAGTAGTTTTGAACCATGTTTCTCTCCCGCTTTACAAGTGACGCCATTGACTTGGTGACCCACAAGCTAGTACTAAAAAGAATTATGAACAAAATTTGACCCACTTCTCAAGAAGATTCGCCATCACTGCCCTAAAGCATTATTTTGAAAAATAACGAACAAGAATATCACGTTTCCTAGTTACAGCAAGTATCTAGAGTAATTATTTCTCTGACAGAATATACATTGCTGAAAATGTTGATTTAAGTACAGAGTGATCAATAATGATTGTCTGTCACGTGACTGGCAAAAGTTTGCATTATGATCAAAACTATCTTTGTGGAATAAAGTTAGTATAGATTTATTTATTTTGATAACTACATTACCGACATTGCAAGAACACAGTTTTATGACGGATTCATCCATAATCTGATTCAGAAAAAAAAGGAATTAAGTGAATAGCCGTATTATTGCAAATTTATTATTATTCTACCAAATTTTCAGATTAGAATAGTGTTTTCAGAGGAACTGTCATCTGTCATTTGAAGCTATCTCAAGCAGGCGGTAAAGAAAAAATCAGAACAAGGTGGCACGGACAATCATTTTTGATCACTATGTAGTATATTAGTCGAACATTAAATATTGAAGGCACCACGGGAGTTGAACGGACGATAATGCCTACGGTCAACATACACTCCTCGGGCCAGAGGCCTTCAGGAAGTACACTGATGACCTCAGGCATTATTGTCTTTTTAACACCCTTGATATCTTAATTACTATATTGATTTTCAAAATATTCTCCACGAACATTAATGCATTCTTGCATTTGCTCGAACCAACTTTGGGAGCAGTTATTCCACTCGTTTGCTGGTACTGATAAAATTGCATTTATGAAGGCGTCGACTGCTTCCTCAGGCGACTGAAATCTTTGACCTCGCAGTCCGTTTTTGATTTTTGGAAAAATAAAAATATCGTTGAGACTCAGATCGAGACTTAAAGAAGATTGTCTAATAATTCGACGTTTTGCTGCTCTAAAAATTCAATAGTCTTGGGAGCTGTGTGCAAATTTGCATTATCTTGGTGGAAGATAATTCATCGTTCAGGGTTAGTTTTTCGAAGCTCAGCAATTACTTCCGACAAACAAATGGTTGTTTACTAATCGACAGTGAGATCTTCGATCTTGCAGAGAAATTGATGCTATATATGACCTGCATGTTGCGACCATCTTTTTGGGCACACTTCGAGAACGGATGACTTTTGTCGGATTTTCTTCACCTTGAAACATCTAAATAGACAACTGACGTCTATTTTTGGGGTCATATGAGTAAATTAACGATCTCACTGACGCTGCTGTACACATTTTTAGAGTTGCCTACGTTGAATTGGCCTAGAGTTTTTTGACATCAATTCTGTTGTTCGGTCAGCAGATGAAACATCCAACAGGAAACTAATTTTCTTAAACACAATTCTTCATGCAAAATGTTTTGAATTGAGGTCTTTGAAGTCCTCAATGATGCCTCAATTTCGCTTTATGTCACATGTCGATCTTCATTGATGAGCTTGCACACGGTATTGACGTTTTCCTGAATGACTGCCATTTTTGGGAGACCTGTTCTTGGCCCATCACTAGGACCTATTCATCCACGTGTGAATTCTCCATGTCACCGAAAAACTGTTGACTGATGTGGTACTTCATTACCGAAAACACAAACCAACTCGGCAAGTTATTTTTGGCGAAATAGTTTTTTTCGAAATTTGTGAAAAAAATATCGTACCAAAAATTGTTTCCAATGGATTTCATATTTCTGATAACTTATGAAAATTCAAAACTAGCTACAGCTAAAATATTGTACTTATCGTACTGTAACATTGGATTTAGCTCAACTAAATAAGAAGGTCAATTTTTTTGTTTGACATTGATTATTGGCACCATTTGTAAACCAGTAGGCAAAACTAAAATAACAGCCCCCATAATAACTGCGCGAAATTCGATATTCGATATTTTCCAAATAATTCAATATATTTACTCACTCTTCTGAGTACAACAAAACAACTATCGTGAATATTGGTATAACATTTGGCATTAGATGTTCTGCAAATTTTAAAAACATTGAATATATAACAACTTGATTTCACATTTGTGGTCTCAATGGATTCAGATACATCTTGAAAAGATTCCTGATTTTCAAGCCGCAGAACAAGTATGGATGAGGTTGTGAGAGTGCAATGTGCCCCTTTTACCGATTACATTTTCTTTTGCTGAAATGCCGCTTATACTACATTCTGTATTCAAAGACTCATCTTAACAGATTTTTTATCTTTCAGGTTTGTCTCCATATTCTTCATATATAATATACTTTCATTCAATTGAACACTCAATATATTTTATGCGGCGAAGCTTACATTTTTTTCATAACAAACAAAAATTTCTATATCTTCTTTTTTTGAACTCAACCAAAATATTTTCAGTCTGATATTGTATTGTTCCTACGTCAACTGCAGAACAATTTCTCTCCATGTTAGCGGAAATAAACGCAACTGTAGCGTTATTATTGCGTCAAATCGCCGCATTGCAATGACATATACGTGTAGATGAAGACGACATAACGATTTGAGTGACATCTGTCGATAACTTCTTACCACGTTCCAAATATACAAAGATAAATGAGTTTTTTCCCTCTGAAATAAAAGGAAAGTGTATTTGTGGTATTGTTTCCTCACATATTTCACAGCTGGCTTTAAATTTCAAATTTTCTTAATTTTTTGTGGAGCTATCTCCTCTTAGGCTCTTCTACCGAATCTGACGATATTTATTCCAAGGTCTATTTATTTTTCTGATAAAAATCGATGCAAAGCAATGAAAACTAGTAGAAAAAAAACTGTTCCACGAATAGTTCCCACATGAAAACTATTTCTGATCTCTAGCGTGCCATTTGAACATAAATCAAACTCACATATCGCATATTAAACTTGCATATGTCTATATATGTTCTAATTTTAACCTCAATTCATCGATTGTTTCAGTTGCCAAATTATAATTCAGAGGACCAAAGTTATTCAGGGTTGAAAGTCAAAGTCATCAGCTGCAAATAAGTCCTTAGTTTATATTTGGGATCAAACAATATGGAGCTACTGTTTTGTTTAACTTGACATAAGCTTTTAATTAGAAACAAACTTTGCTGTATAACTTCTCCTGGCAATAATAAATAAACTCAGATCGTAGTTTTCAACCAATAAAAAATAAGTAATTATAGTAGTATATCATTTGATTTAATGTGTAATAAAGGTGATGAGGGGATGAAAATTATATTTTCTGAATGAGAAGAATTGTATTCGGTTCTCTAAGGGTTAATTCAGTACAATCAAATAATTCTAATTATCGTACGGTCCGCTGAAACGCGACTTCAAAGAGATGGCTGCATATGAATATTGCACACGTCCATTTGTAATATTACGTAATGAATTGTGTACTCGTATATGTTTGCACGTTATACTCGTTGTTTGTGATGTAGCAGTTGCATAAATGTGATATGCCGTGGAATATAACACTGTTGTGTGCTCACAATTTTAATGACTTTCGCGAAATTTTGGTTTGCCAGATTCTACTGCAAAATACATTAATATGCGGAACATTGAGTGCGGGCAGTCAAATGGAAAATGATTGATGTTCATGATACAAAAGTAATAAAATAAATAGAAAAACAAACGTGGAAACAAAAAAAAGATTCACTGGTTTGAGATAAATATTTTTTATGGTCATAGACGGGGATTATTCATTTCGCACATTCCAATGAATGTGAGGCAACCATATTTTTTATTATGTTTTGCAATCGCGGCAATTATTAAACTTTTTTCTATATATATTGACGAATGTTTCTCTGCAATTTCTTGTATAGAATCATCCTGATGAATGTTGAAAAAGAAACCGACAAAATTCGTTTCCTCAACTAATTGCAGTCACGATTAATCTCAACTAATATCATATATTCAGAAGAACTGAATTGGATTTTTTTTTTCAGTAATAACAAGAAAAGTAATGTCGTTGAATGAACAATTTCCAACATGAAATTGAGTTAAAAAGTTAGTTGTGGTCATGACAGAAAATATTGTCCAATTATAAAACAATTTCCTTGCTTTTCCAGAACAATTTTTATTTAAATTACGTGTAAATTAAATATGAAGTTGAAAATTGCCGCAAACATCTAAAGCAAATTTAATATTGTTACAGAGTTGAGCTTTTGAAAATAATGTTGTAATGAAAAAATGACGACAAATCGGTTTAATGGGATGTATCAATTAAAATTTACAACAGGCCTGTATTTTCAGCAGAAATTTTCACATTATTTTTTTCATTCAGTTCATATTTTGTTCTCAATTAAATGGATCCCACAGTAGAATTAAATGAATTATAATATTTGATTTCATTTGGATAATTATTACATCCACTTCTGGCTTATATTATAACACTGTACGTACCGATTGAATCTTCGAGTCAAATTTGTTTTTATCAATCTTCGGATATCTATGATGTTTTTGTTAAGTTGCAACTGAAGGGATTTCCAGAGAATACCCTGCATATAATAGATTATATATTTTTACAATGCTCATAAACGTCAAACGCACACCAACAGACATACAACTTGAAAACTTTAGTACATATATGTTTCTGGACTTCAGCCAACGACAACAGCACAGCATTCTATATGTAATGTAATGTTTGTTCCATAGGAGACTATGTTTGAAAACTGAATAGAAGCGGAGCTGGAGAATTTCACTCACATATAAATTAGTATCAGATTTTGTAAAAATTTTAACCAGTGCTTCTATCGTACTTAATATGTATTTTGAATTGTAGGAGTGAAGTTGCAATTTGAAGCTCAAAATCGAAGTACAGTAATTGCAGAAATATAAATGTTCATAAGTCATACAATACGAGCTTTGAAAATACTTGGAATTGGAAGAACGAATAACAACAAAAGAACATAAAGGAGAAATATTAAAAATAGATAAATTAAAGGATGAACAAATAAAACAAAAATATGAGGGAATTATGAATTCATTAATCAAAGACACCCTGAAACTTGACATGAATAACGTAGAGGAGATGCTAAGCACTTTAAAATACATATAAGTTGAAGAAACAAAGAACTCCTGCGGGACAACCAGAAGCACACACAATACAAAGTAGTCACACTAGTGGAATAAACAGATTTAGAGAGAAGTTAAGAAGAAAAAACAAAAACGAAAGAAATATCTAAACATAAAAAAGATAGAGGACTACAAAGATTACATAATATAGATGAAAACAACGAAAGAACTGATCAAGAAATCAAAAAACAGTACATGAGAAGAACTCGGAGAAACTCTGGAGAAAAATTTTGAAGAAAAACAGGATATTTTACAAAACACTAAAAAAAACACAAAAAAAAAACAAACAACATTGATACAGCTACAAGATAAAAATTGAAAGGTAATAAATGATGACATCAAAAGAATGCAAAGATGGAAAGAGCATTTTCAAGAACTATTAGAAGAAAACTATAGTAGCAGCCGAGATTCAGAGAACGAAGATATATAAGAAAACGCAATAGTAAGAGAAGAGTTAGAAAATATATCAGAAGTAGAAATGGAAGCTGTGTTGAAGAAAATGAGTAACGATAAAGCATCGGGACACGATAAAATGAAAACAGAACAACCAAAATATATTGGAAACAAAGGCAAATCAAATATTACTAGAAATGTTGAACCAAATTTGGAGAATAGGAGCAATATCAGAAGACTGAAAGAGAGCTGTTATTTTTTTCATATATGAAAAAGGAAACAGTAGAGACTGTAATAATTGAAGAAGTATATCATTGCATTGCACTGCGGCTAAGCTACATAAAGCAATATTAAGGAATAAACTAAGACGAACAACAGAAGATGCTTCGGTAGAGAACCGAGGAAAAAGAAGTGGACAATAACTACTGAAAGCAATACAAAACAACATTCAACTATATAAGAGCAGGAATCGTGTGCTCGGAGGAGTTCAGAACTACGCAAGGGCTAAGAGAAGGAGGAGCACTAAGTTCATTACTTTTCATCATTTTCTTGAACAGTTTTATAAAGAAGGTAAAGAATAAATCAAGTATAATATATCTAGGACACCAAAATCTAATTAGGACGACTATCTCAGAATGTACTGAAAATGAAGAAGATTTACAAGACAACATTAATATATGGCAAGAAGGATTGAACAAACACAACATGACTATAAATGTGCAAAAAACAAAAATTATTATAATTTCCAGAGAAGGCACAATAGTAGTAATAAAAATAAATTGAAGAGAAATAGAACAAGCGGAAGCATTCACATATTTAGGCTTAACACTGAACAGCAGAATACTGGCAGCCAATAGAGCCCACTCATTAAATAAAGTCATTTTGAATAGCAGGCAAGTATCAAAGAAAACAAAAATGATACTATATAAATCAATTTATACACCAATATAATTATACTGAAGCGAAACATGGACAATGAATCAGAAAACAAAAAGCAAGATACAAGCAGCAAAAATGAGATATTTAACAGAAATAGAAAAAGTTACAAGACTAGATAAAATGAGAAATGAGCATATCAAAGCAACTTTACAAACAGAAAATATACAAACCCCCATAGAAAAGAAACAACTAGCATGTTATAGATATTTAATAAGAATGTCAAAAGATGGTCGAACAAAAATGGTGTGGTATGCCAGATTATCAAACAAGAACAATAGAGGGAGACCTCAAAAAATATGGGAAAAGAATATAGAAGAAATATTAAGAAAGAACAAAGTCATTAGGCAGGAAGGGCGGGAAATAACAAAGAATGAAAAAGAGTAGAAAGAATTAATAAATGTATTTAAATAACAAAGACTGATTAAATACTATCTCGACACCGGAAAAGGTATTAAGAGATATGAAAAAAATTTATATATAGGTACTCTTTTCGCTTTATGCAGGCATAATAACCTTTGTGAGTGTCAATGTTTGTTGGAAAGTTGAAATATCACTTTGAGAAATTATGCGAAGTGCAAGAAGATATTCTTGTTGAGAAAGGCGATTAAATGCAGTTGACGAACCCGTCTGTAGTTGACTGCGGAAAATATATTGTATATGTTATGCTCGGAGTCCATAAAATAGTCGAAGCTGACTTGCCAGGACAGAACTTGACAAAATAATCAATTCATACCAGAGAAACTCGAAAAAAGTTAGCAAAACAGCGTATATCAATATATTATGTGAAGTTCATGGTTAAGGTTACGCTTATTTTGAGCTTTCTATGGTATGAATGGACTAGGTTATATGGTTTAGCCCGGGTAAAGTTAGCTCTGTCACTCTATGGATTTCTTCAGACCACTTTAGGAGTGTCTGCATTTTTACCAGATAGATCCCAACATAGAGGTTACGATGAAAGTCATCTGATTGGCCAAAATGCCAACCAAATTTACATTGGCGCAAAAACGTACTCGACTATCTATCAGTTGCATCGACTGTAAGTCGTTTATCAAATTTGTGCAGTGTGAACATTCCAAATTATATACACTAATACCCTGTTGCATGAACGTTCATTAGCTAAAAAGTTCTTCAAAAACAATATCAAATCGAATTTTTGACAGCAATGCTAAGCAACTGATTTGACGAATATATTTGATTTGATTTTGTTCATTTTTGAAGAACTCTTTAGTTAATGCACGTTCGTGCAGCTAGGCCTAAGAAAACAAAGTGGTAATGGTAGCAATTTAAGTGATATTGGTAGCAATTTTAGTGATATCCCTAAAAATTTGGAATGGTAAGGTCTTTGTGAGGGTAAGTGATGAAGTCTTGCAATCTAAATGGTTAAATCTCACCACTTAAGTGATAACTTGGTGCCACTTGCAATTGTAGAACAAATAAAACGTCAAACGTCAAAGTCTTGGGATTGGGAAATGGGGCATAGACCGATTGAGCACGGCGGTCAAATTTTTAATCCGTACAGCAAGGTCTTCCGTAATCCCTATGTACCACTTGAGCACGGCGAAGCTTAACAGATTATTGGATAAGTCTAAACAAAGATAGTAATTGAAATGTAAAATCTTTAATACACGTAAGAATAATGGGAAAAAAACAACCCTAATTAGACTATTTTCAGTAAAATGAATTATGTTAGTTGTAAGAGAATGTGAATATTTGTAAATATGTTTTTTTTCTAGCGATGAATTTATATCAGTCGTTATTTGTTTATGATAAAATAAAATGAATTACTATTCAAGTTCGTTTATTATAATAATTCACAATTTTTGGCATTTAGAGAAGATACATTTATTTGAGAATAAAAGATTCAAGTGATAAACTTGGTATACAGGGATTAAGAGAAAAATGCTCAAATGGTCTATGGGATTAGGACAAAACTGACCGCACCGCGCTCAAACTGTATATCCCCGGGAAATGTGTTTTTATCTTTATCAAATGATACTCGTGTATACATAATTCAAATACGAGAAATAGGCTTTGAACTAAGAGTCTATACCAGGGTGACCATCTTTTACATGAACTGTTCTAAACGTGAATAGACTATTGTATCAACAGTTTCAAATTGATTATAATAAAAATCAGGGGATTGTATATTGTAGCGTAAATCTCAATTCTAATTGAATATAAAATAAGAGCATTATTCGTCTGAAAAATTTACTCATTATTTCCGACATATAAATAAGCTTCTATACCTAGCTGTAAAATAGCGTATTGCCCAATAAGTGTCTGATGGAGGTTATTTACCAGAAAAGTGTAGTTTGAAAAACGAGTCAAAGGCTGACGCTGTAATCATCCGAATAAAATATAGCCATATCATCACCATCATTGGCTTATACGTATGTATATACTTTGGACAAATGTCTGCTGTCAAGTACCTACACTTCCCCGGCCTCCCTCTATTCTCTAATTTTCACATGAATATTCTGTAGAACCTTGAAAATATTTCTTACTGACTTGATATCAAAAAAAATATATATCAATCACGCCTCTTATCCGATATAGGTGTCGCAGGCATTTATAGTGCATTTGGTGGATCGACTGATATCTATTCAGCCGTAGAATACGGTTACATGTCGCCAAAATACGGGTATTCTTAGTTTTTAGTTTACTTGTTCCGCGTGATCTTCGCTGAATCTTAGTTCGTTTCTCAAACTTTTGTCTATAGTTAAATTTCAGTTTAAACAACTGGTGCATTTATGCAGTTGATTGTTCATTTATACTTTGCAAATGACTTACAAGCAATATTGAACATCACTGGAGTACAAGGTTGTGTTTGGTAGACACGTACTTACTTAATGGAGAAGGTAATGAAATCTTTGCAGTGCCTTAGGTAGCTCGTGAATTATTACCTCGTTTAATTGATAACGACTCACGAACAAACTTCGCAAATTGATTTTGACATCCCCGCAAGCTAATAATAATTTATGATCCTCATACAATACGTGCTAACTTTGCTTTAGATTCAAATTTCGATCAGTAAAAATATTTTTTCAAATGCTCTTGTTCGTTCCGTTATTAGGATGACGAATAGTGATTCTGGATTAAGTACGAAAATCATTTTATTATATTTGTTTCGTTTCATAAAACGGTATTATAATAGTTTTGAAAAAGTTCCAAAACACCGTAGAAGAGAATACAAAAACTCTTCTCTTCTTGAACAAGTTTCTGTAACCTGAAAAATTTCAATTTCGAACAATTTCTTTGCGTTTTCGTGTGGGTTTTAAAAACTACTTAAAGAACAAAATTTTTATTCAGAAACCTGGAGTCAAGCAAGCGAACTCAGCGAAACGTATTTATTTACATATACAAGGAAGAAAATGCACGGTTTACCTACGTCTATCTACCAAAGAACGCGCGAGCAAATCTATGCTAAAACGAATAACACATACGCGGAACAAAGATATTACGAAACAGGAATGTGAGATTTTGAATTTAAATATTGACAGATGAAAATAGCATTCTTAAGAAGAGATACATATTTTTCTTGGAATTCATAATCCATGAAAAATTTATAGAAAAGCATCGAAATTTCCTCGATTGGTGTGATATTGATCATAATTATTTTGCTCATAATTTATTTATAGACTTGCACAAAATTGCAGTATCTATTCTCATTGAATTGAAGAGAATCAAAGTAAATCATTCTGTTCAACATTTCGAACACAATAAATGTTGACACCAAGACCTGCACATAACTATGGAAAGGACAGATAAGAATTCAATCATTTTTATTTTTGCCCGGACAGTGCAAGCAAACTACGAGCTCCATCTCAGGAGAGTTGACACAGTCAACGAAAATATGTTTTCGAGGAGTTCATTGAAATTAACACATTTTTCTATATCTTTCACTATTTATATATTTATCTAAATTTTGAGTAACAAAAAAAGAAAATCGTGTTTTTCATTCCTCCTATGGAAACGTGGAAACACGTGGCTAAAAGAAAATCTTCAACAATTCGACTGTTACTAAGATCATATGATGCAAAGGTGATACAGACAGACAAAAGGAGAGACAGACAGACATCTTTCCCTCCGATGAACTTTAGTGCTTCAAGAAATGATTCATCTTTGTATTTAGAACAAAGTCATTTCCCGGACTTCACCAATATTTTTCTGTTCACTAATGTGACGAAAAGTAAAAAGACCAACAGCAGCGGTATCGCACTTCATAAATAGTTCAGTTTTATCCGTGTTTCAATTCTCAACGGTAACATAGCGATGAACTTTGATGGCAGTGAAACATCAACTTCATGAGTAAATCCTTAAGCAGGATTTGTAATCTTAATATTACCATTCGATTGCCATTACATTTTTTTGTCATAGAATTTATAGCCCCAAATTGCTGATAAGTGTGAAAATATATTAGATTCATAATTAAACACTCTTTTACAGATGTTATATGATCTTGATCATTTATTTATATAAATTCTCAGCCTCTTGATTGCGGCCTCTATCAATATTGACAAACGAATTTTAGCAACTCTCCCGCTCCTATAAAATTAGGTCAATGTTATCCGATTTACTTATTCATATGCCCCAGTTCCCTAGATCCGACGCCACTGGATCAGGTATACGAATCTGTTTATCGACGGTGTAGAAGAATTCAATTACGCTGTAATAGGTTCCTGACGTTCCCAAGTACAGCTTGCCTTTAACAACTCCCAATTCCTGAATATAGGGATACAGGTGTACGGGCTACAGGTGGTGTATTGTTGGTAGCACTGGAAGGGTGTTGGTTATGGCGTATAACAATAAAGATGATATTGAAGGTTTATTTTTGAGCATAAGAGCTGCTTCTACAATATTTGAATGAGATTTTCTTGAAAGCTATAGCAAAAGTACAGGATTCAGGAGAAGAATTACTCAGAGGCGATAAAATGTGTACTAAAGGATCAAATAATGTTCAAATTGATTAATTATGCAACAAGAATTTTGATAATAATCGAATTCAGAGTTGAGAGGGCAAGATGTAATATCAGGAAACATAACATCTTATGTGGGGTTGATTCTCCATTTGTATATACAGAGTATACATTTATACAATTAATGAATCGGCCACATTCAATTGAATTTTCAAATTCTTGTTGAGTGTCAATAAAATTACTCTTTGTTACGATCATTCCTAAACTTGATGGTTTACATACT
Organism: Dromius quadrimaculatus; assembly: GCA_963989225.1. Classification (NCBI taxonomy): domain Eukaryota; kingdom Metazoa; phylum Arthropoda; class Insecta; order Coleoptera; family Carabidae; genus Dromius; species Dromius quadrimaculatus. The sequence continues at coordinate 8,272,266 of OZ022325.1, read as the reverse complement.
TCAAACCCCACTATTATAAAAATGCTTGTAACCTATATCCATTCATTTGTAGATTTTTTTTTAAATATGTCAGTTCTTAATAATCAGTTTGAATTTTGTAGGTGAACCGAAATGAAATAACTATTTTTTTATTTTTCAGGTATGCGCATTTTAGTGATGCTCCTCTTGGACACCCTTCCAATGTTAGGCAACGTTCTTCTTCTGTGTTTCTTCGTTTTTTTCATTTTTGGAATCGTTGGTGTTCAGCTGTGGCAAGGAATGTTGAGACAAAGATGTTATCTTCAACAGCATCAGAATTTCGACTATCCTCAGTAAGTACAGTTCTTCATATTTTGTATGTGTTTTTAAATTTTTTTAAATTATATTTAGTTTGAAAAATACAGCAAGATATCCAAAGAAATAACGAATATTATGATATCGATATACAAATTACCCAATTACTCTTGTACACTGAATTTCACTTTTAATTTAAATAGAATCATGGTACTTGTATACAGTTGTACAAGTAAGGCGGAATGGCACCCTATAATTATTTTTTTAAGGTGAAACCATCCTGATAGTATTTACGGAAATGATTACCCTCCTGAAACTTTTAGTTTCTTATTTCTCAAAGTTATTTCTTTTGGAACAAACGGTTCTTCAGTTAACTTTATCGAATAAGAGTCGAAGAGACGCAAGAGATTCAAATTGTAAGAAATAACAAAGTTCTGAAAATTCTGATTATTAAAATTACTACAGTAATAAAAACAAATATTTTAACATCTTATGCACACGGTAAAAGTTTATTCATTTTTATACTAGAAATTTTTAAGGCAGCGGTGTACGTAATCAAATATTGTCACTAGATTTATGATGTCACGTACTGATATGTCTACATGGTACGCCTAAATCTGGTTTTAAACTGCGTTGCAGGTTGCGGAGAAACCAAAAAATATTAAAACAGAATTCATATTCATAATAGGTACATTCAAATTGCATATATCAAATATATCCAAATGTGACGTACACCGCTACCATAAAAATTCCATCTATATAAATAAATCATAGATAACATAACTTCAGATACTCATCCATTTTTGACCTATTGTCAAATAAAAGGCCAATTATTGAAGTGAAATCTCTTTCGAATTGGTTTGCGTCACGAAATTTGAGAGATAAATACACTGAGAAAATGAAGTGGTGAGGATAGCAATTTTAGTGATAATTTGGTACTACTTGCAGTTGTAAAACAAATCAAATATTTTCTTTAAAAAAAAATCAACCAACATACAACATTAAAATAAACTAGTGGTTGCCAAGTGGTCGAAATGCGACCGTGAATATATTGCTAAGTTTGCACGTTATTGAATTCAACCTTCCAGCCCTGGGAGTTCCAGGTTGAATTAACTCGGTATTCGACGCTCCATTCGACTGAATTAAGGATATTGACTCTCATTCAAAATTTTAAAGTGACTTTCTCCCTCCAGCCCTCGAAAGGAGAAAGAAATCATCAATGATCTATACATACTTTCAGAATTATATCATAATAAATAGACTTTTTTGATTTTAATTCTGTATATTTAATTTTATTTTTGACGTTTCGACTCTCTAAGCGAAACGTCGAAAATAAAATTAAATATACAGAATTAAAACCAAAAAAGTCTATTTAGAAATCATTAAGTTTTTTCTTCAGCCATTTTTCAATCCGGTACATATTTCTCGATATATTCCAGCAAAAAATAATACCGTTTCCAGTGGTAAATTAGGATTGAATACCCAATATAATTGAAGCTTTCTGCATTCCTTTTTCTAATAAAAACTTTAAGTATGTCAAGTCTCACATTCCTTCATGCGCACGGTACAAATTTTTCTCTCCACAAATTGAAATAAGACATTCCGTACAAAATTTCAGCTCCCAGCACTTCTTCTCTACATAAACTTCAAATATTCCAGAACTCACATTCTTTTGTGCGCGTTACAAAGTTTTTTACATAAAAAAATGGTACAGCCTGTATATAATTTCAGCATTCTGCACTACTTCTTCAGACGAACTTCAAGTATGCCATATTTCACATTCCTTCGTGCGGGCGGTACACAGTTTTCTCTTAACGTAAAATTATAATAGGACACCCTGTATATACTTATAGCTTCCTGCACTTCTTCTTCATATAAACTTCAACTACTATGCTAAATTTCACATTTCTTTATGAGCACAATACAAAGTTTTCTCTCCACGTAAAATCAAAATGGGTCATCTTTATATATTCTAAGCTTTCTGCACTCTTTCTCCATAGAAACTTCTAGTATGTCAAATCTCACATGCCTTTGTGCGCGCGGCTCAAAATTTTATCTTCACGAGAAATTGAAATGGAACTACTATATATGCTTTTACCTTTCTGCACTTCTTCTCCATATAAACTTCAAGTATGCCAAATCTCACATTTTTTTATGCGCGCAGTGCAAAGTTTTCTCACCATTTAAAACTAAAATAGAATATCCTGTCCATAATTTTGGTTTTCTGCACCTCTTTCTCCACACAGACTTCAAGTATGCCGAGTCTCACATTACCTCGTGCGCGCAGTACAAAGTTTTCTCATCAATTCAATTTTATATGGAACTACTCCTGAAGTACCCTTTTTTAACAAAAGAAAAGAATCATCGAAATCGGTCCACGTGGTGAAAAATAAAACAGCCTGTATTGACTTCCATTTCTCTGCATTCCTTCATATAAACTTCAAGTACGCTAGGACTCACATTTCTTCGTGCACGCGGTACAAAGTTTTCTTTTCACGTAAATTCAAATTGGGACACCTTGAATATAATTTCAGCTTTCTGCACTCCTTTATATGAACTTCAAGTATGCCAAATCTCACAATCTTTCGTGCGCGCAATATGTTAAATAGGGGTACAAAGCTTTCTTTTCACGTATTAATATGTAGATTAAAATGAGATATCCTGTATATAATTTTGGCTTTCTGCACATCTTCTCCATATAAATTTTAAGTATGCCAAATATCATATTCCTCCGTGCATGCAATATGCTTAAAAAGGGGTCGAAAGTTTCCTCTTGACGTATTAATTAATATATGAATATTTTTGAATCTTCCATGATTTTCGATATCTTGAAGTTGGCTGCAGTGTAGGAAGTAAAAAAGATTGTGTGCTTTTCTTTATGTTCACATGAGTCAGAATATTTGATGTGTACTTTCTACATTGGAGCTGATTTCAAGGTGTCAGAAATCATAAGAGATTTGAAAATATTTATTTGTTACTTTTTGATGATGAAATCTATTTTTTTTTAAGAAAAAAAATATTTAATTTTCACTTTTTAGTGAAAACACCGGAGACACTCAAAATCCTTAACACATGGTTGGTTTCTGAGAGAGATCACACCCTTTGAGGAAGCCCAGTTATAGAGTTCAATATAAGATTTCTTCCTCCATTTTTCTACACTAATCCCATTCAAAGAAGTTGAGTTTTATCTTCAAATTCATATGGGACCTGCCTATCAAATAGAAAACCATCATTTTACCTCTGGATGTAGAATTTTCTCTCAAATTTCAAGTGGAATCATCCTCAAGATATAGTCTACTCTATTCAATAAAAAAAGAATCATTTAAATCGGTTCTAAATCAGCGAGGATATCGAGGAACATACACACTAAAATTATTATTCCGCCCTTGAGAAATTGATATGGATCAACTCCTTAACTACATTCTTCATATTAAAAACAAAGAATCTTCGAAATCGGTCTACTTAGTAAAAAACTATCACTAAACATATATGATTTAAAATTATCATTACACCCTTATTCCACCTTTGGAGATGGAATTTACTGTCTGATTTTATATGGAGCTATTCCTGAAGTACCATTTTCCTAACAAAAAAAGAATCATCAAAATCGGTCTACGTGGTAAAGAATTTTTGCTGAACATACATAAAAATAAAAAATGAGAGCATTTTTTTAAGTCGGTTAATAAAACGTCAAACTTCAAACTTACACTTAAACCCACCGCACACGAAGCAATTTTGTTCATTTGCAGCATGTTTCCTTGAGCTGCGCTTGGTGTGAGACTTATTTTCGCAGCACACGACGCAAGCTGCGCCACTCATTCTGACTCTGAAGCGTGGACTTGATAAACTTGCTCATTACAAATATAGATTTTGAAGATAATAATTGTTGGAGGAGAGCAGGAGCATTTACTGCAATTATAGTTTGCGAATTAATAAGAATTACGAGACAGAGAAAAAAGAATAAGAACTTTGTTCAAGAGAGTGGCTTTTGAGGAGGAATCAAGGCCGCGGAGCTCTCAACACGTTGTTTGACGTTCTTACCGCGTACAGAGCCTCCACTTCTGCTCTTTACCATTTCATTTCTTCTCCATTAGCCATAATTTGTACTGATTTGTACCTCGAAACACCACAAAATACAATGCAGCGCAGCGTGCTGATGCAACATGCACCTCAGTGAAAGCAAGGAAAGGAAAAGCAGCCAGCGGTGCAGCAAGTGCGAAAAATAGCATCGTATCTATCTTGTATAACAAGTCTCGTGGCAAGTCTAGCACCCAGCTGCGGACCAAGTTTCTAGTATCGGAGCAAACGTGGCAGCCAGCACGTCTCCAAGTGAACAAAATTGCTTTTAAAATTACATCGTGTGCGGCGGGCTTTAGTGTACTAAATTTGTGGCATTGTGGTGATGGATGAGAGTTGACTCAAAGTATAAACGGTATTCAGGCAGGTTTCGTGTTGACATCCCTAATGAAATTAATATTTAACATACATTCATCATAATTTCGATTTATTAGAAAGTCTCATTTCCTCTGTGCGGGCTTCATGAATTTATCAAACATTTCTCATTGGGTGTAATAGTTGAGTAGATTTCTTTGTTCTTGCTGTATTTTTCAATTCTTATGAAGAATTTTTTGATATTTGAAGTGCTTTTGATATTGTAGAGGAATGCAGATTTGATTGCTAATCCCCTTCTTTGGATTGTTTGGTATCCTTGTTGATTGTAAAGTTAAATTCCTTGCATTTTTGCTTTTTGTAGAACAAATTTGAACACCACACCACAAAAAATACAAAATTCTGCAATTTGTTTTTATTTCAATCCACAAAACAGGTTATTTATCTTTTATAGAGTGATATTTCACTCATTTTGTGATCATCATTGAATAAATATTGTGGAAATATTACGTATCATATTTTTTTTGTATACCCACATTCATCTGTGACAAAAAAATCATATCATGTCTCATTCCTATACAATATTCATTTAGCTGTAAATATTTTTACACATTATATTCAGTTGTTGGATTATTTTAGTTTAGTCCTGCATGTGTAAAAAAAATGTATTTCACTTTATTTTGTGTTAACAATTATTTATCTGTTGGTTTTGATTTGTAACAATAATGTAAAAATTCTACAAGTTAAAAAAAACATTACACTGTCATGTAATTTATTTTCTGTTGAGGCGTTTGACACGCTGTATTAAGTGCTGCATTTATTAATTTTGGTGCAGCATTTGATGCACTGAGTCAAAAAGACATTAAACAAATTTTAAAAATATTCTTTGTAAATAAACTAACACTAATACAAACTGCAATTTTCTGCTCATTCATTTGAAAAATTGATACTTGTTGATGTTGATTTAGTGCGTAATCTCAAAATTTGGTGGAGGCGCCAGCAAGAAAACTCAAAAATTCAACTAAATTGAGCAAAAAATTTCAAAATACCAACACTAACCCATTACAATTTGCACTGTACACAACTCAAATCCTCAATCGTAGCAAGCGGCACATCCGTGTTATGCAAGTGTTGATTTTGTTGCAGACAGCTCAGTGAAGAATACATAGCTCACGTGCGCGTCACGTAAGATTGGCCGCTCTCAAATATGGCTGCCATGTTAAATGTCTCTATTTCAATGTTTAAACATTCATGTCTCTCCATAATCTATCACAAATTTCCTTTTGCTCCTCAGTGTCGCATGATGGTATGAACTATGCACATTTAGTTGTGTGTAGGGATCGATATTCTGGATAAGTTCACATATTTTTCACTGTTTCTAAAATACTTATGATCCATTATCGAAACAAGCAGATATTCCAATTAAGTTTTCATTCAGTTTCAAGGTACATTATTATATACTCAAATATCACAAAATAGGATGTCTGACAGCTTGAGGTGGCATTCAAATATGCCCAACTGAGATATTATAATGTACATACATTTTATTGTTCCGGCTGACATTGCAGCGGTGGAGAAACGCTTTATGGCTGGCACAGGCACAAAGCAATTTAAGATTTTATTAATTTATTGTAGGAACACTTCAATTTTTCGGGATAAAAAGTATCCTAAATTATCAAACAGAATATGAGCTATAACTACGTTAAGTTCCATATGAATCCGCTAAGTACTTTTTGCGTGATGCGTGCACAAACTGAAAACTCTCTACAGATTATCTTAATGTTAAGACATAAAGTTAATCACTTCTCATATTATGTGTTCTTGTGCCACTGTGTCAGACTGCCAGACCTCCTATTTCATGTTTCTTGACTAAAAGATTATCTTATATTGAATGAAATGACCTAATTAGCACAACTTGTGAAATGAATAAGTGAACTATCTGCAGAATAATAACTCTTCTACCTACTAATATATCTGACATGTAAAATAACTTTCAGGCTAAACTTGTGTCACATTAGCTAGGTGTTGTGATCATATGTGATTATGTGATATGTGTTTTATATGTTACACGAACTAACCGTCATACACACTTCTAATTTCAACTTTAAATGAATCATAATATTATTCAACCTTAAGTTAAGTCAAGAACTAACTACGTGAGCATTTGTCCTATATTTTAATCCATTCTACCACAAAAAAACAACATCTTACTTCGTAGGTCTGCATGCTCAAAAATTACTTTGAATATCATCGGTTGTTCCTGGCAAATTATAAGTGATACATGCAACATCTGCATAAGCATAGGCCTCAGCTAAATACACCACACAAGTCTATGCGCTATAACAAGTGAACGTGTCGACCATTTTCAGTTCATTGTAAAATGTTTTGTGATAAAAACTACTTTTGATTTTAAATTCTGTATATAAAATGTAAATGTAAAATGTAAATAAAATAAGGCAAGTAACTAGATATTAAAAATATACAGAATACTAGATGTAATAACGTAGATATCACATCTAAACAAAAAGAATATCCTCTGCCATTCACCCAAGACTTGAGAAAAAACAGGTGAAAACCCCAAACAAAAGAATATGTCCTACTTAGAACAGCTCCGTACACATCCCAAATCACAAAATACACGACATTTCAACAAGACAGCGTAGCGCTACTCTTTGCTATTGGTTTGGCTCACAACTGCAGTGTCAACTAGTCTTCAGTGTACTTTATAATCCAGAATATACACAGAACTACACCAATTAAGACATAGTCATTATGTACGTTTGTTATTGATTATAGAAAGCCAAACATTTGATAATTCAAAACCATCAGTATGGTTGAAGTTATTTAGATGTTTAAGTATCTCAATTGCTTCTCTGACCAATTTACCATGAATCGATGAGCATCTTGCGACTATTCTTGTTTCTTTAAACTTGATGTCTTGCAAAAATTTGATGGCATGATCAGCTACAAAAGATTTATTTGGATGGTTTAGTCTTATGTTAAGGATACTAGATACAAGATATAATTTCAAAGTTTCCTTCGCTTCAGTAATGAGAATCAAGCAGTTCATGGAACCTGCAAGAGACGTGATTCCCTTACAATCTTCGGGCTTGTATCTGTGGGAAAGTCTATGTTGGATAGACGGGCCGAACTGTGAACACTCGCAATGCTGAATATAGGAAATGAATAAGACTAAACTATCCAAATAAATCTTCTGTAGCTGATCATGCCATCGAGTTTTTGCATGACATCAAGTTTGAAGAAACAAGAATAGTCGCAAGATGCTCATCGATTCATAGTAGATTGGTCAGAGAAGCAATTGAGATACTTGAACATTCAAATAGCTTCAACCATACTGATGGTTTTGAATTATCAAATATTTGGCTTTCTATAATCAATAACACACATACATAATGACTATGTTTTAGTTGGTATAGTTCTGTGTATATTCTGGATTATAAAATATACTGAAGACTAGTTGACACTGCAGTTGTGAGCCAAACCAATAGCAAAGAGTAGCGCTACGCTGTCTTGTTGAAATGTCGAGTATTTTGTGATTTGGGATGTGCACGGAGCTGTACCAAGTAGGACATATTCCTCTGTTTGGAGTTTTCACTTGGTTTTCCTCAAGCCTTGGGTGAATGCCAGAGGATTTTATTCTTTTTGTTTAGATGTGATATCCACGTTATCACATCTAGTATTTTATATATTTTTAGTATCTAGTTCTTGCCTTGCATTATTTTGTATCATTGTTTTCTGAAGAAGATCCTTGGTCAAAGGATCGAAACGTCAAAGTTTCAAATAAATGTGCAGAATTTAAAATCAGAAGTAGTTTTTATTCAATAAAATTCTGAAAAATGTATAGATTATTAAAATGTTTTCTATTTTAATACATGTGGTCGTGTCGTCGACAAAGCCAACTCCTTTATTTCTATATTGAGCGCGTAATTTCCAATATCCATATCCTCTCAAAATATCACTTATGAAAGTGGTTTTTCTATTCCGTTACGCGTCATTAACGTGTAATGCAAAGGATCGCCATGTTCAACCGTTTTCCTCTTCACAAAATACACACGAAATGACAGTTTAATTATTATAACGCTTAGTAAGCTCTATTATATAGCGACCAAAAACAGTTAGAAGAGGAAATAAGATAACGAGATAATTAAATGAAGTGAAGATGATATTCAACGACAATGCAATATTATATTGAGTAACGAGTACATCCTCATACAATTTTCCGCAATCATACGAGCATTTTGAACAAGTTGTGTATATCAATGAAAAAATATGTAACAATTAACTGCAGTACCCGGGCTAACCGCGAACACCGCCTGCAATAGCCCCATGTTTTCGATATTTATTGTGGTTTTATTTTAGGGGTAATCAATTCAATCGACTTTCTCTTGAAAATATAATAATTGATTATAGCACCCGAAAAAATTGCGAGCTCCACCCGCGATAACTTAAACAATGAAAAAAATTAATAAAAATTAGCTGCAGTAATATAGCAACCGGTAGTCCTGTGGTATTCTAGGCTTAACCGATCAAATCGACTTTTTCATAAAAATCAGTGGCGGCCAGTGCGGGAGGGCTCTGGGCGCCACCCTCCCTGTAATATCAAAAAAATGTTGTGACAAAAATGTATATTCCGATTATCTACTTTTACAAGATATTTTTTTGAGAAATAATAGAAGAACGGCTAGCCTTCCTACTTGCGTTGCGATCAATTTAATTAATTTTGCGAACTGCATGACATAAAGATTGAGCTCTCTCCGCCCAAGGTCGATACGGCGATCGTCAAGACAGCCACCGCTCTAGTGGTAATGCTAGCGTCTATGATATGCTTGCATGTCGATTCTGCTTAATCCGCCCCAGTAACTCGTGAATAGTGGAACTCTAGCAATTTTTATGAATTTTATCTTTTTTATTAGACATTGGACTAGATTTTAGGGACAATTATGAAAGTGGGAGAAATTAAAAGCCTTGTATTAAGCGCTTTGAGCTTAAATAAAAAACTGTTCGTCCAACGGCAGAATTAAATAGTGCAGAAGCAGCGACAATGCAAAAATAAAATTGCTTTCATACGTTAGTTTGACAAAAACATACAATAATAGTTATTTATATATCTAGTGCCCGAAATTTTGCTTTGATGCTTGAGAATGGAAGTTTTTTGTCGAGGCGGCAGCCGAGACACAAATCATTTGAAAGCATCAAAGAGATTTCAAGCACGTGTTGCATACAACATTTTTTCTACAGACGTTAGAAAATTATAAAAACATTATTAAAATACAAAAATTAGTGTTGTTTATCGTGCCAACGTGCACGAAATACTTTGTGCACGTTGTCAAGATAAAATCAGTGCACGAAGTACTTCGTGCACGTGTGATATATTGCATACTAATATTGATGCACAAATGTCATCATTCTTTGACGTCTGTAGAAAAAAATGGTTTTGATTTGTGGTTGCGACGAAAAAATTCGTTCTTCTGTTGTGTAAGTTTACTTTTTGTGGGCGATGATAATTGGACAAGAAATGGGATAAACGATCTAAAACACTTTTTAAAAAACATGAAAATAGTGCCACAAAATAATCTTGTTAGTTTTCTACTTCTAGGGAGATCTAATATTGCTACCTACATTCCTAGAGAGGTTTATGCGGATCAAATCCGTAAGCATAATGAGACTGTGACCAAAAATCGACAGGTGCTCTCGAAAAGAATAGATAGATTAAAACTGTGTGGAACGTGTAATTTTGCCCTTCGCGGTCACGACGAGAAAAAAGACTGTTCAAATAGAGGAGTATTTTTAGACTTGGTTGATCTTTTAGCTTACGCTGGTAGCAGTGGCGAATTTACCAGCAAGCTGAATAGGCTTGAGCCTAGGGCAGCAGTTTTTAGGGGCGGCAAATTTGGAGATCAAAATTTTATTTCATTTCGCTGTCTCACTTAAATAAAACAAATATACTGTAAGGCAGTGCTCTGAGATCTTGCAGAAAAGAGTATACAAAATATTTTTTTGATGACTTTTCCCTCATTCCTCTTATTGTACGTTTAACGATACAGCAAACTTCTTCATTCTATGGTAAAACGCCCAGTTCCGAGTTCGCGGTACCCAACCACAAGTAAGGGCGGCAGAAATTTTATAGCCTCTACTTGGGAAATGTGTGGATCCGTCACTGGCTGGTAGTGCCTTTCATTGCCACATTCAAGAAGCAATAGTGTTCAGATATACATCAAAATCTATTCAGGATGAAATTTTGTATGCATGTTCAAGATTTATCGTGAACATATTCTCGAAGAAATTCAAAAACGGGCGAGCGGTCTCTGTGCTCTCCTAGGCACATAAGTCACGAGCCGCCACTGATAAAAATATATTTTTCACATAAACATTGGAGTGTCCCTCTTAGGGATGAATTTTTAAGAAATTCTTCGTTAGTGTTTATCTATGTCATTGTAGTATTGCATTGACAAAATTTCAGAATTTTAGGTCTAGCGGTCTGGTCTGTGCGTTGTTTTTTAAATCATAAGTATTTAGATTAATAGATTTTCATAAAGACAAAAGAATTACATAGCTACGAATATTCTATACCACTTATTGAGATATTAATTAAAATAAATATCCACACTGCAGCACGAGCTGTCTCTAATAGTACTGTGTCAGGAGCTTTAACGCAAGCGCTGAAAACTGTTCAAAGTCTTAACTCAATCGGATGAACGATGCGCGAACAACTCACCATCTATTGTACGTTAGTATAAACGTCAGAAAATTTCACGTAAATACCAACAACTGTACAAAGTATCAACTCAATTTGACGAACGATACGCGAACGAAAAAATACATTTCATGCGCTACTTATTGTGCATTGATGATACTATGTTAAAAATCTTTGAGCAAATACTAATGTACATAGCTTTAACTCAATCGAATGAACGATGCGCGAACTAACGAACACAACCCTACTTGTTATACAAATGTAGAAAGTTTCAACTCAAACGATTCAGCCGTTTCGTGGATAGACCCGGACAAATAAACAACCAGACAGATGGACGGAGAAAAGTTTTAAAAACACGTATTGTAAATAACCTCGTAAATAACCATTTGAGATTTAGAGAAAGTCTTTACTGTGGAATCACAGACAGATACTTCAATTGTATTCATATGTATATATTTTAAAAGTTAAATATTTTTTGTTTTGCCATGCATTGAGGTCATTCTGGAGGCATACTCCTAAAACTAAGAAAACAAATGTGGATAATAACTTCTGTATAAAAAATTGCAGTTCCAGTTTCAAATCATCAATACCATTCATTTGTACATGAAGGTGTAATGAATCATAGCGAATGTCTCAAAAACAGTTCGTCATTAATTACTAAAAAAAGTACAATTTTTCATCAAAACGCAATAGAACATGAAGTGAAAAAATATCGTAACAAATCACTTGTCATCAGTTTACTATTTTGATTGATTTTTTCCCAGAAATTTTCTTCTTCAACGAAAAAACAAACGAAATACAGCAATTACTCATATAATATACTATTACTACGAATTCAGGGGCGGACTGTGAATTTCTAGGGCCATGGACTAACACTATTTAGGGACCTACCTAATTTTGTCAAAAACTTATAATTTTAGATAATTTTTTTTGAATTCGCAATATTATCAATTGTATTTGATGGAGGCTGGAGGCCACTTATATCCACGAGATCTTAGGCTGTAGCTCAAAAAGCCCTGTACGGCCAAATATATTTGTGAGTTTGGTGTAAATAAAGTAATATAAATAAAAATTAAACATCATGCTTTTATTAAATTACACTAAAAGAGAGAAAACATATTTTTTTCTGGTTCTCCACAAATGAAACAGGCAATGCTGAAGTATAATAACGTAATTTTCGTGGGTGCTCCATGCTTTTATTTATGGAGAACCAAAAAAAAAAATAATCATCTCCTTCTTTTTAGTCAAATTTAATATAAACATGTAGTTTAATAAGCTTTTTTATACTTATTAATTTATTTTGTACTTCAGTTTTCTCGTGAGTTATTTTTTGATAAGAATTTCCAAATTCTACAAAGAAAAATTTGTAATGCTATTCTGCTCGTCAAACTCTTTCATTTTGTATCTATTTCAAGGCGATTGTGAAGAGATAGATCTTGAGGCGGTCGCGGTATTGGATTTAGTATGACATTATTACCTTATCGTTTTCTATTTATCAAATTCTCTCAGTTTATATCCATATCAAGGGGGTTGTAAATAAAAAAGAAATCAACTATCTATAGTGGCGGCCATTATGGACAAAAAACAATATTAGGTGTACTAGAGTGTATTGTCAACAGTACCAAAAGTAAATACAAAATTCCAGCAAGAGCGGTTCAAAATTCAATTCCAAGATTTGACGCATACAACGTACGACAAACTAATATAAGCATGATAAAGAAAAATCGTACCAATCAAAAATTTCAAAATTCTCGTCGATTTTTGTCATGTCGCAATAATATTATAACACTGCATTTACATCTGTAGGCATGCACAAACACTCACAAAAACACACCATCTCATTGCATTCCTCCACTAACATCTAATGATATTTTCCAGTTCACTTAGCGGTTACTACACCCTCAACCAAGATTCCGAGTACATCTGCACCCAGACAGAACACTCCGGTATGCATGTCTGTGGCCATTTTCCGCCGTACCGGGAAGGAAACCTTATTTGCAACGCCTCAGCACTTCCGGGTCACTCCAACGAACCAACTAATGAGTCATGCGTGAATTGGAATCAGTATTATACGGATTGCAAAAGGAAAGGGGATAATCCTTTTCAAGGGACCATAAGTTTCGATAATATTGGGCTTGCCTGGGTGGCCATTTTTCTTGTAAGTGGTTTGGAAAAGTGTTAGGGTTCAGTGGTTAATGTGGTGGTTTTGATAGGTGATATCTTTGGAGGGATGGACGGATATTATGTATTATGTTCAAGATGCGCACAGTTTTTGGGATTGGATTTATTTCGTATTATTAATAGTGGTAAGTATCCTAATCTCATAATCCTAATAGCAATATATGTCAAGCTATTGATTTTGGAACAAAAAAACAGAATTAAGACTATAAGAATAAAAGAATGCTCCTCCTATCTTGTGAAAGTCTTTTCTGTTAAATTCTACTGCAACTACGAGCTTTATAATAAATTTAATTATCTCATATCGATAAAACACTCCATGCAATCTTAACAACCAACTTAAAAATTCCATTTCAGATAGGATCATTCTTTATGATTAACCTCTGCCTGGTCGTCATTGCAACCCAATTTTCCGAAACAAAAAAGCGCGAAATGGAACGAATGAGATTAGAGCGAGCTAGATTCCAATCAACATCAACGTTAGCTTCTTCAACAAACAACAGCGAACCAACAACGTGTTACGCAGAAATTGTGAAATATGTTGCACATCTTTGGAGGCGTGCAAAACGCAGAACGCTGAAAAAGATTAGGTTGTTCAGATACAGAAGGGATCAAAGGAGGGATAAGAAAATAGCCAACAATGAAACTTTGAGGCTGAATTTTGCCAAGAAACACCATCCCTGCTGCCCTAAATACAGACATTTAGTAAGTATATTACAATTTTTATGTATGTTTAATCTTGGTTGCATCAGCTATCAAAAGCTAGTCGCGATAATAAATCTACTTTTTCATCTAATTGAACAACAGAAAAGAAAATATAATAGAAGCAACATCTCAGCAAAAAGAGATATCTACTCCCACTCCAATTAATCCATCCATTCTTATTTTGCGGTTCGGTATGAAAATCTTTTGAAGATTTTGCCGAATCTATTGAAGGAAGCTCAAAGCTGTAATCGAGACGATTGTAAAAGAATGTTCTTGGCGTATTTTAGTTACAGAAAATCTATCAAATGATTTTGCTAAAAATTATAAGAGAACTGAATTAGATTCATCATATCTAGTGCAGTCTTCCCACATATTCAGAATTATACTAAGAGTATACATAAGCAAGTTAGCGTTATTTCATATCTGCTGCAGTTCTTTCAACTTATATTAAGACTAGACAGTGCTCGTGACTCCATTTGCGCGGCTCACCATAATCGTAAAGAATGAATGAATAGTGATACCATTGTTAACAATAATGATTTCTGAAAATTGTTAGTATCAAAGAGAGCAATTGGGTTATGTGATAGAACTGCTCATAATCAGATCGCTCGCACAAATGATGTGGGGTAGAAAGTATTCCCCTCTACCTACCATACACATACCACATACGTTGTATCGTTCCCAATATTACGCTGATACTGCAGCGGTGACTATATGCTCTATGGCTGGCACGGATGCGAAACGAATCATTTGGAAACTCTTTAATTCTCCCAGATAGTAAGAAGAGAGACAGCAATTGTAGACCGCATGTCGATTATAATCGCAGCGGATGTGAAAAAATGCTAGCTTGAATCTTTCATAATTTTTAATAAAATCTACTTGTCGACTTGATTTTTGCACCGAATTAGGTAAAAACATTACTCTATAATAAGTATTTCTCCTGCGACAGTTTCAAACGTTCTTCGATAGTTTCTGGAAAAACTTGATGAGATTTTTAATTTTCGGACCGGGCAACAAAAATTGATGGGTTTGTTGGAGTAACGGCTTAGATTTCGGACTGGTGACGTTCTTTCTCTCGGATTTCTGATCTGATGTCACTTTTACTGTATTCTATTTTACAAGAATAAAGTGTTTAATATTTGCACTATTTCGTGCTTGTTTTCATAGATGGCAGTACTAGATTTCAAGCAATGTTAAAAGTGATTGTGAATGCTATGAATTTTAAGTACAGATTGAGCAGAGTCCAAAGTGGTGGTTGTGAATGGAGCTCAACACTTTTTCATTATTACTTTTTTAAAGTCCAGTTGAGCATCAATTTGTATATTGAATTATATCTGAGTAATATTTTAATATTTGATAACTGTCATAACAAATATCATTGGTAACCGTAGTATCAAGTACAATAAATTGAGTTTTGCAAATGTCAACAGCATAGAAAACATATTTTCCACCACATTTTTGACTCCATTTCTTCCATTCCTTTTTTCCACCGCACTTTTCTTCCTCCAGTACTATTTTCCCACACTTTTTTTCACTTGATTTTGTATTTTTTTCGATTAAGAGGATTCTTCGGTTGGCGCCACAATCTGATGATGAAGTATTATAGAACTTTTTTTTCAAATGCTAGTTTCTCTACTTTTCATTACTCTTCCCATTATTCTCATGTTTAGTAGGAACTTTTCATGAATTGTATCCATTTTGGCGCTAAGACAAGTAGAGATAAACAAAAAAAAACCTATCGAAAAATTAGCCTTAACCGAGTTTTCAAGATTGACTAGTATTTCAAGGAAAAGTTTTCAAAAACCATCAGATTGTCGGAGAAATCAGTATAAAAACATTTATTTCAAGGTCATCCCCACTTGACATGTTTTTCCTAATTATCCTCAAGTTTAGTAGAAACCTTCTACAATATCCCATCCATTTTGGTACTGAAGTCCGTTATCGATAGTATTACCGAATGATTTTCTTCAATTTTCTTATTATTATTTTCATCCATTTTGGAGCTGGGACAAGTGAGGATAGACAAAGAAACAGAACTTACCGAAAGCGTAGCCTAAACCGAGTTTTTGACTATTATTTCAAGGGAACATTTTATAAAACCATTAGATTGTCGAAAGAAATCAGCATAAAAACAAACATTTATTTGAAGATTATACGAGCTCGACCTTCTATTGTCATTTTTACCCCATTATCCTCATTTTTATTCAAAAAAATACTCAAAATCTCATCCATTTTGGAACTGTAGTCCATCGTCGACAACATTTCCGAATGATTTTCTTCGAAGTTGGCTGAAGATGTCAGGTTTTGGATTTACTTTTACTTCAAATAATGGTCAACGTAAAAGCTTGGCCTATGTTAAGTTTCTAGTAGGTTTTTTTTTTGTTCACCCCACTTGTCATTATTTTTCCCATCATCCTCATGTTTAGTAGGAACTTTTCACAAAAGTTCATCCAATTTGGAGCTGGAACAAGTGGGGATAAACAAAAAAAAAAAAACTTATCAGAGACGTAAACTTAATCGAGCTACAGAAAGCTACAAGATTACAATTCCTTTAAATTCATTTTTCAAATAAATTAGTTGAATTACTAACAAAATTCGTTTGACAGGATAAAAACTCTTGAAAAACCGAGAAAAATATGATGAAAGAAATAATTTCTCTCGATTTTTCAAAAAATTTTAACCTGTCAAACAAATTTGGAAGTGATCCAATTAATTTATTAATCTTCTTGTAACTCCCTGAGGAAGCTCAAGATATTGGGCGAAATATTGAAATTAAATTAAATTGAGCTTTCACTAATGGTTCAATTTCATCAAAGCCACCCATAGCCCCCGAAATATATTCTTATTTTAATTTTATCTTTCAAAGAAAATTTTTACAAAAATTATCAGATTGTTGAAGGAATCAGAATGAAAAATATGATTTCAAGGTAAAACGGGCAAATTTTTCAGCCATTATCCTCAAGTTTAGTAAAAAAATTACACAAAATCTCATCCATTTTTGTATTGAATTCTATTATCGACTGAATGATTTTCTTCGAAGTTTGCTAAAGGTATCAAATTTGAATACGAGTTGAAAAAAGTTGAATAATAGTGGGAAAAAATCAGTGGAAAAAAAAAAGCGAGAAAAAAATGTATAATGGAAAAGAAACACATTCAGTAAAACTATAGATTATGTACCTACTTGTTACATAAATAACTATTCCAAAAAAATAGACATTCTTAGTGATTTCCATGGATATTAAAAAATTTTCAATTGAAGAAATTATCAATTAGAATAAAGGAACGGATATCATGCACCAAGGCTAAGAAATACATTATTATCAAGTAATCGGAGGTTAAAGCGCACTAGTTCGAAATGACACATATTATATTATGCCAATCATTATAAGCACTTAAAAGTATTTAATTCAATAAGCATTTAATGAAGACTATTATCTTCATGAATTATTCATCAAGTTGATGAAATTGAATTTAATTCAAAGTTTTTTGATTATTTATAATTAATTTTCTTTGCTCAATAATTTTGCGTCCGAGTGATTTTACACTTAATGAGCTGAAGAAAACTCATCAACAAAATTAGAAAAATTCCAAACTTTTTTTCTCGCTTGACAAATCATTCAAATTTTTTATTAAATCAAAATACAATTATTTTCTTCTAAAAATATTAATTTTTTGTTCTATCATCTCATTTCAAGTACGGAAAATATTCACAAATCATTTCCATTGTTTATTGAGCTCAAAATTGAAAATCCGTTTTTGAAACGAATCAATCAACCAAACGAATAACTTAGCACTAACTTAAAATACTAATAATTAGAGTACAAATTCATTTAGACACATAATATTTATCTGAACTGTATTTATATTCACTTGTTACGCCACTGCTCAGGCGGATTCAAAATACTATATGAAATTTCCAAAATTTACTTAGCTCAATTGTCGCACTTCTTTGTTCTTTCAGAATCTTTCAGCAGTAGCATCTCGTTGCAGCACAGCTACAGACAATCCATCCCTTCTGGATCCAACACTAGCTCTTGACCTTTGCGCTGAGACCATCGATCCGGTTAGCATCACCGCCTCAGGAGCCAGTCCTCCAGTTACAAAGCGTTCTTTACTTCGTGTTCCTTCTGGGGCATCAACTGACCTACAGGTCACACAGGATCCCAGACGCCGGTCCAGTGTGATGTTTAACGATGTTGTGATGTTACATGAACCCAGCCAAAATAATAGTGATAGTAGCAGTGAAGGGGCGCAGGGGAAGAATGTTTGTAGTAGCGAAAAAATGACACAAACAGGTACAAAAGTTATAAATTTAAAAAAAAAAAATGTGTAAGTTACTCAAATCTTTGTTTTTCAGGTGATGGAAATATTTGGCAATTGACTTCATCAGTACCTACAGGTAATCAAGTAGATGCCATTGACTTTGGTCAAGGTGAAGCGATGACTTGTCAAGAACTATTAGCTCTATCTGGAGCTTTAAGCGCAGCTTTACCTACTGGGCAAATCGCTTTGGACTCTTTTTTTACCTCGTTGTCCAAGGGTATCACTAGCCGACATCAGGTAAAAAAAAAAATAGAAATATTTAGAGCGTTAAATTAGCCATAAATTTTCAACTATAGAATATTGAAATTTGAAAATTTTTGATAGGTGGCCAACACGGATATCGAGGAAGATTTCTCCTGCTGTCAAGATATGTGGCACTGCGAAGCTGAATATCACAACGCAAAGAGATCCAGATTCTACGTCATAACTTGTACCCTTTTAAAGGGTTTTATTCGTTGCTTTACATTATCAAGAAAATACGTAAAGCTTTTAGTTAATCATAAATATTTTCAGCAGGGAATCTTACTTGCGATTCTAGTGAATACATTATCTATGGGAATCGAATATCATGATCAGCCGGATGAACTGACTACAATTGTTGAAATGAGCAATATTGTTTTCTCCGCTATATTTGCAGTGGAAATGTTGTTGAAAGTTATTGCAGAAGGGCCTTTTGGATACATTGCTAATGGGTTCAATGTGTTTGATGGCGTTGTCGTTATACTAAGGTAATTTTTGAGTAACCATCTGCATTTTAAGCATTCATTTGTTCATCCACTACAAGTCATTACTTCGAGTAGCTTATGTTTTGAGTTTACAAATTATTGTTTCTAACGTAGCAGCTTTTAGCCGACCATGATTCAAAAATATCTACTGACATATTATCGTGCTAATCTAAAGCACAATCTTTTATATTTTTTACTGGTACTAGAAGAGCCTCATTTACCCATTCCTTATTACTTCCAACATGCAATATAATTACTCTTTTTCTGAGAGATACAGCGACATCTAACATACAATTTTCACTCTCATCGTTTCAACTTTTATTGACAGTATTATGCGAATCGTACCAGTTTCCATCCAATTAAAATATCGATCGCTTAAACTTGTTAAACAATTATAGCGCCATTCACAAATTCTTGTACATTCCATAATCACTTGACGCTTATCTATATGTTTAAAAGTGGAACCAATATCATGTACCACTCCACATAGTTTTAATTGAACTAATGGTCACCCAGGGGTCGAAATTCGACCGTGATTCAGTATAAGTTTGAACTTTATTAAATTTAACCTCCCAACTCTGGAGGTTTCACATAAAATTAACTTAATATTCAACGCTCTATCCGAATCTGAAATAAAAGATAGTAGCTCTTATTCAAGATTTTAAAGTGACTTACTACCTTTCGCCCCACCCTTCGGAGAAGCAGAAGAAATCATTAGACTTTCACTTCGAGCATTTTCCAATTCGATGAAAATTTCTCGATAATATCGTGCTCAAAGGTAAATCAAGATGGGATACCCTGCACTCCACGTCCATATAAACTTTAAGTATGCCAAATCTCACCTTCCTTCGTGTGCGCGGTACAAAGTTTTCTCTTCATGTGAAACTAAAATGGAAAACTCTATACCTACATAATTCCAGCTTTCTGCACTCCTTCTCCATATAAACTTTAAGTATACCAAATCTTACATTCACAAGGAAAACAAAGTTTTTTCTTCATGTTTTAATGTCGCACAGTGATCGGAATTTGACCGTGATTCATTATATTGCTAAGTTTGAACGTTATTGAATTCAACCTTCCATTTTCGAGGGTTTCAGGTAAAATTAACTTGGTATTCGACGCTCTATCCGAGTCTGGAATAAAAATTAGTGGTTTTCATTCAATATTTTAAAGTGATTCCGCACCCCAACCTTAAATACGGGGAAGGAATCAGTAAACTTTTATTTCATACATTTTCTCATTCGGTGCATATTTCAGAGAAAAATAATATCATATTAGCGGTAAATTGAGATGGGACAGCCTATATATAATTTTAGCTTTCTGCACTCTTTCTCTATATGAACTTTATGTATTTCACATTCTTTCTGCGCGTTGTACAAAGTTTTCTCTTCACGTGAAATTAAAATGGAACACCTGTATATAATTTTAACTTTCTGCACTCCTTCTTCATACAAACTTCAAGTATGCCAAATCTCACATTCCTTCGTGCATGCAATATGCTTAAAAAGGGGTGGAAAGTTTTCTCTTCACGTATTAATATATAGATTAAAATGGGACACCTGTACATAATTTTTGCTTTTTGCACTCCTCCATATGAACTTTAAGTATGCCAAATCTCACATTCCTTCATGCATGCAATATGCTTAACTTCGTTTACTTGGTGTGATGCCACTTGATACAATTTTATGAACTACACTGCAGAAAACTCTCGTTAAATTTGCTTTCTTTCTTTTCTTTATTTTTCAAACCTTGTTCTGCAGCTCACGATCTCCACATTGCTTTCCTTCACTTTCTCTTGTCAAAGTTCAAAACACAAATGAAATAATTCACAAAAAAAAAAAAAATCCTTTCATAGTTTTTCAAAGTAGATGAAAAATATTAGGGATTTATCACTTCTTTTATTAGTGCTTTTTCCAAAAACAATATTAGGATTTGAAAACGGAAAATATTGGGAATTTATCAATCCTTTCATTACAACTTTTTCAACAAATCAGATTAGATTTGAAAAACGGCGAATATTTTTATACTACCCTTTGACGATAGGTCCTAACTTCTAGCTATGTGCGCTTGGTAATCCTGTTAGTCAGGTCCACTCCGTTCTAGAATATCTAGTCCTCTACTATAATACCAAGCTATATTTCAGTCACAAACAAATTAATTATATCCGTAGATATCTATGAACAATCTACTTTTTCTGACATTTAGTGGAAATATCAATTTCTAGTTCAATTTAGCTCATTGATTTATTGTCTAATTTTGAAAGATACTTGTATAGATCAAACTACTAAAATAACCTGAATATACACTATATGGACTTCTAAAAATCCGCTGTGGCCAGTACAGTGTACTTCCTCGACCACAAATTTCTTGACCAATCTCATCACTGATACAGAAGTCAATTAACTGCATATTTCAAAGTGAAAGCTGTCATTGTTAAAGTGACAACTGTCATTGTCAAAAAGACAACTGTCATTTTCAAAATGACAGCTGTTAAATGAAGAGTTATTTTCCAGATTTACGGGGTCTTTAACTCATTGGAATATACAGTTTCGACATTTGATCGCCGGAAGTGTAATTTAAAGATGATGACGTGGATTCCACTACTTAATTATTTATTTTTGATATCTACTAAGCTTATCTCCCCGAAAACTTAAAAATGATACTAAACTAGACAGCATTTAAATGATTTGTGAAAGAAACTTTTGACAATCCTTTGGATATCCTCTTTGACACTTCTACTAGAATTATCTCCATAAGAGCTTCAATTTGATACCAAACACGATAGAGCCAAATTACTTATTTTTAAAAAACAATTGATAAACGTTTGCATGTGATGTCAAAATAGGAGTGATAATAATTCTAACTCCACATTATGATTATCATCATTATTTCTTTGAACCAGAAAAATACACTCACGGACAAAAATATTGCATATTTTTTTCGAGTCATAATTTTTTCTTCTAATAAATCAGATTTTCTGATTTAAATTCTGTATATCTATTGATTATTTGACTGGAGTATTATAAGTGATTTATAGTCGACTAAATTCAATATTGAAGCTTCCCAAAAGATTCGTAGATAAACTAATAAAATAGCCTGATTTTGGTTCATAATTTATTCAGAAAGCGTAACATAAATGAATCAAACTCGCTTAAATAAAGAATATCTCTAACCGAAACGTCAGAAACAAGAAATAGAGCATTCGAAATGTCATTCGAATAACAACAAACAAAAGAACATACGCTATTAATCGCCAAGTCACACTCAGAAAATGTTAGTATAGTCTGTCCATCAATCATTTGAAAAAATATAACTTTTGGTCACTTATTTGGCTACAAAAGCCACGTCTAGGTTTTTCATCTGTAAAATAAATGGTAGTATATGTAAAACACTCGGTTCAACAATGAAAAACATCAGGAGTATAACAGATAATTTTTCTCAAAAAAATAATGACTTCAAAAAAAAATGCAATATTTTTGTCTGTGAGTGTATAACAAAATTTATGATAATTTAAATTTTGTTAATAACAAATAAATCGCTGATAAATGTGAGAAATGTTTTGTGTGAATGATGTGCCCAATCATTCAAGGATTAGTTTTAGTTATTTCATATTTTATGATAAATACTACCGTTTATAAAATAAACACAAAAAACTAAAAAGTTCCATCAATAAAGTTTTGGTATCACTAGTTGAAAAAAGCTCATCTACGAACTAATACCTAGCTTTTCTCTGAAAAACTTAAATATAAAATTTCAGTCGAAAATCCGTACGCGTTCTCAAATTATCGTGTTTGCAGACAGATCGACAGACCGATTTTTTTTTAACTTAGTAGGATCTAAAACGTAAAGATTCGTCAAAATCTTAAACTGTCTAAAGTAATTTCGTGTAATTTCTTGTTTAATTAATTATCACATGCTAATATTATGTGCATCATAATAAAGATGAAGCCCCAACTCACTGGGCTACTTTTTATTGACTGCCATCCACAATTTTTGAAAAGACTCTCCAATCTCGAGATCTTATTTTGTGAACTGAAGAAACATTCTCAGAAAAATAATTGTTATGACGACAAAGGCGAGATTTAAATGTGGTGGCAGGACAATAACAAGAAATTTAATCATCGGTACAACAAATATATTCACTTTATGAGGGATTATGTAGAAAAATGAATAATCATTCATAAATATTTGAATGAATTCCGGAGAGTAGCCAATTAATTATGTGTTTCTTTTCAGCGCTGTGGAGCTTTTCCAAACATTTATGGGTGACCGTACCGGCGGAAATTCCGGTCTGTCAGTTCTACGAACTTTTCGTTTATTACGAATTTTGAAATTAGTTCGTTTTATGCCGAATTTAAGAAGACAACTTTTTGTCATGTTACGGACAATGGATAATGTTGCAGTTTTCTTCTCTCTTCTTATCTTATTTATCTTCATTTTCAGGTAAGAAAATTTTTTTACTACTGCTTTTATAGATCGCTGAATTTTAGATTCAATAAGCATAAAAAGGTTTTTATGTACATTTTTATCGCTTTTGGATACGGAATGTAAAATATATATCGGATTTTAACAAAATACCGTGATATAGATGTTTCACACAGAAATTTTCCAATAATTAATATAAATGATTTGAAATAAAAATTAATTAAATTTCGATTCTAGTTGAACTGAGTAATAAATGTCCAATTGCTCCAATTTCTGTTTCAAACATCTATTTTGAAATATTTGGTCGGTTTCCTTCGAATAATTCCACACCCTACACAACTAAAACGTTCAACTACCAACTAAATAACAAAAAAATCCTCAACATATCACCAGAAAATCTTAACCAGATTCTAATCTCCTTAATTTAGGGGTGGCAATTGACAAAGACACATTACTAATATAATCACAGCAAAATTCTACTAATTCGAAAAAAAATTTGGTTGGTTCATAAAAAAATTCGTAAGTGTAAAATTCAATGTTTAGTCGTGATTGGTGTTATTTGCAAGAAGATAGTGTCACATGAAAAACTGACTGCTTTGCACTTTCTATGCTCTGTACACTCTATTCTTCACTGTACACCTGTCTACGAAACAGGCAGACACAGATCCTCCACATTGCCCCAAAAATATTTTAAAAATGTGTGTCAACTAACCATTGAAGTCTCCAAAGGTTTCCTGTCTCACGCATCATTCAAATCATTCAGTCACTCGCTTTATCATGCATTGAATTCTTTGAATTTTTGGCTTTAATTATGGAAACTTTTGGAGCTATTCTTTTGGCACAATGTGGAAAAGTCTCAGTAGTTCATTGCTAAACTGTCTTTACTTCAAACTGGAAATATGAAGACATACAGATTTCCGGATAACATTTTACAGAACATTAACAATCAATGATGAATTAAACAGTAACTAAATACAAATTAATACAGGGTGAACATCACAAAATACTATTATAGACGAAAAGTTCATTTCAATGTTAAATAGATTTTTCAGGCAAAATATTTTTGAGGAACAGTACACACGTGGAAATCAAGTCACATAACTTAAATTTAGTTTTGCTGTGAATTCATGTTGGTAAGATTTGCACAACACATCATTTTAGGCTACTTGCTACTTGCTGTATTGCCAATTTGTTTTGAAAACGTTACTTCATAAGGCTGCAGTAAAAATCTGGTTTTATAATATTCAATAAACAATTTTCATTGTTTGATTTGCCAGTCTGCTCACCAAATATTTGTTGTGCAGGTGTTGTCAATATGAAGTCACAGAAAATAAAGTTAAGGTTATACAATATTCGCTGTACAAAATTCATTAGAGAAAATAGTTTAGACAAGACATGACTGCACAAAATTTTCTGGGGTGACATTAAAGCGTCGCATCTGTATATATATATTTAAGAAATCTGTCTCAAAGATCTACCAATTGAAATCATCTGTACTTTTTGCTTCATCATCAGATTCATAATTTGTTTAACATTGAAGTAAACATATTTTGTATTTAACCAGAATATTCGTATAAAATGGGCGCTAATAATTAAATGAATTGTTTGATAAATTTACTGTACATATTCATTTCAATCATTTTAAAATCGGTAATTCGGTGTTAAATGTTTGAATTTGTCTCGGCGATTCATGTTCTAGTATCCTTGGTATGAACCTTTTCGGTTGCAAGTTCTGTGATCTCGGCAAAGACAACAACACGAGCCCTCCAACTGGATATTTTGACCCCAATGAACCTGAATGCGACAGGAAAAATTTTGATACGCTGTTATGGGCCCTCGTTACAGTTTTCCAGGTACAATATCAAACGTACCAATGGTTCAATGAAAATTTTTATCTGTATTCGGAAAAATACCAAATCAACAATTTTTATGTGGTTATTCTCTGGAATATTTAGACTAATGGTATTTTCTTGAGTACAGGTTGTTTTTATTGTTTGCACTACGCGATAACTAAAGAAATAATGCTTTAATCGTTAATCAATTACTAATAAAAGATGATAATCGAGCGCTCAGACGATTTCCAAATATGTCTATCTTATCAGCTCCAAATTTTTACAATTTTTCTCATTCCAAAACGCTTTGGAAGCCTACCCTTCTATAGTATGTTTATTGTTATCACTTTTATTCAGTAAAAAATAGGGGATGGTGTCAGGGGCACTTTGATACAAATAACAAAAAAATTAAATTATCACTATAATAATAATAGATTATTTTAGATGTTGTAATTGAGCAGAGCGAGTATTTGGATTTACTAGTGTCTGGAAAATGAAAAAGGTAACATACTATACTTTTTCTACGAACGAATAGAAATAAAACTACCCCCAAATCCAAGATAGTGGGCCAAGTGGGTGATACTCTTAGATCATAAATAATATCTAGATGGAAGAAACTGCGAACGGTTATGACGGAAAGAGATGGAAGATATATTGTAAGAAATATGGAGAAATGAACTGCGCAAGCGTGACAATAATCAAATTTCAGCCCGCAAAATGACAAACACATGATGTAATGAGCTCTTATTTCTGTAAAATATATTTATATTTATTCGCCGTTTTCTAGTTGCAAAGTACATATTGACATTATTTTTATAAATAGCAAATGAAATTCGATAGACATGCGCAGTTCGTTTCACTTCATTTTTCTTTCATTATATTTTATTTCTTTGTCCCTCTAACGTAGCCTATATTTCTCTCTCTTTCTGGCATAACGGTTCGCAGAAATGTATTGTGTGATATAGCACTCCTTTCATCTAGATATTATTTATGATCTAAGGTGATACCTCTACTGGAAAACTCGGCTTAAAGGTCGTTTGATACGATGCATTAAATGCTGCATTTTGCTCCCTATTTTGGTGTAAGGGAATGTGCATCATGTCACACATAAAATCAGTGTTTATGTGTATGACAAGGTCTATGTTTCTTTGCATTAAAATATAAAATCAAAATTCAAAATAAGTACCTGGCCAAGTTATTAGAGACAGTCTATAAATTATTGTACTGTCTAGTTTTACTGACTATTGTGTTAAGCAAATTATTGGTTCTTGGTCTTATTGGTCTTTTTTATATATGAAAGTGTTCAATTGAAATACCAAAACAATGAATTACAAAAAAAATATATTTATTTTTCAATTAAAAAAAAGAATAGAAATGCCATGATAGAGAAATGAATCCAACAATTAGAATTTGTGGCGTAAGAACAAAATATTATCAGTAAATTGAATTCAGTTTTATTTGAACGTTTCGGCGCCAAAACGGCCCTCCATAATCAACTGATGTGGAAGTTGAAATATCATTACATTGTTGGTTGAATTTAAAGTTATTTTATAGAAAATACATCAAAATTCAGACGTTGAAACAAGGAAAAAGAATCAAATAATATCAGGCCATGGCATCACTATTATTGATTTTTATAAAGTAGTAACATTGGTGGTTCGCGCCATTTATCAAAACATACTATGGCCTTATATTATTTAGTCTTTTTTTTCCTAGTCTCAACGTCCAAATTTTTTCTTTGTAAAATAACTTCAAATTTAAACAACACTACAATAATAATCCAACTTCCACATGAGCTGATTATGGAGGATCATTTCGGCGCCGAAACGTCAAGATAAAATTCAATTTAAGTTTACTGCTGATATTTTTATCCTTCGCCACGAGTTCTGATTGTTGAATTCATCACTCTCTTTTGGCTTTTCTATTTTTTTTTTTAATATTTTTTTTCTTTTTTTTTAATTCATTGTTTTAGTATCTCTGTTGGACACTTTTATATATAAAAGAAAACAAAAAGATCTAGAACCAATAATTTATTGAAAACAATTGTCAGTAAAACTAGAAAATAAAAGAGGTTATGAACTGTCCTTAATAATTTGGCCAGCATTTAATGCACCGTGTCAAACGGCTCTAAAACTGGCCACTCTACAAATTAGCCATTACTCATTTGGTTTCTATTGCTTTTTGTAGCCGGTAAAAAAAAAATTGGAACAAAAAATATAGAAGATAACATTCTGCACATTTTTTGGCATTGTTTTAATTCCGGATAGTTCTATTTTGTACGTAAGGGGGCGCAAGGGCTACAATACTTGTTAATGTGGAAGTCAAAGAATTCGAAAAATTGTTCTAAAATCCGTTTGAATCATATAATTGCTGTAAATAGTATCTTGAGTTATAGCGCTTTAGTCAGTTCGATGCCGGAAATGTACGTTCAGTTTCCACTCTCAGATGACGTTTCCCATTGACAATAATCGAAAAGAGTATCGTGAAAATGAAATAGTTATTTGTGTATCAAGGCCGTAAAGGTTATCTTTTTTGGTCGAATCTGTTGTTTGCGGCCGAAGCGTAGCTGAGACTGCAATTCAGGTGAGACCAAAAAAGAACTGTAGGCCGAGGTGCACAAAACGTTTTTTAGGCGATCATTACGAAATAATTCAAAATCACATCATTTTATCTATTTATTTCTAAGACATTGCAATTGTAAATCTTAGTTGCCGTAGAAATTGTTTTATTTTATCAAGTTGACATTTAATTAAAAATGCGTATTTATTTTTTGAATTGCAAGAACTACAGAGGTTGACGGAAGAATATATGTACTATTTAAGCGAAAACTGTTTCTTAAAGAGTTCATCAAGCTGCCCATATAGGTAAATATAAAGTGTCTATGAAATATTTTTTGACAGATCAGTCCCAAAAAGTAATATTTGACAGATCAGTCCCAAAAAGTAAAATTTGACAGATCAGTCCCAAAAAGTGAAACTTCACGGCCGCAAAAGAAGCCATAAAAACACCTTTTTTGTCATGATCGCCTGAAAAATACATTTTGGAAGAACATGATACATTTCTCGCACTGACTGGATTTTGAAGAAACTATTTGCAGCAATGAAATCTTTCAAAGGAAAGGAAAACTTGCATTCCTTTTTTATTATTATGATACACTCAGTAATTTTGGAACAAAAAAAAAAAATGGGTTTACGTGTCACTTTTCGTTAATAATTTCAAAAAAATCAATCGAAGTATTCACAGTGACGTCACAGTTGCGGAGAATATGAATAAATCTTTTATAAATATAAAATATTTATATTGATGCTTAAATTTATTTTGAAATACATTGAGACGTTGTGATAGAATGCCTAAAAGATGTATGTTCTATCTGATTAAATGGGAATAAAATAATTAAAATCAAGTAATTTTGTAGCTCAGACAAACTGTGTGCAGCTGTCAAACTAAAATTGCATTTTATAGGTATAACAGCGTTTGATATCTTCAGAAGATTATTGGAGCCCGTTTTCTTATATTATATAATATACAAAATTATTTTACTCACCGCAGTAGTCGACTAAACTACAGTTTCAAAGAAAATATTCAAGAAACTATGGATTTTATTGAGTAACAAACTTTGAAATAATTATTCAAAATCGAACTTTTAGATAGAGAAAGATTAAATATAAAATATTGGAAGACTCTATTAGATTAGACCTGTAGATTTTTTTCAAGTTGTACATTATTCACACTTGCATCTATCTGAAAAAAACTACTTCCATGGGGCGATAACGACGGGAGAACGATTTTTGATAGCTCTTGCGTCCTCTGACGTCCAAAATTTAAGCTATTCGGAATTACAATAACGACAAAAAATGTGCAGAATATTAATTTTTAAATTTTTTGTCTTAAAAGTTTTTGCCTACGGGTGATACGAAAGCCTGCTGTGGGGAATTTCGTCATTTTGGTTTTCGATTTATCTCGTAGCTCCAAACTCCAGCGCATAAGAATTTGAGGAAATAAGGGACAAACCAATGACAGTTTAATCACTGAGCGAAAAAAAAAATCACATAATGAAATGCAAATAAATAGTAACGGCAATTTGAAAAAATAAAAGTTATCAAAGTTAGTACTTAGCATAGCCTGGATCAGTTCAACCATTGCTCACACGGTTTTGCTACTTTAAGTCGCTTCGCTGACGCACTTTTTTATGGATCATCCAAGAATTCCAAAACAATTAATGCTAGTAGCTCAAAATTTGATATTTTTGTATGTAATAATCAATGTGCCCTCGCCTCCAAAAAAAGTATTTTCAAATTTTATGGAATAAGATCGACATATTTGGAATCGTTTAAAAATCTGCGTAAAATTTCAAGGTAGGTACAGTTTTCTTCAAGTTTTAAGCACATAATTTCAATTTTCTACTTGAGCATGAATTTCTAGCCTCACTTTATATTTCCGAGCACTATTTTCAATATTTGATAAGAGAGAACGAAACAGAACTACCTCTATTCCTTTCCTTGCTCTTAAACTCTTAAACTTGAATTGTCATTTGAATAAAATATCTTTCAGCTAATAAAATACGTCAAGGAATTAATATTTTTGACCATATAATTGAAAGTACTTCATTTATTATGAAGTGAGTTTATTGTTTGGATAATAAAAAAAATATATATGCATATTACGAAAATTGATATAATTGGATATAAATACTGAAGTGAATTGTCTTTAAAATTTGCATTATATGGTCAAAAATATGTTTCAAGCATTTGTTTTCATTCTCTCTCCTATTTTCACTCTGCTTGTGCATTAGCTATGAGAATTCGCATTTTGAAATTTATGATTACAATTGGACGTTTGGATTCCACCAGACATCGGCATGGTTCCTATATATCTTATTGTCACCTGAGCACAGTATGGAGAATTAGGATTTAAATCAAGTTACACGAGTTGAGATTTTAGCTTTATCATTTGTCACCCCTACCACAGAAAAGTTTACGTAATTAGGCATCTTTCAGAACTATGAGATAAAGTAGATTGTATTGAAATATACTTTAGGTAGATTAAAAATTGAATCTGCATATAGTTTTTTTTACAAATATAGTACGGTGGATTGATTTTATTGATCTATTTTAGATATTAGATTTGAACAAACAAAATAATTCTGGAATCAGGGCTGGGTTTAGATATTTGTGAAGTGTAACCTATTGCATTTTCCAAGCAGTTGATATTTCAAACTTCTAAAATTCAAATTTCACAGCGGTTGTACACTTTGAATCATGCCTAAAGCCAGCCCTGGCAAGTAAAATATGATTTTATATAAAATTTGTCCAAGAAAACAGAAAATATCTTCTAAAATTTGTGCAGTATGTGACTGGCATAATGTTCACAAAAAATATTAATCAGATAAATATAGTTCAAATTGCGTGGTTGGTGACAAAAATAAATAAATATCACTAAATTAACACAAATTACACAAAAGATACACAGCATGCTATAATATTGACAGAAATTTTCAGGCTATTCAATCAAACAGGTCCTCGGGCCATTTAGAGGAACCTCCAGAAATTTTAATATTTTCGTGGAATATTCAACCACGAATCTCAATGTAGAACAAAACAAAATCGAGGTAGCAATTCTCAGAACTTCAATAGAACTGTCAAGAAAAATAGTTTCGTAAAATTGATATTAAAAGTTTAGCGGAAATACGATATTTTTATCGGCGGGTTCGCGTTCCTCAAATCACAAAAAGACTATTGGGAAACCATGGCGTCACGAAAATTGTTCCCTTATTTGCTACTCTTATTGTTATCTAGCAAATGACAGCCATATTGTGAGCAGAATTAACAATATTATAGAAAATGATTCAAAATGACAAATAAAGCAGTAAAAAAAATGTCAATAATTATTTAGCAATGTTTGAAGCCGCCGCTTAATGTGCACCATTTCTAGAGAACATCACACACATAATAATCATATAATAGTACAATAATTCACCTAGCTGATCAGCAAAATATAGTACACAATTAATTACATGCATTTATCGAGATGTCACCAAGCAGGCACGGACTCGTCACTGTCCTAGTCATTTTGTGCTATGACAAATTTGTGTTTGTAGCATCCTGGGGATGTACCTGTTTGGGGGTAAGTTTTGCAAGTACACAGACGAACAGGAACGGACACGTGAGTGCAATTGTCTTGAAATCGTTGAGGCCCATCCACGATGCGAGTGTGACAGGAAACATTTCAATAATTTCCTTTGGGCGACTGTCACTGTTTTCCAAGTGAGACTGCATGCGAAAATTCAGGACGTTTTCAACAAAATAATAATAATAAAACTTATGACTGTTACCAAATAAAATTGTGGACTCAAATCGAAATTTTCTAATAATCTCATTTAAGATACAAGTATTGTGTTCAATTAGTTAATTGACAATAACTTTTCATCTAATGACTTAAAAACAAAAATGCAAAAACAATAATTTGCTGAACGAGACTTTGCCCAATATCAAAGCATGTTTTTAATTTAGGATTAATAAATAATATATCTTATATTCATAGTATTTTAAATATATAACACAAAACAGAAGTTGGATTCACAGTTGGAATGATAAATGGTGATACCATCTACAGAACAATGAGTCGAAAATTGTGATCACGATTTGCAAAAAATTTAGTTCTTGGTATCTTAAACTGTAAAACGCTTGTTCCAATTGTTCCTACGCGATGAGTAACTTGATTTTCACCCATACAATGTTGTAAAATTTAGTTACATCCAAATAATTGAATGAATATAAAATGGAGAAATCGGGAGAAATTTATGTAACAAAACGTTACTTAACAGATTATTTGAAGTGATAAATGTAGGAAATGAAGAAATATTTATTATTCTCGTTATAACTTTGACAGCGATCGTCTCTCAAACGAACCTATCGCTACGCCACTGCTCTTAAAATACTAGTTAAACGCACTCGATTGTGAATAACTATTACCATGTCGTCGATGTTTTGGGCGTGAGAATATCTGGATTGTGAGAAATACAATTAATTTTACAGTATACTTAAAACAATTACAAAATGTCTCAAATCGGTCAATGTATTCACTCGTTACAACGCATCGACGTGAATTAGCTGCGCGTTTTTTTGTCATATCGCATGCACGAGGTCCGCCGGTTACTACGTGCAGAAGTTACGATATTGCATATCACACATAATTTTCCAGAAACAGCCGATGACAGACAAACAGATTTTCCGAACGCAAACTCTTTGTACATGTAGGTTTTTGGAATGAGGCGCTGTCAAGTCAAAAACAAATGCGTAATCAACAAAAAATACAAAATCTATGACTCAGTTACATAAAGTTTTATTAACTTCAATCACGTTGTCAAATATTTGATTATGTATTTCTAACCTTATTTTTGACATTTAAATGCAAATAATGATATTTTTATGTATGATTCTATAATAAATACAACTTAAAATTGTTGCTAAAATATTACAGGCAAGTAAATCATCAGTTTATAAATCATTCAAAAATTGAGTCAACAACCTGTCAGCTAAGATGTTGAAAATGATTTATGCAACTAAGCCTATGTTTACTTTTGAAAACTAAATAACTGATTTAATTCATTAAATATCGAAGAATGTTTTAGATTAAACATTATCCAAATAATAAACCTCCAAGATAGTCTGTCAAGTCACAAGATATTTTGTATGAGCAGTTACCCGCAGCTTCGCCCGCATATAAATATACTTTTTGAAATTTATGAAAAAAAAAATAATAACGTCTTAACGTTAACCGAGCTCGCTTCCCTCGCACCGCGGCCTACCGTTGATCAAACTTGTTTCGCTAGCACGGCAGCTTATAGTTAACCGAGCTCGCTTTCTATGAAGAAAAAAATTTAACGTTGACCTAGCTCGCTTCGCTCGCACGGTGACCTACCGTTGACCAAGCTCATTTCGCTAGCACGGCAGGATACAGTTGACCGAGCTCGTTCTGCTCGCACAGCGGCCTACTGTAAAAGATACCTAACATTTTAGAGAAATCATATATGAACACTACTTGTGTATCAACAAATGATCGAAATTATTTTAAACAATTAAATTTCTAAAAATTCGATCGGTAGAAGTGACATTTTGTATTCTAGTTTCGAAACGCGTGCAGTCTGATGATGCGCTGTAGTCTCTTTTTCGTTACACTTTTTCGTTTCATAAAAACCCGTAAAAACCCAAATAAAGTATCACTTCAAAATTAAATGTCCCATATAAACCAATTAAATGTCCTAAATATGTGTACAAAATTTCAAGATGGTCGGTTGAGTAGTTTACGCGTGAAAACGTAACAAACAAACAAACGAGCTCACATTCACATTTATAATATTAGTTAGGATTATAATATAATAAAATTGGATTCAAAATCTGAGCCAACTTTTTCGCAATTTTTGGAATCGGCGATTTGGCTCAAATTTATTAATGTTCCTTATGACTTTCTGGAGTGTAATCCAAATAAAACATGAAAATGTCAATTTAGCATTTCTTAAGGAAGCCTTAGCTTAAGAAGCTTCTAAGAAATGTTCGTAAATTTGAACTTTCACAGCACAATTCTCAACGAAGTATAGGATTGATAATTTCTATTTTATTTTTGACAGTTAATTCATCAAGGCAGATCGTTCTATAATTTGATAAATGATTCTAGTGTTGAAATTTTCAAGTGTTTTGTGATCCACAAACTCAATTCCGATTTTTTAGATGAATATTCAATATTGAATCGGTATACATAATAATATCAATTTTATTATTTTTGGTAACAGGAATATGTTCTATTATATTGCATGTTTGTTTTTGAATAATATTTCGAGTTTAGAGGTGAAATAATTATTTAATTCAAGTAAACTTGAATTTTAAACCCATAATAAATATCTTGGAAGTTTATTCTAGAATTAGCGTTAATATCTAATTTTATTGGCATATCTTCAAAATAGAGCAAAATTTCTCAATTACATACTTTTTGAAAACTATTATTAAATAATTTTTAATAATATATTCATCCATTTCATTGTGTCTGCACTAATTCAATGAATTCAATTATTTCAATGTTTAAAAATTGAATTCAAATCAAATTTAGAGTATAAAATAGAATTTAAAATATTGTTGTGAGCGTAACTATAATGTCTCAATAGAATTATTCCTTCCCCACAGATTTTAACCCAAGAAGACTGGAACATGGTCCTGTCAAATGGAATGGCAAAAACGAGTCACTGGGCAGCATTATATTTTGTCGCATTAATGACATTTGGCAATTATGTATTATTTAATTTATTGGTTGCCATTTTGGTGGAAGGATTCAGCGCTGAAAGAAATGAACGCAGGGAAAGAGAACAACGAGAAATGGCAAAACATAGAAAACATTCTTCTTTCGATTCAAGCGACAGAGATAGCGATACTAGTCGAAGTGTTTCGGATAGCACAGATAGTTACATACAAGTAAGAATATATTATCTATAAATATAGAAAAATAAAATCACGCCTTTTGGATTTAAGTTCGGCATGAATTACATTTAACATTCAACAAGCAATCATTCTCTGCCTATCTAAACACAATTCTCTTGTTCTATCCACATCCATACAAGCTCGTCTAATTTCTCTCCTCATCTACATACAGGATGACCTCACAATCTTTCACGTTCAATTTTACCCACATATATTTTTTCCCACAAAACCTTCCATTCGATATTCGTTCCATATTACTCATCCTCATTTTTCCAATCTCATTCTTTACAATATTACATTATGAATACATTAATTGATTCCGATTTCGATCTTTTCGACAGCAGTCTTTATTCGTTTCTTTACATACATTCAATCAGGCATCCTTTGAAACAGACACATTCTGTGCAAACGTCCCTAACGCACCCAAAATCTTAATCAAGCAGAAGTAATTCTCCCATCATTTAATATACCAGCCAGATATGCAAACTCATCGCCTTTTTCTAGTTTCATGCCATTTACCAAAGCATTGCAATCTAACACCGTTTCACCCTTTTAAAATACCAGGACGTTACATTTATCAACATTCAAAATAAGTTTCATATCTTTTTCAACTTCATGTATTATATCAATCATTGTTTTCAATTACTCTGCACTTTCACATACAACAACATCATCTGCATGTGCTAATGCAGGTACTATACTTCAATAATAGTTTCATGCTCTACCAAAGACTGGATCCTTTATGAATAAGTTATTAATATTTTGTGTAGGAATCCAAAAATGTATGGCGTTCAGCAGAAGAACTCCGCAAAAAAGATATTAATGGCTACGGAGGTACTTGTCAACAATGTGAGCTTCGCTCAGCTGAACGTGCAGCTGCCCAAGGAGCCCTTTTACCCCGACTAGACAATTTGCGGACCTTGGGCCCTTTAACATCCCTAGATACAGCTGAGCCCAAATGCAACATTCAAAAACAAACCATGCGACAACCTAATAGCAATACAAATCAATCAATCAAACAGGTAAAATATAAAAGTAATAGTTTAATTTTCACATTCTTCTAAATCTTGACCAAATTCGTAACATATCAAAACTGCGAGTAGGTCATTTCCATTACGTAATTTCTACGAAAATAGAATTTAAATTTGGATGAATTGAAATTTAAATATTTTTTATATTTGTAGAGCTCCCCGCCCTTGATAACGCACACAGCAGCAACCCCGCAAGATTCACCAAATACGACCCTGGACGAGTTTCAAGAATTTCGTTATTCTTTTAGTTCGTCGCCTGCTGATATTGCTTTCAGTATTTCCGAAGAAGCTATCGCATTGCAGTGCCAGGGCAGGACTAACAGTGATATTAGTATACATAATACATCGGTAAGTATGGAGCACTCCTCGCTCTGCTCATCATACTCTTGACTATTCAACTTCAAAAACTCGTCTCGTCTAATGATGTAAATTTCAAAAATCTACCTTAAAAGTACTATTTAATTTTTTTTTAGAGTACAAGTATGTCTGGACTTCTAAAGCCGCCATCTTTGAGCCCTCTACCAAAAACCTTCTGCCAATTTGAAAAAACTTATGACGATATCCAACATCATCCAATCCCCTCAAAACTGATAACTCATAATGAACGGATTGGGACAAAAACCACAACATTTTCCGAAAAAGTTTCCTTGGGAAACAACAACGGAGGCAATCAAAAAGAGGTACTTCAGGATAAATCTACTAACGGGAATAGCGAAAAATGTAAAATTCAGAGAGGATACTCCTGGAAGTTATCCAGACCAAGTTTAAGAAAAAAAAATGTCAAAAATCGAAGTGGAAGTGATTCCGATGCTATTTTGGTTTTGAATAATGGAAGGAATCACTCGCAGTGCAACGGGGGTGGAGTCACGAGACATGTGAGTATTTTTATTTTTCTCTTAATTTAATAAATAATTATTCATTTTTGATTGTTTTCTCTTTTATTTGCAGGCAAGTTTAAGGAATGATTCTCTTCTGCAATGTTCAATACAAAGGATTCAAAATGATACCCAAAAGGATGCTCCAAATAATAGAAATTTCAAGGGCCTAAGTCCACAGAATTCAATCAGGAGTAGAACATCTACCATCAGTAATTCCGGACAGGTAATCATTAACTCACTCAGTTTTAAATCTGCATTAAAAAAAAAAAACTCTTTCAGAATGTTTGGGGCCCTTCACTAACGCGCCAAAATTCCCTAACATCCAATAGTGGCCAAAATGTTTCATCAATCAAAAATAGTAGCTGTGATCAAAATCGGAAACCAAATAATCTTGCCCAGGAGAAACCACTTCCGGTTTCAATCACAACGGAAAGTCCGTTGCCCAAAATAAACGAAGATGCTAGCGATACTTTACAAACTTCGACGGAAAATCAGAGCCAAAATATAATGAAAAGAATTTTTTCCGCTTTAGAACCCAAAGGATACTTTAAAGAAAGGGATGAATATTCGTTGTATTTATTTTCCCCTAAAAATCGGTAAGTACGTACCTGCAAATAAATTATAAACTCCGCAGTCAAATCGTGAAATACAACTATAATTTATAAAGCTGTTTAACTAACCCATATATTATTTTTAAAGATTTCGAGCAAGTAAATGTTCGTCAATTCATGTCAAGTTTATTGCGCCTGGAAACTTCCGCGCGGTATAACTTCTGAATCCTTGAGCTAGGACTCTTATTGGGGTCTAATCTAATAGTTCTTATTAATATTTGTCGATTTTATATCAAAATATTTATGTCAAGTAGTGTTTGATGAATTTGTATGAGGTTGAAGTTTAAATTTGAAAAATAATATCATGT
Source organism: Dromius quadrimaculatus (assembly GCA_963989225.1). Lineage (NCBI taxonomy): Eukaryota > Metazoa > Arthropoda > Insecta > Coleoptera > Carabidae > Dromius > Dromius quadrimaculatus. The sequence continues at coordinate 8,234,406 of OZ022325.1, read as the reverse complement.
CACCCTAATTATCAAAAAGAAAATGTAAAACGGCTCCGAATTCACGATTTGACTATTACTCATTTACCTGGACTAGAAAAAGAATAATTCCATTTCATATATGCAATATCCTAGTTAATTCCGTAAAAACTTTTTTTTTTCAGGTTCAGAAAATTCTGTAAAAAGTTAATAGAGCTGAAATGGTTTGATAATGCAGTATTATTATTCATAGCATTAAACTGCATAACTTTAGCGATGGAAAGACCGAATATACCGCCAACTTCCTCAGAACGATTTTTTTTAGCTACAGCTAATTACGTTTTTACTGTTGTTTTCGCCGCCGAAATGTTCGTTAAAGTAAGAAATCAATTCAAAAAATAAGGTGGAAATCCTCTGTAACAAAGGAGTCGAGCAATTACTTACTTTTTAGAGATTTTTGTTTCAATGAATGATGGTATTTTTGTCCCGTCATTTTCTCTTGGCCAGTTTTTAGTTTTATATTTTCTATGTATACAACTTTTGATAACAAGCATCTCTAATAACCCGAAATTCGCATAATGAGCAAAACAAATTGTAAGCAGGGTTCCCTTAACGAGCAACATTTCGCATAACGAGTGACGCGAAAAGGGAAAGTCCGCTCTTTACGTCACTCACTTCTGCGCCGGCTTTTCGCGCCACTGCGTCTGCCTGTATCCAGGCATGATTTGTGATTTTTCTTGTGCAACATTTGATGGATCTTCTAAAAATGTGGATATGCGCGATACGAATTTATACTGTATCACATTTTCATCAGATTTTGAAGCGTTCACAAGAACAAACATCTCTCGGCAGCTTTCTAGTAAAAACAAATTATTATGTGTCATAAACTCATACAATTTATAATAATCCGTGAGACAGGGCATGAATCTTTCGTTAATTATCGCTCACTTGAAATTTTGTGAGTGGCTTCATTGTGACGAGTCCGACAACTTTTTCATTTGGCAAAATTCTAGATTTGGGGGCGTTTTTCAGCGAGTGCTAATTAATTGAAAGAATATTACCGTCATATTGATTTTTACACTAATCGAAAGATTTTTTAATAATAAAATGAAGAAAAAGTATTTTTCGACATGAATATTGGGGCTAGTGGTGAGTCCGACAATCCGCACTTGTCATAAGTACCAACATATTTACCATAAGTACCAACATACTTATGACAAGTGCGGCTTGTCGGACTCACCGCTAGCCCCAATATTCATGTGACGAACAATACTTTATTTTCATTTTATAATCAAAAAATCTTTCGATTAGTGTGAAGATCAATATGACGATAATATTCTTTCAATTAATTAGCCCTCGCTGAAAAACGCCCCTAAATCTAGAATTTTGCCAAATGAAAAAGTTGTCGGACTCATCACAATGAAGCCACTCACAAAGTTTCAAGTGAGCGGTAACATTTATAAGTAATTTCTTTGAATAAAGATTACAGATTAAAAAAATGGAGTATATTTCTTGGCATGGAGCGCATTATCGCATTTTACATTAATTTTATGGGAAAAATGTATCGCTTAACGAGTTTTTTGCATTGCTAGTAAAATTCTTGAACGAATCAAGCTTGTTTTAGGTGGTTCCACAGTGTCCTCCTAGAACCCTCTTCGGAAAAAAATTACTAAAAACTGGCATATTTTTTCTTTAAGGGCCGTTTGACACGAGGAATGAAATGCTGCATTATTCTCTGCATTTTAATGCTGCATTTTGATGCGAAGAAAAATGCACTATGTCATTCATAAGATCAGAGTTTAAGGCACAAAATTTTGTGTATGATACGGTGCACTTTTCTTTGTATCAAAAGCTAGCATTAAAATGTGACATTAAAATATTGCATGTAATGCATTATGTCAAATGATCCTAAGGGAGTTGATCATTTCGCTACAGGAAGTGGATTAATATGATAAATACTAATGCTCACTTTATAAGAACTTCTTTGCTATAAAGAGTTTTCACTTTGATTTAAAATGATTCATTTTGTCTTCGCCGGAGTTTAAGTAGCACAAAAAATTCAAAAATATATAAATAATAAACTGTATTAGAGTATAACTCTCTAAAAATCATCATATTATGTACAACAAAATTTTATCTGGAAACGAGAAGAAAATTCTGGTGCAGAATTACAAAAATATAATTTGAAATAATCAATGAACTTTCAAATTATATTACTTTTGATTCTCTGGAAAATTTTGAAAATATTATTATAGGTGGTGGCAAGCGGAATTTGCTACGGAGCAGATGCGTATTTTACTTCCGGTTGGAATATTATGGATGGGGCACTTGTTATCATATCAATTATTGATGTATTGATGTCAATTATTAGTGAATCTAGTCCGAAAATTTTCAATATATTAAGGGTAAGTGCCTAAAACATATTTTCCAATAAGGTATGTCTATTTTGAGAAAGATATCGATAAATATATAAAATAGTATATGAATCTTTCAACGAAATACAAAAAAAAATATTGAAAACTTATTAAATTACCACTGTTTCTAATACAAATACTGTATTACATTTATGTCACATATCTTTCATATCTCAAAAGCTATGAATACAGGAATAATTTTTTTTTAAATGCAGGTATATAATTTACTATGAAGCTGATATTATTTTGATGGCTCTATGATTTTTCTGTATATATATTCTTAAAATATTTTAAATTCACAGGTATTTCGGTTACTTCGTTCACTTCGCCCTTTACGAGTGATAAACAGGGCACCTGGTTTAAAATTAGTTGTTCAGACACTTTTATCCTCATTACGGCCCATTGGAAATATTGTGTTGATATGTTGTACGTTTTTCATAATTTTTGGAATCCTAGGAGTTCAGGTATAATTTCAGTAGAATTCTGATCATGGAGACTACACACACACAGTAGAAATCAGAAGCCTGACAATTGAATAGTGTTGTTGTTGCATTAGTACAATTGATCATAAATGATTGATTATCACTTAAATCGCAAAAATGATCTATCAATCGTACTCACTATCACAACGGTCCGGCAAAAAAATCTGAGCAAGGCAGCACGGTCAATCATTTATGATCACCTTGTACTAGATAAGAAAAGATTTGACGAAAAGTTTAAATAAAGCTCGAATCTATCCAACGAGTTAAATGTTATTTGTCGGATTTTTGCGGAATATTTTATTATTTGGACTTCTTGTGTAGTCTCCATAATTCTAATGTTACAAAACAAAAATATTTTTTTCAAATTATTGTTTTCAGCTGTTCAAAGGTGCATTTTACTATTGCAAAGGTGAAAACGCCCGAAACGTAACAAATAAACAAGAATGTATAGCATACAAAGACAACGAATGGGTTAATCAAAAATATAATTTTGACGATTTAGGGAAAGCGTTAATGTCCCTTTTTGTACTGAGTAGCAGAGATGGTTGGGTTAATATTATGTATACTGGATTGGACGCAGTTGGGGTTGACCAACAAGTAAGTTTAGTACTTTTCGAACGTTCAAAAATTGATTTTCAAGTGACTTGAAATCAAATTTTGAACACTTCTTAAATTGCATTCTCTTTGGACATTCTTAATTAATTATTTTTTCAGCCAAAAGTCAACTATTCGGAATGGCGTCTTCTGTATTTTATTTCATTCATACTCTTAGTTGGTTTTTTTGTTCTAAACATGTTCGTCGGAGTCGTGGTAGAAAATTTCCATCGATGTAGAGAAGAACAAGAAAAAGAAGAGAGGGTGAGAAGAGCGGCAAAAAGGGCTTTGCAACTTGAAAAACGACGACGAAGTAAGTTAACGTAAAAAAGATCCTAACTGCACGATACTCACTAAAATTTATGTGTAAACACGTAAGCTCTTATACGGCACCGATACAAAAGTGCTGTGGCTGTATGCGTGAGCAGTATACTAGCATGAAATTAACACATAAGTTTTGTATCTTTGCGATTTTCTCATCTTTGTATTCGCCTCACCGAGCTAAAAAAGAAACAACGAAATTTTTTCTGTACTACAAACAGACTGTTTGCAAAATAATATCTTATTTTTATTTTTCAGAAATGAATGAGCCACCCTACTACAACAACTACTCCCGTTCTCGGCTATTCATCCACAATGTCGTAACATCAAAATATTTCGATTTAGCCATCGCGGCTGTAATTGGTCTAAACGTTGTGACCATGGCAACAGAATGTTACTTAATGCCTGACAGTTTGGAATACGCCCTAAAAATTTTCAACTATTTTTTCACAGCTGTCTTTATACTAGAAAGTTTGATGAAACTGCTGGCATTAGGCTTTATTCTATACTTGAAAGATAAATGGAACCAACTGGATGTTGGTATAGTGATTTTATCAGTAGTGGGGATAGTATTAGAAGAATTAAAGTCAAATATTATACCAATAAACCCAACAGTCTTGAGGGTTATGCGAGTTTTGAGAATAGCAAGAGTATTGAAGCTGTTAAAAATGGCCAAAGGGATTCGAGCGCTTTTGGATACTGTGATGCAGGCTTTACCACAAGTTGGAAATTTAGGGCTGCTGTTCTTTTTATTGTTTTTTATTTTTGCTGCTCTGGGAGTCGAACTTTTTGGAAAACTGGAATGCTCTGAAAAATATCCTTGCCAAGGTAAGTTTTTTTTTGTACTGTCAGGGTGAATTTAATTTAAAGATTGAAGGATTATTATTATAATATTTGAAAATACTGAGAGGTGACGTCAAAGCTCAAAATTACTATTTTTGCCCACTGCGCGGCGCTTTCATCGTTAATTCGAGGCATACTGAGCAAGCAACAAAGAGACTCGCATGATAATTAATTAAGCGTAAACAGCAACACTAGAAAAACTTATTTTATTTTTTTTTAGGTCTTGGAGAACATGCGCATTTCTCAAACTTCGGTATGGCGTTCCTAACTTTATTTCGGGTTGCTACTGGCGATAATTGGAACGGGATAATGAAAGACACTCTACGTGAAGACTGTGATGATTCTGCAGATTGCGTGAAAAACTGTTGTGTTTCTACAGTCATTGCACCGATCTTTTTTGTTATTTTTGTTCTCATGGCGCAATTCGTTCTCGTCAACGTCGTTGTTGCAGTAAGTACAAGTTTTAAAAATAGCTTTAGCTTTAACTATATGCATGTAAAGATTCAAATTCTCAATACAACACCAAATATAGAAATCAGGAGATACCAATGCACAATGAAGAGACGAACCGTCCAAAATTTTTTGCTAAACTGATTTATTATGTTTTAGGTATTGATGAAGCATTTGGAGGAAAGTCACAAACATTTAGAAGACGAACAAGATATGGACACTCAATTGGAGAGAGAATTTGAACAAAGACAAGTTTTACAAGAAAGAAAAGAATTATATTTAGCCCTACAGTTGGACTCCGAGTGTGTACAACCACAACATAAGCCTCTTACAAAGGTAATTACTAATTCTACTTTGTTTCAATTATAATTATTTTTGAGTCGAAAGAATAAACTAGTTTGTATATAATAAATAATGTGGATGAGGTGGAAGAGCTTTTTGGATAAAAATGTCTGGTATAAATTAATTGCACATATACTTGGTTTGTATGTATGTATGTAGATATGTAATGCTCATGATAACTATTTTATAAGTCTCAATTTTTGTTGCAGGTTCTTTCACTGCCATCAAATTTCACATACAATCCACCAGGGTCGGATCGGCCCTCCATACAACGTCACCCTTCAACAGGCTCACAAGGTCGCCGAAAAACATTGCATTGTACACAGCAAGCAATGTTATTATCAACCCCATCAGAACATTATCAACAACATTTTGATGACATCAAAAATATTGATGAAAGTAATTCCGATATTTACAACATTCAAACAAACACGAATTCCTTATTACAAATACAAACAAATTTTGATGATATAATAACGAGCAAAAAATCAGAAAAAGATGAGAATAATTTATTAAAAATTGCCGAAAAAGATTCACCACCACAATTTTTAGCGCCAAAAATCGTAAAAGATAACACGTTATCAATACCTTCTGAACAAAAATCCTTGCACAAATTATACGGAAGTACGAAACACCTCTTCCGTCAAAGATCTATAGACTATACCGAACATACACCATTCTTGCAGCAACAATCAACCGAATCGGAAAAATCTGAACCGGTTGTCAGCATAGAATTAAAAATCCATGATTCTACGGAAAATATTCAGAAAATTATCTCTGAGAGACGGAAATTCGGTGAAAATTTAAAAGAAATAAATGAATTTGATATATTTGAACGAACTGATCCTAGTGCTCAATCTACCGAATCTGCAATCGCAGAAGATCTGTGTTAAAGTAAAGTGAGTGTTATATTTTTTTAACTTGGAACAACAAACGTCGGATTGGGGTATTTTAAGTGTTTTCTGGTGTCGTAATCGGTGTCTACTATGTTGATCATAGTATGCAATAAAAATAGCATATCTACTAGACAGTATAATTATTTTTCATTATTTTAATAAATGGCTAGTGCGCACAGTGATTAAACGAAATTAAACAAATATTTTCATTTTCAAATATGCATCGTAATTTTTATTGGTTAATAATACTATACAATGAAAACAGTGCAGAATAGTTCTTATTTTCAGAGCATGAAATTGTGGGAAAACTTTTAGAGGCAGCTCTAGATGGACAGACAAGAAATTTGATTTTTTACTTCAAACATTAAAACTAAGCGTATTAATCAAGATTAGTTAATACTTCGCTATCTTCTTTTGTTTCCAATGTATTCCAAAATTTCAGATCACTTCATTATGGAATCTTTTTCATGATAATCAAGTACTATTTGCAGATTTTTCAAATAAATTTTTTATTTGCTTGTTACTTATAGACTGGGAGCTAGTGACAGGTGGGACCCTTCGATTTTATACCGCATGCCTTTTTGAAGGTTGATAATTTATCTCTCAATAGGAAAGGTAAAAAGGTTATTGGCTGATACATGCTTTCCAGACATAGTACAAATTTCAATTATAAATCAAAAAGAAAAATTGCATATCTTTATAACGTGGAATAATTAAAAGTTATTTGAAGTCTAGTACTGAAAGGCATGCAATTCGCAACAGCCTAAGAAGCTTGGTGAGTCGCGAGAACTTGTAAAAGAAAAAATGTTAAATTCCGTGTTTCCAAATTACATGCTAATAAAAATAATGGAAGTTTTAATCATAAAGACCTTGTGAAAAAGTTGGCATCATTCCTTGTTGGCCCGAGGGCTCGAAATTTTAGGAAAATCTTGCATTCATATTGAATCAATTAACCGTAATCTTAAATTACCTCAAATGGAGCAAAAACTATATTTTATGGAAAAAATTTATAAAATTAAAATGACATGCATGCTGCTTAAACCTTTTATATTAAAAATGAGTAGTAAAAAACTCGAAAAATCTCTGTAACTTTATTCTGTCTGCCATTTTGTACTACATCAATAAATGCTGTTTTGAATTCAATTGGAAAATAGCAAACATGTAGCTTAGTCCAATTTATTAAAAAAACTAAAATAGTAAGAAAACTTTCGTGAATATATTTCGCATGCTGTTTTATAATTCAATGGAAAAATAGTTTTTTAGTTGAAATAACAGATGCCATGCATGTTACGTGAGACTAATATTGATAAATTTTGAAAAAAAGTCTAGAAAAAGTGCCCTAGAGTCAATTTCATTCATAATTATAGACAAGGCATAAATAACTGAAAAATAATATGAAACCGTAGATAGTTTTTAATATTTATGATAACTATACAGAAGCGCAAAAGTTTTCGAGAACTCATAGTTGTTTTTGACAAAACTTTAAAAAGTCCAAAAAGTTTTGAATCTCAAATTTTTAACTTTTAACACTTAAAGATTTGGTTCGATAAATACAATCCCCATTCTTTTCATTGACAAGCAATTTGGAAACACAAAATTTCATACAATTTTTTTATAAGTTCACACGATCCTTCGAGCCTCTTGGGCTCTTGCGAATTGCATGCCTTTCAGTAATAGGCTTTGGATCAATTTTAATTATTTCACGTTACAAAGGCTGTCACGGAAAGACACAATTTTTTTTTAAATTTATAATTGAAATATGAACTACGACCGAAAAGCGTGCATCATACAATAACTTTTTCATTTTTTCTATCAAGGGATAATTTATCAACACTCAAAAAGGCATGCGGTATAAAATCGGAGAGCTCCCAGTCTATTTTACGCACAGCATAAAGTTGCATATTTTCAAATGAAAACTATGTTAAGCAAACATTTTTTTTTACTTCCCAAAAATGTAATGAGAAAAAAATACTCGCGGAAATTCTTTATTATTTAAACCGTATGAGGAAACAAAAGCAACAAGGCAGACTAAATAATCACTGTTCGCATTCGTAGTGCTAAAATTAAACTAAAAACTTGGTCTAGATAAAAACCAAGGTGGAGAATTGAAATATTGTTATATCGTTTTAAATGCTCGAGATTTTATTCTGCCATTGAAAAGTTCAATAGGAAACAATAAAGCCATCCATTTTGTTGTGCTTTGAGTAGGCCTAAAAAGTTTTGTAGCATTTTTCGATTGGACCTAACAGAATTCGTTGAAAAGTTGAAACAATCATTTTGAAAACAATCATTTTACATTTAGATGTGCTCCAATTTACATCATATAGAAATGACGTCATAATAATTCTACTTGAATAATAGAAAAATTTCTGAAATTTACCAACAGAGGAACTATAAAGGAACTAGTTTCAATCAACTGGACCTACAATTGAACTGCAGGTATTTTAGTTTCAGTATTTGTCACGAGTATACTGACAATTTTTTTTAAACTTCTGAAAAGTGACTTCCATTATATTTAATTAAATAATAGACTAATATAATAATTAGGAAAAATGTATAAATTGATCTGCAAATAGATGAAATGACGTACTTTCTTTATGCATTTATTGGGGTCATAGCAAAATACCAAGCAAGACAATATAAAGCAATGGTGACGTCACAAGTCAGTTTATGGGCGTACCAACCGAAAAAGCTACAAAATTTTACAATTTAAGTAAAATCTTTAGTATTCTACTAATAAAAAATTCTAATGACGGTATACTATTAAATAGATCATGGTAGAGTAAATTACTCTTAATCATTGGGTTGTTAACATGACAATCTTAAAAAAGCCTTTCCTCCTTGATACTACTTCATCAAAATCTCTCATCATAAACTAATCTGTGAATATGAATAGTCATTAAAAAATAACAGTAATAAATATCTAATTTATTTATATTAATGTGAGGTTGTATATCAATTGAAAAAAGTAACTTTTTATTTAAAAAAAAACTCATAAATAAAAATGTGTCAATTAAAAAAGCAATTTATAATTCGAAAATAAATAAAAAGGCCTAATATAGAAAATAAACATCAAAACGTCACTGATTAGTTCATGATAATCTGTAAAATATTACACTAATCTCAAAGTAAAATTTTATTTGTATTTCTACTGAAATATATTGAGAATGTATCTAATTTTTCTAGTGTAATTCTGATTTTATAAGATGTGTGTAATAATGACGTTAGCTAGGTGAGTCTCCTATCTTCGGGGCCGTCTGTGATATCGTTAGTCCCTTAGTATTTTCCGAATTAAACTGTCTTCATAAAGACTTAGACCAAAATAGATTTCTTTTTGCATCACAATAAAATGTGCCATAACGCAAGGTGAAATATTTTTGTGATCATTGGTTAGAACAAATATTAAATTAGAATTATTTTTCATAATAAAACGCATTATATCGTGATGCATCATACTTCCATATATACGTTAAGTATTCTCACTTATTAAATATCTCACAATTTCAACAGATTTCTTTATGTAAATATTTGTTAATGTACGAAATGTTGAGACTAATATTCAAGTTCTTAGCAAAAATTTGCACCAAATATTTAATTTTTTTTATTATCGAAAATGATGATGGAAACATGATATAGAGAAATAAAACCATAATAAAAAAAAATACGAATACATATTTATTTATAAAAAAAAATTAATATTATAAATTTCTGTTGACAATCGGATTTATTGATTTATTCCAGTACCTTACTTCTTTTTTATTAATTTTGTTGTTACAGAAAAAAGCAAAAGGGTGAAAATTTTTGCTCTAAACTGAATATTCTTAGATGAAACTCTGTAGACTGTATCTAATTTCTACCCGTGCCTTTAATCTATCTTTAAAGTATTTTTATCTTTTTAAATTTTCATCTAATTTCTATTTAAAATTAAGTAGATCTAGTATATTTAGTCTTGGGATGGCTTTCGTATTGAATTTATTATTTATTAGGAAAAAATTCAAAATGTAGCTAGATTAAAATAATGACAGAATCCAGTTGTAAATAATATATTGTTTATTTATTGAAACCTGTGGTCCTTTTATTTATTTCCATTTTTAAGAAATATTCACTAGATTATTACCCTGTTTACAACTTCTAACTTAAATTGGCAAAAATTTCTTTGAAATTCTTTCCAAAAAAAATATTTTAATCTCTTAATTATCGCACAAATAAATCATTGAACTAATGAAACAATGACATGAAACAAAATTAATATTGCGTTCATCCATTTATAATTATACATAAATAATTGACATTTGGTGTCATCAAAGATAGAAATATAAATGAAAAATAATTAACCTTCAAAAGACGAGAATTTCAGTATTTCCTGCATCTGGAACTAATCTAGAGAAGTGGACATTTTTTTCACAGATCGAACTCGATTCAAAGTTGTTTTGTTTCACTTCACATTAATTTTTTTTCGGATTCTGCCAAATGGCTCACGAAGACCGCACTAAGCTAAATTCTATTATATTTATCACATTCAAAAGTACTGTAATGTCTATAATCACAATAAAATAAAATAAATCTCACAAATTATGAAATAAAGACACTACGTCCAATAACTCTGGCTACATACTGTGAAATTCTAGTGAACTCTGATTAATTGCAAATACGTATGAACTTGTTCAGCATTGTCAGGTCCCACTTGAACAAAATTGAACAACTATTCAAAATTTAGAGAAATATTTTGTTAAGGTGCGTTCTCACGAGTCAAGTTTCCCAAGTAACAATGACTGACCGTCGATCAGAATGTGACGTCAGATTTTGGTCATAATGAAGTCATAAACTGACGGTCATATTTCGACGTCATAAGACGTTGAATCGACGTCACATTTCAAGTCAAATTGTGGTCATAAATTGACGTCATTTTTTGATGTCCTGTAGACGTCATAATTTGACTTTATGTTTCAGCGTTTTGAGAAATCATACTTATGCTTTATATAATGATTCTTTAGATATATTTTTTCAGTCAGTGTACTATGCGCTTACGTTTTCAACTGACTGAGTCTTTTTTTTTAGCTCAACGTCATTTTATGACGTAAGTTCGACGTCATTTTGTGACGTATGTAACATTTTTATTCCAGCATCCATTTTATGACTTAAATTCGACATTATGAGTATCAGTTATCTAGATATGAAGTTATAAATTGTTATATAGAGATCAGTGTTCAATTATGAGAATTATGAACGAGTTAAGTTATGAAATATGGTGCGTTCGGCTTTCATATTCCAGTGTAGATAAAATCTTATTTATTCCTATAAATTTATCTAAACAGTCTATCAATAAAAGTGAAGAGCCTGATCCTCTATTTATTTGGGTTACAAGCATTACAACAGTTCGGAAATCTTCGGTAAGATTCGAACTATTGAAATATCAAGCTACCACCAACGGTTTTTCTTTTGTAGTTCAGTTCAGGCCAGGGAGGTTCATTTGTTTGTTTGCATGATATTGCTCCACTCAAGAATTTTGTTAAAGTTATTGGAAGGTAGGTATCTATATCAAAATTAAAAATAGATGACTCATCGTATATCCAACACATTGATTAATTTGCTATCGATTTAGAAGAATTTTAAAATCTAGAAACAAATGTATCATAAAAGATATTTCCGAATTTCATAACTGTTATTGAAAATTTGTCTAGCTACAAAGCTGATGATCGATAGGATCTGAATAATAGTGTTAAATCTTGAATTACTGAAAATCATATGAAATTGTTTCCCAGGATGACTGTATATAATGGTGCATTTTTCAAATTTCGACTCAATTTCTGCAGTGCCGGCTGTTGACACTATCGTCATGGTCACAACATTTGAATAAATAACCCAAAGATATACGAAAATTGGTCCAGAATTCACAGATACTTGACGATCAGTTTTTTTCTTGCCATGGTGATAAATTTTTTTTCTAGGTTTTGATACATATATACTTTTTTTTATTTGATAGTTTTTTATTACCTGTAATATTTTTGTATTTTAAATAAATCAATTGAAAATACAATGATGTTTTATTATTCACTAATTATCTAAAAGTTCCTTGAATAAATAGTAATCAAATAGGTGATATGCAACGTTATAATGTTACCATATAACATTATGGTGGCCTATATTACTTATTTTATTATTATTTACTTCTTGAGGAATTTTTAGGCGATGACTAAGATCATAAAGTGATGTTGAATTCAAGTCATAATATGACGTCAAAATTAGGTCATAATGTGACGTCAAACTAAGGTCATAATTTGACGTCAAACTTAGGTCATAATATGACGTCAAACTTAGGTCATAATATGACGTTAAAATTACGTCATAATATGAAGTCAAACTTACGTCATAATATGAAGTCAAACTTACGTCATAATATGACGTCATATAGATCCACGCATTGATGTCTTGCTGACGCGATTATGACCAAAATTGTGAAGTCGTATCGACGTCATATTTGGTCATAATTGTTACTTGGGTTAGTTGACCGATTTTAGTTGATCAACACAAGTTGAATGAAAACTGTAGTGAGAAGAACATCTGTTTCAATAGAGTTGATCAACTTTTTAGTTGATCAATAAAAGCTTGGCCCTGTCAAACTTTTGTCGTACAAGTGTTGAGTCATCACGAATTGCTTTCAAGGTTTCAAGTTGGAACTTATCTTGAAACGTGTGAACTAGCAGTCAACTTTCCACGACTGTCTAATACGCTTGAAAAAGACGCAGGTGCTTGTTTGATTTTAGAAATAATATTTTAAATTGAAAAACAAAATTGTCTCAAGTGCCAATTCACAATGAACGTAAACGTAAAGAGTACGTAACCATAAACATAAACATAAAGTTGAACTACTGTATTTCAATGCCCGTGTTCACAATGCTCTTACGTATTTCTTACGTTTACGTATTGGCATAAGAGCTACGTAATGAAAAGATAAAGTTGAGATAAATTCAACTTTATGTTATGCTTACGTATGAAACAACTAATAGCGCATGCGTCAACTTTAAACACATGTTTTCATCTGACCGTTGACAACACTCCGGATCGAAATATGCTTTAAATATGATTGACATAGAATTATTAATAAAAAAACCAACAATTTCTTCCTCGTCTTAATATTTCTTTCGTTGGCGACTTTTATAACGCAGTTTCAATCTGTTTTCAATAATAATAAAATAATCGCAATATCTTTTTCAGTCATCATACAATAAAACAAAACAAACTAAATTCCAAACTAATAAAAGTGAAACCAAAGAAAAACATTAAATACGAAACAGAATCGAAATCAACAGAATATTTGAAAATGACAGTTAGAGAAACCAACACAATACCTCAATAACCCTAATTTGTACCAACGTAAAATGAAAAAAACACTTTATTTTAATATTTTACGTTACGACCACTGTGAACATACATGATTTCTTACGTTTATGTTTTTACGTTTACGCACATTGTGAATTGGCACTTAGAGATCTGAAAGTGCTATGATAAATTCATCTCTTGGAAATGATTGTTTTGAAATCATTGAACAAATAAATATGACGATAGAGATTCACGAGATATTGCTTTGAGTTCTATTGTTAGGAAAATGTTTTTTTTTTATACAACAATTTTTTCTGTAGTTGTTCTTTTAACAAAACTGCAATTTTTCGTACAGATTCACGCACAGCTGCATTCAGCGCCATTTTGAAATTGAAACTGTTGATCAGTTTATGTTGAAATGTGTGAACAAAATATGAGTCAAGTCGTATACAACTTTTATTAATCAACTAAAATCGTTCAAAAATAGTTGACTCGTGAGAACGCGCCTTTAGTTATCAAGCAGATTGCTTGAAAGTAAATTTTTGTGAATATACATATTTATATATAAAATAAATTGTTAAATAAGTGTGAAACAATATTGAAATGATTGACAAAAGGGTCTGCCTTTTTTAAGCATGTCGTACAAAAATTTTATGGTAAGAGTAGTTAAAGCCTCAAGCATCTACTAGTTTTAATTTCTGAGTTCTAAAAAAAGCCCTGCTTTTTCCAATTTTCAACATGTGCTTCGCACTGGGCCCCGAACATAATTCTTTAAAAATAAGACCAATTTCTTCAACAAAATATTTTACTAGAGCTAATCCACAATCAACAATCTACAATTCATAATTTGCCATTCTATTTTGGATTGGGATTAAAATTGTGGATTTTGGATCAGGAATTGTGGATTTTGGATTGGGATTGGGATTTTGGATTGGGATTGGGTTTCTGGACTTTGGATTTTGGATTGGGATTGGTATTGGGATTGGGATTGTAGATTTTGGATTGGGATTGGGATTGGGATTGCGGATTTTTGATTGGGATTGGGATTGTGGAATTTTGATTGGGATTGAGGTCATAGATTTTGGATTGGAATTAGGTTTCTGGATTTTGGATTTTGAATTAGAATTGGGATTGTGGATTGTGGATTCTGGATTGGGATTGAAATTGTGGGTTGTGAATTGGGATTGGGATTAAAATTGTGGATTGTGGTTCGAGATCAAAATTGTGCATTACGGATTATGGATTGCGGATCGAGATTGATATTGTGGATTCTACTTGAGGATTGTGGATTGTGAATTGGAATTGAATTTATGGATTTTGGATTAGGATTAAAATTGTGGATTTGGATCAGGAATTGTGGATTTTGGAATGGGACTGGGATTTTGGATTGGGACTGGGTTTCTGGACTTTGGATTGGGTAGGTATTGAGATTGGGATTGTAGATTTTGGATTTTTGATTGGGATTGTGAATTTTTGATTGGGATTGGGATTGTGGATTTTTGATTGGGATTGGGGTCACAGATTTTGGATTGGAATTAGGTTTCTGGATTTTAGATTTTGAATTGGGATTGTGGATTGTGGATTGTAGATTTTGGATTGGGATTGAAATTGTGGGTTGTGAATTGGGATTGGGATTAAAATTGTGGATTGTGGTTCGAGATCAAAATTGTGCATTACGGATTATGGATTGCGGATTGAGATCGATATTGCGGATTCTACTTGAGGATTGTGGATTGTGAATTGGAATTAAATTTGTGGCTTGTGGATTTGAACTGAAATTGTGGATTTTGGATCGAGAATTGTGGGTTTTGAATTGGGATCGGGATTTTGGATTGGGATTGGGTTTCTGGACTTTGTATTTTGAATTAGGATTGGGATTGTGAATTTTGGATTTTGGATTGAAATTGTGAGTTGTGAATTTGGATTGGGATTAAAATTGTGTATTTTGGATTTGGATTGTGATTGTGGATTTTTCATTGGGATTGGGTTCAAAACTGTGGAGTAGGACTCAAGTTGTGGATTGTGGATTGCGATTAAAATTGTGGATTGTGGATTGGGATTTAAATCTATAAAAAAGAAAAGCACGATGAAGAGCGGCAGGCAGGAGGGACGCAATTTATATATCTTTGGACCCCGGCGGTAAGGAGGCTAGAGCCGCCTCTGGATATAGATAAATTAATATTCAAATATAATTTGTGAATCATTTTTTACAATATATTGAGTTTTGAAGTATAATTTTAAAATTTTGCATTTTTATTAAAATGCAGTACCAAACTCAGAGATAATTGTTTCGATTGTTTCAGCTTGTCTGGTGTGTGACGTAAAGAAATATTGCTATCTCTTTTTAACTCATTGTAGCTATACTGTATTAATATTTGACTTTGTTATTTGAATAATAACAATTTATATTTGTATATAATAATATTAATATAATATTTAATGAATATTTAGCAATATTTCTGCACTAAAAAAACTGCTTAAATTTTTTTTTCTCAAATTCTGTTTTATTATTTGTTTTAATGTTTAAACAATTATTAATAATAATAATTTATTGTATTTACAACAATTTTACAATGTTTTGAATAATTTTATTTCAATATTTTTAAATTTTTATTTTAAACATTCTTTTTCAATTATTTCGTCGAAGCAAATTAATTCAATCAAGTACTAATTGATGGTTGCAACACGTTAGAACTTCGGTTCGATTTTTGATAATACTAGTTCCTTTTAGCATATCTATCTCTTTTTAACACATTAGAAAACGTAATGTACTTCTTAACTCGTATAATTTATTTCTGAAGCTTGCTGTTTCATTTCGTGTAGTTCACTGCTGTCGTGGCTGTCGTAGAAGCTGCATTTGCGTCGTCTTTGCTCTCGTAAACTGCGTTTAAAAACTATTTTAACAGTGCTCTGTGATATATTTGGGGTTGTGAATTTTGCTTATTAACGTAGAGATCAAAATTTTGTTTATTCAAATATGTAAATTGGGGTGATTTTGTTCCGCATTGCGTGTACGTTAGGTGCATGTATTTGCGATGTTAATCTTTGCTTTTACTATGTAATAAATAAATAAAATGTCTTGGTTTTTTTGCAAAGGCCTGTAATGAAAGGTCCAACGTGGGAATCGGTGCACACGTAGGTACCGCTACGAGAGGCACCCCCCCTGGTGAACACCACCGCGTGGATTTGCAATGAGTTCTAGGGCGAACGAGCGAATTAACTGGGGAGTAACGGCATACTCTCGATATGTACCTATCGGAAGTCGGAAAATATGGTAATTGGCGGGGGTCCTTGATTAAGTTCAAGAAACGACATTAGCTGAGACCGATACTTAAGGTTACCATATCGCGTAATTAGGCGGTATCGCGGGCCTCGGAATATGCATTGGCCACGTATTCAAACAACGTATTTTTTGTTTTGCAAACGACGAGCACACCGGTGCTTGGGTGTCTGAGCGCTCAGGCACTCATTGGGGTAGTAAAGTAGAGTCAAACAGTAGCATAATATATCTGAGCACTTTTAAAATAAAATCGCGAAGTAGTATGGCAGCAGTCACCCATCGCGTAGCTAGCTCTTCAAACAAAGAATTAGATCCGTTAAATTGGCGCGCAACAAACAAACCAACACACAAAACACGATTGAATGTTGAACGAATGATGAATGTATGCAACTAATCAAAAAAAGTTCCCTTTCAGCTTCTTCATTTCATCATTACCACCTCCAACAAATCAAGAAAAGGACGTAAGTTGACTAATAAACTTTGCTTTTCAGGTTCTAATCTATTTTTCTTCCAGCTATTTTGTATTGCTTTTCCACAGATTCCTAATTAATTTGTATTTTTTCAGATCATTTGCTGAGGATGAGCCCAGCTGATGAGGTGGACAACGAGGGAATGGACATCGTGGAAGGAGCTGAGGATGAGCCCAGCAGCCAAAATCAACTCTCAATATTTGTTTTGTTGAATGTGATTCACCAAAATTTGTTTTAAGTTTCTGTTTCAGGTCGCCGGCCGTAGATCTTCATAACATCACCGCATCATCAGCTAGGTAATATAATATTACTCATTATGCAACTGTTTTTAACTACTGCTAAACACGTAAATTACTTATCTTCAATTTATTAATTTATTTGTATTTTTTATGTTTTTAGATCATCCAGCAGCGGAACCAGAGCCCAGCAGCAGAATCAGACCGTAGAAGCATAATAAGAGCCCAGCAGCAGAACCAGAGCCCAGCAGTAAGATCAGAGCCCAGCAGCAAAATTAGAGCGCAGCAACAAAATTAGAACCCAGTAGCAGAATCAGAACCCAGCCGCAAAATCAGAGCCCCGCAGCAAAATCAGAGTCCAGCAGCAGAACCAAAGCCCAGCAGCCATCCAAGAAGTCTTCCAGCAGCAGCAGAACAAAATCCCAACAGCCGTCAATGAAATCTTCCAGCATCAGCAGAACCAGAGCCCAATAATCTTGCAAGAAATCTTCCAGCAGCAGCAGAACCAGAGCCCAATAATCTTCCAAGAAGTCCTTCAGCAGCAGCAGAACCAGAGCCCAGCAGCCGATCAAGAAGTCCTCCAGTAACTGCAGCAGATCAACACATCAGTAGCAACTGTTCCAGGCCCCAGATTCAACTCAACTTTAAAGAAATCAACTGATTAATTTAGCCCGCCGCTTGCAAAGTTCAAGTGAGTTCAATTCGTTTTTAAATCTTCCGGCTTGTAATAATTATTTTGTTGTTTTAGTTGCAGTAAGCGAAGAAGCCACTTCTCTGGTCTAGGTTTCGCTGGGGTTTTCCTAGGCCCAAAGGGAGAATTCCCGGAGAAGAGTTCGTCCCTTTTCCCTTAGTCATTGCCTGGGGACGAACAAGGCTTAAAACAACGCAACAGCATCGCGGACAAGACTTCTAACAAGACAACAGCATCAAGTAATCAACAATTAATCTTCGAACCTTTGTACCCTTTCCTTATTCCCAAAATAAAGTCATTCCCTCAAAATTTACAGTCGTTTTATTTCTAAAACATATTTTAATTATTTTCAGAAGTAGTTAGGCTTAAAATGGTTCTTGTTCTGTAACTTATTTTGAAATCACCAAATAAAACCTTTCCCACAAAATTAAATGTATTTTATTTATTTTAAAAACCTGTATTTTTTTTCAGTCAAAAATAAATAATACTCAATTATTATATTTGTAAATTCAAATCGATTCAAATTTAAATATAAGTAAATAGGCGAGTAATCCGCAATGCAAGCTTTTTAAAAATTGGAAACCCTTTTTTCGTTTGCCCAAAGGGTGCTAGTCATCATATAAATCAGGGGTCGGCAACCTTTTTCAGATGGCGGGCCATTTTCACAATAAATTTTTTAATGCGGGCCGCACATTGAGATGTAAAAGGTAACTTGAATAGTGCTTTTATATCACTGGATTGGGTTTAGGTCGCTGGAATGCGGCCCCAATTGAATGTCGCCATCTTGGCAAAAATGAGGTTCTGTGTTCAATTGGTAACATATGTTGATGACAGTTCAGTATGGTGTTGGGACGCAATTTTTAAATCATGGTGTTCAAATGCATGTTCTGCGGAAATAAAGCCGATTCATTAAGAAATTTGACGCTGCACAAGTAAGTACAACGAAAGAACCTGAAGTAACGATCGATATGACTGAAATAAGTAAACATCACTCATGTTTATTGCTATGCTATCACTGATCTCTAATATCTTAGAGATCAGTGTATGCTATATAATGTGAATATTTTCAAGATTTCCATCCGATGAAGAATCATTAAAAAAATGGCTGGAAGAAATGGATTTGTCCGATTTGGAAATAACGAAAAGCATGAGATTATGTTCCC
Organism: Dromius quadrimaculatus; assembly: GCA_963989225.1. NCBI lineage: Eukaryota > Metazoa > Arthropoda > Insecta > Coleoptera > Carabidae > Dromius > Dromius quadrimaculatus. The sequence continues at coordinate 8,214,946 of OZ022325.1, read as the reverse complement.
AACATTTTGTTGTATCCGCACTGAAACAAAATAAAAGTTACGTGACTTTGGAAAATGATGCTGTCCCGACTATTTTCAATCAACTTTACAAAAACTGTTGTGTTTACTGCAAAACCAAAAAAGAAGGATGCAATCGACAGTTCCACAGGTATGCAATCAAATGCATTCGACTTATGTATTCATTAAAAAATATTTAAATAGTCACACAATTTCCAATACAATTTATTTATTGTTTAGTATCAAACATGTCTATATTTTCTATAATAATCACCATAAAATTTAAAAAATTCTTCAATTTTTAATTGAAAAGTGTATGCAAAAAATATATTTGTATAAATGTAGATAACCGGTTACCTGCAATGTCACTTTTTTTAGTATTTTTTCAATGAATTGATAATAATTTGTTTTAGGTTTCCCCTGCATAATGATAATCTGACAGCTCAATGGTTGACGAACATGGATATAAAAGAATTTTACCCGACATCTCACAGTTTACTGTGTTCCAGTCATTTTGAGGACAGCTGTTATCGGCGAAATCAAGAAAGAAATAGTCTCAGGATTAAACCTAAAGCCATACCGACGATTTTTTCGAATGTATTTATAATCAAAAATAGAGGTGGTTTAATTTATCCTAGCGAATCTGTTATTCGAATTTGTAATCACTCGGAAACATTGTTCAGGCGTGCACTTAATTCAGGGCAGTGGATAACTATTCCTCAAGAAAAAAAATTCTGTGCTGTTCTTTGTGGAAAAGTTCTATCAGATTTGTTTGCGGGCGGTTCAACACTTTTTCCAGAGTTGAATGATCATTTATTTGATAATGCTATTGATGAATTAAATCACATTTATTATACCGCAAAACAAGTGTGCGCTAAGTACATATCATTGCGTTTATTTGCGGCTACCAGAAAAATGAACAATGAAGCAATTGGGACAAAGACGCGCCATCATACAAACAGAAGACTTATATGGGAAGGGCAGTGATGTTAATAGGGAGTTTTTGCAAGCAACCGCTATTGAAACGTCAACGCTAATGTCAAAAACGATTTTCTTTGGGCACCGTTACAGTAATTGACAAATAAATTCATTGTAATGTTGTTGATGTTTGCTAACTCTTGAAGTTTCTTGTGAGTACACTGTGATTCAAGCTAGCACTATTGAGCGAAAATTTCTCAAAAAAATTGTTTTCTACGTTAGCGTTATAGTATCGGTAGCGGAGGTTTGCAAAAACTCCCTATTTTCTGAAGTCATGACAAATGTGAATAAATCGTAGTCAAACATCGTTATTCAATTTGAATTCTATTTATGTTTACATCTAACTGATTACATCGTTGTAATTAATATGTTATTTTTCATTATATATTTCATACTGAATAAATTTTGTTTATTTATTTAAATGTAGATATATTAATACATAATATTGTTATTGTTTTATTTTATAAGAAAAACTCAACTGAAAAAGTTTGAAGATATAATTTATTCCTATTTTCAGTGAAGTATTACTTATTACAGGTTTTATGGAGATCTAGAAGGATACATCAATTCATTATGTTAAAGAAATCAAACGATTTGATTTTCAATTTTACGAGCAATAAAATCTTGATTATTAAATGTTTTATTATTCTCCTATCATGTGTAGTAGATATTTAAAATTATTAGTTTTGAATAGGCAATATTATCGCAGAAATGCACTTCATTTATTCATATAGGTAAATTCATAGTTTTAAATTTTAGGTAACAAAAATTTATAAAACTATTGAACGGATTAAATAATACTAAACTACAATGTTTAAAAAATAGTTAAAACACTGACACTAAAAAGTTCACAAATATTTTTAACTATTAATAAATATTTCAACTATTATAACAATTTTTAACTTTTGTTGATTATTAATGTATGTATTTTAATATATATTGAGAATAATTTCTTCATCTTACTTGCATTATACTTTGAATTTAATCGAGTGTCTTCTATAAGTGTTATGAATTTGCCGCCGAATAGGAACACAAAGCCTCAATTTTACTGTCAAGGCCGCCGTTCAACCGGGGCCGCTTTCAGATGCCAGAATACGGTCTAAACCCAATCCAGTGTTATATAGAGATCAGTGTTTTATATCATATACGAGTATAAATATTATTGAAAATAAATATTGGTGCTTTGGCGGGCCGCACAAAAAGTTGCAAAGGGCCGCATGCGGCCCGCGGGCCGCAGGTTGCCGACCCCTGATATAAATCATTCATTGTATGAATAATAAAATAAATCCTTCAATAAAACATTAATTTTGTTTTAATTATTTTTTGAATAATTAATAAATGTAGTACAGTAAAAAATAATATGCTCATCTGGTAGACATCAAAAAATAAAATTAAAAGTACTCCACAATTTTTTTAATAGAATCAGCCGTTTGGCCAAAAAAAATATTTTGTTTTCATTATTAAAAATGAGGTATGTGGTGTCACCTGTGTAGCGAAATATAAACTAATAACTGGACTTAAACAGTTTACTCAAAAATGAGTACGACAACCAAGAAAAAGATTCAAGTAAACTCACATTTCAAAAAATAAATGGAGTACTTCATTTCCTACTTTTTGATTAGTACTCTCGTTACGTCAGAAATCATCTTTTTACAAATTAATAATTCCAAGTGAACGCGGGCACTAATCAAAAAAAATACATGAAGTACCCCAACTAATTTTAAAAAATAGTATGACTTAACTTGAAACTATTTTCCGGTTGCCCTATTTCATAAATTATGTACCAATTACTCGAAATGAGTGCAGGAAGCGAAAAGTCATAATATTTATAAAGTCCTTATTGGGCCCCCTGCAAAACTGGTTCTAAATACGAAATTTATTTTATGCTCAATCGATACACAATTAATATTAGGTATTTACAAAATAAGTTGCCATTTAGTCACAAGAAAATAAAATTACTTTAGAATTTCTCAAAACAAGGTACATGCTGCCATCTCTTTGATTCTCGTGAACTAACAAGTAATCAGGTCATACAATATAACTGCTCAACAGGTAACCGTAGTTTGAAACGTCAATTTCTATTAAAGAGTTTATATTTCTTAAATAAATGATTGTAGATTCATGATTCCATTTTTAATAGGAAGTTTATATTATGTTATTTCTTTTAAAATTAAATCCAGTCCTCTATCGATCGAACCCACAAAGAATAAGGGGTGAAAAAATGCAACGAGAACTTGGTCGTACTTTTTATCAGCTCAACAGATAAACGCAAATTTTTAAATCAATTTGTAATAAAAGGGCTTATATTTGGAAAACTGTTGCCAAATTTGAATGAATTTTTTCATATTCTGATTTTATGGATCAAAATTCATATCAAAATATATTTGGTAGCAAGTCAATAACAGTTATTTTATTTCATGTCTCTTTACCGAAAAATATTAGGGCTGTCAGATTTAACCGGCGATCGACGCGTCGCTTGCCGGCATTGTGTTTATCTGAATAAATCTTGACTCACTTCTTGAATGATAATTTTCAACTGATATTTATACTTGTTTTAATTTAATGAAGAGTATATTTTGATCAAAAATAGTGTATAGAAGCTCGTACGTCGAAAATAAAGACATTTTTGAATAGGCACTAGTTTGTTTAGTTAGTCAGAGATGGCAGCACCTAGCACGTTTTTGAACTAATTTTTTTAAATAGAAAAAATACCGACTATTTAGCATGTTTATTTATTGCAGAGACTTTTGAATAACTTATTTTGATATTTTTGAATAATTAAAATAGTAAAAATGAGTTTCTGAACTTTGTATTCACTTTAAAAATAAAACACAAGTTATTAATGAATTTAATTTATTCTAAAAACTATTTAACAATACATTTATTAACTACTCCTGAAAACATTAAAAATGGGGTTCAGAAATAAAATGACTATAAATTTTGTGGAAATGATTTTATTTAGGGAATTAGGAAAGGATACAAAGATTAATTGTTGATTACTCGATGCTGTTGTGCTGTTGGAAGTCTTGTCCGCGATACTGTTGCGTTGTAAACCTTGTTCGTCCCCAGGCAATGACTAAGAAGAAAGAGACGAACTCTTCTCCGGGAATTCTCCCTTTGGGCCTAGGAAAACCCCAGCAAAACCTAGACCAGAGAAGTGGCTTCTTCGCTCGCTGCAACTGAAACAACAAAATAATTATTACAAGCCGAGAAATTCAAAAAGAAATTGGACTCACTTGAACTTTGCAAGCGGCGGGCTAATCAGTTGACTTCTTTGAAGTTGAGTTGAATCTGGAGCCTGGAACAGTTGCTACTGATGTCTTGATCTTCTGCAGTTACTAGAGGACTTCTTGGACGACTGCTGGGCTCTGGTTATGCTGCTGCTGGAGGACTTTTTGGAAGGTTATTAGGTTCTGGTTCTGCTGCTACTGTAGGACTTCTTGAAAGATTATTGGGTTATGGCTCTGCTGCTGCTGCAGGACTTCTTGGAAGGTTATTGGACTCTGGTTCTACTGAAAGACTTCTTGGACGGCTTTTGGGCTTTGGTTCTGCTACTGTTGGAAGACTTCTCGGACGGCTGCTGGGCTTTGGTTTTGCTGCTGGGCTGTTTTTACTGTTGGACTTTTATTTTACTGTTAGGCTGCTTCTGCTGCTGGGCTCTGATTCCGCTGCTGGGCTCTGATTCTGCTGCTGGGCTCTGGTTCTGCTGCTGGGCTCAGGTTGATGTTGTAACGATGATTTTGAGCTGAAAGGGAAGGTTTTTATTAGCTCGGCGGGGCGCTCCCACGGTGGACTATTGCAAGCTGCTGGGCTTAACGATAAAAACAGCTGGGCCACTTCCAACGACGGAAGACTGCTATTTGAAGCTTGAAGCTTGAAGTTTTGATGTGAAGATGATGATGCTGAGCTGAAAGGAAATGTTTTGATTAGTCCGGCGGGGTGCTCCCTCGGTGGACTATTGTAAGCTGCTGGGCTTAAAGATGAAGCTGCTAGGCCACTTCCAACGACGGAAGACTGCTACTTGAAGCTTGAAGTCCTGCAATCATAAAATACACACAGAAATTAATAAAACTGTCAAGGGTTTAATTGAATATAATTCTTATATATAATATATATCTATTCCCTTTTCCACCATCGACTGTGCGCATTATCACAGAAAGTCACCGCACGCCGCTGATAAAAGGGCCATGAAATGAAGGACCATTTTCAAATGTTTTTGGAAAATTGCTTCTGATTTATTCTTAAGCCTCCTGAAACTTATTCTAAAAAAAGCTGTTGAATAAATAAAATGAAATACTTGGAAGAGTTCGTCTAATTCAAGTAAATGAATAATAATTAAAAAATATGAATAAACAAAACAAGGATTTCTGGAAATATCTTATAATTTCTCACAAATTCCTGTGTTTATAAAGTTTTAATGGTTTATAATTTGAATCATTCTAAATTTTATCCCGTATAAATTTCAAAATGTGTTAGATGCTGCCATCTCTTATCTTAAAACTGTACTATATACTTAAGCTTGTGATTCCAAGTTGAAGTTTTAAAAAATTAAAGTATGGGAGAAATAAACGAGAGTAATTTGAAAACTTGCGCGATTTATATATGTTAAATTTATTCATGATATGATTCTTTATTTAATCCTATTCGAAATACTTTTCTTAAATGTGCTAGATGCTGCCATCTCTTGCATTTAAGCTGCACTATATACGTAAACATTTGTTCTGCGACTTGTTTGTTTAACAAATGAATTATTCATAAAATTGAGCATTCATAATGAGGATATTTTAATCTGGATTAGATTATTTGGGGCTTTATTTAGGAATTATTCGTTTCGAATTTTCAGTTCAATGGCAGTCTCCGATAGCCACTGCCTTTCAGTTCCTAAAAGGATAACCAGAAAAATGTATTGGATCGATTAAATCAATATAAATATTCCTGCAATTACTGTAGATAAGAAATTAATCAAAATAAATTCATCTCTTAAACGTGCCAAGTGGTGCTATCCTTAGCACAAAAATTACACTATACAGAATGTCCCACAACGAGCCTACCTTATCTATATTTTAAATACTATTAAATATATTCCTATAAAAACTAGTAATTATGGATTTTCCATAATGCCCATTTGAACCAAAATATTTTCAAACCAGTAGCACCTCCGGTTTGGTCGGAAATTAGCCTCAAATTTTCCCTTTCAAATGGAATATACCCTATTATTTATTTCACCATTCAATTCAGCGGAGAATTTTACTTATGAAACAATGAAATCATTTTGCTGCTAACCAATATCATATTCGGCATAATTAAATTTCTTTGATTTTCTGTCTGAAATTCGGCACACTTTCAAAACGCTGTATCTCAGAAACAAGTTCGAATTATGATTAAACGAAAACAGCATTTGATTCCGCTTGAAAACTAAATATTTTAAACTACATGTTGAAATAAGCTGTGCCATCTATGAGTCAATAGATTATTTACCATCAGTTTGCGCAGGGCTCAATATTTCGAGTATGAAGCTGAACTCTGTAGTTTTTACATTTTTAGTTGAATTGGAAACCTTCTAAGGGGCTCTAATTAGATTAGAATCCTTAAAAGAATTAGAAAATTTGTGCCAAATTATTGCAAAACTTAGTATGTCCAAGATACAAATAAATAGCAAACACTGATTACAGTTTTGTTTATAACCAACATCAATCAAAATAATTATCTTTTAATTATTGATCCACTTAAAAATCCAATATATAATATACCTATTTCAAATTTAAATGTGTGTCCTGGCATTTCGATGCTATTTCCTTTATGCAACCCCCCAAACAGATGACTCACATTGTCTAGTCATCCAAACAAACAATTGCACTTGGCGTTATGTTTACATCCGTGTTCTCATTTATTTTCACCACTCTTTTGAGCGATTCCTATCAGAATCAATTCGCATATTAGAGCATATACTGTAGATAAATATCAGATTGTTAGCCTGTCAGGCAATTTTCTAAGACTTTTAGAAAAAATAAGGTTGAAAGCAATTTTTTTTTCAATATTCCTAATTATTGTTTAATTTAAATCCAAATAGATACTGAACCAATTGAAAATTTGTACAAATTGTCATATAAATGTAAAAGCAAACAAAACAAAATGAATAAGAGAAGTTTTTTCACTAATAAATTATTTTTCTCGACATGTGGTCTTCACCTATCTTTATTTGATACTTGATCTATATTTATAAGGTTCAATATTAGCGCATAGTCAGTACGCAAAATGGAAACGTGAAAGTACAGTGCGAAGGGAGAATTTGGACTGGAGGGCTGTATTTTCAAGGGATGATTTTGTTTTGTTTATGTTTATTTATGAAATTTGGTTTTTGTGAACGGACAGTGCAAGAATTAGTGCAAATATTGTAGCAGTGCCTTCATTAAAAGGTAATTGCTCTGAATTGAATGATTATTTTATTAAGTGATGTAGCATCCGCATAAAATTCATTTTGATAAAATTAATCTTTATTAAATAAATAATGCAGTTATATCATAATGCTAAATAAATAATTATTAGATTCGAGAGGACTCAATTTAATTTATTTCCGTTATATCAACACTATTATTTGACAGGACAATATTTTCATTTCATTTTTTTTTTTTTTTAATAAATTATGTTACTGATTATTAATCTTAAAACATGTTATCTTGTTTCTATATCAAAAACCTGTTCTTTACTACCATTTATTTGATAATGTTCAATAATAAATTATTATTTACCAAGGTCAATAATGAAACTGTCATTTTTCAATCAACATTGAGCCCTCCAAATATGCAACCCATTAAACGCAGAAAGTGTGCTGTACATTTTAGACCCCTATTCTAATTCATTTTCACGTATCGTACAAAAACAATAAAACTAGAATTTTTGATGTCATACGTCAAATAATAAAAATTATGACAGGAAAATCAATTCCAAAATCAGCCCACTCATTTTTATTGAATTAAAAGAAAAGTTTAGATCAAAATCAATGACAGTATTAAAATTATTGGTGAGAATTTAAAAACTAATAGTGAATAATATGGCCATTATTGACCTTATATCCATATTTTAAATAATTGCCTATTTTCGAGAGCTCCAAACTCATATTAATTTGAATTTTTGACCACTGTCGTTTTAGTATCTATTTCACCTCCAATTTCGATTAAACTTGGTGAAAAGATTTATTTTAACATTACAAATATAGGAAAACAATATTTATTGGCGGTCAGACTCGATTGACCTTGAAAACTGTATCTATCAATTTATATTGATAAAACATATATACATTGTGCATGTATGTGTGCGATACTAGCGACTCTCTAGTGAAATGAAATTATGTCAATCGCACTACTCGCTTTGACCTCATGTTGGGTTTGATCTATCGTCATTGTCTCGGGCTCAAAATTCCACGTTTCGCTTGGTCAGAGCAGGCGGAGCCCGTTCGTTAGTTGGGTGCGAAGCACCGCCAGTTTTATGTTTACATGTGCCCCTAAGCATTTAATCTATCTGTATTACAATTTTTTCTCAATTAAATTGTAATATTTGTTATTGTTATTCTTTTTTTTTTTCAGGCAATGAAGAGTACAAAAATCATTAATAATTGTTCAATTTATAACATATTAATCAATTTTAAAACGTCTACAAAATTGCATAAATTGAAATAATAACAAAGATCTAAATATACCGACTGGAAAATAAAGTTAAAAATAACGAATTTATTTTTAACAATTGTAAACAAATGTGTTCATTAATATATCATTATATCATCAGTGATTTTAGACCCTAAACATGTGTTCAAAATGAAAAATAAATTTCAACACAAAATAACAAAGCTATTGTGATAAATACAATAAATATCAACAATATCAACAAATTCTAAATAAATCTAAATTTATATTTCAATATCTAAAATCGTACACACTTTTCATACTAGAACAAACGTCCACTTTCACATTTCTTATAAAACTATAATATCCTCATTAACCATTTCAATGACATTAAAAATAAAAAATTAAAATGTTGCATCATTCCCAATGGCCTCATAGATTGTCCCCGTCTTTAACGCAACAAACTCTAGTTCATGCACAATCAGAAGAATCGGGAATTGAACCAGGACACATTGCTACCATAACTGGATCTCTGAATTCGATACCTGAACATGATGCGGATCCGATTTATGATACGGATCATACTGATTTGACCAGCGAACCGGATGAGACCGAAATGAGACGAGAATTATTAAGAGATGTAAGTATAATAATTATTGATTTATGATTCATCTAGATCTTCTTGTGTATTAATTATTATTGAACTTATTTTTTAATTGTAACTGATGTAAATAAGCTAGTAAATATTCAAAACAACTAGTTTCTATTGTAAGTTCTGCTATTCGTACAGAGATGGCAGAAGCATGCAAGTTTTGAATATCAGTCAACAAAAATCTTTATATTCAACTAACTAATTAACTTTAAGGCACAATTTCTCTTCAAATTTCTTATAATTTTTATTGACGATTCTAATTAACAATAATCTAGAAGCAAAATTATAATTTAAATTAGAGCCGGGTCCAGGTTTGATTTGAATTTTCAATGCAGGTTCAATATTCATTGAAAATAGTAAAAATAAATAGAATAATATGAGAAACGCTATCTTAACGCAGATAGATTTTTAAGATATAGTGTAAGATGTAATTATTCAATGCAATGATTGAAAATATGAGCGAAGCGAGTGTTTCCGAAAGCTCCGTGAATGCATTAGAGACTTTTTACACGTGTGACTTATAATATTTTATCTCCCATCATAGTTTCCGAAGAACAGTCTATTATATATGAATATTTTTGCTTTTGTGAATGTCACTTTGACGGCTACTGCTTTATCGACTAAAGAAACGTTATTGTGAATTGAATTGTTTTCGTTGAAGTTAGTGTGCAATAAAAATTTTATTGCACAGTTTTACATTGAGAATTATGTAGAAAACTTTTTCTTTTTATACGATCGTAGATAAAAGAAATTTCATATTCAAAATTGTTTCTTTTTGAAATTTAGCTTCGAGTCAGTAATTAAATAAAAACATATTTAAAATCCATTTCTCACATATTTGAATTGAGATTTATTCAAGATGATGTCCATATTTCACTAAGCTTGTCTGTAAAAGACAGGAGAAAATTATTTTTTTTTTTTCGATAAAAACTTTGAATGATAATATAAGTATTTTTTCCATATTGAGAAAATATTTTTAAATATACAAGGTGTCTACAGAAACGCTAAACATGGATGTTCAGCAAATAATTTGAAATTTGTGCAGGAATTCGCTCTTTTGTATATTTTGAGACAGAATTAAAAGAATAACAATTTGTTTGGGATAAAATTTTGCTTCAAAAAACTTTTTATAACGCTTTTATTAGCTTCACCTGTATCTATGTAACGGAATCTTTGAACGTGAATTGAACCCACTTAGAGACGTCAGAAAAAATTAAAAACTTTGCAAACTTCTCAAGGACCGATGACAATACAATAATTTATTAAGTTTATCCCATTATCCTTATAAGGATCATCAGGAATGAATACTCGCTTCCGGAGCGGGGGCCTGAGAATCGACTACCACATTCAAGGAACGCAGCTCGGTTAACTGTAAGCGAGCAATGCGAGCTCGGTCAACAGTAGATCGCCGTGCGAGCGAAGCGAGCTCGGTTAATGGTAATCTGCTATGCGAGCAAAGCAAGCTCGGTCAACGTTGATCAGCCGTGCGAGCGAAGCGAGTTCGGTTAATTTCAATAACAAATATTTTTTAATGAGTTCCAGGACTTACGACGGAAAGATTGACAAACAAAAAATTATTCTCTTTGTGGTCATGTGTAGAGCTAGTACTTTACTTTAGTAAACAATTTATTCTTGTAATTCTGTCCTAAAATGGACAGTCAAAATTCCAGTTAACGATTGTTGGCATAATTTAATAAAAGCTATGGTCGTAGAAAAAGTATAGTGTACTAGTGTACTACAGACGTAGAATGAATAATTTCATGCTCGTGTGTTTCCAGTACTCGTCGAAAATAGAAAAAAATATAAATAAATGTCAGTACCTACCACAGAAAAATTTTGCAAACAAAAATTCATGTTTTTTTTGCATACGTCAAAAAATTAAGATATTTGTACATCCATATTATTATGCATAATGTCACATTGGAGTTGTTCATCATGAAAATGTGCACGAAGTATTTTTATATTTTATAATGATTTTAATAAATTTTTTTCATCATTTTTTGACGTCTGTAGAAAAATATATGCAAATTGTGCGCGGAATTTCATTGGTGCTTTCGAATGGTTTGTGTCTCGGCTCCCGTTTCGACAAAAAACTTCCATTCTCAAACACCAAAGTATAATTTTGAGCACTATAGATACATAAATAACTATTCTTTGTCATCATGCGTAAATTTAGTACTGTATGCATCACAAACAATTTATTTCTGCCCTAAAATGAACAGTCAAAACATCAGTTCACAATTATTGGCATAATATAAAGTATAGTGTATAATAAGTGCAGAATCACCAATTTCATACTTGTGTGATTTCATCTCACAATTTGTGTGAAATGGTTAATTAATTTCATTTGTACTATACAGGATATTTCATAACTTCGGGTACGTACATACGTTAAGGATATATGTTGTTTGATATGCTAATAACGAATCAAAGATAAGTTTTTTGAAAATTCGAAAAATTTTTAATGAAACCAATATACAATTGATGATAGTTGATCATGTTTCAAAGATATTGATATGTAAAAATGAGTGTATCACATGGAATTCGGATTTATGATTATTATTATAGAAATTGCTTCAAACTTACGATATCCAAGATACCGCCATGCTCTCCATATTATGCTAGCACTAGATCAACTAATTCATTATTACTAAATCCGTTCGCGTCACCCATTTTTAAAATGAATCACCAACTTTTTTACAAAGTCTACTACAAACAGGATAAAATTACATTAAGTTATTCATAACGCGATTCAATTATTAGCAGTTATTCAATAATAGACATTGTATTTTATTATAAAACTTTACATAAGCATCTATGCAGTGGCAGTGGCAACAAATCTTTTTTTACCGAGAACATGGAAATAAATTTTTTAGATTAAAAAAAAATTCTTTTAGATTCGTAATCAGCATATCAAACAATATGCCAAATATTCATGCATATATCTCTAGGAATTTTTCATTAATTTCACTATATTCAGAATATTTCATATGCTTTGGTATGAATGTGAAACTTACTGCTGGTATAATCCAGTTATAACAAATCTATTTACTCTCAGTTAATACTGATTCTTTGACTGAGAACATTGTAAAATAATTAACGTCCATATGTTCTAAATTTCTCTGTAAATAATATTTCTTGTTACAGCAATGGCGACAACTGTTTGACAAGGTAAACTCTTTTTTTTTCAATGTTCTGTTCATTCTATTTATTAATTAATTTTAGTTTAAAACAGTAAGAAATATATAAAATCTAACCTGAAACTACTTATTCACTTTTCATATTCAAATAAACGTATTTTAATAGATTCAAAATAATGCAATGTTTGTATATTCTTCTATTAGATTTTATTTCATACACATAAATCTACCATCAATGAGGATTGCATGACATCTCCTTCGCCTCATCCACATTCATAATTTTTTTCACAAAAGCTAAGCAATATTTCTTAATATTTTTCAGTATGATCCCGAAGGATTCGGCGAAATTCCATGGCCGGAGCTGATCCAGGCTTTATCTCAGCCTGACTTCATCCAGAAAGTAAGCTCAGGGAAACGAGAAATCCTTTTGGAAAAAGCCAGAACTGCCACTACTCCCGCTATTACGTTCCAAGATTTTGTCAATGTGGTGAGTAATATTCAAAATTTCTTTTTAAACCGACAGAATTCACATTTCGAGATTTTGGTGAAAAAACTCGTTTTGAGCATCCCTGAATCCATTTTGATTATTTTCGGCTTGATGTCGGTACTTATGTATGTATGTATGTGTGCACGTACGTCTAGGGTCTAGTTGTGCAACTCGCATCATGGTTGCAATCGTCTATACTGGAAGTGCACTTTACTTGAAACTTTTTTTTAATTTTCCACATAAATCCAGAATGATCAGCCGTAGGAAACTGAAATTTACTATTTGAGATTGTTGTAGCATCTCAATGGTTATCTTCTAATTTTGTACCAATCGGCTGAGCCGGAAGTGCACTTTATATAACAGACTTTTCGAATTTTCCGCATAAATTTAAAACAATCAGTCATAGAAAATTGAAATTTTGTATTAAACAGTTCTATAACATCTAGTTATACACCTCGCATTATTATTACAATCGTCTGTACCGGAAGTGCAATTTACTCAAATCATTTTTTTATATTTTCCGCATAAATCCAAAACGATTGAACGGAGAATGTTAGAATTCAGTATTTAGGATGACAGTATCGTCTAGATGCTCATATCCTATTTTCATTGAGATCTACTAAGTCGGAAGTGCATTTTACTTGACAGTCTTTTGGAATTTATCAGATAAATTCGAAACGATGATTGGCTGAAGAGTATTGTAATTCAGTATTTCAGTCTGTTGTAGCATCTGAATGATTGCCTACTATTCTCATAACAATCGACTGAACCGAAAATGCATTTCAGTTATTTTTTTTTTTAATTTTGTGCATAAATTCGTAGCTGCCAGCCGTAGAATCTTGAAAATCAGTATTTAGGAATGTTGTAGCATGAAAATAATGACTTACTATTTCCAAAGCAACCGACTGGGCCGAAAGTGCTCTTTATTTAACAGATTTTAGAATTTTTTGGATAAATCCAAAACGATTAGCCGTAGAACGATGAAATTTTGTGTTTGATTATCGTATTATTATATGCAAAAAATATATCCAATGATGCACAAATAAATCACGTGATGTCTACATCAAATTTTTTTAGTGTTGCTGATTCCCATAAGATATATTTAGTTTGGAATTTTCAAGCTGGTGGCAGTGATTTTTGTTTTAAGATATCGCACAAAATTCGTTTAATAATCAAACTCATAATAACGTCATATGTGATCGTAATTATACTGAAACAAAAAAACATATTTATTATTCGCTGTAAAATTATCTGCTCTAATTATTTTCTAGAAGTACCTGTGAAATGTTGTTTTATATAGTTTGTTACTTATTTTTTACCATCTGTTTACAATTTCGATATATTTACCTTTTTTCGTTTAAAACGACAGCTGTCCCTACCTATACCGAACATCATTCTCACAAAAAATCACCTTTAGAATCATATAATTAATGTCTAATTTTACGCGGCTTATTTGAAAAGAAGTCGTCAAATAAAAAACACAACAAGTTTCCAAAATGACCACCCAGGTATGGAGGCGTAGCGGTCGCCTTTTCACAAATTACATATCACCAGAGCAAAATATGTATAGCTATCTTCTTTCAAAGAGGGATTGAAGCATAAGTTTGTCTTTTTTTATTCTCACAAGTCAAAGGAGCTTTAAGATGAAGTTTATGAAAAGTATGCCGGCTTTTTTACTTTGTGTGTTTTGTGAATTACTGGGGAAAGAAATAACTAATGAGCTACAAATTATAGGCTAGTCTTGTGCAAATATTTAAAAAGAAATTTGCGTATATAATGCGAATTTAAAATCAACAATTTAGAGCTGTCTTTCGTCTTATTTACAAATGTAATAAAAAAAAATGTGCTATGTAGTCTGATAGTAAATATTAATGAATATGGCCTGATTGATACAAACAAATACGTTTAAAATAAAAATTTGTTGAGAATGATACGCAAATTCAAAATTTGTTTTTATTTTTTATAAAGTTGAATTTGTGATAATCGGATTGTTCTCTTATAATCTTTAATTTTATTTTCCAAATCTAAATGCATTTAAAAGCAATTAATAAATGCTTTAGATGTCTAGATTAATAACAACGAACAATTGAATGCCAAAAAACAATTATTATCCCAACAATAAAACAGCAAATCGTTTTTAACAAAAACAGCTGCCCATAAAGGAAAAAACACTCAAAACAAAACAGAGTTGGTTAGGGGTAGAAAACCGTTATTAAAACAATAGAATGCATCTATTGTGTACTTCCGGTGGTTGGCAAATCAAAAAGTCATTTTCGTGGGAACAAAAATATAATTATTTAGGGAAAAGACTAAAATTTGAAATTTTTTGTGACATATTAGGTATTTTTTCAATGTGTTTATAAGATAATTAAAATTATATTAAACAAGAAATAAAAATACTTTTAATATCTCAATTTTTTGTGATTAAAGTATGAAGCTCATAACGCACGAGTCAAACTCATTATTTATCAATGATCTCTTTAAAAATACATTGGTTTTGCTATTTTAGTTCGTCGGAGTCCGTCCTTTGTATTTTACGTGTACCATTTGTTCTTTTTTTCGCCTCTCTATAATTTCGTACCGATTTCTGCGGTTTTTAACTCCTTTCCAACACAGGGAACACCATAGCACTCTTTGATTTAACAAGGAGGCCGATACACTCAAAATGTGCTGACGTTTGTTCCTTTTCTGGGGCGCGATGCGATATTGTTTAGCCGCAGACAACTGAGAGCTGCAGTTTTTTATTTGTCAGTGTTTTGTTTTCAAATAAAAGAGGGCAGAAGAATGGAAGAAAACGTATTTTGAAGATAATACTACAATCAAAATTGGAAAGCAATTTTATACAATATTTAAATAATTTAGATTACTTTTCTATGATTTATTTATTTTCTTCAGCTAATTTACAATATTCCTATGAAATGTTCTTAAAAAATATATTTTTGTAGTAATCAAGATTCAAATAATCATAAATTTTCTTCTAAAATAATTGAGGAACAAGGAAATTACGATCCTGTACTTCTTCCCCAGATAAATTTAATTTATGGTTAGCTCTAAATTTGGTGGCCTACATATCGCAAACAATACAGAAATGAAATCAAGCGTTTATGCATCCTAGGGCTACCACCATAAATACACGCAGTCAAGTTTCATAACCTAAATTCAGTTTTTCTGTAAATTCATACCGGTGGCACTGTGCACAACATCTGTCAACAATCATTTTTACTTTCCCGACTTATATAAATATAATAGGGAAAGAATTGTGATCGTGTATTTTGATAGTTCAGGATTTTGATGAATCTTCAAGATTTAGACCCTACTAAACCCAAAAAACATAATTTGAAAACGTGTACGAATTTTTGACTGTAATTTCATATTTAAGTTTTTTATCAAGAAATTAGTTTTAATTTCGTGAACAAGCTTTTTTCAACCAGTGCTACCAACATTTAAACATATAAACGGTGGAATTTATCATAATATATAAAGTAACTGTAATTGATTCCTGAATAATTTGGCACATTCATCAGAAACATTTTTCAAAATTATTAGCTGCTCATTTTTTATTAAAATTTGAATTATTATAAAATTCGTTGACATTTTTCTAAAGCATGCAAAGAAATGAAATAATTAGAATCATGATGTAAAACTAGAATTATTATTACTTATATTTGGACATCACATGCAAACGTTCGTAAGTTTTTTTTTAAAATAATTATGGGGGGCTGTAACGAGTGATTTAACAAGTTTAATGTACTTTCCTGCTCTCCTGTTCATTTCATCTCTTGATAATAAGATGACAATAATAATAAATTTACTCTTAAAGTCTTAAACAAAACAAAATAATAATAGTTCTGACATGAATGCAATAGCTATTTGTCAGTCACGAGAGGAAAATACCAAATTTTGGATAAAAACAAAAAAGAGAAACTCACAACAGATTACCAAGTCATCTGAATGTCATTTATAATGAATGCCACTTTAAAAAGATTTTAAATCCCTAAAAAACTCAAATACTTTGTTATTCGTAGGTAATTGTGTTTTAATACCTTCAAAAGTCTGAAGAGACATCGGGTAGACAAGTTTTTATTACAAAGATTTGTAACAAATTGGGACAATAAAATTTCTGCAGTCAGTAAAAAATTAATGTGTCATAATGTACCCAAAAGTAAAGAAGAGCCAAAAAAATCTGGGCGAGAATTCAAAAAACTTGTTCGACAAGAAAAATAAAAGAAAGACGGAGGTGATTGAACGACCTTCTATCCCTTATATTAAATTGGAAAGAAGACATTCTAAATGTCAAAAAACTATTTTAATTGTTTTCAATTCCTAAAATCTGCTGTGGCTATCGCAGTACTTCTCCGACCATAAATTTCATGGCCAGTTTTATCGCTGTTTCAGAAATTTATCAATCAATTGCATATTTCAAAGTGACAGCTGTCATTGGCAAAGTGACAGCTGTCAATGTCAAACAGCTGTTATTGTTAAAGAGACAGATGGCGGTTATTTTTTAGTCCTTACATAAACAAGTATTTTTAAAAATGAAGAGTTCTTTTATAGATTTTCGGGGTCTTTAATTTATTGGAACATACCGTTTCGAAATTAGACCGCCGGAAGTGTAATTTAAAGATATTAACGTGGATTCCACCAATTATTTATGCTTGATATTTACTAAGTGTATCTTCTCGAGAGCTTTAAATTGATACCAAACTAGACATCATTTGAATAATTTGTAAAAGAAACAATTATCAATCGTTTACATATCCTCTTTGACAATTTTACCTGAATTATCTCCGCAAGAGCTTTAATTTGATATCAAACACGATAGAGCCAAAATATTTATTTTAAAAGAACAATTGACGAACGTTTGCATGTGATGTCAAAATATGAGTGATAATAATTCATACTCCACATTATGATTATCATTATTCCTTTGGCTCAGAAAAATATAATGAATTTTATTATTCAAATTTTAATAATGACAAATAAACCGCTGATAATTTTGAAAAATGTTTTATGTGAATGTTGTGCCAATTTATTCAAGGATCAATTTTAGTTATTTTATATTTTATTATAAATACTACCGTTTATAAAATAAACGCAAAAAACTGAAAAGTTCCATCAATGAAGTTTTGGTACCACTGGTTGAAAGTAGCTCATCTACGAACTAAAACCTATTTTTTTGGTGCAAAACTTAAATATGAAATTCCAGTCGAAAATTTGTACGCGTTCCGAAGTTATCGAGCGACAGACAGACCGTCTTATTTAAAAATTTTGTTTTTCGGATTCAGTAAGGTCTAAAATGTAAAGATTCATCAAAATCACTCCAATACCTAACCTCCTCAAGTATCAAAAAATCCGCTAATTCGTCAACAACTAATCACTCGTTATACTGATTTTTTTTATTGTTACCAAATTCACAGCAGCTTCACAATATCATAAATCTATTTCACGGATATTTTCTTTTTGTGTATTTTAGACATGTAGTTAACTAAGTAAAGTAGTATATAGGGGGTGGCATGTTTGACTGTCATACAACAGCGGGTGACAAACTTTGATTAGAGCCGCTTTACTCCCTTTCCCGGGGCACCTGACTCCCTGTGGCTACCCTGAGCTGATCATCACACTAAGGGATGGTGTTAGCCAGAACACAAGTGAAAAAATAAAAATCATGAATTTCACCCTCAATAATAACGGTAACCCGTTGAAATCAATTATAATAATTGTTTTTGTATTAAGTGTGCGAAGTGATTGTTTTTTTTTGTTGCGCGTGAAAATGTCAATTTTAACCGAGACCGTAAGGTCGAGGTAACAAATTCATTCGAAAGCGCAACAAAATACAATCACTTCGCACACGAAATACAAACAATATTTTTTCGCCAAATGTCAAAAAATAATAGATCGACAATAATTATTGTTTTATTCAGTAAAATGTCGGAAAAAAGTACACACTATAATTAATTTGCAGTCACCTGGGTATTGTAACCAAAAGTATGCGCAACTGTTGTTTGATAAATGAAGAACTGTCAACAATTAGGTTTAATATTCAAAAATAAGTAGTTTTGTGTACAAATTCATATTTCTTTTTTGTTAAATATCTGTTTGTTTCTATTCTTGTAGCATTACTAAACTGATTTATATTAGATTAGGTTTGCAAAAATAGAATTTATTTTTTCACTAGTCGAAACGTCAAAAATAAAATAAAATATACAGCATTAAAACCAAAAAAAGTCTATTTATTATGATATAATGCTGAAAGTATGTGTAGATCATTAAAATATGTTTAATTTTTTTACTAGTGAAAAAATCACGAACTTTGCGTATCCATAACAATACAAAAATATCATGTTTTTTTGACAGTTGGCGAAAAATTGTATTTTGTGGATTAATGGCGTTAATGCTTTTGTCACAATGTCATTAAAATCTCTTCAATTATGAACCTCATGTCAACGAGGTGAAAAAACATTTTTTCTACGGCCTTTTTCGTGTTTTACTTTATTTACACATCCTAGCGCTACTGCCATCAATACACACGGGGCACTTAGGCTGCGCAATCAATACTTAATTTTCAATTAGTCACGAAATGCTTGGCACCATATAATAATGTTTAGGTTTATACACTTGTTGCATAAATTACCATTTATTAATTAAAAGAGCTGATAGTTTATGAATTATACAAAAAAAAAATATTTGAATGTACCAACCGTTAGCTCAAAAAAGTATGTGGTTGTTTATAGTTATTCACTAATCTAATTCCAAAACAATTAAGCAGAAATTACCTCAGCCATCAGCTCAAAGACCCCACAGTATTCGAGTAAATACCCAAATAATTTCACACTGATTCACCTGAAAATTACTTCAGTTTTTCAACCTTTGCGGTCGTCTTTCTAACGAGCTAATATATACAGTGTCAGTTCTAAGGCATTTTTTTCTATTTTTTTGGGGGTTCTAAGCCCCTGATGCCGGCGCCACTGACCACAAAGACCCCACACACTCACACACGAAGAACGGACGGGCCCATGGTACCCGGCCGCCCACGATTTGAGCAACATGGTCTCAAGAATGGATTAAGATTCAAACTTGGAGATGAAAGAGTTCAGATGTGGGAATATAAATATTTAAGGGAGCATTTTTCATCAGTTACCCCTACAATATGTTTGCATTATTTTTTATTCAGAGTCTGATTGCATGCTGGATTAAAATAAGAAGTGCGACAATGTATAAAAAATAGTCATACTGTTCTCAAAAATTATTTATTGATGATGATCACGCAGAGATCGAAACCGGTAGCTAAATTAAATTTACGAGAACAGTGAGAAAACTTTTTATTTCCTGGATTACAATAGCATTCGAACTTCAAATATTTTTTTTCGCCAACTGTCAAAAAACCATGATATATCAGTATTGTTATGCATACGCAAAGTTCGTGATTTTTTCACTAGTAAAAAAATGAAACATGTTTTTGGACACCTAATCTAATATAACTCAGTTCAGTAATGCTACAAGGATAGAAACAAACAGGTATTTAACAAAAAATAAAGATGAATTTGTACACAAAACTACTTATTTTTTAATATAAAAATTAATTGTTGATCTTTATTTATCAAACAACAATTGCTCATACTTTTGATTACAATACCCAGGTGACTGCAAATTCATTATATTTTATACTTTTTTCCTACATTTTACTGAATAAAACAATAATTATTGTTGATCTATTATTTTTTGACGAAATAATATTGTTTGTATTTTGTGTGCGAAGTGATTGTATTTTGTTGCGCTTTCGAATGAATTTGTTACCTCGACCTTACGGTCTCGGTTAAAATTGACATTCTCACGCGCAACAAAAAATAACAATCACTTCGCACTCTTAATACAAAAATAACTATTTTCATTTTTCTTTAAGCTTTGAAATAGACACAAAACCAGATTTCATTGAACTATAAATTGTGTATAACAAGTTGCATTATTTTTATTTTGCAATGCAGAATAAAATGAAGCATTTGATTGAGACTCATTGGAGCCTTAGGTACTGATTTTAAAGCTCTGAATTGGTGTGAACATAATGAAATGCTTAAAAAGCCCTCAAATCGAGGGTCCGTGTAGACAGAAAGCCCTTAGGCACATGCCCAGATTAGCTGAAACTGGATAGCATTCAAAGTTAAATTTTTTTGATAATATAATGCTCTCAAAGATTGCAATAAAATACCAACATTATTATTTTGAAATAACTAGAAATTAAAGTTTATTTATAGAACAAAATACACTAATAACTATAAGTATTTTACACTTGATAATAATTACGAACTGATGATTATTTTCAAATATATTTATTTGAACGATATTTATTTTGACCTGACTTGTTTACTCTCCGATCGTTCGATTTATTCTGTGACCTCTCAACCAAACGACGCAGTCCCTTATACAAGGAAACGCTCTCCTTCGTTTATTACCTACTGTGGTCTGGAAGTATTCTACCGCATTTCGAAAAGCTAATAGAATTATCACGAATATTCCAGAAGTTCAGTATATAATTCTATATCCTCCCTTAGTCAGCATTGATATTTTTAAATTTTTTGAGTCGTTTGCTTAGTCAAGAATTAATAATTTGTCTCAAGAGGACAGAGGATTATTATATTTATCGTAACTTCAAGTTTTGAACATTATAATTGTGTGGAATATCATGAAAAAGTCATACTGTCTTTGGCATACTACTTCTACATCCTCCCTAAGTCAGCACCCATAATTAAATTTTTTTCAATATCTTGTTTAGTCAGGAATAAATTATTTATTTCTAGAGGGCAGTTAGGATCTGATTAATATATCTGCTTTAGTTTGAAAGTGGACTCTGTCTTCATTATATTGTAACGTGCGAAATGTCATAATTCGTAAAGATAAAATAAGTCCTGAATCCGGTCCTTACTGGGCGGGGTCTTTCGTCTTCTTTGTATCGCACCGCACCGCAACACACCGCCCCGCACGGTCGAAAATTCTAGTAACGTGTTCTCGACTAACCTAGAATATTTCCAGAAACGGACATCTGTATATTATATGAGCAAACGACCTGACTGAGGAACAGTGAACAGTAAAATAATGAATATCCAGTGAGTGGCCAGTGTAATAAATAAATAAGTTGTTGAAAAATAAATATATGTGGCTTTATTTATTAGTTATAAGTGAGAAATAAATTGTATAGTGTTTGGTTTAGTAATACTTCTGAGAATAGAACTTTTATTTTCTTCTCATTTATTAAATAGTAATTTTCATTCAATTATAAATAATTCCTTTTAAAGCAATAAATATTACAATATTATTTCCACATCCTCCCTTAGCTAACATCAATGCCAGATTGAGACCAATTGAGACCTCTGAGCTGAGAATTCATGAATTATCTCGAATATTCCAGACATTAATTAAAGAAATCCGTTACAATAATAATTCATTTCGGGAAAACAAATAGAATCATTATATCTATTGTAAGTCTGAGTTTTGAACACTCTAATTATGCTAAAAAAACAAATATCATATTCTGTCCTCAGTATATTATTTCTACATCCTCCCAGTCAGCACTCACAATTCAGAATTTTTCGAATCGCTCGTTTAGTCAATAATCAATAATTTATCTTAAGAGGGCAGAGGATTATTATATTTATCGTGATTTCAAGCTTTGAACACTATAATTGAATGAAATATTATAAGGATGCCATGCTGTATTTAGTATATTATTTCTACATCCTCCCCAAGTCAGCATCCACAGTTTCAAATCGCTGGTTCAGTCAAGCATAAATTATTTATTTCTAGAGGACAGATATAATCTGATCAGTATTGTTTGAGTTCATTATTGGAACAGAAGCTCTATAACAGGATAGACTTCCATTGTGACACGCCGGTTAAACTGGTGGCAAGTGCAACTGACTCATGCGTCAAGAATGTGGTGACATCTGATTGAATTTCTGGAAACCCTCTAGAAATTTCTGGAAGTTTCGAGAAACTCTTGGCGAGGATATATAAACCAGTGTATAGAACGAGCAAAAAATCATAATTGTTAGTAGTTTGGATACGGAGCGCGCAAGATTTTGAGGGCAATTGGGACCCCTGAGCTCAGAATTCATGAAAAGGCGCTCTAGTGAGGCGATATAAAGAAAGTATTCCAATCCTGAAAATGCATTATGTGGGAAATGTGTCAAGCGGTGGCGCCGCCAACAGTGTGTCTTGGGTACAATTTGACGCTCATTCTAAATAAATTAAGTATTAATCACACTTTTTACCCCGTACAGTTCACATCGGTAGATTGATTGATATTTCTTAAGGCCTAGGCCGTGGGGTGCAGTTATCAGCTATGAATTTTTTAAATCATCAAATCCATTCTTGTATCTATTCCATTCATGAAGAATATCTTTTATAGTTAGTTCCAAACGTACTTGAATATCAAAATCATCTTGAAATTCGACCCTTCACAATACCTGCTAGGTATATGTGAACCATGTCGGAGATTTTCCCTAACAGATAATTTTAACATTTTACTTATTTGGATCTGTAAATACACATGTTTCGAAGTGCAGTTTCTGCACTACAATGACATATAATTCTATTATAATTTTCCGTGCCGGTGGGTAGCGAAACCTATTTAGCCTTAATCCGAATTAAGTTAGTGCGGATCGGTCACAATGCGGTCTTAAATCTTTAAATCTATTTACGGTGATGTCTTTCAATGGCTTTCAGTTGCAGCCAAGTGAAAACAAGGTTTTGACACACAGAAGGTCTTTAGTAAAATTTTTGGAATGTTTTCTTTTTGAGAGTTTAAATCTGGCAAATTGGTTACGTTAAATTAAGAGATTTAAGTAAATTTGAACATGGGATTAAAGTATAAGCTGTTCACGCAGTTCAAATATTTAATATTTGGATAGGTTAGTTTTGTTTGTAGATTTCAAATCCTTCGTGATTTTTTATATAAGTTAAATAACTAACCTATGGTAAGGCACCTAAATAGCTATACGGAATATTTCGCTTTATCCCGCCGAACCCAATCATCTTCCTAATTAATCTCGTCTCCTATGGCGTAAAATAAAACATTTGACGGTGTGCCCGGCCACCTCATCAGCCGGTGAGATAATGAAACGCTTTGAGACAGACGAACATCGAGTTGACGGTGGCGCCACAAGTGTGATCCGGGTGATTTATCGATGATCGCTCCGGGTGAGGCATTACTCGCTTGAAAAGTTTACCTGAAGGTGAACCACGGAGAAGGTGGATTGATACAGTGCATTCTGGATGACTTGCCACTTTTAGAGACAATACTTTACTCCCAATCCAATAAAAACGTAACCAGTGGATTCAAATTAATTATTCAATTGGAGAAGATTGTACCGCACATCAGGTTGAAAAGTATATTATTATTGACCAATGTCAGATGGAAAGCTTACGAGATAGGTGGTGCATATACTATTTTATTCACTATTCATTTTTTTTTCTATCAACATTGGTAAAACAAACATCTTGATGAATTGGATAAAATGGTTGACGCTGACTGGATATGTAAATAATGTGAGTGATATTTTCTGGGATTTCAGTCAAATATTTTTTTACAGCCGAAACTGTAAAGCAGAAAGGAAATTAAATTAAATTATTTGACTGAAATCCCAGAAAATATCGCTCACATTATCTTGATGAATATTAATTTAGTGAATTTTATTATTGCACGAAAATAAATTGCCAAACTTAGAGATTATTTTTTCTGTCACAACATATATTATTTGACTTTTCCTACTTTTGTATTTCACATTACTTTTTTTTTCTACGGCTTCCTTGAAACTTGGTGGTTCACAAATCGTGAAAATTGCATAACTGAGCATATATGCCTCCCAGCTCTACCACCATATTGTCACAAATTTAATGTGAATTGATAACTTTACACAGGTTATAGTACACTTTTTACTCTACAAATAGTCGCACAATGTGAAATATGTAGCCAAAATCGCTGGCTGTCACTTTTCGCGTCACTACTTGACGTTTTACTTGCCCTTGTCCAATGTTTCCGAACATTCCAAACCAATAAAAGCGTCGCCAGAGAGCCAATGAACCAATCAAATATATTTTGCTGCAACAATTACATTTTGCAACAATAAACTATTATTTAAAGGTTTGAGAGCTAACAGAAACATTGTAATTCTCAAATTTACACACTTTTCGCATAATAATTATTTATCATTTTTTCTAGATGAGTAAGGGATTCGCCCCCACTTTTACCAATCAATTTTTGACAGCGTCTTTTTTTACTATTAATTCTTTTTACCACCGTCTTTTTTTACCACTAATTCTTTTTACTACCAACATATTAATCAATGTATTCTTGTTACCACCCCCATTACTGCTTTGTGTGTCAGTATGTGTTCAACCGAAGGTGCTTCGCACCCAAACAAACGGGCGGGCTTCGCCCGTTCTGATCAAAATCGACGTGCCGTGCTCAATATTTATCAAACCGCTAGTGCAGTCATAAACAGTGGTTTTATTTTCAAGCAGCGATGTTTCACATCTTACTTAACGAACGGGCTTCGCTTGCTCTGACCAAGCTCAAGGTGTCATGCCGATTTCAAACCTAACCCCAATTTATTCAGGAGACCAGAAAAGACGAAGAGGGAATTGTGTGAGTACTTAGGAGGACTCACATGCAATTTTGAATGAAACTTTATTGTAAAAGTATGGTGGTAAAAAAGTATGGTAGTAGAAAAGTATGGTGGTAAAAATGGAGTGGTAAAAGTGGAGTGGTAAAAGTTGAATGGTAAAAATGTAGTGGTAAAAGTGGACTTCTAAGCGAATAAGGTAATACTAAGAAGGTATTCCCATTGATATATAATGAATATAGTAGAACAAGAAAGAGAATAACGCCTATAGAAAGAGAGAGAAGATAGAATACCATTTTCTATCTCACTATTTCATGTGCAGGCTGGCTGTTCAGCTAGTGTCTCGCTCTAGAGGCGAGGGTCGATGCTTTCTGACGTCTTTTATTGGCACTCAATATTAAAGTGAGATAGAGAGAGGTTTTTTATCTTCTCTCTCTTTCTATCAGTGCTACACTCCCGCTTATTGCCTCTCCTATTCTATCATATCTCTATGGGTAAAATAGACGAAACGTAAAGGCGTTTCTTGTGAAGCAGAAACGTTGTGCGTGTCATCTGCCATTTGAGTTGCCTTGAAAATGCCAAAACCAGAAGCTATAATTTGAAATTATGGAAAACAATTATTAACAGCAGATTGAAATCTCAAGTGATTGTTAAAAAAGTTATACTCAAGAAAAATATGATTTGACTAGTTGTCGTCCATGGATATGCCTTTACATAAATATTTTTCATGAAGTCAACAAAAAAATATTTGTCACTGCAGCACCCAGGCCAACCGCGGACCCGCTGCGATAGCCCTGTGTTTTTGATATTTTTTGCTGTTTTATTTTAGGTTCATCAATCCAATAGACTTTCTTTTGAGAATATAATAATTGACTGCAGCAGCTAAAAATAGTCGCAAAGATTTTGCACACAAACATATTGAAGTTGTTCCTCTTAGGGGTGAAGCTCCATAAGAATCCTTTATTAGAGATTGTCCATATCAAAATTTCAGAGCTTCAAGTCCAGCAATTTGGTCTGTACGTTGTCCTTCGAATAATAACGAATTTAGAACTAAATAAAGACAAAAAAATTGACTATGAACTCTCCAAACTACTTATTACACTGCAGCGTGAGTCTTACTTTGATCATACTATGTCCTTTCACGCAAGCGCCAACAATTGTTCACAGTTTCAACTCAGTCGGATGAACGATACGCGAACAAACAGCTATCCGATATGACTTGTACGCCACCTATTGTACGTTTATATTAATATTTCAAACACTTTCATGCAAATAAAAATAATTATACAAAGTTTTAATTTAGATGAACGATACGCGAACGAAAAAATACAACTAGTGCGTCACTTATTTTACGTTGATGGTACTATGTTAGAGATCTCTTAGCAAGATCCATCAACAAGTGTACATAATTTTAACTCAATTGAATAAACGATGCGCGAACAGATAAATAACCATTTGAGATTGAGAAAAAGTCTTGAATCCAAAATCACAGACAGATCTTTCAATTTTATTTATATATGTGGATATAAACTTGAAAATAATGCTCAAAATAAGATCTTCAAATCTTGAGCAAAAACGCAAACATAGAAAAATACTAAGAATTTGATATTATGTCACCAGGAGCACAAAATAAATTTTGACTGACACAACAAAAAATTTAAAATTAGTTCAACTTACCGCCTTACCTAAGCAAGTTTTAGCTTTAAAACAATCATTACGGCAGCATAGAGCGTCTATGTTATGTTTTGTCTAAGGGTATTACTATCTAGTAATGCATTATGGGAAATGTGTCAAGTGACGTCGCCGCCAACAGTGTGTCTTGGGTACTAAATGATGTATACCCCATTTCCATAGCAATAAATATCTATCATAATTCTAAATGACATAATATCCAAAACACACTGTTGAAAGCGCCACCGCTTGACAATTTTTTTGTACATTACAAGATTTGAATACTTCTCTTAATATCATTTTAACATCAGACATAAAGGTTCCACCAGCTACGCAAAATGTGTATTACAGGAAAAATTAAATTGCATAACTAATAATTTGTCAGATGAGGCAATTTAATTGCGCACAAGGATAATTTGATTTCCTATTAGTTTGCTTTTACTTTTACACCGCTTATGGCTATGCGCTTAATATTTTAAAGGGCAAGCTATCAAGAATGTAATATATTTCATCGTATGGATTCTTCTGGCATAGTTTGGTATGTTGGCGCATGAGACACGGGTCACTTGGATGTCACTTTATCTAAACGTCTTTATTTTGTGTTTTTAAACCGCCCATCAGGCACGCTGAATGTCCTAACACTAAACAATCAATTATAAGGGCACTAAATATTGACAACTGTGTCCCTAATTGGGTTAAACACCTGAACCGTTTCGAAAACTGAACATTGGGCATCGGGCTAGAAAGATAGAGACTTTAAAATTTTACCGTCATTTGAGTGGGAGAACCGATAGCGTTGAAGTTCTTTGTTTCTGCAAATAAGAGTTCAAATTTAATTAAAGTACTAATTTAGGTTACGCAACTTGACTGCCAAACGTGTATTGATGGTGGTGGCGCTGGGAAGCGTCAGCAAAGTAAAATGCGAAAATCGCCTAGTATGTACATTGTTCGCAATGTATAAATAGCCGTGAAAAATTATAACAAATTTTATCAATGTTTAAACTTGTTCCCTTTTATATTACCCATCCCCTGTCTTCATGACGAATAACCCTCAAAATAAGACATATACACACCCTTAAACTGAGGAAAACATTATCGATATTTTATTATTCTAGAACCACACACATCGACACTACATAACTCAAAACTGTTTTCTTTATTCTTTGATTTCTTTCAAAATGCCGAATTATTTCTGTGTATAAGTGGGAGTGCGTGTCACCGAGAACAACTGGTCATTCAGTGCAGAAATATTTCCATTGGGATGCTTTACAGCTTAGGGAAGCTTTGAAAAGTTGGGCTTTGTCGGTGAAATTGCTGTTACGAAACGGTGCAAATCTTTGGAATGTTGTTTGTAGAATAAACAGTGTTGAAGGCATAAAGAGTATAAAAAATGGGAAGGATAGTATAGATATTTTGTTAAGCATATTCTCAGAGATATATTTGCAGAAAAATAGTCATTTATTTAACTTTGATTTCAAGAATACGTTCCACTAGACGACTGCAATGATTTGACCACGACCGCAGTTTTGCCGTTCCACTAACATATGATTGCTGGGGCTGATGCTTCAAGTGGAACAATGCGAGTCTGCCAAATAACAATTCGTGTTTAAGATCAGAAAATAAATCATTAATGAGATTAAAATTATCTGTAGTAAGAAGGATAAATAAATTTAATGAATCCTATATGCCAGTGTATATAAACCCACCTTTCAATCGCAGGCATTGTGAGCTTGAAGTGGTTGCAATTAATGACGTCTTTATGACGTATTGATCCTGAAACGCAAAGACCGCGATCGTCTTGTGGAACGATTATTGAAGCGACATGAGCGTTGCGGTCGCTTAGTGGAATGTACTCCAAGCATCAGATTTACAGCTGAGCCAAAATCAAGGCTAGGAATTAAGACAAAACAGTAAATCTGATTTTCTGCCATGTTGAACTCAAATATACCGCTGGTCGCAAGTATAACTCCAATTTTTGATCTGGGAGCTACTATTTCAAAAGAATAAAATCTTGGAATTGTCATGTTTTACACTTTGAATATCGTGAAAGTTTTTGGATTCTGAATGAAATAATTATTTTAATTGCTAAATTATTGGGAAATTCACTGAGAAAGCGTCTTTTTGATTTGTATTTTGATTCCAAATTATGTTGATTGATTCAAGACGTTATTATTTGTCAATATGACAGATAATTTCACTGTCTCTCATTATCGTGAAAAATAGTAAAGTGAATTTATGTACAATGAAACTCAAAATAAAATTAACCATATTTTTATTACAAATAATTACAATGTGAGTTCTATTTTTTGTAAATGGGATTTTAAAAATATTTCTCCAGGTACAGAATGCGTTTCGCTCGTGCTCAAACCCTATTCCTTAGGATTAACTAATCAATTAGTCACATCGGACACCTGGACAGATCTGATACCTAATCCTAACCTGACTCAATTTTTTTCACTCTGTTTATCCCCAAAAATCTTTGGGATATTCAACCTTTCAAACCTTGTATATAAAGGCCGCTCTTCTAAAAAGTCGACCATATTTTTTTCTGATGGTTAAATGAGAATTTATAAGACTTAAAAGGTGACTTTTTGTATCACCGTGTGAAAAATTAGTAAGCCCTGGACGTGATGTTGAATTTAACAGTCTCATTGTGAAGTGAGTAGTTTATGCCACCTTTGAATTTTGGTAAAGTTATGGAGGGTTAATTGGAAGTAAATTATAGCAGTTTATGGTTATATACTTTTAGAGTTGAAAATGGTATTAATGAAGTAAATTAATTGTTCAAACTGTCAAGTTTCGTTTTGACATTCGTTCTTGATGTTAAATTTCGTGTTTTAGTTTGTTTTGAATTGCGACTTCTCTATTATTCTCTCGCTGTTGGATAAATATATTTGTTACGTTTATTTAGGTACTCAATTTATTTTTATTGTGCATTTTATACGTTTGAAGTGTGCAGTTTTTGAGGCAACTTGGATAAACTATACTCAAGACACTAGAAGAGATATTTGAACTAGGTACTGCTGGACGGAGATACAAAAAATATTATTTTAAATTATTCAGTTATTTTGCTATTTCTGTCATTGTAATAGTCACTCCTAACTAAACAAAAATCAGTCAAAAAATTCAGACATGCTCCGAAATGAAAATAGAGAATTATAAACTTCAGTCGTACCGAAATTAAAGAAAAACACGTAAGAAATTAGACATTATAGCATAAAAGGACAGAAAAACTGGAAATCGGACGTGCACCTGTGCTTCAAGAGGGGATTAGCGAACTAAAGGTAGTCTTACAATTTGGGGTTGTAAAACGATAGTTGGGGAAGTTCTCACGGGTATTTCGGAACTGGGTGACTACATTTTGACAATTATACAACAGGACCATCAGAATAAAAATTATTTTTTTCCGGATAGAAATACCAATTTTTAGCACACCTACACTGAGATTAAAATTGGTATAATATTTTGTTATCAAATGTCGTGTTTTGACAGTTCCTGGAATCATGTCGACATCGGAAACAGAGAGCGGTTATCCTAAAAACAAAAAAAAAAAATTAAGTCCATTGGAAAACAGCTATTAAATGTCATCGTATTTAGTAATTTAGTGATTAAAATCATGCTTACAAAGTCTAACACAGATAAAAATATTTTCAAAATTTTAACGATATAAAAATTGAGCTTAATTACTTTTTTTCGTCCTAAAATGAACTTTGGCATGCTATTTCAATTATATTACAGTCACCTTAGGCTATAAAAGGGTGTCAACTTCGGAATGATAGATAAGAAACTGTAAATTTGTACAAATCCTTATTTTGACATTCTAAATGTTGCCTCAAACGTCGCAAAAATCAGTTTTTTGTAAATTTCTCGCTTCCTATGCTTCAAATTGTATTTGTATTTATTACAAAAATCGTAGAACATTGAATTTTCTATGAATTTTGTTCCATGCAATTTCTTATATGTTCATCTTTTTTTAAGATAGAGTGCGTAGCTTGAAGTGTGCGCTCCGCTCAGCCATACATTGAAAATTTGAATAAACCTGTGCAGTTATTAACTTTTCTACCAATTAATACAGCAACTCATCAACATCATCATCAATCGTGTGAACTACCAAGTTCAAACTTAGTTAGGGAACGATGCTGAACCTCAGGAATGGAGTTGGGTGCTGCAGAACGAAAATTTGGAACTGGTAACAAGTGAACTGATTAATATAATATTTTGCAACTCCAAGAATGGTTGCGGTTCACGCTGCGGATGTAGAAAATTTGGGCTGTAATGTTCTTCAGCTTGTGGCCAGTCCAATGGACAAAAATGTCCCGATATTTCATTATTTCATCAATATTTTGAAGAAGAAAGTGCATACGACCCGAAAATTTTGCAAAATTTGGAGACCAACTTCGAAGATAAAGAAAATGATGATGATGATGATGGATCAGAAAATCTTGAGCGATTGGAAGAAGACGATGGTGATGAAGAAGAAGAAGCTTAAACTCTTCTCAATGGAATTTATATTCATTGAATAAAAATATTAATGAAATATATTTGTCCCATCAATTAATTGCATATTTTAAAGTGACATCTGTCATTTTTAAAGTGACAGCTGTCATTGTTGAAGTGACAGATGGCGGTTATATCTTAGACCTTACATAAAATAAGTATTTTTGAAAATAAAGAGTCCTTTTTTAGATTTTCGGGGTCTTTAATTCTTTGAAACATACAGTTTCGACATTTGATCACCGGAAGTGTAATTAAAATATGGTAATTGGGATTTCCTTGATCTCCTCGAGAGCTTTAAATTGATACCAAATTAGACGTCATTTGAATTGTTTGTGGAAGAATCAATTGACAATAGTTTGAATATCTTCTTTGACACTTCTACTAGAATTATTATCCCCGCAAGAGCTTTAATTTAATACCAAACACGATAGAGCCAGATTATTTATTTTTAAAAACAATTGACGAACGTTTGCATGTGATGTCTGAATATAAGTGATGATAATTATAATTTCACATTATGATTGTCATCATTTCTCTGCTTTAGAGAAATATAACAAAGCTCATAATAATTCAATTTTGATAATAACTTTGAAAAATGTTTCTGATGAATGCTGTGCCAAATTATTTGAGAATCAATTTTAGTTATTTCATATTTTATGATAAATACTACCGTTTGTAAAATAAAGGCAAAAAACTAAAAATCTCCATTAATCAGGTTCTGATATCATTGGTTGAAAAAGCTCATCTACGAACTTGAACCTAGCTTTTTGATGAGAAACTTGAATATATAGTCCAGTCAAGTTAGCCTTTAAAATAGGGGTACCCTTGCATAAATTCCCAAGAAGCTGAAAATTGACATGAACGTTGGGGATACCATTATAATGAAGTTGTCGAAAGTTCCTATCGATCCCATGTGTGCAAAAAATTTTATACGAGGTCAAAGTTCGCAAAAATGGATTTTCTGGGTTTTTAAGAGGAACGACTGATTGACTGATGAAAATAGTTCAAACAAAAATTGTAGATCCTTTAATTCTCTACAAAAATGGTTCCCACCCCTTTTTTCCTTAGACACACCATTTCTGAGAAAAAGCCATTCTAGAATTATTTCCTTGATAATATGCATGACTACGCTGCCTTTGTTCATTATGGACGTATAATATAGGTACAACTATTAGTCTGCCTAACTAGTACTCGTACATTGATATTGAATGATAATTCTAAGAATATGAAATGAAAAGAAACCCAGTCCCTCATTTTATGTGACCATGCAGCCTTGAGCAAAATCTGTCTGCTGTTCAATTGTCAATGTAGCAGTGTCCGTCTTTCACTTACTTTAAATTACTTGCATAGATAAGTTACGTTTCGTATCTTTTGCAAAACATACACCTGATAAAAAACATGTTCAATTAGCTTGTCTTCTCCCAACCTCGGATTCTGCTCATCAACATTTTTATCAAGTATATTAGCAGGTTCAACTGGACCCAGAAGAATGGTGTTGGAAGCTAATTAATAATGTATTGGAATCAATCCACACTCTACTTCCATCTGCACTAGAAAAGCTCCTTAATACTTTTTTTTAATAGCTACAGAAAGGAGTGTAATTCGAAATGCGGCTGTAAGAAAGTGAGATGACTTTGTTCACAAGCATGCACCACTGCACCAGCTGTCAAAGTTAGCCGTGTTCAAATACTAAATCTTCAACAGAAGATAATCCTTATATCAACGATGAAACAACTGTTGTATCGCTATTTGAGCAATTTACGTCAACTCAGGAAGATGAAGATGAAGAAGAAGTTGAATAAGAAGACCTAATATTATTGAACTTCAATAAGAAGACCATAGAGTAGGCCTACCGGGAAAACCACATTGAAAAATACGCGCCAAGTACACTACCTCATAGGTGGCGTGGCAACGTGTGCATAAATGGAGAGTAATAGAGCATAACTTTGGAATGGCTTTTTCTCAGAAATAGTGAATCTTAGGGATAAAGAGGTGGAAACTATTTTTGTAGAGAACTGGAAGATCTACAATTTGTATCCGAGCTATTTATACCATTAAACTGATCGTTCCGCTAAAAAAATCAAAAAACTCATTTTTGCGAATTTTGATCTCGTATAAAATTTTTTGCATACACGGGATCGTCAAGGACTTTTCACAACTTCATTATAATGGTATCCCTAACATTCATGTAAACTTTCAACTTCTTGGGAATTTATGCAAGGGTGAATGTCTATTTTGACTAACTGGACTAATAGAATTTCAGTCGAAAATTATCGTGCTTCCACACAGATAGATCGACAGACCAACAGACCGATTTTTTCTGAAATTATATTTTTGGGTTCAGTAGGGTCTAAAAGGTCCCTCAAAATCTCGAACTTTCAAAAAATCACGATTACAATACAATAACCACCATCAATGAGAATTATTAAAAATATTTCTCCAAATTATTTTTTAAGCTCATGGAAAAGAGGTACGTATTATTAAATTGGTATTTGATTTATTGATTTATTCCTGAATACTAAATACTTGGGAAATAATATATTTCACCGATAATCAAGTTTGCTATGTCATGAATTACTGAGCGATTCGCAATCTTCGCATTCTATCTCAGAAACGATTGAACATATAAAAAATCGCTTAGGACAAAATTTGTAGAGAATTTGATATTCTACAATTTTTGTAATTAATGTAAATACAATTTAAAACATAGAAAACGAGATATTTACGAAAAACTGATTTTTGCGACCTCTGACTTTGAATATCTGAAGACGCGCACATGAAATTTATTGCGACTTTTGAGGTAACAATTAGAATTTTAAAATGAAGGTTTATACAAATTTTCATCTTCTTATCTTTCATTCCCCACAAGGTGACAGGAGTATTTGCTAAATATCTTCTTCATTAACTTCCTATAATAAAATTTACTAGCTTAGCCAAAAAATTATTCCCACATAAGACTAATTTATCAAGTTTTGAACCTATTTTATTCTCAAATTTATGAGTGATGCGGGTTTCCCAAAATTTTAGCAGTATTTTACATCGCATCCACTTTAATTTTTGAGATTTTAATTGAAAATATTTCACTGTGCTCGAATTTTGAACAATTATCAACTTTATTATTCAATAAAAATCATTTTAAGACCGTTCGGTACAGAATGCAATTCAAGCACTCATTCGTTTGATCATTTTCCATTACGTGGTTCTTGCGCTTTTTCAAACTAATACTAGAATAAATAGTCTCCTGAAACTTATTTGTCTTATTCTGATATTCAACGGAATGTTAAATCATTTATTGTAGCTAAAAACATACTTCATTTTTCTACGGCCTTGCAAACAATAGCTACGTTTTACTTATTCTACGCATTCAGGGCTTTCATTATCAATATACGTGCTGCTGTTTGATTGTGTAACTTTTTTTTGTGAATTCACGTTGATTAACAATGCGCGATCAAATAATCATCGATCCATTTGTTTTAAACTGTCGAGCTCTGAACTTTAAGCTGTTTGTAGTATAGTTGGTTCTTAATGGAAGTTGATATCGAGAAATCGCAAACTCACCACACTGTGTACAACATCTGACACAGACCAATTTTTCAAGTTATTTGTGAATAATCCAAATGTCAACTTTGTACTTTATAATTGCAATTTTGAAATTCGGTCAACAATTTTAGTGAATCAGCAAGCTTCATCACTAAATATTGGTTTTATGTCATAATACTCAATTTCACACTCTTGTTGCATAAAGTACTATTTTTTAATATTAATGAAGAATTTTGTGCGGTAAAATATGAAAGAGCGCATATAATGGGTGAATAATATTACAATAAAGAAAAAAAGAAAATAATAAATACACTTATTATCATCTCGAGTCTCGGGCTATCGACGATCGACTGGCAATTATAATATGATCGGTGCACATCTGCACGAGAAACTTATTTAAACAGTATGCGCATTTTCAAACTGTACTACCTATCAGAGAACCAAACTAAAAAGCAAACAAAACAGAGCTCTTAAATAGAAGATTTATTATACGTTATCATGTGACATAAATGCTTGCAAAATTTTTGATTTGCTGATAATACAAATCATTATACAATCAATATTTTGAATAAAGTACTAGATAATTGAAAATATTTTTCAATTGATTCAAATCTGGATATCCAAATCAAATAAATAAATATCAAGGAGACTGTAGAATAAATTGGAAATCTTCATCTTTTATCTCATTTCTTTAATTGCAAACATAGTTTTGTTTTAAAAATATCGACGTGCTTCTCCCCAATACTTCCCCGGCCTTATTCGTGGTCACATGAACTTTTTTGGAGCGCTTCTTCGAGGAAGACTGCAAGATTTGAAAGAAAGAACGACTAACTTATGCTTACTAGTTTGGAAAAAAACACTATAGTTTAAAGTCTCAAGAAACTGCAGGATATCAATTTTCAGAAATGTGTTAATGTAAAAAATTCTGTTTGTAAAATATTTTAAATCTGGAATTCCTCAATCAAAAGGAACTAGTAAATACAGGCAGAGTTAGAGTCAATGGGAAGTTGAATTCAGATTGATAAATATCATATGAAAAATTAATTTTTAATCGATTACAAGTAAATTTTTTCTTACATTCAATAAATTAATAAACTACATGAGTGCCAACATTTTGGAAAATACTCCTTAGAAAAGGATAAATAATAATATTGTATCCATTGCTCTGTATGTGGTTACTGTTTGTATTGACGCTTCCTGGTTTGTTTTTCCACCTGCCACTGTCTGTTCTCGGTCTACATCCACCGCAGCAGCAGATGTTCTTCTGTTCTTCACTTTCATGATCTATATATCCATCCTTGTTTAGCTCATTGATCACTTATCCTCTTTAATAAACTCTTCTATTTTATATAAAGTTCATTGTCTTTGTCCTCGATGCTTGTTCTTAGTGCCACCGTCTTCACAGATCGGAAACACAGGCACGCGGCGGCGTGCGACACACTTCCGGTCACGTGCCGGAAGCCGAAATTATGATGATTATCATGTGGAAATGGCAGGTGAAATAAAAGTAAAAATAAAGTTTTGTAATTTTTCCTGCAGCTTTATCATTTTCATCTGTCGATTTAAAAAATAATTATAAAATTTAAAAGACTCGATATTTCACAAGCAAAACGCGTTTACAAGCGAGTATTGTAATGGATTTTCTTAAATAAAAGTCTGGAATGTTCAAGATAATTCTAACAGCCTCTTGAAAGGCTGTAGAGCTGTTCCAGGCCTATATAAAGAGCTGCGCCGTTTATTCGAGAGGTCACATGAATCAAACGGTCGGAGAGTAAACAGAAAGCTGTCTCTACGAATTATAATTGATCACAAAGCACAGAAGATCTACCAGGCAGGGAAGCTCAAAATGGTTATTGAATAAACATTTTCATCGTAAGAAAACAACAATTGACAGCAGCTCATATCACATGTATTTCTAATACAAGATAATATTGAAAATAAAATGTATTAATCAATTCATCACGTAATGAACGTAGGCATTTATTTAAAATTAAACGCACCGCATGCACATGGAGTGCAAAGAACATTCCGAACACACTGATACAAGCATTTTGCCACGAAAATCAACGAAATTTTGCAAGAGTAGCCGATTGGATATTTAAATCTGTACAATCGAGCTTCTTTGTCTCACCGACGCTTCTGGAAGAGTATTCTGTTTGACATGATGCCAGTTTCTTTTTGAGAATGTCTCCCAAATGATAACAATTGAAAACATCGCTACTATGATTAATAGCGTCTGAAAAATTATTATTTATTAATTGAATTTGATTTTAAGTTTCGATTTTATTTGTTATCAATATAAATTTATGAGCATACGGCGGTATTCAAGTCCCTATAAAAGTAGCTATATATGACGTCATCAAAATGAATGGAAATCAGTGTGATAAATACATTTGGGCAATACATTTACTTAAAACTGTATTAGATTATATAAAACTTGGTGGTTGTACTTTAAAAGAAGGAAGTTTGCAATTTCTTTAGTTTTTATATAATGTTGGTAATACTGGTGTGGGACTCGAGAGACAATGACTTGTACCTGTTGGGCACGAGCCATAGCTATAATTTTCCACTAAATGAGTATTCAGCAAGCGTAGAAAATAACAAAATAGTTCCACAAAAAATATCCTACATTTTTTTTCATTTCAGATGATTTAATAATAATTTACCTCGTAAAAATACTTAATTTCTAATATAGTCTTTGAAATTTTTATTTTTGGTTTGCAGAAGGTTTCCATTCAAACGTAGGAAGCAATAATAAGACAATACGAAAAACTGACAATGCATTACCTCATTTCCTTTTTACTTACCTCCCACACGGTTGACTGAAAGTGAGTGACACACATACACACAAATTATACTTCTCTCTTTACTTCTGTGTCTCTTTTTATCACAAATATGTGTATGTACATGGTTATTCATTCATATGTGCTCATAGTCGCCCGTGACATACAGGGACATGTAGTTAGCGGGGGAATACTCACCGGAAACAGTTCATTGTGTCTCATTGTCTGAATTTCCGGTAGCACTGGCAATGCGGTGGCGTCTATCAGCTGACAAATTAATTTATTAATGTAATTTTATAGTCGTGACTACATTTACAGTAATTCTTCTACCGATGCTAGAAATTTGAACATAGCAAATTAATCGGTGACAGGTGCTGTGCATATTACTGTGAACATAAATTCTCAGAAAAACTGTTCTTATCATTCAAATGTTCAATTCGATGTCAAATGTTTGCTGAATATAATATAGCCAAAGAATTATTGTAGTCTATAAAATACTTGATATATTAGTGGAAAACATAAACGAAATTCAATATAGCAGGCGTATCAGCCCGCCAGTCACCAGTGGTTAGCAATTTAGATAAGATTTCGGTACTTCAAACGCTTAAGCGGGCGCCACCATGCTGACAAAAGCAAACTTATAGCACTGATAACAAATACACACGCACGCAAATAGTAAATAAAGATATTGCATGCTTTGTTTGTTTGTTGTAAATAAGAATACAGGTTCAATATACATAAATACAAGTCGTTTTACTATATTAAAATATTTTTTCTACGATAATCTCTAAATTCAATAGTTTATACTTCGCAAACTTATCGTAAATTTAGCGTTTACGCATCCCAACCCTACAACATATAAAAGTGTTAAAATTTAGTTTATCTGTTCGTAAGGTTATTTGTAAAAACTTGTACTTTGTGCTTAGCTGGTTAAAATATCACATTGAGGACCGTCTGTCAATTTAGACAAATAAAATTATCCAATCTACCGAATAACCGATATTGGCTTTTTTTTACAGGTATATCTTTGTTTTGGCATGAACAATAAGTGTGCAAAAATCATATTGTCAAATCCTGGGGCTTCAGAAGATATCGAAGGCCAAAAATCAGTTTTTTGCAAATATCTCATTTTCTAACGGTCGTAGAGCATTTAAGGTCATTAATAAAAATAAAGTACACATTTTTCTCTACAAAAAAGATTTCATGACTCATTTGCATATCTATGATTGTTAACGAGATATCGAGCGTAAAATGTCCACAGCTTTTGGACATCGCCATGGAGTTGCATGCCTCAATGCTCTATCTGATTCAGCTGAAATAAATGATGATAAAGACTGGTTTATGTAGGCTGTAACTTTATGCTTTTACTTTAACATTAGCATTATTAGGTTTTCAAACATAGGGTATAGGGAATTACTTGTTACGGTACTAGTGCTGACACGCAGCTGTCTTGTATTTATCAGTAACCCTAAAATATAGAAATTTTTCAATTTTTGAGGCTTAATGCTAAGACGTGCTTATGTTTGTATACGATCGGTTTACATCGACTATCTTCGCGATTAGTGTCACTCGTTATAACCTTTGTGTATGTAAGTTGTATTTCAGACGTGGGCAAAAGCCGGCTCGCGGGCCGGATCCGGCCCTTTCTATTGTTTAATCCGGCCCGTTAGCACCAGTGTGCGTAACATATACACAAAATATTCTTTTGAAAAATCACAACAGGAATTGAACTATCGCTGGTTGTTTATAGCAGAACGGCCAGATCCGAAATCTCCGCTTCCCGAAAACATTTCACACTTAAATATAATAATGGTGGTATATGTATGCGATGTCTTCTCCGGCCCGAAGGATTTCCTGAAATTAAAATTTTGGCCCGCGCTTAAAAGTATTTGCCCATCCCTAATTTAAAGTGTTGAAAGTTGAAATATAAATTGACAATTAAATTTAAAATTAATATGATTACAGAAAGAGATGTACAATTGATATAATTTGACAGATATTGACATTTCGATCTTGTGGAATGTATTTTTATGGGCCTAATCTTTATTGGCTCACCCTAAGAAATACATGAACCGTACGAAGTTCAATAAAAAATATAATTTTATGGTTAATGCAAATCCGTGAAGTTACAGCTTACATAAACCAGTCTTAACATGGATATCGATTGAGATCAAATCGACATCCTGGAAACGATTATTGATTATTATTGATTTTGGTACAGTAAAACAATTCCGCAAATGATTTTGGTCTTCGGCATGAATGAAAAAGTGAAATGAGTTATTTTGATTGATTTTGATAATGTATTAGGTCTATTGGTGTTACCATTTAGAAATAAAACGCGCCTTGCATTCTACCCCCGAGATGATGTGGAAAAGGATGCATGATTGCGCGTCGGTGCACGTTGTACGTTGTTTACCGTTACAGATATGCAAAAAAGTCATATAATTTTTTTTGTAGAAAAAAATGTGTACTTCATTTTTACTTATAATCTCAAATGCTCTAGAACCGTTAGAAAATGAGATATTTGCGAAAAACTGGTCAAAAATTGAATTTTTGATCTTTGGCCTTCGATATTTCCTGAAGCACCAGAATTTGACCATATGATTTTGGCACACTCATTGTACATGCCGAAACGAAGATATTCCCGCAAAAAAAACTGACTAGACTATATAAAGGACCGAGCCGTTTACTTGAGAGATCACAAAATACACCAAACGGTCGGAGAGTGAATAAAACTACGGAGCAGGTCAATATAAAATTTAGTAATATGGATATTAGGAGCAACAAATAAATTATTACACTCTGGTTGATAATCAGATTGTTATGGACTTGGCTTTGAAAAATATTTAAATTTCTTTTATTTACACAAGTTCTTAGCACGTGGCACATATCACCGGAAGTAGGCCCTTTATGCCTCCTATCCAACTTTTCAACTACCGGTGTGTCAAGGAAACCGCGTCTCAGGTTTCTAGGTTCAAATAGGGCTCGTGCGCAGATTAGAACTTTGAAGGGCTTTCAACACATTCATTTAGAGCAGATGGTTTATGTTTTGTGTTGTGTTATCAAGAGTGGGAGGTCATGAGATGTAAGGGCTGTAAAATTGTGAGATTGTCATTAGTGACAAGGAAGGGTAAAAATGAAAATCATTTCCTGTTTAGAGAATAATAACGGATCGTACAGAAACAGTTATTTGGATCTCAAAGGCTATAAGAATTACATTACTTTATTATATTCTTTGAAAATATTAAAATCTGAAGCCTAGCTCAAAAAAATTATAACTGAGAGAAAATAAAATACTAATCATATTTATGAATGCAATTTCAATTTATTCTTCCACTTTATACACTTTGATGGTTAACAGCCATCAATCCACAATTAAATTCATCACGTGAAATAATTTTTTTGTTAGTATATTCTATTTATAAAGTATTATACACAATTTTCTGCACTAAAATCAAATGAAACTAAACATTGAAGTATGGTGACACTTTTGAGCTTATTTATAACAGTGGAGAGTACAAATATGTATTTTTTCTTATTAAATTAATAGCTTTGAAGTTTTTTACGTACTGATAACATTAACAAGCCCCAGAAGTTGAAAATAACCCAAAAAAATAAAACTGAAATATTGATGTTTATAGTTAGAATAATGCTATACTAATAATGCAAGAGTATTCGAACCGAGGAGAGAACATTTAGAATAAGTTTTTCTCAATTTTCAAATTATTGAGCGATTTAAATGCAGTTTTTTTGTGATTTTATGACAATTACAGGTAATTGTCATTGATTTAGTCCAAACTCGTTGCAATTATACGAGAAAGTAGCCCAAAAATGGCGTCCCTATATCGGAGCACACATTCTAGATAGATCTAGATAGGATTTGATATATTTATTTAATATTATCGGAAATACCTGTAGGTTAACGGCTGATTTAATCTCAATTTAATTATCAAAATAAGTATTTGGGTATGTTACTCCCACTAATAGATAAAAAACATGAATGATTTTAATTATTGGATAAAATATGCAGAAAAATTTATCCTTGAGCTGAGACGATTCTCCATGGCAGTATGATTAATTCAATTCAGGAAAATCTTTCATTCTATTAAGCATCTTCCGTGAAATTATTATTTAATTCTACGTCATAGGAAATCTCCTTCCTTCATAATATAATCCTTTTATTACATAACTAGGATAGCTGGTAACAAGTCCATGAATGCAATTATCTAATTTGAATTCATGATATGTTATGATTTAATTGTATAAACGTTTCTGTCTCCTGTTAGTTCCGTCTGATTTACATGTGGCGCCATTTCAATCAACTAATAATTTAATGATAGATAATATGTGTTTGTTTGTTAGTCACTGTGCAGGGAAGCCCCTTCTACGTATTTTGAGTGTGTAGAATTATTATATGTTTGTAACATCCAGCATTTGGTGACAGGCACGAATAATTTCATTTTTTTTCTAAAATTTTATTTTTGGAAAAAAATTGGATTTGCATAATTCAGTAGAAGATATTTTAGTTCATATAATTCTATAATGTGCAATTATTGGTTGCTTAGAAATTGGAAACAGCCCTAAGTCTGTTTTCAGTGTAATCTTAATTTGATTCATAAATATGTTTTATTGGGTATAAGTTCTGTAAATTTATTAGAAACACAACGTTTCAACAGCAAAGTGCTGCCTTTCTCAAGTGAAAATAAATAAATAAATTTATTTTCACTTGAGAAAGGCAGCACTTTGCTGTTGAAACGTTGTGTTTCTAATAAATTTACAGAACTTATACCCAATAAAACATATTTATTTATAAAATGAGTTCTGAAAAGTTTTTTCCTTCATTAATTTGATTCGTCAGCTTCGCACACGTGACTACAAATAGAGAGAAGTTAATAATCTGCGCCTAGTAGTCAGAAATTATATTTAGAAGTTGACAAGGCTGTCTTTTTGTTTCCATAATTATAAAGAAATATTCCTAATCGTCATTCTACTAAAACAGGAAGAGTATTTAAATTCAAATTTGTGTAATGAATATAATATTTTATGTTAATCAATTATCATATTTAAGAGGAATTTCCATGCAAATTATCAGAAATATTGATCAAGCTGATTGAATTCTACCACATTCACATTTTGTCCAATGAAGTGTGTCGTAATTGTTATTTTTAATTCAAAAGAAGTTAGCAGCTGTCAACTTATATCTTGAATTTTCGCTTGCTTTCTGAAGGACAATTGCAACATTAATCAATATCATTTTAAGATTAACCACCGGAAAACTCAATATAATTTACGTATACGGGCTGTTTAATCGAAATACGAGGGTCAATTAATGAATACTTCCAATTGCCAAGAAAAATTCCAAGGACAGAATTGTGTCATGAGTACACTAAGTTAGGTAATTTAGATTTCATTGTGCCTTTCTTGAGACTTTTCAATAAGATCCGAGTATCTCTCCTTTCATGGACTGTCCGCAAAAAAAAATTATAACATTGAAGGAACATTATCTCTCCTTAGTCCTTTACCACTAAAATATTTTTGTAACCGACGCTTTCATAACTCTTTTATCATTTTCAGTAAATCTTGCACTTCATTGGTGGCCATATTTTTTATCGTTATCCCAGCACGATTTTCCATCACTTCACAACATTGCAACCTAACTCAATTTTTTTTAGTTTTCGGGTTCAAAATTAATTCCCCTTCATTGTCCAGAATCCCATTTCTGACACCAATTTGTCACAAATTTATTGTGATTTAATTACTTTGCACATATTACAATACAGTTTTACTTTATAAATTGTCGCACAATGTGAAAGTCAAAATATATTACTGCAGGAATCGAACGTTTAGAGCCCTAATGGATTACCTGTATAAGATAAATATGAAATTATTCAATCATTTCTGAAATTAAGTGTTACAAAGTTCAAGAACTTTACTATCAAATATTTCATCTCCTACGAGATTCACTTTCAAAAGAATTCGATCCCATTTAATTCGAAAATGTTAATTTTCATACCTCGAATTCCTCCGTAGATAACCATCACAAAATCTGATTGGTATTCCGAAGAGGTTATGTTAACAATTTAGTTACTCTCACCCGTAAATTATGTTTGAACCATCACTTCGACCCGCACTGCAATTAAAGAAGCTTTTCGATTCTGTGCTTCGAGTCCATAGTTCTAAACTTCGAACTAATTTGAAAATGGACGCGGTCGAATGAGATTTTAATTGTTCTTAGTGAATTATGTTAAGAATGAATATTTATGAAATTTATTATTGGAGGACAGTGGCGTGGAAAAAGAACTTCTTTGGGGCCGAAGAAGGTACCAACTTCTATTACAAATGTTGCTTGAATTCCTTATGAATTTGTAAATTATATTTTTTAGCAACGCCTGTTATCCAAGGTTTCAGGAAAACATGTAAATTGTAAGCTGTACTTTCATGCAACAGGCCTCT
Source organism: Dromius quadrimaculatus (assembly GCA_963989225.1). Lineage (NCBI taxonomy): Eukaryota > Metazoa > Arthropoda > Insecta > Coleoptera > Carabidae > Dromius > Dromius quadrimaculatus. The sequence continues at coordinate 8,170,515 of OZ022325.1, read as the reverse complement.
GAAATTATTGTCAAAAATTGAATATTAAATACGTTGATCTTTTGGAACTAAATTGGTGAATTTTAATTGGGTGAATTGGCGATAAAATAAAAAATAATAAATAGATAAATAAGAAAGTAAAAATTCAACCATGAATATGCTAAATACGATGTCAAACAAATATACAAATCTAGTGCTTATCTCAACAGTAATGAAGTATCTTCCATTCTCTAATTTGCCTAAACAATTTATAATGCCATTATTTGATTAATTTGACCATGTAAAATTTAAAACTAGCAGGATTCATTTCCATATACTCCAAGACAAACATGAATGAAATTATTTGCATAATATATTGCCTTGTTTTAGCACACAGCAGCCACTTCGATTGAGTTATTGTATCCCTTTTGCATTAATAAATCAACGGGTAGTTGATGAATATTATTTCAGATAAATTTTGTAGCTTCATTCCGGAGTGTATTGAATATTAATCTGTTTTCTGCATAGCCACTACAAAAATTATTTATTACTCGTAATACAATGTAAAACACAATGTTTGACGATTTTACAATTTTGTTGACATTCTCTTGATTTGTTTTCTAAATTTAAAAAAAAACTTACTAAATATTCTCCAGTCCTGTAGTCTATTTTGAAATAAAATATATAATAAATTTGCTATAAAATAGATACTGATAGCTAGAACAGCTGCAGAAATATTAAAAGTAATTTAACAACTTTTTGTATTATAACATAATATGTACTTTTGATTCCGCTGCAAATTGCAGAACAGAATTGTTGATTTAGTAGCGTAGCTTTAGAGGTCTAGAGTCTAATGGCCAGTTGCACCGCTATAGCTTAAATTTATAGTTTCACTTAAACAAAAAATATCGAATCGAAATAATAACAGCAATGTTTATGTCACATTTGACTTTTGAGTCTTGATACGATATTGTTCAATTTAGCGACACTTAAAATTTAAGGGACAGCGGTGCAACTGACCATTAGACTACTAATTGACACTACAGAAATAGTTTCTAAAACAGTTTGTTCATTTTCTGCTGAGGCATCTATTAACTTTAGACAAAAACTAAAAACTTGAATATATACAAGTTAAAATAACGAACAATAATAAGTGATGAAATATTTTTTGGCCTCCTGAACTGTAAAACGAATGTTGCAATTCTTTATGCCCGATGAGTAACTTGATTTTTATACACACAATATAACAAAGTATAGTTGCAATGAGTAAAATAATCGAAAAACGCTGGCCTTCTACAAACATCTGAGTTATAATAGTCCGTGAGACAGCGCCTAAATTTTTTGTTGATTACCGCTCACTTGAAACTTTGTGAGTGGCTTCATTGTGATGAGTCCGACATCTTTTTCATTTGGCAAAACTCTAGATTTGGGGGCGTTTACCCGCGAGGGCTAATTAATTGAAAGAATATTACCGTAATACTGATCTTTACACTAATCGAAAGATTTTTTGATAATAAAATGAAGGAAAAATATTGTCCGACTTGAATATTGAGGCTACCGGTGAGTCCGACTTGTCATAAGTACCAACATACTTACCATTAGTACCAACATACTTATGACAAGTGCGGCTTGTCGGATTCACCGGTAGCCTCAATATTCATGTCGGACAATATTTTTCCTTCATTTTATTATCAAAAAATCTTTCGATTAGTGTAAAGATCAGTATTACGGTAATATTCTTTCAATTAATTAGCCCTTGCGGGTAAACGCCCCCAAATCTAGAATTTTGCTAAATGAAAAAGTTGTCGGACTCATCATAATGAAGCCACTCACAAAGTTTCAAATGAGCGGTAATCAACAAAAAATTTAGGCGCTGTCTCACGGACTATAAATTATATATAAAATAAAAAAGAATTGTAACGAAACTCAACTCGTTCCTGGGATTAATAAATTTATTTTTACTTAAAGTTGCAATAGTATAACAAAAATATTCACTAATAAATACTTTACTTATTACCGACGCTAAATTAGATACACTATACACTTATCTATTATCTACACACCGTAACACTGTCTTCTATTTATTCTCACTGCTTTTAATTTATTTCGACTAGTTCAGTTATCAATAGAGCTTCTCGAAGCTTTCAGAAATTTCTAGTGGGTTTCCAAAAATTTCACTAGACGTCACCACGTCCTTGGCGCATATGAGCTCCGTTATATTTTCCACCCGTTTATCGGCGTGTTACGATGGAAGTCTATCCTGTAGGGTTCTGTTTATAATAAATATAGTAAAAAATAGTTCATTGATTTTTTTGCTATTTTCTGATAGCTGTCACTGTCAATCTTGACAACCAAAAACTCAAATTCCCCTAATGTAACTTATATGCTTGCAATTTGTATGAATTTTGAATGATGAATTGACAGTTGAGGCTATGTGCTGATACAATCATTACGTACATTATCGCGATAGAACTAGAAATATATAATTAAAATTAACCATTATCAGAACAAATTGAAATTATTATGAAGAAATATAGGTAAGAATAAGAAAATCGTTAACTTCTTTTTTTTTGAAGCAATTTAAAATATCAAATTATGATGATGCCAACTGAATAGAACCCTCCCATTTATTTATTAAAATATAATTTATCTGCCAAAAAATTTAATACTAATCACGTGCGTCAAGTATGCTGCTCTATTAATGAGAAACTTTTACTTTGCGGTAGTTTCTCAAACAAAACTATCGCGCTTTAAAATACTTGCACTTGATTGTAAATATCTATTAAAAATAAGGGGTTGCAACACGAGAAAAATTTGGTACTTCTTTCCGAAATGTAAGGTTAATCTTTTTGACAGAAATAAATAGCCTTGAATATCACCTTTTCAATTATTTCAAGCTGAAATTTATGTTGAATTCAAATAACTCATAAATTGTAACTAATGAACGAAGAGTTCAGTCCCAGGTTTAGCCAAATATAATATTCAATTGAAATGATTAAAGTATTATACCCAGCAAAGTATTGTAACGAACAGAATAGATTTTCATGGTAACACGTCGGTTAAACGGGTGGCAAACGCAACTAACTTTTGCGCCAGAGATGTGGTGACCTTTGATCCACTAGAAATTTCTGGAAGCTTCGAGAAACTATAGCCGGAAATATATAAACCCAGGACTAGGTCGAGCGAAGAAATGGTTCGTGAACTAGTCGAAATAAATAAAAAAACAATTGAAATAAGTAACATACAGTTTTATTGTGTAAATAATAAATAAGTGTAGTGTTTGTGTTAGTGATGAGTTGCTAAATAGCAGTCTGCTATTTCTCAACTGCTTTATGCTTTGTAGCAATTGGCTACTGCTACTCGCTACAAAAATAGCTGCTATTTCAAATAGCAGTTAAAAATAAGTTGCTAAAGGCACCAATAGATAGCAGCATAGCACAGACATCAACATGGCAGTAGCCAGTGCTACGAGCTAGAAAAATAGCTGCTACTTTAAATAGCAGCCAATGATAGCAGCACAGCTCAGACACAAACGGGAACAAACCATTTAACTGGATCGTTTTCACTGCTTTTCGCAGTTCGCTTTGCGTCCGTATCTATTTTACATTTCTTTTGGATGCTTTCGATAATATTTTGTTTCTGTTAATGTTCAAAGGCATAACTGATAATGCTGATAAGATTATGTATTTTATCTCACGGATCGACCAAGCAAACAGAAATAAATCATTATTATTGACATAACAAAGAACGGTCATTATGAGAATCTGCCCTCAAAAAATATCTCTTCCATGATAAGTTATTTTATTGTACAAGCACAAGCATGTGGGGCTTGTTACTAAAATAGTTAACCCGATGAAGCAGAACAAAGCAGTCTTCTATTATCCACATTTAGCCTAGTCCCTGTACTGTACGTGAAGGTAAACGTAGAAATATGATCAAAGATACGAAAAAATGCAAGAGATAAAAGCAAATAACAATTTAGATTTCATTCATTCCAAGTTCAAGGAGGAGCATCGCTATATAAGTTGCGCTTCTAAATATTATGTAGCTGCTATCATGTTAGCAGCTATTTTTAACTGCTAAATGAAAGTAACAATAGCGGGCTCGACACAACACTAGTTAGTGTCTTTCAATAAAAATAAATGATTAAACCCACGAACAAGTCAAGTTCCGTTATAATATTTTGAATGAAAGATTACCAGGAAGGATCAAGGATATTAAAAATAACGTCTTAAACTTTGCTCTCTTTTTTAACCTTCGTTATTTTACTATGAAACGACCGGCTTCGACAAATTAATTGCATTCATCAAGAGACGGGAGACTAAAAAGAAAAATTGAATGTACATAAATCACAAATACAACAATTGACTATGAAAGAACTAAACTATTAACTTAGGTTATTGAAATTATTATTATCACAGTATTTCTAGCCATCACCGAAACGAAAAAGAAAGGTAAAGGAATAACAAAATTGAATTGAATTGAAGATACTAATATATAGCGGAATGAAAAACATGGATAGAGCTAGAGCGGGAGTTGGATGTATAATAAATAAAAAACTGGAACAATCAATAACAAACTGGAAATGCGTAAACGAAAGATTACTAATAATTCAAGTAGAAGACAAAACAAATTTAAAGGCAAATATAATGATAGTGTATGCAATAAATGAGGATGAAAATAAAGAAAAAAAGATGAGTTTTGGGACAAAATGCAAACCGAATTCGAAAAACTGAAACAACCAATATATGTTATGGGAGATTTTAACGCAAGAGTGGGAAATAAAAATAAGGGTGTTGAAGAAATAATGGAAAGACATGAGGAGCTGACTATAAATAACAATGGAAAAAGGCTTATCGATTTTTGCATCATAAATGGATTAACTATATTAAACACTTTATTTGAGCATAAAGAAATCCACAAGTATACTATAGGGAAGAAAAAAGCAGAAAAGAAAAGTCAATAATAGACTATTTCTTAACTAATACGCAACAAAGAAAAAAAGTGAAGGATGTAAGAGTGAAACGGGGTAGTGAAATTGGAAGCGACCATTACCTGGTAATAGCGGTAGTCATAGTGTTAGGAAATGAGATCCAACATACTCAAGAGATTGATTCTAACAAAAAACAAACAGTAAAATTTAGAGTAGAAAAACTGAAAGGTGGACAGATAAAAGCAGAATATCAAAATTGCATTAACGAATTAATAAAAGATACACCCAAACCAGATTTAAACAATATAGAAGAACACATTCAAACACATACTAACAGAAGCAACAAAAAGATCATGCGGAATAGTCAAAAATTCACACAAGAGAAGACAAACACACTGGTGGAATGAAAAAATAAAAAAAGAAATCAAGAAAAAGGAACAAAAATGGAAGAAATATATCAATACCAAAAAAGAGGAGGATTATGAAGATTATAAAAGACAAAGGAAGATAGCGAAGACAGAGATAAGAAAATCAAAAGAGAGAACCTGGGAAGAATTTGGAAACAAAATTGAGGAAAACTTTAAGGAGAATCAAAAATTATTCTACAGAACAATTAAGAACTGCAAGAAAGAAAAACACATAACATTGAAACAGCTAGTAAACCAGCAAGGAGTCATAATAAAAGAAGACAAAGAAATCATGGAAAGATGGAAAGAACATTTTGATGAATTATTGGAAGAAATACACATTAACAATGTCAGTAGAGAAGAAGAAAGTACAGAACTGAAAAACACAGGAATAGTAAATCAAGAAAATATTACAGAGGAAGAAATGAAGACAGTAATAAAAAAATTAAAAAACAGCAAAGCACCAGGTCATGACGGAATAAGAGCGGAACAATTGAAATATATGGGAGAGGAAGAAGAACAAATATTATTAATAATGCTGAATAAAATATGGGAAATAGGGCAAATACCAAAAGACTGGGAAATGGCAGTGATATTCCCAATACATAAGAAAGGAGACAATAGAATATGCAGTAATTACCGAGGAATATCACTACTATATACAGCTGCAAAAATTTATGAGGCAATATTAGAAAATAAATTAAGAAAATTAATAGAGACAAAGATGGAGAAAGCACAAAGTGGCTTTAGAAAAGGACACTCGACACAGTATCACATTTTTACTATAAGAAAACAAACAGAAAAGACCATAAGAGAAGACAGTAAACTGTACATAGCATTTCTGGACCTGGAAAAAGCTTTTGACAGGGTGCCGAGGGAAAAGATGTGGGAAATCTTAAAAATAAGACAGATTGACAAACAGCTAACGCAAGCAATAAAAAGTATCTATAATAAGACATCCAACTATGTTAGAACAGGAAATGAAATTTCAAAGGAATTCATCACAACACAGGGACTAAGGCAAGGAGGAGCATTAGGCCCACTATTATTCATTATATACCTAGACAACATCTTAAAAAATATAAAAGACAAAACTAAAAAAATTGAAGTAGGACACCATAACTTAGAAAGGATTATGATTGCGGAGTGCGCCTTTGCGGATGACCTTGCAATACTTGCAAAAAGTGAAAAAGACCCACAACATAACATTAACTTGTGGAATAAGGAATTAAAAAAGCACAATATGACCAAAAACATAGACAAAACAAAAATAATGGTAATAGCGAAAGAAGAAATAGCAACGGAGGTAAAAATAAATCAAAGAGAAATCGAACAGGTAGAAACATTCACATATTTAGGACACACATTAAACAACAAAGGTAACTTGGAGCAAGAAATAAACAACAGAATTTTGACAGCAAACAAAAGTTACTACGCAATGAACAAAATAATCCTAAGCAATAAACAAGTTGAGAAAAAGACCAAAATGACACTATTCAAAGTATTATACAGACTAATACTGTTATATGGGAGTGAAACATGGACGACGAACCAGAGAACAAAGAGTAGATACCTGAGAAAAGTAGAAGAAGTAACAAGACTAGATAGAATAAGAAACAAAGATATATGAAAAAGGTTACAAATAGAGAGTATACATGCTATCATGGAGAAAAAACAACTTGCTTGGTACGGCCATCTTAAAAGAATGCCAGATGATAGCCAAACAAAAATGGTATGGAAGGCAAAGACGACAAAAAAGAAGAGTAGAGGAAGACCACAGAAGACATGGGAAAATAATATACAAGAAATACTGAAAAAGAACAATATCAGCTGTCAAGAAGCAAAAAGAATAGCATCAAACAAGAAAGAATGGAAAGATTTCACAAATAACATAGATTAACAAAGGATAGGAAAACTAATCTCGACACCCGAAAGGGTAAAATGAGATTTAAATAGATTATATATATATAGCCTCACGAAATGTAAGTAAATAATGTTAATTTTTTTTGTAGCTTACATTATCATTAATATTGTAGTGTCCTGAAGAGGGTATAAAAATATACCGAAAGCTAGACAACTTTAAAGAGTCTACTTATTACATTGCCCGAAAAAACTGAACCGGAAATACCCAATAAATTTTCAAATTCTACTTAATTGCGGTTACGATTACTTTTTATATATATATATATATATATATATATATATATATATATATATATATATATATATATATATATATATATATATATATATATATATATATATATATATATATATATATATATATATATATATATATATATATATATATATATATATATATATATATATATATATATATATATATTATCACAGTATTTAACGTAATCAACAGAAAATTAAAATCCACTTAAACTTAAATATATCCAAAACTCATACAATAATACAATAAACTGCAATATTTCAGAAAAACTAAAAATCGTCAGATACTGTCGATTATATGAGACTCGATGAATGAAAGAAAATTGAAGTTGTCTTTGAAGCGTTTTTTTGATCAAGATTGTCATTTTGACGTGGATAGGTTTGTATCTGTGGCGCCGACAGAATTATCATACAATGAAATTCAGTTTTTTTTTTGTACGGCACACTTGTCTGCTTCTACCAACTAGATTGAACTGATCATGCTTGAACGTGGCGCGCTTTTCTGTGGAGATCAGTATTTCTCTAGAACTCGTCGAAATAGAAAGCGTGTTCATTTGTCATTTGGAAGATCACATAATACTACAGAGTGATCAATAATGATTGTCTGTCACGTGACTGGCAAAAGTTCGCATTATGATCAAAACTATCTTCATGGAATAAAGTTAGTATAAATTTATTTATTTTGATAACTACGTTACCGACATTCCAAAAACACAGTGGCGTATATTTTGCATATTTTATGACGGATTTATTCATAATCTGATTCACAAAACAAGGAAATAAGTAAATAGCTGTATTATTGAATAATTATTGAAAATTTATTATTATTCTACCAAATTATCAGGTTAGAATAATGTTTTCAGAGGAACTGTCATCTGTCACTTGAAGCTCACTATCTCAAGCAGGCGGCAAAGAAAACATCAGAACAAGGCGGCACGGACAATCATTTTTGATCACTCTGTACATTTGGACCTGAATAGAAAAATTATTTTTTTTATCTAAATCAGTATCATTCTTGAGTGAAACTTTTCTTTCGATAAATTTTGGGTGTTGTCACTGGAAATGAATTACAAATATTTCCGAAGCTGAAAAAAGTAGTTTGTGGCGACTTTAAAAACAGTACTAGTACAAAGTGGTTAAGGGTTTCTAGAGAGTACCGAAAAAGAGCGGTAATCGAAACAAATTTTAAATTTTAATGTCACTGCGATGTTGAATCTGTGGCGTCGGTAAAGTAGGCGGTAAAATTTTAATAATTAATGTTGGCACAACAAATAGTAAAAAATAAACTGTAATAAAGACTGTGGCTCAAAACTTTCTTTGGATTATCAAAAATTATTTATTTAAAACAATAAATAATTCGCGATTCTTTGATATTCAGCTCCCACGGCTGTGTTAAACTATCAGCCAATAAAATTTGTATTTATTTACCGATCTATTCTTATGATTCAGTTTTGTTACAAATGCTCAAAATTCATTTAGCCCTCCAGCTGACGTACGTTCGCCATTAGAGGGATGCCTTCAAGTCCAGGTGCTTGCCCTATGCCCTAGTATCTACCCTAGACATGACACTTGATCTTGCAGCTGTCGCACGTGCCCTTAGGTTCGTCAGAGCCGCCCACAATCATGATAACAGAGTTTATGCTGCCCCAAATTTCCCTAGCTCCACAACCTGAATATTATAGATTCAGCTTCGAATGCGACATTTGATATGAACCACAGCTGTAGCAGCTTTTGACACCTTTACCAAAACTAACACTTATTGTGCAGATATTTCAATATTTTTGATATTGGAGAAGGATGTAGATATCGACAATCATGACCTCAAAATGAAGAAATATTTTGTGGATTTTGACTGTCATATTGACATTTAATTACATTTTGCGGACAATCTGATATTTAACAGGAATGCCTCAATTTATTTATTTATTATATTGCACTATAGGATAAGAGATGTGGCAAATCGAATAATTTTCAAGAGGACAGTTAAACATTATTTTTATATCATTTTCCAATATTCTCATCATATTTTGTTTCCATGATTCTAAAATACTTCCAGCGTGCACCATTTGTTTTCTCCCAGTTGCTGAAAACAACTGAGCATCAGATGGGGTCGGAAGCGACAGATGTGGGTAAAGTCGCGTGCTCGGGCGACAGGTGGTAGACGAAATAAAAACGACCAGATATCAACACAAGCCCAGAATCTAGTTTTGAGCAAAATTTCAGCAAAAATATAGGAGAGAAGATTGAACACGTATCGAACAGTAATCAAATATTTGTTGCATCTCTGAGAAAAATTAAGGGAATGATATATTCAATGAGCGTATAATGAAAAGTATTCTTTAGTAGCACGTTGCTTTTAGGCTTACCGCCTTCCGCTTCCGGAATCAGTTTATTACTGTACTTTCGGAAACTATTAAAATAGAAAACTATTAAATTAGAAAATTTGAAATAATGAAGTATGCTTTTTTCATTCATTTATGCATGAGTTGTGAACAAATAATTCAATATTTCGAGGTATTTATTTTTATTTTTATCTTATGCGATTGAAAACACAGGTGCAATACTAACATACTCTTACACGCAATATAAATATTCACGATATATTTTTCTGACGGCCTCATCAAGTTAGCCTGGGGCGATGTCTGCTGGGCGGTGTGGCCTCTGGAATGAACAGAGGGCCTAGCGGTAGGTAATGGCCACAGATTAATAGCGGGGGCCCCCGAAGGCACGCCCCAGGCTACAGACGCGGGACTTACAAAACTCGCGAGTCTTGCGGCCAAACGAGATGGGTAGTGAAGAAGGCACGCGCGAAGAATGGACAATGATGCTGAAGATATGGATAGAGGAAACACAAATTTGTATCAACAGAATCTCTTGACTGCTTAATTCTGTAACAACTGGCCGGGCTTCGAGAAATCTTCCAGTTTCATTTTTCAAGAAGGTAAAATTATTTAAAAAAAGGTTTTGCGGCCTTATCCGAGGTCGTATTACAGTGGAGCAATAAAATGCTACGCAAACTAGTCTTCGAATGCCCTTCACATAATTTATTAAAGACTTTGAGGACACAGACTTCCGCACAAAAATCTGCAGTTCCAGTTAAAAGTTCCTCAAAAGAAATTACTGCAACTGGATCACTCAATATTAACTTAAACAAAGTCGCAGATATTTATATTTAACTATTTATATCCACTGATCACTTCACTGTTTGATATTCATTGCTCTAGCTTCACGATTTCACTACACACACTCAAATCGTTTGCTTGCGTTTATATATAGAAATATCCATTTCTCGAATTTTCTACCACATTTCTGGAATATTGCTAGAGGCTTCCATCGAGAGGGGTGATGTGATGCAGCGCGGCGCGGCGCAACGAGGAAGAAAGGCTCCGACCATGCGAGATCACCTTCACCAGCCTCCACACTCTCGCACTTTACATGGACTTATATTCATTTTCAAAAACCCAAACTGCTGACTGTTTGGTTTTGTTGTCACATTTTAGATCCAGGATTCCTAATCTGTAACTGTATTATACGCCTTGATCAAATTTGCAGTCTACTCATGCATTTTTTTGTCGACAAATGTGGAGTCCATAGTTTGGAAGCTTCTTCACACGTAGCTATTGTAAAATATTATCTATTACATAAGATCCAATGCTTAGATGTCGTTATGTTTCCCGAAATGTAACATCCGATTTTCCTTCAGCAGTTTTGCCTGCAGCACGAATGTTTTCATCATTAACAGCTAATGCGGGCCCCTAAGGTCTCTGTTTATATTCAAAGTGACATCACCCACGTTTAAATTTACGGAATCACTTTAACGCGCTCCGTATACGAACTAACAACAACAACTATTCCCCCTGTTCGATTTAGTCCCGGGTTTATATATCCCCGGCTATGGTTTCTTAAAACTTGTTCTTGTTTTTGTTGTTTTTCGCTTTCATGGCTCGCTAATCACTATTTTCAGAACAGCCCTCGTATTTAACACTATCGATATTTGATTCATGTTTATTTACAATAGTATAATGTATAACACTATTCCAATCTAATACATAGCATTAAATTGGCATTTCTTTATCATTGATTTTCCGTCCATTGGAAGCAGAAAGCTGCGAACTCGTCCGAATTCACACGTATGATCCAAATGTATGGTTAAGAGGAGAGTCGCGTTTACTAATCTCGTATCACTCGTCAGTGTTCGTGCGTATTGCTGCGAACCGCCCCAATTTTATTGGGATTTTACTTGCGAATTAAGAGATTTTTTAAGGATGTGTCTTTTCTCTGTGTGATATACGTCAAAGTATCAAAGGGTAATAATTCCAATGCTATAAATTCTTCATTAGTATTATCACACAAATCTTTTCCGAGTGCCAGCGTCATTTCATCTGTACGAATACTGCAACAATGGACGATAGGCATTCGCATGATTTCATACGAATTCACCCGAATCCTTCATTTCGCAGTTCGCAGCTTTCTGCTCCCAATGGACGACAAGCCTAACACGAAATTATCAACTCAAGAAATAATGACGTCGCAAACTTGGCACTGTTTTATTGAGTTCCATAATACTATTTGATGAATGAAGGAGTGTAAATTTAAACTAATAAGTTTTTCTTCGGATTCTTACAATATTTTATTGATTCAAACTCTGGTGTTACAAAACCTCGAGTTTTTAACATCCATGTTAGTAATATCTATGCTCTTCCAGATGTTTGTATCTGGTCCAGCAACCAGCAGTCTCCGCATCCAAAGCCCATCATCATGTGTTCATATGTAATGTTGTATTCGTGCGCGAAGCGCTTTGCCGCACGCTTAGCCCCAGGGCGAAGGCCTAAGGTATGCAAGAAACATGAAAACCACCTATTATATGTACCCCCTTAAATACACTCAAGACAACGCGTGTTTTGGAAGTTTGACCTAAGAGAATTAAAGTGCAAGCACCTGCTGTAAGATAGACATACCAACATTCAAAATATTCACTATCATTTAAGAAATTTGACTATATACATTTCATCAGAAAATAAAACAATCACATAGCTCAATGAATATTATTTATTATGTATTGAAATACGGAAATTCAGTCAAAATTTTATTTTTGTTTTCTGCTCTACATATTTGATTCCACCTGGACCATCCTCATGAGTGAAAAGAATATGTGTGTTTAAAATTGAATAGCATATTTAAAATTTTAGGTTTCAAACACATAAATTGATTTTACTCCTGAGGATGGTCCAGGTGGAACCAAACCTATAGAATAGAAAAGAAAAATTAAATTCTTGACTGAATTCTCGTATTTTAATACCTGTATTCCTTGAATAGACCCTGATAATGATTAGATGATTGACTGAAGTTAATTTGCACTTACAGTTCTCAATATCTGATACACCTTCACAAAGAGCTAGCTCATGATCAAAATTTATTCTATTTTTGATTACAAAATTTTTTTCTCTCGAGATACAATTCTACAAATTTATGATTTTTTCTGCGTTCTGACCAGTTTACAAACGGTCGCATTATGCCCTTATATTACAATTCCGCTCTTACGTTTTACGCATAACAAAACAAAAAAAAAGCTCCAAGTCTCTGAGCTTCGGTGCTTAAAAACTTGCGACGGTTTTGAAGATGGGACTTGAAGATATGGGTGATATGTACACTGCACCCTGCGCCATGATGTTATGAATACAAATATCGTTATTCAGGTGTTTCATAGGTGATATTCGTTTGTTCTTCTCGCTTTGTGTGGAGTGTTATCGGCCCGGTATATCTGGATAAATAAATTTGTCAAACAGTTGAAGTCTTCTTTTTTTGGCTTTTCAGATGAATAATAATGTAATAAATATATTTACATATACAAAATGATTCGCTTAGCCAGACAGCTATGCCAAATTGGCATACCCGAGTTCAGAACAATAAAAAATATCCATTGTATATTGGAAATACGATATTTGTGAAACCGACAAAATTCACATATCGAGATTTTAATGGCAATATCCGTTTTGAGTATATCTGAATCCATTTTGACTGTTTTCGGCTTGATGTCGGTATGTATGTGCTCGTAACTCGCAAATCTCAAAACACGTCGAACATATAATGTTGAATTTTTGTATTTAAGACCGATCTAGGGTCAAGTTGTATATCTCGCAGTATGGTGGCAATCGTCTGTACCGGAAGTGCACTTTACTTAAAACTTTTTTTGAATTTTTCGCATTAATCCAGAATGATCTGCCGTAGGATACTAAAATTCAGTATTTGAGATTGCTGTAGCATCTTAATGGTTATCTTATATTTTTGCACCAATCGACTGAGCCGCAAGGGCACTTTATATAAAAGACTTTTCGAATTCTCCGCATAAATTCAAAACAGTCAGTCGTAGAATATTGAAATTTTGTATTAAGCACTTCTGTAACATCTAGCAGTGCACTTCGCATTATGATTGCAATCGTCTGTGCTGGAAATGCACTTTACTCCTAGTGCCAGTGCCACTCTTCTATCTATGAGGAGTTGCTTTTTAATTTGATTTATGACAGTCACAAATGAGGTAGTACAATTCAAGAATTAAAAATAGGGATAGCAAAGAGTAGATGACTGAGTGTATGTTGTTCGCTCACCCACAAATTACCGCTTCATTTATTTATAGTGTTTTACATGTTAACACTGATACTTATGCTCAAATGAACAGCACAGCTGCTCTACTTTTCTGGGTAAAAATTAATGAGAAAGATCAAGCATTCTTTTTATCACCTGTCAGTTAATTTTACACTTGATATAATTTTTTTTTTCGACTAGAGGTGTACTCATTCATTTTACAATATTGCTGCACAACTACTTTTGGGGCCTTCATTATTTCGTTTTTAGTTTTTTAAGTTATATTCCACTTTTTTGACAGAGTTTGTCAATTTTTGATCATTGTCATGAATATCCATTCTAAAACTCTATTATATTGCAATAATCTATACAGATAGATAAAATTGAAGTAGCTATCTGTGATTTCAAAATAAATGCAAAAGTAGGGTATATTCATGAATTTATTTTAAATTTTTAATTCACTGATTACATCGTTATAACATAGTAAAAAATATAAATTATGTTCAAAAGTGGTGTAATCAAGTTTGAAAAAATTTTTGAAATTGAGAATAATTTTGAGCCGCTATTTTCGCGCGCTCTATGGATGACGTCAAATAATATGTCCAGTGACATTACAGTCCATTGTTCACTACAGATGTTTTCGTTCTCAGCTTATTTCAGTATTAAAAAAGCTCAAAAGTCAATTTATAAGTATTGCGTTGTGCCTGAATGCAAAATACTATCAGAAATGTACCTGATAAAGTCTTTTTTCCAATCCAGACAGGTTTTAAAATACGTAAGAAATGATGTAAGGTTATCAGAAGAGATGAAGCATCATAATAAATTTGACAGATCATGAATAACATTATGTGTGATTAGTTTTAGCAATAAAATACAGTGTATGTATGCGGCTTCGTTCAACATTTGTTCGTATTATATTTCGGCTTGTATTTATTAAAATAGCGTACATAATGTGTTATTATTGAATAATAATTTTCCTGTGTTCACTCTTTTTACTTCAGCGGACGTAAAATTTGGATTTGAAAGAAAATAAGACGACATCATGAATGGATCTATTCTTGGCAGATTATCCGATTGTGCTTTTACAAAACCACTGGGATGCTAAAATTACACTTAAACAATAAATGAATTTACAACATAGACGTTATTACTATGTTTTCTAATCAAAAGCTTGCAATGCCATACAAATGTAAGCAGTGCGCACTTGTTGGCATAGTATTTGACGTCACGTTTCCCTTCAACCAATGGTGTTGCGTTTAAGAACTTTGGATTTCCCGCGCTTAATTTGCATTTTTATTTATTAATTTTAAGCAATTAAAAAGATATTAAATACCAAAATGATGGTTTAGTACAAAAGTCCGGCCAATATAAATTCGGAAAAAAAATATTTGAACCAAATTTAAATGTCATGCATATTCCCTATTAGCGAAGATATAAATTTTTCAAGAAACAACCGTTTTTCAGAGGTTTTTCACGTTTTTCTCAATGAAAACAGCTTCGATCAAGAAAACTTGAATTTGACTCCAAAGGTCTTGTAATTCTCTACAGATTATCTCATTGGGGCATCACGATTACTCTGACTATTCCATTCGTAGTATTTATAACAAGGTGAACAATGCTAAATCAGTGGGTATTTGGACGTGTAGAAAAACCATCGGGTATTACACTAGTGGTCATTGTGAGTATTTTACTCAAAGATGTGGATAACTTCAATTTGTAATCTTGTGCTTTCTTCGTATTTAATGGAATATTTTTCAGAATATCTTCATCAATTCCATCTCATAATCTATCACCAAACATTTTTGAACTTGAAATTTTAATTTTTCAATTTGAAAATTACGTGACTTGTTACTTAATTCACAGGAAACTAATTAAAAAAAATCTGACGTGGACATCACGTGACTTACTTGTATATCATTGGATACATATATATAATCAAACACAACATCTCATCATTCCACGGCTAGTCGGCTATGGAAACAGTAGGTCATCATTCTTATGCTACAACATTCCTAAATACTGATTTCCAGGATCTACGGCTAACAGTTCTGAATTTATGCGCAAAATTCCAAGATCGTCAAGTATAGTGCACTTTCGACTCAGTCGATCTCAATGAAAATAGGATATGAACATCTAGACAGTACTATCATCTTGAATACTGTATTCTAATATTCTATGTTCAATCGTTTTGGATTTATGCGGAAAATTTAAAAATGTTTCGAGTAAACTGCACTCCCGGCTTAGCCGATCACAATCATAATGCAAGGTGTACAACTAGATGCTATAAAAGTGCTTAATACGAAATCTCAATATTCTGCGACTGATTATTTCAAATTTATGAGAAAAATTTGAAAAGTCTGTGATATGAAGTGCATTTCCGGCTTAGTCGATTGGGACGAAAATAGCAGATAATCATTTGGATGCTACAGCAATTTCAAAAACTGAATTCCAGTATCCTATGGCTAATCATTCTAGATTTATGCGGAAAAATCAAAAAAAGTATCAGGTAAAATGCACTTCCAGTACAGACATTGCAACCATAATGCGAGGTGCACATCAAGATCCTAGATCCTATACCAGTCTTTTATACAAAATTTCAGCATTATATGCTTGACAAATTCTGAGATGTGCGAGTTACGCACATACACACATACAAAATAGTCAAAATGGATTCAGGGATGCTCAAAACGGATATTTCCATCAAAATCTCGATAGGTGAATTTTGTCGGTTTCACAATACTTTCTTGTACTTAGTACAAGTAAGTGAAAATGGTTTGACTCCTGGAATAGTCCTCCATATACCATTTGTAGTTGAAGTATTATAGACTATTTTTGTGGTGCAATCACTCATGTTTTTTGTGCTTGTGAATACCACTCGAGTTACACAATAAACATTCGTGATAGCACCACAAGAATAATCGATAATACTTCAACTACTTATGGTATAATAAAAGATAGTTTTCGAGATAAGCGTGAAAAACGAGTCAAAATGACAAATTGCAATGTTTAATGTTTGAAAAAACTGGCCGTTTTTGTTGAGACCATTTTTGATATTCAACTCCCAAATTGCAGATACCCACTTTACACGGTGGTATAATCGGATTACTTTTTACATCAAAAAATTTATTTTGATTTTCCCATATGAATTACGAGATGGAAGGCGTATAATTTTAAATTATATCCACATTCAAGAACAAGTTCAAATATATCAATCCCAATTTTCGGATACAGATAAAATATTCAAATCGCAAGAAGATTTCTTGAGTCTGCTAGCAGCAGTGCGGCAGAGAGAACTTCTTCACAGATGCACCTGCTAAGATGGCTAGCATCTTGCCGCACACGTTGAAAGATATCTCTGAGGCCTGAAATAAAACGAATCTGAAGCACAATTAACTTATAAATTTGACGCAATTTAAAGAAACATTGTTCTTGTGCACTTTATCTTTCATAAAATTTTTTCAGGCGTATCATAGTATTTACGTTACAAATAATTGTATTACCAGTATAATAATGAAATTATTAGTGAATTTGTTTAATAATATAAATAATTAAATAAACCAAAGATGGCATCGTTCAGAATTTATGGGCCTAACTTGCCCATCTAACAATCCTATTTTCTATATAATTGACATTTTTTTGCAAACAATTTTTCAAAGAAAAGTTATTGATCGATTTTATATTCATATCTTGTTGAAAATGAAATTTAGACTACCAAACTTTTCTGCACCTAGACCAATTGTTGAGTAACTATATCAGACTCCCACAAAAAAATATTCTAATGTCAAGTCTTGTCGCAAACTGATCCTCAGAACCTCTTCTGCAGATGAACTAACGTAAAAACATGAGTAGACACAAAGTCTGCGAAGACGGCATTTCAGATCACATGTACCAAGTGTATGGTGCATCTGGCGTATCGCGGATTACTCCACAAGGTCACCATCAAGGTAAATGCTAAGACAAAAAGTAACAACACACGTGGCCGAAGACTTCGATGCAGATTAAGAGCTCTGCAGAAAACAAGAAGCAGAACAAGAATGCATTCTTTAAAATGAGAGAAATGTTGTTCGTTTTCAATGAATGATTTATTATAAATATGCGTTATTTAAATAGAATCTGTATATTAGTATATTGGGGCCATTTGACATGCTGCATTTTAATTGCAATTATTGCAGTTATTAAACATTTTTTTCATGCTTCAAAATAGGATATCATTTGGAAATAATTATTATTTTATAATGTCCTCTTGCCCATACTTCAGTTTTAGGCCTGAAAATTAAGAGCTCTCATCACAATTATTAATAAATGATAACAAAGATGGATGTATGGAGTCATTGGCTCACGAGTCACATCCATATTTGACAGATTTAATATCTATAAATACAAGAATCGAACTTAATCGTTCGGTATTTCAAAAATCAAATGAATAAAAGTTACAACAAATCTTTTCTAAGGTAATTCTATACCTGGTAAAGTGGTAAAGTAGCCATAAGGGCACTAACCAATCTTCAATCTCCTGAAGAAGAAGCAGCCGCCGTTTAAGAATATTATACAGCCGCAGGGTTTTCGAAAAGCGTTCGTTTAAAAATATTATTAGTAGAAGTGGCGCTTAAAGTTAATTTTCGTTCGTGCATACGGTTCATTTGTGATGACATTTGGCCCGTGGGACTTTGTGCAAAAGAGATTTGTTCGGAACTTTACCATTATCTAATTTTTAGTTCATTGTCATTACTATTAGGACTCCGGGTCACACAAAGCACATAAGAAACCTCTTAGATCTGTCTTTATGTAACAGTGGTTTTTTTTTTAAATATACTGCAACTATAGACTTAATATCAAGTCACAACGATTTGTATTTTGGATACAGATGCATTATAAATATATCCAGAGGATCACTTACATATTTGTATTATTAAATGAGCGTATAATATAGCCTATATAACACGAGAATGAATTATAATCGGTTGGATAGGTAAAATTTTTCTGGGATCAAAATCCATCGGACGAATCATGCTAGAATTCTTGATGGTGCAATTTTTCCTGGACTGAATATTTTAAAACAGATTTTTGACCCTATCCGTGTTAGACCTTTTCAAACTAAAATTATTAGCTTTCAAGATTTAGGTTGTCGAACCTGATTCCATATAAATTGCTTTCTGAATTTAGTAGTTTTCTAAATTGCTTTTAATTTTAATCGAAAAGAGTTGCAATTTTGCATTGTGGCGAAATTTGAGAAGAATTCTGCAATTTTGTTATTATACAGTCATTATAATGAAACGTTTCAACTAATTTTAACTTTTGTTCAATTAATCTCTGATTTAGAATTTGCATCAAAAGTAGACTTGAAGGAAACAAGTGCTTAGTTACTATAATCAGGTTATTTATCAAATCCATATAGCGTTACTAACTAAAATAAGAAAATCGTAAATGCAATAAATTAGAATCTATTAGAATTGCAGCAATTATTTCTAAGCGAGAGACAAGAGTACTAACACAGTTCCTGCCACGGTAGCACGTACTTATTTAATAAGAATATGATGATAATATGAAATATTGCAAATAGACACTGGAGATCAAAAGTATTGCACAGAGATATTACTTTACGTTGTTGCTGCGCACTGTAACAAATTGAATTTCGGCCCAATATGAGGCATCGAGTTGTCTCGGGCTCAATTTCGATCCCACAGGCATGAGCAGCACAATTCGATATCATTTATGGATGTTTTTTAGTATGGCACAAAGTGTGCAGTTCTAAAAAAATTGTGCAGTCCTAAATTTGGGTTTGTGCAGTACTAAAAAATGATTTGAAGCGCCAATTTATCAATTTTTACGTTTCATTAGCCAAAATGTTCTTGACATGGATAGTATAACATAAATATTACATAAGCTTACTGAAAACTCGAGTCAATCGACTCTTTAGTCTTATTATTTAGCCTCTGACTGACGGAGTTCTGGGCGCTCCAACAATTCAAAATACATACATACCATTTTTACCAGCGCATCCCTTGCATATGCATTGATTCAAAATTAAAATTCTAACACGATTTTTATCATTGTTTTTACTACCGTTTAGAATACCTTTCATTCCGAATAATCAATTCTACAATAAATGAATAAAATCGTAGCTCGCTTCGGGTCTGTGCCAGTCCCAGCCCCACCGCTACAGCGTCAGCGTAACTGTGCAAACAATACAACGTATACACATGCGTGAGATTAGGAAGGAGAATAATTTCTGCCTCATTATTTAGTGGGTCACACAGACGAAATCGCGAGACTGTCTAGTCTCCAATAATAAAGGTGATTTTTTATTTCCATTTTAATCAAATGTATGTACTGTTGATTTCGGGGACTCAATGCTAATTCGTAGAGACAACTTCTAGACAGGATCAAATCAATGCCTTTACCTCGATGTCAGATTTTGACTGTTGCGATTAATAATGATGAATTAGAAAAATGAATAATCATGTATTGAAGTTGATAAATTTATAGATCATACAGTATTCAAGTCATGATGTCACTGACATAGAGACTGCGTCCTGTCTCCAAGCTGTGTCTACGAATTAGAATAGGACCTCTGATATAATTAAAATAATCACCCTGTATACTATGACGGAATCATACTTTTCAATGTCGTGTTAATGGAAAGACACGAGACAATCATATTTAATTCATAAATAAAATATAATAAGCCGGAAATAATTATTACTTCTATAACGAACATATCACTTATTGATCTATCGTTTTACAAATATGGAAACCGTTTTGAATTTTCTTTTAAGGATAGTAGTTAATTTAATTAAAAGGTTAATTGCCGTTTTGTTCACTGCTGTATGTGATCAGATTCTCAATCACAATACGCGTAATATTATTGTAATACTTTTTAGGGCTCTTAAATAAGAAAGCGGAACCATTATAAAATCATTATTTCATCCGTCTGTCTGCGCATATCTTTGCTCAAATTTATCTGCTAATAAATACACATTTTAACACTTCATTGTAGAAGAAGTTTATACAACGTCAGTACATGTAATTGGAAATTGTTCATATTTCTATTAGCAAAGGTCAACAAAACCTTTGCTACGCTTCATCCTCTTGAATTCTTACACTTGTTACTTCTCTGATTTATATATAATTGTATTGTAATCGTGTTTTTCTGACAGTTCGAGATCTTGATGAATCTCACGAATTAGACCCTACTAAACCCAAAAAACATAATCTGTCTAGAAGCACAATAACTTGAGAACGCGTACGAATCTGGAATCTTCGACTGATCAAAAAATTAGTTTTGAAATCGTGAATGAGCTTTCCTCAACCAGTGGCACCTACCTAAATTTTATGAATGAAACTTTTTAGTTTCTAGTGTTTTTTTTTTTAAATTGTAGTATTTATAATAAAATATAAAATAATTGAAATTGATCCTTGGATAATTTGGAACAACATTTGCCGGAAACATTTTTCAAAATTATTGGCAGTTCATTTGTTATTAATATAATTTTAATATAAATTATATAATTATTATTACTCATATTTGGAAATCACATGCAAACATTCGTTAATGGTTTTTTTTTTTAAATAAATAATTTGGTCCTATATCGTGCTTAGTATCAAATTGAAGCTCCTGCGGCAATAATTCTGGTAAAAGTGTCAAAAATGATATTTAAACGAATGTCAATTGTTTTCTACAAGTTATTCAAATGATGTCTAATTTGGTATCAATTTAAATCTCTTGGGGAGATAAGCTTAGTAGAACTCTGAAATAAATAATTTTTTCGATTGTTATATTTATTTTTACTAAAGTAATTGGACATAAAACTTATAGTCATTGTAAAATAAAATAGTAATTTTATATGACCGCCTTCTATCACTTTAACAATGACAGCTGTCACTTTGAAATATGCAATTAATTGATGCGACACTCTTTCATGAAACTGACCACAAATTCACGGTCGGAAAAGTACTATAAGGCCACAGCAGATTTTTCAGTCTTATAATAGCTCCTCACTTTGTCTTGTGCAAGATCCAATTTTCAATTTTTCTTTAAAGTAATGAAGTAGCTCAAAAAGTGAAAAAACTGTTTTAGAAATTTGATTTTTTAGGATCAATGATCTTGAAGCGTTACCAACTCAATAATTTTGCCATGCAGATTGCAGATGCATTAGAAGTATTTGTATCATTGTATAATATTAGAAAAGATGTCAATCATTTGCAGCATGTAGTATATTTTATGGGCTTGAATAGTAATAAGAAATAGCTTTTCGATACAAAAATAATGCTAGGAGTAATAATAGATTGTTTTACAAGCAGAGAAAAGTGAGAATTTATTAGCGAGTATAAATATTTCAATTCACGAGCGAGAGCAACGAGCGAGTGAATTAAATTTACACGAGCAAAGTAATGTCGCTTTTCTTACGTGTTGAACATGCTATTTTTTTGTATACTTGATGGAAAAACTTGAGTGGAAGACGCTAAGAATAGAAATAATTTTCTACAGAAATACTAATCAAGGTTTGTTCCTGCAAAAACATAGTAACGGATTTGACAACTGCTTAATAAAAGCATCGTAACAAATAGACAATATTAAAAATGAATTTGTCAGAAGCGTCAAAAGCTAAAGATTCTCGCGAAATTCTGGAAGCAGCTAAAGAAGTGACTGTACATTTGTTTCCGGCGAAATAGAGAGAATTTTTGTTTTCTTATATGTTTAACATATAATTTTTTCTTTTAGGTCAAAGCTGTTATTTGGGCGCGTATCATAGTGCGCTTTTTGTTTGTTATTTTTTGTTGCTAATTAGAAAACTGGCACTTGTCTTTACTGTTTTCTACATATTAAACCTAATGTTCTCCATCAAGTATACAAAAAATAAAATATTATCAACAATTTGATTTCAACTCCGGCACATATTCTGACCGCCAGACTACTCTATCAAGTTCTCATATCAACATATAATTTAATTGACAGTACGTACCAACGGTACACTTAGGTATCTAGTTAGTGGCTTCTCATTTATTGGTCCTTATTTATAAAAAATTAAATAAAAACAGTACGGCACTGGTGCGTGAATCCCGGAACTCTGCGCTCCGGTCGTCACCTCGTCCCGCGTATAACGCACGCGTCAACAAATAGTTGATGGCTGTTGCGCAGGATATCCGGATTCATGAAAAAGTGACACAAGAATGGAAATTAGTTGCATTATTTGAAAAAGTTCACTCCCGGAGTGTATATTTTTTTCACAGCCTCAAAAATAATTGCGAAAATGCAAAAATAATGACCATGCATGATGTTGAAAATTTATCATCGATCTTTGATCGCTTTTTCTGATTGGTTTGATGGTATGATCGAACTGAATGATCAAAAAAAAATCAGACGTGAACATCACGTGACTTGTACATCATTTAATATATACATTTATTCAATAAAGTTTTCTGTCAAACAAAATCAAAAAATGGACAAAAGATTATCATTGCCTACCTTATCATTTCAATTAAACTGATTGTTTATGCGGCAAATTCTGAATGTCTGTTATACATATAAACTGCACTTCCGGCTCAGCCGATTGATACAAAAATAGTAGATAATTATTTCGATGCTACAACAAGTTCAAACACTAAATTTCAATATGCTATGGCTGATCATTCTAGATTTATGGAAAAAAAAATTAAAAAAGTATCAATTAAAGTGCACTTCTGGCTTGGCCGATTTATACAAAAATAACAGATAACCATTCTGATACAACATCAAGTTCAAATACTGAATTTCAACATCCTGCGATCAATCACTCTTGATTTATTAGAAAAATTAGAAAAAAGTTTCAAGTAAAATGCACTTCCGATACAGACGATTGGAACCATAATGCGAGGTGCATAACTAGACCCTATATCAGTTTTAAATACAAAATTTCAACGAACGCATGTTCACACGTATACCGACATCAAGCCGAAAATAGTCAAAATGGATTCAGGCTGCTTAAAACAGATACTTCCATGAAAATCTCGATAGGTAGTGTTGCCACGAGACTCGAGACCAGTCTCGGTCTCGTCTCGTCTCGCTTCAAAAAGTCGAGACGAGACCACAGAATGGGTCTCGAGCTGAAAGTCGAGACCGAGACGAGACTAGAGTCAAGTCTCGGCGAGAGTCTCGCGAGACTCTCGACGAGACTTATATTATAATTACTTCAAATTAATTTTAAAGTCAAATCCAATAAAGTACTGTGCGGCCGCAGCAGATTTCATATGATGAGATTGTGCAACAGGACGAATCCCAATACTAGCACAACACATTCAATTTCCCAAAAAGTATTGACATAATGGAAGAAAATATTATAATACTTTTATTGATTTTCACTGGAAATACGTTACATGAATCGACTCTTATAAGATTCGTAGTTATATTCCTGTATCTCATCTAATTTCCTCCAAAATTATATCAGACTGGGCCATAGGAAGAGGAAATCAATTCTATTCATTCATAAATTCTTAGTAATTTGAACCATATAGCTCGTTATTTACAGTCAATAACATAACCTCATTTGAAAATTAGAGTTTTCTTCATCCACCTCTGAATTTGATCGTTTACACATCGCAAACAATGTGTAAACTGAGCATGTAGGTCTCTCCGACCTACCATCAATCCATATGAACGCTTTAGTAACCTGAATTCAGTTTATGAATTCATATTGAGAATCGTAGAAGAAATATCATGTGGCCTGAAAAAACATGTGTAAACTAGCATTATTCAATTCGGAATAGTATATTCTGCAACAAGTTTGGAATGAAGCTTATTCAGCATGAGTGCCAAAAGTTTGTAGCACGAGCAATAAACGAGTGTGATGAATTCACGAGTGCTGAATAGCCATTTCAGACATTTTTCAGACCATACTTTCTCTACGACCATAAATTCGGCAATTTACAGAGAAACAGAAAATAACGAACTCAGAAACATAGACACAACCAAAACTCCTGAAGTTATTATTTAATTTAAGTTGATTTAATATTCCTACTAATTGTTATAATTGATGAATAGATGCAGCGCGATAGAATATCAAATATAAAATACAATATAAGTCAACAATGACATAACCTCAATATTATTTGGAATCTGTATTACCGACATGTCACTGTGACATATGCTTATTCTTATTTGAAAATTAAATTTTCATCATTTTAAACTGAATTATATCAGTTCTAGAATAGATATGAATTAATAAGATAGCATTTTTTTGTATTTTATTAATACCATAAACGTGTAATACTTGTGTTGGAATGAATATTCTAACACAGTATGATAGAATTGAATCATTCCGTAATTAAAATCAATATTAGAATGTTGATGTTCTATACTGGTCGTAAAAAATATTTTTTGTAACTCAGCGATTCTTGACTTGAAATATATAGCTCCAACCTCGTCATAATGCTTAGGTTCAAACAATTGTTACATAGAACTATTACATTTTTATTATCTCGAATTCTCGTGGCTTCAGAAGTCCTGTTCTAATTCATAGAGACAGCTTGGAGACAGATCGCAGTCTCTATATCAATGTTGTCATATCATAGTTATATTTATAGGGACTTGAATATTGTATGTTGGTGCAAACAATATGATCGACCAGTTTATGCTAACAATTAGTTAAGAACGATGTTTCAAATCAGATTCAATTCATGTTTAATCATCTTCCTGATTTATTATTAATTATGATTGTATAATTTTTTCCTATTATTACTATTTTATGACATACGAGCTAAGGAAACTGACTTGACTCTGTCTCTTACTTCTAGAAGACTGTTTTCAACGAAGATGACATTGAATCACTTCTCTAATTGTCCGATAGGTGGTACATGTGTCAAGAGTCAAGAGAAATGACGTAAAAAGATAGTCTTCACAAATTAGAACTGAGCCCCAGAGCGACTGTCGGTATTGTAAATTTGACGTAGGCTGTACGCAAGCGCATTGTACGTTGATCATATGATCATAACTTCCAAAGCGGCTCAGCAAGGTGAAAATAATTGTGTAATGCGCAGAATTTAAGAGACTTTATTTGTAGCGTAGTGTTTTTGTGGTTCTTAACGATTGTGAAATGAGCTAGAAGCTTACGTCTGGGGTTTATGAGCAAGCTATGAAACATAACTCTGCGCATCAAACATACATATACATTTTTTAGGTAGAATCCATAGCAAATAATAATCAGGTGAAACAAATTGATTCCCACATGTAAGAAAATGTAATTTTGAAAAATCATGGCGAGACTCTCGTCGAGACTCGAGACCGAGACGAGACTGAGCTAGGCGAGACCAGCTCGAGACCGAGACGAGACTGAGCTAGGCGAGACCAGCTCGAGACCGAGACGAGACTCACTGAAGTCTCGTCTCGTCTCGTCTCGTGGCAACACTATCGATAGGTGAATTTTGTCGGTTTCACAATACTTTCTTGTACTTAGTACAAGTAAGTAAGAAACTTTGAAGGTATTGTAGACTAGTGTTTATTCAATTTTAAATTAATTATTGTTTCGGTGACCAATCCGTCTTTGTACTTATAAATTACAGAATACAAGGCTCAAAAACTTAATTTATAAGTTTTTGAGCTTTGTGCATGTTACTTATGGTCAGTTGCAACGCCGTCTCATAAATTTTAAGTGTCGCTTAATTTAACAATATCGTATCATTATTTCGATTCGATATTTTTTGTTTAAGAGAGGCTTAAAATTCAAGCTAGAGCGGTGCAATTGACCATTAGTTTATCAAAAACCATGTGCTGAAGATGGATGGCCACCATCCGAAACGTACAACATATAATGATTTTAAAATTGAATAAATACTGGATTACAATATATTCAAATTTTTTGTTTTACAAAATACTGAATAAATAATATAAAAAAACGATTCGGTATCGGATGTTGTACAAAAAGCGGTGAGTTTTCTATTTCTTCATGATTTTCCTCTTCGATATTATCGAAATCAACAACATTATATGGAGCACAAAGCACAGATTGAGAGTGCAGTGCTACTAACATGGATTCACATGGAATTCAATTCAGGTTATGCAATTCAAATACCGCACGAGTATTGATGGTAATAAATTACATGCAGGAAATTCTTACTTTATGCATGGATGTAGGCAGAACTTTTATTGTATGATGGTTTCGTATAAAAACCTACTTTTTACGCTGAAAATAATGTAAAAACTCATCATTTATTGAATGTTTGTATATAACAGATATTTAAGATACAAGTGCACAAAGTTATTATTTAATGCACGAACAGCTTGATTGAAAATAGGAGCGAAACGAGAAATACAGTCAATTATATACGAATATATTCTTCTTATATAAATGTCACTTTGACGGTTAATATTGGTAACTAAAGAAACGATATTATAAATTGAACTGTTTTAATTGAAGTTTTAAGTGCTGATATCAAGTTTTGAACGTTCAAAAGTGACTTCAGTGTTGGAGATAAGTTCCATAATAGTATCTCTTAGATGTTCAAAATACTGATGAACTCTCTCGTTGAAATCGAATATTAAAAGTGTGCTATAAAACTTTTATTGCACAGATTTCTATGTAAGCCTATTTCCACATTGCAAATAATGTGAAAATCTATAAATTTTTCATAGATAAAGTATATTATGTTACAACCATGCATAAAGATAGTTTTTACGCATTACAAACGGTGCGCAAAATAACTTTGTTCGCCAATTGTCAAAAAAACATGATATTTTTGTATTGATATGGATACGCAAAGTTCGTGATTTTTTCACTAGTAAAAAAAATGAAACATATTTTTGCACACCTAATCTAATATAAATCAGTATAGTAATGCTACAAGGCTTGAAACAAACAGGTATTTAACAAAAAAGAAATATGAATTTGTACACAAAACTACTTATTTTTGAATATAAAAATTAATTGTTGACAGTTCTTTATTTATCAAACAACAAATGCGCATACTTTTGGTTACAATACCCAAGTGACTGCAAATTAATTATAGTTTGTATTTTTTTCCTACATTTTACTGAATAAAACAATAATTATTGTTGATCTACTATTTTTTGACATTTGGCGAAAAGATATTGTTTGTATTTCGTGTGCGAAGTGATTGTATTTTGTTGCGCTTTCGAATGAATTTGTTACCTCGACATTACGGTCTCGGTTAAAATTGACATTCTCACGCGCAACAAAAAAAAAACAATCACTTCGCACACTTAATACAAAAATAACTTTTTTCACGTATTTTTACTTCCCCGACCTATAATACAATAGGGAAAGTATTGTAATCGTGATTTTTTGACAGTTCGAGATCTCCACGTTTTAGACTCTACTGACCCCGAAAAACAAAGTTTTAAAAAAAATCGGTCTGTCTGTCGGTATGTGTGGAAACCCGATAACTTGAGAACGCGTACGAATTTTCGACTGAAATTTTATATTTAAGTTTTTCATCAAAAAGCTAGGTTTGAGTTTGTAGATGAGCTTATTTCAATCAATGGTACCAAAACTTTATTGATGGAACTTTTCAATTTTTTGCGTTTATTTTATAAAGGTAGTATTTATCATAGAATATGAAATAACCAAAACTAATTCTTGAATGATTTGTCACATCATTCACATGAAATATTTTTCAGAATTATCTGCTGTTCATTTGTTATCATCAGAATTTAAACTATTATAAAATTCGTTATATTTTTCTGAACCAAAGAAATAATGAGAATCATAATGTGGAGTTGGAATTAGTAACACTCATATTTTGACATCACATGCAAACGTTCGTCAATTGCTTTTGAAAATAAATAATTTGGCTCTATCATGTTTGGTATCAAATTAAAGCTCTTGTGAAGATAATTCTAGTGGAAGTGTCAAAGAGGATATTTAAACGATTTTCAATTGTTTCTTTCACAAATTATTTAAATGATGTCTAGTTTGGTATCAATTTTAAGCTGTCGGCGAGATAAGCTTAGTAGATATCAAAAATAAATAATGAGGTAGTGGAATCCACGTTACCATCTTCAAATTACACTTCCGTGATCAAATGTCGAAAGTGTATGTTCCAATGAATTAAGGATCCCGAAAATCTAGAAAAGGACTCTTCATTTTCAAATATATTTATTTTATGTAAGGACTAAAAAATAACCGCCATCTGTCACTTTAACAATGACAGCTGTCACTTTGACAATGATAGCTGTCACTTTAACAATGACAGCTTTCATTTTGAAATATGCAATTAATTGATGCGACACTCTAAATTGCTGAAACAGCGATGAAACTGGCCATGAAATTTATGATTGAGAAAGTGCTGTGATGGCCACAGCGGATTATTTGCCAATACTGTATACATGATTTTAGAAAACAGTTTTCTGATAAAATGGCAATTAATTTGACTAATTCCAATCTATCCCAAGGCCCCTCAAAACTGAAGAAGAAAATCGAAAAGAAATTGAAAACCCATCACTATGTGAAAGTAACTATTTAGGGCCGTAGAAAAAAAATTGTATGCAATGCAAGTGTAAACAAGCATTATGACTTTCGGCCAACAGTTTTACTTGGCCTCAAGTCATAAATGCTCAAATTCCAAAATATTTTTTAGCATTTGCATTAATGTGCAAGTGCATCACGAGGCAAAAACTATTCTTTTACGCTCCTGACTGTTTAATCTAGTAATGGAAATAAATAATAAAATCATGACCTATTCACCTATTGATTCTCAATTACATATTAAATACGTAAGTACTTGTATTAGTTTTTTAATTAGCTCTGAATTATTAAAACTTATTACGATGATGGACGTTAAATATAATGTACCAATTTAGTATATTTTGCAATTTGCCTCACGCAAATATCCAACTATAAAACAGGAGTAAATTAATAATTGATAAATCGCATTTATAGATCATATCATGCCAGAAGTAATTAAAAAATTATATTTTAACTACTCTGAACCAAATACTTTTTATAAATAAGTAATAGAATTTCACAATATTGCATTATAAAACCCCCAAAAAAATCATTGCCCCTAGTCAAATCTAATTCAAATTAAATCATCCAAAACAATTAAAAATTAATCAACTTCTAATCTAAATTCCTCTTAATTTCTTCATTCTTTTACGATCTGGTAGCCCAGTATATCACTTGCTTTACAAGCGCCGCCTATCACGCCCCACTTACCAAATACCCCTATCTGATTGGCTCGAACTCTCCTACTCTTTTTGAGTAGAGCGGCAAAACCGGTGGCTAGATATGAGAATCTTGTATTATTAAGGGATATTTCTGTTACCGCTAGTTTGAAATAAGGCTAGGGCTAATTGGAGTTTGGAGAGGGGTAGTGTTAAATACTTAACCGGCAGATTTTGACATCAGTTGACGGTCTGAGTTGAGGGAGGAAGTGTTATATGTTTGATCAGGATTTTTGTTGAGTGAAGTGTTTTTGATTTGTTTTTTGATGTTTTTTTTATTAAAATTTTTGTGAACTTATCAGGAGGATAATTTACATTTTGTGGGACAAATGAGTAAGTTATTTATTGTAAAATTTTAGAAATTGGACTTTTTACAATTTTAATGTTAAGTTTCGTACAGACTTGTATCAACCAAATAATTTCAAAATTTTGTATTTTCTGGCATCAATAATTTGTCTTCTGACATAAGTGTCCTTGACTATATGAAAAAATAAAAAAATTGTGACATAGAAATCAATTTCTGTTGGGCAAAGTAACAGTTGAGCACTATTAAATATTAATAGAGATGCTGAAACAACAAATACTGTACAGCTTAATTAATTAATTAAAATTAATGTAACATCGGTCAACATGAAAGTACTTTCAAATAAGTGTTGACTCTAGGAATACATTTTTAAATACAAATATGGGAGCAAATGTTGCTATCAATTTTGGTAACTCAAAAAATCTTCCGTGTGGTCTAGCCTCTACTAACATCCATGGGTATCTGTATTTGACGGCTGGTAACCATATTTACCGAATCGCACAGCATGAATAGATAAGAGGCGTGATTGATATTTTTTTAAGCGATTTTGAAAGAAAGAATTAATCAAATTTTCACCCTGTTTTGGGTGTGTTACACACAGATCATGTTGTTATTGATATTTGAACTGTAAGTGCGGTTATCAGCTGTCAACTTGTGTGTATTCCTTGATGTACACTACAGGGAAGATTTTTGAGTTATGACAATTGATTGACTCCACGTCGGATCGAACCTGGTTCCTTCAGATTATATTATTTATAGATATTAAATAAAAAATTAGGACAGTAGATACAAATGAAACATGTTAATAAGTTATTTGAAGCTCGAATTTCGACTGTCACACACTAAAACTTTAAAACAATATTAATAATTTAAATCTAATTTAAAAATTTGATTGTCAATATTCTGTAGTATAATTTTGGGTTTATTCAAGAAATAAAGTACTTAGTAACTATTCTACAAATAGAGTTATTTGATGATTGGAAAGATCTGTCCACAGTGTTAATGTTTTGTCTGAATGTCTAATTTTCGAAAGAAATTGAACAAGATGCTTGCGTAAACGGCTGTTGAACCGAATCAACTAATACTAAAATAGACAGACGATAAAGTGCCACATTTTTTCACGCTTTTCGAAGTGTTATCTCTTCTCAATCTTAGTTGAAAGACAAAACTTATAAAAATAGTCCTGATTTCGTAATATTAGGGTGGATTGAAAATACCGCATAAAAATCAAATAAATGTAGTTTGCTTACCCCTTCCGAATGATAAGACTATTTTAACTTCACATAATAGGCATTTGCTTCCACAAATTTACAAATTGGAGTGAAATATCTTTTTCGTTAGCCATTTTTATTTTTTTTGGAGGAAAGGTAGAAATACCTACAAAGGAGCCAATTCTGTATATTAGGGTGGATGCGGAATGTTTTAGAGCCCTAACTCCATTAATTTCGCTACCACAACTCCTGAGTGAGCTGGTGCGTTGTCGTGATGGAAAAGGACTTTTTTATAAGCCAATCGGGCACATTTGTCTTACAACTCTATTTTCAAATGATCAAATAATGATGCATAATATGTACTTGTAATAGTATCCTTTTCCAAAAGGTCGACAAGGATTGTTCCTTGCGAATCTCTATAAAGACCGTCCATTACCTTCTTGGCTGAAAGAACGGTCTTCTCTTATTTTTTTAAGCATAATTCGCTAACAGCCCGTTGTCTCATCTCAGGCGTGGAACACTTGGCAAGACTCGTTATTGGCTAACTGTGAGCAATCGAGGGACCCATCTTGCACACAGATTTCTTGTATTATGATTATGTACAAATATTGGTGCAAAATATACGCTCGCATGCCCCAAGTGCTGGCACTCTCAAGGACTTTCTTATTTTAACCACCTATCACCAAATTATGGATTTTATCAATTATTTCTATAGTTGCATCAACAGGCTGTCCAGAATATTCGGCGTTACTTGTGCTCATATGGCCATTCCAAAAATTTTGAAACCACGAAATGTTTATTGAATTTTTTCAAGTCTCCTGAAGAAATGTTATCAGCGCACCTCTTTTGTTTTGGTATTATCCGAAAATCACTTTTGACTTGCACGATTAAAAAGTAATAAACCATTGTGGTTGAAATTTATGTAATTATCAACAAGAGATGCTACTAACTGAAATAACCCCGATATGCAATATTGGTGCCACTTCTCTTTAACTGAGAGGTGGGTTCTCTGATTTTATACTGCATGCCTTTTTGAGGATTGAAAATTTACTCCTTGATGAGAAAGATAAAAAGATTATTGACCGATGTACGCTTGCCGGTCATAGTGAAAGCTCTAATTACCTATAGTATTTAAAAAAAACCGTGACAACATTTTGCATGCCTTTGTAACGTGAACTAGAAAACTAGAACTTCCATGTTTCCAAATTGCATGCCAATGAAAAGAAACCTTGTAAAAAAATGACATGAATGCTTCTTTGGCATAATAATATTTCATTAAGACAAGATTTCTTGTCCTGATGATCATTTTCAAGACAAGAAAATAAAAATTTCTTGTCTTGCCCATTTCTTGCCTTGTTTCAAGAATTCTGGATATTTCTTGATCTTAACATTTTGGTGGAATCCCCTTTCACTATAGCTTTATCCAATCCGAACGCTCAAGCTTAGCGTTAGTGCCTACCCTTTACCCTCTCTGTCAGTTATGTTATGAAATGATTCTAGCAACGTTTTCCAAGATTGCCACCAATAAAAATAATTGGGAAGTATGTCATTTTAATGTTTTAATCAATATTTGCAATTATTATTTGTTATATGATATAGCAATGTTGCTAAGAGTTAGCAACTTTCTTATAGGGTATTAGGGAATTTACTGAAGACTTATGCTTTTGATATGTATCAAATATTTGTTTTGAAAATCATAGTCACACATATTTTTTACTTTTCCGACCTATATACAATAGGGAAAGTATTGAAATCGTGATTTTTTGAAAGTTCGATAATATTCTGATGAATTTTCACATTTTAGACCCTACTGAACTCAAAAAACATAAGTTTAAATGAAATGAAAGTATAATAATTTGAAAGCCCGTACGAATTTTTGACTGAAATTTTATATTTGAGTTTTTTATTAAAAAGCTAGGTTTAAATTTGTAAATGAGCTTTTTCAACCAGAAAATCTAGAGAAAGATTCTATTTTCAAAAATACTTATATTGTAAGAACTAAAATATAGCTGTCACCATAACAATGACAGCTGTCACTTCGACAATGACAGCTGTCACTTCGACAATGACAACTGTCACTTTGAAAATAACAACTGTCAGTTTGACAATGACAAATGTCTCTTTGACAGTTGGTGTGATACTCTAAATTCATGAAACAGTGGTGAAACTGGCCATGAAATTTATTGTTGGGGAAAAACTGTGATGACCACATCAGATTTGAATATTTTAATAATAGATTAATAAATATGCGGACTTGAAAGATGAATTGTCAAGATTTCTTAACAAGAAGTCTTGAGTCTTAATAGTACTTCCTTGTCTTGATTTCAAGACGAGATCAAGATTATTTCTTGATTTTTGTGAAACACTAGGCATAAGAGAGTTAAATTTGTGCAAAATTTCCCACCATTGTGCCAACGAGGGATGCATGCCAATTTTTTCTCAATGTCTTCAAGAAACTTCCAATTTTTTCATTGTCATGCAGTTTGGAAACACGGAATTCAGCACGCGACCCTTTGAACCTTTTGGACTCTTGCAAATTGCATGCCTTTTAGCACTGTCAATTATTTCATGTTACAAAGGCATGCAAAATGTTGTCACGGAAAAACCCATTTTTGTTTTTGAAATATTATTGTAGTTTGCATTATGACCGGAAAATGTGCATTCGTCAATAACCTTTTTATCTTTCTTATCAAGGGATAAATTTTCAACCTCAAAAAGGCATGCGGTATAAAATTAGAGAACCTTAACTATCACCATCTTCTAATTTATCTGACTTTGCACCCTCATATTATCGACTAGCGTGCCAGCCTCGAATTTGACGATGTAAGTATAAGTAATCAAAACTTGGGTAATTTCACAAGTAGCCCAACTGTTAATACAGTTTTTTAGAAGGAAGCAATCTTCTTCTAAAAGACAATAAAATTTGTTAATATTCATAATAATCTAAATTTGCCTTTAAAAAATGACGGGCGTCTGCATCTGTTGGTCTGTCTGACTGTCTGTACGTATGAGGACACATTACAGATCACAAATCTAAACCGATTCTGGTAATTCCTTTTTTTATGGATTGGTCAACTATTTGTTGGATAGTTCATATTTTATAAACAATTTTAATTTAACCAACAATTTTTGACTTTTTGAGCAGTTTAAAAGTACAGTCCATCTAAAATAATACAAATATTACAAATTTCTGAGTATCATCCTTAAAAATTCAACTCAGAACATCAACCTCTTTTATTCAAGTCGTCATATGCACAAAATTCTTATTTTCGCAGATCTATATCAGTTTTCATAAAAGGAAACAAATGAAATACCTGTTTTGCGTGGGAAAAATGAACATTTTGAAATTTGCAAATATTTTTAGAACATTATATATGCAAATTATTCACTACTGGAAAATACAACGAATTTTCCGGAGAAATGAAAGTTTATTTTACCTGTGAGTGAGCCAATGATTCACTTGAATGAAAGTTAAATTTAGTTCCTGGTTAAATGATTCAAAGAGATATTGACACCAAATAATTAAATGATTGTTAGGAAATTTGCAAGTTTACACATCGCAAGCAGTATACGTAAAATATGCTTTTTTTTGAAGTTAAATCTTGCGTTCTAATAGGAACAACCTGTGGATGATTAAAATGTGTTTAACGAATATGTTTTAATAAATTTAGTATCGACATAATATGAAAGTATGATTGGTTGTTGTAATATGAATGAAACTGTATGAATGCAATGACATCATGCGGGGATTTGAACCCGGGACCTTGAGCACTAGACGACACCTACGTGATATCTATCTGCACATGGCAATACGAGGACGGCTGGTTCAATAAGTTACAGTTATTATACAGAAACAAGAACATTATTACGAAATTTTAGCACAAAAAAATAAGCAATATTCTAATTGATCTTTCCTGTTTTTATATTAGAAAGACTTATCCTAGCACGCCTATTTATGACACAAATCGAAATATTCTAACATAATTTTTCTCCAGAATCTCATGTAGGATGTAATTAAGAAAGCTGCGTCAATGCAATACCGTTTATGCTTCGTCCAAATATAATATTCTAATTTCACTCCTCAAGTTTCATTACCAAAGCGATTTAGAAGAAGTTTCACTTCAAACAGTTAAAAGCCAGTGGGTGAGGTTAATTGGAAAATATTTCTTTCGTTAAAATTTTAAAAAATGGTCTTCTAGTTTAATGCTTTGTGTTAATTGAAAAATCAAATTTTATCTAATAATTTTCGCTCCTTGGTAAATAATAATTAATTATTTATTGTTGTCAAGCAAGAGACAGTAGGAAACAACTTCTAGATATAAATTTAAAATTCCGTTATGTGAGCTCCTGGACAAGTGGATGCAATTCTATTTTCCTTTAAAAAACCCAGACCTGACATGTAAAAGTTAGATAAAGTTTGCTTTATGATTAAAATTCTAACAATCGTCAATACTAGCATACTTTAAGATGTATATAAATTCCGAACTTTTATTCCTATAGTAAAAATTCACATATTCTTAATAGTAATTAATTCAACAAGATTGTCAAGTAGAGCATTATGACATGAGGCCAAGTATTTGGTGACGAGGCTTGCCGACTTGTCACTAAAATTATTGGCCGAATGTCGAAATGCTTGTATACACTCGTATTGCACACAATTTTGTTTCTACGGAACTCAACTTCTGAATTAATGAAAAATACAAGAGATTTTTTTTTATAAAATCAGGTCAACCCTCTCGAACTGTCAGTAAATATAATTTTTTTTTCAATAAAAATCGTATTTAAATTTTTCGTGATATGGAACTAAACTGTTTTGTAAAAAATTAATAAAGAAATTCATATTCAAAATAATTAATAATAATTGTTCAAATCATGTTAAATAAACCTAAATGAATGAAAATTGCAACTTCATATAGAAATATTTAAAACACTTGTTTTCAATCAAATTGTTTAAAACATGATAATTCTATCCACCACCATCAATTTTCCTGTCTTCAATCAATTTGTGTTAAAATGTCACACTCTTAACTTGTATTTTGGGTTCTTAGCAGTGTTATTGGCTTTTAATCAATGCCGGAATGAGAGATTTTATACCGCATGCCTTTCTGAAGCCTGAAAATTCACCCCTTGATAAAAAAGATTTCCGACATTTTTCTTTAACAAGTTCTTATGATCGTTTGAACCTTTTGGTCTGTTGCTAATTGCATATCTTTCAGTGCTAGGCTTTAAATCACTTTTAACTATTTCACGTCACAAAGGCATGCAAAATGTTGTCACGGAAAAATAGGTTTTTTTTTAATAAGATTTACATTCTTGCCGAAAGGCATGCATCAGTCATTAACCTTTATATCTTTTTCTCTAAAAGGTAAATTATCAACTCTCAAAAAGGCATGCGGTATAAAATCGGAAAATCTCACTTTTCATCAGCTCCCGTTCAATAAATAAGTGTACTTCGTCGTTTGTTCGGATTTGTCCCAAAAAAATTCTATTTAGGACCGTGAAAAAAAATCTTGTCTGCAATACGAGTGTGAAATTGAGCAAACCTCGTTATTATCATGTTATATTTGGCCTCGATTTGACCTTATGTCATAATTCAAGTACAAATTATGAAACCGACAAAATTCACATTTCGGGATTTTGATGATAATATCCATTTTGAGCATTCTTGAATCCATTTTGACTATTTTCGCCTTGATGCTGGTACGTATGTGCGTCCGTAACTCGCAAATCTCAAATCCCATCTAATGTATAATGTTGAAATTCGGTATTTAAGACTGGTCTAGGGTCTAGTTGTGCACCTCGCATTATGATTGCAATCGTCCGTACCGAAAGTGCACTTTTCTTGAAACTTTTTTTAACTTTCCGCATAAATCCATAATGATTAGCCGTAGGATACTGAAATTAAATACTTGAGATTGCTGTGGCAACTTTATGGTTACCTTCTATTTTTGTATTAATCGGCCGAGCCGGAAATGCACTTTATATAACAGACTTTTTGAATTTTCCGCATAAATTCAAAATAATCAATCGTAGAATAATGAAATTCTGTATTAAAAACTTCTGTAACATCTAATTGTGCACCTCGCATTATGATTGCAATCGTCTGTACCGGAAGTGGGCTTTACTCGAAATATTTTTTGAATTTTCCGCATAGATTTAAAACAATTGAACGTAGAATCTTATAATTCAGTATTTAAGAAGATAGTACCGTCTAGAAGCTCATATCCTATTTTCATTGAGATCGACTGAGCCGGAAGTGCATTTTACTTGACAGTCTTTTAGAATTTTTCTTATAAATTCTAAACGATCGGCTGTAGAGTATTGTAATTTGGTATTTCAGTCTGCTGCAGCATCTGAATGATTGCCTACTATTCTCATAACAATCGACTGTACCAAAAATGCACTTCAGTTGGAGTTTTTCAAATTTCGCGCATAAATTCACGACTGTTAACCGTAGAATCTTAGAAATCAGTATTTAGGAATGTTGTATCATAAGAATGATGACCTATTGTTTCCAAAGCAACCGACTGGACCAAAAGCGCACTTCACTTGACAAATTTTTAGAATTTTTTGGATAAATCCAAAACTATTAACTGTAAAAAGATGCGATTTTGTGTTTGATTATCGTATGCAAAAAATATATCCAATCATGTATAAGTAAGTCACGTGATGTCAACGTCAGATTTTTGTATAAATATATGCAACAAGTGTTTACCAAATTACTAGAAACTTAATTGCTATGTGCTTTTCGCTAGTTTTTTAGTTTCTTAAAAATTCCATATTCTACTTTTAATATGCAGAAAAAAATTATTTTTGATAATTACGAATTTTATGTAGCAATTTAATGTCGAAATTTAAAAATGTGTATTACGTATATTTTTGTATACTGAAATATTGTGAAATGTCTTGAAAAAATTAACGGGCTAATTTTCGAAAAGTATTGCAATTTTTGACATTTTCATGTCACTGCACTCACTTTAGGAGTTGCGTAGGATAGACTTCCAAAAATATATTTAAAATAATATGCATAACTGTATCAAAAAAATAGATCACGTAATGTACAACATAATTATTTAAATAAAAGATATTTTGCAACGGTTAGTGATCAAAAGTAATAAGAGGCTCTAAATATATTTTTAAATGTTACTGTCACCTTTTTACCTATATTTTTGTGATTTTACAGCTATTTTTTCGTGGAAATCTTTGGCGCGTTCTTTGAACGAAATCGGAATTTCGTTCGGAGAAAACTTTCGCTCTCCGTCATTTCCTGTGCTAAATTCAGACCAGGGTGCGTTCTTTTTGTTCTTGTGTTCACATCAGTTTGGACTACACAGACATTCTGAT
Source organism: Dromius quadrimaculatus (assembly GCA_963989225.1). Classification (NCBI taxonomy): domain Eukaryota; kingdom Metazoa; phylum Arthropoda; class Insecta; order Coleoptera; family Carabidae; genus Dromius; species Dromius quadrimaculatus. The sequence goes on along the minus strand of OZ022325.1, from coordinate 8,131,442 downwards.
CTGCCTATAGACGGATATCTCATTCAGAGCAAATTTAGAATCAGAGATCTTCTTTTGTGTGCGAAATTTATTTCGAAAGTTTTATTTAGCTTTTGATCACAAGAAAGGATGGCCTTTACAAGAGCAATAAATTATTTTTGATTAAAAATTGAGTATTTGATATTTTTCGAGAAGTAAGAATTCGTGCCCAAAATATATGTGTGTCAGCCAGATGCATTACTTGAATACTTGATTGATTTGTCATTAATTGCACAAGAATTGCAAAATTCCCCATTAACTCACATTTCACAAAATCTACATTAAATTCATAGAAAACCGTCTAGCTATTTGAAATATTCGCAGTAACACATCACCCAGCTTCTGACTACATTCACTCTTCATTCAATATCACACAGCCGACTTGTCCAAACACGTTTGTGATCTGTTTTAACATGTGATTCTACATTATTCTCGATCTTTCAGTTGAATGTTTTTAGTGTGTTTAGTTTCCTACAACAGTCAGACTTCAGACTTATGAAATAATTTGTCATTGATAAAAAACATTTGGAAGTGAGGAAAGAGATAAATAAATTACTGTTTATTAGTTGTGTTACGTCATATGTAAATAAAGATAGTGCAGTAAAGTGCGTGAATTTATTCGAATGATCTGAGGATCTGACCGGTGAGTCATTGATGCTATTCTGCTTTAGAACTGATTTGATGGTGATTTCATTGTTCTAATTTAGATATTAGTTTGTTATTGAGTAATTAATTCAGTAATATAATAAAAATCGGTTAATAAGAACTCAGCACCTGTCATCAATCAATTTGTAATAATTGACAAAATATGGAAGTTGGGAACCTTAGTTAGGAGTGGGAGTCTCAATTTTCGGAAGTAAACAACCTGTTGATCTTCTTGTATGATTATTACATTATTGTCACCAAAAAGTCATGGTGAAGCGCGTATTTGAAATTTGTGATACATTACATTTTTGATTAGGTAAAAAGTGTTATAAATTTTTGTTTATTATGTTCCAAAAGTGTAATATTTTTTATAGTAATCTCGTACATTCCATCACGACTTCACTCCCTTCAAGGTCACGCTCTCATCTCGCTCATACACATACTTCACATACCTGGCGCCATCTCCTCTCTTTGTCACTCGCAGGTGCGAATTTAATATCGTGCAGCCGAAAATTCAAAAATAAAAAGATTAGGGATCAAGTCTCTGACCGCACGCCGTGTTTAGCCATCGCGTTTCACCACCCGGCTACGCGCTATGCGAGGGACGAAGATGGAGGCTATTTGCATATCTCGGCAGGATAAAACGTTGGCACGGGTTCTACGAAAATCGGGATCAAATTATGTAGAAAATGATAATAAGAATTAGGGTAAAATTAGATGTTATTTAGATAATGCTTTGTTTTGTTTTCGGTGAAGTTTGGGGCAGTCTAGTTTTGGGGGTCACTGACTTTAAAGAGCTTATTTAAAACAAGACACGAATGTTAAAAAATACAAGTTTAATGAGAAACTTTATTGATTATTTGATAAGAAAAGAATTAATTTTTAATAATAAGTACCAATCTATTTTAAAATATTTATACAGTTTTGACTTTTGAGTCTGTATTTATACGCGGTGTGAACTAGTGAGATATTTGATTGTTGTGGGGCCTAACACATGGACTGGCCACCCACGCTCCTGATGCCGGGGCTTGGCACTAACCTAATATGGCACACACTCGCCCTGGCGTTAAACTTTAGTCATTCTTATGCTCTCCAATCCGCGGCCACCGACCATTATAATCACACACACAAAATCACACCTAACAGAGAGATAAAAAACGAGGAAAAAAATACACGCACAGATTGAAAGCTGGTGACTGGATTTCTAATAAAAATAGTACCAAAATTAACTCATTAATCTTTTCCCATAACCTTTTATAAATTTCTGTAAACGAATCTCAGTGCTACCGCCATCAATACACACGTTATAGTTGACTTAATTAATCAGAACGAGGTGACACGGTCAATTAATTATGATTATCCTGTACATCAATATTATATAATTGTTTTGATTGTAGTGAGTCGACAAACGATCGAAAATTTCCCGTCCTTCAACAAATAATTGAAAGACAAACCTATTGAAGGTCTGGCGTTAAAACAATAATATTCTTCGGTATTCCAACAATTCAATCACTTTGCTCCTCAAACATTCCCCTAGTGTCATTGTTCTCTTCACCGTCCGTTCCCACGGTGTTTGTGTGTGGGCAGTATGCCCCATTCGCCCACCCCAAGACGCGTGGGCCGCCACTGGCTTGATCCGCTCTCAGATATATACATACAGAGAGTACCCAATATAATATATACAGTACGGAGAGATTCCTCTTGTCTTGAGATGCTAGCAGACGGATGGTGAATCATCGGACAGAGATAGCGATAAGGAAATAAAAAGAGATGGACGTATGGGTGTGGATGAAGGGAATTTCTGTGTAGGGTTTCCCTCAATACATATGTGTGAATACCGGGCGTAAGCTCATAAATAGACTGTAGCTATAAGGAAATCAGTTCCATATTGCAGAAAATATTGTTGGAAAATATATTATGCTATTTTTTTGTACGCCCGTCTTTCTGTCCAAGCAATAAATATATCATACTATATAGACTATAGGAATAGATCAGAATGTTACGTAAAAAATTACTTTCACAATCTCAATAATCTCAATTTCGTTTACAGTCCAACAATTTTCTTCATTATAAATTCATATCAATTGTATTTTCGAATCTTCCCATTGTCTCTAGTCTCATTGGATAACCGTACATATTTAAAACAATGAAATTTCTTAACACATGGCGTCTTGATATACTGTTACACAAGAAATGAAAGTGATTTAATTATTAGTGAACATCGTGCGAACTAGCAATTAGAAATGGTAATGAAGAACAGTCTAATTATACAAAAGTTAAAAAATGTTCAGGGTTGATGGCCTAATGCAAAAATTTTCTCATTAATTCGACTCAATAAAATTCCAAGATTGTCATATCAGTAAAAGTTTCCATTATTATTCTCGGTGAATAATAATCTTATTATTGATCGTTTTTGAGCCAAAAGCGAGTATTGTAATCATGTTTAATAAAATAGCCATTTTACTCTAGTAGAATATTGTTTTATCAACAATGACTTCATCTGTAAATTTGAAAACTATTCAAAATTGACATTTTCTTGAAATATTTCAACTGAATCAATTGAAATTATCGTCAATTTTTTTATTGGTACAAGAAGTTACTGTTAAATAGAACAAAAGCTGGCAAAAGTAAAGAAACTCATAATTTTAAAATATTGTGGATTGTGATCCTTCAGAAACATACTAAGGCCCGGTTACACAAGCTTTGGTTTATCCTAAGCGTAGGCACCTAAAAAACGATTGTTGAAACAATTATTGCTAAGGTAATTGAGCTAGCTTCAGAATAAACCAAAAACTGTGCAACCGGACCTTAGTCTTCTTTTTAGTTGCATAATTGGTATAGTTTTAAATAGTAATCTGCACAAACGAAAAATTTCAAAGCCCAATCCTCCAATGCTCGATTATTCATCATAAAAATGTTCTCCGGACTTAGTCCAATTTTAAATTAAAAAATTAATTCTCGGCTCCATTTGGTCCCTAGAAGTATTAAGCCTGGTTCAACCTAGCACGGCGAATTTTAAGACTCGAACAAACCCGGACCATAATATTTGAGACCATTCTCAAAAATCTACATTTTTTAAGCTTCAACGAATTACAATTGTCCTATGCTCTGAAGCATTAATTTTGTAATTCTTTGCATATACTTCAACGAAAATGAGATCTTCCCAATTAAAAGTTACAGAATCAGGCCTCAGACCTGGTTTGCACAATTATTTCAACTAGTGGTCGCCCAGTGGTTGAAATTCGACCATAATTCATTATATTGCCAAGTTTGAACATTATTGAATTTAATTCTTCATCCCCGGGGGTTCAGGTAGAATTAACTTTCTATTCGACGCTCTATCCGAATATGAAATAAAAAGTAGCTATTTTAGAGTGGCTCATCTCCTTTCCACTCCCTTCGGAAGGAGGAGCAATCGTTGAACTTTACTTCAGACAATCAAGATATATTTCTCGATATATTCCAGCGAAAAATGATGTCGTTTTCAGCAGTGAATTGAAATGGGATACCTGTATATACTTTTAGCTTTCTGTACTCTTTCTTCATATACTTCAAGTATGTCAAGTTTCACATTACTTCATGAGTGCGGTACAAAATTTTCTCTTCACGTGAAATTAAAAGTAAACATCCTATATAATTTCAGCTTGCTGCACTCCTTCTCCATAAAATTTCAAGTATGTCAAATTATACATTATTTCGTGCGCGCGGTACAAAATTTTCCCTTCACATGAAATTTAAATTGTATGTATAATTTTAGTTTTCTGTACTCCTTCTCCATATATGCTTCAAGTATGCTAAATCTCACATTCCTTCGTTCATCCAATATGCTTAGAAAGGAAATGAAAAGTTTTCTCTTCACATATTAATATATAGATAAAAATGGAGCATCCTGTATACAATTTTTGCTTTCTGTACTCCTTTTCCATATAAACTTCAAGTATGCTAAATCGCACATTCCTTTGTGCATGCAATATGCTTAAAAAAGAGACGGAAAATTTTCTTTTCATGTATTAATATATAGATAAGATGAATGAAGCAAGCCTAATTCAGCTTGCACGAATCAAAACGTATCCCGATTGTACGCACCTCTGAATCGCAAATAATACGTCAAATCACATACCGTGTGAATCGGGCTTTTTAGTAAGGCGAACCTAATAGCCAATAAGAGAAAAACTAGTGCTGCTTTTTCGGACTTCTTTTGCAGCTAAGACGCTAGATCTAGGCCCAGAAAACTTCAAGGCGACCTAACTCGGGTCAATAGAATTTGAGACCTCTTGATGCTTAAACAAATTACAGTCATTTATTTATATCAAACAAGTTCGTATACATATTGGAACGAACAGAATTGACTTCCATTCAACACGCCGATTAAACGGGTGGCAAACGCAGTCGACTCATGTGCCAAGAACGTGGTGAAATTTCTGGAAACCCACTAGAAATTTCTGGAAGCTTCGAGAAACCGTAGGCTGGAATATAGAAACCCGGAACTGAGTCGAGCGGGAAAATATTTGTTTGTAGTTCTGAAACAGAGCGCGTGAGATCTTCAAAATAAATAAAAAGCAGTTTTATTGTGTAAATAAAACATAAGTAGTGTAATGATTGTCTATTTTTGCATCGAGTATAAGTAGAATTATTCATTAATGGATATTTTAGTTATAAATAGAAAGAGACAAATACAGATTTATTCCTACCTAACTTATTTTCCTTTTCCATTTAGGACCGAAGTATACCGGTCCGGAAATAATAAACATTCACGTTCCGGGTGAATTTTCTATTACTCTTTCAAAGTTGATGTATCCATCGCACCCGTCTATCATTCACGATTGTGTCTAACAAACAATAGTTATTTATGTATCTAGTGCGCGAAATTATACTTTGGTGCTTGAGAATTAAATTTTTCGAAAGCTCCAAAGAAATTTCGTGCACGCGTTGCATACAACATTTTTTCTACAGACGTCAAAAAATTATAAAAAATAATAATAAAATCATATTAAAATACAAAAATTAGTAGAATTCTTTTTCTTGACAACGTGCACAAAGTACTTTGTCATGATAAACAACTCCAATGCGACATTTCGCATACTAATATTGATGTACAAATGTCATGATTTTTTGACGTTTGTAGAAAAAAGTATTTTTTTCCGTACTCGAGTGTGGATGACAACGTTCCGTATCCGATTTTTCATTTTCGCAAAAAATGAAGTCCAACCCCGACATAAAAGAATTTACTAATTTTGAAAAATCATAATTTGTAGTCCTAAAAAAGCAAGCTGAGTAATAATTTAGTGTATAGTGTATCTATCAAAAAATTATAGCGATGTGAATGAGATGTTCTTAATCTGCTGCCCTAAATAGTCACCTGCACGGGCCAAAAATTTTAAATCTGGCTCCTGGTTCATCAAAGCCCCTTGTCATTATGGCACTCTCCCAGCTCAGTCCAATGTTCAAAAGCTCTGTCCCTAGAACTATAAGTCCGGTCCAAACTAATCCAGATGACTATGAAGTCCGATCTAACTCGACTTATAAAATTTAGAGACCTAATCCTATGTATCTACGGGTCTTCTAGGTTTCTATTCATCTTTCAGGTGATACCGTCTACGTTTAAATTAATGGACATTGCTACCGTACATTTTGAAGAACAATTATTACCAAGAGCTGCCACCAAATTTCGACGACTGCTCAAACGTTAGGTAACCATCTTTCAAATCGTATACAGAATTATTGCACGAAAAGTGGTTCGCAGGATATCCATGATGACTTGTAAATATTAAAAATATGTCATTCCTTCCATCTTAATTTGATATTTTTGAAAGTGCAGTAATAACCTGTCAAACGAATGGTCTTTTGACTGATGTTCTTGCTTTTGTTTTGGCTTTTTCTTTCATGGCCCGCTACTCATTTCGTACTTCAGCATAAGTGTATAAAAGTCTGCTTGAATTCCTCCACTTAAATCTGCACTACCTATCCGTTCTTTTTGATCCGAATAGAATTGCTGCATATCCAGAATTTGAAATTTGTAGAACAAATGAAGTTGTTAGATTTTATTAACGTTTCGGACGATATCCCATATGCAAGCCAGTTTCCAGACGGCACGAGCCCATAATAAAATCGAAGCTCATCCACTCAAACTGTTATCTAATCAAATCTCGTGCACCCAAGTCCATGTGTATATTATATAAATCAGTCTCCAAGGAAAAAAATTGGTCCATACTGAGCCGTAGCCCGTTCGGGCCTAATCAGGACATACGATAGCCCTAAGTACCTGAAGTTTCATACTTCATGCATATCTATATTCAATTTCATGAAGTAATTGAGCATTTTCCTTAGGTACACTGGGAAAACTAAGTGACAAAGGTAACAATTCAAGTGGTACAGGTATCAATTTAAGTGGTATCTCAAAAAATTTGAGATCAGTTTGAGTGGTAAAATCTTATCACTCAAATGGTAACCAGTACTCCTTGCAGTTGTAAAACAAGTTCACAAAATTTAAATACGAATAATAGTTTCTAAACTATGTATACCAGGGATGAGATGGTCAACTGTCAACTTTTGTGTACATAAGATGTACTTTTGTCTTAGAACTGTGTCGCGATCGACTTGAACATTAGATTTTTACCACTTAAGTTGTACCACTTAAGCGGTAAGGTGTCACCACTTTCTTTCAGCCATTTGATTTTTTCAGTACATCACAAGATATTATGAATAAATCTGCACTTTATTCTCAAAGTAAAAATCCTGAACGAATTCAAAATGTGCTCTAATTAAAAAGTTAAAGGAAACATGCATTTTCTGCCCATTTAGCAATATTTACTCAAGTCGACTTTATTCATTTCATGTGGATTTTAATTATTATAAAATATTAATTATAATTTGGTTCGAAACCAGCTCTTTCACGAGGAAATACAGAATTATCAAAAACACTTCAACATTTGCTTTGGAGGAAATAATAAATCTATTTATACCTACCTCAATAATCACTGGGAAATGAAAATTGAAATTATAAATCCAATAAATGTTCAAAGTCCTGTAAACAGGATCTGTCGATTTCACGTTAGTTACTTTTCTTGCCACTAGGAGCTAACGACCGTTCATTAAATCCATTCAGATCGTTACGGAAATTTTAAATTCCTGTGAATGTCAGTTCAAATATAAATCATTTTAAAATAGATCCAACACAATTAATTTTGCAGGTATTTCCGCTGGAGCAAAAAATTCTTGAGTAATATGAATCGATAATTTTCAGTAGTTCTTGTTCAGTGAGTTTGTCGGAATGTCGGAATTTTTATGATTGATTCATGTGAGATTATGAAGTAATTGGAAAAAATGGAGGTGCAATAATAAATATAATTTTAGGGAATTAGAAATGTAAATTTATTCTGTTTGGCGGAGCAATGAACTGCAATCTAAATTTAGTTATTTGAATTTGTAGTTTAATGTTGGGTTCAAGGATCGCTATCGAACTTGAAATATTCCGAATTTAAGATTTGCAAGTAAATAAACATTGCAGAAAAATCATGAGGTCAAATAATAACATATCAATTGCAATATTTTTGAAATCGTCGGTCAATTGTAAAGAAGTAGTGCCGCTTTTCCGGATTTTTCGTGCAAGTGAGGCCCTCTCCTGAAGACGGCTCTGAGCACTAGTAATAATGGGGCGCCTAGCGTCTTGCGCCCCTTCCAAGTGTCCAATTCGAGATTAATGGTCATCATAAGTCATGATGATTAGATCGGAATGCCCGCCCCCGCGTTCATGGCCAACTTTAAATTAAACACATGTAAATGAGACCTAAAGGATGAATATACAGAGGCAGGTAAAAATCGCCTGAGTCTTCATTAACCACACAAGAAGAAAAAATAAAAAGATTTTGCTAGGAATTCAAACTATTCTTGTACCTTACGGGTTGACCTTACTTAATACATAAATTGATTAATTGATATAATTATTTATAGATAGAACAAACTTTCACCACATATTATTTATTTAATTAGAGCAAAATATGCATGATTTCGTTTTTATACAAAAAAAAATTAATTAATTGTGACATACTCAAGCGGTTGATGAAAAAGATAATTACTGATCATCATCAGATTTTCGTGACGGCTCTCTTTGCTGGGGGTCTCCGCACACTTGTTCAGGGCCCGCGGCGAATCGTTCGCAACTTAGTCGCTATTGGCGGTCAAGTCTTGGTGTGGTCACAAGAGACAGAAATAACTGAGTGAGTCACCATGTCTCACTTCGTGTCTAGAGCTAGGGATACACACTTGCCGTGCCCAGAAAAACACCTTGTACAGAATATCGAATTAATAATACATTTACGTATTTATTTTCAGACGAAAAATATCGTTTTTTCAAACTGTTTCGTGCATTAATTCCTTTTGACATTTGTATTTTGTCCTTGATATATAAATATTTTTTCTTTAGACGGAAGTAACAATAACTTTCAGATAATTATCAATCGCAAATATCTAAAAATTCTTTTAAGTTGATGGCTGTTAACTGCATTTAGTTTCGCTGCATCATCTTCAAAGGATGTCAGAACCTAGATGATCACGTACCGATTATTCTTTCTCAGTTCTGTCTTGGAGAATAGACACATTTCCTCAGTTATGGTCAGTAGCGGAACCACTGTTAGATAAATTTCTATTTCCGGGTTACTAAACAACAAATTATCATTTTCATAACGGTATATTGTGTTAATGTAAACCCTATTAAAGGTGAACTATCAGTTCTTGCTTTTTTAACTCAGTTGTATATTTAGGCAAAAAAACGGAAATGCACTTGATTTAAAGAGAAACTTAAACATTATGACGCAAGGTCTAGTATTTTGTGACGAAATTGGCCAAGTCACTAAAATTATTGACTGAATTTCATAATTCATAATGTTGTACTCAATGCTACCAATATGAAGAAATACAGGACACTATAAAGTGACCTTTTTAAAAATGTCCGAACAGAATTTGATAAACAGAAAATGTAAATTCAGGAGTCTGTTTTTACAACTGAAGATACGTGTTTCGTCCTTATTAGGACTCTTCATCACAATATAGCAAGCCTCAGATAGATGGCACTGCTGCAGATTTATATATATGCATGCCACGATCAACTCCATTTTCATAGCTTCGCGATTTCAGGATAATGGTGTAAAAACCGACTCCTAAATTTGTAATTTTGTGAAACAATGTACCAATATGAATTCGAAAAAAATATACTAGATTACGAAACTTGACAGCCAGATGAGTATTGCTAGTGGTAGCGCTAGGATAGGTGTAAAAATTAAAATTGAAATACAGTTAGTCACAGTAGTGAATTTTACTTGAAACCTTTAAAAATATCAAATTATATTATCTTATGTTAGACAAAGCAATTATCCATGTATTTTCACACGATGATAACGTTAAAACAATATTTATTTTAAAATTCTGCAATTCTTTACGTCAAAAGATAATTTAAGCAATGTATTTATTCTTGGTAATTTATTTTTTGACATATTTAGATTGAAATTTAGTAATATTATTCATTAGGTGTTGAAATATTTGTTAAATTTGTCAATTATTGCATTGCTTCAAAAAAAAATAATCCTAAAAACTAGATTATGGTTACTTTTATGTGTTAACTATCATTATTATGAATGACTGACCGTCACGTGACTTGCCAAAGTTCGTATTTGATCAAAATTACTTTCCACGGAATTGGTTCAACATGTTTATATATATTTTATTTATTACACATGAATAGATATTTTAAAAATATCCACGAATGTGTTGTACCAATTTTATGCAAGGTAATTCTGTTCATAATACGAATTTTGATAAGTTTGTCATTTATGATCATTCTGTAGATGTCAAGCAACAGATAGAATTAACTAGGGATATAAAATTGCTCCTTAGTGTCTTGAGTACTTTTGAATACAGATAAAAAGCCGAACATCTGATGAATTGGTTTGGAAAAACAGAAGGGGAAAGAATAAACTTCTGTGGCGCCGACTTCAACGATTTTCAGACAAGGCAATTTGACCTAAAAAAATATCCCGTCACTGAATTTTTTCATATTTTGTTTCTGGTGACCAAACTAGTCTATATCCAAATTGGTGTGTCTTTCCCCCTAAAGCGTACATTTGAGGGTAGCACTTTTCATACAAAAAATACTGTACATTTTCTAGTAGATCCGCAACTTTTTAGAGATCACACTTCAAAGCAGGGTGTAGATTTGATTTAAATCATGATTAAAATAAAGATTTCAATCAAGTGATTTTTTCAAAAAAATCATTGATTTTAATCAAATAGAAATATTTTCTTTTAAAGAAAAACACCACAGTGGAAAATGAAGTAAACTACTCATCATAATAAAATTAGAAACAGGAAACATACATATTTTATCAAAAATAGAAAACTATACTGAAAAATAAAAAATAAATTAAATTATGGCATAAAAAATTCAAACTTAGAATTGAAAATAAACCAAAAATTGTATAAAGAAACGGTGTGAGTTTTTTAAAAATGCTTCAGCCTGAGATCCCTGAAACACTTGATGCATTTTACATATCAATTTAAAATTAAATTAGTGTTAGAGGCAGTTATGCAACGAAGTGATTCAAATAATTACTAGAAGTAATGAAAATACATCTAAATAGTACTTTAAAAATCAAAACTAAAGAAACAATCAAGAAAATCAAAAAAATCATGATTTTTTTTAAAATCATGATTTTTTTACACCTGAAAAGTTAGATGAGTTAAGGTACTTTGAATCGAATTTTTTTGTTTTTTTACCTTTGCCCATTGCGCCACGCTGACCGTATAACATGATCTAATTCGAAACGAATAAAAGATTTGAGCTCCAATTACAAAAAATTGGATCTTGTAGGAAATTGTTTATGACAATAATTGAACTATTTCACAAATCATGATGAAAACGAATAGGATTCTATTCTGATAGTTAACCAATCGATAAAAAAAAAGAATCAGCAGAATCAGTCAAGAATCGCGACCTGTTAATGTGTTTTTATACGAACAGATCAAAGGAGGGAGGTATGCATGTCATTTTTCAAAGGTTTTAAGTCATATTATATCGTTTTAGAAATTTAAATATTGTATCAATTCTAAAGGAGTTATTTAACGAACCGTTATAAAAATCAATCAAAAAGAAACCAATCAACAAAATTAATCGGTATACGAAATAAAATATTAAAAATCTGACGTGGACATCTTGTGACTTACTTGTACATCATTGGATATATTTTTTGCATACGGTAATAAAATATAACGGCTAATCGTTCTGGATTCTTCTAAAAAATTCTAAAAATCTCTCAAGTTAAGTGCGCTTTCAACCCAGTCGGTTGCTGTGGAAAAGATCATTCTTATGCTACAACAATCCTTAATACTGATATCCAAGATTCTACAGCTGGCAACCTGAATTTATGCGCAAAATTAGAAAAAATACAACTGCCGGTACTGACGATTGCTATGAGAATAGTAGGCAATCATTCAGATGCTGCAGCAGACTGAAATACCAAATTTCAATACTCTACAGCTGATCGTTTCGAATTTATAAGAAAAATTCTATAAGTCTGTCAAGTAAAGTGCACTTTCGGCTCAGTCGATCTTAATGAAAATAGGATATGAGCATCTAGTTCTAGACGATACTATATCGTCTTTAATACTACATTCTACGTTCAATAGTTTTGGATTTACGCGGGAAATTCAAAAAATGTTGTTAGTAGGTGCACTTCTGGTACAGGTGATTGCAACTATAATGCGAGGTGCACAACTATAGACCTTACACCACTCTTAAATACAAAATTTAAACATTATATACGTTCGACAGGTTTTGAGATTTGCGAGTTACGAACATACGCACATACGTACCGACATCAAGCCGAAAATAGTCAAAATGGATTCAGGGATGCTCAAAAAGGATATCTCCATCAAAATCTCGATAGGTGAATTTTGTCGGTTTCACAATTTGTACTTTGTAATAGAAACAAATTTAAAGGCACATTTAGGGCACCGCATATATTTAGAAAAAATTAGGAACTGTTTTATCTCATGGAAATAAATCTCCCCTCTCTATTAAGTTTTATTAAAAGTTGATTGGTGGTACAGGACCCTTGAAAAAGTCCATGAAACAGAATTTGATAAATTATTAAAAATCAAAACCAGAATGTTTAACAATATTAGAATCCCAATAAGGATGTTGGTGTAAAAATCGACTCCTAAATTGGTAATTTTGTAAAACTTATAAAAGTTGATTAATTTTCAAATCACCTGAGTTATAATTTTGTCGTCAGAACTTGAGGCGGGTGCACTAGTCGATAATAGAATACATACAACCGTCTTTGGCTTGTGAAAAGAACAACTATATTTCTTAGAGAATAAAAAATGGAACAAAATCATTTGTAAGTATTGTAATTCTTTAATTAATATTAATTAGGCACTGTTTTCTTTCTTATTTGAAAGTTTATGTCTAAACTTTCTTTTTGTATGGCAGCTGAACATGATAAACCATTGTTCAAATTAAAATACAGCAGATATGAGAAATTTCAATCATTATTCGCTTTAAAAGTGTCCTCTACTAAATATTTTTTCAAACCAACGCTAAAATTGATAGTTTACACATCGCTAATAGTGCTACCACCATAGATGCACGCATGATTATTGAATTGCATAACCCGAATATTTATATTGGTAGCATTGTGCACATTAATCACCGATTCACTTGTTAGGTTATTTGTAAAGTATTGTCAACTTTAATCTGTGTTCCCTTGCTTTCAGCTAATAATTGTCAAAAATCTTCAATGAAACACGCGAGTTAAATCGAGCAACAAACAGAATTTAGAAGAAATTGGGTATGAAAATAAATAATGAGTTCCTCTGTCCGAAAATATCAATGAATGATACAAAAATGAATCAGTGTTTTATAAAGGTATTCACACTTCAAGTTTTCTAAATGTCGCTTTTAATATATCACTGCATCATCGTAAATGCGTTCAAATAAACCGTTAAAATGAAATATTTCTCTCTTTGAATAATTTCAAACGTTTTGTACTGACAGACACTCCATTAAATTATTTAAAACTTGCTAATAAAATGCTAGAATGAATACAACGGACCAAGAAAGAGAATATAAACTATTTTCGAAGGATTAATGAGAGTTTTAATGAAAATTCATGTCTGTAGAATACATTTGAGTTATTTTGATTATTTTATTTACTACTAGCCTAGAAACTAGAAATAAATTTTTATTCATCGCAATTAATAGTAATACAAGAATTTATTGCTAAAATTAACAACTTGTCAAAAATTTCTTCAAACTCCTTTCGCACAAAAATAATTATTGTTTACACTACTAGTACAATAATCTTATTATAGCTAACAGTTAATAGTTCTGTCAGTTATTATAACTCTCGCTATAAAATACTATCTAAATTGTAGTATATTTCAATTTGTATCGTATTTAAATAAAACAAAAAGCACTGTTAATCAAAATATAAAAGCAATAATACACCCATTGTTTGGAATTCTTGGCAGATTGGAATGCATTATATTGCGGATATTATATTTGTATGCATGGGTTCATGTTTAATTCGATGATTTCTAAAGAAAAGTAACAGATTAATAAATTCACGGAATTTTAGTTAGGCTCATTTGCTCGAGAAAGCGATAAGAATATTGTTCCTACTTACGGAAAAATTGATTACTGCTTCAGGTGGAATACCTACTTTTGCATAATACGGAATACGTACATAACAATAACAAATTGGAAATACAATATTGATTTATTCGAGCAATTTATTTAATGTTAATTTTAAGATCTAAAAATTTAATCCCCCAATTTAATTAAACTTTATGCTTTTATTCAGTATTTTATTAAGAATATGCTTCATTTTCGACGCTTAAAAATGGGTGGCTGAATTTAAACGTGGCCGTACGTTAATCCAGGATGATAAACGCACGGAATGCTCAAAAATTCACAATCCCATACTAGACGATCGTCTACTGTAGATTTGAGAAATTATATTATTTCGGCCGCTACTGTGGGCTCAAATAACTTATTCAGTTTGAAGAGTGAAATTATATTCTTGATTACTATCCATTTTATTTCCCAAGGAAGTATCATCTGTAAAGTATAACACATTGCTCCATTTATCAAATGTTAATTGAAATTTTACCCTTTTATACGATGTGCATTACCCATGAAGAGTATTATCCCGGTTACAATAAAATTGCAAATCATGAACGATCCAATTTTACAATATCAATAAGATGACGAACTCTCCAATTCATTATTTAATTATTAATCGACTTACTTTTGTTAGATTGGTAGAGGAAGAAAACGTGGTCTAAGAAAGGAATGGAAAGAGATAATGTAGAATAAATTATGAGGTAAAATCAAAACAATAATAATAATAAATTGGTTATTATAAGTATTTTTATTCCATCAATTTGGTTGCACTGGACAGAATCAACTTGTAAAACAAGAATACATTAATAATATATTTAAATGTTTTCACATAAACAATAACAAGTCTCTTGTGAAGTATATTTCTGGACCGTCTGTTAAATCACACGGGAAAGTAACAAATGGATAATCTCAGCTAAACATCAATTATAAATAATAAAGAAGTGAGTACAGTGAAGTAAGTCACCTGTGTAATCCAATTTTCATGCACAGAATGAAGAATAATCGTTCTACTTTACATCAGAGATGTCTTTCTCTTTTTTCTGTCTCTATTCTTGGCTTATTTTTATTTTTTATTGACTGGCTATCGTTCACGCTGTGGTTTTCCCTTATTTATATTTATTTTAATATGCATTCATTTCTACTATTTTCATCACATTTGCAATTCATTTTTACTTATTTGTACAAAGTACAAGGAAGTATTGTGAAACCGACAAAATTCACCTATCGAGATTTTGATGGAAATATCCGTTTTGAGCATCTCTGAATCCATTTTGACTATTTTCGGCTTGATCTCGGTACGGTTCGTGCGTTCGTTCGTAACTCGCAAATCTCAAAACTGGTTGAACGTATAATGTTGAAATTTTATATTTAAGACTGGTATAGGGTCTAGTTGTGCACCTCGCATTATGGTTCCAATCGTCTGTACCGGAAATGCACTTTACTTGAAACTTTTTTCGAATTTTTCTAATAAATCCAGAATGATCAACCGTAGGATGTTGAAATTCGGTATTTGAGCTTGATGTTGTATCTGCTATTTTTTAAATGTCCATCATTTTTTCTGGGGACAAATTCTTCTAATACCTCAAGTTAATAATAATTCTAGGAATGTTCGATATTCTTCTATGGTCATTCACTCTTATTAAAACAAAATGTGTTTATTTATAGATTCCAAGATAGTCTTTTTTCTCATCTCGTTACAGGTGTTTAAAGGCTGGGATACACGCAATGCTTGCACACCTGTGCCTTTAGCAATAAGCAACGATGTACACTGCTTATATAAAGGCACAATCTTTATTAAACGAATTAAAATTAATTGACTTTATCGATAGCTGTGGTGATATGTTACAATTGCTTCTAAAAGGAATTTATATTTCGAGGAGTTATATTTCACTATTTTTTATTGATTTATTCCTGCCTAAGATAGTTGTAGAGCGCAGAGATCCTTTTATCCATTAATTAATAATAATAAATTATGAAACAAGAGCGTAAACCCAAGCATTATAACATGAGGGCAAATATTTGGTATCGAGCTTTGCTGATTCTTTCTACGGCCCTAAATAGTAATTTTCGAAACAAATCGCAATTAATTCACACAAAAAATTCAAACAAAGATAGTTTTCCTTTTAATGACAGTTTTTGTACGAAACACTAAAAGTTTAAAAAAAGAAATGAGTGTAATAGCTACTAAATTGATTTTTCTTCGCATAATTGCGGAAGTCATAATTCCATCATTAACTGGAGGTTATATACTGACCATCTCCTAATGACGTCAGCACTTACATTAGGGTGCATTTGTCTTAGTCGAGTGCGCACGCCCGATTACGATCTTCAACTGTTCTGTTTGGAATAAAATTACAATTCATTTATGCTTTCGTGTGAGAAAAATTCCTTTTCATAACGTTTTTCTTAAGAAAATTACGCCGTGTGTATTGTTCTTGCCATCTACGTGATAATCAGCTAGGCCATGCTTGAAATACAAGATTCAGATAAAAATTGTTGATGACTTGATGCGTCCATAATTATGTAATATGTTTAAGGAAGCTAGAGCAAAGTTGAAAAGAATTTGAAGAATCTGAATTCATTTTTAAATATTGTTGTCAAGTCGCAATCATTCTTGTAATGTAATTTTTATTATTGTTTGTGAATTAATCGCACAAAAATGAGGAAATACCATAATGAATTATTTAATTTTTATGTAGGTATGTTATGTATGTATATAGAGAGATCTGAACTGGAAAATTATCGCATTTTTGTTTGAGATACATTTTTATAGCTCTAATCGTGCGTAAATAACACAACAATTTATTATATTAAGTTTAAGAGTTATTCATAGAAGTATTTCCATTATATTAGAACGGTGAATTGGAATTAAAGTTCTTCAAGTAATCTCATCTAAAAATCATCATATTGCAATCAAAATTAGGCTCACAATCTAGCAGAGATTCATTCAACTTTTTAATAAAAGACTTCATTTTCGTCATTTAAAAATAAATTAGATTGGCGCGAAACATTATCAAAGTCTTCCACTCTCATTCGCCAAAATTTCGTCATACTTAATAAATTATGGGTGTGTTGAATGAAGCTGACTGGTAAGTTGATTGATAAAAAATGGAGATATGGGAATTCAGTCAAAAATTAATTTTATTTCTTTTCCTCTGAGGGTCGAAACTGTAGAGGAAAAGAAATGAAATTTTCATCAATAATAAATTATACTTCTTCTATTTTTACTTACATTTTCCTATAAAAATTGAAGAATATTCTCTAATTTCGTCATTTAAAAATAAAATGGGTTGACGCGGAAATTACCAAGATCTTTCACTCTCATTCGCCAACATTTATCCAACTGCACACGCGACTTTCATCATACAAAATAAAAAAATCTGATGTGAACATCACGTGACTTATTTGTACATCATTGGATATATATATATATATATATATATATATATATATATATATATATATATATATATATATATATATATATATATATATAATACGATGTGATTTTGTGTTTGATCATATATATCATTGGATATTTATAATCAAACACAAAATGTCATTGTTCCACAGTTAATCGTTTTGGATTTACCCAAGAGATTCTAAGAATCTGTCAAGTAAAATGCGCTTTCAGCCAATACGTTTGCTATGGAAACAGAAGGCCATTATTCTTATACTGCAAAATTCCTTAATACTGATTTCCAAAATTCTACGACTACCAACAGATCTGAATTTATGCGCAAAATTAAAAAATAAATTCCTACTGAAGTACACTTCTGGTTCAGTCTATTGTTATGAAAATAGTGGGCGATCATTCAGATGCTACAGCAGACTGAAATACCAAATTTCAATATTCTACACCTGATCGTTTCGAATTTATGCGAAAAATTCCAAAAGACTGTCAAGTAAAGTGCACTTCCGGCTCGGTGGATCCCAATAAAAATAGAATATGAGCATCTAGACGGTATGATCGTCCTAAATACTGAATTCTAACAATCTACGATCAATCGTTTTGGATTTATGCGAAAAATTCAAAAAATGTTTCGAATAAAGTGCTCTTCCGGTTTAGTCGATAGCAATCATAATACCGGGTGTACAACTAGATATTATAAAAGTGCCTAATACAAAATTTAAATATTCTACGACTGATTGTTTACAATTTATGCGGAGAATTTAAATAGTCTGTCATATAAAGTGCACTTCCGGCTCAGCTGATTGTTACAAAAATAAAACATGACCATTGAGATGCTACAGCAATGTCAAATGCTGAATTCCAGTATCCTACGGCCGATCATTCTGGATTTATGCGGAAAATTAAGAAAAAGTCTTAAGTAAAGTGCACTCCCGGTTTAGCCGATCGCAATCATAATGCCAGATGTATAATAAGATATTAAAGAAGTTCTTTATATGAAATTTCAATATGCTATGGCTGATCATTCTATATTTATGCAAAAAATTCAAAAAAAGTTTCAAGTAAAGTGCACTTCTGGCCTGGCCGATTCTCACAAAAATAGCAGATAACCATTCTGATACATCATCAAGTTCAAATATTGAATTTCAACATCCTATGGTTGATTATTCTGGATTTATTAGAGAAATTCGAAAAAAGTTTCAAGTAAAGTGCACTTCCGGTACAGACGATTGGAACCATAAAGGAAGGTGCACAACTAGACCCTATACTAGTCTTGAATACAAAATTTCAACATTATACGTTCAACCAGTTTTGAGATTTGCGAGTTACGCACGAACATACGTACCGACATCAAGCCAAAAATAGTCAAAATGGATTCAGGGATGCTCAAAACGGATATTTCCATCAAAATCTTGATAGGTGAATTTTGTCGGTTTCACAATGCTTACTTGTTACTTTGTACAAGTAAGTAAAAATAGGTTGGAAACTAAAAGATTTCGTTCCAAACGAAAATACACAATCCTCTCGCTGTCTCTTTTCACACAACTATCACCAAATCTACCCAGAACATTACCAAACCTATTCCTTTTCGCACCTACCCAGCCATTTAAATCACCACAAACAATCAATTTCTTTCCTGAAACACACAAGTCGACCACATCATTTAGCATATTCCAAAATTGGAAACTGATCACTCCAAAATCAAATCAATTTAGAGAAGATACTTATAGCTATAAGTTTTAAGATATTTGCATTTAAAAATTCCCGTTACGTGTTAATACATACCTATTAAAAAATCGATTCTAATTAGCAACAAAAAATAGCACCTTTGAACAACTTTTTACAGTCAGCCATTTCCCCAAACGTAAGGCAACTTTACAAAATCGCCCAAAAGTTTATTGACAGACATCTTCAAGAGTCCAAGAGTTGAGCATTTTTACAATAAGCTTCTGCCGGCCGGTCTGGAAACACGATAGCTTGAGAGCGCATACGAATTTTCGACTGAAATTTTATATTCAAGTTTTTCATCAAAAGCTAGGTTCAAGTTCGTAGATGAGCTTTTTTCAACCAGTTGTACCCAAACTTTATTGATGGAACATTTTAGTTTCTTGCGTTTATTTTATAAACGGTAGTATTTATCATAAAATAAGAAATAACTAAAACTAATCTTTGAATGACTAAAAAATAACCGCAATCTGTCACTTTAACAATGACAGCTATCACTTTAACAATGACAGCTGTCACTTTGACAATGACAGTTGTCACTTTGACAATAACAGTGTCACTTTGACAATGACTGCTTTCACTTTGAAATATGCATTTAATTGATGCGACACTTTGAATTCCTGAAACAGCGATGAAATTTATGGTCGGGGACGTACTGTGTGGCCACAGCGGATATTTAAAGATGAAAGTCGCGAGCTATTTTTTTTTCTAGTCTGGCTTATAGTTGGTACATTTTGGCATAACTTTTTCTTAATCATAAAAGATGAGATGAGTTTTTTTTTTGTGATGTTGACATTTGGATTAATAATTTTTTAAATAGTTCTTGAAATCATCATACTTTCAAGTTGGTAAAAGTTTTTCCATTTGCTATTGATTGCAAAACAAAACAATGTTGATTACCAAGCTGTTCAAAATTGAATTCAAATATTTTCACATTTATCTTATTTTTAGGTTAAACTTCAAGCTGTAAAACCAATGAAACTTGTAGAGCTATGATTATGGTTTTATAAAATATTGTATTATCTATAGTAAATTCTTTGTGCATGCCAGCAGAACGAAATATTATCATATTTATTTTAACGCGTGAATCTACAACATCCGCATACCATACTTTACCATTAGTTGTAATACAATATTTAAGATTCTAAGAGAAATTAGTTGATAGATTTGTGCTTTTAAGATTCGAATTCATTAAAAAATCAATTCATTTGTCCTGCTGTGAAACATCATGAATTAGAAATTATTTTTAATGGATTATTTTGTTGAAATGAATCGAATGACTAGATGACAATCTCAGCAATGTAATTTGTAATTTATTATCGATACATTTGAAAATAAACATTTGTTCAACATTTTTTATGAATGAATTAATGCCTAAAAATGAATTAAAGATAAAATTTGGAACTGAGCTTTTAAAAATGCATTCTTCTGTCCCATATTACAAAATTATCCTGATTAGACTGTTTCTCACCAATTTCTAATTCCCATCAAATCGTATGTGTAAATAATAACAATAGAATAGTCTGTTACAACATATAAAGACATTACTTTGTGTTTTACATTGTAGTAATTTAAGTACTAAAGAAGAATATCCGATCAAAGTCACCATTGTGCCGCGAATTGCACAACTGGCAAAATAACAAGTGTGGAAAAGGAAATCGCGACAGTGAGAAGACAAATGAGTGAATTGTCATGTTCTTTTAAGTGATTTTTTACTTTTTTCTGAGTAATTTAATTGAACAGATTTTTTTCTTTCAATTTAGAGATGTTTCCCTAATGCAGGATTACTAAATGAAAAGTAAGAGAAGTCAGTAAAAAAACAGTCAAGTTTATAATATGAATTGCTCCCTAAAGGTTCCTTATTTTGATATCATAAACAACAAATAATAGCCCTCTTCTCTCCAACCAACAAAGGTTTTACATTTACATGATCAAAAATCAGTTTGTTTAGTCTCACATGTGAAGCTCATATTTTTCTTCATTACCATTTGCGCACTGAACCACAACGAAATACAGCAAGTAAGAAGAAACACCAAGAAACGCACAAGAGAGAAAAATAATGGGAATGAATTAGCCGAAGGCAATTAAAATAGAGCATTAATTAATCAAAACTTATCGTCATAATTATGAAGTATTTAATTACGCAGGTAATGCTTCATAACTCCACATTTACTCTACAAAGTCTCAAACACAGGAAACCATATTTTCATATTCTCTAGGTTGGCATCCCTGCGTGACGATCCGGGAAAGAAAAAAATCTAATTCATATTGGTTACAAAATAATTAATTGTATAGTTAACTATAATCTTTACATACAGTTGTTCACAAAAGGAAATCTATTCTAACACGAGTTTGAAATTTAGGAACGAGCCACGTAGCGTAACAAACGAACAAAATTACATTAAAATTCTATTAAGAAATAAATTTATAGCTTTTCTCCAAATTTGTTCTCTTATGATTGCCAAAAAAGTATTTGATAAATATCCGCCCGGCAGCCTCCCACACAGAACTGTAGCTTCATATTAGTAACAAAATTTAACTAAATTGAAAGAAATGTCATACCTACGCATCAAATCAAAGTTACATTGGCCTTAAGTTCATTGTCATGACCAAATTCACTAAATATTGTACTTTTTTTCGACAATTTTCAAGAATTATTATTGGAACAGTTTATTAATTCAAGTTTAATTGCTTTCTGTGCTCATATTTCTATTCTACATTTATAAATAATATGAAAGCAAAACACTATTATTTAAAAATAAATACAAATTAAAGCACAATATTGTCACAAATATGGAATATTTGTAGTTATTAGGTCACATAATTATTTATTTGAATTCGCTGTAACTGTAATCCTAGTTAGTACTGACAAGATCGATGTTCAATTGTCAGGACATGATTGACAGGCTATGGTCACTAGATGTTTGGTGGTTGCCAGGCAACAATTGTTAAACAATTGAATGTTGGCCCATTGTCGGCTTAAGTATATCAGAGCGTTAGCTAGGAGAGGAATTCATTCAGTCAGTGAGTCATTCAGTGATTAAGTTCGAGTAACATTGAATGATATTGTGAACATACGAGTATGTAAAGTGGAAATTTACACTGTAACCTGTATTAATAAATTATTCACAATTAAATTTGTGACAATATTAAAAATAAATACACTATAACTTAATAATAACAATGTAACTAATATTTATTTGCATAAATATTTATATCACTAACCGCCCAGTTCTATTTACTTTGACTTATTTTTTATTCAGTGCGGTTCTTTTGCTTACCTGCGTTGGCCTGAAATAGCTCTACATGCTTTTGAAATTCCGTTAAAATAATCTCGAAATATTCCAAATACAATAATAAAAGAATTACCAAAGTTCAGATTACTTCTTACAACCAGCAGACTGCAGACATATTTCATGCCATAAAATAAATCCGCACAGCTTCTAATGTCAATCTAACATTTTTCAAAAACTCTTCTCAAATAAATCAATTAGTATTAAGTAAGTGTTTAGCCCAAATGCGAGAATACATTTAAAAGTATTTAAAAACAAATTTAACTGCCCAAATAATGTATCATTTTTTTCAGTTTAAGGATTAACTCTTGATTATTATCAAAGTTTCAAGAAACTTATATTTTTTTTCCAACTGCTTAGCTTAAATTTTGTATTTTGGGTAGTATGAAGGTAACGCTGTTATTATTGAAAATCAGATAGGTCAGGAAAAATTAAAAGCACTATATTGAAATGTTTATTGCTCTTAAAGGGATTGTTTATTGTTAAAATAAAATTCACTATTCAATAAATGAAAAAACTAATACCCAGTGGCATGAACGTTCATTAGCTAAAAAGTTCTTTAAAAATGAGCAATATCAAATCGAATTTTTGACAGCAATTCTAAGCAATTGATTTGACAAATATATTTGATTTGATATTGTTAATTTTTGAAGAGCTGTTTAGTTAATGAACGTTCATGCAACTGGGCATAAGAGTTTTATTCTTTGGTGCAATAAAACAACACTATGCAATATATTTCTTATTCACTATTGTTAAGCTTCAACTACAAAGCCACTAATATTTATTAACAACAACTTATTTATTTAATACATAATACATTTCGCACTTAACTGATCACGCTCTGGATATTCACTCCTCTTATTATTCACTACCGTCAGTCAAGTTGTTTGCCCTTATATATACGGATGTACATGCATCTAGAAATTTCTACATCATTCTAGTAAGCTACTCGAATGTCCGCTTGTGTAAAGCGGCGCGACGCAAAGATATATAAGACTCCGCCCAGACAAAAGAATCGTATTCAGGACCTTTTTTTACGAATTATAACACTTTTGCACTTTAAAATATGTTATTTGAAGTTTAGTTTCAAAACTGAAATTGACTAAATTTTAGTTTAATAATTATTTAAAGTATCGTTATTAGTCGAAATGTGGTATTAACCCAGTATAATTTTCTCAGGATTCGGAATAATAATAACTGGAAATAAAAGTTCATTTATTGAACAAAATACACCAATAACTATTATTTCATTAATAATTGCGAACTAATATTTATTTTTCTGGGCCAAATTTATTTTGACATGACTTGCTTACTTTCCACCTGTTCGATTTACGCTTTGACTTCTCGACTGAACGATGCAGTCTTTTATATAGATCTTTGTTTACTTGTGGTGGTCTGGAAGTATTCAACCGCTTTTCGAGAGGCTGCCAAAGTTACTTCGAATTAAGGAAAGTTGTTACATTGTCATGATTTTAAAAAAAATTTAAGATTGGATGAGTCCAAAGACAGTTTAGATCTAGTTTTATGGCTGTAATTTATCATTAGTATAGAGAATTTGAACGATTATTTCACTCATGTCAATTATACTGACAAATTTTGCATAGTTACAATGACAATTATAATAATAAATTCCTTGCCAACGGGAATTTACCTCGATAAATTCCCGTTACCTCGGTAAATTGCCTTTGTCATGGAAAAACAATACACAGTTCTAATATAAACAATCAGTTTTCGGAAATGTCAAAAATTAATCGTTTTGGAAATACAGTTTTCGCCGAAAGTAATGAAATTGAAAACAAAAAGTCTAAAAATACAAGAGTATATGGAGACAATTTAGTGCATTTTTCAATAAAAAAGGTTAGTAGTTGCAACTAACATTATTTAATAAGTACTTATAGCAGCAATTTCATTCGAGAAATATTCTCCACAAGTACCACTCGCGACTTTAATTTTATCATAAATTTTTCTTTCAAACATTGATTACCTTTAAGCAACATCCTTCGGGTCATCCGCTCAGATGAAATCCCTCGAGCTACGCTCTCGTGATTCAATCGGACAGATGACTCTCACGATGTTGCTAGGTAATCAATGTTTTCAAGAAAAATTTATTGATAAAATCACAGTCTCTTGTGATATTATACACGAAAGTTGAACTCTGGCACAAAAAAGAAGCATGGAGGCCTTCTATGGTTTTAGCGAGAAAATATTGCTACTTTATTATTAATTAATTAATGTGGTAGTAGAAAACTTAACATTGAATTCTTAGCTATTAGAAGAATTATTCACGATCACTTGCATTTTTTTGAAATTGTCAGTCGATTTATGCTACACCAGGCTTTCTAAAAGAAATATTGTGAATACACCATTTTTTTTTTTTCGAATTGTACACTAAGTACCCTTTTTTGATGTACCTACATCGTTACATCTCAGGAGAGTCGTGTATGGATTTGTAACAATGAGGAAGCTTGAACACTGACTAAAAAGCAATAAGACATGAAAAAAGTATTGTATGCAGTATTCTGCAGAAATACAGGCCTAGATAAACTAAAGACAGTTACTGGTAATGGTACACTGGAAAATGTTTGCCTGAAGTGCTCAGTAGAACTCCAAAGATAGGCAGTTTGTTACATTAAAGTGAAACATTTGCGCAATTCAGTTCTTAGCTGGAGAAAAAATTATAGAACGGTTTTTAATTATATTTAGGGCTTCGAAAAAATTTATGGCTTAGAAATTGGCTGCCTGAAACTCAACTCGTATATTGACTTTGGGCTTCAATAATATCACTAAAATATCCACTAATAAATACTTCTACTAATAACCGACGCTAAACTAGACACTAACACTATTATTATTTACACAATAACACTGTCTGCTATTTATTTCCACTGCTTCTTATTTATTTCCACAAGTTCACTTTTAATCCGAACTACTAACAAATAAAGGCAGTGGTAGAGTGTTAGCCTCTGGACGCAGGGATAATGGATTCAAATCTCAGTCAGGTCATGAAATTTTTCACGGCTTGGTTGGATCGGTATCCCCTCTCGTTACCTTTCCAAAGCTGAGAATAAAATTAACTTGGCAACAATGAAGCTATCTGGCACCGGCTAATTGTTGTAATATGGGCCTGCACCAAGTGACTGGCAACACACATAGCAGCAATGTAAAAAATGTGAGAAGCAAAGTAAAAAAAAAGAAAAAAAATTGCTGTTTGTATCAAATGTCAACCTAGGGACATAACCTTCAGGTTAAAAGCTTCCAGAAATTTCTAGTGGGCTTCCCAAAATTGCACCAGGCGTCAACCATGTCCTCGGCGCATGAGTCACCGGCGTGTACGGATTCTGTTCGTTATATACACAATATATTAATATTTAAATAATAATAATTGTAGGCCTCGTATGTTTTTAACGCTCTTTTGTCTTTTTAACTTTCTTCTTTCCCCCTGATTTCTCTATAAATTAAGTGTTCTATTTATTTACCTATCCTAAATTTACTAGTGTTTATCGACCGAGCATGATTCAGATTTTATAGTAAATACGAATTAAGCTCACAGTATTTCTTACGTTTTATGTAAACTGTTACAGTTCTTTATATAAATTGTTAGTCACTTATCAAGCCATTCACCCACTAACAAGTCTGAATTATAAACTAGAGCAGTTTAAATAAATCTGAAATTTTAGAAAGAGCTATTTTGTCTTATTACTGTACGAATACCTAAAAGTGCCCATTGTACAACAAAAAAAAAGGTTTCTTGATAAGTTTACCACATTTTCTTGTCAGAACCATTCTGCACCATTTTTAAATTGATTAGATTCTGCACTTTTGCTTCTTCTTTTTTTAACGAGAAACTCATTTATTTATTCTATTTTATTTAGTTATTATGAGAAACAGTTTAGAAACAAATAAAAGTTAGTCATATTCTTCAATAAGTAATAACAAGCAATTTTCTTTAACATCAAAGAGTATCTTCAAGTTGATATATGGCAAACATTTTAATAAAACAATGGGAAAAAAATTCATTACAATTTTCTTATCTATTTGTTAATACGTCGTGGTTACGTCCTTGTCAAGGTGATTTTTTCACCTTTATAACGGAATCACAGAGGATATCAATTATTAACGGAATAAAAAAATCGGTAATACGTCTGTAATTATCTACAATAATAGATAATGCCATTATTATTTAATACATTCCAAGCATAGGCAGAATAACTACATATTTTTAGTGTTCGAAAAATCAACTGTCTAATTAAAATTAAAATAAATTTAATAAAAAATAGAATGAATATCAAAGAATATAGGCTTGAAAAAAAATTGTGATCACAATTTTTTTATGGACTCATCTGAACGGTGGGCTGCGTAACTAGTCTTTCTTATCAATTTATATTTATTGCTAAAACCCGTGTGCTACAATAAAATTACTTCTACTGTTATAATAAACCAACGGTATAAGTTATAAGAGAACCAGAATTGTTCAGCAATGCTCCCAACAAAATTTTCCCATTCAATTAACTAAATTAGATCAACAATAGCTTTATTTTAATTAAAAAAATAGAATTAATTTGCGGAATCACAACATTTTCACAATTTCGCGTGAGCACAACTGCAGTAATAAAAATGCTAATTTTACGTCGACTTTTAACTAGGTTGCGAGAAGTAAAGTTTCACGGAAATTCTATCTGAGATAAACATGCAAATAAGGGTGTTTTTTGGTTCTGGCCTAGAGTTGGCTATTACTGAACACGCAATATAGGTGTGTGGGGTTAATATCGATTCGGTTTTAATCGAATGTAGCTAACTACAATGTGTTAGGTTGTCGAATGTGTGTAAAAAAAGATTTGGAGTTGTTTCAGAAATAGTGGTTTTTGTTCAATATTTTGCTAAATTTTGCCTGTTTCTCTTTTTATTTGTTCAAATTCGTTATCCACCAACATATTTTCTCTTTATTCTTAAGTTTTGAATAACCACGAATAGATGCTTTTTTTGTGGCTTGAATAAGCTCATTTCAGTCAAAACATGCCCCGATTGAACGCGCCATCCCAAAAGATTCACCTAACCACACGTCGTGGGAACCGGGCTTAGCATATCATAAGTTTCTCTTTTCAGTGCAATAGGAAACACAAAAAATGTTATCTGAACTATTCATTCAATGTTTGAGTACTTTGTGATTCATAGTATTGTTTCTTTCTTAGTTTTAAAAGAAAATTTTATTCATATTATATTTTCTGTTCCAGATGACCGGGAAGAGAACTCGAAGCTTTAAATGCGCCGTCCACCACCGCGACAGAGAAGTAAGTTCCGAAAACGACTTCCATCTTCTGCTGGTCGAACCACCGCTCTTCAGAAGGTAAATATTTGATAACTGTTTGAATATAAATCCATTATATCATTATAGTAATTAAGGTATCAAGGATGTTAAAAGGACAGTAATGCCTGAGGTCAACAGAATACTTTCCGAGGGCCTCTGGCCCGAGGTGTGTACGTTGACCGTAGGCGTTATTGTCTGTTCAACTCCCGTGGTGCCTTCAATGTTTAATATCCAACTTTTGTTCTATTTTAATCATAATTTTCAGCAATGTATGTTCTGTCATTTTGATTTCTGTCAGAGAAGCTACTCTAGTTACTTGCTGTAACTAGGCAACTTGTTTCTAATTTTTAAAAATAATGCCCGAGGGCATTATTTTGAAACATAATGCCCTCGGTTATTATTTGCTACGTAATTACCCTGAAATCAGTGTTATTATGACAACAATAATAAACTAGTCGGACATTAAATATATAATTATGCCCATTTTGCAAACAACTGTAAAATAAAACTATTTATTTATTTATTATTAGTTGTTGATCGATAATCAGGTATCTTTTTCAAATCAAATTTTTATTTTATAATATATTATCGTAATATAAAAAGATATTTTTCTACGGCTGTGCGTAAAGTAGATATGTTTTAAGCACCGTAAACTTTTTGGAATTACTATTTTTTCTACAAACTACGTTTAGAAAAAAAATATTTCCCTCTACTAATATTTTTAGGCATTATTAATCTTTTAAATCACTTCTCCTGTTCTTAAAATACTAGATACCAAACAAAAATCTAAAATCCAAATGCCGGAAAGTTGATTAACCTAAAAAATTGCGTCTAGAAATAAATTCTTGAATAAATAATATGTGGGAGTTGTTTTCAGTCTGAACTCTTGAAAATTTGTAGGAAGTTCCAAAAATTGGAACGGTACACTCTTTTTTTTTCTTGGAGTTGCCATAAACCGGATTTATTTTTTCTTCCGATTATTCTAAAAAGCATTTTCTTGAATACTTTAAAACATTTTAATAATATCGACATAATTAAAGAGTACTGTTTGACACTACAAAATGATAAACCAATTTTCGAAAAAAAAAAATAAGGGTTCAATTTATCCCGTTTTTGGGACTGCTTGGATATTAAATGGTGGAGAGCAGATCTCCAGAAAACTTCTCAGCCTTTACATGGTAGAGAAAACTGCAGGCTTATTAGCTACTGATGATGAGAATTTAGTTTTGAAATACATATTAATTTTTTTGAACTTATTCAAGATTGAGGGGTTTTCATATTTTTGTGTATGCGTAGAGTCCTGCTAATCCGGCCTAAATGCGACCGGATCTCGGCCGGATCACCGAAACTTCGGATTTAACTGAATTTGCTGTGACATGTATAATTATGTAAAATATTTTAGCGATATTTTTGCTCATAAATTTATTTTTGGAGCTAGAATTAACAAAACAAAACATCTTTTTATTGTACAGTACTACAAAAGAAACCACAGTAGCCAACTGAGTTATAAATTAAACCCTCTTTTTTGAATTTATTTTCGTACTTCGCTAAATCGAATTTTTACAGTTTACTATTTTTTCCTTGTTCGGATAAAACGTAAATGCATAATAATTTCCATTTAAAACGAAATTTTAACCACCTCACAATCAAAAATGAAGAATAAAATTGAGTAAAAAATTGTATAGTTGTAAATGGACTGGAAAAAATAAAGATTCAAATAAAAAAATCATAAATCATTGATTTTTCTAATTAATCTGATTTTTTAATTTTATTGTTTTTTTAAGATTATATTATTTTCACATCAACATTATCCTCTATTTATTTCCACGGCTTCTCATTTATTGCCACTGTTTCACTATTCATTTTTTACTCTTGCCTGCTCCCTATTCGAACTACGAACCATTATTTCCGCTCGGCTTTGTCCCCGGTTTATATATTGCTATTGCTTCTCGAATCTTCGAGAAATTTGCATTCAGTCAGATCAGACGTCACCACGTCCTTGACGTGATACGACTCTTGTTGCGTATGCTACCCGTTTAACCGGCTTGTAGGAACTCTACTCATTACAGAATTAATAATAAATACAAAAAATGATAAATCAATGATTTTTAATAAAAACTACGCTGATTCAAATCATGATTTAAATCAAGTCAACCCTGCTCGCACCTACACCTTTTTAAGAAAAAAAAAAAAACCATTCTTGAAATAAAATATTTTAGAAATGATGAAAACATTGAAAACAATAACTTTGAGGGGAATTCCCAACTGTTATCAACTCCAAAGAAACAGATTTCATAAAAAAATACGAATTTACCTTTTTTTCTTGAAAAGATATACAAGCAGGGTTGGCTTGATTTAAATCATGATTTGAATCAGTCAAATAAAAGAACACTTGGGCGACCAACTGAGTTCATATTTTTCTCAAGAAGCTTCTGCTGAAGGATGGAACAAGGTACCTTGAAATTTCCAGCGGCAAATTTTTGTGACACCGCTCCTAATTGCCTCCAGAGCTTTTTGAGGTTGCCCTGACTATAATTTTTATAATTTTGAAATCCTGAGGTCTTTTTATAATAGTTCTTGGAATAGGAGAACATGTTTTAAAAGGTTTGTCTCCAGTTGCACGACACTCACAATCATGTAAATGTGTTTAATACGAGGGATCCATTTTCATTTATGGACTTCTCAAAAAAAATTTTATTCAACAATATGTATTTACAAACCAATGTACTTGGATTCCACCAATGTATTTGCCACAGATTTTTATTTTGTTTAACACAGTATTATAACCATTAAGGATAGTACTTCGATATATTTTTACAATTTTAAGCTGAAGATGGGAACTGTAGAATCCCGAAACGTTCTAAATTAAAAAGATCATTCAACTACAAAAATAAATGAAATTGGATCTCTTAAGGCCTTCTCCTATTCCAAGAATCATTGATCGGATCCTCAAATTTTCAACAAGTTTTTATAATAGCGTAAATATTTATCTGCACAAACACAAATGAGAAGAAAATTAGGAAAAACAGAAATAGCATTAAAGCGTTTATTAAAAAAAGAATCAAAAAAATAGACAAGGTGTCCAAGTAGCCTTGGGATGCTCAATTAGCTCCAGTTTACGGTGTAAGATTTTTCTTAAAGTACAATTCAAAGTCCAAAAACTGCAAAGCGCTAAAGGAAACTAATAATTTATACAAATACGTAAACTTGAACATTATGACATAATGGCCAAGTATTTTCAGATAAGACTTGCCGAGTCACGAAAACTGTTGTTCTATTGTCATAGGGATTATTTACAGACGTGTTGCATACAAAAAAATATTTTGCGTACAGAGCACAAGTTGACATCTAGACTTTGAAAATGGAACAGTGACAGGTGCTGTGCACAGTGCTATCAACATAAATCCATAAAAAACCGAATTCATGTTTCGAAACGTATCACACGTTCATATTCTGATATTATTGAGATGCATAAAGTTAAAACGGCATGTTCAAATAAGCTCCCAATTGAGTTAAATGTTATACAAATAAAGTTTCCATCTCAGTCGTGAAAAAATTAATTTGGGATCTGAATTCATCTCGTTTATAAGCAGTTAATCATTCCTCTACAGGATAGGTTTTAAATTTGCTCTGGTTAACTCTTCTTTTTAAATTTTTGACTCGATTAAAGTCAAAAATGCAAAAAAACGATCCACTACACATTCCTTCTTACTACCATCAATTTATAATACTCGGACAGTCTTTGCAAGGTGCTTCACATTTTTCTGAATACATTATCCTTTAAAAAATAACCAATTAGACTGAAACCCGTCCTGATTTAAATAAATCACAACGCGTATCTTCTGCGCAGACAGGAAATAGCAAAGAATGTTCCACAGGAAATCGAGTTTCAACTTTTCCCTATTTGAAAAAAGACAAAACACTATCAAAAACAAAGAAAAACGTAAGAAAGTTAATAGTTGACAGTCGACAGAAATAACTCCAGACGATGTAGTGAGGTTTTTGTTTCAATTAAGCGGATAATCTGATTTCATTTGGAATATTTGGGTTTGTATGTTGTCCGCTTTATTGAAATGATGGAATGTTTGGTCTTAGTTTTGGTAAATTGACTTTGAAAACGATTTTTTGAGAAATAAATTTATTTTTAGACGCCAAGTGATTTGAACTTTCATTCATAAATAATGTGTCTGCTATTTTAATAGTACGTATATTAAGTTCAATGCAGCCAACTGTAGACAATACAAAATACTAATAATATAGTACAAGATACCTTCATAAAAAAAACAGTCTTAACGAAATCTGCATAATTTTACGCTTCCAAAGATGTGACAAGTCCTGAATCTCTTTCCATCTCGAGTGTTTTGTTTTTATGACGTCATTCCTCCCCTAACTTCCTTCATTGTCCCCTTTTAATATCCGGCCATCTTGGAATGCAGGGCCATCTAGATCTATGTAATACTTGAGTCCCCCTGAACATAAATCATGTTATACTTTCTTTTCTCCGTCCATTTACTTGGAAAATGCATTTTCCAAGATGAACTCAGCGTTTTCTACTTGAAAGGAAATCAATAGTGCATAAATTTAGCACAATGATATGGAAAAGTATTTTTAAACATTGATCAAACACTGAAGAGAAAAAAGTTATTCTTGGCTATTTTAACAAATATAATTGTGACTTTTAAAGTAGACTTCCGGTAAGCAATCACAATGTTGTAACGAAAAAAAAAAACAATAGTTATTTACATTCGATTCGATATTGTCATTGTAATGTTTTATACTCATGTTTTACCCGATTTTATCAAATTTAAATAAGTATTTCCGGTATTATTTTATTTATATTTTCCCGTTTCATGTCTATTTTTCAATGCCTCTTACAACAAAATATAATTTTACATTGATGAGATATTTCAATTATTTGACAGAAAATTGGTAAAACAAATTGAATATTTACAAAACCTTCTTTTTAAATGCATTTTTTATTACAGGATGGTTCGAATCATAGCTGAAGAATTCCTCACGGATGAAAGAGATCGGAAGTACTACGCTGATCATTATACTTGCTGTCCGCCACCATTTTTTATAATTATTATTACTCTAGTCGAGGTAAGAATCATTTTTATTTTATTATCAGTACAAAAAAGGACTATAATTCCATATATTTTTTGTCATTTTCTTATACATAGCGACATACGTGAACCGCGTCCCCTAATCGCGACCACTAAGAAACCTTCCTTATTAACATTTTGTGGGTGATTCCCCCTAAGTTGGAAGGCTATCATTTTACATGCGAAGTGAATATTTCACTTTTACGGAAACATATGTCTCTGTACTAGACAGACACGTGCGAGGGTCTTGCGCCTGCGGGCGAACACTCATGCTCTTTCCTAGCTAAATAGCAGACTTTTCGTCGAAATTTTATTAATTTTAATTTATTTGTATCAACGAATTTCACTCAAAAAACCAGAGAAGGCAGTTAAACATTTATACCCCGCTTATGTAACTAATCTACTGCCAGTCCTGTCTTCATGTATTACTGGTTGCCTGCCACATTTATCGCTTTTATTTTATAAAGTAGATTTATTTGCTGTATTTATATATTATCTTCTCTTTCACAGCCAGTGTTTTGTTTAGGCACGTGTACCTCATTCGGTTTTCTATTTTTGTGTTTCTGTATTTCCCTTTTCGTTTAGGGGATCTTTACCAAAATAAATGGTTTAGATTTTTCGTCACATTACCCTAATTTTATGCTTTGGGGTGTTTTTGTACAGCTGTGCGACAAATACATGCTAACTGATGACGTTTTCTACGTTTTTAGGAATCTAGTTATCTTGTCAGGATAAAATATAGATGCGATTTTTCTAAAATTTAATTTATTTCAAAGTTTATCACGTGCAAACATTAAAAAATGAGAAATATTTATTGTTGACGGCTGGTTACCGCTAATGCAATAAAAAATATTATTATTTGTTTCACAAATTAATATTTTAAATTTTAAAACATCAATCACAGTATTTTTACATTTAATTTTTTATTTAAAAATAAGATTTATTCTGGCGTCTACCGTATGTATTTTAGTAACAACCGAACAACTGAAGTATTTTTAATTTTCTCGACTTCCTAACAACATTGACACGTGTCACAGTGACAGGAGATATCTTTATTCGAAAATGTTAGACACCTTTCTGAACAACGAATTTTATTCTTAGCTGTTTGTACTAGATACATAATTTTTTTTACAGATAAGTATAATAAGACTATTACCAAATATTCCTCGATTATTGATAACTACATAATTTTGACAGTTTCCTCAAACACACACAACACAATTAATGAATATTAATGCCCTACGCAGAGGGCAAAAATGATAATTCTGGATCATAGATGCCGTTGGTATTTTCTAATTTCATTGTCAAATTGACATTTGGAAAAAATTTGTATTATAAGATGTGTTTGTTAAAATATTTGCATTTGCTGTAAACGTGATAACACAGAAAATATAAGCATATAATCTAGGTTTCGTAGTATTAGTTTACCATAAATGTGAACGCACTAAATTGCAAAAATTTGTTTGTAAAATCGATAAGATAGTTTCAATACATCTAAATTTATTCAAAAAACTCAGTAATGGAGTACTCCGGTGCAAGTGTTGCAAGAAGTATCTATAAGACACTGAACTATCGTCATTATTGCAGGGTGTAGATGATTAAAAATCATTAATTTTAATTTAAAAAAATATTTTCCTTCAAAGAAAAATACCACAAAAGAAACTTAAGTAAACTACTTATCATGAAAAATTTAGAAACAGGACTCATACATATTTTATTGAAAATAAAAAATTATACTAGAAAATGAAAATTAATTAAATCATTGCATAAAAATTCTAACTTAGAACTGAAATAAGCAAAAAATTGTTTTGAAGAAACTGTGTGAGGTTTTCAAAGCAAACATACTTCGACCTGAAATCCCTGAAACACTTGACGCATTTTTCATGTCAAATTAAATTAGTATTTGAGGCAGTTATGCAACGAAACGGTTCAAATAATTACCAAAAGTATTGAAAATACTATCTAAACAGTACTTTAAAAGTCAAAACTGAGAAAAAAAAATAATAAATCAAAAAAATCATGAATTTTTTTGATAATTCCACTCCAATATAAAGTAAGCCATATATAAAAAACAAATTTATCGTTTTGACAGCGGATAAAAAGGAAGGTAACTTTTTGCAAGTGATAAAACGTTATTTACCTTTCTCCTAGCAACCAAATCAAAACACTCACTCCTGCACTCACTATATTTATGTCATTTGCATTATTTGTCCATGCTTAAACTGCAAAATAAACAGAATTTGGAATATTTCCGAAGAAAATATTAAGTAAAGTGTGTCTATAAATACAAAAAACAATAAATCATGTATCTGGAGACAATTCATCGTATTGTGTGAAAACCAGAATTATGTATTAGAAAGAAGTACAACGGTATGTCAAATTTCAAATATTTTGCTACATTGGACTTAAAGTATGCGCAGAATTGATGGAGAAAATTATAAAGAATACGTAGTGGAATATGTCAAATGAAACGATGTATGATAATTGTACTCTCAATAATTATTGCACATTTAAATAAACTTTTTTATAAATAAAATGTCGTTAAATTATCTCGCCGAATTACACTCTAGCATTTTATTTTTCTTGGGATAAATTTCAGTTTGACAACTCAACCTTGTAACCTGACAGCAATTTGACTCGAAAACTGTTCAAAAAATAAAATCACTCCACCTATTTTATTAGAAAAGTTTTCTTGTCAAATTGCTAGGTAACAAGGTTTCGTGAAATCAGAAATTTATCCAGCAAAATAAAAAGCTCTTGTGTAATTACTGTTGATAAAAATCGTGATTTTTGTTTTTTTTTTTTAAATCCTGATTTTTTTCACATCCTGCATTATTGTCACGGATGAATTTGGCTACACGAAACTACGCCTTAGGCATCAACCTCGCCTTCACCGAGTGCAGGCAGCTTCATCCTATGAATAATGACGGTCATTCGGTTCTTGTAGCATCATATACTACTTTATTTGAAACTTTTTTTACAAAAAAAAAAAATAGGTATTAGGAGTGACTCAGCCCTGTGTGCATTCAAGTAAAACATTTTTAAAATTGATTTGTGAAACATTACATCCGGAAGGAGTGATAATGATAATATATTCTGAATCAGTGCGAAATTCGATTATAGTTTTAGCAAGTACATTAAAAAAAACTGTTTATTTTTTATTCTATTTGAAATTATATGCACGTAACACAAAAAAATATCCAAAATTATCCTTTGATCTACAGTATTCCGTAAAAATAATTAAGAATTCTAAATATATTCTTAAGTCTGAATTATTCTTTCGTAGTAAAAGCTCGAAACTAATTTCTATCAATAAATGACAGGTAACATAGCTCCAGATATACAATATTCATTTTAAACCTACTGCCATACAAAAAAAAACTTCAAATATAGTATAAGTAATAGACAATTCAACCTATGAATGTAAATTATGAATGTAAAAGTGATGCACAACGCCAGGAAATGAACTCGAAACGTCATGCTTGTCGCTCAAAATCCATATTTAATAATTTTGAAACATTTTCTAGGTAAATTGAGATAATTTTCTTGTAATTCAAGAAGTTTCGCTTCGGAAGTGTGTTTTTTGTGAATTGCTATAAACATCCTTTTTAGCGCATTTTTTGGAAAAAAGCGCTATTATATTCATTTTGGCTGTCTGGCTGGCTGGCGTGACGCTGAGTTCTCAGCAACTATACTATTTACAGACTTGAAACTGGTACTAAATAAAAGCTGCTGTTTCGTAGGTTTGCACAAATTGCTTTAATTCAAGCTCAGTGATTGTGGAAGAATAAATTATTCGGTTACTTGTTTCAAGTGAAACAATGCCCATAGATATATTTGACATTAGGGATATGGCAACTGAAATTTATTAAAGTAGATAAAAATTTGGTTACAACTTTCGCCGCGCGTGTCACTATTATTATGTACAGTTGTCAAATCTGTCCGGGATTCATTCAATGACGCGAATTTGAAGCTTATTATAATGAATTATCATTATTGGATGAAAATTTGTTTACTTTTGGTGTATTTTTTTTATATAGTTTTGATAAAGATCAAATTATCATTTTAAGGTACAGCACTTGACCTCCCGTCAGTCAATAACTAAACAATGAAGATTAAAAGGTATTTTTGAGCTTGTACATGCATAAATTATGTACCTATCAAATAGTCAACTTGAAACTAGTACTAAATGGAAGCTGCTGTTTCGTAGGTTTGCCCAAACTGCTTGATTTCAAGCTCAGTAATTGTGAGAGATGGTAATTTGCGAAATCTCTAAAGTAACAAATATTCATGAGCAAAAATGCGCTTTCATCATCTAGATGATTCTTCCATTTTTTATTAGAATTTATGCAGAATGTGCTACTGTAATATTAAACAAAAATAAAATTGACAAATGTTTTAGTTCGTTGCTCGTGTCCGTATTTTGAGAACATTTCGCTTAATTTCCCATGCGAGTCGTTTTCGTGATATACGGGACCATTAAATAAACAGCCCTCTAAAACAAAATCGAAGCGGTAAATTGCTACATTTCATGCCATGGGTGACTTCATAAGCTGGCAACACTGAATATTCGATTTTCTCCATCAAAAATTAATTCTTCAAATAAAATACCCAATTGTAAATTTTTTTGTTGAAGTTTTAAATTCCTTTATATCCGACAAAAATTAAAATTGAATAGAATCCATTATATTTGAAAAATGTTATTTTGAGCAAAATAAAAAAGGAAAAACTCCATTTATGTAAAATTAAAATGAAGACAGTGTATTGAATTGATCTCCAGATGGATTTATATAATTTACTTACATAAATATTGCTCACAAACTTACGTGTACATCAAGGCGGAATATTTTATTGAAGCTTGCGTGACTGCGAAGTAAAATGGGTTGCATACTGATTTTTGCTGAGCAGTAAAAACATTTATTTGACATATAAACGAAATTCTTGGAGAAATAAGCTTTGAAAAAACATTTCTGCTAGCGCAAAAATCATTATGATAAAGACGCGCTGTGCAATGCAGATACAAAGTGAATCTAGCTGCATGTGAATTTTTTACCTATTATTTAATTATTTTCATACGAAAAGTATAATGAATATCAATCAATTATACAATTGGATATCGTAGCGCGTTCTGTACGCCAATTTCTTTGTTTATATATATTTTTTTAATTAATTTCAGAATGCATCTTTAAAGTTCTAAAATTCTCAAAATACATGTTTTTATTTTCTGTTTCAGTTGGGGTTTTTTACGTACTATTCGATAAGCACAGGAGAATTAAACCCGGCTGGTCCGGTACCAATAGATTCAGTGTTCATTTACCGTCCCGATAAAAGAATAGAAATATGGCGATTTTTACTGTACATGATGCTACATGCTGGGTAAGTACAATAAATAAAAACTCTCATATTTTTTCCTCTTAAATGATTAAAAAACAGGAAATTACACAAATCCAATTTTAAAATCTATATACTGTTCAGAAAAACTTTGTAGCGCTACTCAAAATGGAAATGGAATCCTATTCTAATTCGTAGAGATTGCTTGGAGACAGGTCGCAGTCTCTTTGTCAATGTTGTAATGATATAGCTACATTTATAAAACTTAAAATGTTTTATTGGGTATTTGTTCTGTATAAAAATAATTTGAAACACAACGTTTCAACAGCAAAGGGCTGCCTTTTTCAAGTGGGATAAAAATGTATAATAAACCATTATAAATTTTTTTTATTCATTCAAAAATTTCTCAACGTGCCTATAACATTTCTCACTTCAATAATTTATAATAAAATATTATAGGTATTGAATGGATTATTTTTTTCTAGTTGGCTTCATCTTGGTTTCAACCTAGTCGTCCAGCTCCTTGTGGGCCTTCCTCTAGAAATGGTACACGGCTCCCTCCGAATTGGTACCGTCTACATGGCCGGAGTCGTTGCTGGATCTTTAGGAACTTCAGTATTTGACACCGATGTTTACCTCGTCGGTGCATCCGGCGGTGTATACGCGCTTTTAGCTGCACATTTAGCCAATGTTATGTTGAATTATAATAATATGCAGTGTGGAATTTTGAGGCTGTTTGGAGTATTTGCTATTGGTGAGTAATAAAAATTATTAAATACAATAGTTTTGGTTTATCAAAAAATTATAATTAAATTATAAATTATTTCTTTTTGCAGCCTCCTGTGATGTGGGCTACGCAATCTACTCACGCTACGCAGCAGAAACAATGGGCCCTCCAGTCTCATACGTGGCCCATCTCACCGGTGCCCTAGCAGGCCTAACAATCGGCTTATTAGTCCTTAAAAATTTTGAACAACGTCTTCACGAACAACTGTTATGGTGGGTAGCTCTTGGAGTTTACGCAGCTTGTACAATTTTTGCGGTTCTTTTTAATATTTTGAACCCCACGACAGAATCTGTGGAAACTCTAGCAGATGGCGTTAGTAGTCAGTATGTATACAGTCGATTTGGTGTTTGACATATAAATAGAAAGAAAATTGTGGTAGTTTTTGTGTGATGAAAGAAATGTAAGTATTAAAAATTGTTACTTTGTTATGAGATGTTGATTTGTAATCAGACAAAAAATGAAGGAAAATTTTCGGAGGCTATACCTATACTTTTGTATACGTGGCGGCGTTGCAAATTTAAGCATCTTGATGATTATTTTCAAAAATTAGAATGCGCTCTAATTAATTTCTATTAAGTTGTTATTAATATCAGTTCATTTTCAATTATTATCCTCAAAAAAGTATTCTTAACTTTACAAGTTGTAACTGTCCGTATCAAAACAAAATAATCAAGGTATATGGATACATTTTTCAATTGCAGACCGAAAATTTTTCTTTAATCGACTAAATAAACAATATTGTGAGTTGTGAACTTGAAATTAGATTTTTTTATGTCTGGTGCATCAATTAATGTATAAAAATACAATTGTATATATTATTATTAAGATGTAAATAGTACATTACTTATTTATTTCAAAGTACAGAACCGTAGAATAATTAATTTATTTTCTGTACTACTTAATACATATATACCAAAGACTGAAGGAAAAAATTAATTGTTATATTAGTATCGCCCAGTGAAATTATTATCAATTATCGATTATCAACCATTATTTTTATCAAATTATGTTTTGAAGGTTTTTTAAAAACACTTAACGGTGATAATTTCGTCATTTGAACAGTTGAAAATCGCAAGTAATTTCACTGGAAGAGCATAAAACAAAAGAAGGTAAATTATTTTAGTTTAAATTATATTAGATTATGATTTAATTTATAAAAATTTGGTACATTGTGAGTGATATTAGAAAAGCTAGTCATAAGATTATTTTCTATTGCCTACCAAAGATACATGCTAGTTAAATTGCCTAATAATGAGCCTTGTGAATGACATATACAAAATAGGAAAAATCAGTTATAGAGGGTTCCAAATTATTGCTTTATGCACAAATATCCATTTTCACAAATCAATATATTCATATAAATTTACGAAGAATTCAAAAAATGTATTGCCACGCTGGACTGATTAAGCCTCGAAACATAGTTTTTTTTCATTTTGAATAACATCAAATTTCTCTTTACTGCTGTCATCTCTTGAAACTCTCTATAGCTGAAGTAATATAAAATCAAATTTGTATTTTTGCAATACTCAGGTAGATTTTTCACATTTAGATTATTATTAATTATTAAAAATCGAGAACTGATAAAGTGTGGTTATTTTTTGCACTATCTATTATTTTTTATAAAAATGCTGTCTTTGTATTGTTTTTTATGAAAATTTTCAATGGTACTGCACTGCCACAGACCTTCCATATACATAAATTAGAAAATATTTATACACATTATAAATAAATAAATAATTGAAGAATATCTTGCGTTTTCCTTGCTCATATTAACAAAAACAAAACTAATTTTCTGGTATTAGGAGTAATATAATTTCTGCGGAGTGTCATATGACTAAAGAAACATCGGTCAAACTGTCGATGTACTACTTCACCTCAGATTTCAATTAAACTTGGGGAAAAGATTTGTTTTAGCGTCACAAAATAAGAAAAATAATAACTATTGGCGGTCAAATTCGATTGATCTTGAAAATCGTACTTATATCATTGAAAAATGTATACATCGCGCGGTGTGTGTGTATATAAGATGGTGATACTAGCGACACTAAAGTGGCACTAAAACAGTGCTTTTGTTTCAAACCGACGGTGCTTCGCACTCACCTAACACGTCGAGCTTGTTCAAAGCGGGCAAAGCCCGCCTGGTAGTTGAGTACGAAGCACCGCCGATTGAAAACAAAAAGGAATGTTTAAATGCCACTAACAAAATTTCATTTCACTAGCACGTCGCTAGAATCGCACACACACACATACATAATGTATACATGTTGTATTAATATAAATTATTAAATACGATTTTCAAAGTCAACCGAGTCTGATCGCCAGTAGTTATTATTTTTCCCATATTTGTAATGCTTGAAAAAATATTTTCACCAAGTTTCATCGAAATCGGAGGTGAAGTAGTACATCGACAGTTTGACCGGAACATCTAATTGGTTATTGCTCAATTTTGCCTAAACTTTACAAATTGATAACGTAAATGATAAAGTCAATAAAATCAACTTTGAATCTCCGCAAACAAAACAGAAGTGGTTATTTTGCCATAAAAGTTTATACTCAATTCAATTATGGAAATTTTATGCCTATTGCGGCAAACAGGGCGGGAAAAGAAGTTATACAGATGTAAAGTTTAGAGATAAGTAAGCAGTAAACAGTCAAGTGTGCTTGAAGTCACGTCAAGTTTTTCGATCTGCAATAAATGCGCTTCTATTCCTAGTAAGACTTTTTGAAAGCAGAATTTAATTTTGAATAAATTGTTATAATTTTTACTCAAAAGGAGGAACCAGTTTTTGCACATTCAAAACTCCATGTTAAGTTCCAATGTGCATTATTACAGTTTACAATCTGTAGATATATTTAAATATGGAAACTGGTAAGGATAACTAGAAAATTCCTAATCACATTGTTCTAAATGGAAATATGAAGGATTAAATTCATTTAGATTTTTCTTATCCTTCCAGCGATATTTGTACCAAAAAAAATAAAGCCGGCTCTGATCAAAAATAATCAAATTTCATTTGTACTTGAAACCAAATATTCTAATTACTCATTTTTATTTCGAGCACATTGTTACAAATTAACGCAATCTTTTTTTGGCACTACTATTAAGAAAATAATCTTATTGCATCATTACATGGAAAACGAAGTTTTATAACCTCCAAATGATTTTGACGTTTGTACTGTGCTGCATGTTTCTAAATCCGAATATTTGACATGTGAAATAAATTAAAACATGTATTGTAGTGAGTATTACCAATTTTCTTTTATTTCATATCAATCCACAAAAATACTTTGAAGAAAATATATTAATCAAAATTTCACTTTTTGACGTTTCGCCTGTTGAGCAGGGTAGTATTCAGAAACTAAATATTATTTTTCTTTTGTGATTCAACCAATGTTATTAACAAGCTTTATAATTCCAGAAAATGCTACGCCGACTTTTAAACACTTTCATGGAGTCTCATATAAACTACCCACCCACTTTTATACCCAACAACCCCTTCAACAAACCAGAATTGGAACATTTGGGTTGGTTATTGAACTATTGTCCATGTTTTCCAGTTAACAGCAGTAACATTAAAATTATCAATGAACCTGAAATATTTTATAAAACTCTTTCCAAACGAATAACTGAATCAAAATATCGAATAACTTTAGCAAGTTTATATCTAGGTACTGGCGATCTAGAACAGAATTTAGTAGACAAAATATCAAAGAATAAAGATTTTAATAATGGAAAATTGAAAGTTAGCGTTCTGTTAGATTATACAAGAGGAAGTCGATATGAAACAAACTCTAGGACAATGTTACTTCCTTTGTTGGAACAAAATCAAAACAACTGCGAAATTTGTTTATACCACACTCCCGTTTTACGTGGAATTAAAAAGAAGTTGGCTCCTCAAAGATTTAATGAAATATTTGGCCTCCAACACATGAAGCTTTATATTTTTGATGATTATTTGATAATAAGCGGCGCCAATCTTTCCACCGATTATTTCACAAACCGACAAGATCGATATTTTGAAATTAGAGATAAAAAACTGGCTGATTTTTATGATGGCCTGGTTTCCAAAGTTCAACAGTTCAGTTTGAAACTAGATATAAATAATAATGTGGCATTAAATAAGGATTGGACGCTGAATCCATATCAAAGCTCTAAATATAAGTTCGCTGATAAAGCTGGATCTTTGATTTCGAACTATATTTTGGATACTAGGGAAGATACAAGAAACCAAAGTACAAAATCAGGTAATATTATCAATTATTAATTGATTTATCCTATCAATCAACGTAATACTTTGACGTTGAAACACGCACACATAGGCCTAGTTGCATGAACGTGCATTAACTAAAGAGTTCTTTAAAAATGAACAATATCAAATCGATTATATTCGTCAAATCAATTGCTTAGCATTGCTGTCAAAAATTCGATTTGATATTGTTCATTTTTGAAGAACTGTTTAGTTAATGAACGTTCATGCAACCGAGCAATAGAATACGTTCCACTAGGAGATCGAAACGATTCGCTCACGCCCGCAATTTTTGCCGTTCCACTTACATGATTGCTGTGACTGGTGCTTCAAGTGGAGCGATACGAGCGTCTGCTAAATGTCAAATAAACTGACAATTCGTGTTCAAGATCGGAAAGTGAATCATTACTAAAATTGAACTAAACTGTAATAAAAAGAATGTATAAATGAAATGAATCTAATATGCATTAATCTCTCATAAAAAATAAATAATTGAGAAACGAGACCATGAAATTATCTGTCATATTGACAAAAAATCTTGAATCAATCGACATAGTTTGAAATCGAAAGTACAAATTGGGAAGCCCTCTTTTGAATTAATTCAAATTCCTTTGTAATATATGCGAAAATGAATGCAACGACCGCTTCGACGCACCTTTTATTTGCGGACGTTGTGAGCTTGAAGCGGTCGCGAATAATGACCGCAATCGTCTTGTGGAACGATTATTGAGGCGACATAAGTGATGTGGTCGTCTAGTGGAACGTACCAATAGTCGTTTTCACGCAAAATACTGCGACAACATCTTGAATACTTCCTAATAATTTTTTTGTGTATTTTAGATACATGGGTGTTCCCTTTAATTCAGATGGGTCAATTAGGTATTAAACAAGACTCTCTAGTCACTGAACGCATATTAGCTCAAGCGCCCGAAGGTACAAAACTTTTTATCGCCACCGGATACTTCAATCTTACTTCTAGGTATAGTCACACAATTGTAAAAGATTCTGTCGCCGAATGCAATGTTCTTATGGCACATCCAAACGTAAGAACTAAAAATAAATTTAATTGAATTTACTTTATATTATTATTACGCAGGCAAACGGCTTTCAAGGAGCCAAAGGTCCTGCAGGAGGAATTCCAGCAGCTTATAGTTTAATCGCCCACAATTTTTATAAAACTTTAGCCAAAGAGGGGCAAGATAATCGCGTAACTTTACAAGAATATGTGAGAGATGGTTGGACTTATCATGCTAAGGGTTTATGGTAAAAATACTGTTTTCACG
This sequence comes from Dromius quadrimaculatus, assembly GCA_963989225.1. Lineage (NCBI taxonomy): Eukaryota > Metazoa > Arthropoda > Insecta > Coleoptera > Carabidae > Dromius > Dromius quadrimaculatus. The sequence goes on along the minus strand of OZ022325.1, from coordinate 8,086,613 downwards.
TAAAATTACGTCTTGCCTGGCAGATGGGGATCAAAAAATGCAACAAAAATTTGTCGCACTTTAAAAGCTTAAAATAATGATTGTAGAATAATGTAAATTTTTCAATATCTCATCTTCCAATTTCTAACGTAGTTCTACGTCTTCAGTTTCTATGTCTCTTGCTATATTATGTTTAATTTAAAATATTTTAGGTACTATCCAGCAGGTTGTGATAAACCTTCTTTGACCCTAATTGGCTCTCCCAATTTTGGAGAAAGATCTGTAACAAAGGATTTAGAAACACAACTGGCTATAGTGACAAAAAATGAAGAATTTCAAAACGAATTACATAAAGAATGTAAATATTTATATCAACAAAGCTTGCCAGCAGATGTCAATAGATTTGTTCCAAAATGGGTCCACGCCATGGTTTTTCTTTTTAAAGGCTACTTCTAATGTACAAAATTACATTTTTATGTTTATTGTTAAAATCAAATTTTATTTCTAATTATTATTTATTGTGAATTGTTACTAATACATAAGTTTTTAAATAAAATTTTGTTTTACAAAAAAAAAATCATTAATAATTCGCAATACGGTCCTGTTTCATAAAACGTTGAATCCATAACCTCTTAGTTATCTGTCACTGTCAGTGAGTGTTCAAAATGCTTTTACGAAAAGTGGCACAGAATATTTGCTCGTGTAATGCATACAGAACATATTTTACGTTCTCATCCAATAATTTTTTCAAGTCAAATATAAATAATTTCAATAAACCGAAACATAACCTAGCTAAATTTTCGGAACAATCTTATAACGTAAATACAAATGTTGTAAAAGATGTGATTTTGTACAAATATGAAAATCCTAGATTTTTTAAAATAATGAACATTTTTGCGCTGTGCCAATTTGGTTTCTGGGCTTATTTATCTCATTTTGCATTCACTACTCTAAAGAATGTACCAGTATCAAATAAGAATATCGAAGGAAGTACAGTTTGGTGGAGGAAAATAAATCTAGGAGAAAGCAAGTACAGAAATGGATTGACCATTATCTCATTTGCAATGGGTAAAAACACTTATTTGTCTCATAAAATTGTTATATCCTGTTTTATTTTTAGGTTATGGAATTTTATTTGTAGCATGGATGTTCACCTTAAAATCAGTCCGCTACCTAATTCTTCGGAAAGGTGGACAAGCAGTTACTTTTGTAACTTATGGACCTTTTGGCAACAATAGAATGATGACGGTCAATTTAAAACATGTCACGTCGAAAGAAACCAGAGGGACTGCAAAAACATATTTACCAATTAAAGTTGAAAACCAGTATTTGCATTACATTTTAGATATGAAAGGCGAATTCAAAAATCCTAAATTATTTGATAATACAGCTGGCTTGAAACGAAGATTTATTTGATTGTTGTTACTTGTAAATAAATATTTATAATACAATAAAACAAATTAATTTTGATGTGGTATTAAGACCTTGCTTGATGTACATATCTGTTTATTATAATTCATAAATAATAATTACAAAAAATCGAAAAACAGAGGAGGCCAATGTGTAGCCGTATATTTAATCTGTTATTTATTCACTCTGATGAAAACAGGAATTCATGCACTTGACTGTCTACTCGATTTAGGTGCACATTATTAATTTGATACGATAGCATTTCAAAAATTTTTGTAGAAAACTTTTTATTTTTGACATAGTTGGCAAACATGGTAGCTGTTAGTTTGAGAGCTGTGATTTTTAACCTGTACAAATAGAAGAAACAAAAACTTTATATAAGGTATTCTATAATAATTTGCTCTGTTAAAATTTAATTCAATATCTGTATTGTATTTTTTAGCTTAAGCTTGGTTTCCAGCTCTTAACATAAACACTAACTTAGTTTTCTCATTTAACTTAGTATTTGGTCCGTTTCCAGCTCTTAACATAAACGTTGTTTTAAACGAAGTGGTATGTTCACATTTAATATGGAATATTTCGTAAAGATATTTTCTATTCATTTGAAATGTCATAGATTGTAAAAGAATGATTTAGAAAGGCAATAACATTCGAAAATATTTTTTTCAGATTGTATAATTTACAGTTAAATATAGAATACTATTTGGGTAATTTAGGTGAACGCGCCAAAAAATAATATCTTCATTTGTCGTATACAATTTTATAATCTCTGCTCACATTCCATCAATATTTTATGAGAATATTGTTGAAGTTACATCAATTGGATATATTTACAACAGTACTAATCCACAAAATCATCAGCTGATGTTTAATAGAAAGAGAAAAATATATATGCTCCGTCTCTCTCCCACACAACAACGCTTAAGTTTGTGTCGAAAGTTTGGGGTTTGCAAACTTTTCGTTTACGTCGAGAAACAAAGTTTAAGGTGAAACATCACTCGGAAGTACTATTTTAGCGCGAAATTTGAATTGATGAATCTTGTAGCAATATGTTTGATAAATACTTTCTTATAATAAATTAACAAAGTTTTTAGTGGCGTGTATATTAAAAATTAGATAATTTGTCAAAGTTTCATTATGTCTGCAATAAATCCGTATAAAATTAGTGCTAACGTATAAAATTAGCATGCAAATCCTATATCTCAGAGACTTTGACAACAACTTATCTGGAAAAAATATATATACTAGGCGCTATACTTGCAGTTATCATATAAAAATTTTCATGAATATTAAACCTGACAATTTTGAGAAAAAAAATAATTAGTGCTGAAAATATTAATTTCTCAGAGATTATCTAGTTTTTTGGGACAAAATTTGGTAGACTTATAGATGACATTATTCTTCAGAGTGCTGTGCAAAAATTATCGATTTTTATTAATTATTATTCCGTATATAACCCTTTCTGTGCACTTCTAAAAGTATTGAAAATTGGAGGAAAATCAAAGTCTTATATTCAAAATTTATATATATTTAAATGATTAATTTTTTTTGACATCGGTCACTGGATTTTGGGCTCAAAATTCTCGATATTTTGGGTACTTCTCTGATGTCCATTTACACTTTTTTATTCCCTGCAAGGTTAATTAAGACAAAAGTAATTATATTCCATGGCCAATTATTTCTTGGAGATAATATATTTTTTTAAGAGTCGTGAAATTCCTAGTTTTCGAGATATTAATTTTTTTTTGTTCAAATCATAGATTTTGTTATGAAGAAACGTCAAATGAACAAAAAGAAATATATTTATTATATCTAAAAATTATGAGCAATTTTTTACAATATTTTCCGGAGTTTCAGCGGCTGTATATTTCAAAATAATAATTTAGGAAAATATTCTTCAATTTCTTTTCCATTTCTTTTACTCGTGTGAATATTGCTTTTTACTAGTTGATTTGTTCTGTGGCGCTATCTAGTATCCAAATTTTGTATTACATGACAAGTGTCAAAGAAATTTTATCATGTATTTATTCATTAGAAAATAAACTAGCGCTTGGCCTGCTACGCAGGCCTAAGCCCTAGGCTTCGCAGCTCGATATGTGAACCGCCTCCGGCAAATATTCTGTCTCTATAAGATAAATTCTAAGTACATTTTTAGCCCACAAAAACCTTCGTGCTCCGTATTATATTTGTGCATTTTTCCCTACTCGTGATTTCACTGTTTTTTATTGACAATTCTCAATATTATTCCATGTATTCATCAATCGGATAAATTGATTCCAACTCTTCCACGAATTACAAAGTCTAAATTCAAAACTTCACAGCGAGATAACATGTCTGTGCCATGTTTCGCATATTCTCAGTCATTGCTTTACTGTTTCCGAATACAAATTAGAGTATTAGTTATTACAACTCATGTGATCCTTCTGTTTCATTTTGACGACATACTTACATCCTTACAATTTGCTTCGCTAGTGAATTTGTATGTAATCACAATCTTTCTGTCTCCTTCACAACTCTCACTATTATTTTGAATAGATATGGTTGATAATGCTGACTGAAATGATGCATGTACATCGAATATACAAAAAGATGGTTACTCCAGGTGGAACCGAGAATATCGAGTGAAAAAGTGAAATAGAATTTCAGTTGAAATTTTGTGTCTTCATCACTTACACCCATCATCCTAAATATTTCTCTCAGGAGAATCATTCAGTAGATTCTTTCCATGAATTAGCGTATCTGATTTCTGAGCTCAATTGCGAGATTGAAAGACCGACTATTTTCTCCGTAGTAACATTGATCCTCATAGATTTCCTTCTAAATCACTGCTTTGAGTCTTAATCACTTAGCTCCAATGGTACATTCGGAGAAACATGCATGTTCCACGTTCCTATAGTAATAATTTTGGAGCTCATGCACTCTGCTATACTTTTGCTTTCCAAAAAAATGTTTCTTATTCATTCAGGCACTACTCACAAGCCCACGCTACATGTTCTGACTCCTTGTATAAAGCTACAATATTCAATTTTCTCTGGAATTGTGATTTAACTTGTATTGAAATCAATTCAACATTATTCATTAAATCAATATTAGTTGTTCAAAGTGCCTATTCAATAGAATACAATTTCAAGGAATTGATCAAAATAATGAAATTGATGAATGTAGCAATGAAAATGTTGACAGCTGTTGTATCATCTGACTACTCGTCATCCGATTCCTTAATATCCAACAAAAAACTCATGTTCTTCACAATTACAATATATTTCAATAACAGATATTATGAAAAACACTAAAAGAAAAATAATATCTGACTCTTACAAAATATCTCTTACGCACGCGCCTGCGCACGCGCACGCGAGCGTCAACGTCACACCTAACAATGTTACCAACTGTTGGAATAGATGTCTGTGTTGATTGTTCCAATGACATTCATTAAAATCAGCTGATTACAACAGTAAATTTTTACTTGCAGCAACCCGTATCATCTATCAACATTTTCCGCGAAGACCGTTTCTTGAATAACTACGTTTAATCTGAGAATAAAATATTGAATCTATCCATATCATGTGTCTCCTACACTTCTTGAGAAATTAATTTTTTTCAATCCCATATATGATTTCTCTCTCTCTATTACAATATATTTCAATAACTGATATCATGAACAAACACTAAAAGAAAAATAATATTTGATTCTCACAAAATATCTCTATCCACTCTTTCTTACGCACGCGCCTGCGCACGCGCACCCGAGAGTCTACGTCACACCTAACAATGTTACCAACTGTTGGAATAGATGTCTGTGTTGATTGTTTCAATGACATTCATTAAAATCAGCTGATTAGAACAGTAAAATTTCACTTGCAGCAACCCGTATCATCTATCAACATTTTCCGCGAAAACCCTTTCTTGAATACGTATAATCTGAGAATAAAGCACTGAATCTATCCATATCATGTGTCTCCTACATTTCTTGAGAAATTATTTTTTTCCAATTCCATATATGATTTTTCTCATCGATATTACCGATTATTATTAAATTGGAAGTTCTAACCAATAATTCTCATTCCGTTTTATCTTCGTTCACGTCATCTACCATTTTATCGTATTTGTAGTTTTTAAATACAAAGATATATTTTGTTGACGTTTAATAAAATTGTTCAATTTGAGGCAAAGAATATCCAAAAAGCCATGAATCTCGTTAATATTTAACAATTTGACAGGCCTGTATGTAAGTAGATGAATTAATTTGGTTCTAAAATCTTGTTCGCATATGTCTATTCTTACATGGGTCTTATCTATGGGTTATTGAAATTTAGTCCTAAAATGTACCACTAATAGCAGTGATGCACGTTTCAACTTTCAGTTTAAGATCTCATGGTACTTGCAATATATATGTCTATGTCTGATTTACTCATTTGAAACGTAAAGAGAGCAAAAATGTTTGAATTGAATAATTCGTACAACGCTATTATTGAAGACTTCTTCAAGAAGAGAATCATTTGAAAAAAGCATTATTCAGGTACTTATCTTCTGTAGTCCATATAGGCTATGTTTGTTGTGTACAACCTGTGTACAATAATGAACTCATGAGTCCAACAATCACACTCTAGTCTCTAGTGCATACATCAGAATTGCCTATACTACGTATTAAAACATTAACTCATGAAATGAATCAACATTAGAGCCTAGACTATTAGATGTCAAAAACTACAGACCAAAGTTTTAGAACCACTGAGATTTGTTATTCTCCCCAATGCACTTGTCATCAAGAAAATATTTCATATCCAATTTTGTATACCAATTGAATAGGAACATCCACACTAAATAAGAAATTAGTGACTTTTGATATTGTAATAAAATGATATGTATTATACAGAATATTTACGTACAGTTTATTTCAGTAATATGTTATAATTTACATTTTTCAAAATAAATGATGACAATCGATATTTTCATCATCGTTCTCATCCAAGCTTAGTGTGTTTCATCAGCTCAATGCCGCTTCCAGTAGAATTACTCTCTACATAACCTCAAATACGAAGTTATTTAAGTTCATTGAGTGATGTATGATTTATATCTTTCAACAAGTACAAAATATTGATTGATGGCTCCATTATCGTAATATTATAATCAGTTGATTATTGCTTGTTTCATTGTTGACTCAAGCAAAATGTTCGATTGGCTGGGTTTATCAAGTCTTCAACTCAAATTTATTCAACTGAAAGAGATGTGAGAATAGCATGAACTAAACTATTACTAAACAATATTGAATATCTAAATAAATACTCGTGTATTGTTGAATATTTACCACATGTACCAGCTAAACTATACTTGACATGTTTCAAACTTCATTCAATCTTCAGTACTTATTTCATCCACAACAGAGAAACATCATGAATCAAAATATCCCTTGATTATAAGAATCGATTTCTTCATAACAATTATATGTTGAAATCATTCTATAACTTAGCCAACAACTAATCCATTTTGCGATCAGGCATATTCTGCGTTAAAAATGCATGAATATCGTGACATTTAACTTCATTTCAAAAAATGTTTGAGCATAGCCTAAAAAATATTACATAAAATTGTCATTTTGTTAATATTATTCAATTAAACTACTTACTTTCTATTCATTAGATGTGTACATTGATGAAACTTGAATTGGAATTTTGCGTAAAAGCGAGTACGCATGTACATTCTGGGAAATAAGTTGGCAATACTGAATTTATTGAAATGTCAAAAAAATAGTAATTTTAATATTTAAGCATAATATTAGCTTAAAATGTATCACAAGTGATTTGCTCATGTTTGTTATAAATGTATTAATACATAAATTTGTGAAAATTTTTCTCATCCTGCAATATTCAATGAAATAATATTGAAAACTAAACGTCAAAGCTGACAGATATCATCGATGTTCAACAATTATTTGTACATGGCTACTATTTTTACGTGGAAGCGAGTGCGCATGTACATTCTTCGTTTGGAAAATAAGTTGGCAATACTGAATTTATTGAAATGTCAAAAAAATTGTAATTTTAATATTTAAGCATAATATTAGCTCAAAATGTATCACAAGTGATTTGCTCATGTTTGTTATAGATGTATTAATACATAAATTTGTGAAAATCTTTCTCATTCTGCAATATTCAATAAAATAATATTGAAACCTAAACGTCAAAGCTGACAGATGTCGTCGATGTTCAACAATTATTTGTACATGCCTACTATGTTCAGGAGGAATTTTTGACGGTTTTTGATTTTTTACACGAAACCTATAAGACTGAAAAAATTGAGACCCCCAAAAGGCACTGCTCGTCAAAAATATCAAATTTATAAAAAAAAAATCATGTTAATCAGAGTTCTCGTTTAGGCTGTAGCCGTGGCTAACTGAAAGTGTATCTTATGCCTTTTAGTATATAAGATAGCCTATGGCTGATTTTAGTAACAAAAACCATTTTGAATATCTGCTTCTGGCTGTGTGTGTAGTTTTACCGATCTTGTCACAATAGTAAGAAAAATTGTTCGGATTCCAGGATATTTGACAAATCTGATTTATGTTACAGTAAGTTCATTGGATAAATACATTAAAAATCAATCTTCAAATCTAATTTTGTAAAACTTATCTCTTTTAGATTTCTAAATACTACTATAGCTGGAAGTGTACAGATGAGAATTTCAAGTTATCAATATCATATTTCTCAAGAAAGCGACAAAATATTTTATTTAAGTCCATCAATTATTATTGGGATCTGTCATTCAACAAATAATAATACTTGATCCGAATCTGCACTGCTCTAAGGCCAGAGATATTCACCTTCAAATAAATTACAAGTATTAATTTCTTAGTGAATACATCAAGGGTAAATACTTTAAAGAAAACATAGACTAACAGCTTCAAATTTTGGTCTAGTCTGTAAGCGAAAACTGCCTGCCGGATCCCTAGTAGAAAACATACCATATGTTCGAAATCTATCTACTAGTGCTACGGAATGGGGTAAGAGTCATGAGCAAGTAGCAATACACAACTATGAAAATGTAATAGGTGTTACAGTTGCACATTTTGGGCTGAAGGTAGCATCGAGCAATTCTTCTTTGAAGAAACAACTGATCATCAGGCAAAAAATTTAATGCTCGCTAAGAGCGACATGATAATCAGGAGTCTGTATGTGCCAACAGAGTCGTGGAGATCATTTGCTCTATATAATATTCCATACATAATCCTTGTACTGTATACTTTACGGTTCAATAAAAAATTCATAATTTTCAATTTAAAACCAGTTTTCTATCAAAATTAGATAACCCTTTATTTTACCTTATTCTTTATGATTCAATAAAAAACTCATAATTTGTTATTTAAAACATGTTACTATCAAAATTAGTTCTTGCGTGAATTTTGGGACATTTTTATATCATAATTTCATATTCTCATTATGAATAATTTCATTAAAACTTATGTCTTTGAAAAATGATTTTATATGCGAGCATTAATTTCAGTAAATTTCTCTATAAAATGTTTTTCTTCTGAAATGTCAAATTTGAATTCTTGTGTATCCCGCCGTCATCACTGACCTTCCATAAGCCTCACTTACTCCAAAACAAGATTAGACTAGACAGAGATAGCTAGTATTTCCGGGTGATGTTTCACCTTAAGTTAACGACTAAAACAGTAGGTTGGAACGCTACACTGTATTCCCATAAACCAAACTTTTCAAGGTCACGTCTAAAAACAAAGTTAGCGTTTACGTTAAGAGGAGGAAACCAGGCTTTAGATACAAAAAAAATTTCAAAAATTATTTGAAAAAAACTTTGGAGCTTTTTATTTTTGATAGTTGGCAAGTGCTGTAGTAGCTGTCAGTTTGACAGCTGTCATTTTAAACCTGTACAAATAGAAGAAACAATGACTTTTCATGAGGTATTTTCTAACAATTTGCGTCGTTAAAGTTTAATTTAATATCTGTATTGTGTTTTTCAGTGGCGGCGTTTTAATTTCTTCGATTTAAAGCAAAATGTTGATGATGGGAAGATCGCTGCTATTTTTAAGGTAATTTTCCAATTTAAAAATTTCTAAATTAATTCCTATTGTATAAATTTGTTACAGGATAGTAATATAACATCAGCTACAAGTGGTCATTCGCAATTAGTCTTTGGTGATTCAACAGGATGCCTTCATATAGTATCAAGAAACTGGGCTGTAAATACTTTCAGAGGGTATGAATTAAGAGTTTTGATTGCTCAACAATTGAGGCAGAGTCCTTTACTTGTCACTATTGGGGTGAGTATCTTTAATATTTATCTATTAAAAAACTCTTAACTTGATTTATACTTAGGAAGATGAACCTGGAGTCAATCCAATCCTCAAAATTTGGGACACAAGCCGTTTGGACCGTAATGGAGCCCCTGTATGTATCCGCATTTCTCGAACAGTGCCTCAAAATCGCGCAGTTGAAGCTTGCGCTCTTTGCGTCCACGATGGGCTGCAACTACTTGCTGTAGGCTTCGCTGATGGTTCCGTGATTTTATACAGAGGTGATATTACTAGAGAGAGGTCCTCCAAGCAGAGAGTTCTTCGAGATGGGACCGCACCCATAACAGGGATGAGTTTTAGAACTAGTGGGGGAAGTACAGTTCTATTCGTGGCAACAAAAGAAAGCGTGATTGTGTATACTATTGGACAGAAAGATAAAGAACAGAAGGTAATAAAAAACTTTGTTTCTACCAGATTTACTTTGTACATTTTTCAGTGAATGTTTTCAATGATTGGTGCAGCTTTCGCGCTGCCCAATATAGCGACTTTATATACTAATCTAATTCAATTTTTAATGAAAATTTATTTTCAGATTTCATTGGGTTCTCCTGGCTGCGCCCCAAAATGTAGTGTATTAGCAGATACAATCCAAGAAGGAAATTTTATGATAGGCCGAAATGATGTAAAAATCGTCAAAAATTTTCTATATACTTTCTCCCTAATAATTATTTTATTTGCAGGCTATATATTGCTACACAGCAGATGGCAAAGGCCCTTGCTACGCCATAGATGGTGAAAAAGTTTTGTTGGAATGGTTCAGAAGTTACTTGGTGATTATTTCAAAAAGTGCTGGAAGATCTACAGGAGCTACAACACCTGTTTTAAGCCATCTAATTACTGTCTTGGATCTACAGAATAAATTTATTGTATTTTCGTCCCCTATTTCAGAAATTAAAGCGGTTCTAAGTGAATGGGGAGCTTTCTACATTTTAGGTGAGCATATTGTTTCAATATTTCAAATTCATTTTGCAGAAATTTTCCAAAATTTTCAACGCAAATGAAGTATGGTGCAAGATTTTATTTAATTCAATTATTGTTTTTTGCTAGGTGAAAACAATGAAATCTATCATTTAGATGAAAAAGATTTGCAGTCAAAATTATCTCTGTTATTCAAAAAAACCTTCTATGATATTGCTATTCGTATTGCCAAGTCTCAACAATATGATTCTGATGGCCTTATCGATATCTGCCGCCAATACGGCGATCATTTGTACATTAAAGGTGATCCAGCTGGAGCTGTCCAACAGTATATTAAAACAATTGGAAAGTTAGAAGCCAGCTACGTTATTAGAAAATTTTTGGGTAATTATGATTCATATTTCAAAACTATACGCTGTTCAGTGAGTGTTTGTAGTAGTGGATGGTATTCAATCAACCCAATTTACACTGGCCGAATTTAAATAATTAATAACAAATATAATAACGTTATGAAGACCTACTGAACAGAATATGCTTGTGATTAATAATATTTTTATTTAAATATTTTAGACTCGCAGTATATAACGATGTTAATAAAATATTTGCAAGCCTTACACAAATTGGGCCACGCTACGGAAGATCACACAACACTTTTACTGAATTGTTACAAAAAAGAAGATAAAACGGAAGAGCTAAAAGAGTTCATAATGACTAAAGATCGCGAATTAGATTTCGATGTAGAAATTGCAATAAAAGTCTGTAGACAAGTCAGCATAGAAGACGCCCTAAACTTGGCAAAAAAATACGAAAAACATGACTGGTATCTCAAAATACAAATAGAAGATAACAAAAAGTATCTAGAAGGTCTTGAATATATTTCAAATTTAGATTTTGATGAAGCAGAACTTTATATGCGCAACTATGGTAACATTTTAATACAACACGTCCCAGTAGAAAGTACGCAGTTCCTAAAAAAGCTTTGCTCTGATTATAAACCTGGAAATAAACCATTAATTTCCGAAAATATGTTGGATGGAAGTATACATACTCCACAAAAAGCGAATCCTGAAAATTATATTCATCTGTTTCTTAATAACTCGGCACAGTTGGTTGAGTTTTTGGAGTATCTAGTAAGTAATGGACAAATTTTGAGTACTGCTGTTTATGATACATTGTTGGAGCATTATTTGCACGTGTGGGGCAGCTTGGAACATGGACCTCAAAGAAAAAGGTAAGAATTTAAACGATTGTCAATTGCTTTTTTTACAAGTTATTTAAATATTGTTTAAGATAAATAATTTTTTCGATTGTTAATGTACTTTTACAACTAATTCAGATAATGCTAAGTTTGGGGTCAACTGAAGCAAGTGGGTATAAAATTCATGGCCATGGTATAATAAAATAGTGATTTCATATAATCGCCATCTGTCACTTTAACAATGACAGCTGTCACTTTAAAATATGCATTTGATCGATACGACACTCTAAATTTATGAAACTAGCCATAAAATTCATGGTCGGAGAAGTACTGTGTGCCGTAGCAGATTTTCATTATCAATTAGCATACGACCAAACGTCGAAGTGGTAACAAAAATTTCTGCGTTTTCAGATGTCATTCTCATTTTGGTACAGATATAGATTTGAGTTTATTTGATTGTTAAATATTGCACTAAAATTATTTAGAGTTGAAAATTGAATGCATAAATCTATTATATTAAATTTCAGTGAAAACTTCGCTCATCAGGTCCGAAAGGAAGAAACTCTCGATATATAAGCGCGATGTAAAATTGATCATAGACTTTATATATTTTTTTTAAGTCATAATTCAATGGCTTTAACAAACTGATCTCCATAACACATCACATTTTTGTACGAAAAAATTAAAATTTTACAGTATTATTTTTTTAATTCGCAATATTGTCCATTTCCTTCATTGGGGCTGGGGGCCCTTTATATCCACGGGGCCTTAGGCTGCAGCCCAAAAAGCCTATCTATAGATCCGCCTCTGCATGTACAGAATGTTTTTGAACGCATTTTTCATTTTTCTCAGAATTTTAAGTAAACATCAAAAATTGACTTGAATATTCAAAATCAGTAATATTGAAATGGAATAAAATAATATTTATCGCAATTTCAAATCATAAAAATATATATTCCTGGCAATATGAGAGCTCATTTCACTGTTTTCCAGTATTTCGCTCAGAATTAACGAATTTTTTTAGATATTTAAACTGAATTTGGCATAACAATTACTAGGTCTATACCTAATTGAATACAGTAGAGTAAAATTTGGTATCTGCCTGCAATCAAAAGTTACAACCCTTGTATAAATCATTATGGAACATTTAACAAAAATGGCCACAAAAAGTCTATTGATTGATTAACGCGAAATTTGGTACACATATTAAAAATACTCTAGTAAATTCTTAGAATCAAAAATAAAAATCTATAATATTCGGCGCATTTTTGAAGTTATTGTTAGAAAGATAACTTTGACATTATAAAATTGTTGATATGTCGGAAATTACATGCCAGACCTAATTTTTTATTTGAGTCTCGTAATCTATCCCAATGAAACTATAATATCATGCCTAAATCGAAATATTTGGTGTTGAAAATTAAAAAAAAAATTGCCAAGGAGTACGGACCCATTGCAATTTCCTCAGATTTTAGTCATTTTCAGATTTTTCGCTATAAAATTCGTATTTGTTGTTCAATTGTTTTGATAATTGGTACACTTACGGTACATTTTACACCCGATCGATTGTTGTCATTGGCAATTAGATATCTCTAATATCTCCTGAGATATAGGAAAGAAATGGAAAAACATATGAGGTCAAGTATTTGTTGACGAGGCTTGCCGACTCTCTAAAATTAACCGAATGTCATAATACTTGTTCACATTCGTGTAGCATACAATATTTTTCTACGGCTCTCAAATTCCATATTTTGATAATTATTGAGAACTCAGCAAAGGAGCCAAGAGCACAAGTTGGCATTTAGACTTAACAAATATCGAAACAAGTGGATCAGTGAGAATTGTTACAAACATGAATTTACAGAAATCTAGCTTGCTTTACGCATCCTTTGCACGACCGTAAATAATAAACTTTGAAAAATAAACCACTCAATTAAACCGAAACTTGAAGCATTATCTAATAAAATATAGCTATGCAATGATAAATGACTGAAAAGATTTATTATCAATGCATTTATGTTTTTATTGTTGTAGCTATGAAAAAAGAGCCTTGCATCTTCTTCAGAATCCTGAAGCAATATATGATAAACATCAAGCATTAGTTGTTTGTCATATGCATAAATTTAGTGTTGGAGTGCTACATTTGTATGAAGAACAAAAGCAGTATCAACGTATTTTAGGTAAAATTATAATTATTATTTAGTTCAGAATGAAATACTCAATTTACATCAAAAAACTTTTATTATCGTGCCCAAAAACTTTTTTTTTTTCAATTGGAGTCTAACCCATAAAGCATAGTTAATTAAATTTAAATTCAGGTGTTGAAATAAGATAATTCAGTTCAAAATTATAATATTTCTTTTTGCTCTACAGTTTTGATTTGTTTTAGCTTACCATTTAGCGCGAAAAGATTCAACATCCGTTCTGGCTTGCTGTCGAAGACACGGCCATCAAGAATCATCATTATGGCTCCAAGCATTATGGGCCTGTGTTAAAGAATCAGATAACAGAGAGAATTCATTAGAATTAACCGAATTGTTACCAGAGGTAAGAACTTGAGCTCAAAACATCTGCTGCATAATATTTCCTAAATTTTTTAGATACTTGCAGTTGTCGCTAAAGAACGTTTATTATCTCCAATGTTGGTAGTAGACGCCTTGGGAACTGGATCTGCGAATGTAACACTAAAATATGTTCGTGATTATATTATTTCGGAATTACAGCGTGAGGAAACATTAATTTCATCTCATAATGAAATTAAAAACAAATATAAATGTGATACGAATAAATTGCGTCAAAAAATTCATAATCTTAAAACTGGGGCGGCTACTTTTCAAGGTTCAAGATGTTCGGCTTGTCACCACCAGCTTGAATTACCTAGTTTACACTTTTTGTGTCAACATTCTTACCATCAACATTGTTTTCAAAGTTATTCTGATAACGAAAATGAATGTCCTGCTTGTCAACCAAAAAATAAAAGTATTGTAGATTTGTTGGAAGCGCGAGAGCCTGGCAAAGACTTGCATGAAAAATTCCATAGTTTATTAGAAAAATCAAATGATGGCTTCTCTCTTGCTGCCGAATATTTTGGACGTAGCGTATTTAACAAGGTTACCATCGTAAGACTACTTGATAATAAGGCAGAAAATAGTCCTAAAAAATATGAAGAACCAATAATAGTGAATAAAAAACCCATAGAAAAAATTCCAGATAAAACTCCGACATATAAAACAACAGAAGGCAGATTACGTCAAACAGAAGGTAAAAGCAAAACGCCTACAGTAATCCCTATTCCTGAAGGACGAATGAGATTGCAAGAAAGTCAGTATAGTGGTTCACTAGAAGCAAATTTAGTTCGTATCTCACCGAAAAGTACACCAAGAGATAGTTCGAGGAGAATTTCAGATATGTTGAGCTCTAATTTTGCGAATAAAGATTCAAATCCGATTTATGATGAATCGAAAAATCCATTTTCGGAATCGGAACCAACGAACCCGTTTGGAGATCCGGATGATGATGATGAAGATTATGATAAGAATCTGAATCCATTTGCTGTTTAAATAATATAACTATGGATCGATTTATAGGATTTATTATGAAGTATATTTATGTATTATTATTTTAAATATCTTGTATAATCTAAAAAAAAAATGTTCTATCTAAATGCAAACACTATTTATAATTTTTATAGAAAATTAATCTCAAGTGTTTAGTATCTATTGTACAACAAATCAGGAGCAAGATGAGGAAACTAATTTAAAAAATTTGCTCATGCTTTCATTAAAAATTATTTTTGCAAAATTTTTAGATTCTAGAATAATTTTTTTATTTCAAAGTGGAGTTGTGAAATTAGTTAAATTTTCAGAATGGATAAAATGAAGTTATTTGATCTCTATCTCTGATTGATTCAAACACAGACCAAATTTTACATAATAGTACTTATTTTGGATGTGTTGGATGAAGCTGACTAATAAATTGAACAATGAAGAACTTAAATATGGGAATTCAGTAACAAAAATTTAATTTATTTTCCTCTACAGTTTCGACCCCATCTAGGTCATCTCCAGGAGTGAAAAGACTTAGTTTTTAAACAAATTGAACACATGATTTTTTGAGGACAAAAATCCTCATGATATATTTACTGACAGTATTTATTTTGTTACTTTGCTCATCACACGAATGAAATTAGCCCAAAAATCATTCAAACATCATTTGTAATTAAATTTCCACATTAAAATATAAAATAATTTTGCAACTATCAGTTACCACTTGAAATTTGATATATTGAAATGATTGACAAGTATTTGGAGTCAAAATGGCCGCAAATTCATGCTACTTTATTTTATGTTACTCGGCAAACTTTAAAATTATTTCAAATAAAATTTTCAGGAAATCAGCGGAAGATCCTAATAAGAATGAACTAGAGAATGATTGCACATCGCTTTTTAAGTGATAGTATTTGCTCATGATAACCATTTCAATAAAATATAAAACTAAATAACTATCTAAAATCACTTTGTTTCGTGATATTTTGAGCATAAAAAAATTTGAAAGTAGCGCGTGATTTTGTAGCCAAATTGACTACTTGTACCTGTGTGCATCAGGCTTCTAGTTACAGAATTTCAGAGAGAAATGAGCTATAGTTGTATAATTTTAAAAGGTAATTTTACTATTAAAAAATATTGTTAATTTTTTATGATTGTAATTAAAAGCTAATTATAGTGATTTACTTACAATTCGTTTTTATTTTGCATGATCATATTATGTAGAACAAATAACTCAAATGTAATGACATTTTGTACGATCCTCTATCTGTCTTGTCTGTCATTGCCCAATGGCAGTGTGCTGTGTTCAAGGTCTTGCAAAGAAAAAAAATAAATTCACATTTTCTACTTCACTTTGTGTAGATGTAGAAAATTAAACCCTTATTATTAACTAAGGTATTTATTTTTTAATTTATAGTGTTTTTAGAAGAATTATAATGATCGTTAGAAGATAGCGACACGCATGCTTTAAATTTGAGGTTATTTATGAGTAGTTTAAGAATATTTCAATTCTAAAATAGTGTTTTTATGGGAAAAAAGCATCAGACAGAACCAAACATGGATAATGACAACGATAGCACTGAAAGTTGTGATGAAAATCAAAATGCAACTTTTTGCCCACACATCTCAAAAGCTGTCGATTTAAACAAGATCAAAAAATCTATAATTGGAGGCTTGTGTACTGATTGCCCCCAATGTGAAAAAAGTTCTGATGAAAATGGAATAATTGAAAGTGACTACGAATACGACTTAAGTTTATGGTTGTGTCTACGTTGTGGCAATCAAGCCTGCGGTAGAAGTCGTAGAAAACATGCTTTGCATCATTGGAGCAAACCTCGCTCAGATTGTCATGCCTTGTGTGTCAATACAACACTTTGGACCGTGTGGTGCTACGATTGTGACAATATGATAAGCCCTAGTTCAAAAAAGAAGCTTTTAGAAACAGTAGAGTGGCTTAAAAAACAAAGCTTGAATGCAGTGAGTAAAAAACCGCCAATACCTCTGGAATACCATTCTCTTGACAGTGTTGAAAGCGAAAACATGAAGAATCAGACACCTTGCTCTATGAAATTCGATTTGCCGAGAGTTCGTGGCTTAACGAATTTGGGAAATACTTGCTTTTTCAACTCGGTACTCCAGTGTCTAGCCCAAACTCCTTTTTTGTTGCCAGTAATTCAAGTAAGTGTATTGTAAATTATTCATTTTATTTAAAGTATTATTCAAAAAAAAATAACATAAAATTAGAGGAGAATTTCAATGATTCTTGTTTTTTAAGGAAATGGCTACACCTGGTGAAAATTTTATCCTCCCAGGAGGCAAAATTTCCATGGAGGACGGCAAGGATCCTACAAATTTGCCCAAACTAGATGGTGTTCTTACAGATTGGGGCCCTTTGACTGAAGTCTTGTGTAATACTCTAAAAGAATTGACCTCCGGTCGTATGGACGTATATAATCCGAGGGCCCTTCTTAATCAATTAACAGCAAAACAACCCTTATTTGGAGGGGGCGATCAGCATGACTCACATGAGCTGTTAAGATTTTTATTGGGTGAGAAATGAATCAATTTTATAAACAAGTAGCATAAGAAGGATATCCAGAAAGTAAATTCCATATATGTTTTCAAGAAACTCTTCGAATATCTCGTATTTTGAGCTATTACAATTTTATGCTAATTTTCAGAGGCCGTCCGAAGCGAAGATCTCCGCCGTTACCAAACTATAATCCTAGAAAAACTTGGTTTAAGTCGCAAAACTGATCCTAGCACCGTCGAAGGTTTCACAAAACAAATAATAAAATTCTACGGCCAGCAAGCTTCCGATTTAATGATTCGCACTGATCAAGTATTCCGTGGGATTTTAGTTTCTACCCTCCAATGCCAAGACTGCAAACATTCATCTCACCGTGACGAATTTTTCCTCGATTTAAGTCTTCCCGTTTCCGGAGAAAAACAAATGCCACCATCTTTAAGACGGAAATCGGATGTGGAAATGATGGAACCAGAAAAACCATCGAAATATCAGTTGAAAAAGGAAAAACGAGCTGCTAGAAAAGCAAGGAAACACAACAAAAATCAAGGGGGTTTGAGTAGCTCTATTACGGAAGAAAATAATGATAATAAAAGTGAAAGCGAAGAAAGTGATGCGGATGTAGAAGATAATTTGGAGGAGTGTAAAAGCCCAGGAGGCTGTGACGAGGTCCAGAAAGGCATTGAAAGTGGATATAATTCTGGTAAGTTCGAACAGTTTTGAAAAAAACAAGTAATTGCAATTATTATTATTATAGAAAAAGTAAGCGATGCCAGTCCTGAACTTACAGCTCTAGAAATCGACTCTGGTGTTACAAGCCCCCTAACTGTTGCTGTCCCCTCTCCAAGTCATGTCGAGGTCGATTCACCTAATTCTGGATCAAGTGAAGTCAATATCGAACTGCCTAGCCCACAATTGCCTTCTATCAGTCCAGACGACTATGAAAGACCCATTTCTAGGTTGAGTTTTAGTGATAAACCACAGCCAATGCAAGAAGGTGAGAGAAAATTACTATTTTTTACTGCCACGTCTAAACGCAAACGATCCATAAATATAGCTTTTTCTTAACTAGTTCCAACTGAAATAAGGTTTTTATACTTTTCATGGCACCGCCGTTTCTATGATTATATATTTTCAGATAAAATTCAACCAATAGGCGATTCCGATCGTCAAGATCTCTTCAATCCAAGATGGTTGGGAACCGTAAGCGCTCGGTACCAATGTGATGAAGGAGAATGTTCCGTACAATCATGTCTCAACCAGTTTACTTCTTGTGAATTGATGACTGGAAATAATAGAGTCCGATGTGAAAATTGTACTAAAAATAGCAACGAAGCTGGAAAAAGTGTTTATACCAATGCAACGAAGCAATTGTTAATTTCTAGCCCACCTGCAGTGTTGATTCTTCATTTAAAGAGATTCCAGGTAAAAGAATCATAATTATTATGAAAGCAAAAAATAAAATTATTATTTTTTAGGTATCCCGCTGTTTTCCTCGCAAGATGTGCAAGCACGTAACCTTCCCCCTAATTCTAGACATGGCCCCATTTTGTTCCGCGCGCTGTCGAGATCTCCCACACATCGATCACACTCAATCTCGTCTTTTGTATTCTTTATATGGAATTGTTGAACATAGTGGCACGATGCACGGAGGTCATTATGTAGCTTATGTCAAAGTTAGGCCCCAAATTAGCGAAGACAACTACCGCTGGAGCTTTTTATCTAAACGAAACGGTGCCAGTATTCTGAAAAATGAATCCGGAGATGGGCAATCGTTACCTGAAAGTATGGAGGGGTTATCTGCTGGAAGAGCTTCTAATGAAGAGCTGTTAGGGGCTCAGGGAAATGGAGATGAGCTTGCTCCACCCGGAAAATGGTACTACGTTAGTGATAGTTATGTAGCTGAAGTACCAGAGTCAAAAGTTTTGAGAGCGCAAGCTTATTTGCTATTTTATGAAAGAATTTTGTAATTCTTTTCGAGGTTTTAAGTTGAAATGTGATTAGGTGTAAGAAACAAGAGATAAGCAAGTAAAAAAAATGTTTGAATATTTATTTATTGATGTTTAGATTTTTTGACAAGAATTCCAGAAAATCTAAATAATCATATGGGACACCTACACTTTTACTAAATAAATCTCTTGTTCTAATAAAATAGTAAAATGTTTTACGCTTTTTAAAATAATTTTTTTCTTTTTGTAATTTGTATGAAATGAACTACTATTGGGAAATGATCGTCAAGACTGTTGGTAGTTGTACGAAACTGGCAAAAAAAAACTTTGAAAATTTTGCTAACTAGATTGTATATATGTTTTAATAATCTTTCGAGTTGAAGTATGAGTAGAATTTTTATGGTTGGTATGGGCTTACTTAAATACTATTATTATTAAAATATATTATAGCTACTAGAACTTTGATTATTTACGTAATTACCTTGAAACATGTTTTTAGCTTTAATTTAATGATAATAAAAACGTGGTAAATTCTCTCATTTTGTGCTTGAATTTACCGTTCTCATTGTTTTTCAACATAATCATTTTAATATCTAGATCTAGAAACACGGAAATGTGCGAGCCAAGTTCGTTAAAAATGTGTCAACCGAGTTGAATAAAAATGGTGCCGCAAGAACCATTTTGAAATACTTTTGACTTCCCTACAACTCAAAATCTATTTGAACTGCACATTTATTATTGTTTATCTATTAAGGTCCTCCCAATTACCCGAAATCCCAAATTTTGTATGCTAAATTCAAATAATTTCTGAAATATTGATGCACAAGTATTCTTTTAACACTCACTCACAAAAAATCAATTATGTATTTACAAACTTGAAATTTGGCATAGTTGGAATATTGCGCATGTAACAGAAATAAGTACATTAATTTTAACCAGTAATAGAATTCGTCAAGTATAACAATTTTTCTCAATAGCTGTTTTCCGAATTCTCATCTTCAAATAAATTCTGGAAAATTTGATTAAATTATCACAGAAGTTTAAGCCTGCGAAAATTGTCTACAATATCGCAGGCAGTTTAGGATTAGCCCAGCGAATTTATTTGGAACGATTTCTGAATTGTCATTTTTCACTAATAATTAAATTATTGTAGTTATGTTAACGTATTCCATGTCAAAATCTTGCCAACTCATACATAATGATGAAAATACTATGAGGTATTTAGAACTCTTGTTTATCTGAAACGTAGAACAGCAGTGTTGGATGAAATAACTATTTTGCGCACGTTTTCCGGGCGGCAAATGGTTCTTTGCTTCTTGCGTGCGCCAAGTATAATTTGCGCCCGTAAAAACAAGCATAAAATAGTACTTATCCCGCATTCGTATTAAAAAATCTGACGTGAACATCACGTGACTTGTACATCATTTGATATATACACAAATTTATTCAATTAAGTTTTCTGTCACTTCAGATTATAATTAATATAATTTTAATAATATTTTGACATATACAATGTCAAACAAAATCAAAAAAATGACAACAGATTATCATTGCCTGCCTTATCATTTCAATTATACGGCAAATTCTGAATGTCTGTTTTACATATAAACTGCACTTCCGGCTCAGCCGATTGATACAAAAATAGTAGATAACTATTTTGATGCTACAAGTTCAAACACTAAATTTCAATATACTATGGCTGATTATTCTAGATTTATGCAAAAAATTAAAAAAAAGTTTCAAGTAAAGTGCACTTCTGACTTGGCCGATTCATAGAAAAATAGCAGATAACCATTCTGATACAACATCAAGTTAAAGTACTGAATTTCAATATCCTACGGTTGATCATTCTGGATTTATTAGAAAAATTCGAAAAAACTTTCAAGTAAAGTGCACTTCCAGAACAGGCGATTGGAACCATAATGCGAGGTGCACAACTAGACTCTATACTAGTCTTAAATACAAAATTTCAACATTATACCACAATCTGTGATTATACGTTCAACCAGTTTTGAGATTTGCGAGTTACGCACACATGAATATACGTACCGACATCAAGCCGAAAATAGTCAGAATGGATTCAGGGATGCTCAAAACGTATATTTCCATCAAAATCTCGATAGATGAATTTTGTCGGTTTCACAATACTTTCTTGTACTTAGTACAAGTAAGTAAAAATAGTACCTGCAACTCATGCAGTGTTGTCAATTGCTTACTTAAGTTAATGAGCGCATTCAACTTCGCTCTCGTGAGCAATCGACAACTTGATGCACAGTATATTATTGTAGGTTATGTTTTCTGTTCTCTAAGAATAAAAGCTTTCAGAATTATAGCAATATTTTCAATTGAATTAATTACTAAATTCATCATTTTAGAATTGGATTCCAATTAATACTCCACCGTTTTCTTAAAATAAATCGTTGAAGGATTTTATCTTAATGATGGCAGCACAGACTTTAATTGTATCCAGACAGTTCAAATCAGCTAATTATTTGTAAAAGTGCAATGATCTTGTGCAGACAATCTAATTTTTAAGAAATGTACCGTATGGAAAAATACGTGAAATTCTACAAATTATACCAAAAACAAATATGCTCGAAGCCTATTTTGAAGTTCTCAGCGATGTATACATAGCAGACAGCACTAGAAAAACGCCTTCTTTACATTTATTATTATTCTTTTTAGATAAAAGATTGTACCAGGGCCCCCCGGGCTACAGAGGCCCCGAACGTGTGTACTTCGAATTATTATATAATTCAGATTCTTTTGTAGAGAATCTTTACCCGTCATTTGGGCCCCCAATAAATTTTTATACAGGGCCCGTCTAAAGCAAGCTACGCCACTGGATTGTACATATAACAATTTGAAATAGCTCTAAATCGAAAACCATTAATTTTCTAGTTGTGTCATCATGAGGACTTATCAGCACATCATCATCTATTGATTTCCAAGATTTGGGCCCAATTCATTAAATAAATTATAGAGTTTCGTGCAGAGTCCTTTGTTTTGTACATAAAAATTATTCTGAGGATGTAAACGATAGACACAAACAGTATCATACAGTAATAATCATTTTACACAAAATATATTTTAGTGAGAATAAAAGAACACAAGGCAAATATATATTTATAAATTTATTTCCAGAAAATTAATACAATGTCTAAATTTTATGTTATTGTTGAAATGGGCCTAAATTATTACAGAAATTCAACACAAGTATTCCAAAATATATTTGTGTCAGATGTAGACAAAATTTGAGTGCGATTTATGAATGAAAAAAAAAATGCTTACAAAATATGACAACATACGAAAAATATGCTTAAGAGATATCCACAATAGATGGTTCTTATAAATATTTATCTGTTATCATACGTCCTGATTTTGTGTATAAACAAAAAAAATCGAATAAAGATAATTACAATACAAA
Organism: Dromius quadrimaculatus; assembly: GCA_963989225.1. Classification (NCBI taxonomy): domain Eukaryota; kingdom Metazoa; phylum Arthropoda; class Insecta; order Coleoptera; family Carabidae; genus Dromius; species Dromius quadrimaculatus. Next base: position 8,063,349 of record OZ022325.1, on the reverse strand, counting down.
TATATTAGAACCCCAAAATAAAATAGATTTGGGAATAGTTAAAACTAAGGAATTCACTATTGAAGAAGAAAACGAATTGGTATTAGAAGACGAATTACATCATTGCTGCATGAAATTAAAGAAGAAAAATCTAAATCAGATGACACATACAACAAAAATGAAAATATTATTAAAAGAAATATTCAAATTCTAGATGATTCTGTATCAATTTCAATTGGAAAGGAAACTATTAGGGAACAAGACAAAGAGGAACAATATGAACGTAATGCGTGTCACAAAATATATCATACTGAAGTAAAATTGAAAAGCCATATTTGAGTATCGTCTAACTTGCGATAAAAATTTAGTAATTTTGAAAATATGATATAGTATCTCAAGAGCTCAAAAGTTGACGTTAAAATTACTTTATGGTTGTGCTTACCTTTGATTCTCCTATGAAATAAATGTGATCTTTATGGGATTTGAATACCTGGAGGAAACCTATACTAATCAGTTTCTTACAATTATATACTCCATATACTTGAAGGTTACATTTCTTTCACGTTTATTACATAGGAGAAACATTAAAAGGTAACCACAACCCTAAAATTATTTGATCAAATTTTGTGCTCTGGCAATACGAATACAAGTAACAATAATCGAGCAGGTAATTCGTCTCAAATACTCCTTTGATTACATTTTTTAATCTTAAGATAATAGTGATGACAAGAAAAAATAGTTTAGCGCTCTTTGAACTCCAAATGCATATAATCAGAAGAAATCATCGTGAACATGAACATAAGTGAAGTGGAATAGAACTCAGGACCGTGAAGTAGAGCCAGTAGATAAAATGTGGCACAAAAACCTAAAATTATTACTGTAATTATTATTAATTTATCTCAAAAAGTACTGAATTATTTGCGTACTTACAAAATATCCCTTGTTCCGGCGTCTGTAAATTGAAATATCTTCCTTTTCAAGTGTTCATGAAACCAGGGTCACATATATGGCTTCTTGTCAGTGTGTAAAAGTTGATGTTGCTTAAGTCATCGAAATGATTTATTGCAAACTTTACAAATGAATGATTTTACATCAGTATGAAGGTTTGTTTCTTCAAAGTTGCAAGCATTTAAATGATTTATTGCAGATCTCACAAGTATATGATTTTTCACTCATGTGCGTGGAATGCTATTCTTTCAAATGGTGTGCCAGCCTGAATGATTTATTGAATGGTTTTCTTCCGGTGTGTATGAGGTTTAAATTCGGAATGATTTTCACCAACGTGTTTAGAATTATTCTCCTTTAATTCAATTTTACTTCAGTATGATATATTTCGTGACACATATAACATTCATATTGGTCCTCCTCATCTTGTTTCCTAATATTTTCAATTGAAATTGATACAGAATCATCTGAAATTTGTACATTTTCTCTAACAACATTTTCATTTTTGTTGAATGTGTCATCTGATTCAGAATTTCCTTCTTTATTTTCAGGCAGCAATGATGTTAATTCGTCTTCCAATACCAATTAGTTTTCTTCTTGAATAATTAATTCGTCAATTTTGACTATTGCCAAATCTCTTTCATTTTGGGGTTCTTAAATATTCATCAGGATTATTTTCACCCGATTTTTCTTGTTTATAAACAAAATCAGGACAAATGGGTATGATGACAAATGAATATTCATAAGAACCATCTATTGTGATTATCTCTTGAGCATTTTTTTCGTATGTTGTCATATTTTGTAAGCATTTTTTTCCATTCATAAATCCTATTTAATTTTCTTCCTCATCTGGCACAAATATATTTTGGAATATTTGTGTTGAGTTCCTGTAATTAATTAATATTTACAATAATGATAATAAATTTAGATTGTTTAAGTACGTATTCTGATAGAGAATCTTCAAGTTTATCCTCAAAACTTGCTCCTTTTGCATCTTGCGACTTGATGAAACACGTGCAACATACGAACGCGACCACGTGTAACCCACTGAACCTTTGCACTGAACTCTATAGGAGACGAGATGTCACGTGACATAAATCATATGGCTGGTTCCTACTAACTTCATTCGAAGCTTTGCAGCTAATATCTCTTTCAAATAGAACTGTCACTTTGAGAAGGGCGGGAATTCAAAATGTATTAAAAAAATATATGTTTCATAATTTGAAATATACGGTCTTTTCACTTACATGAATTATATCTGCTATCAACCTATAAAAAAAATCAGAAAATTAAAATGAAATTACAAGCAAATATGGTGGAATTATATTTTTTACATGAAATTTAATTTTTTTCAAGTTATTTAAGATCGCTAAAATATTGGTATTTTCTTTTACTATTGAATACCACAATGAACTGTACCTTTTGTATTTTCTGTTTTACTTATATGATTTTTTTATTACGGTGAATATTCCTAACATGATCTCATGCATATCTGGTTTTCCAAATGCATGATCTTGGACTAAAACTAAAGTACGATGCAAAAATAATTCACACAAAGACAATCTTTTCCAAAACAGATTGCATATTTATAACAGTAAAATTTTTGTAACTGTTTACTATTGTGTACAGATATGTATTCGCTGAAAGAAGAATTATACCTACATGAATAATACAAAATCAAGTACCTACATATTTGAGAGTTGGATTTCTGAACAGAATTATTCATAGTCGAAATTACGATAAATTTAAAAAGTGTTTGAGCCAAAACATTTTCCCTAACTAATTTGGTTCATTTATGATTTTTGAGAAATGAACAGTCTAAATATTTTGAATCTTCAAGTAGTGACGTGAGAGCTCGTTATTTGAATAAAATTAATCAATTCGAAGATGTCGATCCTCATAATAATGATTTATCCAGTTTTTCACGGCAACTGGAACAAATATAACACGATAAAAAATTTTAATATTTAGTTCTAACAAGAAGTTTCTATACACATCAAGAATTTAGAGTTTTCAAGAGTTTAGAAGTCTATAAATATGTGTCATGCGGATGGGTGCGAGATTTATTGGTGAAAAAGTTCAAAGAAAATATCTTGATTTTTGGAAAGGTAAGTTATATGCACTAAACATTTATTATTAATATTTATATAACAAAAAATTTTACGCATAAAATCTTGAAATATTATTGAAAAAGATATATTCTCCAATTCTTTATAACATCAATTAAAACGCTATGTACAGCAAATAAAAATAAAGCAAGAACACACATTATGCGACTAAAATGGTCACTCAAATTTATTCAAATATAACTATGAATTAATACGTAAAGAATTACTATTTTTGTACATACTAATTTTTAAATAATTTGTGACTTAGGTGATGCATTCTCAACGACTCAATGAAAAACCTCTACAGCCTTGGATTATAGCTCGGCCAGAAGGAGAAATTCTTTGTAGTCATTGTAGATGCGATGCAGGTCTTGGTGAGGCTTGTAGACATTTTGCTACTATTTTGTTCGCTGTAGAAGATGAGAAATTACAAAAAGAAAAAGTAACCGTAACGGGAGTAAAGCCTGCGTGGAAAGTTCCCCAAGGCAAAATGAATTATTAAATCTTACAAAATATTTACGCCGACCGAAAAAGACATATATCAGTTACTATCGGCAACTAGAGATGCAGGTAGATATTATGCAAATAACTCTTCAATTGAAATAGATGCTGATTAAAGATTAAAACAGTTCATGATAATAATATTATCTGAAAATTTGCTTGGCTAGAGCGCACTGTTACTTATTGATTTATATTTCATATTGCTATTTTCTGTGGCCGTATATTTCTGAACTTCCCCAGCTGGAACAAAGTAAACAGTGGTTGGCTTTGAAAAATTAATATCTAATACCTTGTGAAACAATTAATTAATAAAATTCAACTCATATATGGAAGAATTTACAATCATTGATTGATACATCTTCAATGTTATAGTAAAATGAATTTTTTTAAATGTTAATGGCAATAAATCCTTATTTATACTTCTTCTCTCTCTCAATTTTTCCGCATGCTTCACAAACTTTATACCTTCATCTTCGTCTTTAGGTGAAATATTGTCAAAATAGATTTTTTGATGGCACCCAGACTGGATGATCTTTATTATTGCATTATCTGTTTGGCAAACAAAAACCAAATGACATTAACTTAATGCTTCGTTAAATCAAATTGTTCATGTGGAATCTTCAAAAATAACTAGAGATGGAGATTCTTGAAATAAGGAGGGACGTTGTGATGTACGTAAAGGATGATAAAACAAGCTGATTCAAAGGAAGCCCACCAATAATAAAATGTAGCCGAACACGAGCATCATCACGCATAGACTCATCATTTCCAATTGCTTCTAAACCATCAACGACGACTCTCAACTCTCTCGGATCCACCCACCCTGCACACATATAAATAATTGTTACTTGTTTAAATATAATTTATTTCCAAATATCACCTTTCCAATGTGCCTCTGCAGGTATCGTCTGAGAATAAAAACACTGACAAATACCACAAAACATTTTCTGTACGACAACTCAACGATCACAAAATGATCTTTCTACAATGAATAATTTTTCAAATTTTCCGCTCTTCTCGAAATGACAGTTCTAGTAGAAAGAGATATTAGCTGCAAGACTTACGAGTGAAGCTAGTAGGAACCAGCCATATGATTTATGTCACGTGACATCTCGTCTCCTATTGACCAATAAATTGTATCGTGTAATACAGGCATTTAGATTTGAATTTTTGTGGAACAAAAAGGTTACTGAATTTAAATTCTTCATCTTGAGATGTAACCACATTCGTAAATTGGAACAGGTAGTTCGTGGGACGTAGGACTTCAATGTTATATAAATAGCACGATAAATTAGTTTCGATCGTTGCCGCTGAATTTATATTTTTCAAATTTGAATTTATGAATGAAGACATACAGCCAATATGAAATTTATGAGTTTTGCATTCCGGAACAGTTTATAAATTTACTTAATGGTTAAATTTTGTGTTATTGAGGAATTTTGGTACATATTAGGCAGTATTTTGAACAACTCCAAAGAGATGGCGGTACCAGCGAGTTCCTACTTAATTGATATTTTGTGGATGGTACAAAAACGATGGACCTTCAAAAATTTGGAATTATGCTACATTAATAACGTTCTTTCTTGGATTATATGCAACAAGCAATCCGTGAATATTACCAAATTGCTCAGCGTACCTGTGGTACTGAACTTGGGTCCGAGACAGCCTAGAAGGGTGCTCTAAACTCCTCATGTTGGGTTTTTTGAAACAAAATTCGATGGTTCTGGAAAGAAACATGAAATAAAATAAAATTCACTAACATGATAAACGAAAATTGTTGAAGTACTTTTGTTTGAGAGCTATTGCTTAGAGCAACACATGTGAGTTGCGCGCGCAAGTGCGCGTCAGGAATGTGAGCCTTGTCAAAGATTTTTGCTAGATGGCGACATCAGCGATACTCTAGCCTAGCAAGCACAAGTTTTGTCAGTGGCACTAAAACAGTGGCTTTTGTTTTAAATGTGTGGAACAAAATTCAATGTATGAATAATTGTGTACGTATAACAATAGCTGTAGGTTGGCTCGCTACGCTTGTGGCTTTGAAAAACATCCCTGAATATTACCACAATCGCGCTGTGCGCGCCTGTGGGACTGAAGTTGAGAGGGAATAGGAAATATCTCGAAGGGTGAACTAAACTCCTCAATGTTTGTTTGAGAGCTACTGAGTACGACAGGAGCATGAGCTGTGCTCAAGCGAGAACGATGTCACGTGACCCAAATCAAATGGCTGGTTTTTACTAACTTCATTCGTAAGTCTTGCAGCTAATATCTCTTTCTACTAGAACTGTCATTTCGAGAAGGGCGGAAAATTTGAAAAATTTTTCATTGTAGAAAAATCATTTTGTGATCGTTGAGTTGTCGTATAGGAAGTGTTTTGTGGTATTTGTCAGTGTTTTTATTTCCAGACGATACCTGCGGAGACATATTGGAGAGGTGATATTTGGAAATAAATTATATTCAAGCAAGTAACAATTATTTACGTGTGTGCAGGGTGAGTGGATCCAAGAGAGTTGAGAGACGTCGCTGATGGTTAGAAGCAATTGGAAATGATGATTCTTGCGCGAGGATGCTTGTGTTCGGCTACATTTTATTATTGGTGGGCTTTCTTTGTATCAGCTTGTTTTATCATCCTTTACGTACATCACAACGTCTCTCTTTACTTCAAGAATCTCCGTCTCTAGTTATTTTTGAAGATTCCACATGAACAATTTTATTTAACGAAGCACTAAGTTAATGCCATTTGGCTTTTTGTTTGCCAAACAGATAATGCAGTTGATGATAAAGATCATCCAGTCTGGGTGGCATAAAAAAATCTTTTAACAATATTTCACCTAAAAACGAAGATGAAGATATAAAGTTGGTGAAGCATGCGGAAAAATTGAGAGAGAGAAGAAGTATAAATATGGTTTATTGCCATTAACATTTAAAAAAATGCATGTTACTATAACATTGAAGATGTATCAATCAACAATTGTAAATTCTATCATATACAAGTTGAATTTTACTAATTACTTGTTTTACAAGGCATCAGATATTAATTTTTCAAAGCCAACTACTGTTTACTTTGTTTCAGCTGGGGAAGCTCAGAAATATATGGCCACAGAAAATAGCAATATGAAATATAAATCAATAAGTAGCAATGCGCTCTAGCGAGGCAAATTTTCAGATAATATTATTACCATGAACTGTTTTAATCAGCATCTATTTAAATTGAAGAGTTATTTGCACGGTTCAAGTGAGTATATATTATATTTATTCTCTCGAATATATTATGGAAATTAGTTATTATTTCTGTGCAGAAAGGAATTATCTACCCGCATCTCTAGTTGCCGATAGTAGCTGATATATGTCTTCTTCGGTCGGCGTAGATATTTTGTAAGATTTAATAATTCTCATATGTCCACTAACTTCTCCCATTTTGCCTTGAGGAACTTTACCCCCGTTACGGATACTTTTTCTTTTTGTAATTTTTCATCTTCTACAGCGAACTAAATAGCAGCAAAATGTCTACAAGCCTCACCAAGACCTGCATCGCATCTACAATGACTACAAAGAATTTCTTCTTTTGGCCGAGCTATAATCCAAGGCTGTAGTCACAACTTGTGACTCACTCACAAGCAAGAGCCAAGCACTTCGCATTTTACGTGCGCACATGATGTGTGTAGTGTGTTGCGCTTGTGCACATGATATGATTGCGAGTGGGTGGTACATTGGAGCGATGTGCAAATTTTGCAGACACATACTATTAAAATGGCTCATTCTTTGGTTTTACGTGTAATTTATCAAGCGGCTCGCGCGAGCCGAACCGAGCCTGGCTGTAGAGGTTTTTTATTGAGTCATTGAGAATGCATCATCTCAGACACAAATTGTTTAAAAATTAGTATGTATAAAAATATTAATGCTTCACTTATTAATTCATAGTTATATTTGAATAAATTTGAGTGACCATTTTAGTCGCATAACGTACATTTTTATTTGCTGTGCATAGCGTTTTGATTGAAGCTATAAAGGATTGGAGAATATATTTTTTTCAATAATATTTCAAAATTTTATGCGTAAAATTTTTTGTTGTATAAATATTAATAATAAATGTTCAGTGCATACAACTTACCTTTCCAAAAATCAATATATTTTCTTTAAACTTTTTCACCAATAAATCTCGCACCCATCCGCATGACAAATATTTATAGACTTCTAAACTCTTGAAAACTCTAAATTCTTGAAGTGTATAGAAACTTCTTGTTAGAACTAAATATTAAAAAATTTCATCTTGTAATATTTGTTCCAGTTGCCGTGAAAAACTGGATAAATCATTATTATAAGGATCGACATCTTCAAATTGATTAATTTTATTCAAATAACGAGCTCTCACGTCACTACTTGAAGATTCAAAATATTTAGACATGTTTATTTCTCAAAAATCGCAAATTAACCAAATTAGTTAAGAAAAATGATTTGGCCCAAACACTTTTTAAATTTATCGTCAATTCGTCTATGAATACTTCTGTTCAGAAATCCCCTTAATAAATTCTCAAATATGTATGTACTTGATTTTGTATTATTCATGTAGATATAATTCTTTTTTCAATGAATACATATCTTACAAAATGCTAAAGAAATCGACTTCTAACCATTGACAGATTTCTTTTTAGTCTAAAATTAATACTTTTCTACATAATCTTTTTAATGTCTTATGCAAAAATTTTGAATTGCGTTACGCAACCAGATGATTATGGGGAATAATCTCAATTATTCATTCGCATAATCGGATTAGAAGTTAAACACGCGAATCAAATCATTTGATTCTTAGTTTAAAGGAACCACAGCAACAAAAATAAGTTCAGACACAAAGCAATAAATGAAAAAACCTACTGAAATATTACAATATTTAGGAAGTAAAATGAGGCCATTGAAAACGCTTTAAGAGCAGAAATGGATTTAGGTTTAACCTATAAAATCCCAGACCGTAACGCCAAAATTGAAAAAAAAATTGGCGTGGACTCCCCTTAGGATTGTACAAATTTTTGCTTTCGCGAATTGTCAGTGCCGGATTATTTGAGCTCTCGAAGCAAAATATTTTAACCTGGCTACTCAATTATCATTTTAAATAATTCTTCTCTTGTGTGGAAACAAAATAATTATTGAAAACGCAATATTAACCCAAAACCCCCCAAATTATCTCGAAGAGCTCAAAATTTCTTTTTAATTAATGCCGAATAGCATCAAATTCAAATAAGTTTGATTCCTTAAGCAAGTATCAAATAAGGCACCGAAATTGATTAATAAAAAATAATCCGGCATTGATAATATGGACAAATATTTCATTTAATTACATACCATTTTTCCTACCTTTAAAAATAGTATAATCCGGCACACAATATTTCATTTAATTACATATCATTTATCCTACCTCTGAAAATAGTTTTCACCCTATACCTGAAAGAAACAATTCCACATATTCATGATCAAAACTATGCCCCATGTCCCCCCATATTTCGTCGTTATTGAGAGTTGCTTCAACCCTCTTACAGAATATAAAATACATGTCACTTATAAACTAAAGCATTAAATACAGAACATCTACGTAAAAGAAATATCAACTATAAAATACATGTCATTTTGAGTGCAAGGGGCGTACGCAATTGCCTAAATCTAGGTACCTATATATCACTAATAATATAATAGCATTAGTGGTGTATGTAATCAAAATCAATAAATTTGAATAAAGCTCCTATCCACTAATGGATTTTTGCACCCCGGCGCAGAATATGTTTAGAACAGCCCTGCATCTTACAAACTAAAACGTAATTTATACGTCATTTTATAAATAGGAAATTAGAATCCACATCCAAATCATCCTATCTTCGATTGAGCTTGGGCTTACTTCGTTTCAGTAGGTGCAAGTATGGGAATTTCCTGATGCAGGACGGCGATAGACTGTTGTTTGTGGACGACTTGCATTATTGCGAATATTAGAAAATACTAGAAAAAGTTAATAAAACCATGATTTTGTTTCCAAATTAATTTTTAGAAATAAAAGAAATATTGGTACTAACCCATTTTGTCTCAGAAGTAAATTTCAGTCTCAGAGTAATTTTCCATAACTTCTAAAGTCAGTTCATTATTTGCATCCATTTTACTTCAAAAGATGTTGTTCAGATTCTAGAACCATCTTCTGAAACTCATCCACTCAAAGTTCCATTGTTCCACGGACAAAAGTTTCCAATTCTAACATTCATCCTATTGCAATGCAGTCTTCCTAGTTGATGGTTGAACTCAGCTTGTAGAACTCGCAACTATTTGATCATGTGTGTCTTCATCTTCTAGATTCGTTCCAGTGTAATCCTGTGAGGGGAGAATGTTCTACATTATTTTCCATCTTGTACGATCCCCTTGATGTGACTTCATCTTCTGGATTCGTTGAAGACCACCACAAAATGAACACAGTGAAGAGAGTATTGCTGAAATAATTGCAACTATAGTATATGAACTCTGTATTCATAAAAATACATGCACCCACAGTTATTTTTCATTTTAAGATCGACTAAGTCCATTCACTGAAAATGAATGAGCTTAGATTATCTTAAAATTCAAATAAATTAAGTTTATTTACTATGGTAACAGTAGCCACTTGTTATCATAGCAAGTAAACATTGCAATAATCTATTCTACCATTAAAATGATAAGAAAAACTTACAGACCTCAACTCAAGAGAATTCACCAAAAATGGTCTCTTATCCTAGAATCCATCCTTCTGCAGTGTATCCTCTTGGGAAAGAATATTATCCATTATTTTCCATCTTGAACGATCCTCTTGATGTGACTTCATCTTCTGGATTCGTTGAAGACCACCACAAAATTAACACAATGAAAAGACTATTGCTGAAATCATTCCAACTATAGTATATGAACTATGTGTTCATTGAAATACATGCACCGACAGTTAATTTTTATTTTAAGATCGACTAAGTCCATTCACTGAAGATGAATGAGCTTAGATTATCTTAAAATTCAAATAAATTAAGTTTATTTACTATGGTAACAGTAGCCACTTGTTATCATAGCAAGTAAACATTGCAATAATCTATTCTACCATTAAAATGATAAGAAAAATTTACAGACCTCAAGAGAATTCACCAAAAATCATCTCTCATCCTAGAATCCATCCTTCTACAGTGCTATCCTCTTGAGGAAGAATATTCTTCATTATTTTCCATCTTGCACGATCCTCTTGATGTGACTTCATCTTCTGGATTCGTTGAAGACCACCACAAAATTAACACAGTGAAAAGACTATTGCTGGAATCATTCCAACTATAGTATATGAACTATGTTTTCATTGAAATACATGCACCCACAGTTATTTTACATTTTAAGATCGACTAAGTCCATTCGCTGAAAATGAATGAGCTTAGATTAACTTAAAATTCAAATAAATTAAGTTTATTTACTATGGTAACAGTAGCCGCTTGTTATCATAGCAAGTAAACATTGCAATAATCTATTCTACCATTAAAATGATTAAAAAAAATTACAGACCTCAAGAGAATTCACCAAAAATGGTCTCTCATCCTAGAATCCATCCTTCTACAGTGCTATCCTCTTGAGGAAGAATATTCTTCATTATTTTCCATCTTGCACGATCCTCTTGATGTGACTTCATCTTCTGGATTCGTTGAAGACCACCACAAAATTAACACAGTGCAAAGACTATTGCTGGAATCATTCCATCTATAGTATATGAACTATGTGTTCATTGAAATACATGCACCCACAGTTATTTTTCATTTTAAGATCGACTAAGTCCATTCACTGAAGATGAATGAGCTTAGATTATCTTAAAATTCAAATAAATTAAGTTTATTTACTATGGTAACAGTAGCCACTTGTTATCATAGCAAGTAAACATTGCAATAATCTATTCTACCATTAAAATGATAAGAAAAATTTACAGACCTCAAGAGAATTCACCAAAAATGGTCTCTTATCCTAGAATCCATCCTTCTACAGTGCTATCCTCTTGGGGGAGAATATTCTTCATTATTTTCCATCTTGAACGATCCTCTTGATGTGACTTTATCTTCTGGATTCGTTGAAGACCACCACAAAATTAACACAGTGAAAAGACTATTGCTGAAATCATTCCAACTATAGTATATGAACTATGTGTTCATTGAAATACATGCACCCACAGTTATTTTTCATTTTAAGATCGACTAAGTCCATTCACTGAAGATGAATGAACTTAGATTATCTTAAAATTCAAATAAATTAAGTTTATTTACTATGGTAACAGTATCCACTTGTTATCATAGCAAGTAAACATTGCAATAATCTATTCTACCATTAAAATGATAAGAAAAATTTACAGACCTCAAGAGAATTCACCAAAAATGGTCTCTTATCCTAGAATCCATCCTTCTACAGTGCTATCCTCTTGGGGGAGAATATTCTTCATTATTTTCCATCTTGAACGATCCTCTTGATGTGACTTTATCTTCTGGATTCGTTGAAGACCACCACAAAATTAACACAGTGAAAAGACTATTGCTGAAATCATTCCAACTATAGTATATGAACTCTGTGTTCATTGAAATACATGCACCCAGTTATTTTTCATTTTAAGATCGACTAAGTCCATTCACTGAAGATGAATGAACTTAGATTATCTTAAAATTCAAATAAATTAAGTTTATTTACTATGGTAACAGTATCCACTTGTTATCATAGCAAGTAAACATTGCAATAATCTATTCTACCATTAAAATGATAAGAAAAATTTACAGACCTCAAGAGAATTCACCAAAAATGGTCTCTTATCCTAGAATCCATCCTTCTACAGTGCTATCCTCTTGGGGGAGAATATTCTTCATTATTTTCCATCTTGAACGATCCTCTTGATGTGACTTTATCTTCTGGATTCGTTGAAGACCACCACAAAATTAACACAGTGAAAAGACTATTGCTGAAATCATTCCAACTATAGTATATGAACTCTGTGTTCATTGAAATACATGCACCTACAGTTATTTTTCATTTTAAGATCGACTAAGTCCATTCACTGAAGATGAATGAGCTTAGATTATCTCAAAATTCAAATAAATTAAGTTTATTTACTATGGTAACAGTAGCCACTTGTTATCATAGCAAGTAAACATTGCAATAATCTATTCTACCATTAAAATATGATAAGAAAAATTTACAGACCTCAAGAGAATTCACCAAAAATGGTCTCTCATCCTAGAATCCATCCTTCTACAGTGCTATCCTCTTGAGGAAGGATATTCTTCATTATTTTCCATCTTGAACGATCCTCTTGATGTGACTTCATCTTCTGGATTCGTTGAAGACCACCACAAAATTAACACAGTGAAAAGACTATTGCTGAAATCATTCCAACTATAGTATATGAACTCTGTGTTCATTGAAATACATGCACCGACAGTTATTTTCCATTTTAAGATCGACTAAGTCCATTCACTGAAGATGAATGAGCTTAGATTATCTTAAAATTCAAATAAATTAAGTTTATTTACTATGGTAACAGTAGCCACTTGTTATCATAGCAAGTAAACATTGCAATAATCTATTCTACCATTAAAATGATGAGAAAAATTTACAGACCTCAAGAGAATTCACCAAAAATGGTCTCTTATCCTAGAATCCATCCTTCTACAGTGCTATCCTCTTGAGGAAGGATATTCTTCATTATTTTCCATCTTGAACGATCCTCTTGATGTGACTTCATCTTCTGGATTCGTTGAAGACCACCACAAAATTAACACAGTGAAAAGACTATTGCTGAAATCATTCCAACTATAGTATATGAACTCTGTGTTCATTGAAATACATGCACCTACAGTTATTTTTCATTTTAAGATCGACTAAGTCCATTCACTGAAGATGAATGAGCTTAGATTATCTCAAAATTCAAATAAATTAAGTTTATTTACTATGGTAACAGTAGCCACTTGTTATCATAGCAAGTAAACATTGCAATAATCTATTCTACCATTAAAATGATAAGAAAAATTTACAGACCTCAAGAGAATTCACCAAAAATGGTCTCTTATCCTAGAATCCATCCTTCTACAGTGCTATCCTCTTGGGGGAGAATATTCTTCATTATTTTCCATCTTGAACGATCCTCTTGATGTGACTTTATCTTCTGGATTCGTTGAAGACCACCACAAAATTAACACAGTGAAAAGACTATTGCTGAAATCATTCCAACTATAGTATATGAACTATGTGTTCATTGAAATACATGCACCCACAGTTATTTTTCATTTTAAGATCGACTAAGTCCATTCACTGAAGATGAATGAACTTAGATTATCTTAAAATTCAAATAAATTAAGTTTATTTACTATGGTAACAGTATCCACTTGTTATCATAGCAAGTAAACATTGCAATAATCTATTCTACCATTAAAATGATAAGAAAAATTTACAGACCTCAAGAGAATTCACCAAAAATGGTCTCTTATCCTAGAATCCATCCTTCTACAGTGCTATCCTCTTGGGGGAGAATATTCTTCATTATTTTCCATCTTGAACGATCCTCTTGATGTGACTTTATCTTCTGGATTCGTTGAAGACCACCACAAAATTAACACAGTGAAAAGACTATTGCTGAAATCATTCCAACTATAGTATATGAACTCTGTGTTCATTGAAATACATGCACCCAGTTATTTTTCATTTTAAGATCGACTAAGTCCATTCACTGAAGATGAATGAACTTAGATTATCTTAAAATTCAAATAAATTAAGTTTATTTACTATGGTAACAGTATCCACTTGTTATCATAGCAAGTAAACATTGCAATAATCTATTCTACCATTAAAATGATAAGAAAAATTTACAGACCTCAAGAGAATTCACCAAAAATGGTCTCTTATCCTAGAATCCATCCTTCTACAGTGCTATCCTCTTGGGGGAGAATATTCTTCATTATTTTCCATCTTGAACGATCCTCTTGATGTGACTTTATCTTCTGGATTCGTTGAAGACCACCACAAAATTAACACAGTGAAAAGACTATTGCTGAAATCATTCCAACTATAGTATATGAACTCTGTGTTCATTGAAATACATGCACCCAGTTATTTTTCATTTTAAGATCGACTAAGTCCATTCACTGAAGATGAATGAACTTAGATTATCTTAAAATTCAAATAAATTAAGTTTATTTACTATGGTAACAGTATCCACTTGTTATCATAGCAAGTAAACATTGCAATAATCTATTCTACCATTAAAATGATAAGAAAAATTTACAGACCTCAAGAGAATTCACCAAAAATGGTCTCTTATCCTAGAATCCATCCTTCTACAGTGCTATCCTCTTGGGGGAGAATATTCTTCATTATTTTCCATCTTGAACGATCCTCTTGATGTGACTTTATCTTCTGGATTCGTTGAAGACCACCACAAAATTAACACAGTGAAAAGACTATTGCTGAAATCATTCCAACTATAGTATATGAACTCTGTGTTCATTGAAATACATGCACCTACAGTTATTTTTCATTTTAAGATCGACTAAGTCCATTCACTGAAGATGAATGAGCTTAGATTATCTCAAAATTCAAATAAATTAAGTTTATTTACTATGGTAACAGTAGCCACTTGTTATCATAGCAAGTAAACATTGCAATAATCTATTCTACCATTAAAATATGATAAGAAAAATTTACAGACCTCAAGAGAATTCACCAAAAATGGTCTCTCATCCTAGAATCCATCCTTCTACAGTGCTATCCTCTTGAGGAAGGATATTCTTCATTATTTTCCATCTTGAACGATCCTCTTGATGTGACTTCATCTTCTGGATTCGTTGAAGACCACCACAAAATTAACACAGTGAAAAGACTATTGCTGAAATCATTCCAACTATAGTATATGAACTCTGTGTTCATTGAAATACATGCACCTACAGTTATTTTTCATTTTAAGATCGACTAAGTCCATTCACTGAAGATGAATGAGCTTAGATTATCTCAAAATTCAAATAAATTAAGTTTATTTACTATGGTAACAGTAGCCACTTGTTATCATAGCAAGTAAACATTGCAATAATCTATTCTACCATTAAAATATGATAAGAAAAATTTACAGACCTCAAGAGAATTCACCAAAAATGGTCTCTCATCCTAGAATCCATCCTTCTACAGTGCTATCCTCTTGAGGAAGGATATTCTTCATTATTTTCCATCTTGAACGATCCTCTTGATGTGACTTCATCTTCTGGATTCGTTGAAGACCACCACAAAATTAACACAGTGAAAAGACTATTGCTGAAATCATTCCAACTATAGTATATGAACTCTGTGTTCATTGAAATACATGCACCTACAGTTATTTTCCATTTTAAGATCGACTAAGTCCATTCACTGAAGATGAATGAGCTTAGATTATCTCAAAATTCAAATAAATTAAGTTTATTTACTATGGTAACAGTAGCCACTTGTTATCATAGCAAGTAAACATTGCAATAATCTATTCTACCATTAAAATGATAAGAAAAATTTACAGACCTCAAGAGAATTCACCAAAAATGGTCTCTTATCCTAGAATCCATCCTTCTACAGTGCTATCCTCTTGGGGGAGAATATTCTTCATTATTTTCCATCTTGAACGATCCTCTTGATGTGACTTTATCTTCTGGATTCGTTGAAGACCACCACAAAATTAACACAGTGAAAAGACTATTGCTGAAATCATTCCAACTATAGTATATGAACTATGTGTTCATTGAAATACATGCACCCACAGTTATTTTTCATTTTAAGATCGACTAAGTCCATTCACTGAAGATGAATGAACTTAGATTATCTTAAAATTCAAATAAATTAAGTTTATTTACTATGGTAACAGTATCCACTTGTTATCATAGCAAGTAAACATTGCAATAATCTATTCTACCATTAAAATGATAAGAAAAATTTACAGACCTCAAGAGAATTCACCAAAAATGGTCTCTTATCCTAGAATCCATCCTTCTACAGTGCTATCCTCTTGGGGGAGAATATTCTTCATTATTTTCCATCTTGAACGATCCTCTTGATGTGACTTTATCTTCTGGATTCGTTGAAGACCACCACAAAATTAACACAGTGAAAAGACTATTGCTGAAATCATTCCAACTATAGTATATGAACTCTGTGTTCATTGAAATACATGCACCTACAGTTATTTTTCATTTTAAGATCGACTAAGTCCATTCACTGAAGATGAATGAGCTTAGATTATCTCAAAATTCAAATAAATTAAGTTTATTTACTATGGTAACAGTAGCCACTTGTTATCATAGCAAGTAAACATTGCAATAATCTATTCTACCATTAAAATATGATAAGAAAAATTTACAGACCTCAAGAGAATTCACCAAAAATGGTCTCTCATCCTAGAATCCATCCTTCTACAGTGCTATCCTCTTGAGGAAGGATATTCTTCATTATTTTCCATCTTGAACGATCCTCTTGATGTGACTTCATCTTCTGGATTCGTTGAAGACCACCACAAAATTAACACAGTGGAAAGACTATTGCTGAAATCATTCCAACTATAGTATATGAACTCTGTGTTCATTGAAATACATGCACCGACAGTTATTTTTCATTTTAAGATCGACTAAGTCCATTCACTGAAGATGAATGAGCTTAGATTATCTTAAAATTCAAATAAATTAAGTTTATTTACTATGGTAACAGTAGCCACTTGTTATCATAGCAAGTAAACATTGCAATAATCTATTCTACCATTAAAATGATGAGAAAAATTTACAGACCTCAAGAGAATTCACCAAAAATAGTCTCTTATCCTAGAATCCATCCTTCTACAGTGCTATTCTCTTGGGGGAGAATATTCTTCATTATTTTCCATTTTGAACGATCCTCTTGATGTGACTTCATCTTCTGGATTCGTTGAAGACCATCACAAAATTAACACAGTGAAAAGACTATTGCTGAAATCATTCCAACTATAGTATATGAAACTCTGTGTTCATTGAAATACATGCACCCACAGTTATTTTTGATTTTAAGATCGACTAAGTCCATTCACTGAAGATGAATGAGCTTAGATTATCTTAAAATTCAAATAAATTAAGTTTATTTACTATGGTAACAGTAGCCACTTGTTATCATAGCAAGTAAACATTGCAATAATCTATTCTACCATTAAAATGATGAGAAAAATTTACAGACCTCAAGAGAATTCACCAAAAATAGTCTCTTATCCTAGAATCCATCCTTCTACAGTGCTATCCTCTTGGGGGAAATATTCTTCATTATTTTCCATTTTGAACGATCCTCTTGATGTGACTTCATCTTCTGGATTCGTTGAAGACCACCACAAAATTAACACAGTGAAAAGACTATTGCTGAAATCATTCCAACTATAGTATATGAAACTCTGTGTTCATTGAAATACATGCACCCACAGTTATTTTTGATTTTAAGATCGACTAAGTCCATTCACTGAAGATGAATGAGCTTAGATTATCTTAAAATTCAAATAAATTAAGTTTATTTACTATGGTAACAGTAGCCACTTGTTATCATAGCAAGTAAACATTGCAATAATCTATTCTACCATTAAAATGATGAGAAAAATTTACAGACCTCAAGAGAATTCACCAAAAATAGTCTCTTATCCTAGAATCCATCCTTCTACAGTGCTATCCTCTTGGGGGAAATATTCTTCATTATTTTCCATTTTGAACGATCCTCTTGATGTAACTTCATCTTCTGGATTCGTTGAAGACCACCACAAAATTAACACAGTGAAAAGACTATTGCTGAAATCATTCCAACTATAGTATATGAAACTATGTGTTCATTGAAATACATGCACCCACAGTTATTTTTCATTTTAAGATCGACTAAGTCCATTCACTGAAGATGAATGAGCTTAGATTATCTTAAAATTCAAATAAATTAAGTTTATTTACTATGGTAACAGTAGCCACTTGTTATCATAGCAAGTAAACATTGCAATAATCTATTCTACCATTAAAATCATAAGAAAAATTTACAGACCTCAAGATAATTCACCAAAAATGGTCTCTTATCCTAGAATCCATCCTTCTACAGTGCTATCCTCTTGGGGGAGAATATTCTTCATTATTTTCCATCTTGAACGATCCTCTTGATGTGACTTCATCTTCTGGATTCGTTGAAGACCACCACAAAATTAACACAGTGAAAAGACTATTGCTGAAATCATTCCAACAATAGTATATGAACTATGTGTTCATTGAAATACATGCACCCACAGTTATTTTTCATTTTAAGATCGACTAAGTCCATTCACTGAAGATGAATGAGCTTAGATTATCTTAAAATTCAAATAAATTAAGTTTATTTACTATGGTAACAGTAGCCACTTGTTATCATAGCAAGTAAACATTGCAATAATCTATTCTACCATTAAAATGATAAGAAAAATTTACAGACCTCAAGATAATTCACCAAAAATGGTCTCTTATCCTAGAATCCATCCTTCTACAGTGCTATTCTCTTGGGGGAGAATATTCTTCATTATTTTCCATTTTGAACGATCCTCTTGATGTGACTTCATCTTCTGGATTCGTTGAAGACCACCACAAAATTAACACAGTGAAAAGACTATTGCTGAAATCATTCCAACTATAGTATATGAACTCTGTGTTCATTGAAATACATGCACCCACAGTTATTTTTCATTTTAAGATCGACTAAGTCCATTCACTGAAGATGAATGAGCTTAGATTATCTTAAAATTCAAAAAAATTAAGTTTATTTACTATGGTAACAGTAGCCACTTGTTATCATAGCAAGTAAACATTGCAATAATCTATTCTACCATTAAAATGATAAGAAAAATTTACAGACCTCAAGAGAATTCACCAAAAATGGTCTCTTATCCTAGAATCCATCCTTCTACAGTGCTATTCTCTTGGGGGAGAATATTCTTCATTATTTTCCATTTTGAACGATCCTCTTGATGTGACTTCATCTTCTGGATTCGTTGAAGACCATCACAAAATTAACACAGTGAAAAGACTATTGCTGAAATCATTCCAACTATAGTATATGAACTATGTGTTCATTGAAATACATGCACCCACAGTTATTTTTGATTTTAAGATCGACTAAGTCCATTCACTGAAGATGAATGAGCTTAGATTATCTTAAAATTCAAATAAATTAAGTTTATTTACTATGGTAACAGTAGCCACTTGTTATCATAGCAAGTAAACATTGCAATAATCTATTCTACCATTAAAATGATAAGAAAAATTTACAGACCTCAAGATAATTCACCAAAAATGGTCTCTTATCCTAGAATCCATCCTTCTACAGTGCTATCCCCTTGGGGGAGAATATTCTTCATTATTTTCCATCTTGAACGATCCTCTTGATGTGACTTCATCTTCTGGATTCGTTGAAGACCACCACAAAATTAACACAGTGAAAAGACTATTGCTGAAATCATTCCAACTATAGTATATGAACTATGTGTTCATTGAAATACATGCACCCACAGTTATTTTTGATTTTAAGATCGACTAAGTCCATTCACTGAAGATGAATGAGCTTAGATTATCCTAAAATTCAAATAAATTAAGTTTATTTACTATGGTAACAGTAGCCACTCGTTATCATAGCAAGTAAACATTGCAATAATCTATTCTACCATTAAAATGATAAGAAAAATTTACAGACCTCAAGAGAATTCACCAAAAATGGTCTCTTATCCTAGAATCCATCCTTCTACAGTGCTATCCTCTTGGGGGAGAATATTCTTCATTATTTTCCATCTTGAACGATCCTCTTGATGTGACTTCATCTTCTGGATTCGTTGAAGACCACCACAAAATTAACACAGTGAAAAGACTATTGCTGAAATCATTCCAACAATAGTATATGAACTATGTGTTCATTGAAATACATGCACCCACAGTTATTTTTCATTTTAAGATCGACTAAGTCCATTCACTGAAGATGAATGAGCTTAGATTATCTTAAAATTCAAATAAATTAAGTTTATTTACTATGGTAACAGTAGCCACTTGTTATCATAGCAAGTAAACATTGCAATAATCTATTCTACCATTAAAATGATAAGAAAAATTTACAGACCTCAAGATAATTCACCAAAAATGGTCTCTTATCCTAGAATCCATCCTTCTACAGTGCTATCCTCTTGGGGGAGAATATTCTTCATTATTTTCCATCTTGAACGATCCTCTTGATGTGACTTCATCTTCTGGATTCGTTGAAGACCACCACAAAATTAACACAGTGAAAAGACTATTGCTGAAATCATTCCAACTATAGTATATGAACTCTGTGTTCATTGAAATACATGCACCCACAGTTATTTTTCATTTTAAGATCGACTAAGTCCATTTACTGAAGATGAATGAGCTTAGATTATCTTAAAATTCAAATAAATTAAGTTTATTTACTATGGTAACAGTAGCCACTTGTTATCATAGCAAGTAAACATTGCAATAATCTATTCTACCATTAAAATGATAAGAAAAATTTACAGACCTCAAGAGAATTCACCAAAAATGGTCTCTTATCCTAGAATCCATCCTTCTACAGTGCTATTCTCTTGGGGGAGAATATTCTTCATTATTTTCCATTTTGAACGATCCTCTTGATGTGACTTCATCTTCTGGATTCGTTGAAGACCATCACAAAATTAACACAGTGAAAAGACTATTGCTGAAATCATTCCAACTATAGTATATGAACTATGTGTTCATTGAAATACATGCACCCACAGTTATTTTTGATTTTAAGATCGACTAAGTCCATTCACTGAAAATGAATGAGCTTAGATTATCTTAAAATTCAAATAAATTAAGTTTATTTACTATGGTAACAGTAGCCACTTGTTATCATAGCAAGTAAACATTGCAATAATCTATTCTACCATTAAAATGATAAGAAAAATTTACAGACCTCAAGATAATTCACCAAAAATGGTCTCTTATCCTAGAATCCATCCTTCTACAGTGCTATCCTCTTGGGGGAGAATATTCTTCATTATTTTCCATCTTGAACGATCCTCTTGATGTGACTTCATCTTCTGGATTCGTTGAAGACCACCACAAAATTAACACAGTGAAAAGACTATTGCTGAAATCATTCCAACTATAGTATATGAACTATGTGTTCATTGAAATACATGCACCCACAGTTATTTTTGATTTTAAGATCGACTAAGTCCATTCACTGAAGATGAATGAGCTTAGATTATCTTTAAATTCAAATAAATTAAGTTTATTTACTATGGTAACAGTAGCCACTTGTTATCATAGCAAGTAAACATTGCAATAATCTATTCTACCATTAAAATGATAAGAAAAATTTACAGACCTCAAGAGAATTCACCAAAAATCATCTCTCATCCTAGAATCCATCCTTCTGCAGTGCTATTCTCTTGGGGGAGAATATTCTTCATTATTTTCCATCTTGAAAGATCCTCTTGATGTGACTTTATCTTCTGGATTCGTTGAAGACCACCACAAAATTAACACAGTGAAAAGACTATTGCTGAAATCATTCCAACTATAGTATATGAACTCTGTGTTCATTGAAATACATGCACCCACAGTTATTTTTCATTTTAAGATCGACTAAGTCCATTCACTGAAGATGAATGAGCTTAGATTATCTTTAAATTCAAATAAATTAAGTTTATTTACTATGGTAACAGTAGCCACTTGTTATCATAGCAAGTAAACATTGCAATAATCTATTCTACCATTAAAATGATAAGAAAAATTTACAGACCTCAAGAGAATTCACCAAAAATGGTCTCTTATCCTAGAATCCATCCTTCTACAGTGCTATCCTCTTGGGGGAGAATATTCTTCATTATTTTCCATTTTGAACGATCCTCTTGATGTGACTTCATCTTCTGGATTCGTTGAAGACCATCACAAAATGAACACAATAAAGAGACTATTGGTGAAATCATTCCAACTATAGTATATGAACTCGGTGTTCATTAAAATACATGCACCCACAGTTATTTCTTTTTTAAGATCGACTAAGCTCATTTACATGAGGTAAAGGAGCTTAATATATCAACTATCCATTATCTTCATATAGAAACTTGCGTTAGAAATTTTTGCTTCTCCAATAGTATATATAGTTATCTATATTAAAAGAATCTGAATTTAAAAAATCTAAATTTACAGTTAACGCAGCCTCAAAGAACACAAAATAACATGACTCCACAATATCAGCTCGTTTCAAAAGTACGCATTTGATTCCAAGTATTTAACTATTTAAGTATTCTTAAATATAGTCTGAATTCATCACTTTGCAAATAAATCTATAAATGATCTTAAATCATTTGAAAACACTAAAAATTCGTGAAAATATTCAAAGCAGAAGCTAAAAATCAGCTAAAAATCAACAATTTTCCCAATTGTTTGTGCACAGGTATCAGTGAGTACCAGGTACGAAGGGTGACGAAAATACTCGAATGCTACCAACCATAAATAAATATTATATTATACCTATATTTTATTTATATAACTTAAAATAATGAAAAAACTAATAAATTTCAAATTTTAATATATTATTATTATACACAAACATTTTAATACTGAAAATGACCAAATGATGAATCAAATAATAATAAGTACTTATCTATTCATGTTTAAGATGCTACCGTCGCAATTTTTCAAATTCGATATTAAATTGTTTGATTCCACCATTAACTAACCATATTCTTCCAATATATTCCAAATAATTATCTTTTCACATATTCTAATCTCCCAAAAACTAATAAAAATACTTAAATCGAACACAAATAATTTCTTCCTATTAACAATAATTGTTTTTGTTGTTTACAGGGTTGTTTATATGACGATGAGACCCGAGCGCGTCCGACAATTATCGATAAATTCAAACTTTATTATTATTTATTTTAATGCAAGAGCGAGGGGTATTTGTTGTTATTTTGTCAAAAATCTTATACAATTCTCTTAAATCTGGTACATTCAAGCAAAATATTTGTTTAGTTAAATAAATAAATCATACTTTACGAAACAGCAAATTCGTTTTACATCATTTATGGAAATTAATTGATTATTAATATCTATTGTCACCCAATATTCTATTTTTCGTTAATATATGTACAATGTCTAGTTCTTTTTAGACTAGTGGTTCAGTGATGTATCAATAGATCTTTTTCTAAGATAATTGACATAAATTTAAAATTATATTAGTCATGGAACACTTTAAATATATGCAAATACGAATGGAGAAATTATAGATTAAAAATATAGAATGTCCGATTTTAGTTATTCACGAGTATTATTCAAATATTCGCACTTACTTTTCGAGCTTTTTTTATACGAAACTCCAGTTGTCGTTACACTAACATCTGAAATATGCAGTATCGGATTGAGTCACCTTAGGTTATCTAGGCAGTATTCAATGAGGTCCCTGAGCTGTTTTGAATATATGAAATGCTTGGGGACCCGTGATTTTATTTCGTTCGTCCACTGTTGAGCCATCAGTTGTAAGCTGGTAGGCTGCAAAACTGTACAATCTTAAATAATTCAGAGAACAAATGAACATTATCAAAGCAAACAATCCTAGCTTATAAATTGAAAAATACAACTCAACTAAAGTACACAGAGTTAGCCCTTCATGGCAAGAAGTAGCTCAAAATTCTTGCCTCTTCGCCAATACATCTACTTTTATTATTACGAGCCTAGTTTTTCAATAAATTATCAAGCAAATTCAAGCCCTGTCTTTCAAACACTTGAATGATTTTATTTATGTAACTATTGTCACTAGTACCCTCATTTATAATTGAACAAAATGTTTTGTAATAAACAAAAACATACGTACTTTTTGTACAATTTGACTTCAAAATATTAATACCAACAACCTAGGAATAAATAGTTGATAATCGAAATTTGATTTGAAACACTTCTATAATCGAATTCAAATTGTAATCTATAAAAACAAACAATTAATATTAAAAAATTATTGGTAAAATCCTGTAATACGGGGATTTCTATCAAAGCACACACAGTTAGAAGATGACCTTAGGGTTACTACCAACTTAAAACAGGCGAAATTAAATTTGTCAGTGACACTCAAACAGTGGTTTTTTCTATTACAAATGATTTATATTCTTTCATGAAGACATACTTACTGCTATTATTTAGCTCATTTTTGATCTGAAAGTAGATAGATAAAATTGTCTTAATTCGGAAATTTTATGAATTATTAAAAATGAGACATTGGCTCAGAAAAATATAAGAATAAAGTTAGAAACATGAATAGTTTTACTCAAATTTTATTGATAAAATCATTCAGTCACAAAGAATATAGGAGACGAGATGTCATGTGACCCAAATCCATATGGCTGGTTTGTGGTTCAGGGCCCTACGTCTATCTCTTTTTACTCTACCACGAACCTTGTGAGCATGCCTGAGAATTGAGCAACTTCGTGCAATTGGTGCAAGCCACGTGCAAGCGTCATCCATCTTTGGAAACAATCTTTCAAATATCGATCGAAGCCGCGACGCTTGCGCACAACGAGTCAATTAAGGATTTGCTGTCGCATTTTCTCCTTGATACCTCCACTTATGGGGACTAGCAATATAGGAGTATTACATATGGTACACATTAGGCAGTAATTTGAACAACTCCAAAGAGATGGCGGTACCAGCGAGTTTCTACTTGATTGATATTTTGCGGGTGGTACAAAAACGATGGACCTTCAATAACGTACTTTCTTGGATTATTACAACAAGCAACTCGTGAGTATTACCAAATTGTTCAGCGCGCCTGTGGTACTGAACTTAGATCCGAGACAGCCGAGAAGGGTGCTCTAAACTCCTCATGTTGGGCTTTCTAAAACAAAATTTGATGGTTCTGAAAAGAAACATGAAATAAAATAAAATTAACTAACATGATGAACGAAAATTGTTGAAGAAACTTGTTTGAGAGCTACTGCTTGGAGCAACCCATGTGAGTTGCGCGCGAAAATGCGCGTCAGAAACCACAAAATTTTTGCTAGATGGCGACATCAGCGATACTCTAGCAAGCAGAAGTTTTGTCAGTGGCACTAAAACAGTGGTTTTTTTAAAAATGTAAAAAATTCAATGTATGAATAATTGTGTACGTATAACAATAGCTGTAGGTTAGCTCGCTATGCTCGTGGCTTCAAATAAATCCCTGAATATCTCCCCAATCGCGCAATGCGCGCCTGAAGTTGAGAGGAAACTATCAACTTCATTATTAAAATTCAACCAAATAATTTGGAAGCTTTAGATCATTTCCTCCAGATGGCGCAAACCTGTCCAATTTGCTCCATAAGAGTGAAAATTCCCTATTCCCTATACTCCATGTTCACAACAAACACGTGTTGTCAAAAATGAATGAACAAATAGAAGACACACAAAATGAAAATGATGAGAAGAACGAAGAAAATTATGATGAAACAGAGGTTCAAATGGAGAAAAAGAGCCGAAAATCTTATGGAAAAGAAACTATGAATCAGTTATCTCCATCTTTTGAAAATAAAGAAAATGATGATGAAACAGAGGTTATGGAAGAGAAAAAGAGCCGAAGATTTTATGGAAGAGAATTTAAGCATCAGTTATCATCAAATTCTGCATATAATTGTAAGTTTTTCATGCTTTAGTTACTCTACAGTTACAAAATGGGTTAAAGTTCCAATTAATATTTTTGTTTAATGAATACATAAAACAAATGAAAACTGAGATGGCTAAAACAAATTATCGCTAGTTTTCGTTGAACGACCCAATGAGGAATTGTTAATCCAATTTGTATGAGCACTCTCTTTTGTTAATTTCACAAAAAATCAAGCTTTATTGATTGTTAATACCATCAGGCTTGAAAATATTGTTTCTAACTAATAGTTATGATATTTTTAATCTGAAATTTTTGCTTTTTTCAGCATTGAAGGAATTTGTAAGGCTGTGTGCACACGAACAAGCCCAAGATTACGCTTTAGAGTACCTTGAAAGTGGTGGTAATTGTCTACAAATAATTAGAATTTTAGACACTCTTGAAAACAAAAGTGCATCTAATTGTGTACCAATTTTAGAGGCATTGACAATTGTTTTACTTAAAATTATTTCCTCTTTTCCTCAGAAACAGTTGAACGGTGAAGATGCATGCCGCGAACTTTTAAATAAACATTTTACCGTTTTAAAATCTTGCTTATCATTAAGTTCAAACACAATCCAAAGGATAGTTGTTTTAAAATTATTAGCTACAATGGTAACATTAACAGAAAAATTAGCAAAAGAGATTTTGGGTCAAATATTTTTTGACGATTCGAATTTGCAAATATTAACCTGTCCCTCAAATGTAGAAAGTGGCAAAACAGTTAGAACTTCTTTTATACATTTTTTACTTTCATTTTTAATAGAGGGACAAAAAGATGTAATTGATTTATTACTACAGAAATATTTTCTGCTACAATCAGTCTTTCCTGGTTTAATTTATGACACTCCTGAAATAATTAATATATTTTTAAGCACACTTCAAACAAACATTCTAGAAAATGTTGAAATATCAAAAACTGAAAAAATGGGTATTTTCAGTCATAAAATTGTACAAAATTTGATTAATTTATATGAATGGAAAGGTCCTAAAAATTATAATCCTAAAAAGAAGCAAATTTCAATTGCTGTCAATGCGGAAGACAAACAAGAAGTTTGCGAATTAGCGCATCAGTTTTTGATCATTCTTTGCACAAATCGCAGATTTGGAATTATATTTCAAGATGAATTTCTGGGTTTATCCCAAATAAAACACAATAATCTTATTTCAAATGTTATTACGAGCTTAAACAAACCATGGAATAGAACATTTATTTCTGATTTAGTCATTAAAATTTGTATTTCATGTCCAGATGTTTTCAGAGCTGTTTTACATGAAGTAGAAAGCAGTTTAGAAGTTAGATTATCGAAAAATTGGTTAAATGTTGTAAATTTCTTGAAATCAATAATTGACCAATTAGAAGTTGGTAGAATAGTTACGTACCTACCAAAATTGAGCGCCAAACAATTGTTTAATGCTATTCAAATGTTTTGTGTGCCTCAAAATGTACTGAAAATGATTTGTAATGAGGGTTTAGTGCACCAGCATGCCGGAATAAGACACCAAGCATTTTCTTTGTTATATTCTATGCTAGATTCATTAGAAAAATATTTAAATGCAATCAGTAATAAGCAAAATATATCATCTGAACATAAACAATATTTAAAAGATACTTTAAAATATTATTTGGTTAAAAATTTGGCACCAAGTACAATTATTTTACAAAATTGGCGCAATTTTTCAAAAACAGACGATTCTATAGTTCCGATTCCAGAATTTGATGATCATTTAGGTCTTATTTTAGATGTTTTGTACAAATATAAAACAATTTGTCCAGATTTGATTGACAATATAACAAAAGAATTGGAAATAAATGACTTTTTAAAAATAATAGAAGATATGACAGATACAAAAACAATTGAAATGCAAATAAAAGCTATTAATTTGTTTATTAATTGCGATGCTTCTTTTTTTCATCCTTCCAAAGAACTATTTTCTCATTATTTTCCTTTAGTTTTGAGAACATATCATGAAAATGAAAGTACTAGAAATTATATAGAACCAATTTTGGTTAAAATTTTTAATTTAACAGGCATTTTTGAAGGCTGTCAACATGAAATTCATATTTTATTGTATTCAATTTTGGAACTAGAAACAGTTGAAGGAAACTTCTGGACATTTTTAACTAAAGTTGTAAAAAATACAACCGAGCATTTTTTAAAATATAACAAAGAGCTGAATTCGTTGCAAGATAAAGAAAGTGATTCAACTTTTAGTATTAAAAGCTGGTTGAAAAATAAGAGGGAAAATAAAACTCAAGTTAAAATGAAACACAAAATATTAGGGCCTCTAGTTGTTGGTTTACTAAACGAATTATTAGAGAACAATTCAGAAATACTAAATAGTAACAGAATTTTGACGCATTTAGTATTTGTACAAACAAATCCAAATATTTTCGTTTCGTTATTGCTGCAAGAAAAGTATAAATCAATCATCAATAAATATTTATTGAAATATTGTAAAAAATTCGACGATATATCTAGTTTTGATTATTTAAATAAGCTGCTGAAATTAAATGGCACCTTCAGCACAATAATTAATTATTTTACCGGTGATTTATCTAATATTGATCTTTCCAAAGAAAATTTACCAACATCTCTTAGGATATTAGTTCTAAATTTTATTATTTTCTATTATACTCGGTGTATACCTCTAAATAATTTAAATATCACTATACAAAAAAAATCCTTAGAAATAATTATTCTTATGACAAATTCTGACGACGAAGAAATTGTAAAAAATTGTTTAAGCTCTATTTTTACACATCCTGTTATATTTGAACAGTTTTCAGTTATAGAAAACAAAAATACAGTTGGGTATATGTGTACAGAATTTATTGTTGAAATAATTGAACATCTAAAAACAAAAAACGTTCTGGAAACGTATATCAGCTGTTTTAGACAAAAATTAGTGTTAGAAATTTGTAATTTACTCGAAAATTTGGATGAAGAAAAAAAATATGAAAAATTGCTACAAATTATTAAAATTTTTGATTTTAATTTTGAGCAAAGCTGTGAAATAATTCGGGTAATATCAAACCTATCTTTTATGAAGTATAAAACTGTAATAGTGTCCGATATATTGAGTTATATTTTAAGCAAAGATTACGATACTATAAATGTTTTTTCTGACGAAATTATTAAAAAAATTGGTAATAATTTGTGGGAATTAAATAAATCTGAATCAATTTTTGAAAATATAGAGAACAGTTTATGTCAATATATTAATAAATTTCCACATATAAATAAAAATTTTGGTCCAGAATTATTTTCAAGTCTAATTTTGAAACCAAATTTAACTAAATCTTCAATTAAATTAGCTACAATATTATTAAAATACAACAAAACATTAATAGAAGCTTTTGAAGAAAATTTGAATAAAATTTCAGATAAAAGAGAACTAGTGTTTTCGATTTTAAACGTAATAAAAAATTATGAAAATTCAGATCAAATATTTGAGAAGATTTATGGAGAATATGAACAATTAATATTGAAATTTATAAATAAGCCTCAAAAAGTTCCAATTTATATGTCGGAAAATTATGAAGTGATTGGCAAATTAGTTCAAAACTACATGAAAAAAGAAAATATCTGCGCTATTACCTCAAAAGTTCAAAAATTTGATGTTACAGAACTATATCACTCAAAAATATTAATCTTAATATTTAATAAATCAATTTTAGCGGAAAAAGACGACGAAAAAAAATTAAAAATAGTTACAAACTTTACTCTTACCTTCATACATTTATTAATTAACATTTTAAAACGTCAAAATTTAGAAAACGAATCTTCCAAAATAGAGAACCTTTCAACAGATTTTAATACTCACTTAATTAAAATAAAAAATGTGTATAAAATTAAATACACTGACGAAACAATTTATAAAAACAGTGCATTTCAAAACTTTTCTAAACTTTGTCTAAAAGTTGGATTGCAAAGTCATCCTATTTTGATTAAATTATTACGACAAATTTGCATCTTAACCCCTTCTGAAAACGCAGAGCTGGGCACTATTTTCGAAATGGCTATTGCGCATTCGGAATCATTAAATATAATTTTGTCAAATAGTGACACTAAACCACCACTTTTGAATTTGTTTTTAACGCTTTGTCAAAAATGTCCTAATGTTATGACCAAACAACATATACCGGTGTGGCTTGGCGCGTATTCTGGACGTCTCAGCGAAAGCGATCAGTATTTACTGCGACTTCTGAGGCAGTATGAAAAAGCGAATATTGGATTTCATGAATACAGGCCGTATTTGTGGGGACAAGCTGCCATTACTCATTATTCGGTTCAAACAGGAGGATATAACAGTCTTTGGAAACAACCAAGACCTAGAGACGTTTTGGGTTTGTTCAATGAAGAAAAAATCAAAAGAACTGTGCTTAATTTTCCGCATACTCGATCTCTAGAATTTTCTGATGCTCTTTTCAGGTACGTAATAGTCCAAGAGCTCATGACCCATATTTTATGAAGTGTTTGATTGAGATGGAAATTTTGTACAATGGTATTTTTAGGTAAGATGTACCTGGGTACGCCAGGTACTGCGCATATGAGAAAGATGTAAAAAATGTATTTTATTGCTTAAGCCCCAGAAAAAATGTCTGGCTTTTTGCAAATATTTTCAAATATATCTAATTAAGATGCTATAAAAATTTCAGCGTGAATCAATAACTTCTTTTCAATTTTTGAAAATACAATTTTTGATTATTTTGTTTCAATATTGTGTTTTCAAAAATTGAAAAGAAGTGATTGATTCACGCAGAAATTTTTATAGCATCTTAATTAGATATATTTGAAAATATTTGCAAAAAGCCAGACATTTTTTCTGGGGTTTAAGCAATAAAATTAATTTTTTACACCTCTCTCATATGCGCAGTACCTGGCGTACCTAGGTAGGTCAGGCAAACACTCGTTTACCTATACATCTTACCTAAAGATACCATTGTACAAAATTTCGATCTGAATCAAACACTTCATGAAACATGGGTCATGAGCTCTCCGACTATAAGTGTAGATAAAATTTTTAGTAAAAAGTATGACCGTTTTTGGTCTCTAAGCGTAATTTAATTTCAGTAGTAACGATTTTTGAAACAATTATTAATTATTAAGATGATAAGGATTCGCTTATAGTAGGATAGAATTAGCATATCCAAGAAAAAAATTGATAACTCAATTATTTTATTTTTTATCTGTTAGGTCTGTTAGTTTATAACGTGTTAAATAACGTATTCCATTTGTACGCGGCTACGTTGTCAGGAAGGCTGTCAAAATAGCTGTCAATAACTGCCAAAAACGATTTATTATGTTTTACAAAAAATCGGCCTCCTACTACTGACTGCCGGCCAGAGCGCGGAAGTGCGATTTTTGAAGCGAAGCTTCTATCGCGAAGTTATGATTCTCCGCATGAGCAGTGAAATGAAGAGAACCGACAGATTTCCGAACGACATCGGCGCCGCGCCACCAAACAGCCTCCTGCAGCTGCTCTCCAGCTATCTTCTCTCTCTCGTCCCCACCCAAGCAGCCTCTACTTTTGCTGCTGGCTGTCATTCCCTTTTCTCTCTACCCCTCACCTAAGCGGCTACTTCTACAAGTGAAGGACGCCTGGCAATAATACTGCTTTTTCGTAATTCATGATAGCATACTCCAAACTATAATCTAGTTTATATTTTTACATAATTTTTTGTTAGAGGAGAACATTTATGGCTTTATTTACGCCTATTTCACTAACAGTTGTATATTAAATATATGTAATACATTACTTTTTACAAATAATATGGAATATATTCCTTGTGTTGGCGAAATACCATTTTTGCAATCGATTTTTTTTATATTCACATTCGCTCAGAAAGATCGCCATTTGGCATTAGAATATGTTGTAGAGTAACTCTTGATAATAAAAATGCATTCTGTATGATTGGACTACGTTGGCTAGCAACTTTTTTATGGTCTTTCTTCGGAAGGGCCTTTTTTTGATTATTTTAACATATTTCAAAAAGTTTCCAGCCGATACTTCTGAAATTTGTTAGGTATGTTGGAAGCTATAGGTCCCACATTCTGGCAAAATTTTAAGTCTTAGTATCAAATAGAACGCGAGTTATGAATTTTCGAAAAAATGACTGGTTACTTGCCATTTATCCAAAAGCTACTGGACCGAACCCATTTGATTTTGCTTTTTAGTGTGCACTTTTTTTGATGGACATCTTTTTTTGTCAGAAGCATAGTTTTTCTGTGAAAAATTATAATCGCAAAAAACCGTTTTGGGCAGTTTTTGACAATTTTTTTGACAGCATGCCTGACAAATGGGATATGTTATTTGCCACGTTATAAACTAACAGAAAAAAAATATTCCAAGCTATCAATTTTCTTGATTTCAACTTGTATTTGCGCTAATTCTATCCGACTATTAGAATTAAAGAAAGGCTAAAGTATTGTACCTTAAAATACTAGTCCAGTCCTTAAATAGGGAGTTTTCCTGCCAAAAAATTGACTAATAAATAATACAAATTATTCATAGTTGAAGATATTTTAGTGATTTACTGACTTTGTACAAGGTATTATTCACCGGGACTTACGGTTGATCTTGCATTACTATATGTATGGCTGAGCGCTACGCAATCTCCGCGCTCTATTTCAAAAACAGTTGAGCACATGAAAAAATGTTTGAGATAAAATTTGTTGCAAATTTTATGCTCTACAATTTTTGTAATGAATGTCATAATAATTGGAGCCATAGAAACTGAGATATTTGCAAAAAAGTTTTTTCGACCTTTGACCTTGAATAACAAGACGCAGACATGAGACTTTCGAGAAAGCTTTTTGCCAGTGTAATGATTTATATAAGTTTCCAGCTTATTATCTCTCACTCCAAGGTGAAACCCTAATATGACTGGACTAATAGATAAAACTGTTTTCAAAGTTCAACTCTTTAATTTTTCGCCACAATACTGATTGTACAAATAATCGAAATATAACAATAAGTTAATTGTTGAAAATTGTATCTTCTACAGAATTGTTCGAATGTAATTTCAACGTAAAATCAACAGAAAAAGAGAAAAAACAGAATTTTTTTTCAAAATGGCAGAGTATGCTTCGGAAATTTTTTGTCAGATTCTCTCTTCTCCATTCCCTATTTACTATACTTTTTTTTGTATTTTGTAATAAACAGTACGTGTCCTTTTTCTGTTTTAGTGATTCAGATTTGGACGTTTATGATCCAGCTTTCTATCTACCTCTATTGAGTCATATATTAGCTCCAGAATCGACCGTTAGATGGTACAATGTTACTAATAAAGGCATTATTAGTTTGGTCATCATTTGTTTAACAAGTGAATGTAAAAATATCCGCGCAGCGGCCTGCCATGTATTATCTAGATTATATAATCACATAGAAGCGGCACAGTAAGTAAATTTATACATATTAATAAAGGGGTGACTGCAGCTCTCGAAAACATTTTAAAAATGAATCAAACACATTTGCATATTAATTATAAAATATAATCAGAACAAAAAATTAATAGTTTACTAGATTTTTACCATGAAATTGGAAAATTTGCGATAAGCGAAGCGCCAATTTGACCAAATAGACGAAAAAGAATGAATCAAATTTAGATTTTCGAGCTATCGATTTTTCTATTCATTGCTTCAATTCGCGTACTACTTGCACGACCTAATTTGAACATTCAACTTCAACTTCATAAATTTACAACTTAATATTTGAAAAGATCATAATTTAGAAAATCAAAACTCATTGAATCAAAAACAGTATAATAAATTTTTCTGGAACGCATTTACGTGAATTTGCACTCGCACGACTAGCGCTGTTGTCTTTTATGTAAGACAGCAGTAACACAATTTTTGGCTTCAATCTTCACCATTTAGTTGCCAAAAATCCTTTTAAGAATTCGATAACATACATAAGAATGGCAAATGAAATTATATTAAAAAAGTAATCATGTGACACAACTGCGCTTTAAGTTCGTCATTTCGAGCAATGTCTCTAAAGCTGAAAGAGATATTGAAATTTTCCATTCTGAGAGTTCTACAAGAGTTGATGGCGCCCCGAAAATCCCCAAAATATTTTTTACAAAATTTTAATTCAATTTCTTATTTTTAGCACCAATTATCAATGTCTTCTATGGCGACATCTTATCGAATCCCTGTGTAGAGGCACAGCAGCACTAGATGATCTATCTCTCGCTAACCCAGTGGCTATCTTTCTTTGTCAATGCGCTTTTATTTTCACTAAACCAGATCACCTTTTATACAAATCTTTGGGGAACTTTATTATGGCTAAAGAATGTCCAAATTTCAATCAGGTTCCTGAGCTGTTAGAAATGCTTTTTAATACGAGTGTGCAATATAAAATTGATAGGGAGTTCATATTGACGGTGATAAGGGATGGTTTGAAGACCGAGAAAGATTTAAAGGTAAGTTTTTGCTACTAAAATGTATTTGAGAGAATTGATATTGATTAATCTAATATAGTTGTCAAGAGATGGCATTAGGTGCCTCCTATAAAATAAACGCATCAAGCTGTTTACTCAAAACTATTTCTATTAACAGTCTCATTTGTTTTTAAATAATAAATTCAAATCAATATCTGTAAAGCTTAAAAATGCATTGAAAATATTTTTTCAGATGATCTTCCACAATATGGTATTTAAACTGATTATGGACTTCTATAATTCCACTTTGTGTGATTTCACATCAAAAAAATTAATACTACAAATATTATCGAATAGTGTAGACATACCTTTAGGTTCCCAAATATTAACCACATCATATAGTCTATTATCTTGGCTTCAAGGTATTTTACATAAAATCTCAGAGAATGAGAACGAATTATTAATTTATTTTACTGAAATATTAAATAATTTAGTAAAAAATTTGCTTAGTAGTAGACTAAAATTGAATAAATTCAAACTTTTGTTGATTTTTGTATCAACAATAGAAATTCTAAAACACTCCCAAATTGAGTTTGGCGAAACTGTTAAATTTGTCAAAAATTTGTATTCAGTTTACGAAAAAAGACCGGATATTTTAAATCAATCTCAATTAGAAGATTTACTAATGTTTTGTACAAAATTTGTCGATTGTAGTATTTGTTATTATTATTTAAAGTTTGGCATCGAATTTTACGAACTCCCCGTCTTAAATTCCGAAAATAATGACGATTTATTAAAATATTATATTGAACTATTAACTATAAAATGGATTCAAGCTAATAGATAATAAGTTTTGTATATTTGTACACATAAATTCTATTTTAAATAAAAATTTGATTTTAACTGTTGATTTAACTCAGAATACTGTCTTCCATTTATTGCCACGGCTTATTATTTATTTTGAACTGTTTCTCTATTTATTTTTCACTCTTCTCATTTATATCCACTGGTTCACTTTTGCGCGCTCCGTTATCAACCACTATTATTTCTTCGCGCTCCGACTATTACCTTAATTCTCCCTCTCTATTCGACTTGGTTCCCGGTTTATATATCCACGGCTACTGCTTCTCGAATTTTGGAAAAATCTCCGTGCGGCCTGACGTCATCACGTACCCTTGACGCATATCAATCCGTAACCTATTGCGTATGCCGCCCATTTAAACGGCGCGTTAAAATGGAAGTCTATTTCAAGAGGTGTGATTATGGACCAATATATTTTTTACTTTTCGTTTATAAAATCTAATAAACATTTGCGGCATCGTGTGACGTAATAAATTGAAATACATAGTTATATATACGCACTCATAAAGTCAACCTGTGCGCATGAGCAGCACATGCTTACAGGGCGCGCCAATCTTTAAATTGGATGCAGATATTCGCAAGTGTAATTGTGTCAGCTTGATGCCGTCGCATTTTCATCAAATAATCACCTATTTACAAAAAAACTAGAAAAGATGTATTTCTATTCAATTTAGGAGTGCGTTTTTAAGAACAAAATCTACATGTTTGACGTCACAAAAATATCTGAAATTTGTAGTACATAATTTGTGGAAAAAAAATGGGTATTAATATTTTGCAGTGTGATTTATGTAAAATTAATTTGAAAAAATTGTTTGCAACCGCATTCCATAATAGCTGAAGCCAGTATCTTCAAATCTTATACTTTCTTCAAATCTAGACAAACATTGAGTAATATCTAGATTGATTATTGAAAATCATATATGGTTAATGTGCTATAATTTTCTGAATGAATTTCTCTGGAATTGCGCAGTTGACCAATCAAATATTCACAAAATTTTATTATTCTTCTTTTCTTACTTGCAGGTAGACATTAACAATTTCTATTTCGTAAAAATAATTTGATTTGTGCTCGTATATTTTGTGTCGAAGTTATTTTACTTTATTTCTAAAGTTATTAATTTATAATTTTCTCAATTTTTGTCTCGGTTCTTGTTTTCGTTGTCTATGTAACTGTTCAACTAGTCAAGAATTCTAAAGGTAAGTTGACACAACAATTATGTACCTAGCATTTTTTTTTCGTTACAATATAATTTATTGTGAAAATTTACAGTCATTTTTGTTTTGAAATCCCAAAATTTCAATTTATGAAAGGTGCTCCTGTCGTCTGCATGGTCATCTTATATAAAATTCATGAATTTATGAAAAAAAATGAAAGTTATCGTGCCAAATATTCAAAATATTTTGCTTTTCACTTTAAAAATAGAATATTCTTCAATAATTCTATTATTTTCAATTTTAAATAGCTCTGCTGTATTGTAAGCCGAGCTTTAGTAGACAAACCATGAGAGAATGCTGAATCTATCACGAAGTCAGTCTGTTTGTGTCTTCCGAAAGTTCAGTGAGATGTGTTGGTGTAAAACAGCCTTCGCTAAGCATGGCGTCTGTTGAAACATTTAAATCGTTACACAAGTGTTGAAATGGTTTATTTAAAAATTTAACTGTGCAAAATAGTTGTGTTAAAGATAAAATAAGTATATTGCTACGTGAAATCAAAATTTATCAACTAGGTGAGGATATTTGTGTTTATTGTTGAAACAATTGGTGAATTTTTAACCTATAAGTTATAAAAATGTGTATTGTTGAGTGTTGTGGTAACTTTGGAGGAATAAATATTAGGATTTGTGCAATATAATGAATCGTTGTTAAAATTTGGTGTGTTTTTCAATGACAATAATAGAAAGTTTTATTATATTTGTAACCTTAACAACTAGACCTGTTGCTTCAAATTGAAGAATGTAGGACGCAGGTACGTACCCAAATATTTTTGGTATAAATAGGGGTTGGGAAATATTATTTTTTATCGTAAATTATTAATTTTTTGCTTATGCCACAATAATTTAATTATAAAAATTATAACAATTTTCAATTAATTAATACATGAAAACGATTTATTTTGCAAGACTTGTTGAAGATTGTCAAAGTTAAATGATTTCTTTGAAATATATGAATATTGAATTATTTAGATAATGAAAATAATGTAATAATTAATTAGAAATACGATTCAAAGGACTAAATTTAACTAACATATAGTTTATTGTATTTTGTGAACTATCTGGTCAATATTTTTACTCTTTTATGAATATACAAAAATTTCAATTGTTATGGTTCCGAAATTGGTAGAATCAAAATTTACCAGTATTGTAATTTTATTTCAAATCAATCACCAATTACAGTATGAATAAATTACTCTCGTTCACAAGTACTTGCTACCTATGCAAATGAGCTACCAATTATATTGGCGTGCGGATTTAATAATATCTAGTATTTTATTGTTATTTATTCTTATTTTAAATCAGCTATTTCGTAAAAAAATCAACTCTGGCCTTGACTTACTAATAACAAAACACTAATAATCGGTGCAGCTGGTAAAAATAGCTGCCAGAACCGTATTACAACCAATTATTATTTTGGTTATTTGAATAAGCGAAATTTTGGACAGTAAAATTAAAATCAATACTAAATTTAAATGCAAAATCAGTACGTGGGGAGGATCTGTTTGTTTTGCGAATTTAAAATTAAATTACAGGTCATAATGACTTAAAATAGCATAAAGTGATGAAATATGTCTCTGTAGAAGTACCTTCGTTATTGAATCTAATTTAAATTATAATATTTATAATGAAAAATTAAATCTAAATAATTTTACTGAATCATACGTCAACCAAAAATGGATTTTCACTCATATCTCAAAGAAGTTTTATTTGTTTTTAATAAATTGTATGAACTTTTTTAACACTCAGAATCCAATAAGATTACGAATGCGAAATTGCCTAATCGAATTAATAACATACTGAAAACAGTCCTAGATCTTTTTCCATTTTTTAAATAACTTAATTGTCAAATACCATTTGTGTCTAATTGGAATATATTAAAAAGTTTTGGGATTAACCGCCCTCTGCCTTCGACTTCGAGCTTATTACCAAGCATCGTGCTTGAATATTATAGTTGACAACAATAAATTTTTAGATAGGTTTGTAAAATGTCAATTTGAAAGCGGAAACTAAATTTATGTTTCCTGATATTTTAATGTAAAACTAATACAAAAAGAGAAAGTAGTTCATGTCAATTTTTTATGTAATTTACAGCTGTGCGTTTTAATTTTCACATAAAATTTTAGAATAAATATTTGTATCAAGTTTGACAATATTGCGCCAATTTTTAGACTGCGATTTAGCTAGCTATTAATTCATGGCGAACCAGGGACGTATTGAGGATTTTATACATACGATAGCAAGAAAATTAAATTCAGTATTTTGCTATTTACATTTCAAATGTGATCCTTGCTTTTATCTAAAAAGTAATTATTTTATCAATTAAAGAAAAAAATTAACTAACAAAAGATAAACCTATTGTTCATTTTAGTTAAGAACGGTCCAAGGGCGCTTATTGGACTACAATTTAAGCCTTCTGATTGACCAAAATGCAAACACGATTCACTCACATTAAATGTAGGATTCAAAACAAGCTTGCTGGAAATGAATACAAGAAATAAAAGCAACAAACTGCACAAATCTATTTATGATAATTGATGAACGGCTGACAAATGATGCAACTGACAGATAAGAGCTCTTGGACCGTTCTTAACTGAAATGAACTATTAGTAAATAAATAGATGAAAAGGTCACAGAAACAAGGAGTAACTTATTTAACTTCCAACTAATCAAATAGAACGATGTTTACGATATAGAATTGTTGTTAAAATTAAAATTAGAAAACAAATTACATAAATTATCTGAACAATAATTTAGATATTTCCCATGAATTTTGTTTTGTATAAGAATCCAATTGAAAATCATATATTCAATAAGAATCCAATTATTTTCCCACGGTATCTATACAAACCTCTTTCCAATTTAACAATAAATTGTTTAAATTTACCTTGCAATTTCTAATGAGAGATTGCCATCAAAGATTCATTTAATAGTTACCTAACTAATATATATTTTTTTAATTTTATTGAAAATATTAATATTTTACGATCAACAGAGCCTCAGGTTTGAGCATCACTGGGTTATTGCTTGAAATGACATACTTTCCTTTAATAAGGCAAATGTGATCATTAAGACATTTACATTTTTTACTACCAAGTTGCTAATAGATTTCTTTAGGATCGTGCTAAGATGTATTTAACGGTAGTTTAGAGTTTCTAAATTATGATACAGAATGCATGTGGAAATATTTTTTTAATTGTTCTTCATTATTCTACGTGACAAAACAAATCCAATTTTTGAATATACATAGATTTTGAGAAAATAATTATTGAATAATGTGTGACGTAAACTATGTTTATTCCCACTCGTGAACAATCAGATTAATTACTGGTGTATATAACCAACATGATCAATCAAAGCGCCCAACAAAACTGCGCCATAGTCCTGGCAAATTTAATTTTTACTTATTTGTACAAAGTAACAAGTATTGTGAAACCGACAAAATTCACCTATCGAGATTTTGATGGAGATATCCGTTTTGAGCATCCCTGAATCCATTTTGACTATTTTTGGCTTGATGTCGCATGTCGGTACGTATGTTCGTACGTGCGTGCGTGTGTGCGTAACTCGCAAATCTCAAAACTGGTTGAACGTATAATGTTGAAATTTTATATTTAAGACTGGTATAGGGTCTAGTTGTGCACCTCGCATTATGGTTCCAATCGTCTGTACCGGAAGTGCACTTTACTTGAAACTTTTTTCGAATTTCTCTAATAAATCCAGAATGATCAACCGCAGGATGTTGAAATTCAATATTTGCACTTGATGTTGTATCAGAATGGTTATCTGCTATTTTTGTAAGAATCGGCCAGGCTAGAAGTGCACTTTACCTGAAACTTTTTTTGAATTTTTTGCATAAATATAGAATGATCCGCCATAGCATATTGAAATTTCGTATAAAGAACTTCTATAATATCTTATTGTACATCTTGCATTATGATTGCGATCGACTAAACCGAAAGTGCACTTTACTTTAAATTTTTTTTTAATTTTTC
Source organism: Dromius quadrimaculatus (assembly GCA_963989225.1). Taxonomy (NCBI): domain Eukaryota; kingdom Metazoa; phylum Arthropoda; class Insecta; order Coleoptera; family Carabidae; genus Dromius; species Dromius quadrimaculatus. Next base: position 8,022,689 of record OZ022325.1, on the reverse strand, counting down.
GCATAAATTCAGAATGATCAACCGTAGTATACTGGAATTTAGCATTTGAAATTGCTGCAGCATCTAAATGGTCATCTTCTATTTTTGTAACAATCGGCTGAGCCGGAAATGCACTTTATATGACAGACTTTTTGAATTTGCCGCCTTGTACACCTTGCATTATGATTGCACTTTATTCGAAACATTTTTTGAATTTTCCGCATTAATCCAAAACGATTGAACGTAGATTGTTAGAATTCAGTATTTAGGATGATTATACCGTCGAGATGCTCATATCCTATTTTTATTGAGATCCGCCGAGCCGGAAGTGCACTTTACTTGACAGTCTTTTGGAATTTTTCGCATGAATTCGAAACGATCCAGTGTAGAATATTGAAATTTGGTATTTCAGTCTGCTGTAGCATCTGAATGATTGCCTACTATTTAAAAATAGACTGAACCGGAAGTGCACTTCAGTAGGAATTTATTTTTTAATTTTGCGCAAAAATTCAGATGTTAGTAGTCGTAGAATTTTGAAAATCAGTATTTAGGAATGTTGTAGTATAAGAATAATGGCCTACTGTTTCCATAGCAACCGACTTGGCTGAAAGTGCATTTCACTTGACAGATTTTTAGAATTTTTTGGATAAATCAAAAACAATTAGCCGTGGAATGATGAGATTTTCTGTTTGATTATATATATCCAATGATGTACAAGTAAGTCACGTGATTTCCACGTCAGATTTTTTGTTTAGGCTCAATATCTACGTAAAGATATACTAAAATTGGAACAATGCTGCTTTCTGAATCCTGATGATTTATTGCCACTTTTTTTTCGTTTTGCAAAAATAAATACTAAGATTTGTAATTCAAAGGTAAGCAGCTGACATACAATACGTTCTTTGATTTCTTTAAAACATAAATTTGGCACTAGGCCATTAGAATCTCAAAAGTCTTCAATATCTCCAGAACATTGGATTCTATTTGTAACTGACAGTTTGCCAGGCTCATGTAAATGTAAATACTACTTCTTTGTAATTTTAAAACAAAAAGACATTTAAATATTTTTTTAAAACATGGAAAAAGCTTTTAGGATAATAAAATTTAATTGGTTTATTGATTTTGTGTTGTATTTATTTAGCAGAATTCAATGTCTTGGGTCTTATTCAAGAAAAAATTATTTATAATGATAACAGACATTTACCTATTTAATTTATTTCTTCACTTAATTACATACATACATACAAATCACACCATAATAATTCACTCTCACATGCATGTGTTTCATTACTTATGCACCAAACGTTAACCCTTCAATTTAGTGTACTGATTTTAGGACAGAAATCAATGATATGAAATTTGCGAAAAAAAAGTACACTCTGTTAGTGTTTTTTTTTTTACCACTTATTGATAATTATTCTTAATAATTTTATCGAAATATATTAGAATCTAAAATAAAAATAATCAGGCTTGGCCTGTTATAATCAATGTGATTTTAAGAAAAAAAACATTGATTTAAATCATTCAAATTTCTATTGCAGAACAAATAACCGAGATAAGTACCTACTGTCAATAATTAAAGGCTGGCTTTATTTTCCGGATGTATAAATCCGGCAAATTTAAAACTAATAATTATCGAATCTAATAATTTAAAAGCAGATTTAAATTAAAATATAGCAAAGAAAATGTGAATGACAGAAGAAATTTTTAGAAAGTTCTGCTTGGATTATAATTTGCCTCAAGTATCAACAGTTAAATTTTAAAACGTAATAATGTAAATGAATGCGCAAAATAATAAACATTTTATTATTTCTTAAAAGTTGGCTTATTTTTGGAACTGAATATGTGACCGGTATCTCGTATATTAAATCAAATTTTACGTTGTAAAATTAAGGAAATTAAGTGGAATTAACTTGAATTTAATGCTTCGTGTGAAGTTGATAGAATAATGCAGTCAATTTTACGTAGTTATAATTGTAAAGCCGGTATTAAACAATTATACTCGTACTGTCTAAAACAATGGGGTTGGGAAGAAGAGAATAATAATTATTGTTTTTTTTTTGGCTCACTTTCTTCTTTAAATATTGAAAAACCTGTTAATCTTGATTTGATAATAATATTTTATGCCTGCTAGAAATAATCTTTAAGGCTTATAAAATTCCATTCGTTTAGCAGTCAAATCTTATTTACGATTTTTAGTGCATTTTTTGGAAAAAAGCGCTGTTATATTCACTTTGGCTGTCTGGCTGGCTGGCGTTACGCTGAGTTCTCAGCAACTATACTATTTACAGACTTGAAACTGGTACTAAATAAAAGCTGCTGTTTCGTAGGTTTGCACAAATTGCTTTAATTCAAGCTCAGTGATTGTGGAAGATTAAATTATTCAATTACTTGTTTCAAGTGAAACAATGCTCATAGATATATATGACATTAGGGATATGGCAACTAAAATTTATTAAAGTAGATAAAAATTTAGTTACAACTTTAGCCGCCGATGTCACTATTATTATGTACAGTTGTCAAATCTGTCCGAGATTCATTCAATGGCTTGTTTGACGCGAATTTGAAGCTTATTAGAATGAATTATTATCATTGGATGAAAATTTGTTTACTTTTGGTGTATTTTTTCATATAGCTTTGATAAAGATCAAATTATCATTTCAAGGTACAGCACTTGACCTCCCGTCAGTCAATAACTAAACAATGAACATTAAAAGCTATTTTTGAGTTTGTACATGCATAAATTATGTACCTATCAAATAGTCAACTTGAAACTAGTTCTAAATGGAAGCTGCTGTTTCGTAAGTTTGCCCAAACTGTTTGATTTCAAGCTCAGTAATTGTGAGAGATGGTAATTTGCGAAATCTCTGAAGTAACAAGCATCCATGAGCTGTCAAAAATGCGCTTTCATCATCTAGATGATTCTTCCATATTTTAATCTTTTTTTCTCTTTTTTTACTTCCCCGGCCTATAAATTCTATAAAGGGTAATATTTATTATAAAATAATTGTAATTGATCTTTGAATAATTTAAATTAACATTCACCAGAAACATTTTTCAAAATTATTATTACTCATATTTGGACATCACATGCAAGCGTTCGTTCGTTGTTTTTTTTTTAATAAATAATTTGGTTCTATCGTGTTTGATAACAAATTAAAGTAAAAGTGTCAAAAATGATATTTAAACGATTGTCAATTGTTTTTTTACAAGTTATTTAAATGAATTCCAGTTTGGTATCACTTCAAAGCTCTTAACACTTCTGTAAAATTGGTTTGCCTTCATTCCAAAATGACATGACAAACGACTCTCTTGTCAATGCTTACTTATTTTTATAAACTCTAAACTCGCCTTCCATTGTTTCCTGGCCTCCTACGATCCTCAATTGTCATCAACGCTCTCAATGATCCTTAGTTCCTGGGGCACATTTATTTATTAAGAACGCCGCAAAGAATTTGACAGTTTGAGAAAGAATTCCGTTGAAATATATATTAGCTTTTCATGTAAATATTTTGAATTCAATCACATAAAACAGTTGAAATAGTTTTTTGATATTAGGTAATCAAATAATAATGAATATGCCGTTAGAAATAGTGTTTTGAAAAATTGAAGATGTTTCATTCAACCCAAGACGAATACAAATGTGAGTATAATAGTTTTTTTTTTCTTAAAAATTGCGGGAAAAATGCTTTTTTTATATTTTATTTGTAGGTTTTTGTTTAGTGGCCCGTGTAGTAACTGTAATACACCACAAATTTTTAGTGTGCGGTACCTAGATTCATTATTTTCATTACAAATATGAATTCCAATCTTTGGTCCCATGTTATTATTTCAGATTCTGATGGAGATTTACGTATGCCAAAGCTACCATCATCAATGCATGCATGGAAATCAATTAATAAATTGAATTATAATATTTATTATTATAATTCCAATAGGCATGATTTGATATCGCCTTATTTCAATGATAAAACTGATAAAAATTAATATCGTTATTATCCGTTAGTATTTTAAATACATGTAATAAAATTCATGTCGTTTATTGCCCAAAAAGAAATGCAAAATGACTCATCAAAAATTTAACAAGTTTATAATGTCAGACAACTCTATCAAATACTTGTTCTTCGTATAAAATTGATGCCTAAAACCTGATTTTTAAATTGAGAGAAAAAAAATCAATTTCATTATATTTGCATAACCACGCAGAGAATTCTCCAACATATATGTGAACCGCGAAGAGGAATATTAATGAATTTCATACCAGAGATTTCAAAAATTCACTCACACTTATAATTTAGAGAATAAAAACTAAATGCATGGTACAATTTAGTTTTATAATAAAGTGTGTACATTAATTTATGCAATTTTAATTGAAATATAAATTTGTAAGGCATTTGTGGGTTGGTAATGAATTTACAATTTGTAATAAATTTTGAAAATTTATTCATTTGAAATTATCACCAATTGACCATTAAATCAAAAAGAATGATTATTAAACAAGTATTTTATGATATATATTTATCAAAATATTGAGAGCCACTGGATCCCTGTCTTCGTGAAGATATGCGTGACTAACTACGAGTTTGTCACGAGCCAATTTTCATTTGTTCGTTTATAATCATAGATTACTACGATTATTAGTTACGTTGGAAAATATCTGTCTTTTTTTGTCAAATTCTAGTTAATGCTCTAATTTCTAAGTTTTTAAAAATAATACGAAAAAATTAAGTACCTATTACTGTATTTTATATTTTTATACTAATTTTCAGTTTTTATCGCTTATACTACAGACCAGTTTTTTTCTGAGATCAATAAATTAATGTCGTGGCAGTTAAATTTCATTCAATTTTTCTGTGAATTAATGTTGATAGCATTATGCACAACATCCTCGACAGCATCTGTCACATATCCATTAGTTAGATTATTTGTAAAGAATTAATGTCGCTGTGTGAATAATAATTATTATCAAGAAGTTGAGGGCCGTAGAATATATATGTGCAACACGTCAATAAACGAGCGTTGTAACATTTGGATGTACAGCTTAAGTTTACCCTCTTTTCGACGGCCATTTCTAGCTTTTGGTATTGTTCTACAACCGTAGTTTAAATTATATTCAGCGAACTAGTTTTCATTGTCCTAAATAACATTTGAAACAAATCTTAGCAATATAAAATAAATGTCTTTTGATTTGATTATTTTTTCTCGTGAATTAATTAGCAACAGCGCATCTAGCAGCAAATCCACTGCCTTCAATTTGAATAATGCGTGACGATAAACTACTTCATTTATTTGTAATTTGGCTAATAAAATCTCTTTATTTCTTATGTTATTTATATAATGTTTGCCATACAATATTATTTCATAAATGAATATAACGTAGCCGAATGTAGCCAAACTTTCATAAGTAGGATATTTTTCATTTTCAATTATGGCTGACATAATTGTATTTTCGTGTATTTTTGATCACTTAGATTGAAATATCTTCAAAACTGCACGTTAGAATACTTTTTCAATCTACAAGAATTAACATAAATTACAGTTTTTTGTAGTTTTATCTTCAACAACATATTTAATAAAATGAGCATTTCCGGTAAGTTTTTTTATTCATCCTGTATTAAAAACCTCATTTTCAATAAAACTACACAAAAACCAGACAGCCAATATCTGAAAAAAAAAAAATTTGAATGTAACATTCCTGAAACATTTTTAGAAATTATTAGCGGTTCATTTGTTATTATTAAAATTTGAATAATTATGTGAAATTAGAATTATTATTACTCATATTTGGACATCACATGCAAACGTTCGTCAATTGTTTTTTTTTTCAAATGGATCTATCGTGTTTGATATCAAAATAAAGCTCCTGCGGGAATAATTCTAGTGAAAGTGTTAAAAATTATATTTAAACGATTGTCAATTGTTTTTTTACAACTTATTTAAATGATGTCTTGTTTTGTATCAATTTAAGCTCTCGAGAAGATAAGCTTTGTAGAAATCTAAAATATCAACTAAAGCAACTGGATATAATACTTACGACCATTGTAAAATAAAATAGTAATTTCATATTGGGATTTAAAGATATGCTATTAGCACCACTGTGAGTAAAATTCGAAGCTTGAGAAGAGATATTGCGCGAGGTTATTGCATTGTGTATTTGTGTACAAATAGTAATACAGTGATTTACGAAAAATTTGTGTATTTAAAAGTTGTACATCAATAGAAATAATAATGTTACAGATTATTATTGTCCTGAATTTGATTCTTCACCTTTATAATACATTTATGTTTCAGATAAATAATTCAATGAATAGCTGAATGACGAAGGATCTGAGATTTTCCTTGATAGAGTATTTCTTATATATTAAAATTAAAATTCCAGAATAGTTTACGAAAGAGAAGAAGTTTTTAATGCTGGACACGTAATTATTTGTGGCACTTTACGTGACAATCTAGATTTAAATAGAAAATTGTATGGTTTATGTTTGCAAATTTCTGCGTTGCAGTCACCGCTACACAAAATTGAAGAAATACTTTCATAAAAGGACACTCTTTTTCCAATTTTGAAAGAATCAGTTCATATTTTTTTTCTACTAAAATCATTAAATTTACTTTTTCACTTCAACCTTACTCACCTGTTGAGGAAATAGGAAAAAACTTGAGTTTGAATCCCGGTTTTTCCAAGAATTACAGCCAGGTACACAATATGTAGTTGACATAATTATTCAAATCGAATATTCAAATAATAAAGCTTAAATTTTTAATAAATTCAGTTGAAAGAGATAAAAGAATGTAACTGACGTTTTACGAATATCTCTTATTGAGCTTCTATCTAGAATTTGCCACCAGTCTGCGTAGCGCCTTACTTATAATAATTAATGGTCTGGGATGTACTGTAAAATTGGAAAGTTAGATTCGATGCAAGTAAAACGATAATATAATTACAGTGATTTATTTCCTAAAATTAAAACGTACCTAAAATCAGTGTTTAAGTGAAAATAATAATGCAATTTAACTTGCTCTGGGTCTCAATTACTAGTAAATTTAAATGTATTTTTGATAATTTTATTGTACTCCAGTTGCCAGCCGTCGATTAATAGACACTTTTAGTTTTAACAACATCATAAAATACTCTATTCTAATTTCATTTATGGGTGCTAACACTTCTTGAAATTATGAGATGCTTTAACAATTGAAATAAACGAAATAATTTAGTCAATATCATTTAAAATACCAATAAATTTCAAGAAGTACACAAAGTAATAAAATCATAATATTTTCGGAGTGTGTTTGTAAACAGAAATCAATTAAAATGATATTTATTGCCGATTATACCAGTAAATATTATTGCAATATAAATCTAATTGCTTGCGAATAAATTTTCGTTGAATTATGTTTGAATTTAATGCCAAATCAAAATAAATTAATTGAATCAAATACTTAGATATTAAAATATTGCTTCTAATTTTGTGCAGCTGAAAATCTCACTAGAGGCCTAAACGTTCGTTGAGGTTAACGGCTGATAACCATTCGATAAAACAATAATCCTAAGCATTAAAGTCAATAAAACTGCAATAAAACACGTTTTTATCGCAATTTTATTTGTTTTTACGTGTAAAATTTAACCACAACAATTGTTAAACTTCAACGGCGGTTAGTTAAAACAAAAAGTTAAATAAATAAGTAAAGAACTTATGTAAATTTTCCATGTAACCGTTATGAGGAGGAAGCATTTGCCTTAATTACAATGTAAATTTTACTTAGTTTTATTTGATGTTTAACATAATTTAAATTGATTAAAGTGCGAAAACATCAATTTATTGATTGATCTATGATTTGATCGTTTGAAAGATAACTGTAAATATAAATGATTTGGAAAGATGCTATCATTCAATATAAATATCAATATTCATCGTTTATTATAGGCTGGATTCCAACATGTTTTCTATTATCTAATGCTTCTGTTGGTTATGATTGTTATAGAGCAAAATAATTTATTCAAATTTTTATCGAGACTGGTTACTGTTGCTCAGCTAGTCATTGGCGCCCAGGGCGAGACTCCCATATTACGCCCTTTAAAAGTTGGATATACTTATTAAAATGGTCATTATTACTTATTATGATTTATCATAATTTCCGGACTGCTGTTGCTCCTCGATTTTAAAATTAATATTAATATGAAACAATTAAAAATTCATGTACAAAAATGTAATGCAATCAATTAAAAATTTGTATCCAGCCTTATTTATTAAAGCAAAATATTGTCTCATTTTATATGAAAAATAAAAATAATATGAAACAAATTACAGGATTACATAATTAGCCACACGTAACCGAAGAAAATTAATTTAATATTTATTTGCAGAAAATCAAATAAAAATTCATATTTATGACAGTATGGTAACATTTAATTTAATACGCATTTTTTTTATTGTTTCTCAGAAATTAGCTATTCTATAAATAATCTTATTTAGTTCTTCAAATATTCAGCTTTTAGTCAGACTCTTGTCATTTCCGAAATAAATAAAGTTAGCTTAAAAATGTTCAAGAATGGTTTGTTTATTTTTAAACAAATGACGCTAAATACTAAAACGAAATAAAACTGAAATTAAAGCTAAATTTATAACTTATATTTCAAGTATTTCCTAGACGATTTCAATGAATTCCGTTATGTTCAATTTTCAAAACATGTCCTGGAACTAATTCACTAATTTACTAATTTACCTTTAAATCTAGGAATTTTTTTGTACTTGATTATATTTTTTACACCTATCCACATTTGTCTATCAATATGGTTAATATATCTTTTAGTACAGCTTGATGAGTCATTTTTTGACCGATAAGTAAAACAAAAATTCTAAGAATTAATTGGAGAATAAAACAGAAAATTCTAAAAAAAATGTGTGTCTTGAGGTTATAAATATGCGTTTTACCTACAAAAAATTTAGTCTTGACTCGATTTCGTTACGAAAAAGATTAATTTAAATACAAAAATGTGTCTTCTTATTGAACAATATTCGCTAATGTGTTTAATTTGTGAGCATTAATGTTAATTTTTATTGTCTTTAAATATGAAATAGTTTTGAACAAAATTAAATATATTGTCACAAATTTTATTGTGATTCGAAAATATTACAAGCTACAGTGCTCTAATTTATTTTACAATTCGTCACACAATAACAAAATCGCTGGCCATCACTTTTATTGAATGATTATTTCCCATCTCCTAGCTAGCAGACCAATCGTAACAATAACATTTTGCAACAGTGAGCTAGCATTCAAATGTCTGACAATTGAACATTCTTTAGATTGTTCGCGAATGTTGACTGAATTATTAAATAAATAACAAACTTATAGAAACATTGAAATAAACTAATAACTTGAAATATTTTATATTTGTGGCAATATTAAATTAATATTCTTACATATATTTTTTTTTTCTTTTATTTTTAATAGCTTCGATTTAGTAATAAATTATTCAGAATTATTTGTTCAGCTTCTGTTAACAAATAATTACGAACAGAACGAGTTCTTAAAGTACATAAAAATTATTTATTTAAATTTAATTTAATAGTATTCTTGATTAAAAATTCAAATTTGAATGGTTTTTAAGAATTTGGCTCCTCCACTATAATTTTTTGTAAGCTTTTTGTAAAACGTAAGATTTTTTTTGATTATTTTATTATTTTTGCAGCTTCTCAACCCCTCAATGTAACCCCAATGCCCCTGCACCGTCTGGCCGCTTCGGGCGACGTCCCCGCCCTAGAGCGAGCCCTGGGCGGCCGAAAGGGGCTTCGCCTCGCAAGGGATGAGCTCGGACGCACCGCCCTGCACTTGGCGGCCAGTGCTGGGCACCCACAATCCGTACAAGTAAGGAAAACTTAAATTTTCAATCTACTTGATTACCAATAATTAGAATTATTTGCACGTAACGATAATGGCATATCAACGGTTTAAAAAATAATTGGTGGGTATAATTTTTTTTTTTGTGTTTTTAGACATTATTGCAAGCGGTTGCCCCCAGAGAACGCGACCAACCCGACGCCGCTGGTTGCACGGCTCTTCAAAGGGCAGCAGCTGACGGACATGATCATGTCGTGAAGATGCTTATAGAATCGGGAGTATCATTGGACAAACAGGATCAAGTGGTAAGCTATATGAAGGAAACTATAGTCTCTTCAAGTTTACAATGGAGCATCTCGATTCATAATAATAAAGCCGAGCACGACTAAAATTGTAGCCCTATGATGAATCATGATCAATTTTGAATGTGAATGGACTGTAGATTTTTTTTTTTTTTTTAATCAGTTAGATGAAAGATTCTGAAGAATTTTGTGCAACATACATTTTCTTTCTTCTTTTGTTTCGTTGATGTCTCTAAGGTCTTTAACATTGGCCATATTGAACTTGCAGTCATTACAATAATTAATTTATTTTACATAAATTCTTAGATGTTTTTAAACCGGTATTTATTAAAACATGTATAATATAGTCGTATACCAAATGGGGCTACACAAATCGCTAGAAATTTAATAAAAGTAAAACTGTATAATTTTATGACTAGTAATTGAGGATAAAATGATAAAATGTAGTGAATACAGTTTAATACATAAAAGAGAATTTGCATTGATTAGAACACCAGATCAAAATGCATTCCTGGCGTATCGCTGAAGATATGCTACTAGTATATTCTATAACAAGTATTGGAATGGCCCTTATTCTAAACGAGCGAATAGCAACGGCTGTGATTCGCTCGAAACGGAGAAACTTTAAGCATTTCAAAACGCCAAAAGCAAAGCCAAAAATCTGACGTGAACATCACGTGACTTACTTGAACATCATTTGATATATATACAAATTTATTCAGTAAAGTTTTCTGTCACTCCAGATTAAAATTAATATAATTTTAATAATATTTTGACATCTCAAATATCAAACAAAATAAAAAAATTGACAACAGATTATCATTGCCTACCTTATCATTTCAATTAAACTGATTGTTTTATACGGCAAATTCTGAATGTCTGTTATACATATAAACTGCACTTTCGGCTCAGCTGATTGATACAAAAATAGTAGATAACTATTTTGATGCTACAACAAGTTCAAACACTAAATTTCAATATGCTATGGCTAATCATTCTGGATTTATGCGGAAAATTCGAAAAAAGTTCCAAGTAAAGTGCACTTCCGGCTCAGCCGATTCATACAAAAATAGCAGATAACCATTCTGATACAACATCAAGTTCAAATACTGAATTTCAACATCCTACGGTTGATCATTCTGGATTTATTAGAAAAATTCGAAAAAAGTTTCAAGTAAAGTGCACTTCCGATACAGACGATTGGAACCATAATGCGAGGTGCACAACTAGACTAGTCTTAAATACAAAATTTCAACATTATACGTTCAACCAGTTTTGATATTTGCGAGTTACGCACGAACATACGTACCGACATCAAGCCGAAAATAGTCAAAATGGATCCAGGGATGCTCAAAACGGATATTTCCATCAAAATTTCGATAAATGAATTTTGTCGATTTCACAATACTTCCTTGTACTTGGTACACTTTCTTGTACTTGGTACAAGTGAGTAATGAATAGCTGAATTGTTAAGACGTAACCATAGTAACCAAACTAGCATGTTCTGATCAGACATGGAATAGTTCTAAACGATGCATGTATTGGAATATCACTTGTTCCAACTCAGCTTTCACCTATAAAACTCATTGCTCACCTTAGAAATTTTGCTCCATTGTCAGACTTTAACTTTACTCCAGATTTGAGGAAGGCGCCACTTTTAGTCCAGAGGAATTAGCAAAAAAAAAGGTTTTTTTCTAGAAGTCAGCAAGATTTATGCAGAGAGTTAGCTTTTGAGATATTAATTAATGTATCAATCGTGTATCAATGTCCCATCCAAAATTTGGAGGGTGCATCATGGTTATATTCGCGTTTTTACGCAATTTTTCGCGTTTTCTGGCAAGAAATAAAAAATATCTCGAGGGCTATTTAAAAAAAATTTCGTGATTAGATTTCCTACAAAATGACTTATTGTACGATATCGATTTTCCGCAATTAATGAAAAATCGTACCAAAAAATACAAATCTAACAAAAATCAATTTAAAATTAAGAGACTATAGAGAATTTAGGATATAAAGAGAATTTTGAGAATTTAGGAAATAGAGAGAATTCAGAGAGTCTAGAGATATGGAGAGTATAGGGAATTCAGAGAAAATAAAGAATTCAGATAATGAAGACATTATAGAAAGCTTAGGGAATGTAAAGAATTTAGAGAGCTTAAGTCCTGTTCAGACGTGGACTCACAGAGGACTCACTTCAGAATTTGAGTCTTAAGATGAAGTTTTTTGAAGCAACAGAATATTTTTGAGTCTTGGCCGTTCATACGTGTAGCTTGTTTGTTGCGTCAAAATGAATCTCTTCTTCCACTTTTAAAATAAAATTCTTTAAAAATTGATTTATTCCATTGGTACTTTGTACTAGATTATTCAAAAAGAATTCATATTGAATTATTGAGAAGATCATTCTATTTATAATATGATGAAAAACTGTTTCTGAATGATGAGAGTTTGAATACTACTAATAAAATTCTCAAAAAATTCTTAAAACACTGTAAATATTCTGTTCTTAATTCTTTTATAGTAAATAAAGACTCTCTCTACACATCCTTTATTTTTTAACCCAGTTTTTTTTTTGTATTGTTCTCAAACTCGTTTTCAAATCAGCAATAATTAAAGAAAGAAATGTATTTGCTATACTTTTCTGCCTTCTGCACATTCCAAATACGATAAAAAGAATTAAATGATGCAAGAAACAATAAAAGTCAAAGACATAGATTACCATGAAATTATCAATGAGATGAGGAAACGACAACGCCCACTTTGCAAGACTCAAAATAGCGGCGCCTCTATTTGACAAGCGATTCAATTTTTTTCTTTTCTTCTTAAGACTCAAATTTTGAAGTGAGTCCTCTGTGAGTCCACGTCTGAACAGGGCTTTAGGGAATATAAAGAATTTAGAGAGCTTGGGGAATATAAAGAATTTAGAGAGTTTAGAAAATAAAGAGAATTTAGAGAATAAAGAGACTATAGAGAATTTGAGGAATAAAGAGAATACAGAGAGTTTAGGGAATAAAGATAATTCAGAGGATTTAGGGAATAAAGAGGATATAGAAAATTTGGAGAATAAGGAGAATTTAGAGGAAAAAGATAATAATGAAAGCTTAAAAGATCTGAAGAATTCAAAGAGCTCACAAAATGTGTATAGAGAATTTAGGAAATAAGGAAAATATAGACAATTTATTTAAGGAGTAAAGAGAATATAGATAATTTAGTTAATTAATTAGGAAATAAAGAGAATTTACAGAGTTTAGAGAATATGGAAAGTATAGAGAATTTAGAGAATATAAAGAATTCAGAGAATAAAATGATTATAGAAAGTTTGGAGAATATAAAGAATTTAGAGAGCTTAGAAAATATAGAGAATTTAGGGAATATAGAAAATATAGAAAATTCAGAGAATAAAGGGAATAAAGAGAACTAAGAGAATAGGTATATAGAGATTATAGGAAACTCAGAGAATAATGAGAATATAGTGAATTTGGGGAATGAAAATAATATAGACAATTTATAGAATAAAGAGAATGTTGAGAATTTAGGGAATGGCGAGAATAAAGAGAATTTAGAAAATCGGAGGAATGAAGAGAATATAGAAAGTTCAGAGAATATAAAGAATTTAGAGAGCTTAGAAAATAAAGAGAATTTAGAAAATAATGACAATTCAGAGAATAAAGACAATATATAAAATTTAAAGAATAAAATGAATTTAGACAGTTTAGAGGATATGGAGATTGTAGAGAATTCAGAGAATGAAAAGAATGAAAATATAGAAAATTTAGTGAATAAAAAGAAGATGGAAAATTTTGGGAATGAAAAAATATAGAGAATTTGGAGAATAAAGAGAATTTTAGGAATAAAGAGAGTATACAAAATTTAGAAAACAAAGAGAATTTAGAGAATCTAGGGAATGAAGTGAATATAGAGAATTTAGAGAGCTTTATGAAATAAAAATTACATGTCAACGTTTATTTCTGGAAACGAAAATAAACTAAAGTTAATTTTTCATTTATTTATTGAATAAAAAAATAATAATTAACATCTATTACAAATCATTCGAGATGTCACTTAATTCAATCATAAATATACTGAATACGATGGGAAATATAATTATAAACTTCGTATCCAAACATATTTTTCCCGCTCCGCACATACAGAAACATAAAACGCTCGAACCTCTCCCGAAAAACTCACTAGAAGAAATCGAGTGACTATTTCAATTTTTAGAAGCTTCATCAATCATAATTAAAAAAAAATTAAAGAAATCTTTTCGAAAATTCATTGCTTCCTTTTAAAGTAATGATTGACGTACTATTTTTTATATTTTAGTGACTAAAATTAATATTGTAACTGTTTTAAAATTAAACTAAAATGGACTCATATCCGCAGTACCAAATTCATTTGCACTATGCCACAGTATTTATTTTCACCGATTTCCATCTGTCATTCTACTGATTATCGTGCGCAAGCCACGTGCTTATATACTCATCCGTTAAAGCTTCTAGTAAAAGTCTCCAACATTTTTGCAATCGCTTCTAGACTGGGCGTAGAAAATTGTACAATAATAATTTACTTCTAATATTAGTGCAGAAAAAATTGCTCATAAAATATTTATATATTAATAATTCGAATTGTTTTTAGTTCAGAATTTCAAAATATAATTTCACTTGAATGTTGTTTGGAATTAAAATAGTAACAAGTATTGCAAAGCATAACATTGAGACTGAAAAATTATAAATATACATCGATTAACTTACTAAAATACACTGGTAGTCTTCACTATCTTGAATAAATATTTATAAGATACGTAATTTAGCTCACTAAACTTGCAAGACATCATTGACCTAGACCAATTTTCGAAATTCAGGTCTTATAGTTTTACAAAGAAAAATAAAAATAAATTTTGATCACGCCTTTTAATTAGAAGTGGGTGTGGCAGATGTATATTTTTCAATCCCACATCTCCAAAATTTTTATTTGCTTATTTTTTTGTAATTATGACTGTTTTTCAGGAATAGAATTGACTAAAGTTGTAAACCAACTTATACATTTTTGAGAATCGGGTTATAAAAGATTTAAGATCAATTTTATTTTCAAATCCAATCAGATTTTACGATACACTTATGTTTATTTATATCAATTATTCACCAATCGTAATTTATTTCGAACGTAAATACGACTGAAATATCAGTGGTTAGTAC
The DNA here is from genome assembly GCA_963989225.1 of Dromius quadrimaculatus. NCBI lineage: Eukaryota > Metazoa > Arthropoda > Insecta > Coleoptera > Carabidae > Dromius > Dromius quadrimaculatus. The sequence goes on along the minus strand of OZ022325.1, from coordinate 8,007,376 downwards.
AAGTACAGTTACATACAGAATACCAGAATTCTTATAAGAACATCTTAAAGGCAAAACATTCTTGAAGTTTGCCTCCAGACATCATCAGCAGACTTGAACTCAATATTAGATGTAATCATAGAAAGTTGGAACGAGGTAAAGATATGTTCATTACAGTTCCGTACCGTTAATATAATTTTTAAAATTAAGAGTAGATAACCAGAAGTGTTAATTGATGAAGGATTGATGGCTGCTGACAGATTGTTTAACAGTTAATTTGAAAAATTGATTGAGAATGAAATATTTTTAAGTATCTGTGTGTTGACGTCTACTATCCACTTGAATAATGATAAATGAAATGAATACAGTTCGTCTCCAAGTTTAAATTATAAGACATTTTATTTGTTTCAAAATTTTCCCACGAATATGTAACGGTAGCTGTCGTGAAGTTGACAGCTGGTAATCATTGTAATGACTAAATAAGATAAAGTAATTTGCGAGGAAACGCTTGCTGAACTACAAAATTGTGGTTTGAATGTCATAATATTTGTTTACACACTTGCTGCTTGAAATATTTTTATACGGTTTTCAATTTTCATATTTTGACAATCAAAAGGATGCACGTAACAAAAATATTGAAAGAAATGCGTTTGAAATTGAAATTAATTCTCATTTTTAATAATTTCGTAATAATTCGGGAACACACTACTACAAATATTTTTATTTCTATCTAACTTATTCATATTGAGTTTTTAAAATTTCTTTCAGCATGGTAATACAGCGCTTCATGAGGCAGCTTGGAAAGGCTACAGCCGTACCGTGGCAGTATTAGCAGCAGCTGGAGCTAACCTTCAACTCAGTAACAGTGGTGGATTTACTGCTTTACATCTTTGCTGTCAAAATGGGCACAACCAAAGTTGCAGAGAACTTCTCTTAGCTGGATGCGACCCTGATTTACAAAATAATGTAAGCAAAACTGTTTACAACAAATATTATAGCTCTGTTTGCTTCAAATTTTGAACAATTAAAAAATTAAAATTGCACTTGTTCACTTTATAAAAGATATTTATTTGGTCCTCAACTTTCATATTTTGACAATTATCAGACACAGCAAAGGAGCATAGAGTACAAGTTGACAATTAGACTTTACCAATAACCTACAAAAAATTTGTGCCCAGTGGCTCTAACATGAATTCGCAGAAAAATTGATTTGGAATTTCTTGGCAATCTGATTAACATAGGTACAGTAATTTATTAATTTATGATCTCGATTTACATCAAGTAATGATGTTTTAAAAGTTCAATTTATTGCTACAACTATATTCATTTTTTTTTCAAATTAATAGCTGAAAAGATATTGTCAATCCAAAAATCTAATTCGGTTAATATCCTGCTTTCCTAATTAATTTATTAAGAAAAAAAAAACCATTTTCTAAATTAGAAATCAATGAACAAAATTAATTTTATATAGCGTAAACTAGCCTGATTCATGATTTTTTTTCAGTACGGTGATACGTCCCTTCATACAGCAGCTCGTTACGGCCACGCAGGCGTGACCCGAATCCTAATATCAGCCCAGTGTCGAGTTTCCGATCAAAATAAAAACGGCGATACGGCCCTGCACATAGCAGCAGCTATGGGAAGAAGAAAACTTACTAGAATTTTATTAGAAGCGGGATGTGATCGAACATTAAGGAATAAACAGCAGGAGACGGCCCTGGATATCGCGAAAAGAAAAGATTTGAATGAAATTGTGATAATTTTAGAGAATACGAAAATTAAGGCGAGGAACAAGAAGGATAAAGACAAAAGTGGTGAGTTCCAAACTTCAATGTGCTCAAAAGAACTATTTTTATTGTTTTGTTTTGTGGAAAAATAATATTTTTTTTTATGAAAACATGGTTGAAGTGAAACTTCTGAACTGAAAATGTGAGACAATTTTTTGTTCTTTATGTTTGTGCAACGGAAAGCATGCAATGATGAATCAATACTTGTAGAACTTTCAGTCAATTAGTAGGCTCAAATCATAATCCTATGCTGAGCCGTGGACTGTTCTTGACGTGAATAGACAGTAGTTAGGTCATAAAATTTTTAATTCTGACGTTTCCTGAGTAAATTCATTATTCATATTTTATTTTTTTTGAATAAAGCCGAACATTTTAAAAATAAAATTAACGACCGAATAAATGAAGATGTAACAATAATTTAACAAAAAGCGTAAATAATACTTAAAATTAATCATGTTCGAAAAAAATAAATTCAATTTGAGTTTTATTTCGGAAATATTCAGGTGAATCTCCAATTTCGTGTGTGTGTATGCTAATAAGAATTTAGTTTATGACGAAGACCAATCTAAATATATTTTGCAATGTTGGCGTATAACAATGGATGTTAAATATACCGTAACTCAACATCCAGGTAAAAATAGCATAACAATAGACCATCATTCTAACTCGCATTACTCATAGACAGACGACAGATGTACCAAATATATTTAGATACTATTTCTAAATACCACATTTGTTTAATATTCTAATTTTAAGTTGTAAAACGAAAGCAAAAATGTACTTTGAAACATATTATTTAGCTAAAAATTATTAGATCATTTTGAAAGTGCTTAAATTTATTGATGGTAATTTATTTTCGACGATATCCAAAATAATTTTTAGTTCTATTTTATTCGAAACTTTCAATTCAACATATAAAATAAAAATGCCTATTTCCTTATAATTCTACATGCCTATATTATAATTTATATTCTCAATTTGATGTACTCCTACGAACAAATCAAATTCGTCATCGCTAGAATCTGATGAACATGCATTTTTAGGTCTTAAATCACTCATTTTTATTTGAGGTTATCTTGTTTGACTAAAGCCCGAATGACACGCTCAATTTTTTCGTACATTTTCAGTTCAATGTTTTGTTTGTGAAAAAATTGACTGTTGCAAACAGGTTAAAATGTTCAATGATTTACTAAATTTTTCATTCAATGAAATAATAGAACTCGCCCTATTTTGTTCAATGTTTTCGTCAATTAATTGCGCAGATAATATGCGCACTATATTGCAATGCGCTGTCAATGGTAGCCAGAGATAGAAAATACATTCGTATCATTTAAAACAAAATGAAACCAAATCAGTGCAAAAAAAGAAATAAATGGAGCAGAAACCGGCCACGACATAGAGAAGCGAACAATGGTGTTTTAACAATGTTGAATGAAGATTTGTTAATATAAATTCATTCAGAAATTATCTAAGATTGCTGAATGAATTTTCCAGAATGTTGCATAAATTTTTCATAATTAAACTGGTAGCTGCAACTGCGAGAATAGAGCCAGGATATTAATTTCCTCCACATAGCCCATTTTTGACATTAAATGTTTGACAGCTACAGCTTGTCGCTATGATTCTCAGAAAATAAAAATCAAGTACGCATGCGCATGCAACAAAAAATTGAGATGCGTTGCATACAGAATTTCTTGCTTTCAATGATTTAGTTCATGAAAGAGTACAGAAAAATTGATCACAAAACATTGACATAGAAATTGTACGAAAAAATTGAGCGTGTCATGCGGGCTTAATAGTACAAACATTAATCTGTGGACTGTTTTGACTGTCCACAAACTGGTTTGCGAATTGAGTCGCACGTTGTTGGAACGCTTGACTAATAGTTGAAATCCACGTTTGAAGTTTGTTGGAACGCTTTTTGCATCAAGGACAACATAATAATCTAATCCTAGACAAAACTTCAAAGCTTTTGTTTTGTTTTTGGCTGGACGGAAAGAGACATCTAGAGAAAGAGATAAACATAGTCTATTCTTGCGTTCATCTCTAGATGTCACTACATGTACTCAAGTTTTTTGTATGAAATTTTAAAGTATTTTCAATATTTCTGATGAATGTATAAATATTGTTATATGTACCATTTCTATAAAAGTTAAGATTTTATCGATGAATCATAAACTTCAATAATTCAAGCATTTGCTTAAAATAATTTTGTACTTTAGAAAGTTTTAATTATAATATTTTAGCACCGTTTGTGTGTTCTGAGAAAACATCAGTGTTAAGCATTACTTCATTATTTATTTTCAATTTTTGCATTAATCAGAAAAATATTAATTACAATGAATTAAATTCAATTAAATATTTTATTGCAAGATGTAATTGGAGTTATTCATTCTTCCACATTTTTATTTTGCAGGCTCTGTGATTTATCTGAGTTATCAAAAAATTTTTATAAATTACAGAGGCTTCAGAATAGACTAATGCGAATAATTCTTAAATTTAATACATACCAGCTTGAAGCAGTTGTCAACGTAATTGAAGTGGTGCAAAATATAATGATCTGATGGAATTGCAAACAATTATATTATTGTAAAAAGTGGAAGAATCATCTAGATGATGAAAGCGCATTTTGTTACTTCAAAGATTTCGCAAATTACCATCTCTCACAATTACTGAGCTTGAAATCAAGCAGTTTGGGCAAACTTACGAAACAGCAGCTTCCATTTAGTACTAGTTTCAAGTTGACTATTTGATAGGTACATAATTTATGCATGTACAAACTCAAAAATACCTTTTAATCTTCATTGTTTTGTTATTGACTGACGGGAGGTCGAGTGCTGTACCTTAAAATGATAATTTGATCTTTATCAAAGCTATATTAAAAAATACACTAAAATTAAATAAATTTTCATTCAATAATAATAATTCATTCTAATAAGCTTCAAATTCGCGTCAAACAAGTCATTGAATGAATCCCGGACAGATTTGACAACTGTACATAATAATAGTGACACCCGCGGCTAAAGTTGTAACTAAATTTTTATCTACTTGAATAAACTTTAGTTGCCATATCCCTAATGTCAAATATATCTATCGGCATTGTTTCACTTGAAACTGCAGCTTTTATTTAGTACCAGCTTCAAGTCTGTAAATAGTATAGTTGCTGAGAACTCAGCGTCACGCCAGTCAGCCAGACAGCCAAAGTGAATATAATAGCGCTTTTTTCCAAAAAATGCTCTAAAAATGCGCTAAAAATTATAGTAGGTCTCCAATCAAACTATCTCAAAAATTAATTAGTTAAGATGGGTAATGTACACAGCCTAATATCAAACAAAAAAAATAAGTTTAACATTTTTTGAAAACTCTGTAATTGTTAAACACTCATCCAATCAGGCCGTCATACGTTATTTACATACTTGATTAATTATACTTACTTGAAAAAGGCAGATTTAAAATGAAAGAATTGTTTGAAAAACAAAACTATCGAACATCCAAAGAAGAAAAACAAAGCACAAAATACGTAAACAAACAAATGTGACAGGTGAACTATGGTGACATCTTCCGACAAACTTCGAAGCAGACTATACATTACTCTCTCTCTCTCTAGTTGTCTCTTTCTGACCAGCCGGAATCAAAACATTCAATAGGGAAATAGAGGCAATGATTTGTCTAGGGAATTTTTGGTCCTTGGCATACATCGAACAATTCCGGACTGGTTTCTGTACTTGTTGGAACAAACCTTATAAATACGCTAAGAGAAATCTTTCGGCCCCCTTTTTAAGCAAATTGCTTGTACGAAGGAATGTGAGATTTAGCATACTTAAAGTTTATATGGAGAAGATGTGCAGAAAGCAAAAATTATATACAGCGTATTCCATTTTAATCTATATATTAATACGTGAGGAGCAAGTTTTGTACTCCTTTTTAAGCATATTGCGCACAGAAAATTCATATGAAAGAATGCAAAAAGCTGAAGGCATAAACAGGGTGCTCCATCTTAATTTTACGACGTGAAGAGAAAACTTAGTTGTGCGCATACGAATTAAGTGAGTCTTGGCATATTTAAAGTCTGTGTGGAGAAGGAAGTGCATAAAGCTCAAATTATATACATGGTGTTCTATTTTAATTTTACGAGGAGAGGAAACTTTGTGCGCATAAAGAAACTTGAACTTTATATAGAGAAAAAGTGTAGAAAGCTGAAAGTATATGCATGGTGTCCTATTTTTATTCTACATGAAGCGAAAACTTTGTACCTCGCGCACGAAGAAATGTGAGATATGGCATATTTAATATATCTGGAGAAGGAGTGCAGAATGCTGGAATTATATACAGAGTGTCCCACTTTGATTTTCGGAAAAAAAAACGCGCACGAAGGGGGAGCTAAAACTATATACATGGTGTCCTATTTTAATTTTACTTGCAGAGAAAACTTTGTACCGTGCGTATGAAGGAATGTGAAATTTGACATACTTGAAGTTTATGTGGAGAAGGAGTGCATAAAGCTTTAATTATATACAGGCTGTTCAATTTTAACTTACCGCTGAAAATGATATTATTTTTGCTAGAATATATCGAGAAATATGTACCGAATGGGAAAATGGCTGAAGAAATAACGTAATAAATATGTTTTATTGGATGAAAAAGTTCTGTATAAATTATTAGAAACACAACAAGCTCCGTTTTTGACACTTTTAAGGACGTTGTTTCAAGAAGTATTTCGAGACAGTAGAAATGCCCCGAATTACTTTGAAAACAAATCTCTAGGCACAAATTACAGAGAGTACAATCGTCCATAATATTTGTTTGAAATATTTTCATTAAAATAATTGGGAACATTTTTATTAAGTTAAAACACTCCTTAAAACAGCTAAAAACAGAGCTCGTGGTATCAATCAATGTCTTTAATTTTATACAACCTCGAGCAATGTAAATCAGGCTTTCGGCCAATTATCAAGAAATTATGCAGTATTCTCACCTCTTGATTCGATGCGCTGTCTTCATTTATTGTATTCACAATTTATTCCAATTCTTGTTTAAGTTACGCTTCCATAAGAGATGGAAATATAAATGCTTTTAATTTTTTCTTATCAACATTATAATTTCAGATAAATCAAAAAAACACAAATCCGGCAAAACAACCTTCAAACACTGGTCCCCCTACGGTTGCCATTATTATCCAGACGCAGAATCATTCCCAAAACCTCGATTGGATTCTCTTCCACCAGATCCGCTTCGTAAGGGCGAGCAGTATTATCTGGACCTTGCTGGAAACATAAGAAAAGGTCCTGTAGGAGTGGGATACACGTGTTATTGCGCCCCTTTGTTCAAACATATGGAACAGAGGTTAGAGAGGGATAAAAGAGAAATTAAGGAGCATATAGACCAAGCAAATGCTAAGTTGGGACATCGAGTAGCTGGGCTTGAACACAGAACAAGGTAATTAATAAAAATTTATCTAGAAATTGAAGAAATATTTACAGAATGTGAACAATTTGAGCTGAATAACTTTCCACTCTATTAAAGGAATTCCTGAGTCTTTTAATTTTACTAAATCCTCTGTTAATATTTTTTCTAGGGGCCATTTAGCGCAATTATCTCGCACGGCAGCTGTCGAACGTGCCCGTTGTGAACGTCGTCATCGGCACCTAGAACAGTGGTTATCCCGTGGAGTAGCTGGTCGACACAGCGAACGTGCACCACCTATGTCCACAATGCATCATGATTTAGCTACAAGTACGCTCACTAGGTCCAAATCATTGGAGTTGTTGGATGACGTCAGCAGAACTAAGCTTCCACCCGCCAAAAGTTTAGATGAACTTGAAGTAGGAGTAGAACAGGTGCGAAACAAGCGACAATCAAATTTTAATCAAAATATAAACAATTTATAAAAATTGTAATTTTTCATTAGGAGATCTATGCTCATGGTATATCCACAACAACCCCTTCGTCGTCCCATAGCAACGCAATAGAACCTGAGCCACGGCGTACGGTCGCTGAAATCGTTGCACATCTTCAGGGTCGTTTATCTCCTAAGCAACCTATTAGATACACACCTGACATCCAGTGGTCACATCATACACCAACGCATCATAACGACCAATCAGAAAGCAGCGATGATGAGGATACGCCTCTCAAATTGCAGCAACTTCCAGGTAGGCATTTTAAATTTATAAATAAACTGTTTTGTCCACGGCTACCTTATAATATATACCTTATATATGAGTTTTCTGAAGCAAAACGATAGTCATTTTTCACAGCGTGAATAATAGCAGTGAATAATCATTATTCACTGGTGTAGAGTTCCTAGGTCACGCGGTATATATCATGAATCTGGCAAGCATTTATCAGTACATTTAGGCAATAACCAGGCACTTTGATTAGCTAACTTTATACAAATCACAAAAATCTTGTCGAAATATTACTTTAATATATTTTTTAATGCACTTCTAGAAAAAATTTGACATTAAATAAACTATATCAAGTAAGCCATTGATATGACATGACAAGCGAAGCATGAATTGTTGTCAATTTTAAAACGTCATAATTTCGATCCAGAATACGTAAAAAATTAAAATTGATAGTGAGAAAGAGATATTGTGTATTTGTACTCCACCGGAGATAACAGAAGCTGCAAAAGTCACCTCCCTGAATTTGTTGCCTGAGAAATCTCGAAATCTTTACATTCTTGTGTGCAACACCTTTATGGACTGAAGGGCGACCAAGAAAATTAATTCATTCTCAGGGTCAGTTTTACTGGTATATTTACGGAATTAGCTGCAAAATATAAATCATCCACATTATGGACACATTGCTCTATGCATAGGAGTACGCTTAATATGAATCAAGGAGTCGATATAGGAGAGTATGCAAAACTGCCGTCACTTTTAAAACGGAAATCTCAGGGCTTTCACCCGAAAAAAGCTAATATATTTCCTTCCGAAAATTTTTACAAATTTCTTATTCAAGCATGTGATGAAAAATATCTTGCAATGAAGATAAGAAGTCAGAAACATTTAAGAACTTGTTTGAAAAAGAAATTATGGAATTAAAGTCAATAGTAGTCGTGGACAAAGTATAGTATTCTACTCACATATAATAAGCTATGATTCACTCAGGTTAATTATGCCACTCGCTACGCTCGTGGCATAAACTTAACCTTCGTGAATAATAGCCTGCATTATATGCTCGTATAATAATATACTATTATACAATTATTCTTACTTATTTTTCTTTTTAGGTCCAATGAGAGATACCAACTTAGCAAACCCAAACTATGAAAATGTAGGTACCTATCGAAATATCCCAAATGGTGGCATTGCTCGAACGCGAAGTGGACTTTACAGCCCCGAAACGGATATTGGGGGGCATTTATCTCCTTTGAGGCTATGTGAAAAAGATACTGTTGATAGATTGGCAAGTTTGAGATTATGTGAAAGTGATATCGTTGATAGAGAGACAAATAATGACTCAGGTTATTCAACTAAAGTTTATGGAAGCAGTAAAGGGAATTCTCCGAGTTTAACAGGACCTTTAGAAGGAGAAAAGGCGCAAAGACTAGGTGCTAGTAGTTTAGTATGACAGTGAAGAATTTACTCCATTGAGCATCGTTAAAAAATGATAGCAATTTGCAATTTAAATTCATATAAAATGTGGTAGAGCTCTTTCAACGTAACTTCATGCCAGGGGCGTGGTCTTTGTATGCTGCGCAGACAAATTTAGGTTCTCTCCTTAGCAACGAGAAGCGGTTCCTAGCAACGGGACGCTAAGCTCATGAGCGTGGTTAAATATTTGTTGCATGTCATTTACTCTGTTGATTTACTTGTATTCGCGTGGTATATCTTCAAAGTGAGATGTCACTAGTTTCTTATAATTGATTAATCAAATTTAGAATCAAGATATGTCTTCCAATAAAATAACTAATAATTTATCAATTGACAATTGCAAACAAAATTTTATTCAATAGATTAATTTCAGATCGCTTTCTGATATTATTTTTATTTAGCTTTTTAGTATGCCCTACTTTATAAATGCAAATTAACTCCGCCATTGTATGTCTTTTTGCACGTGTAAAAAGTTCTTGCGCATCGAAGGCCGCGCCCCTGGCATGAAGTTACGTTGAAAGAACTCTACCTTCATGTGTTGAATTTGAATTTTAAGCGCAATCAGCGAAAAATTACCTACTAATGAACAGTGTTTAATCAAGATTAACGAAGTAAAAACTGTTTTAATATTTAATTTATGAAGATTTTAAAGTATTGAAATGTCAGTATTTGTAAGAAGCAAAGGTGAGCTAATTTTTTTTTTTTATAAATCGTTTACTTATGCCCAGTTGCATAATCTTTGGCTTATCTTAAACGTAGCTTGATTATCTTAACAACAATTGTTGCCTAAATAATTAAGTAGCAACCAGGCCTTAGGTTCAGTATTACAGCCTTTGGTCTATTAAAATCCAGTTGTTTTTCCCAAGCTTATTCACTGTTGATTTAAAATGAGTTTATTTACAATGGTAACAATAGAATATTGCACTACTATCAAAATTTGATAAACTTTCTTGAAAATAAGAAAGTCTGTGATAAATAATATCAAACATTGCTTTGTTTGAATTAAGACGATTTAATAGTGACATAACGTCTTGATGACGTAAAAAATCTTTTTGTGTCTCTCAAACAGTGGACTAAAGCCTAATCACCTAAATAACAATCGTTACCAAAGAAATTAGGATACGTTTAAGGTGAACCAAGGACTAAGGTCCGAATTTATAAATATTATCTTGAACTAAAGCTTTCTTGATCAATTTTTTATTCTTCTAGAGCTTCCTTAAATGGGTGGGCTACATTTAAGAAAGTAACTTTTCATAATCTCCTAGAGAACCGATCCTGGGATCCGAATTTATTTTGAATCAAGGTTACCTTAGCGCTTAAAGAATGTCAAACTGATACTTTTATTTGAGATTTCCAGCTTCAAATCTTAGGATTATTTGATTCACTGCATTAAATGCTGCATTTTGCTTTGCATTTTGATGCAAAGAAAAATTGTCATACACAAAATATTGAGCTCTGATTTTATGTATTCTTTTGCTTCAAAATAGAGAATCAAAATTCAAAGCAAAATGCAGCATTTAATGCACCGTGTTAAACAGCCCTTTGAGTATGAATTAAAAGTTAAATTTTGAGTTATTCTTCTTGAAGGAAGGTTTAAGAATATTTGAGAGTTGAAAAATAGATTAAGGAAACTTTAACTTGAGGGATTTATGGAAAACATCCGTAAATTCGGACCTTTCATGAATATTCTGATTTTCAAAACAATTCTCATGTTTTTCAAAATTTTGTTGTAACAAATTAAATGATGAAAAAATCAATTTCCAGATAACTGCGACTGGACTAAAAACGTGTATTATATTATTCATTTTATCATAAATGAAAATTAGGTGGCAAGAGACCAAAACTTAAATGATACTTGGAGATATCTTTGACAGAGTATTCCGCTACTATCAAAATTTGAGAAACTTTCATAAAAATAAGGTAGTATGTGATAAATAATAGGTATAAGCAACAAAAAGGATATTAAACATTTCTTCGTTTCAATTAAAAAGACGATTTAATACTTCCATAACGTCCTGATGACGTATAAAATCTTTTTGTGTCTCTCGAACCGTGGTTTTGATGTACAAATTCCTAAAAGAATCTTATTCATGGAAAATATTGTTGCATCATCAATTGATATAATGTACTTATAAATTAATAAAAATGTATCGGAAAAGTTGAAATTGATGCTATTTCTATTTTCCGTATGTTATTCAGAAACATTTTAAGTTCCACAGGCATGCTCATACGATGCTAAACAAGAAAGACACCAACGTCACCTATTTTACTTCACGACAAGATTCTCAATTTGTTTGAAGATCGAGTTTAATAAATAACATTTATTCCAAAAAAAATCAAACTTTTTAATTTATACGCGCATGAAAATTTAGATATACTTCTATTTTGTACAAGAATAAAACCCACCGTTTGAGTGATACAATAGGATTTTGCACGTCACATAAAATTCTCAAATTGGAAAAATATGTTTCTTATACGAGGTTTTTATGAATTTATACTTATACTTTTATTTTTTCATGTCCTACCGGAAAAAAATTTAAAAAAACAACAGAATACCTTTTTTAGAACGTTTCGGCGCCGAAGCGGTCCCTCATTATCAGCTTGAAATTTACGTGAAAAGTTACATTTTTATACAGGTATGCAACGAAACGCGGAACATAAGAGTTTAGCATGGGATTTTCAAATTGTGCAGATATTGGCTCTCGTGTATATTGTAGAGCAAAAGTACAAGCATGGAAAGTTGCTTAAAATAAATTTTCACTTATGAAAAGTCTTTAATTAATGCCGTAGAATATTTGTGGCATCAGATATTTAGTAAATAAAATATGACATTTTCGTTTAAAATCAGATAGTCATGGAAATAAAAAACGAATGGAATAAGCTTCCATTCTGACAGCTCATTTCCGTGTTATTAAAATAACCAACAATAATGAAAAGTTGTTTGAAATTGATTTTTACTCATGAGAAGTCTTCATTTAAAGCAGTAGAATATGTGTAGCATCTAAAAAAATTAACAATAATAGCACGAAATTAGAACTGTCAAAATGAAAGCTTGTTCAATTCGTTTTTTTATTGTCATAGCTATCTGATTTTTGACGAAAATGTCATATTCTATTTTCTGAATATCTAATGCTACAGATATTCTATTGCATTAAATGAAGACTTTTCGTACGTGAACATTTATTTTAAACAACTTTTAATTCTTGTACTTTTGCTCTAAAATATACAGGAGAGCCAATATCCGCACAATTTGAAAATCCTATGTTCCGCGTTTCGTTGCACACCCTGTATTACCATAGAATGTACGGTAAAAATCTAGATAAATTATTTAAGTTTACATTGCCAGAAAATAAAAAAAGCAGACAATAATTTGGAGCCATCGTGCCTTGGCTGTCAAGAGATAATTGTCTTTTTTTAATTTTCTGGCAATGTAAATCTAAATTTATCTAGTATTTTTACTGTACAGCCGATGGATACATAAAAATGTATTTTTTCATTGTATTTCAAGGTACGAAACGTTCCAAATTAAAGATATTTGGTATTATCCAAGCCATCTAATTTCCATTCAAAATTTCATTTCATCTTGACAGTTTTTCCCGACGAATAAATTTTAATATTACATTTTGAAAAGTATAACTAATTCAAAATTGAGATTCGCTCAAGCTTTTTGAAAGATCTGGCTGTAAATGTTCTATTTTCAAAATTTTGCAAAACGCAAAGCTGCATAGTTATTCAAAGTGTAGCTTTTAATATCGAAGTTCATTTTCTTTCAGGACTGAAATTACTCCAAAATTACATTTTAAATTAACGTAATATGTGGATGGTAAGCATTTTTTTAAATTTTTCTGCTCACTTTTGCTTCGGCACGCCCAAAGCAATCAAATTGCAGTTGCAATAATAAAAACTTATTTATCAAGTGCCTTAACGTTTGTAAAATAGAATTTTAAGCAAAAAAATCAGTTGTGGACGTGAATATTTATTTCATATACGTGACAAGAAAGTAATTTATTTTTATTTTGTAAAGTTATATACAGTAAGCTGCAAAAGTACGAAAATGTTAAATGCTAGACAAAATTTTATTTTGTACTCTTGCTGGTGATTAGAAAATTGGATACTTGAAAGACAATTATAAAATCGGACGTAAAAATACGTAATTACAAGAATTTCGAATAGAAAATATATTAATATATCACAAATAAATTATTGGGACCACTAAAAGTGGAAACGTTCCCTGAATTTTTAATTTGGGGAAAATTAAAATATGTGCCTTGAAAATGAATACCTGATATAGTTAGTTTTAGTTATAGCGATGTATACGTCATATGTATCACTATTATATTCATTCGTTGAACAGTTAAATGCGTAATATTTTTTTTTGTATACAAATCAATATAACTATGACGCATGCATCTCTAAAACTAAATCAAACTATAATAAAAATAATATGTAGACTTGTTCTATTCTTATAAGTTTATTTTTTCGATAAAATATTTACAATTTACATTTTATTGTACATTATTTACAACTTTATGATATTCTGACAATGTTGTATGATACAGTGGTATTCCTTTTAGTACTTGGGATGTTGCCGCGTTAATTTTGACAACAACATAATCCCCAGGTTTGATGGATTGTTGGGTATTGAAGTCATTAAACATTGGTAATTCCGTTTTAGGGAAAATTACTTTAACGTTGCTGTCATTTCGACCAAAAAGATTTTGAGATGATCTCTTTGAAACCTGAAATTATACATTATTATTTTAATTTACTTCTTTACCTCTTGTTATATATTGAAATCTCACCCCTTCCACCAATACGAGCTGTTTATTTCCTATTTGAGCTTTATTGATAATTTCTACTTTATTTCTAAACAAAGTTATCATTTCTTCTAGTCTTCTTATTTTAATATCATGTGGTACATCATCTACATATCTTCTATGTGCCGTAGTTTTCTACAATAGAAAGTATTATGATTAATTATCACTTTAGTTCTGTTATGAAACTATTTTTAGTATCATAATAGACTAATTATAAACGTAAAATATTAAAAAAAAAAACTTTTATAAATAATAACCCGGATTCAAGAAAAATTGAGTTAATAGTTATCGATAACATTTTTAATTCTTGATTTGATTAGATAAAATATAAACGTTTAATTCAGTTCAATTGTTAGCACTTGCGTTGTATTTGTCATTTATATCAAAACAGACACTCCCTGCATAATTTTTTGTCAAGATTTACTGATTAAATTCAGATCGGAATAATTGATGTAAGTGTAATTTATTCAGTTGTAAAAAATACGACATTATTGTCTTTTCAATGAATCTTTTCTATAAGAATATGCTACTGATAAAACCCCACTGGTCAAGCCAAAGCAATTTAGTCGAGTAATTTCGCTTAAACCAACGTACTAAGAAATGGTTTATTTATAAAAGAAAAATAACCTAAACCACGAATTGCTCATTACTCTCATACAGTAAGCTCAAGCAATTTGTGGTGTAGTTTATGTTGACAAAACCCAATTTTAGGCCAAACTGCGATCACTTTATCTCAATTAGTTTCCCTTAGGCAAAACTTTGACCTGAAACTTGAATAGTTTAATTTAGAATCTGGTTTTATCGGTAGCAAATACATATCTGAATGTTTTCATCAGATTTAATGAAAATTACTGAAAGATTTTTCTTCAAATACTCACCTCTCTCATACTGTACGGGAATAAATATGCTGTATTATACCCAACAATCTTCATCAAACTTAAAGTATCTTCAAATTGCTCTTGCGTTTCGCCGCAAAACCCGCAAATAAAATCAGAGCTAAGTGCTACCGAAGGGATTAAATTTCTTATATGTTCTACTAATTCTAGATATGCTTCTCTGGTGTACCCACGACGCATCCGTTCGAGGACTTCTGAATTCCCGGATTGTGCAGGTAGGTGAAGAGATTTACAAACATTAGGACAATCGCGAATTAATTGTAGGACCTGTAAATAATTTTTTTGAATGACTCTTCTCACAAACATATTCGTTTCTTACTTCATCCGGAAAATCTTTCGGATGAGGCGATGTGAATCGGACTCTTAATTCTGGATTGACTTGGCTAATTCGGTCTAATAAGTCTGCAAACCGAAGTCCTCCAATTTTTTGTTTATATACTGTTTTAAATCCTTTTGCAAGTGTTGTAATGTTTGTAATTTCGTTTTGCTGCGATATATCTCTATAACTATTGACATTTTGGCCTAATAAAGTAACTTCTTTTACACCTCCTTCGACTAGATGTTCCACTTCTCGGACGATGGAATCGATAGGACGTGAACGTTCCCGGCCCCGGGTAAAAGGAACAATGCAGTAAGTGCACATGTTATCGCAGCCTCGCATTATAGACCTAAAATAATTTTTTATACTCTCAAGAAATTGTGAAAATAATCTAAGCTTACACAAATGCAGATACCGAGTTCTGATTAAGTCTCACTGGTGTTATATCGGCGTAAGTTTCATCCAAAGACAATAAAACATTCACCGCCTTCTGATTATTATCAGTAATCGCTAATAATCTCGGTAAATCTTTATACGCATCTGGTCCTGCTACTAAATCGATAGCATGTTCTTTTTCAAGCAATTTACTCTTTAATCTTTCAGCCATGCATCCCAAAATTCCGATTTTCATCTTACTTCGTCCTTTTTTCTCTTTTTTGTTTCGGATTCCCTTCAAATATTCTAATCGGTTCCATATTTTTGATTCAGCTCCTTCTCGAATTGCACAGGTTATGACCAAAACCACATCGGCTTCAATTAAATTCTCTGTTTTTAGGAAATTATTACTTTTAAGAATTGACCAAATTATTTCGGTGTCGTTTACGTTCATTTGGCAGCCGTATATATCAAAATAAACTTTTTGTTTTTGGCCAAAATTGATATTTTGGGGTAAATAAGGTATTGGTTCAGCATTTTGAATATCTATTTTTTCTGGAATTATATCTGATTTGATGAAATCTTGTAGAGAAGGACCTGCTGGTATTTTTTGAGCTTTTGTGGACACGTAGCAAACCTGATTACGATTCTTTAAAAATATATTATTTCTCTTTTGGAGGGCACAACATATTTGTATATTTCTACATTGTGTAGACTGACTTTCTATAAATGTTTTGTTCAAAATTTTGCATAAATGTCTCATGTTTGACAGATAACCTAACCTAAAATTTATTTTTATAAAATGTGCATAGATGTGATAATTTAAATAGATCGTTAACTATGTTAAAATAATGATGGGAGTGAACAGCAATTGGAACTAAAAATTACGGTAAGAAGAGTGTACCATACTGCAACGCGATTTTGTAACTTCTAAAATTTCAGTTTGAATTGAGACTCAAAATGCAAGAACTCAAAATCTAAATCCAAAATTTTTTTGTAGACAATGCATATTTCATTGAAGAACATTCCTTAATAGAATACGTTGATTTTAAGGTTAAGAATTGGGGAAATTGTGTTGAAGTTGCTTGACGTTGGCAATAGTTTCACAATGACAGCTGTCAAAATTATGACAAAAACAAATATATATCTTTATTTTCTATACATCAGTTCAAATAATCTGTAAAGTAACTTTTCGCTACATACATTTCTTCATTTTATATTCATTTAGTTTGTAAAAAACTTTTTATGCACTATAACTAAACTCAACAACATTGCGTGAGTAAAAATCAGGGTACTTGTCGCGTAAAAAGCGTTTTACAGTTTGGAATACCAAAAAAATAAATAACTACAGAAAATATAAACTTTACACAATATTTATTGTGAAAAAATACTATATCGGCAATCTTGACTCAAATTCCCCACATTTTAATGTTCTTAATCGCTTATTTGTAAGAATGTCGGATGATATGACGACTGAGATTAACATCGGTGCTAATACAATCATATCGAAAACTGTCGCCAAAGAATTACAAATATATGATTAAAATTATTTATAATCGAAGCATAATGCAATTAATATAAATAAATATAGGTGAGAGCGAATAATTTGAACAAACAATTCGCTACTTGATCTTTCTGAAGCAATTTGAAATGTCAAAATATGAAAAGAACTCATGATATTTTCGAATGTTTTAATTTATTTATTGAAATATATTCTGTCTATTAAAATTACGTATTTTATTAAGGGAAAATAAATACAAAATGAAAAAACGCAATTGGTAGCTATATTTAAAGCTTGAGAATTAAATGTACTAATACATTAAAAAGAAACACAGCCTTTAAATTGAAATCTTGAAAAATACAAGCAGAACTAATTTTTAGTAACAATTTACTAAAACACTTCAAAACTATAATGTAAACAAAATATAAGAGTGAAAACTTATGCTTAAATCTCAAATTTTCGATCAGTTTTGAGAATTAAAGTTGAGTGTCAACAAAAAAAATCGGAAAATTTGGACGGATCACACATCGTGCTTCACTCATAAAATTTTGACTAGATACTTTCCAGCTTGATACTAAATGTAGAGAAAAAATATCAGAATTATTCTAATTTAGATTTTATTTCTTTAATGAGGGCAATAGGATCAATGTTCTCATCATCTTCACTAGTTTCGTCCTCAGGGTAACTGGGAGCAAATAACTGGTGAATTATAGTAATAATGTATGTAAATGATATTATGTACGATAGTCTATACAGACTAAAAGGGGCATAAATTAAAGCTAAAATAGCCATTAGGTACACGATTATACCAAGTTCTTTATAGAATTTCCTAAAAAAAAAAAAAACTTTGTATTCTATTTTATCTCAATATTTTTAATAAACTTACTTGTTCGGCTTTGGAAATTCAAATTGCCATAAAGGAACTGCGCAGATACACATCAAAATTCCAAATAATTTTGAAGGATCAGGGCTCAAAATGTTATTATATCTAGAAAAATAATAAAATAGTTTAATAATTATTATTTATGAATACTGCATTAATCGTATTTTTACTTGAAATTATGGGCCCAAGTCAAAACTGAAGGTACATTCAAAGCAGCGACTATAAACCACATAAGAAAAAGCGTAAAATGAAAATGCATTTCACTGTTATCGGGCGCTTCAAACATCTGCTGTACAGTTTTCTGTATAATTGATTCTTCTTTTTGTTCTTCAATTGTTTCTTCATTTATGACACTTATTTCATTGTTTAGTTGAACTTTTCTTAAACGCAGTTCGCTGGTATTTTCATTTTCTATATTTTGTTCGATTGTTTCATTGTTCGTTGATGCAGATTTCTCTGATATTTCTTCTTCGTCACTTTGATCCAAATTTGTTTCATTCGTTTCGTCACTTTTGTTCAATATTTCCTTATTATTTATTATTTGTTCGTTATGTGTAATATCTTTGGTATTTTCGATAATTTTTTGTTCTTCATTTTCCTCTTTTTCTGTCTTATTTTCTGTAGGACTTTCTTTTGGATTTTTTCTGAATTTCTGAAATATCTTTTCTCTTAGTATTTTACCAATTTTGGTAAACAAGTTTTTTAACAGTCCAATTGCTACTTTTTTAACATGACGATATATCAAGCCCTCAACGAAGTCTTCACCTAATTGTGATAACTAAAATACAAATGATTAATTTGATAGATACAAATTTTAAAATTATTTACCTTAAGAAAATAGTAGCAAAGACCTAAACATAAAGCTAGACCTCCACAAGTGGTTAATCCTAAACAAAAGAGGGTCGCAGCTACAACACAAGGCACTCTGTGCAAAGCTTTTATAAACCAGTCAGACATCCGGAATGATTTTCCAACTGTTCGAGAGAATACTCTAAAAATTTTAAATCCTATGAATTAATTTCTAAATTTTATTAAAATGAATACGTACCTTCCAAGAAATTTGTGCAAAGTAGATTCGTTCATTATAATGGCAGCCCAAAGGACAAGAGTCATTATATATGTAACTCCAACTGAAGTAACATATAATAATAAAGGCAAAATTAAAAAGTCTGTATTTTCGTCTACCAAAATTTGGGTATCTGGAGCTGGCAAGAAAGGGATTTTTTTGATACTGCAATAAAAATAATTGTAGTGTATATATTATTTGATTCAAAATGACTTACGTTAAAATTTTCGACAGCAATTTCACACTTGTAACTAGATAATATGGCTTTGTACTCATACTTAACGAGGATTGAAACAAAGAACAGTATTTATTCTCTTCTAAACTTATTAATTGACTTCGGTAGCTCATTAATATAACAGCAGCAATATTTGCTACTAGAAGAGGGCTGTAAAATCTTGCGAATTGTCCTAACATCCCAAAAAATGAATTTCTCACACTGAAAAAATTGTAAATATTTATAAATTGAATAATAAGAGTATATTTGTAAAGCTTACGAAATAGAGTATTGGCATTTTGGGTCGAGCGTTAGCTGCACTTTAGCTGATATATTGTTGTACTGAATTGGTCGTGAACCGTGTAAACGGACTTGTAAAGGTTTCCTGAGTGTTTCACTGCAAAATACATGTTATTTTTGTCTACTCAATTAAATAATATTACTTACGTAATGAGAATTTGCGAGTCGTGATTAGTCCAGGGAATCTTGAGCCCTACAGTGGCATGATGTACCTCTTCGGTGCATTCTATGGGCTCAACATACAGAAAATATGACTGTATGACATGCTGAAGTCCATTTAAATTTATTTCATATTTTACAGCTCCTAATTCAGTTTTTGATAAAATATTAGTACGTGAAAAAAAGAACCAGCGTGGTAGTTGCACGTTTAATAAACGTTCAGATAGACTGTGCAAATCGAAATCGATTGAAATCTTGAAAATATGTTGCAAATTATTTAATTTTTACTAACCAATATTTTTTAATCAACTTACAGGTTCTGGGGTGGGTAGAATACGCACAACAATATGAGTAATTTTAGGAAATCGTTTTTTTAAGGTTACTAAATTAAGCAGATGAGTACGTCGTTTAATTCTCGTACTAGGAGCAATTTTTGATAATTGACTGAGATGAATTCCGCCCTCACTAAGAGAAGAAACATGCCACAATTAAAGTTTGAGCACTAAAATATATTTTGTATGAAAAAAATACGGATTCCTTACCAATAATTTACATTTCCTCGAAATTTGTTTGCTTCACAAGCAAAAATCCAATCAGTTACAGCCAAATTATTTGCCTGAACAAATAGTAATTGCTGTTTAGGATCATCAGTGATTTTGATCATATGCCATTGATTATTTTGAGTGCCTTGAGGAAAATTTAGCGTGTATCGTCTTCTAGAATCCTCTTTCCAGTCCCCACGGTTGTCAAAACGAACAATTACTTTGTACCTGTCGGCCCATCTAATGTTTGTGCCACTATTCTAATAAAAAGCATTCAAATTATTTTCATCATTCAATATAGCTTTTGTACCTGTAAAAGATGATGTTTGAATACTGCTGCACGATACTTTGGATCCAAGGATATTTGTCCTGTTTTCAAATCTACTGAATCGAATAAGGCTCGAATTAATGTGAGAATTAATTGTTTGCACCATGTAATACAAGCATGGTCAGTTGAAAGCCATACTTTAGGTATAGCTGTCGTCTAAAAATTTAATTAAAGTAATTCTCTATTTAATACTTTGTATACGAAAAACATTTTAAAATCACTTACAATTGCACTAATTGAGCTCAAATTTGAGTTCGTCAACCAACTATTAACTAAATGATCTTGAAAGCCTCCTCCTATAGTAATTAAGGTTTTGTTTTGATCACTAAAATTAAACTTGCGTAACTGATCATAATAATTAGCTGTAAAATAGTCTAAACTGACACTGGGACGATTATGGGGACTAGCTAAAGTTATTAACATATTAACCAGATCTGAATTGAGCAGACTTTGAGAGATAATACCACCCTGGAATTTAAAAATTCGTTATTTCAGTTTAAAGTTGGCCAATGCAAAAAAAAAGCATATTTATCAACATACCATTGAATGACCAATAATAACAACAGAATTTGGGCCGCCTCCAGACTTTTTCCGCTCATATAAATCTAAAATTCTGTATAACGAATGATTCAAAAAATTTGTTTGATCGTTTAACACAGCTCCGTTTAAACCAGACAATTCTTCATTCAAATCGAGAGCGAAAAAATCAAAATGATGGTCTACACGAGAATTCAAAGCTTTTCTCAATGCTACGGACGCTAATGACCGCACTAAAATTGAGAGACAATTATATTAAAAAGTATATTTTATTATATCTTTGAATACCTTGTTTGAATGATCCAGCATTCCCGGGCACAAATAATACGGGAATGCCTTCAAATTTCATTGCCCTCGCTCTTTCCGTCAGTTTTCCTTCACTATATATATACAGACCATATCTCGGGAATAATTCTTGATTATGCATTTTTATTTTCTGCAAAATTTCAAACGATTTAAATCAAAATAAAACTCATAACCTCACTTTACTTACGACAAATTGCGGATATTCGAACATGTAAGTCATTTCACATTTGTTTTCTTCATAGTCAGTAATAAATGTTAATAAGCCGATAAAATAGAAGAGTGTCACGAACAAAGAAAGGATTACAAATTTACTAATTAGCGTCATTTTTAAATTTTGGCATATGTACACATTCTTTGGTTGCTGTAAGTATTTGAATATTTCGTCTGTTTGCCTGAGTGCAACTTTACTACAAAAATTTAGTATTGTCTTGTGAAAAAGTTGGCTTTTACAACTACATCCTCACTCACGCACATAATTTTTTTTTGTCGATTCTGCTTGGATTTTGTGGTTTGGATTTTTGTTGTTGACATAGATAGCGCTGTACCATCAAATATTCAAATTGAAGGCATCGACTCTGCATCGACTCTTTTTATACATTTTAATAATTTTCTAGTCATGAAAATTTTGATATAGATAAATAAATATTCAAATATAATTTATGAACAATTTGTTACAATTCGTTGAGTTTTTGAAATATAATTTTAAGATTTTGTATTTTCATTCAAATTCAATGCCAAACTTAATCAAGTGATAATTGTTTTAACAATGTTCACATTGGAAAACGTACAGTGTATTTCTTGTTTCGTATAATTTATTTCTGAAATTTGTTGATTCGTTTTGTGTTCGTCACTGCTGTTTCGATTGTCGTAAAAGAAGCTTTTCGCGTCGCTTTGCTCTCGTAAACTGCGATTAAGGCTGCATCCCCATGAATCCGTATATACGTACATACGTATACGTATTTACGTACCAAAAATACAAGCCTGTCCCCATGAAGCATGCGTGTTATCCGTGTCCGTATTGAATTTGACATTTATCTGACGTTCATATCTAACCTAGCTTTTTATAATGAATTCAGAAACTTCAGGCGTGTTTCTTCGACAATCATACTGTGAATCTCAGGATCATATTCGCTGTATATGAATCATGATTATATTTTGAAGCAAGAAAACAACTAACTACGAATCATGGGTCATATTTTGATTTGAGAATATTTAGATATTCGTTTTTAAAAATATATTTTATAACTATGATTTTTGGCGATTTTTTCTCTTGTAATTGGTTAAAATATCAGAATTTTTCAGTATTGATTTTTATTATAATGCATTAAATACTTTGTTTTTCAAGAACTATTTATTATTGCATGATTATTCGTATGTTTAACCCTTCATATTAGATGCGGGATGTGCACTTATTGTTTTACCAACAATTTTCTTGTTGTGTTCTATCCGCCATATTTCAAATATACACAGATTCTGTTATTGCAATCATCGTGAACATGCAAAAAGTCCGATTCAGAAGGGTAAGGGGATTGTCACTTTGTGATCACAAAGTGAAGAAGTGGGGATAAGGAATAACGACCAAAGAAACATGATTCACTGAATTATGAAGACTTATATCACTTTGATTGCCCAAAGAAACACGCCTTTCATTGTTAAGTTTTATTAGTTTATTTCGTTAGCTAAATTCCACGGCATTATATCGACGGCAAGGCTTAAGTAAAAAGATTAAAAAGTTGGCACTATTATTGGATATTGCAGCAGTCAGAACTAGTAAAAAATATTACAAAAAAACCTTCTTGTTAGGTTTGTCCAATATTTACCGAACAGAAACGTATATCTCAAGGTGCAAGTGATAATTTGATGAAGGAAATGGAAGAAAATGATCCAGATAAACGCATAATTCTAATGCAGTTGTTGCGCTAGCATCGCCGATTCTTTTTACAGATCATTCATATGCTGCGAAATCTGCAGATGATGATTTCAGGCACTACCCAAAAAAATCGCATTCAAAAAAATGTTTTTGTTATTATTTTGTACTCTGTATGCACAAAATCAACTTCAATATAAAATTTAAACGATAAAAGTATTTTATACGCATGCGTCAATTCGTCCGTATCCGTAAAAAGTTAAACTAAACCAACTTTCGTACGTAGTGTCCTTGAAACTCTCCGTATCGTGAATACTTTATTCTCATTGGTTCCACATGAACACGTATACGTATATACGGATGCATGGGGATGCAGCCTAATAGTTATTTGTGTATCAAGGCCGTAAAGGTTATCTTTATTGGTCGAATCTGTTGTTTGCGGCCGAAGCGTAGCTGAGGCTGCAATTCAGGTGAGACCAAAGATGGTGAGACCAAAAAAGAACTGTAGGCCGAGGTGCACACAACGTTTTTTAGGCGATCATTACGAAATAATTCAAAATCACATCATTTTATCTATTTATTTCTGAAACATTGCAATTGTAAATCTTAGTTGCCGTTGAAATTGTTTTATTTTACTGTCTTCTATCAAGTTGACATTTAACAAAAAATGCGTATTTATTTTTTGATTTGCAAGAACTACAGAGGTTGACGGAAGAATATATGTACTATTTAAGCGGAAACTGTTTCTTAAGGAGTTCATCAAGCTGCCCATATAGTTAAATATAAAGTGTTTATGAAATATTTCTTGACAGATCAGTCCCAAAAAGTAATATTTGACAGATCAGTCCCAAAAAGTAAAATTTGACAGATCAGTCCCAAAAAGTGAAACTTCACGGCCGCAAAAGAAGCCATAAAAACACTTTTTTAGGCGATCATGACAAAAAAGGTGTTTTTATGGCTTCTTTTGCGGCCGTGAAGTTCCACTTTTTGGGACTGATCTATCAAATTTTACTTTTTGGGACTGATCTGTCAAATATTACTTTTTGGGACTGATCTATCAGAAAATATTTCATGAACACTTTATATTTACCTATATGGGCAGTTTGATGAACTCTTTAAGAAACAGTTTTCGCTTAAACCTCGTCAACCTCTGTAGCTCTTGCAATTCAAAAAATAAATACGCACTTTTTGTTAAATGTCAACTTGATAGAAGACAATAAAATAAAACAATTTCAACGGCAACTAAGATTTACAATTGCAATGTTTTAGAAATAAATAGATAAAATGATGTGATTTTGAATTATTTCGTAATGATCGCCTAAAAAACGTTGTGTGCACCTCGGCCTACAGTTCTTTTTTGGTCTCACCTGAATTGCAGCCTCAGCTACGCTTCGGCCGCAAACAACAGATTCGACCAAAAAAGATAACCTTTACGGCCTTGATACACAAATAACTATTTTTGTCATGATCGCCTAAAAAAATTATTTTAATAGTGCTCTGTTGTTTTCATTGCTTATCAACGTAGAAATAAAAATTTTGTGTATTTAAATATGTAGATTGGGATTTTTTTGTTTCGCAATTGCGTGTGCGTTAGGTTTGCTTTATGTAATATAAATCAAATTCTTGTTTTTTTTGAAAAGTCCTGTATTGAAAGGGCCATCGTGGGATTCAGTGTAAATTTAGGTACCGCTACAAGAAGCACCTCTCCCTGCGGACACCATCGTGTGGATCTGCAATGAGTTTTAGGGCGAACGAGTGGTCTAGCGGGGGAGTAATAGCATATTCTTGATATGTACCTAAAGGGTCGGAAAATGTAATAGCTGGCTGGGGTCCTTGATTAAGTTCAAGAAACATCACGCAGAGACCGATACTAAAGGTTATTACATCGCGTAATTAGGCGATATCGCGGGCCTTGGAATACGCATTGGCCACGTATTGAAACAAAATATTTTTGCAAACGACGAGCATAGGTGCTTGAGGGCTCAGGTACTCATTGGGGTAGTAGAATCAGTAACATAAATATATCGAGCACTTTTAAAATAAAACTGGGAAATAGTATGGCAGCAATCACTTACCGCGTAGCTAGCTCTTCGAACAAAAAATGTTAGATTCGTTAAATAGACGCGAAACAAACAAACCAACACACAAAACACGTTTGAATGTTGAATGAATGCAACTAATCAAAAAAGTTCACTTTCAGCTTCCTCTCAATTCATCATGAACACCATCAACAAATCAACCAAAGGACGTAAATTAACTAATAAACTTTGCTTTTCAGATTCTAATATTTTAATATCTTTCAGCTATTTCATATTGTTTTTTTTGCAGATCTCTAATCAATTTGTATTTTTTTAGATCATTTGCTGAGGATAAGCCCAGCTGTTGAAGAAGAAGGACGTCGAGGGAATGGACATTTTGATAGGAGCTGCCAAAATCAAGTCTCAATATTTTTTTTGTTGAATATGATTCACCAAAATTTTGGTCAAGTTTCCGTTTAAGGTTGCCGGTCATCAATCGTCGTAACATCATTGCATCATCAGCTAGGTAATATAATATTACTCATTATATAACTGTTTTTAACTACTTCTAAAATAATTTGTCTAATATTTGAGTTTATAATTTTAATTTAGAAACCAGGAGATAGCAACTTGCAGCTTCAATAACAACCAGACTCCAGAGAACTTCGTAGATGTCCAAGAGAATCTTCTGAATCCTGCCCGCCGCTTGCAGAGTTCAAGTAAGTCTTACTTCTTTTTGAATTTTCCAATTTGTAATTCATATTTTGTTGTTACAGTTGCAGCACGCGAAGAAGCCGCTTCTCTTGTCTGGGTTTTGTTGAGGTTTCCCAGGACCCAAAGGGAGAATTCCCGGAGAAGAGTCCGTCCCTTTCCTCTTAGTCAATGCCTGGAGGCGAACAAGGCTTACAACATCACAACAGCATCGATTATTCAACAATCTTCGAACATTTGCACCCTTTCCTAATTTCCAAAATAAACTCATTCCTACAAAATTTACAGTCGTTGTATTTCTAAAACCTATTTAATTATTTAATACCGATAAAGAATTATTTGTAACTGTAAATGAGAGAGCAATAGATTTATTTACTCTTCAATTCTACTTACCCTTCAACTTAATTTAGGGGTAGTTGTATAGATACAAATACAACTATACTTACATTTATCAATAAAAGCTGAATTACTAAATAAGATTTTCTGTTACAGGAATGAAACTGACGATCAATATTAACGAAGAATATTTAATGTCTGGGATAATTTTTTGTACTTATTGATAAGAACGGCCATGCTCCTTAATTAGATCCTTGTCTATGAAAAAATGATTTATCTTATATTTTATATTGACTATAATACGTAGTTTTAGAATATAAAAATATTTTAGGGTTGATTTTGCCTTATTGAAATGAATAT
This sequence comes from Dromius quadrimaculatus, assembly GCA_963989225.1. Taxonomy (NCBI): domain Eukaryota; kingdom Metazoa; phylum Arthropoda; class Insecta; order Coleoptera; family Carabidae; genus Dromius; species Dromius quadrimaculatus. The sequence continues at coordinate 7,980,474 of OZ022325.1, read as the reverse complement.
CTCTGTTTAACAAAAAATTTTGTGAAATATTTGTTTGAGAACATTATTTATTGTATGTTATTGAAATGTTAATAAAAATCCTCAAAATGATTTATTGTTATATCATTTTCTACCTGCCATGTTCATATTTAAGGGTAGTAGTATATTGTTTCTCAAAAATTATGAGCCTTGGAGTACACTTTTCAATTGGATCGTAGGGCATCGAAAGTTATACAACTTATAAAAGAAACATTTGTCCCTAAAATGTTTAGTTTGCGAAATAAACGCTAATTAATTTCTTGAAAGAACTCTTTTTATCTCTGCTCCCCTAATACAAATTTTGGATTTTTCGAGCACACAAAAATTCAGGACAAAATTGTCGGAAAGTGTATTTCTTGATTTATTGCTGAACTAAAAGCACTTAGAGAAAATTTAATTACATCACTGTACGCAGCTGTAAAAGGGCTATAAAAAAGGTGAATACAATTTTTTCACAGCCCTCAAATTAAGGGTAGTAGTATATTGTTTCTCAAAAACTATAAGTCCTGGAGTAAATTTTTTAATTGGATCCTGTAGTGCATCAAAAGTTATGTAACTTTTGTTTGAAACATTTGGTCGTAAAGTCCTTAGTTCCCGAAATAACCACTAATTAAATTCTTGAAAGAACTCTTTTTACCTCTGCTCCCTTAATACAAATTTTGGATTTTTCGAGTACACAAATTTCATCACAAAATTGTCGGAAAGTGTTTTTCTTGATTTATTCCTGAACTAGGGCACTTAGGCGAAATTTAATTACATCACTGTACACAACTTTGGAAGGGCTATCAAAAAGATGAGTAAAATTTTCTCACATCCCTTGAATCAAGGGTAGTAGTATATTGTTTCTCAAAAATTGTAAGTCCTGGAGTGAATTTTTTAATTGGCTCCTGTAGTGCATCGAAAGTTATGTAACTTTTGTTTGAAACATTTGGCAGTAAAGTCCTTAGTTTCCGAAATAACCGCTAATTAAATTCTTGAAAGAACTCTTTTTACCTCTGCTCCCCTAATACAAATTTTGGATTTTTCGAGTACACATATTTCATTACAAAATTGTCGGAAAGTATTTTTCTTGATTTATTCCTGAACTAAAGCACTTAGGAGAAATTTAATTACATCACTGTACGCAGCTGTAGAAGGGCTATCAAAAAGCTGTATACATTTTTTTTACAGCCCTTAAATTAAGGGTAGTAGTATATTGTTTCTCAAAAATTATGAGTCCTGGAGTAAATTTACTAATTGGATCCTTTAGTGCATCAAAAGTTATGTAACTTTTATTTGAAACATTCGGCCCTAAAGTCCTTAGTTTCTGAAATAATCGCTAATTAATTTCTTGAAAGAACTCTTTTTACCTCTGCTCCCTTAATACAAATTTTGGATTTTTCGAGTACACAAAAATTCATCACAAAATTGTCGGAAAATATTTTTCTTGATTTATTCCTGAACTAAAGCTCTTAGGGAATATTTAATTACATCACTGTACGCAACTTTAGAAGGACTATAAAAAAGGTAGGTCAAATTTTTTCACAACCCTTAAATTAAGGGTAGTAGTATATTGTTTCTCAAAAACTATGAGTCCTGGAGTAAATTTTATAATTGGATCCTGTGGTGCATCAAAAGTTATGTAACTTTTATTTGAAACATTTGGCCCTAAAGTCCTTAGTTTCCGAAATAACCGATAATTAATTTCTTGAAAGAACTCTTTTTACTTCTGCTCCCTTAATACAAATTTTGGATTTTGAGAAACCACAAAATTCATCAAGCAGTCATCATTTTTCGTTATGGAAGAGATGATTACTAATTGGTGTTATTGACAGGTGCTGTCCCCTTGCGGGAACTTTTTGAACTACATACGTGGGGGTCAAATAAATTTTAATTTTAATTATTTTTTTAGAGTTTTTACTTTCAAAAGGCTTTTTAGAAAGGTAATTTCTTGACAGATGCTGCCACCTTGTGGAAAATTCTAGTACTAAATCCACTAAAGATATAAGAGAAATATTTTAAATGACGAAACAAAGATCGAATATTTTCTAATATATCACAGCTTTTATTAATGCATAAATTATTACAAAAATATATGGAATTACAATATTATTTATTGTTACAGTATAATATTGTTACATATGATTTATTATTGTAACAAATTTATTTTTTTTGGTCCAAGGGTTCATTACGCTAGGACCTAGGCTGGAGAACATCATCTTGTTGCACAGCAACTGTAACACACAAATAATTATTAAAAATGGATCAATGATTGCCATGTGACAGAAATTATAAAGGACTAGAATAAATATTCAATATCATTATCTAGAAATTAAAGGTAAAGTTCAATTTAAAAATATGAATTAAATATAAATATACAGATGGAATAATTCACTTTTCTGGTACTTACGGACAATATACTTTCAAAAAATATCCATGGAAAAGCAAATCTCTATTTTATACTCACGATTATTATATCTTTAAAAATCGAAACTTCAAGTTTATCCTAACTCAGCTAGTTCAAAAATATCCGCTGCGGTGCTGCGATCTTAAATTCATTTGCCAATAGAGCCCTAATAAGGACGAAACACGTGTCTACAGTTGCCCCCTATTCAGGACGATGGTATGAAAACCGATTCCTGAATTTGTATTTTTGTGAAACTTATCAGGTTTTGATTTTTAACAATTTATTGAACTATATACTTGAAGACAACATAATATCAGTGAAAAATCGTTCTGTTCAATAAATCTGCCTTAAATCTGCTTTTACTTACAAAATATATTAAAAATTATATTTATGGAGTGAATAGTATGACCAATATTTCGTTTTTAAATTAAAAATCTTTGATGATTCAAGATTATTGAATACATTATTGTATTTGAAAACTAATTGTCTTTCTGTTTATAAATTTTGAGTACCGTAAGTTTAGCCCTTTTGGAAATAAAGCCAAAAATTTAGTGACTGCGAATTATCAACAGATGCTGCTACCTGGTGGACACAGCTCAAACTACATACCTAAAAACAATCCAAATTTAAGAAATGTTTGAATTATGATTTGATATTTGGGATTTAACGACACAGAATTTTAAAACACTAGTTAAATAAAAAAATTACATTTTGTACTTTTACTTACGTTCTCGCAGGAATGTTATTTTAATTATCTGAAATTCGTTCTTATTGACGTTTTTAGAGGACAAAAATTATATTTTGTAATAGATTTCGATTTGGAAAATTTATACAGAAGAAAACGATTCCAGATCTTAAAGATAAACACCATAATAAAATAATAAACTTTATTGCAAAACTTATATAAAATATCTTTTTTATAATACAATGAGAAATTTACAATTTTGATTTGAGACTTCCCATCAATTTTTCCAATTTCATTGCCTTTTGTAGATTACCAGCGATTTTCAGTTTCCCCATCATATAGGCAGTAGCGGGTTTCAGCTTTCCAGAGAACATATCAAAGAAGTTTTTGCTATCCATTGTTAAAGTTGCATCTGGTTTTTCAGAAGAAGCACCTTGTCCACATTTACCACTTCCGGATTTTAAATCTATAAACCTAGAATAAACAATTTTACGATCTAGTAATTGTTTCTTCCCCTTGATAATTTTATCCATTCCATATTTTGATAATTTATACGTAGTCTGAAGTTAAATTTGAATACATATATCGTATTATCAGTCAATTATATCCGTGAAAATATGAAGTTTCTCATTTCAACTAGTTGCATTATGTATTTGAAATGAGACTCATAACATCGTAATTCAAACAGCTGTATATAAAAATAATTCGGTTTGATCCATCAATTTCTTACCATTTACCAGCTTCATCTCCAGTTAAAGAAAATTCGTAAACTGCTTGAGTCTTTTTAACAAGATCTTCATTCAAATTTGACTGAATTTTATCGAAAAGTGAACCGACTTTCCCTGGACTTGAACCAGAAGATGATGATGATGAGTCAGATGAGCCAGGGTTCGAACCTGGATTAATAATAGAAGATTCCCCGGCAGGATGATCCAAAAAGAAATCAAGCATCAATTTGTCCTTATTTTCTGAAATAAAAATGAATCAATCATAAAAGATTAGCAATAATTTTGAAAGCTTTAAAATACCTTTATCACAAGCATAATCATCTAGATTTGTGACACCGGCTTTTTTCAAAACATCTTCATCAACTAGAAATTGCCCGGTAACTGATTTAGGATCTTGTAGCATAATGGCATAAACAGCATCGGCTACTATGTCAGGCTTCCTGCTCCATTTGCTAGAATCCGGCCCTGTAAGCATCTCAATAGCTGCCGTATGAATTGCTAGAAGAGAAATAAGTTTTTACTGTCCTGAAATATGTACAATAAAATATTTTAAATTGACTTGAACATTAAACCTTTTTATTTCATCAATTTAGAAAAAAGCTTACCAGTTTTCGGCCACAGCGCATTTACACCAATACCAAATGGTTTAAATTCAGTTGCCATGCCAAGCACACACATTGACATGCCATATTTTGCCATGGTATATGCCACATGGTTGCCGAACCACTTTGGACTCATATTTAAAGGTGGAGAAATATTTATAATATGTGGATGTTTACTTTTCTTCAAATGTGGAAGGCATTCCTTGGATCTAAATGTGAAGAATAAAAATATAGTATTTTGCATTTAGAAAAGTATTTCAAATATTTACACCATAAATGTGCCTCTAGTATTGATGTTATGCATCAAATCGTATCTCTTCATATCTGTTTCAGCAGTTCCAGTCAAGGAAATAGCAGAGGCATTATTTACAAGAATATCAATCCCACCGAATTTGCTAATAGCTTGTTGAACTGCATTTTTAACTTGACCTTCATCGCGAATGTCAACAATACAAGGAAGGCACTTTCCTCCTGCTTGTTCAACTAAAAAGAAACTGACATTTAAAAAGTATGACCAAAATATTTAATTTATAATTTTACATTAAATTCTGTATTTTGTTGAGTTTATTTTATTATTTATTACTTTTAATTTAAAATTAGTAAATATTTGAGCTTAAAAATACAACCGGAGAGCAATAAATCAGCAATGTGAAACATGTAAGGCACTTATATGATGCCTTAAAATGATAGTTTCACTCAAAGTATTCAGGAGCAAAACAAAAGCCTACACAAATAAACAATGGGCATCAGTACATGAATTTCAGCGTGGAGCCTTATGATTCTACGTACTGTATCGCTAAAAAAGGCAAGGAAGGTAGTTACGGCAAAGCCGCAACTGAGGACGAAAAACTACATCAAGAAATGGAAGATGACGGGCTGAATTGGTTTTAAGATTTAATTTCCTGTAGGTACCACCGCAGTTGTAATGTGAAGGGTTGAAACTCATTTTATAATAAATGACATTACATTATGCTTTCCATCAGCGTCTGGTTCATTGTATTTATTTAATGCCTCCTACCGACAGGATTAAAAAGTTCAAGGATTGAAACTGGTTTACAATAAATGGTACTACATAGTTTTTAGCTCGTCGAAGACAAGCTTAAGTGCTCCGTGATGTGTCTGTAACATAGTCTGATTTCAAAAATGTATACATAAAAATAATCTTAATTTATATTAGTTTATGTATGTAGGTATGTATTTCGCTCACTCGTCAATTTTTTTTTTGGTGTTTTATCAACCGAATTTGACGAATATTTTGTTCAAGATACACGTAAGGATCTAGTTGTTTTCCTAAATGAAAACAATATAATCAACTCTATAACTATATGTTATATATATATAAAAATGCCCAAATGAGTAAAATTACTAGAATTTCAGTTTTTGAGCAAAAATTTCATATTTTGATAATGGCGCAACGGCGGACATAATTTTTATCCATTTCAGCATCGATGAGATTGAGGTATGGACGCCTACCAATAGAATACTAGTTTTATTAGCGTAATAATAAATATTAATAGAATACTAGTTTTATTAGCGTAATAATAAATGGCATTACATACTATCACAGTTTTTATCACTTTTTATCATCGTTGGGTTCATTATTCGCAGATTATTATTAGGAGATGTAACTATAACTTCTTATATCGTCAAAAAAGTCAGTTCTACGTAAAAAAAATATTTGGTTTCGGAGAAGAAGGGCATGCTGCTTAATTTATGTTTTTTTTTTTTTAAAATTGAATCATAATTGGAAGGTTTTTTTGGTTAAAATTCTGTATATTATTTATAACAATGATACAAAATTAAACAAGGCAAGTATCTTTTGTATAATTTTTTCTAATGAAGACTCTTGAATAGAGTCGAATCGTCAAAAATATAAATAAATATACAGAATTTAAACCAAAGAACCCTTTCAACTAAATTTTATTATTGTGAACTTGGTAATTTTGGAATGAATACTTTTACTTATTGATTTATTCTATGAAATTGTTTGGATTGACTATTCTAATTGAAATTTTTGGGCAGACCTCGAATGACTTTATTCTGGATTATAACTATGGTAATTATAATTGGAACAATTATTACTATGTTAATTATATCCAAGAATTATAAAATTAATTCAGTAATAATAAATACCACTGGAATATGTAATACTGCTGGTTTTACTTCAGAATTAAGGTTAAGATCTTATTATCCATAAGTATTTTACCTTCTTTAGCAGCCGTGTATATGGTTCCCGGTAATTTGGGATGTGGTTCTGCAGTTTTTGCAGCAATGACTATATTAGCTCCATCCCTCGCTGCTTTTAAAGCAATTGCTTTTCCAATTCCTCTACTTGCACCAGTAATAAAAATAGTACGCCCAGCCAATTTTCTGCAAGTAAATATTCAAAAGATAACAATTTATGATATAATAATGTCAAGTCATTTATTAATTACTACTAATATAAATTACAAATTTTTGCTCTTACCCTGTATTTATCATTTTCAACTAATAAAATAATGTCTTAAATAAAATTAAAATATTCTAAATACTAAAAATGAGTTTACAATAGTTCACCGTTAAAAGATTTCTAACCAGTTGTCAGCTACTACGCTACTACTGTCAGGACCAGCGAACCGATTAAATTTGTGCGTTCAGATAATTTGAACTCAAGAGCAAAGTCCAAAAACTATATTTCAATATTCAAAGTTCATTATAAATTTAAAATGTTCTAAATGAATTCAACCTACACAATATTTACATTCTATACTAATAGCCTATTTTACCTTTTTTCTTTTAATTAAATTAGCAGTCCAAGTATACTTTTAACATTAATAAAATTATTTACTTTTAGATCGTTTTAATTTATTCAACATTTATATTACATTCCCACCATCAACCTATTCCCTTCTAGTAGAAAATACAGGTTCTAAATAATTCAAAATTAATTAAAGAATTACGTTTTACATAAGGTAATAAATATTTTACACAAGAACAATTTACATTAAACATTTCACTAAAACAGCTAAAAAAACAATGGGTGCACACTCTTTAACGTGAGGTTTTTTCTGCACTTTGGGCACTTTCTATTTGTCTTAATTACTGTTTTAATACAAGGAGCACAAAAAATATGTCCGCACATGGTGGACATTATTTCTGTTCTTATTAAATCTTCCAAACAAACTGGACAATGTCCCAAATTTGATGGTTTTTTATTGGTTGATGTATCGTCATCATCATCTACGATAATAATTTCAGAAATAACTTTGGGTGAATCGTGTATTTCAATCACCTCAGCGGGCACACCTGTATTTGCACTTCTTAGACGTTTTCTTATTGGTGTTCGCATTATTAATGTTGAAAGAGGTGCATCTTCATTAAATTCATTTACTACATCGACGTATACATCTACTTCTTCAACAGACATATCTGTAACGTTATTTGGGCGTTTTTGCGTGTTAATATTCCTTTGTTCACCTTCATATAAATTTACAACATCAATTTCTTCTTCATTTTGCGCATCTAAAGAATTCTCTTCAACAATTTCAAATAATAAAGCTGGGTTTTTTGAACATCCTGGTAACCCACTGTTTAAATTTGTTGGCAATGATGCACTTTCATCTAAAGTTACGTTGACTTCTACACTAACTACATCAATTTCTTCCTCTGCAATCTTAGAGCATGTGTGCTGCTCTTCTATGCTGTCATTAATAATATTTACTGATGTTTCGTTATTATAAGCCGTCTCTGTTTGTTCATTTATTTCAATTAAATTTTCTGGAGAATCGTTAACAACATCAATTTCTACTTCAGGACTTGCTGAATCTCGTTCATTTGTAGTTATTTTTGTAACATTGTAATTGAACTCCAGATTGTTCTTATATTCTTCGTTGTTCAAAATTGTTCTGTTGGCTTCTGTTGCAGCACTTTGTAAATCGTCAAACTCTGATTTAATTATTAAATTTGAGAGTTCTGAAATATTTTTATCACTATTCGCTGATGTACTGGGCAAATTTTTCGATTTATTTTCAAAGATAGGAACTTTATTTATTTTGTCATTTTTGTTATTTAATGAAGTGTCATGACAACAATCACAATCTAGTATTCCGTAGAATGCACAGGTCTTCAGTTTACGTCCTTGTAATTTTTTCTTCTTTAATCCCATTGTCTGAGATTTAGTTATATCCATTTTAGATGTTTATATGTTCAAAAGCAATCTTAACGTTCTTCAGCAGTTAAAGCACAGAAGATAAGCTTCATTTTAATGACATTAATAATAACAATCGTTCAAATTACTTAATTAACGCAAAAATAGTTGTGAGGTGCTTGAGAAAATTCAATTTCACTTTGTTGATCGTCGTCTTTCAGTTCAACTGTCATTTGTAACGTGTATAACCTGAAAAATGTGCTGGCAACGCCAACTAGCAAAAATTGATTTTAATTCCTCATATTACAGTAACTATTTATTTGTTACTTGAATTATTTCTTAAAATCCACGCCAAAGTATGATAAAATATAGGTTTGAATTAAACCGTTTCATAAAAAGTGACTTTTTTCGTGCGCATGCGCAGTTACCGTATATGCTCGACAGTGACTCTCAAACCGTGGTCACAAAAGACTCCTCTCAAGATTATTGTTAAATATTTTTAAATCACACCATATTATTTCTTTAAAATATGTACAAAACTGTTACAAATGTAAGGAAGACAGCATAAAAATATATATTATTCACACATGAGAAAATAATCTATTCTTAAAAGTATCACAATTTAAATCCTATCGTAGCTATCACTGCCTGACAGCGTAGGAGGCGGTTTACAACCATTTTGAAGGAATATCACACCGTCCTAAAATCATATAATATAATAATCTGTAATTTTATTTGCGCAAAATTTATTTACTCGGACTAAAAGTGGAAGGTCACTCCAAAATTCATTGTTTGGAATCATTTCTTTGCCTCTAGCTCCTCTTAAAAAGTGTAAAATTGCAGCTCCACCAAGTAAATACATTGAAGTAAATGTACACAGCAAAATCACCAACACAGATCCGGTACTAAGGCTTTCATGTTTCTTAAAGACTGGGCAAACCTCTTTAGCGAAAAGAATCAAATTCTACAAATATTATCTTATAAATACATATCACTGTACTTGTACTTTATTTGCTGCAGTATTAACAAGCATACTAACGTGTGTCTTTTCATCACTTTGCTTGAAAACCAAAACAGGATCAGGGTAATCCGAACATCCCAAATGGATCATAGACACTCTACGAAAAAGATCAATCAACTGTACAAATTTATAAATCTGTAAACTATGAACAAAAGCGCAACGAAATTATTAGCCTCATGAACGAATTCATATCAATCAAATCAAGTCGATGCGTTTTTGTTCGTGAATATGTTATTGCAACAACTTACGTATGATGTCTTTTACTATGAAACAACAAATATATTCTAGAGTTGGTCGCAAATGTAAATTTTAATTCACTCGCAACTCCTAAATTGGTTACATTTGCATTTCCAGTCGTATTTAATAGACACAACTGAAAAGACATTGTTATATTTTGCTAATTACTTGGATAATTTATACGAACCGATGTTTTATCGCAATCTGTGCTATTTAAGTCCTTTATGACGGGAAAAACTGGCTTCGAATCATTACACGGATGAAAAAAATAAGTTAGGTTATGTGGATCACTTGCTGTTAGAAATGATTTTGTATCTAATTGCTCCAAATTGATGATTCTTCCATCATCAAATTCGCACGAACAAGGTGATTTTTGTATGCATTCTTCAGATTTTACACTAATTATCAATAACAAAAAGGTAGATAACCAAAATAACCGAGTACCAAGAGCCATTATTTTTAAAAGTAAAAATATTATCTGTCTCACAAAAATTAACGCATATTAAAACATAAATGGAATAAAAAAATGTGATAACAATACTGTGTCTGCATTGGGCTATTTTCTACTAGTTGAATGAAAAAAAATATGTTTGTGTTAAGCTTGTGTTGTACGAAAATTATCTTTTCTTATTTTAAACTTATCTAGTTTGATAAGTTGACCTTGATATAAGTACGCTCTCAATTTATTTGGATAGTTTCAGTAAAAATGACCAACAAAATCGTTGTAGTTGGCTCTTGTATGATAGATTTTATGAGGTAAATGTAAATAACAAGTATTTTGATATATTTTATCATATTTTGTCTTTGTAGCTATGCGAAAAAGTTGCCTAAAGAAGGTGAAACAGTTCATGGAACAAAATTTCAGACAGGTTTTGGGGGAAAAGGGGCGAATCAATGCGTTGCAGCAGCAAAATTGGGTGGTAAAACTGCGCTAATTGCCCGGGTGGGTTTTTGAAACCACCCTCAAACAGCTTGTCAAAGCGAAATGAAGATGGCGGGTGTAGTTATTTGGCGGTTAATTTAAATTTTTTTCCAGTTGGGGGATGATTCCTGGGGCCAAAACTATATAAAATCTCTTCAAGATTTAAAAGTAGACACCAATTATGTCAAAATAACTTCGGAAAACCATAGTGGAATTGCTCAAATAACAGTCGATGATTTGGGACAGAATCAAATTGTTGTAGTAGGTGGAGCTAATAGTAAATTATGTTCCAGTGATGTTGAGAGTGCATCTTCTCTTGTTTCTAATGCATCGGTTCTCATTTGTCAACTTGAAACTTCAGTTGATGTTGCTTTAAAAGCGATTGAATTATGTAAAGGAGTAAGTGGTAAGAAAAAAATAATAATTTAAAAGTTAATTTTTTTCTCCATTGTTTCAGGTATCAATTTTGAATGGCGCGCCAGCAATTTCAGACCCAGATTCTCGTTTGTTTACTAAACCAACTATTTTCTGCGTAAATGAATCAGAAGCAGCAGTCTTTACCGGTTTACAAGTGGAAAACATTTCAGAAGCCAAACTTGCGATCACAAATCTGTTGGATAAAGGATGCAATACTGTTATATTAACTTTAGGGGCTGAAGGTGCGCTTTTAGCATCAAAAAATACTTCAGAAATATTACACGTTCCGTCCACCAAAGTATCAGCTATGGATACAACAGTAAGATATTTTTATTTTGGTGCAACATTATTATTCAATAATTCATTTTGTTCATAGGGAGCAGGTGACGCATTTATTGGAGCTCTAGCATTTTTATTAGCTGAATATAAGAACTTAAGTTTGCAACAATGTATTTCCGCTGCTTGTGAAATGGCTGCTATTTCAGTTACAAAGCCAGGGACTCAAACTAGTTTTCCTGAATGTTCATGCTTACAAGACTATTTTAAGAAGAATAAGTTGATATAATTCATTAATTAATATCAAATTACTTTGTTACTGTAAAATATCATTCCGTAAATAGATAAATATATGAAATAATTGTATAAGTACTAGTTGTTTTTGTCTAAAAAAATTTTCTTTTATATTACAAGTGCAGGAGGGTGGCTATGTTGTGAAGGATGAATCTACAACTATTTTAATTTTCTTCAATGATTGTTATGGTTAAAATTTACTAGATTTTTCAATAAATATCATGAATACATTTTTTATATGAAACAATTTTTTTTGTGTGCGTTTGATTGAAGTTCTAGAATCACTTGAGAATATAGTAAAATATCTATCGATATTTTCTGGCGTTGAATTGAATCTTTTGGTTTTTAAATGAGAAATGGCGACAATACTAAATTCTTCTTTGATTTTGTTTGCATCAAACATGTAAATACAATTTTTATCATTTCAAAATTTGCACTAAAATTTACCAGAAATTTGTTTCAACCATGGATTGTAAAAATGAAGCCAAAAATGTAATATTATTAGAGCAAGGCAGCTGAGAGATAGCTAGATTCGGCCTATGTTTGTATGAAGGTAATGAGGAGTTTCGATCCATTTAGCATTTTTCTTCTAAAAAAATTTTGTGAAATGGGCAGAAAATGCTTTGTGCCTAAATGCAATAGTGGGTACAGAGCACGCAAGAAGAAATGTCCCTTTTTTCTGTACCTAAAGATGATATTTTGTCAAATAAGTGGCGCAGTCATACTTAGGAAAGGATAAAATACTGGAAAAAAACAGATTTTATTTGTACTCCTGTCCAAAGAGCCGTTTCTGAAACAAATTTCATAATGTGCTGCTATTTCATTGCAGGTTTTAATAAATAGGAATTCTCTTTTGTCTTTAATTTAATAAATAATAAAGTATTTAACTCAACGAAAATATTTAATATACTTGGAAATAGTATTTTATCAAATAAAATAAAAATGTGATCTCATTTTTGCATTTGAAGTATACGTAGCTAAGGGTACATCAGGCCTGTGAAACGCTATGCTATCTCCCTATATCAGCTGTGTCTCAATATCTTTTCGCGTTAGAGAGATAGGTCAAGTGTGTGAGATGGAAGATAGTAGGCATGTTTCTCAATGCATTTAGCGTTTGCCACCATTGATTTTGCAGCTGAATTTCATGTTACTGTGTAGGGCGTTTAATATGGAAGCTATGCAAAAGTTCACTTTATTCCGAAAACATTGATTATTTCAAAAATAGAATAAATTAGTATTTGAAAATGATTTTCAATCATAAATAAGTCAGGTGATGTCAAGATGTATGAAAATCGTGATAACTGAAAAAATTGAAAAGTATTTATACAGAATTTAAATCAAAAATAATTTATTATTCATTAAAATTCTGAAAAATGTATAGATTATTATTTATTAATTTCACATAGGACATTTCAGCTGTCAATCTATTTGAGTGAATTAAGATTTTCCGCAAAATGCGCATTAGTACCTTTGCTGGAAGTAAAAGGAATTTCTGTATTTATCTAAAGTAAATCCATGATTTTTATTTTAAAAAATCGCAGGACAAATCATTATAGAGAATCATTTGATTTGAAAAAAATACAACCTGATCAATAATTTTAAGTGATTGTCTAGAGTTGTTCCATCTTAATACATGCCTACTATCTTCCATCTCTTTCTTCGTTCGGCGATAAGAATCTGTGCCGTGTACAAGCGCTTCGTTTCAACTCCTATATATTATACTTCGTGGGGTACATTAATGTTGAAGCAATGATGAAAGTTATAGGAGCGACGATAACAGCCATAATAAGAGCAACGCTAACTTCTTTCTCGTTGTTCTGTTTATGTTGACGATTTGACAGTTGCGCTATTGTAAATGCTGTCACGATATAAAATGGATATTGACTCAGAAGAAGAAATACTCCTTTCCTCTAATACAATTGTACATCATTATATCAATACAAAATATCATATGAATATATGAGAATGTCAAAAGAGACTTTGGACTACATTGTGCTAAAAATTGGTGATAAACATGAAAAGAAATACTGCAATTGTCATAGCAGATCAATTTCACGTGAATCGTGTAATCTAAAAATAAACATAAATGAAATAAATTTACGTGTTGTCTTTAATTACACAGCTACTTCGTCCCATAATTTATGCAAGATGTATCTATTATGATTATTTTTGTTTCTTTGGTCCCATAATACCGTTCTAATAAATATTTCACTTATCAACTTCTCCAAATCCATATTGATAAGAGCAGAGAAATACAACAGAATATGTTTCGTCGCTCTTCTCACAAAAACATAGCGCTACAGACCGCTTCGACGTAAAACTGTTGTATGCAAGTCAATGCATTGCTTAGCGCAGCTCCGCTATGATCAGTGCTCTTATCGTTTGTCGCCGCTTCAACGTAAACGTACCCTAAACCTAATCTCGCTTTCTTTCTTACACCTGCCGCATTACATTTAAGGCGTCATATTTTCAATCTTAGTGTCCGCTGCTCCATTATCTTTTTTCGTGGTTCCAACTGATTTTAGGCGATATTTGTAAAAATTATGTATAACAAATTAATTTATATATTTAAAAAAATAAGTAAAACAATAAATGACACTAAACTAACATTTACAGTACAAGAAATTTACAATATAAAATTAAAAACGGTGCTATAATAAAGTAAAAAAATTATTGATATATTTTGTTTCTGATTATCTGCAGTACATAAGATAAAAATCATGATATGGTAACGGGAGTATAGGAGAAAATATCAGTTTATATAATATTGAGATACATATTTAAGAATTAAACTACGTTAAATATCATTAAAATTATTCACACATTCAGGCACTCTTTAACTAGATTACGAATAATTAATTATTTACAAATATATAAAATATTTTTAGTTGAATTTGTAGTGATGATAATCAAATCATTTCAATTATCAGAGTAAAAATCAGTACAACAAAGAAAAACTTTTCGTACTACAATAAAATAGTAATAATCTTACTGATTTTTATCAAGAAGGCTCACAAACTATTACAACTTAAAAAAAAATTGTTATCATATTGCAAGATGATATTTGTCAATTTCTATTGAGATTATTTAAAAATGGTCTAGTTTTCAATTTTATATGATCGCATATTTTTGTAATTTTGTAGTAAAGAAAATGTGAAATTCCTGCGCAAATTTTGGAGTACAATATATGAGTTAGTTTGCCGAGGGTGCTACGCTATGATTGAGAATAGACCTAATTTACTTTTCATGAAAATAAGCGGAAAATTTGAAATTATGACTGTGAAATGGATTTATCAATTAATAATTATTCATATGCAACTATTTCACTTGATAACTACGTAAGTCAGCGCGGCTTGTGGCAGCTTTCAAAATTATTTCTTACTATAAACATTTTTGTGGATACGTTTGTCACAAGAGACTCTGTACTGATTGGATTTCTGAAATATATTCTTCATACTATCTTTCATAATAGTTAATGAGCCAATTTACCATCTTTCTCTATAAATACTTCTTTGTTTGTCACACTCATACCTTATGCTACAAATGGCGTCAAATCAGGTAATTTAAATCCTTGAAAACTTGGATTGAAATGCACGTTATTCAGCTGTCTTGCTCGGACATGTCTTGAATGAGATCCAGCTGCTGGAGGTGGTAATAAATCCGTATGCAGTCTAGAGCTTCTTGCTGATAAGTTTTCACGAAGTAGGAATCCGCATTGTGCGGTACAGACATCGTCACGAAGGATGGCATCTCGTGACCATTCACGCATTAGCTGCGAGCAGTCGGTGACTCGAAGAGAGGCACACTGAGCCTGGAGATTTTTCAAATTTGAATATAAACCCAATACTGAAGAGGCTTCTATCTACCATATAATCTCTAAGAAGTAGTACTTGATATCTTACAGTGGATATAACTCCTACTCTACAGTTCCGACCAATTTTGGCCACCTTCAGGAGCGAAAATAATTATTGAGCTCAAATTTAAACAACCTTATGTTTAAGTGAAACAGTAAAACATAGTTTTTTTTTGTCATTGCAACAGCCAATAATCATGGAAGCTACT
The DNA here is from genome assembly GCA_963989225.1 of Dromius quadrimaculatus. Classification (NCBI taxonomy): domain Eukaryota; kingdom Metazoa; phylum Arthropoda; class Insecta; order Coleoptera; family Carabidae; genus Dromius; species Dromius quadrimaculatus. The sequence continues at coordinate 7,964,700 of OZ022325.1, read as the reverse complement.
GATTTAATCAATAAAAATGAAATGACTTCATGGATGCGTGCATATAATTATGTATTTGAATTTATTACGTTACAACTGAATGCTGCCGAAGCTTAAAATAATTTATTAGTGAAAATTTAGCTTTTTCAATTAATTTGTTGTTGTAAATTGAAAACTGTATCAACCACCGTGGAGCAGAATTGAAAATGAATATCCAATTATATTTGATGCTTTGGTTCTAGAGTAGTGTTTTTGCTGCCCAACTAACCCTACAAACTTCAGCCAAACAGACTTTAGTATTTTTTTCCACATGATGATAACGTTTTATGAGTTTCCAACAGTAATATAAACGCAAATAATAGGATTTTCATACTTTTCAGCCAGACTGTCTTATAATCATGAATGAATAAAAAATTTGGTGTTACTACAGTTAAAAAAAAGTTTAAATGAATGCCGATTATTTTCATTTCGTTATAAGTTATAAAAGAAAAAGATGCACAAATCTAATTTGAAAAAAAGTTCAAAAAATCAATTACTCACCCCTTCAGCAGTGCAAACACAACTCGTGCAAGGCGTCGGGAAGGCACTTTCCCCCACTCCAACATGCCTATCCGTGATTATACATCCGGAAGAAGTACTTTCTCTCCAAGCGCTCAAGTCTACCTGCGGTAAAGTTTGACAAGATACTCTAGGATTCAAAAAGTTTGATGGAAGGTCGAATGATGCCCGCTGCATATCCGAAGGAATATCAAGATTTTCGCAAATTATTTTTGCAAGAGTTGTTTTGCGTAATTCGGCTAGTTGAGCTTCCGTGAAACGAACTGATGGATCGTCGTTTTCGTACCTACATAAATAATATTGTATAAGTTTTACTTAAAACAAAAGAAGGTTTCCTTTCCCAAAAATTAGGCGGAGAACATGTATTTTCCATCCTGCATTAAGAATAAATGAAAAAATCCGAACTCACCAATATCTGTCACATTTTCTAAGTTGCCTGAACTGAATGGCTATGATACAAGCGAATGTGGGGCCCACCAGGCCACCTTGAAGAGGTCTTTCACTCATTCCACCAGGGAATAAATCAATATCATCTACTGTTGGGTAAATCCTCTTCAAACGGGTAATGACTTCTGGAGGAATTTCTCTGGCGAGATCTTCGAAAGAGGTTGCTCGTTTCAAGTTACAAAGGGCGCGATAATTATTGTATGAAGGAATACCATGATCACGAGCTATAAAAAATACACAATATAGTAAATTAAGTCAATGGTTTAAAAAAAAGTCTTACATCGCTGGATGTTCATCGCAATTAAATCCATTCCAGAAAATGGTATCCTCCGGTCCTCAAATAAATGATTAGTGACTTCTCCAGTGATAAATTGGTCTAGAGCTTCCATTGGGGTCGATACCAATCCTCGCATAATTTCATCAATCATTTGGGGTTGCATTAACATATCAGGTTTGAAAAATCCGTCTCGGAGTAAGATTGGCGGATCTATCACTTGATAAGTCGGACTTAATCTAGGTATATGCGGTCTAAGGAGAGAATGCCCAACTCGGAATGCAGCAGAAGCGAATTCAGTGACAATTGAAGGGTTGCAGGATGGATTGTAGTCTTTATAATACCCCTGAGAAAGAAGCTTCAATCCGTATAAATTTACCGCATTCCAGCTCAGCATTCTCGGCAAAAATTCGTTGTAAGTAATGTGTTGATTTTCGGCAATGACAATTCTTCTAGCATGCTCAAATAATTTTTCGCTATTCCAGTGAGGGTTGACACCTCTGAGGCCCTCTACTATTCTGTTATGTTCTCGAAGAAAGAGTGTGTGGATTGATGTTAATGCTGGTTGTTCTGAAGCGCGACCGTCTCCTGCAATGAAGCAGTAACCGGAAGGAGCTTTACATTCTGGATGGTGCGGTGATTGCGGGAGAAGCTCTTTGCCTTTTATTGGGTGGATTGTGCTGTTCATACGGCCTGAAATTAAATTAGTTTTTCGAGCATTATTTCTAAAAAAAAATCTGTAATAAGCCACTTATGTTTCAAGATTCTCACCTCCAAAACCTTTGAGGTCTCTAGCTACGCAAGCATTTTCGCCGTAAATTTGGCTCGCATCCAAGAACGCCGTATTTTGGTTAACTTGTTCTCTGGGTCCCAAATGCTGCTGTCCAGGCAAAGATCTCATAAACGGGAAACACATTCTTTGTCCACTTGTTACGTTTATTTCCGGGTAGTAATGATCTCCTGAAGGAATCGGGAATGGTCTACATTCAGGATGAACGGTGCGGGAAGAATCACAGGGTCTGCAATCGGGGATTGATTCATGGAAACCTGGAGAAAATGAAAAGACATGCATATTATATTTAAAGATTCAAAATTGTTTGAATGTTACAGTGACTTACCTTTATGTACTGGGGTCATAGTGAGGTCATGATCCAAAAATTGTGCAAACTGCATCATCATTAATGTATACCGGGTGTGTAGATTGCTAATATCTGGATGTATCACAACTGAGACGGTTCTAGGATTTGGCAGTGGTATTCCAGTTACAGAACGAGATCGAGGTTTAGATATACCTTTAAAAATATATATTTACTTATTTAAGCTTTTAGTGAGAATCGATAGTTGTTTCTTACCGTCCTCATAAGAAGCTGGCAGTAATCTAGCAAATGTAGTTAAGCTCTTCCCTAAATTAGCGTTTCGTAAGTTATTGCAATGTCCACTAAATGATCTATAAGGGCTTGTAGGATCACAAGGGCCAGAATCATCACAACTTGGTTCAAAATCTAAAGCATGGGCGGGAATCAAAGAACTAACATCTACATTTTGAAGTCCGTCCGTTAAATCGTCGCGGAAAACTGAAGAAAGTACGCTGTTTTCAAAGAGCTGGCGTTTGCGACGTTTGTTACTGAAACAAAAAATATTTAAATAATGTAATGCAATATTTTGGTAAATAAAAAAATTACCCAAGTTGATTTAATATTTCATTTGAGGCAAATTCAAATAATAGTGACATATTTGCCAATTTGAGGGCAGCTTTGTTAGCTTTACTAAAACTAGCGGCAGTTCCTGTAGGAGATTTGGGATCGACTCCTCCAACTGAAAAACAATAATAAAGTTAAGATTTAAAATATATATATTTGCGTATCTAAAAATCACGCTACGTCAGGCACTTCATTCCACTCAAACACTTCTTTCACTTTAAATAATTAATGGGAGAAAGATTTCCGAGTGGGAAAATTAAAAGAGTCATGAATGTGGATGAAGTGAAACCATGAATGGAATACTTCCGGCCTGATGATGCTAATTAAATTACCGGAGCCAGTCGTAAATAAAACAGGAACAAGAGTTAGAAGAAAGCAAAGTTTAAGACTTTATTTCTACATCCCGAATTTTTCCTAGTAACCTTCAATAACTGAAGCAAGAACTTTTTTGTTCTGTTGAATAGAAGTTCTGTGCGTGCCTCATTTCCGTACAATATCCGGAGGCACAATATGATTGGCTGAAACTAGGGACCAAATATATGTTTTTGGTCCTTGGTTGAAACCATTAACAGATAATGTTTTAAAAGCAAGCAAAATGTTACTCATAATGTCTCAAAATGAGCTCGTGCAATTATAAGAAGTCCAACAGTATACAAGAGAGATAGATATATAAAATCTTTGCAATTTTTTCTTCGAAGTTCTCTTTGTAAGAACATAGAATCAACGGTATATGGATAATACGTATTTTTGTGAAATTTTATTGGTACTTACATGTCGCCCAAGATTCGTACTCCATTTTTCGTCTTTGTAAAACTTCCTGTTCGGCTCTACTCATGGCATCCATTAAAATTTCGTCAGAAAGATCTGCCATATGATTCATTTCCATCCAAGGGGTTAATTGAGGCAGTGGATGCTGATCACAGGTTATGCGGGCGTTCCTTTAAAATAAATAAATATTGAAATTATAAATAAATCGTATTTGTGAAGGTGTGATCAATAACAGCAACAATAAATATTTCATTTTCTTTCGTTTGCCCAATTCTTATGAATATTTTATTTGAGTGCTCTGTTGTTGCTGCTTTAATCTCTTCTATTGAGCTAAATCATTGTTTCAACAGATAGAGATAATTTGGCAAAAAATTGCCAGAGATTTTTTTTCAATTCAGCCAGGAAGTACATTTTTCTAACTCGACGAGGGCGTGGGTATCCCGTCATTTTGGAAAAGAATAAAATTCAGTTTTCCGCCTTTTCGGCCAGAGATCAAATTTCCCACAGTCTAGCCAAAATTCACAAAATATCAAATTAAGCAGAATAAGATAATTTTATGTATTTTAATAATTTGTTATTTACTTTTTGAATAAAATGCAGTATATCACAATATCTTGAAGCAGTAAACAATTATGCGACTTTTTTACTTGTATTTTTCGACACTTTTATTATAAATGTTCCATATAATATTCGTAATATATGTACAATAATATTTTAAGACTCAAATTTCATTCGTATGATTCTTTCCAAATCTAGAAAAATAATCAACAGATCTTTCTTCACAATCAATCGATTCAACACCACCTTTTAGACTGGAAGATGGTGGTAACTGGGATTCTCTGATTTCATATCGTATGCTTTTTTGAGGGTTGAAAATTTACCTCTTGATAAGAAAGATACAAAGGATATTGACCAATGCGGGCTTTTCGGTCATAGTGCAAACTCCAATTATATTTAAAAAAAATTGGTTTTACCATGACAACACTTTGCATGCCTTTGTAATGTGAAATAGTTGAAAGTGATTTGAAGCCTAGTACTGAAAGGCATGCAATTCGTAGCAGCCCAAAAGGCTCCGTGTTTTCAAATTGCATGCCAATGAAAAGAGAGAAAATTTCGGCCATGAAATCCTTGTGAAAAAATTGGCATGCATCCCTCACATCGTTCTAAAATACTTTCAACTATTTCACGTTACAAACGCCTGCAAAATGTTGTCAATTTAAAAAAAATATGTAATTGGAGTTTGCATGACCGGAAAGCATGCATTAATCAATAAACTTTTTATCTTTCTTATCAAAGGATAAATTTTCAACCCTCAAAAAGGTATGCCCCAACTGTCACCATCTCCCAATCTATTCGGGATTAATGCATCATAAACTATATTCAATATTTCATGTATTTCTTTTCAGAATTATATGTTGATTGATTGCAATCAATTTCAAAACAAATTACAAACTAATCGACAAGAAACTTGTGAGGTTGATTACAAAATGTTGCAGATAATTATTTTAGATCAATTTAGATCAACAGATTTAATTTCAAGCATAACAATAACAAGTTTTTGGCAGATTTTTGAGATAGAATTTTTAGCAACCTCGGTCCTCGAGGCCTTCTGAAGCTAGGAGCCAGTTCTGTTATCATTATTGATATGTTTGCTGCACTTATTTATTACACCTTGCACTGAAACACATAAAATATAAATAAGAATGAGCTGAAAGATATACTCACAAATAAGGATCTTCAGTAACGAAGGCCATTGGCTGTATTTTATTGAGTCCATCAGTATTAGCACACAACAGCCCAGCTAAAGTAATTTTTCTAATCTCTTGAAGCTGTTCTAGAGTCAAAGAACTAGGTGGAAGATCATTTTCGTACCAAAATCTATCACTCCGTCTTAAAATTGAAAATTGATGTTTCAAAAGACAGCTGAAAGTTGGTCCAACTAAGGAACCTGGCAGAGGAGTCTCTAGAAGTGCACCTGGGAGTAAATCTATATCCAGTGGGCTCCTGAAATCAATAAAAATTATTATTATTGAGACAACTTTAATTGATTAATGTCCGACTAATTTATTATTGTTGTTATAATAATACTGATTCCATAATAATCCCCGAGGGCATCATTTTTCAAAATAACTTACAAGTTTCCTTGTTACAGCAAGTAACAAGATTAATTTCTCTGACAAATATCACAATGACAGGACATACATTGCTGAAAATTTTGATTGAAATAGTACAAAAGTCGGACATTAAACATTGAAGGCATCACGGGAGTTGAACGGACGATAATGCCTACGGTCAACGTACACACCTTGGGCCAGAGGCATTATTGTCCTTTTAACACCCTTGATACTTTAATTACTATAATAAACTCACAAATATAGCGATTTCAGCATGTCAATGCCTGCTTGGTTATGCCCAAACTTCAATAAATCTTCAAACTGAACGTCTTTGTCAATCATATGTCCAGAACAGTATCGAAGCCAGTACGGATAAGCTGCAATACCATGGTCTCTTCCCATGTGGACTAAAAGAGATGATGTATCCCAATCGGAACGGAATTTAACGTCTATATGCATACTGGGCATGTAAGCTGGTGTACGAATTAATTGGGAGACCATGAAAGCGAACGTATCAGTTGAGGTAGTTTTGTTCATCTAAAATTAAAGATAATGTAGATATTTTGATTTTCAGGAAGTGGGATGATATGAAGAAGAAATTAACTTACAAAACTTGCAGGAACCATTGATAAAAATGCGGGTAGAGCAGAAAGAGCCACTTCATTGTAAACACCAACGCGGTTTGAGCTTGAGTAGTCCGAATAATGACCTCTCGACAACAATTTGAGGTCTGATTGTAGGACAGATTCCTGAAAAACATTAAAAACATGTTCATCATCAAATTGTAAAATATTGATAGTCTCCCTACTGAAATCAGTAAAAAAAACTGTTGCCAATCAACGTGCTTTCGAAAAACGCCAAAATTATTTTGTGATTATCAATGACCTAAGAATATTGTAGCCGAAAATCAGTTTTTGGTCATAACCAGGAGAAATTTTTGAAAATAAGAATATCTTTGATGTTTACAAAAACTACAATAATCGAAATCGAAATAACAATTGGTGAACAAAAATTTACCTCTCCGAGAACGGTGGTCAAAAACTCATTATACGTAATATGTTGAATCTCCGCTGACAAAATTCTTTTTGCCTCCAAAAATAAAGTATCGTCATGCCAATGTCTATTCAATTTTGCTAAACTGACTGCTACTCGATTATGTTCTCGAAGTAAAGCCGCGTATAAAGCATTTGTTGAACAGGCAGCACATGCTGAAATGTTTACAAGACCAGCGTCGTAAGTGCGCAAAGTTTCGACTTCTTCATCGGTTGATCCATAGATGGCGGAGCCATCCAGAAAACTGGGAGCGAGGTTCATTTGATCGCGATATTCTAAAAGAAAATAAATAAATTGATTTAAAAATGCTTTCAGGAATTTAGAGTGAATGTTAACTCACTAAATTGGCACTCTTGGTCTTCGCTGACAGCTGGTACGCTCCTCATGTACTCTTTACATTCTTTTCCGATTCTGGCGTAGCATTCAGGATGCGTTTGATGTTTAGTGCAGCATTTTTCTGTTCTAGGATTGACAGTTGTTACCAAATCTTGTAGCAAAAGTTCTCCCCATGCTCCAAGAAGAGTTGTCACGTATTTGTGTTGACTTGGAGGCCGCTGCTGTAAAATGGAAGTGACCAAATCGGGAGATGGTAGGGGGCGGCCTGTTATTGATACTCGAGGATGACTTTTTCCTGAAAAAGAAAAAAAAACAAATTATTAATTTGAATAAAAGAAGAATTGAGAAAGAGATTGAGAGAAGAGAGGGATGTAAAATTGAGTGTTTATAATGTAGTACTTGTACCTGTTGTGGGAATGAGATTTTTGCGTGAGAATGTGGAATAAATTGGTATATGAAAAAAGTAATATTATAAAGAATGTGTTGAAAAGCAGGCATGTCAATCTCATTTGATGATTTTTATGTATCTATTACTGACCTAAACAATCAATTTACTGACAAACTAAGCGACCTATAAATCATTTTGATTTATTTCTGTTTGGAATTCAGTTTAAAAGGTTATAAATTAATATTTATTTGTCCATTGTGAAACAGTTAGTTCTTGTCTATTTAATTTTAATATTGTTTATTTTGTGTTACTTTTACTACAAAATATTATTTCTATTTGCATACTTAGATATAATTGGTTATGATGTAATAATATGTAATAAACATGAACCTGTGAAATGTAGGGAAAAAAGAGAAGGCTTCACAGTATTACTTATTTGTTCAAATGTTTGTTTACTTGTAAAATTCATTTATTGTTTTTAGCTATTCATTTGTTAATTTGTATTAGATCTATAATAATATATGGTTATTACTTATTTTGTGAAGAGTCCCACGCTCCCACTTCTATAAATAGAGTAAAACTACAACTTACAAGTAATTTCTTTTCTTAATTGTGTAACCTAACCTTTGTTCCACTTTTTATGAAGCATCCGTTATAAAGAAGTGAATGGAGTGCAAAGCAAAGTTGCATAGTCTTTTACAATTTATTGTAAAAGACAAAATAATTATTTCAAAACAATTAAATCCATTTCCTCTTTTGCAAACTGCTGATTTTATGTTATTCGAGTAACCTCGTAATCGAAGTGCATAATAAATCTAATTTTTATGGTTTATTGTGATAAAAAAGTGAACATGATAAAGACTATGGCGAGGTCTTTGCGCTAAAAGTTTTTACCAACCAGTAAAAAGATAATTGAGGAGAGAATAATTTGTTTTCCTAGAAATCGTGAACAAAGTACGTGGAAATAGTTTGTATAATATTTTAATATAATTACAATCCCACAAAAATTAGTAGTCTAAATTTAAAATTATTTCATCAGGTCATTATTCTTAACGTTGATACGAAATACGCGCATGCGCTCTGTTAGAGAGTGTACTGCATTCATATGCCGTACAGTAAACACGTACACAAATATAATATTTTATTTTTAAATAACATTTCATAGCAAAAATGAAATGTAATGGAATCCAAAAAGGTGATATTTTTGAACAGATGAACGGAATAATGTTTCATAACATTTCCAAATTTTTTACCTTAGTTAAATTGATTCTACATACTTTAGTCATTATTTTATCATTTTTTGAAAGTTCTCAAAATGTTTTTAGCACCTTTTAATATAAATAAACAATATTTTTTGATACGGTACTGACCATAGACTAAAGTAATATGTTTTTCTATAGTTTTACTTATTGGTTACACTTCGGACTTTGAAAGCGAATGGTGTGTTCTTTATTTTTATATTTGAACACTTTCTCTACTTATTGACGGTTCCACCTTATTTTACCATATTTACAAAACAAAGATAGATTCCAAAAAATGACAATTAGTTCTTTTACTAGTTTAATTTATGTAACAAATGGATAATTGGTGTTTTATCGTACTTTTGTTCTAGAAAAAATATATGGGGGCAAAAGTTACAGGAAAAGATTTTAATGTGTTGTTTTTAATGAGTACTATTTATATTTATAATTTAACATGTGATGTCTGTTATAGTTTGTATTTGGTATGTATATATGTTCGTACGTAGTTTTGGTATCCTCTAGAATTTAGAGATCTATTAAATTTTTTCTCTATAATTTTGTCCATAATCTATTTCGGAATCGATTTATAACTGATTTATGGCACTTTGAAAGAAAGTAGACTTCACAAATAACATACGAGGGTGATTCAAAAACTTCTCGGCTGGAGGCATATTAATTAAACCTTCAGATGGTGCTGTGCAAAGTTTCAGATTTGTTTGTTCAGTAGATTTGTTATAGCAGTGACGATAAGTAAATGATTTTTGTCTGTGTTATGAAATTGATAAAATTTATGTTTGTGCTGTGATTAGTATTTCATTCATAAAAAAAATAGTTGGATTCTACATTAGGAGAAGCTACTTCTTCATTTCTGACATAGGCGGATGAATTTAAACGTGGCCGTACGTCAATCTAGGATGATAAGAGCACGAGGCGCCTAAAAAGTGTCGTGATTGATGAAATCCTCGCGAAAATTCATAATTCCATACTAGACGATGGTCAACTGGAGGTTCGAGAAATTGCTGAGGCTGTTGTGTTGATGGTATTGAGTATATAACCTGCGTTGTGTTGATGGTATTGAGTATATAACCTGCGTTGTATTGATGCTATTGAGTATATAACATGTGTGTGTGTGGATATGATTCTTCTCACTAAGCAAGTAGTTTGCTTATGTTATATTTTGTTTCCAGGATACATGAGATCTACGGATTATGATCGGCTGGCTGCGCTGTGTGATTCCCGAAAGACTATTTTATGTATTATTACTTTTCTTGTTATTATTGGAGCTATAAATATATGTATGCTATTGTATTATGCTTTGTTTAATTTATCCTTAATACTATTAAGCTAATTTTCTTCGGAGAATGTTGATATTAAATAATTATGAGAAAATATTTAGAAGGTTGAAGAATAACACAAATATGTAAAATATTCTTTACGGATGACATTTATTATGCAATAAATGATGATTATTTATGTATTATAGTAAAGTATTTGTTTTTATGATGGAAACTAGTTTTCTTCAATGCATAATATTTTTATTTACACAAATTTGTTTTGATTTCTTAGCCGAATTCAAAATTTTGCATTCTTGATTATTTCCAAGACACATTTGATACTTTAAGTAATAGTAAAAATATCTTAATGTGATAATATTGATATGCCTACATTGTTAGATTGTTATAGAAATTAAAATAAAGTTTTTACTCGTTATTGGTTGGTTGATTGATATTTCTCAAGTCGTGAAGTGCGGTTATCAGTCCTCAAGTCACTGGTACTCGTAGTTTTTGTATGCCGCAGAGTTCATTATAATACAATGGAAATCGTACTGAATTTTTAGCTGAAGATGAGTTCGACCACACGATATTAGCATTGAAAAGTCAGCATATTTGCATTGAGATTTAAATACTTATATCTAATAATTACAGAAATATACATTATAATGTCAATAATTGTTGGAATTAAAAAAATTGTATGATGTGTCAATTTCAATAAAAATGAAAAATATACGTATAAAAATATAAATGATCTAGAACTAAATTCAGAGATATTAGCATTTTCTAAAAGCAACCACCCTTTTCGAATCATAGTTTGGAAACATAGTTGAACTTAAGAAAAAAAAAAGGAAACTGATCATGCTGTTGGAGAGTGGTTAGGGGGCTTCCATTAATTACGTCAAGCGTTTTTGGTGATTTTCCGACCCCTTCCCCTTGGTGAGATGTCGTAAGATTTGGCTTGACCCCCTCCCCCATCCACCAATCTCACGTGAGATTTCTCAAAATGTGTGTTTCTAGAGTAAATGAGTTGAATTTATTCTAAAAAAAAATAATAAAATAATAATTTGTTTCATATTTTTATTTATATTATTATTGTATAAGATTTGACCATATTTTAGTAAAGAAACATATTTAACCCAATTTTCTCACAATTTTATTCTGTCTCTTGCGGAAAAAAATTACGTGATATCGCCGAGACCCTCCCTCACCCCAAAATGAGATTAGGTGAGAACCGACTTGACTCCCTCCCGCCCCTAAACGCCTCACGTAATTAATGGACGCCCCTTAATGAAATTATGGAAATGCATTTTTCTTGTACAAACATTCCTCTTGAACAATCAAATTTAATACAATTACATCTACCATCTACTGACTGCACCATAAGTATTTGCCACACCCGTAGCAGGTAAAGGACGTGATTGATATTTATTTATTTTATTTTAATTTTACATTTACCAGACCACATAAAGATTTAGCAGAAAAAAAATCAAAATCGATTGTATAGTAGAGGTTGAAAGTTAAAGGAGGTCTAAATGAATAAGATGTAGCAGTAAGAACGCTTCGATGAGTATTCGTAGCTCAGTGCAAATATGCTGACTTTGTAATCCGAAGGTCATGGGGTTAACTCTTTCAGGGAGACGATTTTCATTGAATTATAATATACCCTGTGGCGTACTCTCCACAAAAACTAAGAGTATCCGTAGCTTGACAACTGGTAACTCCACCCTACTGCTGAAGAAATATAAGTGTCTATCACACCCGTAGCAGGTAAAAAGCGTGATTGATATATTTTATTTAGAACGCTTCGCTCTGATGGATGAACAGTTGTCTGCCTATCAAACTTTCAAGTCCATGAGGTTATTCGACCTTAGGAGCAAAAAATCTGAAATTTTAATATGTTGTTTATGGGTATCTCATACATTGAACTGATTTTTTTCAAATATTGGACGTCTGGCTTTCGAATAATCAATTATTGAAAATTTGGTTTTTAATACAAAAAATAGTAATTTGTATAAATCAATTCTTGTAGAATATGTAAAAACATTGAAAAAGTATTCTTATTTGGCGACATTGCATGCAAAATCAGGGACGTATCTAAGATTTTCATGGCTTAGAGGATGAAGTATAACAGGGGCCTCATTTTTTGTTAGAATCTTAATTGGAGTATGAAATTCATTAATGATAATGTAAAAATCAGAATTGAAATACATTCATTTATGCGAAATAGTGCTGTAGGACAACAAATTTATAATAAAATAAAGTAGATTGAGATAAATATACCATTACACATTCGAATTCGTGACAGTGGATTCAAAATTGAAATTTGATGGTATGTAGAGCCACCCCTGTGTCAGATAAATTAAAACTCTAGCAGGTAGCTGTTAGATGCGCTGTTGCCAAATTAATTTCGCACCAAAAATACTAAAGTCAAATGAAATTTATTTATTAATATTAGTAAATAAATAATGAAGTAAATTCGATTGAAATTTATCTTTCAGGGTACTGAGCGAATAACTATAAATGGCCCTTCGATTCTTTGAGTCCTTTTCACAGAGCATTAAGGATTTACTTGAATAATATTTGCCAGATTTATTGAGCAAAGTGACTATTTATAACTTTATTGCAGTAACACCTATCATTGTATGTAATTTATAATCATTGCATCTGTTTTATGAGGTCTGCTACCTGCATTCTGCATATTTGACTATATATTGACATAATTATTATATAACAATATTTAATGTGCGTACTAGTTCAATATGTCAATATATTATTAATAGCTTTAGCAAAAGCAAAACAAACATTTGAATAAATTCTTGCGTTATACTGTGTTATTAGCTTTATATTGGTCATATTAATTATTTATACAAATATATTGCAATGTTTATAATTGATTTGGATAATTTATAACTCGGTACGATGCTATCGATAAGTATGTATATTTTGCGAGTATACAGAGTGACTTAAAATGGATAAAACAAACCTAACCAACTTGAAACGAACATAAAAAAGAATCAAGGAGTTTTTTGGATATATTTAATTTATTAGAAACTAAAAAGGAAATTCAAATGAGCCAATTAAAAATTTAGTTCTTTCTTTTTCATCAGGCCTACTAAAGGCCGGTTTCACCAACGTCAGTTAAATTTATTCCGGCATTATTTTATTCAAAAGCCTTTGTTGGTACTCTAACCGATTTGACTGACCCTAAATCTATTAAATCTGATTGTCAAATTATGCCTTGGCAAACGTATTTTTCCTAATATTCGATAAAAATTTTTGTTCCACAAATATGCTACCATCAATGATTATTTTAATCGATGCTAAGAAATATTTCTTTTGAAACATTATTTGAACGATTTTCTATAAAAATATTGTTTATACGTTGAATGTTAAAATGCGATATTCATGGGCAGTGTGCAGCCGATTTGTTTATGGATGAGAGCGAAGTGAAAGTGTAAAAATATTTATACAGGTGTTTCGAACAGAATTTCTTTTTGAGTGCCACACCAGATATAATTACTGTGATCAATTTGTATTGGTTATACAGTGATCCACAATCTTAATTAATTGCAATAACTTTAATGTTATGAAAGCTTCTGTAAGTCGTAATACTTAAAACCAATATACATAGTAAAAAAAAACGACCGTGCTTGGTTTAGTACTTCCTCAGAAGTATTCATAGTTGAATGACACGGGAATTTTTTTTCGGAGAGTTTAAAAGACATATAAAAAGTACTGTGGCTCAAAAAGTCTCAAAAAACTGTCGGATCTTGATCTCTAGAAAAAGTGGTTTGATGGGATCATCGAAACTTCCTTTGTGTACCAGATTTCAAGTCAATATTTTCAATATTAAGAAAGTTATGCAGAAAATCAAAGACTCAGTGCGGTATTTGATGGCATTCCGGTGAACCGAATCCAATAACAATTTGATACGTTTTAGCACGATAAAATTATCTCTGGTATTAAATTTCAACTTGATTACTCGCTTTTCTTCCTATTGAAGTTTCCTATTTCTCTTCATAATATCTTATCAAAGTATTAAAAATATATTCATAAAAATAATTTTAACTCACCGTCAGCATATTGTGGTTCAATCATTCGGGCCATGGCGTCCCCTCGGGCTCCCCACTTGGCATGGATAACATTATTACACGTTCCATCGGGCCTTCTAAACTTTGCAGGAGGGCAGGCTGGTGTTGGATCGACGTCCCGACGACATCTAGGAGGAAATTGATTGGGGAGATTTCTATGGGAAGCGTTTTCTGTTCGTAGGGCGGTTAAGGCGGACGCTCGAAGCTCCTCAGGGAGATTTGAAGAAAATAATGAATAGGAATTTGTAAATGAAATTAGAAAAAAAGGAAGAAGTGACCTGTAAAGACAAAAAAAAATTTATTAATATTTTTGTTAGACTTTTTCTTATGCTACAGTGGAAAAATCATTCATTTTTCCAATAATTGATAGAATTCATATTCATTAAATTCTAAATAGGATAAATTCTATAAATAGAATCTTGGCGGTGTCTTGCATCATTTAAAAGATAATAATTTAGAATTATTGGCATATAAGTGCTAAGATTGCTGTATCAACAATATATCGATGTCTATTTTACATTATGCAATATGTCATTGGAAGAAGATATAATAAATATGTATTGAAAAGTGACAGTTTAGCTGTGTTGTATTGATATAAATGAGATACAATTTTATGACCTAAATATCACGTTATAAATTTATTACCACGAAGAAGCGATGACAGATAAAAGGACAATATAATAAATAACAAGTGATATCTAAAAGTGGTTAATGTTAACTTTGTTCGCTATGAATATCATTGCATATCTGTAATTAACTGAAGATTTCTATTCTATTCTACATTAGAACTAATTATTTTTAGATGAATGAGCATTATTTATCTAAAATATCATCTTTGAATCATATCTGCGAAAAGAAGCTGCCACAAAAAGCTTAAAACACAATCAACTATTTTTTTATCATAATTTCGATACGCCTGCAATCTAGAGAACAAAATTGTTAAGTTGGTTGTGTTATAGCACCTTAAAAGGACTTTGGAGGTGAATGACATTACAGGTGTGATTTTCAAGACAGTTTTTCAGTTTTTGAGCTAACTATCAACTTCCAGAAAAAAATTAATTGGAACTCGTACAAGTTGAAGTAAATATTGATTATAAAATTAAAAAAAAAAGTAGAAGCAACGCGAGTATTTTTTCTTATTTTTTCTGAGTTGAAAGGAATTTTTGCAAAAATCTATATTCTTGGATATTAATTTGAATTGTATTTAAGATTCAAGCTGGAATATCTAAAAAAAAAATATTTACGAATTCAACGAGAAATGAGTTATGATTTAGAGGCTCAAACTTATGGACAAAAATGCTGGAGCCTTTTGAAAAACAATGATGCCAGGACTATATAAATCGTTTTTTTTTCGAAACTGAAAATTTTACTAAACACATCAGGTCATCCAAAAGAATACATTATTAAAGTTCATTAGGTGCGACAGGAAATGATGGATGAAAGAAAATTGTTTTACTATTAAATACCTAGAGATTCAGACCCAGTTGCTTTAAGCATTTTTAATATGTTGCTATAGGGAAATTTTGAATGAATAGCATGATGTCATGGGTGAAGTGATGACGTTGCATCCACTATGTTTATATAATAGTTCTAATGCTATGCTGGTTGCATATGTAATGATAAATTGGTTTAATATTCTAGCTAGACAACCAAAAATAATATTTTGACCTATCGGGGATAGGTCTGTTATACAAGTTATTTAATAAAATCTGGAAAGGGGATAATATACCACAAGATTAGGAAAAGACAATAATAATGCCAATCTTCAAAATGGGTGATAAGAGAGTCTGCAAAAGCTACAGGGGGATTTCACTCTTGTGTGTAGCTGCTAAATTATACGACACAATAATAGAAACAAAATTAAGAAGAGAAATTGGAGAAGATATAAGAAAGTCACAAAGTGGATTCAGATCAGGATACTGCACACAGGACCACATATTCAGTGTCCGCCAATTGATAGAGAGAAGCTTGCAATTTAACAAAAAACTGTTCATATGCTTTATCGAACTGGAAAAGGCATTTGATCGAGTATATAGAGAACTACTGTGGGATATTCTGGAAAGGAGAGGAGTAGACCATAAATTACTAGATGCGATATGAACACTTTATAAAACCAGCAGGAATTATGTGCTCACCGGTAACTGTATATCCGAAGAATTTAGAACTACTAAAGGACTAAGGCAAGGGGGAAATATGAGCCCATTTCTATTTGTGGTATACATCGACGAGATATTAAAAAATGCTTATCCAAGGCTTAAAAAAACACAAATAACATTAAAATATCAGAAACCCTATTTGCTGACGACATGGCAATATTCGGTACAACAGACGAAAAATTACAAACAAATTTGGAGGTGTGGAACGAGGAATTGATGAAAGCAAATATGATAATTAATACTGAAAAAACAAAAGTGATGGCAGTTTCCAGAAAAGATGAAACAATAAAAATTAGATTGAATGGAAAAGAAATCGAACAAGTAACAAGTTTAAAATATTTGGGAAGCATAATTGAAAGCAAAGGAGGATATAATGAAGAAATAAACAATAGGGTACAAGCGGCGTCAAGAACTTATTATTCTCTGAGAACAGCGATATTCGGACATAAAAGTATAAGTAAAATTACTAAACTAACAGTTTACAAAACTATTGTATTACCAACCCTGATATATGGAAGCGAGTCTTGGGTACTAAATCAAAGGGAAAAGAGCAAAATACAGGCGGTAGAAATCAAGTGCCTTAGACGAATAGAAGGTGTGACCAAATTGGATAAAATAAGAAACGAAGAAATTAGAAAGAGACTCGACATAAAATCGGCTCAAAAAGCGATAGAGACCAGACAGCTACAATGGTTCGGCCATCTTATCAGACTTCCAGATAGTAGCTAGTAGGTAGGTAAAAACAGTATGGAAACCTCGAACTACAGGAAAAAGAACGAGAGGAAGGCCA
This sequence comes from Dromius quadrimaculatus, assembly GCA_963989225.1. Taxonomy (NCBI): domain Eukaryota; kingdom Metazoa; phylum Arthropoda; class Insecta; order Coleoptera; family Carabidae; genus Dromius; species Dromius quadrimaculatus. The sequence goes on along the minus strand of OZ022325.1, from coordinate 7,947,531 downwards.
CGGAAAACATGGGGAAATACGATGAATAGCATACTGAATGAGAAGAAGATCACAAATCGAGTTGCACATGAATTGGCACAGGACAGGGAGAAGTGGAAGATATTTATAGATGAATAAGAGAAATGGGATAAAACAGCCTCAACACCCCACGGGTAAAAGAAGATTTGAATATATTATTATTATTATTATAATGTGAAATTATGATTATTATAGGCTTAAAGATAAAAACAAAAATATAATTCAAAAAAAGTGGACGACGAAAACACAAATGAAATGCCTGGTGTTAAGTGTTTGAACTAAAAGTTACAATTGAACTGTAAACGAAGTGTGAAATAGAAAGTGATTAGTGTTACCAATTAAAATATCCCTAAAAACAACAAACAATTTTCATCTCCATTTTAAAAATTATAATTATACCGACATTATTTGGATCTATTTCTCAATAAATTCCTACTGTGCCAGTATATATTTCTTTAGTTTGAAAAACATGTAGCACAATTACATAGTTATTCAAATTTTGGGAGGTTGTTATTGGAACAATATGATGCTTCTCATGCCCGTGACGTCATGCTATTCATTCGATATTTGCCCTACAACATGTTAACTCAATTTTTAAGTGATATATAAATTTCAAGTTGCATTTATTATAAAATCAGGTATAAAATATCGCTATTTGTACTAAAATGTCAAAATATCAAATTATAAACACGTAATCAAATATTTTGTAATGTGATTAAAGTTAACAATGCTCTATTCTAACACTGTCGAATACTGAAAACTTCAGATACTTTTTCATATTCCTGTGATCTTAAGTTTTTATTTGAAAAGCTAGTTTCACCAGGAAAATCATTTAATGATCAAATGAAATCTAAATCTGGGGATTTATTATGGCTCCTGCCTTTAGTAGGTGTTTAAGAAGGATGTTGACTGTCCTGAACTGGATGATAGGAAGAGAAAATCACCAGCTCCAAAGTGCAGCAGATAAACACAGCTACTTAGGGGACAAAAAAAAATTTTCGTCAAAAAAATTGCTTCAACTGCATTTATCTATCGGTACTCTCATAAAACAGCATTTTGTTAGTTCCTTAGAACACTTAAAATAGCGTGAGAATCGTGACAAGAGTGCAAGCAGCTCAGTCAATATAGGCACTGTCTGATCATTGTCGGGAGGTCCGCAAATTGACTTTTCATGAACAAAGCTGAACGAAATGATGTATTTATATAAGAAAATACTAAAATAAAAAGACCTAAAAAATGTAACTTGAATCACAAACTGCTCATAGAAGTATGTTCAAGCAGATTTTTGCTTAAATTAAGCTCATTTTTTTAGAGTTTCATTGAATTGAACTCTTGGTCAAATTGGTTCTTCAAATAAAAATCTGTATTTTTCAATATTTGCCCGCATTTCATTAAATCCCTAAGTTTTTATTGAATAATAGTTTTTATTATCATCTTGCGTCACAAACATTCAGGCACAGACAAAATAGAGTTAGAAGACGACTACATTCATGTTTCGGGACGTCCGTTCCGGATGATTTTTTCACGACTCTTTTAAAGTTTACGTATTCTTTGCATCGATCTATCATTCAAGATTGTGCCGGACGCAAAGTGGTCGACATCATCCCGAATATGATTCTTTTTTAGCTCCAAAAAAAGCGGATCATAGTAGTCCGAGGCTAATTTTGAAAGAGTAGCACAAATTCATCCGGGCATCCCCAAACTTCAAAGTAATCATCTTCTAACAATTTCGGATACGCTGAATAATCGTTTGGTTTTTCCCCAGAATTTGATGCTTTCGGATTGAGTGTAGTAGACACATACAAAATGTAAGTATTTGGATTTATCCAAAAAATTCTAAAAATCTGTCGGCCCAATCGGTTGTTCTGGAAACAGTAGGTCATCATTTTCATGCTACAACATTCCTAAATACTGATATCCAAGATTCTACGGCTAGCAGTACTGAATTTATGCACAAAATTTAAAAAAAATTCAACTGAAGTGCACTTTCGGTTCAATCAATTGTTATGAGAATAGTAGGCAATCATTTAGATGCTACAGCAGACTGACATACTAAGTTTTAATACTCTATAGCCGATCGTTTCGAATTTATGCGAAGATTTCCAAAAGACTGTCAAGTACAATGCATTTCCGGCTCAGTCAAACTCATTGAAAATAGGAACGTTCAATCGTTTTGGATTTATGCGGAAAATTCATAAAATATTTCGAGTAAAGTGCTCTGCTGGTACAAACGATTGCAATCATAATGCGAGGTGTACAACTAGATGTTATAGAAGTGCTTAATACGAATTTTCAATATTGAACGACTGATTGTTTTGAATTGCACTGCTGGTACAAACGGTTGCAACCATGATGCGAAGTGCACAGCTAGACCCTAGACCAATCTTAAATACAAAATTTCAATATTATACTTTTGACGAGTTTTGAGATTTGCATGTTTCGAATGCACATACGCGCCGAAATCAAGACGAAAATAATCAAAATGGATTCAGGGATGCTCAAAACAGGTATTTCCATCAAAATCTCGAAATGTGATTTTTTGTCGGCTTCACAATATTTGTACTTCGTACAAGTAAAAATGTAATTTCATCCTCACTTCTACTTTAAAATTTTGCGTATAACTTGGAATCTGAAAGTAAGACCATTTTGTATTTTTCTTTTCTTATGTAACACAAAAAAATCTGGAGTGATATGTAAACGAGAGTAATTTATTTATAAGCTTTCCGAATATTATAATTTAATGGAAATATTTTCATAATTTATAGCTAGAAATTCATGTTTCAGATATGATATCCACGATAGTTAATTTTTAATGATTTTTATTGGGAATTAAGTAGCTGATATAATTTTTCCAGTTCTATTATGAATATTCAATAATTTCAAGACAGTTTTTGATGTCTTTTTTGAGTCACAGATTAATACTTATATAATTAAAAAATGATTTAAGTCATTAATTACTTGAAAGCACTTAAGTAAGCTTACTCACGTTGTGCGTTACACAAAATACTTCCAATTTACACAACTGAAGAAATTTTAGTATTTTCTAGTTTTCTGATGAAATTCAATTTGCAATTTCAAGGAGAAATTCTTGAAATTGGTAAATAGTTGTGTAATACACGAGTATTTTGATTGATTCTTTTTTTAAGATTTGGTATGATGTCAAATTTTTTTTTCCCGGTTGCTATTATAATTTTATACTATATGCGCGACAAAGTACTTTATTGCTTCCTTGATATATACAATGGTTGTAAAAATTGACTTATTTGAGGTTTGATAATAGAATAATTCCTTTTTAATTTGTGTTTGATAATTATCAAAATATTGACGTTGGAGGCCGTAGAAAAATACACACATATTGCAAACAGGATTTTTATTTGCAATATGTCTTAAACAACAATTATCTTGACTCGGTAAGTCTTGTCTCCAAATACTTGACTTTATGTCATTATGGTTGTTTACACACTTGTTGCATGTATGTGCAAAAGAATCCTTCTATCAATTCTCGACTCCTTCTCAACCACTGGTAACTCCTAGTAAGAAATTTAGTAAACACTTAAATCATGTAGCTTTCTTTTTACCATATCCATGAACATATAAATAATCTAATTTATATCTCAGACCATATATATGGAATTGGCGATCTTGACTTCACTTCTAATCCGCACTTACTTTTACTGTCAACATTTACTCTGGAATATTTTATTACTATTACTGTTAGTGTTACAATTACTAGAAAGTGGATGACCATGTGACTGGTCGCTTCACTTTTATGGCAAAAATGCAAAAAGAGATTTAATAATATTATACTCCTCTTGCAACAACAAAAATAGATTATCACAGAAGTGATTGTGCCACTGAAAGTGACTGAAAATTATGGGAATCTCACTTTCTTATTAGAATGTTCTAATGACCGCGAATATTAATTGTTAGGTTAGAAGTTGAAGGCTAGTAGCTTGACCAATAAAAAGTTAACCTTTGAACTGTGAAATAAAAAATGTGAATCTTATGATAATATTCTAGTATTTTTCAGCTGTGCAGAGAAATACTCATGAATGGGTTTCTTATTTAAGGTTTAACAATATGTTATTTCCAGCGTGCCAAAAAAATAGTTGATGTATTTTTGAAGATTGAAGCGTGATATTCAGTGTTTTTTAATTTTTTGGAGGAGTCCAACGGGCTCTAAGCATTTAATCGAAACTTGAATTCACCACGACATCCCTAATTGGAAAATACAAACACAACAATTAAAAGGATATGTTAATGTTTAGATTCTAGAGCAGTCCTGGGTTCAAAGCCCATTTACTTCAGTAATTCAAAAATGTAGATTAAAAACTTGTTATTTTCTCTGGTGCTAGACTTTTCCTCCGTGAAATCGCAGCCATTTCCAATCTAATACATTAATTAATAGATATTGTCCAGCATTAAAATATATGTGTCCACGCCTAACTTTTCCTGTCTTCTGAGCTTGTTTGTCTTGTCACGTGCTATGTTAGCTAGGTTAGGTTCGACTCTGGCAGTCGGCGACCGCAGGAGGTCACTACCATCGATCTCCGATTCGCACTTCATTTTTTTCAATTTTCAGGATGGATTTATGTGTATGTGTGTTTTTATGGATAGTAAGTATGTTTGTGTGCATAAAATAAAGACTTTCACCAGAATCTCGAGACTGGCCACTTTCTTACTACATTCTTAGTACAAGTGACAGAGCAATAAGTGAATGGGATATATTTACAGTGTATGCCAGTGATTCTAAATGCGAAGAATATTATTCGAGTCATAAATATTATTTAATTGTTATTAATTGATAAAATAGAAAGGTAAAAAGTTATATGTAAAGGGTGTGGGCACAATTTACTGCCATTTTATAATGACTGCCGAATCATTGAAACCCAACAGGATATTTTTGATGAAATTTCATTTGCCACCATTGAAGAGCAATCTTGTAGTCTACGTCATTCAAAACCCTTATAAATAAAGCTATATATAAAAAAGGCAAATACTAAATAACCAAATCCGTTGGTCCTCGTTTACTAGGATGTCGATAGCTACCGAGATTAAGTTGATCATAGGTGTAATGGAGGTAAGGTAGACTGAGGCGAATTAAAACAATGAGGGAATTGGATGACAATAATAAATTTATCGATATTGGAAACATTGTAAAACACTGAAACATTTCAGCGCCAATACAGCTTGCCAATTACCCAGACGTTGTAACTTATGCAATTTTGGCACGCAGTCACAATTTCGTTGTGTTGTATCCAGGACTGGAGTTGAAAATTTGTTTGTGTAATTAAGCATGGATATTTTGATATTCAATTTGCTTTCATGTTTATTTCCAAGAATCATTTATGCAAAAAAAATATTTAAAAACTGCTAGTTATGAGGATAATTCGAATCACGTTTTGTGGAGCGAATTGAATCACTGCTTTATACCGAATAAAAAAAGGCAAAAAGTATCAACATTAAGATAAGGTATAGAGCGAAACTGAAGATGAAGATTTCTTCTACTATTCTGGAAAATAAATCCGTCCACCGTCAAAGGATTGGATTTAATGCAATGGTGCCACGATTAGCGTGATTTTAGAGGACGATGATAGATTTTATTATTTGTATGTTGACCAGTTTTATCCTTGATTGTGATCTTATTGTTTGGAAAATTTTATTAGAGATGTAAGTAGGGTCTGGTTGGTTCAAAAATTTAGGACAAATACAGAGTGATCAAAAATGATTGTCCGTGCCGCTTTGTTCTGATTTTTTCTTTGCCGCCTGCTTGAGATAGTGACATTCATGTGACAGATGACAGTTCCTCTGAAAACACTATTCTACCTAATAATTTGGTAAAATAATAATAAATTCTCAATAATCAGTCAATAAAATCGCTATTTACTTACTTTTCTGTTTATTGAATCAGATTATGGATGAATCCGTCATAAAATATGCAAAATATACGCCATTGTGTTCTTCAAATGTCGGTAACGTAGTTTTCAAAATAAATAAATTTATACTAACTTTATTCCATGAAGATAGTTTTGATCATGATGCGAACTTCTGCCTGTCACCTGTCAGACAATCACTCTGTATAATATTTGCAATTTTTTTAAATTTCCTGTTAGAAGTTCGTGTTCTACCTACTTCTTTTTCACCATAAAATAAATAATAAAATATAATATGTTTAGATTGAGAGCCATTATTTTCTGGTTGTTTTTCCCCGGGCTATTTTTCCTGCAAATACGATTTCCCTTAATAATAATTCTTAACGTAACCCAACCCAACCTAGTCTAACTTAACCTAACCTAAAATTAATAATTCGGGACAAAACATTTAGGGAATAATGCCCTCCTACCAATAAAATCTGCAAGACAGATGGAAGATTAAAATTAGATTTTTAGTCTTGAAAGAAAAGGGATGTTCTATTATGAAAAACCAACATATTGATGTAATTATTGGGGTATTTGGCAGGAGAAAGTACAAGGGTAACCAATATATTATGACAGTATATGAACGACAGTGATTTAAAAAATTGAAGAATCATCTTGATGATCAAAGCGCATTTTTGGCAGTTCATGAATGTTTGTTAGTTCAGTGATTTCGCAAATTTCTATCGCCCATTATCACTGAGTTTATAATCAAGTAGTTTGAGCAAACCTACAAAACAGCGGCTCCCATTGGATACCAGTTTCAAGTTGTGACTATTTTATATATAACTTGGGCACGTATAAACTCAAAAGTCATGTGCTGTACCCTAAAATAATAATTTGATCTTTATCAAAATTATATAACAAAATTCCCTGGAAATTTGGTGCAACCACTTCCAAAACTACAAATTTAAGAAAATGAGTAACGAGTGGTCATGTACTAGCTTAAATTAAATTGATCACAAAAACAAAAGTTTAATTGATTTTGATACAATTATTGAGAACCGCACGTCAATATCTTATGTGAAACTTGCGAGATATTGAAATAAATAATGTCTACTCTAAAATAGGTACTAATCCATATCAGTTCAAAATTTGAGGTATGAAAATTGAAATTCAATGACTGAGATGTTGCTCATTCTGTGCAGTAATTTTCAGATTTCAATTATAAATAGTTCAGCAGTAATTTCTTTGTGAATTTGTATTTAGTTTCTTACCCAAAACTGGGTGTATGAATAAAAAAATCAAGCAGTTTGGGCAAACCTACAAAACAGCAGCTTTTATTTAGTACCAGTTTCAAGTCTGTAAGTGCTGTAGTTGCTAAAAACTCAGCGTCACGCCAGCTAGCCAGACAGCTAAAATAAACATAATAGTGTATTTTTTTAGTAAGTAGCATCTCTTGAAGATATTCAATTTGAAATTCAGTCATATCGGTTCATTACTCTAGGCTTAGTGTTCGTTTGTACCGTGCAGAAAATAGACAACGGAGAATTTCGTATGTTGATAAAACATCACTTGACGAAAGACAAATCGCTTTAGTAGACTGAAGAGAAGCTTGATAAAAATCATGGTGAGTCTACACATCTGATTGAATGGTTAGGAAGTGATTTGAAAATTTTGAAGTGGCCATATGAGCACAAGTGACGTTTAACATTCTGGACTACTTGTGGAGGCAAATACTGGAATAATATATTCTGCAACAAGTTTGGAATGAAGCTTATTCAGCATAAGTGAAAAAGCTTGTAGCACGAGCTGCAGGCGAATGTGACGAATTCACGAGTGCTGAAAAGCTATTCCAAGCATGTTTCAGAGAAACAAAACATTACAAACTCTGAATCATTCTGTACAAAAACTGCTAAAATTAAAATTTAATTTGAGTTGATTTAACATTCCTACTAATTGAGTAATTGTTATAATTGATGAATAGATGCAGCTTGAGATAACACCAAATAGAAAATACAAAATAAGTCAACAAAGACATAACCTCAATATTATTTGAAATCTGTATTACCAATGACGTATTAACAGTAGACCCAGCACGCGGCATTTGTTGTGATGCAGGAGTAAACAGTGAGGTGAGGAAGGTAAACATCGTTGTATCGCAGGTTGCGTTTTTCATTTGAAAAAATATCGATTATGAGATGTCGGAAAAATCTAGTTTTTTTTTTATTTTGAATCAATTAATATATTATTACTTCTCATTTAACAAATATATCCATACATTACAGAATATAGGCGCGCACTTCTCAAACATAAATAAAAGCAGGCAAACCGCATAACAAGCATGTTTATTCCTTTCGCTTCTCAGAACCCCTCACCTTGTAAGTGCTAACATCACAACAAACTGTGGACTGCCATAGGACGCGCTGGGTCTACTTTAATAATACGTCATTGTGTATTACCGACATGTCACTGTGACAGATGCTTATTTTTATTTAAAAATAAAATTTTCGGCATTTTAATTATAATTCTTAATATTTTAAACTGAATTATAGCAACTATATCATTTCTAGAATAAATATGAATCAATAAGATTGCATTTTTTTGTATTTTGTCAGTACCATAAATGTGTAAGAGATGTCGCTAGTTGTGCTCATTCCATCACTTGTGTTGGAATGAATATTCTATCACAGTTATGATAGAATTGAATCATTCTGTACTTAAAATTTATATTAGAATTTTGATGTTCTATAATGGTCGTAGAGAAAAATCATTCTACAAATTCATGATTTGGTGATAAGTGATAAGAGAGTGAAGATGCAAGAGATTGTTAGTACTGTAGGTATCTCAAGCGAACATTTGAATATGAGAAAGATGTCTACAAGATTGATTGAAACCGAAATCGTGCGACGTGTTGCAAGGATGATTTGTAGCTGTTTCAGCGTAATCCACATGACTTAAGGCGTCGTTCCGTCACTGTGAATGTAACATGAATACATCACTACATGCCTGATACCAAAGAATAGTTCAAACAATAGATTGCACCAAAAAGGCAAAATCCGTTTCTTTAGCAAGGAAGTTTATAACGATTGTATTTTGAGATTTGCAAAAAATTATATTCATCGACCATTTGCTAAAGAATAGAACTATTACAGGTATATTAGCAGGGATCAATATTACGCATATGGTTAGTGGCCCGCTTGGAAACCAAGCTGTAGAAAAATCCACGTTCGCCTTACAAAAAACTTATTTTTTTATTACGGCGACGTAGCATCTCACTCCTTAGAGTAATGCTCGCGAAGTTGATTAATTAAAGGACTCGACTCGTTCTACATCTTTCCACTCTCCAGATTTAGCTCCCTTATGGCCATTTTTATGAAAGGTCAATATGTATTTTCAGAGTCAAATTTTATCTTACAAATTCTAATCAGTTTGAGTTTCTTTATGACAACAGAATTCATTGCTGCTTTATAAAACTGGGTCTAATATAAAAAATTGGCTGATGGGATAGATATTCTATCCGAAGAAGTATGTGATTGCGGAAACGGATGCCTATTTCGCGAAACTGAAACAATTATATTTTATTAGGATAGGGTCAACAAATTGAGGTAGCGTTGGATGAAATTTATGTTGAAAATAAAAATGCTTGATTCCAAAAAGCTTCTAATTTTCGCACAGATTCTTTAAATCACTCTTGTTCTCGTATTCATCTATATTCCCAGCAAATTTTATCCGGATGTTCTTAACGGAAGAGAAGTACCTTCATTTCCTCTATGATTAGCTTAATTACGATATTTAGCAAGTTACAAGTTGGCGGCGATACACGGATTTATATTTTTTAATATGTGTACTTCCGAATTAACTTCTAATCATGAAGGTGATCGGTGACCGAATTTCACAAACCATGAGCTCTTGCTCCATTAGAGTTGTTTTAGATTTCTCTAAATTGCCCATTGGTCACCTGAAAACTGATATTTCTTCTTCCCCAAATAAATCTTGAATAAGATATTTCTTCAAACTTGATTCGAGATTTCTTGGTCACTGGAAATTCCTTTTGTATTATATAATGGCACTAAAGTGCAAATCTTACAAAATAAATATTAAAAGTTTGATAGGCACTGTATGAAAGTCACAATTAACAAGATATTTGAAAGACTTCAACACCTGATCATACGACGAACCTGAATATTTCAACACAAAGTAAAACAACTATTGAATTTTGTTAGAAGCATTAGCGCTTAGTTCCGGCTTGTTCGATACCGCTGGAGTAGAATACAGGTAATTAACTTACCGGCGTTGGACATGGCAAGGTAGAGCAAGGTCTTTGGTTTTGGTTTCAAGTACAAGTAAAGAAAGAGAAATGTTATTTTTAGCTGTTAGTGAGTTCATTTGAGAAAGTAAAGGCTGCACCACACATCACTGATACTGGTCATACCAGAAGAAAGTTTTTTAGGAAGTTTCTTCTTCCGACTAAAGTTTAAGGTTATGATATCAGCTAGGAAGTCATAAAGATACGATGATGATTACCAAGCCGCGTACAAAGATAATGCAACAACGTGATTTTGTCATAATGAATTGTTTGGATCAAACACAGTTTCTACAACATTTTCTTTTTGTTTGACGGTAAACTGTCTGTAGAATAATTTTTTTCGCACAAACTTTTCAAGTAAAGTAGAATATATCGTCTAAATGTGACATTTTTAAAAACCACATGGGTATTAATAGAGTTGTTTATTTTATAATAATAACATAAAAACACGTGTTATTTTTCTCACGCAGAATTCAAAAATATTTTGATAAATTGTGAGAGAATCCTTGACATTTTATTTAATTATATTTAAAAAGCTGTAAATGAAAAATGTAATGGAATTTTAGAATTTAGTTATTCTGTGAATTCATTTTGGTAGCACCTAGCGACGATTCATTTATTAAGTTATTCGTTATATCTAAATGCCAACTTGTGCTCTGTGCTCTCTTTGGTTGTTAATAATTGTCAGAATATGAATGTTAAGGGTTCAAACAATTTTTGTGCCTCGTCCCGGAAGACTTCAGTTCACACTCACTGAGGAGTAGATTATTGCAAACGAATAAAATACCACAAGATTCCATTTCAATTCTGCCTCTCTTTATTTATTTTTTATTCTTGTTAAATACCAAGAGTTAATTTTAACAAATGCAATTAGAACAATGCTTACATTCAAAGCTAGGAAAACAATAGAAATCTTAACGCCTACTGAGATTGGTAAGGTCTTCTTCTTCGGAAGAATGACCTTGAAACACTAACGACACGATTAATGGGCACAGAAGTGAGTTGAAGAATGTTCATGTCGGTATACTACACACAACATACGTGGAAATTATCTAATTTATAAAATTTATGAATATCTGTGAATTTACAGCTGGTAAGCTAACCTATAATAAAAAAAATGATTTACTGGTATTTTATTTTTAATCTAGTGACGATTTTGACAAGGTCATACAATCAAACATTACGTGGGATTTGAGCCCACTGTCCTAGCAGTCAAATTAAAAATAGAGTGTGGGATTCACCCACTACAGTTTATTCACTTATTTCAATGAGATAATGAATAATTTGAAACTGAAATTTCATATTTCTCAATACTTTACAAATACATGAACCTGAATACATTCAATAATTTTAGAAATATGGCCCTTAATTATATTATAAATATTAATTATTATTGTGTAATGTAAAAGAAAAATTGAAAAGATAGTTTCAAATCATTATTGATATAGAAAGTTTTTAGAGTGGTAATTCTGAATATTTTACCGGTTTATTTACGTCATATTTTATTTAATAACCGTTGAATAAAAACACGCAAAATATTTATAGGTTTTCGACCTTCTGGTAGATCTTGCTTTCGTTTATCAAATTTATTTATTAGATAATTAGTATCTTCGCATTTATAATTATATATTATTTGAGCTAATAATATTATTATTGGTCAATATTAAATTATTGCAGATACGCTTATTAATATTTATTGAGGTATGTTTCAATTATTTTTGGTAGAAACTTGAACTTCAGTTCAAGGGTAAATGTGAAAAGTGTGGTAATAATGATCCATTATATTGAAAAAAGGTTATTGTGCATATTATTAACATTCTCCTTTCCAATCGTTACTATTTTGAGCGTATACGCTTGCTGTGTAGCTCTAATGGCGACGCAACCTGGGTTTTTTTGAGCTAATGCCACAATAACACTGAGTTTTATATATATTTGTGATAACCGTACCAAAAATACATGAACCTCGATATGCACGAAAATGCTACAAGGGAAAATGTGGCTTTGCATTGTCTTAAACGCCACGTTTTCCTCCACAATACTGTTTGATGCTTTTTACTTTGCGCTCAATGCGAGCAAAGTCTTATAATAGCGAAACGAAGAAAATATCGATTGAGAAATGAAGAAGTTTCGAACAGCATTATTTCAAAATGAATTTTCAGAAACGAACATGAAGAAAGCACATAAAGAACCAGCACCAATAGAAGAAAAGGATTGGTAAAACTGCAGTAAAACGCAAAAGTCACGTTCACCCGAGGTCTGAAAATTGAGTGGTAAAATTCCAGTAAATTCGAATTCAGATTTGAAATTGCTCAAACAGTGCTATTATTTAGGTGATACTTTACGATTACTATTATTAAAAATAACGTTAACTAGAAATTAAACTAAAAAACAAGTGCTGTGGTGTTAATCGGTTCGAAGGTCAGACCCAAAACATTGCTAGATTTAACGCCAACTCTTTCTGCGCGCGTCGAAGCGATCAGTGTTGCCAACGATAGTAGAAATTGAACAATGGCTTCGCTGGAAGATATAAGAAAAATATTAGAACCAATAAACCTAAGTATGGTACAAATGCAAACTTCTCTTAACCAAATAAATAATACCTTAGGGAAGCTGAGTGAAGATCACAAAAAAAAAATTTGATAAACTAGAACAAAAAATCTACGAACAGGATAAGCAAATAGATTTTTTAGAGAGAAAGACCAAAGAAAGAAACCTGATATTCTTTGGAATAAGGGAAGAACAGACAGAAAACCTAGAAATTATAATAATAAAATTAATTAATGAAAACTTAAACCTAGCGCATATCTCACGCAATAACATAGAACTAATAAAAAGAATTGGTAGACCCGGCAACAACAAAACAAGACCTGTACTCATTGAACTAAACTCAAAAAGGCTCAAATACGACATTTTAAGAGGGGCACATCAATTAAAATGTTTAAAAATATACGTAGAAGAAGACTACACGCATAAAGTATTACAGGAACGAAAATTGCTAAGGCCACACTTAATTCAAGCGAAGAAAGATGGCTATAATGCTGTATTACGCCAAAATCTACTTTTCGTCAATGGAACTAAATACGAAATAACAGACTTTAAAGAGGTCGAATCAGGGTCCAGGGATAAAGACAATCAACTTATCAATGAGGCAGCGTCAACACTGAGACGAAGATCAATATCTCTCAATTCATTACCACAAATAGATAATGTTGAAAACCAGAAAGATACCTTTGAGAACACAGACAAGATGGACAGTAATGTGCAAAAAGTTCACATGCGAGAGAATGTGACTAATATTTGTCAAACACAAAATCAGAAGGATGCGCCAAAAGTTCACACTCAATCAACACTGACTGGTAGCTGTCAAATACAATTTCAGAAAGATACACCAAAAACAAATGCAGATAGGAAAGGCAAAATGAAGAACACTCCAGTGAATTTTGGGCCACTTGATAAGCACATGCCACAAACAAGACAGAGAACTCAGTCAGCATCAAAAAACTTCGAAGCAAAAAACCCGATGGAATAACAAACACAAATAATATTCTATTCTGGAATGTCCAAGGGATTAGAAATATATATAGACTTAGTACAAAAGAAGAACAATTTATCCAAAAGTATAATATTATCTGTCTTGTGGAAACATGGCTTAATTGTGAACTGAGAGAAAATCCTCTATTTCTAAAAGACTACTATAAATTTGAACAACCTGCCAACAAAGAAGCCAGCACAGGAAGAGCCATTGGGGGAATTTTAATATTCTCAAACCTACCTCTGTCATCAGTCGAAATTATAGGCAAAGAACTTCACTGGTTATTCCTAAAACTAAAAAGCATAAGACAGAACTTAATACTTGGAGTAGCTTATTTCTCCCACTCCTATGATTATGCTATATTACTGGAACTATTCTCTGAAAATCTGCAAAATATAACTGAACTTTATCCAGACTATGCTTTAATTATATGTGGGGATTTCAATGCCAGAATAGGAACCAAGAATCAATTAGATGACATCATCTTCTCCGGTACATACCTCAGCGCCTCAAGAACTGTGAATGATCATATGTTGAATAAAAAAGGTAAAGATCTTCTACAATCCACTGATGAGGAAAATTTAATTGTCATAAATGGCAGATCTCGCAGCGATACACCGGCCAAATATACTTACATGGGCACAAACGGCAAAAGTACAATTGATCTAATCTGGGTCAATATTACGGCACTACAACTCATTATAGACTTCTCCATCATAGAAGATATACACGTATCTGACCATCTTATATGTTCACTGATAATAAAAAATATCGGAAATATAGAAAAGTTTCAAACACAAAATAAACCTGCAATAGAAATTAAGAAAACTAGATGGGATACATCTAAAACAGATCTATTTAAAGAAGAACTTCAAACCGTCAGGGATATTAACAACCAGCAGTCCACAAAAGAACAATATAAATATATAAAGAATAGAATAGAAACTGCTTCCAAGAAGATAGATATTACAGAAACTATAAAAATATGCGACCCAATGAACCGCAATAAAAGAAAAAAGAAATGGTTTAACAATGAATGTGCCGAACTCAAGAAAATTGTGAAGAAGAATTATAATAAGAGTAAGAAACATAACTTTGAGAAACAAGAACTAGAAGCGTATATATATTCAAAAAAAGCATACAAGCAAGCTATAAACAATCAAAAGAAATGTTATAGGCAAGAAATTCAAGAAAAAAATGGAAAACATCACAGATCAAAAACAATTCTGGAAAACAATAAAATCATTCAATCCATCCAACTATTCATCGAACCCGATCCCAATAACAGAATGGAAACTCTACTTTCAAAATTGGTATAGTTTTAAAATATCTACCAACCATCAATTTCTTGATGCATTTCATCCCTACCTAGATGTGGACATCAGAGCACAAGAATTAAACTTTGCCCTTAAGAGGTTGAAAAATTGTAAAAGCCCAGGATTAGATGGTATAATAAATGAACAATTAAAAAATCTTACTCCAGAATGGAAAAACTACCTCCAAAATCTATTAAACAATTTTCTCAAGCAAGAAGACTTACCATCTACACTTAAAACAATAAAATTAACACTTATACACAAAAAAGGAGACCAAATGAATATGAACAACTATAGAGGAATTGCTCTAATTAATACGGTAACGAAACTATTTACATATATACTAAACCATAGAATGCAAAATTGGATTGAAAGTAACAATATATTACCAGAAGCGCAATCTGGTTTCCGAAAGAAACGATCCTGTGTGGATAATTTATTTGTTTTAAATTCCATTGTACAGACTTCCTTCCTAACCAAGAGAAAAGGAGTGTTCGCTATATTTATCGACTTTCAAAAAGCTTTCGATACAGTACCACATGATCTACTTTGGAACAAAATATTTTACTCCGGCGTAAGTGGAAAAATAACAAGAACACTAGGAAACATATATAAAGATGCCACAGTTCAAATCATGGTTAATAATGAATTAACAGAGAAAATACAAATCACGAAAGGGGTCTTACAAGGTGAGTGCACTAGTCCTCTTCTATATGCTTTGTACATATCAGACTTGGAAGCGTACTTCAGAAAAAAACAGCTCGAAGGCTATTTTATCACCCCTTCAACAGATATACTGTCCCTTCAATATGCGGATGATATTGTAGTATTCGCTCACTCGGCACCAGATGTGCAAAGGAAATTAGACGCATTATCGGCATATTGTAGCAATCTTCATTTAAAAATCAATGCAGAAAAGTCGAAAATTCTACACTTTCATAAGGGAAGACCTCCTAATCGTATAATCAAACACATTTGTCAAAGCCATGAAATAAAATTTGCGAATAAATATACATACCTAGGAACTATATTTACAACAGCTGGCTCGTTCAACGAGAATACAAAAGACTACCTTAGTAAAGCAGCCAGAATTACAGGAGCAGTAAAAAGCACACTTTCAAAATCAAAAGTTAACAATTGGGAAACAAATATTAAATTATACTCTTCGCTAATCATACCAACTCTATTATATGGATCTGAGGTGTGGGGACCATCGCAATGTGACAGTATTGAAAAAGGAATGGCTCAGTTCTTCAAAAGTATATTATCCTGGAGAAGTACAACACCCAATTATATCATCAGAAGAGAAACAGGGGAATATAATTTAGAATCCACAATAGCCGCAAGAATACTAACCTGGTGGCAGAAAGTCCTTCTCATGCCAGATGAAAGGTATGTGAAAATATGCTATGATCGGCTATTAAATCTAAACGAAAAACATAATACAAACATATCAGATGAAAAACAAATCAAATCTAATTGGACAACAAATCTAGAAAATATCCTAAAAAGAGTTAACTTCCATTGGGTATGGGAGCGCCAAAGCTGTTTAACAATAAAAGCAGAGATGAATAATATATTGATCGCATTTAGAGAAACGCTATATGAAACAGACACTAGAAGAATTTTGAACTCATCTTATAATGAAATGTATAAAAACTATAATACCACTCAAAATTATCTTTCCCAAAAAATCCCATATAACGTCCTCAAACTAACGGGTCAACTTAGAACAGCTAACTTCAATCACTTCTCCATCTATATAGACGGTTTTTCCCATAAATTTGACACTAACGAAATCTGCGATATCTGTAATCTACAAGAAGAAAACAATCTATTCCATTTCCTATTCTGCTGTCCCATATATAATCCTGTTCGAACTCTTCACATCCCAAGTCACACCGCTCAAGACAACCTCGAAGAAGCCGCCAAGAAATTACTTAGCATTCCAACCAAGGAAAAGATATATGAAACATTTAAATATTTTCAGGTCGCTCTAAAAATTAGAGCTTTTATCATGAATGTATAAAAAAAAAAAAATATATACACTGTATCAATTATATTTTGTTATTCTATTATTATCATTCTATTTGTATTATTATTTTGTTATTCTTATTATTACCAATCTATTTGTATGAAGTCAGATCTTCAAGCGAATAAATTATTATTATTTATTGAGGTATGTTTCAATTATTTTTGGTAGAAACTTGAACTTCAGTTCAAGGGTAAATGTGAAAAGTGTGGTAATAATGATCCATTATATTGAAAAAAGGTTATTGTGCATATTATTAACATTCTCCTTTCCAATCGTTACTATTTTGAGCGTATACGCTTGCTGTGTAGCTCTAATGGCGACGCAACCTGGGTTTTTTTGAGCTAATGCCACAATAACACTGAGTTTTATATATATTTGTGATAACCGTACCAAAAATACATGAACCTCGATATGCACGAAAATGCTACAAGGGAAAATGTGGCTTTGCATTGTCTTAAACGCCACGTTTTCCTCCACAATACTGTTTGATGCTTTTTACTTTGCGCTCAATGCGAGCAAAGTCTTATAATAGCGAAACGAAGAAAATATCGATTGAGAAATGAAGAAGTTTCGAACAGCATTATTTCAAAATGAATTTTCAGAAACGAACATGAAGAAAGCACATAAAGAACCAGCACCAATAGAAGAAAAGGAAAAACCAATATCTAAGACACATTTATCATATGTGAAGGGAACTACCGATAGAATAAGCAAAATCTTGGGAACACACATGATAGAAACAATATTCAAACCTACCAAGAAAATAAGCAAGATTTCACCAACTCCTAAAACTAAAATCAATTTGGAAAGTCCAGGGGCTTACGAGGTTCCATGTAGTGACTAGAAAAGCACATAAGGACAAATCAACTGAAGAATCAGTGTTAGAAGAGAAGAATACAGAAATGCCGTTCGGAAAAAAGAAAAACATTTCCACTAGCACAGCATGTTGGAACCACAGGACACTCAATAGATTTTCAGAGCACAAAATTGATAGCAAACTTTGAACGCACAAAAAGGAGAATCATCAGAGAAGCAATAGAGGTACAAAAACGAGTAAACAATCCTAATACACGCGATGACATACAACGTCTACCCGTAGCTTGGAAATCAACCCTCATAAAATATCACAAAATACTTAAAAAACATAGAAAACATTTCAAGAATGGCAGTAAAAGTAAAACCTGTCGCGCGCAGCCGCACACAAAAGCAACCAGATGCATTCAACCGGAGCCAAGAAGCAGTTTATAAGCCTCCACAAAGAACAGGAAACGTTAGTTCAGTTGTAACAAGAAGTATTTAAGAGGAGACCTGAAGATGGCAGATATGATTCTGCCAAAACGTCGTCAGTTAGACAAGCTAGTCGATACGCGGAGAAAAGCCCGGAAACCTTATTTTACATAAATAATTTTGTAGAATATTTACTGTTCGTCTTTTGTAGTCTGCCCCGGTTTTTTTTCTATTTTGCATATTTATTTCACTTGTCTTTTGTCATGAAGTCGAATTAGACGTCCATACCACCCAATTGTTTTTGTTTTACCTTCTGAGTATTGCCTAGGATATCTGTGATCATCTCATTTTGTCTAGTTTTGTCAGGCATTTTATTTCTATCGCTGTAATTTCACTTTGATGTCTCTTGTTCAATATCTAGGCTTCTGAGCTATACAGCAATATTGGTAATATGATTGTTTTGTATATAATTAGCTTCGTATTTTTACTTACCACTTTGTGCTTTAACAATGTTTTGCTAATGGAATATTATTTTTTTATTCAATTTCGTACCCACCTTTATTTTCAATTATATTTTCTCAATATCTGAAGCTTTGGACTTGTATATTTTTATTATCTATTGGTATTTTGAATTGTCTTTTTTTGTTTGGTTATTATCATTAAGTTTGTTTTGTCCAAGTTTATTTTTATGTTTACTTTTTATAAGTGTTTGTTACATATCCTCAAGTTCTCTTGTAACTTCTTCTCTGTATTTGCAAAGATTACCATGTCATCTGCAAGAATGCAGTTTGTTATTGTTATTTACTTTAAATTTCTATATCCTATTGCTGTTTTTATTGTTCTCTTATTCGCTTCGATAGTAATTTCATCCATGTATGAAATGAACAATAACGAGCTTACATCTCCTTGTCTTAGACCTTCCCTGTTTTTAATTTTCCTGATAAGTTCGCAGTTTGCATATAGTTTGTTATCATTGTGAATATTTTGGATTCCTTGTAATAGTTCCTGTTTTTTTTTTTTTTCAATATTTCCCACAGTAGTTCTCTATCAACTCTACCAAAAACTGTATCGAGGTTGATAAAACATGTTATGTTTCTTTGTTATGTCTTTGTGTTTTTCCGTAATCTGCTGAGTTGCGAATACGTGATCTTCCTCAATTTACTTTCAAGAATCATTTTATAGATTTTTACTATTGTGCATAGGACTGATATTTCTCGATAGTTGCAGCAGTTGTGACTGTTTTCGTTTTTATAGATTGTTAGTATTATTGTTTTTCTCCACTCTGATGGAATCTGTTCTCTATCTCAAATTTTGCTTACTAGCAATTTTGTTCCTTCTTCTTCTAAGTACTTGAGTTGTAACTTTTTTAACCTCTTCTATGCTGATTTTTGTATTTTCCAGAATTTGTTGTGGTATAGGGTCTATACTATAACTATAAGTATTATTTGTACCTAGTTATTGTATTTCTAGTAGTTCTTCATAATATTCTCACCATTTTTCTAAAATATCTGTATTTTTACTTAAGATTGCACCGGTTCTGTTTTTTAGTTTATCTTTTTTCGAATATGTCGCTACTCTACAAAAGAGTTTTACGTTTTCTTTTATTCATACATCTTCCAAATTCCTCCCATTTTTATTGTTTTGCATTTGCATAGATTCTTTTGCTCTCTTTCTTTGTTGTTTGTACCTTTCATAAATTTTTTCGTGTTGTGTTATCAATAAATATTCTCCATCTTTGCTTCTTCAATTTTATTTCATCTTTTATTGTTTGACCCCTTGTGTGTTCTAATAGTTTCTTTAAAATGCTCTCGCCATCTTTCTAAAATATCTGTATCTTTTCTCAAGATTGCACCGGTTTTGTCTTCCAATTTTTTTTCCTCAGATTTTTCGCTATTCTATAGAAAAGCTTTTTGTTTTCTCTGTGGTTTTTATTTATATATCTTCCAAATTTTTGTCGTTTTGTAATTTTGTAAATTCTTTTGTTCTTTTCTTTTGTTGTTTTTACCTTTCTCGCGTTTTGTTATTGAAATATATTCTCCATTTTTGCTTTTCTTCAATTTTATTTCTTCTTTAATTTCTTGGCAATGTGTTTGTTTTCTGTTTTGGCTAATACTGCAACTGCTTCTTGCTGCCTTTAGCATTCTTAAAAGTGTTCCTTATGTTTTTCATGTCCAGTTTCTATATTTTCCCAATTTTATTATCTCTTCTTGTACTGTTTTACTATACTTTCCCTTGATGCTGTCCTTCTTGATTTTGTAGGTTTCCATAACTCCTTTTCACTTATTTGTACTAAGTACAAGAAAGTATTGTGAGACCGACAAAATTCACCTATCGAGATTTTCATGGTAATATCCGTTTTGAGCATCCCTGAATCCATTTTGACTATTTTTGGCTTGATGTCGGTACGTTTGTTCGTGCGTGCATACGTGCGTTCGTAACTCGCAAATCTCAAAACTGGTTGAACGTATGATGTTGAAACTTTGTATTTAAGACTGGTATAAAGTCTAGTTGTGCACCTCGCACCGTACCGGAAGTGCACTTTACTT
Source organism: Dromius quadrimaculatus (assembly GCA_963989225.1). Taxonomy (NCBI): domain Eukaryota; kingdom Metazoa; phylum Arthropoda; class Insecta; order Coleoptera; family Carabidae; genus Dromius; species Dromius quadrimaculatus. Next base: position 7,926,693 of record OZ022325.1, on the reverse strand, counting down.
GAAACTTTTTTCGAATTTCTCTGATAAATCCAGAATAATCAACCGTAAGATGTTGAAATTCAGTATTTAAACTTGATGCTGTATCCAGATTGGTTATCTGCTATTTTTATAAGAATCGGCTAAGCCAGAAGTGCACTTTACTTGAAACTTTTTTCGAATTTTTTGTAAAATCCAGAATGATCAGCCATAGCATATTGAAATTTTGTATTAAGCACTTCTATAATATCTTATTGTACATCTTGCATTATGACTGCGATCGGCTAGACCGGAAGTGCACTTTACTTAAGACTTTTTTTTAATTTTCCGCATAAATCCAGAATGATCAGCCGTAGGGTACTGGAATTTAGCATTTGAAATTGCTGTAGCATCTTAATGGTCATCTTCTATTTTTGTACCAATCGGCTGAGCCGGAAGTGCACTTTATATGACAGACTTTTTGAATTTTCCGCATAAATTCTAAACAATCAGTCGTAGAATATTTAAATTTTGTATTAGGCACTTCTATAATATCTAGTTGTACACCTTGCATTATGATTGCTATCGACTAAGAGCACTTTATTCGAAACATTTTTTGAATTTTCCGCATAAATCCAAAACGATTGAACGCAGATTGTTGGAATTCAGTATTTAGGACGATTATAACGTCAAGAGGCTCATATCCTATTTTTATTGAGATCCACCGAGCCGAAAATGCACTTTACTTGACAGTCTTTTGAAATTTTTCGCATAAATTCGAAACGATTAGGTGTAGAATATTGAAATTTGGTATTTCAGTCTGCTGTAGCATCTGAATGATTGCCTACTATTTTCACAACAATAGACTAAACCGGAAGTGCACTTCAGTAGAAATTTATTTTTTAATTTTGCGCATAAAGTCAGATCTGTTGGTAGTCGTAGAATTTTGGAAATCAGTATTTAGGAATGTTGTAGTATAAGAATAATGGCCTATTGTTTCCATAGCAACTGACTTGGCTGAAAGCGTATTTTACTTGACAGATTTTTAGAATCTCTTGTTTAAATCCAAAACGATCAACTGTGGAACGATGAGATTTTGTGTTTGATTATACATATCCAATGATATATACTATCAAACACAAAATCACATCGTATTATATATATATCCAATGATGTACAAGTAAGTCACGTGATGCTCAAGTCAGATTTTTTGTCTCATTTTAGGTTTAAAAGAGCCAGACTCTTCGGACAAATACAAGAAGAATTGTTGTATAACGTGAATTTTTATGTATTTTAATTTTGGATATATGATGTCTATATTCAAACAATTGTAGATAAAATGAAAATGTTTCAAAGTTTGGCGTCTAGTTACTTTTCTTTGACGATAGTTCAAGTCATGGACTACGTAAACGCATATCATTATGTTTTAATATTATAGAATGTTTTATGTCTGAAGAAAAGTGAAAATTAATGGCTAAATGAATGTGTGATGTTAAATTACTTCTATTTTTTATTCGTGTCTATAAAGGAGTAGAAATCTAAATTAACAAGACAGCAGGTAATCTCTTATCTACTTTATATTATTATCTATTTAAAATTCTAGTCGCTTCAAAGAAGATTACAGTGAAATGGATTAAAAAGAAAGTTGAACTTGAGCCGAAATATTTTGTATTTCGAAACCTTGGTATAGAATTATTTTTTGTAATTGCTTTGTGTTAAGGAAGATGTAGGTTGCCTTCTACGGCGTTGTGCAACAAAGTACAGGAGTAAAACACAGCTACTAACAGTTCAGAAATAAAATTAACAATAAAATTAACCTAATTCTACCAGTTTTTTATATAGGAAATTCATACATATTATTTATCAATGTGTCATAATGATGTAATTTTGGCAGTTATGTTTTTTTCAGAATAATAGTAGGCTTGTCTGGCAAAAGTCATATTTTCTCCAACAAGATACTTACGTCATGGTACAATGATAGAACACAAAAGTGTCTTACAAAAAATTAATAACTGTGATTAAAGCACAAATGTTTGGTGTGATTTAATTTTTAATTGATATGCTCTCGTTAATAAATACCAATCTATTTGAAAAATGAGAGCAATTTTATATTTGGTGAGCGGAAGTGCAAATTTGGAATTTTTTCAACGAAAGTGGCTTCAATTAACACTATTTTGTAATTCAATCTATATACATTATACATACAAAAAAAGTTGACAGAAAAAGAGGAAATCCGGTTCGATTATACAATCAGATATTACTTGATATGAGCACAAGTTAGTAAGTGACTATAAGCGTCTCTAATTAACGTATTTATTTTATGTGGATAATAAATTGTACTATAAAAAGTAAAACACAAGACATTCCATCAATTTTCGTGACTCGCCAAGTTACTATATTCGGCCTCATGTCATAACGCTTAAGTTTACACACTTTTGAAATTGAAAATGTATTGTAGATTCCAATTGTAAGGAGAAAATGAATAATGTAATTTAATTCAAAACCACACTGTGAAAGTACATACTAATATGTAAGTCTTATTACAAGAGGAAATACCAACATTTTCATATCGTAAGAATGTTATAATTTTTAATATATAATCAACTATATAATAACTATTGTCAAAAAAACGGGATATATATTATTTATTTCCTAGAGCAGAAGAACGTAGATAATAAGGAGAAAATGTTTGTTATATATTTAATTCATATAATTATCTCTAGACAAGGCATCAGAATTGGTTCGGTAGCGATACGAAAACAATTTAGGCTGTAAGTTTCATTTATAATGCTGGATTATACACATGCTACTGTAACGATTTTCTTTTAATCAACAATCTGGAAGCCTCTCGAAAGGTTGTAGAACTGTCGCAGGTCAACGCAGGTAAACAAAAAGACCCTGCTCTATACCTATATAAAGGACCTCACCGTTTATTTGAGGTTGTAGGATGAAAAAAATATTTCAGTCCTTCGCTTTACTTAATAAATTTCAAATAATATTATCCAATTTCATACTTTCCAAACAATTTAATTTCAGTAATACTCAAATTATTCAAAGAATTTTCAGAACCGGAGTAATCTATGACAAGCCAGACAACAAATACAAAAATTTCTCCTAGTCAAATAAACGGCGATCGCTTTCCGTTGGTTTCGCTGTCATTTGAATGATTCTTCACTTTTACTTTTGCAACAAGGTCCGGATTAAGAACGATTTGAAAGAAGTGGCGAATAAATTACGTGTGATGTTTGTACACAGTGACATATTTCTGTCAATTGGCTATTGTTTTTGTCATATGTGATTTAATAGTTGGTGACTACTTAATCAATTCATAAGTAGTCATAGAAAGTCGGCGGTGTTCCTATAATGTTCATAAATTGATTGTTTTATTGATATAATTAGCCAAGTAGCTGAAGTAGAAAAATGATAATTGTTTCATTGTTTAGAGATTGTACAAAGATTATTAAATAAATAGAAAAATTATAGAATTCTTGTACTTTAAATAATGTTCAAACAGAACAATTTTCTTAGAACATCAACATTAAGGACGAACAGGGAATCAAAAAATCAGTGAGGTACATAAAGGCCTTCCGCTAAAAAAACTATGCCCATATATCAAATTTCAGTTCGAATAGTTAAATGTTTTATCTGCTTTCATTGAAGATTGCACATACAGGCTAACAGACCGACTTCAATCTGGAAATTATTTCGATATGTCCGGTATTTTTTGAAGAATTACCACTCTTGTGGACCTTACAAAGCAAATTCAAAGCAGTAACTCGTACGATATCACACTATAAACTTACAAACGCCGCAATTGTAGCTAACCGATGTGCAAGAAATTTCCCTGCATTTTTACTTATTTGCACAAGGTACAAGGAAGTATTGTGAAACCGACAAAATTCACATATCGAGTTTTTGATGAATTTATCCGTTTTGAGCATCCCTGAATCCATTTTGACTATTTTTGGCTTGATGTCGGTACGCATGTTCGTGCGTGCATGCGTTCGTGCCTGCGTAGCTCGCAAATCTCAAAAATAGTAAAACGTATAATGTTAAAATTTTGTATTTAAGACTGGTATAGGGTCTAGTTGTGCACCTCGCATTATGGTTCCAATCGTCTGTACCGGAAGTGCACTTTACTTGAAACTTTTTTCGAATTTTTCTAATAAATCCAGAATGATCAACCGTAGGATGTTGAAATTCAGTATTTAAACCTGATGTTGCATTAGAATGGTTATCTGCTATTTTTGTAAGAATCGGCCAGGCCAGAAGTGCACTTTACTTGAAACTTTTTTTGAATTTTTTGCGTTAATATAGAATGATCCGCCATAGCATATTGAAATTTCGTATAAAGAACTTCTATAACATCTTATTGTACATCTTGCATTATGATTGCGATCGGCTGAACCGGAAGTGCACTTCAATTGAAACTTTTTTCGAATTTTTCTAATAAATCCACAATGATCTGCCATAGGATACTGGAATTTAGCATTTGAAATTGCTGTAGCATCTAAATGGTCATCTTTTATTTATGTAACAATCGGCTTAACCGGAAGTGCACTTTATATGACAGAATTTTTGAATTTTCCGCATAAATTCTAAACAATCAGTCGTAGAATATCTAAATTTTGTATTAGGCACTTTTATAATATCTAGTTGTACATCCTGCATTATGATTGCTATCGACTAAACCGGAAGAGCACTTCATTCGAAACATTTTTTGAATTTTCCGCATGAATCCAAAACGATCGAATGAAGATTTTTACAATTCAGTATTTAGGACGATTATGCCGTCTAGATGCTCATATCATATTTTTATTGAGATCCACCAAGCTGGAAGTGCACTTTACTTGTCAGTTTTTTGGAATTTTTCGCATAAATTCGAAACGATCAGGTGTAGAATATTGAAATTTGGTGTTTCAATCTGCTGTAGCATCCAAATGATTGCCTACTATTTCCATAACAATAGATTGAACCGAAAGTGCCCTCCAGTAGGAATTTATTTTTTAATTTTGCGCATAAATTCAGATCTGTTGGTAGTCGCAGAATTTTGGAAATCAGTATTAAGGAATGTTGTAGTATAAGAATAATGGCCTACTGTTTCCATAGCAACCAACTTAGCTGAAAGCGCATTTTTCTTGACAGATTTTTAGAATCTCTTGGGTAAATCCAAAACAATTGACTGTGGAACGATGAGATTTTGTGTTCGATTATATATATCCAATGATATATACGATCAAACACAAAATCACATCGTTTTATATATATACAATGATGTACAAGTAAGTCACGTGATGTTCACGTCTGATTTTTTTTCTTATAAGTGATATATCATTTTAAATACAATATAATTATTCATAAGGCATTGAACGATGGTAGATATGATATTAAATATTATTTAATAAAAATTTCCTTGAATATAACTTTTTTAATTCGTCACTTAAATATCTCATTGAGTTTTTTTGGTTATACTAAGCTTTTCCCCAACTTATGACGTAAATGTTTTTTATAAAAAATTTCTAGCATACTAGATTTGATCATATTCATGTTGGTAGTGCTATTTTCGAGAACTATCATTGATCCATTTTTCAGGTAATTTGTAAAGTCTAAGAGTCAACTTGGACTGTTGTATGCTTAGTAATTTATTGTCAATTCAAGGAATTTGAGGGTCGTAGAAAATATCTTGTATATAAACAAGCATTAGGGCATTAAAATAATAATTTTCGTGACTCATTATGTTTGAGCTCACATAAATAATTACTATTTTCACTATCCAGATAAAAAAAATCTTATTGTCTAGTTCGTTTTTGAGATTAGGAAAGCAAAGTATTACAGAAGTATAATTTCTATATGCTGATAATATATTCAACAGCCGCAGTCTTCGATAAAATGTACTTCTTGGTTACTGAGGAATCTCTGGAATTATGTTATTAAAATAATTTGGTAAATGCTTAACATAATTTAGTTGCCTATGGCATCTCAGATACGTCAATCAGACATCTGACTATCAAGTAATCCGGGTAGATCCAAGGCTAACACGAATCATCACCTATATATAGTAAAAACAAACATTTTAAAATGAAAATATACAGAAGCATTCTTGAAAAAAAAAACCAGGGCCCCTAACCACCATTCTTTAAATTGGTTAGATCTTTACCTATGCCAATTCTTGTTTTTTATAGCAATAACTTTTTGTAGTATAACCTGTATTTTCACGAGGCATTTTAATACTCATTTCGTTTGATAATAATAATAATAATTTTCTTTATTTCCGTGGACATATACATTATGTATGGAAAGCGTCAAAGAAAAAAGTACAAACAAGAAACATAAATGCGTATGAAATAAAATACAAAGGACAAGCATTAAAATGCTAAGAATCAAAGTTCATTAATATTATACATGTTTTTACTACGATGGAACAGTTTCAATCTATTTTAAAAAGTATTTATACTATTAGATTCTTTAATATCATCAGGTAGTTTATTGAAAAATGATAAGCCAATCCTGTTCGGGGAATCATTGACTATTTTTATTCTAGAGTTCGGTATAGAGAAACTATTCTTATTTCTCGTATTGTATTCGTGAAAATTCGAGTCAAGAGGGAAATTATTTTTATTCCGGAAAATATCAAGACAAATATCGAGTATATAAAGATCAAACACCGTGAGTAAATTCAGTTTCTTGAATAAAGGTTTGCAAGAAGATTTTTTATCAACTCCCATCAGATATCAGATTATTTTTTTTGGCAAATGAGAACAGAAAAATCACCTGGAGAGTTACCCCAGAACCTGATACCATAGCAGAGTCTAGACTCAATAGAAGCATGATAGAAGAGCAGCAGTTGATTGAGATTCCAATATTCTCTCAGGTGACGCACTTGGTAACATAAGGAGTTTAATTTACTAATTAATTCCTCGCAATGGGGAGACCAGTTTAAATTGTTATGGAAAACCAACCCGAGCATTTTGGTGCAATTGCCATTTTTAAGTGCACTGTTTCCAAAGTTGATTTTGATGTCTTCAACGTTGGTGTTTTGGTGGGTATGGAAGCGCAGAATTTTAGTCTTGCTATCGTTTAGGTAGAGGTTATTCGCATGGAGCCAATTGATAACAGAGCTTATGTTCTGGTTACATTTCTCTATGAGGCATTGAGTATCTTTGTGAAAAATGACTAGAGATGTGTCATCAGCATAAAGAACCGAGGTACAGTCGTCGGAGATTACTGAAATCAGATCGTCTATGTAGACTATAAATAAGAACGGAGCTAGGACAGTACCTTGAGGTAGTCCGACGTTTATTACAGCAAGGTTTGAGTTGCATTGTGAGACTGAGACGCAATGAAGTCTATTTTGAAGGAAGCACGCTATCCAATTAAGAATGGGTCCCCGAATACCGAGATTATCTAGTTTGATGAGCAGAAGCTCATGATTAACGCAGTCATACGCCTTACTTAGGTCGCAGAAAATACCAACAGGGTTTTCATTATCATTTAAATGATTAGTGATTGTGGTATAGAGAGATTGTAGGGCATCTATAGTAGAACAATTTGGTTTAAAACCAAATTGACTGGAGGAAATTCTATTTTACGCATGAAAGAAGTTAGTAAGCCTATCAAGAAAGCAGTATTCCAGAATTTTTAAGAATCCTGAAGTTGGAGCGATAGGACGGTAGTTTTCTAAAGTGTTCTTGGCGACTTTTTTGTGCACTGGAATTATTTTATTAATTTTCAATTTTTCGGGAGAGATACCACTTTCGAAAGATAAATTAACTATGTAAGTCAACGGCTTTATTATGAGATGAGCAATGTCTTTAATTTAGTTACCATGGCAACAATGCGTCAAGCTGTTCCAGTGAAATTATTCAAAAATATCTAATTTAGAATACAGAATAATTGTAAGTGAATTATAGTATTTGATTTACGTATACTGGCTGAATTTCATTTGGATAAGTGTTCTAAGCCTCATTCTTCTGAAAAATGGTCTTTCGTGTTCGATAAGCCTTTATGTACCTTGCCAATAACAATCAAACAAGTAGAAACAAGGAATTGACATTGATATTGACTTGAAAATTGTAGTCGATTTATTATGGAACCTGGAATTGTCTCCGATTTAATTTTATCAGAGGGATTTGACAAAGACCAGATCAGGTTATTTTTCTATAAAAATAAGAACAAGATGACAAGGATTGAGGGTTCAAGACGAGGTGAGATTATGTCGAAGTCGATTCGGTATGGTACCACCACTGAAATGACACCCTGTTGGGCTTTCAAGAGAAACTCATTAATAAAGGGTCGCAGGAAGCTATTCCCGGCTAGCATGATTCAAACCTTTGGCGGAGTTACGAGTTGGAACTACACCATGAATATGTTGACCTTCTTTCGAAAACCGTCTTGTTATTTCAACAAAAATTATAATGAACTACTAGTTGAGTAAATCTATTTTAAACTAAAATTCATAAAAAAACTAGACTGTTAGGAACCTGGTGTTAGGTCACTTATAGGTTATAGAATGTCAACGTTTTAAGTCAAGTTGAAGGTTAGTCTCGAAATCCAGATTTTTCAAATTTTTATATCAGACAAGTTTTTATGATTAAACATTTCAGCATTTTAAAATAATTTTGATCTATTCCTAAAAACATCATGTAAGTATTGCTAAGCCTATCGTATATTTTCAATTGTTTTGAATTAAGTTAGTGAGATGTAGGTATTATAATCATAATTTCATAAAAAAGGAGAAAAAAGTTTATGGTTATTGATGGAACTTTTACTCCCGTCCACGAAGAAAATCACAAAAACAGCAACGACAGTTTTTCTTTGAGAAATAATATTATCATATTTATTTTCTCAGGGGCTTATAGAATATAATTCATTAGATGAGTACTTTATATAGAGATGACAATCTTGATGATTTCAAATATGTCAATACCTAAAAATAATTTTATTACTACATTATGTAAATTAATTTATAAATAAACAGTTTTAATTTATTGGGATGAAAGCTTCATGAATTTCAAATTGAAGCTTAGTCATTCATGATTACAGGATAATTATGATATTTTAATAACATTGGTTCAAAATTCAATCGTTGAAAATCATAGTTATTTGAAGATAAAGATTTATGAAGCAATAAAGATCAAAAATATTTAAAATGGCATCAAAGAAGATTGTATCTATACTTGGGTAATAAATCATAAGATAATTTTATTAAGCACACAATAGAATATTAAACGTACTTTGAGGTAAAGACTATTTCCAATGACTAGAATTTTCAAATGAAACTATATTTTTTGTATTATTGATCAAATTATTTATTTATGGAAAAAAAAAGAACTAATCCAAAAATAATACTTTTCAACTAGTTGCGTTATTCAAATAATTTTTTTTTTGCAAGAAGCAGGATGCGTATTCAGTAACAAAAAAATCTCTGACTAATTCTAGAAGTGTTTATTTTAATTTTAGTATTTGTCTTTTTAACTTGCAATAAAAATTATTTTTAGATTGATGAGTGTATTGGAAGTATTTATGATCTTCGAACTACTGTTTGGATCACAGTGAGAGTATTCATCCGAAATGAGATGTTTGTCCGTAAAAATAAAACCAGCCTTGAGCCTACGTCCAAATATAGTTTTTTTTAATGAAAAATCTCTTGAGATATACTCTAGCAGATGTACTACATATATTTTTCATGGTATTCCTCATTAATAAATCGAATATAAGGAAAATTTACTTTCAAACCTATATGGCCCTGAATTAAGTCACTTAAATAAACGAAGCCGTGTTATATCCGGGTTCAAATTATTTATCCATATGACTGATTGCTAAGTAATTACGTTTACGTCATATCTGATTAAATCAGTAAATTATCCAGACCAACTCACGCACATAAATCGGGCGAAATTATAAAATATTCTTAATGGATTGTTGACGAAGAGAAAATTAAATTAGGAGAATTACCACTACTCAATATTTTTGATGAAATGGTTTTGATCAACATAAAATTCCGCCTTGTAACACTGATTTTACTTATTTCTTTAACGTTCAGAAACATACTTTTTACAGTACTACCCTCATAAAAATAAAGATCGATTCATGCTCTTTAAAAATAAAGGTAATCGTGCATTCAAAACACTTCTTTTTAAATTATGTTTTTTGGGTTTAGTAGGGTCTAAATCTAAATGAAGATGTATCAAAATCTTCAACTGTTAAAAAATCACGATTACAATACTCTCCCTTACCTACTTGTAGGTAGAGGAAATAAAAATTGGCTATGATTTGACCCAATCTTTTTTGGCAGTTTTTATGGTTTTATGACATGAATGTTTTCGAAAAGTCACTTCGAGACGACCTACTGGCAGATTTGATAAAAAGAATGACAAACTTATGACTACAAATTGCCGTGGCTCAAAATTCTCAAGAGACTGCGGGATCTTAATCGCCAGGAAGTTGTCTGATAATTCTAAAGAATGGATTAGGGCAGGGGTCGGCAACCTTTTTCGGCCGACGGGCCATTTTCACAATAAATTTTTCATGCGGGCCGCACATTGAAATGTAAAATGTAACTTGAATAGTGCTATTATATCATATACGAGCATAAGTATTATTAAAAATGAATATTTGTGCTTTAGCGGGCCGCACAAAAAGTTGCAAAGGGCCGCAGGTTGCCGATTCCCGGATTAGGGGATAGCTTTGAAAAGAAATGAAGTAATTTTCTCAAGAATCCTTTAGAACTTGATAAACTTTATTTTCAACTAAATCATGGAAAAGAAGAACTGATATGGAATTATACAAAGAAGAAGATGTAGTGGTAGTACCAATGACGTATTAACAGTAGACCCAGCACGCGGCATTTGTTTTGATGCAGGAATAAACAGTGGGGTGAGGAAGGTAAACATCGTTGTATCGCAGGTTGCGTTTTTCATTTGAAAAAATATCGATTGTGAGATGTGGGAAACATCTCGTATTTTTTTATTTTGAAGCAATTAATATATTATTACTTCTATTTCAACAAATATATACATACAGTACAGAATAAAGGCGCGCACTTCTCAAACATAAATAGAAGCAGGCAAACCGCATAACAAGCATGTTTACTCCCTTCGCTTCTCAAAACCCCTCACCTTGTAAGTGCTAACATCACAACAAACTGTAGTCTGCCATAGGACGCGCTGGGTCTACTTTAATAATACGTCATTGGGTAGTACTAAAAAGTTATCAGTAAAGATGGTTAGGTCATTTCGTAAGTTCACCTCATGAAAAAAGTGGTTAGGCTAGCAATTTGAGTGGAACTGGTAGCAATTTTAATAGTATATCTAACAGCTTGAAGTGGTAAGGGCGATGTGATGGTAAGTGGTAAAGTTTTGCAACTTAAATGGAAAATCTTACTATTTAAGTGGCAACCGGTACCACTTGCAGTTGTAAAATAAATAAGACGTCTAATGTTAAAGTTCTGAGGTTAGGAAATGTATTTTTGTCTTTATCGAACTATCTTTGAACAAAATTTGTATACGAGAACAAATTTTAAGATTAGTAGTATATACCAGGGATGAGAACTTTTGTTCACATCAATCACATCTACTTTTGAGCTTAAAAATGCGTCATGATTAACTTACAACTGTAGTTTTTACCACTTGAGTTTTATACTTTTTAACCACTTGGGTGGTGCAATTTAGTTATCTCGGTGTAGCTGGAGGACGAACGATCAAAATTACGCTCGTTAAATCTCACGTTGCAGACAATAAAACAACTAAAATTAAATAAATTTAGACTACAACAGAAGACGAATAATGTGAAAGAGGTTGTTCGACCTCTCAAAGGCTCTTGGTGCTATGGTGATGACACAAATAAATTATTATATTCAGATTTTTATGTACGGATCCGCTTGAAGTGCCAAATGGTACTCATTAAAGATGACAATATAAATACACGTACCGCACCTACCATTGTAGTAATATGGAAGGCGTGTTTGATTTATTTATTATAAGTGTTTATTATTGTTTAATTGTGATTTAATTACTCCTTGTTGTTCTTTCTAGTGAACAGTAAGAGCTCCTGTATGACCTTCCCCGTAGACAAAGCTGACAGTTCTTGCGGTCAATGTTTGAAGCCACATTTCATTTTACTGGACATAGTACGAACTAATAGAGTGACAGTCAGCCCCTGCCAGACATACGTTTAAGTATAAAAGCTGAAATATCATTCAACATTTAGGGGTTACGAATCTTGAATAATGGTAACTTATACAGGTATCAGATAATGAAGGTGTGCAATAATTTGGCTCGCTCACGTTAAAGTATAAAGTCTGGGATTCATATATTATGTTCAAATAACTATTTTAAGTCAAGGTTTAAGAAGCCAGACCCATTCCACCACATAGACTGAGGATTATTACTGGAGATATGCTCTCCACCAGACATGATGTGAGTTTAATTTTGTTCTCGGAGTAAAATAATTCTGCCTCAACCTTTAATGACGAAAGGTAAAAAGTATTTATATTAACCGGAAGTGGTACTTCAACAACAGATGATATAATTTATTGATCATAAACGCAAGTATTTTAATCTCAATAACAAATAAATACCTTTTATTAGCATTGGATGTGCATCTGCTGATTCAAGGACAAAATTCTATGAATTTATAAATTATTCATGTAATGCCAATAATTTTCTGAGGCTAAAAAGTCGTCTAGTAGGATATTAAACGTATTTATTGACACGATTCTTGAGTTTTATTGAATAAAAAATTCATTATGATTAGCACGTGACCTTCCAACTATTATCTTTACTGGAGAGGATTTGCTAACTCAGTATTTCACGAAATCATTTAAATAATAGTATTCAGACATCAGTTGAAAAGTGATTTTGTGCAAGAATCGTTCAATAAAAACATTGGGAATCTCACCACAACTTTTTTTGTTATCAGATGAATCAACACCGACCTAAAATCGGTTCTACCACTTGTGCATAGTCTGCAGCTAATACAGTATCAATCATCTAATATTTCGGTAGAATTATCCTGCCTATTATTCAAGAAACTGTAAATGCAGCCAAACTGTTTGGCTTTCTTAGAACCTACTTCAAATGACATTTGTTGTTCACCTCAAAATATCCTACAATAGGATATAGGCAGCTCTAGAACAACGTTTATTACATAAAAATATTTCATGCTCTTATAAAGATGACTTATTGTTAAACAACAGAATATCCGGGATTTTGTAAAATACTAAATACTATGTACAGCTCTTCTAGAAAACCATTGTGTTTACTTGATGGTGCAATTTTTGAGAAACTATTTACTTATAGAAATGATAGATGACTGTCTCTAATATTTCAAACATTAGCAAAAGTATGGACAAAAAACATCAAGGATGCCAAAAAAAGTCGCATCTTAATAAGAAAAGAATGCTACAAGAGCAATAAATTCTTGTAGTATTGCCTGTATTTCTCGAGGAATTTTGATGTATATCCAATTTAATTTAACTATCAAAGTAAGAAGTAGTCATATTCTCTCCAATTGAATACCACTCCAAAATGTCAAATTCAAAACAAAATAGTTGCAGATAATTTGACTTGCGTATGGTGTCTATACTTCAGTCGAATCGTGCCTGAAAAACCTCATTATTGAATTATCACGAACACAATTTTAATTATGAACCAGGACTGAAAGCCAGAAAATTTCGAAATATGTCTTTGACTTTTATGTTCCCTTTTACGATAAATGCAAATTTTGTGGTTGAGTTTTAACACAAGTACAATAAGAATATAATCATCTGACACTTTATTTACGGTTACCAAATATGGATAAAGGATGTTGCAACAATTATCTGTGTTGATATAAACTTGACATTTATGTATTACAAGCCTGGTTTTTTGTAACGAAGTTAATCATATCAATCTTTAATATCCTGTATGAAAATCGAACATAGTGTTTGATGTTGAATGACAATGACATTTCTTGCTATCTATTATTACGTCTGAATTCAGTATCTTGTAACTCCAGTACTTCTTTCTTGTGAATAAAGTACAATTTTACGTATTTATTTTTGATTTGATAGATTCTCTTTGAGGGTACTTCAATTTTATCATCGTCTTAAGCCCGTATGACACGCTCAATTTTTTCGTACATTTTTCAGTTCAATGTTTTACTTGTGAAAAAATTGACTGTTGCAAACAGGTTAAAATGTTCAATGATTTACTCAATTTTTCGTTCAATGAAATAATAGAACTTGCCCTAATTTGTTCAATGTTTTAGTCAATTAATTGCGCAGATAATATGCGCACTATATCGCATTGCGCTGTCAGTGGTGGCCAGAGATAAAAAATACATTCGTATCATTTAAAACATGACGAAACAAAATCAGTGCAAAAAAAGGAGTAAATTGAGCAGAAATAGGCTACAACCTAGAGAAGCGAACGATGGTATTTTAACAATGTGAATGAAGAATTGTTAATATAAATTCGTACAGAAATTATTTAAGATTGCCGAATGAATGTTTCCAGAATGTTTAGTGAATTTTTCATAATTAAATTGGTAGCTGCAACTGCGACAACTAACCAGGATATCAATTTCCTCCATATAACCCATTTTTGAAATTAAATGTTTGACAGCTACAGATTGTCGGTATAATTCTCATAAGATCAAAATAAAGTACGCATGCGCATGCAACAAGAAATTGAGATGTTGCATACAGGATTTCTTGTTTTCAATGATTTAGTTCATGAATGAATACAAAAAATTGATCACAAAACATTGACAAAGAAATTGTACGAAAAAATTGAGCGTGTCATACGGACTTCAGTGTGCATTATTGGGATGCAGGATGTAAATAATTATTTGGGATCTCAAGGGCTACTTTTCTGTTATGATTTGAATCACGCCTATGCAATTTCCTATCTTAACTGTGCTGCAAAAGCGAAGCCAAAAATGTAATATTGTTAGAGAGAGAAGGTAACTGAGATATAGGTAGAGGTGGGCCCATGTTTGTATGTAGAACATTAGAAATTATAAATTACGTTTGTGAAAAACATCTCAGAGAGGAGAATATTAAAAAAGAATGGTTGTCTAGAGATGTAAAAGTGAGTAGAAATTATTTTAAAATTATAATAGCAGATCTACTGACATCTGTATTAGAAATTGAAAGGTTATAACAATGTTTCAAATCATTAAATGTATCTAACTTAAATTTCTAGTGCAAAATTCAACTTCGAGGAAACTTCCTATCAATAAATTTATTAATTCATAAAACTTATAGATTTACAAGAATTGCAACATTAATTTCTTCACTTTTCATCAATGTATACAAATTATTGAGAATACAATTGTCAAAAATGAGCGAACCAGGTGTTCTTGTTAGCCCTGTGGCATATTAGAATAGTTTTTTCATTTCTCCTGTGCTACTTCCGAAAAATTGGAATTTAAAATAGTATATTGGGCAACAAGTGCGATAAGTTCTCGATTGCCCACGAGAGCTCAAGTGGGCAACTGACAACACCGCACGAGTTGCAGATTCTATTTTTTATTACAAATGCGGGTAAATACTATTTTGCGCTTGTTTTTTTCGGGCAGCAAATTATACTTGGCGCACGCAAAAGCCCAAAGAAATGTGTGCAAAATAGTACTTACCCTGCATGAGCAGCATTTTCTATTTCTACGTTTCTTCTAGTGAATAAGAAATTGTTTGTGTATATTTTTTCAATTTTATTACGTCCATTATAATACAAAGTACAAGAACAAATTAGATACCACACAAAAAAATATGAAAAAAGACTCAACAGACATCCCAATAGTCTAGCCATCAACCTACTCGACAACTCCAATGAAGTAAGATGACTCGCAAGAGCCAAACCCCTAGATTTAGTCTAAATACGGCAGGTATACAACACCCTAAACAAGAGGAACCGTCAATGACACATTGGTTAGTTGTAAATAAGATGGAAAAAATTAAAAGAATTGTAATATAAAATAGTCATCAAATCATTTACGTGCTTATTATAATTCCAAATAATAAATCCAAACAAACGTTTATAAAACATATTTCATAATGTACTAATTCATTGCAGGTTTTAATGAATAGATTATGATAATTTTCTTTTAATTTTGCCTTTCATTTATTAAATAATGTACTATTTAATGTGATGAAAATAAGAAATCTATCTGGAGTTTGTATTTTATTGAAAATAATGGAAATATAATCTTATTTCTGCATGTGAAGCACGCAAAGCTGGGCCCGCTCTCGCTATCTCTCTCACATCTGCCGCATTATATTTTAGGCTTCACGTTTTCCAACTGAGTGTCCGCTCCTCTATTATTCTCCTTCGTGATTTGAATATATACATTTATCTATTTATTGTCGACTAGTTTATTATTGTTGTCATAATAATACTGATTCCAGGGTAATTACGTGATGAATAACCAGAGATCACTAGTTTTTAAAATAATATCCGAGAGCTTTATTTTCAAGAATAAGAAGCAAATATATCACGTTCCCTAGTTACAGCAAGTAACTAAAATAATTTCTCTGACAGAAATCACAATGACAGGTCATACATTGCTGAAAATTTTGACCGAAATAGTACATTAGTCGAACATTAAATGTTGAAGGCACCACGGGAATTGAACGGACGATAATACCTACGGTCAACGTACAGACCTCGGGCCAAAGGCCCTCGGAAAGTGCACTGTTTCCCTCAGGTATTATTGTCCTTCCAACACCCTTGATACCTTAATTACTATTTTGGTTAATCAAAACAGGCAGCATATTCAGATTTTGGAAGCTCCTCAAGAAGCTTATTTAATTCTGTTGCTGATGAGTTTTGTCGGGAAGTCTCCTAGGGCGCTTATTATTTTTAAGTTCGAGGAACAAGAAAGAATAACTTAGGGCAAGTTCTGAACTTTCAATTCATGTGATAAATTTGAAATTTTTGGTATATAACAAATGCAATTCTTAACGCAATTCATTGAAGACATTTGGGAAGACAGACCTCCGGATATTAAACTGTAGTTACGTGTTACTACAAATGGACCACTTTTTCTGAATTTGGTGCTTTTCTTGAGCACTTCTTTCATTTTCGAAGACCCAAACTGCTGATTTTTGTTTGTTCTTGGAGTCATAATTGTAGATCCAAGATTTGTCATCTGTCTTAATATCATATCTCTTCTTAGATGCCTCTTGGTCAACTTTGAGGGACATGAACTTGCATCAGTGCGTTTTTTGTTTTGGGGTTAACAAAGGAGGGGTCTACCGTGTAACCAGTTCTCCACATAAAACTGCTGATAAATTTCCTTACGTGCTATATTCCGATTGTCCTCTAGCATTTTATTCACAGCAGGAATGCTTTCATCATTAACAGCTAATGCAGGCCTCCTAAGTCTCTATTCATCTTTCAGATGAAGCCATCCACGTTTAAATTCTTGGAACCGGCTACCAACTATGGATTTTGTAGAACAATTATCTCCAAAAACTGTCACTAAATTTCTATGATCCTGTTCTTATATGATCGTACAAAATCAATGGACGAAAAGAGACTCGTGGCACTTCCATGAATGTTAGACATGCGAATAATATAAATTTGTTATTTCGTCCATCTAAATATAATTTTCTTGAAAATCAGTCTTACTTTTGTTGTTTTTCGCTTTCATGGCCCGTTACCCTATTTTTGGAGCAGCTACGTAAATAGCTTTTGGGTTCGTTGCCGGTGAGTGAAATATTTCAGCTACAACCTTTCTGCAGATCTTCCGAAGAATCTGCTCTTTGGTTATACCAAATGACGACATTGTAACACATAGCATTTTAAAGATTTCGTAAGTTGTTTTTAGCGCCACTAAGTCCCAAGAGTCAAAGGTTACTTGACTGTTTAAGAGTCTTCAAGTTGTTTACAGAATATAATAAGTACAGACACGTATACATTCAAGAGAAATATGTGTAGACATTAATATACAACTGGTGGGTGTATGTTGCAATCTTTCAGCAAAATTAGAAGTCAATATTATGTTTAAACTTATAAATATCACTTGTAGTAGTACTATTATCCATATTAGTAGGTATTGTGTGACTGTGCATTATGTTTCATTCATATATAACATAGTTAAACAAGGATGTAGTGAAGATCACGAGCCAAAGACAACATAATTAGCACAGGTGTATAATTCAATTAATTTGAAGAATGGTGGTGATTGAATCTGAATAATAATATTGGAGTTAGATATAATGAATGAAAAAATCAAATTCCGCCTATTGTGTCATTATTTAAAAACAATCTAATGGCATATACAAATGGTAAGCGTACTAAAAATTAATCACAAATGTGAAAGTGATTTTGTGTCGAAATAAGGACTTCTTAAGTAGATAAATACATTTACAAACACATATTGTTATCGGCTTGACATTTTTTAGAAACAATTATACTAATTTACATTTGCTTTTACCAACATTATTCTATTTCGCAATACTCGTAATGATTCAATTTAATTGCGAGATTTGGCAATACGCACACTTTTCTGGGAAATACTCACAGTTGCACGAAAACTGAGCTGTTCATATAACGTTCTGTATACAAATATAAATTGATACTTAAGATATCGCAATTTCGTGATGCAGGTTTTAATTTCAACTTCATTGTCTTTGAGAGACTTCTGCTCAAATGTAAATAAAATTACGTATAAAGTATCGTTTACGTAATACACAGACGTTTTGCTCTGATAATTTCTGCCCATCTTGAAGAGTTATCTAAGTAAATCTTATAAAAATTAATTGTTGTATTAAATTTCGCACAAAGTGTTTTTACTTACGTATACAAGGAAAGGAAGTATATATATTTTAACCGTGAGGATTTTGTTTTGTACTAAATTTCGTAAAAACGTTGTTTATTCATTTTAATGAATCAAAATTGTGAAATAATTTTCTTCACGCAGAACTACGAAAATTAATTGCTTGAAATTACTCAAGAAGTATGAGAATATTTTTCAAATTTTGTACAAAGTACCAAATTTAACCTGTGAATACTATAAATTATTCATAGAGATCTAAAACAACAATATAACAGGATAGAACTCTATATACATAAATATGAATTTTTCAAAATACTGATCCAATAAAGTAGTGTACTTGATCCAGCAATGAATGCAGCAATAATTCTTAGTATACCTACTACCCTATATTCTATTTTTGTCAACTACCTTAAATGAATATATGTGTACAAAGCATGTATGCTAATTCTGAAACACAAAGCTGATGCAAATGCATCTGCTGGTCTTGTTAGATTAGAATTTATTCAAACCGATGGCAAAGTTAACAGATATACGAGTACATAAATAGGAGTTAAACATAGAATGAATTGATGATCAGCCATGTTCTGCATTGATTTACAAAAGATCCTGTCCGAGATTGCTGGATTTATTAGAGTTGCTGAGAATGGTTTTATAAGAACAACTATTGTACTAATTTCGTTTGCTTGTTTAATTATGTTTGTATCTTAATCATTCTGCAGTAGGATGCAAAGGATTTATTTGATTCTCTACTATATCCTTTACTCTGAAGTTATTGATGGAAGTGATGACTGAATGTGTTTACAGGAGCATAAACAGCGATTTATTGCTGTGGAAATGAGAACTGCGCCAAATATGTAAATTTAAAACGTGCTTCTTAGTTCATTACAATATGTTTGACAATTTATCGTTATTTAAGCCTCCTACTACTTTGAACTATTCCATAAATCAGAAAATATTTTGAAAGTGAGAAACAGCTGAAAGATATTTTGTTAAGTGAATGTTACGAGTGCTTTCGCAAATAAAAAGATTACTAGAGATAGTTGTGATTTCCAAAGGATAAACTTTTAAGGAAATTTGAACAAAATCAACTCAATCATTTGTTTACTGGTGGCTCGTAGCTAGAATTAATGGGAGTAATATTCTAACAAATCCTTGATCTTTATTTAAAAAATTTATGGAAGGAAACAAACTAGTATAATTGGAAAAATGTTATTGATAATGTCAAGTGGAAATAGGGGGTGCTGCAGCTCCACAGTGCCTATACACGCAAATTTCCACTGCAGTCCTGCTACCTCTTTCAGATAGACCAAATGTAAACAAGTGATCTACTTTTACGCATTCATTGTAAATTTTGTTATCTTTTAAATATCTAAAGCCATCTTATTAAATGGAGCTGTCTATTTCTTCCTTCATTTGAATTTTCAACATGAAATTAAAATAATCAAGTAATGCACAAAACACAAAACATTTGAATACAGATGCAGGAAACAAGTGAAAGATATTTTGATAAGCTTTGTTTACGCTGTTGCGTATTGCATGTATGCAAGTCTTTAGGTATAGGATTTTCACTTGAGATTCCGTTTACATAAGCGATTTATGTTATCAGACTGTGGTAAGTGAAATCGAATGTTTATTCATATATTGTGTGTACATATTTGCTGGTTTGATAACCATGATAATTGTTTGACTTAGACAATCTTACTACTGGCATTTGATCCGATATGATAATATTTGAATTATTTTCCGGCATCAGAGTCCCTTAGTTCTTGAAGGGTTTTTGGTGAAATTTGTTATCATATATTGGTGAAAAACTGGTGCGATTTGTTCCCGTCTGCCAATTTGAGTATTAATAGCATTTTGAATTTTTAGTTGATTGAGGCCATTCCCAAGTTTTCCACGTGGATACTTTATATAAAAACTTTATAAGGAAATTTATACATTTAATTGTTAATGGCAGACGGGAACTAATAGTTCTATTGAACAAAAAATTGATACAACTTTGACGAAAAGCCCACGCACTAATACAGACAAAAAATATCTACCGCTTTTTTGTTTTCAACTTTTACAATAAAAATAACTCCATGATGCGTTGGCAGACAGGAATCAATTGCTCTTTAAGCCCAATTTTTTTTCGCATTTTAGCACGCAATTGCGAGGCTTGGTGTTTGCGAAATAAGATTGCTGATTCTCTTACAATTTCCAAATAAAGTGGAGAACCCACGTGGAAAACTTAGAAATGGCCTCGATCAACTAAAAAATCAAAAAGTTACTAATATTCAAATTGGCAGACAGGAACAAATCACGCCAGATTTTTTATCACAGGCCCCTAGTCTATATATTGATGAACAATAGTATATTATGCTACAAGGACTGAACGACTGTCATTTTTGTCCAGGACAAAAATATCCATTAATTCCCAGTCAACAAAGAATTAATTAAAATTGTTACCACGGTTTGGAATTGAGAACTTTCGAAGCATAAGTCAGCTCAGTAATAGGGTACTTTCGGTGTACGTGCTACAAAAAATTATTTTATTTATTAAAGAGTTTTTTTGCTACTACTGCTACAGGGAGGTTGGTCTCTCCAGTAATTGTGTTTGTAAAGATTTTTATGCATCTTTCGTTCTACTCATGACATTATAATTGTAATTCTGAATTTACTTACGTGAGTTTATTAAAAATATGCCAATATTTCGACTAATTCTTCAGCCTTCGTCAGGACATTCGTAGACCATTTACAATAGTTAATTCAGCTCCGATAGTGATTGAGATTTACTTGTTCTTGTTCTAAGGATATTATGTCGATAATTCAAATATTGTTTATAATATCAACAAAAATGTCAAGATATATGTATACCGTAATTACTATGAATAAAGGCTTGATGAAAATTTATAGAAGATATAAAAATATTCTAAAATGAGAGTGGTACGGTTCGTATGGTTCAACCAACAATCAATTTGTGATAATTACGTCTCTTTTGCAAGATCCACATTTATTATTATATCCCTGTAGACTTATTCATATTTCCTACTCGGAAACTTTCTTACGTACAACGTATGAACAATGAATATAAGTAATTCTGTCAACAAGTGATGAAAAGAAAGTGACATACATTTTTGCAGATTCCAATCGGTCTTTTTATGACTGAAAGTGTTTTATGTACATTTTACGGTTGTCAGTGTGATATTTTGCAATCGAAATTACAGTAAATATATGCAATAAATTTTGTTTGTATATTCGTCTTTGCAGAGCTACTCGTACATCAAATGACGGATATTCCAACATTTAATATTGAAATTATTGATTTAAAGAACATATCTGACGTTATATTCTCTCTACTCAATATTGTATCAATTAATTATATATCTTCAAAGAAAAATATTTGCATTGGTCTGCGAACCAGTTTTCGATAACACATTGAACATAAGATTGGAAGTTTTCATATAATAATAAATGAAGAATCACAGTTGAATAAATATTTTACTATTGTTTCAGTAACAAAGAAAGTATATATGTGAAAATTAGCACCAGCTTTACTGACTTTTATTACTTTCTCACTACATTAGATGAACTCATTCCGCTATAAATATTTATCAACAATCACAACAATGTTGTAATTCGACGTGACATTTCTTTCTCATGATTAAGGCATGACACACGTTTCTATAGTATTATAGTATAATGAATGAATTAATTAATGTTCGATACAAACTATAATTTCTGGATTTTTTTATCAAACGCATCCGGCAACACGAAATTCTTAGTAAAATAGACATAAACAGTCCTTGAATACTCACGCTTTTCTTTATATTGTTAGCAAATTTTATTGGTTGTAAAGATTCATCATCAATACAAAATAATTGTGAATTAAGTGTAAATAAATTTTGTTTTCAATTTTGATGAAAATATTTTATGTAGTCAGCGTTTGACCTCTTCTTATTTGATACTTAAGCAATTAAGAAGGCTATCATTATAATGTATTTAACATTATTATTAATTCTAATAATTATTTGATGAATTAAAGTTATTACTCAGAGTGCACGCACTAGACTGGAATATGGAATTTCGAATTTGTTGAGAGCTTGGCTTTCCTGTACACATCGTCCACTTTGATTTGGGTGTGAAAAAACGGCGATCAAAGACGACTGAGGGTCACAACATTCAGATATTGATTTGTGGTAGCTTGGAAAGGAATCTATTTATTTTTTGAATCTGATTGTGAGTATAAATGATTCAGAAATAAAGAGACAGTTAAAAATTGCTGGCTCAATTTGGCTCAAGAAATCTCAGGTACAGAAATCAACTGAAGAAGTTTTTGCTTTCATATTTTTGGGGAAAGATGGTGTTCTGCTCATAGATCTCCTACAACAAAGCACAAAGCTTATTATTAACTTGAGTTACAAGAAAGAAATGTGTTTGAAAGGATACCGAGTTATTTCAACTTCTATAATTGTTTTGATATACTATTGTTTCCTATTGCTCACAAATCTAATTTTCAATTGAAATTGAATCATTCCTCGATTGTCGATTCTCTCCTGAACAGAAAAGAACATCTGTGTATATTAATTCAATTTAAAAAGTACAATAAGACCATGAAAAATATAATTAACTACTCCATCTGTGTTTAACAATGAAGGAGATTCCACGGCCAACATAGATAACTTGTTACTTTCTTAATTCACAGAAAATGACGCGTATAACAAAATGAACCGATCTTTATTCAACAGATCTATACACTGCCCATGGAAATAGTTTTATTCCGTAGAAAAGCCGAAATGGGTGCGTTTTTTCTCCGGGATAATCCAGGAAGAAAATAAAATAACCAGCTGCACCAAAGGAATAATTCCTAGTAAACGCAGAACATATGACGTAAGGGCTTTCGTTTTATCTAAATTCTAATCTACAAACCAATAGTTTTTTTTATCAACTTCTTTTTTAATAGAGTACCTATTTTTCTCCCTGCAATTCGATTAAATTGCCAATTTCCTTCACTTTACTTCATACAAATAAAGACGACATCTTTTACATTTAGTAAATTTTCTTGAATTCTTCGTATTTGAGAAAGTTGCTAAGGTATGTTTTTTATTCAAACACTGCGTAGTATAATTTGTATAATAGGATAAACGCGCTAATAATAACCTCTAAAGGTTAAAGAGGTTACAGACCTTCAAGAAGTATTATTCAAAATAAGATGTTTGGTAGTTCATGAATGGATAAATTAAAATTGTTTGCGTAATCCAAATTCTTAAGAAACTTCATGATATCATATTTTGAACTTCACACTTTTTCTTCCGACCGTGAAAATCTCATTTTATATAACTCAAATGTATAATTTAAGATCCATAATCATGATAAAACTAATCCTAATGCCTTGAGACTCATCATAAATAACAATTTTTAATCCACAAATAGGTTTCTCTTCCAGCGTGCCGTTGATATCTCTCAACTTTATTACCAGCCTTCTATATTTTGTAACATTATTTCATAATAACTGATGTACCAGGTAAACAGAAAAGTAGGGCTGCACAAAAGACTTTTGCAATCAGATTTAAATATTTTCCTAGAGAAGAGCAGTTAAATGATGCTCTCTGCAGACGAAGTTAATAAATAATTACAAAAACAACAATAGACGACCAAGTTTATGGTTTTCGTTGTCGGTGATGACGTCACAATTAGTATTGTTGGGAAATATTGGCTGGTTTGTACTAGTTTTATTGGAGAAATTCATCGTGGTTATTACTTGAGATGTGGATGCACAATGTTGTGAAATCGTTGTTTTGTTTTGAGGTTTGTTGATTGTGGATGAGGAAGACAATTATAGTAAAAGTATACTTCAATTAATAAGCAAGAGTTTTCAAAGTGTTCTTAAGAAGGAAATGTCATAAGCAAGAGTAAAATTGACGTCTGAAGATTTTACTATTTTAAAATATGAATAAAGATATGTCGATAAATCATTTTAGGTCCGGATTCCATAACTGGAAAAATCAGATCCGGAATTTTGTCGACCACATTGGGTTCGGCAAGAATTACTTAAGTTCTTTAGATGCAATTTAGATACAATGATGGATAAATTAATTTTAACAGTGTAGCAAAAAATTTGTCTGGAATGGATTGCCCGGAATGTGGATGTAGTCCGTTTATTTTCAGAATTGAATGCTCCCGGATTGTGTGTGGTCGACACATACAAAATAGAAATATTTACTAGTAACGTACGTATCGAGCCGAAAAAATGGATAGTGATGCAAATCTCTAAATTCAAAAGAAGATTTGTAAATCTTGCTAAAATAAAGCATGTTTTTATATGTCTAAAAAAATCTGCTGCAGCTTGTATTCAGTTTCTCTTTCGAACAAAACATTTACTATATTATTAAATAAATAAATATTTATATACATCTTTTTAATTTGTACATAAATACATCCGTTATATGTAATTAAATAAAAGAATGCATTATTATGAAATATTTATACATACAGAGCCTTATTTAATAAGCATTTTAGTACAATATTCTGTAATAAATAATATATATTCATTTGAAAATACGATTTCTAAAATATCAACAACAATATAAGGAAAATATGACATTCAATTATTGAAACATGAAATGAATGCCCGATTAGCTCAAAACATTTTTGCCTTTTGATTGCGTCCTTCAGAGTTCATACATACCAGAACTGTAAAAATATGAAGAGATAAAATTTGACCGTGAGATTACTAGAGTGACTGTATTTTTAATAAAAAATTAATTTCATATCCCGCAGTTTATTGAAATTTTATATTTAAGATAGGGTAATGTTGTCGATGAAGGGCGCCTCCAGAACTGCGCAGCATAGTGAGCTAACCTATAACCATTATTACAACTTATTTATAGACTGGATTTTGATCCAATACGAAGAGTTCAGTGCACTATTTTCGGCTGTCTCGGGCTTAAATTCGGTCTCACAGGCGCGCGCAGCGCAATTCGGTTAAATTCAAGGATGTTTTTTGAAAGTGTAAGCGTAGTGAGCTAACCTATGATCAGTGTTACACATAAACGCTTATTTATAGACTGGATTTCGATCCAACATGAGTTTAGTGCACCATTATCGGTTGTCTCGGGTTCTACAGACGCGCGTAGCGCAATTCGGTAATATTCAGGGATGTTATCCCACAAACATTTCTTTATAGACTGGATTTCAGTCCAACATGAGTGATTTCAAGGTCAAATGAGCCTGATCCTCACTTGTCATTATTTTTTTTTTCATCTCTATTTCATCCATTTTGGAGCCGACGCCTTCCATCGACAACCTAAGATAGTTTAAGAGGAAAAACAATGGGCTAACAGAAATACAGCAGGCTGAATCAGTTGTGTGGAAATTTTGTTAAAGTAGAAAAATATTTGGAAAGGGAGACAATAAAGACTGCAATTATTATAGAGGTTAAGCGTCCCAAGGAAGTTATTTGCAAGAATACTGGAGAAAACAGAACGAGATCAAATAGAAAACAACATTGAGAAATCACAGCAGACCAGAAAGCAAAACTGAGGAATAAAGAAATAAATCTTTGTTTCATAGACCTGGAAAAAGCTTTCGATTGTGAAAATATCTTTCCTCCAGGAATATTAGAGAAGAAACAATAAACAAAGTTAGGGCTTTACAACAAGAACAAATACCATGTAAAAGTCAGGAACAATGCGTTCACAAGTAACACAGGATTTATTTTGAGTCACTTTTCACAATATATTTGGATGAAATTATGAAAAAAAACAAAAGTGAAATGAAAAAGTACAAAGTTGGGTACAGGAAAATGTAAATTACTACAATTTTGGAGCTGTGCTACGATATAGTGTGAGAATGTGGAGGTTCGTAAAGGTGACCTTGCATGCGCCGCATCACATCACCCCTCCCGATGGAAGCCTCTAGCAACATTCCAGAAATGTGGTAGAACATTCAAGAAATAGATATTTCTATATATGAACGCAAGCAAACGATTTGAGTGTGTGTAATGGTGAAGCTAGAGCAGTGAATATCATACAGTGAAGTGATCAGTGGATATAAATAGTTGAATATAAATATCTGCGACTTTGTTCAAGTTAGTATTAAGTGATAAATAAATAATATAGAAAAATAAAACTTTTATTTTATTTTGAATTATTAAATAGTGATTTTTATTTT
Organism: Dromius quadrimaculatus; assembly: GCA_963989225.1. Lineage (NCBI taxonomy): Eukaryota > Metazoa > Arthropoda > Insecta > Coleoptera > Carabidae > Dromius > Dromius quadrimaculatus. The sequence continues at coordinate 7,899,825 of OZ022325.1, read as the reverse complement.
AATTATAAGCAATTTCGAGGCAATAAACATTACAATGAGCAGAAGTGAAAAAGACTAACAATACAACATAACCATACTAAACGAAGAACTGGAAAATTGAAACATGAAAATCAACAAAGACAAGACAAAGACTGTGATCATCAACAGGAACCAAAGTAAACATAAAAGAACTATTGGAGGAACATGCCAACATAGAAGAAACTGGAAACTTGGAGCAGGAAATTCTAGAAGAAATAAAAAAAGGAGGAAGACTATTTAATGCTTTAAAAAATTAATTTTTGACAAAGAAAAGATTCCAGTATAGAAGCTAAAGTAGAAATTTTTGAAAAAGTCTCAATTCCAGTGATGACATACAGATGCGAGTCGTAGACAATAAATGAAAGACTAAAAAGTAAAATAAGAAGCATTGTAATGAGGTTTTTGAGAAAAATTGACGGAAAAACACATAAAAAACGAATCCTACCGACAAAAATTTGGTACAAAAGATATTAAATAAGGACAATTGAGGTGGAGAGAACATATAAAAAGAATGAGTGAAACTAAACCGACAACCTACAGGTAAAAAGAGGAGAGACAGATCCTATAAACCATGGGACTAAGAAATTAACGTGGCGCTAGAAAACAATGGCATCATATCCAAAGAGGCACAATCACTCATGCAAGATCGGAAAGCGTGGAGGGATGCATGGGAAAGAAATTCAGAAGACGACAAAAGAAGAGAATGATAGATCACAGCCTATACCGAAAGGTAGATGGCTTATGATTGAGTAAATAAGAAAAATAAAAAAAAATCATATTTATATGAATAACAACCCCACACTTATCGAACTCTCTTCGCTAATGTATACAGAAGCCTTTCCTCACAGAGGCTTGCGCATTAACTTCCGCAGCACAAATTAATCCCTGGAGATCACTATCTCCCAGTTACATCGGTCATAAAATGGACCATAATAATTTACTATGACATATTTACGACTGCTGAATGTCAAGATCGATTCAACAAGTGACTAATTAAATAAAACAATTAATAATTAATTTCTGATCAAGGCAGCCTTGAATTTCACGCCGCGTGTGCGGTATTTAGGAATTATGTCTTTGTGCAAGATTTTCTGGCATTGAAGGCTAGAGAAAATATTGATCTATGATTGATACAGTAATTCGAAATGGGTGTGAGTCTATAAATTGAGTTCCGGAAGCTTATGGCTATTACTAGAAACAGGAATTGTTATATTTGTCGCAGCATTGTTGACTGTGTAAGCTAATAATTTGCCCAAAATATTTGTGATTTAATCATTAGAAATGTGGAAAAATATGTGGATATTAAGGTCAAACAACATGCAGGTGGGCGAATTAACCATTTTTTATTTTTTTCATACAAAATTCAATTAAAATTATAAATGTGTGGAGGTAGTGAAAAAAATATGCAACGATAAATGCTGAGTGGAAATTAATTTCAAATCAAATGGTTTCTAGTATTGCTAAACTTGAAACAATATTGGTATGATTTCTATATATAAATCATAACACTACAATATGAACGATTGCAAAGTATTTTCAGCTTTCCGTATAATAGAAATTTGTGACCTTTGCAGATTGCAAAGAACTTAATTATTTTAATTACATAAAAACTCGACACTGGTGGGTAATTAAATCTTCTGTTGCGAGAACTGACAATAAAGACTTCACAATATGCACTGAAACTAAATAGTTATTAACTGACTTATATATGATCCATGAGATCATTGAAAGCACACTTAATTTGAATAATTATGCCGTTAATTCTAGATCATGGCATTGTGATCTTTATTTTTTGTGTAGGTCAAAATCAAGTAGAAGGAATAATATATTGTTATTAGGAGTGAAAGCAGTTATTAAGTGTTAGACAGTTTTTCAAGTAATTCAAATTTCTTGGCGATTTCTCGATGATTTCTGCAAAAATGAACGCAAAAAGCCGCTTTTATCCACTTTTCATTCGCGAGTATTGTGAGTTTAGAGCGGTCAAGATTAATGATGTCATCTGTATGACATAATGACCGCGATCTTCTTGTGGAACGATTATTGAGGCGACATGACCGTTGCGGTCGCCTAGTAGAACGTACCCTTCAAAACAAAACAAAAATGTGAACTTGGCTGCACCGTTTATTATATAAGAGCGTTAAGAGTCTCTGTAAGTCTCCTGATTACAGCGCACTGTAACCACATCGATGTTAAAAATGGAACGTTACATCAACTTGTTCAGAATCGGTCCAATGCACAAACTCAGTCAATAATACAAAACAAATTTAATTCTTTGCAGCGAAAATTAATAGATTACTGCGACTTAACTTGTGATATTCAGGAAGTCAAACGTCTTATGCTATCACTCAAAAAACTCATTGATTTATTGTAAAGTTTTTTCTTTTTAGACCGTAAAATATTCCCAGTAACTTTCAAATACGCAAGAAACCAAACTTCAAAGTCGCTACTATATACTAGACTATCAACTTTTTCACTAGGTTTCAAATAACATAGTCTAAAAACTCTCAAAATAATTTATTCTGCAATAAGTGAGCAATAAGTGAACGACAAATAACGAAATATGGTTTCAAAAGTATTGTGGAAATTTAATGCCTTAATTTGATTGTGTTAAGAATTGCCAATAAGTTTTGTCTCGGGAATGTCTAATATTATTAAATTGTTATTAGAAAGGAGTGATTATTATATTTATTCATTCAAGGTTCAAAACTGTATTAATTTCGCTTAAATAATGCTAAATAAAATTGTTAGGGTTATAATGCGTACTAAATTTATTGATTTTTCATGGGCAGTTATTTTATAATCATTATGATTGAATGATATTTTGTGCGAATCAGATAATGTGAATAATTCAATCCTAATAATAGTTCCTATTCTGGATATTTTAAATCGGTCAAGAGCATTATTAAATCGCTAATTGCGGACTTAGATGCATCTAAAAGTGAATCTTTATTTCTTATACTATCATAATTTTTATTTTATGGAACACAACGAGAGAGGTACCACTGCAGAGACTACACAAAATAATAATAAAAACTAAATTTCAAAATTGTTCTGAAAAGTATAACTGACTGAATAAAAAATATCCCTACATTATGCAACGTATGAGTCACATGTTTGTTGAAAAATAAACGTTGCAATTATTAAAAAAAGTGAAAGTTATGCTTTTAGGGTATAATAATGGTTAAAGGAAGTCATTCTGATATAGTTTAATATGTTTTCTTCCAATGTGAGGAGTTATAAATTATATATTGGCAGAAGAAAGCCACATTTCCGATAGTTTATTAGTACGACTGTCAAATGGTTTCACTTTTAGCTGTCTTTAATGGTTGGAATTATTATATCAAACAAGATTAATATTTGGAACGATTTTTTTAATAATCTATCGGCACATATTCATTAACTCAATATATTTTGAATACTTTTGATGGTGGGTTATTTATAATCGAGTAACAGTATTTTATGGATAATAACAGTGGTTACTAATCAGTATTACACTGATCATTACAAAAACGAAAGTATATTGAGTGATATTAGCTCGAAATGTAGCCAGTATCACAGATTTTGGTGGTCCAGATTTCATTGTGCTATTTTTCGTAAATTCTGAACAAATAAATTCAGCAGAAATTTGTATCTACTAAATCGAATATCTATCCGTGATGGAATATTTTTGAAAGATGGCAACATGCAAGATACATTCAAGAAACACAAATACCACAATGAAAAATTAGGTTGTGAATTTCAACCTTTTTTCTCGAAGTGTTTATTTTTTTCTTCTATTAGAATAATTTCATTTTAAAAATAATGATGAAGAAGTGAAATAAGAAGAATGTCTCAGCATTACAAAACAAAACAACTCTCCAAGATGATACAATCAATATAGACGAGGTTGCTCATCCAGTAGACGAACGAGAAATGTTTTTATTATTAGTTTGTAATTGTATATACACTGCACAAAATTACTGTTTTATTTAGTTAGTTTCTGAAACATTATAATCCGGACTAAATGGAAATCCCCGTTTGGGCGCTTCCCCGAAGCCCACTAAATTAGGACAATCCGGGAAAAACCCGATGAACCAACATCAGTGATGAATACTATTCTAAAAGACCTGTTTTTGAGTCAACCTTACAGAATATTCATGCCGAATGTGATCTGATATTGAAAGATCGACGAAATGGGCCGAAATATTAGCAGGAATTCAGAATATGTCTTACACCTTGTTCATTCTAGTTTTGAAGTAAAAAGTGCCAACTGGATAAATTCTCAAGGTCTGCTGAATTCATGAACCTATCCTTAAAGACAAGAACCCCTTGAGCTAAGACTTTTTTTGACCTATATTTCTTATGTCAATTTTTAATTCTGAAAAAACCTCAATGCTGAAAAAAGTGGTTTCTAGAACTTCCTTGGCTAGGATAGCTTGAAAATAACTTCTACCTCACATTTAGGGATGTTTGAAAATGAAAATCTTACAATTTGACATTAATTAAGGGAGCCTTAGCTTAAGAAGCTCCTAAGTCTGAATTCTGACCCAAACATGACCAAGGACTGTACTTATAGAATTTCCAGATAAACATCGTATGAAGTTATCCAGTCGTAGAGACAGCTTTCAGTCTCTTTATTGATGATGTCATGATATTGTTACATTAATAGGAACTTGAATACCATATACCAAACTTATGTTGGTAACAAGTAAGAACGACGATTGAAATCTAATTCAATTCATAAATATTAATTTTTCTAAATCATTTATCAATCATAGTAGTTAATTTTTTCCCTATTGTTTCTATTTGAGATATATAAATATCAAAAGACTGGTATTACGCTAAAGAGACTGACTTGATCCTGTCTCTTACTTTTGAGAAACTTTTTTAAACGATGACGACATTAATTCACTTCTGGAGTTGTCCGTTGGCTATGTGCAAGAGGGCATAGTTTGAACAAATATCGATGCGAGCGCTCATGGTGAGCATCATTGTAAGCATCGAACTCCATTTCTCAGAATACGTCATTGACCATTGTAGTTTAAAAGTGAAAATAGTTGCATATAAAACATAGGAAAACGCTTGTTCTGTTTCAGGCTGTTGTGTTAAGGATGATTCAAGTGAAATATAGTTTTATAGATTTCATATACGCAATTATAACATGAAAAAATAAGTAAAGTGGATCAAAGTGGTAAATAGAGTATTATCTGTCTTTCATTAATAATCAATGTAATAAGATGTTTGTGATTCAATTGTGAAATTAAAAAAATTCATCACTTCTATCTCTAATTTGTGAGGTGTTTCAGTGATAGAAGCTTGTCGGATGCACTTCGCAATAATTTTGTTGTTAATATTGTCAGCAACATATTTTTCAACATGTTTAATATGGCAAAACTAATTTCACGCTTTTCTTCAATGCTTCCTCGGTAAAAGGGATACAGTATTTGATACATACGAACCCGATCCGCAAGATCATCGGCGTCATAATTTGAGGTTATCCTGTCAATTTGGACGAATTAAGACGTTTTTTCTAATAGGTACATTATAACTGAAGAAAAAAATACTTAAAATAAATAATTTCAACGTACCTTTTATGCTATGCAAGTTATATTATACGCACACAGCTGAATTGAATAATTTGAGTACATTTAAAAAATTATAGGTATGAAACAATGATAAAATGGAAGTTCAATCGTTCTTCATTGCCCGCTAGAGGCGCTAGTAGACTTCATGCACGTAGCCTATATGCTGGGAGTCTAAAATAATGTCAATAATCTGTATCTACGAATTAGAATAGAATCCCGGGGTACAATTACTGTTGAAACAATCGTATCGTTACCATGATTATTATACACAGGATAAAATCATACGAGGATAGTAAAATAGGCCCTAAAGATTCATTTACAATGAGGTTGTACTACTGATGCCGCCACCAATTCGATGCAGTGAAAATAAATGTTATTTTGTTAGTTGACAGTTATGTCACACAAAAAATGATATTTCATTGTGAATGGCAGATATCAATTAGTTACGATAGTCTTGATAGTAATTGGTAGTGGCATCGGTAGAACGATGTTATTGTGAATTAAATTTAAAATTCACAACATTAAAGCAGATTTGGTTCTGAAGAGAGTTTATCAAACTTTTTGGATCGAATGGTGACTGGCTGAAAGGGTTTATCATTATGATTCAGAGGCTTAATTCTAATTCGTAGATGAAGTTTCTTGATGTCATTTTAGAGACTCGACACATGTACAACCTAGTAGACAATTAGAGAAGAAGTTCAATGTTGTCATTGCTGAAGACAGTCTTCCAAAAGTAAGGGACAGGATCAAGACAGCTTTTTCAGCTCGATGTCAGTTTTTGATAACGGCAGAAAAAATTCAACCACTCTGATTTATGATGAATCAGAAAAATGAATAATCATCAATTTGAATTTAATTTAAATCATCTCTAAAGCATTTTACGGTTAAGGAAATATCAAGCAATCTTCCAAGTACTTACTACAAGTATCCGCTATACCCGTATCGGGTAAAAGACGTGATTGATGTTTTATTTATTTAATTTTCTCTATCCTTATTTGCTATCAACATGAATTTGTAGATCATATTGTTTGCTTCAACATATAAAATTCAAGTCCCTACAAATGTAACTATGTCAAACTAAGGAACGTCCCAAGAAGTATCGCATAAACCAGCAAGAGAAATTCTTGTTTTTATGTTTTGGGACTAAGATGGATTATTTCTGAAGGACAACTTGCAGCAGGGAAATCCGTAATATTATTAACTAAATTTTCGGCAAGAAGAAGCGTCCAAGGATCGTTTGACACAATGCATTAAATGCTGCATTTAGCTTTGTATTTTAATACCGCATTTTGATACAAAAAAAATAAAAATTTGTATATCGAAATCTAATTTTATATATGACATGGTGCATTTTTTTGCATAAAATGCAGCATTAAATTTGCAAAGAATGCATCATTTAATGCATTCTGTCAAAGACACAAATTTCGTTCAATTAAAAAAATAATGAAAATAATAAAAGACTGGTTTATAGACCAAAAACAAAGAATTACTACATAACGGTTGTACCATGTGTTTAGAATTGAAAGATAATTAAATTGAATGAACAATTTTTATTTTTGAGTTCTGTCTGTTCTTTCTATATAAGACCAAAGACTTAACAATAACTCCTTGTACGACAATCAATATAAAATATGATAATTAGTTTTCTCTTTTAGAGATGAAAGATGCCAAAAAGAATATATGAGTGATAATATAAATTGTTATAATGGACTATTCCATTCGTAGTATTTATAACAAGGTTAACAATGCCAAATCGCCATAGAAACGGTGCATATCAGTGGGTATTTGGACGTATAGAAATAACATCGGGTATTACACTAGTGGTCAGAGCGAGTATTTTACTCAAAGATGTGGATACCTCCAATTTGTGCTTTCTTTATATTTAATGGAATATTTTTCTGAATATCTTCATCAATTTTATCTTCTGATCTATCACCAAACCTTTCTGAACTAGATTCCATATCAAGACGCAATATATTTCTCTATTATTCGTCAAAGAAAATGCAAGAAATTCTAATTTTTTAGTTTGACAGAAGTTTGTTTACTCGTTCCTATGAAAATTACGTGAATTGTTGCTAGATTCATAGAAAACTAATTTGAAAAAATGGTTTGACTCCTGGAATAGTCCTCCATATATCATTTGTAGTTAAAGTATTATAGACTATTTTTGTGGTGCAATCACTCATGTTTATTGTGCTTGTGAATACCATTCGTGCTGCACAATCGTGGTATTCAAACGCAAGCACAATAAACATTCGTGATATGGTATAATAAATGAGTATTATTTATAGTGCCTGATCAATGTTGAAGCCCAACAAAAATGTAACCCAAACAACGAAATAGCACGAACATTAGATAAACTAAGCTTTACCTATCAATTAATCAAATTATACTGACCTAAAATACAATTTGATATTCTCACTCCATTATTTATATTGACAAAAATATCCTGCAACCTTTAAGAGCAGGAACAATAATCCGTTCCGAATTAAATTGCACTTCAAGAACATCGTAACTGAATGTAGCAGCTCGAGGTGATAAATGAATAAATTATAGCATTATGGTTGACAGATCGTCATGAAATTTAAACAAATACAATTAAATGTCATTATGACAATACTGGCAGCAAATATTATCAGTTATTTCAATTACTTCCAACAGAAAATCCTGCATGTATGTTTTGTCTGTGTTTACCCGGAATATAATGATTTCTTTGCAGTCATTTGAATATCATTGTTCTTACGGACAAATTGAAAATGCTGTGAATTTGAATATAAATATAAATATAAATATTGCAGCAAACAAAGAAATTTTAAATTTCCTCCAAATCTTTACAGTATTTTCAATTTTAATAACACTATCTGCATCCTACAATTTTTTTAATTGAATTGAAACTTTTGGTTGGTCCAATATTTCGAATAAAAGATCTTAGACTTTAGGCGTACGTCTAACGATATATCAAAAATGGGCGGTAAAAACATAAATAAAAGTATATATAACTATAACTGCTTGATTCATCAATAATAAAAAATCAAAATTATTTGTTCAATGCTAATTCCTGGCTTCTAGTAATTTATTTGGAAATATTTGTATTTTCATGATTACTAAATTAGGATAAAATAAACTTACCAAAGTATAATTTCCATGTTCACTTAAAGTACAAAAAAAAACACAAAACGAGCACTATTCCCCAAAATTTGTCATTACTATAGGCAAAACACACAACCAGGAAAAAAATCTCACACAATCCTTTTCCTGCTGACAACTTTCCTGCACCGTACACCTGCGAGAACGCTACACAAACTGTTGATCAAGAGCTCAGCACTTCCTTTTAGAAGTCAAGACTTCGAAAAACCGATCGCCAAAGACTGGGGATTTCTCGACTAAGCGCTTTGAGAGAAAGTGACAAGAAAGAGAAGGATTTTGTGGGAGTGAGAAAGAGAGAGGTAATAGTGACGTCAGAAAAAGTGTTTAAAAGTGATATATTTTAAGCACTTTCAGGGGCGAAGAACTTGAAGTTTAATAGGAGTCAAATTCGTGAAGGGATCTTCTCAGGGATATAATTTCGTTTATTGAGTTGTAGACCAGGAAGAAAGCACGAACTTTCTCAATTAGGAGGCAGAGGGCATTAAAAAATATCATATTGGTACACTTTTAAGGATGCATAGTATAATTTTGATATAAATCCGAATAATGAAGGATTCACGTGAGAATTCAATTGATAAATTCCTGCTCATGGTAGTATGACTTTTTTACTGAGTTATGGAACAAGGAAAAAAGTTCTGTTTTCTTACTAAGTGTCTTTAACCGATTGAGCAGAAAAAGCAAATTAGGTCACGAAAAACTATTTAATGAATCCAAATGTCAGAAATGGAAGTTTTGTTTTTTTTTGCAAATTTCGGGTATATCAATATTTTAGACTTAGTTGCTTCGCGCGAGTGATACACGAAGTACAATTAAGTCTATAGCATTACAAGATCATAAGGCAGAGAAGAAGAGAGTTCCCATTGAAATCGGCGCAGTAGATTCGGTTCACTTGGTTTCCAAAAAATCCATTTAGGTACTCTTTTTCTGACATATTTGAATGTTCCTGCATATTTCTGAGTGAACAGAAGAATGTCCAATTAAGGATAATATATTTAGACTGGTGCATCTTTGGGAATTGTTCATGCAATTTGAGTATAAATCTGAGTCAAAGAGGATCAAAATGGGAAGCTTACGAAAAATATATAGGCAAAGAAAATTTAATATAAAAGATTGTGTGGACGTCTGAAGTGTAGGTGGTTGTATATGATTGTTGATTTGCTGCATGAAATATAGTTTCTCGAATGGGAGGAATAAATGGGGTTGTATAAATAAAATTATGAATATGGATGAAGCGAAAGGCATCTGTTTGGACAGAGGTGTCTGATGAAGATTGACGGCTAATTGAATGTTAATTTTAGGAGATGGCGTGATTTATATTATTTTATCTAACAAGCGGTTGATATTATTAGTTTTCTGCTAATTTTATGATGTAAGTCAAGTTGCTCAGAATTAAGAAATGTATACAGAGCTATTTTCAAATTTTTCACTTAGTTTTCGGTTCAGCTGTAAAATAGTGAGTAGCGGGCAACCGAAACAGCAAGAATACTTGTCATTTGCATGTGAATTTAAACGTGGACAGCGTCATCTGAAAGATGAACAGACAACTGTGACGCCTGCTCAAGCTATAGGTGATTAAAATATTTGTGCAGCAGAAAAATTGCTGGAGGAAAATCGAAATGTAACAGACGGAGAAATTCAGTGGAGGCCAAGCATTTGATCCACTGTTACTTGTGAAGTTATTGGTAACAGGATGGATACTACATTAGTTAATCTCGGAAAAAAAACAAACTTGATTGAATAATTAGGACTCCGATACAGGAGTGGATCTATATATGGGTATTTGGGCTGCAGTCCAGGGCCTCGTGGATATAAAGGGTCCCCATAAAGACAGTGGACAGTATTGCGAATTGAAAAAGTAATCTTAAATTTTAAAAATACCAATCATAAGGCTGTCAGCTCTGAAGTCAAATTGAATTAATAAAATATTTTATTATCTTCATTTTTTACCTATACCGTATACATCATTTGACAAAATGGCAAAATTTGATTATTTAGGTAGGCTCCCAAGTAGGTTATCCCAGGGCCCCACAAATTTACCGTTCACTTCCCTACCTCGATATCAAACAACAGTCAGCAGTTGTCCATTTGCATTTTTTTTTTTTTGAGAATCATAGAGCCGTAACTCATTCATGATTTTTTAACTAAAATTAACAAATATTCAATGAAAAAAAAATTGTTAATAGGCAAATTGCTCAAATATTACCTTTTGGTAATTAGTTTGTCAGATAAATTTAATTTTACAATAACTTCTATGTTTCCTTGATATTCGTACTAAGTTTTATTGATTTGGGACCACTGGTTGAGAAAAGAACCGATTATTTGTTCCGAAGGAGCCAATGCGACTCATAAGTCTACTGATATTTCCAGATTCAGTGTCTATAATTCATTAACAAAAATTCATTGAAAACTGAATATTATTTTACACTTACTGCTACTCTTTCTTAATGTTTATACAAAGTTTCATAATCATAGGACAGCTGGTTTTGTTTTGTTTCGAAGGAGGCAGTGCGACTTATATTTCCAGTTGGAATTTTCAGATTCCAAATTGATATCTAATGATCATAAATGTATTGATACTTTATTTTTATTTTGTGGTCACCCCCATCCTTACGTAATATTATTTCAAAGTTTCGTTTCTGTAGGGTCATTCGTTCGATAATGAATTTATTATTTGTTTGGAAGAAACTGGTGAGTTTCAATTTATTTTCAGATTTCAGTCAATACAACAAGAAAAAAAAATGTATTTAGGACTAGATTTTATTCTATAAGCTATGCTATCCTTCCTTGATAATCACACAAAGCTTATTTGATTCAGGACAACTATAGTTCCGAAAAAAATTGACTGATTGCGTTAAAGGTACTTATCAAACTATTGGCATGTCAATAACTCTTGAACAAAAACAGTTTGTCAGATTTATTTAATTTGACAGTAACTTCAATGATGTCTTGATATTCGTACAAAGTTTTATTGATTTGGAACTAATGGTTGAGAAACAAATTGGCTGATTGCTCTAAAGGTATGCAACTTATCAAAACTATTCGTAATTACTGATTCCATGCCAATAACTTTTGAACAAAAACAGATTGTCGGATCAATTTTATTATGCAATAACTTGTATGCTTCCTTAATATTGAGTCAAATATTGATCAATCTGGGACCACTGGTTTCGTGAGGAACAGATTATTTGTTTCGAAAGAGCCAATGCGACTGATAAATATATTGCTATTTTAAGATTCTATTTCTGAAATTCATGAACGAAAATTTATTGGCAACTGAATATTATTTTACAGTTACCATTATTCTTCCTTGACATTCACACAAAGTTCCATAATTATAAGACCATCGGTTTTGTAATAGAATATTTTTTCGTTTCGAAGAAGGCAGTGTGACTTTTAATTTTAACTAGTATTTTCAGATTACAAATCGATCACTTATGAACAAATATACATTGATACTTGATTTTTATTTCGTGACTACCCTTGTTCTCCCGCAATATTTATGCAAAGTTTTGTTCCTGTAGGGTTATTGGTTTAATAATGAATTTATTATTTGTTTGGAAGTAACTGACGATCTCAATTTATTTGAGCACTTTCAGATTTCAGTCAATACAACAAGAAAAAAACGTTTTTACCTGAAGTCCCTTGAGACCCCAAGGACAAGATCATACTTGTACTATCTAAAATCTAAATTTAAACGCAAAAAAAATCTTGTTTTTAAAAGAAAATGAATGAAAGCTCCGAAAAAATGAATAATTATCCATTTTGAAAATTGAAAAATTGAGATCGGAAAAAACTAATGGGTGAACATTTTAGTATTTAGTGTTAAAAACATATTTTTTTTATAAAAATCAGTCCAGTGAATCCAGGTTTCGAGGTTTAAATCTTAGGACACTCCAGACTTCACTAATTGGTATAAGGAAATCTGTCTCCCCACACTATTCAAAAAAATTGTATGACTAGTTTATATGACATTTTATTGCACCACGAAAATGTGGCCCTGCATACAGACACAAAAACTTAGAGTTTTCTACAGCCCAGGGGTCCAATTCTAAACTATCACTGAAGTGAAAGATAATGAAAATGTTCACCAAATGTCACTTGTCTTATTCTTAACGACAAAAATGTGACACTTGGTGATAAAATAACTCACTTTTTTTCGCCTGGTATTTTACTAGTGAAATCGGTGAGAAAAAAGTGAAAAAAGTGTGACAGAAAACATATTATGAAAAATAAACGAATATTTAGATGTTTTACCTATTGAAGCTGAAGAGCTGAAAGATGAAGAAAATGAAGTACCTAGATATATTCGTCCAGGATTTAACGCTTTTCATTTGAGTGGAACATGTTTTATTAAATTATTAAGATGACATCAATTTGGCTGTCAAAGTACTGTCAGCAGATGTGTTAAAGAAGTGCCAGAAATTGTTAGTTATAATTTAATGTCGGAATGAGTAAAGCTTCCTACTTCTAAATAAAAATATATACATATTTTTCTCCATTCTTTTCCGAATTTATTTGCCCCTCCACATGCATTTAATGTTTTTGATACATCTTCCCATAAGATGGTTGTGGCATTCGAATTTACAACCATGCTGTGCCGTTCAAATTTGGGTTTTCTTAAATAACTGAAATTAATTTGCATTTCTGTTCATTCGAAACGTATTCTTTTCATAGTGGTTGAGATGCCATATTTTTTTATAATAATAATAGAGAATGATCTGTTTTAATAACGTCAATAGCTTGACATTTCACAGTTTATTTATACGAAGTGACTAATGATCCGGCTACCGGAGGAATAAGATATTTTTATTCGTCCGGTTATTTTTTTTTGCGTTATATTTTATCTGTCATTCAATTAAATGGTAGTGAGGATAGTTGATCGTGACAAAATTAATTCTCTAGAGTCGTTCCTGGTATATTTGATAGAATTCAGTTCATCTTTTTAGATCTTATTTGAATACATGCAAAGGTAAATTGATAGAATGAACTTATTTGTCTGATTTTCAATTTTTAAAAAAACGTCGATCTGTCATTCCTGTTTATATTCAAATAATCATGTAATTCATTAATTCAGTCCAATAAAAACTTCAATTCATGTCAATAGCTATATTTTACTACGAAAGCGAGGAAAACTGCTATAAAATAGTACCCTCAATAAAAAACTTCCAAAAATTGATTGATAAATACTCAAAATTGAAAAAAGCGTAGGTTGTGATTATTGTTATGTAAGGTATCATTTGGAATGTTCGGGACTCAAGAGATTGACAAAAGAATCATGGATGTGTGATAAATGTGAATTTTAATATACAGAGTGATCAAAAATGATTATCCGTGCCGCTTTGTTCATGACAGTTCCTCTGAAAACACTATTCTAACCTAATAATTTGGTAGAATAATAATGAATTCTCAATAATCAGTCAATAATACAGCCATTCACTTACTTTTTTGTTTATTGAATCAGATTATGGATGAATCAGTCATAAAATATGCAAAATATACGGCATTGTGTTCTTAAAATGTCGGTAACGTAGCTTTCAAAATAAATAATATTATACTAACTCAATTCCACGAAGATAGTTTTGATCATAATGCAAACTTTTGCCTGTCACCTTTCAGACAATCATTATTGATCACTCTGTATAACATAATTGAAGCAAATATAATTTTAAGACATTTGACATTGTTTTCATGAATTCTGACTTGGAGGTAATTTTGAATTTCTTTAATAAATGAATTACTCTCGGAGTTACTATTTATTTTATTATGTTCAAATAATTTCCAATTATATTTTCGAAGTGACTAATTATCCGGCTATTTTTATTCGTCCGGTAATTTTTTTTTGCGTGCAAAACAATAGCCTATATTTTATCCGTCATTCAATTAAATGTTAGTGGAGATAGTTAATCGTGATGAAATGAATTCTCTAAAGTCGGTCCTGGTATATTTAATAGAATTTAATTCATCTTTTTGGAACTTATTCAAATACATGCAAAGGTAAATTGATAGAATAAACTTTTTTACCTGATTTTCAATTTTTCGAAATATGTCGATCTGTCATTCCTGTTTATATTCAAATAATCATGTAATTCATTAATTGAGTCCAATAAAAACTTCAATTCATATCAACAGCTATATTTTACTACGAAAGCGAGGAAAACTGTTGTAAAAGAGTACTCTCAATGAAAAACTTCCAAAAATTGATTGATAAATACTCAAAATTGAAAAAAAGCATAGGTTGTGATTATTGTTATGTATGGTATCATTTGGAATGTTCGGAACTCTAAGATTGACAAAAGAATTATGGATGTGTGATAAATGTGAATTTTAATATATAACGTAATTGAAGCAAGGATAATGTCAAGACATTTGACATTGTTTTCATGAATTCTGATTGGGAGGTATAATTTTGAATTTCTATAATAAATGAATTACTCTCAGAATTACTATTCACTTCATGATGTTCAAATACTTTCCAATTATATTTTATTCACTTTGGATATTTCAAAGTGTATACAGCTAGTACAAAAGTATCAAAACATGGTTCAAAAAAATTCTGGAAAGATACAATATAACCTTCCAGGGTATACCGTATTTATTGATGCAGAATTGGACAGTTGATAATACATTTTTCTAGCCGGATGAATAAAAATATATTATTCATCCGGTTACCGGGAAAATTTGAAAAAATATTTTCGTCCGGTCGCCGGACGAATAGATCCAGCCTTATATTTTATTCCCTTTGGATACTTCAAAGTGTATATAGCTATAGTATTAAAGTATCAAAGCATGGCTCAAAAGAATTTTGGAAAGATATAATATAACCTTCCGTATTTATTAATGCAGAATTGGACTGTTGATAATACATTTTTCTAGCCGGATAAATAAGAATATATTATTCATCCGGTTACCGGCAAAATTTGAAAAAATATTTTCGTCCGGTCGCCGGACGAATAGATGCAGCCTTATTTATAATATATGCACAGCTAAGGTTGCCAACATACAATGAAAAAACTGTCATATATTCTCATACATTTAATTCCATATCACCTTGCAGTAAAGAATACCATCTACAGGGAGTAGGTGATATGATATAATTTTTCACCAATATGATATGAGATGAAATAATACATTGAGAATCAGGCCCCAGATCTTGCTTCAAATGGTTTTTATCTACGATCGTATAAAAAGTGTCATTTTCAATGCTTTTAATGCACGATTTCAGTGAGAAAATCCACCAGTTCCAATTATCAGTATTTTTATGGGATATTTTAAAACACATCTACAACATTAAAATCACTTTTAGACATTTTAAACTTGATATTTTAATTCAAATTTCCAAAAATATTTATGTCAACTTCAACGAGAACGGTTCAGTTTATAATATCGTTGCCTTAGTTACTCCTAGTAGCCGTCAAAGTGACATCGATCTTGTCAATACTAACTAGGATTACAGTTACAACGAGTTCAATTAAATAATTATGTGAACTAATTTAATTACTAAAAATATTTCATACTTGTGACAGTATATATTTTTTGAAAATAAACATGCATGATAAAAGATTTCCTGACGCAAATTCAGCCGTAAAAAAAATTATAGGCTTTCTCACAATTAACCAATTTTTAAGCTTAAGGTTGTTGTCTTGATGAAAATTGTGGTTTATTTGAATATTGATTTCAATTTTTGTTTAGTATTGCTATAGTATTGAATGCATTTTTTAATGTTTAACAATTGAACTTTCAATTGTTTTTGCTGCAAAATGAATAGGAGAGCAGAATATTGCATTAAACTTATTTTACATGTCAAATCCCTATGTTTACACTAACAGCCACCTTCTGGTGTAAATGTACTTACTACTTAAAATAGTTGAGTTTATGTTTCTTCGATTATTTTCTGTCAAGAATAGAAGAATATATGACTCATGTTAAGAACTAAATGAGCTTTTAATGAATAAAGATATCCTGAGATCCCAAAAATACGATTTTAATGATTGTTTCACAACGATGTCTGTTTATGTGGACGGAGGATTGTGGATTATGGGATTTGAAATTTCTCAAGTTTAAGTACTAAACAATTTTTTTCTCATTTTATGTTTCATAATACTGGGAAGAACTCATTAGGTACTAGTTATTATAATTTTTGTAAAGTATTTTTATTTGAATATGATAACTCGGTAAAGATTACTGCCCGGGTGCACAGGTAACGATTATTACTAAGGTGATTGTGTTGGGCTTAGGATAAACCAAAGGGAGTACCGGAGTTCC
Source organism: Dromius quadrimaculatus (assembly GCA_963989225.1). Classification (NCBI taxonomy): domain Eukaryota; kingdom Metazoa; phylum Arthropoda; class Insecta; order Coleoptera; family Carabidae; genus Dromius; species Dromius quadrimaculatus. The sequence goes on along the minus strand of OZ022325.1, from coordinate 7,882,834 downwards.
TCCACTTTTACCTGTTTTAATCCTCGACCGTAAGATTGGAAGGATAATCCCATAGCTGAGTTCCTCCACCTTCACTTTTAATCCTGATTCCGTTTGTTTTTTGTTTGCTACTAGATAAAACCTCTCATAAAAAAATGTATGGAACTTAATTTAGTTTTTGATTTTGAAAGTGTAATTCATAGTGCTGTTCGCAATGTATGGCCGAGTGTTGAAATTATTGGGCGCAGATTTCATTCAAGGCAAGCTTGGCTCCGGTAAATTCAAGCATTAGGTTTATGTCAAGTGTACAAAGAACATAATTATTTCGGCAGCCAATATTTAAAACAATTTTCTGGTATCCAGTTTTGTCCAGAGAAAGTAAACGATTTCTTTGTATTGGAAATATTTGGCAATATTCCTTTGAATGATTCCAAAATACAATTTTGTGATTATGTGCTAGAAAGTTATATTATTGAAGAAGCTCGGTTTCCTCTCGAAATATGGCTTGTGCTGATGGTTCTATGTACAGAATAACAAACTCGTATCTATTGTTTCGTAACCCTGTACAGAATGATATTTATATGATGCGTTATCATTTATGACCACCCTTCAAGTTCCCAGTATTATTTTAATCCCTGCGGTTATCTGTGGTGGAGCAACTCAGCTATAAGATTATAGCTACCTGAGGTCTGGTGGAGCAACTCCGCTATGCCCAAACCAAAGACTGTGCAATGTGTATGGATCACATTATTTATTTATTTTTTTAAACTGATTTCGGGCACCGATGTTTTAGAAATGTTCAATTCACTACATAATAAATATACGAAAAACTTTGATGATAAAGGGGAAAAAGATGTCCTAGTTTATTATGAAGAAATATGTAACATTTTCACCAAAATTTAGCCCTTTTCGATATTTTTGGACACATTGATCAATATTTCATTATCTATGCTTGGTGTGAAGACGAGCATGATTCATAATTTGAAATAAAAAATCGATTGTGACATACTGTAAAACATTGATGGCTGATCATAAGAGGTTATTTTTGCGCCTTTTTTGTACGGTGCCACTTCCGTATTATTAAAAGAAGTAACGAATTATTATGAATTAATGTGTGATCAATTAAATATAATTTTGTTAATTAAACTCATGATAATTATAAGTTTTAGCAAACAAAAAAACCATGAACCATTGTATCTATCGAAGTCATTATGTCAAATTTGGAATTTTACAAATAATTACATCATGTTTCAATGTTAGATCCGTTAAGTATCGTTCTAAAATGATCGCGCGATTTTTTGCTCTTATATTGTTGAATAATAGTTGTATTAATACTCACATTGATTCATCAAATAGCAAGAAGCTGACAATTGACAATATTTATTCTGTATTTTTCAATTACTAATATTATTCATTAACATTCACTGTAATATTTATCTTATCCAGTCATTAATGGGAAATTTGTAATCTTAATGTCATAATATTTATCGTTTTCACGGTTTTTACAGGAAAATACGCACAAGAAAAAAAAAAGATATTACTATACATTTTTATTATCTTTGTTTATTAGGACTCTGTGAATTTTCCATATTTTCCGGGATATTTGTCTCGGGGTGCATGTAACATGATTATAAAGGAAAATACATAAAACATTTTGTAATTAAAATACAATTTTAATTATGTTTTGTTGATTAGAAAGTTGTGATTATTCCACATTTTCCGGTAAATTTTGTCATTTGGTTTTTCAGTGGCATAATAAATTGAATGTGACATCTCAAGTAGCGTATCAAAAAAAATTTAAAGAATTTGATACAAAAAAGATGTCCGGGATTTCAAGAACCAAAAGAAAAATATCAGATTATTGATTTTTATTTCTTTCGAATGAAATTAGAAAAAAAAATGCAAACAGGCACAAGGATGAAAATATGTGCTGCAATCCCTAATCTTGCAGCAGAATAATTTTTGGGTTTGCTACCGCGCTTCCGGTCAAGATGACAAGTGGCAGCATATTTTTATCAATGTGCCCAACACCCTCAATCAAGTGCCTGCCAAAAATAACGAAAATTATTCTTGATTTTTCCGACAAATTTTGACATATATAAAACCTTGAAGCATTATGTGGGAAAGAATTATCCGTGTTTCATCGGGGAGATTTCGACGCAGTCGGCTCTCGTACAATCAGTCCATTACTTTTTATTAAATTTTCGTTTCCAAATTGAGCTACAATCGGTGTATTTATACAAACTATTATTAGTTATAGTTAATCACTTGCTAATCACCGTTCATGCTATTAGACTAAGTCTTCAGAATGACACTATTTCGATTTATATAGCATTTAACTTACTCCCAATATGTCTGAACAAATTATGATTTATTTCTCAATTTTTAGTTATCATTAATTATTTACATATTACATGCTTGCCTTTATAATTATAAGGCTTAACTGGTCGCAATACATTTATTTGCGACACAAAATGACACATTTTGTTCTTAGCGATAGCACAAATGATCTTTCTAATCCAAAGAGTTTTCGGCCTTATAATGTCCCACAAATTTTAAGCATATCAAAATTATAGGATTTTATATATGCTGCAAGTATGGAAACCAATCCCACCATGACAATTATGCTGCTCTCATGTTCTAACCTCCTTAAAACAAGATGAATTTGTTCAATATTCGAAATTTATGCTAATTTGCGCCAATTGAAATTAATTTACCAGCCTAATAGGTCACAATTAGCATATGTAAAAGGATAATTACTTATATTCAACGTAATTATTTATCGATAAATAATTCCACATGCATTTTGGCTATAAGTTAAATATTATTATAGTGTTTATGTAGGTACTGTGTATTCAGATTGGAAATATATTACATAGTTGCTTTATTCGATTAAGTCATAGTTTATTGATAGAATGCACTTTTAAAATTAATTGTTGTTTTTTCCGTAACGCTTTCATTATTCAATGATTCGTGCTAATAAACACTAGGTTTTCAGAATGAAATCTTAAAATAATCAAATGGTTAATAACTCACCATATTAGAAGGCTATTCTGTTGATTTTATGGAGGAAATGGTTGTTTGTAATCTGTAATAATAAAAAAATTAATGATCAATTATAATTTTATAGGTTTATAATAATAATTTCATAATAAATGCTATCCATCCTTTCTTATGTATAATAAAAGACTAGATATTGTAGAACGAAGTGGGCCCGACTAATATTACCAACCACACAGCAAGGGGCTGGAACCTGTTGACCGAAGGTTAGTCTTAATATTAATAATTAATCTTCAATCCTCTTCTGACTGTTAAGAAACAATATTTTATTTTGGATTCCTAAATAAAATTCCACTGAACCATGTTTTTATATTCTGTTAAAAATACATAAAAAAGTTAGAGTGCAGTTCTGAAAATTTAGGATTCACGACTTTCTTGAAGACAACCTGCTGATAAAGTTGATCACGACCGTTCTACAATATCTAGACCTCTACTATACTTGACATCCAGAGCATATAATAGAAGGGCTTTTCTGAAAATGGTGAATACCAAGAAAATGAGAGAGTTTTTGAAGGAAATAACTTTACTGCTTTTCAAAATGATCCCTTCTGGCCTGAATACATTCGACTATTTTTTGGAATCATCTCTTAAAACAGGCCACATATTCGGTTTTGGACAGCCCCTCGGAAATTTTTCAAACACAATTTTTTGTTCAGATTTGGTAATAAAAATGAATAATTTGGGACCAGATCTGGACTGTAGGGTAGATGAATAACTTGTTGCACTCTCGTTTCATGTAAAAATTTGAAGTTTTTGCGGTTGCAAAAAAATTCCATGCGAACCATATTTTTGTCGCTCTTCTCGCAATTTATTTCAGATTTTTGGTAGATAGACATCTGTAAAAGAATCTGTAGAATCAAGATCCTCAAGATGAATACCTACAACTGTACTATTCTTTCTGAAGGAAGCAGCAATCATTTTTGTTGTATTTCCCGCGCGCTATTTTTGTGGGTTTTTTAAGAGCCCCAACTGCTGACTTTTGTTTAGTTTTGAGGGGATGATAGATAGATAGATAGATAGAGAGGGGGAGGGAGAAGAACACGCGCACCGAGGCCACTTTAAGGGCCCATTGTGCTACCTCCGGGTGCACAGCTACATGCTACTGGTCTTGAAGCCAGTCAACGCTGAGGAAGAAGGCTAACAAGTCAGCAGCAGGAGTTGTGCTAAGTGCAGCCATGGGAGGCCATGCTTCCCCCAGTATGGATCTTCTTTTACGAGATAGAGCGGAGCATTCACAAAGAATATGCTTCACTGTTTCATCGTCGTCCTTGCAGCCTCTACAAAGAGGACTGCTCGAAATTTTTATTCGGTGCATGTGCTTATTAAAGCGACCGTGCCCGGTAAGGACCTCTGTGAGAAGTTTAAGATTCCTCCTTGAAAGTCTTAGGAGATAATTGGCCAGCTCGGTGGATGGCTTGGGGATAAGATTTCTCGTTTGTTTGCAGTAAGTTGAAGTGTTCCAGCTGCTGGAGAATTTCTCATAAGTAATTCTGTGGATTATGTTGTGAAAAACAGTTTTTGATAGGGGCAACATTGGTTCTGGACCATAGGGTCGAACTGACGAGCCTTGTTTAGCAAGGTTATCTGCACAGATGTTGCCTTCATTTCCATTGTGCCCTCTTACCCAAATAAGTTCCACAACGTTGTGTTGAGATATATTTGACAATGCAAGGTGACAGAGTTCGACAAGCCTAGATGTAAATTTGCATCCACTTAGGCTGCGAAGAGCAGCTTTACTGTCTGTATATATCTTTATATTTCTATTTATAAATTTGCGTTCTTTGATCAATGTCGCGGAATGCAAAATTGCAAAGATCTCTGTTTGGAAGACGCTGGGGTACTGTCCTAAGGGTATACTGACATACAAGTTCATTTGGTCTGAAAAGATACCAGAACCAGAACCTTTTCCTTTCTTGGAACTGTCAGTAAATATTTTAATATCAGAGGTTGAGGATATCTGACCATCTAATATGATTTGATAAGATTTATCAAAGTAGAATTTTGGAAGAATGGAGTCGGTACTCATCTCTAGGAGAGGAGCTCCCGATGTTGCCTCCCTTAAGATGGAGCAATGCCTGGTATTAGCTCCAGTTTTAGGATACAAACCTAAGTGTAGGAGGCGAAGAATTCCCTTCGTAGCAACCTCCTCTAAGTGAAGATTTAGAGGGGTAAGACATAGAAGGACTTCCATCGCTGCTGTTGGAGTTGTGCGCATGGCACCTGTAATTGCTAGACATGATAACCGTTGTATATGTTCTAGTTTTGATCGTGCAGTTGATTGTCTGACTCTAGGCTACCAAACGAATGCACCATAGGATATCATTGGCCTAATAATAGCAGTGTAGAGCCATAAAGTAAGCTTTGGGCTAAGACCCCAAGTTTGACCTAAGGTTCGACGACATTGCCAAAAGGCTATACAGGCTTTTTCAACTTTGAAGTTCAGGTGTAAACTCCAGTTGAGTTTGCTGTCAAGTATGATGCCCAGGTACTTGACGGACTTAGACAAACTTAGTGTTTGGTTTGAGGGGATGAATGTTAGTCCAAGATTCATCAGCTGTAATAATATTAAATTGTAAAATTTGTGGGGCATTAATTTGCATCAATTTACTCCAATATATTTTGTTCCGGGGTCAACAAATGTGAAATTCACCCTGTTGCTGCCTCTTCACACGTAATTGCTGATGTGAAATATTATCTACTGCATAAACTCTGCTGAATCTTCGAAGACACCGTCTACGTTCAAATTTACCACCAAATTTTGATGACTGTTTGAAGTTTAGCCCTCCTTTTATAATTATTCAAAATTATTGCACAAAAAGCGGTTCGCAGCACTTCCATGATGTAGAATTATCAATGCCAGGCTTGTAAATATCAAAAATGATTCTACCCATCTCATTCAAATATTTTTAAAAATTCAGATATGCGAGGGCAGTTCGAGAAGTTCTCGGCCTAATAAGGAAAATGCAAGATTTTCGGGCAATATTTTTCTTTATTTTTCGTATATGATATAACAAGAGACTGTAATTTTATCAATAAATCTTTCTTAGAAACATCGTTTACCCAGCAACATCATGAGAGTCATCTGTCCGATTAAATCACGAGAGCGTAGCTCGAGGAATTTCATTTAAGCAGATGATCCGAAGAATGTTGCTTAAAGGTAATTGATGTTTGAAAGAAAAATTTATGATGAAATTAAAGTCGCGAGTAGTATTTGTGGAGAATATTTCTCGAATGAAATTGCTATTGTGACTACTTATTAAATGATGTTGGTTGTATCTATTAACCCTCTTCTATTGCAAAATGCACTAAATTATCTCCATATACTCTTTTGACTTTTTTTTGTATTTTCAGACTTCTTGTTCACAATTTCATTACAAATTTCTGCGAAAAATGTATTTCCTAAACGATTAAATTTTGACATCTCCGAAAAATGATTATTTGTTTATATTAAAACTGTGTATTGTTTCTCCATGGCAAAGGCAATTTATTGCGACAAATCGCTTGCCAACGGGAATTTATTGAGGTAAATTCCCGTTGGCAAGCGATTTGTTACATATAATTGTCATTGTAACTGTGCAAAATCTGTCAGTATAATTGACATGAGTGAAATAATCTACTTATGGCCGGTTTCATAAAAGACCAAGTAAATTTATTCCTAGAGTAAATTTATTTTATCCAACAAATTCTAATCAGTTTGAGTTTCTTTATGACAACAAAATCATTGCTGTCAAATAATATAATTCAATATATTCAGTCCAGCGATGTTCTAACTTTTTTAAAACCATCAGAATAATAATATGCGACCTAGTCTGCAAAATGAGTATTCATATCAGCTTCAAATTTTTTATTTGAAGTGAATCTTTGCCCCTGTAGACATTTCTTCAAGATGGGGAAAAGAAAAAAATCGCTGGGAGCCAAATCTGGCGAATACGAGACATATGGACGCTTTTGGAATAGAAGTTCATCGAGTTTTGTCGCAACAACGCTAGACTTAGGCGGAGGTGCAATATACTTTTCCGGTAGATGCAACTATTTTGGCTTTTTAGGGGCATTTCTACTCGAATCTATTGTTTGGACTGCTACTTTTTTTCTGACGTGTAATATTGAATCCAATATTCATCTACAGTGATGAAGTGTCGAAGAAACTCAGTGGAATTACGTTTAAATAAGTCTAGATACTCTTGAAAATTATTCAAACGGACGTCTTTGGTCGATTGTTAATAGATGCAACACCCAGTGAGAAGTGAGCTCCCACATATCCAAAAAATCACGTAAAATGTGGTGGACGCGATCCATCGAGATGTTTACAGCTTCAACAATTTCTCTAACCTTCAGTCGACGCTCATCTAGTATGGAATTGTGGATCATCGCGACTATTTTTGGTTTTCCGTGCGTTAATCATACTGGATTGGTGTACGGCCACGTTTAAATTCAGTCGCCTTTTTTTAACCGTCGAAAATGTAGATTTTAACTCATTTTCTAACTCTGTCAGTCTTAAGCCTTTCAAAACAAAGTACTTAATCATAACAGGAACTTGAATTTTATCTATTTCATAAGACAGACAAAATCGTTTACTTATTGTCACTGCTACAACAAATCTACTCAACAAACAAGTCTAAAACTTTGCACAGCCCCTCTAAAAATTTTTATTTAATTCATTACAAAACTATTTTCGGAGCAGCCCTCATAATTGTTGGACTAAATCTTTCGACAGACTCTATACGAGGCAGAAACCTAGAATACTGATAACTGCACCCTACAATTTGGAAAATACGAAAATATTAATCAATATTCCAAGGTAAAAGGTTGGATTGAGGTTCACTTTTTTTTCCAAATAAAAAATAATTGTCTTAAACCACTTTCAATAGACGAGAACAAAATGTGTTTGCTGTTTGGTTTGACATATAGTCAATAGGTATACAATGCTTGATGGTCCAGATTATTTGAACAAATTATCAAGTATAAACTTCACTAAATTCAATGAATGCTAGATATTGAGTCATTTTTCTGTGTTCTTCTTGACACCTAAGTTAAGGTGAAGGATTTTTGCGGTTTTAGCAATCAGATACTGTTTATCTCACATATTTTCTTGGAAAAAAATGATATTAATGTTCATTGAAGCACGTAGAAAGTGTAGTTTAATTATTAGGTTTTAACGCTAAGTTATAAACCGGAAAACGATGACGATACTCATGGTGAAATGAAATAAAAATTATAAGTTTTGTGGCGATTTAGATCTTAAGTGCGAATTAAGAATAACAAAAAAATTACTATTTGTAATTTACTTAGAAGTATTGAATAATAAAAAACATGACAGGCAGAGCAAGAAGTGCTTTGGAAAAGCGAGTGCAAATTTTTGAGGTCGTGCTGCCGATGCTACTGCCAATGATTAATAGTAAAAATCTGTGTGCCATCTTGTTGGTTGGCAGATATATCAGGCAAACAAGTAATTGATGATATTTTATTATAATTGACAGAAATCATAATGGACTTATTATGGATGCAAATTATGGAAATTTATTTCGAAAATATTCAGGCTGTGTCAGTATGTAAAAAAATGCAAAACTTTGCATAATATTATGGCGAATGAACGCGAGCTGAATACAATAGGAAGTTGGAATTAAATTCTTCTAATATCTTTTTACATGATGTCACACACATATTAGTACATATCAGTCTCATCTAACAATCCTCACGCACGACTAGAACAAAAGAACATCAGATCATCATTCTTTGATCATTTATTACAATAGATTTAGTGTATTTTACTGATTTGAATATGTCTCATTCAAAGCAGGCGATCTCTCATGAAATTCACTTATGGGAACTTAGTCATATAGTATATACTATATATTATTGGAAAATTAGGTATACATCCGAATAAAATAAGGTCATAACTATATTTAGGCTACAAAACATAGCTGCCAAATGTCTTACAGTTTAATTCACTGATAATTAGTGAGAACTACCAGAAGAAACTTTTGATTAATAAAAGTAGATATTTGAATTTTCAATCTTCTTAAATTATTGGTGTAATTGCTTGAAGATTAACAAACAAGTTTTCAGATTATTAATAAATAGAGTCCAAGAACTGAATGCATAATGCAGTCAATTGATATGATTCCAAACTACCAGCAAAACAATATAATTTTCCCGCATTTTATTATTGCTGGCTGGAAATTTTGTTATTAACAATGAAATATTCATACTTAGTTAACATCTATAAATAGGCATATTGACAATTGATAATTTCAAATGATGCAAGATAAAATTACTGAAATTTGTTGCTATTCTTCACCATAAAATTTAATTCAATATGTTGCTGATTGCTTAGTCACCAAATAAAGATTTGCTTTTGTCTCATTCAAGGATATATTGTTTTTCTCAAGACTATCATTGGTTTCATTGATTTTGTTTGGCAACGGATCCAATGTTCTTGATCCGCTGATTCTTATTTCATATTGTGTAATAAAATGCATTCATTGTGAAGCTACAGTTTATGTATGCTTAGAATAGATTTATTTTATATTTTTAATTCACTGATTATATCGTTATAACATAGTAAAAAATATAAATTATGTTTGAAAGTGCTGTAATCAAGTTTAAAAAAATATTTAAAATTGAGAATTATTTTGAGCTGGTTAAACGCCGCCATTTTCGCGCGCTCTATTAATGACGTCAAATAATATGTCCATTGACATTACAGTCCATTGTTTACTATAGGTGTTTTCGTTCTCAGCTTATTTCAGTATTAAAAAAGCTCAAAAGTCAATTTATAAGTATTGCATTGTGCCTGAATGCAAAATACTATCAGAAATGTACCTGGTAAAGTCTTTTTTCCAATCCAGACAGCTTTTAAAATAAGTAAGAAATGATGTGAGGTTATCAGAAGAGATGAAGTATCATAATAAATTTGACAGATCATGAATAACATTATATGTGAATAGTTTTAGCATTAAAATAAAGTGTATGTTTGCGGCTTCGTTTAACATTTGCTCGTTTTAAAATAAACAAAAATTATAGGTTATATTTACTGCTCATCATATTTCGGATTGTATTTATTAAAATAGCGTACATAATGTGTTATTATTGAATAATTACTTTGCAGTGTTCACTCTTTTTACTTCAGCGGACGTAAAATTTGGATTTGAAAGAAAATAAGACGACATTATAAATGGATCTATTTTTGACAGATTATCCGATTGTGCTTTTACAAAACCACTTGGTCTTAAGTGATTTATAATCTTACTAGGATGCTGAAATTACACTCAAACAATAAATGAATTTACGACACACTCGTTATTACTATATTTTCCAATCAAAAGCCTGCAATGCTGTACAAATGTAAGCAGTGCGCACTTGTTGGCATAGTATTTGACGTCACATTCCGTTTTAACCAATGGTGTTGCATTTTAGAACTTTGAATCTCCCGCGCTTAATTTGGATTTTTATTTATTAATTTTAAGCAATTAAAAATATTTCAAATACCAAAATGATGGTTTAGTACAAAAGTCCGGCCAATATAAATTCGGAAAAAAAATATTTGAACCAAATTTAAATTTCATGCATATTCCCTATTACCTAGTCAGAATTTTTCGAGTATTTTCTATTTGTGATAATAATATTTGTTTTTTTTTTATTCAAAATTTGTAATAATCATAGTTTTTTGCCCTGAATAGTCCCTTTTTTAAAAGCCAGGGAGAAGCAATTCAGATTACCAGATTGACTGTCATTGTGTTGGTAGAGCAAGGATGCGAAAATATTTAGTTCATGCATTACTTCCGATGTGTAAGCCATCAAGTTTAGAGGTGGCCGTTATATAATCAGGTACACAAAATACTTTGACAAAGAAAAATTTGAATGGTTGAATTAAAAAACAATATAATAATAGATTTTATATGATTAAAGGCATCCACCGATAGCCATACATACATTACAAGTTTTTTCATGAATAAATTTGTTCCTGAATAAAAAATTATCGAAACAAAAAAAGGAGTTCCTATTGTTCGCTTTTTTGCTTAAGATCCGCATGATACAAAAAATTGTACAGTATCAACGACAGTTTTTTATAAAATTCTGAATACCTAATTTCATTATGTATTTCCTATTTAATTCTAATGTAGGTAATAAAGATTCCTTCCAAATTGCTGTTATTCTAGAATGGATATTTTGATATATCATTACTATTTGTGCCTTTTACTCTAGAAAGCTAGCAAATCATATTTGGAAATGAATAATTGATAAAGAAAAGGGTGAATATCTTCACGTATTGCTCCTGCCCCTTCGCAGTAATTTATGTATCCACTGTTGGAGCGTTCTAGACCTTTTACTTTACTTTTGCCAAGATCTACAACAAAATGTAGACATTATCATTTCAAAATATTGAATTAAAGCAATAACTTTTTCATCTATCCATTTCTAATTTCATTACAAAGCACCAGTCTCTAACTAACTTCACTTTCGTAAAAGTAAAATGTGCTTTCGAAGAAATTTATCATGTCTTGGAAATTCTGATAAAGAGAACGAAAGTTTTAGATTTAATTAAATTTGTCTTTAAAAGAACCTACATAAATAATTATTAGATCTTATTGTTAAAGATTGCCTTTTATAATATTTAATCAACTATTGGCAATTAAATGCGAAGTCAAAATTTAAGAACGATGACCTTTAAAACATTCATATCAATTTCATTTAAACTATTGTTATTTCATTATAGTTTAATTAATTCAAAAGCATTGTCATCCTACATAGAATAGTAGATGAACTTCAATTTTCTTTCAATAAAAACCAGTTCTGGTCCGTGTCAAAAAGAAATATTTACAATTGTTCAAGCTATTTCCAAATCGTAATTAAATCAAATTTTATATTTCTGTTGCGAGTGGTCATAAATTTTTGCATCCATTACCGTTCCTCTTTTGTCTGCAGTAAACAAATTTCGTGCAATATTTCATTTATCGTTGAAATTTTGAAAGCGATACCAAGGGAAAGCCACTCAACATTGAGAGGTCTGTAACCAGCCTCACTATCATGATGACGTCACTGTCATGCGGTCGACAACACGGATGTATCTCAATAGTCATGTGACTTTACGAAGTGAGTCGAGTAAAGTTAAGTCACGTGGCTTAAGACATTGAGGAAGGTAAAAAGTAGGAACAATTTAACGAAAGATCAAAGTGAGATGATGATTTCAAAGGAGTAAAATAGTTTGCTATGAGCTAAGGATCAGAAAAATATTCGTTTGTGATACATTTACTTGTTTTTGTTTTTGACTTCCTCCCCTTTGAGTCTCACTTGGATCTGATGATGATCACGCAGTGGTCGAAACCGATAACTTTAATAAATTTCTGAGAACTGTGAGATTAAGATTTTTTTTGGGTTTTTTTTTCTATTATATTCTCACACTTGAGTTAATCAACTCTTCTCATTATAAGTTTTAGTAATAGAGTAAAACATTATTAATATTCACGAGTCTTGCATTTATTATTAAACATCATGAAAGTACCGCGAACCACTTTTAGTGGCTCAATTATAAAAGAGGGTTGATATTCAAGCAGAGTCATCAATAATTGTGGAAGATTTTGAGGATAATTGTCTTTTAAAACCCACTGTTGGCTGGTGATGCCGTGAATTGGCACCTGAAAATGAACAGAGATCTGGAAGGCCTGTATTAGCTGTTAGTGGTAAAATATTCATGCTTTGAAATAATAGCTGAAGGGAAATCAGAATATAATAAACAGAAGTCTTCCCAAAATCTTCAATAAATTGCGTAAAGAGCAGTAAAGATTGGTTTGTGTAACATTTTTCACATAAATCTAGGTTGCAACTTATCACTCATTCACCAAAAAGTCTTGATCTTGCCTAAAAAAAATTTTCTTGTCCCCTAACTTTATTATTATCATTATTATTAGCGTGTAGAAAGGCTGTAAGCGCAAGAACACTATTATCACTGCGACCTATAAGATATTTTGTGATGCATCCTTTTCTTAGATTATCTCTGAAATGCTTAGGTTTTTACAAGTCCCAATATTGCCCCAAGAGGGCTGTAATGAAGGCCTGTCCGAAGTAGTTTAGTATGCACAGGGCTGCAGCTGCACATTTACACAAAATTTATTCTGAAGTTCTATTATCTTTTTGAGATAGACGACAGATGCTGTCTTCAGTCGTACTAATTTTATGCAAATTGTAATTTAGAGGGTACAAACCGTTTAAGAAACTCGTCAGGCTTCTGCAGGTGGATTTTTAGAAGTCCACATGAAGGTTTCTTAATCTTAAAATCTTCCCATTTTGTTACTCCCACTCTTTTGAGATCTTCTTCTATTTCTTTTATCTATGATGATCTCGGTCTTCCACTTTTTCTTCGTCCTGTTGGGTTCCATTCTAGGATTGACTTGTGTCTTGTTCCCCAGCTCTCCATACATGTCCGAGCCATTTTATTCTTCCTTCTAATTCTTTTTCTGTTTCGTGATTCATTCTTGGTCTATATTTGTTTTCTGATACTTTTTCTGGCCCTAGTTTTGTTCTCATGATTCTTCTTTCCATTGTTCCCAAATCTTCTTCGTCTTTTTTCGTCATTGTTTCGGCAGCATAAAGTGCTATTGGCCTTATTATTGTCTTATATATTTTAATTTTTGTTGTTTTCGACAGGATTTTTCTTTTAAATAGTATTTTATTTGCGTAGAAATCTCTATTTGTTGTTATTATCTTCTCTTTTATCTTTGCTTCTCTTTCCCCTTTATTTGTTATTATTGTACCTAGATATTTGAGCTTTTCAAAAGTATATTCTCCAATCTTTATTTCTTTATCCTCTGTTGTTTCTGCAAGTTTCATTATTTCGTCTATTTTTCGTTATTATTTCTTGTAACATTTTTTACATCATTCGTCTGTTTTCCGTTATGGTTACTATATCATCAGCGTTTGCTTTGTTCTTTTTTCTATGTTTCGTAGCACATATTCTAATGCTAAATTGAATAGAGTTGCTGTTAGCGCATCTTCTTGTCTAACTCCTTTATTATTTATCACAAAATCCTTTGTTTCTCTCTTCTGTGTTATAATACTATTTTTTTTTTATTGTTATTGCTATCAGTCTCCCCAGTTTTCCTTGTGTTTCTAGTTCTTTTAGAGCTGTCATCAGTTTTCATCTTTTGATTGGGTCAAAGGCTTGTATGAAATCCACGAACAGTTAAATTCTGTGGTTTTTTCAATAATTTGTTTGACTAAGTGTATTGCGTACGTTGTTGATTTTTATTTGATGAAACCGTATTGATACTGTCTAACGGTAATTCTTGTTACATTTGCCAATCATCTTTGTACTATTTTAGACAGGATTTTGTACATAATGTTCAGCAGTATATTCTGGTATACATTCTGATCTCCTTTTTTATCAATTGTGACAATCTGTCCCGTTTTCCACTCTTCTGCTATTTTTCTACCCTCCATATTCTAAGTATGAGCTCATATATATGTAGTTGTAGGGTTTTACTCCCATATTTCATGAGTTCGTTGTTAATTTTGTCTTTTTCAAGGGTTTTCCTGTCGCGACTGTTTTTTAATTCCTTTTTTCCCTCAATTAGGTTCTGCTATTGTCTCTATCTCGGTGTTTTCTTAAATTTCGTCTTCCAGGTTTTGCTCTGAATCTATTAGCAATTCTTTAAAATGCTGGTTCCATACTTGTTTATATTGTTGTTCATTTTCTGCTATGTTCCCAGATTCACTCTTCATGCCATACATTTTGTGTTTATAGGACCTATTTTGTTCGTTATTTTGTTGGTAAAATTTTTGCGTGTTCTTTTTTCTTCTTTCTTCTTCTGACTTGTTATTTTATCTTCTATCCATATTCTCTTGATTTCCCAAGGTTTTTAAACCATTTATTTTTCAGTCTTTCGTGTTCGTCTTTATCTTCAATTTTTTTTGTTGTTATCCATTTCAACCTTGCGGTAGCTTTTTCTCCCAACATTACTTTGTTTTCTGCATTAAACCAGCTTTTCTTATTTCTAGTGTTATTGAGGTCTTTCCCTATCCATTTCTGTGCTGCTTTTTCTATGCCATTTCTTACCAATTCCCATTTCTTGTCTATTCCATCTACTTTGGGCCCTTTCTTTTTTAGATCACTTACTATTTCTTTTTGTACTTCACCCATATATTTTCGTCATTCATATTTTCTATATTCCATTTTGCTTTAGTATTTCTATTCTTTGTGCTATTCTTTGACTTGAAGCTCTAACCCCAATAATTTTACGACCACAACTTCTTCTAGGTAAGGGACGGTATTTGCCTTTTTTAGTGCAGACTCTTTACTGGCAGCCTTATGTTTGTACTGTTTTTTGGTTTAAGTTATGAAAATATGCATCCCTAGTAACGAAACGATGCCTAAAGTCCTGTGGATTCTGCTGAAACAGTTGGAACTCCTAGCCCTAGCTGTGAGTGAAAAAGACTATTTGTGGGACAACTGTGAATATTTTTCTTGCTAGGTCTTCGTCTTTTTATAGTGCAGACTTTCTTCTGGCAAACCATGGTTGAACCGTTTTTTGGTTTAAGATGTTTCGTCCACAGTGATGAAACGATGACTAAAGTTCTGTGGATTCCGCTGAAATACTGCAATCCATCATTGGAGCACGATTTAAACTGCGTGCAACCGAAGCACCTATCTTGGGGCAGCTTTCTCATATGTATATAAATTTTGATGTAGAATGTTATTCATCCGGTCACTTAAGATGCCCACAGTACGAGCAATTTCACGCATCTTTACTGTTCTATTACCCATCATCAGATCACGGATTTTATCAATGATTTCTGAAGTAGTTGGCTTGATAGGACATTCAGAATATTCAGCATCACTTGTGCTTAAATGGCCAATCATAAATGGCTCTAATCGAGTATAGATCTTGGGTTTTTCTTACACTTTTTATTCAACCACCCTCATGTTACCTTTTCTTGAACTTAAATACTTTTGAACCTAATTCAATTGATCATTTATTTTAAATATCTGTCTTCATAAAACAAACTTGAGTTATATTCAACACACCTCGTACGTGAAACGTTTTCAAATTATATTCTTGGGTTAAGCGTTTCTTAATTACTCCAACATATTAAGCAAGTGAAAATCTAGAGAATTAATTATTTGCAATATAACGAAAGAGCGAAAACAGAAAGTGAAGTAAATTTTATTATCTTATATTTCACTGTACGTAACGTGGATCGTTACCTATACAGCATAAAAAAATCAAATAAATCTTGTTTCCGTCATTATGATTATTCACTTTCATTATTATTATCATATTTAATGTATTGTTTAGTCTTAAATTAAAGAGAATAGCTAATAAAGTAACACAAACCAATTAAATATTTAGTTATGTCGACCGTAGAATGTGGACTCGAAATTAATTAGTAGTATTTAAGTTCAGACAAATTCACTTCGATTTGAATAAATGAATAATTTCTGCTGATTGGTAGTAAAAGTCTTATTTTATTGGCAGTTTGCGCAAATTAGTATCTCTTTTACTGTATCTGGAACTCCAGCAGGAGGCTTATGCCCAACAAAACAAGAATTGTTTTTGACGTCTAGACTAGACTAGACGTCAACCAGCGGCATTTTTGAATATTAGTGGTAGATAAAGAGCCTCCAATAAAAAGAATTATTTACCTGATATTGAATCCAGATCTCTAAAACTAAAGTCAAGCACCTAAGACTCTTCTTTATCTTCAAGGATATCAAGCACATTAAATCTAAATTTTCATAATTATATCCATGTTTGTATACCGATGACTAATATTGAAATTCTCGAAATACCTTTTTTCCAACTAAATCTTATACAAAAATTAATGATATTTTGTTCTGGGAGCTAGACATAAAAAACTAATTTGAATACAACTAATTTTCAGTAAATGACACAAAATCGATAAATTTATAGACATCCTGAATGGCTTATCAAAAAGTGAAGCGAAAACACGTAAACGACTCTTCGAAGAATTTTATTAAATTATATTCACTGCTTAGGAATCTATCAGTATTAATAACTTTTTGTATCTTTTGCTTGACAACAATAAATAATAAGTTATTATTCACCTAAGGTGATTATAAAGTTATCATTTTGCAAGCATATTTGAGCCTTCCAAAATACAAACTGCCATTTGAGCAAAAAACTGTGCTGCACTTGTTACATCCTTTTTCTAATTTCAAGTTCAATGCCAAAATTTGCATAATTATTTTGGATGGATTATTCTATAGTTTGGATAGACTTCATCTACCTAATAATCGCTAACGGTTTATTGCAGTCACACAATATCCAAAACCACAAGCCTGAGGTGCACCAGGGCCGTAACAATAAATTTGGATAAGAATTCGATATATTTCATGTCTATGCTTTCAATAAAATATTGCATTATCAGGTTTCCATAACCACCCAAGAGGTACTGATTGTGGACCGTTAACCTTTGTTTATAGTGGCGATTTACCTAATAAGCCTTTAAACCACATGTCATTTTTAAAAATATGTATTTATTCGGACATTAACTCGTCCTCGTCCATCTTCTCATCCTCAGGATTAATATCGGACACATCCGAATCACTGAAAGTTATGATTAGTGGTTGCACGTCTTTGTGAAGTGATACAAATTTATCTTCTATTTTTATCACGTGTTGTATGCAGTTATTCCATTGTCGCTGTCCAATATTTTCAATTTCTTGTCTGAGTAATTCAACTACACTGGAGTTTACTGGCAATGAAACATTTTTCTCTAATATTGGTTTTTAATTTGCTCCAAATTAGCTCAATAAGATTGAATATACAATAATAAGGCGGTACACAGGTGCATTCAGCGAACATTTACCTTCATCATCAACCTATCCTTTCTTAACAATATCATGTGTGTCATACCATGTTTTATCTAAATATACAAAATTAGCTACAAGAGAATGTTAGTTCCTTCAAGAATTCTCATTATTGAGAGATTGAGGCATTAAAATTTTAAATACAATCCTGATAATAAGCTTCGAATAACTTTTGATCTATCAATGAAACACGGGGGGTAAAATATTTATAAATATGGTTCATAATGAACTGTTCGACTCTATTTCTTATCTGCGGGCTAATCTTAGGATTGCGGCTTTGGGCTTTCTGTGACTGCAATAAACCTTTAACGATTATCAGATAGATGAAGTCTGTTCAAACTGAACAAGTAGCTTAGCAAATATGAATGCCAAAATGTTTGTTGTGAGCGAAACAAGTGTTGAAATAAATGAATATAGGGTAGACCGAGGCGAATCTGAATAAATCATGTTTGGAGGCTAAAAAATATGTTATTTTATTATGAATTCTATCTCAATTGTCAAAATTTGATTCAGCACTTATTTCACTATAGACTGAATCATTAAAAACCCGAATTGAACACGGATCTCATGATCTACGATAAAAATAAAATAGTTACAAATATTCGATTGGCTCCCTCGAGACCAATCGGATCCTACACACACCACTGATCATATTTTTTATTAAATAACATGCGCAAAATCATAAACAAATCTGATCAACATATTAATCCTTCTTTGCTTCAATTCCGAAATACAGGTTTCCTGGAGCACTTTTCCGGGCATATCCCATCTCTGACACATGATAATTCTATAATTCCAACAAACATTTTCTGACTTTTTCGAAATATTTCATCTTGGCACAAAACTGGAAAAGAAAGGGAGAAGGTTGAGTGCAGCGGGGGTGAAAGAACCAAGCTCGACAAGAAATCTTGCGTAACTTGAAACATTGATTTTGTTTTCAACCGGTGGCGCTTCGCACCAAAATAAACAGGCGGGATTCGCCTGTTCTGACGAAGCTTGACGTGGAATCTTGCGTGGTTTTTTTGACATAAAAAGGCACTTTATCAATCAAAGATGCTACAGTTTTTTTATTTAAATGCAGCTAAATAATAATAAGTACCTGTTCGAGGGGTTTAGGAATCCGGTGTGCCGAGATGGGATATCGTAAACTGGAGCAATAGTCGGGTATAGAACGTTTGAGCACGGCGGTCAAATTTTCAATCCGTATAGCAAGGTCTTTCGTAATTCCTATGTACCACTTGAGCACGGCGGAAGCTTAACAGATTATTAGATAAACCATAAACAAATGTAGTAAGTAAAATGTAAAATCTTTAATGTATAATGCAGATAGCCGAAATGAACCAATCACGTAAGAATAATGAGAAAAAAACACCCAAATTGGACTATTTTAGTGAATGAATAATGTAGGAGTAAGTATATGAATTGACACCAAAATATAACATTCTCATTAATATTCATTCATTATTATTATTATTGTTTACTATTACATATTTATATGACTGACATTGAATCTTTGAAAAGGAAAGAATATAATAATAATTTTATAGAATTATACAGAAAAAGGAGTAAAACAGGATTGATTCTGTGAAGCTATTAGTTACGATTTTTCGAAAAAATAATATACATATATACTCAAGTAAATAATGAAGAGTTTTAATAAAATGAATTGATAGGTGTAGTAGAATGTAAATATGTATATATGATGAATTTTTAATAAAATGAATTGATTGTTGTAAGAAAGTGGAAATATTTGTAAATAGGTAATATTTTTTTTACCTATAGAGCCGCTATGGAGTTTTTATCAGTCGTTATTTGTTTATGATAAAATAAAATGAATTGTTATCCAAGTTCTTTTATTATATTAACTCACAATTTTTGGCTTTTAGAGAGGATACATTTATTTGGGATTAAAATATTAAAGTAATAAACTTGGTTCATACGGTATATAGGGGTTAAGACTATTAAGAGAGAAATGCTCAAATGGTCTATGGGATTAGGACAAAACTGACCGCCGCGCTCAAACGGTATATCCCCCAATAGTCAACTCTATGCCAAGTTAGACTGTTTTTCATTCTTCTACCTGTAACGTGTGGAAAAAATATTTATCTCAAGTGTCGCTCTATCAATTGTCTTAATTAATTCAATTTGTCTTCTTTTATGAGGTATAATTCAATGATTCAACTCGCCCCAAAGCACATAACTAAGAGCTCCAAAACAAATATTTTACGAGAATGTCCTTTAGAAATATACACGATTATCAAATTAATAACTATGATTGATGATATGCAAAATTAAAATAAACCCGTAACCTTAAAAAAATTTATAAAATCCAAATACGTATTTCGAGAACTAAGTTCTCATCATCAGTAGAATTGGGCAAAACACATCCTCTAGAGATATGCTCTCCACCGAATAGGCTGAGGATTGCTACAGGAGATATTTTATTTCCACCAGAGGTGATGTGAAACTCTGTTGATGTGTTTCACCTAATTCTACTGATGATGAGAACTTAGTTCTCGAAATACGTATTTAGATTTTATAAATTTGTTTAAGGTTAGGGGTTTATTTTCACTTTGTATAAAACTTTACTTCTAGACTCCTATTATTGAATATGATTGATGATATTAGCAAAAAAAATCGAAGTTTTTATATCAATCCTGAATATAGCAGAGCAAAATTGTCAACAGAAAACTTGCATGCGCGTCAAAATTGCATGCACTATAACATTCGTAACGTTGCCGAACTTCAGCTGAGTTTAACTATTTGATAGTCGCAATTGAAATAGAATACTATATATGAAAAAAAAAGCTGAAAAAGAGTCTATATCATACTTCAGATGTATGCTTTCAATATTTCATGATGTATCCATTATCAATTAATCTCTGTTTATGATGTGATTCACCTCGTAGTATCTTATATGAAGAGTTTATTAAAAAAATCAGGTATTACAGGAAAAACCTGGGTGCGAACAAGTTATTTATTTAAAGATGAATGTTGGGAACTAATAATAACCAACTAAAAATTAATTTAACTAACTTTAGTTTGTATATAATATGCTTTTGATTTTAGGTTCCGATTTAGCCATTTATAAATAAAGTGTGTGAATTTATGCATCATATTTCGAGACGAGGCTTGCTGAATCATTTTTTTTTTTGTCTAAATACACAAGTATTGCCTAGGTACTTATTAGATTTTTTTGCAGGATATCATTTAGCAAATGATAGATAACAGAGCCAAAATTGATGATCAAACTTATAATGAATAACTTAACGAACGGATCAGATACAGGCGCAATAAACAGTGCTACCAACACGAATTCAAAGGAAAATTGAATCTAGGCTACGATTTTAAACTGTCAGACATTTATCAGGTAATAATGCTGAAAGCGCACATGCTGTTTGCGATAATGTAAGCCATTAATTTCAAAGAAGGCAGACGAAGAAGTTATTAAATAGGATTCAAATGTATTGTATTGCTCGGTGACTTTGCATTTCAATAGAGAGTTGATTTAAATTTTTGTTTCTACTTTCTGAATCAATATTTAAGTTGAGTTTATAAATTTTATTACGACAGTGAATTAAATATCTATAACACAAATTATTGTATCTTTTACCAAGTAACCTATATCCGGCTAAATATCGTATTTGAAATCTTTTAGTCGAAATATAATCATTTGTTAATGATGTATTAATTTAACACTACAAACGGTGTTTGCTAATTGTCTAATACTCGTACAGTGTATATGATGTATTGTTAATTGGAAATTAATTATAAATGCCACAAGATGAAATGGATGAATCTTGAATAATGCTGGTAATAAAACATTATTCAGTTATCACAACTTATAAAATAATAACATCTTCATTTTATTCATCCTAATATTGAATGAATATCACTCAATGGGCGAATGTATATAATAGAATTATTATTCTGTTTTCCACTGTAAAAATTGTATCATAGCGAGATAAAATACCATAAATGAAAACAATTCAAATATTTCAGGAAGAACGTCATCAGAGACTCATTTTACTCAAAAATATTGCCAGAGTTGATTAAATATTTTGGTAGAATTAAATTAAACTAGAAATATTTGAGATTATATTTAATTAGTATTCAAGGTAACCAACATATTACACGCAAAACTTTTGACTTTTGATAAAAAATAACTGTGAAATCAATTTGATTTTGACATTGTCAAGCCCAGCAAAATATTTACAACTTTCATTTTCACAAAAAAATACTAAATCTAATTGCTGAAAAATAATTAAAAAAATTCTTTTTGTGTATTTAAAAAAAGAAATCTGGTCATTGAATAAAATAGAATTCTACTGCTGGGAGCTTTGATTTTTAATAAATAAAATTAATGAGATGAAACTCAAATCATTATTTGATTCTAATTAATATATTTCTTTTACTTTTTGTATGTGAAAGGCAGGTTGTGATTGTATTTTTTCATAGAAAGATAGTAACAGGTGAACGTAATTTGGGGCTTGCATTATCATTCTATAATTTATTGGGAGGAATAGAAATAAATTTAACTTTGTGTTGGTGCAGATGGCATACGACCTAATCCTAGAGGATCTTTTAGAAGATTTCAAATTAAATGGAACCTAAACACTTAACACAAATGAAAATTTCAATTGAATCTCTGAATTTCGTCTGTTCATTAAATGTTATTCCTGATGCAGACAGTATTCTATAATTGGCCAACATTTAATTAAATCTCAAAGTTTTCAATTGGAGAATAGTATTTAATATTATTTTGCGACAGATAAATTGGAATAATTATCGGTATTTCAGTAAACATCATTAAAATTCTTAAAAAGAATTCTGTGCAATTCTATGAATCTGCAGAAAACTTGCCAAGAAAATCTCAATAAATTACCATTACTCAGAAAAAGTTTTCCAAGGTTCAATTTATAAAACTTAAAATAGCAAAAATTGTAGTCCAAAAGTCAATGTAAAAATATTTTCAAGGGGCTTTACATTGATATCATTATTAATTTATTTTTCATCAAATTCTGATAATTCTATAAAATATTTCGTGTGAATGTTGTGCTAAATCATTTAAGGATAAATTTTAGTTATCTCATATTTTATGATCTCCCTTATATTATAGGTCGGGAAAGTAAAAAAACCGTGTCGTTTTTTAATATTTGGATCATTTTTCATATTTCAGCTGGTTTTTGGATCCTCACCTAATGACTTCAGTCATCAATACATTACAGTCTGAAAAATTTTCAAAAGGAACTGCGGAATGTATAATTATTAAGTCTTCGTATTATACAAATATCTTATCAGATAAATGATAAATAATTTTGCACAACTCTCATTTAAAATTAGTTTTTTCTTTTCGTATAAAACGTGCAGAAGATGGTTGATAACTGGATGATAACTAACATGAAACATAAAAATATGTTTGTGAGTGCCTAGAGATTGATGGTTGATAAACTACGCAATAAAAATATATTATAATCTGTTTAAGTCTAATAATACATATGATATGGGAATTGTGTCTAAATTTCTGGGTTGTTACAGTGGTAGTTCCCATGAACTTTACTCTCTTGAAACAATTCGAATTTTTGTGTAATTGTATATGATTAATTAAGTAGAAAATATGGAATTTCAATAATAAGTTCACCAAAAAAAGAAAGTAAAATTCATTCAATTATATATCATATTGTGTTATTTACAATACACGAAATTTTTGTTTACATTTTCTCTTTTTAAAAAGAAATTTAGCCAATATTTAAAGATCAAGCGAGACAGTATACATTTTGCAGTACGCCTTCGCAAAATACTTTTTAGTGTTTACAGATTTGAAATTTGACTTTTACTCTTTGGAGATCGTAGAACAAACAGATTTCTTAGCATTAGCAGAAGAATTAATCATTCTAGCTCAGTTATTTATGGTACAAAAAAATGTTTTACCGAGAACTGTTTAAGCATTCTTTATTTTCTCTTGCTATATTATCCATATTAGGCATATTGGGCATGTGCCTAGGAGTCTCAGATTTAAGGATCTTCGACTTCAGAAATTTCTCAGGCATTTCATTAATTCGCCCCAGTTTATGAGCCCCATTTAATACCGTGCTTAGGGACCTCACTGTATCTTAATCTAGCACGGATGTATAACGTTATTACTACTACCGATTGTCATTTGTTTTGGTTACTAAAACCGTTTACGATGTTTATTTTATTAAAATGATCTTATGAACACAAGATTCGCGAAAAATCCAACCTATTTAACTAATTTTTATAGTGACGTCATTGCAGCACTAGATAGTCAATTGTTTTTTCAAAAGCTGCGGCTCAAGAAATTAAATTTTCATTTAAATTCACTTTTAATGCTCTATTATGTCTAATTTTACTAAAATCAGTTTTTTAACACTAGTTCTGCTAAAAATCAAATCTGATAATGAATGACGTCATAACTGCACTGAATAGCCGATTGTTTTATTTATAAGTTGCTCTTGAATTTGATTATACAGAGTGATCAATAATGATTGACTGTCACGTGAGTGGCAAAAGTTCGCATTATGATCAAAGCTATCTTCATGGAATAAAGTTAGTATAAATTTATTTATTTTGATAACTACGTTACCGACATTTCAAGAACACAGTGGCGTATATTTTGCATATTTTATGACGGATTTATGCATAATCTGATTCAAGAAACAAAAAAGTAAGTAATTGAATGATTTTATTGAAAATTTATTATTATTCTACTAAATTTTTGGGTTAGAATAGTGTTTTCAGAGGAACTGTCATCTGTCACTTGTAGCTCACTATCTCAAGCAGGCGGTAAAGAAAAAATCAGAGCAAGGCGGCACAGCCAATCATTTTTGATCACTCTGTATTTTGCCCTACCCCCAAAAGTTCTACTTTTAATTGATAATTTTGAATCTAATATTAATTTTTCACAATATAAAACATTATTACTGCCCTAGATTGTCAATTGTTCTATTCATGAGCTGTTCAAGAAATTAAATTTCCATTGAAATCTTCTTTTAATTGTCTATTATGTCTAATATTATTAAAATATTCTTTTTTAACTCTAGTTCTGCTAAAAATCAAATCTAATGATAAATGACGTCATTACTGCACTGGATAGCCGATTGTTTTATTCTAAGTTGCTCTTGAATTTGATTATATTTTGTTCTACCCGCAAAAACTCTACTTTTCTTAAAATCTAGAATTCTTTTTTCAGAAATTATGATGTCACTACTGCGCTAGAATGTCAATTGTTTTGATCATGAGTGGCTCAATAGCTTGGTAAACATTTGCCAATTAAATTATGGGGCCTAGGGGCTACAACGTGTCTCAATTTGGTACAGTAAATATTCAAAAGATTCTGGAATATCAGTTATTGCTTATATAAAATGCTATTACAAATATTGCTCTTTCAACTTAACTTTTACCCATCAAAAATACGAAGTACAAGCCTTCAGTCCACAGGCTCCATTTAATATTAGTGAATACATATTACAGAGTCATTTACAATAAAAGTATTTTATTTGAATCATGTAGAGAACAATACAAAAAATAAGTTGTGCCAGATTCCTATTTCATTATGAAATGAAACCATCCGTCAACCTTAAGGTATCTCCAGATGTTCATTTTTTAGCAGTAAGAGTGTATATTCAGAATAAAATAGTAATTAATCTTACACCCAAATGGTAAATGTGGGTTACGCGGTATTCTCAATTTGTATGTTTCTTTAGTTACTAACTGTCAGCACATTTTCACCTTTAGATCTAAAAGATTTTTTAAACAATTTATGGAAGAAAATAAATTTATCGTTCTTGGAATCAACATTTTGACAGCCTCTGTAAAATATCATCTTCAAATCAAATTAGATTATCTTGAATCTCATCTCATTTAAAGATTTCTTTCTATACGGCCCTGACCATGGCAGTGAGGGCTTGTACATTGCCCCAGTAACCGACATCACATGTTTTAACTTTCACCACACAACATACACGCCTTCAAGATGCCGGAGACTTCTACAAGAAGTGCTAAGCAAGTTTACTAAAAGTCGAGGACCTTCGGGCCTAGCCCACGTAAGCGGTACAGGATGTATGTATAACTTCAAAAATTAAAAATACGTCAGCTTTCCCTTTTATTTGAAAAAGTTAAAAAGATGTTATTAAAATTTCATATTTTTACGGTTTCGTTTCTTGAAATGCAGAAGCGAAACCGTCATAAGAATGCCGAGTTTTTGGGGGGTGAAGCTTGGTAGCTAATTATGTTTTTCGAAATTTTTTGTCTCCCTGCTCCGAAATAATGCAAAAAAATATTTCTCCTCCTGCATCTAAGAAAACATGAGTTGAAATTAAAAAGAAAAAAAATAATAATGATGCTAGTACAGAAAAGCTATAACAGTTGCAAATATGTTAAAAAGGTACTATTTCATATTTTTGGACTTTCACAGCCATATTTGATCTTTTGATCAATTCAAATCAATTCTTATTATCGGATTCCAATGCATCGCTCTCTCACTGATTAAATAACTATCAACATAAGATGAAAATAAAACTATACGCTCTTGAACTTTAACTTGAATCTACGTGAACCACGTGTGAGAATTCCAATATAAAGTTTACATGAAAAATGCAATAAATTCTGAATAAGACATTTATAATGATGAATAATAAATTAATAATAGAAAAATATTGTGTCGCCATTATTGGAGATGTAGAACATTATTAAGGGCTGTAAAATGGAGGGTTGAAACTAATTTTATTATAAATGATACTATATTGGATGTTTATTAGCTTATGATTAATTATTCTAAGATCATTATTTCAGAAGATATAGGCTTTCGAAATGTACTAAATTTTTGTTGCCTCATTCAAGCTCCATCACCAGCAAAATAGGAAGATAGCACTACTTTATTCTTATTTTATTAGTTTAAAGCTTTTGATCTATTATTCTACAATTATTATTTTGGGAGATACAGGGTTCTAAGAAAAGCTACAAAATTGCATTCATTAACCTCCTACGCCAACCAGTTTTAATAAATAGCACTACACCAGTACATAAGCTTTCTACCAGAATTTGGTTAATTATTCTACCGTTCTACGACTATTATTGATCGAGATATTGGTTTTGAAATTGCGACGAAATAACATTAATAATAGCGAGAATAATCTTAGAAAAACAACGGCGTGATTAATTAGAGCATCATCATTAGGAATCATCTGGGTACGAAAATGAAACAAATTAGGATGACAAAAACTTTTCTCATTTTTAGGGACTTCATACGCCTGTAGTAGGCAACCCACATCACATAAATGCTATGAGGCTGTAGACAATTTGGACGTTGAAAACATGACCTGAAGTTGCAGCTATTGATTTTCTTGTACATTTGTAACTAGCTTCATATTTAGACTGCGAAGCACATTATTGGTTATATTGAAATTTAATACTAAATATTTCTTATTTTCTAATATTAAGCAGTAAAATGCAAGGCGTACGACTTTTATTCACGAACAACTTGAGAAATTGGCGCGGATTATCACGATGGTAAGCTTTGCAGCATTATTGAAGCCCATAACCTAACTTTGTGGCCCCTCTAAACTTGTAATTATGATATTTTATTTATTTCTAGTGCTGCTTTGAATTCACAATCTCTAGAAGCTCAACCAAGTGCAGAATCTTTAACTGTACCGCCCCCATCGACTGCAGAAAAACAAGCATCACCAAAAATAGAGAAACTAGTCAATGATATCACACATTTAACATTAATTGAAGTGTCAGAACTAAGTGAAATTTTGAAAAAGAGGCTCAATTTGCCTGATGCTCCTGTTATGCCAATGGGAGGATTTGCTGCAGCTGCACCGGCCGATGAAGATGAGGCTGCTGCGCCCACAAAGGTAAAAAGTACAAAAAAGTACATATATTATGATCCTGTCATTACTGTAAACAATTTTAATTTATTTAACAGCATATTGAGAGCGTCAAACATCCATATGATCTAAACTAATGTTTCGTTTTTAGGTAAAGACTTCTTTCACAGTAAAACTAACCAAATTTGACGACAAACAAAAGGTAGCCCTTATTAAAGAAATAAAAAATCTGCTAGAAGGTATGAATCTAGTTCAAGCTAAGAAATTCGTGGAAAGTGCGCCCACAGTTGTCAAAGCAGACATTGCTAAAGATGAAGCAGAGAAATTGAAAGAAGCTCTAACTAAAGTTGGTGCAGTTATTGAAATAGAATAGTGTTTTATTTTATAAATTAGTTTTTCTGTAATTTTTTATGTTCACAAGTATCTGTTGTACAGATTTCAATAAATATGTTAATTCAAATATTTTTCCTAATTTTTACTGTTACGCTGATTTTGGCATTCTTTTGTTTTCCACTGTTTTTGATACATCAAATAAATCGTGCCATCTCTTGTTTTATTTTTGCGTTAAAGTGTGGCGGGATATCAGCAAAATAATTTTTTGTTGACATCTGATATAAATTGAAGCTCAGCATCAAACAAAATGATTTATATGTATTAAGAAAAAATAAAAATATGGCTTCCAATTAGATGTTCAACAATTAATTTGAAATAAACAGAGTTATTATCATATTGGGAATGATGACCTTCTGCAAATAATTTTACCATCATTTTTGTGTAACATTATCAATATAAGATTTCAACCAGATAGAAAAATTCTGTTACATATCTTATTTCGTCTTGTCTTCACGATTTCTAGCTTCGCTTTCTAAATTATTTTGTGTACTAAATTTAATTCAGTTGGTTAGGGTCACTAAACGTGAGACAATGTACGTTGTAATCATTTAATAGCAAATTAGTGATGTCCTTGAGAAAAACGATGATATAACAAAAATCCGGTTTTTTCAAACGTCCACTGTACGTGAACTTCTTTACAATTTATTGCTTTACTCACTTACATCGTTATTGTTTATTTTCTTACGTGAAGTTTGTGTATCTATTTTATTAGTGTGAAGTTAGTGAGTTAATGACTAATTTTATTGTAATCATCGATGTTTTCCTCAACTTATAATTTTGGTCGTAAGTTGGACTAATATACAAATGGGGAATTTCTTGTTTTGATTTATTGATCATAAAGATATCAAGGATTAAATTCTTTCAATTGTATAATTACAGCTTTATTAAATAGGTACTTGATATAAAAAACGTAGGATTGATAATAACATTGATTTAGATATTTTCAAATGGTATGTACACACGCGCACTAAAAACAATTTTATTGAATAATTATTAGCTAAAAATAATAAGATCTGTGCAACTGAGTGATAATTTTTTAAAAATAAAATTTAGTTGATTCTGTTTTTATGGCGAGAATATGAAAAAAAAGGGTTTTTGAAGTTAGGTTCAAGGGAGAATAAAAAAAAAAAGAATCACTTACACTGAACACAATAAACTTGTTAACAAAATAGAATCAATTGATTTTTTTTTTTAATCTTAGAGTAACTGTCTTTCTGTATAAAATTCTAATTATTTTTTGAGGCTGCTGTAATCTATTATAAATTATAATAAATATTAAATATCAAGTATCGAATTAATTATGTGATAATAGTAACAATGTAGAAAAAACAAGGTCAGAATATCAGGAAATTATTATAATTTGTTCCATTTATATCATCTTACTATAAATTTTGCAAGGATTGTAACGGTGATTATAAAACCGCGTCCGCCTTTAATCCTCAAATTTGAAAAGAATTATATTTTTTTTGATGAAATCCTAAAATCTTGGTATCGTAAAAATATTCTTGAAAATCATTTTTGTGTTTAAATTTTCCGCTTAAGATGCATTTTGGGAGGATGCCCGGAAAAATCATTGATTCATTATTTCCATTTCAAAGAGTCTATTCTATAATTTTGAACCTGTAATTGTATTTTTAAAATGAAACCATTGTTTTCTAGCAATTTTCTTATAATATTTGATATTCATGTTGTTTATTTTGTTAATAATAAGAAAATAAAAAGAAATCATTACATTTGACTAATTTAACGTACATATTAGAGTTATTAGACCTGAGTGTTTGAGCATACATTTATTAAATTTTACTATACACCTAAACATTTTTTGATGGATAAGCCTCTTTTTTCCGTGATTCAATTATATTTAGCTAGTCTGTTTGTGTATTAGTTATCAAGGACATGCCTCTAAACAGATATCATTACTTTTTATTCATCTCGTACTTTTCATTATTTGGGAAAAAATGAATATAGGTTACATGAAATTATTTGATTAGATCACATGAACAATAATTATGTAATTTGTATATATCTAGGTATGTAAGTACGTATGTTTTTCCGCTAATTTATTTCTGTAATAGGTGATATTAATTAATTTTTTTGAGTGTTTATGTCAATTCAACAATTTTTCTAAATAGTTTATTCAAATCAATTTTCACCTTCCAATTACTGGGAAAAGTTTGAATCAGCTATTAGTGAACGCAATGTTTTTTTTTTAAATAATTATATACTATAATGACTCGATATAAATATCAATCAGATATAGGAAACTGGCAAAACTATATCATATAATTTCATTAAAAACATAAATAATATCTTTTCATAGATAATATCCTTAAGTCATCGATAAATTCAAGATAATTTTGACTATTTTTGAAAGCATGTTAGTTGGTAACAGCCTGACGTCGTGCGAAACTAACATACATTAGAAAACTTTCAAAATTATAAAGATTCAGCAAAAATTAAACTGCAATATGCAATGATTGAAATATAAATAAGACACATATTACGTTTTAAATCTTAGTTACTTAGCAACTGTAAATTTCCCTAGGGCTGTTCCCAATCTAATCCTAATTATATTTATAATTTCGTATATTTGACCATAAATACACAGATTCTATTTGGTTCTGAATATGTAAAATTATCAAGGAAATATTAGTTTTCAAAAATTCTAAGTACTTGTAATAATTATATCTACTTGAAAAGTACTTAAAAAATTCACGTATAGTTGATAATAATAATTATATTGTTGTCAGGATGCATGGCTGTGATCTTAAGAATACATCAGTATCACAATGAAAATCTAATCCAAGTCAAGAACATAATTAAATATGATGAGAATTAAAATCAAATTAATCCTACTTTGATTCACATTCGAAGTTAGATATTTAATTTTCATAATGATCTAACAGGAATTTGATACATACCTGGAAAACTTCTTTTGTATCACTGATAGAGAATACTTTTGAATAAAAAATATCTATTATAATGACATTCAATAATCTCTGAGCTCTCTTGCCTTTTTTATTATTTCTTGAATTATTTTTCCATCTATTGGCTATATACAGATATAGGGTGTAATAGCTAAACGAGTTACCTCGAATAACTTCTATATTATTAAAGATACAATAAAATACTTTAGAACAATCTTATCCCGGACCAAAGGGGACACCTAATCAATAATTTTTACACTAGTGGCTCTCAAGCTACAATACGAAGGACCATTTTTTCACATAAGATGCTATATATTTCTTAGTTTCTTTCGATAGAATATTTTTTTCTAAATCCAACCATATATTTGTCTTATACCTCTACATAATGAAAATATTGAGAAAAATGCGATTGAAATTCGAATAAATTTTATTTTCATAGTTTTTACTTACTTGTACAAAGTAACAAGTAAGTATTGTAAGACCGACAAAATTCACATATCCAGATTTTGATGGAAATATTCGTTTCGAGCATCCTGAATTTTGACTATTTTGTGTAGCTTGAGGGCCACTAGTCCAAAAAAATATTTTTCTTTCATAATTGGATGTCCTTCTTGGTCCTGCATAAGATTGTCCCGTAGTATTTTATTGTCTTCAAACATATAGCAGTTATTCGAGGTAGCTCGTTTCGCTGTTACACCTGTACAAGTATAAGTCTTATTGTGCGTTGTCATGAACTTTTTCAAAGCTGCCTAGTTTATACAATTCTCACTCTTACCACAGAATATTCTGTGCTCTAACGCAATGAATATTATGTTTTGCATTTTTGCGAATATTGTTGAGACCGTAAAAAATAATATTTTTATCCAAGTATGTATGTACAACAAAACTAGAAAACGTTTTCCGTTTCCAAGAAAAATCATCTTTGGAAACTCCTCGAGAAATCTCGAAAAAAATTCCAAGAAATTTTCCGAAATATTTGTTCCCTAGAATTCATCAATCACTAGGAAGAACAAGCCTCAAGGTCCATTCATGATCAAGTCGTACTGCCGATACCACTACCAATACGATACATTGGAGTATTGGAAAAAGATTTACGGTAAAAAATAGTTATTCTGTTTGTTAATAGATATGTCACACTCAAAAAATATTTGATATTATATTATTAATGGCAGTCTTTGGTAATGGTATCAGCAGTACGACCTCATTATGAATGGAAATTTACTGTTCATAATTAAATCGTATTAATAAGCGTCAAAATTCTACGTGAAAATTGCATTTTATAATACAAAAAGTTAGTAAAGGTGAAGAATCTAATCAATTTGAAATATAGTAGTGAGCGTGAGCACCCCTAAACGAGAAAACAAGTACATAATGGTACAATTGTAGATAAAATATTATATATACTTTGGGGACGAGTATGCTACTGTGTCTGAGTTTTATAGTGTTGTTCCTCTTTAAATAAAGGTCAATTTCAATTTTTGTGTATTCATTACCTAATATAAATTCAAACAACGTCATTATGCACTTGATAAGTACCATTCTGTCTCGACTTGGAGCGACCATGGCTGTGAGCTATGACCATGATGAAAATATATAAATATTCCTGATTTTATTGAATTTGCTAATAGTCTGCTCAAATAATTGTAACACATATAAACAAAATTTGTTAGTCTTTGAACATTCGTAGTGATACATTTGATTTGACAATTTCATCTGAATGGATATTATTTCAGTCTTTCACAAAGGTGAAGTATAAAAGTATGTATTAATTTTGGAATATCTTTTTCTGCTTTCGCGTTTCTGTGATGAAAATATTGTCACTCCCTTGGAGCAGTAATGTGCACTTCACTCTCTTGGAAGTTTATTCCAAGAGATCAGTTTTATTTGATTAGGATTTAGAATTATGCTACATCGTATTGTTTTCTTGATTTCAATGGTAATTAATTTACAAGTACTACACTAGTAATGTTAGAATTGTTTCGAAGTTCGCATTGCTTCTTGAAATGATGTTTCAATTTTTCTACAGATTGATATTACAAATATTATCGATCGTCAAGCATATTAATTTCAAAATGCAGTTCTTATCATAACGCCTTGAATATTATCATTTGTATTTCTGTAGTGTAATTATTACTGGAAGTCATGGAAAAAATATTGTTCTATGACCACTTTGAAATTTGATTATTTTCATATCGCAAAACGTAAAGAATACTTGAACAATTGTTTCTCGCATTTATTATGCGGTAACACAGTCAAGTTGCATAACCAAAATCATCCTTCAGCGATTTATCTGTCATATTTTTGTTGAGAAAAAAAGACAATTTGTGCTACGTTGTACGCTTCAGTTTTATTAAAAAATTTTATATTTAGGGCCGTAGAAAAATTCTTGCAGGCACATGTAACAAATATCGTGATACTCGATCAACAATTTGCTTGGACTTGGGAAGTACTTGGATTCATGTCATAATGTTCAAGTTTACACACTTGTTGCATGAATTACAATTGTTGTAATTACTTATATATACTAAAAAGTCAATCGGAAAGATGATAATACGTGATTCTACATAATAGTGATCAATTAACATATTCCTGCTAGTTAGCTCTATGTAAATAAAAAACTAGGTGAGAATTAAATCATCCTTAAACATATTGAAGAATAATACGAAATAGATGACATATTTGATCTTGTGCAAAAAAAATCAGAACATAAGCCTCTTCAATTGTAGACTTAACTTAGATTTTGTTCAAACAATGATTACGACCTATAAAATAAGTAGAAACAAGGTCAAGTTTCGTAAAATGAGTCAATTGTTTTGTATTTATCATTGATAATTCGCAAATTCGTACATAGCGATTTAAAGTTACTTTTTAGAAACATTTATGTTTTTTAATGGTACTTTACGCAAAAATTATTGTATATATAATACAGAGTGTTTACCAATGGCACGATTCTATTATAAAACCAAGCAAAAAAGTCCACTATCAATTTTTTGTTAACGATTTGAACGAGTTATCAATAGTTTTAATAGTATTAATTTTTTTTTTTTATAATTCAGTCTCTGGCAAAGCAAAAGTTGCAATTTTCCAGTCGTATGTATGACTAACGTATTGAAATTAGTGTCATTTTTGTTCTGTCTCTCATTCTGTGTTTTTATGTGGAAGCTACCTCAGAACTCATGTTTAAGTTGGACAGCATCACCAAATAAAGAAATATTTAATCCAAAATAATTCTTAATTATTTACATAAGTAAAAATCGAATTTAAAAATTTGTCTTTGTTTTTGGTGTACAGTGGTGTTAATGCGCCATCAACAATATACCCTGTATACACTACTACAGTAAATATTATCATTTAATTTGCCATAAAAATTAATTGCCCTATTAATAGTTATGAACAAGTGAGCTGAATTGTCTCCATGTCCAGTTTTCAACCAAACTGTTCAACTTCCAATATCAATCATCCATCTTTTTTCTATTGATTAGAAATTGTCATCTTTTTCATCTCAGTGGCAAATATTTTTTTAATCTTTTTCTCTCAATTATTTTTCGTCTCCTTTCAATCTCACACAACGTCACTAAAAAGATAAGATTACACTACTTCAGTGACGAATGAATGGTGATTAAATATAATGTTTTCTAGCTGATGGATCAGTAGTGTGCCGTAACAGCAATATGGAACAACATGGGAATAGTATAGTGAATGATAGTGGAATCGAAACGCCGAGTTTCAGTTTGGGGAATAGTACTCAGGATGAGCTGATCAGGGAAGATAAAGGTAAGGATAATTAATTGCTAAAAGTGAAGATTCCGGCAAATTATCAATCAACTGTTCTTGAAAAAAAAAATAAAAACAAATTTCAGAATTGAATTTTGAATGTTTTGATAAATAATGATAATAATTGTTTAAATTGGAAGGTTCAGAAAGTCAAATTAACAAAATTTAGCAAACATACAATACAATTTGTTGCCTGGATTTACACAAGAACTTTCAATTTTACCGGATAAATTTATGTTTGTCATGAAACTTTGTAACCTAGCAATTTAACCAGAAAATTGTTTTAATTTGAAAGCTCCGTGAGTGCATTAGAAACTTTTTATATGTGTGTTTTACAATATTTTATCTTCGATCGTCACAATTCTCATAGAACAGTATATAAATATTTTTCTTCTGTGAATGTCACTTTGATGGCTACCGTTGATAGTTAGGGAAACGATATTATGAATTGAATTGTTGTCGTAGAAGTTGAAATAAACAATTTCTGAAATTTGAGTTAAAATATGAAAGTATAAAATGTGCAAAAATGATTTTAGTGTTGCAGATGAGTTTTCAAATATTCCCCAGATGTTTAAAATACTGATTATTAGAACTGATGGATTCGTTCATTGAAATCGTGCATTAAAAGTGTGCAATAAAATTTTTGTTATGTAAAAACTGTCACTTTCCTTACAATCATAGATAATCGATATTTAAGATACAAATATAAAGAGTCTTTCTTTAATGCACGGGCGCGAGTGCTTGGAATTGAACTGTTTTCGTTGAAGTTGACATCAATCTTCTTATAAATATTAAGTTTAAAATGTCCAAAAGTGATTTTAGTATTATAGATTAGTTTCAAAATATCCCGCAGATAAATACTAATAATTAGAGCTGATGGACTCACCCTCTGAAATCGTGCAATAAAAGTTTTATTGCACAGTTTTACATAAAAGTCTACTTTTTACATTGAGAATGATCAAAAAAATTGTCACTTTTTATACGATCGTAGATAAATGTAATTTTGCCCCATGAAAACTGTTTTTAATACGATTATTGTGGAAAAAATATTTGCCTCAATTATTTTTAAATAATCCTGTAACAAAAATGATTCTTCTAAGTTGTACGACTATTTTAAACTTCTGGTGGAGGAACTTTCTGATAATGAGGTGCAGATAATTCTTGAGATAATTTTTTTAGGTTGCCTGACAATAATCTGTTGAGATTATTTCAGCTTGTCTAAGAATTTATTCTCTTGTTTTATTAATCCCAGGCTTAAGACTGAGCTTTGATAATGGCTTAAAAAATGTTAATACATTGTTGTCATCATACTAACAGCTGTTTGTTCGATTATCATTTTTAAGAAGGGATTGATAATACTTTCAGAAATAGGTCAGTTTTAATAATGTGGATGTGTCCATAGCTTAATTGAAGTGCAAGATATTTGAAATAATACAGACTTCTTTTGTCTAGTTATTCTCTACTTCTTTGTACAGTTTGGTATTGTCAAAGCTCTGCTTCTCAGCCTTGACAATCACTTTTAGACCTAAAAGTAGAGGGTAAATTTCTTATTTCGCTTTTAAATCATTCTACTTGATATGTTTCACACTTGAACGCTTTATAGATTAATTAAGCCTTAATTCACAATGGGCATAAGCATAAGAAGTACATAACATAATTCTTATGAAAATCTTACGCGTGTTCACAATGAGCATAGCATAAAAATTATTTTAGAGGGATATTGTGGCCTGAGTTGGTAATAAAAACACTTGTCCTAAACAATGCTTTACTTTATTTTTGTTTTGATTCGATTATTTAATCAAAATAGCCTTTTTTAAGACCCCTTTTCTTCAAATTTTATATTTAAAAATATTTTTCATTGCTTTTGGTTTTGTTTTTTATATTAAAGCTTTTAGTTCAGAGCATTACTTTTGTTTCTGCACATGTTTGCAATTAAATTTCTTTTTTGGAAGACGAAATTCGTTTAGTATTTTTATTAAAACAAAGATTATAAATATTCCTAACCACAAAAACAAGTTTATTTTCATTCATTTGACACATTTACTGTCTGTGTCTGTAAAACTATATTGGACATGCGCATTAAGAAAATATATGCGTAAGAAATAAGTAAAGTTGAAATGATTTCAACTTTCTTATGCAGCTGTTATGCACTACGTAAGCACTACGTGCATTTCTTACGCTTACGCCCATTGTGAATTACGGCTAAGAATCAACAGGATGTTTTTAGGTGTTGATGCTCATAATCTAGACCAAAAAAATGAATAGCAATCTCTTTTTGCAAGAAGAATAAATTAGTTGCTAGGCATCTTGCCACTCATGACATAAGAACAATAAATTCACAAGTACTTGTGATAATAATCGATTATTTCATTTTAACAAATATTTTCGACTTGTTTTCCGCAAGATTCATGATAAAATAATAGTAGTAAACTAAAAATCGTTCAATTGAATCGTGGTTATAATAATAATTGAATCTTATGTTACTTACTTGTTTACACTGCTTATTCATTTGGCTTATATTTAGAATATCCTAGTGACATTTTCTTTCAGTTGTTAGAAATATAAATGAAGATTCATTGTTGCGTGATTGAATTGTTGCGTTTGGTCCGCTTCCATTCAGTAACACTTCTGATTGGCCAAGATCAGAGAATTTTTTGGAAAATCAAATGATAGGTATAAGCAGGCGTTCAGGCGGAAGCTGGAGCTGATGAAAATAGAAGCAATGAATTAGGCGCAAAATTCAAAAATAAAAATTAATTGTGTGACTTCTTTCAAGTATCTTTTTACATAAATTAGT
Source organism: Dromius quadrimaculatus (assembly GCA_963989225.1). NCBI lineage: Eukaryota > Metazoa > Arthropoda > Insecta > Coleoptera > Carabidae > Dromius > Dromius quadrimaculatus. The sequence continues at coordinate 7,845,226 of OZ022325.1, read as the reverse complement.
AAATCACAATAAATATGTGACACTATGAATCTTGATCTTGAATTTTAGTATATCAGTCGCACGAATATTCTGATATTTTGTTTTGTGATTGAGAACATGCCTCAAGATAGATCCAAAAAATTATTTTTCAAATAAATTTTGAACGAAAGAATAGAATTATCCATAGAATAGAGTGCGGAAATCTTGCTCCAAATCACAGTTAATTGTTTAGGCTACGTTTAAGTTTTTCTTTCTGTAATTAATTATTATTGAAAATTTTACTGATAACAATTAGATTATTGATGAATGTGTCATACAATACACCATATTTTTATAAAATGTATAGGAAGACCAGTTTATCTAATTTTCCTGTGCCATATCTACTTCAAGATGAAAAATGTGAATTATTTTATCTGCTCTTCACAATTCATTAAAAAAATATAACAAAGTCATTCCATACGAAAAAATTATCTTCTAATCCAATCACCCACAATTATTTTTATTATTTATGAACTTGTGAATTTTTTTTTGGACTTTAAGGAACAAATTTTTTTGTTGTTAAACGAATAATATAGATTCCGTTATTAAACAATCCATAATCTGCCCAATGTCTTATCAGATTATATCCATGCAATGTATAAAGATTAAATTGTAATAATTTTTATTATTTTACAACCTGTCTGAAATGTAGGTACACAATAGTCTGTCTGTATGACTAAAACAAATAAATAAAAAAGAATGTGAAGATAAAAAAATAATGATAATTTTACAATATGTTTGGAACATAAATACATGACAATGTATTTAATAGAAGCAAATAAATAAAAAATAAATACAGAATGGATAAAAATATATGTGAAGATAATTTCGATTCATTGATATGTTTGACATTGCATTTAGTTTGAGTTTAATGATCTGTTTGTATAAATAAAAGAATGATAAAAGTTTTCCTAGGAAGAAGTATTATTATTTTATATTTTTATCATAAGATAAATTTTTATTCAATAAATTTCCATAATGCGTTCACACATACACAAAATTAATTATGTGAGGATGCAGAAAAATATTTATAATAAATTTCTTATGTTTGGGAAATAATGAACATAGGACAATTTTGTCAATTTCAATAAAAATATAAGAATATTCAAATGGTTTGATTTATTATAGAAATATTGAAATCAATTCAACTATTTTGAAGCGTCAGCAATCAGCAGAACAAAATTTTTAAACTGGTTGAGTTTGTACCGCCCGCTCTGGATACTTCAGAGGTCATTGACACTACAGGTGTGATGTTTAAAACAATTTGTTCATATTTTGAGCCTATTATTGGCTTTAGAGAAGAATAAAAAAATAGAGCTTATATAAATTGAAGTAAGAAACGGTTATAAGTTTAAAAAGAAGAAAAAAATTGGGTATAGCGTGGGAAAAGTATATTTATCGATAAATGATTGGTACTAGTTTGAATGTAAGTTCTATCAGAGAAGTTGTGTCAAAAAACTTGACCAGAATTCGCCTTTTTTTCGACAGTTTTTATATACAATTTGGCCGTAAGTCCGATCAGGGAATATAAGGTGCGGTCGACTATAATACATCATCATGATTAATGCCATCTGGATGATACTCGTCAAATGTGAAAAAAATCTCACCAATTATTATTGAGAAACTCTACAAGCTTTTTTTTTATAAGTAGATATATTAATGGCCAGTATTATGAAAAGACCAAGTAAATTTGCAGCCAGAATAGATTTATTTTATCTAATAAAGAATTTCTTTATAACAATAGTCATTGCTGTTGATTAATCGACTGCAATTGAAAAAGTAAAATTGTATTTACTTGGAGAGTAAATTAATCTGTCCTTTATGAAATCGGGCAGGATTTGAATTGATATTCTATAGCTTGTATTCTTACCTACTAAAGAAGTGCTTTTTCCAAAAATTCGATGCACTGTTTTTCTTTCTTTTCATTGTTTTTATTATAGCGCTATCTTTATTTATTTCAATTTTCGTGTAAGTAGCGTTTGAACGAAAGGTGAGAAAATAATTAATTTGGAATAATGTTTCTTCTAAGACATGCTCTATTAATCCAGATGTTCAGTCAAGTTTCTTGACACTTCTGTAGTAGTTTCAAAACGAAGCGTGAAATAAACCAGACTCGTTGAATCCATAATGAATTTTGGGGAGTCAAGTAAGAAATATGAACCAGGAAAGATGATGACTTGAATTATAAAACTTCAATGAATTCTAAATCACACTGTTCTATTTATTGGCGGTTCCGACCAGTTCTATTTCCTTATTCATCTTCCACACTTGGGCACACCCAAATTCAAAAATAATTTTTGATTTCCGGATAAAAATTTCGAATTCTATTAACAATTAATTTTCTTAATTTAGTTTTTTTTTTTAGCTCTGTGTTCGTGTACAAGTGAAAAATGCAGAGAAATAAGAAATAGAAGGATACCTATTACAGCATGGCTACCAAAATATAAATGGGAATATTTACCACAAGATATTTTAGCGGGTATTACAGTTGGCCTCACGGCGATACCACAGGGTATCGCTTACGCGGGGGTAGCTGGTTTAGAGCCTCAGGTAAGTCAATTCATATTTTTAATCGAGACAATTGTAAGATCTCTTGTTTGTTACGGTTTGGACCGAACCACCATATAGCAGAAATTATTGCTATTAATTAATTTCAGATCAATTCTGATTTCTGATTATACTGTAACAAAACTCAAATTTATTTTCACTTAAGGCTACAATAATAATAAAATATCCACTAATGAATATTTCTACTTATAATTGACGCAAAAACTACACACTAACATTTCGCGTATCTATTATTTACAAAATAATTCTGTTTGCTATTTATTTCCACTTATTATTTATTTCGGCTACTTCACTTATTTATTTTCACTCCTACTCGCTCTGTATCCGAAATATCAACAACTAGTATTCTCTTGCTCAACCTAATCCCGGGTTTTTATATCTCCAGTGGGCTTCCAGAAATTTATCACCCATTTAACCGGCGTATAACGATGGAAATCTGTACGTACGTACGGATACTGGTAGAGATATTATTATTGAAAGAACTCACAATATTTTCTGTTTATTTCTTTGTCTACGATTTGTTTACAAATTTATTAAAATTCAGATCGCTTGACTTTACAGTTTAACAATTATAAGAAATTATGTGTGCGGAAATTTTTTGCGCAATAAATTTATTTGAACAAAAGTCTCTGAATGATGTAATTATCATCTTATTTAAACAACGCTTTATCTGAATCTTTGTTTCCGATGAATGTAAATATATTTATTCATGTTATTTTCCTCTATTATGATATGCACAAAATATTTATCAAAATATTTCTGTTTGTCTCAGACAGAATTATATAACACTGGATCAGATAATTTTGAATCCATGCTTAATTTGAGCAAACTTGATCGACTTAGATAAAACGATAACTTTTCTGACAATCATTGAAAAAGTAGGTTATTGCGATAATCTTTCTTATTGATATTACTCTCATGCGTTTTATGTGTTCCTATTTTTATAAAATTTCTACTTCTTCAATCTTCATTTGAAACAACTGCTTTATCAATTTATCATGTTTTGTAATGATAAACACTACCAAAAATCAAGTAAGTATTCAAAATAACAAAACTTTCTGCGAATTGACAGAATATTAATATTTTCGTTATTGATAGCTCAATAATAAAAAAAATTCCAGTGGTTGCTATAAAAAGTTGATATTTACACTTCCATTTATTAACGCAAAGCTGATGAATCTTGAGGAACTATATCCGAGGGCATTATTTTGAAAAATAACAAACAAGTTTCCTAGTTACAGCAAGTAACTAGAGTAATTTATCTGACAGAAATCACAATGACAGGACATACATTGCTAAAAATTTTGATTGAAATACAACAAAAGTCGGACATTAAACATTGAAGGCACCACGGGAGCTGAACAGGCAACGTACACAACTCGGGCCAGAGGCCCTCGGAAAGTACACTGTTGACCTCAGGCATTATTGTCTTTCTAACACCCTTGATACCCTAATTAATATTTGACGCTTGCTCAGTATAAATAATGGAGTTTATCAACACAGGTTTAGAGATGGAGAGCCACGAGACAAAAGTGACGTCATACTTTGCGATTGCGTTGGTAGATGGAAGCGTGAACATATTTTTTTTTTATTAATCGTAGAAAAATGACTACTTTGCGTACTAAATGTAATATTTATTTTTCAGTATGGTTTATACTCAGGAATAATGGGCTGCTTTGTATATTTAATTCTCGGCAGCTGTAAAGATGTAAATATAGGCCCTACTGCTATTATGGCCCTAATGATTCAACCTCATGTCGAAGCTATGGGAGCAGATATGGCCGTTTTGGCCTGCTTTCTCACAGGCTGTGTCGTATTACTCTTAGGAATATTACAATTAGGTAAGATTAATCGTTTTGAATGCTTATTTCGTAGCTCATACGAAGAGCATCAAAATACTTATTAAGATGATCAATATTACTTATTATGATTTATAATTCGGTTGATTGCTCCCATCCGGAGTTTACGCCCCTGGCGCGTGCCCCTTGTTGCCAGGCCCTAGCTACGACTCTGACTTTAATGACTAGTAAGTTTGCTTTTTTTTTAGGATTTCTGGTCGATTTCATATCATTTCCAGTAGTATCGGGCTTTACTTCAGCGGCAGCTATAACGATAGGTTGTTCACAGCTGAAAGGACTTTTTGGCATCAAAGGGAAGTCCAGCGACTTTTTACCAGCATGGGCGGAGCTTTTCGAACATATTACTGAAGCGACTGTAGGAGATTCGCTTCTAGCGTTTGGAAGTATAGCGTTTTTGTTAATAGCTAAAGTAATTATTGTTTAAAAAATGTATTCTAGACCTCAAGCTTGATTAAATAAGGTTTTTTTTTCAGCACCTAGGAAAATATGGAAATAGACAATATAGGGATGAATGGACTCCGACAAGAAATTTCATCGGCAGATCTTTATGGTTCTTTTCTTTATCAAGAAATGCTGTTATTGTGATTTTTGGAACTTTCTTGGCTTGGGTGCTCAGCACACAAGGAGATCTTCCTTTTAAAATTATTGGTAAGAAACTTTGACAAATAGAAGTAATTCCATTGGTGCATACCTAGGTCATTTTCAGATAGTAGCAGCTCTTAGACGTAATCACATTTTTTTTCAACTATATATAATTTTTTGTTTGTTTTCAGGAAATGTTGGAGAAGGTCTGCCACCGTTCGGATTACCACCGTTTAGTACTGAATTTGGGAACAAAACTTATGAGTTTACCGATATGGCGAACCAATTAGGGACTACGATAATCTTTATGCCTTTAGTGTGCATTTTAGAATGTATAGCTATCACTAAAGCCTTTTGTAAGTATTTATATTCATATTTATATTATAACTTTTAATAAAGTAATGGAATAATTGAAAATCATTGACAAAATCAAAACTGCGTATGAGGCTTGGTCTGGATGCACAGTTTTTGGTTTATTTTAAGCATAGCTCAATTACCTAGGAAACGATTGTTGAAACAATTGTTACTAAGGAAATCGAGCTACGCTTAAGATGAATCAAAAACTGTGCAGCCTGGCCCAAGTTATGTAATATGTTCACATTAATTAATTAGAGAGAACAATCATGCGTCTAAAAATTAGAACAAGAGGATAAATTATCTCGAAAATCAATAGGACTCTATTATAATAGTTGACCAATTGATAGAAAAAAGAATCTTTAAAATTGGACAAGATTTAGGACCTCTAATGTGTCCTGATATGAACAGACAAATGTACGAAAATGTCAGCTTTCAAGGGTAAATTCAGATCGTCATAAATATTTGAGAAATTAAAAAAACTGAATGATAAGTTAGAGAAAAAACTATATTAAAATATTGCTTTTAGACTACCCGAATTATAATTTCTCTTATCGACAGAACTTGAAACTGGTGCGCTAGTCAGTAATAAAATAGACACCGCTGAGAGTACAAAAAGGTGTGTTCCTAATTCTCTGTCACTTTAAGTTTTCAAACAGGATTGGCTGATACAAATTTTCTTAGTAATATATATTCCAGTATCTGTTCAAAATATGTGCCAGTGAAGCTCTTAATCTGGTCTTAAATTTAATTCTATCCAAAAATGTGTCCATTTGCACCAAACGAGAGTCCCTGCACTTGACCGCTATTCTAGGTACTTTTGAGGTTAATACACAGGGTTCTAGGAAGGGCTGCATTGAATTCCAATAATATTTAGATTTCATTCAAATAAAAGAAAAATACTCATATACTCACCTATGCAATAGGTAAACTAAAAGTCTTTTTCTCCGTTGACTCGACACTGTTTCCATTTTTTCTTTCAACTGTAACTGTTGCAGCTTCGAGTTTCATATAAAAAGTGTTGGAAATTTCTTTGGTTTGTGGATTAGAATAAAAATCAAGAGAAAGCCCTTGTGGTACATGCTCTGCGTTTATTGGGAATTAATCCTGTGGTGCAGTTGGTCATTTTTATTTTTACTTAGTCTTAAGCGTTGGGGCAGATGTCCAATGTAATAAGAAATTTATGCCTGATCAGGCGCAGTTGGCGTTTCTGAACGCAAGTTTTGATGATCACAATCTTTTCAGCTAAAGGAAAATCAGTAGATGCCACCCAAGAGCTAGTAGCTTTGGGATGCTGTAACCTTTTCGGCAGCTTCATGCGTTCCATGTCCACAACAGGATCATTCACTCGTACGGCGCTTAACAATGCCTCTGGGGTTGTTACTACAATGGGAGGGGTCTTCACAGCTGTTGTAGTATTACTGGCCTTAGTGCTTCTCACAGATACTTTTTATTATATTCCAAAAGCAACGCTAGCTGCAGTAATTGTAGTAGCCATGATATTTATGGTGGAAATTGAGGCGGTAGTCACTTTGTGGCGCACGAAAAGTGAGTTTATATTATTAATTAGCTTCCTGCATCTATCCTATATCCCTCCTCATGTGATATTCACGCACTGCCCCAAATTTTGTGTCATTAATAACCAACTTTCTTATATTTATACACAACTGTGAAGTGATTACAATGTGGAAGCCGAAAATATGAAACAAAATAAAATGAAGTTTGTGATACTTATATAGAAATGAACAAATTCAATATTTTTGTTTTAGAACTGGAACTGCTTCTTCATTTTGTGACCCTCATAGCATCTCTTTTCGTGGGAGTGGAATACGGAATCCTTATTGGTATTGCTTGCAATTTGTTGATTCTATTGTATTCTGCTGCAAGACCTGTTGTTAATATCACGACAAAACAAGTAGGAGGACGAAAAGTGAGTTTCACGCTATTTATCATAACTATTTAAAACCTTCTTAAGAAGTACTGATATTATATTTTAGTGACATTCCTCACGAATCATTTGAAAGAAATTTGTTATTTTATAGGTTGTAGTGGCTACTCCAAATGCTCCTCTTTTGTTTCCTGCTGCTGAGTATCTTAGAGGATTTATCGCTAATAGAAGTACTGAGGGAGAAATTATTGTTGTTGATGGGGCCTGTGTAACGTGGATTGACACTACTGTAGTAAAGGTAAGATTTAATTCGATTCTTTATCAGGAAGCACGTGAAATTCTGAATTCAATTGTCCCCAGGATATTATTTATTTAGATAATTAATGGGTCGATTCTGTTCACAATTTTACGATCTGTAAGCCCTATAGTATGCAATGGTTAAAATCGCAATTCTGATCACCTCAGTAGCTTACAGATTTTTCATAAACTCTTATGGTTCTCGTAAGTTTTTACAGTTGAATAGATTGTAGCCATGACTGCTATAGATTTTGACAGTTCAAAATGAATCATGGTGAAATGTTTATGTTTATAGGTCTTTTATTAGAAGGAGATGATAAAAGGTGAGTGACAGAGATTGGAATGTTATTTCTTGAAATATGTACCTGATAATTATTCGACAGATTGATTTAATAAAACAGTTTCTAGGAATTATACGCGATTATTACGAAGAAGCCTCAGGGGCACTACAAACACGTTCGACGTCCCAGAAAATAATTTCAAAACAATGTTAGGCTGAACAAAATTACAGTTTATAAATTAATTTAAACACTTGAACCATTCATACAACTATTTCAGAGGGATCAAATTTAAATACATCTGAAAGTAGGCACCTAGTTGTCGAACAATAATTTTTATTCCAATTTTTACCGATATCGAATTCATTGATTTTAGGTACTACCTCTGGATTTAAAAAAAATATTTGTACCTGCATTACTTTTTTGAATCATCAATGTTTTGACAATAACAATAAATAATGATGCTTCAAGAAAAAATCTAGTAATAATTCCTCATGCCATAATATATATTACTGGGTATTCAACTTCCTCACAATCACACGTATTATACAAATAAAAAAATAGCTCTGATTGGCTGAGTACCGAATATTCAAACTTTATGTAAAAATTGAGTAACGAAGTATTGAATCTCGAATAACCACCCACTTATTATTAAAATATGATATGGGTATATGAAAGATTTTTAGTTCTGTACGCTGGGCAAAAAAGGAGATACGAAACTTGGAAGTTAGTACTGGTTCGAGTTACACCGCTGCAGGCGTACAGAGGCGAATGGATGGCCATATCAAGCCAATATGATATATCCATAACTTAAAATCGCTTTTGACTTTTTGTTCCTATTGGTTTGACAAATTTATCCGTCACTCCACTTATAAAACCTCAATCTAGGCATTGCTATTACGTGGCCACATATTATTCTACCTGAGCGATTTTTGAAGGGTATCCTACTCGTCTTAGACTCTTTTTTGATAGAAAGTCACATGTTGCCCTTATATTTGTCAAGTATTAAACTGCTTGCCATCTTACATGAATAGAAATTTTTGCAGCTAGGCTTTTCTACAAAATTTATTTTTATGTTATTTTTATATTCCAAAATGTTTCGATATGTAGAGGAAACATATTTTTTGGAATATTCCTGAATAAAATAGCAGGAAGATAATTTTTTGATGAATATTTGACCTAATAAATAACTATATATGACGTACTACAAGGAGTTGTAGCTTCAGGAGTTTCTAAGATTCAGATTTATTTTTGAATCAAAATTCTGAGTCACCAATTCATTGTTTTGAAGGGCAAATTACATAACAATCATTACTATTTGTTTCATTGTCATTATCAGCTAAACTGGCAATACAACATTGTCAGTGGCATTGAAGTTAGTTTCATTACCATTTGATGATGTAATTACTCGATAATATGAGATTTTTACTGAAGAAGCAATTATTACTTATAAATTTATTTCAGTCACAGTTAAAATTGGAGGCAATTATTTTAATGAGATTCTATTCAGTTCCCATTATTTGAGAACAGGTAAAATTATTATCTAAATTTTTTTATTTACATTCTAAAAATAGGTTTTATATTTTTTCTTGTAAATTATCAGTTTATGTGATTGTACCAATTTGAATGTAAGGGTCTAGAATTGACTCCCTTCGTTGAATTCTTACCCTCGACTTATCTACTGCTTATCTGCCCAGTTGAAAAAATATTTATAGTGTACTTTTTTTTTCAGAATTTCAAGATTCTTTTCACCGATATGACAGCAAGGCACCAAGTTATCATCTTACGGAATTTTCCTGACAATGTTAAGAAATGTTTCATTGACTTGGATTCAAGCTTGGAAGAATATTTTGCAGAAGGAGATTTGGAAAGTATTATTAAAAAGTAAGTTGCATTATGTAGTTTTCCTCAACCCAATTTTTGATAATAATTATACAAATTAAATTAATACTATGTCATTTATGAAAAAACTCCAAAAGAATTTGGGTTTATGTTGATTGCATAAGTAAAATGTACCTAAAGTATTTTAATTTGAAGTTAGGACCTTTCTCACTTGTCAATGAACTAAATTAATGCGGTATTGGAAAGATTGGGGTTGAGCAATTAAGAATGAGTCAGTTGTGTTGGTTTGAGGGTGAATTGTATAATTGAATGGATGTTAATTGTGGGTTTGTCGCTAGTGAAAATAATAAAAAAACTTGTCTGAAAACATGGCGTGATAAAGAAGAATAAAATGCCTAAAAAACCTGAAAATTACTTTAATTGATATTTTGTTGTAGTGCACCTATCTTAAACATTGAAATTCAAAGGTAATGTGTCCGAAACATTATTTTGAATGAATAAATACAAATAAAAAAATTACCGAAGAAAGTCTTGTGGATAAAATCGGAGAGGAGCATCATTTTCGACCTCATGGAACTATCTAATACGCCAATATTAGTGCCAATGGATATTATGTATCGAAGCTTGTACATATATTTACAATATTTCAAAAAGTATATCTGAGATTTTTATTTTTTCATTGTAAAAAACTGAAGCAGACAGGATTAAAAAATACGTGAATTCTTGTATGTTTATCAGTGGCATTTAAGCTTCAATATGGCGTTTTTGCATTTATTGGCTGTCATTTATTTTTGAAGAAACGGTTTTATTCCTCCATCAAAATTAAAAATTGAAACTAATTGTACAATTGCATATTATTATCATCTGGAAACTGTAGTAATTAACGTATTCGACATTTGAGAAGCGCGCGCACTTTTACGTAAAAATATTGAAAAATCGTTAGTCCAACTGTTGTTGGCACAAAAAGGTAAACACTTGGCTAAAAACATATGTTCAAGAAATTAAAATAAACTAAAAGCTACCACTAAAGTAAGACCAGTATTAGTTCATAAAAACACCATGTGGTGTAGCACTCGAGCTACGCTTTTAGCATATAAAAATCAATGTATTTCTTGATCCTGTACGCTTTCGTCCCTACGATTTCATATATTTCAAATGATAAAAAAGTTATGATTTTATTATCGGTCTAACACAGATAAATACAAAAAGGATATCTTTGAGATAGCTCCTCCAAGAATGAAATTCATGTGAGCATGTATCAAATCAAGCTTACTTTGATATTTTCTAAAACTCATTCAGAAAGAGTAGTCTGAAATGTAATAATAAAGAGAAAAATTGATAACGGGATACAGGGACGCCAACCAATTGTGATAAAAATTTTTACTTACAATTAGTATTTGTAGCAAATAGTAGACAATGTTGTCAAATTGTCTTGAAACATCAATTTTCATCATGTAAAGTGTATTATATGATTTCAAAAATATTGTCATTTTTGAATTACTTAATTATAAAACATAAATTATTGTTATTATTATGCATACTTACCTATATATTATAAAATAAATATTTTTACAATTTATGTATTTTTTACCTTATATTTATAAATATATGAGTTATATCAAGGATAGCAAGGAAATTAGGTGGATATTTACGATGTCGTTGTAGTTTGATAAAATTTGACATATGATAAATTAAATTACATTTATAATTAGTTTCTATATAATAAAGATAAAACAGAATTCCAGAAATTACTTGGAAGAGCTTGAACCAGGAATCCCCAACTGCAACTTATCAGTTTTATGATGAACTACAGTAATGATATATCAAGCTCAGTTTTAACAACTCGGAATGCTAATTTTCCGCCGTAAAATTTTCGATCCGTAGAGCAGGGTCTGCCTTAATCTTTATGTACTACATTTTTTTCAAAAAAAGTTTTTATTAGTCGTTTTGCATTTGCACTAAACCGTACTTATTTGTTAATAATAAAATAAATCGTTATCCAAGTTCGTTTATCATTTTAATTCAATTTTTGGCATTTAGAGAAAAACATTTAATAATCTATACATTTTTCAAAATTGTATTGAATAAAATCGACTATTGATTTTAAATTCTGTATATTTATTCAAAACTTTGACGTTTCGATTCTTTGATCAAAGGTCTTCTTCAAAAAACAATGATACAAAATAAAACAAAGCGAGTAACTAGATACTAAAAATATACAGAATACTAGATGTGATAACGTGGATATTACATCTTAACAAAAAGAATAAAATCCTCTGGCATTCACCCAAGGTTTGAGGAAAACCACGTGAAAACCCCAAACTGAGGAATGTGTCCCACTTGGTACAGCTCCACACATATCCCAAATCACAAAATACACGACATTTCAACAAGACAGCGTAGCGCTACTCTTTGCTATTGGTTTGGCTCACAACTGCAGTGTCAAATAGTCTTTATTGTACTTTATAATCCAGAATATACACTAAACTATACCAACCAAAATATAGTTAATATGTATGTGTGTTATTGATTATAGAAAGCCAAACATTTGATAATTCAAAACCATCAGTATGGTTGAAGTTATTTGGAAGTTTAAGTATCTCAATTGCTTCTCTGACCAATCTACCATGAATCGATGAGCATCTTGCGACTATTCTTGTATCTTCAAAATTGAAGTCATGCAAAAACTCGATGGCATGATTTATTTGGATGGTTTAATCTTATGCATCTTCTATGTTCAGCAATGCGAGTGTTCACAGTTCGGCCCGTCTGTCCAATGTAGACTTTCCCACAGGTACAAGAGGGATCTTATGAATGCTCGAAGATTGTAGGAGAATCCCGTCCTTTACAAGTCTCATGAAGTGCTTGATTTTCATTACCGGAGCAAAGGAAACTTTAAAATTACATCTTGACAAGATCCTTCTAATCTTCTCTGAAAAATTACTCACGTACGGTGAGGAAACATAATTTTCACTCACGCTAGTATCCTCAACAGTAGCATTGGTAGACTTGGGTCGAAGAGTCTTTTTAATGGAGTGATAACTGAAGCCATTTTTCTGGAAAATCATTTTTAGATTATTAATTTCATTATCAAGTTCATCAGGATTACAAATATCATTAGCCCTTCGGAATTCTTTTGTTTTAATTGTTCCGTACTTTTGTGAAGGATGGTGATGTGAATCAGCATGAATATATTGATTCATGTGTGTAGGCTTCCTATAAGCAGTATGCAAAAGTCTACCATCATTGGTACGTTTTAAATTCACATCAAGAAATGGCAAAGAGCCATTATTTCCGATTTCTGAAGTTAAATTTGATATTTTCATGGGTATTATTCAAATGGTTCAAAAAACCATTCAAACTATCACGACCATGGGGTCAAATGGCAAAAACATCGTCTACGTAACGAAGCCATAAGGATGGTTTATGATTATCAGTTTCTAATGCCTTCTCTTCAAGAAATTCTATGTAATGATTTGCAATTGATGGAGAAATAGGGTTTCCCATTGCAACGCCATCAATTTGTTTATAATAATCATTATTAAAAATAAAGAAACAGGACGTCAAACAATTATTTGGGATTGAAAGATCAAAGAATGGAATAATAAACTGAGTGCAAATGGTACATAGGTATTAAGGGAAAAATGCTCAGCTGGCCTTATAAATTAGGATAAAACTGACCGCGGAGCTCAAATGGTACATCCCCTAAATTTTCAGGCAAATTGTACCGAATGATTGTAATATAATTCAGGTAACATAATCAAGTCTAAATATTATCAAATCTGTAACTTTTATCTAACAAAATCAATCTGATAAATGCACCTTAGAAAAATCTGACGTGGACATCTCGTGACTTATTTGTACATCATTGGATATGTATATATAATCAAACACAACATCTCATCATTCCACGGCTAGTCGGTTGCTATGGAAACAGTAGGTCATCATTCTTATGCAACAACATTCCTAAATACTGATTTCCAGGATTCTACGGCTAACAGTTCTGAATTTATGCGCAAAATTCCAAGATCGTCAAGTATAGTGCACTTTCGACTCAGTCGATCTTAGTAAAAATGGGATATGAGCATCTAGACAGTACTATCATCTTGAATACTGTATTCTAATATCCTACGTTCAATCGTTTTGGATTTATGCGGAAATTGAAAAATGTTTCGAGTAAACTGCACTCCCGGCTTAGCCGATCACAATTATAATGCAAGGTGTACAACTAGATACTATAAAAGTGCTTAATACGAAATCTCAATATTCTGCGACTGATTATTTTGAATTTATGAGAAAAATAAGTCACGTAATTTTCATAGGAACAAGTAAACAAATTTCTGTCAAATTGAAAAATTAGAATTTCTTGCATTTTCTTTGACGAATAATAAAGAAATAAATTGCGTTCTGATATGTAAACTAGTTCAAAAAGGTTTGGTGATAGATCAGAAGATGAAATTGATGAAGATATTCAGAAAAATATTCCATTAAATACGAAGAAAGCATGAGATTATATAATTATAATAATTAGAAGAGATTTTAATAATTAGAAGAGATTTTAGAATTTTCGGTTGCTGTGGAATCACAAACAAAATTACTAGATTATTAAAACATGAGATTGTGAAGAATTCTTCTATATGTTTGTGGAGCTTGATGTTTCATTCATCTGGAAGATCCAGAATATAAATATTCATTGGAAAAAAAATATATTGAAGGCTACTTCATTTCTTATAATATTGCCAGGAAAATTTATTAATTTTTATGAAAAGTCTCACTTATCTCTTAGTGTAGATTAATAGTAAAACACCCTGTATAAAATTGGTTCAATTTTTGCGTGCTGCTAAACAGTTATTCATTTTCTGTAATTACTACCAACAATAAGATTTCTAATCTAATTGCTCATCCGGTATTTCCTTCATTGAAGTGAATTGAAGAATATTTACTCAGATAATTATAAAGAGTTGCATCCGCTGTTTTGTCTTTAGCACATTCTTAAGTATAGACAATTAAAAGAAATCAAGGATATATATTTTTATCCCAAGGAACCCCTAAAAATTGATATATAATCGAAAAAATCAAAATATTGTAATGTGTGTATAATTAGAATAAAATTCACTATTTAATAATTTAAAATAAAATAAAAGTTTTATTCTTCTGGATAACACTAACAACACTATATTATTTATTTATCACTCAATACTAACTTAAACAAAGTCGCAGATATTTATATTTAACTATTTATATCCACTGATGACTTCACTGTTTGATATTCACTGCTCTAGCTTCACCATTACACTACTCTCAAATCGTTTGCTTGCGTTTATATATAGAAATATCTATTTCTCGAATTTTCTACCACATTTCTGGAATATTGTTAGATGCTTCCATTGACGGGGTGATGTGGTGCAGTACGGTGCGAAGCAACTAGGACGAAAAGCTGCGCCCATCAAGGTTACTTTTACGAGCCTCCACACTCTCGCACTTAACAATATTTTAGTATATAAGGTTGGTAAGTGCAATATAATGAAATATCAAAACTTTCTTTATTCTAGATGTTGTAAAAATAGTAATTTTAACAGGTATGTTGAAGTGAGCTTTATTACATGCAATTTGATACGAGTCATGAAAATTGTTGCTTGAAAACTACGAATTCACAGAAAAAATAAATTTAGGTTATGAAACTCAACTGTCACATATTTATATGATGAAAACACAACGTTTGCAATGTGTAAGCAATCAAGTTGAAAGGTAGCCGTAGAAAAAAAAAAATTGAATACATTTTGGTCCAAAAAGTTATGGCTACATTCCGCGTGTGATGTCGAATACCCATTTTCGTTAAGCTTTACTTAAAACAAACAAAAATTGAGTTTGTATCGATGTATGAAAAATTTGGATGTTACATTCATTAACAAGTAAATATAAAAAAAATAATAAACAGAATCACAATTTGAAAATATTCAACTGTATGGTAATTTTATTATAAATAAACATGTATTACTACTATATGATTTACTTCAAAATAACTAACAATTGTTTACAATGATGCATGCCTTTTTAATATAATTTTTGTAATTTGTTTATTTAAATATAACTGTTGATTGAAAGAAATATTTTTTTTTACTTAAATGAGAAAAATTCTTTATATATATACATACACTTTTTCTCTTCTTCATGTGACTATAAATACACTGTCAAATAATACTGCTGCACCAATCAGCACAATGAAAAAGATCTGTGACGTAATACCGCTACGTAGCGCTACGCCGGGCATTGTCTAATTAAATTTCTCACGGATGTTGTGATTTTTTCCGATATAAATGAACAGTTGTAAGCTTTTTTGTTTGGTTTTATTTTTGGGTTTCACCAACTTTTCAGGCAGGTAGTGACTTAAATTTGTAATTAAACAACAAAAAAATAGAACAAAAAATGTGCGATAATTGAAAACTAGTTTTATAATGATGTAATAGGTAAAAATTATAAACACATACAAGGTTCTATTAAGTGAAGAATGAATGAGATCATTTCTGTGATCCTTTATTGGTATATAATATAAAATTCTAATACTATGCAAGATAATTTATAGTTCTAGAGTTGAAACACAGGAAGAACCAATCTAAAACAGTAATTGTAAGTAGTGGAAATAAGGGAATTCAGTTAATTTTTACAGTTTCGGATACACCTTAGTCATCTTCAGGAGCTAAGGTATAACTGAAACTTTAAAGTTAGAAAAGGAAAAAAAATAACTGAACTTATATTTATACATGGGTGGGGAGTGCTAAAACATACGAATATATTGTGAGCCTTGCAGATTTTTACCAACCGTCAGCCTACAGGTACTCTTAAAAGTATAATATTCCTGCTAAAGTTTTAAGCCTTAAATAATTACTTGAAT
Source organism: Dromius quadrimaculatus (assembly GCA_963989225.1). Taxonomy (NCBI): domain Eukaryota; kingdom Metazoa; phylum Arthropoda; class Insecta; order Coleoptera; family Carabidae; genus Dromius; species Dromius quadrimaculatus. The sequence continues at coordinate 7,828,648 of OZ022325.1, read as the reverse complement.
ATTCCATAATCTTATCAAATGTATTGTTCTTCTCCCTCGCGATTCACCTACGGAAAAAATAAATAATAACAAATGAAAATCAGCGATTAACAATTGACGATCACGCGTGATCGTGACCACCTACAATCGAATGTTAGTCGCGGTAACATAATCTACTGAGCAATAGTCTTGTTCGGAAGTTTGAAAGAATAATACCATTTTTGAAGACAGGTTGAAAATAAACAAAGATGATGTTATTAATATATTTAAAGATCTGAAAATCATTTGTGTAGTGCAATGATAACTTTTCTAGTGAAGAATGGTGAATTTGTGATCAAAACAAAAAGTCAAAAATAGTGTTGTAGTGAATTTTGAAATAATTTTTTGAATTGAATTTAATAATAACATCCTGTAATAGGTAAGGTTATAAAATAATATTTCAATTAGCTTTTTTAATGACAGTTGAATGTATGTGGAAAGAAGGAATATGATTTATTATATTTAGTATTTTTTGTGATAAATGAATCCCTCTCACGTATGTCTAATTACGCGTTATATCTTTTCGCTATATAAAATAGCAATTATTTTTCTAATTTAAACTTATTTCTAGGAATTAAGTATGTTATTGAAAAAAATATATAGAACTAGATCAACTGGTCCAGCAAGAACATAAAATATTCGAATTAGACAAAATAAATTAACATATGCAATGCTAATTAATTTTGAGGAAAATAGTTCATTTGAATGCGAACTGCCTCTAAAACTGGAGTTTTTTGAAATGATTGGAATACCACTTACTTTTTTTGAAATTAAAAGTAACCTGAATATGTTCTAACTGCACATGAAGTGAAATTGGAATGAAACTTTCAGAATTACTTATTTACCTTCCTCAAGATTTTAAATTACTCCAGAAGTTGAATTAATCGCTCAATTTGTTGTTTACTCAATTATTTCAAAATATTACAACAAACTTTTCATTATTAATTTAGGTGGGAGAATAGGAGCTTTGTGATCGTTTTTGAATGACAAAAGCCCTAATGAATGTATAAAATGCCATATTAAAAACATTATAAAAATATTCTACTGGGTTGGATGAAAAATATGTCTGGAACCAACATGAAAATACCTGTTCAGAAAAAATTCACGTAAATATAATTGTTTTTTATCCTGCATTTTTTTTTACTTGTACAAAGTAACAAGTAAGTATTGTGAAACCGACAATATTCACCTATCGAGATTTTGATGGAAATATCCGTTTTGAGCATCCCTGAATCCATTTTGACTATTTTTGGCTTGATGTCGGAACGTATATTCGTGCGTGCGTACGTACGTGCGTTCGTGCGTAATTCGCAAATCTCGAAATTGGTTGAACGTATAATGTTGAAATTTTGTATGTAAGACTGGTATAGGGTCTAGTTGTGCACCTCGCATTATGGTTCCAATCGTCTGTACCGAAAGTGCAGTTTACTTGGAATTTTTTTCGAATTTTTCTAATAAATTCAGAATGATCAACTGCAGGATGTTGAAATTCAGTATTTGAACTTGAAATTGTATCAGAATGGTGATCTGCTATTTTTGTAAGAATCAGCCAAGCTAGAAGTGCACTTTTCTTGTATTTTTTTTCAAATTTTTTGCATAAATATAGAATGATTCGCAATAGTATATTGAAATTTCGTATAAAGAACTTCTATAACATCTTATTGTACATCTTGCATTATGATTGCGATCGGCTGAACTGGAAGTGCACTTTACTTGAAACTTTTTTTTAATTTTCCGCATAAATTCAGAATGATCAGCCATAGGATACTGAAATTTAGTATTTGAAATTGCTGTAGCATCTAAATAGTCATATTCTATTTTTGTAACAATCGGCTGAGCCGGAAGTGCACTTTATATGACAGACTTTTTGAATTTTCCGCATAGATTCTGAACAATCAGTCATAGAATATTTAAATTTTGTATTAGGCACTTTTATAATATCTAGTTATACACCTTGCATTATGATTGCTATCGACTAGGCCGGAAGAGCACTTCATTCGAAACATTTTTTGAATTTTTCGCATAAATCCAAAACGATTGACGTAGATTGTTAGAACTCAGTATTTAGGATGATTATACCGTCCAGATGCTCATATCTTATTTTTATTGAGATCCACCGAGCCGGAAGTGCACTTTACTTGACAGTCTTTTGAAATTTTTCGCATAAATTCGAAACGATCAGGTGTAGAATATTGAAATTTGGTATTTCAGTTTGCTGTAGCATCTGAATGATTGCCTACTATTTTCATAACAATAGACTGTACCGGAAGTGCACCTTAGTAGGAATTTATTTTTCAATTTTGCGCATGAATTCAGATCTGTTGGTAGTCGTAGAATTTTGGAAATCAGTATTAAGGAATGTTGTACTATAAGAATAATGGCCTACTGTTTCCATAGCAACCGTCTTGGCTGAAAGCGCATTTTACTTGACAGATTCTTAGAATCTCTTGGTTCCTTTGAAGTCGAGTGATCACCAGAAAATGGACTAGAGATAACTTCGTCTATTGATCAAATATTACTTCATAAAAGGCATATTGTCTCAAGAGACTGCAGAGAAGCTTGATGAATGTATATTGGTTTCAACATTTCGCGGTGACTATAAGTGCATTGATGCTGAACGTTCCGGATGTCCTGTTGAGGCAACTACTCCAGGAGTCATTGATAAAAGCCATCTGAATTAAACGGGTGTATAATATTTTGCACCAATATTTGAACATGAGAGAGATGTACGCAAGAAATGCTCCCCAATTGTTCACAGATGACCAAAATTGAAAACGTGTGATGTGTTTCAAGGAAGACGGTTTGCAGTTGTTTCAGCGACATGCACAGGACTTTAGACGTCATTTTGTCACTGTGGACGAAATATTTCAAAAATGAGTTGCTTGCATAAAAAAATGTCTCTTAGAATTTGCAAGAAATGAGCTTCAGCGATTATTTGGAAAAGGTTAGAACTACTGAAGGTACATATTGTGCAACGTTATTACACCGCTTGAAGACTGAGTTGCAAGAAATATGTCAACGATTGGTCTTTTTCATCTCGACAACGCACTAGTTCACTCATTTGGAGCTGTGATTGTGAAATAAATGCAATTAGTGCTTCAACTTATTCTCCATCCTTCCTGCTTTCGGGATTTGGCTTTTTATGACCATAACATGTGTTTTTAGTTTAGAGTGTGGCATCAATTAATTGCATATTCCAAAGGCAAAGCAGTCATTGTCAAAGTGACAGATGGCGACTATTTTTTAATCCGTCCATAAAATAAGTATTTTTGAAAATGAAAAGTCCTTTTCTAGATTTTCGGGGTCTCTAATTCATTGGAGCATACAGTTTCGACTTTTGATCGCCGGAAGGGTGATTTGAAGATGGTAACGTAGATTCCACGACTTAATTATTTATTTTTGATATCTACTAAGCTTAAAATTGATACCAAACTAGACATCATTCAAATGATTTGTGAAAAAAAAAATTAACAATCGTTCAAATATCTTCTTTGACTCTTCTACTAGAATTATATCTACAAGAGCTTTAATTTGATACCAAACACGATAGAGCCAAATTATTTATTTTAGAAAAACAATTAACGAACGTTTGCATGTGATGTCAAAACATGAGTGATAAATATTCCAATTTCACATTATGATTCTTATTAATTTTTTGGCTCAGAAAAATATAACGAATTTTATAGCAATTTAAATTTTGATAATAACAAATGAACCACTGATAATTTTAAAAATGTTCCTTAGGAATGCTGAGTCAAATTATTCAAATAAATTTAAGTATAAAATTTCAGTCGAAAATTCAGTTGAAAATTCGTACAACGCGTACGAATTTTCGTACGTTATCGTGCTTCCAGACAGACGGACAAACCAATTTTTTTCAAAAACATGTTTTTCGGGTTCAGTAGGGCCTAAAACGTGAAGACTTATTAAAATCTTGAACTGTCAAGAAATCACGATTACAATACTTTCCCTATTACATTGTCACAAATGTGAAATATTTTAAGTAAATAGTTCACATAATTATTTATTTTAATTCACTATATCTGTAATCCCAGTTAGTATTGACCAAGTCGATGTACAATTGTCGGATGTGATTGACAGCCTATGGTTACTAGATGTTCGGTGGTTGCCAGACATCAATTGTTAGACAATTGAATGTTGGCCCATTGTTGGATTAGGTATATAAGAGCGTGAGCTGGGGAATGAATTCATTCAGTGATTCAGTAAGAGTAACTGTGAGCGATGTTGTGATCATACGTGTTTGGATAATAAATATTTACACTGTAATCTGTGTTGAAAAATTATTTAGAATATTTGTGACAATATTATAGGTCGGGAAAATAGAAATAGGAGGCAGAAAAAAATATTGTAGATACTCAAATGAGGATTGTGAATGTCTATTTCGTAGAGTTGGATTTATCCTATTATTCGGTAGAGCTCAAAAAACTGAAACAGTGCTGAATGAAGTATATGAGGAATTCAGAACTCATTTTATAAATAAATATGTTTTATTGGGTATAAGTTCTGCAATTTATTAGAAACACAACGTTTCGACAGCAAAGTGCTGCATTTTTCAAGTGAAAAAAGCAGCACTTTGCTGTCGAAACGTTGTGTTTCTAATAAATTACAGAACTTATACCCAATAAAACATATTTATTTTTTGAAGTATATGAGCTTAAAAAATCATCGACAGCAAAGTGCTGCCTTTTTCAAGTGAAAAAAGAAATATTTCTTTGTTTTGTTCACTTGAAAAAGGCAGCACTTTGCTGTTGAAACGTTGTGTTTCTAATAAATTCCAGAACTTATACCCAATAAAACATATTTATTTTTTGAAGTATATGAGCTTGAAAAAATCACCTTCATAAATCTTGCTATTGAATTGAATTGAATAATAAATCTCGGAGCTAGCAATTTTTTGCAACCATCTTACAAAATGAATATTATTATCATCATAATGTTACTTACATATTATAAAGGTTTTTTTTTTTTAATAATTACATACACGTGCAAAAATGATTGAATGCGTATATTTAAAACCATTAAATTCATTTACAGAATATTAAATCGTTGTTTACAGACTTACTTTTCCTGTTTGGGTGTATTTAATTTTTTTTTGTGAGTATACAGAAGAATTACTACTTATATTCAAATGAAATATGTGAGTCCTATTCGAGGTCGTTGCAATTCAGTTACTTTTCTAAACAATGAAATCATTTGTCCAATCTTTTTTGATACTTATTTCTTTTGGTAGAATACTATTTGATAAACAACATATTTTGGCAACAAAAAAAGATTATTCGTTTAATTGATTTATTGTTGTGATGTAGTCGAAGATAAGTATTATAACATCAATTTCATGATTCTAAATACTTATTTCAATGCCATCGCAAGCATCACATAGTTTTCTTTTCAAAGAAAGTCACACGCTGGTGTAATCAGTGTTTGCCTGCGGAGCGCCCGACTGCCCGTCAGCAAATCTTTCGTTTCTATGGACACAGAATGGTGATTGATCAGAAATATGCGTTTTTGGTATCTGAATTTAATAATTAAGAATAAAGGCAAAATATCAATCACACCTTTTACCTATTTCTAGGTGTGGTACACACATTATGCTAAGTGATTCAGTAGATCGATATTTTGAACCACAACTTTGGTACCAGCCGTCAAGTACTCCATAAGGAGGATTTTTGAGCAAAAAAATTTGATTACGACATTATGCCCCGTCTGAGATCGAGACTGGTTCGCCCGGATAAAATTTAAGCGCTGCAACTTTCTTGACAATTTCACCTGAAATTTGAGCTTTTCTTGAGAATCTGCCGAAAATGGAATGAAATTATTTCGTGACTTATGAAAGTTAAAAACACAAGTATGATCCAAAATGTTGTGAACAATGACGTTGGTTGCTGCACAGTCAACATTGATGGTGCGGCATTTAGATGGTCTTTTTTTCCGGATCGTTCTATTCCTGTGTTTTTTTTTTTATCGTCATCTCTACTGCTTCGCCGCGTCTGTAAGTGGCGATGAAGGATTTTCAGGTGGTTTTCTAGTTTTGCTTTTTATTCTTGGCATGTTATCGTATTCAACCTTGATTCGGATGCTACTTTGAAAGAACAAACGTTGATCGATAGCCTTTACCAAAGCTTTTTCAAATATTATTTCACTTGTTGTATAATAACTTATAGTTTTTGAGATATTAATTTCAAAATGAATTTACTCCAAGGAGTTCGCAAAAATATTGTTAATTTAGGATGACTCAATACAATTGTAATTATTAATAAAGCTCAACTTTAAATTGGACATAATATCCACGCAAATTTAGATTTACAAATGAGACATTTGGCACGACCACCCCACGTCAAGCCACTACTCATTAAAACGAGTTTTCGTGACTCTCGATATTCAGTGGAGCACCTACTATCATGGTAAGACATGGAATTTGATTTCATGTCAAAATCCAGCACGAAGCTTTGAAGTCATATTGACTGTTAATTTTCAGTAAAATTTTACTTTTTGTAACATGAGAAAGTATCATAATTCGTAATAAAATAAGCCCTGAATCCATCTCTGTTGTCTGGGCGGAGCCTGTTATTTCTTTACTACATTTGAGAATAAGGTAGAAACTTTCTGGAGGTTTGGTTTCCGTATATAAGGGCGAACAATCTGAATGAGAAGACAGTGACATAAAGTCAATATTCCGTGCGTGATCAGCTAAGTGCAGAGCGTGATAAATAAATAAGTTGTTGTAAATAAATAATATGGGCTTAGTTGTTGAAGTTTAATAGTGATAAGTAAGAAATAAATTGTATAGTGCTTGTTTAGTCATACTTCGAAGAATAAAACTTTTAATTTCTTTTCCTTATTAAATAGTGACTTTTTATTTCAACTATAAACAATTCTTCAAGAGCAATAAATATTACATTTTCATGCTTTCAACAAAAATAATTTTAATGTCCGACTAGTTTATTATTGCTGTCATAATAACATTGTTTTCAGGGTAGTTAAGTAACAAATAATACCCGAGGGCATTATATTTCAAGATAATGCCCGAGGCCATTATTTTGAAAAATAACAAACAAGTTGCTAAGTTACAGCAAGTAACTAGGGTAATTTCTCTGACAGAAATCTCAATGACAGGACATACATTACTAAAAATTTTGATTGAATACAACAAAAGTAGGACATTAGACATTGAAGGCACCACGGGAGTTGAACAGACAATAATGCTTACGGTCAACGTACACACCTTGGGCCAGAGGCCCTCGGAAAGTACACTGTTGACCTCAGGCATTATGGTCCTTTTAACACCCTTGATACCTTAATTACTATAATGTCCGACTAGTTTGTCATTGTTGTCATAATAACATTGTTTTCAGGGTAGTTACGTAACAAATAATACCCGAGAGTATTATGTTTTAAAATAATGCCCTCGGGCATTATTTTGAAAGACAACAAACAAGTTTCCTAGTAGCAGCAAGTAACTAGAGTAATTTCTCTGACAGAAATCACAATGACAGGACATACATTGCTGAAAATTTTGATTGAATACAACAAAAGTTGGACATTAGACACTGAAGGCACAGTTGAACAGACAATAATGCCTACGGTCAACGTACACAACTTCGGGCCAGAAGCCCTCGGAAAATACACTGCTGACCTCAGGCATTATTGTCCTTTTAACACCCTTGATACCTTAATTACTATTATAGATTGGAATACCGAGCAAAAAATTTTTTGACAGTAATTATTAATTTTTGTACGTAAAAAGCCAAAACAAATAAAAAATATGCAGAAAACTCTTCATGGATGGCTATTTGAGTATTAGTCTGGTTGACTAACCACAACACTAATCTCGTTGGAACGCTAAAACTTCAATATTTTATTCTGTTATTTGTTTGATTTCACACAGTGAAAATAATTAAAAATTTATTGTTAACATTTTCATTATTCTATGGGTATTGTTTTCCAGTCAACGTTTGAGTCAGGTCTTAGAAATAAACAGAACAAAAAAAAAACGTGACATTAAAAAAATTATTTGTTTTTGAACAATAGAATCGTTATCAGATCTAAAAATAGCTGCGTATTTTGAAAACAGATTTTTTTAATCCAATTTCTTGTAGTCTTTCAGTGGAATAGCTTTTTTTAAGCTGGTCCTGAGTATTTCTTCCAATGAGAGTTTCATATTATCAATTAGGTATTTATTTAACAAGTGCTGATCAAGCTGCAGTGAAAAAAAAGGGCAAGTATATTTATTTCACGGTTTGATATTGTTATCGATATAACAAATATTTTGACTCACACATTTGCTTAATTACTTATTCATTATTCACATTCACACAAAATTGAGTGAGGTGAATCAAATATAAATTGCATTACGGTATCGACTGTAGCACAGTCAGCCTTTAGTTTTGCCGATATAAAAAATCTAGTAATTTCACAAGTAATACACTTTAATGTAGCTTTTTGTGGAAAGTAGATCTTTTTCTAAAAAATGGTATCAATTCTAATTTTAGGAAAAATATTTGAAAAATAACGTGCATTTCCGCCTAATAATCTGTTCGTATGAGGACACGCTTCAAGTCACAAATCTCAACCGACATTATTGTATCATTTTTTATTGATTGGTCAATTATCAATTCATTTGTCACAAATGTGAAATATTTCAAGTAATTAGTTCACATTATTACTTATTTGAATTCGCTATTTAGCTAATAATTTATTGTAACTGTAATCCTAGTTAGTATTGACCAACTCGATGTTCAATTGTCGGACGTGATTGACAGCCTATGGTTACTAGATGTTTGCTGGTTGCCAGGCATCAATTGTTAGACATTTGAATGTTGGCCCATTGTTGGATTATATATATATATATATATATATATATATATATATATATATATATATATATATATATATATATATATATATATATATATATATATATATATATATATAAATTAGCTCGACAGGCCTTGAAGGCCCTGGGCTTGGTAAACTACTTTCCTCCACTCTTCTCTGTTATTTGCTTTGGCTTTCCAATTCTTTTGCCCCATTGTGATAAGATCCTTCTCTACTTCTTTTATCCACCTTCTCTTTGGTCTGCCTCCCTTTTTTTTCCGTCTTGCATCCTTCCTATGATCCGTTTTGGATTTATTTCTTCTGGCATTCTTTCCACATGTTCCAACCATCTTATTCTCTGCATCCTGATTCTTGTTGTAATATTTGGTTCCATGTACACTTCTTCTACTTCTTTTTTTCTTCTTCTTCGTCAAAGACCTTCATCCTCCTTAATTCCTCCATAAATTTTTCTCAGCATCTTACGTTCCCATATTTGTAATTTCTGCTCATCTAGTTTAGTCAAAGTCCAAGTTTCGCTACTGTATAGCACTGTTGGTCTTAGAACCGTTTTATATATATGTACCTTGGCTTTTTGAGATACATCTTTGTTCATTAGTAATTTGTTCATCATTCCTACTGCTCTACTTCCTTTCATCAGTCTTTCTTTTATTTCCTCTTCAGTTTTTCTTTTAGATGTGATTTTCACTCCTAGGTATGTGAAGCTCTCCACCTTCTCAAATCTATACTCTTCCCCTCTTTCTGTGTTTACTTTTAATTCTTTTTCAAGGTTATTTTCACTGCTGCTCATCACCATGTACTTGGTTTTTTCGGTGCTCACCTTCAATCCCATTTTTTCTGCTTCTTGTATTAAACGTTTCACTGTGTACTGCAGCTCCTTTTTAGATTTTGTAATTATTGTGATATCATCAGCAAATGCAAGACATTGATATTTCTTGTCATATATTAAGCCTTTTGTGTTCAATCCGCTTCTACGCATTATCACTTCGAGGATAAGGTTGAATAGTGTTGAAGATAAAGGGTCCCCTTGTCTTAGACCTACTTCGACCTCAAACTTGCTTGACTTCTTATTGTTCACTCTCACTCTATCTTTGGTTTCCTTCAGTGTGGCTCTGATAACATTTATCAACTTCTTTGGGATCTCCAGCTTTCTTAATGCTTTAAATAGCTCATTCCTATCTACCAGATCGTAGGCTTGTTTAAAGTCTATGAATAGCACATGCAAATCTAGATCCTTCTCATAATGTGTAGCTTGTATCTCTTTTAAAACGAAAATTTGATCTATGGTAGATCTATTCCTCCGAAATCCTGCCTGGTATTCCCCTACTATGTTTTCCATTTTTTCTTTCAGTTTGCTATTCATCCATGTCGCTAGTATTTTATATACCACATCCAACAGGGTGATTCCTCGGTAATTCTCACATTTGGTGCTGTCTCCTTTTTTAAGTATAGGGCAGAGGATCGCTTCTCTCCATGCTTCTGGTAGCTGCTCCATTTCCCAGCAAGCTGCTACTAATTCGAAATATTTGAAAAATAACGTGCATTTCCGCCTATTAATCTGTTCGTATGAGGACACGCTTTAAATCACAAATCTCAACCGATATTATTGTATCATTTTTTATTGATTGGTCAATTATCTATTCATTTGTCACAAATGTGAAATATTTTAAGTAATTAGTTCACATTATTATTTATTTGAATTTGCTATTTAGCCAATAATTGATTGTAACTAAAATCCTAGTTAGCATTGATCAAGTTCAATTGTCGGACGTGATTGACAGCCTATGGTTACTAGATGTTCGCTGGCTGCCAGACATCAATTGTTAGATATTTGAATGTTTGCCCATTGTTGGATTAGGTATATAGAGAGCGTTAGCCAGGAGAGAGAATTCGAGCCAGTCCAACATAGTAGTAGAATAAGAGCAGCATGAATCTGTATTATCGATGCTCGAAGTGCGACAGGCTCCAAAGGATGATTTCGTTCTGAAGCTGATCGGCCAGAAACCTAGCTTCCAGGAAACATCCGTTATGGATCCGATCATCAAGGCCTATTTGGCACAATGGAGTTCCTTGAGTGTCAAAAACGACTTACCATACAGACTATGGGAGAATTCCAGGAAACAAATGAAAAATTGATAGTGCCAAGGAATCTAAAAGATCGAGTTTTGGAACAACTGCATGTGGTGGACATTTCAGCATCAAGAAGACACTTGATAAAGTCCGTGAACGTTTGTACTGGGTTGGCTGTGGAGAAGACGTAGAACAATATTGCAAGACTTGTGTACGCTGTAACTCAAAGAAGGAGCCCTCCACTCGGCAGCGTGCTTAGATGCAGCAGTACAACGTGGGCTCTCCGTTTGAGACAATTGCCGTGGACATTCTTGGATCTTTGCCTATTACTGAACAGGGGAACAAGTACTTGGTTGTTGTTATGGATTATTTCACCAAGTGGCCGGAAGTGATACCAATAAGCAATCAGGAAGCTGAAACTGTTGTGGAAGCTCTTATTGAGAATGTGATTTCAAGATTCGGAGTACCGTTGGAGTTACACTCCGATCAAGGCAGAAATTTTGAGTCTGAAGTTTTTAAATGCGTAATGAGGATTTTGGGCATTAGTAAGACAAGAATTACAGCGCTACATCTGCAGTCTGATGGCATGGTAGAACGTTTCAACAAAATAATTCTGGATTATCTGTCAAAATTTGTCAACGATTCACCTGTGCCTACTAGCGTACAGATCGGCAGTCAATGAATCCACCCAATACACTACAGCCAAGTTGATGATGGGTCGAGAGCTGCGGTTACCAGTGGATACGGTTGTTGGACATCCACCTGAGGACAACGAGCAACAGTTGCCGGAATGGGTCAGCCATCTTCAGGACAACTGTGGAGCTTCCATGAGTTTGCACGGGAAAACGTACAAGCTACCAGCGACAGAATAAAGGCTCGATATGTCTTGCAAACAAATGGTCCCAGGTTCTAGCAAGGCGATAGGATGTGGTTCTACAGCCCCAGGAGAAGAAGAGAAAAGTGTCCCAAATTGCAGAGAGACTGGGAGGGACTATACGAGGTCATAAAATGCCTAAACGACGTTGTATTCCGGATACGGATGGACAGAAACAGCAAACCAAAAGTCGTCCATGGAAACAGGACAATATTCTGAGTTCGCCGAGGACGACGAACCATGAGGGGAGAGCAGTGTCACAAATGTGAAATATTTCGAGTAATTAGTTCACATTATTATTTATTTGAATTCGCTATTTTGCCAAAAATTTATTGTAACTGTAATCCTAGATAGTATTGACCAAGTTGATGTTCAATTGTCAGACGTGATTGCCAGGCATCATTTGTTAAACATTTGAACATTGGTCCATTGTTGGATTGGGTATATAAAGACCGTGAGCCAGGAGAGAGAATTAATTCAGTAAGAGTAATTGCGAGCAATATTATAATCATACGTGTTTAGAAAATAAATTATTGACAATAAAATTTGTGACCCATTATTATTATGATTTGTTGGAGGTTTCAATTTATCTAACAACTCCATTGAGATGGAAGTTTGCACCTCTCTCTCACCATTTACTTCAATGTCAAACAAAATAAAATTTCACGTTGTTAATTCAATAATATCTTCGAGGAGCTTTTAAATCAAGGATCAAATAATTAATGATTGATCAAGGGGTGAATACAATGCCTTCAACAATACGACTATCAGTTTATTTCATTCTAAGGTCACTTTATTTGTTGGTTAATAAGTATAGTAATGATTATTAATACAGTTGTGATAACTTGTAGTTAATCGAGTGTGGAAAATCCGATTGAAAATTCACGGGAAGAATTGTTATATATCTAATTCAGATGAAAAGTTATTTTAGTCCGTTCCTACCGCAGTGAGACAATTTATTAGAGGATGTTAACTATGGTTACTATTGTATGAAAAATGGTTGTTATTGAGCCCAGTCTAATAAAATAGGATTTATGGACGATAAACAGTGCCATAAATTAAGCCATTATTATGCAGTTAAACATGAATATATTTTTTATCAATTATGGATTTACATGTTCTTCTAAATGCTTGGAAAATACTCACAATAATAAAGCAATATAAACATTTGAATCTGCTCGTATAAATAATTCCATTGCCATGGTAACAATTGAGAAAATTACATAAACAATCGTATGACGATCTATAATTATGATTGCTACCGGTTGATTTCGCTATCCTTGGGATTCTTCTCATTTTTTTCAAAATATTCTCTCATTATCGTTATTATTTGTTTTAAGAAAATTGTTATAAATAATATTTTGAACAGAAGAATGTAGTAAGCTTTGGATTCAACTTCTAGAAAACGTAAATTTCCATTAATAATGCAAATTTATAGATGAAGAATTGGATTTAGTACTGAAGGCCATCAAAAAGAGTAAAATAATGTTGTGAACTTTTTTTTCAAGAATATCTCATTTATTTGAACTCACGTTTGTAGACATATAAAAAAATCCTTGCTAAATCAGATTTGTTTATTCATTCAGTCAAACGAATGAATGAGCTTATATGAATAAAATTATGAATATGGATGAAGCAAAGTTTGATTGTTTATTTGATTATATGGGGTACTAAAAAATTATTGAATGTTCAAAATATAAATTTATTTCAGGAAAATGAAGGCACTATCTTGTGATAAATTGAAGGGCCTGTTCCTGAGGAAATTACCAATATTCCATTGGCTCCCAAATTATGACAAAAATGCAGCAGTGGCAGATCTAGTCGCTGGAATAACCGTTGGTTTAACTTTAATCCCTCAAAGTATCGCGTATGCAGCTTTAGCAGGTCTTGATCCACAGGTAAATACAATAATGATTTTTTTACGTGAAATTATTAAATCCTCTTCATTTCGTTTCTTTTTATTTCTTGTTCGAAACGACCGGAGCTGACGTGAAAAACTCCATTTCAATAATTATTTTATGTCGTCTTACCAGTCGATCAGTCATTCTTATGAAATTGTATCAATATTGAACTTCATGATAAAAATGTTTTCCATCCAATATTTTATTATTACGAAGGTACGATCAATATAAATTTGATTGAATAACGAATTAAAGACTTTGTGTACGCAAACGTCACTTCTGTACGTAATATTTATTCGGTGAACATAAAAAGAATAAAATATGTTAAATGTAGGACTCAGAATCATTCGCAAATGCTCGAAATTTCTTCGTAAATGTCGACACGTGTACAGTTGTACACACATTAAGTAGGAAGTGTCTTGTGTGCCCGCCGCTTGCAATTGCAATCAGAATACAGTGTAAACTCTTCATAACGAAACTCAAGAGACTGAGCATTTTGTTATAGAGAGTTACCGTTATATGGAGTGAGGGAAGAAAAACAACCAATTTCACAATAATTTTCAATATGTATTTGATAAAATAGATAATTGAACTATTCTCAATGGTTTACGTAATAATACGATAGTTCAAGACCATCATTTCCAAGTAAACCAAGCGTAATATTGCACGTGTTCAAGATAATTAACAATAACAAAAGCAAGACCTCAGAAGTTTACGGGGCCTCAAACGTTCAATCGACGTCTTTTGTAACCTGATAAGGTAACATAAACAATTATGTCGATAATAAATATTTACTGTATCTAAATATGAACAAATTTCCTCGTTATAGAGAATAGCTGCTGCGTTATGAAGAGTTTATCAATGTGTGAGCTTTGAGAGTAAACCAACCAAATTGAACCCACTTTTACGTTATAGGAAGTTTATCGTTATAAAGAATAGCGATATAGAGAGTTTACACTGTATTTAATAATCTGCCTGATAAAAATTTGCTGTGTGATATTCCATTTATGAATAAAATTTGATACTGTTTATGTTTGAACACATTCATAGCAAAAATTCATCTAATATAGTCACAGACATCAAAAAATTATGAAATTTGTACATCAACATCAGTATATGAAATGTCGAATTGGAGTTGTTTATCATGACAACGTGCACGAAATATTTCGCACACCAATTTTTTCTTGACAACGTGCACGTTCTTAAGATAAACTTTCTACTAATTTTTGGATTTCAATTTGATTTTAATATTTTTCTGACGTGAATTTTTGTATGCAACTCGTGCGCGAAATTTCTTTGATAATTTCGAATAATTTGTATCTCGGCTATCACCTCGCATAATTTATATTACGATATCAAATGTATATTAACCCCGTGTCTATTTTACTTCCTTCGACCTGCCTTTGCAGTAATTTATTTCTTATACTTATAAAGGTGACCGTAGACAGAAAATTAAATTCTTCACTTACCTATTCTGAGAATTCGATCAGCTTAGTGTAAATAGATGATGCTGAAAAATAAAATAAAATATTATATTTATTTTGAAAATTATTTCAACATAATTATGTCAAATTTGAAAATATAAATGGAATATGAATTCACTACGTCTTGTAGTACCAGTATAATTAAATCATTGATGTCAGTATAACATATATAATTATCGTATGTCTATGTTCCACTAATGGACAGAAAAACTACAAAATATATATTTTCCGGGATTCCCATTCAACAATGAAAGATAATTACTAAAACGTTGAATTAATTAGCGATTGTAATGGTAATCTAATTGTAGTCATGTGTTTGGCTTGAAATATATAGCATGTAGTTGAAGCTTCTGCTGTCGTAGGATACTACTTACGATTAAAAAAATTGTAATTTCAAATAACAATAAATTTTTTGAATTGTATTTTTCTCTGGTTGGTTAAAATGTATTAGAACATTAAATGATACTATGTAAACCGATATTCAGTCAGATTTAGGACAGTGGAGAGCTAGAAAAAGTTTAGTAACGGCGCACGCAACGGCTTTAGTGCGAAATTACATCGTGCGATAATCTGTCATGTAAAAAATGTACTACAATTAAATCACAATAAATTTACGACATTTTTTTTTTTCAGTATGGACTTTATGCATCCATGTCGGGAGGTTTGGTATACATGATCTTTGGAACAATACCAGAAATAAATATTGCTCCTACCGCCCTTTTGTCTCTATTGACTCATAACTACACCCATGATACACATCCAGCCTTTGCAGTTCTACTTTGCTTCCTTGCTGGAATTATAGAACTTCTTTGTGGATTGTTCAATTTAGGTGAGTCTTATTTTATTAATTTTATAATATAATCTTCAAATGCGCTTTACTCGGTGAGACATCAATGAATGTATTATAAATTAATAAATATATATATTGTGTTTATTGTTGGGAGAAAAAATTAATAGAAATTATGAAGACTATTCCATTCGTAGTATTATAACAAGGTTAACAATGCTAAATCGCCATAGAAACGGTGCATATCAGTGGGTATTTGGACGTGTAGAAATACCATCAGGTATTACACTAGTGGTCAGAGTGAGTATTTCACTCAAAGATGTGGACACCTCCAATTTGTGCTTTCTTCGTATTTAATGGAATATTTTTCTGAATATCTTCATCCATTTTATCTTCTGATCTATCACCAAATCTTTCTGAACTAGATTCCAAATCAAGACGCAATGTATTTCTCTATTATTCGTCAAAGAAAATGCAAGAAACTCTAATTTTTCAATTTGACAGAAGTTTGTTTACTCGTTCCTATGAAAATTACGTGACTTGTTACTTGATTCATAGGAAACTAATTTGAAAAAAATGGTTTGACTCCTGGAATAATCCTCCATATTCCATTTGTAGTTAAAGTATTAAAGACTATTTTTGTGGTGCAAGCACTCATGTTTATTGTGCTTGTGAATACCACTCGTGCTGCACACTCGTGGTATTCAAACGCAAGCACAATAAACATTCGTGATAGCACCACAAAAATAATCGATAATTCTTCAACTACTCATGGTATAATGAATGATAAACTGTCTGTGTAAGAAGGACAAGTGCATCATGTAGGTGAAAAGAGATATTTACTAGAAGGCTCAAATTTGAAATTTCTTGGACCCTGAAGGAGAAGACATTTAAAAATATAGATTCAAACTCAAAACTAATAAATTACAGATAATAAGTGTAAGTATGTGAACCGAATTTGCACGTGTATAGCGTGTATGTGTCCTTGAATATAATGTACATGGAATGAAGTAAATGGAGATATTGATCCCCACGTGAGAATCACTGAAATAATGACTTTATTGCTATTCATGTGATCTTGAAAGAATTCTTCCAAAGACTGTATACTCAATGGAACAAAACAAAGAATATAAATGACTTCAACCTGGAATTTGATAAAATTTTTACTAACTTTGATTTCTATTGAAATTTGATTTCTTTTATATTTCAGTGGAAAAAGATTATCCAAGGTTTTGTTCAAGTCAAGAGAATTTTTTTTTGTTGTATAATAAACTATTTATCAAGTTGTATGCCGAAGACTATTTTTCAGAAAAAAAAAAATTCAAAACGCAAGTCAAAGACGTGTGATGTAATTATACAAGTTCTCAGAAAATAAATCAAGTAATGAACACATTTTGTATTGTCACTTTTTATAAAAATTCATAGAAACAAACTACGTACACTCATTGCAAACTTATTTCTTATCATTATATGACCTCTTTTGAAATTTCAACAATAAAATTTTGATAAAGCTCATTGTTTCATTGACGAATAAAACAAAATATCGGCCATGAAAGTCTTATCAGTTTTTATTTTTCTATGTGCAGCAGAATTTAATAAATGTAAAATTTTGTAGCGTGTTATTTTCCTAATCGTCTTGATTTCAAAGAAATTTTCAATATATTTTTATTGCTACAGAAAGAAATGCTTTTTATTTCTGTGTAAACCTATAGGATACGAAATATTCCATCGAGATAAATATCGTAAAATAAGTCACTTAATTGAAATAAAAATCAATGATAAATCAAATAGTAAAGCTTTTAATCCTCAGAAGTATTGCCGCGCACCTACATGCAAATCATGATCTTCCGGAAATTCGAATATTTTCCGGATTGTTCTTACTTGTTCATTTAACATATTGTAATGTTTGTTGCTCTTGCAGGAACTGTTTATTGTTAAAATAAAAGTCTCTATTTAATGATTGAAAAGAAAATAAAAGTTTTATTCTTTGATGCAACTAAAACAATCACTATACAATTTATATCTCTCTCACTACTATTAAACTTCAACTACAAAGCCACCAATATTTATTCAGAACAACTTATTTATTTATTACACTTCGCACTTAGCTGATCACGCTCTGGATATTCACTATTCTTGATATCCACTATTATCAATCAGGTTGTTATAGGTTACGTGCATGAAGTCTACTAGCGCCTCTAGCGGGCAATGGAGAACGATTGAACTCCCATTTTGTCATTGTTTCATACCTATAATTTTTTAAATGTACTAATATTATTTAATTCAGCTGTGTGCGTATAATATAATTTGCATAACATAAAAGGTACGTTGAAATGATTTATTTTGATCATTTTTTTCTTCAATTATAACGTACCTATTAGAGAAAACATCTTAATTCGTCCAAATTGACAGGATAACCTGAAATTATGACGCCGATGATCTTGCGGATCGGGTTTGTATGTATCAAACACTGTATTCCTTTTACCGAGCAAGCATTGAAGAAAAGCGTGAAATTAGTTTTGCCATATTAAACATGTTGAAGAATATGTTGCTGACAATATTAACAACAAAATTATTGCGAGGTGCATCCGACAAACTTCTATCACTGAAACACCTCACAAATTAGAGATAGAGGTAAATTCATGAATCCCAAATCGATGATGAATTTTTCTAATTTCACAATTGAATTACAAACATCTTTGTTATATAGATTAATAATGAAAGACAGATAATACTCTGTTTACCGCTTTGATCCACTTCACTCGTTTTTTTTATGTTATGACTGAGTACATGAAATCTATGAAACTATATTTCACTTGAATCATCCTTAACACAACAGCCTGGAACAGAACAAGTGGTTTCCAATGTTCTATATGCAATTATTTTCACTTTTAAACCACAATGCTCAATGACACCTCAATGACGTATTCTGAGAAATTGAGTTCGATGCTTACAATGGTGCTCACCATAAGCGCTCGCATCGATATTTGTTTAAACTCCGTCCACTTGCACATAGCCTATACGGACGTAAATTTCTACATCATTCTAGTAAGCTACTTGAATGTCGCTTGCATAGAGTGGCGCGACGCAAAGAGAGATAAAAGGCTCCGCACAGACAACAGAGTCGGATTCAGGGCCTATTTTTTCCGTTGCAATATATAAAATTCTATTGAGAGTAATACTAAATCATGAACAAACATAAAACTGACAAATGATGTTTAATTTTGCATACATAATATGTTTTGATGGCTAAAAACAAATCTACTCAAATTTTATATTTGATTACTGTACTCTATTGACGAAACCTAGTCCATTGCATCATTTAACACCAAGACTTGATCTCTGAAGATTATGGAAACAATAATATGTTGGAAAAACTGGAGATACTTCAGGTTGCCTGTTTTTTCGTATCTGAGTGAATCAAAACAGATCTAGCAGCAAAGATTTGCATTGATCGATTTGATTAGTAATAAAAAAGGATTGAATATCGATCCCACTCTGATTGTACAATTACGTTGAACAAAAGTTCTGCAATCATAGTAACGGACATCAGTCCATTCCTTGATTAGTCGTAGATCATGATTGATCAAATCTCAAAGATCACACAATCTTAATCTCGGGCACGTTTCATATGTTTATCATTTCAGCAAAAATTCAACTCATAATTTTTTTCAGGTTTCCTAGTGGATTTTGTATCAGTTCCGGTAGTATCCGGCTTCACATCAGCCGCTGCAGTAATCATAGCCAGTGCACAAGTCAAAAATCTCCTTGGATTAAAATTTGAGGCCGAAGGCTTTATTGAGATATGGACAAATATTTTCAAACATTTGGGGGAAACCAAGTTGTGGGACGCTGTTTTAAGTCTGTTCTGCTGCTTTATACTTTTATCTATGAGGGTAAGAATAATAAATATTAATAGACTGTATTTGTGACTGTGTTTTTGATGCTAGGTTATTTTAATCGAGTATGTAATTATAAGCAATTATTAATAGATATTTTTATTGCTCTTGTGGTCGATATATCACGAAATTGATTTTGAAATGACAAATGTTATGAAATTTCGATATTAAATATTTTAATTATTGGTAATAGACGCAAAGGTGGCCTGAAAATGTAAGCTCTTTTCTAAAAAGACAAAATTTTCAGCAATTGTAGTTATTATGATCGATTGCTAAACGTCCTCCGAAACTACGAATGCAGGATTAGCCCTTTTCGATCACTTTGTGGTGTAAATCTGCATTAATTTCACGAATACAGCGCTGTATGTTGGTTTTCAAGTCCTCTATTGCCTGTGGTTTGCTCGCACTTTAAATAATCCAGTAAAATATAATCTAATTTCTTGAAGACTAAGCATCTGGTCACAGTTCAATTCTTGAATTTTCGCATGGCGAGGAATCAATGTTTCAGGAAACTTTTCTTTCAATGAGCAGACCAGATGAGTGACATGTGTCACCATCCTGTTGGAAAAACATGTTATCCAAATTCATTTCTTTGAACTGAGGCCATAAAAACTCCTTTATCATCATTCTATATCTTTCACCGTTCACTGGCAACGCTAGCTCTCACAGCAGCAATGTTGTCTTGATTTCTTGCATTTAGTCGTCGCTGTGTTTCTTACTTTCAAAGTTTCTCACAATTTAACGAATCTTAAGCACTGTAGGAAAATTATTTCTTCCAAAATTTTCACGTAACGAGCGACGAGCTTTGATAAAAGATCAATTATTTTGATGAAAGCTTTGAATAATTTAGAGGTGTTGTTGAAGCGTGTATTCCACCACGATGAAATGCTTGACTTTCTTTAATACAATTTTCAAGAAATAACACCCATAACAATAATAATAACAAGCATATCAGCTATTAGAAATGAGCCCATCTTTTTCTGAACGTCTTTTCAAAAGCTACAAACTTTTCTTCAATAAAACTGAAACTAAATGAGATTAATCACAATGAATAATAATTTTTCAAGTAATAAATGAATGGTTTTTAATATTGCAGTTCCTGAAGAATTATCCTAAAATCTCGGAGAAGGAAGAGCTCAGCAGTCGAAAAAAGAATCTAAAATCAATTTTATGGTTTCTGTCTGTTGCTAGGAATGCAATTGTTGTTGTAGTTTGCGCAGTAATTGCGTATTTTTTCTATCGACAGGATAAAAAACCGTTTAGTTTGACAGGTAAGATATATTTTTATCATTAATTAATTGCTTAGCATGTCATTTGATAGTACATATGTTTACTAACACGATGTAACTTTGCAATAAAATTATCTACAGTAAAAAAACTTAAAATATTCTATTTATGTAATCTTGTTGATATTTTTTCTTGGTTTCCTATGAAAAGAAACACGTAAGATAACTTCATGATTATAAATAAGTATTGTCACGTACGCATCACAAGACAACTCAAAACAATTTTTTCTCAGTACTTAAAATTATTTATTTCTCAAATTGGTTCAAGTTTAGCTAATTATTATCAAATAACATGGAAAAATAACAATGAACTGGCAGGGAATTTTTTTCCACAAACTATATACCGGGTACAAGCAGGAACGCAGCGCAATAAATTAAAATAGATTTTTGAATATTTATAAGAATTTATTGTACATTTGGAAGAAGAAATGCGAGAGTAATGAATAATAACAAATTGTATTTTAGTTTCAAGAAGTCTTGAGGTGGTTTGATCCTGACAGTAGTTTACAAAACAGCTACAAATCAACTTGGCTATTGTGTCTCAGTCGTTTTCAGCTACTCTGTTAATAATTTTTTTCAATCTAAATTAGAATGGAAAATGGAAAAAGCACGTTCTTATAAAATAGCCAATCCGTTGATCTTTCAAAATCATTTCATATATACTTATATAGCATTATCATTCTGTGAGATCAGCACGTCTTCATTCGTTTCTTGATATCACTGATCCAAGTTTTTATAGTGGTGTAGAAAGCATATAAATTTTTCAATAAATTAAAAATATTGATATGATTTTTCTTGCGGAAAGTCCTTCCAAAAAGTGGTACTTTTTTCATCGATTTTACCTTAATGATTTTGGTTTGGCGAATTTGACAAAAAATAGCACAATAAAATTTGGACTATCAAACTTTGTGCATCTATTGACTGAATGTAATAGCAGCATTTATTTTTGTCAATTATTTATCAATATGCCTTCGTAACTTACGCTATTTGCATCTTATTAATTTTTTTTTTCATATTTCTTTTTTTTATCTCAATGTAAATTCAGTATCCTTTCGTATATATTACTTATACTTGTATGTATTGAAATAACTTTAATGCGAAATATATGATTTTTTCAGCTCATGTAGATGCTGGCCTACCTCCTGTTCAGCCTCCACCATTCGAGGTTTTTTACAATAATCATACAGCAAATTTTGCGGAGATGACAAGTCACCTCAGTAGTGGTATAGTTATTGTACCTATTGTTGCAATAATTGGAAATATCGCTATTGCCAAAGCTTTCGGTGAGTATAAAAATTGTGGAATTATCAAGACGGATATTTTTAGAAAATAGTTTTATTGGGCTGCTCGACCATAAATATTGAATTGTGAGCCGAAGGCGAAAGCTACAATCGTGCAGAGTGACAAAAATACTTTCACTTATAATTCTGTTGTGTTTATTGCTCTTAAAGGAATTGATTATTATCAAAATAAAAGTCACTATTTAATGAACGGAAGAAAATAAAAGTTTTGTTATTGGATGCAACACTAAAACAAACACTATACAATTTATTTCTTATCCGCTATTACTAAACTTCAAATACAAAGCAACTAATATTTATTTTCAACAAATTATTCATTTATTACACTTCACTCTTAGCTGATCAAGCTTTTGATATTCATTCCTCTTGATATTCATTGTTACTCAGTCAGATTTTTTGCCCCTATATATTCGGATGTCCATGCGTCTAAGAATTTCTACGTCACTCTAGCAAGCTGCTCGAATATTCGATTGTGTAGAGTGGCGCGACACAAAGAGATGAAAGTCTCCGCCCAGACAGAGTCGGATTCAGGTCCGATTTTATTTTTATGAATTATGACACCTTCGCACTTTACAATACACACAATATTTTTTCTCAGATTTTTTTGTATCAAGAGCTATTTTTCTATCAGCCGTTAAAAAAATTCAAGTTTCACAAGCGTTCATTTTGTTTGTATCTATTGTGATATTTAAGTTAACATATTCTGAGAACTCTAGCGAACGGAAGTCTAAATAACATTTTTTGTTGCAACCGTAGAAAAACGTATTTTCTATATTATTATTAGGTGAAGTTTATCTTTCTGAAATTAAATATGTTTTCAGCTGCTGGAAAGACAATAGATGCATCCCAAGAAATGTTAACTTTGGGACTTTGTAATATTATTGGGTCATTCTTCAGCTCAATGCCAATCAATGCATCTTTTTCAAGATCTGCAATTAATAACACTAGTGGAGTGAGAACGCCTTTTGGAGGACTCTATACTGGTGAGTTCAATATATTTAGTTATTTTATCTCTGAATTATGTCTGAAAGAGACACAATATTTCCATTCTAATTCAAAATATCTTTTCAAATACTAAACCCAACTATAATAGTAATTTATTGTACTAGTGTGCAATGTGATTTATTGGTGGCATGATTATTAGCAACGAAAGGAAAAGATTAGCCACGATGCTTGAAGGACGAGCTCTACTTTTCTTCAATAGCTTATCATATTTCACATGGGTACAATGTATTATCCAACACCTATCTTAAAACCTCTTAAATTGTTTTCATATGTTGGTTTATTCTTTGACACTAAGAAGACATTTGAATTTCATTTATACAACGTAGAAATCACAAAGTAATCATGAAATAGTTATATTATAGTACCTACAGCTTCTCGTGACTTCTTCATTATTCATAATAAATATGTTTTATTGGAAGATGAGTTCTGTATAAATTAATTTGGAACACAACGTTTCGACAGCAAAGTGCTGCCTTTTTCAAGTGGACATTGAATCATAAACCACATGCAGAACTCTATGATCTTAGGAGTTAATATTTTAAACTAATCTAGTTACTATTTGTATTTTTATTTTTGTTGTCTTGACAATTTTGTTTATTTATTTTAATACTTCTTCACACTTGAAAAAGGCAGCACTTTGCAGTCGAAACGTTGTGTTTCAAATTAATTTATACAGAACTTATCTCCCAATAAAACATATTTATTAATAAAAATGAGTACTGGAATAGTATATTACATCTGAGGTGGAAAGTATTTCATTACAGCCGAGAGCTTATTATATGACCGAGAGGCGAAGCCTCGAGGATCAGATATAGCTCGAGGCTGGTATGAAATTCTCACCGAAGTATGTATACTATTTTATTCACAATCATCCCTAGTTTTCCGAGAAATAATTGATCCAATTTCGTTATTTTTTCAACAAATTAAACTGATGTAGTAGTCTATGAAAACAAGAATGTTTTGAAAAATTCAATTAATTTGACATTTGTTGCATTTATGATTTAAACATTAAGTTATTTATACGTGTATCCATTGAAATTGTGATAAGTGCAGAAATCAATAAGTTATAAAAGTGAAATGGAGCTACACACTTACCCCGAATCGAACGAAAGTGCTACGGATGTAAGCTCATAGCGATTTTGTTACAAATTGACGAATTTATAAAACATAGATTCACACAGAATTGCAACATGAATCCGCTTATTTTCAATATTACTTGCATTACTTGTTTTATTCGAATCATTGGATAATATGATCGGTATTTCTGACAGTACGGATTATTTTACTTCAACAAAGACTTATGACTGATGCTAGGCAACCCTGCATAAACATTTCCTACCCAAGAGATGGAAGTATCGCTTCCGACCCGTGAGATAGTCATTGCAGTTGAAAATTACATACTTTCCAACCTCCAAAAGGTTAGGAATTGCCGTATTACTATAATGATTGTGAATAAACTTTTTTTCCTTCTTCATTCTTTTTTCACAAGAATAATATCTATTTATATACGCTATAGTATGAGTATTCATAGCTTAGTGCAAATATGCTGGCTTTGTAATCCGTAGGTTGCGGAATCGAATTTCTAGTCCAGTGAATAGAGACTCAAAAAGGGGGACTACCCTACAATTGGCCCGGTAGCCCCGAGTTTTTTGTATGTTATTGCCTCATGGCAACTTTTGTAATATGAGAAAACCGTAGAATTTTGGAATTTTTTCAATTTTTGGCTTATAACTTGTTTCCTGTGCATTTTCACATATACTATTCCAACTACCGAATTGTAGAGAACAAAATTTACAACAAATTTGCTTTCCTAAGTTTTTTTGTACGACCAACGGTTACTGAGATGGGGCAGCGATATAGGGATAAAATATCGAGCTTTGCAAAATTTTAACTTTCTTGCCACTTTGACTCACGAAAACTCCATGAACAACTTTTGAGGCATGAATTTTGTAGATAATTGAATGCTCTACAACTTTTATACGAGCAAATTTTCTTTAAAATAATATCTTAATGGAATTTTCGTCAGTCAACGTGGCAAGAAAATGAAAATTTTGGAAAACTTGAGATTTCACCCCTATTTCGCTGCCCCATATCTCGGTGACCGTTGATCCTACAACAAAACTCAAGAGAGCAAATACGTTGAAAATTTTATCCTCTACAATTCGATAGCCAAAATGGCATATGCAAAAGTGCACAAAAAAGAAGTTATAGGCTAAAAATTGAAAAAAGTGCCAAAATTTCATGGTTTCGCGTATAACAAACTTTGCCATGAAGCTAGGATGACGAAAAATTGAATTTATTATTATCTAATGGTCTCAAATAACATATAAAGAATTCAGGATTACTGGACCTTTCGTAAGGAAAACCATCTCTATTCACTGGACTATTCAGATTCGGACAAAAAGCCAGTATGATTTCCACTGAATTATAATATACTCTGTGACGTTTATTTCAAAAAAACTAGGAGTATCCGTAACATGATGGCTGGTGACCGCATCCTACGGCTTAGGAAATATCAATCAATCTATCTATGTTCCCGGGTCTGCTATATCCGTAACGCCGTAACGGATAAAAAGCATGATTGATATTCAATTTTTAATTCTACTATAGTAGCAACTTTTATATGAATCAGGTGAAAAATGATTTTCACTTCATCCTAAAAACTATAAAATTAAAGTTAATAGTTAGCACTTTAAAATGATTAGTTTCAACTGTAAGACTGCAAACATATGATTTGATAGTTCTAACTTGGAAATGGACTGTTTAACTTTAACATAAGGGCACTTGCCCAATAAATTAAAATCAGGAACATCACTAACAGGTGCCTGCAACGTCTAGTATGGGCCTTGCGAAGCCCGTTTGTTTTTTGAATCACTATCATCATAAACCCTGAAGACTCAAATTTCATAAGAATCACTGTCATCGTGGTACCTTTGATAAACATCTTCAAATTTTTTTTATCATGTTCAGCATCTATCAAGACTTGGATGACTATCATAAAAACTTGTGGAAGTAAGCGCTTCCAGTTAAAATCTTCAGATATCTTCTACACTCATAGCTGCATTTGTTTTTGGAAAATTGTTAATAATTCGAAATTAAAACTAAAAAAAATTCAAAATTTGCATACAATTCTTGACAAATTTCAACAGTAAATTAAAGTGTTTTGGGCTCAATATTCTTCAAAACTTCCTATGAGTATAAAATTTTATAGCCTCTACGAGAGCCTTGTCTGCGGTAAAAGATAAAATCGCAGATAATTCACACCTGTATATTTAATCAGGTCAAAAACGTGCACAAAATTTAGCACAGCAAAAAGTAAGATTACTTTTGGACGCATTGTAAATATAAATAGACTTTTGAAATGAAAGAGTGACATCAGAAATACGTGCTCAGCATACAAAAATCGTGGAAATCCAATTTCAGTGACAATCACAAAAAAATAAATTAACTCAAATAATCTTGGTGGGAATACATTACTCATGAATGATTAATGTGAACATGATCCAAAAATATAAATATTTGAATATGTCGTTATAGTTATTCATTCAACAAGTGTGTAAACTTATGTATTATGACATGAAGCTGAGGATTTCAAGACGAGGTTTACCGAGGACAAGTGAACACAAAGCATTTTAAATTTGTCAAATGGGTGTAAGATTAATCGTAATAAAACATATTCTTATTTATTTTCAGTAAGTTTCCAAAAATTCATGTGTGAATGATTTGTTTTTGTTACAGGAATTTTGGTTATACTGGCGCTTGGCTTTTTGACACCATATTTTTCATATATTCCCAAGGCTACTTTATCGTCTGTTATTATTTGTGCAGTATTATTTATGGTCGAATTTTCCATAATCAAACCAATGTGGAAAATAAATAGTAAGTAAACATATTTTGTCATTAAAATGTCATGACCCATATTTTGATTTCTGAAAATAGCGCTTCTTTTAAAAATTTCACCTTTATTTATTTAATTTCTCTCATGATAGCATTATCATTATTCATTTCAATTTTATTTTCAATAACGCTTCTTTATGAGGTGAAAAATCATTTAAACTTTGAATTTGTCATTGTTTGATTTCAGAAATAAATTTGCTGCCGTTTACTGCAACATTTTTGGCCTGCCTGTTTCTTGGAGTCGAATTAGGAATCTTAGTAGGCATAGTAATCGATTTATTATTCATGTTGTACTTCAGTGCCCGACCTAGGATCGAAGTCGAGGCTATAACTGTAAGAGAAATCTGCAACTAGCAAATAGTATCATAAATCATCTGAATAAAATTCTGTAATTTTTTGATTTTTAACTAATTGACCGTATTTCACAAAATTATTTCAAGATTATTGGTTTCATTTATTAATTTATTTTACTTTATTTATTTGAACATTTGATGATTGTTTTTAGATTCAGAATCCTGAAGGACCAAATTTTACCAGCCTGAAACCAGAAGGAGCAGTACTATTTCCTGCTGTGGAGCACATGCGCAAAGCAATCGCAAAAGCAAGCGATAGTTCTAAAGTTATAGTCATTGACTGCGTGTATGTTACGAGGGCGGACTACACAACGGCGCAGGTACATGACCTACCATCATTTGAACTTTTTTTTTTTTAAATAGCTATCTAATATATATTGATATTCAATATTCTTGTGTGACTGGACAGATTTTAGGATTTTGTAGATTATTTTTGGAAGAACCTACCCGTATCTAATACTGAAATAATTGCTTATCATTTTATAATTTCTCAAACTCTTTTCCAATGTTTTTTTCATAACTGTTTAATTTTTAGGGTCTTGGAGACGCAGCAAAAGATGCCAGGAAGACTGGTAAAGAAATAATATTTTTACGAGCGAATAAAGATGTGGAGAATATTTTAAAAGGTTACACT
The DNA here is from genome assembly GCA_963989225.1 of Dromius quadrimaculatus. Taxonomy (NCBI): domain Eukaryota; kingdom Metazoa; phylum Arthropoda; class Insecta; order Coleoptera; family Carabidae; genus Dromius; species Dromius quadrimaculatus. Next base: position 7,800,286 of record OZ022325.1, on the reverse strand, counting down.
AAAGAAGAATTCAAATTTGTACAAAACGAAGAAGAACTTAGAACATATTTAGAAGGTATTATCACAATTAAAACTACTAAATTTTGAACAAAAGTTGGTTCATGAATTTTTATGTCAAACAACATTTAGGAAAAAATATTTTAGAAGAATATGGGCGTAGAAGAGAGGTAGAGGTATTTGTAGAAAGAGCGTATTTAGCAGATTGGGTCTGTAGATAGAGTTCAGCACTGCAGTACTGCAAAAAAATTGAATACGTAGTTTAAATAGTGGATATTAGCCGTCAATCTTTAAGAATTTGAAAATATGAATATTAGAATCAGTCAATTTTTGGGTTTCTTTGCTCAAAATCTAAAAGGAAGAAACGGAACCTTAGATGCGCGTAATTGACCCGTTCTTGGCCAGTTTTTGACGTGAAAACGTAGTGCCAGATTACGGCACTTTGAAGCCCCTAGGCACATAATTTGATTGACTCTCTAAGCGGGTAAGAATATATGAAATGCTCGGGAAACCACTATTCAGTGGCCTCTGAAACCAGAGGGCCTAGGCAAGTGTTCTCAGTTTAATTTTTTTTGTATTACTGGCTTGGTCAGAAAATAATCAATCCCAGGGGAACAAATGGGATCATTGTATTCGTTATGAGTCTTGGGCATTCTAATTCTGTTGTCAGTAAATTATTTCTACATCCCTTGTTAGTCAACATACAAAGTTGAAAAAAATTTGAATCACTGCTTTAGTCAGAAATTGATTATTTACAGGGCCGTCTTTAACCTACTGGAGGCCTTGGGCACATTAGGATGATGGGGCCCCTATGACCTTGACAGATCACTATTTTGTTAAAATAGACACATCTGACTACATTGAACGACTTTCAATCACAATCTCATCAAACCTGATAGGCTCTCTCGAAAACACTCCACTTATGAGCAGTTCAGTATCCATTTTTTCTCAAACCAAACTTTCAGCGAGAATAGCGACGAAAACAAGTTTAGTATGTTTGATTCCATCGCTCTTATCGCTTGTAGCAGCGCTTACTGTCGCACTGCTCTCCTCTCCAGTCTCCCCTATGCGATGTTCTATTGAAATGTGTGTGTTTGTATTTGTCGCTCTTTTTTCTTGTGACAGATGATGATGGTCCTGACACTTGATCAGAATACTAATATTCAGGGACGGGGAAACTGCGAGAAGAATTGTCACTAGAACAAATATCTTCAATTACTTCATTATATGCTTTGCCATCTTCATAATGTTCTCATTTTCTAGAGATTTTGAAAAATTTCCGGACCAAGCTCTGGGAGTAAATTGATCTTTTAAGAACAGTAGACCCACAAAATATGGCCAAAGGCTTATATGCTTACGTATTGTTTCCAGCAACTTCGCTCCATACTTAATTCAGAATATATCGATTGTGGTGATCTTTATGTTCTTGATCCCACCAACATGGCCTCAAAAACACTTCATTGATTGATATATTCGCGTCAATCATCGCGATAAGAGCGAAGAAATGCAACTGAATGTCTTTCGTTGCTTTTTTCGTTAATCGACAAGCGAGAGCAACGCTGTAGATTTCCTCAATATAAACATTTACATTATAATCAATCGTTTGCTTTTTGCTGCTTCGCTCTTATCATAGCTCTTATCATTCATCGTTGCTCCAACATAAACGTACCATAATGAATATCGGTTATCGTTTGATGATCTGATAGGAAACAGGGCGCCCCTATCGATCGCGGGGTCCTGGGCACGTGCCCAGAGTACCCAGTGGGAAAGAGGGGCCTGATTATCTCAAATGAACAGATAAGATTATTGTATCTATTGTGATTCTGAGCTTTTGCTTCATGATTCTGTAAAAAAAAAGCGAAATATTATTCTGTCCTCAGTATTTTAACTCTACATCCTCCCTTAGTCAACACTCACAGTTTCAAGTTTTTTACTCTGCTGGTTTAGTAAAAAATTATTAATTTATTTCGGGAGAGCAAAATTTTGAGTTTGAACAGTATAATACTGTAAAGGGCACTAGAACGAGTAGAACGTCATTTTGTGCTTGATATAATATTTCTGCATCCTTCTTTAGTTAGCACCCTGAGGCCGCAGGTCTCTAGGCATGTGCCTAAGGATAATTTGACACTACAGATTGAGCAGGCGCTACAGAATTCTCGTGCAAAATTTCAACTCGTTATATTATAGCCACTAAACTTTGTAAGGAAGCCCGGACACTTGTCTGCTTCTACTGATCAAGGTCATTTGAATTGATGACATTATGCATGTTCGTGTGAGTAGCGTGATTTCAAATTGTGGAGATTTTCAAGTCAGTACCTTATTGAAACGCATTAATGTAGGAAGTTTTTTCGGTTGTCATATAAGACTTTTTTTTTTTGGAACTTAATGGAAAAAAATGTAAAATAATCTACATAATAATGAATTACGGATTTTGTTTTTAATATTGTAAAATACGGTTGAGATTAAAGAAAGACTCGGCAAGAGGAAAGAGCAGCTCGTGTCCAATCTGAAATTGAACCTCAATCAAATAAAAAAAATCCCAATTTTCTGTAATGGCTTAATAAATAAATATTTTTGTTTAATGATTACTTTTGTTTTTATTTTTCATCGATATAGTTTTCATACATTTGTATCTTTCCATATTTTTCTTGAATATTGATATTGCAGATTTCTAAAATAAAATAAGTAATTGAAATCACTCACAGCAATTTATATTTCTGGTGTTTCTAGCATTAAAAACAGAATATTATGCAAAATGAAAAAAAAAAATATATATACTATGCAAAAACTATGATTGTCCAACAAATAACTTTAATGTGAGATAATTTTTGTTTATGAATAAAATCACACAAAATTATGGTCATTACGTTACATAACAATATTTATGCCTAGATATTCGCGATTAGAATCGAAGGTAAGTATCCCCCCCTTTAATTTCGAAATTCATATTCAGTAGAAGCTGTAGTATTATTAGAAAAGATCCTGTTGACGGCTAATAACTGATAAAATAAATAACTGCAGTGTGTTACACCCAATCTGATCTAAAAATCAAGAACAATTCCTTAAACCTGAAGATTTGTGCACCATTTTTGTGAAATATTTCTTTTTTTTCAGAAAAAGATCGAAGGGATGCTGAAGTAAGCACAAACGGACAACCAGCTAAAGAATCAAAAAAAGACAAGTCAAATTTCGTGGAGATATCTTTAAATAACTCAGAATTGGATGATTTTTGTCCTGAAATGAACTGGAGAGTTGGTAAACCTATTATTGAAAGAAGGTGGACTCATGCTGCCATCATTGTTCCAAACAGTCTCAAGAGGAACTCCATCACAAGACTTTAGGTTAGGCTAAATAATATTTTAATGATTAAGTTATAATATTATTTACGAAAAAAAATTGCAGCAGATAATAAATTATAAGTTCTGAAATTCAGAGGCTCTATAATTTTTTAATATTGCAGTGTAATAATTTTAAAATTTCGTACAAGACATGGCTAAGAATAAAAAAATATTATTTTAAATTTATTAGTAAAAACGATCCTACTTCCAACATGAAAATATTGTTCAAAGCTATTTATATTTGTTACAAACTTAGACTTAGAATTAGATTAAACTTAATATGAAGCAGAATAAGAATTTCTTTCAGACATTTATTGAAAGAAATATTATTTTTTGATTTCAATATCCATTTAAAACGTCTTTTTGTATGCTCAATTAATTCGAGAGTTCTATATACCTATTTTTCTTGAAATTTACTCATTACCAGAGAACAAGAAATATTTGATGGATAACAATTGTTGAAATGTAAATAAAAACGATGTTTTATGAAAGATATGAATGTCTTTTTTCTTAACTACATTCCTAATCCATTGCTATTGAAAATTTAGCCCAAAGTGGCTGATTCCTATAACCAGAATTTGAAATTAGCTAAACGGAGGATGTTATTTTGAAAATGCAGATCAGTTTGGTTAAAACTATCGAAGTAAGATGTGTGAAGTTCTTTTTTGGCATCGAGAATCTCAAAAACACGTTCCGGACTGCGGGTGTACGTTCGAAGAGAGAAACAACGATAGAATTAAGTGTATTAGAGTCTCTAGTATTTATTATATATCTGAGTGATATTAGAAATAAATCTATTTGATAAATCATTATGAACATTAGTAGGAGCAAATTCTGATAACGGACTAATCGGTAAAAAAGTCACAAAAAATCGTAACTACGAAATAAATGCCCAGAAACTGATATATGAATATTTTAAAATAAAAAAATTGGTTACAAATGAACTCTCGCCTCAGGCCCGACTTTGACACTTCTGCGCGATAGTCCACTACTTTATCCAATGCTCTACACCACTACGGCATCGTTAACAATGTTGCGTGAGCTTAAGAGGTATATAAATTTGTTAGGAAATTGTTTATAAAAACTGAACTGTCTAGTAAATTGTGATGGAAATCCAAGTTCTGATTTTCAATCAATCGATAGAATACAGAATCATTGAAATTTGTGAAGAATTGCGATTTATATCGTGAAATTAACAGAACAAAGGACGAAAATGCACGTCAAATTGGAAGACAAAAGGTCTTAATAAATTTTATACAGAATTGAAAATGGTATCATTGTCGAGATAGAGGAAGATCACCCATTTTTTAAAAAGCTATATTTTAATTTGATGACTTGTAGAACTACTTCAGTTATAATCACTTTTATCATTAAAAATCGGTAATTGATTACATACCCAGTTTTCAAGGAGTATTTTGTTTTTAAAACTTTGATGGATATCAAATTATTATTTAAGGTGCAGCACATGACCTCTCGTCAATCAATAACTACATAATATGGACTAAAGATCCTTTTGAGTTCGCTCCATATCAAATAATATTATTAAACTATCTTATCTACGCTCGTATGAAAAGTAATAGTGTTTTACGTCATTTTCAATGTAAAAATCTGACGTGAACATTACGTGACTTACTTGTACATCATTGGATATATAAATAATACGATGTGATTTTGTGTTTGATCCTATATATCATTGGATATATGTATATAATCAAACACAAAATCTTATCGTTCCACAGTTAATCGTTTTGGATTTACCCAAGAGATTCCAAGAATCTGTCAAGTAAAATGCGCTTTCAGCCAAGTCGGTTGCTATGGAAACAGTAGGCCATTATTCTTATACTACAACATTTCTAAATACTGATTTCCAAAATTCTACGACTACCAACAGATCTGAATTTATGCGCAAAATTGAAAAATAAATTCCTACTGAAGTGCACTTCCGGTTCACCCTATTGTTATGAAAATAGTAGGCAATCATTTAGATGCTACAGCAGACTGAAATACCAAATTCCAATATACTACACCTGATCGTTTCGAATTTATGCGGAAAATTCAAAAATTCTGTGATATAAAGTGCATTTCCGGCTCAGCCGATTGTTACAAAAATAGAACATGACCATTTAGATGCTACAGCAATTTTAAATGCTAAATTCCAGTATCCTATGGCTGATAATTCTGAATTTATGCGGAAAATTTAAAAAAAGTTCCAAGTAAAGTGCACTTCCAGTTTAGCCGATCGCAGTCATGATGCAAGGTGTGCAATAAGATGTTATAGAAATTCTTTATACGAAATTTCAATATGTTATGGCGGATCATTCTATATTTATGCACAAAATTCAAAAAAAGTTTCAAGTAAAGTGCGCTTCTGGCCTAGCCGATTCTTACAAAAATTTCAACATGCTACGGTTAATCATTCTGGATTGATTAGAGAAATTCTTAGAAAGTTTCAGGTAAAGTGCACTTCCGGTACAGACCCTATACCAGTCTCAAATACAAAATTTTAACATTATACGTTCAACCAGTTTTGAGATTTGCGAGTTATGTACGAACGCACGCACGCACGCACGAACATACGTACCGACATCAAGCCAAAAATAGTCAAAATGGATTCAGGGATGCTCAAAACGGATATTTCCATTAAAATCTCGATAGGTGAATTTTGTCGGTTTCACAATACTTGTTACTTTGTACAAGTAAGTAAAAAGTAGGCTTTAATGGAGAACTGTGCAATAAAAGTTTTATTGCAAACTTTTAATGCACAATTTCTGTAAAAGAGCCCATCAGTATTTTAAACATCTGGGGAATATTTATAAACTTATTTACAACATCAAAATCACTTCTGGACATTTGAATTTGATATTTTAATTCAAATTTTCAAGAAGATTAATGTCAACTTCAATGAAAACAGCTCAATTCAAAATATCGTTTCATTAGTTACCAATAGTAGCCTAAAAAATGAAATTTGCAAATGAAAAAATATTGATATATAATTGACTTTATTACGAAAATTAGGACGATCAAAGATAAAACATTGTGAATCACACGTGTAAAAAGTCTCTAATGCACTTGGAGCTTTCAAAAACTCTCGCTTCGCTCATATTCTTAACTAAGGTGCTCGAGCTCGTGCATTGAAACTGAAAAGTAAAAATTAAAATAAGTAGTTGAAAAGAACAGAATTATATCATTTATTGATCTTGTGAAAAAGTGTGCGGCGCTTTTTAATTACGGCTATTGAAAATTTGTACTATAAATTAATTTCGAAAAGCGCCGCACGCTTTTTGGTATACTCATTGAATATTAAAAAAATTGATTATACTATATTCTCCTTCCAACTTATGTGTACAAAGTATTTAGTATTTCAGTCTGCTGTAGCATCTGAATAACAATCGAATGAAACAGAAGTGCACTTCAGTTGAATATTTTAAAAATTTTGCTCGTACTGTTTTTATAGCAACCGATACTGAGCCAAAAGCGCATTTTACTTGACAGATTTTTAGAGTTTTTTGGATAAATCCAAAACGATTAACCATGGAACGATGGAATTTTGTGTCTGATTATCGTAGTATTATATGCAAAAAATATATCCAATGATGTACAAGTAAGTCACGTGATGTCCACATCAGATTTTTTTAAGAGCGTTACGGACAAAAGTGTTTTTCTTATTTTTTTTTAACTTTGCATTTATTTATATATCTTCATTACTAGATAACAGAATAATTAGGAAATCGTAAACTTGAACAATACTTATTTTTATTTTGCCAACTTCTAGTTTGAAAAAATGTTCAGAAGCTCAAATTAAGAATGAGTTTTGCAATGTTGCGCGTGCAATCATACTTTATCATTTATCAATTAATGATTGCAACATCATATACTTCCTAATATTATCATAATTTCATTCGGCTCCTTTCGCCTTTCCGAAGGTATTCTCTTTTTACATGTTTCCAAAATCGCGGTACAACACCGCGCAATGTTATGCTTGATTTAGCAAATTTTTCTAATGGAATAAAAGTGTAAATATTCGTGGCGTGAGGGTTTGTGGTTAAGTGCTCATTTTACAGTGAAGTGGTGTAAGAATAGTTCAAAGGAGGTTCAAAATGAATGATTGAAACATTAAGGACCACTAGGTGAGTAAAAATATGTATCTGGTAATGCGGCTGTGTGCGATCAATAGCAGAGAGCATGCTAAGAGTAGACTTCAAAGGAATTTTGGCGGCGGGCGTGGGTTTCAATATGAATTTGAATGCGAACTTTTAAGATTGTAGGTAATTGATTTTCAATTATTATTATTATGTGAGAGCTACAAGAATTGAAAATATTTCATATTATGCCTATACATTGTTGTCATAATAACATTGATTTCACGGTAATTACGTAACAAATAATATCCGAGGGCATTATAGGGCATTATTTTGAAAAATAACAAACAAGTTTCCCAGTAACAACAAGTAACTAGAGTAACTTCTCTGACATAAATCACAATGACAGGACATATATTGCTAAAAATTTTGATTGAAATACAACAAAAGTCGGACATTGAACATTGAAGGCACCACGGGAGTTGAACAGACAATAATGCCTACGGTCAACGAACACATCTCGGGCCAGAGGCCCCCGGAAAGTACACTGTTGACCTCAGGCATTATTGTCCTTTTACCTTAATTACTATAATGGACCTAATGGATACACTTCACAAACATTTTGGAGTGACTGTGTACTGCACCTCGGACTGCATTTTTAGTGTACTTCCTTTATGTAAGACACATTAATTTATCTAAAAACTGTTTGAAATAGTTTGTCAACGTTATTCTGTTGTTAAAATAACTAGATTAGGTCTGCATCCATGCCTCAAGCTCGTCGATACTCTGAAGTTGGAAAAATTATGTCAACGATTTTCAAGATTTTCAATTTTCTGCTGGAAAACTGAAATTTGGTTCATTGAGGATTTTTTTCCTCAGTAATTATAAAGTTGGTACCATTGATTTTTCTTAAAAAATACAACTAGATTATACATTGGAAAAAAATTGTCACAGGTTAAAAATTAAATAAGTCGACGAGCGAGCGAGTGAGTGAGTGAGTGAGTGAGTGAGTGAGTGAGTGAGTGAGTGAGTGAGTGAGTGAGTGAGTGACCGAGTGACAAACACACACGTCATTATAAGTAATATATGAAACACTAGCTCTTAGAGCAACTTCCACGAGTATTTCGATGTATCTATTTAAAAGATCATAATCATGAAATGATAATCACCTTCACAAGCAGAATATCAGTAAAATATCAATTTACTGATATGCGAAATTGGGTAGGTGAAGGTGAAATCATACTTCAAATAGCAGATCACAGATTTATCGTCATATTGTAAAGGTAAAATTCGCAGTATGTTTTTTCGCTGTTTACGGACAGTAGTTTCTCATCAAAAAAATTTTAGCTTATTGGAATATTTGGACGTACAATAATTTTTGTGATATTTTTACTATCTATCAATTCAAGGACATTTTCCTGAAAATTAAAGAACAATCTCTGTTGTTTTATATACAAGAAATTGGTAATATGTATGAAATCACGATTTGGATTATACATTGTTCACTTCATGCTTGATTGCAAATGTAAGGAGGCTTTTTGATTGTATTTTATATTATTTCATTTTTTTGTATACATAAAAAATTGGAAAAAAAATCTCACAGAATTAGGCGAAGCGAATGATATGTACAAAACCACTAAAATCAATAAACCATACCAAAATATATTTAAATGTTGAATAATTTTTTTTCGGCATAATTTTAAATGAGTAAATTTATTACCTTTTGGATATTTTAATTTCTTTTGACATTGATTCAGCAAGTTGTAGTCTAGGTTCTTCCTACTCTCATTTTCTGGTGAATAATTTTTAGTTCATTACTGTAATGAATTTAATCGCTAATATGTTCATTATTATTGCTTATTTATGCTTATATTGAAGGTTTGATTTGATTATAATGGTACGTAAAAGAAGGAATAATTAGCACAAGAAAATGTAAAACGAAACGGTATCACATTGTGGTTTTCGCTTAACGTGTGACGCGGAAAAAAGGAAAGATCACTCTTCACGGCATCTACTTGTGCGCTGACGTTCCACGCAAGTGCGTCAGACTATCTTTAGCTCTTGTTTTGCTAGCATCATATTTTACAAAATTTTGAAGTTTCCGCAAAAACAGATTTCCCTAGACGGCTTTCTAGTAAAATAAAAATTCTACTTATGTATTATAAATTTATAATTGATGATTTACGATCCTTAACAATTTGTAAGTAATTTTCTTCAAATAAATAATACAAATAAGAAATTTTCTATATTTTTTTTTGGCATGGAACGCATTGTTGTATTATACATTAATTTCGCTTAACTAGTATTGCACTTTATGACGAAAATTCTGGAACGACTTAATGAATAACTTCTTCAACGCTCTTAAGACCCCACAAACTGCAGATATTTTTTTCAATCAATAATAGTTTTAAATTAACATCCATTCTTCATTGTACAACACCTAACTATAAAAAAAATTGTTTTGTTGGTAGTAAATAAGTCAAAATGTTTACATTTACGAGATAAATATTGTTTTGACTAATTTCACAAGATAGTTGCATATTTAATAGAGAGTGAAGTGATAATAAAGTAATTTCAAGTAAATAAACAAATTTATTTTGACACTTATATTATTTTCACTGTGCGTCTCTTTTTTCCTTATTCGAAAGCAAAAACATTTCAATAAAACATTTATAGATTGAATTTTTTTCCATAAATATCCCCCTAAGGGCACTTTATTTACTACCTTTTGAAGTTGAACATAATTTGTTTTTGTGTTATAAAAATATTTGTTAGAAGTATTCAAATAAGTATGTAACAAGTGACATTCACATGTTTGACCTACATCAACTTTATTTACATCTACTAATCTGAACTAAACAATCTAATCTATATTTTAATGCTAATTAACGCGGAAGGAATAACGAAGAAATCATTTTCCGTTTCCTATCATATGATAGAACGTCCTTCTGTATTTACATGTGAGAAATTTCGCATAGGTGATCGTAAATTTAAGGACCTGATTAAATTTTACGCTTGTCAAAAAAATTTCATCCACGATCCACAACATCCTTTTTCTACGATCACTATAGAAAACAACATATTTCTCATACAAAATACAACTAGAAAACTTAAAATTTCACACCACTGTGCGAAAAGTCGTGAGAAATGATTTCTCACACCAGTTTGACCAACTTATATATCAATAATTCATTCTGAATATTCTTTAGGTGATATATATGATATATTCAGCAAGATTATTGATAAATATCACGGACTTGATATAAATCTCTGTTTGCTCTTTTATAAACCACATTTAAATTACAAAATTGCACTAAGTTCTGTTGGAATTATTTTCTTATTCTTGTAATATATATTCCGAAGGTTGGCAACACTACAAATCACAACTGTCAAATTGAAGCAGACAAAACACGTTCCATCACATTTTGTTGAAATCGAGAAATTATGTATGTAATATTGTATCAACCAAAATTAAATATTCACAAATATCATTACTGCAATTGGAAAATGGTTAGCAAAATTTAGAAAACACGCTATCCGAGATCACAGAAAACACTAACTAATGAACCAATCAGAAGATCGCCTGGTGAGAGTGGGCCAATCAGATACAATCTTTCCGTAGTTTGCAACAATTAGATTATACAACAATGAAATGTCAATCAACTGATAGAAAATATATCAATAATGTTCCAAATCATAACTAAAATTAAAATCACAATAAATAAGCAGAGCAAACAATTAAAATGCCTAAATTATTTGACATTTGTGAAAATAGATTTAAAATCTCAGTTATACGAATGATTTACCTACATATTCCATTAAAAAACTGTGATCGTAGAAAAAGTATAGTGTACAACACGTATAGAATCACCTATTTCACACTTGTGTGATTCCAGCACTCGACTCCGTCTCGTGCTGAAAATTACACACCTCGTGTGAAATAGGTAATTTTCTATACTTATTCTTTTTTCCTAGATCTGAAAACAATTATTCTGAAAATTGTCGACTGAATTGCATCACAAATTGACAGATCTAGTTTAATTTTGAGATTGTGGCGGCTGAGGCCGTACACGCAATTGTTTTTCACTGATTCCAAATACCGTTATCAGAAGTGAAATTCGACTTCGACAGCGTTACATGTTCCCGAATCGATCTACTGCATCGAGACATGAACCAGAATTTCTTCCAGATGCGAACAAAGGACCAGATAATATAGCTTTGTCCAAACTTCCTGTGTTCGACATATCTTTGTTTCAAATATATGATCACGCTAAAAACACATGTGGAGCACGTGATTTTCTCAGAGCTAGACGTACAGGGTGATTTATCTAGAAGCAACATGATGAAGGGCGCTCAAAATTATCAGAAAGGAAATTTTTTTAGGGCCGGAGCCCATAATTCTTTTATTCTAGATCAGAAAAAAATTGAATCCGGAATATTGTCGACTAAATTGCACTCGGCAAGAAATTTGTTAGGCTCAATCTTGAATAGTAGATTGGTGCAGTGCGGAGCGATAGATACATTAGCATTGAAAGAAGAAGAGGGCACAAAATTCTTTCGGAATCGGCATCCCCAAATGTATATATACTCGTCTCCTAACTGCTCTATATGTTCTTTTAATTTCAATTCTGGACATTCTGAATGATTCCGTCCCGGACAATTTGCAGCATATTTCTCTCTCCAAAATCGAATGCTTCCGGATTGTGTATAGTCGACATATACAGAATACAATGTTTTCATGCGTCTCGGAACGAAGATTAATTTTCTCCGGACCGGAAAAAAGAATACTGCAATATTCAGAGTTATTTATGAAAAAACATTCATCAAATGTGTAATACATGAATAGAAAACTTTATACCCCTTTATAAGCATATTGCACGTACGAAAGAATGTGAGATCTGGCATATTTAAAGTTTATATGGAGAAGGAGTGCAGAAAGCTAAAATTATATGCAGGCTGTCCCATTTTAATTTACCGCTGGAAACAATATTATTTTTCGCTGAAAAAATATACACTAAATGGAAAAATGTCTGACATCTAATTCTCACTCCCCGACGCACACAGAGAGAGAGGGTGAGGAACCCACATTAAAATTTTAAATAGGAGCCACTATTTTTATTTCAGATTCGGATAGAGTGTCAAATACCAAGTTATTTTACCTGAAACCCCTGGGAATGGAATAATGTTCAAACTTGTAAATTTCATGAGTTTCGGTCGAATTTTGACCATTGGGCATTGGGTGATCACTAGTAAAAAATTAAACTTCAAATTGGACTATATGATGTTTGATATCTTGTTATTCAGCAATAATTGATAACCTCCCTAAGATGATTATCAGTGTTATCTAGATTTGTAATGGATTTGGAATCGTCTGTACATTTTTCATTACACGTAATCAGGTAAAGGACGTCACATCTATTTTTATTGAGCTCTCAATACTTCATTCGGAAACCACAGAAATTGGTTTCTCCTTATTCAAAATTGTATGGTGCCTTTGTGGACCTTAGGTTGATTTATTGTTTTGTTAACGATGTGTTGAAGTTATATAATAAAATAAATGTCTCTTCTCATCATATGGCAACTATTTACATACATAACATAAATACTTAGTATTCATCATGTTGTGGTCAATGTTGATTATGAAAAAAGACTTCTTCCAGTAAAGCCCGAATGTCACCTGCCTCGAAAGTTGTCTAACTGAATCATAGAGTGAGCTTCGCACTGAGGAAATGGCTACGCTTGAGGGTCCAGTATTTCTATCGCACTTTATCTTCCCTGATTAGACTCACGGCCAAATTGTATATGAATTTATCGGAAATTCAGTGGTGAATACGATTGCCAGACTCCATAAAACAAGGATCTTCTCGCTAGTGTCAAAAAAGGCCATTATCGATCAATTTTTTCGGGTTTAACTAGTATTAATCGATAGCGGAGGTCAAATATTTTAAGACAAGACCAGAGTGCCATTCCCAGTCCTTTTCTGACTGGGACAATTGTAAGTTCGATCATGGAAGTTGAATTAAAAAATGGGTTACACTTAGAGGTGGCTGACGCTCTCCTGAGCAGGACAAGGAGTGGCACTCTGGTTTTTGTGAGATCTACCAGAGAAGTTGATCCCGAAAAAAATTATCGGAAGTAGTCTTTTTTTCGTCACTTAGGATAGGATCCTAGATTTATAAAGTTTGGCAACCTATTGACTACTATATTCTCGATCGATTCATATACAATTTGACCGTAAGTCCGATCAGGGAAGATAAGGTGCGGTCGGCTCCCCGACTATAAACTGAGTGCAATTCACAGAATGACAAAGTATGGCATAGGGACAGGAGGACCTAAAAATTTATATATTGAAAAAAAATTTCAAAACTTTTACAATATTCCGTATAGGAGAACGGTACAAATTAGATCGATTTTTCAGTATGTTCATCAGTTACTATTCATCAATCTACACACTCTATAAAATGTTAATAGAAGAAGTGATAATTGAAATATCCGAATAATTATTATCGGAATGTAAAATATAAAAAATGATATTTTTGAGTTGATTGCCCTCTGCAGATTTTATAATTATCATTTACTGAGAATAATTTCTGGATGATAAATATTCAGCAAAGCAATTTTTTTCAAGTGATAAACTAAGTTATCAATGGAAGAAGTGATTTACAAATTAAAAATATCTTTTAACAATACGGATGAATATTAGACACAACTTTTGAATTCTCTGATAAGGTCTACGTAAACATCAAAATGGAAATACTACACTATAGCTGTTTGTCAAAACAAATTAAGCGATTTATGTCTAAATTGAAAAATCTGTCGTGGACATCACGTGACTTACTTGTACATCATTGGATATATATAGTCAAACACAACATCTCATCATTCCACGGCTAGTCGGTTGCTGTGGAAACAGTAGGTCATCATTCTTATGCTACAACATTCCTAAATACTGATTCCCAGGATTCTACGGCTAACAGTTCTGAATTTATGCGCAAAATTCCAAGATCGTCAAGTATAGTGCACTTTCGACTCAGTCGATCTCAATGAAACTAGGATATGAGTATCTAAACAGTACTATCATCTTGAATACTGTATTCTAATACTCTACGTTCAATCGTTTTGGATTTATGCGGAAAATTTAAAAATGTTTCAAGTAAACTGCACTGCCGGCTTAGCCGATCACAATCATGATGCAAGGTGTACAACTAGATGCTATTAAAGTGCTTAATACGAAATCTCAATATTCTGCGACTGATTATTTTAGATTTATGAGAAAAATTCGAAAAGTCTATAATATGAAGTGTACTTCCGGCTTAGTCGATTGAGACGAAAATAGGAGATGATCATTTGGATGCTACAGCAATTTCAAATACTGAATTCCAGTATCCTACGGCTAATCATTCTAGATTTATGCGGAGAATTCAAAATAAGTATCAGGTAAAGTGCACTTCCAGTACAGACAATTGCAACCATAATGCGAGGTGCACATCAAGATCCTAGATCCTATACCAGTCTTTTATACAAAATTTCAGCATTATACATTTGACGAATTCTGAGACTTGCGAGTTACGCACATACACACATACATACGCACATACGTATCGACATCAAGTCAAAAATAGTAAAAATGGATTCAGGGATGCTCAAAACGGATATTTCCATCAAAATCTGGAGGGGTGAATTTTGTCGGTTTGACAATACTTTCTTGTACTTAGTACAAGTAAGTTAAAATTATTTTATCATAATATAAACAAATAAACAGAATCTACTAATCCAATAATGTGGGCTAGTCTGAACTCTTTTAAGAATTTGGCTGTTATTCTTGAAATTTTACGGTTCTATACTCAAAATGGAAGGTTGATGGCTGATCCTCGTGTAAAAGACTGAGGTTGATAATAAATTATTTGAAAGGTTGAATGGAAATCTCTAATAAAATTTTTAATGTTTCACACATGTTTATGTAACTGACCTTGGTGAATTTGTGTATCAAGGTCATCTTGCTTTTTGATCGTCATGTGGGTAATAATAATTAATGCTGCATTTAAGGCTCATAAACCAAGATAGCCATTAATTGGATAATATTGTTAAAATGACTGGATTAGTATATGTAAATATAATAATCTGGGATTTCAGTCAATGTATTTATTTTTTTTCCTTTCCTCGCTCGACAGTTTTGGTTACACCTTAGCCATCTTCAAGAGCGAAAAGAATTGTGAAGTTTGAATATGATACATGAATTTAAAAGTCTGATTTATAAAAGTGAAAATGAGCAATTTTCATTTTGTTGTAATGCCACGACCGACTATTAAGGACGCTGCCTGACTAAAGACAATTATTCACTGCTACTAGCAAGTCTATTCGGCATATATTCAATGACTTGTTTGATGCAATATCGAACCTTATTGGCATGAAATTGATATAATTTTTAGCACCTGACAATTACTTGTTAACAAATGACTGATGAAACAAATTATACAAAATGTGACTGAAAAATATTAAAAAATCAAAATTTATTATTGCTGGTATATGTATATTGTAATATTTTTTTATGTACGCACATTTTTTGGGGGCGAATATTCAACTTACATTGGTAGAATCATACCCAAGATGAAATAAAATTATATCATGGTATTATTTTCAAAACAAATTAATTATTGTTGATAGGATTTTTATATGTTTCTTGATTTTTATCTGAAAATGGGTCAAAACCACTCCATATATTTTTCGTTAACAAGGTACGAACATAATTTTGTCTTTCAATGATCCATTGAGGTGTTTATAGGCGAAAAAGCAATGAAGAAGTAAGGTCAATAAATAATAAAATTTTGTGACCAATTTTAAGAGTCTTAAGCCAATGATATGAAATTAAAATAAATAAATGAACTTTGAGAATTGAGTCTTGTAATCAGAGCAACTTTTAATTTGTTTGATTGGAATGCCAAATAATCGTATTTCTTCTGGAAGCAATTTAATATGGAATTGAGATAAATTTGAGCAAAATAATGATATATTCCATTGCTTTATACTTTTTTGAATTTATAAACATAAACAAATGAATCACACCTATCAATCTCCCCTCTTTTATAAATTATAAACATTCAAAATTGTGACAATGAAAGTTGCAGTCTTGAGATTTCTCATAAATGGACCAATACGTGACCGGCTGTTCTCAGTTTAAAACCGGCTGCTGAAGAGAAATTAACTTAGTATTCTCTATATGGTAGTGAAGCATCGTATAGTAAAGTGCCTTAACTATCGTTAATTTGCATCAGTGAATTGATTTATTTGTTATAGTAGAAAGTTAAAGAGTAGTGACAAATATTGAATTTGACTTTACGATGAGTGGTGTCAGACCCTAAAAGGCTTTTAGGATTTCAATTGATTTTCTTTTGAAAAGTAAGTACCTAAAATGGAATAATAAATATCATACAATTCAACAAGAAAAAGATGAATCAGATAGTTTAGAATAACATTATACGAGATTTTCTGTATATTGTAAAAACAGTCAGCGGTGTTTTGCAAAGTATCACAGTTTCCTTTAACAAAAATAAATAAATTATATGTATGGATGTTAATAAACATGTAAAAGTCACGCATTTTTGAAAAACGTCCCAACTAGTATCAAATAACTCTGCGTATGCCTTTAGGACTGAATTTGAGCCTGAGATAACCGAGAAGGGTGAATTGAACTCCTCATGTTGGTTGATCAGGGCGCAGGCGTGAAATGGGACTTCAAGCTGTCAGATTCGTACGAACCTCTGTTTTGTCTATTAACTTACAGTTCAGCATAATTTTGATAAATAATTACGGCATTTTTTACTATCATACATTTAAGTTCCGATAGTTTGAATTCGGAGTCAAATTATGAGATACAATATCGCAAAGACATATTACCTTGAAATAGCTTTTTTTTGTGAAACATTATATGATAAAAAATAATTATTTATTTAATGTTTCGTTCATGCAACGATGGATAATAATGGTTTGATATGTGAAATTCGTAATTGTCTCTCAAATGTCGCTTCATCGTAGGTAGGAAATGAAAAATCCATCGATACAGTTAAATATCTCTTATCCTGATCAATTGGGACTAGGTGTCGTCTGAATAATAAAAACTCCAGATAAGCGAGAGAATATTCGTTTGGCTGATTAATTTCGTGTTGAATTAGCTACCTATTTCTGTCAAAATTAAATTTTTCATTCAATTCTAAAACCTTCTTTTAAAGTCCACTTATAGGTTGCTTGGATGCACACCTACATAAAATATCTCACCTGCTGATCAATTGAGACCCGGGAGCAATAGGGCCACCAATTTTGGTTCTAAAAATCTTCCGGCTCCAGAAACGTAGCTGAAATCTCCCAGACTTTTTCACACCTCTGTCGCACCGTGGTTTTGATTAGAGAACATGAAGAAGTCTTGCATATGTGCATGGATGAGACCCATGTCAAATCCGGAGTACAAAAATGCACTTATCTATTTATACAGATGAATAAAATTGAAGTGTCTGTCTGTGTTTTTAAAATGAATGCAAACATTTACCGAGAACTGTTATAAAACTATGCTCAATCATAAATAACCGTTTTTAGAATTTTGATCTGTCTGTCTGTCTGAAAGTTTGTTTCGAATAAGCCTCGAAACGGCCTAATAGATTTCAATGACTATTCCATTCGTAGTATTTATAACAAGGTTAACAATGCCAAATCGCCATAGAAACGGTACATATCAATGGGTATTTGGACGTGTAGAAATACCATCGGGTATTACACTAGTAGTCAAAGTGAGTATTTTACTCAAAGATGTGGATACCTCTAATTTGTGCTTTCTTCGCATTTAATGGAATATTTTTCTGAATAACTTCATCAATTTTATCTTCTGATCTATCACTAAATCTTTTTGAAATAGTTTCCATATCAAAACGCAATTTATTTCTCTACTATTCGTCAAAGAAAATGCAAGAAACTCTAATTTTTCCGTTTGACAGAAGTTTGTTTACTCGTTCCTATGAAAATTACGTGACTAGATTCATAGAAAACTAACTTGAAAAAATGGTTTGGCTCCTGGAATAGTCCTCTATATACCATTTGTGGTTAAAGTACTATAGACTATTTTTGTGGTGCAATCACTCACGTTTATTGTGCTTGTGAATATAACTCGTGCTGCACACTCGTGGTATTCAAATGCAAGCACAATAAACATTCGTGATAGCACCACAAAAATTATCGATAATACTTCAACTACGTATGGTATAATAAATGAAAATTTCAGGGATTGTAAAATTAATTTTAATTCAATATCAATATCTTGCAGGATTCAGAAGATATGAGTATAAACATATTCAATTAATATAAATATTTTGTGTAGCTATTACTGCCATCTATCGGATATAATGATCAAGATGCCGCACCATAACCAACTTGAGTAAAAAATACTCAGGGACTGACAAAATACACTAAAAAATATCGATAATATAGGGTGAAGCCCACGGTTTGCCCGGATACTACAGTCAATTATTATTATTATCATTTTAATTGATCTCGAAAAGTACATGAATATGCAAGTGAAGCCGTGGGTAACTGCTAGTTACAAATAAACGTGTTTTATTTATGATTTATTGTGTCTAAGTAAAAAGTGTTTCAAGCTGCTCGCTGTGTAAAAAAATACAGTTTCAAATAAAAAATATTCGAATATCATATATTTTTATTTCACGTCAAGACGTGGACGTCAGAAGGGAGAGTATTATAAGGGCAGAAACAAAGAGTGCTCTCCTCCAGCCTTGACCAAAAAATACCTCAAAGCTCCTGAAATTTGGATAGACTGAGTTGGCAGCTCTATAGGAAGCAGGGCTCGTCCGGCTACTAGAAAATCCGGATAAGGCATAAGGCCATTCGTCAAAAACATTTGTCTAGAAAACACTCCTTCTCGCTTATTCAAGAGACCATGGTTAAAAAAAGGAAACATGTCTGGATAACAGTGAATTGAAATGATCAAGTTCCGGATAAAAGAGGTTTTAGCGTATAATGAATGCAAAAGTATTTATTATAGAATAATCTTCCACCAATTTTATGAGGCTTAAATAGAGTAGTGCCAATAAAAATTTGAAAGTAGGAATGACTGGTGGTATACTTTGTCCCTCAAAATACGATTATAGATCTTCCATTGTTTCAATTAACTTTGAATTTTCCTCATTTTGATAAGATATAATATATAATAAATTAATATTCATTCGGTCGTAGGACTTAGTTCTTAAGACATTTATTTCTAAATATGCATCTTGTTTCCCTTATAATTTCAGGTAAAATATTATAGAGGTGTACTTCTTATGAAAATATATATCTAATTCTTGAAGATACTTCATTATCTATTTTTACTATCATAAAACGAGAGCTATGTTTGTAGAATTAGCCTGAAGCTAATTCTCCAACATCAGAATGCGAACTTAATTATATTTTCAGGATCAGAGCTTTCCAAACAGTTTTACTTGCTGTTTATTTTCAGGACAGAAGATACGTGAAGCCTATACCAACTCTGTTTTCAAAGATTTTGGAATTATCGTTACAGATGCAGATCTCGCTGCGCATCACCTGAATTTTTTTTCATTATCGCCCATTATTTCATGCAAATAGAAGCTTATATAATTTATATATAATCGGAGAACAATTAATTTCAAACCAATTTTGATCATATTAGGGAGTTTTTGCAAGCCACCGCTAATGAAATGTCAACGCTAACGTCAAAAACGATTTTCTTTGGATACCGTTACTGGAATTGATAAATAAATTCATTGTTATGTTATTTATGTTTGCTAACCCTTGAAGTTTCTTGTGAGTACACTATGATTTAAGCTAGCACTATTAAGCGAGCATTATCCAAAAAAATTGTTGATCTTATAAACGATTTTAAATTATTTTAAATCGCCTAAACTCCTTCGAAGTTTATGATAAAGAATTTTAGGAAGTCCTGTTTTAGATATTTAAATAATTTCTCTGACTACTTTCCGACACGACATGTCTATCTTGCTATTTAACTTATTTGTAAGGCGGGTTTGACTTATCAGAGAAACTAAACAAACAATTCATGAGTTTGGTTTTTTGCTCGAAAAATTTGATTTACGAAATTAAAATTGACCAAATCAAAACAACTCATGACATATTTTGAACAAAAATTGAATTATAAGAGTTTTATTATGAAAATGGAATTGATACTCATTTATTTGGTTTCAGGGACCACAAAACTTTTCTGCTCAATATGTCCTGCCTCCAGAAAACGAAAGTGCGCGCCTATTCCGCCCTTAAGAATAGGATCCCTATTCTAAGATGGTTGCCTCAGTACAACAGTCAACATTTAGTATCTGATCTAATTGCGGGTATCACCGTGGGACTAACAGTAATGCCTCAAAGTTTAGCATATGCAACCTTGGCGGGTCTTGAGCCACAGGTAAGAAAACTTTACTTCCAAAATTTATCTGCTTTCACCAGTTTTTATTTCAAATAAGATCTGGATCGTCAAACCAAAGACTATTTAGGATGATCATAAAGAGTGCATACTAAGGAAAAATTTGAATATTGAATGACAAAAATTGGAAAGAGAATTCGGCTTATTTGGAACCGAATTCAAAAAGAAACCTCTGCTATTCTTACACTGTTATTCTCAATTATACAGAGTGATCAAAAATGATTGTCAGTGCCGCCTTGTTCTGATTTTTTCTTTACCGCCTGCTTGAGATAGTGAGCTTCAAGTGACAGATGACAGTTCCTCTAAAAACACTATTCTAACCTGATAATTTGGTACAATAATAATAAACTTTCAATAATCGTTCAATATTACAGCTATTTACTCACTTCTTTGTTTTTTGAATCAGATTATGGATAAATCCGTCATAAAATATGCAAAATATACGCCACTATGTTCTTGAAATGTCGGTAACGTAGTTATCAAAATAAATAAATTTATACTATTTTTACTCCACGAAGATAGTTTTGATCATAATGCGAACTTTTGCCAGTCACGTGACAGACAATCATAATTGATCACTCTGTAGTTTGCCGACAAAACACCAGTAAGAAAATTATCGTTTCTAAAGATATTTTATGTTTTTGATATGTTAAATTCATAATCCGACGGTCGTGAGATCGATTCCAGCTACAACTAGTAACCTCACCCCACGACTTAGGAAGTATTAAGTAAAAAGGGTTATTGATCTTCATTGATTTGATTCTTAATTTGAAATAATATTCGACAGGATTGAAATGACTCACTAAAACACAGTCAATCCAATAATATTTCACTACTAGTTTAGGAACGTATAATTGTTATTTTTCTTGTATGTATCGACAAGCTATCATTCTTTTATTATTGCTCCAGCCTAACAACAGACAATGATAAATTTATTCACCAGAATTGATACATTGGATTAATGCACTTTGTGCACAAAAATGAGGCTTATTTCGTGTGCCACGAATATTTTAATTCGATTTTAAAATCTTGAACATTTGATAAAATAGAGACTCACCTATTTTTCTGTTGCTTCTGTTTAATCTCCATCTTCAGGTTTATATTCAGAAACAATCATGCTGAAAATACACTGTGAATTCCTGCTACAGTTTTAATATTCCCGCAACACTTGTCCATACCACAAACACAATTTACGCACTATTTGCATCCATAAATTGATTTAAAATCGCCAATTTAAACATTCATCTATCAATAACCAACATCGAAACCGTCTACGATCGCTTCATTTTTCTCACTAATCTGTGCAGAAGCACCACCAAGTGAGAATTTAATGGTTTGGACAAGTTTAAACGTAAATTTTTAAACATTTATGATTGTAAATAGAATTCGTCTGTAACCAGAGCTTTCAAAAATGTTTGAATATATTTTTTATATTTTATAAATTTTCACAATTGAATTCAGTGCCGGTCTAATAATAAATTTGTTTTTAGTACGGACTTTATTCGGCCTTTGTCGGTTGCTTCATTTACGTCATATTTGGAAGTTGTAAGGATATAACGATTGGTCCAACGGCCCTTATGTCCCTTATGACGTATCAGCAGGTGGCAGGAAAGGGTCCAGATTTTGCTATCCTGCTGTGCTTTTTGGCGGGAATCGTGCAGCTACTTATGTGCGTCTTGAACTTAGGTAAGCATTAGTAATTCAAATTACTCATTAATTAATTTCGAAATGTTCAAATTTCAGTTGTGTTTTGAATGATAGCTTGTTCATTTGTCCTATTCCACTCAAATTCTTTAATTTGATTATTGTTTGACATGCTCAAACCAATACAACTGACTGATTTACATTTTCTCAACCAAATATTGCCAAGAGATTTTAATTCAGATTAAACATTTTGTATACAATTTAATATTCCATAAATATGACAAATTATATTTCCGACAATATCCTTTCGATTTCTGTTTAGGAATTTATGCAAATAGTGTATTTCTCAATGTTTCTGACATTAGCTGAATGACATTATAGCATAAACTTTTAATGTCCGTATCGGAGAAAACATTTTCGATATTTGGCATTGTAGATCAATTATGATTAATTTTCTGTCACTTATTGCAATGTGTGCAACTTATAAAATGTATTACTTTGTGACTAATATGCTACTTAGCTATAATTTTTTTAAATTTTGCATCAATATGTTGGGTAATAATCGAAGGTTAAGAAAAATGAGATTAAAAACTATTATTCAGATACTATGCTTCATTAATTCTAGGAAGGACAATATATTCATATAAAAAAGGAAAGTGTTAATTTTTATTTTGACATGTTTACTGAAAATGCGGTGTAAAATTATTTCAATGTCATTTTTATTTAATTGTTTTTAAAAAAGTTTGTGTCTGACAATGCGTAGCTTCTAATTTCATGGTATTTTAAAAATTGTATTATATTTATCATCGCCTTTTTATCTAGATTACGAAAACATGTCTTACAACTATTTTTTTGTTGAATATTTCTTCATCATTGACAAATACTCATAGTTTGAACCGTTTTGCCTGCCTTTGACCTCTGGCTGTTACCAAGTAATGTGCTTTCGATAATTGTTGCAAATATTCTGTAATTATCATTGACTTAGGGTTATTTTGATTAGGGAAAACATAAATCATTCTTACTAAGGTACGTGTTTGAAAAATCCGTGCAAATGGACAGCCTTATGTGTTGGAAAAAAATAGTGTGAGCAAACAAAAATCTCCTGTCTTCTCGCTTCATTGTTATATCGTCTGCAATATTGCGTTGTAATTTCTTTTGATCAAGCCATTGTACATTGAAAGCATTATGCAATACAGCGAAGAAATTCATGAGTTAAATTTCTCGCAGGTCATTGAACTGCTAATAAATTATTACTTTTTATTGAATATGAGACCTAGCCAATTACAATAACTGAACATGATTGAAAATATTAGATCTATTTCTTTTGTTATAATAATTAATAATTTTTTGTTTCAGGTGTGTTAGTAGACTTTATTTCCATTCCAGTAACAGTTGGTTTCACTTCTGCAACTTCAGTAATTATAGCTGTTTCTCAGCTGAAAAGTTTGCTTGGACTGAAAGTACAAACTTCAGGATTTTTAGACACTTTTGTTAAAGTTTGTAAACATATCGATGAAACAAGATTGGCGGACTGTCTACTAGGTTTTGGATGCATTATCATCATTTTAATATTGAGGGTGAGTTTTCTTTTTATATATTGGTTAATTTATTATCCGAGAGTGCGATAGAAGCGACCCTGCCTCGCCAAAAAGTGGTTTGATTTTTCCCTTAAAATCGAATCCAAATATTATAATATTACCATCCAATGAAAGAAGACAGTTCATATGCATCTTTTGGTCTGTTGTGAATTGCATGCCTTTTAGTACTAGGCTTTATATCACTTTCAACTATTTCACGTTACAAAGGCATGCAAAATGTCAAAACAATACTTGCTGTAGGAGCCTTGTTGCGCTATTCAGCCTGTGTCCAAATTTCATACTGTTAGAATATGTAGCCCTCTTCAAATCAAATTCTCTTTAATATAATGGATACGAGAAATATTCACTTGGAAAGTGGTAAAATCTAAAATTTGAACTGACATTATATACAATAGGAAAAAACTGTTTATACAAAACAAATGATTGCATAATACTTCCATTCTTGTGTAACTAAACCATTACGTAAATTAATTGTATCATAATGTAATACACTACCAATTTCCTTGCATTTAATAAACATAATCTATTAGACAAATTTCAATTAAATTTTGAATTACATTAGCTTGACGGATAGAAAATGAATTTGAAATGAACAAAATATTGCAATACCGAAAGGTGTATTGTTGCTTGACCTAATAATTAATTTATTATTCAATAATTACAAACCTACAGGAAAATTGTTAAGTCATTGCACGAATTATCATATATATTTGGTTACTGAGATCTACATCGTAATTGTGTCTGTCAAAAGTTACGTCATTTTTTCAAATATTGAAATGTGCCAATTTGATTTGGATCCCATCTAATAGGTTTTAAGATTATTCAATTTATTTGAATTTTCAAGTAAAATTTATTTTTCCTTCAGTTAATATTTTTAAATAATAAAATAATTTATAACTTTGTTCTTTTCCAGAAAATAAAAGACATTTCTCTCTCCCCAAAAGCCAAACTCTCCCCTGTTGTGTCTCGCTCCCTTTGGCTCCTTTCAATATCCAGGAATGCCCTGGTGGTGATGGCCTGTTCAGTGGCGGCGTTTCTGTATGAAACTTCAGGGTCAGGATCCCCTTTCATTCTCACAGGAACAGTAAGACCAGGTCTGCCCACATTACAAGCGCCTCCATTTGAGACTACAGTTGGGAATAGAACCTTAGGATTTGTGGATATGGTGAATGAATTAGGAGGCAGTGTTGTACTGGTTCCGGTTATAGCGGTGCTGGGAAATGTGGCCATTGCCAAAGCTTTTGGTAAGTAAACAAAAAAAAATTGTTAGGAAGTAAGATTCCGCAAGACTAGTTTCCAAACAGTCCAATTTATTTTAGTTTGTCTATTATTTTACAGCCAGTGGACAAAGTGTGGACGCGACTCAAGAACTCTTAACTTTATCTCTTTGTAACATTTTGGGGTCGTTTGCCAGTTCTATGCCAATAACAGGATCATTTTCAAGGTCTGCTGTCAATCATGCCAGTGGAGTCCGAACTCCAATGGGAGGATTATTCACAGGTAAGAGTTTTAACCGAGGTACCTATTGAATTTTGCAGTAGCAGCTTGTAGTTAGAACTATTTTAAAACGCTGTGAGAGGAAACAAAAATATATAAAAAAGTATTTAAAAACTTGATAATTCTGAAAGAACAAAATCAAACAAAATGACAAGAACACAAAGGTCGGCACTACGGGAGCGACAGTGCTACCAAGCGCACAACAGTCAAGCAACCGCTGGAATTGTAAAGCGCATAGTTCCATAAACTGAGGGATGATTACTGATATTTTTCAATCAATCATTCAATCTTATCGATTATATCAAGTGAAAATAGGAGATGCTGCAGTTTCACAATGTCTATATGCGAGCCGCCAGTGCATTTTAAGCAATTATCCTTGAAATATCTATAATACTGTAATTTCTTTTGATTTTAAGGTATCATGGTTCTTCTGGCTCTGAGTTTCCTGACACCATTCTTCGCCTTCATTCCAAAAACGTCCCTCGCAGCTGTCATTATTTGCGCTGTAATTTTCATGATTGAATACGAAGTTGTTAAGCCAATGTGGAGATCAAACCGTAAGGATCTGGTTCCTACATTTGCTACTTTCATACTCTGTCTTGGATTTGGTGTGGAAATTGGTATACTGATAGGAGTTGGGATAAATTTGGTGTTCTTGTTGTATCCTAGCGCCAGACCTAGTGTCAACGTCGAAAAAGCAATGGTAAGGTTTGAAAATTTATTTTTATATGCATCTCTAAAGAGAACTTGATGAATACGAGTATTCGTATTATATAAAATGATACCAAGCCTTTTATTTACTTGCGCTTGCTGAAAATTTTGCTTTAAATATACAAAAATTTAAAAATTTGTGCCGTACAATCCATGTTCAGATTTCATGCCATTCAAGTTCCCTGATATACAAAATACACCATCCACCAGTCTCATAGTTCACAAGCATGCCAGTGCCATGTCGTACAAAGTATGCTGAAATGTGATAGGCTGGAATACTTCTAAAGGTTCAATCCAGATGTATGTAAATTTGTTCTACGAATGGCTGTTAGATGTAGTTTAGCACAAAATTTAATGTTGCAGACAACTTGCAACAAGTACTTGCATTTATATTATAGTCAATTCGAACTTTAAGTGAGTAATAATCGTATTTAGATATACAGAGTCAAAAACCGCAAGACTTTAAGATTAGACTGTGGGTTGAAAATATAATCCACCAACTTATGATATATTATAGGAAAGTAATGTTGGGGAATAAAACAAATTCCAGGAGTCGTCCTTTTCTGCAAGTTTTACCACAACCAGTTGACTTGTAACTTTCGATCTCTCAACTAATTGCTTCTGTTGATCCATATATTGACTATATGCAATTTTTCAATGCACAAATTATGTTTTAGTTATGACCAGTTGCACCGCCGGCCGTCACTTAACTTTAAGTGGAGTTTAATATCTATGGTAACTATTGTATGCACATTTGTTTACCACGGTTATTATTTCTCCCTTAAAGTTAAGTGATGGTGGTGCAATTGGCCAATAGTTCTATATTTTGCTTCTTCTCCGGTCCTGAAGATGGCTCTCTAAAGAGCCGAAACCGATCGACTTTTAATGTCAAATAAGACGTGAAGAAAAGTACTACTCCTGGAGTTTATTTTATTCCCCTTCATTACTATCCTATCAACTACATTCGTATGAATGTATTATATTCCCAGTCTTCCTGCATGGTCCTGCAAATCTGATTACGAAATAGTTTTTATCTCTAATCATAACTCTCTATTGGATTCAGCAAATTTTATCTCTACATTCAAGAATGAAATATGAAAAATTGAATTTTGGATGCATCTTTTTTAATTTTACATTATGGACTTGGCAGATGTCAGGATTTTGTACTGGCGTGTTTGTTCACTGTGAGATTGATGGTGTTTTTCACAGTGTGCTACGTACTTCAAAATATTATCATTTTATTATTTTGTTTATTCGTTGTAGCTTCCTGATGCAGTAAATACATAAATTAATCCATTATCATTTTGTCTATTTGTTATAGTCTTCCAGTGGTATCGAATATCTCCATATCACTCCAGGAAATAGTCTGTATTTCCCAGCCATCGAATATATAAGATCTAGTGTAGGAAAAGCAGCTATTCAAGAAGGTTTATCACTTATACCTGTTATAGTTGACTGTCGATATGTGTTGGGTATGTAAATATTCATTTACCTTTCAATCTCCTTGTTTACATGCTATTCATAAAAAATTACAATCATTCATATTGAAACTTCACAGCAATCAATATTTGAAATCAAATTCATGCTTTTCCATATCAATCACAGGTTCAATCTTTCTTCTATACAATTTTTTTTTCATTTTCGTCTGAAACATCATCAGCAAACACTACAAATCAGTGGCGGATTTACCAACAGGCTGAGTAGGCTTGAGCCTAGAGCGGCTGATTTTACAGGAGGCAGATTTTAGAGGCGGCTTTGGGGACCGAAGTTTTCTTTTAATTTCGCCATCTAACTTGAATAAAACAAATATTCTGTAAGCCAGTTTTCTAATATCTTGCAGAAAGGAATCTACCAGGTATCTTTCTAATGACTTTTCCCTCATACCTTTTATTGTATATTCAACGGAACAGCAAACTTCTTTATTCTATGGTATATCACCCAGTTCGTGGCCCCCAACCAGAAGTAAGGGCGGCAAAAAATGTATAGCCTATAGGCTACGTGCATGAAGTCTACTAGCGCCTCTAGCGGGCAATGGAGAACGATTGAACTCCATTTTATCATTGTTTTATACCTATAATTTTTTAAATGTACTAATATTATTTAATTCAGCTAAAAGCATAAAAGGTACGTTGAAATTATTTAGTTTGAGTATTTTTTTCTTCAATTATAACGTACCTGTTATAGAGAAAACGTCTTAATTCGTCCAAATTGACAGGATAACCTCAAATTATGACGCCGATGATCTTGCAGATCGGGTTTGTATTTATCAAACACTGTATCCCTTTTACCGAGGGAGCATTGAAGGAAAGCGTGCAATTAGTTTTGCCATATTAAACATGTTGAAGAATATGTTGCTGACAATATTAGCAACAAAATTATTGCGAAGTGCATCTGACAAACTTCTATCACTGAAACATCTTACAAATAAGAGATAGAGGTAAATTCATGAATCCCAAATCGATGATGAATATTTCTAATTTCACAATTGAATTACAAACATGTTTGTTATATAGATTAATAATAAAAGACAGACAATACTCTACTTACCGCTTTGATTCACTTCACTCGTTTTTTTATGTTATAACTGGGTACATCAAATCTATGAAACTATATTTTACTTGAATCATCCTCAACACAACAGCCTGAAACAGAATAAACGCTTTCCCATGTTTTATATGCAATTATTTTCACTTTTAAACTACAATGCTCAATGACAGCTCAATGACGTATTCTGAGAAATGGAGTTCGATGTTTACAATTGTGCTCACCATGAGCGCTCGCATCGATATTTGTTCAAACTCCGTCCCCTTGAACATAGCCTATACTTGGGAAATATGTAGATCCGCCACTGCTATAAATAGAACAAACTCTGTTCCACACCTAGGGTTGCTACCTCTCCGGTTTTGACCCAAGATCTTCGGGTTTCCAGACTTTATCCCCTGTCTTCGGGTTAACGTTAAAATCTCCGAGATTATGATTGAAAACTAACTTTTTCTAGAGATGAGAGCCCTTCATTTGTGTCAAACTTTACCTGATTGCTATTTGTACTTTGTGTTTATTAAGACGTAGACGATTTCTATTCTTGAACGATTAAACGCGATGATAACTGAGGTGAACGATATTATGCTGTCGTTAAAAGATAATCTTAGTTCCAAGACTGAAGACGAATTTTTCAGCGGTAAAATGAACAGTACTCTAAAGGTCTTATGCCATCTGCGCCAGTAAAATGCTATTAATCCGGTCATAAATTTAATCCTTTTCAAAAATATGGACTTTGCACCAAACTAGAACCCCTGCACTTGATCGTTATTCTAAGTACTTCTAAGATTAATACGAAGGGTTCTAGGAAAGGCTGTATTGAATTTAAATGATATTAAGATTCTATTATCACTTTATTAAATATAAGAATAAGTGAAAAAACATTATATAATCAGCTGTGTTACACAAAGTTTTGCAATAGGTAAGACTAAAAATTTTTTGGTTCGTTGACACGACACTGTTTCCATTCTTACTTTTAACAGTAACTGTTGCAGTTTCAAATTTCAGAAAAATTTAAAAAAATTCAAGCAAATTTCATTGGTTTGTGAATTAGAATTTAGATAAAGAGAAAGCCCTTGTGAAACATGCTCAGCGTTTATTGGGAATTAATCCTTTGGTGCAGTTGGCCATTTATATGTTGATCAGCAATAGAAGCAGTGATTATTTACAAAAATGCTTTGGATTATACTGAGAACAGTGCCGGATTAAGCCAGCGCAGGACCCGTAACAAATTTTATCAAGAGGCCCTATCTTAATTAAAAAAGAAAACTATGCCTCTATAGAAATTGGAAAAAAAATTACGCCCAGATAGGCGTTAGTGCACGAGGCTTGTAGTATTTGCTACTCTTGCTACGTGGCTAATCCGGTACTGGTTGAGAAGTGGTATGATTTTAAGAAGCTCTTTATTGGTAACTGAAATTAACCGGTAGCCATCTAGCGGTTATAAGCGAAACTATATTGTAAAGTGGATTCAGCCTTAATTTCCATATGATCATATGTTATGTTAATGGCTTTGTTAGCAATATTTAATGGCTTTTTTGAGGTTGTTTGTATAAATTTTATATTACAATAGTTCATATTGGATTTGTTGCAATTAATTCAGTGAAAAATACCTAGCTTTCGACTTTATTGTTAAATTACATAACCTCATTGCTATACTGAAATTAGTCTTTCTCAAGATTTTACTCTTCAAAATATGGAATCTGAACGAAGAAGTGTTAAAAATTGTTGTGTTCATAGATGTCATTCCAAATTTAGTTGAATTGTTGATTTTAGTTTCCATAAATCTCCTAAAAGGGGAAAAGGAAAATGTTGGTAGTAAATAAATTTGGAGACTACGATCCAGTTCATAAACAAGCTATGCGGATTAGAAAATTAGTACAGGGACAGCTGAAAGCTGAAATGTACAAAACAAAAATGTCATAAATACTCCCTTGTAATATTTTTTTCTTTATGCTTTAAATTTCATAACCTCATTCAGTCTTCCAGTTACAACTAAAATTCACATATAAATAAAAAGATTTTAAAAGAAAAAACTATATATTATAAAAGAGGAAAGTCTATACTTCCCCGCACAATTGAAATTGAATTAAATCATTTCATGGAATATGAATATTTCTTTGCTGAATAGCAGTGTATTTACATTGTGAACAGATTACAAACTTGCCGTAAGCCACTTTTAAGCCACCATTTTGGAAGAACAGTGCTGCCGCCAACGGTACTTTCAGTTGCCAATAATGTGGTTTTAGAGAGCTCGAGCACATTATTCTGTAATTTTGATCAGGTAGTTGACATCGCGATCTTGTTCAAGTATTTGATGTCATAATATTATTATTTATATGTTTCTCTTATGAATAAAGATTTAATTTTATTGAAATTAACAGCATCAGCGTTGTTAGTTTCGAAATTTATCCTCTGGAAAAAAGAGATGAACTTTACCCTCCGCTTAATAGACTCCGGGTCAGTGACAATAAGAAGGTGGCAGCCCTACCTCACTCCAACATTTATAGTGTATTCCGAAATTGAACCACGGTAACCGCGTTTACTTTTTCGACAACCGGTTACGTGACGGAACGCGGTTATCGAAATTTTTGGTTACTTTCTTGTAACCAAGCTAACCGTGTTAGTTTGGCGGTTACGACGGTTATTGTTGACGGTCAGGGCGGTCATTTTGAAATATATGGTATCTCCGATACCTGACAGTTCGTTTTAGGTTAAACTTTTTCTTTATGGGTATAAGTAATAATGTTTATTGTCTAGAATTTTTAAACGTGTATTTATTTCAATTAAGGAAAAATCTTTTCAGAATTCATTTTTAATAAATATGTGAAGGCTAAATAATATAGACGTCCTTTAGTTCACTCTAGTTAATTGCCAAAGCAATATTTCAAAGAGCTTTCAATGCTTTGACAATAAATTAGAATGAAGAAAAAATAATTAGAAACAACATTTCCACCGAAAATTGCTGCCTTTCTCGAGTAAAAAAAATGTATTTCTATTCATCTGAATTGTTCTCCATTAAAACAAATTCATTGAAAAAGTACTAGACTTCCTTCAAAATTCTTTTGACAGGTAAATATAAAAGTTGCCGAACGTCACTTTGAATCGTTCCGTATTCAATCCGCGACTGGTTAAACCAAAACCGTGGTTGAACCATAACCACAATCTTGGTTTTTGGAATATACTTTCAACCATCAAATCACACAGCAGTTGAGTTGAACCTCCTTCATACCTTCATACAACGCACAAATAATTTTCAACTTCCGTCACATATTGTTTTTTCATTTTCAATTGGATTAATTTATTCCAATTTATTATATAATGTATAATGTTATCAGGGGCTGATTTTACGGCAGCCAAGGGTATCGCTGCTCTTATAGATGACTTCAATAAGCGGAAACAACCCTTATATTTTTATAACCCCAGAGCAGATGTCGTAGCCGTTTTTAAAGGAGCAGCCTTGGATGATTTTCAGCATATCACTTCAGAAGAGGAGCTAAATATTATTTTATTAGGTAATCAATATTTTAGAATAAATTATAATTAAATTGTCCTAATATCTTATTATTTGTATCATTCCAGATCATAATAGCAGGACCAGCGACATTAACAGGGAGGACACTAAACTTCTGCAAAATGTTGAAACCTTAAACGGTCTTACGAGATCATTTTCAAAGCACTCTTGCCAAGAATTACAAGAAATTCGATGTAACGGACACAATGACCAAAACGAAAATTATTAAAAAAAATGTGATATTTTGAAAAGTATTGTACTTTAAGTCCTTCTCATATTTAATAATGTAGGTTATTTTCATCTATTGTATTGTAACTAATTTGTGAAATATATTTATAATTATTTAATAGAAAATTTGAAGTTTCAAGCAAATATTACAGCACATCAAAAAATTATATCCTAAAAATTTTTTATCAGGCAAAGTGTGTCAAATGGATGTTATTACTAGGGCTCCACTGTCTTTCCATCCGTGCCTATGTCACACCAAGCAATGACCATGAGTGGTCACGAGTGAGCACTCATAAAACAGCAGAACGCATCCATTATTCATAAAAATAGCGGATCCTCTAATTTTCATCTGTGGTCACTGACCAAAAAAATAAGGCTTGTTTCATGCGCATCATATGCAACTCATTTCACTTTTTGAAGTTTGTTGTGCTTCATTATTGTTTTAATTGGAATATATTTAATCACAGAAAGTGCGTTCTTTTGTTTCATGATTGAAGTCACTCATAGTCACTGTTTGGTGTGACATAGGCAAAATGAAAAAAGTAAATGCAATATTGGAACAAAAATATTTATTGGAAAAATAAAATAATACATTAAGGTATATTACTTTTATATTACTTTAAATACGAGATCACACAGATGTACAAAGATTCCACAGTCCCATTCACACAGGCGAAATATGTGTACAAATTCAAAAGGAAAATTTACAGATTTTTGTTGTACACGTTCAAAAATACTTAGTAATGCCATTTTCTATATGAGAATGGTACAAGTATAAATTAAATAGTCCCGAAAAACCGACCCGGAGTTTTATAGCAGAAGTCGGTTATAATGAAATTATATACAGAGTGATTGGAGAATAATCATTGAAAAATAATGTAATTCGATGGGAAATGCTACAAAAAATATTTGTAGATTATGCAACAGCTATTTTGAAGCCCTGTTTAAGATGAAAAATGTTTTTTGGAAAGTATACTTATTTTTTCAATGTAAATCAAGAAAACATGAATGTTTGTTGTACTTCTCTCTATAATTCATTTTATTTTCATGTAATAATTTAAAAACAAAGAACAGAAATTGTAGTCAAATCAGTACAGTTCACTATATACAAAACTCCTGTATGTTTTATTCTGTTTGATCATTATAACCGAGTTCCACTTCAAGAAATTTGGAACAGTTTAAATATTTAGGTATTTAAAACTTAAATACAT
Source organism: Dromius quadrimaculatus (assembly GCA_963989225.1). Lineage (NCBI taxonomy): Eukaryota > Metazoa > Arthropoda > Insecta > Coleoptera > Carabidae > Dromius > Dromius quadrimaculatus. Next base: position 7,766,478 of record OZ022325.1, on the reverse strand, counting down.
AATATTGCACAAAATAATACTAAAATGTGAATATATAAACAATAATATTACAAACATAACTTGAGTACTGTTCATTGAGGGATCAAAAATATGATTAATACAATTATAGACCAAAATTCAGTTAATATATCAATAAATTCATGGTTTGATCCCTCAATGAGCACACGTCACTATTAACTAATACAACCCCGAGGGTAAATCTGTTAACTTACCTAAAGCTACAACCTTTTTCCTGCTAGACGTTGTCCGATAGCTATTTGAAGATATTGAAGCCTTTTTGTTCAACTGAGGTGAATCTCTTATAACATGATGTCCCGAATACAGCCCTGCATTAATATGCCCTCGTTTAATCATGAAATTATTGGCAGAGGTCTCCTGAATACGTGGGAAATAAAAATTAGTCTCGCTGGGTTCACATTTGTTGATAGGGAGAAAAATTTTGTGCTTCTCTTCACTCTTTTGTATTATTTTGGGATCTTTTTTGACTTGAGAGTATATGTTGGTAGTACTTCTGCTTGTTTCGGTTACCCTTCCTGAATCACTTTTTTCTAATCTGTCTTTGCCGTCTGTAACGATAATGTCAACCATTGCGTCTAATCCATCATCAATTCGGTCAAGACTTTTTGATTTTATTTTATCTTTTATGTTATCCTTTTTTAGTTTTGTTTGATGTATAACCGGCGTGCTAGGAGTGTTAGAAAAATTTGTTACAAAGTATAGACCATCCATGTGACCTTGCTTAATTGGTAGGTCTTCAATTTGGAAGGATTCAGTGCGTTTCAGCTTCATTAATTCGTATTTTTTTTGTCGTCGTCTTTCCTGTATAATCGCTTTATCTCTTGCATCCATTATTGTGTTTAGTAGTTCCCGATTGTTGTTCATGGGGGGTACTTTAGCTACACATTTAGAAGCACTCAGTAAAGAATCAGAGCTTTCGTCACTCATAAACTGAGTTTCATTTTCAAAGTACATTTCTTTTTGGTGATATTCGTACTCTTCAGTTGGTATGTATAAATGTACTAAGCTGCGAGTTCTTCTTGGAGGTTGTGGGTGGAGGTTAGAAGGCACTATTTCGGCCTCTGATTCTAGAAGAAGCTCATCTTCTATCAAAACATTTTGATCAACCCTCATATGTATTTTACTGGCAATTTGGGCCTCTTCCATTCTTCTTTTTTCTTCTTCCTGTTGTTTTTCTTTGTTGTATGCTTCTGTTTCAGCGTCATTGATTATGTTGCGGAGCTCTTCGATTACTTCTTCAATGGTTGTTTCTTCTTCGTCATCTTCGTCAATGATTTTGTTTTCGATTGCAGGTTTTGTAAGTTCTTTGGAAGGCGGGGAGCGCAAGGTTTCGTTTTGGACGTTGTAGAGCTCGTAGACTAAGGGTTCTCGTTGAATATCGTCGGGGGTTAAGGATCGTTCTGAAGATGATATTCCTTCGTCTTCAGCTGGGGATGTATTGCCTACATACCAATTACAAATCAGTATATTGGAAGCAACTTTCGAAAAATGAATATAAATTGCAACAAATATCGTGACACAATATTTTTTTGTGGCTTACCAATTTTGATAGAAGAGTCACGACTTATGTTCTTCTTTTGTTTGCTGGATTTCAAGGACATAACTTCATCTTGTAGTTCACAACACCTTTCTTTCAAACATTGTTCCAAGGACACTAAAACACCTTTTTCCTCTAAAAGAATCTGCAAACAAGATTATAAAAGTCGTTAAATAATACTTAAAATTATTGAATGGCAAATACCTGTACACGACGTTCTAACAAAGTGATTTTCTCTTTCAAGCTTCCGTTTTCTTTCTCCACATTCTCTACTTGTTTTGAAAATGATTCTATGTTGATGTATCCTTTTTCCCAGCGTTCTATTTCCGTAAAAACTGCGTCAGAAGATGACGAATTGATGTTAACAATCTGTAGAAAAAAAATTAATAAACAAGTTTTGTACGCAAATTTGCATATGTTTATACCTTTTTAACAGCATCTATATCAAATCCGGCTTGCTCCAATTCAGCTTGAATGTATAATCTTCTTTGCAAAGTTCCTGAAGTCTCCAGGAACGTATTCAAAAATTTCAGACCGGCTGTTAAAAGTTCGCATTGTCCAGCAGAAGATATCATTCCAACTAAGAATCGAAAACGAACCGGTTCGCCGAACCGGAGGCGTAAAGTTGAAAGAGCTTCCGAAACTGGAGAATGACCGTTGCCTACCGGTTCGCAAGCTTTTGTTAGAAGCTAAAAAAATTATATGAATTAAAGGATGTTTTCACAGTAAACTTAACGCCTTAATTCGAGACTTTGTATTTATATTTACCTCAAGAGCAATAATCCTCGATTTATTAACATTGCTCATTATGCAGACGCTTAGGGTGAACAACCCCGCTGAAGATGTCGCCAATCTCCTAATAGCTTCTTGGTATCTAACACAACAACATTGCAGACATTGAAGACAGACCAATTCATCTAAAAGCGCACGCCTTTGGACGGCAGGGGGTACCCTCACTGGAGCATTTCCATTTCCAGTTGGCTGCGAGATTGGGGATGGATTTGAAGAGCCTAGGTTTGAGGCCTGTGAGAGCTGGATTGCTCGAAGAAGCTCTAGAAGAAGGGTGATTCCGTCGAGAGGGTCCGAGGTGAACTCTTGGACGAAACTAGAATAAAAACGAAAATGAATGAACTGATATAATTTTCTCTTGATAATTGATAATTTCCTAAGGAAGATTATCAAATATGTTAAGGTCATAATGTAGAGATAATGCTAAAAGTTGCTTAGTAACAGCTCGACGTCGGTCGAAGGCGGAAGACAGTTAACTTAAATGAAATACTTAAGAAGATTTAGAATTTTTTAATACTTATTGATGATCGATGGAATTAGCAACAGAAAATGATTCAATTTTGCACATATATCTTGAGAACATATTATTAAGATATCAACGATGTATTGTTTGAAATAAATTTCCCAAGAGATTATTATTTTATTATCATTTAATATTTGTTTGTTTTAGCTGTGTTTTTATGAGCTTTTAAATCTTTTGTTGCTATAAATATATTGCAGATGAAAGTATTGAAGAAATTGCAGCAGAATTGAACAACTGGATGCAGACGTAGCAAATAAAATTCATTTGTTCTATGATTGTGGCGCTTTTTGCCTAACTTTGCACTTAATGTCATCATCTAATTAAGATAATACGCATGACAATCCAGCTTCTGTTTAAGTGCTTGAAAAAGTGAAGTGTATCATTTTTTATGTCCAGGATGCATGCCCCAGCCTGGCTTTTCTTTTCGGATATCGAATAAATATTATTAAAATATGTACAATTGTTGATTACCCCATTATTCAATATTTATTTTTATTAGATCAAATCAGATCAGATTGCAGAGAAAAAATAAAAAGCAGTTGTTTTATTAAAGAAAAAATACTAAGGAAATGTTTTATTTCTAAATAAAAAGTATATCGTGATTCATTTTTATTGTTTATTATGCAAACAACAATTCTGAGAAATGCATTTGCATTATGCAATATTTTTTGCAATTTTGCAAGGCACGCACTACAGATTATCCAATTTCGTACTTATTTGCATCTTGCAGAGCATATCATTAAGATATTAACGATGTATTGTTTAAAATAAATTCTTCAAGAGATTATTATTGTATTAAAATTAATATTTATTTGTTAAGCTGTGTTTTTATGGGCTATTAATTTTTTTATTGCAATAATAAATAAATACATTGAAACTCACTTTAAATAATTGTCAATAAAGTTTTTCATCTACTTTAGGGTGTGGTACTGCCAGTTGATAATTCAGGTTTGGATTTGAAAAATCTCATGTATGAATGATTTTACCTTTATATAATTTTAATAAAATAGTTTTTTTTCGAGCACCTTCAAATTGTGGTTTACACGTCGCGAACAATTTGTAAATAGAGCGTTTACGTATCCCAATATAGATAATAAATAACATAACAGAAAAACTGGCGCGATTTGTTCCCGCCTGCCGATTTGAGTATTTGTAACTTTTTGATTTTTTAGTTGATTGCGGCCATTTCCAAGTTTTCCACATGTATACTTCACTTTATTTAGAAATTGTAAGAGAATCAGCAGTCTTTGAACCATTTCCTATTTCGCAAACACCAAGCATCGCACATTTCGTGCCGAAATGCGAAAAAAAATTGGGCTCAAAGAACAATTTATTCCTGTCTGCCAACGCATCATGGAGTCATTTTTATTGAGAAAGTTGAGAACAAAAAAGCGGCAGACATATTTTTTCTATATTAGTGCATGGGCTTTTCGTCAAAGTTGTATCAATTTCTTGTTCCATAGAACAATTAACCTCCGTCTGCCATTGGAAATTAAATATATAAACTTCCAAATGAAGTTTTTATATGAAGTATCCACGTAGAAAACTTGGAAATGGCCTCAATCAACTAAAAAATCAAAAAGCTACTAATACTCAGATTGGCACAAATCGCGCCAGTTTTTCTGTTACGGGCCGCTAGTCTCATCTGGACCATCTTTAGGAGTGCTACAGATTTATATTATAGTGATGGTGGTGGGCCATTTAGTACTATAAGGTCAGCATCACTATTATGTAAATGTATTATGTAAAAAAAAATTAAAACTCTTGATTGATTTCCCATATTACTATACCTATACGCGAGAACCACAATCATTTTAATAAAATATATCACAAAACGTAGATAGATGAAGGGTTGGAGACACGTTTTTAATTTGGTTCATTATTCTACGATTATAATTTCAGTATTCAGACAGAATTTCAAGAAATATAATCTCATTTTTCTGAACTTATACCACCTATCTGAAGGGTTGAAATGGGTTTTATAATAAAGATATTACAATAACACAAGTTTTCATTGGCATTTGGTTTATCAATTCATGATTATTATTTTAGGTAATGTGTAAGCTTTGAAAGAGTACGTTCCACCAGATGACCGCAACGCTCACGCTCACGGCCGCCGTTTTTACTGTTCCACTAACTCATGATCGATGTGGCTGGTGCTCCAAGTAAAACGATGTGGGTGTCTTTTAAATGTCAAATAAACTGACAATTTGTAGTTAGGATCGAAAAGTGAATCTTTAATAAGATTAAAGTAATCTGTAGCAAAAAGGATATACGAAAGGAATGAATCCAATATGCCCGTGTAGATTAATCGCTCTTAATTAATAAAGAATGGTAATGTGAGACCATGAAATTATCTGTCATGTTGACAAATGGAAAATCTTGAATCAATTGACATAACTTGGAATTGAAAGTACAAATTGGAAAGGCATTTTGGCATCTTCTCATTTAATTTGAACTTCTTGACGATTTCTGCAAAGATGAACGCAACGACCGCTTCGACCCCGCTTTCAATCGCGGACGTTGTGAACTTGAAGTGATCGAGATCAATGACGTCATCTATGAAGTATTTATTGAGTACGTTCCACTAGATGACCGCAACGCTCACGCTCACGACGGCGATTTTTGTTGTTCCACTAACTCATGATCGATATGGCTGGTGCTTCAAGTGGATTGATGCAAGTATCTGTTAAATGTCAAATAAATTGACAACTTGTGGTTAGGATCGAAAAGTAAATCATTGATAAGATTAAACTAACCTGTAGCAAAAAGGATATGAAAATGGAATAAATTCAATATGCCTGAGTAAATTAATCGTTCTTAAATAAAAAATAATGATGATGACAGACCATGATACTATCTGTCATGTTGACAGATTAAAAAATCTTGAATCAATACACATAACATGAAATCGAAAGTACAAATTGGAATGCCGTCTTCTCATTGAATTTGAATTTCTTGGCGATTTTTGCATTTCTGCGAAAAAGAACGTAACGTCCGTTTCGACCCACCTATCAATCGCGGCTGTTGTGAGCTTGACGAGGTCGAGATCAATGACGTCATCTATGACGTATTTATCATGAACGCCAAGACCGCGATCATCTTATGGAACAATTATTGAGGCGACATGAGCATTGAAGTCTTCTAGTGGAACGTACCCATTATGAACACCATGGTCGCGATCGTCTTGTGGATCGATAATTAAGGCGACATGAGCGTTGTGGTTGTCTAGAGGAACGTACCCAAAGTGTGATAGTTTTTTGTTGTATTATTCAACCCTTCATACCTAAAAGATGAAGTTTTGAAAATGATTTTAGAATAAATATTACTGTATGAGCATTCTATCGGCTTTTGGTTTATTATTTTACGATCGTTATTTCAAGGAACATGAGGTTTCAAAATTTTGAAGCGTTAACTTTTCATACTGTCAGAAAAGACGTTCAAAGTTAAAACGTTCGTATGTCTAATAATTTTTAGCTTTAGCTGCTAATATTATTGTAGGCACTGATGGAGAGCCAATAAGTTTCAAAACATTTGCTCAAATGGTGTGAGTTATTTATCTACTGATCCTGATTTATCCATCTTTCGACGATCCATTATCTAATTATACTAATTTCTGGATACGATTTATACTCCAGTTGAAACGTACGTCATTATTTCATTGGATTCATAATCAATATTGCGATAAAGAATTTGAAGAGAGATCTGCCGATTAACGGTTTTTGTACGAAATGTTTCAAGAGATGCACAACCGTGTATTTATAATTAAGTACCTGTGTTTGAGTTGATGTATGGAAGAGTGGATGTTAATACAGAGGGATGAAGAGCTCCCAGCTGCGACCAAAATATGTTTTTTTTTAGTGTTTGTGGATACACGGAAAGAGATCCAATACGGAAAGAAAAGGTGTATGAGTAAGGTAAGGAATTGATAGGAATGAGGCAGGAAATATAGAAATTAGTTAGTTGTGCCGATTTGGGACTAATGTCGAGAAGAGACTTCCGAAGAGAATTTGCTTTTTTGCTTGTTCGCATGTGAGAAAGTTTTCGAGTTGTAATAATCAACCTTGTATTTTTAAATGACAGGAATTCCAAGCTATTCCACTGGAAGATCAAGAAGCGTCCAGGGGTTTAATTCTAATTCGTAGAGACAATTTTTGGCGTCATTTTAGAGAGTTTCAACACATATACCACCTAGCGAACAATTGGAGAAGTGACTCAATGTCGTAGTCGTTATAGACATTCTCTTAGAAGTAAGAGCTCAATCACATTTTTTGACATTTGTTTGTCATCAAATAATAAAAATAGAGCAAAATTCAATTACTATGCATAATTAATAAAGAACAACAAAAATTGATAATCATGGATTAAATTTGATTCAAAGTAACGTCCTTACTTGTTACCAACATAAATTTGTAGATCATATTGTTTGCACCAACATACAATATTCAAGTCTCTATAAAAGTAACTATGTTATGACGACATTGAAATAGAGTCTGCGACCTGTCTCTAAGCTTTCTCTACGAATTAAAATCGGACTCCAGGATATTTGAGACTACAATCAGAACCTGAGCAAACAGTTGATAGTGAAGGGAGTTAGTTGACAAGCGAGAATCGGTAGAAGTTAATGCTATAACACATTAGTCAAATTTCAAGTTCTAGTGTAGATATCTTTTTGTTCAAATCCGAAACTCAATAAACGTCACGACACAATGCAGTCTAATTTTTTTTGTGAAGCAGGAAAACATAGAACAAGCAGAAAGCATAACTTGCTCTTTTGTTAATCTTATAACAATTGTCAAACACAAAATTGTATTCAAATTAGAAAAACAATAACTGTAAAGTACATTTTCACGTTTTGCCTTTTGATTTTAATCTTGTGCATAATGTTTGACAGAAAATAAATTTAAATATATGTAATGCTTTTTGCCTACAAGACAAAGGTAAGTGAGTGTGTGAGAATTGTATGAAATTTTATTTTAATTTTGTTTACAAGTCAACAACCTTGAGGAGTAGGTATAATTTCATACAAAATAGTAGGAAAATAAATTAATATAATTTGAATATTTCCTAAAATATTTCATATCAAATTTGCGTCATCATCGATTAAAAATAATGTGAATAAAAATTCAGTAGCAGTTAAAATTTTGTTCATACTATTTCCCATTCTGCGCTTGTTGAGACAAATGCGACAAGATTGAACACCACCACAAAAATTTATTGTAGGAGTTAGTATCAATAGAATCTCTGTGAATGAAGTGTTATAGATTGTTCAGAATTGATTTTAAGTTATTATTATCCATGAAAGTTTGAAATTCATTGTGATTTTTGAAGTGAAGTAACAATTGAACTACAGTGTTTATGTTTTATAGAAGGCTTGGCCAAATTTAGAAGCAGCAAGGTGAGATTTTATTGAATTAATATTGTTATATGTAATATAATTTCCGCTAACTCAAGAGCCTATTCATAGAATTTTCAATTTATTTCATGATATTTCAATGTTAAATATATCAAGAATGTTAGGTTAACAAAATTTGTACTAATAGACAAAATTATTTGTTAAATTTAAAGGTCTCATACGAAATGTTAATGACATTAGCCATGGGAATTATTTCCATACGTGAACTCCAAATTAACGACTGCTTTGCAATTTAGTCTTAAATGGATTAAACTGAGACAGTTTTCGGATGAGAACCAGTTTATATTAAAGAGAAGAGTCAGCGCCTCAGGAAATCGAACCGTTATAGTTTTACGAGATTTGTTCTAATTTTATTAAGTTTTTACCGTAAATAAAAATAGTTACACTTTGGTAAAAACATGTTTTCATAACTCAACTTTGTGGGAATGTTTTCTGAATTTCGTTCTTGTATAACTGTTTGAGTATAGTACATTATATAACGTCAAATACCTCATACTACCCTTTATGCACAAGAGGAATCTTTTCACACAAGATTTCTGTAACAAAAGAAGGACGAGAAGATTCCTCAAAGTTGTTGCTACCAATAGAAATCATGACTGTTCGTTCGACCAAAATTTTACGATTGGGCCCTTTCCAACAAAAGTTGGCTGACCCTTTGATTATAAAATAGAAATTATATTTATATAGCAATACTGAAGGAAATAGAAGAAGCCCCAAATATACTGGAAAAAATTGTCGACATCAAAAAAATATTTATTATCACAATACAAATTTTATTACGGTACAAAACACCACAATAGACATTAGACAAAACACAAAAATTTTCTTCATCCAATAAGCGGAATTTCCGCTTGACTAGCGTCGAAACAAGGACATCCACATCCAGGTTGACAAGTGCACGCATCACCCCCTCCGCCCCCGCCAACCCAATCTCCTGGCGCATCATAACTCATTCTGTAAACGGTATCATCTACAAAGGCATGAGTTGGAGGACAATATTTGCGTTTTTCCGCCCAAGGCATGTCCATTTTCTCAGGCGCGTTGACGGGTTGATAGGACATTTTTTGAATGGTGCACGTTTCCATGGCACCACCAGTGACCTTGAGGTTGTTGTGAGGGAGGATCTTTTTGGTGGTGTCTTGCTGACCCGGATCCAAGTATGACAATCTTTAGGGATGAAATATAATAAGTAGATCTTTAAGTTTTTACTCAGAATCTTTCTCATCCGCAACAAATCAACCTACACACACGACATAATCTTCTATCGACATTCGTTTCACATTTCAAACTAACGTAACTGATTAATTTTTATAGTTTCAAGCACAATATTTTCAATAACACATTCCTGATACACCACTTTATTTCGCATTCGATTTTTTATGTCCATTACTATAACTGCTCAATATGAACTTCATTTCTATGAAAAGAGTAATTACAACAACCGTCGCCAAAGCTTTTAATTTCTTGTGGAGGAGGACACAAAAAATGAGCAAAATATTATTACAACACAAGAAACTTTCCATTATACAACAAAGTCTTAGGGTTAGGTTACCAGTCGTCAAGCTACGGGTACTCTCAATTTTTGTTCATTCAATTTCTCGTTCATGCTTTTTTTCACACCCAACATCCATTTTCATATACGAGCTCTGTCTCAGTGTAGTTGACCCAACTAGCAAAAACATGTTTTTCGAAGGTATTTAGTACAGAGCATACGGATATTTCTTTCTTGAATAGGTAGTTTTCTTAGTTTCCTGGTATTGTTGATGTTTCTTAAATTTAAGGGCAATCTTGAACGAAGGTGCGAATTATTTTCAGGGATAGTGCCGCACCTTCGGTCAAAATGAGAGATGGTTGCAGATAGTTATATCTATGTGCCTGATACCCTTTACCAATTGGTACAGATTTTCTCGGGACTACCAAAAATACCGGAAGTGGTGTGTCAACCAACGAAAATATATTTTTGAAAGGAATTCAGTTAGTTTTCGGGTTTATTCTGTTCTAATAAATATGTTTATTGGGAATAAGTTCTGTTTAAAAATGCAGCGTTCCAACATCAGCAGCTGCCTTTTTTCCTTTATTATTGTTTATTTTCACTTTGAGACCGTTTTCCCAATATTCATATAATAAGCTATAATTGAAATAACAGAAGAAGGGAGTTTTAAGCATTTCCTAATATTGCCAAAATGTAGAAAATATATGAAAATTAATTTCATCCCCTTTCCAACTATTTATTGACAGGTCTCAAAATAGGGCCAATTGATGTCTAAATTTGTTTCAATTTTTTTTTTATGTAAGCATGTAACTCTGGACCTATTTTTGTTTCCTGTGATCGGAGCTTCTCCATGATAGGCCACAAGGATTTGATCGGCAAGAGATTAGGCCCCATTGCAGTCTTTGGTTTAACCTAATCCTAGCTCAATTACCTTAGTAACAATTTTCTCAATAATCGTTACCCAGGTAATTAAGCTACGTTTAGGATAAACCAGAAATTGTGCAACCGGGCCTTAGGCAATTAGACAATCACTTTAAGAATGGAATTTAGATTTTCAACATCAAATCTGCCACGGATTGAGATTTAAATTGTAGATTGTGATTTAAATTGTGGATTGGGATGATTGGAATTTGGATTGTGGATTTTGGAGTGGGATTGAAATTGTGAATTATGGTTTGGGATTGAGATTAAAATTGTGGATTGTGGATTATGGATTGTGATTAAGATCAAAATTGTGGATTGTGGATTTTAGATTGGGATTGGAATTGTAAATTGGGATTGGAAATGTGGATTTTAGATTGGGATTTAAATTTTAAATTTTGAATTGGGATTGAGATTGGGATTGTGTATTGTAAATTTTGGATTGGGATGAAGATTTTAGACTTAGGATTGGAATTAGGATTAAAATTGTGAATTGGGATTGGAGTTATGGATTTTAGATTGGGATTGGAGTTGTGGATTTCGGATTATGATTGGAATTGTGGATTGGGAATGGAAATAAAATTGTGGATTGTGGATTGAGATTGGGATTAAAATTGTGGATTTTGGATTGGAATTGGAGCTGTAGATTTCAGATTGGGATTGGAATTGTGGATTTTGGATTGGGATCCTATATTGTAGACTGTGAATTCGGATTAGGATTGAAATAGTGGATTTTGGATTGGGATTGGAATTGTGGATTTTTGACTGGAATTGGCATTGTGGATTTTGGATTGGTATTGAAATTGTGGATTATAAATTTATAATTGAGGTTCAGGATGTAAATTGTAGATTCTAGATTGGGATTAAAGTTGTGGACTAAGATTCAAACTGTGAATTTTGGATTGGGATTAAAACTATGGATTGTGGATTGTGATTAAGATTGAAATTGTAGATTGTGGATTAGGATTGTAGATTTCAAATTGAGATTGGGATTGTGGCTTGGGATGAAATTGTGGATTGTGGGTTGGAATTAAGATTCAAATTGTAGATTGTGGATTGAGATTGGGGATTTCAGATTGGGATTGAGATTGTGGATTGGGATTAAAATTGTGAAATGTGGAATGTGGATTGGGACTGAAACTGTGGATTTCAGATTGAGATTGATATTGTGGATTTTGGATTGGATTTGGGATTAAAATTGTTGATTTTGGATTGAGATTGGGATTGTGGATTGTGAGTTGGGATTGGGATTAGGATTAAAATTGTGGAATGAGAGTGGGATTAAAATTGTGGATTTTGGATTGGAATAGTGGATTGTGGATTATGATTAAGGATTGGGATTGGGAATAAAATTGTGGATTGTGAATTGGAATTGAGATTAATATTGTGTATTTTGGATTGGAGTTGGAATTATGGATTTTGGTTTGGGACTGTTGGATTTTGGATTGGGATTGGAATTATGGATTTTAGATTGGGAATAATAGTGTGGATTGTGGATTTGGATTGGGACTAAAATTATGGATTTTGGGTTGGGATTGGAATTGTGGATTTTGGATTGGTATTGAAATTGTGGATTATGGATTATAATTGTGGATTGGGATGAAAATTGTGAATTTTGAATTAAGATTGATATTGTGGATTTCACTATATGACTAATGGCATCATCTTTTTGAGAGATACATTTGAAATTGTTCAAACGCTTCTAAGGCCCGGTTGCACAGTCTTTGGTTTATGCCACGGTCTTATAGACAGGTCTTGACACTCGTCAGTAATGGGGGTAGTCCTTATTGAAGCAGTTTACTAGTCATTATCGTTCGCATACTCTTCTCGATCGTAGCGCTATTTTTGGAGCAAATAATAACAATACAGCTTCAATAAGAGTCAACCCGCATCAATGGTAATGAATGCTAGTGTCAAGACCTGTGTATAAGACCGTGGTTTATACTAATCCTAGCTCAATTACCTAAGGTACAATTGTCTCAACAATCGTTGCCTAGGTAGTTGAACTATGTTTAGGATAAACCAAAGACCGTGCAACCGGGCCTGAATCCTTTTGTGCTCCTGCCAGCAAGAAATTTCAAAAAACTTGTGAAAGACATCATGAAGTCTACTATAAGTTTTTTGACACTTCCTGCTGGCAGTTGCTCTATGTACATTTTTTTTAAATCAAAATGAATATCGATTTCAAGATATATTCCAAAATATTGTAACGTAATTTTTCCCCTTGAGAAAGTCTAAGACATTGAGCGAAATATTGAAATTGAATTAAATTGACATTGATTGTTTAATTCATTACACCTGACCACAGTCACCGAATGTGTCTTCAATTTTAATTCTGTCTTCTGCAAAGTGTAAATTGTCGCCTGCACTAATTCACATGGATCCCCAAATCATCTCCATAAGTTCCTTACAAAAAATTTACTGGCCTCTAATGCTTTTGGGATCAATGTCAGTCGTTTTTTAGAAAGATGAAATATTTGAATATTAGATATTGCGTTTTTGAAATGAACGTTCATTATACATATCTTTCGCCGATCTACTGGCAAACCATGAAGAATTCCCAATCACAACCCGCAAGAAACGCTCTGGAGCTATACATTCTCGTCTCCAAAAAATTAGGAGCAATTTTATTCTAAATGATTACTAAACACAAGTTGACAGCAATTCGGATCGTATTATTTGAATAAAGCTCAATATGTCGTTCTTTGAATATATAAATTTGAGTTCATTGAAAAAAATTAAATTTTGTTGGCTGGGTCAACTTTACTAAGACAGGACTCGTACTACTGCTACGTTATAGAAATATGGACCTGGATTCATAGTTCAATTGGACCGTTTTTATTTACTATAGCAATAATTATATCGGCACTTTTATTGTGAATGAATTCAGTTCAACGGAACCATTATGAAAAATTAATCTGAGTCATCTTCATGAATATTTAATTACCTGTTGATTGTCCTATTACTCAAGGGTTGATTACTCAGCGTAATCTGGCAATGCGGTCTAATCGGCTCCACTCTATCAGACTCCACCGGAACAAAATCTATCCTATTTGTAGTCAAATCCGACAATGGTCCTTTTCCTAACAAGTCATGATTACATGGTAAAATAGGCGCAGGAGGCATATGGCAAAGATTAGGCTGATAGGACATTTTATTAATCGTCCTTCCATCCATCCTTTGACCACTCAAATGAATATTATGTTCAGGTAAAATCGGATCCGGCCGGAACATCCCTTCATGTCCTTTAAAGCTCATATTATGAATAGTATTAGAATCAAAATATTTCCCATCTCCCAAAAGATTCTTATTGCCTTTAGGGATTATTGGTTCAACAGGTTTCTGGTTGCAATTTGGAATATAGCTTTTTCTGTAAACTGTTTCAGTGCTTATTGCCTGAGTTGGTGTTTCATACTTTTTTTTCTGTGCCCATGGTAGGAATTCTTTTCTAGGTATCCTACATGGCTGATAGCTCATTTTTTGGATGGTGTTGCTTTCTATTCGACCTTTGGGCCATTCCAAAGCTCCAGTTGGTATAATTGGTTGTGCTCTTTCAATACCATCATTTGGCATGTAGGATAAACGATTTATTGTCTTATCTGATAAGGGACTATTAGTTAGACCTAAATTATGCCGTGGCAAAATAGGTTCCGCTTTATCAACATCTTTGGGAACATAATCTTGTCGATTGATTGTCAAATCAGCTAAAGGACCTTTACCCAAAAGGTCGTGATTACATGGTAATATCAAACCTCTGGTTTCTGCGTTATACCACCCCGGAAATGACATTTTATTGATAGTGTCTTTGGAAAATCTTGCTCTGGATAACCCAATATTATGTTGAGGCAAAATTAAATCTGGTTTTTCGCTATCAACCGGCATGTAACTTTTCCTGTAAATAGTACCATCTTCAATCTTCTGTTCTGGCCTTTTGTACATCCTAATTGGGGCATAACTTTTAGGTCTAGCTGGTTGGATGTACTGACTTTTAACTGTGGTACTACCGCCTTTTCTGCAAAGGCATTTCGTTGGGCGACATATTTTTGGTTCCTCAGAAGGTAGGGTCAAACTTTTAGCACTAAGTTCTTTTCCTTTTGGGCCATGACGGATGGTGCGGTACATTCCACCGGAAGCGAACTGTTTTGGGGCGGGGCGAACCGGAATGATCTCCATCTTGACGTATGTTTATGATTAACTCACTGAATGAAAATTCACGCAAACAAACCGATGAATTTTGAAATAAATGCACAAATGTCAGACTTCATGTTGATGCTTTGAAAATAAAAACAAAATGGATATTGACGTGAGGCACGGCATTCTGAATTTTTACAGAAGAGTCTGAAACGTCAAGATTGACTTTCAAATCTTCATTTAGCCTATGATGAACTATGGAACGTTTTGAATAATATTGGAATATGTTTTCTTCAATGCTGGGGTCACACTAACGTCTTATGCCCTCGGTAAGAGAGCTATATTACAATAAACATATTGTGATTGACAATGTGTTTATTGTTAAATTGCTCCATAAGTAGAGGCATTTAACATACATGTGGTTTCAGTATAACACAGTTTTGGAATTTGAATATTCCACATATAAAAATTATGTTGGAACAAATATAATACCAACAGATTTCACTATGGCTCAATAACTATCTCTGTTACTATGGTTCATAATAAATTGATAATTAATCTTCAATGAAAAAAAAAGCATGCTAAATTAGATAGTGTTAAAATTGGTTTTGTTACAGTCATGGATATTCTGTTTTTATATCAAATTTGAAAGTCTTATTAATGTGATTATAGTTTATTAGAAATGTATTTTTTGTCTTATTATTTTCGAATAACCGTGACAAACATCATACATATCTAGCAAAACTATGTTAATGTTTTTCACATATGTGTATTATATTCTAATTAAGGTTAAATTTTGAATTAAAGTAATGGCAGTTGCTGCTGCATTTGAGATTCAAGAAGTTTCAGTCGTCAATTAGAAGCTATTTGAATGAAAGATGAACGAGTACACGTAGATGTTTTCGAATTGTGAAAGTGAATTCTAAATTCATAATTTTGTTTTGTTTTTTATCAGTAATTCAATTTTAAATACAACTTACAGTTTTTACAATTTGTATCAATGTCAAAAGTATTTAACATGATGTTGTATTCAAAGAAAGAATCTAAATGAACGCATTAAACAAAAATTAAAACAAAAAAATTGTTTTTTGCGAACCACTTTCGTGCACGGTTTTGTATATTTTATTATTGACTAAGGATTCAACGATAGAAGTAATCATAACTCGAGTAATTTCAGAAGCAATCAACTTATAATATGGCTTTCTTGGAAAAAAAAACCTTCCTCACAAAAACTATACTACTTATCTTCTCCAAATATTTGTTATGACCTAAATTAGTTCTCGAAAAATGACAGGCGTCTCCCACTCCCTCCTTATTTCTGTTTGAATGGATTCAAGCTACAGGTCGCAAATCTTGACCGATCCAATATCGGTGTTTATTTTTTATCAATTGACTAACTATTAGAATGGATCTCTACTGGTTTTCAGAATTATTCATAAGAACTAATGTGTTCTCCGAGGATATTCATTATAATAAAGATTATACACCTACCAAATAACATCTAGCTTCTTTTAAGACTAAAATAAAGAATCTGATGTGGACACCGCACATGACTTACTTGTACACCATTTGACTAAATAATTGACAGTTTGTCATTGACATTGACATGAGGCAAAACCGATAGCAATTGAAATTTGAGGTGATCATTTAGATGTTACAATTCACTAAAACGCTGTAGCAGTCTCAAATAATAAATTATATCATTCTTAGGCCAATATGCGAGAAATTGGGAAAAATTGTCAAATAAAGTTTACTTCTGACTCAGTAGATTGCTATGAGATTATGAAGTTATCATTTGAATGCTAGAATTACATTAGATACTAAATTTAATGGTTCTATAGCTGATCGTTCTGGATTTATGCGAAAAATTCGAAAATTTTGTAGTAAATTGCATTTTTGGCTCAGCCGATCGCAATCATAAGGTGAGGTATAAAACTAGATGTTATAGAAGTGCATAATATGTAATTTCAATGTTCTACGGCTGATTGTTTTGAATTTATGCGAGAAATTCGAAAGGACTCTTAAATAAAGTGTACTTCCAGTTTAGCCAATTGGTACAAAGATAAAAGATAAGCATTTAGATGCTACAGCAATTTCAAATATTGAATTCAAACATTCTACAACTAGCCATTTTGGATTTATGCAAAACATTCCGGTACAGATGATTGCAGTTATGATGCGAGGTACACAACTAGACCTTAGACTAGTCTTGAATACAAAATTTCAACATTATACGTTAGACAAGTTTGGAGATTTGCGAGTTATGTACATACATACATACGTACATTCTTTGTGTAAGTAAAAATTGAAGTCTCTGAATGTTTAAATCAATACTTCAAATTTAAATATTCTTTGAGTTTTCTTCTAATCGGATTCTCTTCATTATTTAATCACGAACAATGAAAAATGAATATCTCTTGATTTGAGTATTCTCTTACTCAGAATAGATCTAGCAACAGCGCATGTAACAGTTGTATGCGATGTGGGCAGTAGACATCTCACCCAAAAATTGATTAACATACCACCAAGCTTCAATTTCAAATCTATTGTTTCGAATTAGAATGCTTGATGGTAGGGTTATTCAATTTTATTGTAAAAATTGTTTATTTATACGGTTTTGTCGATAGTATTTTTGTTTATTTCTGTAGATTTTTTTTATAATATGAAATATCTGTCATTTAACACTATTTTATAAATGAGTATATTTCCCTTTGATTTTGATATCAATAGATTTTTAGTTTAACAAAAAATGAGACTTGAATTATATACCTATAAGATGCGAGGTATGCACTTTTGAGTTGCACCAACAAATTGAGAGAATAAAGGACATCTCAATATTTGAAGTAGTTTTCGAAAAAATTCAGTAAATCCATGAATTATTGAACAAACATGGGTTCATAAAACCAACTGAGATCAAAATATGTGAATTAATGATGAAATGGTGATTTATTCAAGAATTGAGCATTAGATTTTATCCTAAATCCTTAATACTTTGCCTGATGTTATAATGCTTGCACACAAAATACTTTCCACGGCTGTCAACTTTCATATTTTTAAAATAAGGCTTGCTGTCCATTGGGAGCAGAAAGCTGCAAATTACGAAATGACGAATTCAAGCGAACGTCATTCAGACGAAATCATGCTAATGTCTATCGTCCATTGCTGCAGTATTCGCTCAATATTCGTACAGAGGATATGGCACTGGTACTTGGGAAAGGTTCATGTAATAGTAGCATTGGAATTGTCACCTTCGATACTTCGATGTATATAACACAGAGAAACGGCTCATTTTGCCATATCCTTGAGAAAATTTCTTCCAAGTTTATGAAATTCAGCAATTTTCAGAGATTATTTTTACCATCCAAATTTCGACCAATAAAATTGCACCATTTGACGTCACGTGGTACAACCTACACGGTTTTCAAGTGAAAATTTTTTGGAAATTTTGTCTGTTGGCTATATATACAAAACAAAGAATATTCAGCCGCGTTGATTCAGCATCTATCAAACTGACAGACAGATTGAATGTGAAAATGAGCAGATTCAGAGTCGAGTCTCTGGAATATATTGATGAATTTGGATGGGAAAAATAATCTTCCGAATACCATTCGTGATTAAATTTAACCTGGCAAATTTTTTAGATTGTTACGAGAGCTTGCTACCAATTTATTTCGTGATATTGATCAAAAATCACTCAATTAATTGCTAAGCAACAAGCTCTCGTAACAATCTAAATATTTTTCCGGTAAAATTTAACCACTCATGATATTATATATGATAATTTCACTAGATGAATGGCTAACTATCACATTCCGGTAAATGTGATAGCTGTTTTATTTTTGGTTTTGCACTGTGTGATTCGCTTCAATTCGTAAGTAAAAGCCCAAAAAAATGAGATCGGTCGCACTTCGCAGCAATACGCACGAGCACTAACAAACGATACGAGCGCAGTGGACGAAATTTTCCTCTACACCACACATTTGGATTATTCGAGCGAATTCGGACGGGTTTGATTTCGCAACTTTTCGTAGCTTTACGCTCCCAATGGACGGGGAGCCTAATTGATTACACAGCAAGAGAACCTGGAGCTCAAGTTGTCATCAAACCTTGAAAAATATTTTCAAAATATTGATCAATAAGAGATGCTACAAATATGAATTCACAGAAATTCAACTGCTATACGTTTAAATTGTGTTAAAACTGAGATATGAGAAACGCTCGTTTCACGCATGGCCGTACAAAAATTATATTTATATCATCAAATGATGGAGAATGACTATGTCCAAATATTTGATGCATGATAAAAAACCGTGAAAAATCTGTAACCAACACTTAAGAACGTCCAAAAAAATCAATGATTATTCACTACATCATAAAAGACAACAAATATTTGATATAACACTTTTTTAAATACTTTTGTTAACACTTGTGCTTCCTTACACATATTTTACTCAACTGAGTTTTCTGCACAATTCAGCAAAACGTGGACTTGTACTCTGCAATTGCAGTGTTTATTTAGTACTCGATTTTTTTACAATCGATAAATCAATTTAATCGTTGATTGTTTAAACATATCACGAGTCACGCTATTCAGTTGTTTCGATTCGTTAATGTTGAATTGTACTCTAGTCATTACGCGGATTGTATTTTGATATGTTGGAAAATTTGCAAATATTCTCTCTAATTTAGAAGCTGGAAACTTCATCATGAATTCGTGAAATTTTAGTTTATACACTTGTGGACGGAATAACGATTGACGAGAAATCTTTTTTTTCCACTTATTATTATCCGCCCAATTTGCCAAAACTATTTCGTCTACTCGTAGCATTTTCTCATCCTACTGGATTTTCCTAAGCTCTTTATTTTTTGTAGTGGAGGTGTACGAACTCATTATGTGATAATGAACTTGGCGGATGTTAATTGCACTCTACCCTAGCTCCTTTGTATTAGTACGTTGCTCACGTGTGTCCGCAGCTTTGAATTTCGTCTGTCATCCATCCGTGATGCTTCTTAACTTTTTGTCTGAGACAGAAGCTCCCAAAATGTATACATACCCCAATATTATTGTTACAAAATTTAGTAGAGAATACAACACCTCAGTTCGAGTACAGGAAATGGAACCATCCCAGCTACGCTGTTAAGATTTATATATAAAAATCAAATGCTGGTGTGAACTGAAAATTGTAATACTATTGTCTTTTTCTTGCTTCACCTCTTCATTCTTCTGTTTGCTTCACCGTAATCGGGTGAAAATATTTATCGAAGTACAGACTTTTAGCTTTTGGGGTATATGACATTTCTTACTTATTGGCTCCACATGGTGTCAGGCTGATACCAAGCAATATACTTTCGAAATTGTCAATATTATCTCGTAAATAATGACCCAAGCTTATAGTTGGAAATTCAATTTTCATTGAAATTAGTGCCATTTGCTCTAGTTGTCAAATTCTAGATTCTGAATAAAAGTTTGTGTAAACATTTTTGGAAACACAGATCTATGGTTATGTGTGTTATGGTTGAGGATATGTGCATCTTCTGGAACCATCACGATATTCAAAGGAGGGTCAAGTTGAATTACTTTGAAAGGATTATCATTTGAATAAATGTATTTTCCTAGAAATTATTGCTTTTCTCTGTACCTAAATTCGATTCCGAACAACCAAATTGAAGTAACTTCAACAGATTACCATGAAATCGTTTTATGAACAAGTTTTTGTTGCAGACTCTTTTTCTGATAAACATTCATAATGAGAATATCACTGTCTATCAACTTGATATCTAAATACCTACCATTTATTCCTTATCTGAGCGTATTGTTGCTGTTTTGCTTCTTGCACGACAAAAAAATTTAATTAAAAATTAAAAAGTTCAAAGTGATAGGTGTATAGAATTTAATTTGGAAATTCGTTACATTCTACTGTCAAATCAATTTTCAACATTTCAATCTCTAAAACCACATTCAATTTATAATTTCATCTTAAACCATACGTTGTAGATAAAGGCGGAAAAGCGAAATAATTGATTTGTTAAAAATTGTACATGTGATTATGAATTTATTAGAGAAATTCCACTTCGACTGCACAAATTCCATAAACTACCTAAGTACCACATACGGGATTTGTCCAGAATGTATTCTGTTTTGAACTATAGCTACCTATGTATGTGTATTATAGGCAAAAAAAGTTATTCACAGTTTAGAGGGAGCTTTCACAAGCTCTCTTCACCTCATACGAGGTCTATCCAGGAGGTATTCTACTTTGGATCATAAGTACCATCATCGTGCCAGCAAATATTAGCAAAAGGTATTCACAGTTTAGAAGCCACCTTCGCAGCTTCCCTACATCAAACGGTAAAACGTATGACCAGCTCTGATGGCTCGTACCCAGTTGTAGGATCGTCAAATCTCGTGTATACCGCATTTTACAATAAGAAAACGCATTGAACAGAGAATCTTAATTAATTTTTGCCAAATAATCTTGCTCGAAAATCATTGCTTAGATTTAAATGTTTATTGCAATGATTTTTGACTTTGAGACCAAACATCCAACTCTCTCACAGTGAAAGATACTCGAAGAGCAATAAGCCTAGGAAACACATTAAGGCAGTGTTTATTGTTTGTCTTTTAATCCAAAATATGTTTTTTTTCCTCATGAAAATGTTCTAAAAGATTCGACAGTGAACAAAATGTCTCACTTTGAAGTTCTGAAGCGATTACTTAGTACAGTTAGAAGAAAACGATCTAATTAGATGCTAAGTGAGGATTTGATGCTTTATCTCAACACATTTGTTCATTTATCACGATTCGTCTAATATTGTAGGTGAAATACGAAAAATATTAAGAAAAAATAAATATTTGGAGACTCAGAAATAGCAACAATAGAACGGAGATGAAGCTATAACCAATCAGATGAAGGAGATGTGAGGAATGCTTCCGAAAGTGGAGATATTGCTGGAACTGGAAGATGATTGTGACTCATAAAGGATTGAACCCTCAAGTGTACAATATTGACAACTCTATCTATCACAGCTTGAAGTCACATACTAATAATAAGATGGCTCAGCACTCCTTTAGGAGTTTCATCGCTCTTAAATGGCGCTTTCTAGATCCATTTTTTGAGATCAATTTTTTGAGATCACTTTCCACTTCTGGTCTTAGATATTATTTGTTATATTTATCCATTTCTTCCTATCTCTTGTTTTCTCTTTCTATTTTGTTATTTCCACTGTTTTGAGATCTTCTTCTACTTCATTTATCCATGATGATCTTGGTCTTTCCCTTTTTCTTCTTCCTGCTGGGCTCCATTCTAGGATAGATTCTATTGTATCTTGTTCCCCAGCTCTCCATACGTGTCCGAGCCATTTTATTCTGTTGTTTCATTTTTTTCACTACGTCTTTTTCCAACTCCTTTTCTATTTCGAGATTCATTCTTGCTCTATATTCGTTTTCTGATACTTTTTCTGGACCTAGTATTGCTCTTATGGTTATTAAATCTTTTTCGTCTTTCTTCGCCATTGTCATTGTACTAGCAGCATAGAGTGCTATTATTCTTATTATTTTTTTATATATTCTTATTCTTGTTATTTTTGACAAAATTTTATTTTCCAATAGTTTTGTATTTGCGCGGAAAGCTCTGTTTTTACTATCTTCTCTTTTATTCCTGCTTCTCTTTTTCTTTTATCTGTTATTGCGACACCTACATACTCAAATCTATTTACCTTTTCAAAATTATATTCTCCAATCTTTATTTTTTGATCCTCTGTTGTTTCCTCAAATTTATTATTTGTTTAATTGATATTTATTTGTAATCCAATATTTTTACTTTCCGTTATTATTTTCATAACATTTCTTTCATCGTTAGTTCATTTTTCGTTATGATCGCTATATATATTTTATTATTTCTTCTGCTTTTGTTCTTAATATTTCTTTTTCTATATTTCGTAGCACATATTCTAATGCTAAATTGAATAGAGTTGCTGATAGCACATCTCCTTGTCTTCTTTGTTTATTACAAAATCTTATATTTCCCTTTCTGAGTTATAATACTAATTTTTGTTTCTGTCATTGTTATTGCAGATTCTTCAAAATAAAATAAAAAAATCTTGTCTATCTTCATATGCTCAGAGGTATTGTAGTGGGTCGAATGAATCATAAATATTTGAAGTTCATTGATATATGAACAGAATGCTGATAAATACACAATGACAATATGTGGGCTGAAATATATCTAACAAACAAAAATTTAAATTTGAAATTATAATTGAATGATGTTTCAGGAAAAGATAAACGCCCACAGAAAATTAAAAATCAGTGTTTGACTGAGTGGAGGTACTATAATTTTGAAATAGAAATATCATTTTAATCAAGTTGTCAATTTATTCTTCTTATCTCTTCTGTTTCACAACAGGAGGTTGAAACAAAAAATCTAATCTGAACACCACATGACTTACTTGTATATCCTTTGACTGAATAATTGACAGTTCGCACTGACACTGATATAAGGCAAAATCGGTGGCAACCATAATTTGAAGCATAGCCAGTTGCACTACCGTTACTTAAATTTAAGTAGAGTTTAATATCTGTGGCAATTATTGTATGCACAAGTGTTATTCTACAGCTGATTTTTCTGGATTTATGTGGAAAATTCGAAGAACTGTTCAGCAAACTGCACTCTTGGTTCAGCCGATCGCAATTATAATGCAAGGTATAAAACTAGATGTTATGGAAGTGCTTAATACGTAATTTTAATATTCTAGTGATCGTTTTGAATTTATGCACCAGTCTTCATGAAATAATGTAAACTTGACAAAAAAATTTCACTTTAATTATTATTAGCACACTTATTGTCCATTTTTCGATATTATTTCATTGATATAAATTTATTCTCTGCTTATTTCATAAGTAAATAGATTGAAATGTATATTTAAATGTAAATTCATGCCCGAAAATGACTCCACATTTCATGGTTTGTGCAAACATAAATTTTAATGTCTCCATACATAGAAGCATAAAATTTCACAGAAGAAAAAAAAATTGTACTTGTTACAATTTCCTACAATTATTTTCTTCACTTGTACTAAGTAATCCTCCCATGGCAAATGATATCAAAATTTACTTTTAAACACTTGAATATAAATGACAATATGCAATGAGAAAAAGTGAAACTATTCTTACATTTATATCATAATTGTGAAATAATTGTGTGGACATAGTCTAAGAAGAATAATATTTAAATACTATCGAAGTGAAAAGCTCAGTCAATTGAGCTATGATGCACACAAGTT
Source organism: Dromius quadrimaculatus (assembly GCA_963989225.1). Lineage (NCBI taxonomy): Eukaryota > Metazoa > Arthropoda > Insecta > Coleoptera > Carabidae > Dromius > Dromius quadrimaculatus. Next base: position 7,742,369 of record OZ022325.1, on the reverse strand, counting down.
GTATAAAAAATCGCAGTTCACTTGTCATCCTCATGAATTACTTCATAATAATCTATGAAATTTGATGCATTGTCATTAATTTCTCATGGATTGATGTTCAGTCCAATCTCTATAATTCTGAAGCTTGGCCAAATCCGACTCCTAGAATTTTGATGCTTGATTTAACGTGATAAATTTGAAGCCTGGTCTAACCCGGTCTATGGGATTTTGAGGAAAGTGAACAAGCGTAATGGCCTGTGGACCTGGTTTCATGTAGCCCTTTTGAGCCAAATCTGGCCCAACTGTGTTTTTACATCTAGTATACACTTTTTGAAAGCAAAATTTAATTGTAAATTGATTGCTATACTAGAATTATTGTTCCAGGATCAATATTAGAGATCGAAAAAATTCAACCCAGTGTTTGATATGACTTTGTTTTCGTAGACACCCAGTATATCCGTTAATAAGTATTTAGGTCAAATTAGTACAAAAAGCTATGTGAATCGGACCTTGACTGACAAAATTTTTCCTCCACTTTATCTATTTTGCAAAAAAATGAACTCACCTTGGAAAAGCCAATCTCAAATCAGCCCTTAACTTCACCAGCAGCTCCGAGACAGTCCCAAATTGCCTTAAGGTCATTTCCCCAGAGCTCCCAGCTGTTAACATAGGATTCCTGTAATCCCTCTGCGATCCTTTGTCTACATTTCCTCCATTTGGAAGATGTGCTCCTCCTGAAGACTTGTTGGTGGAATCTTGAGTGTTCGAGTTGTTCCCATTCGAAGATAGAGATTCCATTAGGGTGGAATATAGACCAGGAGCGTTTGTGCCCGGTCGTCGACCCCATTTTTTGAGAGAGAGGGCGTAGTCTTCGGGGTTGTAAATTGGAGGGCGCTGTTTCTCCTGAAAAGAAGATAATACAAATAAATAGAGATTTTAACAGAAACAAAATTAGGTTGACATAAAACCAATAGTTAACGGACTAAAAAAGTATCAATTGTGATATTTCATTTAACTAGTTGCGGCGTGGTAGTTGTTCAATTAATATTAACTCTTCGTATAAAATATTCTAAAATATTTTTCAATTAAAACTGGAGTTTTGCTTCCTATTCGTAAAATTTCCTGTTCAACCGATAAAACATTTCTAATTTCTGTGATTTCCAAAAAACAACCAATAATTCCCGATAAATTATGAATATATAAATTAAAATTTGCACGTTCTCTTCCTGATGTCGCCTCTAATTAAATGTGAAATTTCTCAATTATACTTTTATTTTCAGCTGCAGAAAAAACTGCATTCCATGCAGAATTTTATGTTCATTTTATGCGCTTTAGTTACAAAACTGCATATCACTAACTAATAAGCTAGCGTGTCATAAAAACATACTAGATATCTTCGGGAAGAAATTATAATTTATAAATGAAAGTATGAGCAATTAGTTTGCATTAATAAAGTTAATTTTCCTTGCGCGTAACTCGAGAGAACTTTCAGAATTTTAAATGAAAATAGAGTAAAGTCGATCAGTATCAATTAATATGAGTGAAAACTTATCATGGATTATTAATTATTCTGATTACAAGTGGAAATTTATTGGTAGAATGGACGGATCTTGCCTTTGAGCTTACTGATGAATAATTGTATATCATGATTTATACATCAATTGAATTAAATCTACTCATTCGAGTCAACCTAAGATGCTATATCCATCAGTCTTTCAATAACTGTATTTTAATTTCATGGCTTACTTTTACCTTAAATCATTTATTTCAAAACAGGACGAGACTTCAAACTTCTGGCTTAATGATTCACGAATAAGTTCTTAAAAACCGAAAACAGTTATTTGCTAATCACGTGAATGATGAATTTTGATGATGCATACAATATAACCATAATAATTTGTAAATTGTATCCATAAAGCCACAATGTCATCCTATTTGTAAAACAAATTTAGCAATTTCAATAATATTTTACATACAATTACATGACTCATCTATTTTGCAAGTAAAAATATGAGTGGTTATATAAATTAGTTTTTAAGCAGGGGTTTTCATTTGACCATAATAATTTGCAAATTTTTTTTGGGTGACGCTCCTAATAATGATTTATTCATCATTTTAATCTCCAAAATCCTAACGATTTACATATGCAGGAAGATGCAATCTCCAAAGATTCTCCGAATTTATAATTAACTTTTGGTTGAATAATTAATGCGAAATCTTCAACTGGATCAGATTTCTTGATTCGTTGTGACAAACCAATGGTTGATTGCACAAATTTTTGTTAGAGCTCATTAAATTGGAAAAAAACCGGGAATTATTCAAATGAAAGTATTTCCTATTCCGCTTTGATTGATAGGTGATGACTCTACAAAATTGGTAATCAAATATTTTAGCTATGGTAAGGATGTTGTTAATCAGAGTTAATTTGATTTATGTGAGTGTAACCAACCGTTAAATCAAAGAAATGAAGAACCTATCAATGCTTCTCACGTATTATCAATTATTGTAGTTTTTCTAGCATTTGAGAATTGCTGGAAATGACAGAATTGAGTTTGAGTTGACCATTTTTGAAAACGGTTGTTTATACATCACAAACAAAGCCTAACTTAAGTGTTTAGATATAAACAGAAGACAGTTTAATCTATTTTGAGCAAAACAGTAGGAATTTCCAAAAACACGAGCTATCTAGCTTCTAGCAAAAAAGGGAAATTGACAAAGCAATCTTTCGATGTTATACGACACAAAAATTATTGGGAATCGGTTTTTCAATTAAATATTTACCATAGTGATCCATGAGTCATCCATTTTGCAATGTCTTTTTTATGTCATTATTTTACCACCCACTCACGAGACACCAAATTTGTTTGAATGCATATTCCTACACAAGAAAATTCACTTCAATTAAATTTTCCTATATAAAGATTTGTATTTTTGATAGATTATGGTTCTATCGAAAATGGAGAACAAGTCTCTACAATTCATTAATGATGTGCCCGAAAATTTGAATTCAATTAATTTTGCTGCAGAATAATAGAATAGAATCAATTCGTAATAGTTAAAATCAAAAAAATTTGTACACACTTTAAAATTTAAAATCAAGGAATGTATCACACTTCGATCTGTTGAAAATTTGTACAACAACTGATAGAAATCGAAACAAATTAAATGTTGTGCCTGTTAAGTTGTTATGAATAATTGGAATGATTTCTCCCACTACGGTAATGATAGATGAATTATATGATAGTCCCTACTCTAGTTCGAATCCTTTTTATTTGGTTAAAAGTATAACGATGAAACTGATCAGTCAACAGGAACAGTTGCAAAAAAAAGTAGAAATGCCATGAAAATAGGTAAATAATAAATTAAAATATTAGATTTTCTAGTAGGGAATGCGATGAACAGATTACAAGTTTTATTTTCAATGCCTGTGCAGTTATCCATGTTCAATCTGCACGTATATTTGGATGTTTGTGGAGATTTAAAATAGTTTCAAGGCAGTCCTTGATTTTAATTTGTTTATTTTTACTTACTTGTGCTAAGTACAAGGAAGTATTGTGATATAGGGTCTAGTTGTGCACCTCGCCGTATGGTTCCAATCGTTTGTACCGGAAGTGCACTTTACTTGAAACTTTTTTCGAATTTTTCTAATAAATCCAGAATGATCAATCGTAGGATGTTGAAATTCAGTATTTAAACTTCATGTTGTATCAGAATGGTTATTTGCTATATTTGTTTAAATCGGCCAAGCCAGAAGTGCATTTTACTTGAAACTTTTTTTTAATTTTTTGCATAAATCTAGAATGATCAGCCATAGTTTATTGAAATTTAGTGTTTGAACTTGTTGTAGCATCAAAATAGTTATCTACTATTTTTGTATCAATCGGCTGAGCCGGAAGTGCAGTTTATATGTATAACAGACATTCAGAATTTGCCGTATAAAACAATCAGTTTAATTGAAATGATAAGGTAGGCAATGATAATCTGTTGTCAATTTTCTGATTTTGTTTGACATTGTACATGTCAAAATATCTTCAAAATTATATTAATTATAATCTGAAGTGACAGAAAACTTGATTGAATAAATTTGTGTATATATCAAATGGTGTACAAATAAGTAACGTGATATTTACATCGGATTTTTTCTTTTTCGGTATCTTTTTGTGCACCTATATCTAAATTTCATCAGAAAAAATTATCAATTCAATTAGTAAAGAATTAGATAGAAGAATCAAATTTATACATTCAAGTTGTTATATTATATGAAACTTTTCTTGTAAATCATAATTGAGCCCACTTTAAATTTTGTGTAAGCAGGCATTTTGACTACAATTTGTTATATCACTTTCTAAGCTAGAAGGCTATTGTTCAGCGGAAATGTATAAAAATCTAATTTGACAGAAAAATGTGAAAATATTACCTACGTTGATTTGAAATGTAATGAAGAGCGGCACAAATCATAGAAAGTATTTATAATTCTTCCACGCATCGCGGATAATATAACAAAGAAAATTAAAGATTCAAAAAGGAATTGCTTTGACTAATAACCAGAAAATAGGTGTAAAGATGATGCAGATAACTGAAATATATAACAAAAGAAGTAATTTTAAAAACAATTTTAAGGAGGAATGCACAATTTGTGAATGTTTTTTTAGGAACGTTATACTTATTTTATAATCATACAAAGATTTCCAAAAAGTGTAACAGTGTAACAATCAAGGCAGGATAAATTTATCTACCGAAACCTGTACTGAGAAAACTGAATTACAGCACTCCTGTATTTGAAAAGTGGTAAAGTCTTACCAGCTCAGTGATAAAGTCTTGCCAGTTCAGTGTTAAGACTTGACTTGTAAAACTCAAGTGGCGAAAACTGAAGTTGTAAATCGATTGCGACACATTTTTAAAATGAAAAGTAGATCGTACAGAAAAAACTGTTTTATATTAAAATTTTGTAAGAACGAATATAGTTTGATGAATGTGTAAATACATTTCTTAACCTCAAAACTTTGATGTTCATCCTATTTGTTTAACAACTGCTAGTGGTACCGGCTACCACTTGTATTTAACACTTACTTTTACATCTACATTACCGCTTTGAGTTGTTGCGGATTCCATTAAAATTGCTACCCGTACCATTTAAATTGTCATCCTCACCACTTGGTTTTCTCAGTGTGCGTATGAACAATTAGGGTATCAATTATTAAACTTTCCTACTGCCACCTCTAAAATTAGTAAACTGCACATTGTAAAAAATGTATAAACGTAGAACTTATGTATTTTACCTCTTCTGTTATATGAACGAGTGGCAGTTAAGCTCTGTAGTCTAATTTCAGTTTTTCTATGCACAGTTCCCTTAAATCATTTGAAAGCTTAGGGTCTATAGCTCACCTCTTGTTCGAGCTCTACTTAAACAAAAATTGGAATGAATAATAGTGAGAACAATTAAATAAAGAAAGACAAAAATGTCGATTTGTGGTCTGAGTGTCTTTGCTGTGTTTAATAAAAAGTGTGTAAAGGAGCATGATGATATTTGGACAACAATTTATGTGACTCGGTCAGCATTGTTTCGCAATACTTGGTTAAATCCAACATAAAACACAACAATTCAGCAACCAACTATAAAATCGATAGTGACAATTCAGAGATTGATTCATGTTGCTATATGAGCCAGTATTCCACGCGTGCTTAAAAAAATTGTTATAAGCCATTATTGGTATTTAGTTTCATTTAAAATAATTTATTTAGAGCGAAGAATTGGTAGAATCAACAAGAATATCTGAAAATATTATTTAAATTGGATCACAGTCTACAAGTAAAAAATGGTTCTGTAAACCGCATTGAGCTATAACTCTCGTTCCACTCTCCAAATTTAGTTACAAAAATAACGACCTACTTTGGTCATCTATAATCTATAACTATCTAACGCCATATCGTAGATATTCTTTCAATATCCAATAATTTCAGTTTTTATTTCTTTTATAATAGTAAGAGGATATTTAAAAACTGTATTAACAGAAAATAGGACAAAAAAATGTTATAAAATTTCACTGTTGGGGCAGTGCTCCTAGATATTTATAATGGTTTGGATAAAAATAGATGTTTGATGATGGAAGTTACTCAAAAATTATTTTCTCGTGCGGTTGCTGAAGTAATTGAAATCAGAAAGAATTAAAATGATTGATATACTAGAGGACTACATGTTTCCCGCAGATTTAATCCAGGTGCTCTATGAACCTCTATTACGCTCATGATTAACTAAATTACATTGGATAGTAACAAACAAGTTATTGGCGACCAACAGATTCATATTTATCAGTAGGTATATTTTCGAGTTCAATTTTATTCATAGAAGTTTTAATTAGCGGAGAGCTAGGCGTGCACTACACTCAGTGCTTTTTTCCGGCACACAAACAATGTTCCAAGAAAAGGGGTACTTTTATACACAATCAGGAAGCATTCAATTTTGAAACAAAAAAGAAAAAAAGAATATGCTTCGGATGTCGAATTATCCAGAACGAAATCATTCAGCATATCTGGAATTGAAGTTTAATACAGGTAACTTCATTACTATTTCGGATTGTTCGTTTCGAATGAAATTTTTTACTGCAGTTGGTGGTTCCTATCAGAAGTCTCTTCCAGCTTGGCTATGCGTCTCTTAAGCCCGCCGCACACGAGGCAATTTTCTAAGCAATTTTGTTCACTTAATTTGCAGCAAGTTTTCTTGCGCACTGGGCCATTTTGAGGTACACTTAGTGTGACACTTATTCTCGCATCACACGATGCAAGCTGCGCCACTCATTCTGACACTAGAACATAGACTTGGTAGACTTATCTATTACAAATATGGATATTGTCGAAAATAATCGTCGGAGGAGAGCAGGAGCACTTACTGCAGTTAGAGCTTGCGAATTAATTAGAATTACGAGACAGAGAAAAAAGAAAAAAAAATTGGGTCAAGAGGGTGTCTTTTGAAAAGGAATCAAAGCCGCAGAGTTTTTAACATGTTGTTTGACGAGCTAGCAGGGTGAGTACCAAACCTGGAAAACCTGGAAATGTCAGGGAATTTAGATAAACTGGAAATGTCTTGGAAACGTCAGGGAATTTCAGATATTTGTCTGGAAAAAATAAATTATAGGATATTTATGCATTATTACTCATAAAAGTATATTTTCACTCTTTAAGATACTAGGGCCATATGTGCAAATCTATAAGTCTTCTAGATCTATAAATTCATGAAAATTTTTTTTATTAAAGTACATTTACTTTTGTTGATCAATGTAAATTCGTTCGTAAGGATATCAAGTTCGTCGCGATTTTGTTTTTAATCTACAGACTTATAGGGTTCACACAGAATTGCAACATTAATCTGTGATTATATGTAAATTTGTATCAAACTTTTGTTTTTTTCTGTCTGGAATTTTATTGAAAATAACCTGGAAAACCTGGAAGTCAGGGAATTTTCATTTAATTTTTTGTTGTACACCCTGAGCTAGGGTACGTAAACATAACCTAATTTCCACTAGCCATAATTTTTACTTATTTGTATCTTAAAACACCACAAAACACAATGTACTAATGAGGCACATACATGAGACATACAATTCAGTGATGTAATCACGTGATTTCGTCGTCTGCTTTGATTGGCTGTGGACAGCAGCCAGTGGCGCAGCAAGTGCGAAAAATAGCACCGAACCTATCTTGAAAATCAAGTCTCGTGGTAAGTCTAGTACCCCGCATCGCACCAAATTTCTTGCATCGGGGCAAGCGTGGCACCCAGTGCGGCGCCAAGTGAACAAAATTGCTTGTAAAATTGCATCGTGTGCGGCGAGCTTTAGTGAGGAGCGGTGTTTTGGAAATGGTACTATTCACAACCGTTGATCAATGTATATATTCAACGTTCAACACTTGCATTTATCCTGAAGGTAGTGCGCCTCCATTAGTTGGAAACGATCGGGCCACTTCTATATCTGAATAGTGGCTCCAGCTGCTAAAAGTGCTGCCAGAATTGAGCTCTGAATATGGGTCAATGTATCCATTTTCCAGATGGAAAATTGAAAAGTCCTGACAATGAGCCCGATTTCCATAGGAAAGTTCTGAGATTTTGTCGCAAATATTGCGTTTTTTCAACACATGATTTATGTCAATTCCGCGGAAAAAAGAATTATTGTGAAGATTATGTTTCTGTTCATGTTGAATTGAGAAATCTACTGTATTTTATTGAAAAATCGAAAAATCCTGAGATTTGCAGAATCTGGTCGTAATCTTATCGGGAGTCTAAAATTTCTGAAATGGTAACCCTAATTGCACCGGTTTATCGTCATGACTACCATAATAAACTAAGAAAGTTTTTTCCGGACGCGATATGATCGACAAAATTGTCAAATCAGTGGTGGAACCACATCGAATCGACATTGATATAATCCCATCACCTCTTCAGCCCTGAAACATTGTCACCTTGATTTGGATCTTATTTTCATAAAAGAATAACCTGATTTGGTCTCGGTCAACTGTTCATGTGACTATAATTATCAAGCCAATATCTATGACAACTCGTTATGATTCCATCGAAGATTTTACTACCTTAGAGTTGGAAGAATGAGATCCACAGTTTAAAAAAATCGAATTCTGAAATTCTTAGGCCAAAATGTGTCCTACATAGGATTAACTCAGATCGTTGATCACAATCTTGATGAATATATTAACTTTGAAAGAATAACACCCGACTACCCAAAACGTGAATGTAGACGTCTTGTAACAGCTGTCTCCAAATTTTAATTCTAGGCATTTTGAATAATAATCTTGAACAATTAAACAATTCGGAACATATTCTGCTATTTTTCAGAATCGGATGCTCCTGGATTGTGTGTAGTTGACTCATAAAGAGTACAAGTATTTCCTTAAGCTCAACATGGTTAAATTCTCTCTGAATCAGAAAAAAGGGATAAGTGTAGTCCAGGCCTGGATTATTTATCACATTTTATTACGTCAGTAATATGTAATTGATGTCCCATCGGATTTGGCGTTATATATATACTGATAGACATAGTTGATAAAATCTTCGTTGATGGTTTTGCTGAGTTTTCGTTGATATATAGTGATGAAAGTAGCATCGGAAGTTATAGGAGAGATATCGTACTTCTAACGCAGAAGTGGAACGCTTGATTAAATACAAATTTCAAAAAATAAATAATTACTCCTAATCAGAGATTCATGACCAGTTCTGATTCCATGAACGTGTCCAGAGAGATATGATTAAAACCGCGGTGATTATTAAGAATAATTTGAGTAAGTGGCACACTATCACTCACTTTTTGTTCCAAAAGTTAGAAAGGTACTTGAAAAACGAGTTGATAATTTTTTTCTGGTGATTCTAACGTAGCTAATTTTGGAACAATTGATCATGAAGGAGCTATTAATAGGGAATTTCACTTTTGTTATTTACAAACAATATCGAAAACGGAGTTTACCGGAAAATCGATTATTTCACAAAAATTTGGATTTGAAATTCCCAAGACTGATTTCACGGTGAGGAATTAGTTTTGCAGTCACCAAAATTTAGTAACAGCTTTTAGGGATGAATATCCAGGGTTGGCAGGTGATTTCTTGAATTTAGACGTGAACAGTGTCACCTGAAAGATGAACAGAGATCTGGGATGTCTACAGAAAAATTGATAAAAGTAGATCGGAGTATTACGCATAGGATAATTAAGGTTCAGTAGAGTCTAGAAACTGGATCCGCAACATGGATTGAATTGAATTTTGGTTATGACAGCTATAACACACCTACTTCTAGTAAAAGGTGTGATTGATACTTCCTTCACAGTAAATAAATCAATAAATAGTACAAATTGACATTGATGACATTTTTATCTATTCAAATTTCCACAATTAGTTTAATTTAAAAAGTAAGAAATTTCTAATGTGTCCGCATTTCACACATCTGTAGAAAGAAATATTACAAATAAATACTGAATCAATTAAAATTTCGTTTCCATATCAACACCATCCAAACCAACAAAGAATCAAAGAAATTAATAACCTGTTAGACGTCCTACATCACCATTTTATTCCAAATCGTCGTCTTCCTTTTCACTTTTTCTTACGTTAAAAACAGAAACTAAATCGAAAAAGACGCTAGTAGAAAGTAAGAAAGCATATGATGATCGCTGCAAAATATGGATATTATTAGCAGTTGAAGAAATGGTAGAAAATGTGAAGTGGAACGTTTATTGCATCCTACGGTTTTTAGTAGGTGATGCTCTATTTGTTTGTTATTTTAGCTTTCGATTGTTATTATGGTTGTCAAGGATAAATGTTAGTAATGTTGATAGGAGAAATTGTTCATGACTGCTCTTAATGTCATCCATTATAAAAGATGTATGATGCATTATACATCGAGGGAGGAAATATTTGGAGCTTGAAGCCTACAAAAGGTTGAAGGAACTTAACCACCGTCGGTGGGATTCAACCAGGCGACCTTCGGATTACAAAACCAGCTGTGAGTACTCATGGAAAAATATATCGATCAGCAAATTTGATGGAAATCTAATAATGATTTGCAGTACGTTATATTTGAATCAGTAATTGGAAACCGAAATATATGAGATTTCTCCTTCTAATGAAGCATAATTGATGTAGTTGAAAGATCTAATAACTGTTTTGAATAGTTTATTATACTTGTCAACAATTTCTGTATCATTTGAATAATTCAATCAGTGTAACATGAAAATTTTAGTTTTTTAGAAAGTTCCAATTTATAAATTGGTATAAGTGTCCAATTTTTATTCTAAAAAACAACAGGTGGATTCTAGAGTATTTTGACAAGATATCATTTGAATTTGATAAATAAATCACGGAATCTGAAAATACCAGGCACGATTCGTTATTACGATGAGACCTCGTTGATAAACACGGTAATGATAACGGAGGCAAAATATGGAAACATTAATTAATAAACATGTGAGGTATACCTTAACAAGATCTTTAGTTATATTTTATTAACTCTTTAGCTACCGTATCTGATAATATAACCGATTTGATCTAACCCGGTTATCTTTTATATCACTAATATCATGGCGAGTGCAGCTTACATTGGAAGATGCAGTGGTGGAGGAATCATAAAAGTATGAAAAGGGATATACGAGTATGTAATATAATCGGAGATCAATTTTTGGACTTTCTATTGTAAATACAGAGGTGAAACTTTTATTTACCTGCAGTTTCTGTTAAAGTTTGGGAAATATACTCAGGTAACCAATTTTTTTTTAATTATTGGAATGTTGTTGAATTTATTAAAAGTTGGGATAGGGTATATTCATGAATTTATTTTATACTTTTAATTCACTGATTACATCGTTATAACATAGTAAAAAATATGAATTATGTTTAAAAGTGCTGTAATCAAGTTTAAAAAAATATTTAAAATTGAGAATAATTTTGAGCTGTTTAAACGCCGCCATTTTCGCGCGCTCTATTGATGACGTCAAATAATATGTCCAGTGACATTACAGTCCATTGTTTACTACAGGTGTTTTCGTTTTCAGCTTATTTCAGTATTAAAAAAGCTCATAAGTCAGTTTATAAGTATTGCATTGAGCCTGAATGCAAAATACTATCAGAAATGTATCTGGTAAAGTCTTTTTTCCAATCCAGACAGGTTTTAATATACGTAAGAAATGATGTAAGGTTATCAGAAGAGATGAAGTATCATAATAAATTTGACAGATCATGGATAACATTATATGTGATTAGTTTTAGCAATAAAATACAGTCTATGTATGCGCCTCCGTTTAACATTTGTTCGTTTTAAAATAAACAAAAATTATAGGTTATGTTTACTGCTCATCATATGTCGGATTGTATTCATTAAAATAGCGTATATAATGTGTTATTATTGAATAATTACTTTGCAGTTTTCATTCTTTTTACTCCAGCGGACGTAAAATTTGGATTTGAAAGAAAATAAGACAACATCATGAATGGATCTATTCTTTGCAGATTATCCGATTGTGCTTTTACAAAACCACTTTGTCTTAAATGATTTAGAATCTCACTAGGATGCTAAAATTACACTTAAACAATAAATGAATTTACAACACACACGCTATTACTATGTTTTCTAATCAAAAGCCTGCAATGCCATACAAATGTAAGCAGTGCGCACTTGTTGGCATAGTATTTGACGTCACATTTCGTTAACCAATGGTGTTGCGTTTTAGAACTTTGAATTTCCCGCGCTTAATTTGCATTCTTATTTATTAATGTTAAGCAATTAAAAAGATATTGAATACTAATATGATGGTTTAGTACAAATGTCCGGCCAATAAAAACTTGTGACGAATTCAAATTACTTACATTAAATTCTTACTCACTATCTTCCTGATCATAACATATACATTGATTCGTTTGGAGATTAAAGATCAGTTAATGCCACAAAGCTAATAATAATGTCGTACTTCATTCAACCAATAACGAATTGATGACGTACGCCACTGGTTTTCTCACTAACACATATGCAGTCTAATTACTCGGTTATTTCACGTTTAAGTTAACGGTACCACCGATCGCCGACCAAGCGACTTGATTTGAAAATTGCATGTGTAGTTTTGCATTGCAGAGTTATTCTGTTAGTGTTGCAAAATACTTCAATCTACGAAAAATGGTGAGTTTACAGCTATTGATGAATTTTGATGAATAAGTGAAACAATCATTAGGAGGATAATAACGGGGAACTTTGGTTTTTGATAGCTGGAGGACACCCTGAGAAAACTTGAGTTGTAAAGGATACCACCAAGATTGATAACTATACCACTTGAATTGCTACACTTACTATCTAGTTTTCTCGGTCAAACTTTGAAGTTAAGAAACTTAGCGAGTGTGTCAATTAATCAACAAATCTTGATCAAGACGAATTAATAGTCCAGTCAAAACAGACATTCACCCTTGCATAAATTCCCAAGAAGCTGAAAATTGACATGAATGTTAGGGATACCATTATAATGAAGTTGTGAAAAGTCCCCAACGATCCCGTGTGTGCAAAAAATTTTATGCGAGGTCAACGTTCGCAAAAATGGGTTTTTTGAATTTTTTAGCGGAACGATCAGTTTTATGATATAAATAGCTCAGATACAAATTATAGATCTTTCAATACTCTACAAAAATAGTCTGTTCCTCTTTATTCCTAAGATCATCTATTTCTGAGAAAAAGCCATTCCAAAGTTATATTCTCCATTTATGCACATGTTGCCACGCCACCTATGAGGTAGTGTACTTGGCGCGTATTTTTCAATGTGGTTTACCCGGTAGGCCTACTCTATGGTCTTCTTATTGAAGTTCAATATAATATTAGGTCTTCTTATTCAACTTCTTCTTCATTTTCATCTTCCTGAGTTGACGTAAATTGCTCAAATAGCGATACAACAGTTGTTTCACCGTTGATATAAGGGTTATCTTCTGTTGAAGATTTAGTATTTGAACACGACCAACTTTGACAGCTGGTGCAGTGGTGCATGCTTGTGAACAAAGTCATCTTACTTTCTTGCAGCCGCATTTCGAATTACACTCTTTTCTGTAGCTATAAAAAAAGTATTAAGGAGCTTTTCTAATGCAGGTGAAAGTAGAGTGTGGATTGATTCTAATTCATTATTAATTAGCTTCCAACCCCATTCTTCTGGGTCCAGTTGAACCTGCTAATATACTTGATAAAAATGTTGATAAGCAGAATCCGAGGTTGGAAGAAGATAAGCTAATTGAACACGTTTTTTATTATGTGTATGTTTTGCAAAAGATACGAAACGTAACTTATCTATGCAAGTAATTTAAAGTAAGTGAAAGACGGACACTGCTACGTTGACAATTGAACAGCAGACAGATTTTGCTCACGGCCGCATGGTCACATAAAATGAGCGACTGGGTTTCTTTTCATTTCATATTCTTAGAATTATCATTCAATATTAATGTACGAATACTAGTTACGCAGACTAATAGTTGTACCTATATTATACGTCCATAATGTACATAGGCAGCGTAGTCATGCATATTATTGAGAAAATAATTCTAGAATGACTTTTTCTGAGGAATGGTGAGTCTTAAGGAAAAAGGGGTGGGAACCATTTTTGTAGAGAATTGAAGGATCTACAATTTTTGTCTGAACTATTTTTATCATTAAATCAGCCGTTCCGCTTAAAAACCCAGAAAATCCACTTTTGCGAACTTTGACCTCGTATAAAATTTTTTGCACACATGGGATCGATAGGGACTTTTGACAACTTCATTATAATGGTATCCCTAACGTTCATGTGAATTTTCAGCTTCTTGGGAATTTATGCAAGGGTACCCCTATTTTTAAGGCTAACTTGACTGGACTATAAACCCACGTCCAAGAAAATATATCAGGAAATTATGCTTGTAGTGAAATAATCGTGACTTTTTGCCAATATAAAGAAGCATAAAACTACCAGGTCAAATAAAATGAACTACTAAATCCAATTCCATCTGCAACTGATTATTTCCATTACAAATCAATCTTCGAGAACAGTTAACAGTTAGCCATGCTCAATAAAAACCCCGTAATAAGTAATATTGTTTCACAGAAAACACATACAAACTTATACATAGAGAAAGGTAACGGGTAGCCAGTATTCAATATCTTACAGTAACAACATCTATTACACAGGTTGTCACTGTTTGGCATTAGAATGCGGTTGTTGAGAATTTAGCTTTGGTAGACGAAATAACAAATATTTTATTGAAACTAATTTGATTTCTCTGTGGATATTGGCAGAATTGTGCACAGCACAGTATTTTTACAATTGGGAGCAACAAATGTATTGACTTGAACATTAAGACATAAGGATGAGGCCAAGCTTAGTTGGAATGCGTAATGTTCCTTTTAACGAGGTGTCAAGTTTCATACACGATCTAAACATAAAATAGTTGTACAATATTCGATTTGCCAATCTTGACTGTATTTTTTTTTGTTACAGTTCAACCAACATCTCCGTTTCCTGTCTTCGGAATCTATTGAGGGTGAGTGCGTTTTTATATCTATTTTATTTTATGAACACATTTCAGTTGCAAGTATTTTCATAATTGCCTTGTCAAATAGATATAATGCTCAGAATGAATATTGCGTATGAAGGGTAGTTTATTTCCTGCAGGAAATATTCTTCATTTAATGTCTTTATATTTAAAAATGCGATATGAAATCTAGAGTGTAGGTGGTTTATTGAATCGTTAAAATGGTATTTATAAGTCTAATAAAATTTTATTGTTCGCTAATAAAATTATCGCATTCTATTATTCATTTTATTGCTTTGTTTCTGAGTTTAATGTTGTAATTTAAATATATGAAAAAGATAAATTTCTAGATTTATGTAATAGATTATGTTCTAGGAAAATGCGATTTATTATTCTATGGGAGCAAGCAGATTTAGGGTCGAAGTGTCGATCACGTCTCGAATAAAATTCATTATCCATTTTTTATGGTGTTAAAACTAATTATATACTCCACTTTTCTTGGAGTGTATCATAATATTTATATTAGACTATCAGACTATGAATAATATTCAGTAAGTTCCTCTACATTTTCTAAGGCTGAAGATTTCAGCTGTACATCACTTACTTTGGCAAGAATACTTTAAAAATCTCTATGTATATCAAGTACAACGCTCTTTTATCTTCTGCTCTATTGCAAAGCTTTAGTCTTCAAGTCTCTTTCCTTATATGAGTAATATATGCTAGGTTGATGATTATATTAAAAGTTCCCAGGCGTATAATGTGAACTAATTCTTTAGTGCAACGAAGTGGGTGACTTTTTTTCTGTTATATCTTTTAAACGATTGGTCGCACTGAAAACACTGTCATTAACATAGATTGGACAGTTCAATTTTAATTCGTATGGATAGTTTCCTGAAGTCAGAGACTTTTGACACGTGTATCACCTAGTGATCGCTGCCTTGCATACGAAATGAAATTTAGGAGAAGAAGTCAGCGGAAAATGATAGGCAGAAGTGTTCCACTTGCCCAAAGGTTTGGAATGAGGGCTTGATTGTGCAAAAAAAATATATCAATTGTTCACGTTCTCGCTTCTGCCGTTTGACAGAAGGTTTTAAAATCACCAAGTCAATATATTGTCACAAATTTTATCTAGAATAATTAATTTACACAGATTACAGTGCCAATATTTGCTTTATACACTTGTATAATCACAATATCGCTCACAGTCACTCTTACTGGATCACTGACTGAATGAATTCCTCTTCTAGCTCACGCTCTTATATATCTACCGACAATGGGCCAACATTCAACTGTCTTACAGTTGTTGCCTGGCAACCACCGAAAATCTAGTGACCATAGCCTGTCATGTCCGACAATAGAACATCGACCTTGTCAATACTAACTGGGATTACGATTACAGCGAATTCAAATAAATAATTATGTGACCTAATTACTACAAATATTCCATTTTTGTGACAATGTGTACGAAAACATCCTGTGGAAATTTGAATGTTTTCGTACATATTTTGACTTGGTCATTTGGAAACTTTCTGCCATTCGTTTCCACCAGGCGTTCATGATATCAACTTTCATTCGGCCTAACTGCAGAAGCGAGAAGAACGTGAACAATTGATTTTTTTTTTTGCACAATCGAGCCCTCATTCAAACCCTTTGGGCAAGTGGAACACTTCTGCCTATCATTTTTCGCGGATTTTTTTTTCCCTAAATTTTATTTCGTAAGCATGGAAGAAGCGACAAAATTAGATCGGAACATGTTTTTTTATAAAAATTGAGAGTTAATTTTCATTATATTAGCCACGCGGTCCAGCTTTAATTTCAGCACTATTTTACTTGAAATATATATACTTATCCAACCTCTTGAAGGCAGAAAAAACAAAATGAGGCACTGAAATCTACGACTATCTGACGGTCTATTATGGACTGAATTTGATTTCAAGTATCGTTTCTACTTGTTACCAACATAAATTTGTGGATCATATTGTTTGCATCAACTTACAATATTCAAGTACCCATGAATGTAACCATGTTATGACAGTATTGACATAGAGACTGAGATCTATCTCCAAGCTGTCTCTACGAATTAGAAAAGTTCAATACTTCAGACTCTAGGAGACAAAGTTCGCCAAAAAACGTGGTATAATATTTAATACCGTATATCTCTTGAACAGTTAGAAATTTTATTCTATAGAAAATTTGATCAAGTTCAATTTTGAAATGGACCATATTTCCACTACGACCAACTGTACAAGAGATATAAGCAAAAAACAAAAAAAGATATAACGCAATTTTACAATAAATGTGAATTTGTGCAATGCTCTTCCTTGCTGTGAGCTCTTTAGAGTTCACAAATAAATTGGTGATAATTGTTGTGCACAGTGCTACCAAAAATAATTTGAAATTGAACTAAATCATGGCTATGAAATTTGCCAGTCATGCGTTTACACTGTAACGTGCAAGTTTCATAATTCGCAAAAATAGAATAAGCCCTGAATCCATCTCTGTTGTCCAGGCGGAGCCTTTCGTACTGTTTTTTCGTATTGCGTTGTCTCGCCCGGTCTAAAAATCCAGTAACGTGCTAGACTAAATCTAGAATATTTCGAGAAACGGGTTTCCGTATATAAGAGCAAGCAAACGACCTGACGAGGGACAGAAAACAATGAACAGTAGAACAGTAACAGTGAAACAGTGGAATAATGAGTGATCAGTATAATAAATGAATAAATAGTTGAAAATAAATATCTGCGGCTTTGTTTGTAGTAGTAAGTGATAAATAAATTATATAGTGTTTGTTAGTAATATCCGAAAGAATTAAACTTTTATTTTATTCTCCATTATTGAATAGTGATTTTTATTTAGTTATGAATAAATCCTTCAAAAGCAATAAACATTATAACGGAGGTAGTGCTGGGACGTATTTTTGTCTTTTGGCCTGTATGTATGAGACACGCTGTAGGTCGCAATTAGCAACCGATTCCAGATTTCATTTTTTTATTTCTTGTATCACTATCTTTATGAAGCTCTTGTGATTGGTTCAGCAGTTTGATTTCTATAAGCAATTTTCTACTTAAGCTTCTAAAATTTATTTTTGTCTTTTGGTCTGCACGTATGAGGCACGCTATTGCTCCTTAGTTTTGACCAATTCTAGTGATTGTATTTCCTCTAGATATGATCAAATTTTCAATGCAATTGAAACAGTAGATTATTTTTTATAAGCACTTTTAGACAGAGGCTCCTGAATTGTATTTCCGTTGGCCTGTACGCATGAATCACGCTATAGGTCACAATTATTGGCCGATTTTAGTGATTATTTCTTTTATTGATTGTCTACCTATCTTTCCAGAACCCTATTAGTTTCAATGCGATTGGTACAGTGATTTAATTTTTCTAGGCAATGTCCTACAAAAGCTCGTAAAATGTATTTCCTTCCTTTGGTCTGTACGTATGAGGGAAGTGATCGAAGGAAATTTATATTTTTGTTGTAGTATTTCCACCGACTCCTGAAAACTTTGGTTACTCAAAGATCTGCTCTTCTGTAATATGAAGCTGGAAAGGCTTTCCCTGTATAATATTTCAACTTTTTCTTTTTCGTATCAGATGAATTGAAAATTATTAAAAATATAATGTTATCTCATGTATCTTAAATGCGTTAAATACAATTGTAATTACTTTCTTTTTTCGACACTTAAATAAACATTAGTACACATGAATTGCAATTGTAATTGTTTATAGATCATGAAAATTATTATTGCTCAGCATTTTACGCTACATTTCACTGGGATTACTTTCGTTTTAATAATTTCTTTTCATTTTTCTTCTGAGTGGGTAAAGTGAATTCAATGCACGTCATCGGTAGTCATTTTAATAACGTCATTAATGTCAACATTAAGTGGAATAAAAAAACAGGTGTATGGCTTCATAAGCTATGATTATTTTCTCGAGAATTATGTCTAGGTTGTGTATACTTATTGGGAACTTTCTGCTGGGCGGGTTACCCAAGTTTTCGCTATGAAGATGACTAAACAGTTATTTTCATAGTCCCACAAGTCTTAGACTGTTTTAAATGTACAAATTTCCAGTCTATACTTTTTTTAGTGCATTATTATGTTGCAATTCTATGAAAATCCATAAGTCCTTTTTCTTGTTTTTGTTCATGAGGATAACAATCTTACAGATTTATAGGTTTGCACAGAATTTCAATATTCTCATGAATCAATTAATTTTCTGTATAGGACGTTATCAACGTGGAATAACTTGAGGAATACACCCTTCAGCTATGATTTTTTAGTTGTGGAACATCCTATGCATTATCAATCTATCTTTAGTTGCGAGCAACATCTTTTTCTAGCATTTTTAGTTTGAAAACTCTTGAAACTCTTGTTTTTACATCCCCAGAAGAATGGAAAAATAAATGAGACCTTTTTCTTCGAGTTGGAGTTTCTGAAATATCGTTTTCTCTTAAGAAGCGATTGTAAAAAGCTTCTTGAAAAAGTTTGTTATACATTCTTTTTTATTAGTTTTAGACTAACCAAATATCAATGATATTTTCCTTGCACCGACTTTCGGCGTATGTAAAACGCTTTTTATGGTAAAGTGAAAGACAATAAAATAAGGAAATGGAGTTGCAAAAAGATTGTATAGATAGAGTAATAAGTAAATTTATCTAGAAATTGTAGATACAGATAGGATAGATAACTGTAAACTGATGGAGAAGTAATTGGAGATAATTTCATTAGAATTGCTTCAAAATGTCAAGAATGTTGTTGCAGTTTACTATTATTGTATTTTGTAGCAGAAACTAACTAATTCTAGAATGATATTTGCAGGAATTGATGAAATTTAATGAATAGCAGTGAATGCTACAGAGACATATTTTAATTTGATTTGAATCACAAAATCATAACTTGGAATATAATAATCAAGAACGATTTGTTCTCCCCATTTTCTATACAGGTGAAGGGAAATAATAATAAATGTATTCAATATAGTATATAATTATGAGAAAGTATAATATATACAAACTAATTAGTATATTGGAATTTTGTTGCTGAGGTAAATTTTCTTTTTACACGTAATTAAGTAGAAAATTCGATTAACTAAGTTTTACATAATTTTTTAAAGTTTATTTAATGAAAGCAGGAACTATTTCTTATATATTTATCCCAGAAGAGGAAATTTGGTATCACAAATGAGAATTTTCTATATTGCAATCAATGGTAATCAAATCAAAGCTGTTGTACTAGACTTGCATACTCTTTACATCACTCTTCAAACTGTTGAACGTATGTTGCAAAAAAGCAAGATCACTCGCCAAAAGTCTACTCGTTTGACAGTTCATATCACCATTTTCAAAAAGATTGAATTAAGAGGAGCTGAGTGACAAATTTTGAATATTCACAAGTCTGACATTGATTAGATGCCATAAACAGCTTTTTATGCAATAATTTTATAAGGTAATATAAGGGACTTAGCATTTAAGTACAGTCATCAAAATTCAGTGGCAGCTTCTTCAACAGGCTTCAGCAGGGTGAAAGGTAGTTTCGTGAATTTAAACGTGGATGGTGTCACCTGGAAGATGAATCATAAGTGATGAGAATATATGTGTTGTGGCTATTGCTAAAGTCAGTGGCGGATTTATCAGCAGACTGAATAGGTTTGAGCCTAGGGCAGCAGATTTTAGGGGCGGCAAGTTTGGGGATCGAGGATTTCTGCTGTCTTGCAGACAGGAATATACAAGTTATCTTTCTATTGACTTTTCCTTTTCCCTTTCATTGTACATTCAACGGAACAGCAAACTTCTTCATTTTATGGTAAAACGCTCAGTTCGCAGTCCCCAACCAGAAATAAGGGCGGCAGGATGTGTAAATCTGCCACTGGCTGAAAGGTATTGGATCCATTGCAGTATATAATAGGTGTATTACTTTTGGCTGATTATATTGATTTTATCATCTTAAAATGATTTTCGTTCTGTCAAGTTTGTTCCATTTGTCGTAATCATTTTATCCCCACTCTTGCGCCAAATGATTGGATTCACTTCAAAGTAATCGCCGATTTTTCTCTATCAGTTCGTTCAGTTTAGTTTGTCACATGTTTTGTTTACGTTTTTAAGATGGAGAACATAAATGGCGCTGTTTCCAAAAACGCTTGTTCCATTCAAATAACTAATTTGACGAAAGTCATCTGATTTTTTATTCATTGATTTGAGTGAAAATGATTTTTTCACTGGCAAATGGAATACACCTATTATTTCACATCAGCAAGTAAGTGTGAAGAAGCTAGCAACATAGGCATTATATATTTATTGACACAAGATCTTGGAACATCTAAGAGGAAGTAATTATTGAGGGTGACGAATCTTGGATTTACATCTAAGACCCTGAAATTGGACAACATTCAGCAGTTTAGAAAATAGGAATAAACCCACAAGAGTAATGCGTGGGAGGAGCACAAACAAGACAATGATTGCTAGTTCCCTTCGAAATAGTGGTGCAGTTGCAGTATTTCTCTTGAGGATTATAAAAACGTAACTGCAAATTAGTATTTAGAAGTCTTTCTCCCCAAAGTCATCCATCTATTCTAAAGCAGGGATCTTGTAACAAACGATTATTTCTTGCTCTCCAAACTTAAAACAAAATGCAAACCTGGCTCTTGCAAAATTTCCAAGGCTTTTTAAGGATCAATGAAATTATTTTTGGAGTGAAACTCTCTATAGGACACTACGCCCGATTTCATGATCGAGAGTTAAATTAACCTGGGTTAAATTGACAGGGAGTTGACCAATAAACTAGGTTTCGATTCATCAATTTAATTTGATTGGCTAGTGATGCCACAAAAAATGGAGAAATTGACATTGTTACCATAGAAATTCAAATCGGATTAATTTAACTCGAGATCCTGAAATCGGCCATTAGAGTTTTACTATTAAGAGTAAACTCGAGGAGCTTAAAATATCTGTAAAATGTAAAACTTCTTCCTTCTAATTATCTTTTACAAAAACATAGAGAGAGGAAAATAGTATATTTTTCATTGGTGATAATCTTTTATTTTAGTTTTTCATTGAGAAATATCTGAGAAATATCATCACTCTTGACAGTTTAGTTTCAAAAACTTTTTTGTTCATTTTATCAAATGTGTTATATGTACGTGAATTTTAACAATAGTTTAGTGTACTGTATTCCAATAGATTAATATAATATGAGAAGATTGGATATTGTAGCAAACAACTTCCAAAAAAGTATCCCCCCTTGAATAAAGAAAAAAAAGTGGCATTTGCATACCAAGATTCTGGTCATTTTGAAAGAGGACAACGCCTTATCATCAGAAATCGCGTCAAAAATTCATCTGAAAGCCCGTTGAGAGTGTTTGTGACAAAAATGATGTAGAGAACGATAATTTTCTAGCAGTCAAAGATATTGAAGCTGCAATCATGTTTTTTCCACTCCAGATCTGTTTTTGATTATACTAAGAGCTTTATTCCAAGGAGAGTTTAGAGGCAATCAAAATATTTTAGATTATTCCAGTGGAAAATATTCAGATAAATATTGCAAACAAAAGTATTTTCTATAAATTGTACACCTTTGTACCTGACGATCATTCTTTTAAGTAATTGGGAATATTTTAATTGCCTTGAAACACTTCTTGTCACAACGCTCTTAGTGCAGCCAAAAACAGAGCTCGTGGTACCAGCCATAATGATAAAAACATACTTCAGTCAAAAACTATCGGCGTTGGAAACAGAACTCTTTATGAGATCCAAAAACTGTCAAAAATTCTGAAAATTGTGAAAGAAATATTTTTTTCACATATTAATTTAAAGACAGCTCTTTCATATCTGATGCATTTAAGAGAAACGCTGTTGCTGGATCAAGTAGCCGCCGAGATACAAAAAATATGTCCTTTTTGGGAAGTCTGACAACTAAACAAGATTGTCAGATCAAGATATGGGAATAAATATATGAATATCATTATGATGTTTCTGCATCCAGTGGCGTAACTATTATCGAGATATCCTAAGGCCCTGAGCCAACTCGGCCAATCATATATACAAGAAAGATAATTATTTTTTTCAAATTGGAGCTCGAACCTTTCTGACCACAAAAAACCCAAGATACTGCCTCTATCTGTCCGGGAGAGCATATACCCGAGGGCATTATTTTGCAAAATAATAATCAAGAATATGACGTTGCCTAGTTACAGCAAGTAACTAAAGTAATTTCTCAGACAGTAATCACAATGACAGGACATACAATGCTAAAAATTTTGATTGAAATAGTACTCTAAGTCGGACATTGAACATTGAAGACACCACGGGAGTTGAACGGACGATAATGCCTACTGTCAACGTACACACCTCGGGTCAGAGACCCTCGGAGAATACACTGTTGACCTCAGGTATTATTGTCCTTTTAACACCCTTGATACCTTAATTACTATAACACTTGTTTTGTACAATATTACAATCTGAGGACCTATCAGAATGAAGACAATGTACATTTTTTACCCTCGAGTTTAGAATAATGATCGTTATCTGTTGTACCAATTATTGAACCGGTTACAATTTGAGAAGAATTTGTTAGTTTTGTTCTTTCACCACTATTTTGCACCACGTCATTAATTAGCATTCCAGCTTAAATCATTCAGTTAGATCTATGGATCTATATTTTTGATATGAGGAAATAACAATATCAAGCTCTTGATTTTTGTGTCATCACTAGCTAATCAAATAAAATAAATAAATATAAACCTAGTTTATTGGTTAATTTCTTGTCAATTTAATTAGAGAAGTTATTCTTTATTACGGATATTCATCTCAAAGCCAACTACCATAACGTGATTAGTATTATTGTTGAGACTGTCAAAAAAATTATGAATGCATCTTAGACAAGAGAGCTATGTTTCCTTAGCACTATCTAATACTTGAGCTTCTCAGCCTCAAGTTTCAAATTGCATCTCAGGGAAACATGCACACTTTTCTTAACTGATGTATGATATATTATTCCTGCATTCTAAAATGATGTATAGGTAAGATAATTAGCAACAGAAGGTCTTGTATTGACCATACTTATCCTGACAAATTTCTTCGCTAGATCCATCAATTAACATTACATCTCTCCTATTCCGTTCCTAATTAAACGTTATCAATCATAATTTTGAAGTACTAATGTTGATTTCATACCATATTCTCAGAAAATGCAGTACTGTAATTGTATACCTTTTAATTGGAATAACAAGCAAATGGTATATGAGGTATAAAGGCCGTTACTTGCAGATAGCTATGAGAAATAGATTGTTTTTGTTTTGTCTTACAGAAATTGTTTCTACATGTTGATTGATTAGGAGAAGGTTCCATCAAATGCAATTTCGTAATTTCCTTTGGAAAAATTGTACAGTTTCTTGTAATGTTAACATTAAATTACGGAAACGAGAATGAGTGAGGAGAACGAATTGAGAGGGTTCTGTATCCTATTGATATGCCCTACAGTTCTACAGTCTACTACAAAGGTCGCTCGAAGCAAAAAAAAATTGATGAAACTGTGCTTTCCCAATACTTAATTGAACTTCCACCGTACTCCTTGCTCTACGTACCTACTAACTACTCAAGTGATCTACCCCGTGGCAACGATCGTCTAATTGTTACTAAGGTAATCAAGATGCGCTTAATGTAGACTAGGTTTGGAATAATGGTTCGAAGTGTTTCAATTTGCAGTGAATGAACATAAAACTCACCTTCATCAAAGTATCTTCGCCCCAATTTGGTTTGGATTTATTGTTCTTGGCCAGTGCAATCAGTCGGCCAGCCTCATCCGAATTTGGCGCCATAATTGGGCCAAAACCGTCACTAGAACAAAAAAAAAAATCCTTAGCATATCAGATGATTTATTTCTTCGACATATGGCTCGATAAATACAATGTTCTACTTTCTCCCCTTTTACAAATAACAATAAATTTGCAAAATCCTCGTTTGTAATAAAAAATACGGCATTGAGTACATTGCCCGTGAAGATATAAATAAAACATCAAACTGAGTATAATGTTTCTTATCTAAGAATTCACAATGTGTTATAATGTTAAGAGAAGTCGGTAGAACCGTGGAAAATTCATAATGAAATTTAATTATGTGGTAGAAATGAGATAGCGTTATCTTATATACTTGATTTCCAAAAATTTCTTCCACAATATCTCCAGCATATGTGGATGACTTGCTTGAGTTTTCATCTTCAGGTTGATGATCATTTGATAAGTTTTTTTAAGGGCCTGCCAATTTAAGTTATTGATATTTTACATAGTGTGGTTTTACCAAAAGAGATCAAGCGCGAAAAGAATTGACATATGAAGAAGGTAATAATGTAAAAATGAGGGTGAAAGGGTAGAAATTAGATGCAATGTTTAAGCATGCAGGAATGATGTTGAATGAATGTAGTCTAAACGAAAATTTATAAGGAATTACGGAAAAAAATCCTTGTTGAAAAAGTCTTTTTGCACATGTTGTAAAAATTGTTTTATCAATGTTTCCTAGAATGATATGTTCATAAACTCGCTTCTAATTAGATTAAGCTAGCATTAATTAATAGAGTCGTCTCATTACGAGCCAGGAAAATTCGAGCTTGATTATATTACGTGACAAAGCTTCTTAATAATTATGTATCACACACACACACATCCATTCTAGAATACAAACTAGCATACCTGATTAGAGAGTATTAACTCCGATTTGTAGTTTGATTATGTTTGTTCATATTCAATTGAACTAATTTCGGAAATTTGCATGCTGAGAGAATATTGAATTTCACATCCACACGGACAATTTCAAGGAGTTTAGCACAAACACCTCTATTATTATGAGAAATAATTTGGAGCTTCGAATGAATAGACATTAATGAAGATTATAATGAGTCTGACAATTTTGAATGATGAAAGTAGAGTTATTACGAATGTACTTGAACACGAATACGAATGCGGAAGAAAGATAAGTCATATTGCAAATACGAAAGTTAATGCAAATGCTAATAATCACAATCCTAATTTTGTTTTAATAAGATTGTAGGAGGGAGTAGAGCATTTCCATTAGTTTTTGAATGTCGTTTATTGGAAACGCCTGATTCCGCTAAATAATCTCTAAACAAGCGTTTGGCCCGCTGTGCGGGCCGAAGCCCTAGGCTTCGCAGCTCGTAGTCTCTGAATATTTGCTCCACCGGTGAGGCACCTATGAACTATCGCAGTCAGTCACAAAATCACAGCAGAGGCAAATTCCAGGGAAAAATAGTTAACTGTACCTGTGTGTAGTATAATTTAAAGTGGAATTCAGTTGTCATTGGTTTTTTATTCACAAAAACGGTTCTCATTAGAAACATATAATCTTAAATCAAGAGAAATTAGAAGTGGAAGGATGTATAA
Source organism: Dromius quadrimaculatus (assembly GCA_963989225.1). Classification (NCBI taxonomy): domain Eukaryota; kingdom Metazoa; phylum Arthropoda; class Insecta; order Coleoptera; family Carabidae; genus Dromius; species Dromius quadrimaculatus. The sequence goes on along the minus strand of OZ022325.1, from coordinate 7,715,984 downwards.
GAGTTGAACAAATTAGTGGACATCGGATTTGGGAAAATCAGATTGAAAAATTCTAGGATATTATCAAGTTTTGACTAAATACTCAATACTGCCGACTTCTTGAATGCCAAGGTAAATGAATGCCTGAAAACTCGTCTTTCTACTCATGAAATTGATTTTGAATTCAGCTGGTCGATAAAATCATGTTACCTTTTTGTTGAACTGAATAGGATATTCAAACTAAACAACTAATGAGCAGGGAAAATAATAAAAGTGCATATTTTTTCCAAGATTAGAACTGTTCACATAATAATTCATTGGAAATAATCACTGAACAAACTATTCTTATGAGGGTTGTTTGACACTGTGCATTAAATGCTGCATTCTTTTATTTATATTTATTTTATTGTACACAAAATTTGGTGCGATGCACTCTGATTTTATATATGACACGGTGCATTTTTCTTTCCTTCAAAATAGAGAATCAAAATGCAAAGCAAATGCAGCATTGAATGCATCGTATCAAACGGTCCTTAAACATGTTGCAAACTACGTTTGACACATTATTATGTCTGATGGTGCTACAGTCGTGTTTACTTTCCTCACAATTAAGACTGTTACAATTAGCTTTACATAATTGGAGCAACGCCCTATCCAGTTATTAATATAGATTTGTAGGCCCAACGCTTATATTTTATCTAAGAATTGTACCAGAGGTCATTTCCATTCATCTCATACTCATACTCAAACTCATCGAGAAAAACTGTGTTGAAAATTGCCGCACTTACGGTGGATTAATGTGCCCCACTAAACATTGTTCAAAGAACAAGCAATCCCCTTATAACAGAAAAGAAAGAAGAAAATAGTAAGGAGTTGAAAATCTTCTATAGTGTACAAGTTTTTTGCCACAAAGATTAATAATGAAGTTTTTAATATGAAAAGAAGCTTTCCTCAACATTCCTTTACACTTCTAGATTGAGACTTTGAATAAAGACAGCAGGATATTCCAGCTGAGCACTCATTCTCCTCACAAGTATTCGTCATATTCTTGAACAAAAATAAAAAATCATGTTTGGCACCTAATTCTATAATAACAGATCTAAGAGTAGTCAAAACTGTTTCATTGTTAATAGTTGTTCCATTTTTCTATACTATTCGAGAATAAATGTAAAAAACTCAAGTCAAAATTATTTTCTAAGCAATCAGGCAAAATTTCTGTACGATTCATATTATTATCATGTCATGACTATTTTCGCTGCCAAAACAATGGCTGGTACCACGAGCTCTGTTTTTGGCGCTACTAAGAGCGTTGTGTCAAGATGTGTTTTAACGCAATTAGAATTTTCCCAAATACTTTAGAAAATAATCTTCAGATACAAATTACGGAAAACACATATGTCTACAAAATTTATTTGAATATTTTCCTTTAAAATAGCTTGAAATATGTATATTGCCTTGAAACTCTTCTTAAAATAAAACTGCTAGTATAGCCAAAAACAGAGCTTGTGGTACCAGCCAATATTACTCACGACATATACGCGATAACCTGGTACGGTAATATTCGCAATAATAATTGCGAAACCAAATGCGAATCTTTGAAACCCTCGGATATTGGCACTATTCGGGTGTAATAATACGAGTGCTTGAAAATTGCTGAAAATTTTCATGAAAGATGGTTGTTTATAATGTGTACAACAAGCTTGAATAAAAAATAGGTTATTTTTGAGACACGAATGGTATTTAGAGAGGATAATTCTCGAATGTTCGACCTCAATTCAAATACTTGGGAAAAATTGGAGTTGATATAGACTTTGACGTTATTAATTCACAATACAATCAAAACAGGTCTGGTATTTTCAAAATAGCTGGTAGATGGAAGCTCCACGTTGTCAAGACAACGTTGTAATTTTTTTGACTATTCCATTTGTAGTACTTATAACAAGGTTAACAATGCTAAATTTGCCATAGGAACGGTGCATATCAGTGGGTATTTGGACGTGTAGAAATACCATCGGGTATTACACATCGGGTATTACACTAGTGGTCAGAGTGAGTATTTTACTCAAAGATGTGGATACCTCCAATTTGTGCTTTCTTCGTATTTAATGAAATACTTTTCTGAATATCTTCATCAATTTTATCTTCTGATCTATCACCAAACCTTTCTGAACTTGATTCAATATCAAGGCGCAGTATATTTCTCTATTATTCGTCAAAGAAAATGCAAGAAATTTCAATTTTTCAGTTTGACAGAAGTTTGTTTACTCGTTCCTATTAAAATTACGTGAGTTGTTACTAGATTCATAGGAAACTAATTTGAAAAAATGGTTTGACTCCTGGAATAGTCCTCGATATACCATTTGTAGTTAAAGTATTATAGACTATTTTTGTGGTGCAATCACTCATGTTTATTGTGCTTGTGAATACCACTCATCCTGCACACTCGTGGTATTCAAACGCAAGCAGAATAAACATTCGTGATAGTACCACAAAAATAATCGATAATACTTCAAGTACTTATGGTATAATAAATGATAATTCCACTTCTTTTATGGGAAAATCTACATGAATAAAACCAATATTCACTACAAACACAATCGAACTGAAGTAGAAACACACCTAAAATCAAACTATAAAAATGTTTGACACCATAATATAGACGAATTCACGCAAGAACAGTATTCCCTAATGATGAAGTCAAGCGTAGTTTGTGTCCACATCAGACTTGGTGATATGAGTTCTTAAAGATTATTGATCAACTCTTTATTTCAAAAGCTCCATGTGATTCTGATTATTCATCTTATTTTACAAAGAAGGTAGGAGTATTGAAATTTTTATTCAATGTCTTTGGATTTTGATTTTTTCTTCTAGTAATAATGGAAATATATTTAACACTTGATATTCAACAGGGATGAAACAAATTTTGGATGTAAACATCGTTGAAATAATAATTTCTTGGAAAAAGAATTACTTCTCGTCCAACTGTTGTCACAAGTTATATTTTTGATATATGTATCTAGAGTTTTGACTCAATTCGTGCATCGAATATCTGGAATGTCCTTTTGTCCTTTTTCACAAGTTTTCTTCTTGCTGATATTATATTGCCTTGAAAAGAATTTCGTTGATTTTGCCTGCAACTATAGGATTATCGGAAAATTAGGAACAGACAATTAATTGATGAAACTGTCAATTAATTACCATCATCTGCTTTCCCAAGAAAACACTGATTTCTTGAATATAAAAAAAAAGTCATACAATTAGTTTCTTCTTGCATCGACTGATTGATTCTAGAAAGTCAGAATCAAATGTTGAAGTGATTATGTTGTCATTTCAAAACAATTTTAAATCATTTTTATCAATTACCACATATATCAAACACTGACACCCCTATCCTCATTTGCTATACAAACAAACTTCTTCGATCTTCTTTCTTGGAAATTTCTTTCGCGGAGCAAAGGCAACAATACAATAAATATTCAATTTCACGTACATATATTTTTCTTCCATTCCTATTTATAACACTTTTTCTTTTTATTCATTGGTTCCCAGGTTCAGATATTAATTTCAAGCCACCGTTTAATGCTTGATGTTCGTATTCTGCCTTTAGAATTTTCCCTGGTATCCAAGATCATCCAAAATATTTTTTCTTCTATTTGTACAAAATTCTGAGTTCGTATAATTAGGACTGCATCTCGGATGCAAGATAACTGCGTGGTATCGATACCGTGATAATCAAGTTCGTTTCAAAATTATAGGGTCAGAAAGAATTTTTTTGTGATTATAAGTTCACAGGGCGAATAATCTTCTTGATTTTAGGAATAGCTTTGTAATTATGGATTAGATGGGTGTTTAACCTGTCTAGCGGAGGGTACTGAACTTTTCGTTTTGTGTGAAGTTTCCAAAGAGTCCCAAAAATGGTTTCAATTTCGTTACAGGACTTTGGTTGTCCTGATTATTCAGAAGTCACAATATAAATAGAAATAAGTATTTATCAATGTTTCCACGAATCAAAATCTGATTATCCATTATAGAATTCAGTGAAATTTGCAGGTGTAACTTTCAAAATACATTTCATATAGTTATTCATGTGCTAAATATCTCTGATATATTCACAGCCATATATTACAATGGAAATAACAAAAGTTAATTCACTTGTTCCACTAAATTGTATTAGATAAACAAATGAAACCTCAATAGGATGGAAAAAAGTAGAAATATCCAACCAAAATAAATCAACTGGACATTACTTGTACTTTTCCTATAAAAATACAAAGATCTAAATATTTTAGGTAATATATTCTAATAAATTGAATGCGCGGCATCCCACCTTTAATAGTTAGTTTAATATTAGTTAGTTCGCAAACGAAATCATTACGTATAATCCAAACATAGATACAGCTTGAACAATATGTGATATATCTTCGAATAGCAGTCGTAAGTATGGCTCAATCGATTACATTTTGATCTCTATCAAATAAGGCGTGTTCAAATTAAAAGAATATTTGGCACGATGATTATCTAAATTAGATATACATGAAATTCAATTTGATAAAATCGTGAAGCAGCGTTTCGCAAAAATAATTTTCGCTGAATATTTCGCGAACCTTTCGGGCATATAAATTTAAGAGTGTCTCCTGAATTTATTGCTTTATGCATGGTTTAATTTTGATACGTTGCTTTAATTTTGGTTCAGTTCAACTGGTGTTTTATCGTTTGATCAATTTTAATTATTATTCTAATTTATAGCTTCGAAATTTGAATATTATTGTTGGGTGTTACATCAATGCTATAATTGGTTCACGTATGTTGTTCATTCCAGTTAAGGGCGGAAGGAGAATTAAATTGAATGTTCACGTTGTTCACTATGGAACATTATTTCCAAACGTCAAATGACTAGCTTCCGGATCAATTTCGAACATTAAAATTGTTATAGATACATTAATAGCTACTTTTCAGTCCCCTTTGGCTTGTGTAGCACCCATTACACGCTTATCAAATAATAACTATTCTATTAGAAATAGATCTAGCACAAATGTTTATTTACAAACCGTTATAATACATCTCATCCATATTCACAATCTCCTCAGTTGTGTAATTATGTTATCAATACGAATTAAACATCGGAATATATAATTTCATTTGTCGATGACTTAAATTTATGTACTTGTATGTATGTAATTAATTTAAATTCATCCGAGAAGTAGCGTATCGCGTATCAGCTCGATAGAACCATTAATTTCAAATCGAACGGTATACAACATTGTCTATGTAGATCAGTGTATCAGTAAGCTTTGCAAAATGAATTAATTTGAAACTGTGTTTCGAGTATTTGGAGATTCATACAAAAAAAAATATATTGTTAAAATCGGAAGTTCTTTCCGAGGAGTGAAATACGGGTCCTAAGATTTTCAACCACATTCAAATTTCATCAACGGATAAACAAATTAATTTCCATCTTCTATTCAACTACGATGAACGGTTATTCCTTTAACAGGCAGTCCAGTTTTTTTGAAACCATATGTCTCCCTTCTCTTATTTCTACGGACTTTAATTAAGCGACCGGCGTTTTGATAGAATGAATGATGGTGTAATTTTGACGCTTAAAACGAACAACGAAGCTTTATAATAGTAGGTTACCGTTATGGTGAACTTCAACCTGTGGTTAATCAACCGTAGAAGTATTCAAACACCATATGCGGGACTAAAATTGATAATAAGCAAATAGGCTATTCAGGTTAGTGGTTTTAAAGAAGTGATAATTGATGATTAACATTCCAACATGTCAATCTTTGCTGCTCTTTCAATCATATCTTTACTATTGTATCTACTATAAAATGATATGTATGAATACCGATAGCAATAAAAGCAAACTAGACATCTTTGATATTGGTTTGGAGACTTAAAATAACACTAATATTAATTTCTTGTAATTTCAGTTCACTTGCTTGAATCGGAAGCAATAAACTGAAGTTTAAGTATTCATGTCTGCATTTAGCAGAAATGTACTTCAATATTACAGTGTTTAAATACTTAAAATACAAATTCTATTCTATTTACATAGAAATGCTTCCTTAATACGGCCGCTGATTGACTCTACAATAAAATGATCAGTTTAAACACCTAGAGCCATCGTTTTGTTTGCGGAGATGGCGCCTTGCTGCTCTCTTGATAACAGCATATATTTATGAGATGATAAGTGAGGTATCTGGGTGGAATAGATAAGTAGATACTTATTTGTGATTGGATTCATGGTTCTTATATTGCTATAGATTGGTTACAAATTAATATGTTTTTTGCTTCATGTCATACATAGATTAAAGAAAGAAGTAGTTGAGTAGGTTATGGAATCTACAAAGAAATGTTATATTTATTAGCATTTTTCAGGAATTACTCAAGTGTGTACATCCTATACGAACACTTCTTTTTTATTCTCCTCTATAGAACATAACTTAATTGATCAATAACAGGATTTTGAATCAAGTACAATTCATTCAAAAAATTCTAATTTCTATTGCTCCATACCACACAAATTACATAAGGAACCTTTTACGTTAAAACTTGTGCATGTTATTTATTTCACGCATTTCTGGTCTACCACCCTCAATAACGCGCGGCTGATGACCTGAATTTCATTTGACTATGGATTCATGTTGATGGTACTATCTGTCATTTGTCCATTTCTGCATTTATTTGTTTTTAATTGTAAAACTTTCTACATGCTTTGTATTTTTTATAGTGTTGCTGAAAACTCACCACTTTGTGTACATCTGTCATCGACTCTTTGCTTGAATTATTTTTAAAGTCTACATGTCAACTAGTGTCGTATTGTGTATTTTAAATTTGTTTTGAGACTTGCTATTTTGAACTATTAAAAAAATCTTGTTTGCAATAAAACAACACACTCTTGTTGCATAAATACGAAAATGCGAAAAAACTACGTTTCGGCAATAGAATATAAGAACGTATTGGAATATAAGGGTGAACTAATTTCAGGCTTTGGTTTCGGAGGTCAACAGATTCGTATTTTAAATCAAGTCGATTGTGCATCACATTTTGAAACTTCCTAATCTTGTATCTCAAATATTCACTATACAATAATTTAAATTTTAGATGATTCTCACATATTTTCAAATAGTTGTGACTCAGTCCTTAATGAAAAATGATTTTCCTGTCTTCTACGAGCGTCCCTCTTGTAAAAATCTGTATAACCCCTCTAAAATAAAGAAGAACTGGATGACATTTGTGATTCAAGTTGTATAACTTGGTTAATTCCAAATTTGTTTCGGAAGAGAAAAAAATGACATGTATTTCTTGTGCTATTTAAACTAAAGTTTTTATTATTTTCTGATTTGAGGCATACTGTCCGCGATAATGTACCCAATAACTAAAATTGTCCTTCAATCCATATTCAGATGTGGATATTCTAAGATGAAATAGTACTAGTAATCTTTGTCTAGTTTAATTTTACTTGGAGTAAATCAGGCTCTTGTAGAAATTTCCATGGTCGTTTTACATACTAAATGTGACAGAATTTCGTTGATACAGCACTCAATTTCCAAAACCATATGTCGTTCACATTCATACTTCACAATGTAGGCACAAAATACTTGTTTATCATGTCGCGATAGCGAGCACCATTAATGGCCAATTGCACCGCTGTCCCTTGAATTTTGAGTGTCACTTAATTGAACAATATCGTATCAAATAAATGTCTGATATGACACAAACATTGCTGTTATTATGCCGAATCGATATTTTTTGTCTGAGTGAAACTTAAAATTGAAGCTGGTAATGAATGTTTTCGCCTGATCGGCTGTTTCTTCGAAGAAGTATGGTCCGATGATGTCCCCAACCCAAAATTTGCAGCAAATAGTGACACGTTGTGGATGCATTTGTTTCTCAAGAACCACTCGTGCATTTTCTGAATTCCAAATACGATAATTCTCACGATTAACGAAGCCATCAAGATTAAAATAAGTATAATCGGTGAAAATTGAGAGTAATGCAGATTCGGATCATATATTATTATCTGTAGAATGACAGATCCCAATAATAATTGATGGACATAAAAAAATACTTTGTCGCTTCAAACAACTTTAGGACTATGATATTGATAACTTCAAATTCTCATCTGTAAAGTTTCACAAAATTAGATTAAAATTTGATTTTAACTATCTATCCGATGAATTTATTGTAACATTGTAAGTTATATTTGATAAATTTCTTGAAAACTGAACCATTCTTTTTACGTGTATGACAAAATCGGTAAAACTACAATTGAAATCAATTTTTTCGGTTCTTGAAAGATTGATACTTGAATATGTGGAGCAAAATACAGTACCAGAATATTTTATACATAGATGACATTTTATCAAAGCCAGAAGCAGATATTCAAAATGGTTCTTCTTACTAAAAAAAGCCATTGGCTATTTGTCATCTAACAAACAAATAAATGATAAAATTAAATTAGTTAGGTTAGCAAACCATTGACAGCTGTCATGTAATACAACAAACCGATACTAAATAGCGCCACAGATCAAATCTACTAGTAAGAACGTCATATTCACACCACTAGAAAAATATTTTCCCTAATTATTATTCTGGAATACCTATATTGCCGCTGAAATCCCGGAAAATATTGTTAAACATTGCTAATAATTTAATGTTTCTTTATAACAAAATCTATGATTTGAACAAAAAAAAAATTGATTTCCCGAAAACTTGGAATCTCACGACTCTCAAAAAAATATATTATCTTCAAGAAATATTTGGCCACGGAATATAATTACTTTTGTCAAAATTTAACTTGTAAATTTCGATATGGAATAAAAAAAGTGTAAAAGGACATCAGAGAAGTATTCAAAATATCGAGAATTTTAAGCCCAAAATCCAGTCACCAATGTCAAAAAAATTTATCATATATAATATCACAAGGGACTGTAATTTGATCAATACATTTTTCTTGAAAGCTTTGTTTCCGTAGTAACATCGTGAGAGTCATCTGTTGCTTGAAGATTAACGATGCATGAAAGAAAAAATTATGATAAAATTAAAGTCGCGAGTGCTATTTGTGGAGAATATTTCTCAAATGAAATTGCTATTATAAGTGCCTATTGAATGATATTGGCTGCAGCTACTAACCTTTTCATGACAAAATGCACGAAATCGTCTCCATAAACTGTTTTGACATTTTTTTTTTGTATTTTTAGACTTTTTGTTTTCAATTTCATCACTTTCCGCGAAAAATGCATTTTCGAAACGATTAAATTTTGACATTCTCGAAAACCGATTGTTTGTTTATATTAAAACTGTGTATTGTTTCTCCATGGCAAAGGGAAGTTATCGCAACAAATCGCTTGCCAAAGGGGTTTTATTGCGGTAAATTCCCGTTGGCAAGTGATTTATTACTATAAATGTCATTGTAACTATGCAGAATTTGTCAGTATAATTGACATGAGTGAAATAATCATTCAAATATATATACTTTTTGAATATGAATATTATACTTTTAGAAGTGCGCAGAAAGGATTATTAACGGAATATTGATTAATAAAAATCAATAGTTTTTGCAGAGCACTCTGATTACTCGGAAGAATAATGTCATCTATGAGTCTACCAAATTTTGTCCCAAAAAACTGGATAATCTCTGATGCTGGGGCCACATCTATGCCAAATGCCATTAATTGTCAATTGTCATTGTCAATGACAATATATCAATTGTCATATAACGCCTTGATTAATGACATTAGACGTAAGTGTGGTCCCTGCATGATGCATTAATATTTTTAGCACTAATCATTTTTTTTCTCGAAGTTATCTGGTTCAATTTTCATGAAAATTTTAATATGATAACTGCAAATATAGTGCCTAGTATATATATTTTTTCCAGATAAATAGCTATCAAAGTCTCTGATATATAGGATTTGCATGCTAATTTCATACGGATTTATTGTAGACATAATGAAACTTTGACAAATCATCTAATTTTTGATATACACGTTACTGAAAACTTTGTTAATTTATTATAAAAAAGTATTCATTAAACATATTGCTACAAGATTCATCAATTCAAATTTCGCGCTAAAATAGTTCTTCCGGGTGATGTTTCACCTTAAAGATACGCTAAGGATTTTGAGCTTCATGTTGGGGTCTCATCATCGTCTAATGCCACTATTAAAGGCATCATTTGATAATGAATACGTTTTTGCACGATTGTGCGTTTTCATGTGTTTACCGGCCCTTTATTTGAGGTGGTATGTTGATTTTACCGGCAAACTGTGGTTTCTATGGTTATGCTGACTTACCGCCCATGGGCAAAGGCGGTAAGTAAAAAATTGTGAATTTTCACAAAAAAATATACATTTATCTATCTTAATTTGTAATTGAATATTCAGAATAAAATGTCAAACTTGACTGCTGACAGCGAATAAACAATCATCAGTAGTAATTTAATTTGAAAAGGAAAATTTGGACCCATATTTTGGATCTTCATATCGCGCAAAAAATTTTGTAAGCATCACGGTCAATAAGTACAGTACCGATTTCGTATAATATTTGGAAACCTTGCCAAGGTTCGGCCTCCAAACTATTATTCTCAATCAGTATAAACTGTAGTTACTGACCTTAATACTTAAATAACTATTTCAATGACAGAGTGTGTATTGATAAATAACGCCTCAATTAACGGCATCAGACATTAGTGTGACCCCAGCATTAGAACGGAGAAATACAATTTGTGCGCCTGTCAAATGGACAAGCCGTTATTTTGTTGCTTCAAAACGTTCCACAAATAATAACTTCATATTGATCTATTTTTGACTTTCTGCGAGACATTTGCAAATGTTCATCTTTCTTTCATTATTATGATGATGAAAACAATAAAAAAAAGATATTGAGCTGAAAATAGATGAATTTGAGATGTGAGGGTACAGGAAGTCTACATTTATTATGAGAATATTTCGTTTATTTCTAGGTGTACAAGCGTAAAACAATTTCCAATAATTTCAAATTATATTATTGTTTCGGAATCAGTTACTTCTCCAAATTAAAAAGTTCCGTGGATGCGCTCAAGAATAGAGAATGATAATTTTTGTTTTCCTGTCCGTCATGTACGGTTAAATATTAATAATATACTTGGAACAATCAACATGTGAAATGAACATAACAATAGCATATAGAATTTTTGAAGCAGACACATAATACTTGAGTTTAAACCTTTCTGTTATATGCAAGAAATATTGTAATTTTGAAGAACATGAATTGTTTACTTAGAAACGGATTTGCATAAAGAAAAACAGTTGAAGAAATTATTATGTAGAGAGTACAACGGTTGTTCTCACATGTTTAAATCGCCCACAAAGATTAGAAATATAGTAATCGCAAACGTTTGATTTTGGAGGAGTATTTTTAAAGCCTTATTTCGCAGAATACTTGAATATCTAAATTGCATTACAGAAAAAATTATACATTTCTCTCCACGTGTAATTTACTATTCTTATCCATAATTGTCATAGTATTGAGTCAAAGCATTTGAGAAAGACAAATCTTGCGAGTAAGGCAAGGCAAACAAAGAAACAAAACTGTCCAGTAACCATAGTCATCATATCAAACAGAGAGTTCAACAGTTTCAATACTTATGATCTTGATATAGAAAATGCCTTCACGTACTAGACTGCAATATACCTAGAGCATTTCTTACCGCGTTCCTGAGAAAATAGTGAAGAAATAAGTGTAAGAAGTGACGTTTCAAATACGGAAAGAAATAATTTTATAATACAGGTTTTTTGGACATGATGGCCAAAACCGTTGTGTGCCTGACATCTGTTTAGAAGATTAAAGTTCGATTCTAGTCCAAAGATAAGCTACTATTATCTTTACCGTTCGAAAGATGTTCTTGTTTTGTTCTCATAACCATCAAAAGCGATTTTATTGAAGTCTGTTTTATTTAAAACACCTTTACTGACTACAGAAATGTTAATCAATAACTTGACCGGAGCAGCAAATAAATTTTGACTAAAATCAAATTCAGTCATTTATTTTGTCGGTGTTCAAGTCATTTCACAAAAATTGTGATCTTCAAAGATTTGTTATTCTTCAATAGAAATAAATCAGGCCAATATTTATATATAATTATTATTGTATTATATATAATCCTACTGTATTTTTTTCCAAATCGAGAGTATCAGGAAATAGAAATTCCCATTCCATTAGGTTCTCTTTTTCCTTTTTTCGTCGTGATATTAGTTTGTCTATTTGAGTAAACTTGTGTGTGTGTTGGTGTTTTCGATCTCTCGTACGTGCTTTGTTGACTTGGTGCTTTCCTGGTGTCAGCTGGTATACCAGACCGGAAAGATATTGTTTTCTCCAAAAGAAAAAGAAGTATCACGAATAATCTGAAATTATATTATTCAGATTATTGGATCACGCTTTGTATGACTGAGATAGAAATTCAACTAGAATAATATCATAGAAGAAAGAGAGTATTAGAGCACATATTTTACATGCCAGATGCTTAAACAAAAACATAAAAGAGTAACAGTGTTTCATCAATCATTCTGTGAATTTACATGTAAATAGTAATCATGTGGAGAATAATGTTCTACAATAAAGAAAATCAGCCTACGACGATATATATCATGTTTTAAAAACAATTATTGAGTTCCAGCTTCAGGGAACTTATCATTCTCATATAAGATCTTATTATTTTTTTTTGTTGCATATCGAACAAACGTGCAAATATATTAATAGGTTAATTTTGATTTTTTTCAAGTTTTTGATCAAAAAAAACTCATTTGAGGCAAGATGTAGACTGTAGCTTGGATTGGTGATAAGTTGCATCTTCAATTATTGTGGTGTAACACAATGTCACGCGAATCAGACTTTGGCCTCTTTCCGTGCAATTTATTGAAGACTTTAGAGGGACAGACTTCCGTTTATCAAGCTGCAGTTGCAGTTCTATGATCCTCAAGGCGAGTTATTGCAAGGATCACTTCTTCTTGAGAAAGCAGTAATTGTTGTTGCTTTCTTATGTCTTTTGCGAATCTATTCTCAATTTTGTAGACTAAAACTGCTGACTGTTGTTTGGCGTCGGGATTTCAATTGCATATCCAAGATTTGTTGTCACCTGTGATAATATTATATAGTTTTATTTGGTTTTTTTTTCCTGCTTTAGGAAAAGAGGTACTCAACGTGTTGCTAGCTCCTTGATACATAGCTGCTCATATAATATATTTACTGTAGCGAATCCAGTAGCTAGACTCTGTTGAATCTCCCTATGTGCTACATTTTGATATTTCTTTTAGTTATTTGTCTAGAGCTCGAATGTTTTCATCACTAACACTTTGTGGGGACCTTCTTGCATATAACTCAAACTCAAAGAACCACCTGCCAAACATGAATTTTGAACAATAGTTATCACCGAAAGCCATCACCAAAATCTCAACCCTTTTTTGTGATCATACAATATCACCTAACAAATTTAGCAATTCAATGATTTGTTATTCTTTCCATCTTGATTCAGCTACAAACTATCAAACGAATAAACTTTTAACGACTGCTCTTGATTTTATGATTGAAAGATGGTGACAATTGGGGCTCTCCGATTTTATATCGCATGCCTTTCTGAGGGTTGAAAATTCCCCCTTGGTACGCATTCCGGTCATAGTGCAAACTCCAATTATATTAAAAAAAAAAAAAAGATTCTTCCATGAAATTCTGCATGCTTTTGTAATGTTAAATAGTTGAATGTGATTTGAAGCTTAGCATTAAAAGATATGCGATTCGCAACTGCCCAAAACTCCGAGTTTTCAAATTGCATGCCAATAAAGAGAATGAAAGTTTCTGCCATGAAATCCTCGTGAAAAAATTGGCATGCATCTTTCGTTGGCACAAGGGTGGAAAAATCGGAGAGGTTCAACTGTCTACTAGATAATCATATAAGATATTATCTACTGTCAATCCAGTGCCTATACTTCGATTAGTCTTCCGATGTGTTACATTTCGATATCTTTTTCAGTTATTTTGCCAGAGCACAAACATTCTTATCACTAACAGTTAGTGGAGACCTCCTAAGTCTCTGTCTATCTTCCAGATAACACTGTCTAGCGACAATTATCCCCGAAGACTACCACCAAATTTTGATGACGCCATTCAAATCTCTCTTTTTTATGATCATACAAAATCATTTCATGAATATACTTCGTGAAAAATTATAGAAGAACCGCCTGACTGTTTGATCAGGGGGTTTGACCAGGCTCAGCATGAGGTCTTCCATCGTTCTGGAAAGGACTGTATTGAATAGTTTTTCTTTGAAATGTGTTGTGTAACTGCCCCAAAGATGTCACTTCTTGTGTAGGTGGGAGTAGATACTAGATGTTCACCCCCACTAAGCTACCCCACTTACAAATGTTAAAAGAAAATATTGAACTGAGTTATCATCCAGTTATCAGACAGTTATCATTGAGTTATCAATCAGTTATCATTCAGTTAACAGTCAGTTGTCAATAGATGGCCAAAACATCATTTTATAAGCATCACGTTTGTACATATTGTTATTATACAAATAAACTAGTTAGTTATTACGTGTATGTTTTTTATTTACGAACAATCAAGTCTAAAGGAATCCTTTAGACATTTTAAGTGTTTCCAAATACAAAAGCGAAACAAAATGTAAGATGTAATACCTTCAAATATCTGTTTTTGAATTACTTTAAACAAAATTAAAGTTAGTCCAAATTTATCAGTGTTACTGTATAGATATATTTACTAAAATGTGGAGAGTAAAGAAACTGAAGTTCTAAATGAAGACGAAGCAACTGAAATTTGCAAAAGAAACAAAAAGCATTTTTTGAGTAAATCAGAAAGAATAATTTTAAATGTGTATCATACTTTGGAAGAAGCAAAGTCTTTCCGATAAAATCTGCACATTTAACAAAAGTGCTACATTTTTAAAATGACAGGATACATAAAATATTTCGATACGTTTCTGTTTTTCTACCTGTTTATTGGGATAATTCTGTACTAATGATGTGGTCAGTGTCCTGTCTATAAGTCGCATTACTATAATTTTGCGACAGGTATACAATTAGCAGCACTTCTATGATTTGTCACTACATCCATCTTGATTTAGTCTTTGCGAAGATGCAGATATAGACTATCAAACGAATGGACTTTTGACAACTGGTATTTATGCTGCACACTGACGTTCACCATGCCATGAATAGCTCTAGTCAAGAAAAGAAGCGATGATGCTTTGGAGAATTATAATTTTTCTTCAATATTATATTTTTTGAATTACTGAAGACTGAACCAACTAGGATTTGGATAAAATTCTCTACAATGTCCCGCAAAGCACAGCTTGGTAACACAATAATCTATGAAGATGAATGAAATTGAAGTGTCTGTTTGTGATTTCAGAATAAATGCAAAATTTTAAGTGAGAACTGCTATTCAAGATCATGAATGACCGTTTTTAGAGTTATTATCTGTCTGCCTGCCTGAAAGTTTGTCTCGAATAGGCATCACAACGGCTTAACAGATTTTAATAAAAATTTCAGGAAATGAAACACGAAGTTTAACTTAAATTTTTGTGTATGTTTCGTCACGATATCTTGCAGGATTTGGTAGATATGAGTATAAATATTTGTGTGCTCCGTGTCTGCACCAACCATAGATCTGCAGTATCAGCATAACTGTGGAGATGATAAAAAGTATAAGTATGCATAAGGTGGAGAAAAAGAAAATATTTTCCACCTCATGGTAAAGTAAGCGAAACCAACGCATCATTTGCGCGAGCGACCTGATGATGTGCAATTCTTCTGTTTTTGCTCTCTTTAATGATTATAATTTCCAGAAATAATTATTGTTAGCAACGTTATCACTATTCACTCATTTTTCACGATTATTTACTCCAATGATGGTGATCCACGCAGACGAAGTCACGAGCACTAACAAGTTTTCAATATTATACATTGTAAATGAAACAATTTTTGATAATTTTTCCTAATATAATATTCCTACTTATGAACATTTCAGTGGTTGAACTAACATCTTCAGAATATTCTAAAGGTAGTAGCTCAGCCACTGACAATGTGCAAAAGTGTGAAAATATAAGAAGTGAAAAAAAGAAAAAAGAATTATTTTTTTTGGTTATCTCCCCATGATCTCTACCTACCTATGAATACATTGTAAGTAGAGAAAATTAAGCTTTCTGTTGGTGTATCTATTGATAATAATATAGTCGAATTATTTCGTTTCAATTCTGCTTACTTGAGCTGTTAAGCTACTAGGAAACTCACTTAAATCAATCCTTCTGTAGTATTACTCAACTAATACGATTATTATCTACTAGGTAATATATTATTTCATATTCTTCAATAGATTGGATCAAATCTTTGTTGGACCACATTCCATTCTTCGTTTACCTTTTCATAATTCTACTTATGACGTACTTGCAATTTGGGAACCTAATCTACTCGCTTTCAAAACAATATCTACCAAGTGTTAAATTGAAAACAATCAATTTCTTTTACAACAAAAGAAAACGAACAATTATACAACGCTGTTGTAGTGAATGATGATCAATAAAATCAGAAAGTAAAACGTATTCATCACTAGAATATTTGTTTTCACTTATAATCAATATTATCTGATAAGGAAAAAGGAGTACCTACAGTAGATAAAGGAATCCAAAGGGTCATTTTTCTTCAGCATAAATCCTAATGAGGTAATATGGTTCTATAAATGAACTTCGAATATAAAATCCAAAATATTAACTTTAGCCACTCCATCAGTTCATACTAGAAATGACGAAACCAAATTTGGAGTTTGAAGTGGTGATAGCCGGAACCGAGTCATTACGAATCAAAAATCACGGACGATGATCACGATGCTGGTGATGATTTGAAGATCCATGTAAACTAAGGAGGAAGGTGGCAAATTACACTTTATAGAAGATGCTGATAAATTCATGAACATTTTTCAAGGATTTGGAGTAACAATTTAATAAAGATAACTTTATATAATATAAAATGTAATTTCTGTCAAATTCGTAACCTTGGATATGAATTATAGTATGTTTACCGTCCATGGGCAAAAGCACCAAGGCTCAGCTATCAAATTATTGTCCTAAATCGGTAAACTGTACTTACTGACCTCAATGATTCAACTATCAAGCTCAAAATAATGGATAATTTGAGACTGATTTCATTCTACCAAAGAGAAGATGTAAACATGATTGTGTGTGCCACATCTAAATTTTTTGATGATGTCAATCCAATTAGAATAGTTCCACTTCATGCAATGATCACAGATCATTACTCATCAAAACTTCACAAATTTCTTCGAAGAAATCAAACTTTCTTTGATTATTCTCCAAATTATATCAAATTTACAATGCATGGTTAACTTACTCTCTGATTCATAAACTCACTTTCTTCCAGGAAAGTTTAATTTGAATATTAGAATTGTTTTCAATATGGTCGTAATATCGCGATATATGCTTCTTCACTTTCATTCTAATTACTCTAATCAACAATTAGAATGCTCAGTGAGCGCACGCTCAAATAATGAAATTAAAAGTGTTTTAATAGAGCCAGGATGAGGCTTATATGCAGATGAGGGATAATTTATGTAATTAGGAAATTTTTGCTGTATTCTACCGTTTCCTGTGGAGATTAATAGACAACGCGTGCTTGTGGGTATTAGGTTTAATGGGGGATTTTAACCTTATATGGAAACATGTTACATTGTTATAAATTGTTCTGTTTTATGGTCATTATAAGAAGCACTATTTATGTTCAAATGATGTAGAAATTATGTTATTTGATACACACTTTAAGACATTTTATTCTTATTCAAAAATTCTAGTCTTCAGTACTAAATTCCTGAAAGTCTTATCAAAATAAAATCTGATACTTCTTATCTCTTTTCTTCTTCTCACTGTTGAAATTGGAAAATTCCAATTATTTGAACCCTCCTCAAAATCAAGTAGTAATCTTAGTGATGCTCACTTCTCTTCTGTTTATCTTTTTTCTCCAATGACTTCCAACTTTATTTTCTTTGCCCAGTGGTGTAGAATGACTCGAGAGTAAAACAGTTCATTACATTAAATTCTTGCTCTTGGAGACTTAAAATTCCGTGAGGATTTCCGGGCGTTTTTCTACTTGAGTGTTGGTGAGTGGATGAGTGGATGAATGTGTATGTGACTTGAAGAGTGATGGTCGTTGACTGCAAGTTTCCGGTCTGAAGAATTTTACGTACATATAGGGTTTGGAAAAAAGATATAAGGAAATGACAATACGTGTGAAGCTCCAAAAAATTATTTCCAACTATTTTCACATATAAAAACTGATAAAATGGTATTGAGCACTCAAATCCTAATACTTCCTGCGATAGGTTGTTGTTCGTAACCTATGTTTTTCTATACTGATTTGACGAGGAAGCTCCAGTAATTATAAACCGTATCACCATTTAAAATCTTCCGTTACGGAACTAATTTCTTATCATTACCTAGAATACTGATATTATTTCTTACAGTTCAGTCTAATTATTATAGGTATCAAAAATGCTTCTAGATTTCTATAGATGATTGTGTACGATTCAAGTGAAATTTCTTCTAATTTTTTCCAGCAGATGTTTTTTTATATTGTCGATATGTTTAATTATATTATCATTATAACGGAATTTGGAGAAAGGAGAAATATGAGTGTTACTAGTAGGGCAAAATCGTGCAGAGATTTTTCTGATTGCAAACGTGAAAAGGAGCTACTTTGTAGGAGTAAAAATCAATAGTCGGAATTTTAATAATACTTATATACGGTATAAAAGATATTCTTCAAATACACAACCTTTATTTTTGAAAGTGTATTTTTTACATTGAAAATTATGTACAAGAACTGTCACTTTTCATACGGTCCTATCATTAATATATCGAGAACTATAAGAACTGAAGACAACGATTTTTCATTTGTATTTAATTACTTTTTTTGTTAGTAGACGTCATGTTTTGACCCCGGGTCAAAGCCACTATTTCATGCTAAAACCGAGTAACGATTCCTATTAAAACACCGTAATAATTTTAACAATTCCTACAAGACAGTGAAGATTTGTTAACAATAAAACAGTTTACAACAACATGTAGATTGTATTGTTATTCAATGAATCGTAAATTTCTTAGGACTTATTCACGCTACGCACCGTTTTATTTCAGATAACACGGTCAGATTCATGTTTTTTCAATGTTTTGTTCGCATCTTTTGTGTTTCATCTGACAATTGTATAACGAAACGATGTGAAAATGTGACATTTGATGAGCTTCGGAAAATAAAACAGGAAGTCGCATATAATTTGAAAGAAGAGTATCAATGTAAGTATTGGAAATGAGGGAATCCAGATAAATATGTAATTCTTTTCCTGCATACATTTTCGGCTACACCTTAGCCATCTTCGGTAGCGAAAATAATTATTTCGTTTGAATTTAAAGTATCGTATGTATTTTGACATTTTTCAAATTGCCACGATCGACTTTTATAGAGGATTCTGACTAAATGCCAAAAGTAAAAGTTTTTCAATGTAAATACCATGGAAAGGTTTAATGAATATTTGATGTATATTGTATAGAAATTTGTATATTTTCAAAGTTGCTTAAATGCGATCGATTTCGGTTGTATGACCATTCTCAGGCATTAGCTGAAAGTTGACATATAATATTATACAAATAAAATAAATCACATCCAAATATAGGGAATATTCTGTTAAATAATAAACCAAAACGCAGCACACTACAAAAATCAGGTATATATAAAATCACATGTAATGACTGTGACAACTGCTACATTGGCTTGACTTCTAGAAATATCCATACACGGTTTAAAGAACATATGAAATATAATCCACCTTCAGCACTAGGGACACATCTAAAGACACAAAATCATTCAACTGACATAAACAACTTAGAACTCTTGCAACATGAAACAAAATTTAAAAATTTACTACTATTAGAAGAACTAGAAATCAGACTGAATCTAAAAACCACGAATAATCTATTGAACGAAATCACTGAATTCACAAACCCAAACCATATTTTCTTAAAATTATCACCTTTCAAATGATATCAAATGATATTAAGATCGCGCTATATTTTTTAAATTCATTTTATATTCGAATTATATATTTCCTGCTTGCTTCTTCATCATTTCCTATTTATCCTCCACCTACAACGGATATTGATAAATCAAAATTTTGACAGTTATATTTCATTCTCTTGACCTTTCAACATGCATTTTTTACATGCTTCAAATTTTAATACCAGACGATTATTGATGTATTTTCAAAACTGATTTTTTGACGGTAAGTACTTTATATCTATTGATTTGAATATAAAAATTTCACTAGTTTATTGCATTTGTTCGATTTTTGCCGCTGTGAAATGTGCCTATAACCTCACTTTCACAAGCACATTTTTTCCAAACTTAATTTTATTTTTTCACTCAACACATAGAATATTTAAACTTATAATTAATTTGATACTCATTTGTCTTTGTATTTCTTACAGTGCTAGCTTATTTTATATTTTTATATACATTTTTTCAATTCAAACATTTTTGTCAACGAACATTCTCTATTTGTATAATATTATATGTCAACTTTCAGCTAATGCCTGAGGATGATCATACAACTGAAATCGATCGCATTTAAGCAACTTTGAAAATATACAAATTTCAATACAATATACATCAAATATTCATTAAACCTTTCCATAACTACGATGTATACGCATTTGGAGAAATTTTTTTCCATTTACTTTTGAATCATGTTTCTCCTGAATTTATTGAATTGGATTGGAAGAAAAAATAATAGGGCGATTAACAATTGCACCAGATCAGGTTAAACTGATCACATTGGACATCTGCGCGAACGCTCAATACCAGGTAAAAATGAGAATAAGCAACTGCACCGAAAGATCAATTCCCAGTAAACGCAGAGCATGTACCGTAAGGACTTACCCTCCATCTGAATTTTTGCTCTAATTTTTGAAGCCTATAGCTATAGCAAAAATTCCTATGACTTGGTATAATTTGCTCTTTCATCAAATAAAATGTGAGTTAAATCTGAATATTATTGAAATTTAATGTAGCCTTTTCTAGAGCTCTTCGTATTGGTATTCGAACAACGATCAAGTGCAGGGGCTTTCGTTTGGTGCAATGTCCATATTTTTGGATAGAATCAAATTTGTGACCGGATTAAGAACTTTTCACTGGCGCAGATGATATACGACCAAATAATCATCAAAATAGATTTTTGTAGACTAGAATAACAGCATATAACATATTCCCGGACAAATAGTCTTAACAGAATGGGGATGCAATGTAATTTTTCGAAAGAAAATTGAAACTCGTAGGAATTGGCGGATCCGATTTTTAATGTTTGGAATAAGGAAGAAGGCCTTAAGAGATCCAGAACGTTTAGAAAAAGATATTTAAACTTCCATGATTAAAGGAATTCTGGTAATCATGGAAGGTTAAATATCTTTTTCATAACATTCTGGATTTCTTAAGGCCTTCTCTCTTATTTCAAAAAGGAAATTTGACGCTGTAATAAATATTTCCAAAAATTTAATGCGAGTCCAATTTTTAATGTTTGAGGTACAGACATTTTTACCGATAGACCTTCAAACTGTAATCGTGCAGTAATAATGAGCAATGAAAACATCTATTGCACAGTTTTCTATGAAAGTCAACTTTTCATCGTGAAAATGATGTAAGACGTTGTAATTTTTTTACGATCGTAAATAAAGAATTAGCGTGCCTAGTGTCAGGATCGCGAGGTAAATCAGTTTCGGTTGAACAGACTATTTCTTTGATAACAATACCAATTTATTAGTTTTTTGTGTTATTATTGGCCAATCCAATAGTTTTCTGATTCCCTTTTGTTCACTTGAATTCAGTCTTATTCAAATTCTGGTCATTTAAGTAGGTATTACTGGAATAAATCTTGAGGGTTGTAATGGTAGTTGGCTAGAATAAAATCTAATTTATTTCCATTTACTCCTGATCAATGTGAGGAATCTAAATTATTAAAATAGTCTGAAGACTGCAATGCTCAGTGTTAAGCGTATTTAAATATTCTACATCGTCTAACATTGCTGATATGGAACGATCAAGATTCCATTACCATTGTTGCGGATTGACTCCTATTGAAGCTGTATTTAGTTATTATTTACTCCAAAAGAGGTGCTGCGATCGAGAAGAGTATGTGAAAGATAAAGATGGAGAGTGTGTATTAAACAGGGTATTAAAGAAAGACAGAAACTATCAGGCGCGTGCATCACGTGGGCGAATCTATGCAACCCGCCAGCCTGGTGGACCAACAAACCAAAACATTGCTTTTGATATCATTGGGCTTGGTTGGCGTATTGTGGATTTAATGTTTATTGCAGTTCAGTTCAGTCTCCAATAATAAAAAATCATTGAAAAGGTGGGAAAATGTTATATTTTGTAGTTGATAACTATAAATCTATTCACAATAATAATTCAATGAAAATTTAGGAAAACATGTATGTATTCCAAGATGAAATTTCCAATTAAAAAATTTTTTTGGTTTAAATTATGTATATTCATTTATATTTTTTGACGTTTGACCCATACGTGTTAGTTTTAATAACTAGTAAACTGCTCCACTACTGACGAGTGTCAAGATCTGTGTATAAGACCGTGCTGCTGACAGACTGAATTCCCTCATTTTATTCTATACTGCATGCCTTTCTGCGAGGTAACAATTAACTCCTTGATAAAGAAGATAAAAATGTTATTGACCGATGCACGCTTTCCGAAAATGATGCAAATTACAATTGAATATATTTTTTTTTAATTTTTTCTCGTGACATCAGATATTGCATGTCTCTGTGACGTGAAATAATTTGAAATTATTTAAAGTTTAGTACTGGAGGGCATGCAGTCTGCAAAAGCCCAAAATGCTCGAACGGTTGCGCGAGCTTGTGAAAAAATGTGAAATTCTGATGTGTTTTCAAATTGCATGCCAATGAAAAAGGGGAGGAGTATCCTAGAGAAGCATGCCAATACATCTAACTGGCGTGCAATATGAAACACGGAATGACACATTTTTTTGTACAACCTTACATGACCGTTCGAGCCTTTTGGGCTGTTACGTATTGCATGCCTTTCAGTACTAGGCTTCAAAAAACACACGACTATTGTTATAAACCCAATTTTCTTCCAGAATATAATTGGAATTTGCGATATGACCGGGAAGCGTGCATCGATCGATAACTTTTTTATTCTGCTTATAAAGTGGTATCTTATCAGCCCTCAAAAAAGCATACATTATAAAATCACTATCACCCAGTCTACATATATTCTTAATAGCAATCAGGTACAGTAATTTACAAATTATCAAGAAGTTTTCCCAGGTTCGGCGAGGGATTGATTTGCGCTACGTCGAGTAGATATAAGTTTGAAGAATGCTTGCAAATTTAATGTACCTTCTAGATTTCTCATTGGTTAGCTATTTCCAAAATTGCTATTACTTTTCTATTATGCCCAGATTTACAATTTCCGAGAGAAAAAAACTTATTCTTTTAAATGACATTCGATTATTTGACAGCAATAAATTTTTGTCGGAAACTGAATCCATATCTTTGAGATATTATTATTTTTAATTTTTTTTCTTAAGAAACTTCAAGTAACTTTCAACCGCAAGTGCTCTTAATTTTGCTCTATTGGAATAAGGAATAAATTAGAACCGGTTACCGATTTCCAGAGCACATTTTGAGAGAAATCAGAATTTCTTTAAAGTGTCAAATGTACGCATAAAGGAAAAAATCCTTATTCTCACGTTTTTCCTTATTTTGCGCATTTTTGGGTACGTCCCAATGGAGGACTGAAATGTTCGGGATTTTTCGAATGTAAATTCTAGGTTTCAGCAATCTCAGGCCTAATTATTTTCCATTGGTAAACAGATTGAGTTTCGCGTTGATAAGTTGAAACTTCCGTAGTAAACATTGAAAAAATCTTCCTGGAAATAAGAAAAAGGGTCCAACAGGTGCAGTACACAATTCTGCGTTCGATGCATTGCAAATTGTGGAGCCGTTTTGAAGAATGACAGTTCCATAAGAAACTTTTGTAATCAAGGATTTATTATAGAACGTTGTCAAGAAATAGATAATAATTTACCGTTTTTTGAAATAAAAGAAGCATTAATAACAATAGATCCATAAAGTAGTAGCGAATAAAATTTTGATTTGGGACAAAAAAAGATTTAATGAAGGAAAAAACTTTTCAGAACTCATTTTTAAATAAATATGTTTTATTGGGTATAAGTTCTGTAATTTATTAGAAACACAACGTTTCAACAGCAAAGTGCTGCCTTTTTCAAGTGAAAAAGGCAGCACTTTGCTGTTGAAACGTTGTGTTTCTAATAAATTACAGAACTTATACCCAATAAAACATATTTATTTAAAAAAAGATTTGTTCTAATTCTGTCGCACTAATAATCTCGACGAACAAATAAATATCAACTCTAAAAAACAAAGGAACTATTCAACAATTATGATTTAGTAAAGCTAACCAAAAATTAAACTTACATCATTTTTCTCATTTTGTCATTGTTTTCATATTTCACAATATGAATCTGGTCTAATTGTGAACTAATTGTTCTCTTCCATGATTTCCTTCAGTTACCAGATATCATAATTGTTTTTTTTTCCTGAAGAATTATATGAGAAAACTTGGGTTTGTTTATATAATTTTCTTCTCCGTAAGCCACCCATCATGATATATAGCTGTCAGGAATATAATAACTAAATTGTAAATTATGTGAGAACTAGTGATTTTATGTACATAAGTAATTAATTATTTTAAGCACCATGAGAGTATTGTTGCAACCACATTAATGGATTTTTAAATGAATACATACATTTAATTCTAACTACAATTAGTCCATACAATGTTTTATTTATTATTCTCAGCTAATTTTAACAAATCTTCAAATGGACCTGTCAAAATTAATCTTTGTATCATTAGTGAAATCTCAATCAACATTCTTTTGTACGATGAGTATATAAATATTTTATGTATTGGTAAGAGTTTATCAATGCTTTTTGCCTTTCCGTCACTTTATAACATTTTCCTAGTCAACTACACGTCTAACATATTTAATACTCCAATTCACTTCCTTGATTTTCATTTCTTATCGCACCCCAACAACCGAGCAACAAATTAAAACAACTCAAAACAACATCTTAGAAAGTAGAAATGAATACGGATACAAATAAATTATCAAGTTCAGTAACATCAGAGCACGACAGATGGTTGATCGTTTTCGTTACAGTTACGCAGAACATTGCCTGACTATTTTGTGAAATTCAGAGGCTGTTAAAAGTTTTGTCGAATTTTATTATGGACACGCCTTAAGTAATTATAACTGGATTTGAACACGCTAATTTTAATTATATCGTTGGATGCTACTTCCTTCCTGGCTTCCTGGTTGCTTAATTTTAGTTAATTTTATCAGCCATTAATAGGTGTGACACTTTACCAAATTATGATTAAATAATTTTTGCATAGAAAGTGCCCTAGCTCGTTCTAGTTCCAACAATTTATCCGCCAAAACATATTGGCCATGAGCCCTGCATTTGACTGAATTCAGAAAATTGTTTCAAGGGTTGAAATTTTTTGGGTAATTCCGTCCATTCAATACTTACTACTTGCAGGCACTTTTTCTTATGAGTGAAACATCGGAAAATTTATCAGCTTACCTGAAAATAAAAATTAATTTATTGTAATTGTTGAATTCGAATTCAAACTACACACACATGCCTTCCTTTATTAGCCCTCAATTTTAGGAATCTCAAGCTCTGTTTACAAGATACAAATTAATAACTAAGAATCTGATCTATGTATGAGTAAAATATCCTTTCCTTGAGAATAAAGAGAAGTTTCTAAGGATGAAGTTGACAATTTTTATTACAAAATATATCGTGGCATCGCGATATAAGTACCAACTTAATTTTTTTGAATTTGCGTCAATTCCCAACAAACTAAATTTTTGGTATAGGTCTTAAATATGTCATTACGAATGCTATGTCAAAAGTCCTCATTGATCCCGCTTGTGCGTTGTTTCTTATACTATGTTAACGGTCACAAATCTTAATGTTATGCGTTTATCTCTGAAACGATGAGAGCTACTGGAAAAATGAAGAGCAAAAGATTGTAGATCGTAGAGTTCTTTACAAAAAAAGGGTCAATATTTTTTGCCCTACGAAGCACCGTTCTCGAGTTATCGCGATTTCAGACCGTGGATATGTATACATTTCCGTATCACCTCTGACATGTTTCGATTCAGAGAATTTAATAAGACAACATTTTATTATTATAACGAAAATTATAGCAGCAAGAAAATTACATCATTAATCATCAAATTCCTACATAAAATTCTACATGATCTGTTCTTTCTCTTCTTACTCAATTTGTGTTGACTGCATTTAGATCCTCATCGATTCTGAAAGAATTTTCATCTGTTGCACTTGATTTAGCTAGTGCAAGAGTGGCCTTGATAATTGGCACAGACTGATGAACAAAACTATCTAACTTTTAAGCTCAACACAATTGTTCGTGCAGCCTTTATTGCAATTACAATAAATTGTAATCAGCAGTTTGTTTGGAGCAGGTGGCAGTAAAGTTTGGATTGGTTCCAAATTATTATTCATCAATTGAGAGTCCCAATCTTCAGGATTCAGTTCATTGTCCAACCACACTTGCACTTGATAGAATACACAAAATAAGTGTTAATAAGCAGGAGCAGATGTTGGAGGGAGACAAGATAACACACTGTTTCATTTCACCTTCAGTCCAAGATTTTCTGCAAATGAAGCAAACCTCTGACATTTTTACAAAATTTTGTAACGGTACAGTTCAAAATGAAAATACCATCTACAAACACGTCTATTTACTACGAAAAATCGTTTGAAACTGACTAAGCTGTTGATGTTACTCAAGGTCAACCGACTAATGGAATTAGGGACGGTCTTGTCTCACTCACTCGTATATTTTAACGTATAGTATTTCAGTGCATGAATCACAAGAACCAATATTCCAATTTTTTTCTTTCAATGATGCATACTCGCCACATATTTTATTAATTTTTTTATTCATTTCCGAAAGATTGATTATACAATATAGAAACGTCAATTTTGAATAGAAAATAAGTAGCTTCGAAACATAGATAATTGCAATGAAAAATATTCATGCATAGTGTAAGAGTCAGTAAATTCACAGTTTGCTGAATTCTTACGAAATTGAGGAATGTGCTTTTCTCGCAAGCAAGCAATAGAAGTATATGAACTATTTGCAAATACGGTTGACGTCAATAACGAATATTGTTATATTGGCATTTTGGATTCTGTATATAGAAGTAGTAGTCACTCGAGAAGTAGTTGGTTAGTTAGTTAGTGATAATGCAGTTAGTAATAAGTTAGTTAGTGCGTGAGTTGAGAAGTTAGAAGTTAGTAAAATAGTCATAAAAGTAGTTTTGGAAGCCGGTGATCAATCGGAGTTGGTTGCTTCATCTTTATACTCTTTATTATTCTTTAATATATTTTAATCTTTGTTGAACGTGTAAATTGTTCCAAGCTCCTGTTGCAAGTGATTCTCCTCTTTCAGAAGTATCACTTCAGAGCAGATAAGTACATAATAATTTATCCTCACAGCTCAGCAAAGAGCCCAATCTACCAAATATGAATTTATTGTAAGTGGAAATCCTTACAATAGAGTAAAAGGAGTTTTCCAATAGGAATGGCTTCAATTTATTTTTAAATACAGATAATGTGCTGGAAAGCCTGATATCCGTCGGTAGTTTATTGTAAATCTGTAACCCTATGACATTAGGGGATTTCCTACTCATGTCAAGTCTCATGTGATGTAATCTGAATTGGCTTTTTTTTCTGGTGTTGATGTTATGAATTTGATTATTTGTAACAAATTTGCTTCTACTTCTAAAAACATAGACAGCTTATTTATATATATAAACACAAACTAGAGGTAAGATATTTAGAGTTTTAAATAATTCTCTACATGACTCTAGGGGTGTAACATTGGCAATACATCGTATTATTCTTTTTTGACTAATAAAAACATTACTAGCTGCTTACGATGAGCCCCAAAAACCGATTCCATAAGACAGAATAGCCCCGAACTTTGCATGATAATACATCAGCAGTTGTCTCCAATTCAGAAAATGCTTCAAATGTCATTTGGTAGCAGACAGAATTCAATTTGGCTGTAATGTAGTCACAATGAGACTTTCCAGAGAGACACTCGTCTAACAAATATCTCAGAAATTTCACGGAAGTACTTTTATCAATAGTATTATTATTGACAGGTATGTTTAATACAAATTTGGATGCATAGTTGTATTTTATAGGTGTGAAATCACGATAACTCGAAAACAGTGCGTCAAAGGGGAAAAAGTATTGACAACATATTTGTAGAGAATTTTACGTTCTATAAATTTTTCATCACTCATTTTTTTGATAGCTCTTATCATTTCAGATATATACGCAAAAAGAAGACCTCTAATAAAAACAACACACAAGCGGGATCGATAGGAATTTTCGACATAGCATTTGTGATGACGTATTCAAGACCTGTACAAGAATTATATTATATTTTTGTATCTTAAAAAAAGTCTGCAATGCGGAGGAAAAGCACACTTTTCACTCAAAATGTCTTCTCTCTGTTCACGTACATTAAAGTGCAAAATACTGCTCCTCGAAGTAGGCATCATGAAGAAAATTAATATATTTTGTTTAATACACCAAATCTTCAAGTTTTATTCTGTAATAATCGTAACCATACTTTTATTTTATCAACTAAGAAACTGAATCTGAATATGACAATATTCATATGAAGTAAGAACATATTTTACAATACGTATTCACCCAGGATGTCCTGATTATGTAATTACATGTTATATTACATACAAAAATCTTACTTAAAGACACAATTTTGTAATTATAAATGTCGAACTATCTTAACATAAATAGATAATACACAAGGTAAGATTGTAACATATCCTTCTAACTTTCCCGCAATTTCCTTATCAGATTGTGCCTTACTCTTCCGACAAGGTCGTGAAAAGTTATATTGCAATGGTTGTGAACCAGAGATATGTTGAGAATTATTTGCATGTGCAAATTATTTTATCTTTTCTTAAGAACAATTTTTTGATTATCACTTAGATTAGATTCTTAATAAAGTGTTACGTTTCAAGGATCTAAGGTGTCATTCTTGTGGTTAAAGATACAGTTTGGAAGAAGTTGTTGGTTTCAAAATATTTCAGACCACAAAAATGTTTACGGAACAAAATTAGTCTACATACCAAAAAAAATACTCACAAAAACATATTTTATATTAATCTGAATTGAATGTTAAAACAAAACTGATGTAAATAAAATGATCGAGAAAGTGTAATTTATCAATTTCACTATGAATCTCAGCAAAAACAGACTTTCAATTCATCCGTAGCCAATTATTCCGCCATCCTTCCTTCTGTTCGTATTTCATCTATTTATTATAAAAGCGAAGTTTCCATACAAGCATACAGAGCTCATCAAAGCCACTCGCTCAATCAATGCAAAAACGGCTTCCGGTAAGAAGTCTCTGCTTTGATCAGACGAAAAACAAACTAGTTTCATTTCCGTTGAGATAAAAATCCGTTAATCGAGACATTTGTAACATATAAACCAAGGCGAAGAAGCTATAACGGTATAAGGCAGATTGTCTCAGAGAGCATGGGAAAATGTTACAGATTTGGATTTGAATTTTAATGCGAACAAATTGCTCGAATTGTTCGGATTTATTTTTTGTAAGATAACAGCAAAAATGGATTATGTGAATAATAATCTGAGCAAATAAAAAGTGCTTGTCAGCTGAGGAAAATGTTATTTCAATGCATATTATTTGCGTGCAATTATAGATAATACGTAACCCAATCTCCAATTACACAATTGAATATTCCCATCGTTGGCCGCCATTTCAATATCCTGCAATAATAATAATTAAAAAATCTTCTTCCTATAGTAATAATTATCTCATTTCGTCATTGCAATTACATTTATTATTATTATTTCACGGATGAAATGTATTTTTTCTTCATTCCTACTTAGCGAGTGATTAAAATTAATTAAATCTATTTAAAATAATGTAAATGTTTTAATAATTGTAGTGATGCGTTCGCGTGTAGTAAATACTGGGAAGATGTTAAATGTCTTGCATGGTATCTGAAGTAAGCAATTTTGTGTTGTCTAACTGGCTAAATATTTATATTTATGTGTGAACAAAAGTTAATCAGTCGTTGTTGATCTGCCAGTTTGTTGTTTGTTTCTTGAGAAATTATTGTTTGGAATTATTCTTATTCTTGTATCAAAAATAGAGAAGTAGAAGTTGGAAAATGACACTATTTATGAATTCTGATGTTTCAATGCAAAGAAACAATCTGATCTCAAGTTACTGACTTTTTGTTTATTCTTAGCAATATTTGCAACAAAATATTCCATGAGTCACGTATTCTATCATTAGATTAAACCAAAATAAACAAGATACTGCACAATGGTTTGTTGTGGAGCCAAAGTTTATCTGTGTGAAGGGAAGAAAAAATAAAGAACGCTCCCCACGATATTACAGCATGTTTACACATTTCTCACATCACAGTATTGTAAATTAGGCTACACGCTGTATGATTGATGAGGATAATAGTTGTTGTTTCTGTCTTCTTATCCTTTGACCCGTAAAAATGCAGCCTGCACTACAACGGTGGGTGCCACGTCTATTTAAGATCCTCCTTGCAATAAATGGTACCACGCATTGTCTATGTTATGTTTCGTCTGAGTTTCTAACGTTTTCTCGTTATCCTTCATATTTAGAAGCCTATTTCTGGAGCTGTAACCTTCCCAAGACATTGAAGCTCTGTTTTCCGCGGATATGTGTTTTATAATAAAATGATTGTCATCCTTTCCATTGATTATGGAAATTAAAGACCAGTTAATTCTTCTAGCATTCTTCCATGTTTTAAATTAGTCCAAAATGTTCATTTTCATAAACTTGATGTGTGCGTAGGGGATATTTTGGATGAGAATTCATCTATCTTCAGTCCAAAAAGTTTGAAGTACATAGTTATATAGGAGTAAAGGTGAACTTAAGACAACGATACAGTTAAAATTAGCTTATAATTTAAATCGATTGTACACATGGTGAGTGTGCACATTGAAAAAAACCTGACCACCCCAATTGAAGGCGGACAACATATATAGAATTTAGTTCACCTTTACTGCTGTATAACAATGCATTCCATATTTAAGTTTCTTGGTTGAAAATGGATGAATTCTCATTCAAAACGTCCCTAGCGCACACATCAAGTTTCTGAAAATAAATGTTTTGGACTACTATACCAATTTTTAATTTGAATCTATCCCTAGATCCTTCAATGTGCTTCAATATTATACTTTGTTATAGTCAAAATTGGACGATCCTTAGACTGACTAGTAAACCCTAAAAGTAAATAACAAAGCTATTCAAAGATTTGAAATCATTCCAATTCGATTGGTTATTTATTATTAATAAATTAAAGTTAGGTCAACAACTATATATAAGATCAAGTTACGGTACTTCCAAAAAATTCAAATCTGGGGACGAGCATCCAGTCAAGATTGTATAATACTCGACTAGAATTTATCATGGATATAAGGTTAACACTTTGTACGAATGAGGCCCGCATAAGGAT
Organism: Dromius quadrimaculatus; assembly: GCA_963989225.1. NCBI lineage: Eukaryota > Metazoa > Arthropoda > Insecta > Coleoptera > Carabidae > Dromius > Dromius quadrimaculatus. Next base: position 7,684,214 of record OZ022325.1, on the reverse strand, counting down.
TGTTAAATGAAGATCTGATCTGACATGGATATAACGCAGTAAATCTTTCAGGTTTTTTTAGGCTAATCCTGGAAAGATGACTAGATTAAAAGCAAATAACTCCTTCATAGGCTCATTCTCAGAAAACTCCGATTCGTCTTACATAAGATAGACAAAATAATTGATACTGAGTAGACCACCAGTGGGCTCTCAGCAATTTGACCTAATAAAAATCAAATAACTTCTTCCTGAGATTATCCAAAAAAAAAACCCCCAAAAAAAATGAATAACTTTTTTGTATGGCTACGCTGAGAAGAGCCTTATTTGGGCCTGAACAGGATAACCTTATCACAAATAGCTTTTTATCCTGATTCTGCCCCCATATGGGACTTAAAAGTGGTGAAGCCACAAAGTATTGACATTGACATTGACTTGAAAATTATAATAATACACTATAGAAGCTGGATATGTTCCCGCTAGGAGTTTGTCATACGTACTTGACAAAGACTAGACCAGGTTGTCCTTTCATGAAAATGAGATCCAGATCAGGATGACAAGACGAGACGAGATTATGTCAATATCGATTCTGATTTTGTCTTACTAAAGCTCGGTGGTACACAGTTCAGGTAAACCTACCTTATTAACTATGGTTATAATTGCTAGAATGGTCACTATACAAAATAAACTTATATAATGTGAAAATGGGCCTAATAAAAGCACCATTTCAATTTGATTGGGTCCTAATGGTACTTCAGGCAAAACAGGAACAAATTCTAGTCTTATACATATGCTCCAAGCTTTGAAAAAAATCAGTTCTGCTTTCTAATAGTATCCTTGGTTGTATAGGATGAATTTTCTCAAAGCGTCTATTTGAGAGAGATTTACTAGAACACTTGGGAAACTATTGTAATGTTTATTGCTTGACGAAATCAGTTTTTAATCAAATAAAAGTCACTATTTAATAATCTAAATGAAATAAAAGTTTTATTCTCCTAATGTCACTAATGACACTATGTTTATATATTAATCACTTAATTCTAATTTAATCAAGGTCACAGATATTTATATTTCACTATTTATATATACTCTCACTTCACTGTCACTGTTTATTATTTATTTCCACTGCTACTATTATTACTGTACTATATTACACGTCTTTGGCTTTGCCTTATATAGAGAGACACTGTCCTTCTCGAATTTTCGATTTTCGCGACTCTTTCCATTTCTAGAAATCACTAGAGGCTTCCATTGAGAGGGGTGATACTACGTCGTCCTTACGAGCTTCCCCCCTTACTCTCGCACGTCACACTATGGTCAAAAAATGTCAAGAAACTGCAGTGTCTCAAGTTTTAGGAATCGTGGTTTGGTGCGGCTATTGAAATTTCTTCTGTGTGCCCAGCGACGGCTTCATACATTTCCTAAGAATAGGCCCTGCCTTCTACAATTGTCAGTTCCTCGATTATTTTTACAATCCCTTCTCATTCGTATAAAGTGTGGGTAGAGATCAATTATTGGTTAAGGACCGCGAATTTGTTGTTTTACCATACAATATAGAAGTTTGCGGTATTTTTGATTGTACAATAAAAAAAAGTCATAGAAAAGATTTTTTGTAGAGTTCTTTCCGCAAGATATCAGAAAACCGTCTTTGATTAAGGCTAACATTGGTCCTCAAATTTGCCGCCTTAGGCTCAATTCTACTCAGCCTGCTGGTAAAACCGCCACTGTGTATGCCAAAGTTCAAATTAATTTGTTTGATGGAAATTAAAGACCTTTCGGTGAACTTATTTGAATCACAATTTAATACGATCAAAGAATGATGAAATTATGTTCATATATCAAATTTCAATTGATTGGTAAAACGCTGCAGTTGCTATCGTGGACGATACCGCTCACACAAACTAACAGTTTGACCTTATTTTAGATATCATCTTAATCATCTTGGTAATATGCGTTGTTTTAGGAGAAAATTAGATTACAGCCATTCTTCTTCCATCAGTGTTGAAGGCCCCAGAAGTAGATTTTTTTATCAGGCTGGATGCGATTGCCCTGTCTAGAAACAGTGCTGTCAGAGGCGGTTCGCGTATAGATACTGCGGAACAGCAGCACTTCCCATTTCCACTCAATACTATCGATGACATTCAACAAAATAAGTCCTCTTTTTGAATTATTTCTTTATACTTGTACAATATATAATTCTATCAGTCAAAATTTTCTGAAGCAGTACCCCCACTGATTTTAGCTTCGAGCCACCACTGTGTGCTGCAATTTGTCATTTTGAAATACACTGCTATATGAATTTGTCATTAAACTTTTTACAAATATATTTTATATTGAGGAACAACAAACTTTTCTAAAAATATTCAATGAGATTATAACGAGGGTCCTAGTTCAACGGTATCAGAAGTTACATTGCGAAGCTTCTTAGACAGTGAATTTTTGGATCTTCTAGTAACCGAGAAATGTAGTTTGCTCTGTGGCCGATTATATCAGTGTTAACCCGTATTGCCAAATTTTATCAATAAGTTTTTTCTCTTTTAAATACTTTTGTATGAACCAAAGAGGAAGTGAAAAATATCTCATTCAACTCAAGTGAAGAACAAGTAACATAATCTTCTAAAAACTATTTTAAACATAAATTAGTGAAAAATTACTGTTATGCATTGTTATTTGCACAGTATTAGCATCTCATTATCTCATTTTTTCTGCTTGGTGGGTCCTAAACCATGTCGAATTTATTCATTCTTCCAACTTGACCACTTATTCCCTACTTACAGTTAAACGGTGTTATTGTTCCATTGTTACATCATAACGGGATCGGGAATAATAGTGACAAGATTGTCTTGTGCTGGACGTCATTCAAAAATGTTTTTTTATTTTTTGAAGCACAATTGGAATTACATAAACCTAGTACCAATTCAGAGCTTGTTTTGAATGAGTAAGATCGATTCAAATCATTTTTTACTAGTTCTCCATTTAGGGAATATACGAGGGTTTACAAAAAGGTCTTTGATATTAGTTGATCATTTTATGTTTAGTGAAAAAAAGAGTTTCGTGTGATGATAAAACATTATTCCATGAATGAAAAATTGCTTCAGGAGACTGAATTTATGATTTGGTAATGGGTGATAAAAGAATGAGGATGCTACATGCATCCTAAGTGAACGTAATATTTTGCACCATCATACAAACTGGAACTGTTTTAGCGAAATCTACAGGACTTGAGGCGCCATTTCAACATGGTGGATGAAATATGAAAATAGCACTGTATGCTTGAGATCTAAGAATAGTCCAAACAATGGATTGCCAACAGAGAATTTGCTCCAAACCCATTCCTTCAGCCGGAAAAATCATGACTGTCTTTTGAGGCTTGCGAGGAGTAATCTCTGTAGAATTTTTAAAAATCATGAAACTATCACAGGGATAGTCTCCAAATTTGAATCTCTTGGACTACTACTTGTTTATCTTATTGAAATGAATATATGATTGTGAATACTAATATCTAATTTGCAGAATTTGAACAATACTATTATTCAGATGGACGAATTGTATTCAAACCACTTTCGTACTGCTTAAATTTATACTAAAATATTGGGAGTGTATTTTAGGTTTCAAAAAATTTGTTCATCTTTAATGTTAATATACAACTTCGTCTTTGGATTATTGGGTACAAGTGTTTCCGGTGGAGTATAAAAACAACGATTATAGAAAATTTCTCTTACAGATTGTTTATCTTTTGAATGAACACGTGAAGTGTAGCTATATAATTTTGGAGATGATAATTATTTTGAAGAAATCATACCTGTGTTACATTTTTCTTCAACACCTATAGTCTGACGCCTGATATATTTTACAGAAGGATTGTAACATCCATTTACAGAATGATTTTTAAGGCGCAGATAGCGTTTTCCGCTTGAATTTCCGATATCATATTCTTGAATATTATTTGATGTTAGATTGATGGCTCGTAGTCCACATTTTTATATTTTGAGGCACTAATTTAAATTTTTCACTGAAATGTTCGGTCCATTTTTAATTTGTTTGACAATAGATGGGAATTTTTTCTTTTCTAAATAATATAATTAGGCTGACTACATTCTAGAAAGATAACAAAAAATATGTTATAATTATATGAAATTACTATCGCATTCTTGACTAAATTTGTGGACCACTGCTCCATTTTTCTATGAATGAAAAAACATATCAGAATTTTTTTCTTTCATAGTTTGATGGTTTATTCGTCTTCAAACTACAATTTGATATTTTTCAACGTTTTATCTCACGAATTTGTATTCAAACCTATGACATTAATGGTCAACAAAGAAGACCACTTGAGCGTTTTTTTAACATTGCTAAGTCAGCAATGCATGTCAGACCAGAAATTGTTCTTGAATAATATCAACAGTATTCAAAGCTTAGTGCAAATATGCTGGATTCGTAATTTGAAGATCTTGGAGCTGACCCCAGTTCTGGACAAAAAGTCAATGAAATTTCCATTGAATTATGATATACTTTGTGCCGTACTCTACACAAAACTTGATTTGGCAACTGGTAATCGCCCTCCACGGCTTAGGAAATCTCAAGTCAACCAATGTGCGCTAAAATAGTATCTGCCACACCTGAGTGGTATGGAAGGCATATTTTAAAATATCAGATTATTAATAAAATTATGCTTACAGTTGGATATTTTGATATCTTTATTAGATCTTTGGAATTCATATTAGAATGTTTTAATAGGATATTTCCTCGTATCAAAGAGTTAAGTTTATGAATTGTAAATTTCTACTAATGCATGCATTTAATTGCAATTATATCGCTAAGAAGATAACTTAATGAACGATTTTTTGTTCTATAGTGTAGGTAATTTATATAAATATGTAAACTTGAGCATTATAAGATGAGACCAAATATTTCTTACGGTGAAATATCTTCTACGGCCTTGATCTTCAATATTTTGCTAGTTATCAAGTAAAACCTAACAAATGAATTGATGACGGATGTTGTTGTTGGAGTATGAATTTACAGAAAAATAAATTTAGATTACGGTACTTGATTGTCACTTGTTTATATGGTGGTGCATTGTTTGCCATGTATTCTCCAGTGAGCTTAAAGATAATCAAGTACATTTTTATCGATTAGTATCGATTCTATTTTCACCTTCAATTGATTGATTCGTTCGTAACAAGGATCTGATTCCAGAAAACATGATTTGGATGAATGAAAAAGTAATTTTGACTTCCGTCCTTTCTTCAGCAATCCAAATAGTTACAAACACTCGACCAAATCCCGTTAATACCACTTAATTTGCTCTAATTACCTCACTCTTTCCTGTCGTTTACTTATACATATACAAGCAACATCTTCGATTCCAAGCTTTTATTTCCTTTTATTTGCCTAATAGCCAGCCTTGCAATCTGTCGTGCATTTGTTCCGGTAAATACCGTTATGATGTAACAATTGAACATCTATAATAATAATTATTGAGAATCATTCCACATCATATTCATTTTTTGCAGCACTAGGAACGTTTTAAATAATTGAGTGTTGGTGATAGTGCAGTCATTTGATAGTTTTACCTGGAAAGTTTTCCGGGATTTTTGAATATGCAGCTTTTTGACAATATCTCCTTTCCGACTCATTTCACGATAAAAGCATTAATATACAAAATGAAACTAGAGAAGATTCCCTACAATTCTTATGATAACCTTTTTTTCGTAAAATCAATAGTTTTGGTGTACGAGCGCCGCAAAGTAAAGTTGGGCGTGTAGATCGCAGTTATGGATGAGAAGTCGTGGCATAGCTTTCTCTACGCAAGGATGCAGCGATTAAATTCTTATTATTATATCGTTTTCAATATACATCGTGAACCACTATCGATCTCAGTCCCACCAAAAGTTTATCCTTGTTGTCCTTTCTTTCAATACTTGACTTACGACAAGTCTCCGAACCGTTTTCTTTCACTTCAATTGTATCACTTTTATGCAATGGATTAGCACAAATCATTAGAAGCCATGGCTCTATGAATGCAAACGACACTGTGAAGGGAGAGAAGGGCATCCGACACAAAGCCGACGCATTCCTTTGAATTTACGAAGGATGGGCCATAGTACGCCAGTTTTTCAACAAATAGTTATTATTAGTGTAGTTTTTAGCTTCAAGTTAATTTTATAATTGCCAACATTTATTTAAAATTGAACGTCACGAGCTGGCGTAGATGTATAATGGTTTGCGACACTCGTACGCCAAAACTATTGATTTTACGAAAAAAAATGTTATAACATAAATTATTAGAAATTTTTCCTAGTCTCATTTTGTATATAGATACTTTTATCGTGAAATGTGTCGGAAAGGAGATATTGTCAAAAAACTGCTTCTAGGCGCCATTTTCCCAATAGAGTGGCGCGAGCGGCAAAGATACGAGGTGGCAAGTTTGAAATTCGGAAAGAGCACATCAAAATTTATAAAATAACCCATTTTTGAAACTCTTGGTGAACTTTCCACGTAACCTTTTTTTACTTACTTGTACAAATTAACAAATAAGTATTGTGAAGCCGACAAAATTCACCTATCGAGATTTTGATGGAAATATCCGTTTTGAGCATCCCTGAATCCATTTTGACTATCTTTGGCTTGATGTCGGTACGTATGTTCGTACGTGCGTTCGTGCGTAACTCGCAAATCTCAAAGCTGATTGAACGTTTTATGTTGAAATTCTGTATTTGAAACTGGTATAGGGTCTAGTTATGCACCTCGCATTATGATTCCAATCGTCTGTACTGGAAGTGCACTTGACTCTAAACTATTTTCGAATTTCTCTAATACATCCAGAATGATCAATCGTAGGATGTTAAAATTCAGTATTTGAACTATATGTTGCATCAGAATGGTTATCTGCTATTTTTGTAAGAATCGGCCAGGCCAGAAGTACACTTTACTTGAAATTTTTTTTGAATTTTTTGCATAAATATAGAATGATCAGCCATAGGATACTGGAATTTAGCATTTGGAATTTCTGTAGCATGGTCATCTTCTATTTTTGTAACAATCGGCTGAGCAAGAAGTGCACTTTATATGACAGGCTTTTTGAATTTTCCGCATCAATTCGAAACAATCAGTCGTAGAATATTTAAATTTTATATTAGGCACTTTTATAATATCTTGTTGTACACCCTGCATTAGGATTACTATCGACTAAGCCGGAAGAGCACTTTATTCGAAACATTTTTTGTATTTTCCGCATAAATCCAAAACGATTGAACGTAGACTGTTGGAATTCAGTATTTAGGACGATTATACCGTCTAGATGCTCATATCCTATTTTTATTGAGATCCACCAAGCCGAAAGTGCACTTTACTTCATAGTCTTTTGGAATTTTTCGCGTAAATTCGAAACGATTAGGTGTAGAATATTGAAATTTGATATTTCAGTCTGCTGTAGCATCTGAATGATTGCCTACTATTTTCATAACAATAGACTGAACCGAAAGTGCACTTCAGTAGGAATTTATTTTTTAATTTTGCGCATAAATTCAGATCTGTTGGTAGTCGTAGAATTTTGGAAATCAGTATTTAGGAATATTGTAGTATAAGAATAATGGCCTACTGTTTCCATAGCAACCGACTTGGCTGAAAGCGCATTTTACTTGACAGATTTTTAGAATCTCTTGAGTAAATCCAAAACGATTAACTGTGGAACGATGAGATTTTGTGTTTGATCATACATATCCAATGATATATACGATCAAACAAAAAATCACATCGTATATATATATATATATATATATATATATATATATATATATATATATATATATATATATATATATATATATATATATATTTATATATATATATATATATATATATATGCAGGGTGTAACAGAAATAAGTACATTAATTTTAATCTGCAATAGATCTCTTCAAGCCTAACAATTTTTCTTGATAACTTTTTTTCTGTAAGTCTCCTGGATATCGAGTGAAAATTCAACAAAGTTTGGTCAAAAATTTCAAAGTGCGCCATCATAGTCTCATCAATCATTCATTTGAAACTGAAAAAATAACAGTATTTCAATAATACACTGATATTCGCTAACCTCGACAATTCCATTTTTGTATATGTTGCAAGGAGGATCAAATTTATCTCTGAAACCAACAATTTGGTATATTGGTCGTATTTATATGTTATTGTTGAGAAATTTTATTTCTATTTAGGAATTTCACCTGTATTTTCAAATAGTTGATACATTCCTTGAACATTAGATTGTCAGCACGAGTGCATTGTACTTGGATCAGCTGATTTGAATGGTCTGAATACAGCCTGTAACACAGTTAGAATATGGGTCAGATTGTGCTGCCACCTACGGTCAACTTAAAAAGTAGCTGCTGCTCTCAGCTTACTTCATTACTGTTGGCTCTCAAACATAAACAAAAAATCATTTAACGATTTATTTAAAGTGAACGGTGAAATATGAAATGGAATGCAATTCTAAAATAATTAATTCAATGAATAATTCAACTGAAAATATTCACGCAAAAAGGAATTATTCTTGAAGAACAGAAAATCTAACCTACAAATGTATCACACTGAGTTTGGTAATTGATTTTGAATATTTCTTAAAATATGAGTTACAATATTCTATTTGTTCAACAGATCGATTTACGAGGCATACTTCATCGCAACGACCTGACTGTGAAGTTTGTAATAATATGAGAAAAAACTAATTCACAGCTGCTTCATTTATAAATTAATGTATTTTATTCATTTCATCTAGTGTTTTACGAACCAGGTAAACGATAAGTTCTCAATATCTCATAGTATTTTCATCGTTATGTATGAGTGCACAATATTTTGACATTAAATACATGAGCATAACCACAATAATTCAATTTTCAGTGAAAAATGACAATTCTGAAATCGTTCCGAATAAATTCGCCGAACTAATCCTACACTGCCTGCGAAATCGCAGATAGAAGAGCTTGACATTTTCACAGGTTTCAACTTTTGTGACAATAATAATTAGACGATTTTTTCCAAAATTTATTTGAAGGAATTGATCTGGAATTGATAGCTCACATATGTCGAAATCAATTGTTTCGTTGTAACCAGGGTTGTAACTGCTACTGGATCCGATAATTATGCACCTGAACGACTCGTTGAATTATAGGGGTTAAAAAATGCTAAAAAAAGATTAGAATTCAAGAAAAAGTTATTAAGAAAAATTGTTATGCTTGACGGGTTCTATCACTGGTTAAAATTAATGTAGTTATTTCTGTTACACCCTGTATATATCCAATGATGTACAAGTGAGTCACGTGATGTTCACGTCAGATTTTTTTAGAGCCAAATGACTGTACTAATAGAGTTTCAACCAGCTTGCAAACTTGAGTTCCAACCAAATATGTCAATATCGTGTTCTGAAATCCTTGCTTAATTCAACAACGAACAGATCTGCAGGAACTTAATATCTTATTGATAGTAAAAAGCATATATTTTTTTCGTTGTATGAAGTTGGGAATTCAGGGCTCAAGATCAAATTAATGTCATTTGTTGAAAATTTATTCATTTTTTTCAAATCATGTTTCGCTTCTAACTGAACACAAAAAGCTAGTCTGGAAGCTCACAAATGGAAAAACAAGCCATCATAAATTATTCTATTATTTATATTATTTATTAATTCAAGATTTACTTTCTTCCGGGAAATCTGTAGGCAATAAATCGAACAAAACCTAAAACCTACATAAAAGTAGGTGAAGTAGCGAAATCACTGTCACTGTTGATAAATTTGAATAAAATTTCTATAAATTGCATATTTAATTTCATTTTTAACCGAAAACAAATATCATTTTCGCGCCTTGAAAGTTCAAGTCTGGTTTGTTTCTCTTTGCTGGACAGAAACCTAGTTGACCCGGTTATCGGCAACCGACTGCCAGATATTTCTCGAGTCAGGTCAACAGATCGGCCAATCAGCAACGATTAATCTGATCTTGTTAGTGATTCTTTAAAAAAAAAAAGAACAGTTGTGATTGATCAACACGCAGGGTCTCTATTTAAAAACGGTTTATCTACAAAACGTATTTCATCAAATCATCAAGTACTTCAATAGTTCCTCAACAAAACTGTAGAAATAGGCATCTATGTTAAATATTCAACTAAAATCACTGCCCTGCTTATCTAATGGAAAATATATAAACACTCTGAAAAAATTAATGCCAAACATATAAAAACATAGTTTTGCACTTCAAAATGGATATGTGACATTGTAAGTGATGGCTTTTATTGAGTTTTTATCGAATATTCATTCAACTTCTCTTCTGATACTAAGGATGATAAACATCTTTCATAAATGCTTGATAAAGTAACATGATGGGCGCTGGAGGCATCGCTAAAAATGTTTTCCAAAATAACAACGGTGACAGTTCAAACTAATTTTTTATATGAAGGAAAAAACTTTTCAGAACTCATTTTTAAATAAATATGTTTTATTGGGTTTAAGTTCTGTAATTTATTAGAAACACAACGTTTCAACAGCAAAGTGCTGCCTTTTTCAAGTGAAAAGAAATATAAATATAAATAAACAAAATTGTCAAGACAACAAAAATAAAAATAAAAGTACAAATCATAACTAGATTAATTTAAAATATATTAACTCCTAGGATCGTAGAGCTCTGCCTGTAATTGATGATTCAATATCCACAGGTCTTCAGGAGATAATAATGAAGGTCTAAATAGGGAAATTGTCAACTCCTTGTGGTTCTAGGTCAATCTGGCTCTACTCTTTTTGGTTTGGCGCATAACTGAACCATCCACAGATCTTCAGGAGGTGGTGATGAAGTAACTCTTGCAAGTAGATTCGTAGATACAAATAACTTGAAATTATGAACAAATGATTGGTAGCCATGATCGATTAAGTTCATAACCAGTATTCAAATTCAAATTATTCGGTGATTTTTTAATTTCAATTGCTTCTCTTATAAGCCTCTTGAACCAATTGTTCTTCATAATGAAGAGGCTCTCTGATATAAAGTTTTAATAGTACAAAATTTCTGAGCAGGATGGTGTCATCCAAGTAAACTTTCTGATGAAATCAAATTTTTGGATGATGTTTTCTTGAAGAATGGATATAATAGAACACAGATTAAGAAAGCACTCAGACAGAAGAATTCTACGCCACCTGTTCAAGATCCAAATAATAAGAAAATATTTGTTACATTACCTTACGTAGCCAATATAACAGATAAAATTGGAAGGCTTTTACATAAATATGACATTAAAACTTCATACACTTCCAGTTTGAAAATTCGAAATCTTATTGGTAATGTTAAAGACAGATTTCCTCTACAGTATCCAGGTATATACAAGATTCCTTGTCAATGTGGCAAAGTATATATTGGACAAACCAAGAGGACTGTAGAAACAAGATTGAAAGAGCATTCTCGTCATATAAGATTGAACCATCCAGAAAAATCTGCTGTGGCTGAGCATGCTATTCAAGAATTACATGGCATTGACTTCAATAATACGAAGCTTCTGGCTAAAGAGAACAATTGGTTCAAGAGGCTTATAAGAGAAGCAATTGAAATTAAAAAATCACCGAATAATTTGAATTTGAATACTGGTTATGAACTTAATCGATCATGGCTACCAATCATTTGTTCATAATTTCAAGTTATTTGTATCTACGAATCTACTTGCAAGAGTTACTTCATCACCACCTCCTGAAGATCTGTGGATGGTTCAGTTATGCGCCAAACCAAAAAGAGTAGAGCCAGATTGACCTAGAACCACAAGGAGTTGACAATTTCCCTATTTAGACCTTCATTATTATCTCCTGAAGACCTGTGGATATTGAATCATCAATTACAGGCAGAGCTCTACGATCCTAGGAGTTAATATATTTTAAATTAATCTAGTTATGATTTGTACTTTTATTTTTATTTTTGTTGTCTTGACAATTTTGTTTATTTATATTTATATTTCTTTTCACTTGAAAAAGGCAGCACTTTGCTGTTGAAACGTTGTGTTTCTAATAAATTACAGAACTTAAACCCAATAAAACATATTTATTTAATTTTTTATATGTTTGCAGTGTACAAATCATTTTCTGATATCAACCATCATGATAAATCATATAATTTTTTATAGTTAGTAATTTTAATTTGGAAATGACCCACGTATAATCTATTTCATTTTGTACTTCTGCTTTCAATTTCTCATGTACGTTCTCGAATTTCACTTTTTCTTAACTACTGGCATAGGTAGTAATTCATGAAAGAGCATAATGTACTCGTACAGTTCAAGAGAAACAAAAATTCAATTATGAATAACCTTGTGGGTTTCTAAGTTCTGCTATTCGTTTTGCTTTCTCTGAAGAAATTTTAAGTTCACTTGGTCATAGGAGCGAATTTCTGACTGGAAGGTACTTTTCTCTTGTAACCCTTGAATTTAAAAACGAAAGTTCTCAAGTACTTGAAGATGGATAATCGATAAAAATTCAGGAACGATAATCAATTTGAAAATTGAGACTAATACCAAAACATATGGTAGTGTAGACAATTGTTGGAATATTAAACGGAGAAAACTAACCCCTAATATAACTCAATAATAAAATAGAATCCAAATTTCTTCAAATGTACTTTTTTATGAAAATAATCAATCGACTTACGTTTATTTATATTGTACTTTTTTATCTTCAACTTGCAAAATTTCTGGCAATTATTAAAATTTCTGGCAATTATTAAAATTTCTATACAAAATTCAAACCATATATTTTTCAAGGTATTGTCAATAGATCAAGACTAGTCTGAGGATCCTAAAACGATTCTTGCTTGAATAGCGTGTTATCAGAAGATGACTGGCGGAGTTAAAGTAGAAATTAAAATATGATATATAGGGAAGTTCTCTTCCAAACTTCAGTTCTGTATGTTCAATTTAAAAATAAGATATGTAACTTGAAAGCTTAGGGTTGGCTATGAGAGAGCACACTTCATGCAGTCTAATACCACGGCAGGCGTGTAGAGGCGCATCAATTGTCACCGGTCCATTTGTTAGGTTATACGTAGAGTCTGAATGTCAACTGTTCTCAGTGTCCCTCCCTGTGTGCTTGATTGGTAAAATATTAGAGTTGAGGGCCGTTAAAATAATTTGTGATACGTAAAATGTATGTAAATAAGCAATATGACATGCGTACAACAATTTTCATGACTGGACACTTACTGACATTCAGACTGCAAAAGTGCTTGCTATAAAAAACGAGATCCTATATATTTTGATGAGATTTGGATATTATGGAGTTTAAGTGGTAATACACAACTATTTGAAAAATAATAATCACCTCTGTATTAGTCTGACAGATATATGAATCCTGAATCGATACTTTATTACCATTTCTATATGAGGTTCTTACGGACGACATAACACATTCGCAGCTGTTCTGGATATTGCCATGATAAAAATGAAAAGGTATGAAAAAAAAACCAGTAGATTTTAAATTGAAGATTCACAATTATTTCATCAAAATTTCAAGAAAAGTGTCGGATTAGTAAAGAAAATATCATCAGTTCAGGACAAAAAATCAATACTAAGCCATGCTTTCTGCATTCTCTATCTCTGTCTAGTTTCATCTTTCTCCATAGCTCCGTCTTTCTTACATTTTATCTACAGTATCGATCTGCTTTTTTTTTTCAGTTATTCCAAGCGTTTGACTTACAGATAGCAGTTTTTCGTAGCAAGCACCTTAACAAATAATGAATCATACCTATAGGTGACATGTGCTACAAACATGAAATCACAACAAAATTAAGGAGGCTAAATATTTCGGAAGAGAGCTGGCTTCTCAATTCACACGTTGGGCAATTTGAACACACAACAAGGAAGCATATAGTACAAGTTGATATTTAGACTCCACAAATTGATCAGTGAAAGGGACTATGCAAAGTAGGTACCGGATGAAGCCAATATTTAAAATGCTTTAGAATATTCTTAAGTCGGTAGCCTCTGAGCTCACTGGTTATTGCCAAATTTTCTCTTAATTTTTAATCTGTCTGTGTCTTAAATAAAGATACTGCGAGAAATAAATCAAATGTGTATACACGTCAGCTGTTCCTCAAATCATGTGATACATTGTCCTATTTCTTTTTTAATTGATCTTAGGGAAGACGATATTCGTAACATAGGCAGTTGCTAAGTGTTCATAATAGCATTTTCCAAATTTTATACTTGATTTAGTTGATTTTGTTTTGTTCCACTTACTTCAATAGAAAGCATTCATTTCCAAGATTTCATGCTCAGAAGAGTCATCACTGAACCCCAATCATGTATATCTGTCTAAGTTTCATAGCCTCTGGCCCTCTGAACAAAATAAAGCACATAATTCAGAATATTGAATAAGAGATATTTGATCAGAAAGATCTAATATACAACCCTACCAGCTTCTCTTTGATATCTCTTAGAGCTTCTAAACAAAAAATCAATAGATTTGGGGCCTAATAATTACTCTATAAAAGAAAATAACTATTCGTACTTCCAGGAACAAGAGTCTGAAAAGAGTCCTATTATTTTAGCTATAGAGTGTATAGACCAAGGGTTATCTCTGATGGATGATACGTTCAAAATGTGGTCAAAGTTTGTAGGAAAATAGTACATAGAATATCCGAGTGGCGCTGTTTGATACAAGTAGAATATTGAATAATTGATATTTTCATACCGTACAAATAATTTTCTTATTTCTTTTCGTTTTATTGACTATTTCGAATCTAATAAATTATATCGATCATTGGTAATTCGATCATTCGAACAGTGATTACAGGACTTTTTCACTGAATGAGCAATAATAAGCCTTCTTCTCTATATTCCATAATTCTAGCCATGATGTCTGTACGTTCGTCAAATCATTGTAGATCCTATTGACAACTGAAATTGACCCGCAGTCATCTAGTGGTTATGAGCGGAACTCCCCTTTAGTGGATTCGTTTTGACTTCTGTTTCTGTAATGTGTAACATCATTGATTTTATTGCAGTTTTTAAGGTTTTTCATTGATATATTGAAACAAAGTAGAATGAAAGGACACTCCCTACACTATTGTGGTAGAAGGGAATTTGAATAAATATATTATATATATATATATATATATATATATATATATATATATATATATATATATATATATATATATATATATATATATATATATATATATATATTAATTCAAATAATTTGATGGGAACATTAAAATTCTGACTAGTCTTCTTATTTTATAAAATCATTACTTTTACTGAAATTATAACTTGTGATCAACAAAACTATAGGGCCGTAAATATCGCAATAGATTCTTGTACAATCATTCTTTACGCCTATTGTTGTTGATAACATAAACTTGTATAGATGTCAATTGCATTTGAAGATTATTCAATTATTCACAAATTTATAACAAAAAACTACTACGAATTTTGTATAGTGAAATTCATTATTCCCTTCACATTTTTATTTGATTTAAATCAATAAATAAAGTACGAATGAAATCGTGCTGAATATTGTGCCTTGAATACCGCTTTGACAAGTCCACTAAAGATCAGCCATTTGGAGCTGCCCTCAACGGAAGCTCTAGTTATCAATAACCAATATGATACACAGTGCCGGATTGATACATACTGGAGTCCCTAAACATAGTATCTAGTTAGCAAGAACGAATGAAATGCTTAGCAAATCCATAAAGTCGTAAAGCTAGGAGCCCCAGTTGTGCCTCAATTCACGCATTTCATTAAAAAATACTATTAGTTTAACACGAAGTTAAATGTTTATTTTAGAGTGATAAATATAGTAATAATCATAATTACTGATTTCAGTGAATGTGATAAATAATAATTACCAGCCAAGTTAGCAGCATGAAGTGCTATTAATCATATTGAAAATTTGTGCGAAAATTATCAATAATTATGACACTTACTTTCACAGATAATTCATGTGAAAATTATAGTTTTTTCTCAATACTTACTCCAAAACTCATCTGAATTATTAATCATGTACGTATTTGATGTGAATATTAATATCTTGCATCTAAAACAATTTTATCTCCAAGTCAAAAAATCATCTTTGTTTTTATTTTGTGACCCCGTTACCTGCTCGGCAACTTCTTTATCTGCTGGTGCTGGAGCGTTCTTTGAGTGTTTCTTTGGTGTGCGGAAGTACACGCATTACGCACTGCGATCTTTGCCGCGCGTACTCCAAGAGCAGTTGTGAAGTAGTTAAGATTTTAAAGCCACGTTACAGTTACACGAACTGTTAGGTGCCCGATGTATGTTTGTCTGATACGTTCAACAGATGATGCATTGCATTGAAGTTTAATCTTGTGTGTCAGAGACATTGGCGTGCGTGAGAGGACGCACTTGCCCTTTCTTCAAGAATTTTAAAAAATATGTACATGTCGAAGATTATTAGTAATCATAAATAGCATGTTTATTTTACTTAGAGCCAGTTTTATGGGGCAAAACTTAAATCACTATTCATACTAGTAGCTCGTAAACTGCATTAAAAAATTGATTTAAATAAATATTAGCATCTGTTTCGTGAGTTAGGAGTTCTAATATTGAGGTTAATTTCGATGTCAGGTTCAGTTAGTTGCTGTCTTACTCCACGACTAGCTAACCTATGTTTTGTGATCATTTTACACAGAATATAATGTATGCAAATATAAGCTGATTGAATCTAATTTAAATATAGTCACGTAGCTTCACCAAAATTATAGCCTTTCTCCTTAATAACAGACATGTGTTAAAATCTTAATTTTTCTTTCTTGCCGTCATTAATGTCTCTATTTTTTGCACCATGAATATTTCAATTCATACCATCTAATTTAGAGCAAACCAAAATCATTCAAGATTTTTTGCTGGGAGAAGGTCGATCGTTGATTGTTATTTGTTTTGAATATCAATCCATTCAATGATATAATTGCTTTATTCAGGATTTCAAGAACACTTGTTATATGCATAGCATTTATTATTATTATTATTATGATTATTCTATTTTGAATACTTACCATAGATTAATTTGAACAAGGTAAAATATCATGAAAACGCCTATGGCTCTTGTTTCTCGGAACACATACTATTCATAAAGTCTGGCGCCAGTGTAGTAATTACGCTATTGTTGGTGTAAACGCAGCTTTATATTTCCATATATTTAAATAACAGCTCATTGTTGCGAATGTATAATAAATCAATCATTTCTCTTATCGTTTTTCCTATAATGGTTTTGTTTTGAACAATAGTCAAAGTTTTATCTGAAATATACTGCTTTTTGGTTTTATAGGGTTTTATTTGGCATTTGGGATTGATTTAGAATAGAAACATTGTTTCTAAATAATTATTATTAATGATTATTTTCAAATAATGAATATATAATATCGGTTTTCCATTACGCAGGAAAATGGGTCAAATTTATTCCTTCACAATTTATAATATCATGTCTATCATTTTCTTATTATCTTGTGTTGAACACGACTCGAAATATATGATTAACTTATTTAATTCCCTTACATTCTTGTTAGATTCTTGCTTCTAAATAATAACAAAGTACGTGTCCCACTCTTCGGAAGCTGTGCATTCCAAGTGCATATCAAGGTAAGCCATGTATGTAACTGTTTTCTGATAACTGTAATAAGAATGGCTTTACTTTGGCACCAATAGATGCATTAATGCATTCTACATGATACTGTATGTTAAGTCTATTGCAGTCTGCAATGTCAGGTACAAATATTTGTAAACGAGGAAATGAAAACTGTTTTACCTTCACATAAGACTAAGATAAGTATAACATGGGCGCTCTGTTGTATAACTGTCAATTTCAAAATATCCCAAAACAAGCTCCTTGACCTTGAAAAAGATGATCTACAAGTGCAAGTGGCATAGACACTTCAAGCAAGGCACAAAACTGATTAGGAACAATCTTCGTCGAGGCTACTTCCTCAAATATTATTGAAAAATTCAAGAGCCTTCACTGGAATATGCCTCAATGATAGAATTGATCACGACCAGGTTATCGCTTCAAATTGAAGAATAATGCACCAACATCTTGAGATATCAAAGGATGACGAAACGTTGGAACCCAAAGTACTCTGCTTTTTCGTTCAGTAACGATCCTTGATACAAAAGCTATGATGCAATAGGTGCTCTGTTATACAACTGTCAATTTTAGAGATTCAACTTCTCTTCCTATATTCCAAACCTGGCTCTTTGTCCTAACAAGTGGTAAAAACGTTTCAAGCAAGGCACATAATCGATTGCAAACTATCTTCGTTTAGATTACTTCTTCAGATATTATTGAAAAAATTAATGAACCCGTACCGGAAGATATCCACTCAACAAAATTAGGTATGAGTAAGATTTCAAATTGAAACAGTTTTGTACCATCTCGAGATATCAAAGGATGGTAAAAGTTTGGTACTAAAAAAACTGCCTTTGTACGGCAACGCTCCTGGTTACAAGAGCTGATGCAATATTTAATATTTCATGAACCTTCTTGTTTTTCAAGCCTAACTCTTTGACCTAGTAAAGTATGATTTATAAATGGCACAGAACTGAATGGGAACACACTTCGTCGTGGCTAGTCTCTCAGATATTATCGAAAATATTCAAGAGGCTCTGTTGGTAGATGCTCACTTGGAAAAAAGTAGACATTACCAAAATATCGATTCAAATTGAAGAATTATGTACCAACATTTTCGGATTTCAAAGGACGGCGAAAGTTTGGTACCCAGAAAGTTGCCTTTGCACGGCAGCTTTCATGAGTACAGCAGCTAGGATGCAATAAATGCTCTGTCGTAGAACTGTCGATTATAAATATTTAATCATCTTTCCTATATTCCAAACCTAGCTCCATGAACAGGGAAAAGCATGATCTACAAGTGACATAGACGCTTCAAGTGAGGTACTGAGCTGAATTTTCGTCGAAGCTATCCCTTCAGATATCATTGAAAATATTTACTGGAAAATGCCCACTTGATAAAACTAGGCGTAACTAGATATCGCTTCAAATTATTTCAAAGGAGGCTAAAGTTTGATATTCGAAGAGCTGCCTCTGGAAGGTAACAATTCTAAGCACAAAAGCTATGATACAATGGGTGCTCTGGAGTAGAACTGTCGATTTTCAAAATTTCACTACTCTTCCTTTATTCCAAACTTAGCTGCTTGCTGCTTGGCCTAGAAAAGCATGATTTATAAGTGACAAAGACGCTCAAAGCAAAACACAGAGCTGATTGGAGACAAACTTCGTCGGAGCTACTCCCTCCGATATTGATGAAAATATTCAAGATCCTTTACTGGATGATGTTCATTAGACAAAACTAGACATGGCCAGGATATCGCTCCGAATTGATAAATTTTCGAACATTGAAAGACGGCGAATGCTTAGTGTCCAGAAAATTGCGTCTACACTGGCTGCTTTGTTATAGAACTATCGATTTTCAAAATTTCACCACTTTTTCTGCCAAATAGCTTAATCTAGGAGAGCATGATTTATAAGTGACATAGACGCTTCAAGCAAGGTACCAAACTGATTGAAAACAATATTCGTCGAGGCTACTTACTCATATTTATTGAAAATATTCAAGAGCCTTTACTGGAAGATGCCCACTTGACAGAATTGAACATGACAAGGATACCACTTCCAATTTCAAAAATATGCACCAACATCTTGAGATATCAAAGGATGGTGACAGTTTGGAGCAAAAAATCTGCCTTTGCTTTGCCATGCTCCTAAATTTAAGAGCTATGATGCAATGGATGCTCTATTGTACAACTGTCAATTTCAAAGATTCAGCTATCTTTTTTATATTTCAAAGCACTCCACGACCGAAAAAATGATTTACAAGTGACATAGATCCTTCAAGTAAGACACAGAGCTAAAAACTAGGCATGACTGGGATATCGCTTCGAATTATGTCAAAGGGGGGCGAAAGTTTGCTAACGAGAGAGCTGCCTCCGCCAGGCAACGATCCTAAGTACAAGAGCTATGATGCAATGGGTACTCTGAAGTAGAACTATCGATTTCCAACTTATTACCTCCCCTCCTGTATTCCAAACCTAGGAAAGCATTATTTTTAAGTGACATAGACGCTTCAAGCAAGGTACCGAACCGAATGGGAACAATCTTCGTCGAGGTATTATTGAAAATATTCAAGAGCCTTTACTGGAAGATACTCATTTGATAAACTAGGGATAACTAGGATATCACTTTAAATTATTTTAAAGGACGGCGGGATTTGGTACGCAGAGAGTTGCCTTTGCAGAGCGACGCTTCTGGATTCAAGAGCTGCCTTCAGACGATGCTCCTGGGTACAAGAGCTATGATGTAATGGGTAATATGCTGTAGAACTATTATAAAAATAAAGATCCAATAATCTTTTCCAAGCTCAAAACCAAGCTTCTTGCTTAAAATATGGAAGAACAACTCAACTGTTGATGTAGATGTCGTTTGCGGTTTTTATTCTTTTTCAAGGCGAAGAAAGAAACATTTTGCGAGATTTTGAATGAACTCATTGGAAGATTCGGAGAGTGATCTGAGTAAAAAAAGTATATATCAAAAAGTGAAAATAATATTTGGTCTTCTTTTGTGTTACTTCGTTAATTCTGAAAACTCTTTGTCCCTCCTCCACATATAATCTGAAGCTCAATCTGAACTTTGATGCATCAGACTGATAGGTTGGTATTTTTCTTGATTACATAAATTGAATTTAATTATTAATGCAGTCCTACCTAGAATAGTTTATTTACATATTTGAGGGAACAATTATTGTTTCCAATTATTAATGAATGCACTGAATGTTTGAAGAGAGAAAATAAAAGAGCAATTCTCGTTAATCGCGAAGTTAAATAAATTATTGACAACTATTGAAGATATAGCAGAAAATCAAAAACATCCTGATAGAGAAAAAATTGCTTTGTTCAATTAATATGGTCTTAAAAAGCAATAGTAATATTATTTCACAATCATTCGTATCAATAGCCCGCAAGAAAATTCTTAAGATCATAGAAAAATTATAAAATATATTTTTTTGTATACTTAATGGAAAACATTAGATTCAATATGTAGAAATCAGTAAAGAAAAGTAGCAGTTTACCAGTTGGCAGCATTTTACTAATTAGCAACAAAAATAACAAACAAAAAACGCACTATGACACGCGCCCAAATGAGAGCTTCAACCTAATTACCTAAGAAAAAATTACAGGTTAAACAAATATATAGGAGAACAAAAATTTTCTCGATCTCGCCGGAAACAGATGTAAAGTCGCATCTTTGGCTGCATCCAGAATTTCGCGAGAATCTTTAGCTTTTGACTTCTCTGACGAATTAATTTTTTATATTGTTCATTTGTTACTATGCTTACCTAGATTAGTATTTCTGTAGAAAATTATTTCTATTTTTGGTGTCTTCCAGTCAAATTTTTCCATCAAGTATACAAAAAAATAGCATGTTCAACACGTAAGAAAAGCGATATTACTTTGCTCGTGTAAATTTAATTCACTTGCTCGTTGCTCTCGCTCGTGAGTTGAAACATTTACACTCGCTAGTAAACTTTCACTTTTCTCTACTTGTTAAACAATCTACTATTGATATTTCTGAAGACATGTCAACCCCTCATAGTCTTAACCATTTGCCCTGAACCTTCATTTTTTGATTCTCAATAATCTTTTATTGTGTATAATAAATTATCATGAATCGCATGTACAGGAGACCCGCAAACATGATATCATCCGGTGGAGATTGAGGAAAAGTACAAGTCTTTTATTCTACATGTGAGAAATTTGTTGTATCAACTACGTATATCAGAAAAAATTGACCAAACAAGAAAAAAAAATCATTAATTCCAAAGCAGTATTATTCGTACGCTTTATACTACTTCAAAAAACACAGGAGTTTTTTCAAACATTTTTGTCTATATCTAATTACTCATAATTAATATTAACTGAAAAAAGTTGATTACGTAGACAGCAAGGAGAAAGCAACTCGGCTGTTTTTTCAGTATTTTTCAGCATGGAAAATTACTCATACGTATTTGGAATGGTGTTCAAAAATTGTCACCTGCTAATGCAGAATTTCCTTTTTTTTTTAGAATGTCTTCGAATATCTAGGATATCTACAACATTTGCCGATATATTTGCAAAAAATAAAAAAAATGTTTTTAAGAAACGACTTTTGTTAATAATTTACATATAACACTCTTTTGGGAATCAAAGTTTTGATTTCAAAGGGGTTCAAACCAGATAGGGTCGAAGTGAACGGGATAATTCAATAAAAAGCACACATACTAACAACATCAAGTATATTAAACAAAATTAAAAGAAAATGAGACACAAGCGAAAGAAATGTAAATTAAGCTGAATACAAACGAATAGAACATGTGGATTATGACAAAGGTAAAAATATGAAAAATCTGTACGGGCGTATCGAGCACCCTCTTGTCCGAAAGGGTGCAGCGAGTTGCAAGTAGCAACCTTTAGGGATGGATTTGAAGCCGAAGTGCTATACCTTGTATAGAGCTAAGTTGAAGGATGGTGGGACGGCCATTACAACGGGTAGTTATTGAGCAAATACCACAAAATTTTGCAGGTATAAAATGGGAGAAAAGCCAGAGTTGTACTAGAAAATTATTATTCATTTGGGTTCCCTTCCACGGAATTCAAGATAAAGTCAATGATATAACAATAATTATTATAAAACAGATAAAGTCATATACCAACAACATATTTAATATTATAAACTATATATAAATACATCTCACTCAGATTTGGGGATTTGTACTTATTGTAACGGTACATATATTCACACCAATTGCAAAATTTTCTTAAGTATGTCTCTTACCAGTAGGTACAGACATCCCCTGCTGTGGCGGTATGGCCACTCAATTAGTAAGTCAGTCATCCTTCAAGTTAGCTGAATACAGGCCATACAAACTGCAATTCTCATGAGCCACCTTCCAAATTATATATTATGTTCTTTCAATTTGTTACTCAGAACCGAACGATAGTTCCTCAAATTTTATGGGTTCATATTTTTCATTAGAGTATATAAAAGACGCCCGATTTTATCAAGGACAGATTAATTCATTCTCCGAGCGAATAAAATTCAGTCTATTAGATGGCAATCGATTCTTTCACCAAGTAAATATACTTCTAGAGTAAATTAATGTTTTCCAACAAATTTCAATCTGTTTGAACTTTTTTATGGCAACATAAACATTGCTGTCAAATAAACGACTGTCATCTAATAAGAAAAATATAATTTACTGAAGATATAAATAAATCTATTCTATATCGTGATCTCATAGTGTCATTTAGGGTTTCGTAGACTCTTTTGTTACTGGACTCCAATATCATGCTAACTATAGTTTGAATTTTTCGAACAGGTAAATCAAGATAATTCAATTAAAAAAATAATAGCTGACGATGAAACTGAGATCTTCAATTATTCTTCACAATTTAAAATGAGGTTTCCAATACTCCATTTCTTGCTGAAAGGTCAATCAAAAATGTTTTACCTACAATTGTATAAATAGTGACAGTTTCTTACATAACATTCAATGTGAAAAGTAAATTTTTATACAAAACTGTACAACAGAAAATTTTTTGCACACTTTTAATACACGATTCCAGTGGAAGAATCCATCAGTTCAAATTATAATTTTTTAAAACATTTGGGAGATAATTTCGAAACTAATCAACACTAAAATCACTTTTAGATATTTGGAACTCCATATTTCAATAATTCAAATATCCAAGAACATTTATGTCAACTTCAACGAAAACAGTTCAATATATAATACCGTCCTCATAGCTATCAATAGTAGCAATCAAAATGACATTCACAAAAAAAAAAGAATCGTATATAACTAACTGTGTTACGATAATTAATAAGATCGAAGATGAAATATTGAATGTACGGACGAAACTGAAGTTTGCTACGAATCTAACAGAGGACCCTCCATTTAAATTCGTATATGTGTGTTCTAAAAGGAGTGAATACTGCATCTAGCTTATTTAGAGCGGGTGCGAAGCACCGCCGGTGAATAAGTCAGGAAAAATTATTATTATTTGGATAACTCTAACTATCAGATTCGTAGCAAACTTCAGTTTCGTTCGTATACTACGGTTTAATACTGTAAGACATAATGTAAAAAGTCTTTAGTGCCCTCATGGGGCTTGCAGAACCACTCGCTTCGCTCGTATTTTTAACCAAACCGCTGGTCAAATTGAAAGATAACTTTTCACGTTTTCATCTTAAATAAGTATTAGCATCTGCTTTCAGTGATTAGAATAGTATAAAATATTTAGTCTGTTTTTAGGAATTGAAATGAACTGAAGGGGACAATGTTTTCAATGTTGTTTGTAGGATAACCTCGTCCATATGACATTTGGATGATAAATTTCATAATCTAATTTATGCGTTCAAACGAGTATTCTTATAGCATGGTAGATTAAACTAAAATGACGGTTCATATATTTAATTACATTAATATATGGAATTAAGTTAGTCAAGATGGAAGTGATATGCATTCTTGAAAGGTCATTTTAAAAAGAGGTTACTCCAAACTTTATTGTTCTCTTATAAGGAAAGAACGCCGAAAACGTTCATTCGTGCGTCGTTAGAATTCAAGGATTATTTTGAAGGAATATTTTTCAGGAATTTATTTTTATGCATCTCAAAGTCTTTCAGCTCTGTTTTCAATTCCAAAATAAATATATTTGATCGGTGTGTGCCGAAAATCTATCTCTGAAGCAATGCATGAATTAGACTATTTTATTCACACTCCCTTGGATAAAGGGACAACTCGAACAGTGAAGACATGTTCTGAGTGAGGACATGCTCATGTTTAAAACAAAAATCCTTGTAATAGAAATCTCATTTTGTGCAGAGTGTTTTAATTGACATCTGAGTATTTTTTGATGTTTTAATTGGGCTGGTAATCATTGATAAGCAAGCTATACTTGAGTAATTATTACAAGGTGGAATTCAAATATAGATTCATAATTTTCCAGCCAATCTTAAGAGGCTGTTGAAATTCATCATTTCAAATCATGATATACCAACAGAAGGTTAAGAAGGAATTTAACATCTTGAAGACACGATTTATTTCCAAACTGTTATTTTATTACTTCAATTTTCACTGTTATGATCAATTGCAGAAATAGTTTGTGATAAACAATTTGAAACTGATCGATTTTTGTCGATAGTTATTGGCAAGAGACTTTTTAAGGTATAATTAAATCAATTATCATTTCTAATTAGTGATTTCTCATTGAAACAAAATTCTATCCGATGCCTAGAAAAGTTGAGATGATGTAGGCCAATACCATTAGTTAATTAAAAATTATTAGTCAGTAATATTCATTAAATGAAAGACTGATTTGGATGCCTCGCGACAGATGTTGACGAATGCAAAAATTTTGAAGTGAAAATAAGGTTAAACGAATTAGAATATGTTTATTAATAGATATAACTTTTTCTTCATTTGTTGTTGAATTATTTCCTCATGAATAATTATAATACCGGTAAAAGTTGACACATAGTAAATTTGTGGTATCTCCATAAGAATTGGTATTCTAAATTTACTGAAAAATAGTTTATTATGTGTTTATCAGATGATATTGGGTCATCAAGAAAAACCAAGGGTGCATAAATTATTCTTGATAAGCGATGAAAATATATTGTGATATCAAAATCAAAACAAAACATGCTATAATTGCTTCCCTAATAAAAAAAAAAAAACGATTTGGGGTCGAATATCTTTTTACCTTATTTTCATGTATCCAACCCTTCGACCCAAATGATATTTCTCATCGGCCCTTTTTGTCCACACCCTTCACTTAACACAAATACACAACCACAGTTAACTATTGATCTCGGTAAATAAATCGCGCGATTCTCGAAACTCGATCAACAAGCAGAAAGTGTTCAGGTAACCACATCAAACTACGTTCACCGTCATCGAACGAATGCTGCACTGAGTCTTACTTAGTAGAATACTTAACCGGATGACTTAGAGGGGACTTTAAACATGCGGCCGTCAAACAGTGGAAAGAACAACAAAGTCTTGCCGAAAAATTTGGGATTAGAAAATGTATAACAGATCAGAAGTACTAACTTTTAGGATGATTATAAATCAGCAGATATTTATTCACAGCCTTAAATGCTAGTAAAAAGCATGAAAAAAATGAGGTTTGGGTCAATAAATAAATTTAAAATTGTAATTCGATGTATAACAATAATATTGCCTCAAATAAAAACTGATCGACTATTTTTTATTCATGTTCGTAAAAGTTTGATCGTCACTGCTTTAATTAATAAAGGTGCATCGCGTGCGTTCGTTTATCATCGTATTCACTCGAAAGACATATTATCAAATAAACTAAATTACCAACATGAAAATAATTTCGATGATTTGATATGAATCAATTGGTTTTGTATACAGATATTTAATTGAAGACCTAAATAAAGTAAATTTATAGAAAACATTGCTTGTTGTGGCACTGGAGGTGAACAAATTGTTAATTGTCAATTAGTGACTATAAATTGCGAGGAACGAAATAATTAAGACTTAATTATTTCTTACAGTTATACCAAAATGTTGCGGATGGAATTACAGTTGAATTTAGAAATAGTTAATCCTGTGAAAAAAACACTGCAACTTTTAATAACTTTTTTAAATTATTGGAAGCCAAATATCAAATTTGAAATAAATGTCATACATAAAACTGTTGTTTGGCTACGGTCATTCACGCGCCTCTATACGCCTGTTGCACGTCAGGAACCAACCCTAAGCTGCCAAGTCGCGGAGCAGTCCGCATTGTCGAATATCCATGCCATCAAATGTCCGCTGGATCGGAAGTCCATACCGTCGAATACCCACTGCGGAAAATTAACCCCTACTACTGCTTTATTTAAGTGTCCGTTGAGAAGGAATGACTGTACTATCGGTTTAATAAACATTGAGCAAAGCTCATCGAGCTTGGTTAGAGCGGGCGAAGCCTATCCGTTAGTTGGGTGCCAAGTACCGCCCGTTGAATAGTGTCACTGACACAAAAAGCAGTAGTGCGGTATGCACTCCCAAGTCTCATATATTTTTTCTTTTCCATATACAGAGCTGAATTTCTGGGGAACTTCCTTTTATATCATAGTCTAATTTCCATAAGCTGGAACTTCGTTATTCGAGTTTTCCAACTTTATTTGAAGGCATGTGTAAAACCTGTGTGTAAAATATTTGAGAACTCGCTATCCCGTTCATCACGAATACTTTGAAATCTCCAAATATGTTTTGTTTTGTGGATCATACCTTGAAGAACATATAGTACAAATTTTAAAGAGAAATAATAATGTTTGTTGCAGATTTAACGAATCAAATATGGAACAGTATTCAAAAAAATATTCCTCACTTTCCTATTTTTTACCATTTTTTGTAATGCTCTCTCATTTTTAGGTTGGAAATAACTCCAGAATCGAATTTATCAATTCTACTATTATTGAAACGAATCTACATTAGTTTCACTTTTTTAGGGTTGTTGGTAATTAGAAAAGTATTGATGAATGCCTCAATGGTACTTTGCTTACTGGGCAGCCTGATGTATTTGAAGTTAAATACAGTATGTATCTATATTTAAACAGATGTAGATCAAAATCCAAATTCTAGATTAAAAATAATTGCTCTTTTTTGGTATGTTTATATTTCGATAATACCTTATATATCGCTATATCGTATTTCCTTGCGTGGCGAAACCGTTAGAGGTAAAATAGCTATGCAGGTATTTAAAACGTTAAAGACCCGTAGAGTTATTAGTTAAAGACGTGGCGAGTGATGCATTTACCATTAGTCGTCGGTGTAGATTAATATTCTAGATGGGATGCGGCTAACCACAGTGCGGTCGGATCTGAGCAGCATTTCCGACATAGGGATTTATGCGTTCAAAGACGATTCAACTCTTTCTGATTCAACCCAGGTCTCAATGCTGAAGTACGTTTAAAACCAAAAAAGAATAAATTAGGACAGAATTAGAACGAATCTATATTTCCAAGTGTAAAGAGAAAAGGTGCGTGATTTTGCTAATGCCGTGGGCATCTTGAGTAATTGCATCAACATTTGGACATGAGAAGATAAATTTATGGAGTTTTTACAATTGATCAAAAAATATATCGTGTGATGTGCTCCAAGAACGAATCCACAGGACTTTTAACGTCGTTTCATCACTTTAGATACGAACCTGAGACCAACAAACAGTTTAAACAAGCGGTTGCCAGCGGAGAGTGTACACCAAAAAGAGCGAAGACCGTTGCTTCAGTTGAGAAGCTTGTGACGACCGTCTTTTGGGAGTCGGAAATAATAATCCTTATCGGCTATTTGGGAAAAGGTTGAACTATGACGAGTGCATTTTACCGCTTGAAATTCGAGTCACAAGTTAAAAATCCTTATCTGAACCATCACGACAATGTACCAGAACACCACATCATTTTTCTTGAGCTATGGTTGCAAAATTGATGGAGTTAGAGTTCCAACTTGATCCACATCGTCATCTCTACTCTTCAGATTTGGCTCCTTCGGACTACTACGTGTTCTCCAATGTGAAAAAAAAGATATTCCACTCAATTGAAGATCTGAATGTGCAAACGAATGCCCAGTTTGTGGAATTGGATCAGTTCTATTAATCGGAAGGAATCAAAAAATTGGAACAGCATTGGACGAAATGAAAGATGGCATTAAGTAATAAAAATGGTTTATGTAAAGAATCAGCCTCTACATCCTACAATTATGTGAGAAGTTTATACGAGGTATACAAGAAAAATGATGAGATTGATAACACTGCGAGCGATCTGGCAACGCTAAGTTGTTCTACTTGTCTTGAAAGATGTGTTCATCTCTTCCAGATGCTCAGTCCGAATTTTAGCTCCGTACAGCCATCACGTGGTTCTTGAGAGTGCCATTAATCAGTTTAGTTGTATTTTTGTTGTGTGTTACAAAAATAGAACAGCAGAATTTAGAGCAACGTTATGCCATCAGTTTTTTTGTCAAATTTGGTCAATCCGCAAGTGTGTCCTTTGAAAATTTGAGACAGCTCTATAAAGAAACATTTCCAATCAAGAGCACAAGTTTTCCGCTGGCACAAATCATTTTTTAGAGGCCGGAAAAATGATGGAGATGAACCTCGCCAAAGGATACCTTTATCTTCAAAAACCTACGAAAAGGTTGAACGTGTGAGGGCTCTAATGGGATCAGACCGTGGCGTTTAACAATAAGAATGATTAACCAGTTAAACACAAACATTTTCATCGTACCTACAGCTAATTTTAACCGAAGATTTGCACATGCAAAAAAAAACCTCACAACTGAGCAGAACTTTTATCCTCAGAAGGTATTCCTATTGTTTCCCAGCTAGAGTAAGATCCCAGGCCCGCCAGACATTACTTATTTTCTGAAAAACAAAATGTGTAGAATAAAGTAGTATTAGTATTTACTTTGATCGTATGCATACTTGCTAGCTTAGACCGACGGCCAATTTACAAATAATAGGTGCTGAAGTTATATTAAGATAATACTCACTTTTTTGAAGTCTGAGTGCAGATTTTGATGAATGTTCTTGAAGATATTGTTGAAAATTGATAGTCCACACTGCTAGGCACTTCCCATCGACGGTAATTTCTGCTAGGCGTCTTGGAGCTCGCAAAAAATAACGTCTTCTCCTATAGTCTGAGTCGTAGTTTTTATACATGATACTCAAGGAGGAATCTCATTACTTTTTGTGAACAGCCAGTGAGCCAGCACAATCGTAGGAGCCAAACATCCTCCAGACACATTTCAAATGTATGATAATCAGCACTCAGATTTTTAGAAAAGTGAGTAATGTTTTAACGTAGCGATAGCACCTGGTATCTGTAAATTGGCCGTCGGCCCAAGCTAGTAAGTATGCATACGATCAAAGTATATACTAACACACAAATTTTGTTTACGTATTGCGGGCCTGAGATCTTGGACTAAGCCTATTATTCACCTGATCTGAGTCCTTGTGACTTTTTTTCTTTTACTGGAATTGAAGAATGTCTCAAAAAGACGTCATTTTGGAGCTCTGGAGAACATCCAAAAGTATTTGGTCGACATTTCTAAAGGTCCTTCCAATAGAAGCTTCTAGTGCTGTTACCAAGACTGGGAAGAACGACTCCGCCGATGTATGGTTATCAAAGAGAACTAATTTGAAGGAGACAATATTGTTGTTTGAAACAAAAAACGTTAAGTAGATAAAAAATTAGTCTTATTACCTTTCTCACACATCTCGTGTACATAAAAGGTTGTTTCATAAATTGATTGACATACAAATCTTGCGTATAACAAATAATTCAATTTTAGAGAAGTCGTCAGTTGAGCTCCAAGAAAAGACAATGAGTTTAATAATTATAACGGAATAATAGTATAACAACGGCATTATTTCTAAACATAGATGTTTCGTTAATATATCCAGCAATACATTAATAAGAGTTGATCGTTATCAAATATCATCACGCGGATCTGTTATTACACCTCGAAACGTATTTCCGACCAAAAGGTAATTTGATGGCAATCTGACAATTTTTATATTAGATTGGATCTGAAATATGATAATTATCACTTTTCACCTTCCTGGAAGCAAAACAATCCTATTTGTAAGTAATTTTGAAACATGTCTTGTTTTATATATCCGATGAAAGTTAAGGTTATATTTAATTCGAATTTGATATTGTTTCAACTGTTTTTCAGGGTAATTTGTCTGTTTTTATTCTTGCGAAAGTATGTTTCGTTCATTATAAATAGCAATTCCGTCTCCTTTCATGTCAAAATATTATAAATTACTCTTTTTGTATGAAATACAAAAATTATGTACCCGATTTTTCAAGTATTAATTTTGAAATAGAACAGTATGAATTCAATTGCCTGATAATTAAATGGCAATGCTTTTTGCACAAAAATCTTCTTTATTTTCCATAGGGTCGTCAGACAGTTGTCACTTCGTGTCCAGAACAGTACCAGACGAAATAGCACTACCTGAATTTCCCTATTCAAACCACGTATTTCTGTCTACAACTTATGCATAGAAATGCTAAAGACACCGCTTGTATTTGTTCTGTCATACGAATACATACATGTAATATGTATGGATATTTTTGTTTGTATGTAATATTTATATGCAAATGACGTATAAATCAATATTCTATGCTATAAGTATGCATTGACGGGCCGCATGCATTTGTTTTTGTATTTATTGACAGCGCAAGGAGGTGTGATTGGAAAAATGAATTTTGATTGGAAATTTCAATTTTTTCGTAGAATCAAACGGGTTTTTCAGTACGAGTATTAATTACATTTTTTCTGAGTTCAATGTGACCTGCAAGAAAGAAAAAACATATTTCTTCGAAAAAGTAATAATTTTTATTGTCGATATTAAAAATTAATGCAATTCGAGGAATATTAATAGGCAAATTGGAACTGTTTTATTGTTAATTAATGCTTTGTGTTATTGAAGAATTTTGTATTCGATTAAAAGTTTAGTTCCATATACCAAATTATTTATGCAGAACAAGCTATAATCTCTCGGTAATTCAATTAAGAAGGTTGGGTAGTAAAGTTAAAATCTTCCTGTAAACATCTTTAGATTATTTTAACTTTATTGAATGTATAATTTCCCATATCGTTCTTTTTACCTACTTATTTATAAATTATATATTATTTACGATAATTTCACATTGTTTGTATCTATTTAATTATGTACACACCACGCGTCATTTTTATCAACGATTGGAAATCGTGTCAAACGTAAATGATGCAAAATCATGATACTGTTATTGATGGATATACAAACAAAAAATTATTTATTGTAATCTGTTCGAATCTCCATTTAAATTGAGATTTGCTCTATTTGCTACTGTGAAATTTATATGAAGAAATATGAAATAACGGGTGAATTACAGCTAATTTTTCATTTCAAGAAACAGTACATTTAGTTGAATTGGTTATGTTTTATTGTTGAGCAAAACTGTAGATCATTAACCGTACAGATTGACAATTGATGAACAGGACGGGCCATCAAAAGTAATGAATTTAATGATGCCATATTTAAAAATATTTCTGAATATGTGGCCAGTGTTTCCTATCTTATTTCATGATATTTAAATATAGATTACACACCTTGCACGGTGGTGTATACTATTATTAGCACGACAGCCTCAAGTTCTGACGATATAATTATTAATCACTAATCTTGTGGCCGAAAATAGAACAAATTACAGTACAAGCTCTGTTACAGAATACAACGAACAGCCTGCTTCTCTATTACAGGAGCAATAAACACCTATTTCACGGTTGTATTACAAATACCTTCGCATATTCAGAAGAAGGAAGATGTGATGTACAGCGCCCTTGTGCTCAGTAGAGCTAAACTATTTAAATCTAACGACCTCACAGTCACAGGCCACTTTGAGATTCTCAAGAAGGTCCAACCAGATCAACTGGTTCAGTCAAAGTTAGACTCCATAACGACAAAATACAGTTTTGACTACATGCACAAGGTAGAAGTTCCACAACGCCTGCCATGGACATCAGGAGGACCTGACTTCTTGAAAAAATCACTGTCCTGATACATGGATGGTTCAAAACAAGATAGTGGAAAAGGTGGTATGGGTGTGACTGCAATGGAGACATCTTTGCATATTCAGCTGCAGAAAGACGCGATTTACAGCGCCCTCGTGCTCAGCAGAACTAGACTATTCAAACCTGGTTACTTCACTGGCCACTTGGGAATTCTCAATGAGATCCAACTAAATTAACTGGTCTTGTCAAAATATAATAGTAATGACAAAGTACAGCTTTGACCACTCGTACAAGGTGGAAGTTTTACACAGATTATTCAAAACAAGATAGTCGAGAGGTTGGTGTAGATGTATTTGGACCAGGATATTTAGTACGAAAACCCCTAGAACCCATTGATACAATCTTTCGAGCTGAGATTAATGCGATCAATCTCTGTGTCGGACTAATCTTGAGCCTGCCAATCTAAGCTAGTTTGGTATTGCAAAGTAGCCCTTCAGCAACCATGTCACATTGTGGTGGGTGCCAAGGCACAAGGGAGTTGAAGGCAATGGAAAGGAAGATGAGCTTGTCAGAAAGGGAGCCAAACTAATATTTGACGCGCTCGAATCTTCATGTGGAGTCCTGAAAAGCAATTCAAGGAAGGTAATACGCTGGGTGCGTGCTGACAATGTCCTCTATAACGCACATTCTTCCGGACTTGTTAGTATGTAACATCATTGATATTTGTGAATATAAATGAATAATTTTTTTGAGAAGTCAGTAAATTTTGAAAGCTATCGAAATCGAAGAGCTGATAAATTAACTACTATTGTTCTAATGAAGAAGGTATCAAAAATGTTCTTAAGCATGTTATGTATATTATTTTGCATATGTTAAGATTAGGTTATTACGTCAAAAATTGAGACAGTACCGAAAGCATATTCCAAATTGATCTAAAAATTTCTGGAACTATAAACGTGAGTAATATAAAATACTAAATAATGATATACTTTATTGGACGAGTTTCAACAATTTTCAGCTATAATATGATCATGGTTATTTTATTTCAAGCTCAGACAATGCAGAAGGGAAAGCTACTGGTAACAGCAGAACATGTCAAAGATGTGAAAGAATATTTTTTTTTTTGGCATAAGTCATTTAATAACATGCAAGGTGATGAGGCAAACATCAGTTACTCTGGCTTCTTATAAAACATCGTTGCACGCAAGTTGAATTACATTAGGTATTTTTTAAATTCTGTTTTTAGAGGAACTGAAATTTTATTTGTAGATAAATGCTTGATAAATAGGTATTAGGGCCGTTTGACACAGTGCATCGCCCTTTGCATTCAGTTTTGCATTTTGATTCTCTATTTTGAAGCGAAAGAAAAGGCAACATGTCATGTCATACAGGAAATCAGAGTGCACTGCACAAAATTTTGCAACAAAATGGAGACTCAAGATGCAAAGCAAAATATATTATTTAATGCAATGTGTCAAACAGCTCTTGAAGTTGGGTTATGTATTACTCAATTTTTGCTTTTCATTTCAAGAATCCATTTTTTTCTATGTTTAAACTTGGGAAAGAATAAAATTTACGTTCATTGATGTTTCTGCTTGTATTTTTGCAATTAACGACGCAAAAACTATGATGGTCCATTTTTTTATAATACTGTACACACAATATAAGCCCATAATAATGCTTATTTTGTCCACTACTCACGCTGCAGTCGATTTAGTTACTCCCCACCACGTGCTTTGCACCCTGCGTATAGAAGTATGAGAGGACTCAGCAAGAACCTCGTATTGGGAAACACAAAAAGAGACAAACTGGCAGAAAGTCTCATCAAACTCTCACCTACAAGCCTAGAAGAGCAATTAGTTCTCACGAAATACCTTTTGCATGAAATTCATAAGGTTGAAGACATCTGTCGTCTATGTCAAGAAAATAGAGAAACTTCAGAACACAGCCCCTTGCAGACTGAACTACTTCGGAAAGGCCTACATTACCTACATCAAACGAAGTGAAAGTTGTATCTTTTGGGGCAATACTGGGACATGTAGAACATTCCAAAGATAATCTAAGAAAGGGATGCATCACAAAAGATCTTATAGGTCGCAGTGACGCTCACAGTCCTCCTATGCTAATAATAATAATAATAATAATCACTTTGATAATTCAACAAGCAATCAGTTTTGTTTTAGTCTTTTGGAAGGAGAAGATCAAGGACTGCTCAGAAAATAGTCAGTAACAAAAGAAATGGAGGGCATTTCTGGCCTGGATACATTCCTTCATTCTTTGGAATCATTCCCTAAAATTTGTAGCTCATTCGATTTCCGGAGCTCCTGAAAAATCTTCAAGAAATCAGTAACGTCGGAGCTTGTGTCCTCTAAAAAACATGTTTCTTTCAAGGTTGGGGAACTAGAAAAAACAGTTTGGGGCAAAATCTGGATTACTTACTGTTTGGATGGGTGACTAGTTGCACTCTCGA
The DNA here is from genome assembly GCA_963989225.1 of Dromius quadrimaculatus. Classification (NCBI taxonomy): domain Eukaryota; kingdom Metazoa; phylum Arthropoda; class Insecta; order Coleoptera; family Carabidae; genus Dromius; species Dromius quadrimaculatus. The sequence continues at coordinate 7,649,176 of OZ022325.1, read as the reverse complement.
TTCATGTGAAAAACTAATATTTTTATGACTTGTTTATCTTAATCACTCTCTGCGCAATTTATTGTAGACTTTCAAGAGACTGACTTCAGTTACCAATCTGCCGTTATGACTTCACAATCCCTAGAAGCTATAACTGCAATTAGACCACTCTTTTTGAAGAAAGCAGCAACTATTTTCTTGTTTGACTTCATCTCGAGCAATATTTTTCTTGTTTTAATGTAATTTTCAATGAATCAAACTGCTGACTATTTTTTGGTTCCGAAATCATAATCATCATAGAACCGAGATTTATGGGACAGGGTTCAGTTGTCATCCAATAAACCTTTCTAACCGTGAATGCAAAAAAGTTTGTCGTCAGTTGTATACTGGTAGGCAGGTACAGAGAGTAAATGAAAAAAAAATAAATAACCAAAAATCTACCGTAGCCTAAATCTAACTTTTTAGGTTGTAGTGTGGCGCCAAAATCTGATGGAGCTGGGAGAAGTGGAGGTAAACAAAGAAAGCCTACCGAAAACGAAGCCTGAGCCGAGCTTTTTAGATTGACTAGAATTTCGAGAGTACATTCAGAACTATTTACAATGAAGATTGTTTTCCTTTTTCGTTTACATCAAATTATATCGAACTAATTCTCAAATCTCAAAATAAGAAACAACTGATGGGTGGACAGGAGATAACTGATAAAATCCACCTGGTAGGAATTAGGTGACAACTGATAAAGTCCGAATACCTACAATAATATTATGGGCGGCCTCGATCTCGGCACCAAACTACCTAGATTTTAAATCCCCTACTCGAACTCGGCATTATATTATGGATTAGGACTAATGACTTAATCTTTCTACCTGAGTGAGATTCTCTGAACACATGCAATTTTATATCAATAATAAACCAGACTCAAATTTAGTCGTACATTTGAACACTCATTCATAAACTGAATTTCGACACAACGTGAGTTCAGTGCACCCTTCTCAGCTGTCTCGGGCTCAAGTTCTGTTCTTCAGGCGCGAGCAGCGTATTTCGTTAATATTTAGGGATGTTTTTCAAAAGCTCGAACGTAGCGAACCAGCTCACAATCATTGTTATAGACTGAATTTCAGCCAACATGAGTGATTCTAAAGTTGTACTCACTCATAAAACTAAATCTTCCAAGGTGATCGTGGGTTTATTTTAAATTGACAGTGCCGAGTTCATGTGCGCTCCGCGCTAATCAGCTTAGCATCGGTGCCGAGTTCATATTCTTGGTGCCGAATTCGTGTACGTCCAATATTATACACCTCTTTAAATACCACCCGGTCAGATTTATACCAATCTATTGTGTATTTTTTTGTTTGGTCGACAAATATGTGGTCAGCCCCTGCACACGTAGCTACAGTTGTAAAATATTATCTATTGCAGCGTATTCAATGTCTAAATTCTGCTGAGTTTTCTATGTGTTACATTTCGATTTTTCTTCTGCAGCACGATTATTTTAGTTACTTACAACTCAAGTCTATGTTCATCTTTCAGGTGGCACCGTCCACGTTCAAATTCATGGAGCACCCAACAACTGTTGATTTTAAAAGTTGCCACTAAATTTTGATGTCTGCTCAAACGGTAACTTTCTTTTATAATTGCACAGAATCATTCCATAAAAAACGGTTCGCGGTATTTCCATTAATCAATTTGAATCAAATTGAAAATTTATCACTCTGTCCATCTTAATATAATTTTTCTTGGAGACACAGATGAAATTTTGACGGGTTTTCAGGTTTTGGTTGTTTTCGCGTTCAGAACAGCCCTTGTAAATAGGCAGTACCGTCTTTACCATTAGGTCACACGGAGCCTTCCTTGCTCAAGGCTTTCGATCTTACGGAGTCCCCGAAAAATCGATACATTCGCTTACATAAAAAAATAAATTAATTCATTTGTGCCCAAGGGCCTCGGCATGCTCTAAGACGGCCGTATAAGTATTCATTTAATTCTCCTATACTTCTTCTCGTATCTTGACCAACCCAGACGTCATAATCGTTTGAGAATGCCTGTTTTATTCCGCATACATACTAACACGTACTAAGGTCCAGCACGCGACCATACCATACTTAACAGACCATCTAGAGGTCAGCTAATCTGACCAACGGCCAATCGGTACTCTAAAACAGCGTAAAATATCACTTTGATAATATGATATGCTTGCTTCATAAGTCGTAATAAGCGGTACGAATCTAGTGAACAAGCGGAAAGTATATTAAAAACAAAATTTATTGAAAATTGACCTCCTAACAATCATTGAATTATGTGGAACTTATTCGTATGAATATAAGGTGGATTTTATGAGAAAATATGGGTGATTATTATTGGCGAATTTTCTTTTAGCGGTATATGGTACTATTGTTTTTTATTACTTTGCAAAGCGCGTGCAATACACTATAACTATTTATTTCTTTGCACTCAATAATAATAATGCGACTTATATTCATTCCCATAAATATTTATATCATTAAAATATATATTGAAGTGCACCGTTGTTTTACCAACACTCCGACCGTTTATTTATTCTGTGACCTATTAAGTAGATGACGCAGTCCTTTGTATAGACAGAGGAAGAGGTCTCTTCTATTTACCTGCGTTGGCATGGAAAGACTGCATGAATTATCTCAAAATATTCCAGATTTTTTTATTAAGGAAATCCGTTACAACTTGATAAATAAAATTTCATAACTGGCCATTTTCATCTGAAAAATATTTTCTTGCACAGTTTAAAGTTACAAATCTTCCCAAAGAAAAAAAAAGGTTCCTGCTTTTGAAGGAAGTATTCGCTATTTATACCATAATAATTGTACGTAACAAATTGTAACAAGATAATATAACTGTGTTCATTTTCCACTTCAAATTGTTTCCAGACAATTATTGTCAACTTTTAAATCAGGTTATGATGTGCATTCTTGCAGTACAATGATTTAGAAATATTTCTAAATTGTCTAGTTTATCAGATCGGTAAATTGATTGACAATCATTAATTATGTGGCTTTGTGGTAGCAAACTGTACAATTTGGTCAAAAACACGTAATAAAATAGTTTTTCTATCCTCGCAGGTACAGTTATTAATAATAAATTATGAATATCTTTTCAGTTGTATAATTGCGAACAAAGCGAGTGTCTAGAAAGCATTTTACGAACGTACATCAGCACAAAAATTGCTCAAAAAGTTATTCTAAGCAAAATGGCAATTACTTGCGTCAAAAATTATTGAAACCTCTTAATAACGATTGTAGAAAATAATAAAGTCAAAAATACATAGAATACCTTCGTGAACTTCCTGTTGTTTTCAAAACGTTTGAAATCACAGTGCAAGAGGACTATTTTGAAATATTTTTTAGGATCTTGATAACCAGTGCGTTAAATGACACTTTAATCGCGCAAATAAAAGAAATAAATAATAGAGCAATACTTGAGTAACACCGAGACTAATAATACATAACAAACTTCTCATTAGGAAAACAAGAATGAAGCATTACACAAATCAATATCCTTCTACCATTACAGAGTTAATATTGTAATCACTAATCGTTTTGTATTGTAATATCCTGGAAATTTACATTTCAATAAATGTTATCATGTGAAAATGGGATTATGTTAATTATAACATAATGAGCATGCAAAAGCTTTACTAATATCCGTTTAACCTTGAAAGAACCATGAATGCTCATTTGAATAATGATATAAATTGCTTCATATCATTAATTCATGTAAAACATATGTATTGTTTTATGAATATTAAAAGGTAAAATCTGTGCTGGAAGAATGCAACCAGCATGAAGAGTTTGTGTTGCGGGTAGTGTTCGAAGATTTCAATGCTACGTCAAGAAAAATTTCCTAGTATACACTGAAATTGAACATGTTGTTTCAATTAAAAGAGAGATGATTATTTGTTTTTGAAATTTCTGACAACAGTTCACTCAATTATCACCTTACAATATAGATCAGAGTATCACTAAATATATTGATCACTTGAATTTTAAAATACATCTAAACGTAAAATAATTGGCTATCAAAAATTATGACCTGCTTCAGTAGGCGAAGTCTTGATTTTACCAAAATCCATATATTGATCTAGATGATTGCATGAGTATCATCTAACAGTATGATATCTTCATATTTCATGCAAATCTTTATAGAAAGTACGCCTTATTTAGTTCAACCTATGCAGAATTTGTCTCTTCTCTGTATCTCTTGCTGCATAACATTTTAACAAATCGTTCTACTTATGTATGTCTATGATTCTCTTAGCATTCTAGTATTGCGTGCTGCATATTTAAGTTCTAGATCATAATGAGGAATCAAGAACGTAACCCAATGTACTTTACTGTACTTTAGTCTTAAACTTCAATGAGAAATCAAGAGAGTAACCTAATGTACTTGTCAGAAAATGAATTTTCCAATATGGATCTTGGAAAAAAAACAATCTTTTCGCGAAAACTTCCCTATTAACTTCAAAATATTTTGAATTATATTCCTCTCTTTTATGGAATTCAACTCAGACAGTGTATTCTATTCGTCACTATCTTCATATTGAAAGCATATTGCTACAGAAAGTGTCTTATTTAGTTTAATCTATATGCAGCATTTCACTCTCCTCAGTATTTCTTGCTGTATGATATGTTGACAGATTATTCTACTTGTGTGTTAGTCTGTGATACACTTAGCGTTCTAGTATTGCCTGCTGCATACTTTAGTTTTAGACTTCAATGAGAAATCAAGAGAGTAACCCTATGTACTTGTGAGAAAATGATTTTTTCAATATTAATATTGGAACAAATTTTCTTGATTTACTTATTGAAATTTTGAGTTATAGTCTCCCCTTCTACGGAATTTAACTATTCAATTCAGAGGAGATATCTTAATTTGTCTCAATTTTTATATTAATTGTCCGAGACAAATTATTTCATGAAGTGCGTTTTATTTGATTCAAATTACGCAGGGTTTAACTATTCTTGATATTCACTGCTGTATAACATGATTTAATATTCTTTTAGTTTTACAAACAAGGGTGTGATCCTTTTAATATTTTTGTGTTGCGTACATGTTGTTGAAGACTTCGACGATAAATTAGGATTGTAACTTAATTCACCTGCCAGAAAAACATTTTTCAAAATAAAGCTTGAGAAAAATGATCTCTGTGATTTATTTTTGGAATTTTTTGAACATAATTCTTTCTTTTATCGAATTCAATATATAAAAATGAATCTCTTTCATAAAATATCACATATTTTATCACATCTACCTTCATTTGTACTTGAATACATATAAATCATACATTCTTCTCTTAATAATGTTGACATAAGCTCCATTCAATCTTCCTTTACCCAATAAATCTCTTTTGCTTTGTCTACATTCATAATCCTTTTCATACAAACTCGTTCATCTTCCTCACTCGAAATTTTACTCACGCAACAAACCAACAGTTATATCCTAAATATAGACATCCCCGAAATATTTCACCTTTAATTCCATTGATGCATATTCATCTCGAAAACTTTCCCGACTAGAATTTTTTCCTAATTTGCCGGATGGGGGAATTATCAGGTTGGAATATACTCCCTAAGTTAGACAAATCTAATGATTTCTTATCAGCAATAGGAGATTTTGAGAGAAGATTTGAAAGTAATGTAGTCCAGTGTTTTTCAATGATTATTTCACTCATGTCAATTATACTGACAAATTTTGCATAGTTATAATGACAATTATAATAATAAATTCCTTGCCAACGGGAATTTACCTCTGAAAATTCATGTTACCTCAGAAAATTCCCGTTGGCAAGCGATTTATTGCGATAAATTGCCTTTGTCATAGAGGAACAATACACAGTTCTAATATAAACAAACAATCAGTTCTCGGAAATGTCAAAATTTAATCGTATTGGAAATTCATTTTTCGCCGAAAATAATGAAATTGAAAACAAAAAGTTAAAAAATACAAGAGTATATGGAGGCAATTTAGTACATTTTCCAATAAAAAAGGTTAGTAGTTGCAACTAACATTATTTAATAGATACTATAGTAGCAATTTCATTCGAGAAATATTCTTCACAAATACCACTCGCGACTTTAATTTTATCATAAATTTTTCTTTCAAACATTGATTACCTTTAAGCAACATCCTTCGAGTCATCTGCTCAGATGAAATCCCTCCAGCTACGCTCTCATGATTTAATCGGACAGATGACTCTCACGATGTTGCTAGGTAATCAATGTTTGCAAGAAAAATTTATTGATAAAATTACAGTCCCTTGTGGTATTATATACGATAAATTATATGTTGGACGCTTCGGATAGTGACCCATCTATCTTCAGCTACAAAGAAAATTTTCCACTAAATTTACAGTAATACAATAGCTTACAAAATGAAGAACATAAGGTTCAGATAATAACATTACAAACACGTTGACACAGTTTACATGGAACAGATGTTGAAGTTGAATTTCATAATTTTATGATCAAATTTCCTTTCAACATATTTCCTGAGTCCTTCAAATTTAACTGAATAGCAATAAGGATTATTTGCATTTAGGTCAACCTCATCAATCCCAAATAAGATTTTTCTCAGAATAATCCTATAAAAAGTGATTTGTTTTCTATCTGGTCTTCCTGTTCTGAATAAAAGTTTTTCTAAGGACTTGAACTTAGATTTAGTCATCCTGCTCAAGATCGACTTCTCAGGGGATATCCTTATGTTTGAATCACTTGTATGAACACAGCACTTTTGTTTACATGAGAGTATGGCTGGTTGCTGTAATATAGGCGGAGACTTCAACAGCCTGTTAAGAAAGTAACCTATTCAAATATGCTAATTTGTTAAAATTTATAGCAAGATTCAAATCATCAACTTGCGAAAAAAATATTGCTGAATACTAAAAACTATTTTTCCACTGTAGGATTCTACAATTCTTGAATTACCAATATGAGAAACAGGAATTCTTCAATCGAAAGTACACATTGCAGCTTGCAAAAATGTAGTAGCAATTGTAGAAAGTAAATTTAAATCATTTCAACAAATCTCTTTCCACATTTTTACAGCATTTTTGCATGTCATCTAGGAGTGATTTTTCTGCTATAAATATTTATTTCCTCTGTTTCTCATGTTGAATTGATATAGGTACAAGTAGTATAATTTACTGCATGCATAATTGAGTAATTATTTTTGACTTGCGTGACCTGAAATTCGCACTCACTACAATTTTTAAGAAATCTGCAGTTTAATTAGCAATAATTTCTTTTTTTGCATGTAGTTATGCCACAAACAGATTTTTTTTGATTTGTTTGGTTTGTCAGTTGGGGAGATAATTTTATGATAAGAATGAGAATTGAATGGATTCGTAATTTTTTTGGTCCAAAAATAATCAACCACTGCTCCGGAAAATACGCACAGCCGTATTTTGAGAGAATGCTTGAATTTTGGAAAAAAAATAGCCGAAAAGCAAACGATTCTGATAAAAAACAGAGTAGGCGAGAAGACAAGGTTCATTTTTATTCCGGAGCTATTTTTTAAGCTCCGGAAATGATCAGATTCATGAAAGTGTGAGCCTAAAAGAATGTTAATGAATGATTCTTCCATGTCAATCCACATTCTTTCTTCAATCTACTTTTTGTATGAATATTCCTTGTTTTTTTCATAGTCTCATAGTCGAATATATTAATCCCTGGGTATTAATTAAATGCTAATATTTCTATACGGGAAGCACGATAAGAAGCAAGTATGGCAATAATTAGTAATTATTAAACAAGTTTATCACAAATTTACCGCTAGCTATGTTTAGCAAAAACTTCTAGTTTATTTTTTGTCAATTTATGATAAAATATTTGGTTCCGTTGCTCAAGATTCATGTAAATCTTGATACTTGATTGAGTAAGCGACAAGAAAATGATGCTTCGTACAGTTTAGAAGTCAAATTATTGCTGCATATTATTAATCTTAAGATCGGGCATAATTTTGTAGATTTCGCAATGATTTGATCTTAATTTTTTGGATTTTGAATAATTTACATCAAGATAAAGAATCAAGGATTTTTTTAAATTTAATTTGAAGCCAGATGCAATCTAGAAGGAAGCATTCTCTTTTGACTTGTATATAGGTACTAGTTATTTTCATAGCTTCAGTAATAAATGCGGAGTCATAAATTATAATATTATCCATCATTTCAATTCATCTCTCCCATTTTTTTGTTTAAAGAGTGAACTTTTACTTCTGGCAGTCGAAATTCTTTTCTTGAATGTCATGTTATCATTTCTTACAAGAAATATCAACTCATAATTGAGTACTTTACAATTTTTATTCGTATTTTAAAAATTTTTTCGAATCAATTCAATTCAACTTCCTCATCAATATTCAATAAACTGATTTAATGCTACGATTTTGTAATAATTTTTGTTTGATAACTAGAATCATAAAACAATTATGGTTTTTGTTGATAAGATTTTATTGTTCTGTTTATATCTAATATGAATGCTTAGTCATATTATTTCCATTATCAGCTATATATTGATATTACTAAAGTAGTTATAAAATAATGGATGTTATTATTCTAGATTCTCTGATTCGATTCTCACTTTAATAATGTTGTACAAGCCTGAAAATGTTTATTTCATCAGTTGTCTAATTTTATATTGAGAGAAATGATAATTTGATTCCTCATACCACGGCGAACTATATTTACCAGGCGGGAGTGTGATGAAGGGGAGCGTGACGTCAGTAGGCTTTGTGAGCGAGCCAGCGATAGTAGTAGACTTGATGACTTCGTGATACGAAGTAGAATTCCTTCTAATATTTCGAATACCTATCTGAATATATATATATATATATTATTCAATTTAAACATACCTCGCAAATGTTGTGTCTCAGCTTGTAAAAGCAATTATGATGGTACAGAAGAAAATGTAACTACATTTGAATTTCTGAAGATTGCTTTGCAACTAGCTATACAAATACATACAATTATCCAGGAGACTTAGGAATTAGGACTTTTTATTACGATAAACCGCATTTGAAACATAATCCGTTTCAAACTATCTTTCCTGGACTTCCTCATTATTTAAATATGAAATCAAATACTAAAAAAAAATCTTAGACGAATGAAATTTTGAAATCAGAAGAAAAGAACATGAAAAAACTAATAAGATATTAGAAATACAACTAATGGAAAATAGAGTTCGATATTTTGACTTACTGCTTGAAAAAGCATCTGAATTTGTCAAAACTATAAATGACGATATTTTTGTAAAAGTAAATGATGACGGTATTATTATTTACAAAATGGACTCCAAAGCAGTAAGTCGTTCCTTTTATATTGAAATAGATAGAAATCTGAGCCCAAAGTATTTCTTTAAAAATAAACTGGTAAGTTTGAGGGAACTACAGCATAATAACACTCCATTATCTACAAATGAACTTGATACATTATCCAAATTGAGAGATATTTCAGAATGTATGTTAAATAAAACTGATTTTGTCAATACTTATTCTATTATTTAGAATTTGAATAATGATGTCTGATAACGAAGGCGATGAAGAGAGAATTTTTCAATTATTGTACTAAAGTGAAAACATAATTCTCCTTTTATCAAATCAAAAGCGCTAGACTTCAAAAATTATTATTTGGTCTTACATGAATAATATGCAATCACATCCTAAATATTTGCAACAGCTTACAGCTTCTTTTCATATATCTTCAAGTTCTTAAATGGCAAATGATAATTTCTTAAAAGTAATTGCAAATAGACTTACCAAAGAAGAGGACAAGTGGGTGATTTTGCAACTTGATAAGATATATGTTAATGAAAGCATTAATAGCGAACTGTTATTTTGAGTTACATTCATCGCATTACAGTGTTTTAATCTAAAACTATATTCAGAGACAAAAGAATTACCGTTATTATTGTTGTTAGTAAGTCAATAATCATTCTGCATAAACATTATAGTTCTAAAATACAAATTTAATACTATTACATCGCATCAAACTGTGTAAAAACCAGCCTACTGACATCATGCGAATGCTGTGGTGAATGATGCTGTCTCTTCAAATACACCTGACTTGGAATCTATTTTTTTGCTTCATCTACATTATTATTTCTATCCCTTCCATATTAGTTTATTCTTCCTCTTCACTCAGAAACTCTCTCTTACTCAACAAACAAAATTATATCTAATATATTCTTTTGTGTAATGTACTTAGTAATAAATTACAGGAAACTGTTCTTGTTCACAAAACTTCTTTTAAAGAATTTACACTTACCTCGAACAGTCGCTAAACCAGTGTCCCCTTTCACATTGGCTGCACGAGCAAAACGAATATTGCGATCCAAAATCACTAGTGTCAGTTGTTTGTTTGATCCGTTCTTCATTTCTTCTTCTTTCTGTGTACCGGCCGTTCCGAAAATCCGGGACAACGACGGCCCAAGTCCGGTACAAGAAGAGTAGGACTCCGTGGTCACCTGTGCTGCAACCCTGGTGACGAACGCGGGATGTAGCGTTTCCCATTATGAATTTAGAAGTTGCTGATATTTGGTGACATCACAGAGTCTTATTTATTGATCATCCCGTTCATTGTTGGTTGTAATTTGTATCTGCACCCTTAATGCAATTTAATGATTAAAGTTTTAATTACACCTGGTATTATTCTGCTAATTTCAGATGTGTTTATTTTAAAAATCACTCCTTATGCACGTTTATTAATTAATATAGGTATTAATTATTCATCCGCACTAATTATCCACACTACAGTTATAGATATTAATGTCTCATTTGCAGGCAATGTTCATGCTGTGCACTGTTTGTTATTAAACGAAACATTGTTGGTTGTTTACACTTTATCCATTTATTTAATGAAGTTCGAAGCTCAAAGAAAGTCCTGCAACAAAAAAATTCCAATTCAATATTGATATGAATCAAATTATTGTCACGTTTTATAGCTTAACATGTTATCAAACGAAATATAAAACTATTCATGGTAGTCCGATAAAATAAAAGTTTTATTGGTATATTCTTTAAAATTGTATCAAACAATGACAAATCAATCTGATTTCATGGTTTTTGTTCCAACAATTGAACAGCTGTGTTCTATAACAGTAATTTAATTGAATTTCATACCGATAGCATTCTCTTGTTTTTCACTTTTCTCGCAAAACTATTCACCCGAGAAATCCTGTAATCCAGCAGAAACCAACATAAAAATCGATTGACTCTCACTTTCCAAATTGTCATTTGATAAAAATTGATAATGCTATACCTTTATCGTAGCGAAACTAATACACATGATATACGATAGAAAGTGAATTATATTGTCGACCAAGATGAAATAAAACAGAAACGTTTTATTTTTAACTTGTTTAAAAACAATTGTAAGATTGACATATCTGTTCTTAAACTATTATGAAGAGAAATCTAACAAATGATATTGGCTGACGATAAATTACATTGATTTTATCAAACTGGATAATTATATCCATCGTCGATTAGTTTATTCTACTCATATTCAGATAAAAGATTATAAGCTGTCATACCACTGAATTTGGCACCTCAAATTTTCAAATATAATTCAAAATATGTAGGATACTTTTTTCTTCGATGGCATGTCGCTAGATAGACCATTTTTTCTTATGTATTCAACTCTAGAATTTTTCTTATCAAAAATGTCATTAGTTTTTGGCCCACATTTTGAGAGTTTAATATTACCATATTTAATTTCTTTAATTTCAATTTGTGTTTCGATTTCCGGTTGAAAATTCAAATAATTATGTTTTTGCGGTTGACACTGTTTAATGAATCCGTTACAAATTATTTTACAGTGTTTTACCTGACATAACAATGCCCTCATTTAGTTTCATGTGCTGAGGTTGATATTGAATTCGTATACTTGGTACACGATGAATGGCTTGATTTTGTTACAGGATGTATTAATTTATTCAAATATATAAAGTAATTTCGGCTTTGAACTATTTTTAAGAGTAGAGAGACTAATATATGACTCCAAATTATTGTGTTCATAATTTTTTGATTTGTTACATTTTATGGTTCATTGAATCTCATCATTCTACCATATTTCTACAAGAAAGTTCTTCATATACACTTGACAAAAAAAGCGATTTTCAAACCGCCATAACTCGGTTGATGAATCTTTGAGTTTTGGGAAGTATGAAGTTTTTTCTTCCTGGGCATGTAAATCAATTTGATGCTAAGTTCATAGCACTTCTTACCAGACTCCTAAGAAAAAAAATTGTTCTTGATGTCAAAACTTGACAACTTGTACCCGGTGCAAAAAAACGTGGACTCAACCCACGGCCCAGAAAATCAAGCTTATTTATTCTTATTCAAATTGCGCAAAGAATCAAGTTTCTGCGACGGTTTAACGCAAAGTTATGAATTAAACAAAAAAAAAATAATAATTTTGCGCTTTTTTAGTCACAACTCGGCTAATTTTGCACGGAAATTGATGAAGTTTGTTTTGTTGAAGGCATTTTATTGTCAATTTCGATAAGTTATTCTTTCGTGCCACAAGCCACAATGCCTCAGTGAAGTGAAGTGCAACGTGCTCAAATTGTAGTAGACAAGTCACAATTTTAAGTCAACAACATTTTATTCTGTTCGGTGGATGCCAGGAGGTGAATTTGGTTTGACGACACATTAATTTGCATACTATTGAAGAGAAATCTTCAAAATTTTCAAAACTCGGAAGTTCATTTCCATGAAAAATTAGGGGAGTTACGACCAAAAAAGCGCAAAATGTATTTTTTTTTGTTTGATTCATAGCTTTGCGCCAAATCATCGCATACGCTTGATTTTTGGGGCAACTTAAAGAAAAATGATTCAATTAGATTATTTGGGTCGTGAGTTTAGTCCACAATTCTTTTTGCACACGGTACAAGTTGTCAAAGTTTGACATTTTTTTGACATCAAGAAATATTTTTTTCTTTGGAGTGTGGTAGGAAGTGGGATGAACTTGGCGTCGAATTAAATTACATACCCTAAAAGAGAAAACTTGATATTTCCCAAAATTTAAGACTCATCTATTTTCGATCAGAATCAAATGAGTTATAGCGGTTTGAAAAATTGGTATTTTTGGTGCATTTTCAAGTAGTGCGTTTTTTTTTTTGCCGAGTGTATAATTTTTATTATTACATTTTATGGAACAAAAAATTATTGGAGAGGAGACTGTGGTAGTTACATGTTCTAATTGTTCTCCTTTGGGCCGTAATTTATTTCAAATTTTAGTGTGGCGTCGTCAACTTGAAACTAATTATTGTACAATGATGTCAAAATTTGGACTAGAGTTCAAATATTTATTATTATACTGTCTAAGATATTGTAACAAATTTCATCCATTAACGTTTGAAATATTCGACATAACTCTAGCAGTCCCTCGAAATGCGGTATAATACTTTCAGGCCACCGCAATTAGTGAGCAAAGGAGACCCTTTCTTTATATAAAGATCCGCATCGCTTGGACAGAGAGTAAATCGAATGGTCGGATAGTAAATACATCAGGTCAAAATAAAATTGGTGCAATATAAATATTACTGAAAGATAAACATTAGTTCACAATCATCATCAAGTGTAAAATAGTTACAGTTACAGTTATAAGTGTGTTTTATTTAACAAATAAACTTTAATTTCTAGTATTTTTAAATAATGGTGTTTGAGTTTTATTGCGAGCCGTGAGAACTTCAAAATATGCTCGGAATTATGATCAAAAAGAAAATTTTCCATTTCATACCTCATACTGTATGCCTTCTAGGTTTTTCTTGTATTGCCGTACATATTAATATTTATAGATATATTTGCTGCGTCTCTTGGCCTATTAGAGCAAGATCCTAGGCCCGCCAGACCTTACTTATTTTCTGAGAAACAAAATGTGTGGGATAGAGTAGTGCTAGTATGTACTTTGATACTTGCTAGTTTGTGCCGACGGTCAAATTACAGATACGAGGTGCTAGAGGTATAGTACAGGTCAATTTATTTTAGCATGAGTTTACTTCGCTAATAGCATGGTAAACCGCGGCACAGCATGTAGTCTGTTTACCTGTGAAAAAGGGTGGTATCAAGAATATTTTTCTTTTAAGTAAATTTCTGTATTTCTCCTAGAACATAATATTTAGATGTAAGAAAAAAGTATTTGGTAATTATTCTATATACATTTCAATTTTAAAATTTGAATTAATACTTAAACTGTAACATTTTTTTAAATTCAAGCTAATATTAAAATAAAAGTCAAAATAATTTTAGTACAGCCCAGAAAAAAGAAAATTTATTAGCTGCTTATAGCCCCCTAACTGTGAGGATTTCCTAGAACCATGCTAAAATAATTTGTCCTGTACTATACGTTAAGACATTACTCACTTTCCTTATAGTCTTGAGAACTGATTTTCATGTATGTTTTAGGGTATATGGTTAAAAATTGATAATCAACACTGCTAGACACTTTCCATCAGTTGTAATTTCTGCTAGACTCTTTAAAGCTTGTAAAGAATAACGTAGTCTTGCTTACAACCTGAGTGCTAATTTTTATATATGATATTCAGGGAACAATTTTAATACTTTTTGTTAAAAGCCAGATCAATCGTAGGGCTAAACATCCTCCAGACACAATTAAAATATCGCTGTGAGTGAAAACGCAAGGTGACTATTTGTAGATTTGATAGTAAGTGAAGTATTTATGAACATCCAACTCTTTCTTGGTCTGGCTGTTCACAAAAAGTATTGAAATTGCTCCCTGAGTATCATATATTAAAATTAGGACTCAGACTATAAGTGATATTACATTATCTTTTTGCGAGCTTTGAAGCGTTCAGCAGGAATTACTGCCGATGAAAAGTGCTTGGCAGTGTTGGTTATCAATTATCAACAATATTCTTTAGGAGATATATAAAAATCAGCACTCAAACTTTAAGAAAATTGAGTAATGTCTTAACGTACCTCTAGCACCTCGTATCTTTAAATTGGCCGTCGGCACAAACTAGCGGATATGCGTATGATCAAAGTACCGACTAACACTACTCTAATCCACAAGTTTTGTTTCTCAGAAAATAAGTAAGGTCTGGCGGGTCTGGGATCTTGGACTATATCTATAACTGCCGCTGACATTTATATTGAAATTCAGTTGAATGTGAAATAATAATAGACAATTTGCTCGAATACAAGATTGAAATGTTGAACCAAGCATTGAACACCCAGCTAAGTATTTTAAATTACCAGGAAGTATCCTGGATGTTACAAATAACATCTTGAACTTTGTTATTTCATTGATTATGAAACCACTCACTTCGGCAATCTAATTGACTTCATCAGGTTGGGAGACTATAAGAAAGAATTGAATGTACTGAAAGCACGAATACAACAATAACAGAATCATCACAGGTTATTTAAATACAACGTCTTTATTGAAATTTATAAATAATTATAGATTATTGGTCCTTGTCCCCTTCAAAGTAATTCTCTGGCCTATTCACACACTTTTCCTAGTGGTGTTTCTATTTCCCAAAGCATTTCTGGACTGCTTCATCCAATAGCTTTCAAGGTCTGTGACGAATTGGCTTTTATGTCAGCAATAGTCTGAAAACGGCGTCCTTTTAGCACTGATTCCTATTTCGGAAACAAGAACAATCACAGGAAGTCAAGTTAAGCAAGTAAGGAAGGTGAGAAAGTACAGTCATTTGATTTTCGGCACAAAACTGACGTATTGACAAAGCTGAGTGTGCGGTCGCATTTTTATAGTGCAAGAACCATGAATTGTCGTCACATGTCTGCCCTAATACCAAATCAAGTCGACATTGACATGTTCGCATCTTGTCTTGAATTCCCAGTCTTTTTAATCATTATCTAGAACTTTTTTTTATAAAAGGATGATCTAGTCCCTGTCTTGTCCCTATGGTAAATACTAGTCGGAAACACGTCCAACACTTAGGTAAATTGACAATAATTATCTAGTCAATGTCAATATCAAGTCGTTGTAATTTCACCACTGGTCTCTTCTTGTGAATTTTCTCATGTAAACCTTGTAAAACAGCTTAGAATATCCATGGTTCTCTGTTTTACTTTGAGGCAAGAATCCAAAATACACAATTCCATCAGAGTTGAAAAAAATGGAAGAATCATCTAGATGATGAAAGCGCATTTTTGACAGCTCATGAATGCTTGTTACTTCAGAGATTCCGCAAATTACCATCTCTCACAATTACTGAGCTTGAAATCAAGCAGTTTGGGCAAACTTACGAAACAGCAGCTTCCATTTAGTACTAGTTTCAAGTTGACTATTTGATAGGTACATAATTTATGCATGTACAAACTCAAAAATACCTTTTAATCTTCATTGTTTAGTTATTGACTGACGGGAGGTCGAGTGCTGTACTTTAAAATGATAATTTGATCTTTATCAAAGCTATATAGAAAAAATACACCAAAAGTA
Source organism: Dromius quadrimaculatus (assembly GCA_963989225.1). Classification (NCBI taxonomy): domain Eukaryota; kingdom Metazoa; phylum Arthropoda; class Insecta; order Coleoptera; family Carabidae; genus Dromius; species Dromius quadrimaculatus. Next base: position 7,632,747 of record OZ022325.1, on the reverse strand, counting down.
AATAAATTTTCAACCAATAATAATAATTCATTCTAATAAGCTTCAAATTCGCGTCAAACAAATCATTGAATGAATCCCGGAAATATTTGACAACTGTACATAGTAATAGTGACACCCGCGGCTGAAGTTGTAACTAAATTTTCATCTACTCTAATAAATTCTAGTTGCCATATCCCTAATGTCATACATATCTATGGGCATTGTTTCACTTGAAACAAGTAACTGAATAATTTAATCTTCCACAATCACTGAGCTTGAATTAAAGCAATTTGTGCAAAGCTACGAAACATCAGCTTTTATTTAATACCAGTTTCAAGTCTGTAAATAGTACAGCGTCACGCCAGCCAGGCAGCCAAAGTGAATATAATAGCGCTTTTTTCCAAAAAATGCGCTAAAAACAGTTAGTATTCATCCTTTTTTTGAGACGTGAAGATCTATTGTCAACCCACTTTCATGATTGAACTTTAAACCGTTGCTACAAAAAAAATACATATTTCAAAAACGCAACCACGCGCCGCACTCAAATGACAATACCACGGAAATTAAACTGATATCAACAATCTAAGAAAATGTGATTACAGCTGAGATCAATGACGTATTAACAGTAGACCCAGCACGCGGCATTTGTTTTGATGCAGGAATAAACAGTGGGATGAGGAGGGTAAACATCGTTGTATCGCAGGTTGCGTTTTTCATTTGAAAAATATCGATTGTGAGATGTGGGAAAAATCTCGTTTTTTTTTTTTATTTTGAATCAATAAATATATTATTACTTCTATTTTAACAAATATATACAAACAGTACAGAATAAAGGCGCGCACTTCTCAAACATAAATAAAAGCAGGCAAACCGCATAGCAAGCATGTTTATTCCCTTCGCTTCTCAGAACCCCTCATCATGTAAGTGCTAACATCACAACAAACTGTGGACTGCCATAGGACGCGCTGGGTCTACTTTAATAATACGTCATTGGCTGAGATTATATGCAATAAAATGCTGCCAATCAAATATCACTAAATATCTTCATTGGTCAGAGATTTGAAAAGTCCCTACTTCCTCTGAACAGACCTCATAAGAATATTTGTTAACTTCAAATTAATAGCTGTCATAGAATTTGACATTTTAACAAATCATGAATGTTGGAGAAGTTGGAATAGGTTAGAGGTGCGACAAAGAGCAACGATAGAGATCTCAATATTTTATTATTCACAATTCCAGATATCGTGGAAGTCAGGAATCTAATGGTATCCAATAATAACAGCAATTATTCAAATTGTCTATGTATATTGATAAGGAGCTTCACTACTTAATGAAGTTTTTGAAACAAAGCAGTTCGGTTTGCTACATTATATATTTAATTGATCTTAATCAAGAGTTGCAGCTGATGCAGATTTTAATATTAATTTTATTGGTATCATTAAGTGTGAAAATTAACACTCTTATTAATTACGCATCTTCAGGTTTCTCTTTCAGAATTTTATTATTTTGCATATTGAAAGGCTCACACCTATCCAACCTTTTATTATTATTTGGTTACATTTACACTTTTCCCAAGCAGGTTACTAGATATAGTTTTTTTTTCTGGTGATGGGAACGGTTTGAAATCACTTATGTTGCAATTCTGTGCAAATCTATAAGGCTTACAGATCTATAAATTCATAAAAAATTATTGAAAACTCATTGATTAATGTGAATTCGTTCATAAGGATATGAATTTCTGTGCAATTTTGTACAAAATGTATGAATTAATAAAACTATAAGATAATTTGTAAAAAACAAAACCATATTGTTTCATATAATTACAAATTCAGGAGTCGGTTTTTACAATATCGTCCTGAATAGGACAGCAACTGTAGACATGTATTTCGTCCTTATTAGGTCTCTTCAGTACACTATAGCAAGCCTCAGATGGTCGGACTTGTAGCCGCGAAGCTAATGAAAAAGTATAAGACATAAGTTTGCATAAATTGCAACATTTACTCCGATTTGAGACAATAATATATTATCTAAGACTTAAGTGGTTTCTATGGTAACTTCTGTGCTTCCCGTGACTTTTCTATTACTCTCTCATTGAGTGACCAATGATATATTTTATCTACTTCAATTAACAATAATCACAAGCCTATTGTGAATGAGTTATTTATAATTTACTGACCCAAACCAATATTTGATTTTTTCAAATTTTTGTTTACTAAAAGAAAGTTTGTTTGCATGAAAAACAAGTTATTATTTTAAATGCAATTTTTTACAATACTCTATTTGCTTGTATGCTATTTAAATATTAAGTAACAATTTTATTACTTTGCTGTAAAAAACAAACCGAAATTCAATTTCGCGGAGAAAACAAAACAGTATATAATATCCGTGAAAACTTGTTTGGAATTTTGCTATTACTTTCTTCAATTTCTAAAGAAAAACCATGAAAAAATATTGGTGTTTGTTGTTCGTAATATATATTGATTGTCTTATGTTCAGAATTTCAGTAGACTTGCTAAGAACTGCTAATTGAAAAATAAGGACTACTTCTCAAATTTCAACAAGGGTATGTTAAATAAAACATCTTTAAACTGCTCGCATTTTGAATCTAGTTGAGCATTTTACTCAGAATTCAAATAAAATTCAATTTCGGATAAATAATGAAGGAAAGTTAATGCTGAGGGTGAAGACATGAGCATAAGCGGCAAATATTTGTTTTGTAAATAATATTCCTTGATGGTGTTTGTAGATATATTAGAAAAAAAAATTGCAAAATGAATTGTTGTTTGGATAAAGAGATATTGGGAGATATGTGGTTAAATGAATAGTAATAAGATAGACAAGTTGAATTGGAACAAAAAATCACATTTTCTCCTTCTTAATATTACACATTCAACCCTTTTTAAACTATTCCATCCAGAAGTATTTGGATTTAGAACTGCTATAGCACTAGTTGGAAGTGAGATCACCAATACTTTTTAGCCTTATTTGCGGTATTCTACAGTTATTGAAAGCTTATATCTCCAGTAACATAATATATTTAACCGCATGCGGTTACTAAGTCATAATCATGAGAAACAAACCAGCGATGAAAATAATATTTTAATAAATTTCCCTTCGGATTCAAATGCTACAAGACACACCTACTAGAAAATGCATCCTATTAATAATAGCAACACAAATCGACCACATTACATACATTGAAATGTCAATAATCTGAGAGCAAATCTTACTTTCTATAATAGCATTTCCATTCACAATTACAGCGGTACGGGTATTATAGTTTTAGTAGGGAAAACGGATGATGTTTACCGTTGACATTAAGTGTCTCATATTAATTGGATACTTTGAATAATTTGTTCTGATTTTTTCTTTGCCGCCTGCTTGAGATGGTGACCTTCAAGTGACAGATGACAGTTCCTCTGAAAACACTATCTAACCTAATAATTTGGAAGAATGATAATAAATTCTCAATAACCAGTCAATAATACAGCTATTTACTCACTTTTTTGTTTATTGAATCAGATTATGGATGAATCCGTCATAAAATATGCAAAATATATGCCATTGTGTTCTTGAAATGTCGGTAAGGTAGTATTCAAAATGAATAAATTTATACTAGCTTTATTCCATGAAGATGGTTTTGATCATAATGCGAACTTTTACCTGTCACCTGTCAGACAATCATTATTGATCACTCTGTACAATAAGTATTAGAATGGCCTATATTCTGAACGAGTGAAAAGTTTGTAATCCGAGCCGAAGGCGGGGATTACGGTTCGCGGGTGTGGAATACGCCATTCCAAACATGTTGTGGACTATACTTTCTCTAACAAGGTTTTCGAAACTCACCAATATTTCAGAAGAAACTTAAAAAATTATTAAATGTCAAACGTCAAATCCAGATATGAATACTTGAATTGTTAGGAGGTAGCCATGGTAGTAGCCAAACTAACAGCTTCTGATTCGTCGAAACGATTCTAAAGGCATACAGAATCATTCTAAACGGTATACGGAATCATTCTAAACAGTTTTTTGGCATGTCATTCATTTCAATATAATTTTTGGTTATGGAATATGCAAATTCCAAAACAGTGTTGGAGAAAAGTGAGTACACGGCAGCAGCAGAAAAAAACTGATGTATAATCAAATTATTAAACAGGAGAGACCAATGAAATGTATTATTTAGGTTATGGAATTGATATTAAACTGTTGTTCTTCAATTTTATACACATTTGAGTTCGAATTTATTCAAGATCCTGAAGGACTCCCTGAAAGTTTCGTAAGGAAAAATTATTTTCGCATATTCTTAATAGTAAAATAGAAGCTAGTATTTAACTATCAAATTTAGCGGCGATAGATCATGAGGTCCGTGACTTGATGTATTCTTAAGGAACAGACTGGAAGACATGTAACAGATTTTCTTAAATAAAAGTCTGGATGTCACGAACGAAACGGTCGGAAAGTAAGCAGAACGACGAAGCGGGTCAAATATAAATAGACTAATAAATAATTAAAGTGTATCTGTAGTGCATTGATTCTCATTTATTCTCAGATAATAATGCTTTTTTTTATTCAAAACCCTAGAAACATTACAGTTAGGTACTTTTATTTTGAACACCGTTTGAGCATGACGTATTTTTTCAGTAGAATGGACCCGACGACTTTGCCTCATTATTTATTATAATGTTTCTGTTTCTACACTTGCTACCATTACATGTTACTAAAGTAGAGGGGTAATTATAATCCGTCGAATTATGTGGTGGGTATAGTAAAATCAAGAAATTCGCTGTTTCTAACATCTAAAAGAATCCAACTGAAGATTTTTTAGCAGGATTCTCTCTATTTTGGCGTCGCAAATGAATAATTTTTTAAAAGTCCATAGAGCCAACTAGATCCCTACATAAATTACGAAAGGCCAACCGTCACGAAAATCAATTTTTTTCCAATATATCGTAAATTATCGTTCTAACATCAACACGGGTTATTGTAAAATCTATTTAAAAAAAAAAATTGCGTAAAAAAAGCTCTATACAAAATCCTCATAGAACCAATAGTTTTTGAAGTATAGGATTGAGTAAACTCGAGCATTGCGCTGCATTTGTCTTCGTACCAACTTTTAGGTACATAGTATTTTGAATAATGTCTCCCGTAGGACTAATCTATGGACTACAAGTTAGTTTATAATTTTGTTTGTTGAAATTTTTATCTATGTGATTTCTTCTTTATAATTTTGTTCTTTGCGGAAGACAACGAGATGAGATCGACTTAATCGTCATTGAACTAAAATTTAACAATTTCCTTCTACTTTTCTGCATCCACAAATAATGCTACAATCTTTTGTACATTTGCAGAAAATATAATAAAAATTTTCATATGGTATAGACGGAACCAGACCATTTATTATTGGCTCCAATAAATCATTCTTTAAATCCATACCGCATTGCTAAGGATTTAAATCTTTTCCCAGCCAAGTTTGAACTTGGTTTGTTAGTTTATCCTGTACATGAATGATGTTCCTATGATCATATTAATAGATCTTGTTATCTATATACATCGCTTTACGTATAGATTTACAGCACTATATAACCAAAGCTGACTCGTCCGCCATCTTGGAGCCCACTGACACATCTGTGAAACGTTTAATATCCTTATTTTTATGAATTTGTGTTAATTATGTAGGTTTCTAGATGAATAATAACAAGATTAAAATAGCAGGCAGTTGTGCATCTTGTTCTTTAAGAAATTTGTCTGCTTGCATTAATTTTCTACACAAAATCTGTAAATGTTTAGTATTCAAATTATAAAGTTGAAATAGGTAGTAAACAAATAGGTACCTAGATAAGTACCTAAATATCTGCTTTGGTCAAAGCAGGTTGAATAATAAATAATAATAAGCAAAAGAAAATAAGTTTTTCTTATAAGATATCACTTGAGGGAATCATAAAAAATACAATAAGAATTGAAAAAACAGTTCAAATCGAATGAAACACAATTACTTGCTTCTTGTATTTTTTTGTGAGCTCATTTGGAATTGTAGCTGGTGGTTTCATTTTTGTTTGAAATTTCAAAATTCCTAATTCCCAAAGTGTAGTGCTCTAAAAAATAACTTCAGGAGATTATGACAATTTAGTAGAAATCATTAAGAATATTACTGAAGTACAAATATTTTTGCAATAATGCCGACATTTACTCTGAATAATGCACTCAGCCTCTTACAATCGAACAGTTGAACTCGAAATTTAAATTGAGGTTAGGTAGCTCGGAATATATTTATCCACATTCAAATGATGTATTAAGAAATAAAAATTACTCATCTGTAGAATCAGAATCTTGAATGAATAATACAACTGGGCCCAGAACAGCCCGTCATTTGCAATTATTTCACTAAATTATATTAAAGTTCATACATCGGTGAACGGCAAACAACTGACAGTGGGCTCCAAAATGGCGGACGAGTCTGCTGTGCTTTATCTAGTGCTATATATAGATTAGTGAAGTATGCGCTATGCTTTCTCATCCCTATATCTCAAAAACCATTAGTTCTACATAGATTTCATATCAGATCTTTTTATGCAGATTTATCCTACAAACTAATTTTATGATAACAAAAATTGACGTAAGACATATAATTTACCAGATATTGGAAAAAATCTTCTGTTTGATTTTTACTTCCCTGACTTTTATAATTGGGGAAGTAAAGTAATCGTGTTTTTTTGAAATATCTTCAAGTTTTAGATTCTACTAAATCCAAAAAACATAATTTTCAAAAAAGTCAGTCTGTCTGTCGGTCTGTCTGGAAGCACGATAACTTGAGAACGCGTGAAATTTTCGACTGAAATTTTATATTCAAGTTTTTTATCAAAAAGCTAGGCTCAAGTTTGTGGTTGAGCTTTTTTTAATCAGTGATACCAAAGCTAAATTGATGGAACTTTTTAGTTTTTTTGCGTTAATTTTATAAACGATAGTATTTATCATAAAATATGACATGACTAGAACTAATCCTTGTACAATTTGGCACAGCATTTAGAAGAAACATTTTTAAAAAATATTAGCGATTCATTTGCTATTCTCAAAATTTGAATTATTATGACATTCGTTATATTATTCTAAAGCAAAGAAACAATGAGAATCATAATGTAGAATAAGAATTATTATCACTTATATTTGGACATTAGATGCTAGCGTTCGTCAATTGTTATTTTTAAACGAGTAGTTTGGTATCAAATTCAAGCTCTTGTGGAGATAATTTTAATAGAAGTGTCAAAGAGGATATTTAAACGATTGTCAATTATTATTCAAATGATGTCTAGGTTGATATCAATTAAAAGCTTTTGGGTAGATGAGCTTAGTAAATATCAGAAATAAATTATTAGTGGAATCCACGTTACCATCTTACACTTCCGGCGATCAAATGTCAAAACTGTATGTTCCAATGAATTGAACACTCCGAAAATCTAGAATAGGACTCTATATTTTAAAAAATACTTACTATATGTAAGGACTAAAATGCAATCAAGTGATAAGACACTCTAAATTTCTGAAATAGCGATGAAACTTGCCATGAAATTTATGGTCCGGGAGGTACTGCGTGGCCACAACTGATTTTTTTATAAAGTGACTGAGCTAAATTGGAAATGAGGTACGAATATTGACCTATTATAAGATTCGGAAGATTTTTATTTTAAAATTTATTTATATAAAAATAAATCTTCTAGCTTCCATAATGCTTTCAAAAAAATTACATAAAAAAATGAAGCAAACAAACATTGCAAAATTCTACTGAATATTTTAATATTTAGATATTATCTAATGTCTAAGATATTATTAAAATGTGTGCATAATATTGATTCATAATATTAGCATATGATTAATTATAAGCTCATTGGATATTCATGGCAGAGGAATTTTGTATTAAAATTCGAGATTTATGAATGTAGGGCAGATGCAAGATTTAACTGTACATTATTTTCAATTTTTTTCTGAGTAGTTAACATCAGTAACGAGCATATTCATGCATATTTATCACTTGATTATGGGCAAATATATATCATTCCATAATAGTTATAATGAAAGGTGTGCGATATATGAAACTGGAACAATTTTAATCTGCTGAAACTGTTTGAATTTAGATGCATTATTAATCTTCCCTCAAATACAAGATCCTGTCCGTATTACAAATGGTTGTAAAACAAGATTTATTTTTTGTATACGACTACAATGCTCTTATTTACTATTAAAATATATTCAGTGAACCTCAAATCATGATGAACTTGTTACTACAGTCCTTTAGCACAAATAATATCCTGCAGCAATCATTCAGTGAGAGAATAGTAGGAGGTCACGGATAACAGTAGGTACCATAACAAGGATGTCATGACTACTTTGTAATTTCTATATTTTATATTCTACTAATAGCATTCAAATGACTTTAATTATTTTAAAATGAATGTATTAAACTATTATCTGTAATCACGACATAATTTTGACAGTTGTCGAAAGCACGTTGCTTGATAAAAGCACAACACCAAAGATGTTGGGCAGTTAATCTATAGAGGCCTCAAAGCTTGAGTAATAATCGATTTTCGAGCAATATTTGATGGAAATTCAATTAAATTGCTTCATCCTGATTATATATTTGAAAATCATTAAAAATTCTTACCATAATACTCCAAATAAAATCACTGTCAACAACCACACACAAATCCTAACTTCAAACCTTCACTGTAACAATTCACAAATTGAAATACTCATTTGATCTCAACTTCTACTCTTGCACTTCACTATCAATTCCCATTAAGCCTTCAACATCATCCACATCTTCTAAGTGGTCAATACTCCTCAGCGTCTTGCATCCAGCCAGCCAAGTCTTTGACTGCAATCTTGTAAAGGCGAAGTGTCAAGAATTGAGAAGTGGAAATATTGTGGTTCGAAGACAGCTTAAGAATCAAGGAGGCCAGACGCAGGTCGCTATGTGTGTGAGTAGAGTGTATATATTGTAGAATGAGCAAAGAATCTTGTTATCTTTCATATGTATATGTGAGTGTTTGTAAAGATGTGTTGTAGGAAATGATGTTGAACTTGTAACCCAGAGAAAATAGCCGGAAAAAGGTGTCAGTTGGGCTTGGTTGAGATAGGTTAGGGATTACGTGGTGCAGGGACGAACAGCGACGATTGTTTTAGTAAAATAGTTATATAACATTTCGACATCACTTACAAAAGGCTTTTTGAAGAGCTTCCGTGAAACAAACATGAAAAGTAAATTATAATTTTGTGATTAACTCTCATTTCACTGCGTTTTAAATCTCTTGAATATATTAATAGATAAGTTTTATCATTAATTTCTTTCCAACATTTCCATGTATTGTTATTTCCTATTTTCTTACGTATAAAAAGCCTCAAGCGATTTTATATAATCGCGGAACAGATAGCTATGGTTTAGTACCGTGAAATTATAGCTCATAAGAAGATTTTTGATCATGCAAATTCTTAATCTCAGTCTTCATGAATCTTGATATTACATAGAATCTTAGAGTATTGAAACTGAAAGTATAATGTAGCTGCAGAGATTAGTTTTTTGAAACCGATTATTATAATTAAAATTTAGGAAATGAGAAAAATCAATTAATATTCGTACAATTTATTACTGACTTTAGGTACTTGCCACTTCCTGTTAATTTCTGTACAGGATTCTTCAAGCTCCGAAAATGGTTGTAGACTCTGACTGGTATTTTGGATAAAACTATTAAATTATGAGAATTTGGGCAAGAGTTTTAGTATTTCTTTTACTCTGCAGTTTTGATCCGAGCTTGACCATCTTCAGGAGTAGAAAGAATTTGTCAGTTTCAAATTAAACAGCATATGTTTAATGAAAATATAAGAACATATTGAGTTTATTTCAATAATTAAATCGAAAAATATACAGGGTATAACAAAAATAAGTACATTAATTTTAATCTGTAATGCAATTTGTCAAGTTTAACAATTTTTCTTAATAACTTTTTTCCGTAAATCCTCTGGATATAGCGTAAAAATTCATCAAAATTTTGTCAAAAATTTCATAGTGCGCCTATGGTTCAAACTGAATGTTTCTCATTTGTTGGAAGAATGACAGCTGTCGATTGAAAGGAGTATTTTGCAACTTTGAGTAATCGTAGTCTTGTCAATCATTCATTTGAAATTGAAAGAGTATTAGTATTTTGGCAATACATTGATATTCACTCACCTCAATAATTCTATTTTTGCATATGTTGGAAGAAACAATTTTGTCTCTGTAATCAACAATTTGGTCTTTTAGTCGTATTTATGTCATTCTTAAGAAATTTGATTTCTATTTAGGGATTTCACGTATATTTTCGGATAGTACATTTCTTGAACATACATAAGATTGGCCGCACAAGTTCATTGCACTTGAATCAGCTGATTTGAATTGTCTGAAACTGTGTCAGGAGTGTCAGACTCTGCTGTTATCTACGAGCAGTTCAAAAAGTAGTTGCTGTTTCCAACTTACTTCATCAGAAACATAAAGAGAAAATCATTCAACGATTCATTTAAAGAAAACGGTGGAATATTAAATGGAATGCAATTCTAAATTAATTAATTCACTGAATAATCAAATATAAATATTGCTACATGAAATTTTGAAGATACTATTCTTGAAGAACAGAAAATATAACCTATAAATGTATCAAACTGAATTTGGTAATTGATTTTTAATATTTTTTGAAAAATATGATACAATATTTTATTTATTCAGCAGATCAATTCACGGGGCATACTTTATTAAAACGACCTGAGTGTGAAGTTTGTAATAATATGAGAAAAATTAATACACAGGTGCTTCATTTATAAATTAATGTGTTTCATTTATCTCATCTGCTGTTTTTCGTTTCAGATAAACGTTAAGTTCTAAATATCCCATGGTATTCTCATCATAATATATAAGTGCATAATATTTTGACATAGAATACATTAGCATAACTACAATAATACAATTTTTAGTGAAAAATTCAGAGATTGTTCCAAATAAATTCGCTAAGCTAATCCTAAACTGCCCGTGGAATCGTAGACAGAATTAATAATTTATAATCGGTTTTACTTCCGAATTTATTTGAAGGAATTGATAACTCACATATGTCAAAATCAATTATTGTTCTATTGTAACTGCTACTGGATCCGATAACTATGCACCTGAACGACTCGTTAAATTATAGGGGATAAAACTTGCTAAAAAAAAATGAGATTTCGGGAAAAAGTAACTAAGAAAAATTGTTAGGCTTGACGAGAACTAGCACTGGCTGAAATTAATGTACTTATTTCTGTTACACCCTGTATATAAAAATTTCCAACGACCGATTGTTTCTTTGTTGCTGGCTTACTGTCTTGAACCCAAGAATAATTCAATCCCAAAAGCAGATAAATTCTTATCAGAATGATTACAAATCAACTTCGATTATGTGGCTTAATCGTTTTCGGCCAGCGTTTAGACATTCAGGAGTGCATTTAGTAAAAAGTTTTCGAACCTAAATCAAAATATGTGATATGATAAACAAGTTTTGTATTCGATTTAGAAACAAATCTTCCACTACAGTGCTCTCACTGATGTCGGTACTTTTTTTCACAAGAAATTGCACAATAAAATATGGATTACCAAATTTTGTTAACCTATGACACAATGTCAAACAACTATAAATTAGCATACTTTCATTTTTCAGATGAAAATTTCCTAATCTAACAATTTATTAGTACTAGTGGTCGCCCAGTGGTCGAAATTAGACCGTAATTCAATAAATTCTCATATTTGAACGTTATTAAATTTAATCTTCCATTAATCTAAACTAAAAGAAATCTGACGTGGACATCGCGTAACTTACTTGTACATTATTGGATATGTATAATCAAACACAACATCTCATCATTCCACGGCTAGTCGGTTGCTATGGAAACAGTAGGTCATCATTCTTATGATACAACATTCCTAAATACTGATTTCCAGGATTTTACGGCTAACAATTCTGAATTTATTCGCAAAATTCCAAGATCATCAAGTATAGTGCACTTTCGACTCAGTCGATCTTAATGGAAATAGAGTATGAGCATCTAGACAGTACTATCATCTTGAATACTGTATTCTAATATTTTACGTTCAATCGTTTTGGATTTATGCGGAAAATTAAAATGCAAGGTGTACCACTAGATGCTATAGAAGAGCTTAATATGAAATCTCAATATTCTGCGACTGATTATTTTTAATTTATGAGAAAAATTGGAAAAGTCTGTAATATAAAGTGCACTTCCGGCTTATTCGATTAGGACGGAGATAAGATATGGTCATTTGGATGCTACAGCAGCTTCAAATACTGAATTCCAGTATCCTACGGCTAATCATTCTGAATTTATGCGGAAAATTCAAAAAAAGTATTAGATAAAGTGCACTTCCAGTACAGACGATTTCAACCATAATACGAGGTGCACATCAAGATCCTAGATCCTATACCAGTCTTTTATACAAAATTTCACCATTATACGTTTGACGAATCCTGAGATTTGCGAGTTACGCATATACACACATACATACGTACATACGTACCAACATCAAGCCAAAAAAAGTCAAAATGGACTCAGGGATGCTCAAAACGGATATATTCATCAAAATTTCGATATGTGAATTTCATCGGTTTCATAATATTTCCTTGTACTTTCAGACCGTCGATAGTCGTAGATTTCAGTGCCTCATTTTGTTCTTCATGCCTTCAAGAGGTTCGATAAGTATGTATATTTGGAGTTCAATAATGTTGAAATTAAAGCTGGACCGTGTAACCAATATAATAAAAATTAATTTCAAATTTGTATGAAAAAGCATCTTCTGATCCAATTTTGTCGCTTTTGCCATGCTTGCGAAATGAAATTTAGGAAAAAATATTTTGACATGTAAAATGTCAAACAAAATTAAAAACTGACAACAGACTATCATTACCTACCTTATCATTTCAATTAAACTGTCTGTTTCATACGGCAAATTCTGGAAGTCTGTCATACTCATAAACTGCACTTCCAGCTCAGCCGATTGATACAATAATAGTAGATAACTATTCTGATGCTACAACAAGTTCAAACACTAAATTTCAACATCCTACGGTTGATCATTCTGGATTAATTAGAAAAATTCGAAAAAAGTTTCAAGTAAAGTGCACTTCCGGTACAGACGATCGGAACCATAATGCGAGGTGCATAGCTAGACCCTATGCCAGTCTTAAATACAAAATTTCAACATTATACTTTCAATCAGTTTTGAGATTTGCGAGTTACGCACGAACGCACATACGTATCGACATCAAGCCGAAAATAGTCAAAACGGATTCAGGGAGGCTCAAAACAAATATTTCCATCAAAATCTCGATAGGTGAATTTTGTCGGTTTCACAATACTTTCTTGTACTTAGTACAAGTAAGTAATAGTGGTTCCACTTGAAACTCCAGCATGACTTCTTTCCACTCCCTTCTCTTCCCCAGGGAAATGCGAATTAGATGACATTTTTCCATTCGGTGTATATTTTTCGAGACATTCCAGCAAAAAATAATATCGTTTTCAGCGGTAAATTAAAATGAGGTATTCCGTATTTAATTTTAATTGTCTGCACTTCTTCACGATTTTACCAGATATGGAACAATTAAAGTGTGCTTGGTAGATTGATTGATATTTCCTCAGTCGTAGAGTGCGATTACCAGTCGTCAACTATTCTTGTACGCATATACTTTAATTATTGCATTGAACAAATTCATTCATGGATTTCTTCAACAGTTATACATTGATCAAGCTAAATTATAATTGATGTTTTTAGTCGCTAGATTAATCTCATACAAATCCATTTCCTTTTTTTTTATAATTGCAGAAACTGTATAACATATTGCATGTACAGAACTCTTCCATAATCATTGTCACTCTATCGTTCGCCTGGGGCTCGTGTTCGAACTTTCTCAGCTGATGCCTTGGGCAATAATACGTAACTCTTATGTTTATCATAAATATCCGTACGGACATCACTTGAAATTTTGACATAGGATCGGAAACTATTCGATCTGTAATTATTTTCAAAATTCAAGGCTTTCTAATCGTTTATATTTAGTAATGAAAAAGTTTTTAACGTTAGTATAAAATAAAATGATCTTATGGACATTTTAAGCTGAATAGATATAAATATTGATACGGTAGTCGTTCATGCATCGCCCTAAGACTATTCCGGCAGTATTCAAAGTTGTATGTCATAATTTTTTCCTGACTTATGACCGGTTTTATAAAAGACCAAGTAAATTTACTCTCAGAATAAATTTATTCTACTTAACAAATTCTAATCGCTTTGAATTTCTTTATGACAACAGAAACATTGCTGTCAAAAAAACGACTGTCATTTAACAGAGTAAATTTTATTTATTCTGAAAGTAAATTACTCTGCCCTTTATAAAACCGAGCATTCCTAAATACTGATTTCCAAAGTTCTACGACTACCAACAGGTCTGAATTTATTCGCAAAATTAAAAAATAAATTCCCACTGAAGTGCACTTTCGGTTCAGTCTATTGTTATGAAAATAGTAGGCAATCATTCAGAGGCTACTGCAGACTGAAATACCAAATTTCAATATTCTACACCTAATCGTTTCGAATTTTTGCGAAAAATTCCAAAAGACTGTCAAGTAAAGTGCACTTCCGGCTTGGTGGATCTCAATAAAAATAGGATATGAGCATTTAGACGGTATAATCGTCCTAAATACTGAATTCTAACAATCTACGTTCAATCATTTTGGATTTATGCAGAAACTTCAAAAAATGTTTCGAATAAAGTGCTCTTCCGGCTTAGTCGATAGCAATCATAATGCAAGGTGTACAACTAGATATTATAAAAGTGCCTAATACAAAATTTAAATATTCTACGACAGATTGTTTAGAATTTATGCGGAAAATTCAAAAAGTCTGTCATATAAAGTGCACTTCCGGCTCAGCCGATTATCAAAAAAAAAGGAAGATGATCATTTAGATGCAACAGCAATTTCAAATGCTAAATTCCAGTATCCTATGGCTAATCATTCTGAATTTATGCGAAAAATAAAGAAAAAGTTTCAAGTAAAGTGCATTGCCGGTTCAGCCGATCGCAATTATAATGCAAGATGTACAATAAGATGTTATATAAGTTCTTTATATGAAATTTCAATATGCTATGGCGGATTATTCTATATTTATCCAAAAAATTCAAAAAAAGTTTCAAGTAGAGTGAACTTCTGGCCTGGCCGATTCTTACAAAAATAACAGATAATTATTCTGATATAATATCAAGTTGAAATACTGAATTTCAACATCCTACGGTTGATCATTCTGGAGTTTTTAGAAAAATTCGAAAAAAGCTTCAAGTAAAGTGCACTTCCGGTACAGACTATGGGAACCATGATGCGAGTTGCACAACTAGACCCTATACCAGTGTCAAATACAAAGTTTCAACATTATTTGTTCTAACAGTTTTGAGATTTGCGAGTTACGCATGCACGCACGAACGCACGTACGAACATACGTACCGACATCAAGCCAAAAATAGTCAAAATGGATTCAAGGATACTCAAAACGGATGTATCCATCAAAGTCTCGATATGTGAATTTTGTCGGTTTCACAATACTTCCTTGTACTTAGTACAAGTAAGTAGAAAACTGTAGTGCAAAAATTCTCAAAAAAATGCAAGTTTTAGTCCTCCAGGAAGTTTAGTTCGAAGAAACCGTCAAAATTGTCTTTGTATACCAAATTTCAAGTCAACACCTTCAATATTATGGAAGTCATACAAAAAATCAGACCTTCCAGTAAACTGATCACAACCACAATCTCATGGCTCGATAGAATCGTTAAAATGGTCTTTGTATACCAAATTTCACGTCAACGACTTTAATAATATGGAAGTTATACCCTTACACCCAATTTCTACTAGATTAGTCCAATGCTGCTGTTGCTATTATTGAAGATTATACTAACTTCATTCTGAATATCGTCTTGATTGTATTAAAGAACCTTGAAACTGATATATCAGTTGTTTTGAATGTTTTTCAACATGAATCAAATGATTTCTTAATCAGGTAGACCGAGGATTGTTTATTTCAATATTTTCACATTGCCATCTAATTTCTTTTTTGCACGATTGGGCGTTTTCATGTATTTACCGGCCCTCTATTTGAAGTGGTATGTTGATTTTACCGGCGAACTGTGGTTTCTATGGTTATGCTGACTTACCGCCCATGGACAAAGGCGATAAGTAGAAAATTGTGAATTTCCACAAAAAAATATTTATTTATTTATCTTCATTTGTAATTGAAAATTCAAAATAAATTGTCAAACTTGACAGCTGACAGCGAATAAACAATCATCAGTAGTAATTTAATTTGAAAAAGAAAAATTGGATCCATATTTTGAATCTTCCAATCGTGCAAAAAATTTTGTAAGCATCACGGTCAATAAGTACAGTATCGATTTCATATAATATTAGGAAACTTCGCCAAGGCTCGGCCTCCAAACTAATATTCTCAATCGGTAAACTGTACTTACTGATTTTAATACTTAAATAACTATTTCAGTTCCTCTTTTTGACTAAATTTGCAACAAATAGTCATAATATCGTGTTGTTGTCATAAATATGCTAAATACGACCTAAAATGAAAATTTTAGCCCTATGCCTATGTATTTTCTTTGCCTTGCAGATTTTAATGCCTGTTTCAACAGTGATAAGACTATTATAATGTTCTAAATCTCTTCTGAATTTATTTTTCAAATAGAATTTGATCAAAAAGCTCAACTTTTACCTTATTCGTTAAAAGCAACCCTCTCTGTTCAAATTTTCATAAGTACAGCTCTTTAGCCTTTACAAGACAAGCACGAAAAGAATTTTTATCCTTATAAAATGACTCTGTCTGTGATCCACAACGGAACGAGATCGAAGAACGTAAGGTACAGCAATTTTTTCAAGAATCATTTAATTCTTAACAAGAATTAGAAGTAACTTTTACAAGCATTGATTTTAAATTGATCTTTACCGTCTTTTAAAGGTAGTATTAAGTAACCAAGGTGACTAAATGTGGTGTAGTGTTATTTGGCCGATATATCCATTTGTGGAACTAATACTGCAGTATTTGCGGCGAGATAGCGGAGAACATCAAATACTTAAACTCTGTTAGTTCTGGAAATCAGACAAAAAGTGGATATGGTCTATATTTTGTATATTAACAACAAATAACGACAATTTTGGCATGGAATCGAATTTTATGTCTTACCAAAAACATATGATATTTTACTCCATTTGCGACCGATGTCCATAGAAAGAGTTTATCACAAATCCTGGTTTACTGTCAAAAAAGGATTTAAAAAATGAAATACAAGAAAAATCGACCATCTAATCAAGAAAACTTGTTCTACATTCAAAAAAGCAGTAACATCTTACTAATCTAACCTTCATTTTCTTCTTATTCTTAAGCTATATTTTCTTGGGTGAAAGTGAAATTATATTGTTCTTTTCTGCAATCTTGCAGCACCTGAGGCCCATAGATAAATAATAACTCTAACTAAACGACCTGTCTCTTTCGAGAAATCAAAGTTGCAACTAATTATTGAAATTTTTTTGAACAATAATTAATTCAATTAAGCTAATGCTTGGTTTGAGTTGATTACTCTGATTTTAAATAATTATTGGGATTACATGTACCCTTTTACTTGATTTGCATAGATTATCATCAACTTTTTTGATTTTTTTTGGAGAAATGAGTGACTGTGGTCAGTAAGCAAATGATGCACACTTTCGATTTTACGATAAATAATACTGAAATGGATAAAAATGTCTTAATGTACATTCCCCGTCAGTAATATGGATGGAAAAACTGTACTTAGCAAAAAGTTAAGTATTGAGGTTTTGTAAATACTGCTGGTGTTTTCATGGAAAGAAAATAGCAATAGAACGACCGTGTGTCAATCATTAAACACAATTTTTTGAAAAGTTATTAGGAGAACGTCCAAATAAACTGGAAAAAATTATTAAGTGGATATTAAAGGAATCACATAGAAACTATGGGAAGATCTACAATACTCCTGTTGTACATCAAGGGAGAGAAGTGGAATGCAATTTAAAACCTGACAGCTACAAATAGAGACCAGGCTCAAGCCCGAGACAACTAATAAGGATGTTAAACTGCTCATGTTCAACCAAAATCCAGTTTGTTTGAGAGTTACTGCGCACAGATGCCTACTCTATTAATACGGTACTGATCTGCGAACTTGAATCTAATTTTTTCAGGAATGTTGGAAGAATTCTTTTCACAGATGACAACACAAAACCGCCGGTGCATTATATGTACTTGCATTTCTTCAAAACCGCTAACCGGTTTTTTAATTTCCATTAGAATCCAAAAACCATAAAAATCAAGAGCTCACCTACTTTGTTCAACCGTTATTCACCTAAAAAACACTAAAAACAAGTCACCATCACTGAGAATCAATAAAGCTTTGAAAAACATTTGCCTACGCAAATCACTGCCTTCTTTCACTGCTTGGTGTTTGTGAACTGATTTTGCCATATCAGAAGCTAAATAAAATCACCTGAAGCTTGTAAAAGGTACAGTCGGCCAGACGAATAATAAAGATTTTGAATATGATATTAAAGGAAGGATTATAGTTGAGCTACAGTAGCTTATTGTTGTTCGAGATTGGGTATTGTTTTCAGATATTACAATATTGTTTGGGCGAAGAAATTGAAAACCCACACTCCGAAAACAATAACATTGAAGATACGTCATCTGGAAAATATTTTATCGAAGGTGTTATGAAAACTTGAGACATTCTTTGCAACCTGCACATATCTCAATTATTTTACATTTATATTAACAACTTCTTTACAGTTTTCCAATTTATTTTGCGATTCGCAATGGTATCACAATGACATAGCAAAAAACATTTATTCTGAATCTTTAGAGCTCTATTTCTCGGAAATAAAAGTGAAATTTTGAGGGACAATTATTTTGTCTTTGTTTTGTTCGTAATATTTCAAAAAATATAACTTCAAGACATTTGTTATTTGTAGATTTTGAGGTATTCTCGAAAATTGATCAATGCTTCCATTTTTCGACTATTTATTTCCGGAAGTTTAGAAACTTGGGTTTCAAAAGTATTAAAATATGCGAAAATTTTTGAAAAAGTGAAAAGAAAATTGCACTGCGGCATGTTTTTTCATCACACTACATTATCTAGAAATTTCGGAATTGGTATTCATCTATCAAATATAAATACAGCAATTAATACTCTCAAGAAGTTGAGACTAATTAAAATTCTCAATTATATGGATTAACATTTTTCATAGCAATTTAAATAATAAATACTCAAGATCGAAACTCATTAGAAACTTTGGATAATGTTATTTCTTATAACACTATGAAATTATTCAATGATATAAATACAGAGCTGTATTTGTTTGATAAATGACTTCCTAAGCTTTTTCTTTTTTTTTTCCATATACATATATAATATATAAACCGGCGAAATACTCGGGAGATCCGGGGGAATCAGGCTTGATCTAAGGTGCAACCAAATTTCAGTTTACAAAATTCTCCTGTGTGGTGTACCGTCCACTAAAGTTCATAGGTTCCTGCATTTGAAGGCTGGTAATCGTACTTACAGAACAAAAATGTTTATTACATTCAGGAGAAAAAAGAATTAGCAATATCCAACTAGCAATTGCAATCTGAATTAGAACCACATTTTTCGCTGTATTTACATTCGTGAGTCTATTTGCAGTAGCTAATTATTCATTTAATTGTTTCACACACAGCGGGTCTAAGACATTTCAGCGCCGCCGGTTCGGCGCGGCCGTTTCGTCACCGAGCCAGCTCAACACTGGCCGGTTCGTAACCAGCAAGTTCAGAGCCGCATATGAATAGAGCATTGACTTATACTTGAAGTATGTATTTAAGCTCGACGTATGGAATCTTGCGTAAATTGAAACAGTGGTTTTGTTTTCATCCGGCGATGCTTCGCACCAAACGTGTGAAATCTTGCAAAACTTGAAACAATGGTTTTGTTTTCAACCGGCGTTGAACCGGCTGGCGCTGAAATGGCCAGCAGCGACGAAATGAGCGCGCCGAACCAGCGGCGATGAATCGGCGGCGCTGAATGGTCCAATTCTTTGCTAAAAGTACTGAACCTCTTTTTCATTCAGGAATACTTCTAGAATAATACTGAACTGCATCATCAATCTCATCCTCGAACCTAAAATTACCAACTCGTTGATTCTTTTTTTGGCTAAAAGTTTTATCTGTAGGTAAAGACACATTATTATTATGATGTAACACAATTTCCTTCTCTGTAACTCTACTGAACATTTCAGACAAACATTTTTTAGTGTATTATTCAGCAGTAACGGTCTTTTGTTTATCCAGCTCCATTTTTTTTGCATAGCACTGCATCACATTACTTTTTCATGCTTTTTGGTTATTTTTGGAGCTTATGGCATCACTTTCTGAAAATCAGGAAGCTGATGTGGCACAGATCGATTGACAACTTTTATAAATACTGTGAGAGGTCCTTCCGAGCCTTATGCCGGACGGTACTAATACTTTATCCTTTTTTGATGCGTCTTCGGTTGCTCGTACTCAGGCGTCTTCATCGGTGACGGTTCATTTGTTTTTCAGCGGTGGAACACTGAAAAAGAGAGCCCAGGTGTTGCTGCAGTAGAGGAGGGAACATGAATATATAATTGAACATAGTACGGGTGTGCAACGAAATGTGGAACATAAGAGTTTAACATAGGATGTTACATGTTACAGCAAAAGTACAAGAATGAAAAGTTGTTTAAAAATCTATTTTTATTCTTGAAAAGTCTTCATTTGATTCACTCGAGTATCTGTTTCATAAGATATTTAAGAAATAAAATATGACATTTCCGTCAAAAATCGGATAGCCATGGAAATAAAAAACCGAATGAAACAAGCTCCTATTCTGACAGTTCAATTCTCACTTAAAACACGCTTTTTGAAATACTCTATCTATCTACTGGCCTATGGCAGCAATTTCGTCCCTGGTAGGTGTGTCAGTAAGCACAGCAGATTTGATCTTGTGTCTATTCGGTTGTTTGTTTTCTTTTTTTTTTTGGCGAAGCTTTTAGCAACGGCTCAAGTGATTATGGCGAGATCACATTAGGAGTAGTGGCAAGAGAACTACGGGCTGTAGACGTGTAGACAACGGGCTCTTTGGCGTTATAGCTCAAAGTAGATGGACTGCTGGAAGTCATGTTCTAATCTATAGACATACTTGAAGTGGGTATTTTTGCTTCTACATTAAATTCTCTGACAGCAATGTCATCGTTTTCAACAATACCGATAGTTGGATTTGGAGTGAGAGTTCTTTCCTCTGGGTTTTCTTCAGTTTCTGGATTGAGAAAAATACGATTAGTGACTTGACTAGGCATGAAATAGTGACTTCTTCAAAGGCCAGTTCATATGTTTCGGCGCTAGCCATGACCCTTAAGTCTTCCGTTTATATTTATTTGACATTTTGAGGTAAATAAATAGCAATTCAGCATGCAACATTACACCACAAGACAAGGAAAAAACCTTGCCAAAAAAATACACAAAAATAGGAGAGTTGTGTCAAGCCTAGTTGCAAATAATTGTGAACTGGTCAAAATAATAATTTGTAAATTCGAAACAAGATACTAACACAAAAAACTAAGGCTTTTGAGGGAAAATATCATAATAATGTAACACAACTCTCCTCTGTCACATCTCTCTTAGGTCCTCCCTACTGTCGATGTTCTTTAACTTTGTCACATTGCAAATGGTCGTGTATTGTCGATTGTTTCTTGAACAGCAGCAAATTTTTTTGCTTACAGCCATAGAAGACCTTCTTGCTCCTTTTAGATGTTGGACAAAATTCCTCATTTATTCAAATACTCCATATCAGCGATAAATTTGTCCACTGGAAACTGAATTAAAAATCTCCTTACATTTATTTTCGCTCAAACTGAAATCATAGTGAAAATATTGTCACATAAAGTGGCTCTCAAACTATAATGTACCACATCCTCTTTCCTCTTTATATAAATCGAATCAAAAGTGAAACTGGCAGTGGCAGCTGGTTCTAAAGGGCACAAGAGTACGTGCTCACCCAACCGCCCAGTTAAATAGAAAAAGCTATAAGTATTTTATTCACCATTCGGTGCATTATTTTATTTTTGTCTTTTGGTGTCAAACGTTTCTTCCGTTCGCTCAAACAATCAAACTTTCTTACCGCAGGTCAATTGCCGCGTCGAGCTGTAGACGTCCACAATGTGACAGTTTGCAATGCAGGTACCTACTTACTATGAGATGACCTGGTTATCTTCGGTTATCCTCGCAACACACGATTATATCTACACTTGAGGCACCGAACAGTGGATCTCTCAATATTCCATTATATTCTAGAACAGTGTGCTTATTTGTTCTTGTAATTTTTGTTTTGAATTCTAAGACGTGAAGTTAATTTTATTGTTTGTTTATTATCAATAATGGAGCCAGTGATTGTGTACAAAATAATTCAAGTAAAACATGAAGATATAATTTAAGAAATTTATTTCTTCAAATTTATGTACAGATATACTTAACACTAAAATATGTAATACATAATCTCACCTTCATATATAAAAAATATATTCTTAGAGCCTTTAATTCCAACTGAGATCTCAAAAGGAAATCAGGCTTCAAACATCGAATTTAAAATTACTGTGCAGGAGTTCACACATGCTTTTAAAAAATGTGCATTCTAATAGTTTCCAGATAAAAATTATAATTATTTGACAATAATTTGTAGATTATCCTACAGTACATTCGTAAAGTATCAAAAATGTTGTTTTCAGATCATTAAATTGTCAAATATGTGTTTTTGACTATTTTTATTACTGCTTCGCTATCGATTTATTGGGACTCAGTCTGGAATCTGAATCTCACCAAACTTCAACATTAAAAGTGGCTTTTTATTATTTATTTGTTAGCGTTAGTGAAATGGAGAAATATTATTTTGATTTTATGAAGCTGGTAATTCTCAAATAACTAAATTAAGAGGAAAGTATAGATAAAAATAAATAATACATAAAACTGTCTTTTACATCGGCTGCCATTTGAAAACAAAAACATATTATTATTTGTACCGAAGTTCGGGATTATCAATTAATCATAAGACAGATTCTTTCAACCATCTTGTTAGAGTCAGAATAATTCGGATTATTGTATGGAGAATAAATGAGTGAAATATGGGTTTCATTATAATTCAGGTATTCTTTTTTATTCGCTGTACTTTTTTTTCTTGATTTTTCATGAAAAATATTGATGATTATGTTTTTCTGAGCTTAATTCTGGTTTTATTTTATTCCACTAATCAATTTTTCATCCATTAATCCAAATTCAAATTTATTTAAATAGGGTATAAGATAAAAAAAAACGTAGTCTCTGATTACTTCAAAAAACAATTTTTGAATGCCCTGACTTTTGACTTTATTCAAGTAAAAAGAAAACATTGTTTTTGAATGAATTGAATGTCTCATATTCAAAACTTGTCTTCAAAGTCATATTCTCCTTATATTCTCTTATTCTTCAATTAAAAAGTTCAATCCAGCAAAGTATTCCGAATGAAAAATATCCAGAAAAGATCTTGGAGGTGGAAATAAAGTCTTAAGCTTTGATCTTTGGAGTTGATTGATTAATTAAACAATTTATTCCAGAAAACAAAATTCGAGGCTAAGTTTGACGTTCCTTAGGAAGTATTTATGCTAAGATTACTTTAAGAGAAAAAAGTTCAGGAAATCTTTACTCGTAAAGCCAGACCAAAGACTTCATTCGAACATTTCGAATCTTTTATTGATAACCAAAACACTAACCCCCTAAATCTTTAGCTGATTTGCATTATTTAAAGAACAGCTAATCAGTTTAAGATGGAGGAACAGCTCTGACCGTTTTGAAAACCAAGTCTGCATTGCATTTAGATAACTTTATCGGATATGGAAACTTTGCCTCGGAAAGAACTAGGATTGCTTACAAGGAAAATTTCTCTTTATCTCATACCCAGCCACTATCCTCAGAATCACAATCCATTCATTCACACTTTCTCCTATTTTTTTATTTAGTGGGGGGTGCTTGTGTGTGCTGCATACAGCCCTCTACATTTTCTGGCCAATCACAAACATTCTCATTGGGGTTGAACACCAAGTTTGCAGGACAAGGCATGTGATGTTTCCTTTCTCCTTCGCACATGTAGTACATGGTGCAATCTGCTTTGTCTTTGTGATAGCTGATATGGCCATCTTCTTCTTCACAGGTCACTTCATTTGCTGGAAGAGGACAATCATTTAATGTGTTGAAATGATTAAGCAGGATGAGAAAAAGGTTGAGTATTGCCACAATTTGTTTTATTTCGAAAACTCTATTTGCAAATTTTCTACTTGTTTATGTAAATTGTCGTACTTATCTAAGTAACAGTGTCGTTAATTTGAGGTTTAAGTAAATTCATCTTGAGTGTACTTACGATTTTTTGTGGTGTATTGTCCACTAGAGCTGGAACCTTCGAAAGGTCCATCATATTCCAGCTTAACTTTGTATCCGTCGAGTTCTTGCCGCATGGCATTGATGAGTGGATATTTACCACCACCACAGTGACCACGGAAGTCATCCATGTCCACTGACCAGATCATAATACCTCCGAAGCCTTCTTCTTTCAGCCAAGCCATCTGAAAGAATAAAAACACCATTTAGTTTTTTTCTCCAGGAACATTGTGAGTACAGAAAAGCTCAATTTCCATTAGATTATAAATATAATAAGAAAAGAGGGACGATAAGACGTTTTTCAGTCGGATTTCACTTATAAATTTGAAAACTTGTACGGGTTTCTTGTTTTACTGCTGATTGGGGTCTCCAAGTATATTATAGCAATTCACAATACATAATTGTTCTGCTGGTTGCATCGTAGGCCTCCAGTTTCAGTCATGATATTTTACAATATTCTTACTCATATAATAATATATTGCAAACAATTAATTATATGATAAAACTGAATTATATTAAATAGATTTTTTTGTTTTGATTCTGTATATTTATTTTTATTTTGACGTTTCGACTTTCTATCTGAAAATCTTCTTCAGAAGAAATGATACAAAAATAAACAAGGCAAGAAGGTATCTAGATAATTATATATTAAAAATTGAAAATATACAGATTACTAGATGTGAAAACGTGGGTTCCACATTTAGTACAATAAGAACAAAACTCCTCTGACATTCACCCAAAGTCTGAGGAAAAACCACGTAAAAACCTCAACAGAGGAATCAACGATATGAGTCTTGACAATTTTTATAGAGAAAAAGAAAATTATATGATGATTATTTTTTAGAAAATTGTACTTGAATTCTCGGGAATTATTGGTGGTATTCTCAATATTATTGTATAAAGTTCTATTTTTGGATTTAGTTGATTCCCTCCTGATTAAACGTAATCAAATTCATTCCTTTCTATGAACAAATATTGAATTATCAAAATATTAGCAAGGTTTTATGTTTTTCACTTTCAATCAACCCTAGGCGTGAATAATTCAAAAGCCGAATGCATCAAACTCTTCTTGATCGATCATACGAATGTTGTATATAGGTCAAAACTTGAACAGAGTATTAAAAAATGATCACCTCCGGTATTTATGACAATTTCTTGAGCAATAAAATGTTGAAATTTATGCCAATTGGTGAAGCCATGGATAAAATATGCTCCGCAACTCTTAACCTTAACCGAAAGTGCGGCAGCAGCTTCAGTGTTGATTATTTTCGGGGTTGTAGTCGCGTTTCTACTCAGACACCCTCCACCGACTACTCAAATTACCACCTTTTGTTATTCAAGCTGTTTAAAGGTAGAAATATTGTTTTTGCTTAAAATTGAAACATCGAGATTTTTATGTACAAAATATATAGAAAACTATTAAATAATATAATATGATGAGTAAGTTCTTACCTTAGTTTTAAGACTTCTCTCGTCATCGAACCCAACCCACTGGTCATCCTTATAAGCGAACGGAACCTGTTGTTCGTTGTCCCAAACAAGGGTCGTATTGTCAACGTGTAAGAAATCACAGACTTCATAGTAGCTCATAAACCCGGCTTCAGAGGTGTATCGACCTGGTGTACCACCTCCAGAAGCTGGTGCCCCAATATCAAACTGTGTTGTGTTAACCAGGGTGAAGCTTCGGCCGTAGGTAGGCATACCAATCATGAGCTTTTCACGGGGGGCGCCTTGTTTCACCCATTCACGAGCAGAGTAATCCTAAAGAAAAAATAAAACGGTAACATACGGCATTTATTCTGACAATTATTGGGCATAGTGCTAAGGAGCACAGAGCACAAGTTGATATTTAGAATATGTAGAGGTAAAATATATTAGGATTGGGCTATTTCTTTTACTTACTACAGTGAGTTTCTTCTGGTAGCTCGTAGCACTTTCTAATGGGAACAGAGGGCTGTTATGTCCAACTGTTCGCTCCCATTGGCCATGAAAATCGTAAGTCATTACATTGATAAGATCCAAGTATTTGGAGATCTCTGGGACATCATATCCTGCGGCGATGGCTTCGAAGGAGGCGGGTACTGCGGCTGTTAATAAGAGCCTGAAACAAGAAATACAAATCAATTCGATGTTACAAGTTTTGAGATTGAGATTCATGATATTACTATTTAAAAATGATAAGTGAGAATTGATAATTGAGACCTGATTTGGTTTATTTTCTTACCTAGGCTGTCCAGAGCTCTTCGCTTCTCCTTCAAAGGCTAGCCTCAATTCTTTGAGTAAATTCACATACGCAGCTCTGTCGTCTGCCCCTCTAGGATATTCCCAATCTACATCCAGACCATTGAATTTGAAATCCCGTAGGAATTCAATCGCGTCGTACACAAATTGATTCATTCGGAAAACGTTGCTTGTGAGTTCTTTGAAAGGAGTGGAACCGAAAGCCCAGCCTCCTATAGCGAGAAGAACCTGAAAAAAAAAATAATTATCACATATTTAAGTATACTTCAAATTTTTCATTATTGATTGCATACCTTTAAGTCAGGATTTTTCTCTCTAAGTGCAACCACTTTATCATACATATCCGGATCCTTCTCATCGGCTTCTGCTAGTCGATGGTCCTTCAATGTTGCAAACGCATAGATAATATGGGTACACAGAGAAGCATCGATGTCCTCTGGTTGGAATTTACCAGCTCCGGGACGTTTCTGAGACCAACTGGTCATGTAACAGAGCACTTGAGCTGGACGAGCTGAAAATAATTACACCTACTTTTAATCTTGGAAAAACAAGAATGGAATACATACTTAATTAAAATAACTAAGAAGAGGATGATAGTGCTTGGTCTAGTCAAATTTCCTCGATGATCAAACAATTCACCTTCCTAATTTTGTCGTTTATACTTGCCATTGTCTTATGCTTGATCAACTTGTTTGTTCAAAAGGCAGAATTGTTTCTGAGATTGCAAAAACAAATTTTGTTACAAGAAGGACTTTAAATATATATTTTTCTGATAGTATAAGGGTCAATCTAGGATTCCAAATTATTAAATTTCCAATTACTTGTTCCGCTGATTTTTTATAACCCACTGAATATCACGAGCCATATTCCCACTTCTCGAAGAAATGTTTAATCCGAAAGTTCCATGCGATGTCCTTTTTATCTCATTGTTTCTTTAATAATGCTATCTTTGTTGAAGTAGTGTTTGATTAAGAAGTGAAAATACGGATTTACATCATTTTCTTACAACTTCTGAGTACTGTTGCCAAATATAACAATTCAGTATCCTACATTGCATCGTTAGTTGGATACATTTCTTTATTTAATCAGTTAGAAATTCCTTTGTAAAGGAGTCTTGAGTGATCAAATGGTTTAAATTGTTTATGGATAATTTGATCACAATTTTGGGAGCTGAACGCTCTCATCATCAGCAAACGTCCAAATATTGTAATAAAATTGTCAATAAACAATTTAAACCATTGGATCATTCAAGGCCTCTTTACAAACAAATTTTTGAATTATCTTCCTGAATCCTACATCAAGCTTCATTTATTCAATAAAAATATCTTGGAGGCTATTAAAAATTCTACTTGTTCTGTTTGTTATTCATCCGCTGACCTGTTGTTCAAAGTTTACCAATAAGAATGATATTTTTTTAATGTAAAAAAAAAAAATGGAGTAAATGATGTTGTTCCAAATTTTTATTTAATCTAAAACTCCTATCAATGACATGCAAGAACAAATTTGATTAGCCCAATTTTCGATCACTTTGTGGAATATATCCGCATTAATTCCACGAATGCAGCACTGTATGTTGGTTTTCAAGTCCTCTACTATCTGCGGTTTGTTCGCATTAACCAATGACTTCATATAACCTCACAAAAAATAATCTAATGTTGAATGAGCTCTGTCTGGAAAAATGATTTTCTTAAAAAAATCAGGATCATATTCAAATTTCTCTTGAGCCAAATTGCAAAACAAACAACGCTTATGATGATCAAGTGGCTTCAGTTCTTGAGTCAGAAGAATCTTGTTAGGGTGTAAACGTAAATCTTTTCTCAAAATTCGTCAAGCTGTTATCCTTGAGAGTCCAACTTCTAGAAAACGACGATTTACCGATACATTTGCTTTGGCTCTCGCAGCAGCAATGTTGTCTTGATTTCTTGCATTTCTTCATCACTGTGGTGTCTTTTATCGTGTAGAGTAGATATACTTAGCGTTGTATGTTGGTTTTCAAATCCTTTAGTTCATTTTCATATTTCTCCTGGGCCCAGTTGCAAAGCAAACGACGCTTATGATTGTCAAGCGGTGTCAGCTCTGGCGTCAAGACATTTTTGTGTGGGTGTAAACCCAAATTCTTCCTCAAAATTTGTCAAACTGTCATCCTTGAGAGTTCAACTTTTTGAGAAAGTCGATTCACTCACACATTTGCATTGGCTCTCACAGCAGCAATGTTGTCTTGATTTCTTGCATTTCGTCGTTGCTGTGGTGTTTTTTATTGTGTAAGTAAATGAACTTTCAAAGTTTTTCGTGATTCGATGAATTGCAAGCACCGTAGAAAGATTATTATTTCTAAAATTTTCACTCAACGAGCCACAAGATTTTGATGAAAGTTTTGAATAATAAAAAGACGTTCTTGAAGGATCTTTTTCACTATGATGGACTGCTGGACTTTGTTTGACATAACTATCAAGAAGTAGCATTTCTTCTGTTTCTAACAAAACATATTATATCTAATGAGAACCTCTTCACATTCTCTTATCATTGATTCGTTTTTAGTTGAATTTACAAATAATAAAAGTCATAATCTCTTACCTCTGGCATCAATGGCAGCTTGATTCTTTAATATAAGATGTTTGGTTGGATTTGGTTTCCTATTTCTGTGCAAAACTTCTGAAGCTTTACTTTTGGGTGCTGGTTTTTCCACAACCTCAATTTCGATAGCTCCTGCGATCTTTTGCCAATCGACATCTTTGACGTCTTTACCGCGAGAAATACCTCTGAGTTCCTCTCTACAAAACAATATTTTCAAATACAAATCATATTTTAAGAGAAAGAGTCTTATAAAAAATATATGTGGCAAGGATTGAGGGTTAAAAATTACGTGAACAACAGGTGTGTGAATAGATGGATTCGATTGCTGATTTATTATGTAAGATTTGAGATTAATGAAAATCTCATTTGAGGAATCAATTGGTAGAGGGTGTGATATTGATGAGATTGTTATATTTGTTGCTCCAGGTTAGTCATATCAAATGAAAGCTCATTGAAAGAAATATATGTCAGTAGAATTGAAGGTGGAAAATTGCGTTGACGTCCTGTGAGATAACGAGATCATGGATAAAGCAAATGGAGTGTGTCTGCATGAAGAAGTCTTAAATTACTGATGGTTGAGTGTTAATTGGGAGTCATGTCAACCTCATTTTGATGAGAAGGCGTGATTTATATGAATGTATTTAATGAATAAGGGTTCTTACCTCATAGCTCCAATGAGTGGATACTTGACATTACCACCACAGATATTCCCAGAGAAGTCATCCATATCAACAGTCCAAACCATAGCCCCAGCATATCCATTGTCCTTAATCCAGTTCATTTTGTGACGGATACTTTTTTCATCATCAAAACCAACCCATTGGTCTCCGTGAATCATGTAGGGAACTTTCATTTCATCATCCCAAATATAGCTTCCGCCATTGCGGAGCATCTCGCAAATCTGAAATAAGAAAGATGAATGATATTCAAGTCAGTTTCCATTCTACAATAAAAATAGGTAGAATTATCCTTATCATGCATGAAGAGCTTCGAAAATATTCGGATATACAATTAAGAAAGGATGAACTGTATAACTCGAGAAGTCTGTGACTATCCAAAATATTTACCTCATAGTATGCTAAGAACCCAGATTCTTTAGTATATTCACCAGCTTTTCCCCCTCCAGTAGCCGGACTATTAACCTGAAACAGGAACCACAATTTAATTTTCAAAATTATTTGGAAAGTTATATTTTTTTACCTTATATTTTTCAGTATTACTCAAAGTGAACGTTCTTCCATACGTTGGCATTCCTATGACTAATTTTTCTTTAGGAGCTCCTAATTTCACCCACAGTTTGGTGGCATGATCCACAGACAATTGCTTCCTCCATTCGCTATCAGTGCTAGGTGCGTATAATGGTGCATTGTGTCCAGTCTCCCTTTCCCATTTACCGTGGAAGTCATAGGCCATCAAATTGATGAAATCTAAGTAGGAAGCTACGGCTGGGACATCATAACCGGCTTTGATATTATCAGGACCTACTGGGACAGCAGCGGTTAACAGGAGACGAGACTGTTTCACTTCCTGGGATTCCGCCTCGAAAGCTTCGCGAAGCTCTAAAAAATATTGTAACGTGCAAACTTGGCTCTCAATTTTATCGGAGGAAGAGTTAGAGAATGACATCCAAAAGTTCGTGCTATAATAATCAACACATTTCAAGAATCAATATTCAGGTTTATATTTTAAAAGTCACGTTTCGCACGAATTGAGTTCAAATAGAGTAGGGTGCAAAATTGTTATTTGCTCAAACGTTACAACCTCGATAAGTATAAAAGCTACAAAATTAGTTAAATTAAACGAAGTCCACTTCATAAACCTGTGCAAAATTTGATTCTAAAGTCTCATTCACAAGATAAGGTTTAGAGACTGAGAATGGATGTTTTCTACTATTACAATAAAGTATTGTGATCGTGCTTATTTTTATCTTTTTAAAAACAAAGATGGTTTTTAGAATGAAGGTACACAAATAATAGTTAATAAGAAGGACCTCAGTTATCGAAATGACTTTATGATTCTCTGCATAGCTTCATATTATTGAAGATATCGATTCCAACCTAACTTATAGCTTCTAATACAAATTTTATTCACATTCATGTCACATACAAAACGTAGAAATTGTGCTCTTGCCCTGCGGCATACAACAATGTCCCCGGCTTTGGTTGGCCTGGCTGCTACATTCGCGTTTAGAAAGTAATTCGGAGTGTAAAATACGGTTACAGACGTCAACCGCGTTTTGCAATTCAGCATTATAATTTTATTGTCGCTATCACTTTACCCCAAATTCGTTTTGGAAAAAAATCGTGAATAGAATAACAAGGCTGATAGAATTGATCTACATTCCTGTCAAATGATTGTTATTATTTATTTCAGTATTTATATAACAATCAGCTTATTTTAATGATTAAATCGTAACAGAATGACGAAATTTTTGACTTCAGTATATGATTGCGTCACAGTAAATATGGTATGATTTTAAACTTTCGCCTTCCGTTTTGAAGGTTGAAAAAAATATGCATGGCTTTTTGTCTGACAGTTCAAGATTCATAACATAAATTAAATTAAATGGCTAATTTTTTCAGCTCCTTTCGTAACAATGGACTATACATCTTTGACTTTGTACACAGACTAGTTTAATAATTAGAATAAGTAGAGATGAAATAAAACTTGACTGTAATGACAGATTACAATCTTAAAAATTATAGTCAAAATAAATATAAATAATCTACTGTTTATTCACATTTATTTAGAATAAAGCAGCTCGATTTAAACATTGATCGCAGAATTTAAAAAGATTTTTCCAATAATCAGTTTAATAATATATCACCATATAACTTGAATTTTTGAATCGTTCAAATGAATTTTTGTTCTAATGTAGGTTTGGTTCGCTGTCAAAAGACTGAGAACAAGCCATGTTAAGTTATGGTCTATTCTGAGCGTGAAAGTAATATGAAATTGTGTTCCTATTCGCATTAGACGAGTACTGCAAAAATTTTGGATAGTAAAATAGAAATATCCTGATTTTACTGTTTTTCAACGTTTTAGAAATCACAAGGTTTTGAAGTGGAGTCTTTTATGGTGAACCGCTCAAAACGGGCATTGGATTTTCTCTCATTTTGTAACAAAAATGCTCACGAAATCTGAACTGAAGTATCTATATCGCAGATGGTATTGCTATTTTTTTCCAATTCGAAAGACTTTTTTCATACACTGTTTCAAAAATAGCATATTCCATAACCAAAAATTATGTTGGAGCAAACCACATTCTAACTCGTAGTTCAGAATACCGTATACCAATTGGAATCTTCGATGAATCGGATGCTGTTAATTTGGTTACTATGGTCACTTCCTAGCAATTCTGGGCTGGAACTACAACGACTTGACATTGACATCGACTTGATTCCTACTGTCAATTTGCCATGCAAATTGGACATGTGTCCAGCTAATACTTATCATAGATCTTATTGTAATAGAAGGATAATCTGACCTAGTCTCTATCATTTCCCTATTACAAATATTAACTGGAAACATGTCAAATTTGTGTAGCACATTGACAGTAAAAATCAAGTCAATGTCAATGTCAAGTCGTTGTAGTTCCACCACAGGTATTCTATTCTGGATTTGCATTCGACCTTTCATAATCTTAAAAGCTTCTTGTGAAATATTAATGCATTTCCAAAATCTTGTTGAAGAAATTATAATCTACATAACATGTTTGAAATAATTTATATCTCACGCGCGAGCCATAGTCTTCGCCTTCAGCTCAGATTACAAATTTTTTGCATGTTTGGAATAAGGGCCATTGCAATATTTGTTGTAAAATTTACTATTTCTTCACCGTTGAGGCCGAAGAAAGGAAGGTTTATTACTTTCGCTAATTTAAAAAGGGTACAAGTTGAAAAAGCTCCCAAGGCGGCACGCTTGTAAGGTGCTGTCCTATATTCCTTTCACGTTGGAAAGGGGATAGTATACAGAGTTCTATTCGACGAGCTTCTAAAATAGCGCGTCGTGTAACGCGTTGCTCTATATTCCTTTCACTAGTCAAATAGTGTTCACCATATCGATACTCTACAATGAAGGTAGAGCTAATGAAATCAAGAGAGAATTTTGGCATCAACGCGGCCCTAAGGTGAATGGTTTAGCACTTTGGAAGAAAGAACTATCTTTGGATCTCCTAACATCTTCCCAAGGATATGGTGTAGACCTGCGGATTAACGAGATAAATAAACTGTTCCTTTGCCATAGCCAAAAATCTTTCTCCAGAATAAGATATTGTAACGAATTCAAGTCTATAAATTAGTCATTTCGGCTTTACTGGTGCTTAGAATTATTGTGGAAATATTTTACATCAAGAAATAGAAACGAATATACTTGTTTTCTAGAAAATTGCTGGTACCTTCTAGCGTTTTCTAGAAACGCCTGGACGTTTGCAGGAAAAACGTAGTGGGGAGAGATCCACGGAATATATAAGTGGCTGACTCAGCAAGGAGCATTATTGATTTCTGGCTCAGTGATCTTATAATGTGGACTGCTAGTGATTGAAATAAATTGTGTTATTTAAAATAAATCAATATTGACATAGATAATTTAAGTTAAGTTATAGTGTAGTATGATAATCTTTAGTTTAAATTAGAATTATTCATTAGAAATAGTGTTAGTTATCTAATTCATTGTTTTGATAAATCATAAAAATAAATAGTAGTGTTTAGTAACTTTTGCTTCCTAAATTAAAATAAATAACGTTACAATATCCAAAAGGAGATTCGCCCCTTTTTGGGTATTGAAGCTTTGAACGTTAAAATAAAAGTTTGTAAGAATACAGTCCATTTAAATTGGCCTCCTTATCAAGAGCCGATATATTCACTGTGGATTGAACCAATGTACCTCCCCGAGCTAGTCGAAGATTCTAATTATAGGATTGCTCTGTTTATAATATTTTAGGAAATAGTCTTTTATTTATCCATTCTTTTATAGAATATCCTCAATATTTGAAACAGCTTTCGAGTATCACATGCTGTGAATTCCAAGCAAAGCAGAGATCTCTTTAGGCCTTCGAATCTAACGGAGAATATGTACATATGCAATAAAATCAAAAATAAGTCTGTAATGTGTGCAAAAGAAATAAATCCTAATCAAAATTGAATTGAAGGTTACCAGAAATGATCCAGGATGTAGAAATAAAGTCTTGCGCTCTCTTCCAACTTCCGTTCATTTTTTTAATATTCTATTCAACGGCCCGGCTTCTGTAGTCAAATTAATCCTGGCCTGATGATTTGAATTAAATGCCGGAGCTGGCTGCTGAGTAAATTTTAAGAAAAAGAACAAAGGTTAAAAGAGATCACATTTAGAGAGTCAATTTCTACATTCTGGATCCTTTCTAGTAACCTTCAATTAAAATACTTTGGTGGGTGCAACATTTCAATCATAGTTTAATTGAATATGATCAATCAATATTTTAAATTCAGTAAAATCGAATATCGATCGGAAATAAAGTACTTCTTTTTGAAAGGACTGTGCACAAAAGATGAGGGGACATGTTCAATACATTTGAGAAACGATATCCTTTTTAAGCCACTATTAAAATTGAATTGAGACGATGAATGGTTCCGGCAATTTAATTAATCAAATTTTTCTTGGTAGCCTTCAATTCGAAAAACTTTGCTAAGTACAACATTTAAATCTAAGTTTTATTGAATACAGCCATAGTGAAATTTTTGATAAAATAGTTCTTTCTGAAAGAACTGTCCACAAAAGATATTCGAAGATATATGCTCAACACATTTGAGAAACAATGCTCTTTCTTCACCACTATGAAATTTGAAATGAGATGATGAACATCATGTTGATAATCCCAGAGAATATTGATCTTGGTAATGATAACATATGGTAGAGCTTTGGATATAACATCAGGTATGGAAGAAATATTTGACATATGGATTTCTAAATGTCTGAACGTAAGCAAGAAATGTCAGAGTCACAAAATTCAAGTTGACTACTTGTAGTTTTCAAGAAGATTTATGTAATTTTTTAGATCAAATAATGACTATGAATAAAACTTCAGCTAATTCTTATGATCCAAGAACAAAGAAACTGCCTTAAAAGTTGAAACATGGTAGTTCACCTCGAGCTAAGGAATTTTGCATACAAAAATAAGATAAATATAATAAATCATCCTCAACAAGGTAAAACACTGACTGAAAAATATTCTTCTTCATCGGTGAGAAAACATCAAGAAAAAATATATAAAGGGGTACTTCTAACGCAAGGCAATGCATCTGCTTATAACCCGTTGTTAATTTTGTAAAAAATTCACGATTTAGCTCTGAACTGAATTCCAAAACTGAAACACTTAAATGTGAAGGAATCTCGTTCAAATGAAGAGGTTATGAGTGTGGTTAATGAATAATTGCAAACCAAGTGAAAAGTTTTTTATTTGAATTTAGAGTCATTTTAAAACTGTTGTTTCAAGTGCATAATATTTGGAAGAAGAGTACGTTGAGTGAATAATTTTTGTTCTTGAGATCTGCCTGTTGTTTCTATGCTGAATCGAAAACAATATCTCTCTGTATAAAACAGTGAGTAGAAGTGTCAAAATAATAGTTTGTAAGCAAGACGTATTTTGTAAGATGTTGTTTTGGTAGGATGGTAATGCCAAATATTTCAGACATTCTGTGGATATACCGTGGCATGAATAAGCAAACAAGTTGGCAAATATGAGGTATTCTCCTATTCACATCAATTAATAAAAAATATCGAACACTTTTAAAGTCATTTGTTAGATTTTGACAGAAATACAAATTTCAAAAGACGAAGGCTGTATTCTGACTCTTATGCAACCGGCCATCAACATCTCTTGTTTATTACTGCTAGTATTAGTATTTATTTCTTTTTGGAGAACTAATCTAATACTTTCATAGTTCCGCGTAAAATTAATTCTAAGAGCTGAAAGATAGCTCAGTCGGGCTTCTTTGAAGCTCAGGAAGCAAAAATGATTATAATAATTACTTAATTTATGTGCAATGTCCAGGTGACGTTATGAAAATATTATAATCTTCTTCCTTTCTCTTTCTGATGTCAACAAGAAAATTAAATAAAGTGATTGCCAACTTCAATTAACATTTACGTAATGAGAGGAATAACGGTGCATCTGAAGAAAACAAACAAATATCAAATTCAATGCAGGTACTTGAATAATCTAAATTTTCTCTAAATCTGAATTATTAGTGACGAAGTAGCTATACATCAGGAGAATCGAATAAAAGTTTATTGGAAAATGTCAAATATCCACATATCTTGAATAATTTGGAAGGAACGAGAGCTAAAGTGCAAAAAAAGTTTCTTACCTTTCAAAAGCAGAACATAGTTCTTTTTGTCGTCACTTCCTTTGGGATATTCCCAATCGATATCCAGGCCATCGAAACCTCTATCTCGGAGGAATGGAATTGCGCTGTATATGAATGTCTGACGGGCGTAGCGAGTCGCTGACATTTCTTTGAATTTCTGGGTTCCGAAAGACCATCCACCTTTCAAAAGAAAGTACAATCCATTTATCATAATTTCAGAAGTAACATTTCTAATGGAAGTAATTTCCGCAAGCGTCATGAGTTTCACGTCACACTGAGAAAACTAAGTGATAGTGGTAGCAATTTAAGTGGTAGTTGTAGCAATAAATGGTATCCCTAGGAGTCTTTATTGTTCAAAATTTTGTTCTTACCTATGGCCAGGAGAGTTTTCAAATTTGGGTTAGCCTTTTTCAGTTTCTGTATCCTTTCGTATAGTCCCACTTTACCATCCTTGGTTTCATCGTTGCTTTCGAAGGAACTCAATTTGCCTTTTTTCAACCAACCGAAAGCGAAAATGACGTGAGTGCAGAGATCTGGCAGAATGTCTTCTGGGGTAAATTTGCCGATCTTTGTTCGGTATTGAGACCAATTTGTATAGTAGCAAACAACCTGGAAAGAAAGGAATAAATGGGAATATGCTTCGTTGTTTGTCAATCTACTGAATTTATACTATAATTTAGTGATACATTAGAAATTTTTAACAGAAGTCATAGGTTGATAGAAAATCTATGGAAACCACAAAAACCTAATGAGATATTTAAGTGACGAATTAAACAAGTTATTTCTGTTAAAAATTTCAAGCTACATTCTCATCGATTCAGCTGGATACGATGAAGTATTTATGATTGCGAGAGTCAAAAACAATAAGAATCTCATCGGGACAAATTGATCCATCTCACATTCATTTCTTAATGACTTTGAGATAAATTAGAGAACTTACTTTGTATCCATCTTTGTCTTTTGTCGTGGAGGTGCTAAGAGCATTATCCGAAGATTTTCTATTCGCTCCTGGCCTCGGCCTCACTCGAAATCTGTTGACACTGGCGGACACTTCTTGGTCTTTGTTTGTAATGGATTGTAATACGCTGCTAGTTGGCCGACGAAGTCGTCTTCTTGTAACTGAAACAAAGACAGGAAAAGTTGAAGTCCAATTCTCTCAAGTTTGGTGCAAAATTATGATGACAATTATGACAGGATCAGATCAAACTTTTATTCATTTGTTCACATAATTAATAAATTACTTATACTGTATTGTAGGGGATTTTTTTAATCAACGTCTGGAATATTCGGAATAATTCTAGCAGTCTTTCGAAATGCGGTAGAACACTTCCAGGCCCCCGTAGATAGTAAACACAGGAGAGTCTTCTTCTATATAAAGGACCACATCGCTTAGACGAGAGGAGAGTGAATCGACCGACCGGAAAGTAAACACGTCAGATCAAAATAAAGGTGCGATATAAATATTATAGAAAGATGAACATTAGTGTACCGACGACCAACAGGCGAGACCATAACAAAATAATATAGATATTGTTTTCAAAAATTTTCATTGAGTTGACAGTTGACAAATCTTGGATGCAACCAAAAGTGTACACTTCTTTCGTCATGTTATACAATGAATTTACATTTGTTAATCATAACAGATAATAGGGCATATTCATGAATTTATTTTATATTTTTAAATCATTGATTACATCGTTATAACATAGTAAAAAATATAAATTATGTTTGAAAGTGCTGCAATCAAGTTTAAAAAAACATTTAAAATTGAGACTAATTTTGAGCTGTTTAAACGCCACCATTTTCGCGTGCTCTATTGATGACGTCAAATAATATGTCCAGTGATATTACAGTCCATTGTTTACTGCTGGTGTTTTCGTTCTCAGCTTATTTCAGTACTAGAAAAGCACAAAAATCAATTAATAAGTATTGCATTGTGCCTGAATCCAAAATATTATCAGAAATGTACCTGGTAAAGTCTTTTTCCGAATCCAGACAGGTTTTAAAATACGTAAGAAATGATGTAAGGTTATCAGCAGAGATGAAGTATCATAATAAATTTGACAGATCATGAATAACATTATATGTGATAAGTTTTAGCAATAAAATGCAGTGTATGTATGCGGCTTCGTTCAACATTTGCTCGTTTTAAACTAAACAAAAATTATAGGTTATGTTCACTGCTCATTATATTTCGGATTGTATTTATTGAAATAGCGTACATAATGTGTTATTATTAAATAATTACTTTGCAGTGTTCACTCTTTTTACTTCAGCGGACCTAAAATTTGGATTTGAAAGAAAAAAAAGACTACATCATGAATGATCCATTCTTGGCAGATTATCCGATTATGCTTTTACAAAACCTTTTTGTCTTAAATGATTTATAATCTCACTGGGATGCTGAAATTACATTTAAACAAGAAATAAATCTACAATACACACGTTATTACTACGTTTTCTAATCAAAAGCCTGCAATACCATACAAATGTAAGCAGTGCGCACTTGTTGGCATAGTATTTGTCGTCACGTTTTATTTTAACCAGTGATGTTGCGTTTTAGAACTTTGAATTTCCCACGCTCAATTTGCATTTTTATTTATTAATTTTAAGCAGTTAAAAAGATATTAAATACCAAAATGATGGTTTAGTACGAAAGTCCGGCCAATATAAATTCGGGAAAAAAATATTTGAACCAAATTTAAATTTAATGCATATTCCCTTTTATGCAATAATCTATTGCTTATAAAAATTGAACTATTCAACAAATCGCTATGAAAATCGATAGGGTGTCATAAAAATTGTCAATCAATATATGAACAGAAAATCAATCAATCAATAAATATTTGCGATTTGTTGTGTGTCCTCATACATATCCGAGAAGCTGTATTGAAAGTTGGTTGCTTATAAAATTATTTCCGCCTTTAGAACTCGAGTCTGGTACTAATCGCCATGCTGGATGTGCGATTGATAACCATTTGCTTGAATTATCCCAAATTGTATACAAATGAGAAGATAAATTTTAATTACTGCTCAAAAACGATATTTTAGCAATGTAAGAGTATTAATTAGGCAGATATTCGTGAAGTTTCTATTTTTTTTCCATGGAAATATCACTTTCAGTTTTCGCAGAAGTAAGAAATTTTGATTTATCATATTAATTTAATTTTTGAGAAACGTGTCGGAAATCGTTGTAGCAAAAATCTGATGATTAGAAAATTAAATTTGAATGTCATATGTGATTTTTTTTGGCTGGTATAGTTTAGACAGATTTCATCTACCTAATAGCCAAAACCACAAGCCTGAGGTGCACCAGGGCCGTAACAAAAAATTTGAGTTAAAATTCGATATATTTCATGTCTTCATATGAAGACTATGTTTTTAATAAAATGTTACATTATCAGTTTCCATAACCACTCAAGAGTTACTGATTGCTGACCGTTAACCTTTAATTATAGTGGCGATTTCCCCAAGAAGTTTATAAACCACATGTCATTTGAAAAAAAAATTTGGACATTTACCCGTCCTCGTCCATCTCCTTATCCTCAGGATTAATCACTGGAAGTTGTAATAGTGGTTGCACGACTTTGTAAAGTAATACAAATTTATCTTCTACTTTCATCACATGTTGAATGCAGTTATTCCATTGTCACTGTCCAATATTTTCAATTTCTTGTATGATAAATTCAACGACAATGAAGTTTAGTTGCGGCGAAACATGTTTTTTTCTAATATTGTTTTTTAATTCGCTTCAAATTACCTCTATATGATTGAATATACAATAATAAGGCGGTAAAAAAGTGCATTCAGCGAACATTTACCTCCATCATCAACCCATCCTTTCTTAACAACATCATGTGTGTCGTACCATGTCTTATCTAAACATACAAAATTAGCTACGAAAGAATGAGTAGTTTCTTCAAGAATTCTTATTATAAAAGATTGAGGCATCAAAATTTTAAACACAATCCTGGTAATAAGCTTCAAAGAACTTTTGATCTACCAATGGAACACTGGGAGTAAAATATATATAAATATTGTTCATACTGAACTGCTCGACCCTATTTCTTATCTGCGAGCTAATCTTTCAGATTTTGTTTTTGGGATTTATGTGACTGCAATAAACATTCAACGATTATTAGGTAGATGAACTCTGTCCAAACTATATCCATTCAGCATTTGTGATATAC
This sequence comes from Dromius quadrimaculatus, assembly GCA_963989225.1. Classification (NCBI taxonomy): domain Eukaryota; kingdom Metazoa; phylum Arthropoda; class Insecta; order Coleoptera; family Carabidae; genus Dromius; species Dromius quadrimaculatus. The sequence continues at coordinate 7,591,846 of OZ022325.1, read as the reverse complement.
TGTATTGATCCCAATTGCACACCTCACTGTATGCAAACGGTAATTAATATATATTCTGAATTATTTTGCTAATCTTCTTTTCCCATTAATAACTCAAACTCAATAGAACTAGACTAGATCATAAATTTCAGTGATTAATTCTGTGACTGCACATCTAAGTGTGCGCAAATTACGCGTAATTAATTACAAATTCATGAGACGAAGTTATTAGAGCTTGAACCAGATTATAGTGTTATCATTTTCCGTTTCGCTTACGATGTAGGAAACAGGAAAACGCTAGCGGGAAGCGCTTGCAGTGACGAAAATTCGAAAATCTTTATGTGCCATCATTATGTACAAACGTTTTAATCTGTAGATGTTTCAAATAACTTGTGTAGGTAACTAATTAGCAATTAACTTTTCCGATTAGGAAGCATCATACGCAATTAATCATTACGGCCAATTTTTGAACACAAAACATTGAATTACCAGGGCTCTATCTCAACGATTTACTCGGCACCACTTTTTTACGGTTGTCTCTTGGACTATAAATTCGATTGCATTATCAATCCATTACAGATAGTATTTCAACCAATCAATCACGTTAAGTCCAGGGCTTAAAAACACATATGTATTGATAAGGTTGGGAAATAAATTCTGGTCTGAAAATACTTACTTTTAGTGCTGGAAGCTAATTGGGTGAACAATAGGACTGTTAAACATAATACGAAGATATGTCTACGTCTGAACCACTTCGGGGGTATCTGAAACAAGAAAGAAATGATGTTAAGTAACAGATAGAAAGATTATGGAGTGGATAAAAAAAAATTATTTGATTATTCTTCTGAGAAAGAATGTTACTTTTAATTCAGCTTGAAATTCATTTTGATTTATTATATCAATCTTAAAAACCAATCTGCTTTTGTATTTAAATTTAGAAAATAAGAATTTGAGTCTATATGATACTCGATAATATTCTAGAATAGATGAAAATACATATTCTTATAAATTATACAACCAAGAAGCTCGAAAATACAGTTGAATATACAATATGTGTTTCGGAGTAACACAACAAGTCTGCAAACACTGTATTTTGATATAATTTTCGAAGCTTGAAAATTAAAATCATACAATGAATCAATATTATTTAATTTTCGTAAAATACTCTTCGAATGTCAAAAAAAAAACTCTAATTTGTAGAGACAGCTTGGAGACATATCGCAGTCGTCATAACATAGTTACATTTATAGGGACTTGTTGACAAAATTCACCTATCAAGATTTCGATGGAAATATCCATTCTAAGCATCCCTGAGTCCATTTTGACTATTTTCGGCTTGATATGTCGGTACGTATGTGCATTCGTAGCTCGCAAATCTCAAAACTCGTTGAACAATAATATTGAAATTTTGTATTTAAGACTGGTCTAAGGTCCAGTTATGCATCTCGCAATATGGTCGCAATCGTCTGTCCCGAAAGTGCACTTTACTAGAAATTTCTTTTGAATTTTTCGCATAAATCCAGACTGATCTTCCGTGGGAAACTGAAATCGAGTATTTGAAAATGATGTAGCATCTAAATAATTATCTTCTAATTTTGTATCAATCGGATGAGCCAGAATTGCACTTTATAGAATAGATTTCGAATTTTCCGCATAAATTCAAAACAAACAGTCCTAAAATATTGAAATTTTGTATTGAGCATTTCCGTAACATTTATTTATAAACCTCGCATTATGATTGCAATTGTCTGAACCGGAAGTGCACTCTACTCGAAACAATTCTTGAATTTTCCGCATAAATCCAAAACGTTTGAACATATAATGTAAGAATTCAGTATTTAAGACAATAGTACCGTCTAGATGCTCATATCCTATTTTAATTGAGATATACTCCGGAAGTGCACTTTACTTGACAGTCTTCTGGAATTTTTCGCATAAGTTCGGAACGATCGGCTATAGCGTATTGAAATTTAGTATTTCAGATTGCTTTAGCATCTGAATGATTGCCTACTATTCTAATAAGAATCGACTGAACCGGAAGTGCACTTCAGTTGAATTTTTTGTTTAATTTCGCGCACAGATTCAGAACTGTTAGCCGTAGAACCTTGGAGATCAGTATTTAGAAATTTTGTAGCTTCAGAATGATGACCTACTGTTTCCAAAGCAATCGACTGGACCGAAAACGCACTTTACCTGACAGATTTTTAGAATTTTTTGGATAAATCAAAAATAATTAGCTGTGGAACCATGGAGTTTCGTGTTTGATTATTGTATTATTATATACAAGAAATATATTCAATAATGTACAAATAAGTCACTTGATGTCCACGTCAGATTTTTACTTACTTGTACTAAGTACAAGTTTCACATATCGAGATTTTGATGGAAATATCCGTTTTGAGCATCCGTGAATCCATTTTGACTATTTTTGGCTTGATATCGGTACGTTTGTTCGTGCCTGCGTGCATAACTCGCAAATCTCAAAACTGGTTGAACGTATAAGGTCTAGTTGTGCACCTCGCATTATAGTTCCAATCTTTCCCAAACTTTTTTCGAATTTTTTCAATAACTCCAGAATGAACAACCGTAGAATGTTGATACTCAGTATTTGAACTTGATATTGTATCAGAATGGTCATCTCCTATTTTTGTATGAATCGGCCAAGCCAGAAGTGCACTTTACTTGAAACTTTTTTTAAATTTTTTGCATAAATCTAGAATGATCAGCCGTAGCATATTGAAATTTAGTGTTTCAGCTTGTTGTAGCCTCAAAATAGTTATCTACTATTTTTGTATCAATCGGCTAAGCCGGAAGTGCAGTTTATAAGTATAACAGACATTCAGAATTTGCGGTATAAAACAATCAGTTCAATTGAAATGATAAGGTAGGCAATGATAATCTGTTGTCAATTTTTTGATTTTGTTTGACATTCTACATGTCAAAATAATATTAAAATTATATTAATTATAATCTGGAGTAACAGGAAACTTTATTGAATAAATTTGTGTATGTAGCAAATGACGTACAAGTAAGTCACGTGATGTTTACGTCAGATTTTTTTTATTACATTTATATAATGCAATAATTATCTATTTTAATTGCAAACTTTTTAAAATCACTTATTATTATCATATAAACATACAATGTTTTATTCTATCCATTAAATTCCCTTTCGTGTCATTACGAACAAGTCCGAGCCAACTAATAAACGAAATATTATATTTAAATTAGTACGAAGTCAATATGGTGATATTGTGCCATGTTTTGAGTTTAGTGTTAAAATTTGGGGACATTTTTGAATAAATATGCGGAACTTATGTTTCTAATGTGTGTTAGAATATTGTTGATCATTTGGACTAATTTTTGTGGGGAAATGTGTACAGGAACGCCAAATATGGGCCACTAGGTAAGTGGTACATATTTTTAATCACAATAAGAATTGATCATAAGCAAAGCATAGTCCTCAAAATATGTTGCTAATAAAATGTGCTATTTCTACGAATTGATGAATTTTATGTTAAAAAAGAAAATCCCACTATTGGAATAATCCTGACATTAATATTGAAATGTTATGAAAGATTCATTCAAAGGAAAAATTCATTCATGTGATCGGGGAACGATATATGCAGCAAAAATAAATGTAAATTGTGAAAGAATATTGTATACTACATCATGTATATTTCATATTCATATTTCAAATTTCCTGAATAATCTTCTGGTTTTTGAACACATTACACCATATGCAATTCTTTCGCTCGACGTACTCGTTACGTACTCCGAATGTACATACGGATAAAATGTATTCTTGTGGATGTAGGTAGCTGAAAAACAACTGAGAATTTATTGGAAAACTGCGTAGTAGGATGTTACTAGGATAGGACGAATCGGAATTTGTCCTGGAAGCATTTTGCCAATAAAAACGTCAACATTAAAATGCACTTTGTGATAACTTTTAAGATTTTTCGAATATCTTATCAATGGGACATTTCACCGATTTATGTTTAATATATAAATTACAAAATTCAAAAAATTTCAAGGCAAGAATGTATATTCCGATTATCCAGCTTTACGAAAATACTTCTTAAAAAAATATCTGCGTTGCGATAATTTAATTCAATTTGTAAACTGCATGCATGAATATAGCGCTTAAATTAGCTCTACAGAGTTTCCATACTCTGCCCAATGTCGGTACGGCGATCGTCAAGACAGCCACCGCTCTATTGGTAATGCTAGCGCCTGTAATATACTTGCATTTCGGCTCTGCTTAATCCCCCCCAGTAAATCGTGAATATTGGAAATTTTGCAATTTTTATAAGTTTTATCATTTTTGTTAGACATTGGACTAGACTTTAAGGATAATTATGAAAGTGGGTGAAATTAAAAACCTTATATTAAATAAAAAACTTGAAATGAAACAAACTGGTCATCCAACGCCAAAATTAAATAGCGCAGAAACAGCGACAGTGCAAAAATTAAAAAGTTTTCATACGTTCATCTCATCATTCCACGGCTAGTCGGTTGCTATGGAAACAGTAGTTCATCATTCTTATGCTACAACATTTTGTTGCTTTTGTCATGCTTACGAAATAAAATTTAGGGAAAAATATTTTGACATGTAGAATGTCAAACAAAATTAAAAAATTGACAACATATTATCATTGCCCACCTTATCATTTCAAAGTGAATTTCCATGGATTTTAAAATAAAATGGAATTTTAATTAGTATTTAGCAATTATTCCAACGCGCATAGACTGTCTTTGATTACTAAAGTTTATAACGAGATTTGTTCTTGAAATTTAAAGCTTTCACAATTAAGTCTAAAGACTTTGAAATATAATTAGAAGCGTTGAATTCAGTAAAATGTATCTAAAAACAATATCAAATCATTTTCAATTCAACAAAGTATTCCAGTTCCTATGAAAAACAATATTTACATTGATGTTATTACAAATTTAAAATTGACAAATTTAGGATATAATCTGCAACATTCGTAACAAGAACTGTTACAAAATGATTAAATACTTCCTAAAGTTAGCTAGAAACCACCATAATTATTCCTCCAATATTTTAAAATCTGTGGGAATTTTTTGGTGCACCTAATTCAAATCTTACAATTAATTGTCAAAACATCCACTCCCAATCCCTGAACTTTAATATTACTGAATAATTTGTATGTTTCTGCAAACCTTGAGATGTAATAATTCAGTAGTCACAAAACCAACAAGCAAAAATCAAAATTTCTCTTGAAGAAGTTTACCTCAAACAATTCACTATTAACAGTTTAACGACAGGAGCAAAAACATCTGAAGAGCGGAGAAAGTTGATTTTTTTCAAACTCTGCAGATCTTATCGGCAGCTTATTTGCTCACGAAATACTGTACAAAAAAGGAGAAATTATTCTTCAACTTGCCTAATATTTTATCATGATTGACAAGTGGTAGCAGATCCTCATCATGTGATAAAAGTGAAGAATATAACTACATAATTGAATACGTTTGCATTATCAAATTGAATTTTTGAAATAATTCGAAGTTTTGTGATTCTTTGGAGATATTAATAATGTATGACTGCTGACTAGGGAGATGAAAATTCTTGTCCATGTTTACTAGATAACATCAGATTGAATTATTATAAGTTTATGGTATACCGGACTCCATGCAGTATGGATGCAGAAGCTTGCAAAATCTGTTTGATCTCTATAAGATCATACCAATATCTTCGATATACGAAAGAAGAGGTTGTTTTAATAGATATTATATCAAAGGTCGTTCGAAAACTATTATTAAATGAATTACTGCTGAAATAATCAACCTATTGGTTAAATAGTTGATGGCAATAATTGATCCGTTGATGTAGATATTAAAATAAGGGAATTTAGTCACGGAGTTTAATTTTACTTTCTGTTCTACAGTTTCGGTCCCACCTGGACCATCCTCAATAGTGAACAAAATTGTTTCACTCCTGAACTCTTTCAGTGCCTACAATTCTAGATTGAAAGTATGCTTTAAGCATTTTTGGCACTGAAAATTATTGTAAAAAAAAATTATATCAATTCTAATGTATCTGATATTCATTTCCTCAAATGATTTGGTTCATTTTCAGTCAATTCAATTCGTTTTTATGAATAAAAGCTATACTGCAGACTGTTCCTATAACTTCATAATCGTAATCTACCTTACTTTTTGTTCTTAGAATGTGGCATCACCCTTTGTACTTATTTATTTTTAAATTCCGCAATTTGCTTTTAGAGTGCTTGAAACATTCAGCTGATAGTAATAAATTCCATTCCATTCCATAAAAACATAGTTAAATCTCGAGACAAAATATAAATCAGGTGGGTTCTGCTATACAGTAGATAAAAGCTAATTGGAATAAATTTGACTGTTTTCGGGATATCTCTGGATAATAATGCCTTATCAAGCATCCAAGTTTTGAAATTTCATCGTGAAAACGTTTTTAAATTTGGTCCAACAGTACAATAATAAAATTTGATGAAACCCTTGAAATTATTTCTTCAACTGATGTTACTATACGGCAGTCGTTAATCAAGGAATCAAAGAAGTCGAGATGACGACTGATAACATATTCCTAAATCTATCATCTTTTTATATAACAGTTTTGACAAATAGTACCGAATTATGAATTAGGCACACAAGGGCCGTCATTCTTACCAGCTTACAGGTCTCATTACACCCCTAATTCCAGCTCCACTGACTTTCAAAAATTTCGTCTCCAAGAAAGCAAGCAAAAAAACTTTGGCAATATCTTCAATCTATCAAAAATTGATACCATTACTTGTCTGAATACTCAAATTTCCTTTTAAGTTACCGTAAATGTAATTTCCCGGAAATAAATGCCGCATGTTTAGCTTCCGGGAGCATCATCATCAATCCTTCTATAAATTATTACATTTCTCTCAGAAAATGAAATGACTAGAATCGTCAATTATTGAATTGAGAAAAAGTAAAAGTTGAATGATGAGTAATGAGTTAAGTGAATGACTTGAGTAAATATTTATGTAGGTGTGTTTAATGAGCACCCAAAGATTTTATGCTTCTCGATACAAGACTCTTCACTTTATATGATTTGATTTATTGCGGGAAAATTAATGTAATCCTTTCATTCAATAATATATTCGAATTTAAGTTGCAGGGGACAACTAATTCTAGTTCTAATACGAGCCGCATCGTATTAAATCTACGAATGAACAAGACTTCCAGGAGATTTTTTTTCTTGACGTATAATACGCTATTTTATGCACTTTTATGAAGAGTTCTGTTATTGTTGAAATTTTACTGTTAAGCATACATCGTACCTGTTTGTCCTGTGGTCTTTGATGTTTTGTTTTCGGTAATATAAGAGGAACTTCAATTTTTGTTGCATTCCCAAGAATATCTTAATCACTATAAAATGAGAGATTTTAAGAAAAATAAATTTTGGTAGCCCTTTTTGGGTGTAACAAATTGCAAGACTTTATAATTCACTAAAACTAAAAGCCAATCATTATCGTTTATTTGCGATAACATGTTTGAATCTGACGAATCAGATTGATATCACACACCCGTTATTTAAGCTGAGTTAAATTTTCCGAACCCTCTATAAATCAACTTTGAAATCTTTTTGATCGACGCTTCGGCACTTGGGGATTTTTGTGTCCTTTCGAGTGTTTATTCTAGGGAATTGTGGGAAATAATCAATCAGTTTCAAGCCTATTCTGTAGATTTGTAGACCTGCATAGTCCCTTTTTAACCTTTATGGTATTTTCAGTTGATAATGAAGAAAAGCAGTCTACAATTACTAATTCGCCTCACTGTTATACTAATCTTTGTCCCAAAACATTGAAGCCAGAGCTTTCCTTGCAGGTTTCTTGATTCTGAAGCATATTGATGAACTTAATTTTGTTCCAAAATCATAATTTATTGTGAAACGTTAGGTAAATCCTCCACAACGTAACCACAAATCTTGTATGTTGGAACTCTCAGCCCATTCTGCTCAGTGTTAAGACAATTATGTATAAATCATAGTGGACAATGTAAGAAATATTCTTAGATGTGATTAGATATTCTAGGATGTTTCAAGAGCTTCCAGCGTTCTCTTCTGGACTCTAGATTGCTATAAAATGTTTAATCACACACTAGGATATCGTACCATGGCTTGAGACGCTTTGTATGATATGTAGGACGTTCTAGAGCATCTGAGGGCATTCTAGATTGTGAAAATATATTCCAATATATCTTGAGATCTTCTAGTATGTTCTTGAAAATTCCAAGTTCATAACGATGAACCAAAGTTTCATCCATATTAAGTATTCGATCCAAAATATTATCTTCCCCAAAACCACTACAAATAGTTTTTGGTCGGAGTTTGGACAATGAATTATTCGACAGTCATTTGATAATTCGAAATTTTAATAAATTGTTGAAAATTAAAACCTGAGTAGCTTCACAAAAAAAAACAAATTCAAGCATCGGTTTTCACACCATCGTCCTGAATAGGACAGCAACTGTATACACGTATATCGTCCTTATTAGGACTCTTCAGTACAGTAAACTGTATTCCTAAATTTGTTTTTTTGTGAAACTACTCAGGTTTTGATTTTTAACAATTTATCAAACTATGTTTAACGAATATTTTTTATAGATTACTATACAGTGTCCTGTATTTCTTCAGAATTTGGTATTCAAATTTGACTAGAATGTATGAATCTGTTAGAATTGTCTAATCTTGTCATATATCTTTTATAATTTTGACAATTTGCTTAAATACGTCACTTCTATGCTTCTTTCAAGCAACGTGCTCTCGGAAACTGTCAACATTATTCCGTAATTATCGATAACCTGAATATATTACAATTGAATACTTGATTAATTTGATGGGAACTCGTCTGTGACTTACACAGGAACACAAAGAATTCATATTAGTAATAGTATATTTCTCTGAGGGAGACTTTTATTGTTTGAAATCAGTGTAGTGTCTCTCGAGATCAAAATAATTTCCCAATTCCATGAAATAACACTTTTAGAACAGACGAAGATCGTGTGTTATAATAATTTTTATCTTGCAGAACAATAAAGAACATTTCTTTTGTATAACCTTAAGATAATTTATTTCGTGTCTTTCTTATTTGATTTTGTTGAATATTGGCCTTCAAACAATAACGTCAACTGTTTAAACATTTCAAAATTCTTGTTCTGAACAAGGACAAAAAATTGAATATTTTTTTGAGTTTTGTTATTTTTTTATGAGTCAAGTGGGCGAATTTGTTAAACTGCAAATATCAGGGTCACAGTTTCCTTCCCAGTTGTTTTCCAATAATTGATTCGTCATCGATTATAAATGAGTAGTCAAAAATAAATCATAAATTCCTCAATTTGCTTTCAACAATAAACAAATGAGCCAAAATCTATAAATAACAATTATAGATGCGGACAGTGGATTCCAAAGTTCATATTGCAAGAAATGCTGCTCCTTCACACCATAAGATTTATTTTTAAGTTTGCAATTACTCTTGAAGCTAGCTTGGTCTGAAATACACTATTGCAAAGTGTTTTATTTGTTCTATTGGTACATTTCTACTAATCATTATGAAAAATCGCATATGTTTTGCCATCAAGACATGCAAACTTGACATAAAACTTCCTGTGACTAAGCAGCCCACGTCATTAGTTTTTATTCTACCACCGGTGACAAATATTTATAGCAACTATTAAATCACATAATTCTATTTTTTGTACTTATCGCTAAAATCTACATACAATCAAGAAATATGCGTGCACAATCGCTAGACAATAACTCAACATTCTAGTGGCTTTGGCGGAAGTGGTCGTCCTTCAAAACTGCTCCAGTTACCGGATCACTATCAGCATAAAGTAAGCCTGCAGCTTTGATTTATAGTATATACAAAACATAATTTGTTATTGCATTATATATTCAGAGCTGTAGCCATCTTACTTTTGAATAAATGCTATTATTAACCATAACTGGTCCCTTAGAAATTGTCAGCTTATGTAATGTTGGCAATAAAAATCACTTATAGGACACTCACATTTCATTGTTACTTCAGTAAAGTAAAAATTAGCTTGCAAACATGATGTAATACTTATTCATTTATGTTCGCAAGTATATAATGTATCATTTTTATGATTATTTGATCTTATAATCAAATACCCTGAGGTGCATTTACAATTTCTTACGGCCCTGACAATAATTGCAGAAACATAATAATAAAGTGTTATACTCGTTATGAAAAGTTTATTGGAATACATATTCATAATAACGAAGAATGTCAGCAAATCCTTGTCAAAAGAGCAAAAAATTAATGAAATCATACGATTCAATTTAGGTCTCGCAATTCGTATTGAGTAAAATCGCTTTCCTGCCAGCGTCTGCTATTTTACTACACCAAAAACTATTCTAGAATACAAAAATTATTGAAATTGCTTCTAGAATAGAATGAATCAATGCAAATTTTCATTTGGTCTACTGTATTCGTCAAGGTAGTTCACTTATAAACAAACGTGTGAAGTACAGTCAACCAACTGACCATCAATAAAAAAATTTAATATACTTTTTATGTCTTCATTTGACTGACTAACTATGAGTAACAGTAAAAAATTGCAAGTGTTCTAATATAACGGTTCACGATGGAAATCTGTGTTCATTTTGAATCAGGAACGGATGCTGAAAAAATGAGGTACTTAAATATTAACTATCGATTTCTGGTCTATAAATCAAAGGTCAATTCAGAATTTTATCTATGATCTCGTTTGAAAAGTGACAGTTTTTTATATTATTTCCAATGTAAAAGTAGGCCTTTATTCCACACTTATATTACACGATTTTAGTTAGAGAGGAGCCTATCAGTGGGATTATCACATTATGGGCGTATTTTAAAACATTTTCAAACACATTTAAATCACTTTTAGTTTTTAGACATTTTGAGCTTGATATCTTAATTTGAATTTCCCAGAACAATAATGTTGCCTTCAACAGCAACAATTCAATCCACAATATCTTTTTCTTCAACTACCAATAATAGCCATCAAGATGACGTCCACAAAAGAAATTTTAATGCAAAATTATCTATGTTTTCCAGAAATTTAGACGACAATTTGATGTTGTCAATAACGTTTAGTTTATCAAGACTTTCCTACGTTAGATCTCTCTTTATATTTGTAAAATATATAATCCTCAAGCTTGACGTCAGTAGCCTTTCCTTGGTTATAAAAACGATACAAAAATTCTTAAATGGAACTGTGCACTTCACAGTTCTACCAGCGTCACAGAATACGCTTCCAGAAGCGCCAATCAGACAAGGAAACTCGGTTGTAGAGAGAGATGGTTTATCAAACAGATTTAAAGGACCAATCGGTTACTCTTGCGAAGCTTCGTTGATGTTCGTCACAAAATGCTATGTATCAGAGTGCTCGAAACGTTCTTTGCTCTACATGTGCGTTGGATGCGTTTAATTGATAAATACATTGATGAATACATGTTCTTATCATTATTATCTTAGTTATCCATATAATGAAAAAATAATTTGATATAAGCTGCTCCCAATTGTTATTTCCTTATGATGATAATGTTCATTCAATAACCGTTTTTAGCTTCCCGCTTTAGTCTGCAAACAGATTTAAATGTCCAAGGTCAGCAGACCAGAAAGCTGTAGATCAAAAGCGCTGATAAGGAGTGTCGCTTCTGGAAGAGTATTCTATGCCAGCGTTATGTTTGACTCTTGTGCACATAAACATATAGGAAGCTGCACGCGAGGCCACAAGGAAGAGGGAACACTGTCGCTGGCACAGTGCCGACTTTGGTGTGCTGGTGGAAAATAGTCTTATTTTACCACATGTGTTTGAAGTTTGAATATCTCGATAAATATATTTTTATACATGCTTGATCTCTTTAATACAATTTTAAAACAAAGGCTTCAAATTTTCGGAAGCTGTATCCTCACTTAGTATAGCAAGCCGTCACTGGTAACAAATTATTAATTGTATATAGACGATTAACAATCTATTTTTTTTTTATCTTTCAATGTAATATTACCCTCCTGACTACCAAGTCTGACAAATAAGCATTCATGAATTTTTGAGCTTCAAAATAGTAAATAGGCTCATTGTACAACCTTGAGGCAGAATTTTGATGAAATCAAACTCAATATTCTCTTATTTCATTGAAATAAAATTACTCTCCTAACAATAAAATGTACAATCAGTCTGAAAAATACGGATTTATGAATTTTTGAGCTTCAAAAAAGTGGATGGAATCATTATACAGTCCTGGGCAGAATTTAGATGAAATCAAAATAAATATTTATTTTTTGCAATAAAATAAAATGCTAGTTTTTTTTCTAAAGCAATTTTTTGTGTGATTAAAAAAATTTAACAAAACCTTATAAATATGCATAACTGGTTTTATTGCATGACTAATATTGACTGACCATAAATTTTATAGCAGAATTTAAAATATTTGAATCGATTCGTTTGCACAGACTACTGATTCTGGTCATCAATTATATGAATTTGAGATGCCCAGGCATATTTATTACTTCGTTCATGATTGAATTCTTTTATAATTCCAAATTTTCTGGGCTTATAAATTTCAAGTACCTATATGACAAATTTGCTGCCGTGACTGAGCTAAAACAAATGCTAGGAATTCAGACAAGGCAGTAGATTTTATTTTTTGCTTCGTTGGATTCATGATTTTTTCGCCGTATTGCTTTCGAAATGTTTTGAACTGTCATATCAAGAATATTTTAGGTGAAATCTGTGCTAAATGAGTCAAAAACGTTAAGATTCATTTATAATTAAGACTTATTGCCGATGCCACTCCCAATTTGAAGCATTGAAAAAAGATTTATAGTAGAAATTAGTGTGTTTTCTAGTTGGTCAAAAAATCTGCTGCGGTCACACATCACTTCCCTGGCCATAAATTTCATGGCCAGTTTCATCGTTGTTCCATAAATTCAGAGTGTCACACCAATTGCAGGTAATATTGCATATTTCAAAGTGACAGTTGTCATTGTCAAAGTGACAGCTATCATTGTCAAAATGACTGCTGTCATTGTTAAAGTGACAGATGACAGTTATGGTTCAGTCCTTACATGAAAAAGTATTTTTGAAAATAAAGAGTCCTCTTCCAGATTTTCGGAGTCTTTAATTAATTGAAAAATACAGTTTTGACATTGATCGCCAGAAGTGAAATTTGAAGATGGTAACATGGATTCCACTAATTATTTATTTTATATTTCTACTAAGCATATCTCCTCGATAGCTTTAAATTGATACCAAAATAGATATCATTTAAATAGCTTGTAGAAAAACAATCGACAATCGTTTAAATATCCTTTTTGACACTTCCACTAGAATTATTCCGGCAGGAGCTTTAATTTGATACCAGATACGATACAACCCTATTACTTATTTTGGAAAAACAATTGACGACTGTTGCATGTGATGTTCAAATATAAGCAATAATAATTCTACTCTCAAATTTTGATTCTAATTATTTTTACTGACTTGTACAAAGTAACAAGTGAGTATTATGAAACCGACAAAATTCACCTATCGAGATTCTGATGGAAATATCCATTTTGAGCATCCCTGACTCCATTTTGACTATTTTTGGCTTGATGTCGGTACGTATGTTCGTGCGTGCGTGCGTAACTCGCAAATCTCAAAACTAGTTGAACGTATAATGTTGAAATTGCTGTAGCATCTCAATGGTCATCTTCTATTTTTGTAACAATCGGCTAAGCCGGAAGTGCTCTTTATATGACAGACTTCTTGAATTTTCCGCATAAATTCTGAACAATCAGTCGAAGAATATCCAAATTTTGTATTAGACACTTTTATAATATCTAGTTGTACACCTTGCACTATGATTGCTATCGATTAAGCCGGAAGAGCACTTTATTCGAAACATTTTTTGAATTTCCCGCATAAATCCAAAACGATTGAATGTAGATTGTTAGAATTCAGTATTTAAGACGATTATACCGCCTATATGCTCATATCCTATTTTTATTGAGATCCACCGAGCCGGAAGTGCACTTTACTTGACAGTATTTTGGAATTTTACGCATAAATTCGAAACGATCAGGTGTAGAATATTGAAATTAGATATTTCAGTCTGCTGTAGCATCTGAATGATTGCCTTCTGTTTTCATAACAATAGACTGAACCGGAAGAGCACTTCAGTAGGAATTTATTTTTTAATTTTGCGCATAAAATCAGATCTGTTAGTAATCGTAGAATTTTGGAAATCAGTATTAAGGAATGCTGTAGTATAGGAATAATGGCCTACTGTTTCCATATCAACCGACTTGGCTGAAAGCGCATTTTACTTGACAGATTTTTGAAATCTCTTGAGTAAATCCAAAACGATTAACTATGGAACGATGAGATTTTGTGTTTGATTATACATATCCAATGATATATACGATCAAACACAAAATCACATCGTACTATATATATATATATCTCCAATGATGTACAAGTAAGTCACGTGATGATGCAAGATCCATGACCTTTTAAACATTTTTGAGACGCAACCAGGCTGACATTTTCACTCTGCACGTTGCGAACGCATCTAAAGGAAAAAAATATCATACCCAAAAGTTTGTTGACTGGTTTTTTATACTGCTAAAATTGTTCAAGATAAGAAGTGAAATAGAAATTCGTATATAATAGATTATAAATACAGAAAGTAAACGCAAATAGATAATAAAGATAAAATATGAAAATCGCAAAAAATTCGCCATTTACTGTAATAATTACAGACTTTCTATTATTTAGAGAGTATGTATCATAAACTTTTATATTCCTCAAATTTTATCCAGCAAGACTTCTCGATTTCATGGTCGGGAATAATAGCCTCCATTATACGCTCATACACTATTATTAAATCAGTAGTCCTCTAGTTTTGACTTTTTATTATACTGCAAGTACAGTTATAACAATGATGATAGTGCTTACTAACCACTAATGACTCAACAAATGAAAAAACAATTGAATGATATCACGCTTCCTATTATCATTGCTACAAAAAAAGATGAAGCAAAAATTAAGCGAGGTTAATACTTGATGAATAGGCTAATGAAATCAGATAAACTGCAGCTACAACTAGAATTTAATTAAAAACAGAAGAGAATTAAAATATGTGTGAAACCTACATGCAATTACATTTTCTTTGGAGAATACAAAGATTCCAATTGTAGATAGTAATTATTCAATTAAAAAAACAATAATAGTGACTTATTAATTTATGAGGTTATCGACCATCAGTCTGCAGAGCCTTTCAGATGATTGCAAAGCGTGAATTATAAGTGAAAAGTGGAATATATGGATATTTTTTAGTAGGAAGAAAGTTTTGTGACGTATATTCGATTTAGTGCATAAATTTAATACCGGATATCAGAATATATATCAAGGTTACTGAGTGGTTAACATTTGGCTGAAATCAGACATAAAATATTCAGGCAGAATGTCAATAAACTTAGCAAGTGTGCAAATTTCATACGATTGAATTAGAGCTTGTTTTTATGCTTTCATCAACTTTTCAAATCAATATTTTGACTATAATGTCATAAATATGTACAGAACTTCTGCTTTAGTTGGTCAGAAATGCAAAATTGAAGGAAAATTCAGCTATTCTAATGTGAACTTAAAAGTTTTAAAGACAGTTATCCTGAAAATTTGTTATTGCACTTAGCAAACATTTTTAAGAGCAGATTGTAACAAAGTGGACAAAAAACTGGGTTTAAAATTTACAAGATGGGTATATTTGCTTTAAGAATATTTTCATTCCTAGGCAAAGAAAAAGCCCCTTCTAAATCAACAACTCAAACAGACTCCAATAATAGCAATCACTCTCCATTTCCTTCTATCTCTTGTTTCCTCTTTCCATTTTGTTATTCCCACTGTTTTTGAATCTTTTTTCACTTCTTTTGTCCATGATGATCTTAGTCTTCCTCTTTTTCTTCTTCCTGCTGGGCTCCATTCTAAGATTGACTTTATTGTGTCTTGTTTCTCAGCTCTCCATACGTGTCCAAGCCATTTTATTCTTTGCTGTTTTATTTGCTTTACTATATCTTCTCCTTGTAATTCCTTTTCTATTTCGTGATTTATTCTTGGTCTATACTCATTTTCTGATACTTTTCCTGGCCCTAGCATTATTCTCATGATTATACTTTTGAGTATTCTCAAATCTTCTTCTTTTTTTTACGTCATTGTCATTGGTTGGGCAGCTTAGAGTACTATCGACCTTATATGTTCTCATTTTGGTTGTTTTTGACCGGTTTTTACTTTTCAATAGTTTTTTATTTGCGTAGAAAGCTCTGTTTGTTATTACTATCTTCTCTTCTATTTCTGCTTCTCTTTCCTCTCTATTTGTTATAGTGATACCTAAATATTGGAGTCTGTCTACCCTTTCAAAAGTATATTTTCTAATCTTTATTTCTTAATCCTCTGTAGTTTCCCCGAATTTCATTATTTTTGTCTTGATATTTATTTCTAGACATATGTTACTACTCTTCGTTATTATTTCTTGTACATTTCTTTCATCATCCGTCAATTTTTCGTTACGATTGCTCTATCATCAGCGTATGCTATCATTTGTCCAGTTTTTGTTCTTAATGTTCATTTTTCTATGTTTCGTAGCACATATTCTAATGCTAAATTGAATATAGTTGTTTCCTAACTCCTTTGTTCATCACAAAATCTTATGTTTCTCCTTTCTGTGTTATAATACTGATTTTAATTTTTTTTATTGTCATTCCAATTAGTCGTCTCAGTTTTCCGTGTATTTCTAGTTCTTTTAAAGCTGTTTTCCTCTTTTGATTGAATCAAAAGCTTGTTTGAGATCTACGAACAGTATCTCTGTATTCATGTTATATTCTATGGTTTTTTCAATAATTTGCCTCACAATAATAATAATAATAATAATCTTGTAGGCATGCATATTTTAAATCGAAGAATAGGGACATAGCATGCCGATATAGATCCATTATCTATCATTTAATATTTAATATCATATTTTAAGAAAGAATGTTGTTTTGTATAATACCAACTTTCTATTTTTCCTATGCAATTTTAATAGTACAATAATATTTTGTTAATTATAACAGAATAAAAAAAGACTTTAAACATACATCGACAAGATACAGTAATAATATCGCTTTTCGGCGTTGGAAAATGTTTTTTTTTTTCTCAATTTAAGCAAATGATTTTTAATATGAATTTTCAAAATAATTTTTTGTTACCATTTCTCAATCCGAGTTATGTACACAAATAAAATACTTCGAAAGAATCAATGCAAAGAATGAAGCTTGTTACATTTCAAATTAAGTATCAATTAGAATTCCGCACGAATAATTCAAATTGCCATAAAATTAGTTACAGATATCTTCCCAAGGTATACATTAGTACAAAGGCTGAATCTGTAGCCTCTAGCGGTAGTTAGCAGTACTACAAACTCATTATTGGCATTATTCTTAGCATTTTATGCAGTTTTTTCAAATTTTGAAGTAGTTGACCTTCCGACAACACGATTCTGACAGCTCCACGTTCTATTAAACAAGAATGTATGTAATTATCTGCAAATATATCATCAGGTACGTGAATTTTTTCCGTATGCGTTGGCCTCGAACTGCCAAATGGTTTAGTTCGAGAATATTCTAAGACAATTTTGCTTCAGATGTGAAATTTGAATGGAAGCTGAGAAAACGAACGTTTTTTTTTTTTTGGGAGGCATTTTCATTCTTCATACACTTTTGCATAGTCATCTAGCGGTTTTACCTGGAAAGTTTTCTGGGAGTTTTGAAAATGGGTAGTTTTGAAGATTCCGATGTGCTCTTTTCGGATTTCAACTTTGCCACCTCGTATCTATATTTGAAAAATGGCATCTAAAAGCAGTGTTTTGACAATATCTCCTTTCCGGCTCATTTCACGACAGAAACATTTATATACAAAATAAAACCAAAGTAAATTTCCTACAATTTTTGCTATGACCCTTTTTTTTTTCGTAAAATCAATAGTTTTAGCGTAAGAGCGCCGTAAAGTGTAGTTGGACGCGTAGGTCGCAGTTGTGGATGAGAAGTCGCGACATAGCTTCCTCTACGCAAAGATGCAGCGATCAACTTCTCATTATTATATCGTTTTCAACATACATCGAGAACCACTATCGATCTCAGTCCCACCAAAAGTTTATCCTTGTCCATTCTTTTAATACTTGACTTTACGAGAAGTTTCTTTCACTTCAGTCACTTCACTTTTATGCAACGGATTGGCACAAATAAAACAATTTACTTCATTAAAAGCCATGGCTCTATAAATTCAAACGACACTGTGAAGGGAAAAAGGACGCCCGATACAAAGGCGACGCATTTATTTATAATTGCGGAGGAAGGGCCATAGTAAGCCGGTTTTTTAACGCATAGCTGATTTTATAATTACTTTCCCTTAGAATTGAATGTCACGGATTGGCGTGGATGTATAGTAGTTTGCGGCGCTCGAACGCAAAAACTATTGATTTTACGAAAAAAAAAAAAGTTATTACATAAATTATTGTAGGAAATTTTTTCTAGTCTTATTTTGTATATAAATGCTTTCATCGAGAAATGAGTCGGAAAAGAGATATTGTCAAAAAACTGCATTTAGGCGCCATTTTTCCAATATTGCGGCGCGAGCGGAAAAGATACGAGGTGGTAAAGTTGAAATTCAGAAAGAGCACATCGAAATCTATAAAATTATCCATTTTCAAACTTCCGGTATACTTTTCAGGAACCTTTTTTTCCTAGAATCAAATCATTTTGGAACTTCGAAAATATCTATCCACCGCTACTACGGCCCATTTATTGATCAATAGTTCCACTCTTTCGTGAAGATCTCTCAAAAGGACAGAATGAGCTCATCGGAACTGTGTGGGGCAGTAATTTGAATCCACAGCTATGAATTTTTGTCTTTATCGACGTGTGGATCGCTTTGTAACATGCAAAACTGTCATAATTCATAAAAATAGAATAGGCCCTGAATCCATCTCTGTTGTCTGAGCGGAGCCTGTTATCTCTTTGCGTCGCACCGAGCGACATTCGAGAACAACGTAGAACTTTCTGGATACTCGGTTCCTGTATATAAGGGCTATCAACTTGACTGTGAAAACAGAAAACAGTGAACAGTGAACAGAGTGAAATAGTGAATATCTAGTGAGTGATCAGTGTAGTAAATAATTGAGTTATTAAAAATAAATATCTGTGAATTTGTTGTTAAAGATTATTAGTAGTAGGTTAGAAATGTTCGCTTAGTAATACCTCGAAGAAGAAAACTTATATTTTGTTTTCATTTATTAAATAGATAGTGATGTCTATTTAGACAATAAACACTTCTTCAAGAGCAATAAACATTACAGCTTGTTATTCCCGGTGTAATAATACTTCCTTGACAAAAAGTGAGGATGTTTTACTCCGATTTCTGGCGTAAATGACGAAGAAAAACTCCACAGGCATTCCAAATTCATTTACTAGATAATCCGTCGTGATAGTGTCTTTGAAATAAAAAAAACTAATGTTACCGCTTATTTGTTGATAAAAATACTCGATTTTTGTTATTATAACGATACTTTTTTGGGCCCAAGTTTTATTCATGATGATAATACCAACTGAAAAATTTCAGGCGCTGATCTCAAAGAGCTCCAATTTGATGACATGCTATAATTTTGTGAAAAATTGTCCTTGATGCTTAACAAAATTGAAATTATTGACACTGGATTCATAAATCTTCGTGAGAACTCAAAATATGGTGAAAGTCAAATCTACATTCAATCGGCATTCATATTCATACAACTCGTACAATCTGTTCAATAGAAGCCCCCTACAAGATCTCATCCTAATTTCTGCTACATACGAGGATTGTGAAAAATTAATTTTGTTTTTGAGGCTGGAGGACACGAAATGAATTCATTTGGTACAAGATCTGAGCCATAGGATGAATGAAAACCAGTTGCACACCTGATTCTTGTGGAAAAATATTTGGGGCTGTATACAGGATCACGTTATCGTGACGGAGACTTTGAGCAGAAAGACTCACGTATACCAATCTGCAGTTTCGGTTCTATGATTCCAATAAGAATTACTGCAACTGGACTTCTCTTTTTGAAGAAAAAGGCAAACATTTTATAGATTAAACCCTTATCGCAGCCTATTTTTATTGGTTTATGTTCATTTTCAAAGACACAACTTACTGACTCTTGTTTGGTGTTGGGGATTCATCTCCCGCAACAATATTATACATCTTCTTATAGATCGGGGGATGGTGACAGTTGAAAGGCTCGGATTTTATACCGCATGCCTTTTTAAGAGTTGAAAATGTACCCCTTGATGAGAAAGATTCTTTTGATTGACATGCAATTTGCGAACAAGGAATTTCTTATTTTTCCTTACAAGTTCATTTGACCGTTCGAGCCTTTTGGCCTATTGCGAATTGCATGTCTCTCAGTACTAGACTTCAAATCATCTTCAACTATTTCACGTTACAAAGACATGCAAAATATTGTCAATGTATATGGGGTTTGCACCAAGACCAAAAAGCTTGCATCAGTCAATAATCTATTCATCTGTCTTATATAAGGATAAATTTTCAGCCCTCAAAAAGGCATGTGGTATATAATCAGAAAGCCTTAGCTGTCACATCATCTCCTGATCTATGAGATACCTCTCGGTCAAATTTACGCAGCTTGAATTTGAATGCTTATGCGTTTCTTCTTCCTGAAGTCAACAAATATGGAGTCCACCATATTGTTAGCTGCTATCCACATAGCTACTGATGTAAAATATCATCTGCTGCTGCAAATCCAATGCGTCGAGTTCCCCAGAGTGTAACATTTCAAGTTGCCTCCAGAATTTTTACCAAAACACTAATGTTTTCGTCAATAATAGCTGATGCTGGTTCTATAGGTCTTTGTTTATTCTACATGTGACACTGTCCACGTACAAATCCACAGAACTATCTGTCAACCACCAAATTTCGATGACTCTGTTCGGAAACACACAATTTTTCCTCGTATACCTCACTTCAATATTCGTTGCTCAATACAATACAGTAAATCAATTCAAATTAATGCAATTGTTCCAAGAGCACTCAATTTTCTAAATTATAAAATAATGACGTGGGAAGCTCTCAGTAAACGCTGCGTAATTGTTAAACAAATTATATTGGATAGACAGTAGCTTCTCTTATTATTAGTGAAAGTGCATCTCCGAAGATCAATAAACTATTAGTCACTTCTGATCTCACTACAAAACAAAAATTTCAAACAATAGGATTTTCAAGTTTCTGATTGAATCGTTGGCAACACTCTCTAATATTCAATAAATTGTCTTATGACTTCATTATAATTTTTTCTGTTTGTTATCTGTGGTTGTCAGTTGTTTGAAATTAGTTAAAAATATGTAATTGCTGCTTAAAGTATCTTCACTTGAATTTAGTTACGAAATCTCTTTCATCTCAAATTCTTTCTCAATTTGCGTTGACATTATCCTTTGTCACTGTAATAAACAAAGTACTTCTCTTGCGGAATCCAGCAAACTGTGATATCCATTACTGGTATGTAGGTTATTATGATAAGTCGTGATTAGAG
Source organism: Dromius quadrimaculatus (assembly GCA_963989225.1). Taxonomy (NCBI): domain Eukaryota; kingdom Metazoa; phylum Arthropoda; class Insecta; order Coleoptera; family Carabidae; genus Dromius; species Dromius quadrimaculatus. The sequence continues at coordinate 7,570,230 of OZ022325.1, read as the reverse complement.
ACTCGTGCAAAGAGAAACACTGAATAGTAGTCGTTAGTCAGGTTTAGTCAACTCTAGTTTACGTGAAGTCATTGTGAAGTCAATGTAGTCAATGATATCGTGAGGATGAGGGTTATTAATTTTCTTGCGATATCCTGACGATGATAATTGATGGGTTTGCTAACTGATCATAAGATATTGTGAATTTTCAGTATTTCTGACTCATTCAACCTTCCATCATATATCTTTCAGTTCTCTAGATACAATAAATAATAATAAGCCATGAAAAAGTGAGCGAAAGGAAGACAACAGAATACAATCAAATATTGAGCAAAACAAAATCAGAATCTTTTAAATCGATCGACATGCCGAAATTATTCGCCTTTAATTTTATACTTTTGTAATGTACTTTTCTACTGTCTTTCAAAAAAATGCATTCACCATCAGTTTCTCGATTCTTTTCCAAAATAATGAGCGGTTCATTTGATATTATGGAATTTGAATTATTATACAATTCGTTATATTTTTCTGAAACATACGAAGAAATGAAATAATAAAATGATGTAAAATTATAATTATTATTACTCATATTTCGACATGAGAACTTTCAAATTCAAGCTCCTGCGGAAATGTAACAAAAGTGTCAATAAAGATATTCAAACGATTGTCAATTGCTTTTTCACAAGGTCTAGTTTGGTATCAATTTAAATCTCTCTGAGAGATGTTTCTCACAACTTAACCAGATTATACCAAGTTTGAGATCAACTAAAGCGACTGGACATGAAACCTGTGGCCATTGTAGAATAAAATAGTGATTTTATGAGTACGTCCCACTAGATGACCGCAACGCTTACGCTCACGACCGCGGTTTTTGCTGTTCCACTAACTCATGGTCGATGTGGCTGATGCTTCAAGTGGAACGATGCGAGTGTCTGTTAAATGTCAAATAAACTGTCAATTTGAGGATAGGACCTAAAAGTAAATCATTAATAAGATTAAAATAACCTGTAGCAAAAAGGATATACGAATGAAATGGATCCAATATGCCTGTGTAAATTAATCGCTCTTAAATAATAAATAATGATAATGAGATATCATGAAATTATCTGTCATATTGACAAATGGAAAATCTTGAATCAATTGGCATAATTTGGAATCGAAAGTATATATTGGAAAGACATCTTCTCATTTACCACCGATCCACCTTTCAATCGCGGGCGTTGTGAGCTTGAAGTGGTCGAGATCAATGACGTCATCTATGACGTGTTTATCATGAATGTCAAGACCGCGATCATCTTGTGGAACGATTATTGAGGCGACATGAGAATTGACGTCATCTAGTGGAACGTATCCTATATAATCGCCATCTGTCGATTCGACAATGACAGCTGTCACATTGAAACATGCAATTATTAATTGATACAACACTAAAGTTTATGAAACATCCATGAAACTAGTGGAGGAAGTATCATGGTGACCTTAGCAGATTTTTCAATCAATGAAGTGAATGTTGTACAATAAATATCTTGAGGTGTTTTTGAGGATAAATAGTTTAAGTACCACTGGTTTGTAACTACACCGATGTGTTTCTAATCGCGGAAATCACGACTTACAATATATAGTACTGCAATAACCTTAATGTTTTAGAGACAATTCAAATACAATAATTATTTAAGTTTTACGATCAATTGTCAATCTTTGTTTAGTTACCACGATGTTTACTCACAGTTTCTTCTGCTTATTTATTCCTTAATTAGAAGGATTCACACCTACGCCAAGTGATAGTCAATTGTTTTATTCAATGGATCTTCCACTTTATTCTACAGATAAGACCGTTCTCTTTATATAGACAAAACTGGAAAGCAATTTTTGAGAGAAATATCACTGCTAGAAACACTTGGTTGTGAAATGAGCCTGACGTTCGATACCTCAAGAAATTATCTCTTTTTGAGAATAAAATGTTATTAAATAGGATTTGGAAGGCCTTGAGAAATCCAGATTGTTTGGCATGGTCATATATTTTAACATTTTAACCAGGACGTTTCGAGTAGTAAACGTAGCAGTGGTTCGCCTACCGTCGAAATTGTGACATTGCCTCGGATGAGGGCCCTGGTTATGGATTTGCGTCGTACATTTTAGCAATTTTAAATATGAAATATTTTCAAATTTAATTATCATGTCCACTTAAACTTGAATTGTTAATAATTATGCTTAACGGATGATCAGAACAGTTTGCTACTCGAAACGTCCTGGTTAAAATGTTAAAATAAATGACAATATCAAACAAACCGGATCTCTTAAGGCCTTCCAAATCCCACTTAATCACTACATCGGATCCTCCAACATCTTTACAGAATAAAATGTTGTTGAAAGTTGTAGAGAATCAGGATATCTATTCTCAGAGTCGTAGCTAGGGCCTGGCAATAGGAGCACGAGCAAGAGGCAAGGCATGAAATAAGCCAATGATAATTATGAGCATTTTAATAAATATATTTAAGCTTTGAAGGGTGCAATATGGAAATCTCGCCCTAGAGGTCAATGATACTGGCTACGACACTGTGTATTCCAATTCCTAGAGACAACTGAGGGACCGGTCATAATCTCTTGTTTGATGACTTTATGACATGATCACATATATAGGGACTTGAATGCTGGTGTAGACAATATGATCCACAAATTTATATTGATAACAATTTAGGCTTGTTTTATTCCAGTTCTCGTTTTATCTCAAGCAAAGCTCAATTACTTCAGTAACAATCTTTCTAGCAAATAATATCATGAGAATTAATTTATATTTAGGGTAAATCAAGAACTGAAATACTGGACCTAATTTGATATCAAGTCTAATTTATCTCAATCATCCATTTTTATAATTATTCATTATCAGTCATAGTAGTTGAGTTTTGCTGTATTGTTATTATTTGAGTAAGGTGTCAAAAACTGACATCACACTCAAGAGACTGACTTGACCCTATCTCTTACTTTTGGAAGACTTTCTTTAATAAATGTATTCCATTTGGCTGATTTAATTGACTTTATCACTTTTAAATGATTTTCGTACAATTTTGTTTGTTCCATTTGTCGCAATCATTCAACCCCTAACCATGCACCAAATGATTAGATTCACTTCGAAGTAATCACCGATTTTTTTCTATCAATTTGTTTAGTTCAGTTTATCTAGTGTTTACATTTTTAAAATGGATAATTTACTGGCACTGTTCTCTAGAAAATGCTTGTTTCATTCATAACACTGATTTTTTTTCAACTAATTCAAGTGAAAGTGATTTTTTACTGGCAAATGCCTCACACTTAATGATGACAACATTAAATCACCTCTACAATTGTTCGCTAAGTAGCACATGTGTCAAATGTCTCTAGATAATGTCTCTACGAATTAGAAAAGAATTTCAGGCTATATATAATGTGACTTGAAATTAACTGATGTATTCATATAGAAAAAGGTGCATTTGAACAATTTCAATACACCCTACTCTCTAATGAACTCAAATATATTTTTTAATAAATAGGTTTTCAGGACTTATTTGCAAAAACAGTAAATACAGTTAGTGGAAGATTCATGAGGAATTCTAGTGAAACGGAGACGTATCTGAGGTACTTAACTCTTCAAATATAAACAAAACTACCACTCAACCAGAATTGTAGCTCTTTAAGTCCTCGAGCTACCGACATAATTGCGAGTAATGTTGGGAGTAGTTCTCTATAAAAAAATAATGCGTATTTAGGTAATTTCTAGTAGCAGATTTTGAAATAGACATGTTTACAAATTTTATTACCTTCAAATATTGCTATTTCTTCACTACTAAAAATAAATTTCATCATTTTGCAGAAATTTCATTTGATATAAGTGCTTATAATTTCACTCCTTGCATAACTTTATTCCAATTTATCAATTCTGAAAGCCTGGTCTAGTAAAAGTAATACATGCCAATATGTATGTGAAAGTACGTTTCAAGTTGCAATTTTAATATTTATCAAGCATAACCGTGACAGCGAATAACAATACTGTTCAATAAAATAATAAAATAGAACTGATTACTGTTCTATTAATAAATTCGAAATGCCAAATCAGGACTACAGGATGGATGATTCAATAAATCCAAAGTCTTTGATAATGCTTCCAACTTTTTCCCTTTTTCACAAAATAAAGTACATGGCTCTCTGCAGATTAAATCTTTGAAAATTTTGGAGTGCAATTAGTTGAAAAACCACAGCTGTGGCCAATAAACAATCAACCAATATATTTATTCCTCACTACGTATATTTTTATTCCAAAAATAAATATTCATAACTCCAGCATATTAACCAGCTGTTGTTTTTATCCGGTTTACTTCGCCTCTAACAAAATAAGAAAACTATGTTATAAATCTACATTCATATTCCCACGAAAAGTGTTAAAACTCTTAATAAGATGCGCCAAGTTTCGCAAAAATGAAAACCTGATATTCTGCATTTGTGACGCAAATCCAACTGAGCAGAAAAATGAGATTATTTGCTGGTTTCTCGAAGGATGTAAGACATTACTGTGAAACTTAATAGCAGCTTAGATATAAGTACTTAATAAGTTGAAGATCTGAATCTGAAGATTATGATTATATAATAGACTTTATTTCTTGTAATTGATACAAAAATGATTCCTGTTTTCTAATAACTCGAATCTTATTGAAATAATCTGAGATTAATTTGAACATTACTCAGTTTCCGATTTGCAATTTTTCAGTCAAAATAGGTGAAGTAATCAACTTTTCTATTCTACAGTTTCGGATCCACCTGGACCATTCTCAAGAGTGAAAGGAATATGTGTGTGTCTTAAATTGAACAGCATATATGTGATGATTTAAAACCAAAATAAACGTTACAGTTTTCTATGAAATAATCATAATACGATTTTAAATCATCACTGAATTTATTTTGTTGAATTTTTTCTTTCTATTCACTCCTGATGATGGTCCAAGTGGAATCGAAACTGTACAGTGTTCTCAAATTTTCAAAACCGGCATCCAAAGTACCAATTGGTATCATCAACCATTTCCATTTTGTCTTATATTTGTTCTTTTTTCAATTCTTTCACTAGATCTCTCTAGAAAGACGCTCAAAGAGAAGAAACTCTTTAATACTATCGGGGAAGTTGAAAGGGGGAAGGCCGATTTTTTTGACGATTATTTTGCAAGTGTTCGTGGTTTAATCTTCCACCGTAAGGCTGGAACGATAATCCCATGGTCGAATTCATCCACCCTCATCTTTGCAGTTGTTAACAGGGTTAGCATTAGCTCTCAAACAAACAATTATGAGGGACAAATTGAAGACTTCTTTTGATCCAACAGGAGATGTTTAGCGCACGCTAGATTCCACACGTCGAGATCGGTTAGAGCGAGCGAAGCCTGCCCGTCCGTTTTGGTGCGAAGCACCACCGGTTGAAAACAAAACCACTGTTTTAGTGCCTCTGACAAAGTTTTATTTTACTAGTGAGCTTGAAGTTTAGCTATCTGAGGCTTCGTGGAGGATTTTGGATGCATCCGTAATTCCTTGAAAGAAATGTTGTGTAGTAATTTGGATGTAGGATCATAGCTACCTGAGGCTTCTTGGACGAGAAATGTGAGCTACTTAAAAATAATTCTACAAGGTAGAACGCTTATACTTTTTTTTTTCAATTCGTGAACCCTATGTTCACATTAAACTAGAAAAAAAGTACTTACTACATAAGTCGATAACTTAAAAGTACCTTGAAGTAATTTAATGTTGTGTTAATTTATGAACAATGCCAAAACCATTTGTAAACTAAATTGTGCGTGAAGTACTAAATCTCTTTTAATGTTTCGAGGTGAACATTGTAGATTTATCTTCAATATCAACAAAAACAAGACACGGGAACATTTTTGTGATTAATAGCAAACAATGACTACTAGAAAATTTGACTTGAAAAGTTAATTAAAATAGAATTCAGTGTACTTTTTTACTGATCGATATTCAATAATACCAAACTCTAAACTTTGGATGGTCGTTTCTCGCTTAAAACTCCATCCTTCAACCTTAAACAAGTTTTAAGAAGCTAAATATGTATTTTGAAATCTATTATCACATCAACCGCAGGCTGCAGTTCCCTCTAAATATATCCTCTCCACCACGTATAGGCTGAGGAGTTCTATTGAAGATATGATCTCCACCAGGGCTAATGTGATTCATATTAAATATAATGCTGAAATTATGTATTTGAGACTGGTATATGGTCTAATTGTGCACCTCGCATTATGGTTGCAATCGTCTGTACGGAAAGTGCACTTTACCAGAAACTTTTTTTGAATTTTCCGCAAAAATCCAGAATGGTTAGATGCAGGATACTGAAATACAGTATTTGAAATTGCTGTATAGCGTCTGAATAGTTATCTTTTATTTTTGTATCAGCTATTATATTCACTTTGGCTATCTAGCAGGCTGGCGTGACGCTGAGTTCTCAGCAACTATATTATTAATAGGCTTGAAACTGGTACTAAATAAAAGCTGCTGTTTTGTAAGTTTGCACAAATTGCTTTAATTCAAGCTCAGTGACTGTGGAAGATTCAATTATTCAATTACTTGTTTCAGGCGAAACAATGCCCATAGATATATATGACATTAGGGATATGGCAGCTAAAGTTTATTCAAGTGAATAAAAATTTAGTTACAACTTCAGCCAAGCGTGTCACTACTATTATGTACAGTTGTCAAGTCTGTCCGGGATTCATTCAATGACTTGTTTGACGCGAATTTGAAGCTTATCAGAATGAATTATTATTATTGGATGAAAATTTGTTTACTTTTGGTGTATTTTGTTGTCTGTAAATCGAGCAATCAGCTTAATAATTCTAAGATCCAGCATAATCCGTAGTTTGCAATATTTGGCTCATCAAAAGATACCAATACAAGTAAGTGACCCATTGAATTACATTTACCCATTTTTAATGAGGCTAAGAAGTTTGAATGCAGCAATTGTAGAATATATATAAATAAAAATGTTTATTCTAGATTGAAGTTGATATAACCCTCTTAATATGTATTAGATTTTATTCATTCAGAGCTTGGTTATGTGAACTGGGACTATGTCATTGATTACGTTAGTGATAGTTGATTGTGCTACTCGTACAGAATTTATGTTCTGATCTTGGGACAAATAAACTATTTATCTATCTATTTGAAAAAGTAATTCGTTGAAATTTTAAATTACCTATTTCTGACCGTTATAAATGGAAGTCGATAGAGTGGATAGAAGAGCCTGTGTCAGCTTTGATACATATTATTTTCAGATGAGGCTATTGTGCAAGTTCATAGCAAACTCACGATAAGACCTCAAACATTCCATATACTACTTCAATAACAATTTCTTATTCCCATTCACAGCATAGTGTCATTTCCCTCATCAAATAAACAATTGCAGTGTACCTACTTGTCCTAAAGTAAAAATTTTTTTTTATATAGCTTTGATAAAGATCAAATAATTATTTTAAGGTACAGCGCATGACCTCCCGTCAGTCAATAACTAAACAATGAAGATTAAAAGGTATTTTTGAGTTTGTACATGCATAAATTATGTACCTATCAAATAGTCAACTTGAAACTAGTACTAAATGGAAGCTGATGTTTCGTAAGTTTGCCCAAACTGCTTGATTTCAAGTTCAGTAATTGTGGGAGATGATAATTTGCGAAATCTTTGAAATAATAAGCATTCATGAGCTGTCAAAAATGTGCTTTCATCATCTAGATGATTCTTCCATTTTTTGAATTTTCCGCATAAATCTAAAACGATTTAACATAAAATGTTAGAATTCAGTATTCAGGACGATAGTACAATCTAGAAGCTCATATTTTATTTTCATTGAGATTGACTGAGCCGGAAGTACACTTTACTTAACCGTCTTTCCAATTTTTTTGCTATAATTCGAAACGATTGGCTGTAAAATATTGATGTTCAGTATTTCAGTCTGCTGTGGCATCTGAATAATTGCCTACTATTCTCATAACAGCTGACTGAACCGGAAATGCACTTCAGTTGAAATTTGTTAATTGATTTTGCGCATAAATTCAGAACTGTTAGCCGTAGAATCTTGGAAATCAGTATTTAGAAATATTATAGCTTAAGAATGATGACCTACTGTTTCCAAAGCAACCGACTGGGCCGAAAGCGCACTTTATTTGACAGTTTTTTAGAATTTTTTGGATAAATCCAAAGCGATTAGCCATGAAACGATAAGATCTTATATTTGATTATCGTAATAATATATGCAAAAAATATATCCAAAGATATACAAGTAAGTGAAAGAAGATGAGAGGATATATGCTGCTCAATGGGCAATTTTTTTTATTATGTCTTTATCTTTCATTGAAGAAAGTTAATACATCACTAAAAATACTCAGGTCTATTATAATCTCATTTTGTATAAAATTAATTACAGCAATATCTAATAATAAAACAATGAACACACTCCATTGTACTTGGCTATAATTAAGTCTCCATCTCCTTCAATGTAAACAACAAAAACAAGTGAAACTTGGAGTTTATTGATTTTTCCTCAAAACGGTAAAAAACTCATTAACTCATCGTTAGAATGAATTGCTAGAATTTTTGCAGAATGCACATAAGTGGGCTTCATACATTACTTTAACTAACAAAGCAAGGTCGAAAATGTTTCTATTTGCGGTGACTATGATGAAATTACGTGAGAATTGGAAAAAAATTGTGTTAAATTGTTAGAGAATGCCAATAAAGCGACGAAGATTAGATAGTCTGATGTCGTTGAAGAGAATATTTATAGGTCGCGATTTACATTGTATGTATTTTTAATGAGGGTACCAGTGATATATTTGCATCATGAAATTACATATCTATCTCAAATTCCAAATTGCTTCCAATGTATGATCGAACAATTTATAGTTTGTAACGTTATTAATTTTTTCGTGGAATCAAATCAAACTTTTTTTGATTAACGTTAGTTCTTGTCAACTAGCAGAGTTCGTTCATGACACATAGTTCTACAATATGACAGTATTCAACAATTAATCGAATACTGTGAATGAAATATGTTCAATATGCCACACATACACCATGATAGATATGAAATCAGCTTTTGTGAGTATCGAACCACGAAATGCACGTTCCGCTCATTATTCAAATAATCGTACTTAATCAAGCAGCTATAGCTGGCTTTGAATTTCAATTTAGACTCTTGAAATCAGTGCAGGAAATCACGCTAACTGAAAACTACTTTTTTATAACACGTACACCGAAAGTACCCTATTACTGAGCTGACTTCTGCTTCGGAAGTTCTCAATTCTAAACCATGGTAACCATTTTAACTAATTCTATGTTGACTATTTTTGTTCGCTGGGTAAAAATAAAATTGTAGATCATGGATCATGGATGCCGTTGGATTTTTTTATTTCATTGATATATGTCAAATTGATATTCGAAAAAAATTTGTATTATAGAATGTGTTCGTTATAGTATATGCATTTATTGTGAACGGAATATCACAGAAAATGTAAAAAATATCAATCAATAAAATAAATCATGTGAGTTATGTTTCATTGTATAAGTTTATTGTAATGTGATTGCATTTCCAAAAATCTGTTTGTCAAATCGATAAGATAGTTTCAATACATCCAAATTAATTTAAAAAGCTTAGTAATAGGAGTACTTCGGTGCACTTGTTACAAAAAGTATCGTATGCAACACGGACACTGAACGACTGTCATTATTGTCACGGACAAATTTGACTGCACGGAGCTACGCCTTGGGCTTTGCCCTCGTCTTCACCGAATGCAGCCAAATTTATCCTGGACAAAAATGACAGTCATTCGGTCCTTGTAGCATAATATACTATTACCCATATATGATTCAAACCGACAAATGCTTTATTTTGATTTTGATAAAGAGAAATAAAAACAACAAACTTATATTCAACAATAAATAAGAATCAAAGTTTATTGAATAAAGCAGAGCACTAAAAATCCAGATATTTGTCTCCTAAATTTTCAAATCATCTTCAATAAAAATTATAATATATAATCCAATATTATCGCTTCTATTTTGTTGTTTCTTTAACTTCATAGCATATCTTGATTCTCTTCTGGTTGTAGGCCAGTGTGTCATCCGGAGTGGGTCATCGCCTTTAACATCGAACCATCAAGCGTACTAACACAAGAACATTAAATTAACATCAGCTTGGCGTTGCTTAGCGGTGTCCAGTCATTATGGAAGCTATTGTTGAACTTAACAAAACTAGACAGCGGTGCTGTATAATGGAAACCGATTATCAAGCAGTAAGTATATCTTTATAATAAATTCATCTAGTAAACTTCATGATTGGACGATCGAGAATATTACAAAACGTCGAAGAGGAAAAATTGTCTGTATGTAAATTCGAAAACATCTATATTTAAACGAAACTATTAATATTCCTAGGTACAGTTCATACGTGAGAAAGTTGAATGCATTAAAAAATTTCCATCAACTATACATTGTAAATAACAGTTACCTACAGCTATATACACATACAAACTACATTTCAAGGTCGTTCTTCGTTTCGTTTTCTTCGAATATATGAATAAGAATTCTGACGCGTAAAATTACTGTTATCCACTAACGTGTTTCGTTTTCAGTTTTATTTCATTTCATGACATGAATTTCAAAATTAAAACTGAGGCACAATATACAACATTTTATGTCTTTACTAATACAGTGAGTTTTGTCCTAATTTTCGGAATATTGACGAAAAATGGATTAAGCTTGCATTAAATATTCGTTCTTTGTGCTATTTGAATTTACGCGTGCTTCAAGTTTCTTGACGTGAATAGTTTTTCGGGTTAGAAAACGTTTGCTGAATAACAAATTAATCGTCCTTCGCGATATAGATGAAAGGAAGACTCATCGCGCAACAGTCATGTTACGCGTTAGTTCAATTAGACATTCGGAATAACAAGCACGCTGATTTTTGTCTCAAATTATAGCTTCACAAAGTAAAAATACAAATAAGAACAATTACATCCTTTTGATATATATGAAGCTTCATATAATAGCATTATTATTGGAAATTGGTTGGTTTAAAGGATCGGAAAAATCATAGTCATTGTAGACACAGTTTATTTGGACGTTTCGGTTGTCACAGCAACCATCTTCAGCGACTATTTAATAAATTACAAGGTTTTGAGTTATTTAACTTTGGTACATTAGTAGTGGTACTTACTTGGATAATTTCTTCTTCCTAAATAGATTCCTAAGAAAAACATTGATATCATTTCCTTTCAATAAATTAGTGAAAAGCACAGTTTTCAAACCAAATTGTAAAACAAAAATTGTAGTCACATGGTAATGAAAAAATTTAAACAGTGAAACAAACTATCACCTCGAGTGACTGGTCAAGAATGGCCATCAATCGCCGGAAACAGAATGAGCGGGTGCTGTTGAATGAAATGAAGAAGAGATAAAATAAATTATTGTAGGTTGTCTAGTATTGAGCGCGCATATTTTGAATTATAATTATTGTCTGTGTGATTATTGATGTTATCATTCAAGCCAAGGGCTTGAAACCAGTTTTTTTTTCTTGATTCTCGGCAAAAAAATTTTTTTGCCCTGTGAATAAGCAGAGCTTAGCTTGATTCATTCCCTTTAAACTAGTTCTCCATGTTTAGGAGTTGTTAGAGAAATGGCTCAATTTTTTATATCCGCTGTTGCATAGAACAGCCTGGTTATATAAAACTAGATTTAGACTGTAAAAGAGGTGTCTTGATCTTTGGAATAAACTTTGTACAAAAGCACAATACTGGACACTGACTTGCTATCTTTTAACATCTCAAGATGTTGGTACAGGATTCACAAATGATCTGGAACGATACTTCAACTTATTTTTGTCAAATAGGAATCTTTCAGTACAGGTTTCTCATGTTTTTAACAGTGTCTAAGGGAATGGCATATAATGGTCGTTCTATCGCTACTTGTCTTCAATCAGCTCTTTTTCTTGCTTGAAGAGTCCTTTTCACTTGTGAATCATACAACACAACCACAAAAATATCTCCCAAAATCGTTTATGCTCTTTGTCTTATGTTTGAAATCGGATATCAGTTGTTATAGAGCAAGATCCCTGGCCCGCCAGACGTTACTTATTTTCTGAGAAACAAAATGTGTAGAATAGAGTAGTGTTAGTATGTACTTTGATCATACGCATACTTGCTAGTTTGTACCGACGGCCAATTTATAGATACGTGATACTGGCGGTACGTTAAGACATTACTCACTTTTCACAAGGTCTTGAGTGCTGATTTTGATGTATGCTTCAGAGAATATTGTTAAAAATTGATAATCAACATTGCTAGACACTTTCCATCGGTGGTAATTCCTGCAGTTCAATTTTTGGTGTTCATAGTAATTCAGAGCAGCCTAGCAATGAGATATATGGGGAGACTGGAATATGAGAAGGGTGGATTGATCTTTGGAATCCACGTTGAGCAAAGTAAATTCTTGTACCCGGAAACAATGTCATGAAAAGGCAGCATCACCTTTTTGCTACCTTTTAATATCCCAAGATGATGATACAAAATATAAAAACGATTTGAAAAGAAATTATAAGAAAAATAAATACCAAATAGGCATCTAACAGTATAGGCTCTTCATTCATCCCAGCAATATCCGAAGGAGGGCTTTTTTATCGAAGGTTTTCTTCAATCGACTCCTTATCTTACTTGAAGAATATATTCTAGGAACCCCACAAAAATCTCTTCCAGAATCGCTTATGTTTTTTGTGGTTATATTGTAAAGACTTGATTCCATTATCATCGGTTAATTATTTTCTCTTCAGCGAATATTATTCGAAAAGAACTATTCCTTAGCTAAAAAAGGGATGGTTGCAGTTTTAAAATTCACAATTGTGTAGAGCATTCATCGTAACATGATTCTTGTGTCCAGAAACATTGGCGTGCAAAGGCAACATTATTGGCATCGACTTCTCGCTGATTTTGAATATTCCAAGATGTTGATGCAAATAATTTGGAGCGATATCTCAACCATTTCGGCAAGCTATTTTTGTCTAATAGGCACCTTCCAGTACTTAAATTCGAATGTTCACAGCAGTAACATCAGAGATTGTCTTCAATCGGATCCATCCCTTGCTTGAAGATGAAGATACTATACCATTTGTAAATCATGATTTTTCCAGCATAACCACAGAAATCTCTTCAAGAATGGGAAGGAAAACTTCTGGAATGCAGTCGATAGAATTTTCTTTTAATTTTTCAATTTCGACTAGTTTTGACACCACTTTTAATGTTTTGTAAGAGATTCCCTCCCGATAGATTTACTTGTTCCATTTTCACAGAAATCTGATGAGAAAATCACTCTTGCGAGTACGCTATCCAATTCATATTAAAAAACTGGAAAGACTCTTTAGATAGTGGAAGAACAACTTGTGCTGTATTTCTAGATTTTCAGCGGGCGTTTGAAACCATAGACCGCAAATTATTATTGGAAAAATTGAAGAACATGGGCTTTGATAAGACTGTTCTTAGTTGGATATAAAGCTATCTAGAAAATAGAGTACAAAAAACTAAGTACGGAGATGAGATCTCCGACAAAAAATTGTGCGATAATGGTGTTCCACAAGGCAGTGTCTTAGGGCCTTTACTATTTATTCTTTATATTAATGATTTACTGGATGCTCTACACGAGTGTAAAATTCATCTCTTTGCAGATGATACTCTAATATTCTTAGACAGCGACAATCAAGACATACTGTTAGATACAATAAATCAGAAACTGAAGGCTGTGAACAATTGGTTAACTATAAATAAACTAAAACTAAACACAAGTAAAACAAAGTGTATGCTTTTAAAAACTAGGAAACATCATCAAGAGACTGGTAGTACCAATAAAAAATGGAAGAATCATCTAGATGATGAAAGCGCACTTTTGACAGCTCATGAATGCTTGTTACTTTAGAGATTTCGCAAATTACCATCTCTTACAATTACTGAGCTTGAAATCAAGCAGTTTGGGCAAACTTATGAAACAGCAGCTTCCATTTAGTACTAGTTTCAAGTTGACTATTTAATAGGTACATAATTTATACATGTACAAACTCAAAAATACCTTTTAATCTTCATTGTTTAGTTATTGATTGACAGGAGGTCAAGTGCTGTAGCTTAAAATGATAATTTGATCTTTATCAAAGCTATATATAAAAAAAATACACCAAAAGTGAACAAATTTTCATCCAATAATAATAATTCATTCTAATAAGCTTCAAATTCGCGTCAAACAAGTCATTGAATGAATCCCGGACAGATTTGACAACTGTACATAATAATAGTGACACCCGCGGCGAAAGTTGTAACTAAATTTTTATCTACTTTAATAAATTTTAGTTGCCATATCCCTAATGTCATAGATATCTATGGACATTGTTTCACTTGAAACAAGTAATTGAATAATTCAATTTTCCACAATCACTGAGCTTGAATTAAAGCAATTTGTGCAAGCTTACGAAACAGCAGCTTTTATTTAGTACCAGTTTCAAGTCTGTAAATAGTATAGTTGCTGAGATCTCAGCGTCACGCCAGCCAGCCAAAGTGAATATAATAGCGCTTTTTTCGGAAAAATGCGCTAAAAAGTTATTATAAATAACAGTGAAATAGAGTTTGTGGGTACTATAAAATATTTAGGAGTGACTATTGACAATAAATTGAAGTTTACTGAACACATTGAAAATATTATCAAGAAACTTGCTAAGAAAGTAAATTTTTTGTGTAGATTAGGAAAATTCCTATCCAGATGGAGTAAAGTGATTATTTATAACACTATAGTGCTTCCTCATTTAACATACTGTGGATCAATTCTCCTTCGGTGTAACAAGTCCCAATTCGCCCAGCTTCAACTTTTACAAAACAAATGCATGAGGTGCATTTTAAAGTGCAATAGACACACTAAAATTAGAGACATGCTTTCTGTTCTTCAGTGGTTGGACATAACTAAATTTATTCAATATAATTCTACCATATTTGTTTATAAAATGGTACATGACAAAGTACCCGAATATTTGTCTGAGATGCTAACTTTTAACAATGAAATTCATGATTATAATACTAGAAAGAAAGATAACTTGCACATCGATAGTTATAAGAATGTAAATACCCAAGGTTTTATTTTTGTAGAAGGTTTTCATTTATATAATAACTTAGATAGAACTCTTGAAGATATTACTAATATTAAGGTATTTAAGAAAAAGCTTAAAAAGCAATTATTATTGGAATAGGCTCTTTCGATGCATTATTATAGTAAAGTACTTAACTATTATTTTATATTATACGTTTTTTCTGTTACAATTTTCTAATGTGCAATATTCTGTAAAATTTTTCTGGAGATATTTATATATTATTTTTTGTATTGTTTTAGCTTCAAGCTATCTAAATAAATTATTATTATTATTATTGTAAACTCTCAAAGGTTACAGCAACAGGAGCATGTGAGTGAGGTTCTCAACCTCCCCACTATTCCCTGTATTTTGCAGAATAATTAACCCACCCTCGTTATCTCAAGACTTCTAGGCTCCTTTTAAAAAAACATTGCTATATCAACTTGTGTAATTTTATCTTCTCTGTCTTTATTACATTCTTACTACAGCCTGACATGAAGTTATCGGATGATAGTGGAAGTGACCCTTTTATTACATCAATTAACTGTGGTTTCAAAAGAATACTGATAGTTATATACAAATACTAAAGTTCTGTTTTATGTGAAAAACATCTTAATGTTTTCTAGCTGAAAAAAATTGAACAACTATCAGAGGCTAAACGTGAGTCAAGATTTTGTAACACATAATTGCTAAAAGATAAAATAGTAATTTTACTTTGGAATTTTAATTGTTATAATTATAGACTGACCAGAAGAAATTGCTCAGCTCAAATTAAGAATTGACAAATCATTTTGTAGATAACGGAAGTTATTTAGTTCATAGAGAGAATGAGAAAAGTTATGTAGCGCATTACATCATATTAAGGAAACAAAAAACATAATAAAAGTTAATTTTCTAACATAATTGCATTGTATATGAACCGGACATTGAACGATCGTAATTATTGTCCAGGGTGAACTTGGCTGCATGAAGCTAGCCTTTGCTTTCGTTGATTGCAGCCAACTTCACCCTTGACAGTGATAACGGTTGTTTGGTCCTTGTAGCATAATGTACTATTTAATCACTGCTTGAGAGCCACTGATTTAAAAATAAATTTCACGGGAATCGATGCCTTTTTTTAGTCCGTTATGCTCAAGTTCTGTTGGATTATTTCGATCAATTACGAATATTGTACTTTTAGAATTAATAGACAGCAATACTTTTGATTAATTTGAGAATCATATATAAATTATGGAGTCTTATTTGTCATATTTATATCGTATAATAAAAGGACTTATTTCTCACTTTCTAAGAACATAAAATGCCATGTTCAACATGGAGTCTCTCTGGAATTGAATTCCTTTTTTGGACTAAGCCTATTATTTATTTGAAGAAGAAAGTAGTCACAAATAGTAGGTGTCTAGTTATCTCTTGGATTATATTCAGCTTACACTTTCTGAATCAGATAAATTTCTTACGTTGAGATTTACTGATTCTGTTCTGCTTGGAATAACCTGGGTGGTATCAGTTCATTCTGTCTTTATATTCCAAAATCTAATTTATCCAAATGTTATTTAGAAGTATCATCTTCAATTCTCAAGTTAAGTTATTATCAGTTCGGTTCCAAAAAAGTTTCTGCCCTTTTAATTTGTCGACCGTTAAATAGTACGAATATCAAATAATCGTGGAGCCTGTAAGCGAATATATATTATAAATTGTAATTTGAGTTCTTTATTTTGGCAGCCCTACGTAAACCTGACTCGATGGTAGCAGAGCCCTAATTCAATTATTGACCTCATGAAGTCGGAGCTCCAAATTAACGGTCTCCCAATGACTAACTCACTAAATCTTTTGAAGTTAGGACTTCAAATAAACTCTAAATTGAAGTGAAAACTCCACAAAGAGGAGATATCAAGCTGTCAACTCTCTCTTTGATCTCAGGGCGAGGGGGGGGGGGCATCAGTGTGTTCCTACCACCGGTTGCAGACTACCACATTATTGGGATTAGAGTTATATCAGCCTTCAAGTGAACCTTCCGTCCACTTTATGCATAAATTATCTTCAGACTAAATTTCAGGAGCCATTGAGCCGACTCATTCCATATTTCTGGAACCCAGACTCAAAATATTATTTATATTTAACAAGATTTATCCAAATCAAAACGAGCGAATCAAAAGATGATTTATTGAAGCAATCCTTCTACTTAATATAAGTTTGAAGCTCTTACTCTTTGAGGTCAGTAATTGAATCAAGAGTTGCAAGGAAGGTAGGACCAAGATTATATTTGTTGGTGATTTTGTGACTCCACACAGCGGTAAGTTGAGTGTCGTCGAAGTATCTATTCTCTTGCTCATTCTGTTAACTTGAAACATTTTTAATTGAAAGAAGAGTCTACGACGTCAATGAATCAACAAGATTAACAGTTGAAAAGCAAAAGTGCTCACACTTGAAATGTTGCTGAACTCGCACATCACGCTTGTTACGCTTATTATGCTTACAGCTTGATGCATAGCTTCATAGTCGCAATTTTTTCGGTCGCGATAGCTTATGCTTTTTCAAGGACTATAACTCAATCTGTTGTAGGATAAGGGACACAAAAATGTGTATATTCATATTGTTTCATACTGAGCTCAGCACATAAATTCATAAAAGTCTGTCAATATGTATTCTTTTTTGATTGAAGAAATATATCCTCAATGCTTACTGAAGTGAGAGAAAATCCAAATGATAACTTCTAAATGTAGAATTTGGTTCCATATTAGTTTCTGGGTTATCTGGTAAACATAGAAAAACTATGACCAAGTTAAGAGAAAGCTGTATTTTCGCAAAAACTGTACATTCTTTCGTGATTTCGACAGTGGTACTTAGCTCTTGTCTCTTAATAACAACTCAACAACTCAATTTTATAACGCAAAATTTTGTTCCTATTGTATTAGTAGGAAGAGAAAGAAGTTAGGTATTTCACCATTTCTTAACACCATATGCCATTGTGTGGAATTCAAGTGTTATTCAAAGGTTTGTCTGTATTTTTGCAATCAGAAAAATGCATGATATATCCACATATATCTTTTGAAAGAATTGTTCAACTGTTTAGGCTCCCAATAGGCATAAACATAGAGCCCTCATTGTATAACGGGCTCATCCATTTGTCTTTCAAAACCGCTTTGAAACTGTGATATTGAATATAGTTTTGAAGCTATGTCGCTCGAACTTATAAATAAAAAGACATTTCCAACTGTTTGAAAATCATTCTGGAAGCAAGAAAAAATTTAACAAATTGATTTATAATGTAAGAAAAAATTTTTCAGAACTTATCTTGGATGAATATGTTCCAACAGCAGTGTGCTGCCTTTCTCAAGTGTATAAATATATAATAAATAAATGAACAAAAATTGTCAACAGTAATTACACAAGAGCTTTTAATTTTGCTGGATAAATTTCTTTTTTCACGAAACCTTGTTACCTAGCAATTTGACAAGAAAACTGTTCGATTTTATTTTTTGAACAGTTTTCGAGTCAAATTGCTATCAGGTTACAAGGTTGAGTTGTCAAACTGAAATTTATCCCAAGAAAAATAAAATGCTAGAGTGTAATTCGGCGAAATAATTTAACGACATTTTATTAATGAAAAAGTTTATTTAAATGTGTAATTATTGAGAGTACAATTATTATACATCGTTTCATTTGACACATTCCACTACGTATTCTTCATGATTTTTCCATCAATTCTCCGCATCAAGTCCTATCTAGCAAAATATTTGAAATTTGGCATACCGTTGTACCTCTTTCTAATACATAATTCTGGTTTTCACAAAATACGATACATTTTCTCCAGATACATGATTTATTGTTTTTTGTATTCATAGACACACTTTTCTTAATATTTTCTTTTATATTTTCTACGGAAATACTCCAAATTCTGTTTATCTTGCAGTTTCAGCATGGACAAATAATGCAAATGACATTAATATAGTGAATGTTTTGATTTGGTTACTAGAAGAAAGGTAGCTAACGTTTTATCACTTGCAAAAAGTTACCTTCTTTTTTATCCGCTGTCAAAACAATTAAATTGTTTTTTACTTATGGCTTACTTTATATTGGAGTGGAATTATCAAGATTATTTCACTCATGTCAATTATACTGACAAATTCTGCATAATAACAATGACAATTATAATAATAAATTCCTTGCCAACGGGAATTTACCTCGGTAAATTCCCGTTACTTCGATAAATTCCCGTTGGCAAGCGATTTATCGCAATAAATTGCCTTTGTCATGGAGAAACAATACACAGTTCTAATATAAACAAACATTCAGTTCTCAGAAATGTCAAAATTTAATCGTTTTGGAAATGCATTTTTCGCCAAAAGTAATGAAATTGAAAACAAAAAGTCTAAAAATTCAAGAGTATATGGAGACAATTTAGAGCATTTTTCAATAAAAAAGGTTAGTAGTTGCAAGTAACATTATTTAATTGGTACTTATAGTAACAATTTCATTCGAGAAATATTCTCCACAAATACCACTCGCGATTTTAATTTTATCATAAATTTTTCTTTCAAGTATTGATTTCCTTTAAGCAAAATCCTTCGAGTCATCTGCTCAGATGAAATCCCTCGAGCTACGGCTGCGTGAAGTAGGCAGGCCAACATTGAGCAGAAATGTTGATAATTTCATATACGTTAGAGCTTCGTTAGTGCTCTTTACTGCTTTCAAATTTTTGAAAAAACACTTATAGTCTTTGAAAGAATACACAAATGAAAATTACCTGCTCACTTCACGCCAGCAGGCCATACATAGATTTTTGACTAAAATACGAATATGTAAGTGCTTTGTTAGTTCCCTTTTCTGCTTCATATTGTTTTCCAAACATCTGACAAATAAAAAATTTCATTTTATTTTATTTTAAATAAGAATAAGCATATCGCTATTCTTTGAGTTATGAATTACCTACCCTTGAATATGGAATTTTCAATAAAAAATGTATCAACATTGTTCAAGAATTTGATTGATATTTCATATAGATTTCACATTGTTTATGTAAGTCAAACAACCAATCTTGAGCCAGTCCGTATCAAGTCAGTATAAGAGGTAATTTTTATTCTATTTCTGCAAAATGCGAAGTCTAATTTAAAAGCTATATACAGCAGTAAACGGCACTAACGAAGTATCAACAAACTATATGATTTATATTTCAAAATTTGAATATTTTCTTGGCCGGGTAGCGTGAAGTTGGCAGGCCAAGTAAAATATTCTTTTATTGCTAACTTGCATAGCTGAATATTAGAACTATTAACAGCAGCAAAGAGCACTAACGGAACACTAACGAACCATGATAATTTTTTCTCAAAAAGCGCATTTATGACCTGCTGGCGTGAAGTTAGCAGGTCAAGACAAAACATTTTTTAATGCCAGTTAGAGTACACGAATTGGAAAACAATAAGAAGCAGAAAAGGGCACTAACAGAGCACTAACATATTATATTTATATTTCAGTCAAAAATCTATGTATGGCCTGCTGGCGTGAAGTGAGCAGGTAATTTTCATTTGTAAATTTTCTCAAAGACTATAAGGTTTTTTTCAAAAATTTTGGAAGCAGTAAAGAGCACTAACGAAGCACTAACGTACAAGAAATTATTAACATTTCTGCTCAATGTTGGCCTGCCTACTTCACGCAGCCTCGAGCTACGCTCTCGTGATTTAATCGGACAGATGACTCTAACGATGTTGCTAGGTGATCAATGTTTTCAAGAAAAATTTATTGATAAAATTACAGTTCCTTGTGATATTATATACGATAAAAAAATACAAAAGGGGACTAGATAAGTATAATATATTAACTCCTAGGATCATAGAGCTCTGCCTGTGGTTTAGCTTATAATTCAATGTCCACAGGTCTTCAGGAGATAAAAATGAAAGTCTAAATAGGGAAATTGTCAACTCCTTGTGGTTCTAGGTCAATCTGGCTCTATTATTTTTGGTTTGGCGCATAACTAAACCATCCACAGATCTTCAGAAGGTGGTGTTGAAGAAACTCTTGCAACTAGATTCATAGATAAAAATAGCTTGAAGTTATGAACAAATGACTGGTAATCACGATCGATTGAGCTCATAACCAGTATTCAGATTCAAATTACTAGGTGATTTTTCAATTTCTATTGCATTTCTTATTAGCCTCTTGAACCAAGTGTTCTTTTGAGCCATAAGCTCAGTATTCTTAAAGTCAATGGCCATGTAATTCTAGAATGGCATGCTCAGCCACCGCAGACTTTTCTGGGTAGTTCAATCTTATATGACGAGAATGCTCTTTCAATCTTGTTTTCACAGTCCTCTTGGTTTGTCCAATATATACTTTGCCACATTGGCAGAGAATCTTGTATATACCTGGATACTGTAGAGGAAATCTGTCTTTAACATTACCAATAAGATTTCGAATTTTCAAACTGGAAGTGTAAGAAGTTTTATGTCATATTTATGTTAAAGTCTTACAATTTAATCCGTTATATTAGCTACGTAAGGCAACATAACAAATATTTTCTTATTATTTAGATCTTGAACAGGAGGCATAGAATTCTCCTGTCTAAGTGCTCTCTTGATCTAAGTTTTATTATAACCATTCTTCAAAAAAACATCATGTAGAAGTTTGATTTCATCAGACAGTTCACTTGAATGCCATAAAAAAGAGGCTCTCTAATATAAAGTTTTGATAGTATAAAACTTTTGAACAGGATGGTGATTTGAAGACTAATGTAAATATTGATTTGTATGGGTCGGCTTCCTATATACTGAATGGATGAGATTACCATTATCTTGTTCCTCCAGGTAAACGTCCAGAAAAGAAAGACAGTTATTTTCTTCAACCTCAATATTGGGTTTAATGTTTCTATGTTGCATGTTGAGATGATTCAAAAAACATTCAATTCATCTCTACCATGAGGCCAAACAGCAAAAACATCATCAACATAACGTAGCCAATCAGTGGGCTACTTCATAGATGTGCCTAAAGCTTTTTGTTCAAAATTCTCCATGTAAAAATTAGCGATAGAAGGAGAAATAAATTGATTTATATTCTACATTGTTCATGTACTCATTTTGGATGATATAAAATTGAAAAGTAGGGATAAACTTATTAAATATTCCTAATTCTCTCTTGTATCAGCTTTTCAATTTAATTGCCAGTATCGAACTACCTCAAATATTGCTATCATTATGAAGATTATCATTTATTGGTGCAACTACCAACAAGAAACAAAATGCCTCTGGAAACAAATGCAGTTTATCTTTTGTAAAATTCAAGTTCTTACATAAGAATCAAGTTTCAAGTGTGCTTACGTACATGCAGTCATATGCATATTTCTTTACATTCTCATGCGTTTGTATGTATGTATATGATTATATCTTTCACATACAAATACACAAGTACATTGATTTTCATACATGTGTCCAGCAACGAATGGCAAACTTGATGTTGAATTCGCGATTAAATCAACGTATGTAGGTATTTCGTAATGCGGTTTAATGACATTTTGATAATTTGTAATTTGATATTTGAAAAGTGGGTAGACAACTAGTTTAGATTATCGATTGTTTTTATTAGAGGAGCCTTATTTATTGCTTTTGTTTTAAATGTCTTGGGGAACTAAATATGCTTGTAAGATGTAGGCTGGATAGTCATCCTACTACCAATCAGGTATTAGAATATGATGATATTTTTGATACGTATCTGTACTCATAGAAGAGGTTCAACAATTGTAAATAAAATAGTTAGAAGATAGCAGTCTGACAGAGAGAAAAACTTTGTTCAATATGACTTAAATTAAAATTAGTGCTTCAGTGTATCTTCATTTTTATAAGCTCTTGCACAAAAATGGCTCATTATCAGACGGGAACAAAAATTAATAAGATGGATGACAAATCTGGAAATCAAATTTTATTAGAAAATATTCATTTAATATCCAATTCTTTAGTTTCTTGTTGCTTTTATTAGTTGATAATTTATTCTGTCCCTCTGTCTAAAAAAAGGCCCAGTCATTACTAGAGTGAGAGTAAATAGAACTATGGAGTAGGTCAATTCTAATCGGAGTGATATTCCTGGAAAGGAATAGTTTTAATGTTTTCTTTTTCGTCAAAAGTAAAGCTCATATTAAGAATTCTTGTAGATTGTTTTTGGACAATGTGATTTAAAATGAATTTAATTGTGTATTAGTTCACTCATTCCCACACGGAATTTTCAGAAAGGATTTGTTACTTCAACTTGACATTAATAATTTTAATTTGATTTTCGTGTTATGTGCTATGTTCGTGCAGTACATTCTAAATATCTTTGACTTCAAGCTTGTAAAAATGATCTAGTTTATGAGACGCTTACTTCTCGAGGTCTTATTGTTTCTTTCAATAATTTTAATTTCTTCATGTCTGATAGTAGGACACATATTCAAGATATTTATCTAGATATCTATTAAAAAATGTATTCTCAGCATTGTTACTACATTTTAACATATAAATTGATGTGAAAGTGTTAAAGAATCCATTTAATCCACCATAGAGATGAATTTCTTCTATAAATTTAGAATTTGATTACTGTTATTATAGCCATGTTGAATTTATAATGGTATTCGAAAACTATGCAATCCATTGTAATGTCATCAGCTTTAGAATTCGATATATCAATCTTTATTTGATACAGAATGATTTATTTCAAATCGGGTGAACATATCGGCTTACTAATTTCATTCAAATTGTAAACACAAAAATTGATAGCGTGGCGGAAAATAAATTCGCAGATGATGGACAATAGATTCAAAATTATTGATTAAAATATAGTAGAATCACTTTTTATCAGGAAAAATTCACACCAGGGTCCGTCTAGATAAGAGAAAATTTGGATAAGAAAGAGTGAGTAGAACGAATAATGTATCAAGTTTCAAGATATGGAATTATTTGCACCTGAGACTTCTCGTCCATTCAGAAAAAATAAAAACTGACGTGAACATCACGTACTTGTACATCATTTGATATAAACACAAATTTATTCAATAAAGTTCTCTGTCACTTCAGATTATAATTAATATAATTTTGATATTATTTTGACATGTAAAATGTCAAAAAAAATCAAACAATTGACAACAGATTATCATTGTCTACCTTATCATTTCAATTAAACTGATTGTTTTATACGGCCAATTCTGAATGTCTGTTATACATATAAACTGGACTTCCGGCTCAGCCGATTGATACAAAAATAGTAGATAACTATTTTGATGCTACAACAAGTTCAAACATTAAATTTCAATATGCTATGGCTGATCATTCTAGATTTATGCAAAAAATTTGAAAAAAGTCTCAAGTAAAGTGCACTTCTGGCTTGATCAATTCATACAAAAATAGCATATAACCATTTTGATACAACATCAAGTTCAAATACTGAATTTCAACATCCAACAGTTGATCATTCTGGATTTATTCGAAAAATTCGAAAAGAGTTTCAAGTAAAGTGCACTTCCGGTACGGAAGATTGGAATCATAATGCGAAATGCACAACTAGACCCTATACTTGCCTTAAATACAAAATTTCAACATCATACGTTCAATTAGCTTCGAAATTTGCGAGTTACGAAGGAACGCACGTCCGCACGTACCGACATCAAGCCGAAAATAGTCAAAATGGTTTCAGGGATGCTCAAAACGGATATTTCCATCAAAATCTCGATAGTTCAGTTTCACAATACTTATTCTCTACAAGTAAGTAAAAAGATTCCAAACTTAGGATATTCAGTAATTTTTTGAACACGATTCCACCAGAAGAACGGCTAGCTGTAACATTACAGTGAATATTATTTGAATAAAATTCTATCTCTTCTTAGTTTTTCACTGTGTGATTTGCACTAATTCACAAGTAAAATCTCAACAGAATAAGATTGGTTCGCACTTCGCAGCTATACGCACGAACACTGACGCACGATGCGGGCGCAGTGAAAATGGCTCTCTTTGAGACACATGTTTGAATCGTTCGTACGAAATCGGACGTAGCTTTTCACTTTCAATGGACGGATAACCTAAGCCTTCTAGCAGATTTACGCCTTTTTGAAAACCATGTGAAAACAATTTCGTCCAAATACTCGTTCTCAGGTTTTCTCATACGACGATGAAAAAATTGGAGATTCATCTTAATGATCAAAGCGCATTTTTTGCAGCTCATGGATGTTCATTAGATTACACAGATTACTATTCCCCATAATCACTGAGCTTAAAATCAAGCAGATTGGGAAAACCTGCGAGACAGCAGCTTTCATTTAGTACTAGTTTCAATCTGTGACTATTTTATACATAGCTTGTGCACGTACAAACTCAAAAGAAACTTTTAGTCTATATTGCTCAGTTATTGATTGACTTGAGGTCATGTGCTACACCCCAAGAAAATAATTTGATCTTTATCAAAATTATTTAGAAAAAATTAAAGAATCATCTAGATGATTAAAACCCATTTTTGACAGCTCATGAATGCTTGTTACTTCAGAGATTTCGCAAATTACCATTTCTCACAATTACTGAGCTTGAAATCAAGCAGTTTCAGCAAACTTACAAAACAGCAGCTTCCATTTAGTACTAGTTTCAAGTTGACTATTTGATAGGTACATAATTTATGCTGGCACAAACTCAGAAATACCTTTTAATCTTCATTGTTTAGTTATTGACTGACAGGAGGTCAAGTGCTGAACCATAAAATGATAATTTGATCTTTATCAAAGTTATATAAAAAAAAATATACCAAAAATGAACAAATTTTCATCCAATAATAATAATTCATTCTAATAAGCTTCAAATTCGCGTCAAAAAAGTCATTGTGCGAATCCCGGACAGATTTGACAACTGTACATAATAATAGTGACACCCACGGCTAAAGTTGTAACTAAATTTTTATCTACTTGAATAAACTTTAGTTGCCATATCCCTAATGTCATATATATCTATGGACATTGTTTCACTTGAAACAAGTAATTGAATAATTGAATCTTCCACAATCACTGAGCTTGAATTAAAGCATCAATTTGTGCAAACCTACGAAACAGCAACTTTTATTTAATACCAGTTTCAAGTCTGTAAATAGTAAAATTGCTGAGAACTCAGCGTCACGCCAGCCATCCAGCTAGCTAGCCAGCTAGCAAGCCAGACAGCCAAAGTGAATATAATAGCGCTTTTTTCCAAAAAATGTGCTAAAAATTCCTGAAAATTGCGTGCAATTACTTTCAAAACTATAGATATAAGAAAATGAAGAACGGATGGTCATGTGGTGGCCTAAATTGATCATGGGAATGAGAGTTCAATTCATTATGATACTAACTCCGAAAACCGCATGTAAATATCTTGTGTTGCTTGCGAGATATTGAGATAAATAGTTCCTACCCTAAAATGAGTACTTATTCATATCAGTTCAAAATTTAGGTTACAAAATTCAATTACTGACATGTCGTTCATTCTGTGCAACAATTTTCAGATTTTAATTATGCATAGTTCAGCAGTAATTTCCTTTCGAATGAATTGAAAAATCAAGCAGTTTGCGCAAACCTACAAAACAGCAGCTTTTATTAAGTACCAATTTGGCAATTTCAAATATGACAGTGCTGTAGTTGCTGAAAACTCAGCGTCACGCCAATCAGCCAGACAACCGAAGTGAATATAATAGCGTAAATTTGGACTTCACTGGTCCGGGTAATTAAAAAATCCAAACGGAAAGATCTTGAAATATTATGGGCTTGTCAAAAAAAAATTATTGTAATCTTAATTTTATTCGTCTACTACTGAATAAATTCTAAGCTTGTCGAAAAAGCTCGTCCAAAAAACTTTCATTATTTTTTTGATGCTGCAATAACAACACTTCCCTAAGTATCGAATTTATTCATTCCTACTCTGGCATCTCTAGCAGTTTCTTCATTTCTATGAATTATCTTGAATATTGCACACTTCAAGATAATTCGAGTAATAAATTTACTTTTGTCAAGACATTAGAAAATAGAATAATTAGCCGTTATAAATTTGTAATTCTTATCTTGTCAAACTGCCAGATCAATAAATCTCTCAGAAGATGTTGCATGCTCAAATTTCAACTTTTTGTGCAATTATGAGATCGTAAACTCGATTTATCATACTTGCAAATAATAATGAGATTTAAATTGATGTAATTAATTACAAATGTCTGATATTCAAAAAGTTATGATTTTGAATTGTTCTTTTTTCTTCCATATTTTTTTTTCAATAAGCATGCACAAATTTTGTAATGATTGCAATAACATAGAATACCCACAACAATAACTTTTTCAACTGAGATTTTTTTACAATAAAATAATAAAACTCACATCAGATAACAATAAATTCAAAAAAACTTGCTATTTTGATCTATTACAAAACAATAACCTACCTCATTCACACATGATCTATCATTCAAAGATAAAACCAACAACACTATCACAGCCTAACCTTGATAGTAACACAACTTTATACTATTCATTAACTTAAAATATTTCTTAATCTGTGAAATGTCGAAAGAGAAAAAGATGATTATCATCGCTCAATGGTAATTATGAAAAGAAAGAGCGGAAAAATACAGCTGTTTATTTTTCGTTTCCTATTCTAATTGTTTTTACAGTTACGAGTAAAAGTATGACACGACACTAGTTTCTATAATTATGGTTTCACATTTTTATTTGTGACTATTTGTTTTAATTACTTGCTTATTATATCAAATCGGCATCAAGCGATTTGAAAGTAATCACAAATATTATTAATTTCATTCTGGAGCCGAATAAATTGAATATTTGTATGGGACTATAATCTATTCCAGTTGGAAACAGTCCAAAGCTTATTATGAGACTACGATTTAACTATCTGACAGTCAGTCGTGCATAAATCATCATAAATAAATTTGTGCAATTCGAAGTTTTTTTGTTATTCTCCAAACATACATGAACCCTCAAGATACATTAAGTACATCAAATGTAGTGAAATGAGCTTCATTATATTAGATCCCTCTTCTCCAATTTGAAGGAGAGGAATTTTTAAGTCATCCCTACCTACCTATTGATTTATTTGGTTCAATTAATTAAACTGAGAACTTGCTCTATGAATAAAATTTTATTTTTATTGTTGAACCTACCATGTTGATAAGCTTCTTATTCGTATCTATAATATCTATAATAGGTTATATTGATGAATTTATTTTTTATTTTTAATTCACTCTTTACATCGCTATAACAGTAAAAAATATAAATTATGTTTAAAAGTGCTGTAATCAAGTTTGAATGAATATTTAATATTGAGAATAATTTTGAGCTGTTTAAACGCCGCCATTTTCGCGCGCTCTATTGATGACGTCAAAAACCATGTCCAGTGACATTACAGTCCATTGTTTACTACAGGTGTTTTGGTTCTCAACTTCTTTCAGTATTAAAAAAGGTCAAAAGTCAGTTTATGAGTATTGCATTGTGCCTGAATGCAAAACACTATCAGAAATGTACCTGATGAAGTCTTTTTTCCAATCCAGACAGGTTTTAAAATACGTAAGAAATGATGTAAGGTTTTTAGAAAAGATGAAGTATCATAATAAACTTGACAGATCATGAATAACAATATATGTGATAAGTTTAAGCAATAAAATACAGTGTTTGTATGCGGCTTTGTTTATCATTTGCTCGTTTTCAAATAAACCTAAAATTAAAAGTTATGTTCACTGCTCATCATATTTCGGATTGTATTTATTAAAATAGTGTACATAATGTGTTATTATTGATGTATTACTTTGCAGTGTTCAGGTTCACTTTTTTTTCACTTCAGCGGACGTAAAATTTGGATTTGAAAGAAAATAAGACGGCATCATGAATGGATCTATACTTGACCGATTATCCGATTGTGCTTTCACAAAACCACTATCTTAAATGATTTATAATCTCACTAATATGCTAAAATTATACTTGAACAATAAATGAATTTACAACACACACGTTAATGATGGTTTAGTACAAATGTCCGGCCAATAAAAATTCGAAATAAAAATATTTGAACCAAATTTGAATTTCATCTATATTCCCTATTCAAATATTATCTGGGCGATCATCCTTCATAGAACATTACAAGTGCTGTCTCCTGCATTTTGATTTAATTGCTAATGAACGTTAAATGATAATACATGAGAAATTCTAATTATTCTACTTATTTTCTTTCAAATTGATGGACAAGTAACCGATTAGATATTTTGATATTTATATATGAAAATTGTCGGGCACGATTTGAGTGCTTGTGCAAAAAATATCTATTTTCAACTGTATTTTAATAACTTGCTTCTTAGAACTGTTTACTGCTCATAAATTACAACTTTATCAGACTAGCACTTTATAACAACGAATTGGACTGCTGTAATGTAAGTCTGAATAATAATAGTCCTAACTGAGTGCACTTTATTATTGTATTTGATAGATAATAGCTTTTCAGACTGATTATAAAAAAAATGTATCAATATAACACATCCAAAAGTATTTTTGAGTTTTGTGAATTTCAACGAAAGCAATGCAGTCAAACATCAAGTTTTCTATGTAATTTGTTTATAACTGACTTCATAGACTCCTTCAATTAAATCCTTATAGATAGAAAAAGAGGAATAATGTTTTACAGACTGCCATTTATAATAGTCCAGGAACCAACCGCATCTTATCTTCCTTGATCAGACTTACGGCCAAATTATATAAATAAATCGATCGGGAATATAGTGATCAATAAGTTGCCAGACTTTATAAATCTAGGATCCTGTTCTAAATGCCAAAAAAAAAGGCAATACGGGTCAATTTTCTCGGGTTTATTTCCTAGATTGAACTTACGATTGAAACTGGTGGCAAACTGATAGCGAAGGTCAATTACTTTGAAACAAAACCAAGGTGCCACTCCGACAGGGAAAAAAGCAACGATCGCAAGTTGAATATGAGAATGAGTTACACTTAGGGATGACTGTCGCCCTCCCGGACAGGACAGGAGGTGGCATTTTGGTTTGTTTTCATAGTACTTGACCTTCGCTATCGATTGGTATCAGTTTCAATCGTAAGGTCTATCACGGAAGTTGGTCCCCAAAAAATTGACCGGAAGTAGACTTTTTTCGACACGATCCTAGAGTTATGAAGTCTGGCACTCTATTGACCATTATATTTCCAATCGATTCATATACAATTTGTACGTAAGTTCGATCAGGAACATAAAGTGTGGCCGGCTCCTCGATTATAAAGGAAGACGCTTACAGCAGTGGGCTTAAGATATTTGCATTTTAAAATCCCTGTTAGATGTTAATGCATATTGAAAAATAGATTTTAGTTAGCAACTGTGAATAGCTTCTTTGAACAACTTTTCATAGTATGCTATTTTTTCGAACGTAATAGACCGGGAGCCCGTGACCAAATCATTGTATCATCTTCCTCACTGCCATATTAATAGAATCAGATATTTTAACCGAACAGTGTTCTTGTCAAATCTTATTCATCGTGAAACTCGTTTGGTACTTAGTTTTCAATGAATAATTCATGAAAAAACATTTCTTACACCTGGCAAGTGGGACAAAATTGTGATTTTTCACAAGGGTAGTGTCAAAATCTATTCACTTAACATTTAATATGA
This sequence comes from Dromius quadrimaculatus, assembly GCA_963989225.1. Lineage (NCBI taxonomy): Eukaryota > Metazoa > Arthropoda > Insecta > Coleoptera > Carabidae > Dromius > Dromius quadrimaculatus. Next base: position 7,539,455 of record OZ022325.1, on the reverse strand, counting down.
GAGGTTATCTCTCTGTCAAATTTATCATTCATGGTTCAAACTTCACTCTCATATTAATTGTTAAGTGAATAAATTTTGACACTACCCTCGTACCTTACACTCTGTAAGAACAACTTTGTTCCGATTGCCAAGTGTAAGAAACATTTTGTCATAATTTATTTGTTGAAAACAAATCACCAAATGAGTTTCACGATGAGTAAGATTTGACATATCCATTGTTTTTTTGTCTGCTCCCCCGCAGAAGTTGTCTCCTGCTTCAGGTGTAAGAAATGAATTTTCAATATCAGAATGATGTACCTACTCTATCAAATGTATATGGTTTTTTGGTTAATAAGATTTGACACAAATTTTGGTCGCGGGCTCCCGGTCTATAAATCAAGTAAAAGCCTGTTGTGAAAAATCGTTCGATCTTCGCAATAAATTTTCCTGAATATGCTTTACTCTTGGTCTCATGTAGACTGTGTGTCAATTACTTTCCATGCAGTCGATTTTGTAACTTGTCTTAAGTTCGAAAAAATGACAGACTGTAAAAAGTTATTCAAAGAAGCTATTTTTTGTTGCTAGTCAAAATCAATTCTTCAATTTTCATTAACACGTGGCGTGGATTATTAAATGCATATATCTTGAGCCTACAGCTGTGAGAAGCTTTCTTATAGATGGCAACTTGTACAAAATTGTTACTTTTTACTTGTACTATAAGTACAAGAAAGTATTATGAAACTGACAAAATTCACCTATCGAGATTTTGATGAAAATATCTGTTTTGAGCATCCCTAAATCCATTTTGACTATTTTCGGTTTGATGTCGGTACGTATGTTCATTCATGAGCCGGAAGTTCAGTTTATATGTCAGACATTCAGAATTTGCCGCATAAAACAATCAGTTCAATTGAAATGATAAGGTAGGCAATGATAATCTGTTGTCAATTTTTTGATTCTGTTTGACATTTCACATGTCAAAATATTATTAAAATTATATTAATTATAATCTGAAGTGACAGAAAACTTTATTGAATAAATTTGTGTATATATCAAATGATGTACAAGTACCAACGATTGAGGGGCATCAGGATATAGTCCTAACTAGGATAATTATGATATATTTTTGAGCCTCAGTAGATAATCAATGTGCACTGTGCCAGAGAGGATTATGAACGACTATAGACTTGTATATTTTTACTGTCTTGCATTCAGGGACTTCATTTTGGCACTAGGTCAATAATGATGGTCCCCTCAGCCCTGTTTCACTTATTAACAACATGCAAACAGAAAAATATTGCGAACTCATGAAGTAATTGTTCAACAGAAACAGTCAAGTCATCATTATATGGAATAGTATAACGCCCATATTTTATCCATACTTAGACTAGACCAGATGTCGCCTCAAAGGCAGTACGATTTACAAATTGAATGCAGTGTTATTCGTTAGTCAGTTCAATAAATCAAAGCAGGTGACAAACAATAAATGATTGACCCTGTCTCATCGTTATGATGATAGCGACTTCAATTGATGGATCATTCTAATCAGACAACTTGGATGCACGACAGTCTAATTCAAAAAGATTCTCAAGTATACAATTCTTCACCCTCTTCTTTATTTCTAAAGGCCGTTTGACACAATGCATCAAATGCTGCATTTTGATGCAAACAAAAATGCACTGTGTCAAATACAACATTTTGTGCATTGAACTCCGAGTTTATATGTGACACGGTATATTTTTCTTTGCATCAGAATGCAGCAATAAATGCTGAGAAAAATGCCGCATTTTGATTCAAAGAAAATGCACCGTGTCATACATAAAATCAAAGTTCAATCAATGCACAGAATTTTGGGTACGACACAACGCATTTTTTTGCTTTAAAATGCAGCATTAAAAAGAAATGCAGAATGCAGCATTTAATGCATTGTTGCAAATATGTATGAGAAAGCTCGAAGAATGAAATATAAATAAAATATATAGGTGTTGTACTAATTTCATTCCGTGGAAGATAATTTTGATTGTAATACAAATTACAATAAGTCACGTAACGGTCAATCATTCATGATCATCTTGAAAGTCAATCTGAACTCTCAAACTGTACTACATGTTCATAATTATAATTGATGATGATTTACAGATAGTCGAGCACTATTTCTGAGCTAATGTTAATTTGGTTTGCATTTTAACCAATTGGAAGGCTGAAATTCTAGCCCTTAGTCTATTTTTGGAGGAACTGTATTAATTTCGTACAGTATAAGAGATACATCAATCGTCTGAATTCAATTTGAGAATAGATCCTGAATAATAAATTCGATGGAAACATTAAAAGATCCTCTGGAAGAGAAATCTCTTTTCGATTTAATTCATCATTAAAATATCATTAAAGAAACTCAATAGCAAAATTGCCAGCATGTTTTATAGTTCAATATAAAATAATTGCTTTGATAAAACTCCAATTTGTTAAATATACAATGACTCTCAGAATGTTTTCACTAAGGTTTGATATAATTGATAAGCTGAAACCTATTCCAATGAACAAACTGTACCCACAAAGACCAAAATTACAAATTTTCTCATTCACTTTCAAATTCCTTCATGATTATTGTTTTATTACAATTGTATATTAACATATTGTTGTGCTACTTCTATTCATTCATTAAACCTAGTATTATTTTCGTGAATATATTGTTTAGTTGAGAAGTAGGACTACCGATTTTGAAAATTGTAGGTCTCCAATTCGTTACGTTTTTATATAAAATTATAGGTATTATTGAATCATAAACTATAAAAAATTTGTCCTGGACTAGAAAAGCATACCAATAGAATCATTGAATCAATTTCCAGCTTTTTAAAACCAGTAACGTTTCGAGAAAATTCGATAAATAAATCCATCCCAATAAATCAATATATTGAATATAAAGCTCACCATTTTAAAAAAATGTCCAATAATCACTTACACAACACTCACTCACTTCGTCACTTTATAGTCCCGGGTTCGTATCCCTGTCGTTCAGCTCACCGCAGTAACCACTTAGCTACTGTTATCACCAGGTGACTTAGTCCCCGATACCAATTTCGCTGGTCCCCACCTGGAGATATATCTTTCTCTTCTTTACTCATTTATCCTGCATAAATCTTTCTTTTTCTATTCTTGTAAGAAGTGTTGTATGGTTTCTCTTTCTTGTCGTGTCAAAGAAGTGAGGTGGAAGGAGAAACCACCTTTCTTTTCCTAGTTATAACTCGAAGAAGTAAGGTCTTTGAGTGGCCAATAAAATCAGCAGAAAATGAGAACAGTGTGAAGGATGGAGGGATCGAGTTTAATTGATGGGGGAGTGAGATAGGTGCTTGTTTGATGGAATAATAAGGGATTTGCTTATATGATGCTCTATTGTCCTAAAAAATTGGAACTGTTGTGAAGAAGATATACAGATTTTTCAGTTTTAAAATATATTATTATCACATGTTAATGCTGAAAATCAGATCAATTATTCCTGAAGATACGTAAAAACTAGTATATGATAAATTCTATAAGTGAAGATTGCGATATTAGAAGTCAAATTAGAAAAAAAATGCGGTGCCCCTAACCTTAGCCAATATAAGTAGCTTTGAATCCTTGGAAAATCCAGCCAATTAGATCATAAATAATACCTACTGCAAAATATTCATGCAAATTAATTAATTTCAAATTCAAATTGCAACATCTGTTATTAAGTTGGTCACTAGATCATTTCCAGAACTAAATTGCATCTTTTATTGAGATTATTGTATATATTTTCCTCCATCGATCTGTCATAGCTCAAAATTCAAATGAACAAAAAATTATTTTTTACAGTCTGCTATTTATAGGGAAGGTACTTACAGCTGAAAGCTTAGATATTTGCATTTAAAAATTCTCCGCCAGGTGGTAATGCATATTGAAAAATGCAAAAAAATAGCTCCTTTGAACAATTTTTCACTAGAAATTCGTCTTGGATTACCTCGAAACGGACATATCTGTCTTTCTTAGGAAAAATCAGCACGACCACAATATTTATCCTTCCACTGATGTCAATAATGATATATCTCTCAGCCTTGGCCCATAATTTACTATTATTGATTCCAGTATGCATAACAATCATTCCAACAGGAGCAGTGAACTTTCACATTCATCATCTATTAATTATTCTATTGTGTCTCCCTGTAAGGTATGGTAGCAATAAATTTCGTTTGTGTTTTGTTTTTATGTGTCGTATTGCCAAAAATGTGGCCTTGAAACAGGTATTGCATAATTTTATAATAAAAATGACATTTGACATTTATAATGATTCATATGTTGACGAAAACTCATTTTCAAATAAATTTGAGTTTGCGAGGATACTGAGAGTTAAATTATTCATCGATATATAATCAATGAAATAACTACGTCTTTCGACAGATTTATTTGTTTTAGCATTAAAACCCATTTTAGATATCATAATCCTCACTAAAATATGTTAATTCCATTTTAATATCACGTCTCCTCATCATGTGCTCATATTCTATTTGAATTAAATATATTTTATTCTTTGAGCATCGTCATGACCGGTAAAGTTTCTAAAGATCATCGACCTGACAAATAAAAATGCGAACATTGTTTTTCATCGGAACACGGTTAAAATGATTTACCAGTAACTGTGATTTGCAGAACGTTATGCTTTTGTTATGAAAGGTTAAGAATTGGCGACAGAATAGCGCAAATTGTCATGAAGTTAGATTTTTCGCGACTTACTTCCGGAGTAAAACTGTAGTTGTGACTACGCAGCATTATAATCCTATTGAATTAGACACAGATGGTATGAATGATTGAATCAAATGTTGAAGAAAGTTCATCTATAATTATTCATTATTTCTTGCTCATGAAATATTTTTATATGAGTGAAATAGAGATTGTTTCCCAGTAGGATGAAGATGTATCTCATTCACTCGATTTTGACGTATCTCTGAAAAAAAGAAACAATATCACCAAGTGGATTAAATCAAATCGCCCGAAAAATGCACGTCATAATAAAAGAGAACTTGAAAAAACGAAGAATCTGATTGATCAAACCATGATGGTGAATGATCCTAAAAAAAGAAACTTGTGACAATTTAGTCCATCCATCAAAAAATGACGAGCTGTCGATAAGATTTTTCATCCAACTAGTCGCATAATAAGCAGTCTTCTGTATTTTATTTTTATGATGTATCTGTTTACGAATCTGCTGTAAAATCAACAGCAAGAAACAAAAATAACCAGTGAGAGAATCAATAAATTTTTTATCAAATACCAATCAAGAATATGCCACTAGAAATATGAAATCATTGCCTGCATTTACCGCAGGTAACAGTTACCTCAATCAAGTTAACGGTTCAGTCGCGATCGTATTGTATAGTACAAATTAATTTGATTTCTAATCATCTCCGTATTCAGGAAATAAATAAGGACTTTTAGGAACGTTTGACACAAGGCAATAAATGCCATATTTTGCTTTTCATTTTAATGCTTCATTTTGATGCAAAATTTTGTACTTTGAACTCTGATGGTTTAATGCATCGTGTCAAATGGTTCTTATATAAAAGAGATTGGAAATAGGATAATCAATTTATTCACGTAGAAGCTCGTTTTTCCCTGATATTCAAGGAATAAAATGATGGAACGCACGTTTGTCGTAAATGTCACACAAACTTCACCTCCTGAACTAATAATAGTATGTTAATAAACGTAAAACAAAAGAAAGCTCATGTTTCAACCCTTCCTCATCCAAATTAGGCGAAATTTCATACGATTCTGTCTGAGTTTCCTAAAATAATGGTCGTGTAATAAAGAACCAAACGCTTACAGAAAGCTTACGTAGTATCATTTAATTGAAAGCGGTCACGATTTTGATATTACTAAAAACTTTGAAATTTTACACATACGCAAAAATGGCAAGATTATTGATTTCCTGGAAAACTTAGAGATTAAGAAGTCTTTAAAAAACCATGCCGATTTTAGTTTGAATGACCAAACGAACCTTAGACTCACCCCACTTTTAGATCTTTTAATTTAATTCGCGGGTTACATAATTAGTTCTTACGAGACTTTTTGAATAGTTTTCGAGTTTTTTCAGTCTTTTTCAGTTGTAGTTTGGATTTTGTTAAACAGTTTGGGTATATCTTTTTATATCATTTTACATTTTTTAGTGCTTTTTACCGCTTTTTTACATTTATTCATTATCATTTACATTGTTTCATTAACATGGCACTAGCGGGCTACTTGACGCCGTTTTCTTTTGTGAAGCTCCTGTAATTTTATTGTGTAAGGTACCATTTTGTATTTTTTGATTTGTTAAAAGTTCTACCTGTTTGTATGTTTGTTTGTTTTACGTTTTATTTCCTCTCATTGTTGTCTCTCCGGTAGTCTGAGGATGATCACCCAGTGATCGAAACCGGTTACTAAATAAAAATTAGAGAACAGTGTGATCAAGAATTTTATGGTTTTTTTCTATTAAAAAAGCCCTCACCAATTTCTATTGTGAAACCAATTTCAACCTTTAATCTCAGTTCTTAAAGGAGTTGTACGTCTCTGGCTGCAGTATGGTCTGACTGTACCCTTGTCTTCGTTTCCTACGGCTTCCATAGACTTGCATGTTCTTATATCGCAAACAATTCGTAATCTAAGTGTTTACGTACATTATGCTACTCTTTCCAAATGAAATACAGTGTTTAAAGCAACTTTTGAGTGTGTCTCCCATCTCTACCAACATACAAACCCGTAGCAGTTAGATTTCGTAACTCAAATAAAATTTCCTGTGTATTCTTGCTTGCAGAAGTATCATCCATCCATTTGTTTATTTATTTCTTCTTCTTTTTCTGTGACACAACAGCCCTAGGAGGGTCAAGGCCTCAATTACATGCGTACTCGTTTCGTTACCGAATCATCCTGATAGATTCGAAACCTCCATCTGTGCGACGATCTCAAATCACTAACGATTGAGCGGCATCGAGGTTTCTCATGCTTCCAGGATTACCTTTAAGACATACAGGTGGTAAGCCTTAGTGCCCAAGTATGATTTGAGTGCTTGATCTTGTAGCACTCTTTTGGTAAATTAGGCATACCGGCCGGAAATCGAACCAGGGACTCCTGTATTCGTACGTCACAGACATGCAATGAACAGTGCGCTAAAGCACTGAGCCACTGGCCTAAAAGTCTAAGTATTAACTGCTTTTTGCTCCTTATGCGGTGTGCTCAATACAAGGAGATCTTCAGGCTTACACGCACTTGGTTCAAAGTTGCTTCACTTTCCTAATAACAGAATTCCCTAATCACATCGTTTGAATGAGATATCTTTCCTACCGGCCATTTATTTGTATCAAGAAACAGGAAGTATTCCGAGGGAGCCAAATCTGGGGAGTAAAGGAAGTGTGCAACCAGTTGAAACCCTAACTTCAGCAATTTCGCGAGCACAACTACTATAGAGTTGAAAACTGTGGCTTTGTCGTAATGGGACAAGATTCCATAATAAGCTCCTCAAATAGCTCTACCATTGTCGAAATACTCGATGAGAATTATTCCTCGTGAATCTTGAAAAACAGCTGTCATAATCTGCAAGGCTAAAGAGATAGTCTCCACCTTTTTGATGCAGACTCTCCGCTGACTGTTCTTTGATCTCAAGAGGTAGTAGTATTTCCATGCTGCGTTAAAAATAACAAAATGATGCCTAAAATTCTGTTGACTTCGCTGAAACAGCTGTTAACCCTCTTTCGTTTTTGCTCAATGGTGAGTAATCGAAAGATTCATTTCGCAGACTGCTATCTCATGTTCAAAAATTGGTGCAAAGTATGATGTACTCATTTATTCAAGCTGTCCATTGCACTAACAATTTCATGCATCTTTATTTTCATCACCCAGCATGTTATTGTCATAAATGTGGAATATTTTGAGTAATCAGTTCACATTATTCATTTGAATTCGCCATTAATCCTAGTTAGTATTGACCAGATGTTCAGTAGTTGCCAGGCATCAACTGTTAGACATTATTGGATTAGGTATATAAAGAGCGTGAGCTGGGAGAGGAAATTCATTCAGTACGAGTAACTGTGAGCGATTTTGTGAACATACGAGTTTGTAAAGTAAATATTTGTAATTTTGGTAGAAGTTGTCGCAACAGGGCGTCTAGAACGTTCAGTGTTACTCGTACTCAAATGGCCACTCCAACAATTTTAAAATCACTTATAAATAGTTCTAATCAAAGGTTAAGATTCGTTATAATGCTTATTGAGCTTCTTTTCAGTCTCTCGAAACGTTCCACCTTCCATGAAGTAATTTTTCAACTCACAAAACTCTCTTTCGTCCATCTTCTAGAAATTTCTTTACATGCAAGATTCAATCAAAGATTAGGAACAAAGTATTGAATCAATATACCTGAAATTCGGTGTAAATATGTCCAACTAAATATGAATTTGATACACACCGATGGTGTCACTTCCCTGAGTTTGCTTGAGCTTCTCAAGCCACAATCGTAATTGTCAAAATATGAAAGCTGTGGTACATGTGCGATTTTCGCATAAACATTTCCATTACTTGCTTAACCTCGTCTTAAGATACTTTATTATGCTCAAATTTACAAACTTGTTGTATATATTATTACTTCATGGATCAATCACTAATGTATCTTTTATAGGTCGATTTTCAAATTATTAAATAACATTGTTTAATATGAACCTGTAAAAATCGATGACGATTGATGCTCACAAATCTAAAAAGACAGTCATCATAATATTCTTGGCTTGAAGATTGTTTCTTGAATTCTATAATATAACGTTACAGCTAACAACCAATTGTTGGAACTTTACTGTTCTGTGGTCTTAGATGAGTAGTGATATATTCATGTTAAGTATGAAGCAACAAAACGTCAAAATCCTACAAATGTAAAATAATTTTTTCATTCATTTCTTAAAAATTTCTCGACTTTCTTGATTCAAAAGATCGCCAAACACATGGAACTACTGTACTAAGGCTGAAACTTAAGTGTTTGTTCTTTTAAAACATTCTCAATGATGCCATCTGTCTTTTTTTGCACTGATTTTTCAAGCAACCCTAAAATTGATTTTGTGAATTATTTTCTGTAACTTCTGAGTTCTAGACGTAACTTTGCAAAGGTTGATATGCTAAGTAGCACAGCACAACTTGTACCTCACTCAAATAACGTTCACTTTTCGTAAATTGAAGTAAAATAGAAAGTAAATGGACAAATGAAAAATGAATTAACATTTACAGTCATGTACATGTACATCATTGGACAGTCTATGAATTTCATTGGGGCTTCGTATTCAATGTTCTAGGATTCTAAATAACAAACAAAACACTATTATTAAAAATTGAATATAAACTGAAGTTTATTGAATAGAGCAGGGATTTCCAAGCTTTTTATCCTACGGACTCTGCCACTATATCCCAAGGGCCAAGACAAATTTTAATTGGTCGTTAATTGAAACTTCTGATTATTATTTTGTAAGATATACTTTCATTGTGAATTTAATAATGTAATCAAAAAAACAATGACTAAGAATTTCGACCAGATACTACGTACACTAGAGTTATATGTACCTGCTCAGTCATTCTTTTCATTCTCCGATAGTTTAATTTATCATGTGTCTTCTTGTGTAAGCGATACGGCCTTTTATATAGGCCAAGAAAGAAATCTCCTTCATTTACCTATGATGGCCTGGAACAGTTTTACCACATTTCGAGAGGCTGCTGGTGTTATCTCGAATACTCTAGACTTTCATTCTTTGACTGAAATCATCTACTGTATGATACCTGGTAAATTTGCGGTCTGTGATCTAAGAAAATTTAATTTAAAAAGAAAGTGGTATTGTTTTCTCTAAATAAGAGATGATATGCCATTTTTTATACACGATCATCTTCTAACATTTCACTTCCTTATTCATAATCTCTTTTATTTTGACGTCTTTTAAAATCTGTTTATTATGGGACAGTTTTTAAACTGTTCAAATATTTTCAGGGGGACGTCCTAAAACTTTGACAATAATTACAAAATGTATTGTTCCAGATGTACTTGTTGGATCAAAAGTTTTCAAGAAAAAAAAAGACGAACAAATGATCACAAAAGAGCACATTTATCAAGGTGCAAAACAATATTTTCATCACATTTCCACAATCAAATAATTCATTTCAGTGTATCCTGTAACAAAATTCAAAACGATTTCCTGTTGCTAAGCCAACAAATAACAAAACCCAAACATTAACTCAGGTTGACATTTACGTGTATGGCATTTTATAACACAGTCTCTATCACTTCTAAGTACTGCTTGTCTTGTGTGCAGTGCAGCATTACCTCCGCGTCAACTAGATTTAAAAACGCGTTTTACCTGCTAAACAACATATACTCGGACAAGTCAAATGAGTCCCATCGGATAAGTTCGGTAATCGTATGATTCAAGATCGGCTAAGATAGGAAACTGACGTCGTCAGCGGCGTACGCATTTTATTCTCAAATGTTTTAAATTTATTAGAGAATACTTCATTTATTGAATATGTACATATATATAATAAAAATAATAATAAAATAGAATAATAATCAAAAAATAAAACCAAGAATTGTCATAAAAGATATTTTTATCGTAATTAATGATTTATATTGTTATTGACAACATATCATTACCGTTACAATCATCAGCAACAAACTATCGGAGTCATCGGTATCATCACTGAAATCCTCTAAATCTATAATTAAAGGTGATACGTCGCTTTGATCTATTACAACTTCTCGATTTCCATTTGGATTACCTCTAAAGCATTCAAATTATTTTCCTCACATATTATAATCTTGTTGAAGATTAGGATTATTAATCTAAAATTTGAGTCCTGTTTCTTGAAAGTTTTAAGGTAACACAGACTTGAATAGATTCTTTGCATTTAACATGGTATATGTTGTGTTCTTGAAAGCGTTTATATATTTCTTTTCGTTTATCTATGTATTGTTTATCAAAGTCAGAACATTTTATAGAACGGATTTATTATTTGTCGTGGTTGAATTAATTATATCAAAAATCAATAACCACGATAAAACAGTATATCAAATATAAATAATTTTTAAGAAAAAAATTTGTACTCCGATAATGTTTGCTTTACATACGAAATGTACATAATGTCCTAAATCAACAAGTGAAAAGAAAGAAGCGTTTAATTCAGTTATATTCAATCTTCGCGTGGCTCAAACCTTATTGATTAGTCAAACAAAATTACTAAGTGCGCTCATGGAAGCGAATGAACAAAATATTTTCACGCAGACATACGTTTCTTACTGGTACAAGGCGGTAGGTAGAAATTAAAGAGGACATCAGCAATAGAGTATGTCTTAGCTTGGAAAGACAAACGTCATGCAACAACTGTTTCTTTCATAGCATTAGTAAGAGAGAGATAGATACAGTTAGGTCAGGCTATTTCTATCTCCAGAAGATAAATTCTCAAGCGACAGGTTTGGCTTGTCCGAGTATATCTGATTTTCGGAAACGTTAACTGCATTTAAGAGTGAAGAACTAGATCTGATTACCAGAAATGGATGTGAGAGAATGTTTGTTTGTATGTTTGGCGCGTGTGTTTGTTTATGGAAGTGTTTTGTTTCGATGTCATTGGCTACTAAGATTCAGACTTCAAGGTGTGGTAGAAAGTTTTTTTGATCTACTAATTAATTCATATTCAAAAATAAGTAATTTGTTTGGGAGAGATTCAAGTAAAATAGATTCTCCTGATCTGTTGCGTGATTCAATACAATCATGATCAACTGGAAGTTAATATTGGCATTCGATGGACTATATTACATACGTTAGTATATTGCAGTTGTTGAAGTGAAGAAAGCAACTATTTTGGACAGTATTATGTATTTGTTATAGGTCAGTACATCGCAAGAATGTTTGAAGTAGCCGCTCGATTATTTCTTTCCAATTATAAACCATAAGATCTTTGCGCAATGGTTAGCTCTAATTATATGTACGGTTGATTGTTACAAATAGTACAATAGCAATTACAAATATAAGAAATTCACTCAAGTACTTAATAATAATTATTGTTGAAGATAGAAGACTCTAGATTGTTTGAACGCCGCAGGAGAAGATGTAATATTGCGAATTGATGGTTGGAGTAAGTTAAATATTGGGCAATAATATGCAGTAATTATGCACGTTTTACTCATTATTGGATTATTTTGCATTACGGTTGATTGGAATATATACAGGAATGATGTTACATGGTATCATCAATTTGAGGTCATGAAAATACTTTTGGCAGATTTCTTGAATAAATCTTTGGAGTATAATAAATAGAACAAAGATATTTTGTGTAGTTGTCGTTTATTACTTCACGACTCGTGTTGGTTTGGGTAATTGCGAAAAGCAGGTACCTTCAAACGCAACAAGTCGAAAAGTGAACTCAATCGAATAAGCGTAAAAGATGAACTTTATCGGATGGGAGTCGAGGATGAACTGATTCTGAAACATGAGAAGAAACAACGTGCAGGATCTAGAGGAAGTCCGAAACAAAGAAAATATACTACAAAAGAAACTAAATAGTTTGCATATGTTAGTATTCAGAAAGACTGAAGCAGTTAATTCTGAGAGAGATCTTGACAAGATTTTGTAGCCCAGTGGGTCATAAAATATTTACACAAAAGGCAATTAGAACATTTGATATTTATAATACTTAAAAATGACATATTACAGACTTGAGCTAAAATGTCATGGTATCAAGTGTTTTATGTACATACGAAAACTTATTAATATATATACATGAATGCGTTTGTGTGTGTGAGGAAGTTACTAGCAATTTCTTGACTCCCTCATCAGATCCCGGTCACCAAGTGCATCTTATGGAACGTTCGTCAAAACTAACCAAATAAGCTCGAACTTGTATACCTTCTGTTGTCTCATTTATCAAATTCCTTCAATTTCATGTCTTCTAATCATCTCTTCCTCAAAATATAGATCAAAAATATACAGAAAACTTTTCACATTATTTTATAAGATCAGAAAAATTCATCGATATTTTCTCGTACTGTAACTCAAATGATGAATGATATCAATTACTTGTAAGAGACAATAATTACATTCCAAAGTGTGAAGTTCATGGAATGGATTCAAATCTGGAGTCTTTTGATGTTCGACTAGATGTATTACTTTCTATTTAATGCTTTTATCCAATTCAATCAATACTGACCCATCTCTTCTGAAGGCTAAAGGTTCCGGACTGAAAGTCCAGTGCTATACAGAAACTTCGTCCATCTATTTGGCTGTCAATTCAATAAAAACCTTTGACGTCACTTTAGAATCATCATAATATAAAGCAAGTTCCAAATATGTAAATTCTAATGCTTTTAGAATAATTTCCCAATTGGATGAAATGTTTGATAATAAACTTTTCAAAGCCTATCAAGCTTATATAGGAATATATGAGTTTGAGTGAATACTTCAAGTCAGACTCAAAAATTATATTTAAAAAATCTGACATGCATAATCAAACACAAAATTTCATCGTTCCACAGTTAATCGCTTTGGATTTACTCAAGAGACTCTGAAAATCTGTCAAGTAAAATGCGTTTTCAGCCAAGTCGGTTGCTATGGAAACAGTATGCCATTACTCTTATACTACCACATTCCTAAATTCCGATTTCCAAAATTCTATGACTACCAACAGATCTGATTTTATGCGCAAAATTAAAAAATAAATTCCTACTGAAGTGCGCTTCCGGTTTAGTCTATTGCTATGAAAATAGTAGGGTAGCATTCAGATGTTACAGCAGACTGAAATACCGAATTTCAATATTCTACACCTGATCGTTTCGAATTTATGCGAAAAATTCCAAAAGACTGTCAAGTCAAGTGCACTTCCAGCTAAGTGGATTTCAATAAAAATAGGATATGAGCATCTAGACGATATAATCGTCCTAAATAATGGGTTCTAACAATCTAATTTCAATCGTTTTGAATTTATGCGGAAAATTCAAAAATGTTTCGAATAAAGTGCTCTTCCGGTTAAGTCGATAGCTATCATAATGCAGGATGTACAACTAGATATTATAAAAGTACGTAATACAAAATTTGAATATTCTACGACTGATTGCTTAGAATTTATGCGGAAAATTCAAAAAGTCTGTCATATAAAGTGCACTTTCGGCTCAGCCGATTGTTACAGAAATAAAAGATGACCATTGAGATACTACAGCAATTTCAAATACTAAATTCCAGTATTCTACGGCTGATCATTCTGGATTTATGCGGAAAATTAAGAAAAAGTTTCAAGTAAAATGCACTTCCGGTTGAACCGTTCGCAATTATAATGCAAGATGTACAAAAAGATGTTATAGAAGTTCTTTATACAAAATTTCAATATGCTATGGCGAATCATTCTATATTTATGCAAAAAATTAAAAAAAAAGTTTCAAGTAAAGTGCACTACTGGCCTGGCCGATTCTTACAAAAATAGCAGATAACTATTCTGATACAACATCAAGTTCCAATACTGAATTTCAGTATCCTATAGTTGATTATTCTGGATTTATTAGAAAAATTCGGGAAAAGTTTCAAGTAAAGTGCACTTCCAGTACAGACGATTGGAGCCATGATGCGAGGTGCACAACTAGACCCTATACCAGTCTTAAATACAAAATTTCAACATTATTCGTTTTCGTGATTCGTGATTCTACCGTTACTCAAATATGAGCGTGATTTCAAGATAATTATTGCAATATAAGTATATGTTTGACATTTATAAACAATAAACAAGCTAGTTTACGGTAAAATCTAGTTAAATAACAAATAGAAACCTCAACATTGTAAGACACTCTCTATATCTGCAAGAAATACATTCTCCACATTTTTTCTTGGTAATTGCATAATAATAGCTTTTATGCGCTCTATTTCATATATCGTGGATTGTTGGAATTCATTGCTAATATCTAGAACTGAATGCCAATCTTTTTGTATCTGTTACCATAGGCGTCGATCTTTCTTCTTTCATACGGACAAAGTTTCTATAAAAATTAATAAAAATTTATTTCATTCAACAACTTATTCGCAGACAGAAGTAAAAAGTTCTTTCTATTTTATAATTTGTATTGTTTGTAGCTATAATATCGCCTCGAACGCAGCAGGCATCAAATGCAGATAAGGCTTTCTGGAACATAATGCCTACATAGAAACATATCTGAGTTTTCGAAATATATTAATCTATTTCAGTAAATTTGGTTCTAAAAAAAATAGGCTACCTGGAAAGTTCACCGAGAGTTTTAAAAATGGGTAATTTCATGGATTTCGATGTGTTCTTTCCGAATTTCAACTTTGCCACCTCGTATCTTCCCCGCTAGCGCCACCATATTGGAAAATTGTCGCCCTAAGACAGTTTTTTGAAAATATCTCCTTTCCGACTTTTTTCACAATAAAAACATTCATATACAAAATAAAACTAGAGAAAATCTCCTAAAATTTATCTAACAACCTTTTTTTTCGTAAAATCGAGCGCCATAAACCATTATACATCCACGCCAACCCGTGACATTAAATTTGAACTGAAATTTGTGAGTTATAAAATTAACTTGAATCTAAAAACTATACTTACAATAAATATTTACTATTCGTTGAAAAACCGGCTTATTATGGCCCATTGTCCGCAGTTATAAAGGAATGCGTCACCTTTGTGTCGGGTGCCCTTCTCTCCCTTCACAGTGTCGTTTGCATTTATGGAGCCATGGCTTCTAATGAAGTAAATTGTTTCATTTGTGCTAATCTATTGCATAAAAGTGAAGTAATTGAAGTGAAAGAAAAAGGATTGAAGACTTTTCGTGAATCAAGTATTAAAATGAAGGACAACAAGGACAAACTTTTGATGGGACTGAGATCGATAGTGGCTCCCGATGTATGTTGAAAACGGTATAATAATGAGAAGTTAATCGCTGCATCTTTGCGTAGAGAAAGCTTTATCACGACTTTTCATCCACAATTGCAATCTACGCGTCAAACTACAATTTGTGGCGCTCGTAGGCCAAAACTATCGACTTTACGAAGAAAAGGTTATGACATAAATTGTAGCAAATTTTATCTTGTTTAATTTTGTATATAAATGTTTTTATTGTGAAATTAGTCGGATATGGTCAAAAAACTGCTTTTAGGCGCCATTTTTTCAATATGGTGGCGCGAGAGGCAATGATACGAGCTTCCAAAGTTAAAATTCGGAAAGAGCACATTGAAATCTATAAAATTTCTCATTTTCAAAATTTTCGGAGAACTTTCTAGGTGAAACCACCAAATGACTGTTCTATTTATGAAATTATGAGAGTCGAGTACGATTTTAGTGCTCTACTCGTATGTAAACTTGATTTATATTGGGGCCATTCAGAACGGTAGAATCTTAACATGAAAGTTTCGAACGGTTCCTTGAAGGGATATATTTCTCTCTTCCTTTGTGAATGCAGCAGCCCTTTGGCATTTGGAACAGAATATATTCGTCAACGGCAGAAATTCAATATATCTCACATTGGTTTTATCCGTTTCAAGCCTAACATTTCAATTTGAATCCTCTCCAATACATCCACTATCTAGAAAAGAATCTTACGTTTCTTGAATTGCATAGAAATAGATATGTCTTATATGTATGACTTCACTCGAATATTTCCGTCTTTGCGCTCTGCACATCTCATCCTATAGCTACATTTAATTTCTACCGAATTAATCACATCAAAGCCGAATGCCAAATGAGAGTCTAATTCAATATATCTGTAAGCCAGCTAATTAAATGTTTAACATGCTTCGTTCCAACCTCATTTGAGAAGATGACATGCTGCCAATGCCCTGAAAAGGACAGGGATTGGCATCTTGGTTTATACCAAAAGTATTTGACCTTCGCTACCCCCTTTTTCGACACTTAGGCGGGATCCTAGATTTATGAATTCTGGCTCCTAATGACTATCGATCGATTCATTTACAATTTGTAAGTCCGATCAGGGAACATGAGATGCGACCGGCTCCCCGATTATAATATGAAATCAATCTTGCTTTATAATCAAAGAAAAGTGGAAACATTTTCAATCTACAGTCTGTTTACGATATGTTCTCACTGCCCAACCTAATTGGAGAGATGAGCTCAGCAATTTCTCCAATTACCAGAAAATGCAAGTGAAGTTAGAAGAGAACAATTATTGTCTCCCTCTCATGGATGTTTTCTTGGAGAAGCAAGATGATGGACTCTTGAACTTTATATATAGAGGAGCAACTAACACAAATCAATATAAGCATGAAATCTCGAATAAATATCTGGCCCTGACAGCTCGGTAAATGAGTGCTCTCAAGGAGGGTGTGGATCAAAAGATCGAAAGCAGAAAGTTTAACTTCAGAACTTTTGAACTAGTTAGGAGACAAAAATACTGAAAGTCTCGATCCCTCAGAAATAAGCTCTAGAAGGGGAGGGCACAGTGTAGGTCCCGTTTACATCTTGAAAATGAAGCGTCATAGGAAATTTTGTTATGATGCATTATGAAAGCTGATAAAATTCTCTACAACTTCAATCCCATACACTTTTTACCTTCTCCCAATCGTTTTCTAGATATAAGCTTCGCTTGGACATGATCTTTCTTCTGAACTATGGAGATGGTCACGGAATAAAAGCCACGTCTTGACTACCGATTATTTTGCCGGTACTCCACTGATTGCAGGAGTGCTAGATGCAGGCGTAAAAAGGCCTCTATGCTGTGCTCTACCATTTACCACAATTGCTATGGAAGTTGCATAAATGGCATCCCCATGTTGAAGGATAACAACATCGACGACGACATACAACATAAAAATACATTAATAAGAATAAATTGCACTGTATAAATCAACAAGTCATTATTATGTCACATTACATTCTTTCCGACTGCCAAGTTATCTTGCACAGACTATAGTAGCTTTCGTACTATCATCTGACCGCGATTTGACAGATGAGAAAGAAGAACCAGAATAAAAAAACGCTGAGGAAGAAGGATCTGGCCCGTCTCGCCCAAAAAGGCGGCGAGTAATTAATTGCTGATATCTCCTATGCTTATTTCGTTCACTTTGAACATTTGTTGAATCATAGATATGTTTTATTGGGAGATAAGCTCTGTATAAATTAATTTGAAACACAACGTTTTGATAGCAAAGTTCTGCCTTCTTCAAGTGGAAAAAAAGATGAAAATGAATAAACAAAATTGTCAAGACAAGAAAAATAAAAATTCAAATAGTAACTAGATTAGTTTAAAATATTAACTCGTAGGATCGTAGAGCTCTGCCTGTGGTTTATAATTCAATGTCCGCAGGAGATAATAATAAGGGTCTAAATAGGGAAAATTGTCAGCTACTTGTGGTTCTAGGTCAATCTGGCTCTACTCTTTTTGGTTTAGCGCATAACTGAACCATCCACAGATCTTCAGGAAGAGGTGATGAAGTAACTCTTGCAAATAGATTCGTAGATAAGAATAACTTGAAATTATTAATAAATGATTGGTAGCCATGATCGATTAAGTTCATAACTGGTATTCAAATTCAAATTATTCGGTGATTTCTTTATTTCAATTGCTTCTCTTATAAGTCTTTTGAGCCCATTGTTCTCTTTAGCCAGAAGCTTCGTATTCTTGAAGTCAATGCCATGCTATTCTTGAAGAGCACGCTCAGCCACTGCAGATTTTTCTAGATGATTCAATCTTCTATGACGAGAATGCTCTCCTAATCTTGTTTCTACAGTCCTCTTGGTTTGTCCAATATATAATTTTCCACATTGACAAGGAATCTTGTATATATCTGGATACTGTAGAGGAAATCTGTCTTCAACATTAACAATAAGATCTCGAATTTTAAACTGGAAGTGTATGTAGTTTTTATGTCATATTTATGTAAGAGTTTTCCAATTTCATCGTATGTGAGGCAACGTAACAAATATTTTCTTATTCAGATCTTGAAGAGGAGGGGTTGAATTTTTCTGTCTAAGTGCTCTCTTGATCTCTGTTTTATCATAACCATTCTTCAAGAAAACATCATCTGAAGGTTTGATTTCTTCAGATAGTTTACTTGGATGACATAATTAAGAGGCTCTCTGATATAAAATTTTAATAGTACAAAATTTTTGGGCAGCATGGTGATTTGATGACTCATGTAAATATTGATTTGTATGGGTCGGTTTCCTATATACTGAGTGGATAAGTTCACCATCATCTTGTTTCTCCAGGTAAACGTCCAGAAAAGGATGTAATTTTTTTCAAGCTCAATATTGAATTTAATGTTCCTATGTTGCATGTTTAGATGATTCAAAAAAACATTCAATTCATCTCTACCATGAGGCCAAACAGCAAAGATATCATCAACGTAACATAGCCAGACAGTAGGTTTCTTCATAGCAGTGTTTAAAGCTTTTTGTTCAAAATTCTCCATGTAAAAATTAGCGATAGAAGCAGAAATAGGAGAACCCATGGCGACACAATCGATTTGCTTGTAAAAATTACTATTAAAGATAAAAAACAAGAAATCAAACATTGCTTAAAAAGCTTGACATCAGTTGAAAAATGATCTTTTAATAATTTCAAAGTATGGATGATAGGTACTATTGCGGATGAAGATGAAACCTCAAAACTGACAAGTAAATCATTATATGTCAATGTCATATCACTAATCAAATCTACAAAAGTCGAGAATCCTTGACATATGATGAAGTATGACGAATCATCGGCTTCAAAAAACCATCCAAATATTTTGCTAATCCATATGCTGTTGAACCTATTGAATTGACAATAGGTCTTAGAAGAACATCTTTTTTATGAATTTTCGGAAGATCATAAAACTTGGAAATGACAGGATCTTGAGGAATAAGGTCTTTCTGAACATCTTGAGGTAATTGATATGTAATCTGTAATCTAGGATTGTAGCTGAAGATAGTAAAAATAATGGGCTGTGCACTATTGAACTGGAATGTTTAAATTAGTCGATATTTTTAAATTTGGTATAACTCTTCGACGGTAGATAACATTTCACTATACTGTGCAAATTAATTTTTACAAAGTGAAAAATCGCTTCCTTCAGAAAACCGTGCTTCTATTCGCTCCATACCTCCAACACACACTTTTCAGTATGGCGCACACGTCCTTCTCCCATCAGACATGACCTTATGCAGACATCATGGCACTGATTTCCTCAAGCAAGTGCAAATGTTCTTGAGTTCATCATCGTGCAAACACACATGAACAGCATCACACATCATGCGTTCCTCTGTCGTACAATGCATTCCACCCAAACGCTTCGTCACAATACTCTACAAGCCCTCAATGGGATCTAAGTTAGGTGAACTCCATCAAACATCCTGATTCTATCCTTCAGCATTAAAGCTTTTATCAGTCCCAAACTGTGACAAGGGGCCAAGTCGCGCTGAAATATCCCGTCGAAGGCTCGCACGAATAAAACTATCCCACGGCGTAATATATCAAATTATTCAGTCAAATTCATCATGCCTTGATTTGGAACTAAGCTTCTGACCCATCAGCGGGTGTTCTAGTTCGAAATATTATGCCGTAAGATCGTTGCACATGCGAACCCTAGACTGGACATCCCAACACAACACGGTCCCTAATCACAATTCAAAACTGGTAAAGATCTCTATGCTAGAAAACCAAATTAAAGTTCCTGATTGGCCCAGAAATACACCCAACCTAAATCCCATCGAGAGTCTGTAGGATATTGTGACGAAGCGACCATGCAAGACGGATTGTACGACAGAAAAACGCATGACAGATAATGCCATTCAAATGCGTTTATACGATGATGAACTCAAGAACACATTATTATTTGCACAGTATATTCATACATATTCTTAGAGAGAATTTAACTCTTCACAAGTTTTTTGGAGAGCTGTTTCTTCCAGATGAACTGTTTACAAGTTATAGAGCAATGAATGACCAAAAACGTGAGGTGAAAAACCCATTTTTGAAAATCGCCGGTATGTTTGTCTTCTAACTAGTCCAAACAAAGTTCTGAAGTCAAACTTCCTGCTTTCAACCTTTACATCCACATTTATTTGTCGCATAGATTACGAAGCCATTTACAATCAAAACTATACCTTTTCCTATTTCCAAGGTGGCAGTAGAAAATTAAAAAAGGTAATGTTTCTTCACTATTTGGTAGCAAAAACTTAATGTACTTCTGATTGACACTAAATTCAAGTATTGGAATATCCTACCTTCAAAGTGAAGACCCAGGCTAGCTATTAATAAGGGCACCGGAAATATTTTACCTGGAAAATAGAAAATGGGCGCCACTCCCAGGAAATGATCAAAGGAGAAAAAGGTGCTATTCTGGGAGACAATAGCGACAGCAAAAAAGAAATTGAAAAAATTTGGTAACTTACGAAAATGGTTAAAGCTATAATCAAAAAAATCTCACTGCAACAGCCAGAAGGGAACTGGAGGGCACGTCACAGACGTTCAAAATTACGTTACAAAAACTAGCCAAATATCCTCTTCAGGCGGAACTCAAGACTAGTATCGGCAGAAAAGGTAGATGACGAATTGTTAGCCACAAAAACAACGTTAGACAAGAACGTTCCCTGAATTAAGTAAAGTTGATCTTGCGTCTTATAGGGCTTTGATGAATACCCAACGGTCCTTGAAGGTGTTAAGATTGGCCGTGCGGCTACTAATCAACTTCGGAACGTATTAATGTTCTTCTTAATTTCGTAGACATGTTAATGTTCTTCTTAACGTAAAGTTGGCCAGAAACTAGTTTCAAGTGGCCACGGATTCCTAAGATCCCTAGCAGTTCACACTGAAAACAAACAGCCCAACCAGTATCCAATTCAACTGAAACAGGAGGTTCCTATAAAAAAATTGGAGAGCTTTCTTCAAACGTGAAGCTTTAAACTTGAATAAATAAATTAAGATTCAAATTGAAAAACGAATGAACTGTAAATTCAGTAAAAATTGAATAAAATAATGGAAGAAGTCATTTATTTGCCTAGTTTTAAATTGTGCACTAAAAATTCACAAAGTAAAAAAAAAACTACGCTGAGCATTAAAGAGAAGAAAAACAAAGAAAAAACAAAGTCCAGCAAGACAAGAAAAAGAATTATTAGCGACGAGTCGATAAATTTACGAACGTGGCTCGTTAATAAAAGAATTGAATCAATCTTCACAAACTCGTAGGATTTTCCAGCGTAAAAACGGGAACTAAAGCCAACAACAAAATATTTTAAGCTTTGGAAACCAAAAACTACACAAACAACGTAAGAAACTAAACTACGAGTTGTTGAATGGCGAATCCGCAACGCGTTGGATCCAAAATATAGTTCAATTATGTATTATCAACCAATTTCACTAATTATTCATACATCAAACATATTTAGATGAGAAAAGGTAAAGGGAGGAACGAAGATAGCCACAAATCTCGTAGGCTTTTTACTTCGAATGTATATATAAAAAAATCGCGTATCACCGAATCGATATCCGCATGATCGCGTTTGGTAGTAAAAAAAAAATTAAATTTAGAACAAAAATATTAATTTAGTATAAAAGTTTCAAGGTATTAAAAAGGTTCTGAACACAAAAAACTAACACAGAATTAAGGATGAAAGAGATAAATTTGGAAATCAAAAGGTTAACCACGCGGGTCGCCTTAAAACGAAATCACTAGCAAAAATTATACTAAATTTGGAATAACGTGAACAAATAGTAAACAAAATACTTACAAAATCACAACACTAATTTAAATAAAATAAAATAACCACAAAATTTAGAACAACTAGAAAAATTACAAGACTGCTCAAAACAAATCCGTCTGCAATAACAGCTCAGGAACCAAAGAGGCCAAAGGAGACGCGCATGCTCCCCAAATTAGCGCCCTTCAGTCAAGAGTCATTAGCAAGTACTAATTTACAAAATTAGTGCAAATTTGTTATACAGATGGCGACAAAGGTATGAATGAGAAAAAAACTTGTACAAAAAAAGACGTGAGACGAAATTTTTGTAACAAAACATCATATCGAAGACCTACTGTTTCAAGTAATCCATCTGAACTGGCTGTGATATTGAATTTTGTCAATAATATGACATACAATCATCATGCAGTCTTGCATGAAAACTCGATATTTTCCTGGGTATGAAAAGATAAATTTCCTCTACAGTTTTCTGGTATTTATATTATTCTTTGCCAATCTGATAAACTAGTCGACATATCGAAGTCGGTTGTTACTGATCATGGAGCTACGCCTTGGGGTTCGACCTCGCCTTCGTCGAGTGCAACCAGCTTCACCCTAGACAACATTGACGATCGTTCGGTTCGAGTAGCATAATACGAACTGTTTTGTACTTGACGACTTGTTTATTTCGTATTCTGATGACGGCAGTATATGACTGTCGAAACGCAAAAAGATTCTGATAAATGAAATTTACATAAATTACTTCATTCATCCATATAAGTCTATTACGTTAATCCAAAATTGCTTGACTATAACATAGTCTCCAAGTTCAGTATTCCCTCGTTTATTAATATAGTCTTCATCAATTCTCCTTCAACAATCTAAAATCTTCTCTGAAGGCACTGTCATCTCAATTATCTTCGCTCATTAACTAAATTAACGCTAACAAAGTTAGAGTTGCGAATAGATATAAAGGGAAAATAAATATTCTGAAGCGAGACGTGAACTCCACGGCGCACATTAGCAAGTGCGCTAAGTTCAGAGAAGTTCAGTGGAGTTGCAAGTGAATTTACTCGAGTTAAATGCACGGAATAATGTCACTTTGAATTTAAAATCAATTGTTGAGTGCTCTCCACAAAACGAAATTGTATAAAACAGTTTTGAAATCCAATATTAGCATCGAGTGCTCTTTCAGGGATACTTCTGACATATCAAAAATTTATATTTTATTGTAAAGATCTTTATTAAAAATTTCATTAATTGGAAGTAAAATTCGTGTTACAATTCAAGATAACATTATTAACGCTGCAGTGACATATTTTCCAAGACCTACATTTTTGATTTTATTATTGTTTCATGAAAAATTCTTTTATAAATGAATAATATATGCAACCTAGAAACTCTGCCAACTTAAACGCTACTGAATAAGAATCAAGTCATTGTAGTTTGAAGTGATATACTTAGGTACATGCCAAAAGTTTCCCTGAGAAAATATATTTACATAAGAGAAAAACTACATTGTTTGAATACAAAAGAGAGAAAAGGTTGTAACAAAAACTTCAATCTTGGAGATACGTAAATATCAAGCTTTTCTCCACAAAATAAATTGTAAGAAAGAAGTAAATGCAATTTATCGCGAAGCCAGTCTCTGTTGTTGAATTTTCAATTCGTTTGATTTTGATTTTTGTTTTAGATAAATAAAGAAGAAAGCTCTTGCCTTGAACAGCCTGAAACAGAATTATTTTCATTACTTACGCTTGAATATTTCATATAAATAATATAGAACACAAAATATACTTTGCAGGAAAGTGCTACAAGGAAAAGCGTGACCTTGCGTTGCCTTCAATGTCATGCGCATGTGTTCTTTTTTGCCTCCCCTCTCAACAATAACTTTTCCGCATACACTTCAAAAAGCACAAACTCTTCCATTGAATGTCGAAACGTTTTCAATCCACGTTATTGAATAGAATCAACAAATATGTCCCCATCTTTTCTTACGGCAACGTCTTCAGTATTCAAAGTATGCTCTTCTGGCCCCACTTGACAACATTCTTTCCGAAAAGCATCGAAAGCTTCTGCTTAAAGTTGAAAGCCCCTTTGCCAAGGACAAAACGATCCAGCAAATAGTTTGAATCGCGCGGCTCCAAGATTAAATTCCGCGAAGATTGCCCTTTGTTAGGAGTTTTCGGAGTTGTTATTATGGAGAAGAATATGTTTGAGAATGAGAATGTGAGAGAAATGTTTGTACGTTATGAATTATGTGTATGTATGTATGTAAATACGGCTTTATTGAAGTTTTAATATTCGTGAATTATTTCGACAAAGTTACGCTCGAATATTTCAGCACT
The DNA here is from genome assembly GCA_963989225.1 of Dromius quadrimaculatus. Taxonomy (NCBI): domain Eukaryota; kingdom Metazoa; phylum Arthropoda; class Insecta; order Coleoptera; family Carabidae; genus Dromius; species Dromius quadrimaculatus. Next base: position 7,514,448 of record OZ022325.1, on the reverse strand, counting down.
TGGAAATTATATTCATACATATTTATACTTTGGTCGACTAAAAGGTAAAGGGATCATGCTGCCATCGTGAATATGCTAATTACGTTGCGGAAAGCCGGTTTTACACTGTACAAGAATAAATTTGAATTTGCAAAACAAATTATACTCCAAAAATTCTATAATCCCTGATAAATTGATGGATTACTTTTTGATGAGACAGTAGGAGTAAATTTAATGTAAAGTCACTGGTATCAATAGTGTTGAAAGGACAATAATGCCTGAGGTCAACAATGTACTTTCCGAGGGCCTCCGGCCCGAGGTGTGTACTTTTACCGTAGGCATTATCGTCCGTTCAATTCCCGTGGTGCCTTCAATGTTTAATATCCGACTTTTGTATTATTTCAATCAAAATTGTCATGGTGATTTCTGTTAGAAATTACTTTAGTTACTTGCTGTAACTAGGAAACTTGTTTGTTATTTTTCAAAATAATGCCCTTGGATATAATTTGTGACGTGATTACCCTGGAATCATAAAGTTACTCGCCTATTACCACGATCTAAAAGCTACTTGCTTGAAGTGAAGTTTACTTGAAGCAGAGTGACTTTACGATACATTCTGGTTTCAATTTGAAATCCACTGTCTCGAATTTGAATTTGTGATGGTGTAGTCACTTCAATCTACTTTTCTCCATCATAAATTTTGTTTGCTCATGTTTTTGTCAATAATATCTCTTTATTTCCTATGTTTTTTATATAATATTGATTGTTTGACTACAACACCATTCCATAAATGAATTTCAACTCGGATTTTGATCTTATTGATAATTTATGTCGAACCCCAAATTGAAGAATCTTAGTTCAACAAAAATTATGATTCTTATTGAATTTCAATTTTTAGACCCCGAAAAACTTAGAAGTATGGTTGATAGATGTTTTTGTGCATTTTTGATCATTCAGATTGGAATATCAACAAAACTGCTCATCAAAATACTTTCTCAATGTTTTTACATATTCTACGAGAATTGATTTATATGAATTACAATTTTTTGTATTCATATCCTAAGCAATTGTCGTTTAATTTCATTATAATAAATATTTTCCGTCAATAATCTTATCTGGTCTGTATAGGCTATGTGCAAGGGGGCGGAGTTTAAACAAATGTCGATGCGAGCGCTCATGATGAGCACCATTGTAAGCATCGAACTCCATTTCTCAGAATACGTCATTGAGCATTGTAGTTTAAAAGTGAAAATAATTGCATATAAAACATAGGAAAATGCTTGTTCTGTTTTAGGCTGCTGTGTTAAGGATGATTCAAGTGAAATATAGTTTCACAGATTTCATGTACGCAGTTATAACATAAAAAAAATGAGTAAAGTAGATCGATGCGGTAAATAGAGTATTATCTGTCTTTCATTATTAATCTATAGAACAAAGATATTTGTAATTCAATTGTGAAATTAGAAAAACTCATCATCGATTTGGGATTCATGAATTTATCTCTATCTCTAATTTGTAAGGTGTTTTTAGTGATAGAAGTTTGTCGGATGCATTTCGCAATAATTTTGTAGTTAATATTCTCAGCAAGATATTCTTCAACATGTTTAATATGGCAAAACTAATTTCATGCTTTCCTTCAGTGCTTCCTCGGTAAGAGGGATACAGTGTTGGATATATACAAACCCGATCCGCAAGATCATCGGCGTCATAATTTGAGGTTATCCTGTCAATTTGGACGAATCAAGACGTTTACTCCAATAGGTACGTTATAATTAAAGAAAAAAATACTCAAAATGAATGATTTCAACGTACATTTTATGCTATGCAAGTTATATTATACGCAAACAGCTGAATTAAATAATGTGACAACATTTAAAAAATTATAGATATGAAACAATGATAAAATAGGACTTCAATCGTTCTCCATTGCCCGCTAGAGGCGCTAGTAGACTTCATGCACGTTGCCTAATGAGGACCACATTTTCAGTAATTAATTACTCAAAAACCATACGTCAAATAATCTTGAAAATATTCAGTTCAATGTATATGATACTCAGGCACAGCATATTATAATTTTGATTATTTAAGGTCGAATGGCCTTAAGTCAGTGAAGCTACCGCTTTCAGCCCCACATTGAAGACAAGATTTGAATAAATTGTAATATATTTATATATACTTCAAAATAAAAGTAAGTATTGTATTCTGGATGACCTAAATTCTGTCCCTTAAGAGATGTACTATAATGTCCAAATATATTATCCACTTCATATAATACATCTCACATTAAAAATTTGACTTTTTTTAATAATGAGAGGAAATTGTTATTCTTTAAACTTGCATATCTCCCTAAAAGCTCCATGTAATTTCAAATGTATGGTACTTATTCGACGCAGAATTTTGTGTTCTTTAATTTATAAGAGTATAATATTCTCCTATAAATGTATTGTTTAGGAGATATTAGTGAAAAACTGAAAAAAAAATCTGAAAATTTCGAGGTTCTTGGTACACCCCTCATACAGCACAAGCAGAAAATTGGTGCAAACTTCAATAAACTATTTTTATATATGAATGAAGAGATTAAGGCCATTTCCAGCTTTCCAAGAATTAAATAGTCTACACCCCTTTTTTGCTCTGTTGCCTGGCCTAATATTCTTTTGCTTCCGTCTAGTATTTTATACTATGTACGTATTCATGATTTGACAACTGTCATTACTATATAGCTATCAATTTTAATTATTTTTCTGTTACAGGAAAATCATCCTGGATGTTTTGGATACTGGTGAGTCAAATTATTTACATTTTTCTTCTTAGATATTTATATTTGAATGAATCTTAGGCTTCACCAATGATGAATGGTAAATATCTCTTATTCCGTTATTCCACCAACAAATCCCATCATTCAATGTAGATCTATAGAGTGTAAAAAGTAACCTAAGCCTCCACTGGTCGATTCATCTCTCATGTGAATTAAAACTAATTCATTTCAATCCTGATTTCTAGTTTTTATCACTCTTCTTTGATGAAACCAAAGATTTACGGGTAATACTCAAAATTCACCAAAATTTGAAGTTTTATATTTGATATTTTGATAACTCAGAGCAATTCATTCGAATATCAAACAATTTCTAATTGCATTTACTGTAAGAAATTAACAACTAGGAGTTTTTCGATATTGCTGGCTATTTTTATTTACTTGTACCATATACAAGGAAGTATTGTAAAACCGACTAAATTCACCCATCGAGATTTTGATGGAAATATCCGTTTTGAGCATCCCTGAATCCATTTTGACTATTTTCGGCTTGATGTCGTTACGTATGTACATACGTTCGTTCGTAACTCGCAAATCTCAAAACTGGTTTAACGTATAATGTTGAAATTTTGTATTTCAGACTGGAATAGGGTCTAGTTGTGCACCTCGCATTATGGTTCCAATCATCTGTACCGGAAGTTCACTTTACTTGAAATTTTTTTCGAATTTTTCTAATAAATCCAGAATGATCTACTGTAGGATATCAAAATTCAGTTTTGGGGGCTTGATGTTGTATCAGAATAGTTATCTGCTATTTTTGTGAGAAACGGCCAGACCAGAAGTGCACTTTACTTAAAAAAAAATTTTTATTTCTTGCATAAATATAGAATGATCCGCCATAGCATATTGGAATTTCGTATTAAGAACTTCTATAACAACTTATTGTACATTTTGCATTATGATTGCGATCGGCTAAACCGGAAGTGCACTTTACTTAGGATTTTTTTTTTAATTTTCCGCATAAATCCAGAATGACTAGCTGTAGGATACTGGAATTTAGCATTTGAAATTGCTGTAGCATCTAAATGGTCATCTTCTATTTTTGTAACGGCTGAGCCGGAAGTGCACTCTATATGACAGACTTTTTGAATTTTCCGCATAAATTCCGAACAATCAGTCGTAGAATATTCAAATTTTGTATTAGGCACTTTTATAATATCAAGTTGTACACCCTGCATTATGATTACTATCGACTGAACCGGAAGAGCACTTCATTCTAAACATTTTTTGAATTTTCCGCATAAATCCAAAACGATCGCACGTATATTGTTAGAATTCAGTATTCAGGACGATTATACCGTTTAAATGCTCATATCTTATTCTTATTGAGATCCACTAAGCCGGAAGTGCACTTTACTTGACAGTCTTTTGGAATTTTTCGCATAAATTTGAAACGATCAGGTGTAGAATATTGAAATTTGGTATTTCAGTCTACTGTAGCATCTGAATGATTGCCTACTATTTTCATAACAATAGACTGAACCGGAAGTGCCCTTCAGTAGGAATTGATTCTTTAATTTTGCGCATAAATTCAGATCTGTTGGCAGTCGTAGAATTTTGGAAATCAGTATTTAAAAATGTTGTAGCATAAGAATAATGGCCTACTATTTCCATAGCAACCGACTTGGCTGAAAGCGCATTTTATTTCACAGATTTTTAGAATCTCTTGGGTAAATCCAAAACGATTAACTGTGGAACGATGAGATCTATGTGTTTGATTATATATATCCAATGATATATATATGGGCTTATATCTTTACCCGAGTTGATCTGGAGCACCGTAGAACTGCTTCTTTAATTCTGGACTACAATGGTTGAAATTCATTACAATATTTTCAAACTCATGCATTGAACTAAGTTTTTATAACTAACAAATAACGAAGTGAAATCTTCAAAACTCTAACATTGATTTATTTCTGCAACTAAAATATTGTTTTACTATCGACACATCTAGCCAAAATCTTATTTGGATTCAAATTCCAATTCGTGGAGACAGTTCCTCGACATTATTTTATGTATCATCTAGTTCACAATGATTGAAGAAGTGTCTCAATATCGTCATCGCTGAAGACAGTTTCACAGAAGTAAGAGATAAGATGAAGTCTGTTTCTTTTCTTTGATATCACTTTTTGATCTTTGTATGTCATCAAATAGTAACAATAGGAAAACATTTAACTATTATGATGAATAATGAATTGGAAGAATGAATAATAATGGATTGAATTTGATTTCAGGCACGTTTCAAGTTTCCGTAAATGTAACTATGTCATGATGTCAATAACTTAAAGACTAGGACTTGTCCCGAAGCTGTCTCTACGAATGAGAATAGGACTCTTGATGTAGCTCTGAGTAACTTCAATGTAACTAAAATTTTGCATAACATGCAAGAGAAAATCTACCAGCAGATCTAATAACCTAATAAAAGGAACAAAATATCTGATACTTTGAAAAAAATTGTTCATAATGTTTCAAGAAATATTTGAGAAAAACTTTTTATACTAGACCTTGTCTCAATTCTCAATCATAATAATCAACAATAATATGTGAACCAAGTTCATATAATAGCAATTTGCCACAGTTTGTATCCGAGTGCACCATTAAAGTCCAGCGGAAATCGTTACAAACAACCGACAGTCAACTTCAGAACAGGAACAACTTTTTATCTCCTTGAGAGACAATAATTACTGCGCCTTGAAAGTGATCTTATTGCATATGTGAGGTCAACATTCAACATATAGTTCTACGATTAACCGACAAAACTTCGAAAGCCGATTATTATAACTCCCAGGCAATTGTTTGCATGAATGATCTTTCTACAGGAATAACATAGGCCCTCAGGAATCATTTCTCTTCTTGGAAATGCAAATATCGGATCTTTATCGTTTTACTCTATGATCATTCTAACATAATGTTCTTCCAGTGGCACAAATTTGGTTGAATAATTCCATTTCTAAGTAAAATCGCTGGAAAAAAGACTTGTTCTTTGTAACTCATATTCCTGTTCGAAATTAGATCAAGGCGCTCTGAGCAATCAGGTAATTGAGATGAATATTAACATAAATGACATAAAAGTATGTATTCATGCATATTTATACTTCAATTTGATTGTACTAAGAACAAAGCTTGGAAAACTGATGTGAATAATGCATCATCTCCAATAACATTGAATTATAGGAACATATTCTCATTTAATTCATAAATTTGTCATCTTTCATTTAAATTCTCAAAATTAATAACCTAATTTTGAAAAAATCGCTTTCTGTTGCTTCCACTAACAACTTATAATCAAAATGGTACTTTTCCATCCTCGGTAGGAAAATAAATGTTATGACAACAAATTTGGATGTTTTTGTATAATTTTATAACTTGGTGTTATATTTTTGTCTCAATAAATCGAGTTTAACATACTTTGATTTCAACACAAATCAAATTTACTTCTTTGTCTAAATTCTAGCCTCAGCCAATCTGCGACAGTAAAACTGCTACTTCCTTATTAATCCATAGAATGGCCCTGTAGTCTAGTCAACAAGTTAAAAAACGTGTTAATTCTTGCTACTGCGAATTAAAATACATGCAATAGCCCGTTGAACTTGTTATGTCATCTAGAAAAATGTGCAAAAATTTCAAACCCGCACATAAACAATTGCAAAAGTTATAAACAATTGAAGATTCCAAAGAAAAGGGGTCCACTTTCCTAAAAATTACTGGAAAACTATTAACTTGTTGACAAGACTACTAGTAACATCAAGTCTTCATATATATTTATTTTCGAGTCCTTATGATGGAGTTACTAATGATCAACTTTCCTAATATTGATGACGATATAAACTGGTCTTATGGGCTAAATCAAAAACGTAAAACTTCGAGACGAATACCATTTTTCAGTTTTCTTCTCAATTTCTTGAAAGATTTCATTGGAGAAATATAAAATTTATAATAGAAAGTCTACAATCAGAATATATTTTTTGGAATAGTTTCTATTATCTACGTTTTATCAACTTTTAATAAACATATCCGTTACAAGTACAGGAAGTAAAAATAATTAAAACTGTTGGCAACATTACAAAAAAGTTTGTCGTTGACAACCAATTATCGTATATCAATTCGAAATTTCCTTAGTTGTTCTATATATTATAAACTTAATATACCTACAGCTCAAAACAGTAACTAGATAATCGAATAATATAAAAATTGACTTGGATCTCCAAATTTTGAAAATTATGTCTAATTTATTCGAAAATTTAAATATTCGAATTTTTACCAAATTGAGTTCTGATGAATGACCATTTTTGAAACTTTGGAACTTTATGATCAACTATAATTTGTTCCAGAATAAGAGAGAGAAAGTAATAAATCAATTTGCCACAGACATTTCAGTGGCGCGTCAATAATTGTTTGCTCGGGGATAGTTGCAAAGATAAAATTTGGTGGATCAAACGTTTTTGTTCTCAATTAATTCTCTGAGATCAAGTAACGTTATGTAAACAATGTTACCTAATTAAGATGGATGAATACCGAAACTCTTCTTAAGTCATATCATTAGACGTAATAAGAATTTTAGAAAATCGTATCAACTGACACTGAATTATTATATAAATATTGCTAGAAGAGTAGGGCAGTTTAGCTTATTATTATCAGTCTAACCTTGCTCATCTGTGATATTCGTACCAGAAAGTGATTAAACTGTGACGAAATGAGTAAAAAATTGTGACTAGTTGATGAAAAATTAAATATATTAAAGGTGCATGATGCTCTTCGACATCAACAACTGGCAAGAAATGTTGGAGACCTTGTGGCTTTCGTGCTCCACCATGAGGGAGGTTGATAAACAATGATCACGATTTGCCGCAAGTTACAAGAAAAAGGGTGTAAAAAATCCTATCTGTCCTACTGTCCAAAATGGATTATCGGAACGTTTATAGCAGTGTTTCTATTGTTCGGGAGGTATGTTTCGTTCGATGTAAAACACGTACTACATTCTATGACCATCCTAGTAGAATATCTTATTTTTCTTGTAGAATTATTTGTCGCATAGCTGGAAAAATCAAAAACTACTAGAGCGTTTTGAAACATTCTAAATTATTCTGGAGCATTCTTAAACATTCCAGAAGAGTCTGGAGCGTTATTAAATTTTTGTTAAGTCAGTCAAAGTGTCATGGGACATTTTGAAATGATCTAAAATAGTCTTGAGCGTTGTAACACAGTTTACAGCGTTCTAACACATTTTGGGGTGTTCTAAGACAGTTTAAAGTATTTTAAAACAGTCTGAAGTATTCTAAAGCAGTCTGGAGCGTTATAGAATATTTGAAAGTATTTTAGAATATCCTGGAACATTTTAAAGTCATTTGAAGAGTTCTGGGGATGTTTTAAAATGTTTTAGGACGTTCTAAAGCGATTTGGAGCATTCTAAATTTTTCTGGAACATTTTAAAACGTTTCAAAACAGTTTGGAGTATTTTAAGCATTTTAGAATGTTCTGGAATATTTTGAAATATTCTGAAGAGTTCTGAGTATGTTTTAAAATCTTGTAGGTCGTCCGGAAGCGTTCTGGAACATCCTGTAACACATTTTGAAACGTTCAACAGTGGTCTGGAACATTTCAAAACGTTCCGAAACAGTGTGAAGCGTTGTTTGAAGAAGTTAAAGTGTTATGGCAATAAGGGTGTTTCAAACCAATTTAAAACAGTCTTAAGCGATCTGGCACAGTTTAGAATGTTCTAAAACAGTCTAAAGTGTTCTAAGACAGTCTGAAGCGTTCTCAAATATTCAGGAGTGTTTTAGAATATTTTAAAGCATATTAGAATGTTCTGTAACATTTTAAAACATTCTGGGGATGTTTTGAAATGTTTTAGGACGTTATAAAGCATTTTGGAAGTTTCAAAATTGTTCTGGAACAATTTAAAACATTCTAAAACAGTCTAGAGTGTCCTTAAATATTCTGTTTCAGTAAGTTGAAGTGTCATGGGATACTTTGAAATGATCTAAAACAATCTTAAGCGTTCTAACACAGCTTAAAGCGTTTTAACACAGTTTGGGGTCTTCTAAAACAGTTAAGAATATTTGCAAACATGCTAAAGCGTTCTAAAGCAGTCTGGAGCGTTCTTAAATATTCTGAAGCATCTTAAAATATTTTAAAGGGTTTTGGGATGTCCTGGAACATTTTAAAACATCTTAAAGAGTTCTGAGGATGTTTTAAAATGTTTTAGGACGTACTAGAGCCTTTTGGAAAATTCTAAATTGTTCTGGAATATTTTAAAACGTTCCAAAATAGTCTGGAGCGTTCCAAACATTTTAGAATGTTCTAGAACATTTCACTAAGGATGTTTTAAAATCTTGTAGGACGTTCTGAACAGTTTTTGAAATTTCCTAAAACATTTTGAAACGTTTCATAGTGGTGTGGAGCATTTCAAAACGTTCAAAAATAGTTTGGAGGGTTTTTCCAAGAATTTAAAGTGTTATAGGATATTTTAAAACGATTTAAAACAGTCTTGAGCTATATGGCACAGTTTGAAGTGTTCTAAAACAGTTGGGAGTATTCTAAAACAGTCCGGAGTATTCTAAAGTATTTTGAGACAGTCTGAAGCGTTCTCAAATATTCTGGACTGTTTAAGAATGACTGGGAACATTTTTTAATATTCTGGGGATGTTTTAAAATGTTTTAGGACGATCTAAAGCATTTTTAAACGTTCTAAACTGTTTTGGAACATTTTAATACATTCCAAAATAGTCTGAAGCATTTCAAACATTTTAGAATGTTCTACAACATTTTAAATTATTCTAGAGAGTTCTAAGGATGTATTAAAATCTTGTAGGACGTTATGAAGCGTTTTGCAACATTCTCCGAAACATTTTAAAACGTTCCATAGTGGTCTGGAGCATTTCAAAACGTTTCAAAACACTGTAAAGTGTTTTTCAGAGAATTTAAAGTGTTAGGGGATATTTTAAAAAGGTTTAAAACAGTATTGAGCGATCTGGCACAGTTTGGAGCGTTCTAACACAATTTGGAATGTTCTAAAACAGTCTGGAGCATTCTAAAACAGTCTAAAGTGTTCTAAGACAGTCTGAAGCGTTCTCAAATATTCTGGAGTATCTTAGAATATTTCAAAACATCTTAGAATTTTCTGAAACATTTTAAAACATTCTGGGGATGTTATAGAATGTTTTAGTACGTTCTAAAGTGTTTTGAGACATTCTAAATTGTTCTGGAACATTTTAAAACGTTCCAAAACAGCGAGTGATTTAAATATTCTGTTTAAGTAAGTCAAAACGTCACGATATATCTTAAAACATTCTCAAAGAGTCTGGAGCGTTTTAACATAGTCTGGGCGTTCTAAAATGTTCGGAAACTAACTTTAATAATAATAATCACAGAACGAGACAAAAATTGTTCTTCGAATGTCAGTAGTAATTTACACACGTATATAGTTCATCAATTATTGAGCATGCACACAGCACAAACTGAAATTTAAACTTCACAAATAATCTAATAAATAGATCGGTAATAGTGCTACTAACATTAATTCACACTAAACTGAGTCTAGTTTATTAAAATCGATTGCAATGCATTTATATGGGGGTAAATTTTGAATGCCCAAACATTCCGTTAACGTTGGATTTGCAATGTGTAACTCACCACGCCGGCTCTGGAAAACAAATGGATTTGATAAACGTTTTCATCTCAGTGGGTCGTGCTCGTGTGGCATACATATTTTCAAGCTTCAAAAAGCTCTTCGTTATTGAATATAATTCACGCTGGGTACAAAATTATTTCGTGAAGGTGAAAAATTTTATCATATTTTCACTGAAAGCAGCAATTTGTGACACGTCGTCTGATATTTTCTTTCGCTTATCGGAAGACAATTTCTCGCGACGGAAAATCCGTGGAAATAACAGAGCTGGTTTTTAGATAGTTTTTTTCTATTCTACATCATTTCTTTGTTGTTTTATCATGAAAATTTTGAAATGATTAAGTGATAATTCGGGACAATGAGGAATGAACTAAATTCACGTCAGTTCTGTCTTTTTGTTTTGTTTTGGTTTTGCTTTTTGAGTGAATCATATGATGTCCAATGCTTCAGCAATTAGTGTGTAGGGAGCTTTAGCTCGTCTGTTCATTTCCGGATTCCGGCAGTGTTAATGTCGCATCAGGCACACTGTACAAATTGTGCAGACTATAGACTTCCGGTGAAAGGGCCCATCCATAATTGGATTAAAAGCAAAAACGAGAACAAACACAAAAGCATTCCGAAGATATATTTGAGCGTTGTGAAAAGAAGAACTGACTTGTTGAATGATGAAATTATTTAACGGATATATCATATCAAGGGTGTAAAAAAGCCTCTAACTCTCTATAAAGACTGAGCTTGTATCGGAAAGTATTTTACCACATTTGATTTATTTTTTAAATTGGGAAGCAAAAATAAGTTTTTTGCGGTTATAAGTAAAAATCAACGTTCAATCAAAAGAAAGACAGAATTATCATTCACATACAAAATTACTGAAGACGTCACATTTCTTATTCGTCTGTTTTAGGTCAGGAATTCCAATTCGCGTACTCTATGATTCTGCTGTGATAACTTCGTAAAATTGCAATGAGATGAAGATTCTGTGCGTGCTAAATTAGTTCAAGTTTTGCGGGTCTACGAATGGAGCTGAAAGAAATATGACATAATAAAATCGAGAGTTCAACGAACCTAATAAATCTTTTGTCGTTTCCAGACTTATCATTTTACTTCTGCCCGACATGATAAAGTATTTCGCAGCTCTCTTTGAAATATTTCTCAATTTTCTTTTATTTCTCCATCGTTAACTTCGCTTTAAATCATCTTTAAGCATTTTTCCATAATACTGTGTGATATATTAGGTCTTTGATAAATTTTAGCTGTAGAAGCTGTTGCAACTATCAAAAAATGTTTCCCATTATCTGCTCCAAATATTTTTTAACAATCTCAATTTTTTTTCTGGCTTTGACTTCTTTGAATCGGATCTTTTGCTGTTTCATTAAGTTGGTGAAAGTATTTCGCGTGTTATAGTAACTTTTAGAGTGAAAGTGATCCCCCTCTCCCATATTAGGTCTGCTTAATGCCAAAGCGGCCAAACCACTGTCTTATGAACAAACGCAGGTGATATACGTAATATTTACACCTGTTTTAAAGGACGTTGATCTTGAAGTAGACACCCTGTAACTCAACTTATCAATGGAAAGATTAAAATATGTAAATACGAATCTAGCCTTTCATTAAATATAATTGATGTGGCCTCTTGACTTGCTGAGAATTTTTCGAAATTTTCATTCAAATTTGACTTTCTCTAAAATTATTTCATTCATAAATACTCAACCATTCGACGAACTACAATATCAATTATTTGGTACTATTTATTAATTTGTTTAATACTGAAAGAACAAATCGTACATCACTAACGAATTCAAAGTTGAATGTAAACGCAATAATTGTCTGTTTTACAGGCCAATCGAAAAAAAAGTCGCTTGATTAATACTTTCACTTCGCAAATAAGTACTCACCTTGGCATGGACATAAAAGGAACAAGATAAAACTGACCACAAAATTTATAGAACAAGAAAAACTTTCTGGAATTGATTCAGACAATTTTCTGTATATTTTCGCACCTGTTTCGTCTTTTCAAGTGCTTATAAAATTAATATTACATCATAGTGACGTCATTTCCCATTACTTCCTCTTTGAAACCAGAAAAACAAGAACCATACATCGATGGTGGCAATATTTTGAAATATTTTACATAATCTGATTACAATATACACAGACATGCACGAAATTGGGGACTAGGAAGTAGATTCAAGTCCCTTTTGGCCCCCCACGAACTGCGGCACTGCTTCAGTTACGTAATCTGCATGCAAATCGCTTAATATGTTACATATAAACGTAGCATATACAAGAGACTAACTACATTATTATATTGTATATACTTCGTAAGAGATAATTGAGGCTTGACCAGTATTTAAATGGTCAAATGTGCGTAGTGCCTTGAGTTTAATTTGATATTAACTCGACTACCATTCAAAATTTCGCAATCTTTTTGATCTACCCCCAAACATAACATTTCTACAAACCTCTAAAGTTTGGTATTCTCAACATATTTAGATAATTTTTCAACCTTCAAGTGGATAGACACCGCAGGTCCGCAGATTAGAAATTTGAAATACAATATAGTGGTGAAACATGAATTTATTGATTATGGTAATTGGAAAGCGTATTTTCGCATTGTGTACATTTCATAACAACGTTATGTGTTGAAGTGTTGTATTCCGAACACGGATAAACGTTTGCTCAATACGTCAATGTCAGAAGTGTTTGTCCACTTGAAGAATAAGTAGACAGAACATAATTGAATCCACCAATCACCAAATTCTGAGTGATGTACAATCAGACATGATCAGGACTTTAGCTATGGCTTAAATTAGAAAGTTATGTGCCAAATAAGGAATAATTCCCAATTTAAAAGTTCTGGAATGCAGTTCCGGTCTTGCCGGAAGTTATATCAATTCATAATTTTGAAATATGAATGATAATATTTCGAAATATGAGCGAAAGAAAGCCAGTTTGTAATTTGTACATGGGTGCTTGAATTATAGATAGTTGTTAATAAAATCGCGTTGTTGTATGCTTCCGAAATACATTTCTGTAATACTGGTTGCAGATCTGATGAAAATATGTGAACATAGTCAATTTATATGGAGCTTTAAAAATGCAAAAGATCTGAATGTTCCAAAAAAATTCATACTAAATCGGAGAGCAATTGTAGACACGTGCTTCAACCTTATTGGCACTCTCCAGTATTCTTCTGAGATATTACAGTATGTTCAAGCAGTTTGTGTTGTATGATTTTTTTGGGCCATTCGCCTGAGAATCATAATAATTTTTATCTAATTCCGTTTTGAAAAGTCAAATTTTAAATCAATTTCTGACGTTATGAAACGTCCCATTTTTCATAACTGTCCTGCAACAGTTGCGTAAATAGTTACGTAATGACTTTACATAACTGGCCATGTTTCAGAGCTAATCAATTATACTTATCTGCGTACAATTAAAAGAATGATTCATTATTTACAATATGCAGCATTGGCAGAGTCTTTCATATCAAAGGGTACAATAGCACTCAGGATATCACTGCTTGAGTACATTTTTAAAAATTATTTTGATGTTTTGTGAAAATTCAGTGCACTTTTGTTTTTATAGTAAAAATAGATGGTCATGAATCACAGTCATCTGAATTTTGTGATGTAACGTGAGAGATGTGCTTATTCAAAAATATAGATAAAATTATTCTGACGGAATTAGATAAAATTTTGTACAGAATACGTTATGAAAAGCCATATTGTTTGACTCGCGTAAATTGCAAAACTCGCTACGCTCGTTTTGGCAAATATTACGTTTCGTCAAACAATATGGCACTTTTCATAACTAATTATGTAAATAACTATTGTTTCACTAAAATACCTAATATGAACATGTAAATTAATAACATGTATTGAGATGTTACTCAAGATAATTTTTAATCTTTCTTTATTATCTATTTACAAACAATAATAAATAAGTTTTTTTTGACTTCTGTATTTTTGGCGTGGAATTAACTTGGCAACAGCTCATCTAACAGCTGCGTGCTAAAATACCAGGTTCATCCGACGCAGGAGTGGTTCTATATACCTTCAAGTTTAAATTTTAAATCCACTTTCAATAATTTGAATGTATGACGGTATGTGAGCTTCAATCCATTTTATTTTATCATAAATTTTGTTTTTTTTTTACGTTTTTGTTAATAATATCGCTCTACCTCTTATATTTTTCATATAATATAATGTAGTCCAACAACACTATTTCATAAATCATCATTTTTCAATTCTGATTTTCATCCTATCAATAATGAATTTAATATCCCAATTTATATTATAAGTTCAACCAATAATGGGGCCCTATTCAGGCTTCAACCTTAGATCCTAAAATACTTAGATAAGTACGTCCCTGATTTGATCGTATCCAACGTCGTCAAATAGGATTTGTCAATCGTTTTCAAATATTGCTGACATATTTTCGTACATTTTTGATAATTTAGATTGAAATATCTACAAAGCTACATGTCAGAATACTTTTTAAATATTTTTACATATGTTATGAGACTTGATTACAATAAATTACAGTTTTTTGTATTTTTATTTTCAGCAGTTGTATTTTAAGTTCAATTAAATGGTCATGTCCAATAATTTTTTTTATTACCACGTTTGTATTAACAACCACGTTTTCAATAATTGATCATTCAAAAATTGAACGTCCAATATTTAAAATAAAAATCAGTTCAATGCATGAGTCACCCATAAACAACATGTTAAAACTATACAGATTTTTATCCTTACATTGCTCTAAAAGTCGAATAATCTTAATTTGATTTTCCTAAAAGCCAAACTAGCTACGACAAAACGATTGCTCAAAAGGAAAAATGTAACATAAGCCTACCTTATAGATGTTTTGACGTGAAAACGTCTTTTTGCTCGCCAAGTGCAGCGATAGCCGATCATATTTTCTTGTGTTAAAAAATACCATTAGATTTCAATCGCTGATAACTACTAAACTAATAATGAGATAACAACGGTTGAGGTCACAATGGATAGAGTATGTCTGTACGTGTTTATCATGCAGCATTTGTTTTGCCTACAGCACTAGATAAAGCACAGCAGACTCGTCCGCCATTTTGGAGCCCACTGTCAGTTGTTTGCCGTTTACCGATGTATGAACTTTAATATAATTTAGTAAAATAATTGCATATGACGGGCTGTTCTGGGCCCAGTTGTATTATTCATTCAAGATACGGGTTCTGATTCTACAGATGAGTAATTTTTATTTCTCAATACATCATTTGAATGTGGAGAAATATATTCCGAGTTGCTTAACCTCAATTTAAATTTCAAGTTTAACTATTCGATTGTAAGAGGCTGAGTGCATTATTCAGAGTAAATGTCAGTATTATTGCAAAAATATTTGTCCTTCAGTAATATTCTTAATGATTTGCTACTAAATTATCATAATTTCCCAAAGTTTTGCAGTATTGCAAATTATTTGTTAGAGCACTACACTGTTGTGAGAGGTTTGGGAATTAGGAATTTTGAAATTTCAAACAAAAATGAAACCACCAGCTACAATTCCAAATGAGCTAACACAAAAAGTACAAGAAGCAAGGAATTGTGTTCCATTTGATTTGAACTGTTTTTTAAATTTTTATTGTATTTTCTATGATTACCTCAAGTGATATCTCATATTTATTTATTATTCAACCTGCTTTAACCAAAGCAGATATTTAGGTACTTACCTATTTATTTAGATCACCATTTGCTTAAATCACCATACTACCTACTTTAACTTCATAATTTGAATACTAAACATTCACAGATTTTGTGTAGAAAATTAATATGAACAGATAAATTTCTTAAAGAACAAGATGCACAACTGCCTGCTATTTTAATCTTGTTAATATTCATCTAGAAAGTTACATAATTAACAGAAAACAGAAAAAAAAATAGGGATATTAAACGTTTCACAGATTTGTCAGTGGGCTCCAAGATGGCGGACGAGTCAGCTATGGTTATCTAGTGGTGTAGTTTTGCCCGTGACGTCATCGGGCTAGTGTAAGCGCCTACGCGTGATTGTTATAAATTGGCGTTGCGCAAAATTATAAATAAGTGTAGCGTGAGAACATATTTAGCTAGTACGTTCATTTGGGTACTATTATAAAGAGCTTGAGTAGAGTTACTAGGACTCAAAGTACTCAGGGTACCTATCCCAATTCAACTTACCAACTTGATAACTTAACAAGGTCTTGATAATTCTGTATGAACTAGTGAGTTATCAAGACCTTGTTAACTTTATCAAGTCGATAAGTTAAATTGAAAAAGTTACCCAGGTCATAAATGATAACGCATTATTTGAATATCATTTTGTATTAACAATGTATTTTGTACTTAGATACAAGTTTGTTGTTCTGTATATAGAACTATCAGCACAAGCCCATATTTCAGGAGGAAACCGAGCTTCTTCACTAATATAACTTAATCACAAAATTGTATTATTTTGGAATCATTCGAAGGAATATCGTCAAATATATAGTGGTAAAGTCGTCGGATTGTGGATAACAAAGAGGATAAAATATTTTTATCCTCTTTGTTATCCACAATCCGACGACTTTACCACTATATAACTTTTACTGGATACGATCAACTACAATTTAAATTCATTATCGTCAAATATTTCCGATACAAAGAAATCACCTACTTTCTCTGGACCTAAAAACTAGATACAGAATTTTTTTTTTTAAATATGGGCTGCCAAAATATTTACGTTTTTTGTACACTTGATTTAAACCTAATGCTTGAATTTACCGGAGCCAAGTTTGCCCCGAATGAATGATTTTAACACTCGGCTATACATTGCGAACAGCATTATGAATTGCACCTTCAAAATCAATTACTATTTGCTGTGGATCAAAAACTAAATCAAGCTCCATACATTTTTTTTATGAGAGCTTTTATCTAGTAGCGAACAAAACACAGGCGGAATTAAGATTAAAAGTGAAGGTGGAGGAACTCAGCTATGGGATTATCCTTCCAATCTTACGGTCGAGGATTAAAACAGGTAAAAGTGGAGGAACTCCGGTACTCCCTATTTTAAGACAGAATTAACTAGCCTCACTTCTGGATTTAAAACCATTGGGGTTCCTAGGCACAGTATTCATTACTAACCAGTATATGTGATCTAAGTCGAAAGCCCTTGGGCACGTGCCTAGTAAATATTCCATCACTGAATGAGCAAAATAATTGTGTCCTACTTGTGCAGATGACATGATCATATGCCACCTATGCCAGTGAAAAGCTCTTGATCCGGAAGTAAATTCAATCCTTCCCAAAAATATGTCCATTTGCGTCAAACGAAAGCCCCTATACTTGACCGTCATTCAGATACTTCTGTGGTTAATACGGCGGGTTCTAGGAAAGGCTTTATTGAATTACAGTAATTTTTAGATTTAATTTCCATTTTATTTAATAAAAGAACAAATTGAAACACATCATATTATACTTACCTGCGTGTCATAGGAATTTTTGTTATAGGTTTCGAAAAAGAGAGCAAGGTATGTTTGCACATACATTGAAATACGTGAAAAATTCAAATTATTATACTATATATTTTACAAAAATAGAAAAATCATATCACAGTTAATAATAGTATATTATGCAACAAGGACCAAACAACCGTCATTATTGTCCAGGATGAAGTTGGCTGCACTTGGCGGAGACGAAGTTAAAGCCCAAGGCGTAGCTTTGTGCATACGATACTTTTTGTGACAGTTGCACCGATGTGCTCCAATTACTGAACTTTTTGAATAAGTTTAAATGTATTGAGATTATTTTGAAGATTTTACAAATAAATTTTTGCAATTGTGATCACATTTGCAGTAAACTATTACTATGAAACGTAACTTAAACGACTTGTGATTTTATTGATTGATACTTCTAATATTTTCGGAGCTTACAGGTTCACAGCAAATGCATACACTATAACGAACACATCTCATAATACAAATTATCTCTAAATGTCAATTTACCAATGAGATTAAAAAGTACTGACAGCATCCATGATCCACAATTATTATTATTTTCCTCTCATTAACTCTCTGTCAACAAGGAATTGATGATAATTGTTTCCATGGTTTGTGATGAAGAACTTCAGTTCAGTAATAGGGTACTTTCGGTGCACGTGTTACAAAAAATATTTCAGTACAATGATGAATGATGAACAGAACATGAGATATTTCATTCATGGAACATAAGAGAAAAACTAAAATAAAGCATCGTGATTCAAATTTACAACTTATCAATAATTGAAAATTAATCACATTATATAACACATTGATATGAGGAGAATACATGAAAATAGATAATCTATTTGAAAAAAAAAAGAATTAGTGAAAATTTGATTCGTTTGTGAATAAGAATTTAGATAAAGGGAAAGCTCTTATGGTGTATGTTCTGCGTTTATTGGGAATTAATCCTTTGGTGCAGCTGGTCATTTTTATTCTTACCTGATTTTGAATGTTGACATAGAAGTCCAATGTGCTAAGAAATTTGTACCTAGTTTGGTATAGTTGGCAATCGCCAGATGACATGCAGTCAAATTTTTGACCGTTCAAAATATGCAGGGCTAGCAGCCGTTCACATGCAGGTACTATTGAATATTGGTGAAATCTTTCACGCATCGAATGCTGAATGAGATCAATCACACTGTTCTCAGGAATTCATTCCAATAACCGGTTTCGATCACTGTGTGATTATCTTCAGACCCCAGTGAGACACAGAGAATAAGAGAAAGAAATACTCCCTCCCCTTTTCTTTGTATTCTCAGCGAGATCTGATGATGATCACGCAGTGATCGAAACCAAGTGTATTGCGATGCAGAATTTTTTTGGTCTTTTCGTAAAAACCATTTACCATTTATTATACATGGTCAAACTTGGATCAACCAACTCTTCTTATCAATCATAAATGTAATTATTTCAATTTAAATGTCACTAAAATGTAGAAATTTGAATAAAATTATTTCTAGATATTGCTTCAAACCATACAACTGCGTCTGTGTACGAGTATCTACACTTAATCGGCTTAATTTACCTTTTTTGGTTTCTGAAAACTAATTTTGATATTTTCCGGACATTTATCTACAGTTACTCAATAATATTCTTATATTATTATTTGTAGTATGTTACAAGTTGAAAGTAGCAAAACTCATTTTCTCTGTGCATTTATGTTGCGTGTATTTGGCGCATTCAGTTGTTCTATGTACTTTACTAGGATTGGTTGAAAAGTAGACGTTCTCTTGTTTTACTGACAGTTGAAAAGCGCAGCTGTATGCCACATTGTTGGAAAGGTATTTATTTTGTATTGTTTTATTTTAAAATGTGCAAACACATTACAAACAAAGCATTAGAATTCGGAAAAATATTTATTGAAATATTTTTAGCTATTATAAGTCAAATATTTATCAAATTGACTTTATTAAAGCATAATCAAAAAGTCAGTTATTTCAAATTAATTGTATATTCTTTCAAATTACAAAAATTGAAGAATACAGCAGTCAAATTTATAAGTCTAATCAATTACTTTTGAACCTTTTGGACTAATAAAACAACTGAATGACAAAATTAACTGCCATAAAATAATGAGAGGTCTCAAAACTTCAATTTTCTGCAGCCTATTTCGCGCCCGACTCAAAAATCAATACCGCCAGCACCATCTATCCCTTCACCACGCAACTTCCCTCTGCGTTTGCGCATTTGATCTAAGTGTGCTTTGCACGTAGCCGCACCCGATGGACAGCAGTATTATTGCAACCATGGATAAAGACGCGTTGAAGAAACAGATCGAAAACATGAAGTATCAAGCTTCTATGGAACGTTGGCCTCTTTCAAAGAGCATTGCAGCGTGAGTAACACAGTGATTTTATTAAAAATAAGTGGTAGATTAAGATTTGTGGATTATTAATAATTTTGTATGAATTTGTGGTTAAGTGCAACCTTTTTGGTGTCAAATCGTCACTCAGTGCGTTCGATGGTTCGATATTCTGATGGTAGAAAGAAATTATGGTTTTGGGGTAGAAAATAAGATTTTGAAATGGGTAGAATGTGTTTTTCATTCATGAAATTGAAGCACAATGTTTTGAATGGTTGTATTTAATTTTATTACATATAATTACAAGACTAAACGTGTTATTCAATTAGGTATCTGATACAGAAAATAGTAGATTTTAGAAATAACAGATTCTATTAATTGATTTAGTGAGCTAAATATTTTTGTTTCATATGTTTCTTGCAAAACAAAATATGTTTGTATTGCTCTACATTTAACGGATGTTTGAATGGGAAAGTATTCCAAATACATGAATACAACACATGACACTTTCTAAAATAATTTAATTATTGGTAAAATATTTATAACATTCATATGTTTCAAATGGGGTATTGATAACATTTTATTGAGTACTGCCTGATAATTGAAATTTTAATTTATTCACGGAGCTCTAATAAATAAGGTGTATTATCTGTTTGATTAAAATTGTACATTTTTTTTTTGTGTAATATTAAAACAAAAGTTATCTGTACGATATTTCATGATAACGTGAATTATTTAATTACTTTCTGGATCATATTACTGATATTACCTAAGGCTACGTTATGTTTGTATCATGAATTTTCGGAATGTTTAGATTGGTACGTATTTCGATTTAAAAAAAACAATTTCTCTCAAATTATACGACATTCGACTGAATTTTCGTTCGAATTCTAAATTATTTTATTCTGTAAATGTTTTCCTAAGAGTATTGGGGTTACGTGCAAAATTATAATTATTTTGCATAGTCTGATTACTGTACTGTATTTGGAGGTGATAATTTAGATAATTTTTATTGTTACTTTTAACGCATTCGATATTTAGGTCGAGCAATATTACCTTTCATGAGTTTCATGAATAGAAATTCAGGTATTATTGCTATTACTTTTTTTGACATTTGTGTTCACGTATGTCTAATTGATGAATCAAATTAAGATTACACTAAAATAGTCCTGAACCAATTTGTATTGCTGATAAACCAAGATGTTGAACGTCATTTCAAATATATCATGCCTATAGTTAGAGCAGTAAATAAAAATTGTTTCCAAATATTCTTCGGTCATCGATAGATAATTCAAGTTTTGGCAGTTTTGCTTTTGGATTGCGTCTGGCTGTCACCAATTCGACTAAAATTTATTCCTGATTTGTCTGAAGAACCATGAGTATATTGAAGGATTAAAATGTTCATGTTCATAGACCGTGAGTTGGTGACAGTTGAGGCCCTCTGATTTTATACCGCATGCCTTTTAAGGGTTGAAAATTAATTTTTTGTCAAGAAAGATAAAAAGGTTATTGATTGATGCGGTCATGTGCAAAATCTAATTATATTAAAAAAAAAAAATAGGGTTCTCTATGACAACATTTTGTATGCCTTTATAGTTTTTTGACGTATGGCATCAGCCAATAATATTGCATAATTATGACGTATTGTGACCAATAAAATCAAACTGTATCTGCCAATATGAATGTAGATTAGATTTTATTTCGATAATTCAACTCCAATATAAAGTAAGCCATATCTAAAAAACAATTTTATCGTTTTGACAGCGGATAAAAAGGAAGGTAACTTTTTGCAAGTGATAAAACGTTATTTACCTTTCTCCTAGCAACCAAATCAAAACACTCACTATATTTATGTCATTTGCATTATTTGTGCATGCTTAAACTGCAAAATAAACAGAATTTAGAGTATTTCCGAAGAAAATATAAAAGAAAATATTAAGTAAAGTGTGTCTATAAATACAAAAAACAATAAATCATGTATCTGGAGACAATTCATCATATTTCGTGAAAACCAGAATTTTGTGTTAGAAAGAGGTACAATGGTATGTCAAATTTCAAATATTTTGCTAGATTGGACCTCAAATATGCGAAGAATTGATGGAGAAAATTATAAAGAATACGTAGTGGAATATGTCAAATGAAACGATGTATGATAATTGTACTCTCAATAATTACACATTTAAATAAACTTTTTCATAAATAAAATGTCGTTGAATTATCTCGCCGAATTACACTCTAGCATTTTATTTTTCTTGGGATAAATTTCAGTTTGACAACTCAACCTTGTAACCTGACAGCAATTTGACTCGAAAACTGTTCAAAAAATAAAATCACTCCACCTACGGTGTCGTGATATTATTAGAACAGTTTTCTTATCAAATTGCTAGGTAACAAGGTTTCGTGAAAACAGAAATTTATCCAGCAAAATAAAAAGCTCTTGTGTAATTACTGTTGATAACAAGAATGTAGATTAGGTTTTATTTTGTTGCGTTGGTTACAATACAATACATAAATAGATTTGTAAAACGTGAAAAAATAAACGTCAAAGTGTATAATAATGGATCGTTTTGGGTGTGTTTTGTTAAATGAAATTCAAAACAACATTGAAAATACGACACCACATAATACTATTAGTTCAAAAAAATATATATGGAAGCAATTCATGGAACTTTGTGCAGCGAATGAATATAACATAAATCGTTCTACGGATATATTAACATTAAATAAAATTTTGACTGACTGGGGCTTTAATATGAAAAAACAAGATGGTACGGACTATAAAGAAGGAGTGATAAAGACTATTTGGAATACCACGGCAAAATTGTTACAAGAAAAATTCTATAATGAATATAATATAGTAATAGAACCTTTTACTGACATTAGATTTAAATCAGCTCGAGATGCTCGGAATTCAAAACGAAAAATTCTACAAAACGATCCAAATAAACGCAAAGTAAGCTCAGCTACCTTTTCAGTTGGAGAACATAACAAAATGATCAGTTTGTGGGATGAAAATACACCTGAAGGACTATAAAAGAAATTCTATCTTATTGTAGCTACTGAATTAGCATGGAGAGGTAGTGAAGCTAGTATCTGTAAGCTTCACTACTTCAGAGAAGAGCACAGTAATGATGGTGAGCGCACAGGTAGGATTTTATACAATCCTGTATTTTATAAGACAGCGCAAGGTGGAGATCAAAGGTGTGCTGACACAAAATGGTTGGTCAATAATTTAAAAAGTCCTAATTTTTGCCCTATACGACTGTTCAAAAAACTACTTTACAAAAAGGGGCCAAATATTACTTCTGTCAGACTGTTCTTAACAGTCAATCCTAGTTGGAAATCCAGCACGTGGTATAAAAATATGCCAATCAGTGCAAACATGATATCAAAATGGAAAAGATTGGAATAAACACTAAAAATGTTAAGATAACAAATCATTCTCATCGAGCTACAGCTGTAACTCAGTTAGCTAAATCCGGAATTGGTGAAAAACAGTTGATTAAAATTACTGGTCACACTAAAACTAGTTCAATTAAACCATATCTTCAATTAGATAAAGGTCACCATGAAAATATAATATCTAATACAAGAAGTGAAACAGTTTCCAGTGTTGCGCTAGAAGGAAGTACTGGAAATGCCACATACAATAATTGTACAATTACTAATAATTATTACATTACAAATAGATAATTAAAATGCTTTTATTCTTAATTTTTGTGTATACTTAATATGTCAAAAAATATTTTCCCTAAATAGTATTCGAGATAATAATTTTTTGAAAATTGTTGTCTGTTTCACTGCAACTTATTTGCAATCTCACTCCACAAAACATCACAGAAAATTCGTCGTGAAATTGATATAGATAAATTGCCGTGGAAACGACAACAATTTTCAAAAAAATTTCTCTTATGGTATTACCCCTGAAAATTATTTAAAGCCTAGTACGGAAAGGCATGCAATCTGCAACAGCTAAAAGGCTTTAACGGTCGAGTGAACTTGTAAAAAAAATGTGAAATGTGTTTTCAAATAGCATGGCAATAAAAAAAATGATAGTTTGAGCCATAAAACTCTTATGAAAAAAATGGCATGCATCCCTCGTTGGTATAAGAGTGGCGAATTATTTAATAAGAGATGTTCTGGCTAATTAGTTTTACATTTCTTCAATATTTCCCCCCCTTTTGCCAACAAAGGATGCATGCCAACTTTTTCACTAGGCTTTATGGCTGAAACTTTGATTTTTTTATTGGCATGCAATTTGAAAGCCGAAATTTAACATTTTTTCACAAGTTCACGTGACCATTCAAGCCTTTTAGGCTGTTGCGAATTGCATGTCTTTCAGTATTAGGCTTTAAATCACTTTCAATTATTTCACGTTACAAAAGCATGCAAAATTAAAATAGAATGAATATATAACTGGAGTTTGTTTGCACTGTGACTGAAAAACGTGCATCGGTCTATGAGCTTTTCATCTTTCTTATCAAGGAGTAAATGTCAAAAAGGCATGCGGTAAAAAATCGAAACTGTCACCATTTTCCGGTCTATCATAAGTTATTCGATTTTAAAGTGGTGATCCTGCTGAAGACTAACTAAGATTCTGGACAGAAATTTTACAATCGATTTTAAACCAACTTCCTGACTTTCTAAAGACTTGAAACTTCAAATATAGTTCATAAATTGATGACAATGCAATTTTAACTTGCTTTCTTGTCTGTCTGTTTATCTGTAATCTAGTACTCGTTATTTCAGCCACTTCCCAGCTATCTAGCGTGTTCAAACTATCAGAGAAGCTCAGTTCCTGATGACAATACAATATTCAATCGTTTGTAGCACGCTTCAGCTCTTGTGAATATAAATATAATAGCACACATACAAGTCTATTTACTGCCACTGGCTGCGCACTTTGTTAGCTTATGGTGACTGTGAGATCGAGGGCTCCTGCCTTTAATAGCAAAACTGATGCATCAACGAACACAAATTAGATTTTTATATGAAATTTTCAGTTTTCAACAGATGAAGACTAAATACTGAAGTAATGTACGCATTTATGCCTGCTTATGACTTTTTAGAATTAGAATTAGGACTTATTCCAAATCGTTCAAATTAATTTATTTTCAAATTTCTTGTTAAAGATTTGATACATTAACAAATGTTACTGACGTTTTCATGGAACCACCTATACCTACCGCATTATAATACTTAAATTAAGCTGAAAAAAATATTTATTCCTTAGGAGATATTTTTTTCCCTTCAGTGCTTTGTAGCATTCCAGCTTCGCTCCTTGACTTTCTCTTTCTTCAAATATAATTATTAATTCAGTCATACAAATGTCAAGCCTCAGCACTTGCTATTCTGTACTGAAGAATCGTAAAAGGACGAAACATTCCTAAATTTCTAATTTTGTGAAATGGTCAGGTTTTGATTTTTAACAACTTATCAAATTCTGTTTACCGGACATTTTACAAATGTCACTTTACAGTGTCCTGTCTTTCTTTCTGTATAAGAATTGCTTAAGACAAGGATGGTACATTTTTCTGTACAGAAATCTGTACAAACGAAATTTTTTAAATTGAGTTATTACTGGCGATTGTTTGACATATTATTGTGAATATAAAATTACAAATTAAAATAAGTAAATGAATATTTTTTGTGAAAATTCCCAAAAAATCCACAATTTTTTACCTACCGCCTTTGCCCACGGGCGGTAAGTCAGCATAACCATAGTAGCTACAGCTTGCATGGTAAAATCAATATACCACCTCGAATGAACATATATGAAAAGCCCAATCTAGCAAAAATAATTTTAGGTTGGCCTGGCGTCAGATTTAGTTTAGCATTACTTCTCAAAAATATTGTCAACTGCATCTAATGAAAGTTGATGAATTTTTAATATGTACAAATATAATTTCAACATCAAAATTTTTCAAAATGTCATTGAATACTATAGAGTGATCAAAAATGATTGTCCGTACGCCTTGTTCTGATTTTTTCTTTGCTGCCTGCTTGAAAAGTGTGCTTCAAGTGACAGATGTTGGTAAATTAATAATATATTTTCAATAATCATTCAATAATTTACAGCTATTCACTTACTTCCTTGTTTTTTGAATCAGATTATGGATAAATCTGTCACAAAATATGCAGAATATACCCCACTGTGTTCTTGAGATGTCGGTAACGTAGTTATCAAAATAAATAAATTTATACTAACTTTATTCCATGAAGATAGTCTTGATCATAATGCGAACTTTCACTAGTCACGTGACAGACAATCATTATTGATCACTCTGTATTACAAGCTTTATAGATAAAAATTATTATTTATTTATACGATAATTTGAGTAGTAAATAATTTGTGTGAGTCATGGAAATACTACAGTCAGGATACTATCGCATCTTTGTCACTGTTACTATCGACACTCCTCTCAATCCATTATTCCGACGTCAGCAACGTTACCACGCATATCAACAACTAATGATGAATACAGATTCCTCACACTTTAAAATTGAGCTTTTGGCAATATGCTGTGATCAAAAGGTTACTAGTTCGAATCCACCGGCTGATAATGTACGATTTGTCGTAAAAATAAAAAATTCAGTCACTTGAATCATCACAACCGGATGATATAGATTCAGTGCCAGATTGAGGCACTTTGGAGTCTCTAAGCACAATATTAAATGGAGCCCCTGAGCTAGTAGAATAAATGAAATTATTGGGAAACACTAAATGTTGAAGGCCTCTGAACATGACTTTAAAGGCTCCCAGACAATTCAAGATCTTTTTAGTGTGAGCCTAGAGACCTCTAGGCATGTTCCTAATATATAACGCGGAATTGTATAAGTGACCTATTTATACATCTTGAAATATGTAACAATGGCACAAGTTTCTTATCGGCAGTACAGCAATATTATGTTGCTGCACGGTGATAAAGACTAGTAAGGGCTATAACGTTATGGAGTGGAAACATATATTGTACATAGATTGCACTACTGTAATGTTCTTGTGGTTTAAAATTTAAAAATAAATAAATAAATTATAGAGTTCAATGGATTCAGCAGAGCATTAACAATACAAAATAATTAGGTATTTATTACTCGACATTTAATAATAAAGATGCAACTAATATTTATTTCTGGAAATATTTAAATCACTAAAATTAATATTGACCCACATTGTGGTTTTATTTACTCTCCGATCGCTCGATTTATCTTGAAACCTCTTAAGTTAACTACACGGTCCTTTATATGAACTCACGGAGGGATATTTTTGTTGGTCTGCCTCTCGAGAGGCTGCTAAAATTATCTAGAAATATTCCAGACTTTTTATTTAAAAGATTCGTTACAATATATTTTTTGTAACACGTACACCAAAAGTACCCTATTACTGAGCTGACTTCTGCTTCGAAAGTTTCCAATTCCAAACCATGGTAACAATTTTCAGTAATTCTCTGTTGACTGGGAATTAATGGATATTTTTGTCCGCTGGGTAAAAATGAAATTGTAGGTCATGGATCACGATGCCGTTGGATTTTTTTATTTCATTGATATATGTCAAATTCATATTTGAAAGGAATTTGCATTATAGAATGTGTTTGTTATAATATGTGCATTTATTGTGAACGGGATAGCACAGAAAATGTGAAAAATATCAATCAATAAAATAACTCATGTAAGTTATGTTTCATTGTATTAGTTTACTGTAATGTGATTGCATTTGCAAAAATCTGTTTGTCAAATCGATAAGATAGTTTCGATACATCCAAATTAATTTAAAATGCTTAGTAATGGGAGTACTTCGGTGCACTTGTTACAAAAAGTATCGTATGCAACACGGACACTGAACGACTGTCATTATTGTCACGGACAAATTTGGCTGCACGGAGCTACGTCTTGGGCTTTGCCCTCGTCTCCACCGAATGCAGCCAAATTCAACCTAGACAAAAATGACAGTCGTTCGGTCCTTGTAGCATAATATACTATTAACCGATTTTAACAGTAAAAATCTGACGTGGACATCACGTGACTTATTTGAACATCATTGGCTATATTTTTTGCTTATATTAATACGATAATCAAACACAAAATTCCATCTTTCCACGGCTAATCGTTTTGAACTTATCCAAAAAATTCTGGAAATCTGTTAAGTAAAGTGCACTTTCGGCCCAGTCGGATGGTATGAAAACATTCCTAAATTCAGACTTCCAGGATTCTATGGCTGAAAGTTCTGAATTTATACGCAAAATTAAAAAAAAAATCCAACTGAAGTGCACTTTCGGTTCAGTCTATTGTTATGAGAATAGTGGGCAATCATTCTGATGCTACAGCAGACTGAAATATTTAATTTTAATACTCTACTGCCAATCGTTTCGAATTTATGCGAAAAATTCCAAAAGACTCTCAAGTAAAGTGCACTTCCGGCTCAGTCGATCTCAATGAAAATAGGATATGAGCGTCTAAACGGTACTATCGTCTAAATACTGAATTCCAACATTCTACACTTAATTGTTTTGGATTTATGCGGGAAATTCCAAAAAATGTTTCGAGTAAAGTGCACTGCCGGTTCCGACGAATGCAACCATAATGCGAGGTGCACAACTAGATCCCGGACTAGTCCTAAATACAAAATTTCAACATACGTTCGACGGGCTTCGAGATTTGCGAGTTACGAACGCACATACGTACCGACATCAAGCTTGTACTTTGTACAAGTAAGTAAAAATTATTGCCTGACATTGTGTTGTGTAACATACAAAAATGTAATCTTGACCTTTTTGTTGACTGCTGTTGATTTTTCACTAATTATGTTGAATAAAAAAATGCATTTGACGCTGTCCAAATATAAATTACCCATCGTTAATTAATTTCTTTGATCTTTGTTTTTTTTTTGCCCATCTTTGCTTAAAAACCTGTATGTATTGCGTTCTACATTAACAAAAGTTGATAATAAATAATTTTTTAATTCGTTGCGAGACAAAGCCAATTGGAATTTTAATTATTATTTATATATAAACAGTTGACAATATAATTTTACATAATTCTATTGTTTTGCATTTTGTTCGAGAAAATCCTTGAAAATATTGCGACATATTGAATATTATCAAAATTGACTAATTGAAACTACAAACAGAAACAGGATTTTATTGTCAACAGACAAAATAAAGAATCGCTCCTACTGTTTTTGCAGTTAGAAAATACCAATTATCTCAGAATTGAGTATATTGTTTTTCCATTATATGTACGTGTGGGAGTCAAAGGAATTGCCGCTTGATTGAGTTGTTTATGGGCGTGGTACCAAATCCTCGGTGACTTATTTGGAAGCAGTCATTTGTCACGGTCTGAATTTTATATGAATTGATGATATGTATGTGGTAATGGAGGCGTCCAAAAATAAAAAATAAACTTCCAAATATTTTTCTTGAATAAAATAAAATAGTTGATTTTAAACATTTTCGTGCAAAAAAAAAACTATAATTTTAATGAAAACATTCCGCGGTATTCAATGTGACGTCACAATTGCAGAAACTATGAACATATCTCATAGTATATTTACTTCTGTGCTCTTTAATTTAATAAGTGTTTACAGTGTGATAATTTTGTGTATAAATTATGATGAATTCATTAATAAGCAGATGGCCAGCTGTCAACCTAAAATTGCATTTGGTGGAATTTCGAAAGTGAGATGATGTATGTTAAATCCTATGTTTGAGGATCAAAATCATCACACTGTTAATATAAAATTTAATGATGAAATAAATGTGAGAATTCCCAACAGTTATTAATGCAATGAAACTATAATCGCCTTATCTCGCAGAAGCTTTTTACATATTTGAAATTCAATTAATATTTACGGATTAGTTTCATGCAAATGTTTGAAATAATAAAAACAGAGAAAAATCTGCTGTGGCCACACAATCCTTTTTAGACCATGAATTTTATGGTCAGTTTCATTGCTGTTTCATGAATTTAAAGTGTCGTATCAATTTATTGCATATTTCAAAGTGACAGCTTATTTCCCTGTGAGCTTCAAATTGATACCAAACTAGACATCATTTGAATAAAAAACAATTGATGAACGTTTGCATGTGATGTCCAAATATGACTAATAATAATTTCAATTTTACATCATGATTCTAATTATTTCTTTTCTGCCCATGTTTCAAAAAAATTTATCGAATTTTATAATAATTCAAATTTGAATAATAACAAATGAACCACTGATAATTTTTGAAAATGTTTTAGGTGAATGTTGTTCCAAATTTATTTAAGAATCAATGAATTTCAGAAAAATCTCATTTGGTAGAGCTATGGTTCTAGGCGAAAATAATTGTCTGGAAGAACAATTTAAAACGTCAAACTGATGTACTAGTCTATTTTTCTTGATTATTTCACCTGAACGGAAACCACAATAAACGGAAATGACTGTATCCCGATTGAAACCATTAAACTTTAAACCTAAAACTGCCAGACGGATAGTAATTTGTAGCGGCGAAAATACTTGTAACGATTTCAAACTGAATTGAATTAAAATTAAATAGCTTTTCTGAATTGAATAACATGACTAGAAGTGAATTTAGAAGCGTTGTAGTGACGTCACTCTAATTTGGATTAAATTGAATTATATCTCGTTTGTTTAGTAAATAACGCTATGGAAGAGAAATCTGAAGTTTGCTAAAATCATCAAAACTGATTAGTGCAAATTAGAGCTCTTATTTAATTTGCGAGTTCACGAGCAAATACTAACAAATGTTTTCATATTTATAGAACTAAAATTCAATTACTAAATGCTACAATAGTCATCATCTTAATTTAATTTTTTTGTCACCTACCCATTTGTTGGTTATTTTGAGTGAAGTGCACTTCCGGTAGAGACGATTGCAACCGTAATGCGAGGTGCACAACTAGACCTTAGACTAGCCTTAAATACAAAATTTCAACTGTACGTTCGGCGGGTTTTGAGATTTGTGAGTTACAAACGCACATACGTACCGATATCAAGCCGAAAATAGTCAAAATAGATTAAGAGATGCTCAAAACGGATATTTCCATCAAAATGTGAATTTTGTCGGTTTCACAATACTTACTTTGTACAAACAAATAAAAATTAATACAAGAACAGAAAATTGGAATGTCAATTACACTTTTTTATGTTTCTCTTGAGTGGGACACCCTATCATTTTTGTGTTCAAAGTTTTAAAATAGTTATGCAAGCACTTGAACTATTTCAATTATGTTTTTAAACACTCAAAGTACTTTAGATAAACCAGTGTTCATCAAGTTTTCGTTTGTAACCGCAAACTCGAGTTAGTTTGCTCATATCGGACAAAGTTTTAATGAAGTTCTGCCAACTTCAGATTTATATTTTGATTTGATATTGCCCTGATACGAATAGTAACAAGGTCTTGTAGTTTTAGACCTGATTAACAAAGTTTTGATTTCATTGGCCGGCTACGTGAGTTTGTTGAAGGATCGAGTTGTCTTAATACAAATAATCTCACTATGGAATATGCGATTATAGTCCAGTCAAATTACGATTTACAAATCTTTATTCTGGCATTCTAAAAGTTGTCTCAAAAGTCTCATGAAATCTCGTGTCTGCGTCTTGAGTTATTTAAAAATCAGTTTTTTGCAAATATCTCGGTTTCTATGGCTTCAATGATGTTGACATTTATCACAAAAATTGTGGAGTATACAATTTGCAACAAATTTTGTCTTGAACATTTTTTCATGCGCTCAACAGTTTTTGAAATAAAGCGCGGAGAACGCGCTCGCTCAGCCATACATACTGTAATATAAAATACTCTTACTTTGTATAATTAAGGTGAAACATCACCCGGAAATACTAGCTATCTCTGTCTAGTCTAATCTTGTTTTGGAGTAAATGAGGCTTATGGAAGGTCAGTGATGACGGCGGCATACACAAGAATTCAAATTTGACATTTCAGAAGAAAACATTTTATAGAGAAATTTACTGAAATTAATGCTCGCATACAAAATCATTTTTCAAAGACATAAGTTTTAATGAAATTATTCATAATGAGAATATGAAATTATGATATAAAAATGTCCCAAATCTCACGCAAGAACTAATTTTGATAGTAACATGTTTCAAATAAAAAATTATGAGTTTTTTATTGAATCATAAAGGATAAGGTAAAGTAAAGGGTTATCTAATTTGGATACAAAACTGGTTTTAAATTGAAAATTATGAATTTTTTATTGAACCGTAAAGTTTATAGTACAAGGATTATGTATGGAATATTATATAGAGCAAATGATCTCCACGACTTTGTTGGCACATACAGACTCCTGATTATCATGTCGCCTTAGCGAGCACCATTAAATGTTTTTGCCTGATGATCAGTTGTTTCTTCAAAGAAGAATTGCTCGATGCTACCTTCAGCCCAAAATGTGCAACTGTAACACCTATTACATTTTCATAGTTGTGTATTGCTACTTGCTCATGACTCTTACCCCATTCCGTAGCACTAGTAGATAGATTTCGAACATATGGTATGTTTTCTACTAGGGGTCCGGCAGGCAGTTTTCGCTTACAGACTAGACCAAAATTTGAAGCTGTTAGTCTATGTTTTCTTTAAAGTATTTACCCTTGATGTATTCACTAAGAAATTAATACTTGTAATTTATTTGAAGGTGAATATCTCGGACCTTAAAGCAATGCAGATTCGGATCAAGTATTATTATTTGTAGAATGACAGATCCCAATAATAATTGATGAACATGAATAAAATATTTTGTCGCTTTCTTGAGAAATATGATATTGATAACTTGAAATTCTCATCTGTACACTTCCAGCTAAAGTAGTATTTAGAAATCTAAAAGAAATAAGTTTTACAAAATTAGATCTGAAGATTGATTTTTAATGTATTTGTCCAATGAACTTACTGTAACATTGTAAGTCAGATTTGTCAAATATCCTGGAATCCGAACTATTTTTCTTACCAGTGTGACAAGATCGGTAAAACTACACACACAGCCAGAAGCAGATATTCAAAATTGTTTTTGTTACTAAAATCAAACATAGGCTATTTATTCTCTAATGAATAAATACATGATAAAATTAATCTTTGACACTTGTCATGTAATACAAAATTTGGATACTAGATAGCGCCACAGAACAAATCAACTAGTAAAAACTCATATTCACACCAATAAAAGAAGTAGAAAAGAAATTGAAGAATATTTTCCTAAATTATTATTTTGAAATATACAGCCGCTGAAACTCTGGAAAATATTGTAAAAAATTGCTCATAATTTTTAGATATAATAAATATATTTCTTTTTGTTCATTTGACGTTTCTTTATAACAGAATCTATGATTTGAACAAAAAAAAATTAATTTCTTGAAAACTTGGAATCTCACGGCTCTCAAAAAAATATTTTATCTCCAAGAAATATTTGGCCCTGAAATATAATTACTTTTGTCTTAATTAACCTTGCAGGGAATAAAAAAAGTGTAAATGGACATCAGAGAAGTACCCAAAATATCGAGAATTTTGAGCCCAAAATCCAGTGGCCGATGTCAAAAAAAATAAATTATTCAAATATATATAATTTTTGAATAAAAGACTTTGATTTTCCTCCAATTTTCAATATAAATATTATACTTTTAGAAGTGCACAGAAAGGGTTATAAACGGAATATTAATTAATAAAAATCAACAATTTTTGCACAGCACTCTGCAGAATAATGTCATCTATAAGTTTACCAAATTTTGTCCCAAAAAACTGGATAATCTCTGAGAAATTAATATTCTCAGTACTAATTTTTTTTTTTCTCGAAATTATCGAGTTCAATTCTAATGAAATTTTTTATATGATAACTGCAAGTATAGCGCCTAGTATATATATTTTTTCCAGATAAGTTGTTATCAAAGTCTCTGAGATATAGGATTTGCATGCTAATTTTATACGGTAGCACTAATTTTATACGGATTTATTGCAGACATGATGAAACTTTGACAAATTATCTAATTTTTGATATACACGCCACTAAAAACTTTGTTAATTTATTATATGAAAATATTTATCAAACATATTGCTACAAGATTCATCAATTCAAATTTCGCGCTAAAATAGTTCTTCCGGGTGATATTTCACCTTAAAAACTCATCAAGTGAAATACTTACAGTATATTTTAATTTAATATTAATGCTGATAATATGGATTACACAGAATTGAGGCAAGCTTGCCTATTACACTGGCCACAATCTAAAGTGCATTGCAACCCTAATTTTCTGCACCCGCAGCGTGCACCACAACCATTCTTACAGTTGCTGAATATTATCAGTAATAGGGTATATTCATGAATTTATTTTATATTTTTAATTCACTGATTACATCATTATAACATAATAAAAAATATAAATTATGTTTAAAAGTGCTGTAATCAAGTTTAAAAAAATATTTAAAATTGAGAATAGTTTTGAGCTGTTTAAACGCCGCCATTTTCGCGTGCTCTATTGATGACGTCAAATACTATGTCCAGTGACATAACAGTCCATTGTTTACTACAGGTGTTTTTGTTCTCAGCTTGTTTCAGTATTAAAAAAAGCTCAAAAGTCAGTTTATAAGTATTGCATTGTGCCTGAATGCAAAATACTATCAGAAATGTACCTGGTAAAGTCTTTTTTCCAATCCAGACAGGTTTTAAAATACGTAAGAAATGATGTAAGGTTATCAGAAGAGATGAAGTATCATTATAAATTTGACAGATCATGAATAACATTATATGTGATTAGTTTTAGCAATAAAATACAGTGTATGTATGCGGCTTCGTTTAACATTTGCTCGTTTTACAAAAAACGAAAATTATAGGTTGCATTTTTATTTATTAATTTTAAGCAATTAAAAAGATATTAAATACCAAAATGATGGTTTTGTACAAATTTTCGGCCAATAAAAATTCGAAAAAAAAATATTTGAAGCATATTTCCTATTTATCTGGAGCCGATGGTAATATTGTTGTAATTGGTCCCAGAAATTAATTTTGCAGCACCCAACCTCATTCTTGCATTACAGTATGTATGGCTGAGCGCTGCGCGTTCTCCGCGTTCCATTTCAAAAACGATTGAACGCATGAAAAAATGTTCAAG
Organism: Dromius quadrimaculatus; assembly: GCA_963989225.1. Lineage (NCBI taxonomy): Eukaryota > Metazoa > Arthropoda > Insecta > Coleoptera > Carabidae > Dromius > Dromius quadrimaculatus. Next base: position 7,479,085 of record OZ022325.1, on the reverse strand, counting down.
ACAAAATTTGTTGCAGATTTCATGCTCTACAATTTTTGTGATAATTGTCAACATTATTGGAGCCATAGAAACCGAGATATTTGCAAAAAACCGATTTTTGTGACCTTTCACCTTGAATAACTTGAGACACAGACACGAGATTTTATGAGACTTTTGAGAGAACTTCTAGAATGCCAAAATAAAGATTTGCACAATCCTAATTTGACTTTTAATGAAACGAGACTGTCTATGGCACTAAAAAAATGTTTTTCTCGATAAATTAATTGTAAGTTTGCTCGCACTTTAAATAGGACTGAATTGCGTTGCACACGTCTGTGGGATCAAATTTGAGTCCGAGACAACTGTGAAGGGTCAACTCAACTCTTCATTACTAAATTGAGTTGTGTAAATAAATAAATAATGAGGGCGGGGAGAATATCGACCAAATGAGGGTTTAATCAATATTTTATTGTGAATGCAAGTATCAATCGTCAACCAACAAGTACTTAAAAGTATCCGTAGACTCAAGTTACATTTAATTGGTAGGAATCTTTGATATCGAAAATAAATTTATATCAAATAGCGATCTATATTCTTCGTTCGGGCAGTATAATCAAATTGACATCAAAAGCTGTGCTGGAGATGAACAGCATGAGAACGCTTTTCAATTCCAAGAAGAAAAAGCAAATTTGTAATATCTTTTAAATTGTGATTTTAAAAAGAAATCTTAAAAGGTTTTAAGGTATTTACTGGAACACTGAAAATTAGATCACAAGAAGGTACGGATATCTTATTTCGTATTCTGCAATTGTTTTTATTTTTACATCATGATAAAAATGTTATCACTTTATTTTATGAAGAATTTCTCAATAAAATCCACTATGTTTGTGCTCTCATGTCAAAATAAACACACTGTACATTGATCCGCAACACGGTTTTCCCATTTGTGCACTGATTCAGAATAGTAAAGTAGGTTTTCACCGTTTTAAAGGGAAACACTGCAACGGTATTTATCCTTTTAAAATATTCAGACACGTGCTTTGCTTTGATTGGATGCTATTCATGAAAGGATTTATGCTCAACTCTTCAAACTTTCTGCAAAGCAGTTCTATCAAAGAGAAATAAAATTTTAATTAATACTAAATATGCACAGACTTTGAATGGAACACAAATAATTGAGTAGTTTATAACATAAACATCAAAGTACTTTGAGTTGATGCTGGAAACACTTTCATGAAGGATTATTTGTTATAGTTCTATGACGAATTTAATGGACTATCAATTGACAGCAGAATAAAAAATATTCAGATAGGAAAATCAAATTATGAATTTATTTTTTTTTGTCCAACCGAACCCTGTAGGTCAAAGATTGCATTTTTGTAGATAGTTATTTTTAAAAGAGCTTTGAATAAACAGAACACGTTTTCAAGAAATGTATATGAATACCAACCTCCTTCGCCATATTGATTCCATGTCTGTTCAGTTTCGAAATACTGGAGAAGCATGTAAATGGTTTATTTGAAGGAAATCGCTTCTAATTAATTCAATATGCATGTTGAAAGAACGTTCAGTTCAAGCCCCTGATCTCAGAGGTTTCCCGGGCAAAATCAGGTTAAACTCCGGACTCTGGGGAGAATAAATAGCAAAGGTCAAATGTTTAAGCTTGTACAAAAATAAAATAAAATTAAAATTATACCGTTATTAGTCAGTCTAGATATTTTCATCTGTTTTTATTTATCCACTATTACTGTTTTTAATTACTGTAGTGCTATCTCTTTTCATTATCCTTCAGTAATTAAGAAAAATAAAACTGTGTTAATGCAGGTAAAATATTACTCTTAATTACAAGCTGTAAACCAATTAAAATCTTGATTAAAAACACGCTAAAAATGAATTTTCATAAAATATAGGTAACAGTTGTTAGGAAAACATGAGCAAATTTCTATATGCAAACACAATTATTATAAATTCAATTGCACTCTGATTCTCTTAGAAAAACTTTTATAATAATCTTCGTGTTCCACGACGAGCTTACATTGTCTATATTTTAAATACTATATAATTTTACAAAATTTGGTATCCATAAGTTTTCCAACATGCCTGTTTTAACTAAAATATTGCCAAATCAGTAGCACATCCAGTTTGACCGAAAATTGGCGTCGACTTTCTTATTTTGGAATACCCTATTTTATATTTTACCATTTAATTCAGCGAAAAATTTCATACATCAAACAATAAAAACATTTTGCTGCTGACCAATATTCGGCGTACCTCAATTTTTAGCGCATTTTTAGCGCATTTTTCCGAAAAAAGCGCTATTATATTCACTTTGGCTGTCTGGCTGGCTGGCTGGCGTGACGCTGAGATCTCAGCAACTATACTATTTACAGACTTGAAACTGGTACTAAATAAAAGCTGCTGTTTCGTAGGCTTGCACAAATTGCTTTAATTCAAGCTCAGTGATTGTGGAAAATTGAATTATTCAATTACTTGTTTCAAGTGAAACAATGTCCATAGATATCTATGACATTAGGGATATGGCAACTAAAATTTATTGAAGTAGATAAAAATTTAGTTACAACTTTCGCCGCGAGTGTCACTATTATTATGTACAGTTGTCAAATCTGTCCGGGATTCATTCAATGATTTGTTTGACGCGAATTTGAAGCTTATTAGAATGAATTATTATTATTGGATGAAAATTTGTTCACTTTTGGTGTATTTTTTTTTATATAGCTTTGATAAAGATCAAATCATCATTTTAAGCTACAGCACTTGACCTCCTGTCAATCAATAACTAAACAATGAAGATTAAAAGGTATTTTTGAGTTTGTACATGTATAAATTATGTACCTATTAAATAGTCAACTTGAAACTAGTACTACATGGAAGCTGCTGTTTCGTAAGTTTGCCCAAACTGCTTGATTTCAAGCTCAGTAATTGTAAGAGATGGTAATTTGCGAAATCTCTGAAGTAACAAGCATTCATGAGCTGTCAAAAATGCGCTTTCATCATCTAGATGATTCTTCCATTTTTTGGAAAAAAAGCGCTATTATATTCACTTTGGCTGTCTGGCTGGTTGGCATGACGCTGAGATCTCAGCAACTATACTATTTACAGACTTGAAACTGGTACTAAATAAAAGCTACTGTTTCGTAGGTTTGCACAAATTGCCTTCATTCAAGCTCAGTGATTGTGGAAGATTAAATTATTCAATTACTTGTTTCAAGTGAAACAATGCCCATAGATATATATGACATTAGGGATATGGCAACTAAAGTTTATTCAAGTATATAAAAATTTAGTTACAACTTTAGCCGTGGGTGTCACTATTATTATGTACAGTTGTCAAATCTGTCCGGGATTCATTCAATGACTTGTTTGACGCGAATTTGAAGCTTATTAGAATGAATTATTATTATTGAATGAAAATTTGTTTACTTTTGTTGAATTTTTTCTATATAGCTTTGATAAAGATCAAATTATCATTTTAAGGTACAGCACTTGACCTCCCGTCAGTCAATAACTGAACAATGAAGATTAAAAGGTATTTTTGAGTTTGTACATGCATAAATTATGTACCTATCAAATAGTCTACTTGAAACTAGTACTAAATGGAAGCTGCTGCTTCGTAAGTTAGCCCAAACTGCTTGATTTCAAGCTCAATAATTGTGAGAGATGGTAATTTGCGAAATCCCTGAAATAACAAGCATTCATGAGCTGTCAAAAATGCGCTTTCATCATCTAGATGATTCTTCAATTTTTTTGATTTTTTTCTGAAATCCGGCACCCCTTCAGAACGCTGTACCTCAGGAACGAGTTCGAATTATCATTATATTGAAACAACATTTTATATGGGAGGCTTGAAACTATAATATGGTAAATAATTATTGGGTTATTCATGAATACTTTATATAACATGTCTTATATTCAAAGTTGATAGAATTTCAGTAAAATAAACAAACATGTAATTTGGGTCTATTCATATTTTTTTATTAATAAAGCTAAGTGAGCCATAGAAAAAAAACACTTATTAATTTGTAAATAATAGTGTTCCGAAGCCTGGAAACATTTTTTTGCATTTCTTTAAAATGTGTTACAATACAATCATAATCCGTTTGTAAATTCAATATTCGTCTAAATTGGAGGCAATAGCGATACTTCAATTCAATTCCTTCGAACAAATTTGAAGTTGGAATCCAGCAGTAATTTATATTGATATCTACGGATATCAATTTCAATTTTATTTGATTTACAAACCAATTCTGGCTTCAAATAAAGAATAATGGCTGAGACATAAAGAACAAAATTTAATTTGGATCTATTTTTGTGCTTTCAATTTAATTGAACTATTTCTTTCAACTAGCGAATTGTTATATATTTCCCGATATTTCTATTATAGGGTGTTCTTTTAGCTCCTATACAACCTTTGGCAGATTAAAGCTGATACGTTTTTAAAGTCACGTGACTTACTTGTACATCATTGGATATATATAATCAAACAGAAAATCTCATCAATCCACGGCTAATTGTTTTTGATTTATCCAAAAAATTCTAAAAATCCGTCAAGTAAAATGCGCTTTTAGCCTAGTCGGTTGCTATGGAAACAGTAGGTCATCATTCTCATGCTACAACATTCCTAAATACTGATTTCCAAGATTCTACGGCTCACAGTTCTGAATTTATACGCAACATTGAAAAATAAACTCCAACTGAAGTGCACTTCCGGCTATTATTATTGTAATAAAAATAGTAGGCAATCATTCAGATGCTACAGCAGACTGAAATACCAAATTTCAATATTCTACACCTGATCGTTTCGAATTTATGTAAAAAATTCCAAAAGATTGTCAAGTATAGTGCACTGCCGGCTCAGTCGATCTCAATGAAAATAGGATATGAGCATCTAGAAGACGGTAGTATCGTCTTGAATACTGAATTCTAATATTCTGCGTTCAATCATTTTGGATTCATGCGGAAAATTCAAGAAATGTTTCGAGTAAACTGTACTTACGGTTCGGCCGATCGCAATCATAATCCAAGATGTACAACTAGATGTTATAGAAGTGCTTAATACTAAATTTCAATATTCTACGACCGATTGTTTTGAATTTATGAAGAAAATTCGAAAAGTCTGTCATATAAAGTGCACTTCCGGCTGAGCCGATTGGTGCGAAAATAGGAGATGACCATTTGGACGCTACAGCAATTTCAAATGCTGAATTTCAACATCCTACGGTTGATCATTCTGGATTTATCAGAAAAATTCGAAAAAAGTTCCAAGTAAAGTGCACTTCCGGTACAGACGATTGAAACCATAATGCGAGGTGCACAATTAGACCCTACACCAGTCTTAAACACAAAATTTCAACATTATACGTTCAATCAGTCTTGAGATTTGCGAGTTCACAATACTTCCTTGTACTTAGTACAAGTAAGTTTAATGTCGTTTTTAAATCAACTCGTCAAGTTTATATTCCTTCCACAACAAAACTGCGAAGTGTATATAAGAGTGTAGTTCAAAAAGTTCTCTGCCTGATTAAGAAAACGCAAGATTTGCAGACGATAGGCTTTTCTTCAAGTTGGGGGAAAAAAAATCGCTTGAAATGAGAAATCAATTGGAATTTAAATTCCTCGAGTTTTGCCACAATAACGCGAAACTTGTGCGCAGGGGCATTATTAATAACACCTTCTTTTTTTTTGCTAGTTGGGGACGTTTTACTTTGATTTTATAATTCAATTCATCTAGTAATTAAAAATAGTAGGAATTATTCAATTAGTTTATGAGCACTACACCATGAGAATTCCAGAAGACCGTTGCCATGACTTTCCTCTGCTCCAATCTACTGTTTGGATTTCTGCTTTGTCTCTGAAGTGCAGTGATGAATTCAAGATTCATCTACTATGATAAATTGGTTTAGACACCCCAGTGGGTTTGCGTTTAAGACACTCTTGATAAATGTCCAAACGAATGCGTTTTTGATCGACTGCTAAAAGACGCGGCACCCAGCGAGCAGTTAATTTTCGCGACGGTTTTTGGGCGTCCCGTGCGTTCAACTTTCTGAGTTGATGTACGGTCACGTTCAAATTCAGCCGCCTACTTTTCAACCTTCGAAAATGAAGGAATATATTCTTTTAATGTCGACTCTAATACATTTTTAATCTCTGTCGGACTTGAGTCTTTCAAAACGAAGTACCAATTATGTCCATTTCATAAGACAAACAAAAATCGTTTAATTACCGTCACTGCTATAAAAAATCTACTGAACACACAAGCGCCATCTAAAGATGCTGAAAACTTTTAGAATAACTCTCATACGATGGCTGTTCTGAAAATAGTGAATAACAGGCCATGGAAACGAAAAACAATAAAAGCAAGAATATCCGTCAAAAGTTTATTCGCTGAACAGTTTATATTTGCATTTCAAACAGATTTAAATTAAGGTGTGCATAGTGATAATTATAGAAAAGTTAATAATTAATTAATTTGAAGCCTAATTTGTTAATTTTTGTAGAGCTAACCGCAATTTAGGAGCAGATGCATTATCTTGCAAAAAAAGCACTGCTTCTAAACACTTTTTTCCAACGTTTGGCCAAAATATTACTAAAAACTTCAGTTTTTCAGTTACCTATTTTCTTACTTTATTGTAAGTAATTCGCAAGTATCTTTATCCCAGATAATGGAGGCAAGAACTTATCCTGCTAATTTCCATACACGGAGCTCCTTGAATTGGAGTTAGTCAATATGTTGCCACTGTTCTCACGGTCCCTTTGGTTCTGGATCATTATTGTGAATCTAAGCGACTACAAATCGACTTGGATATTGTCACTCTCAGTCGACATTCAGACATTTGGGAATTCAACCAAATGATCATCTTTTATTTAGTGATTGCATAGTTTCTTTCTTTTTGTTTAAATTCTGTATATTTTATTTTTGTGTCATTTTGACACTCTATCCTTGAGTCTTCGTCAGAAAAATAATACAAAAATAAATAATTCAAATACATATCTAGATAATTAAAAAATATACAGAAGACTAGATGTAGAAACTTGGGCTCTACATTTAGTACAGGAAGAACAAAATTCCCCTGGCATTCATCCAAGGTCTGAAGAAAAACCACGTGAAACAACCTCAAACAGAGGAATTATGAATCTTAACAATTATCATTGTTTTATTATTCATTAAAATAACGATATCCCGATTATTAATTAATTATTTTTTGCCGGTGATAATTGTCTGTTTGCGATTGTTTATCGTGATTTTTCCTCAAAGCTTGAGTGAATGTTGGAATTTTGTTCTTTCTGTACTGAATTTGGAGCCCACGTTTCACATCTAGTCTTCTGTAGTATATCTTTTAATTATCTGCCTTGTTAATTTTGTATCATTATATTTTTTATGAAGACTCTTGGATGGAGAGTGTTAAGTGCGCAAATTTCAATTCGATTCCGTATATTTAATCCACAACAGTTGGAGCTCTAGTTGTATATCTCACCTCAACTGTTTTTCATGCTCTCCCAGTTTTAAGACCATTGTAATTCACTGCCCCTTTGTTTTACTGTATATATTCTTACCTTTAACCCCCAGTCTTTTATTGTCCCTTGAGTCTTGAATGTTGCATGCCGCTAGCCGGAATATCTCCGGGGGTCCGGAGTCCGTGCCGGACATTATTCTGCTGCGCATATTGGTTAGTTATAGGTTCGTTACCCTTGGAAAAGAGGCTGTCTCAGCAGGAGCAGAAGATATATCGTGAAAAATGCGTTCAATATTATACAAGTTGTAGCGAAAAAACGCGCTGAAAATAAATATCTATTTTCTATCATTAGTAAAAAAGAACATATCAAATAATGATAGCAGTTGAAACTAAAATGAGAATTCTGATTCTTAATTCAAAATAGTGCATTAAAACAATTGGTATTTCCTCTTTTAATTTATCTAAGAGCTGTTATATCATAAACATCCCGTATATAAGTACTAAATTCTCAACGACGTTCATTTTCTCTTGTTTATGGAGGAACTGCAGCGGGAAGCATTAAAGTATATTGTTTATCATCTGTTATATGAAACCCTATCTCGCGTAATATTGCAACATCTGCTATCAAATTTCAGATATGAAAAATATTATATACTTTTTATTATATTTCAGAAATAACTGAAACTAGGACAGTGCTGGGGATATTTTATTTTTATTAAAACAGAGATTTAAAGTTGCTTACTTGTACGTACGTGCATAAATTGAGGTCACTAGAAATGTTTTATTTATCGGTATATTAAAATCAAACTGCTTATGGATAAACTGGGTGCGGAGAAACATAAAATATATAAATATGGCAGAAATATCACTCCCTATTTGATTATAAATAAATAAACCTGATCAGAGAGAAGAAATTCCTCCACTTTAAAACAAAAAAACTCAAAATAATGTACCAAACTACTTGCCTCACTATTTGCTATCATTCTCCGGTGTACTATTCGAAATAATAATACTAGGTAACACCACACAACACACAGTGCAGTATATCACTGCAGAGGCTTGTTCCCACTATACAAACAGCTATTTAGTTTGTTCGGGGTAATGTATTTTCCACTCCAATGCAAATATATTAGACTTGTAGTGCGTTCACTGTTTACAGATACTAAATTTATTTGAATACGGCTTTATTGAACAGAGATGTGGGGAATGTAAATCGTATGGAAATGGAATTGATATTTGGGATTTAACTGAGTGTTTGTAGATGCCCGCTAAGTTAGAATTACGTATTTTCGATCGGAAACGAAAAGGAAGTCATAAATTTTACCTACAAAAAGAAAAAGAACTGACATACTAAATTTCAATACTCTACAGCCAATCGTTTCGAATTTATGCGAAAATTTCCAAAAGACTGTTGAGTAAAATGCACTTCCGGTTAGGATATGAGCATTTATACAGAACTATCGTCTTAAATACTGAATTCTAATTCATGCGAAAAATTCAAAAAATGTTTTGAGTAAAATGCTTTTCCGGTACAGACGATTGCAATCATAATGCGAGATGTACAACTAGATGTTATAGAAGTGCTTAATATGAAATTTAAATATTCTACGACTGATTGTTTTGAATTTATGCGGAAAATTCGAAAAGTCTGTTATATAAAGTGCACTTTCGGCTCAGCCGATTGATACAAAAATATAAAATAACAATTTATACTAAATTTCAGTATCCTATGGCCAATCATTCTGCATTTATGTGGAAAATTCAAAAAAAGTTTCAAGTAAAATGCACTTTCGGTTCAGACGATTGCAACTATAATGCGAGGTGCACAACTAGACCCTAAACCAGTCTTAAATACAGAATTTCAACATTATACGTTCGACAAGTTTTGAGATTTGCTAGCTACGAACGCACATTCGAACCGAAATCAAGACGAAAATAGTCGAAATGGATTAAGGGATGCTCAAAACATATTTCCATAAAAATCTCGAAATATGAATTTTGTCGGTTTCACAATATTTGTACTTTGTTCTTGAAAAAGAGAAATATAATTCTGTACATCAACAGTACATTGTTGAAAGTCTAAATTGAGTTTTTCACATCATGTAGTCGACAAATCCATTTAAATTGGGTTTTCTTGCATAGCGCTACGGAATGAATTTTAATTGCTGTAAATTTTCTCTTCGAGATTCCATCTCGTAAATATTTATTAAGAGTCTTAAAGCCAAGTTGATTTAATACCTAATAAATAATAAGCTGTGACGTTCGCAATTTGTTATTTTATAGAAACTTTAAGTAGGTATTTTCTGTCATTTTATCAGTTAATCAGATTTGTTGGAATTAAATGGGAGAGAATTGTTCTCGTTTTTCAATGAAAATATATAAGAATTACTTCAAATAGTACCAAGCATCATTTCCAGTTGTATTTACTAGGACTGCGAAAAGTAATCGACTGGATCTGATCAAACGATCGATGGATCGTTCAAATTGAACCTAGTTATCAAATAGTTATTTTTGTATTAAGTGTGCGAAGTGATTGTTTTTTTTTGTTGCGCGTGAGAATGTCAATTTTAACCGAGACCGTATGGTCGAGGTAACAAATTCATTCGAAAGCGCAACAAAATACAATCACTTCGCACACGAAATACAAACAATATTTTTTCGCCAAATGTCAAAAAATAATAGATCAACAATAATTATTATTTTATTCAGTAAAATGTAGGAAAAAAGTACAATTATAGTTAATTTGCAGTCACCTGGGTATTATAATCAAAAGTTTGCGCAATTGTTGTTTGATAAATAAAGAACTGTCAACAATTAATTTTTATATCTAAAAATGAGTAGTTTTGTGTACAAATTCATATTTCTTTTTTGTTAAATACCTGTTTGTTTCTATCCTTGTAGCATTACTAAACTGATTCATATTAGATTAGGTGTGCAAAAATATGTTTCATTTTTTTACTAGTGAAAAAATCACGAAATTTGCATATCCATAACAATACAAAAATATCATGTTTTTTTGACAGTTGGCGAAAAAGATATTTTGATCGATCTTATGGTTGCTGCTATAAACAGTGACTTTCAAACAAAATAAATTTTGGTTCAACAAGAGGAGACTAGCTCATTCTTCTCGGTTGTCTCGGGCTCAAGTTTGGTCCCACAGCTGGACGCAGCGCAATTCGTGTTCGGGGATATTTTTTTGAAAGTACGAGTTAACCTACAATCATTTATCAAAAAATACACTTCAACTTCCCCGGCCTATAATACAGAGTGATCGATAATGATTGTCTGACAGGTGACAGGCAAAAGTTCGCATTATGATCAAAGCTATCTTCATGGAATAAAGTTAGTATAGATTTATTTATTTTGAAAACTACGTTACCGACATTTCAAGAACACAAAGGCGCATATTTTGCATATTTCATGAAGGATTCATCCATAATCTGATTCAATAAACAAAAAAGTAAGTAAATATCTGTATTATTGACTGATTATTGAGAATTTATTATTATTCTATCAAATTATTAGGTTAGAATAGTGTTTTTAGAGGAACTGTCATCTGTCACTTGAAGGTCACTATCTCAAGCAAGCGGCAAAGGAAAAATCAGAACAAAGCGGCACGGACAATCATTTTTGATCACTCTGTATAATAGGGGAAGTATCGTAATCATGATTTTTTGACAGTTCGAGATTTTGATAAATATTCACGTTTTAGACCCTACTGAATCCGAAAAACATGATTTAAAAAAAAGTCGGTCTGTCTGAAGCACGATAACTTGATACGAATTTTCGAATGAAAGTTTTTTATCAAAAAGCTAGGTTCAAGTTGGTAGATGAGCTTTTACAACCAGTGGTACTGAAACTTTATCAACGGAACTTTTTTGTTTTTTGCGTTTATTTCATAAACGGTAATATTTATCATAAAACATAAAATAACTAAAATTATTCCTTGAATGATTTGAAATAATGAGAATCATAATGTGGAGTTAGAATTATCATCACTCATATTTTGACATCACATGCAATCGTTCGTTTTTAAAAATAAAAAATTTGGCTCTATCGTCTTTAGTATCAAATAAAACCTCTTGCGGAGATAATTCTAGTAGAAGTGTCAAAGAGGACATTTAAATGATCGTCAATTGTTTCTTTCACAAATCATTGAAATGATGTCTAGTTTGGTATCAATTTTAAGCTCTCAGGGAGATAATCTTAGTAGATATCAAAAATAAATGATTAGTGAAATCCACGTTACCATCAAATCACACTTCCTGTTGATTACAAATAAATGCCAAGGTGTAGTTTAGTTATGTTTTCAACTCAAAATATAACTTTGTATTCCAATATTCTTTTCAAAAACTGTTTTTTATTAATTATTCAATTAACTTGACTTTTTCAATCAAATTCGAAAACAAAAATCTATATATTGTCGTCGCCAACTCTAACTCTTAAAACTCTTTTATAATTTTTTTCTATCACCTACTGTTTGCAACACTTCCGGTGATCAAATGTCGAAACTGTCTATAGGCTACGTGCATGAAGTCTACTAGCGCCTCTAGCGGGCAATGGAGAACCATTGAACTCCATTTTATCATTGTTTCATACCTATAATTTTTTAAATGTACTAATATTATTTAATTCAGCTGTGTGCGTATAATATAGCTTGCATAGCATAAAAGGTACGTTGAAATTATTTATTTTGAGTATTTTTTTCTCCAATTATAACATACCTATTATAATGAAAACGTCTTAATTCATCCAAATTAACAGGATAACCTTAAATTATGATGTCAATGATCTTGCAGATCGGGTTTGTATTTATTAAACACTGTACCCCTTTTACTGAGGAAGCATTGAAGAAAAGCGTTAAATTAGCTTTGCCATATTAAACATGTTGAAGAATATGTTGCTGACAATATTAACAACAACATTATTGCGAAGTGCATCCGACAAACTTCTATCACTGAAACACATTACAAATAAGAGATAGAGGTAAATTCATGAATCCCAAATCGATGATGAATATTTCTAATTTCACAATTGAATTACAAACATATTTGTTATATAGATTAATAATGAAAGACAGACAATACTCTATTTACCGCTTTGATTCACTTCACTCGTTTTTTTATGTTATAACTGGGTACATGAAATCTATGAAACTATATTTCACTTGAATCATCCTTAACACAACAGCCTGAAACAGAACAAACGTTTTCCCATGTTTTATATGCAATTATTTTCACTTTTAAACTACAATGCTCAATGACAGCTCATTGACGTATTCTGAGAAATGGAGTTCAATGGTTACAATGGTGCTCACAATGAGCGCTCGCATCGATATTTGTTCAAACTCCGCCCCCTTGCACATAGCCTATATGTTCCAATAAATTAAAGACTTCGAAAATCTAGATAGAACTCTTCAGTTTCAAAAATATGACAACTGTTACTATGATAATGACAGCTGTCACTTTGACAATGACAGCTTTCACTTTGAAATATGCAATTACTTGATGCGACTTTCTAAATTTCTGAAACAGCGATGAAACTGGCCATAAAAATGGTCGGGAAAGTACTGTATGAGTGTGACCACAGCAGATTTTTTTTAATGTTACTGAGAGAACTACATTTCACTAGTGAATCACTGGTATCATCACTTCTTAAAAATTGTTCAAATTACTAGTATCCAATCTAGGACCCTACCGTTTTTTGGTAGTCAAAGTTGAACTGCAAATTGACATTTCACTTCGTATAATTATTTTAGAATCTCTTCTACATCCATTTCAAAATTTATAGCTAAGTGCGATATAAAAAGAAACATTGTCAATATTTTTTCTCTAGAATTTATTTTACTTGCAATAAATTAACAAACAAGCCCATATTCACTTAAAGAACTTTCTAAAACAAATACAACTTACTTTTTCAATTCATTAATTTTTTTCATATTCTATTTATTTCACGCCGAAAACTTACTTCCCAGCAGTCCACGCTGTTAATGCTTTTGTAACCACGTCCAGAATTCACTGTCATACTTCTACCCACCCGTTGCAGTAATTACAAAGAATTACAGTGGCCTTTTTTCTGCTTTTTCTCGTTATTTATTGAGAAATTACTATCCTGGCAGTCTTACTAAACTTAATAATCTCTAACTTTTCTTCATTCTCTGTTCAATCTGTAATCCAATAATACCACCAAACTTTTACTTTAAATTTTCTCCTAATTCACTTAAGTCAGAAATATCCTTCGGACAGGTGTAACTCGATTAATTTTCTGTTTAATGGGCATTGCAAAATAATATCTAGACATTTTCCAAGTTTATAGAATCAAGATACGGAGGAAAATCAATTATTAACTCTGGCAAGCCCTTATCTCTTTTATTTGATCTTGCTGTATAAAATTTAACAAAAAAGCTTTAAAGTCACGTTAAAATAAAATTTTCTGTACTTTTTATAAGAATATTAAATATTGATATCAATGCAATAGAAATGACGTTACCGTTTTATAAAACAAGCAACCTTTTTCTGACCCTACCATAAAAATGCTAAATACAATATCAAATATCAATATAAACCCTGTGCCTATTGTTAGTAGTTTGATATTCTTCTGACAAAAACAACCATCAACCTTCAAACTTTTCGCAAGAAACATCCGTCACCATTTCCTATCCTTATATTATTGGACTACATTATTTTCTGGAATAATTTTCCTTCGATTCAAGCTACTATAAAAGGTTTCAGAATTTCTTTCAAGATTTCATTTGTTGAAACGTTGAAGCCATCTTTAAACTGTTCTTTTGGGGAAATAAAACCAATGAGAAAACGGAATGAATTGGCGGACGATTTTTATTTTTATTCGAGAGTTGTAGAGATATTGATCGTCCTGGTAGAAAGTTTCTGGTACACTGACTCAAAATAAAAATCTGTTTTATATTTAAATACATAATTTTGGCTTGGTATTTGAATTGAAGAAAAATTTGCATTGAAGTCAACTCTAATAATTGAACAATCAAAATTTAATTTAATACCGTTACTCGGAACTACAATCGGAATCAGTTATTAGAACCGATTCTCAGGACTGTTACATACAAATCAGTGTGATATAAATAGCTACAAACTGAAGAGAAGTAATATCTAAAATTGAAATAAAATGGAGCCGACTCTCAGGTTCCAAAGTTAATCGAGTACTCGGTTACCGAGTCTAAATTCGGTTCTGGCTCGTATTTTGATTCTGATTCGAATTTAGACTCGGATTTGATTCTTGATCATTATCTGGAATCGTTCTTAGAATCGGAATCGATTACAGAAACAGTACGGAACAGATCAATAAATTGACCGAAAATAAATATTAATTACATTATTATTATTAATTGTAGAGCAATAAATAATTATAATATATTTTTAAGTGTTTTGCTTCATTCAACAATTTTTTTTTTATTCATTGTTGAACAAAAGTATTTATTTTTTCATTGCGAATATGCCGAACTCAAAAAAATTATTTGACTAGCGCACTCAATAACGAAACAAAAAATTACGATGCGATATAATAATCCACAAGTCTTTTCTCCAATTGTAATATAATCAAGCTCTAATTATTTATAAAAAATTATTATATGTGTTATTGATTATTATGTACAAATAATCAATTATTTGGATGAAATCAACATTATTAATAAATATTTACTAATTGCTCATTCAATTTGGATATAATTTTAGTCAATAGTTCATTAATTGTACATATTTACGTATTTGAGAATCAGTTGAATGCTCAATTTTCGTATTAATTTATTTAGGTTGCACTAAATCATCAATTAAAACTCAGTTCCAATTAATTCAATATT
This sequence comes from Dromius quadrimaculatus, assembly GCA_963989225.1. NCBI lineage: Eukaryota > Metazoa > Arthropoda > Insecta > Coleoptera > Carabidae > Dromius > Dromius quadrimaculatus. The sequence continues at coordinate 7,463,803 of OZ022325.1, read as the reverse complement.
GTTTTATGAGGTGAAATTTCAATTGAATCATTATTATATTGACAATGGTTATTGTGTGATATTAGGCTATTGTTAGTTGAATTGTTATTTTAAATATTCGGTATAATTAATTTTTTCCAAAATAAATTAACCAGCTCGACTTGTTTTTTTTTACAATCTTAATTACAATGGGATTTAACGAACTGGATCCATGATATAGTAAAAAGGAAAATAATGCCAGAGGTCAAAAGTGTACTTTTCGAGGGCCTCTGGCCCGAGGTGTGTACGTTTACCGTAGGCATTATCGTCCGTTCAACTCCCGTGGTGCCTTTAATATTTAATGTCCGACTAAAGTAATATTTCAATCAGAATTTTTAGCAATGTATGTTCTGTCATTGTGATCTCTGTCAGAGAAATTACTCTAGTTACTTGTGATATTCTTGTTTGTTATTTTTCAAAATAATTTCCTTGGATATTATTTTGAAAAATAATGCTCTCGGGTAATATTTGTTATATAATTATCCTGGAATCAGTATCATTATGACAACAATAATAAACTAGTCAGACATTAAATAACATTAACACATTCTTGGCAGACTTGTGGCTTCGTTCATTTTAAGCACCACCTAAAACTGGCACATGCCCCTCAAACTCGAATTGAAGCTAGTTCCAAATATTTTGGACAATCGTATTGACATTTCTTCTAAAATTTTTAATTGAATTTTACTGTCTTAATTCTACGAATCTTCACATATAAAATAAGAGCAAAAAAGTTTCAATTTTGGATATCCAACCACCTAGTTGAAATGAAAATATGATGAGTAAGCAAATTTTTGCGCAAAATTTCAGCTCTATGTATTAAATAGGAAAAAACATGTGGTTTGAATATTAAGGATTGGTTCTGAAAGTGCGCTTGAACCATGAAAAATACCGCGACAGGCATATAGAGGCGCATGATTTACCGTAACCAAACCAAATGATAGTGCTTCAGGTGATATCGAAGGCCAAAGATCAAAAACCACGTTTTCGACCAGCTTTACGCAAATATCTCATTTTCTAACAGTCGTAGAGCATTTGAGATCAGGAGTAAAAATTAAGTACACATTTTATTCGACAAAAAATATTTTATGACTCATTTCGGTATCTATAACTGTTAACGAGATATCGCGCGTAAAAAGTGCGACCTAAAGTTTAATGGAAAGTATAGCTAATTCATCGACGATATAAAATAATATTTCAAATACTTCACTTGGTTGCAATGTTATGATACATTCATATACCTATTTTGATAAGAATGTCCGTTTTGAGCATTCCTGAATCCATTCTGATAATTTTCGGCTTGACGTCTGTACGCATGTACGTATGCATGTATATAACTCGCAAATCTCGAAGCCTGTCGAACGTATACTGTTGAAATGTTGTATTTAAGACTGGTATGAGGTCTAATTGTGCACTTCGCATTATGGATGCAAACGTCTATACCGGAAGTGCACTTTACTTGAAATTTTTTTTGAATTTCTCGCATTAATCCAAAAAGACTAGCCGTATGATGCTGAAATTCAGTATTTGACATTGCTGTAGCATCTTGATGCTTATCTTATATTTTTGTGTCAATCACCTGAACCGGAGGAGCACTTTATATTACAGCCTTTTCGAATTTCTTGTATAAATTCAAAAAAATCTGCCGTAGAATATTGAAATTTTGTATTGAGCACTTCTATAATATTTAGTTGCACACCTTGCATTATAATTGCGATCGGATTAAACGGAGGTGCAGTTTATCAGACAGTTTTTCGAATTTTTTCACATAAATCCAGAACGAGTCTTGTAGAATCTTGAAATTCAGTATTCGAAGCAATTGTAGCATTCAAATTATATCTTTTTAGCCTTGCCTGGCCTTTAGCCAGTGCTGGTGCACATTGTACGCGCTGTATCTCATTTACGGTTATAGATACGTAAATAAGTCATACAATTTTTTTTGTAGAGAAATGTGTGTACTTAAATTGTAGTCATGACCTCAAATGCTCTACGACCGTTATAAAATGAGATATTTGCGAAAAACTGGTCAAAAATAGGGCTTTTGATCTTTGGCCTTCGATATCTCTGAAGCACCATGATTTGACCATATGATTTTTGCACATTTATTGTACATCCCAGAACGAAGATATTTTTGCAAAAAAGAAAGTAGTACCAATTATTCGGTAGATAAAACCTAAATTGGCGGGACTTTCATGTCGCGTTTCATCTCTTCTTTTATTGATTCGAAAAAGTTGATTTTAATACTGAAATGGCGTCTATTCACAGCTCACTTTCAAATGTCAACTTATTTTTAACGCCTTTGATAGAAATTTTCCTCTTATGATTTAAATTAAAAGCGATCTGTCACAAACAACTTCACCTGAATTAATGGATTTATCATGCGACATTTTAAATAAAAAAGAAAGATCTGAGGTGAAAATCACGTGACTTACTTGTACATCATTGGATATATATATATATTACGATGTGATTTTGTGTTTGATCATATATAGCATTGGATATATATAATCAAACACAAAATCTCATCGTTCTACAGTTGATCGTTTTGGATTCAACCAAAATATTCTAAGAATCTGTCAAGTAAAATGCGCTTTCAGCCAATACATTTGCTATGGAAACAGTAGGCCATTATTCTTATACTACAACAATCCTAAATACTGATTTCCAAAATTCTACGACTACCAACAGATCTGAATTCATGCGTAAAATTGAAAAATAAATTCCTACTGAAGTGCACTTCCGGTTCAGTCTATTGTTATGAAAATAGTAGACAATCATTCAGATGCTACAGCAGACTAAAATACTAAATTTCAATATTCCAAACCTGATCGTTTCGAATTTATGCGAAAAATTCCAAAAGACTGTCAAGTAGAGTGCACTTCCGGCTTGGTGGATCTCAATAAAAATAGGATATGAGCATCTATGTGGTATAATCATCCTAAATACTGAATTCTAACAATCTTCGTTCAATCGTTTTGTATTTATGCGGAAAATTCAAAGAATGTTTCGAATAAAGTGCTCTTCCGGCTTAATCGATAGCAATCATAATGCAAGGTGTACAACTAGATATTATAAAAGTGCCTAATACAAAATTTATATATTCTACGACTGATTGTTTAGAATTTATGCGGAAAATTCAAAAAGTCTCTCATATAAAGTGCACTTCCGGCTCAGCCGATTGTTACAAAAATAGAAGATGATCATTGAGATGCTACAGCAATTTCAAATGCTAAATTCCAGTATCCTATGGCTGATCATTCTGAATTTATGCGAAAAATTAAAATAAAGTTTCAAGTAAAGTTTACTTCCGGTTTAGCCGATCGCAATAATGATGCAAGATGTACAATAAGATGTTATTCTTTATACGAAATTTCAATATGCTATGGCGGATCATTTTATATTTATGCAAAAAATTCAAAAAAAGTTTCAAGGTGCACTTCTGGCCTGGCCGATTCTTACAAAAATAGCAGATAACCATTCTGATACAACATCAAGTTCAAATACTGAATTTCAACATCCTACGGTTGATCATTCTGGATTTATTAGAAAAATTCGAAAAAAGTTTCAAGTAAAGTGCACTTCCGGTACAGACGATTGGAACCATAATGCGAGGTGCACAACTAGACCCTATACCAGTCTTAAATACAAAATTTCAACATCCTACGTTTAACCAGTTTTGAGATTTGCGAGTTACGCACGCACGAACATACCGACATCAAGCCAAAAATAGTTAAAATGGATTCAGGGATGCTCAAAACGGATATTTCTATTAAAATCTCGATAGGTAAATTTTTTCGGTTACACAATACTTCCTTGTACTTAGTGCAAGTAAGTAAAAATATGTAGTCATTAATTTTAATCGCATTAGAAACTCAAAGAGGTAGTTTCATTGGAAGAAACAAGAAATAACCGAAAGTACAAAAATCTAGAAGGAATTATAGAAATTTTAAATACTCAATGCTCTAAAAAAATTTGAAGGACTTGATAGGAATAAATAATTCAAAAATTCCTGCAGGTGAATGGAACGATTGAAATTTTAGTGACTTTGACGTAAGATTTAAAATTTTATCATGATCAATTTTAAAATTCATGGGGGAGCTCGGCAAATATTGAACCTGAAGTATTTCTGTTTCAACGTAATTTATAAAAAATAAAGTAGGCAGTTTCCGAAACACTCTTAATTTTAATGAAGTTATAAATGAACTGAAATAACAATTAATCTCCATTTTATACAATTTTGTTATGGTGTGCCCTTCCCTCCACTAACGTCCATGAGTACTTGTATTTGACGGCTAGTAACCGCACTATAATACCAAAGCATCTCGTACAAAATAAGGTACAAGGCGTGCTGGATATAATTTTTTTAATATAATTGATTTATTTTCATGAAATTCAGTACCTATTTGGTTGGTTGATTTGAAAAGTAGATACAACTTTTATATTTCGAGATAGAAAGCAAAATTTTACGGATTTCCTGAATGTTCAAGGGATGAATCAAGTCATTAATTTCTCAACGTTACAGCTTCAAATTCATTAGGATACTCACTGTAACCTCTCCCTTTCTTCCTTCATTCAGGATGCCAAAGTAAGCGTTATCTTTTTTCTTCAGGATGCGAGAATACGTAGAAGAAAACGAGAAGAACGATCCACTCATCCACGCCCCGGATAAAAAGAATAACCCTTGGGCGGAGAAGGGTAAATGCGTCATTATGTAGAAGAGGACCTTCTTCAGCCCTTCTTTTCATCTCACATTTTATTTCTTCATCTATCTTCTCATTTTAAGTTTGTTCCATCATCGGTATTATCGTAGAACCAGAAGACTCTCAAGAATATTGTACAGCAAATGCAAGAGTCGATTGAATAACTTTTTATCGTAGGGAGGGGGTGGGGTAGGTTGTTTTAATAGTAGGGTTGTAATAGGTTGTAATACTTTGTAGGAGGTTGTTAAGAATGTAAGAAGTCTTCAGTGGTGTAAAGTGGATGATTTATTTTTGGATTTAGCGAATTATTACACAAATTTTGATCCTTATCAAAAATAAGTAAATTAATATTTGTAATATTTAAAATGGTACAATACTCATTGGCATAACTAAACATGATAAAAATAAAGAATGAGGTACAGGCCCTTCTAGACAATAATCGTAGCTACGCCAATGAAAAATTTGGGCAGTAGCGCTTTTTCAAGCGGGGGAATACAGGCTATCATATTTTTAATATAAAGATAACCTGGAAAATGAAAAAAACGTTGAAAGTAATCTAAAAATCGCTGAATTCTAAGATCCTACCACGAATATCAACAAAATCTCGCGAAAGTAGTCGATTCTATCTGTCTCTACAACAGAACTTCGTCTGATTGTCGTTTCTGCTAGGTATTCTGTGTCATCTATCATGATTAGAGAGACAGTGATGAAAATTTCGGACGTCACCACAATAATTAAAATAATGAACTAAATCCAATAATCAAATCAGCCACTTGGTTCAATTATTTATTCATTATCATCAAAATATCTCAAAATTTGAATGATCAAAACGAACAACTAAACCTTTTCGTCAATAACTTTCAAGTACAAGATCTTCTAAAACGGAAAATAAACTCAGGAAAGAAACATCTCAGAAGAGAAAAGAAATTTGCGGTGCCATCTGGTGGAGAGACAAACGTTGTTAAAAGTAGTCAAGTTGTTTTTTACAAAATCTAGAGGGAAATTTTCCTGCATGGTAAATAGAAACTTAAAAGAAAATTAATAAAACAAAATAGCCACGTTTCCAATTTGCCTAGTCTATATTTCGTGAAATAAAAAATGATACTTAAAAACCCAGAAGGGGATAGATTAAGACTTTTGTAAAAATAATATCTAAATGTAATGCTAGTCATTGTTTTTCTTCTATATACGTATTAATTTTAGATAATTCTGCTGTTTTGTGTGTATTTTAATTGTTTTAGTAAGCATGTCCTAGTCTAGTCAAAAGTGGATTCGGGTAGAGCAGAAACCAGCCTATTTCGCTACAATTAAAGTATTTCGACTGCCATTAAAGATAAAAGAAATATACTGCAACTTCTGGATAATGAGCAACTTCCGTTTACCACCTAATTCTAGAAGTATATAACATCAGCAGACTTACTTCAGTTATCTTTAACCATTCAAATACTCCAATTTAATTTCCCCGGTGTTTGAAAAAATGATTCTTCGCTTCACACTTTTTTGAACGCCGATTACTCTCATTTTGGCATTCACACTGACAGTTTTAAAAGTTGACTTTTTAAACTAATGCGAGTTTCGCGAATAAAACGATGTTGTCCATGTGCATTAGCAAACTGTCTAAAGTCAGTTTGGTTTTGCACCTAACCTAAAATAAGACTAAATACCCCAAATATAAACATTAAGAGAGATAGATGACTGTCAGAATTTAAAATAAATGACTAAAAACGATTTGGACACTATGTAACTCAATATTTAACTTCATGTTAACGACATTTTATGTAGATATGCTTCGCCGAATTGTTTCTCATCTGTCATTTGTTTCTGTTGGTTAAAAAAGGCGCGAAGCGCAATTCAAATCGACCAATCACAAACCGAGTTTGTATGTTGGTTTTTGGTTGGTAGGCGATGTGGTGACAGTAAGAAGAGGCTGTGCTGATGCACATATTGTCACTACGTTGCTTTTATCGATAAATAAATAAATAATAAAAAACTTTTAGATTGTTTGGGCCTTTTATCTGCCCTTTTCCTATATAGCAGCTTGAAATATATCTTGCTTAATGTATAGCTTAAGTCGATACCGTTCGGTATCTTCTATGTAACTAACACCACTGTTAGACCAAGGCCTGAATGATTACCTTCGATCTTGTTGGTCTTGGTCGAATCTATCTAATAATCTTTTAGAATAGTGTTTCAAAACAATCTTAAAGTTATTTTAAAATGTTTAAAAAACAAAAAAAAAATCTTAAATAGCATAGAATATAAAAACAATATTTAATCATATTTAAAATTGTTGGTTACCTTGTTATTTAGCTTAGATCAATATTTATTATAACAAACTTACTGAGATAAATATAACAATATTCTCAATGATTGTAATTGATCAACGTGACAACAAACACTCCAGATAATGACTTTTCGATGCAATATATTGCGTGAATTTTTAATATTTATTTATGGAATAATTTTTTCGATGTGCTGGTTTCTGCTCTACTCGAATTTAGCCGAATCCTTACGAAATATTACTTAGCAACCTAAGATTATTCATCTAAATTTATATATTTGAATAATATAGAGTATAATTATTATGATATGAATACAACTTGTAAACTTATACTGTAATATGAGTTATCACAATATCTGATACAAAATAATACAAATAATAAATTAATTAATATTAAAGATTCATTTCTGTGTTTTATATCAACTCAATATTGTGTCTTGTTCTAGGTTACAAAATTTAAAGAAAGAACTGGTCATTTGAATTCGGAAATACTTTGTTGTGGATAAAAATTGTGTCAGAAAGAAGAATAAATGCTGTTTTTTTTTTGGGGGAGCAAGGACCAATGGCAAAGGTAGGCAAGACTCATTTTATTCATATACAATACTAATTTACTCCAATAATTTATATTTTATAATGAATTTTTATTATGTATATCTACTTTGGACTTTTGGAGACATTTAATGTGGCAGGTGAGAGAGAGATAGCAAATGCAGAAATGAGAATATATTTCTATTTTACTCAATAGAATACAATTCCAGGGTCTCTTTGGACACGAGTCCTTTAATTATGAATCACAGACACTAGGGCTGTCGATGAAATCCGGATATCCGAATATCCGGATTTTCATTTTTGTAATATCCGTTTTTTTCCTATCCGGATAAACCGGATATCCGAATATCCGGATTTTCTCCGTGCGGATGAATCGGCTATCCGAATATCCGGATTTTCATCCACATAAACGGACTATCTGAATATCTGGATAAAGCAGATATTCGAATATACCAATATAATTATTTGTATATCTCCTTCTTCCAGCATACGCCGCAATGTTTTTGTGGCTCCCTTCTTGTCCTCCGTCGTATGCATCTGCGCAATTAGATATTCTCGCAACATCTACACCATCTGAACGATTACTTTCGTCCGCTGGTAATATAGTTTCCGCAAAAAGAAGTTGTCTACTCACCGAAAACGTTGATAAATTAGTAATTTTATACCAAAATTTATAATAATATCATGAAGGTACTGTATCACTGCTTGAGTACCTACATATTTCAAAATTATTTGGGTCTTCTGATTTTGTGATGTAACGTGAGAAATATTCTCATTCAAAAATATAGATAAAATTATTCTGGCTGAATTATATAAAATTTTGTACAAAATACGTTATGAAAAGCCATATTGTTTGACTCATGTAATTTGAGAAACATACTGGTTAATCTGGATTTTCTTTTTATCCGGTTATCCAGATGCACGGTCATCCGGATTTATCCGGATATCCGATTATCCGTTGTTCTAAGCCGGATTCCGGTTTTTCCGGATACCGGATATACACTTGCACGGATATCCGGATTGGAATTTTCACGGATATTGACAGCCCTAACAGACACTCATAAATAATTTTCTGAATATTTTATATTACAATAGGAATAGAACTGAAAGAGAGCTAAAAATGTTTGTCGTTATTTCATAAAGGTTAAATAAACAAATTTTTGTTCGAATTACTTTTTCTTACCTATAGGTACATATTTCTTTTTAATTGCATTTTGTTTCGATTAGACTTAATTTTGATAATATATTTCTAGTTCTTTGGCGACAGTGTTCGTTATGACTGTATCAGCACATAACCTCATCTGTCATGTATTTTTACATTATTACCAGTATTACAATGAGCGATTGCAAACGTAGTAGCAGAGTTGGGATAAGTACTCAAAAAAAGTACTGAAATACTAAGTACTAAGTACTTCCTGGAAAATACTTACAGTATAAGTACCAGTATTACTTAAAGTACTTTTTTCAAGGTACTTAAGTACTAAGTATAAGTACTTCATATTAAAAGATAATATACCTCAGTTCTCAATAGGGATAACGTAATAGATATATACAATCATTAATTACAACTGATATTTCCAAGTTATTATGTATAATACTAAATTTAAATCATTAATCCCAGAAAAACAGTACCTACTCTATGCTGAATTGATATAAAAGTGAAGAATCAGAAGAGATGAATTAATTCCTAATAGTATTACAGTACAGTTATTATTTGCTTTCAAAAGCGATAAGTTCTCACAAATCTCATCACTTAAGGCACAAAGTCCTGGTTCCTGGAGAATTGATTATTCCGGCAAAAAAAAAAAAAACAAGCGTTCTATGAGTGCTGATGATGTTAGAAGTGTATTATATTTTATAAACTTCCCAATGGTCGGATAATCATTTCGCATTCTTAAATCTGTTCCTTTATCCTCTAAATATTCTAGTAATTTCAATTCAAATTTGTTCACTGATTATTTATTCATATCTACTGTTTTCTCGATTCTATCGTCGCCATAAAAGTCGAAAAAGTCATCAGAACTAATAAGATCGTTGGCTTTGCGGAGTGTTGAACAATAAATGTTGATTTTTTTGATTTAATAGTGAGAATGAAATTTATACTCTTTGCAGATCGTCTCTGAAGGTATGCCACCTCAAATATTTTGTTTTTCCTTCCAAAATAAAAAATAAAAGTACCAATTCCCTAATAAAATCTACCTGTATTATACAGGAGAAAGTTGATATGATGGTGGTATTTATAAATACTTACAGTACATCTAGAATACTTAAAGTACTTTTGAGTACTTGAAATATTTTTGAGTACTTACAGTATTTTTAGAATACTCACAGTACTTTTTTACTTACAGTATCAAGTACTTCTAATTTTTTTTCTGCTACTGTATAAATAAGTGAGCCTTGTAGCCCTAGCAACTCGAACGATAACGAAAGCAAACCTTCGTGTTACCTCGTTGCTATGCGTTGCTAGCTACGAAAGTAATACTTTCGGGGCCAGGACAAAAAAGTAAAAGTTTGAAAAAATGCAAATCTATTGGAAATTTCATTAGTTATTCAAATAAATAAGTAGTTTATAACAATAATATGATTTTATCCAATCTATTCAATTTAATTTTATCTTTTAATTGGTTTTAAGTAATTATGCAATTTGAACAATTGGAAAAAGTCATTATTAACTTCTTCACTTTGTATTGGGAGATTTTTATCATTTTGAATTATGTCAAAATTCATATTTGTCATTGTTTCTATATTTAAGGTAATATTAATGTGAATTTCATATAACACCTTTTTAGAAATTTCAATTTCATTACTTCACGAAGAACACTTCCATCCGCTCTTTAAATCCAAAATATCGGCACCCGAAGTATTACATTTTCGTCAATTCGAGTAACGTTTTTATCAGCAAGCCATTTAGAAAACATGCTGTATGTTTAATTGTACCTTTCTTTGGATTTATCCGCAAGAAGTGAGGCACATGCATTGTTAGCTGCCTTTTGAATACCATTTTCATTTTCTGTTAACATTTTAAATCGGTCAAATGCAATGTTCCACTAAATTATTGAAATTCAAAATCTGTGACAGGCGCTGATGACAGATAACATTGTAAATAAACCGTTGCTATGGATAATTTTAGACAGGTAAAACAGCATCCATAACATTATTTCAAATATAATAATTATTAAATATTAATATCTATATAGAACAGTAGCAGAAAAAATTTAATACATCACACGATGCGAAAGCCCTTTCAGGTGTTCGGAGGTTTTGAACGGCCTCGGCTTCACCTCGGCCATTCAAATACCACCTCACACAAAAAAGTATGCTTTCGCATCTTGTAATGTAAATAACTATTGCTTAAGTACCAGTAATAAGTACCGCTTGAAAAAAGTACTTCAAGTAAAGTACTTTAAGTACACAATTTACTTTAAGTAATACTGTAAGTATTAACCAGCTCTGCGTAGTAGTTATAGGCCTGTTGCGTATCTTCAAATTTCGATGGAAGCGCCGCATATTATTCAAAAATCACAACTTCGAGGTGTGATGTCACTTGTCAATGTTTTTAAATATGTCAATCTGCTTTAAAATCAAAATGAAAAGCAATGACCTACCATCTCTATTCCTAATAATATTATTGTATTTAATTTATGACAACATTTGTAGACAAAAATATTCTAAAAGAAGCAAATCAACCATAGTCATTATTATTTTTTATTGTTTATGTGACTCATCTAAAGGTAATCAATTATAGCTAGATTTATAATGTGGTATATACGTACAGAATTTGAGGGAAATCCTTGGGGGAAAGAGATTTTCTCATGTTGTTTATCTTTAAAACAATTCTTGAATTTTGAGAAGGAAAAATATTAGGAAAAAATTTCGTGCTTTCAGTAAAGGATTCTGGGACGATTTTATGTGACTGTTCAGTCAATTAAGAAACTTATCTTAGTGGTATTTATTGAGTTTCTTTACAATTATAATATTTAATTTCTCTCAAACATGGTTGATACTATGAATTGAATGATATCTAAAACATTTTTATAGATTATTGCATAAAATCACACTTGTTTAACTGCTGTTATCCCCATTTCTCTTTGTTTCGCTTCATAATCTCTTCCCGGAGACCTATAAAAATCAGTTTTGGGCTGTTTGCTTTAGTATTAGTACATCCAACAACACAGCAACTTCTAAGTGAATGATTTATACTCATGATTATCGAATAATATGACATACAAAAATGACGTTTGGCAATTTGACGTTTTTGGCGGCACACCTCGTAGATGTAAAATTTAACCGATAGAGCGGAGCCACTGAGGATACGCAATAGGCGTATAATCTGGAAAATTTGAGTTTTTAGTGGTCAAGATTGTCAGTAGTGTGATTGGAGAATCTTAAGACTGGGTTTGTAATTTCGAAACACCGACAACAACTTTTAAGAGAATTATACACTCATTCCAATGGAATATTTTTCCATCATACGAAATGATGACAATAAATTTATTTCAATTTTCTTTCTCATTTTGGGCCAGTCCGTCTCTTTGTATTTTCTAAACTATAAAGTGTCCTCCACAGAACTTCTTGAAGTCGGATAAATCAACACAAACGATTTTCTCTGCTTAACTTCAAACTTCTACAAAGGACATTTTTTTGTTCCAAAAGTTTGAAATCGTTAAAAATATCTGAAACACTGAAATAATATGCTTTTGTGAAACAACAACATAAGTAGGAAAGAACTTTTGTGTTTTGTGTGCAGTATTCGATTTCACGCTAAATTAAGACAATGATCATTTGAAGTTGGAAGCTTTCTACCATTAGTAACGTAATCTGAAGAAATAATACATTATTCATCAAGAGACAAATAAATTATTTTCGTGAGGCGTGATTCGAAGAGAACTACGGAAAAATAAGGGAATAGTTATTAATTAAGAATAGAGTGCGTTAATAAAATATTTATCAATAAATAAATGAAAGTGTTCGAATTAGTTATTCGTTTAACTAGGCAAAAAAATAAAAGATCTACTGACGCGGCTAGAGTAAAAATAGACAAGGCAGTAAATCTTCATTATTTTATGATTAACTCCAATATTTTTGAAAAATGTCATCGCCATCAATTTATGTTGCTATGCATTTGTTGATCGGTTTTTGAGTAGGCAGTAAAAGTGTCACTTTACAGACTGTAAACTGTCAATAAGGTCGTACTTTTAAAGTCAATCTGCAAAAAATATCATTTAGCTGCTTTCAATTGGCATCGCCTCATTTTGACATTTTAAATTGCTTCAGCAAGTTTGAGATCATGGATCATGGATGCCGTTGGATTTTTTTGTTTCAATGATATATATGAAATTGATATCTGAAAGAAATTTGTATTATAGAATGTGTTCGTTATGCAGCGGCCACACTTATGTCTAATGCCGTTAAGTAAGGCGTTATGTGACAATTGACATATTGTCATTGACAATGTATTCATTATTGAATAACGCCTCAATTAATGACATTAGACGTAAATGTGGCCCCAGCATTATAGTATGTGCATTTATTGTGAACGGGATACCACAGAAAATGTGAAAAATATCAATCAATAAAATAAATCATGTAAGTTATGTTTCATTGTATTAATTTACTGTAATGTGATTGCATTTGCAAAAATCTGTTTGTCAAATCGATAAGATAGTTTCGATAAATTCAAATTTATTTAAAAAGCTTAATAATGGGGATACTTCGGTACACTTGTTACAAAAAGTATCGTATGCAACACGGACACTGAACGACTGTCATTATTGTCACGGACAAATTTGGCTGCACGGAGCTACGCCTTGGGCTTTGCTCTCATCTTCGCCTCGGGCTTTGCTCTCGTCTTCACCGAATGCAGCCAAATTTATCCTGGACAAAAATGATAGTCGTTTGGTCCTTGTAGCATAATATACTATTTTAGTATTCTCAGTTAAGTGATGTTTCTTATTATAAGTTTTTGAATTTCATATATTATAATTTATTAGAACTTTCCAACATTATGTGCGTATAAATCAAGATACTCATAGAGCATTAACATTTATGATGATCAATTTACAGTTCTGTTTCTTACGGCTCCAATAATAATTGCAGAATTACAAATATGATACTTACCGCGATATGATGGAGAGAGAAATAAGTAGATAACTTTAGAGCAACGAAAAATAATAATAATTTATTATGCTGTGTTATAAATTCATTCACTCCGGGCCGTGAAAAATTGTTTCATTTTAGATCTTAAGTTATATGAAAGTTTCGAAACTGATATTAAATTTTTTGCTACCAATTTGCAGCTTTATATTGTGCACATGTTTATGATTTTATCCATCATAAAATATTTTATGACTCCTAAATTCTGGTATGTAAATAAACATGAAATTATTTATAAATCCTGGCAAAGTTGCACCAAACCGTAAAAATATAAGTATGTAAGATAAATTGATGCAAGAAATTTATTCAGTATTGTAGCAAAATTTGAACTCGTTTGGGGGTTAATAATTTATTTCACCCTAGACCACAATTATAAAACTAAAATTATTCATTACTCAATATTTCTATTATTAATTGATGCACAAATTTTACAATTCCAGTCAAATTAGGGCTTCACTTCGGAATGAGAGATAATAAGCTGGAAATTTGTACAAACCTTTATTTTGACATTCTAAAAGCTGTCTCAAAAGTCTCATGGATTCTCGTGTCTGCATCTCAAATTATTCAAGGTGAAAGGTCGCAAAAATCGGTTTTTGTAATTATCTTGGTTTCTATGGCTCCAATAATTTTGACATTTATTACAAAAATTGTGGAACATAAAATTTGCAACAAATTTTGTCTAGAACATTTTTTCATGCGCTCAACCGTTTTTTAAATAGAGCGCGGAGAACGCGCAGCGCTCAGTCATATTCTTGAAATAGTATGTTGTACATCAAGTATAGAAAATTACCTATTTCACACGAGGTGTGTAATTTTCAACACGAGACGGAGTCGAGTGCTGGAATCACACAAGTGTGAAATAGGTGATTCTATACGTGTTGTACACTATACTTTTTCTACTATCACAGTTTTTAATGAAATATGTAGAGAAATCATTAGTATACCTGAGATTTCAAATCTATTTTCACAAAAAATGTAGAATAACTTAGGCATTTTAATTGTTTGCTCTGCATATTTATTGTGATATTTACTTTAGTTATGATTTGAAACATTATTGAGATATTTTCTATCAGTTGATTGATATTTGATTGTTGTGTAATCTTATTGTTGCGAACTACGGAAAGATTGTATCTGATTGGCCTACTCTTGCAAGGTGACGTTCTGATTGGCTTATTAAGTAGAGTATTCTGTGATCTCGGGTAACGTGTTTTCTAAATTTTTGTCACTTACCAATTTTTAACTGCAGTAATGATAATTGTGGATGTCTAATTTTGGTTATGATACAATAATAACATACATAATTCCTCGATTTCGAGAGAATGTGATGAACGTGTGTTGTTTGTTTCAATTTGACAGTTGTGATTCGCAGTGTTGCCAATCTTCGGAATATACATTACAAGAATAAGTAAATAATTCCAAAAGAACTCAGTGCAATTCTGTTATTCAAATGTGGCTTATAAAAGAGCAAACATAGATTCATATCAAGTTCGGGATATTTATCAATAAACCTGCTGAATATATCACCTAAAGAATATTCGAAATGGATTATTAATATACGAGTTGGTCAAACTGGTGTGAGAAATCATTTCTCACGACTTTTCCCACAGTTGTGTGGAATTGTTATTTTTCTAGTTGTGTTTTGTATGAGAAATATGTTGTTTTCTATAGTGATCGTAGAAAAAATATCTTTCAAGTAGCATTCGAAGTACTGTGATTTCAAAAAGCTCACATTTTGCTTCTAATTCTTCAGCTTCCAGAAAGGTTATGTCTTTTGGCATCTCTTCTTGCGTCAGTGCAATTAAATCAAGAGTAAGAGCTTTGGCCGATCATCTTTGTCAAGAATTCGAGAGAATCTTCCTTTTAACGGAAATGCTTAGACCACTTTTTAACTGTCTAATATGACGACATAACATTCCCTTTTTTAGTCAAAAATTCAATCGATTGCACACCGTTTTTCCTGTTCATTTGTTCCACCAATTTTTTTTTTCTCAATATATTTATCCTCTCTTTCTTATTCTTCTATTTCACTATTTTTGTTCCACTTTTTTCCATTCAAATACAAAATTTGATATCTTCAGTTTACTTCAAAGTAAACAATTCGGCGATGTTGTCCATGATAGGACTTCAGTTCCAAACTTGATGGAATTTTATAATAAGTTCCTACTAAACATGAGAATAATGGGAAAAAATTACATAAGGATCCACTTTTACCACTCCACTTTTACCATTCAAATTTCAGCACTCCATTCTTACCATTTCACTTTTACCATTCAACTTTCAGCATTCCATTTTTACCACCATACTTTTTTACTACCATACTTTTTTACCACTAATATATTTTACCACTATTTTTAGAAATACAATACAATAAATTTTCATTCAAAATTGGATGTTATGTCCTCTTATGCCTGTATTACACTATCCAATTTATTGGTCAATAGTTTTCAAAAATTTATTGTTGTGTGTAGTATGTCCAAAAATTTCACAATTTTTCTTGACCAATAATTGAACAAATTATTTTTGAAATGAAACTGCCCTATTTTTTGTCAATATTCTGGAGTATTCTAGGGAGATTTTTGTCCGATTTGTCGTTGCCAACATTACTCATATTAATTAATTTTGCGTCAAATGAAATAATCGTCCCATACTTGACTTAACCTAAGAAAGACAAACATTGCGGGCATAGACCATTTCCGTAATCCCTATGTACCACTTAAGCACGGCGGAAGCTTAACAGATTTATTGGATAAACTATAAGCAAAGATAGTATGTAAAATGTAAAATCTTCAATGTACAATAAAGATAGCCGAAATGAACCAATTACGTAAGAATAATGAGGAAAAAACACCCCAATCAGGCTATTTTAGTTAATGAATAATGTAGGTGTAAGAGTTAAGTGTATAAATATTTCAATTTTTTGCAACTCTGAAAGATGAACAGTTACATACTTACATAAAAATAAATGGCATCCGTATTGAACAAAAAATAACCAACATTAAAACGTGCTCAAACGGTATATCCCCAACATTGCAAACATAATCTTTGTGTTGACAAAGTAATAAATATAGTCTTATATATTCGCATATATTTTTTTGTGCCTCTGTTGTCATCTCTACTATCACACTTTCTCTCCAACCAAGCTTCTTGAAATCACGTCAAAAATTATAAGTTGGTACTTCTGATTTTTCTTGACGAAAACTTGGATCGTGTAATATGGTGAAAACTTGATCAACTTATTGGCTCATTAGTAAAGGGCGAAGTATGGCTGATTGAAAACCAAAACCACTGTTTATGACTGTACTAGCGGTTTGATAAACATTGAGTATGGCATATTAAGCTTGATCGAAGCGGGCGAAGCTCGCTTGTTCATTTGGGTGCGAATCACCGCCGCGCCGGTTTTACACACAAAGCAGTAATAGGAGTAGTAAAAAGAATACGTTGGTAGTAAAAATAATTAGTAGTAAAAAGAATTAGTAATAGAAAGACGGTGATAAAAGTGGGAGCGAATCGAAAAATGATGACAAGTGAGGGTAAACAAAAAGAAATCTACAGCAAATGTGACCTAAACTGAGATTTTTAGGTTGTCTTGGTTTGGATTACTTTTCCTGTGGATTTTTTTTTGCTCATCTCCACTTGTCTCAGAAGAAAGAACTGCAAACATTGTTCGCGAATACAATTTTAGCGAGGCGTACGTCATTTGTAAATACATACATGTTACCTGTCAATAACCTGCTGACCTAAACACTCCTGGCCAGTTCACACGGACTTTGAACTATATCTTATTTCATCTTATCAGTACATGTGTAGTTGATGTAAAATAGTTAAGTTTAAGTAATATTCAGTCTGTACATGAATGCAAAGCAATAAACATCCATTGTAATAACTAAATAAAGTTTTTAAAAACTTATTTACGAAGATCAACAAATTAATTGGCGCAGTCGGTAGGATTCTGAGAGGAGATTCATCGAGAATAATCCGTCAGTATCCACTGTTCATTCAGAAGAAGAATCTTCCGATTCCGAGAGGTTATCATCGTGTATCAATCTATCGGCATCAAGCAGTCATCCAGAAGGGCATCCATCGAGGACAATCCATTTGTGATGAAGATTGCTACATTGGTATTGTAAGTTGCTTTCCTTTGTTTCATTTTTATGTCAGACTCCTCGCGTTCATCAATTTCCATCGAGGATAATAGTGAAAACGAGCAAAATTTAGAATATAGAAATTCAATACCAGAAACAGATTTAAGTTCAATATTTTCTATTTTAAATATTAACGAAGAAATAGTTGCTGTAGAAAACAATAGCTGTTCAGATATGGCACCTCCTAAATTCGAAGCTAAATTATTAGAAATAGTTCCTAGATTTGATGGTAATGCAACAGAATTATCAGCATTTTTAGATATTGCAAATGCTTTAATAACTACTTATTGGGATCCAAGCCCAGAAAATATTCATTGTGTTCAAAATATCACAGTAATATATGGTATTTATGCAAAACTAAATGGTCCCGCACGCGAAGTTTATACTACGTGCATTTCAAAAGACTGGAAAACAGTAAAAGATGCGTTGGTTGCTCACTTTGGAGACCAACGAGACGAAAATGGCTTATTGTTCGATTTAGATCAATTACGTCAAAAAGATAACGAGAGTTCTTTACAATTTTATACTAGAGTAATGTCAAATTTAAGTGCTTTGCACAATTTTATTGAAATTCACGAAGCAAGCGAAGGAATCAAGACGGTCAAAAAGAATTTTTATAATACACATGCTTTGAAAATGTTTTTAGCTGGTTTAAAAGAACCCCTAGGTTCAACTATTCGCGCTATGAAACCAAGTAGTCTTGCAGAAGCTAGACAATACATAATATCAGAAAATAATATTAGACATTTACAAAAACCTAATTTTGATAAAAACAGAATTCATGTTCCAAAACCAAATGTAAATTCACATTTTCAAAGACAACAATATTTTAGACCTTCACCACCACAATATTATAATAATTATTCCCGATTCCCAAGCAACCCCATTAACTTGCAACCCCGACCAATGCAACAGCCTCAAAGATTTTTAACTAACCAACAAGTGTTTGGAAATCATTCCAAACCTAACGCAACAAACGTTTGGAGACCTCAAGGCTCCGCCAATCGTCCTATTCAACCAAAACCTGTCCCTATGAGCGGAGTATCGCATGGAACATTTTCGAAACCTAATTCCGGAATGAATAAATTTCAAAACCGCCAAACACAGAATCACGCTGTAGAAGAAATGTATAACGTAGAACACCCCACGCAATTTTATGAAAATAGCGAATATTCTTACGAAAATCAAGAAATTGACGAAACCGATTATAATCCACAAAATGGCGACTCAGAAGATAATTTTAAAACTCAGTCACTCGAAGACGAGCAAAATTTTCGCGAGACAAGTCAAACAACGAACCAAACATAGAGTTACATTCAATATACGATAAAAAAGATTTGCCGTTCATTAAAATTTCAAATCCACCCTTAAAATTATTAATCGACACAGGAGCGACAAAATCATTTTTAAATCCAGATATAGCCGAAAAATATTTCAAAAATTCCATCAGAAAAGAAAATTTTACTATCTCTTCAATATTTCAAACAACAAAAAGAAATACTTGTATTGAGATACCCGCATTTCCTGAATTTAACGTTAATAAAAATATGAAGTTTTATTTATTCAAATTTCATCATTTTTTCGACGGTTTAATTGGCTATGACACTCTTAAAGATTTCAATGTTCATTTAGATTTGAAAAATTCAGTATTAAAAACACCAAATACAAATTTAAATCTATCCCATTATGAAACTAAAGATAAATTATTATTTTTTGCACGAATAGAACCATGTACTTTGGAGACAGTTAAAATTCCTGTCAATGTTAGTAACGGAGACATAATTATTCCACAAACAAAAATTTCCAATTGTTTTATCAGAGAATGTGTTACAAATTGTTGTAATGGTTATGCACCTGTTGACGTTTACAACAATACGAACAAATTTCAAGAAATATATTTGTATGAACCCATTAAAGTAAATTCGTTTCAAAACGAAGAATTTGAATTATTCAATGCTATGATTTATTACGATAATAACGAAAACACCGAGATTGTTGATAAATCTGATATTACTAAATTAATTAGGACCGAACATATGAATTTCGAAGAGAAAAATCAAATTGAAAAACTAGTAAAATCATTTTCAGAAATTTTTTATCGCGAAAATTCTCCACTTACATTCACGAATAAAATTAAACACCGAATAATAACTAGCGACGAGATTCCTGTATACACAAAATCATACAGATACCCTTTTATACACAAACCTGAAGTAGAAAGACAAATTAATAATATGCTAGAACAAGGAAATTCATAACAATATTCTAGAATTAGAAACAAATCAGAATAAAATTGTTGCTAAACTGAATAAACAAATTTCTCTTTCAAAAAACATAATGTCTAATATTAATAGTTCACTCACGTTAATTACTAAGAATCAAAACATAATTGAGAATAAAACAAACGAAATAATTCGGACATTGAATGAAACAAAATTTAATTTCATATGTTATTTAGACACACACGAAATCCTAGAACAAATAAAGCTTAATCTTGATTCTTTATTAAGTTTTCTATCAGACTTAGAAAACGCCGTAACTTTTGCTAGTTCAAAAGTTGTACATCACAGTATAATTTCTCATCAAGAATTGAAAGATGTCGTGAATGAGTTATATTCAATTTATGACCATAAACAGTTGTTATTTTCCAACACCAACGATCTTTTCAAATATTACAATGTCATTGAAACTAAAGTATATGCAATGAACGAAAGAATTATGTTTTCACTAGATTTCCCTCTAGTACATCCAGAAATATTTGACCATTATCATTTATTTTCAATTCCCAACGAAAATCAATCAATTATCATTCCACCCTCAACCTACCTATCAATTAGCAACAATGCATACCAATATAGTAATGAAGAATGTATCGACTTACAAACCGAATTTCTTTGTAAAAGAACAAATTTGCTGCCTCTTCACAAAAACCAAGAATGTTTAACATCTATTCTATCAACCGAAACTACGGCCATCAATTGTCAAAAAGTACCAGTCAAAATTACTCAACAAATCATCTTAGAAATCAATAAAGCACATTATATCGGAATATTTCCAAAATTACAACGAGTACAAACAATGTGCAAAGAAAATACAATCGCTTCACTGAAAGGAACATACCTATTTGTTGTTCCACCAGATTGTTCATTTAAAACATTTTCTCTTGTTTATCAAAATAAAATGAAGACAATACCCGGACATCCACTGAGCCTAGAGAAAATAAACATGCAAAATTCATCGACAGCACAAATCGAAGAATTGAAGCTAGACAAGTTATCACTGGATAAACTACATCAAATTCAACTACAAGAAGCTCAAGAGCTACCAATCGACCCAATCAACCTCCATATGAATTATTCAAGAGGATCAATTATTTGCGTCACCATTTTCGCAGCAATAATTATTTTATATTTTATTGTTAAAATTGTGAACAAAATGTTACAGAAAAAGCAAGTCAATCGAAATCCGAGGGACGTCGACGAAACACAGGTTGTTCCACCCTAGAGTTTCTTCTTAAGGATGGAGGTGTTACCTGTCAATATCCTGCTGACCTAAACACTCCTGGCCAGTTCACACGGACTTTGAACTATATCTTATTTCATCTTATCAGTACATGTGTAGTTGATGTAAAATAGTTAAGTTTAAGTAATATTCAGTCTGTACATGAATGCAAAGCAATAAACATCCATTGTAATAACTAAATAAAGTTTTTAAAAACTTATTTACGAAGATCAACAAATTAATTTACATATGTTATTATGTAAATAAAGAAAAATGTAAGCCGAAAAAAGTTGCAAAAAAAGTGGGAAAAAAAGTATTGGTGAATGAAAAGAGCGATGAAAAGGAAGAAATAGAGTGGAAAAAAGTTCTCCTATGCTAAGTGACACTTGTTGTTTTGCCATTATGTTACGCTTTTTACGCGTCGACCCGTTTTTCAGGGATAATATAAACCGTCCCGCCGATTATTTCTTCATTGTTCATAATAGACAAGTTGAATATACGAAAGTTACCCAAAAAAATTATTGAGCGCTCCACTTGAAGTGATTAATAGATGCACAACCATTAATCAACAAGTTCGATAGTTAATTATCATCCAGAATACTTTTGTCTTATTTGTAATCAATCATACTGATTCTTATAGGTGAAAACTGTACTTTGAATGCCCCAATTTTTAATATTCTGTATCACCAATCTCAATTTTTGGCAAAGTTTACATTCCATATATTAGACATAATCCTTTTTAGAAGAGATATTAATTTATCGCCGATGGATATTCGATTGACATTGAAATCAAAATTATTGTCAGTCATTTCGTTCAAAAATTTGGACTACCAGACTTTATACAGTTATTGACTAAATGCCAAACGGCATGTAGTTAGTAAATTATGTATCAATATCTGCTCGTACACCAATATTTTATCTTCTTCTGCAGTTCAAATGCGTCTGAATTTCATTTCATATTGTACTATATTCCAACCACAGTACGTACATCGTACACCGAATCAAAATCGTTCTCTCAAGTGTAAACATATAATGGGTTGACTTAGTTAAGATTCCTTTTGTTCCTTTCAAATCCGCAGGATGAAGTCTTTGTGACGTGAATTTTGAAAAGGACTCAGATTTATTTTTGTATTGAATTTGAAGCTGAAATATAATTGGATTTTTCCAGCTTTTCACTTTAGTTTGCGATGAAAATTTCAATGCAGAGTTAATTTCAGCTTAAAGAGGAGTGAAATATAATTTTGTACGCCATCAAAAGATGAAACATGATCATAAGAGAGGATGAAAGGATTCTGGATTGATTAATAATCCACTTGTCTTTTAAAAGTAATTTGAACCATCTTCAGTAAATTATTCCGGTGGAAAATTCTAATCCTCAAAAAATCATCTGCAACAACTTCATAAAATATTTATTCGTTTTTACACGGTTCTCTCCATATTCCCCGAGATCACACTTTAAATTGGATTAATAGAAGGACGTATTCCGTTATTCCTGTCTCTTGTCGCCTATCCTTCGGGACCTTTCAGCTTCGATTTGTGCCCGTTCGACGCTTTTACTTAATTGCTAAAAGCTTTAATCAGAATTAGTGCATGACAATTAAAACCATCTGATGCGAAGAATGTTTTACACCTGTTTTCATTTCGCGGATCAATGATCACGCTGACAAATGAATTATGAATAATTTTCATATAAGTTCATCGGAAAATATTTCAAGTTTAACCGCCCTCCGCCTTCGGCGTTTTGAAACTAATGAAGATAAATTAGCAAATTTCTGGTTGTAAATAATTCAAAAAAATATTAGTCATGTCCCCAAAATTGCGAATGCAAGTATCTTTTATTAATTATATTATGAGTGATATATTATTTCCGGGTGTTTACTCGATCTGTCCAAATAAATTCGTCCTCTTCGTCACCATTAAATAATGTTTATCTTCAAAACCGTTTCCTTCGCCGTCCTCTTTTTAATTGCTTTCAATTACGTGAAATTGTAGCAATCTTAGGACATGCGCTTTGTATCTTGAATCTTTTCGCCCGTCGGCCGTCTCTTGTTCCTGAGGTTCAGATTAAAAATCGATCGATTGAAATTGCAGCGTAGGCGGCCAGGATTTTCCTTAGAGAGGGGATAAATGAGCACTCAAATATGAATGACCAATTAAAAAGGGATGAAAAGTAAAATATTTTTGAAGAAATTCAGGACTTGGTTTTTACATCATCATCCTGAATAGGGCAGCAACTGTAGACACGTGTTTCGTCTTTACTGAGACTCTTCATTTCAGTGTATGTGTAACCAAGCCTCAGGTAATCGGACTTGTGAATCGCAGAGCAATGGAAATGAAGTTGATACATGGCATGCAGAAATATAAATCTGCAGCAGTGCCATCTACCATAATGCAGCAGAAGTGGCTGGTTTATAAAAATACAGGATACTGTTAAAGTTGAAAATTAAAGCCTGAATGTTTCACAAAATAAAAAAATTCAGGAGCCGGTTATTACATCATTATCCTGAATAGGGCAGCAACTGTAGATACGTGTTTCGTCCTCACTGGTACTTTGTCTTCACATTCGTAGAAACTTTGAGACGACCCTTATTTTTTCTCAGTTGAAATATTGGAATTTTGCTGATATGTATACAGCCCTAAAAAGGGCAAAATAATTTTTACGGTTTAATATATTCAAGCCTCCAGGGAAATTAGAAACTGATATAATACCCCAAAGCGCAAAAAATATGGAAGAAAAAAATCATAAATACTCACATGTCCTTGGTGTACTTCAACGAATTTGATTAAATTTGAATTCCTAAAAAATCATTTCAAAAACTTCTACACTGGTATCACAATTTCTGTTCCGTTAATGTCACTTGTAGTAGAGTCGTTTTTGTCTGTTCCCGGGGTTAATAGTAAGTACGTTTCTGCATCTAGCAGCTATTTGGATTCTGACAGTTCAATGAGAATGTCATGGTGGTAAAACAAAGGACTTGATAAACTGACTCCGCTGTTAGGAGAGGATATTGGATAACGTTCAACCGAAATGCAGGATGGGATCCAGTTGAATTATTATTTTACTCGTATGGTGAAAGAGGTTGATTGAAAGCTCATTAATGAGCGCACTTCCAATTCCATTTCAATTTTTTTTATTAGGTAAATACGAAGGCTGATTCAAAAATAAAAAAACTATTTATTTTCAAAGTACTCTGGCTTCGGTTTTTATAAGCTGCAAGATTAACGACCTCCGAATCACTGAATATATAATATACGTTTATTAAGCGCAACCAGCATATCAAATCTGTTCTGCAGGTTGCGGATGCATCAATAGTAGTTCTCGTATGTTGTAGAAGATTGATTGATTCTGGATAAAACAGCAAAGAGAGAACTTGTTTCGTCCGTAAGCAGCTCATAACATTTTTATTTCTCCCTTCAAACCCATAACTCACAATATGATATGAAATCGTGTGTTTATACTATTATAAAACTTTTCATCTCAGTTATAAATCTCCTGCCATGACATTTTACTTCGTCCAATGATATCCTGATGCTGTACTTCTTCCATCGAATATTGTACAATATGAAAGAAATGTCATAACAAAAATAATAGGACGTATATCATAATTTAAACTTCCGAGTGGAAAATAAAATATGAGTAATATGATATCTGAGATTCTTTTATTGATTTATGGCTTGACCTGCGGCTGTGGAACTTTATGGAATTATGTATCCAAACATTTTCCAAGTCAAAGAAAATTTCGCCAGCAGTTTTCATGATCGCATGAGTTTTCCCGAAACGTCCTTTAAGACTAAACCTATTGAAAGAATTGAGCATAAAAAACACCATGGCTCAAAAAAACCTTAATGTCCGACTAGTTCATTATTGTTATCATAATAACAATGATTTCAGGGTAATCACGTAACAAATAATATGTTCCAAAATAATACTCTCGGGCATTACTTTGAAAAATTACAAACAAGTCTACTATTTACAGCAAGTCACTAGAGTAATTTTTCAGACAGAAATCACAATGACAGGACATACATTGCTAAAAATTTGAAGGCACCACGGGAGTTGAACAGACAATAATGCCTAAGGTCAACGTACACACCTCGGGCCAGAGGCCCTCGGAAAGTACACTGTTGACCTCAGGCATTATTGTCCTTTTAACACCCTTGATACCTTAGTTACTATTAGAGCAAGATCCCAGGCCCGCCAGACCTTACTTATTTTCTAAGAAACAAAATGTGTGAAATGGAATAGTGTTAGTATGTACTTTGATCATACGCATACTAGCTAGTTTGTGACGACGGCCAATATACAGATACGAGCTGCTAGCGGTACGTTGAGATATTACTCACTCTTCTTAAGCTCTTGAGTGTTGATTTTGAGGTATGTTGCAGAGAATATTGTTAAAAATTGATAATCAACACTGCTAGACACTTCCCACCGGTGGTAACATCTGCTAGACTCTTTAAAGCTCACAAGGAATAACGTGATCTTGCTTATAGTTTGAGTGCTAATTTTTATATATGGTATTCAGGGTACAATTTCAATATTTTTTCTTAACAGCTAGATTAATCGTAGGGCTAAACATCCCCCAGACACATCTAAAATATCGCTGTGAGTAAAAGCGCGAGGTCACTATTTGTAGGCTTGATAATAAGTGAAATATTTATGGGCATCCAACTCTTCCTTGGTCTGGCTATTTATGAATAGTCTTGAAATTGCTCACTGAGTATTATATATAAAAATTAGGATTCAGACTATAAATAAGATAACGATATTTTTTGCGAGCTTTAAAGCGTTTAGCAGGAATTACTGCCGATGAGAAGTGTCTGGCAGTGTTGATTATCAATTTTCAACAATATTCTCTAGAACATACATAAGAATCAGCACTCAGACTTGAGAAAAGTGAGTATTGTCTTGTTGTACCTATAACACCACGTATCTATAAATTGGCCATCGGCACAAACTAGTGAATATGTGTATGATCAAAGTACCGACTAACACTATTTTAATTTTTCTCAGAAAATAAGTAAGGTCTGGCGGGTCTGGGATCTTGGACTATATGAGAAACTGCAGGATTTCAACTCAGCAAAGTGTAGTTCGATGAGATCATATCCGCAATATCATGGAAGTTATACAGAAAATCAGTGTGGTACCTAAGGACGTTCCGGTAGACCGATTATTAGCCCAGTCAAATTGGGTTTAATCTCGGATTGAGAGATAGTAAACTGGAAACTTGTACAAATCTTTATTTTGGCATTCTGAAAGTTATTTTGAAAATCTCATGAAACCTCGTGTCTGCGTTTCAAGTTATTTAAGGTCAAAGGTCGCAAAAATCGGCTTTTTGCAAATATCTCGATTTCTATGGTTCCAATAATGTTGACATTTATCACAAAAATTGTTGAGCATAAAATTTGCAACAAATTTTGTCTTCAAATTTTTTCGTGACACGAGATTTTATAAGATTTCATGAGACATTTAAAAAAACTTTTAGAATGCCAATATAAAAGTTTGTACTAGTTTCTGGCTTATTTTCTCTCATTCCGAGATATTTGACTGGGCTATATAACCATAATCTGATAAATGATCGAATCCCGATGTGATTATATTCCTGGACTAAATAACAACTCGATTTGCTATCGTGGAAGCAAACAGACCAACTTCACTCTGGAAACTGTCCTTATCATTTAAGGAGGCCTTAAAATTATTATTGTAACGTTATTTATTTTAATTTAGGGAGCAAAAGTTACTAAACACTACTATTTATTTTTATAATTTATTAAAATAATAAATTACATAGCTAACATTATTTCTAATAAATAATTCTAATTTGAACTCAAGATTATTGTACCACACTATAACTTAACTTTAATTATATATGTCAATATTGATCTATTTTAAATAACACAATTTATTTCAGCCACTAGCAGTCCATATTATAAGGTCTCTGAGCCAAAATCAATAATACTCCTCGTTGAGTCAGCCACTGATATATACCGTAGGTCTCTCCCCACTACGTTGTTTCTACCAACATCCAGGCTTTTCTAGAAAGCGCTAGAAGGTGCCAGCAATTTTTTAGAAAACAAATATAGTCGCTTCTATTACTTGATGTAAAATATTTCCACAATAATTCTAAGCACCAGTAAAGCCGAAATTACTAATTTATAGACTTAAATTCGTTACAATATGCTCGTCGTTTTTTGATAATTAAATTTAGTACGACCACAATACTTTCCCTTCTATTAGTATTGTCAGGAAAGTAATTATGTCATATCTAATTGATTAAAATCCTGTAATCAGGATATAACTATTTATTATATCAGAAGGAGTCGTAATGATATTTTTCGAACAAAAACAAACATGTGGTCATATAAGTGTTTGTACTAGCGAGTATTTCACTTTTCATTAACCCCCTAGGTTTAGAGTAGTTATTTAATGCTATCCCAATGGGACAAATGTAATTACGTAAATGTGCTAAAAGCTTTTCTCTATTTGGCTTACATGCATACAAACATGCATGACTATAAGTTTATTTTTATTTCTGGAAAATTTCTGTTATAATAGAAAAATTAAATTGTTTGTAATCAGCCAGTCATCTTCATTATATTGGATATCATAAAATTAGATTATACCTGAGGATAATCACGAAATAATTTTGACAGTTCTCGAAAGCGTACTACTTGGTAGCAGCCGGCTACCGGAGGCGGAGAGCGGAGCAACATGATTGAGGGAACTGTAAGAATTATAAATATTATTTATTGATTGAAGGATGTTCGATAGAATTTTTAGCGCATTTTTAGCGCATTTTTCCGAAAAAAGCGCTATTATATTCACTTTGGCTGGCTGGCTGGCTGGCTGGCTGGCTGGCTGGCTGGCTGGCTGGCTGGCTGGCTGGCGTGACGCTGAGATCTCAGCAACTATACTATTTACAGACTTGAAACTGGTACTAAATAAAAGCTGCTGTTTCGTAGGTTTGCACAAATTGCTTTAATTCAAGCTCAGTGATTGTGGAAGATTGAATTATTCAATCACTTGTTTGAAGTGAAAGAATGCCCATAGATATATATGACATTAGGGATATGGCAACTAAAATTTATTAAAGTAGATGAAAATTTAGTTACAACTTTCGCCGCGGGTGTCACTATTATTATGTACAGTTGTCAAATCTGTCCGGGATTCATTCAATGACTTATTTGAAGCTTATTAGAATGAATTATTATTATTGGATGAAAATTTGTTCACTTTTGGTGTATTTTTTTTTATATAGCTTTGATAAAGATCAAATTATCATTTTAAGCTACAGCACTTGACCTCCTGTCAGTCAATAACTGAACAATGAAGATTAAAAGGTATTTTTGAGTTTGTACGTGTATAAATTATGTACTTATTAAATAGTCAACTTGAAACTAGTACTAAATGGAAGCTGCTGTTTTGTAAGTTTGCCCAAACTGCTTGATTTCAAGCTCAGTAATTGTAAGAGATGATAATTTGCGAAATCTCTGAAGTAACAAGCATTCATGAGCTGTCAAAAATGCGCTTCCATCATCTTGATGATTCTTCCATTTTTTGGAAAAAAGCGCTATTATATTCACTTTGGCTGTCTGGCTGGCTGGCTGGCTGGCGTGACGCTGAGTTCTCAGCAACTATACTATTTACAGACTTGAAACTGGTATTAAATAAAAGCTGCTATTTCGTAGGTTTGCACAAATTGCTCAAATTCAAGCTCAGTGATTGTGGAAAATTAAATTATTCATTTACTTGTTTCAAGTGAAACAATGCCCATAAATATATATGACATTAGGGATATGGCAACTAAAATTTATTAAAGTAGATAAAAATTTAGTTAAAACTTTCGCCGCGAGTTTCACTATCATTATGTACAGTTGTCAAATCTGTCCGGGATTCATTCAATGACTTGTTTGACGCGAATTTGAAGCTTATTAGAATAAATTATTATTATTGGATGAGAATTTGTTTACTTTTGGTGTATTTTTTATATAGCTTTGATAAAGATCAAATTATCATTTTAAGATACAGCACTTGACCTCCCGTCAGCCAATAACTAAACAATGAAGATCAAAAGATACTTTTGAGTTTGTACATGCATAAATTATGTACCTATCAAATAATCAACTTGAAACTAGTACTAAATGGAAGCTGCTGTTTCGTAAGTTTGCCCAAAATACTTGATTTCAAGCTCAGTAATTGTGTAATTGTGTGGTAATTTGCGAAATCTCTGAAGTAACAAGCATTCATGAGCTGTCAAAAATGTGCTTTCATCATCTAGATGATTCTTCCATTTTTTCTTATCGTTAGATCAAAGCACAACGAGCTTCCATGCCATCCACTCCAAATGTTACTAACGCTACATCTTAATAGTTATCACACCGAATAACACGAAATTTTGCTTGTACATAGAATTCAAAGTGATAGGTCGCAACGATGTCCAATTTAGTATAAATAATAATTGAATACATAAAAATACAGTATAAACTCTATATAACAATTGTTTTCTTTCATTATAAAGAGTTTTCGTTACATGGAGATTTGAAAAAGACAGTGAAAGAGCACAAATACGCTATTCGTATTCTTATTGGCCTGACGAAAAATCATAATCACAATGGATGCTCGTCACAGCAAACAGTTTATTGACCAACATCATTTTTGCGAGAAAATAGCAATTGTTTAATTTGTTATTTTCGAATTCAATCGCAACGGATGCAAAATTATCTTTGCGTTAAATTTTCTGTTTTCGAATATAGACCACCTTGATACTATTCGACTAATGTTCAGCAATTATCTGGAGTAAAATTGTACTTAATTTTTTTGTAGACGAGCATGTAATTCTGGTACTTTTCTGAGCTTCTTTTTCATGATATGCTCCAAGCGACTAATTGAATGTCCATTTTATAGGTGTAATTTTGTTTTTCAACACCCAATCTGCCACGACTCCAGCTGGTATAACAAGCGACATCATCTTTTCGGAAGGTACTCTTACATTTGATATTTTTCAAAGATATCTATTCGATTTGTAGATTTAAATCCTTTTGAAGGACATTAATGTATCTCATGATGTTCACAAAGTTATGTCGCCCGCTCTAGTAGACATTGATCCCCAAATCATTGCAGAGGCCGGAGGCGGAAGCACCGTTCTTCTAAAAGCAGTTAGTTAAATTTCTGTTCGATTGATTACGACTCAGCCTTCAAATCTAGTTCTATCAGTTTATATTATGGAAGGACGGAGTCCCATACTATGAAGTGACGCTGTTAGAGTTGATGTTTGCGTTGACGATAATCGGAGCCTAGTCATGAATAATCGAGAAAGAATTTGTTATACTAAATGCCTCAAGATAAACGTTATTTCCAACATCCATGATGATTTGTAGACGACATCATGAATTGTGGAAGATTGGAAATTGAAAAACAAAATTATATTTTTAAAATAGACATAAGTACTTCCGATCAAAATTTTTAAGCATATCATAAATCTGAATGAGAAATTTCAGAGTAACGTGCTCGTCTCCAAAATTAGTACCAATATCACTTCAGATGATTGCTAAACAATAATTAACACTTTATTGAAATGTACTTAGGAATTAGATGGTCGAAGAGGTAATTTTCTATAAAATTTGCATTGGTTCTCTATATTTTGACAATATTAGAAAATGATTATTGTTATTCAAGATATACAGGATGTATCTATACCTATGTAACAAACTTTAATGGTATATAGTATTTGGCGTACTAATCATGAATCAAAAAGATTCTATACAAAATTATTAAAATTAACAGTACTTAGCAGAGCATGAGAATTTTAGGTACTACTATTTTTCATCTTCATATCCGAAAATACAAACACAACTTTATGTAATGCTCATGAACGTAGTCTATTTTAATGAATTTAAGGTAATTAATCCTAAGAGTAGCCATCAAACCAGTGTCTCGAAACTTTTCATTTACTTAAACCCTTTTTTAAAATGAAGAATTTCAAAAAAACTCTTTTTGATTCATGATTAGTACGACAAATATTATATACTATTGAAGTTTGTTACATAGGTATAGATACACCCTGTATAGACTGGAAGATGGTGGCACTTGGGGTCTTTCGATTTTATACCGCATGCCTTTTTGAGAGTTGAAAATTCACTCCTTGATAAGGTCATTGACCAATGCACGTCTTCCGATAATAGAGCGAACTCCAATTATATCTTTAAGAAAAATTAGGTTTTTCATGACAACATTTTGCATGCCTTTGATATGTGAAATAGTTATAAACCAATTTTTTAGAGTCTATTTCTGAAAGACAACAAATTCACAACAGCCCAAAAGGCTCGAACGTTCGCGTAAAGTTGTGAGAAAAAAATGTTAAAATTTGTGTTTTTGAATTACATGTCAATAAAAGAGTGAAAGTCTCAGGCATAAATCCCTTGTGAAAAATTTTGCATGCATCCTTCGTTGTTACAAGGATGGGAAATTTTGTGGGGAATATTGCTAAAATATAAAACCAATAAGCCCGATATCTCTTATTATATAATTTGCTACCCTTATGGCAACGAGGGATGCGAGCCAATTTTTCTACAAAGGCTTATGACTCAAACTTCCATTCTTTTCATGGGCATGCAATTTGAAAACACGGTTCACGCGACCGTTCGAGCTTTTTGGGCTGTTGCTAATTGCATGCCTTTAAATCACTTTCAACTATTTCACATTACAAAGGACTGCAAAATGTTGTCATGGAAAAATCCATTTTAAAAGAAAATATATAATTGGACTATGCACTACGAACGAAAAATGTGAATCAGTCAATAACCTTTTCATCTTTCTTATCAAAGGGTAAATTTTTAATCCTCAAGAAGGCATGCGGTATAAAATCAAAGAGTTCCAACTGTCACCACATTGCGTTAATAAATATATTTTCGTTGGTTGTGCCAACTTCATTGAGACGAGACTCAAATTTCTTACGATTGAATAATCAAGCATAGAGCAATGGAAAATTCATTATGGATCATTTATTAGATCATAATTACCAAACTGTAGAATTCATGAATTTTTAATAGATCACACACGAAGAAATTCTGAGAGAAATCTGTAGATTCCGAAAATATTACGATTACAGCTGCGGGATGTCCATGTGTGCAATATTAGATTCGAAAGGGATGAGAAAAATGGTGCAAATCAATTAATTTTTATATTGCATTTATTCAATTACCAACTTTTAAACAGCACAAGAAAGGATTGGAAAAGTATAATTCTGAGCAAAAAAAATCGGCCAAAGGAAAAGAAGACATTTACATAAAAAACTAAGCTGAAAATTTAAGACTTAAATAAATAAGTAGAACAATGTCGTGTTGTTGTGTTTATGTCCATGTCATGTCTTATTCATTTCCACTTCAATGTTGCCACGAACTTTTAAAAAGTTTTGAATGTTGTAAATGTTACTGTCGTCGACTGTATCCTTTATTCAACCCTTTCAGTTCCAGCTTACTTAATTACCCAAGTTTCTTTATCCTTTTGCTGCTCTTTCTGCTCCAGCGTTCTGAAATAGCCTCGAAAATACCCAAGCAAGTTTCTTGATCGCTCTTCTGGCTTTGTAATTACACCTCACTCTACTTCTCTTTATTACTCTACTCGGGATTTAAAGTAGACATCAACGAACATAATATATTATATTTCATGTTATTAGCTGCATGTTGGCTTCTCTCGAGTAACTGCTGTCTTCATTTGTCATTTAAAAAAACAAACATCATAACGACCCAAAAAAAAAAAAATGGTTGTATATCATGGCTTCACTCCTTGCTTCAAGTGAGCATTCCTCTACTTTAAAATCTACGGTTATTCATTGTCCACCTTACACTCCGATGATAAATTACGTATTCGGGTGTCTGTGGCTATTGGCTATTGATTTTGAGGTTACCAGATCGCAGTCCATGCCTATTGCGATTAGCAGGTGATCACAAACAACTGTCGGCCCATAGCAATCAACAATCAATCAATTAATGATCAATCAATCTGGAGTTCAGAATTAGTCATCCCAAACATTAAGTCCAGTATTGCGTTTCTGCACGGTTGACCTGAAATTGATATGGATCGAGCAAGAAGCTTTAAGAAAAGAATTTTCTAACTGAAATGAAAATAAAATATTTCTTGCATGTCTTGTTGCATTAATAACTCTTAAATTAATTACCACAATATTTCATCCTTACAAAATAAATTATTTTTAATTACTGGGGAGAATCTCTTCAGCTTAAGTATGATTTAAACACAAGCAAGAAGGTTCAGATATCATTAATTTCATTCATAAATCACTTATGTGTCGCGTACACGATCATAAGGATCCACTTTATGTTCAAGCTAATTTCTTTGTAGGCAATCAAATAATGTAATAATTCTGGCACCAAGGGCTTCGTACCAATCATAAAAAGGATAAATTGCTCCTCAGTAGTTGGAGGTATTTAAGTTCAGAATAAATTCACGAGTATAGGCTAGCTGCGCAGCTCGAGTGACGCAACAGACCGTAACGTCTTCTGAAGCAAAAAATTATTCATAATGGAGCTAAATAGTGATAAAAATATTCCAAAAGCTTTAATGATAAAGTGTTATGTTCATGGATGCTCAGATACAATTGAAGTGTTTCTTACGAGGATTCGCAAAAAAAAAGCGATGGAAAAATGAATAAATTGTTTGCTAATTTATATATTTATTTTCAAATTTTGTTAATAAATATAACTTCCATTCTTTTGGTTGGGATGCAATTTGAAAACACGGGATTCCACATTTTTTTATTTCAAGTTCATGCGATCGTTTGTTCCTTTTGAGCTGCTATGAATTGTTTGCCTTTCAGTACTAGGTTTTCAACTATTTCACATTAAAAAGGCATGCAAAATATTATCACGAAAAAATCCATTTTTTTAAAAATATAATTAGAGTTTGCACTAGAATCAAAAAGCGTGCATTGGTCAATAACCTTTTTATCTTTCTTATCAAGGAGTGAATTTTCAACTCTCAAAAAGGCATGCGGTATGCGGTATAAAATCGGAGAACCCAACTGTCACCTTCTCCAGGTCTAATACTTCAACGTTCGGGTAGTTATGGTGAAAAAAATGCACAGGAAGAGGTTCGCAATTATATCAGTTGTAAGCTTTCAGTTTTTCATGATGTATTCAATATCAACGATTTTTTTCTTATCCGATTTGGTGGTTCGATTTTTGACGGCCTACCTACTCTATAACAAATGACAGTTCAAGAATATCTGGCGCATATAATCCTCAATCTATTTGTTACTAAAGTTATCAATTGGAGTCTGCTTTCAGAATAGAACATTTCAAAAATAAATTATAAATCGTACCAATGTTGACTTATTTTTCTGGTAGACAGCGCAACAGTTGAGATTCGAAAATATGCAGCTAGTCATATTTGCAGCTGACTATAGAAAGCAATTTTTACTTACTTGTACTAAGTACAAGAAAGTATTGTGAAACCGACAAAATTCACATATCGAGATTTTGATGGAAATATCCGTTATGAGCAACCCTGAATCCATTTTGAGCATCCCTGAATCAATTTAGACTATTTTTGGCTTGATGTCGTCTGTACCGGAAGTGCACTAAACTTGGAACTTTTTTGAATTTTTTGCATAAATATAGAATGATCCGCCATAGCATATTGAAATTTCGTATAAAGAACTTTTATAACATCTTATTGTACATCTTGTATTATGATTGCGATCGGCTAAGCCGGAAGTGCACTTTACATAAAACTTTTTTTTTAATTTTCCGCATAAATTCAGAATGATCAGCCATAGAATAGTAGAATTCAGCATTTGAAATTGCTGTAGCATCTAAAAAGTCATCTTATATTTTTGTAGTAATCGGCTGAGCCGGAAGTGCACTTTATATGACAGACTTTTCAAATTTTCCGCATAAATTCTGAACAATCAGTCATAGAATATTTAAATTTTGTATTAGGCACTTTTATAATATCTAGTTGTACACCTTGCATTATGATTGCTATCGACTGAGCCGGAAGAGCACTTTATTCGAAACATTTTTTGAATCTTCCGTATAAATCCAAAACGATTGAACGTAGATTGTTAGAATTCAATATTTAGGACGATTATACCGTCTAGATGATCACATCCTATTTTTATTGAGATCCACCTAACCGGAAGTGCACTTTACTTGACAGTCTTTTGACATTTTTCGCATAAATTCGAAACGATCAGGTGTAGAATATTGAAATTTGGTATTTCAGTCTGCTGTAGCATCTGAATGATTGCCTACTATTTACATAACAATAGACTGAACCGGAAGTGCACTTCAGTAGGAGTTTATCGTTTAATTTTGCGCATAAATTCAGATCTGTTGGCAGTCGTAGAATTTCACAAATCAGTATTTAGGAATGTTGTAGTATAAGAATAATGGCCTACTGTTTCCATATCAACCGACTTGGCTGAAAGCGCATTTTACTAGACAGATTTTTAGAATCTCTTGGGTAAATGCAGAACGATTGACTGTGGAACGATGAGATTTTGTGTTTGATTATACATATCCAATGATATATACGATCAAACACAAAATCACATCGTATTATATATATCCAATGATGTACAAGTAAGTCACGTGATGTTCACGTCAGATTTTTAGTTTTTAAATCATGCATTCGAATAAAGCTTGAAGGCATCATCTATGTAAAATAAATTCTATCAGAATATCTTCTTTTTACGAATTTAACTACTCTGTATCTGATTTTTCATCCCTTCTGTTCTACCCTTAAAGCCATTGCAGTTGTAAGCCGTAAAACCCTTAGAGGGTTGCAGGTTGGAGTCATGAAGACTATAGGGTGGATATCGATCGCTATATTACTCAACAGTGACGCCCGTCAACAAAAGAGAAAATATAATTTTCATAATACCTGCATCGAAACAACACGTTTCAGCGCCTGTTTTGTCAGTCGAAACAAGATAATTTCAGACAAATGCGAGTGTTTCTTAAATCGTTTTATCCCTGGCAAAGTCGTATTTGTTCATTGTCAATCTCTAAATGAAAATCATATAACCCAAGTTATTTTGACAGTTTGTTGTTGTATTCGTAACTGTAAATTAAATTAAAAAGACAATTAGTTTCAAGAAAAAAAGTATTGATATGACTATTTCAAGTACACCACATCTTATTGATAAAGCGCAAGTAGCTACTCTCGACCTGCAAAATCAAAAGTAAAATATTTACTTTGTTATGACAAATTTGAAATATGGAAAGTTTCAATGCAGGTATTATGAAAAATACAGTGTGTGGCACGGGACAAAACACGATTTCAGCCGAAAGTGATGCCAGCCCTCGCTTCGCTCGGGCAAGCAACGCTCACCCTCAGCTGTCGTCTTGTTTCGTCACTTACCACACAATATACTATTTTCATGAGGAAATAGGAAGATTTAATCAA
The DNA here is from genome assembly GCA_963989225.1 of Dromius quadrimaculatus. Lineage (NCBI taxonomy): Eukaryota > Metazoa > Arthropoda > Insecta > Coleoptera > Carabidae > Dromius > Dromius quadrimaculatus. The sequence continues at coordinate 7,427,032 of OZ022325.1, read as the reverse complement.
TTTTATATAGGTAACTAGAGAAGATAGAGTGAATTTATTTGTTTTCCTGCCTAGGTTGCAAAACTATTAGTAAAACCTCATACATGTCAATATAATAATATAAAAAGATATATTTATATTAGTGCAAAACTTGATGAACAATGTAGAAAAATAAATTTATAAGAATCATAATAGAGCCTGTTTTGAAGGCTCCATTTTCAAAGGAAGGTGCACCAGACCGTGGTTTATCATCATAATCATCATGATTGTGATTTTGACATACCTGAAATAATAAAAAAATATAGCACTATCGCTCAAATAAATAATTGAGCATGTATTCATATCTCGCTTTCAATAAAAATGTAATAAAATAATAGAAATAAAAAATCGTGGTAAAAAATGACCCAATCTATCGATTATATGGTATTGGTTTTTTTATTGCGGGAATATCTTCGTTTTGGCGTGTACAAAGAGTGTGCGAAAATCGTATCGTCAAATCATAGTGCTTCAGGAGATATCGAAGGCTAGATGTGAAAAGCCCCGTTTTTGACCAGTTTTTCGCAATTATCTCATTTTTTAATCGGTCGTAGAGCATTTGAGGCCATGAGTAAAAATTAAGAACATAATTTTCTCTACAAAAAAGATTATATAACTTATTTGCGTATTTAAAACCGTTGAGGAGATATCGCGCGTAAAAAGTGCGACCTAACGTTTTTAATGAAAAGTATAGCTAATATATCGACGATATAAAATAATACATAAAATTGAAACGTCTGTTCCGGAAGTGCACTTTACTTGAAACATTTTTTGAATTTTTCGCATGAATTCAAAATGGCTAGCCGTAGGATGTTGAAATTCAGTATTTAAAATTGTTGTAGCATCTTGATAGTTGTTTTATATTTTTGTGTCAGTCGGCTGAGCCGAAAGTGCACTTTGTATAACAGTCTTTCCGAATTTTTCGCGTAAATTCAAACCAATCAGCCGTAGAATATTGAAATTTTGTATTGAGCACTTCTATAGCATTCAGTTGTACACCTCGCATTACGATTGCAGTCAACACATTGTACGCGTGATACTCATTTACAATTATAGATACGCAAATAAGTCTTATCATCTTTTATGTAGAGAAAAATATATTCTTTATTTTCACTCATGACTCCAAATGTTCTACGACCCTTAGAAAATGAGATATTTGTGAAAAACTGGTCAAAAACGGGGTTTTTCATCTTTAGCCTTCGATATCTCCTGAAGCACCATGATTTGACAATATGATTATTGCACAGTTATTGTACATACCAAAACGAAGATATTACCGCAATAGAAAAACCAGTACCAATTATTCAGTTGATAAAACCTAAATTGACTGGACTAAAATAGCACATCATTTTTTAAGTGATGGTGCAATTTTGAAGTTGTGAATGCGGAATTTAGTGTTTTAATATTATGTATGCACAAAAATTCCATTCAAGCATGTCTATTTCTCACTCCCTCGAGGAAAGTAACATTTTTTAGCTTATTGTTTTTTGATAATAACTTTCAGAAAGTGTCTCATATCAAAATATGTTTTAAATAAAAGTTATTCGACTTCCAATTCCCTGAAATTAGATTTTTTGGCAATTTATCACGACAATAATTGGCCTAGTTACCTAGAAAATGTCTAAAAATTACAAATGGAGGAAAAAAGGATGACAACTTCGGTATTTTTTGAAAAAATCGGCAGTGACTGTGATTCAAAAACAAACTTCGGAATATCTTCGTTAGGAGTTTCTTATGTACATTGCATAATATGAAACCGTAAAAAGAGGTTGGAATTTTGTTTTCTCGATCCCATAAAATTCGATAAAAAATTATGATTGATTAAAATCCATCAGATGGGTACTTACTGCGATTTGCACAAACAAAACTGTAAAAATTCCCAACAGAAGTACGAAATGCATTTTCAACAATAACAGTTACGAGTATATTCTGATGCTGATTGGATTGAATGCAAACACGGATGCTGTAAAAATTTCAGTCTCCGCATTTATATGCGGTATTGATAACTTATTATCTTGCATGTCAAGGTTGACTTTTTTCAGCAAGTTGCAAAATAGTCAAGAATTTTAATTATATTTATATAAAGTTTTATAACGCATTTAACTAGCTAAATTTGTGTGCTATTCATAAGCAAAAAAATGCATTCACGTTTAGTATGACTTCATTTTTTAGTGTTTTTCCGATCAATGTTTACGGATTTATGGAGCTGAAAATAAATGTTCACTGGATGTTTTTGTACTTAGCATATTATACATAAAAAGGTGTATGATTTTTTTTTGACGCGCACTTCAATGCCAAAACGTAGGAAAAATAGATTTTTCCCTGAGGTGCATACTGGGTGATCAATCATCTACCGAGTGCACTATAAGTGTCTGCCACAACCCTAGCGGGTAGAAAGGCGTCATTGATATTTCTTAGCGCATTTTTAGCGCATTTTTTGGAAAAAAGCGCTATTATATTCACTTTGGTTGTCTGGCTGGCCGGCTGGCTGGCTGGCTGGCTGGCTGGCTGGCGTGACGCTGAATTCTCAGCAACTATACTATTTACAGACTTGAAACTGGTACTAAATAAAAGCTGCTGTTTCGTAGGTTTGCACAAATTGCTTTAATTCAAGCTCAGTGATTGTGGAAGATTAAATTATTCAATAACTTGTTTCAAGTGAAACAATGCCCCTAGATATATATGACATTAGGGATATGGCAACTGAAATTTATTAAAGTAGATAAAAATTTAGTTACAATTTTAGCCGCGGGTGTCACTATTATTATGTACAGTTGTCAAATCTGTCCGGGATTCATTCAATGATTTGTTTGACGCGAATTTAAAGCTTATTAGAATGAATTATTATTATTGGATGAAAATTTGTTCACTTTTGGTGCATTTTTTTTTATATAGCTTTGATAAAGATCAAATTATCATTTTAAGGTACAGCACTTGACCTCCCGTCAGTCAATAAATAAACAATGAAGATTAAAAGTCATTTTTGAGTTTGTACATGCATAAATTATGTACCTATCAAATAGTCAACTTGAAACTAGTACTAAATGGAAGCTGCTGCTTCGTTAGTTTGCCCAAACTGCTTGATTTCAAGGTCAGTAATTGTGAGAGTTGGTAATTTGCGAAATCTCTGAAGTAACAAGCATTCATGAGCTGTCAAAAATGCGCTTTCATCATCCAAATGATTCTTCCATTTTTTTTGTTAAGACTTGTCAAGAAAAATGTGTTCTAAGCCCACCAAAAGAAATATTTCAAATGCGCCTCACGTTTTTATTTTAGTTAAAAGCTCCAGATCATTACTTATGGGCCCTTGGGAATTCGACACGAGAAGACAGCACTGCTAGTATTGCACTATTTCTTACCAGTTGTCAGAATCTCAAAACGGTCTAGGTTTGTTCCTAATTATGCTCTAGTTTTTGGTACAGCTAATTATTCAAAACCATTTAAGTTGAAAGCATTTTCACCTATTTTTATTTTTAAATTCTTCATGAAGCTTTTGGTGTAACTATGAACCCCTAATTTTTCTAAATTCTGGCGTTATCCATGACTTTTGTTTTTTATGTCAAACTTTGACCATTTGTGTTAACACGTGCACCAAAAGTTTTCTATTACTAAATTATTTCTAGCTTCGAAAGCGATTATTATCAACTCCCTACTGACAGGAAAATGATTATTACTTCCCGGCTGAGAGAGAAATAATAATAATTATGGATCATGAATGCCGTTGGTATTTTTTTATTCAATTTTTATCTGCCAAGTTGACATTTGAGAAAAAATGTGCATTATGGGATGTGTTTGATATAATGTTTGCATTTGCTGTAAACGTGATAATGTGAAAAATATAATTCAATATCAATCAATAAAAAAAATATATATGTAAGATATGATTCATTTTATTAGTTCACTGTAATTGTGATTGCAATTGCAGTTTGTTCGTGGAATCAATATAATAGTTCTAAACATTCAAATAGATTTTAAAATGCACAAATATTTTCAACAGAATTAAGTGGAGCCGAAACTGGTAGAGTGGTTTGATAAATAAAACTTTTACGATTCCAACCAAAAAATATTTCTGCATTTGTCACAATTTCTGCAGTCAAGAAAAAAATAAATTTCCATTTTAAATTTGAAAATCAGTAATGGGGCACTTCAGTTTGGGCTTCGAATTTGCCTTCGTCGAGTGCAGTCAACTTCACCCTGGAGAATAATGACGGTTTGACGATTCATGTCCCAAAACTCCGTCATAGTTGCACATGCCAGAGCCTTCTACTACCGTCAAATTTTTTGAAGTCCATCAAAATTAATTCACATCTTGCACACCCTATAAATTTTAAAATCCGTTATTCTGTTTAAATATACACCACCGTTTACTTTAGTATTATCAGCTACTAGTTGAAATAAATACATTTTAATATTTCAAAACATGTGGTGGAATGAAGTTAGGTTTGAGAACATCTGAAATTGAATTCAATCTATATTTGTTTGATCCGAATTTATGTCTTGTGCTTACCGTTAATGAATCCTGAATGTAATCAACCGTTGCTCTGTAAATATGTTGTATATTGTATATTTTGTTTGATGTTCCTCGTGACCTTTGACCATAAACAAATAAATATCTGACATTTGACAGTTAACCGATAGAGGACTAAATCGTAACCACTCTACCGACAGACAAAAAGAATTTAGGACAATTTGAATTCCAAGGAAATGTTTATAAGGATGTATTTAGTAGGAAAACAATATGAAATTTATTGTTGTGAAGAGATTTGTATTTGTAAAATTACTTCTTCTTTTATCTGTATCTCCTCTTTACATTACTGACAGCACTAATAAGAAATTAATTGTAAGACAAGTTGAGTAAGGATTCATTAAAATTTAAGTATAAATACGGCCTCGTGGCCGACTTAAGTCACTTCTTTTGAAAGTTAGTTCTCCGAGCCATCGTCCAAAGTTTGTTCTGTGTTTACCGTTCGACGTCCGTTCGAAGTTTTTGTGCCAAGTCCGTTAGCACGATTGTCAAAGCAAATTGTAAGTCTGATTGTCTTCTTTTGTTCTTTATAAGTCTGTAAGAGGAGCTTAGTTTATTTTGCAATTGTTTTGCTGCTTTTGCACTTGGAAAATTTTTTCAAAGTACAACTTAGAGTCATTTCGTTTAACTTCCGCCGTCCGCTCCGCGAATGTTGGATTAATTTAACGTAGAAGCAACGCTGGCGAAGTGTTTGAACAATTCAATTTAGCGTCACCGCTGGCGAAGTCCTTGTTGACTTCGCAGTGTTTGAATTATTTAACGTAGAGTCGCCACTGGAGGAGTCGTTGCTGACTTTACAGTGTTTGAAATATTTAACGTAGCATCACTGCTGGAGGGGTCACTTGGTAACTTCACAGTATTGAAACAACTCAACTTAGAATCGCTGCTAAGGAACAAGTTTGATTCCACCAGCATAGAACGAGTTGTAAAGTTGATCCACCGTTCGAGAAGTCGCTTCGCGATTCCGCGAATGTTGATTGTCTTGGACAGTCGCCGCAACGTCGTCGTCAGTCTTTAGCCAAGCAATCTCAGTGCAAATTTCTGCAATATATATATATATATATATATATATATATATATATATATATATATATATATATATATATATATATATATATATATATATATATATATATATATATATATATATATATATATATATATATATATATACATCCCGCTATCAACCCTGCGTCCATGTATTGGCGTTTTACATTACATCGAACGTCCGGGTGTTATTGTGCGTCCCGTATATGGACGTCGGATGACAAACCCTTAAAACTCTAATAACTCTTGGTACAATTATCGAAACTCAATGGTTCTCAGATAAAATGTTAGATAAGTTTGCATGAAAACATTTCTACGTGTGCCTTTATGAAGAAAAGAGATGGTTCAAGAGTAAGAGCTCAAAATAAAAAATTTAGATGGACGTTCGAAAACTTCATTATGAAAGTTATCCAGAGAGCTTAGTTCGACATAATTCCGCCAGGTTCGCTATTAAAATTGAGTGTATATTAAAACTGTATATTCAACTTTCATTGCTTCAACAACCCGAACTCCGAAGAAGTGGCAACAATGTTTTCAACTTGCGATACCAGATTATAATTTTGTGCAGCGAAACTCCTATAATTGAAACATTATAAGTAATCAAATTTATGAATTTAATTTAGGTGTAAATGATAAACATAATTTTTTTTAAACCCAAAATCGATATATTATGCTTATTATTATAAATACATGATTTGTTTCCAACGTATTTGTTTTCGTTGTTGAGTGAGTCACTTATGAAAAAGTAAATATTTGAAATGTATATTATAGAATCATGTACGTTGGAAGTTTGAAAATATGATCAAGTGAATAAATATAATATTGATGGTAAAAAAACATATTTAGAGAAAAGAGATTTCAAATATCAATGGTTTTAAATAAATAGATCACGTTTGTCAAGATTTTTATTTTGTAAAAGTATACAATGTAAATTCATAAGAAAACTGCTGTGGCCACACAGTACTTCCTCGACCATAAATTAGATGGTTAGTTTCCTAGCTGTATCATGAATTCAGAGTATCGTATCAATTAAATACATATTTCAAAGTGACAGCTGTCCCTGTCAAAGTGATAGCTATCGTTGTCAAAGTGACAGTTGTCGTCAAAGTGACAGATGACGGTTACATGAAACATGAAATTACTATTTCATTTTACTCTAGCCATATGTTCTATGTCCAGTTGCTTTAGTTGATCCCAAAATTGGTAGTATCTGGTTAAAATGTAAAAAAACAATCAACAATCGAGAAATTGATTTACTTTGGATTTCTTTCAGGCTTATTTTTTTGTCTTGTTCATGGAACTGGACATATGGTAATTTCTATCGCTCAGTTTGTATTTGATTTATTCCTTCATACATTTTATTTCAGATATAATTTCGAAGATGATCCACATATAGTTTATTTTTTATTTATCCGGCCTATATATAATATGGAAAGTATTGTGATCGTGTTTCTTTTGACAGTTCGAGATTTTGATGAATCCTCACGTCTTGGACCCTACTGAACCAAAAAAACTCAATTTAAAGAATAGTCGGTTGATCTGTCTGTCGGTTTGTCTGAAAACACGATAACTTTAGAATGCGTAAGAATTTCTGACTGGAAGCTCAAAACTGATACCAAACTAGACATCATTTGAATAACTTTTGGAAAATAATTGACAATTGTGTGAATTTTATTTTTGACACTCTTACTGGAATTATTTCCGCAGGAGCTACAATTCGATACCAAACACGATAAAACCAAATGACTTATTTTGGAACAACAATTGACGAACGTTTGTATGGGATGTCCAAATATATATGAAAATAATTATAATTTCACATTTTGATTCTAACTATTTCTTTGCTTCAGAAAAATATAATGAATTTTATAATGAAGCAAATTTTAATATTAACAAATGAGCCACTATTAATTTTGAATAATGTTTTGGGTAAGTGCTACGCCAAATTATTCAGGAATCAATTTGATTTTTTTCACATTTCATGATAAATACCATTGTCCATAAAATAAACGCATCAATAAAGTTTCGATACCACTGGTTGAAAGAAGCTCATTTACGAACTCAAACCTGGCTTTTTATCAAAAAGAATGAATACCTATAAAATTTTAGTCAGAAATTCTTACGCATTCCAAAGTTATCGTGTTTTCAGACTGATCGACCGACTATTCTTTAAATTATATTTTTTTGGTTCAGTAAGAGTCCAAAATGTGCGGATTTATCAAAATCTCGAACTGTCAAAAAAACACAATTACAATACTTTCCGTTATATATATAGGCCGGGGAAATGAAAAGTACTATAAGTGGATCATCTTCGAAATAATATCTGAAATAAAATGTTTGAAGGAATAAATCAATTACAAACTGAGTAGTAAAAATTAACCTATGTCTAGTTCCATGAACAAGACAAAACATGAATATATTATACTTTTCGTTGGAATATATTGGTAGTTTTGATATAAATACTTGGTATATATAATAAAATATTCTGCAACAAGTTTGTAATGTGAGACGAAGGCAATGACTACGTTTTGCGAGTGTGGAATATGCTATTCCAAATTCTTTGTAGACTATACTATTCTCTAACAAGATTTTTGAAACTCAGTAATATCCCAGAAGATACTTTCAAAATTATAAAAAGTCAAACGCAAAGCTAGAAATGAATACCTGAAATGTCATCTGTCCCAACATAATTTTTGCTCAACTGTACAAAGTACAAGGAAGTATTGTGAAACCGACAAAATTCAAATATCCAGATTCTGATGGATATATCCGTTTTGAGCATTTCTGACTCAATTTTGACTATTTTTGGCTTGATGTCGGTACGAATGTATGTGCGTAACTCGCAAATCTCAAAGCCCTGCTGAAATTCCGTATTCAAGATTGGTCTTGCGCATTATGGTTGCAATCATCTGTACCGGAAGTGCCCTTTACATGAAACCTTTTTTGGATTTTCCGCATAAATCCGGAATGATAAGCCGTAGGATACTGAAATTCAGTATTTGAAATTGCTGTACGATCGGAATAGATATCTTCTAGCTTAGCCGGAAGTGCACTTTATATAACAGAATTCTCGAATTTTCCTTATAAATTCAAAACAATTAATTGTAGAATACTGAAATTTTGTATTAAGCACTTCTGTAACATTTAGTTATGCACCTCGCATCATGATTGCAATCATCTGTACCGGAAATGCACTTTATTCCATATTTTTCTCTAATTTTCCACATAAATATGGAATAATTGAACATAAAATGTTTAAATTCAGTATTTAGGACGATAGTACCGTTTAAGTAGTCATATCCTATTTTCATTAGGATGAACTGAGCCGGAAGTGCACTTTACTTGAGAGTCTGATAGGCTGTAGAGTATAGAGTATTGAAATTTGGTATTTCAGTCTGATGTAGCACCTTAATGATTGCCTACTATTTTCATAACAATAGACTGAACCGGAAGTGCACTTCAGTGGAAATTTATTTTTCAATTTTGCGCATAAATTCAGAACTGTTAGCCGTGGAATCTTTGAAATCAGTATTTATTAATATTGAAGCATAAGGATGATGATCTATTGTTTCTATAGCAATCAACTATGCTAAAAGCGCATTTTACTTGACAGATTTTTTAATTCTTTTGGATAAATCCAAAACGATTAGCCGTGGTACGATGAGATTTTGTGTTTGATTATATATCCAATGATATACAAGTAAGTCACGTGATGTCCACGTCAGATTTTTTATTATAGAATAAACAAACTCCAAAACAGTGTTAGAGAGAAGAATTGTCACATATGAAAGAGAATCTCTCATAATTACACAGTCGGGTTCAAAAATTTGTTCAGTCCAGTATTTCAGTCCATGGTTCACTTTAAACGTAGCTCAATTTTCATAGTGATAATTGTTAGAACAATTGTTATTGAGATAATTAAGCTCCGCTTCAGTTAAACCGAGGACTGAAATATCGGCTCTAAGGGTCGGTATTTCAGTCTTGGGTTTATCTTAAGCAAAGCTTAATCACCTTTGTAATAATTGTTCTAACAATCATCACTCCGGAAACTAAGCTACGTTTAAGATAAACCGAGGACTGAAATACTTGCCCTAATGGCCAGTTGCACCACCGTCACTTAACTTTGAGGAAGGAATAATAACCATAGTAACAATTGTCAATACAATAGTTGCCATAGATAATAAACTCTACTTAAAGTTAAGTGACGGTGGTGCAACTGGGCATAAGAGTCATATGATTTAGATGTATTTTAGTTTCATTGAAGCACTGATTCTACGAAGTAATTGCCAAAAAACACTCAGTCCAGAAAGAAGAGAACTATTAGATATTATTCTACATTTTACAGAAAAAAAGAAAAGAAAGATAAGTGATTTTAAACCATTCATCGCTATGCAATTGTAGGTTGTTATTTAATGGGTCAATTTTACTCATTGTAGAAGTGAATTCTCTTTTTTTTGAGCCAAGCATAAAAGATACGAGAAGTATTATTTGAATGAATTCAAGTAGTTTTTATCATTTTTAAGGTAATAGAAAATTATTTTCAAATTCATATGAATTTAGTCAGCTTATATATCAAAAAACTTCCTGATAGCATAACTTGATTCTCTTATTAATCGATAACCTGCACATTCAGTTCATACCGCTTCTGTCTATCGCCAACTGAAATGACAGTCATGATACATAATATACAAGACTAGAAACAGGCAACACTGTCGGACGTCGCATGTGATGAAATTAGTGCATGAAATGAAACTTGCAGTATATAGGGGGACGTTGGATAACTTCTTTGTAAAAGGGAGCTGAACAGATATTAAAATGAAAGTTGTGATTGGAATGAGCTAGTGTATAAAAGTGATAGCTGAATTCTACGTCACCGTATATACACGAACAAAAATTTCAATATACGCAGTAGATCTGGTGGACGCCCGATGCTTTGATTATGAAAGGACGCACGATAGATAGCGTGATGTATATATATATATTATAAATAAATATAAATATATATATATATATATATATATATATATATATATATATATATATATATATGTGTGTGTGTGTGCGTTCACCAGCTCCATTTTTATGTTTAAATAAATACCATAGTAATACTTACATCCTGAATATTATTCTCAAAAACACAATGGCTCTTTCCTCTGAGCTAATCAGCCGTCGACCTTTAGAAACTGCGTTACCGACCGCATTGGCGCCCGAGTATACCATCAGCAGTTTCAACAGCGACGCCAGAATTAATAACCCCGCCATTAGAGAGGCTATCGTTACAAGGTAGTTCAGTCTTTGTAGCATTATAATCTATTTTTTAGTGTCAGCTTACAGGAAATAATTCAAAACACAGGATTTATCTTCATAATACCAAGTATAGCAATAATTTTAGAACTAGTTACAAAATTTGAGAGCTCTAGATTAATTATCATTTAATTCAAAAGAATGTACGATTCTAGAGAGATGCTTATTGTCTGTAAGAATTTATTTTCTAGTGAACTATTTTAAAAGTTGCGATAAAAGATTAAAATGTTCTTATTCTCATTTTTCTCGAACGCAAGTTCTGCACACAAACTTTAATAAAATCTCAAGTGGTTTATGAAAAATAAAATGAAGCTGCAGTTTCAAGTTAGCTTCAAATATGAATGCAGCTTTTGTAGGGATACTCTTCATATTTTCATAAGCATTCATAAAAAAACTTATAAATTCTCAGATCGATAAGGCCGGAAAATTCAAAGAAGCCAAGAAGTTGTAACATTCATTTTGTACTCGTATAACATGAAAATAATATATTCTACGCGAAAAATTGTACAGTGAGGAGCAAAGCAACTGAGAGATGCAAAAGGATGGTCAAAAATAACTTCTCGATGTAATAATATTAAATTATTTAAAAAGTGTAAATACAGGTGATCATAAATTATTATTGATCCTTCCGTCTTGTTCTGCGTTGTGTTAATAAATACGAATAATAGATCATTCTAACCTCACAATTTGAATAAATGACAGTTTAATTAAAAACTATTGACAATATCACACTTTTTAACTGTGCCATATTACTCATGTACATTTGTCATCCATTTATATAGTTTTAAGGACGTAGTGACGTCTAGTGAAAATTCAGGAAACTACTACAACTTTCTAGAGGCTTCGAAAAATTTTAGGCGGGGATATAAAAATTCCGTCTAAGTAGAGTCATTGATTGTGGTAGCTCGGATTCGGAGCGCGTAAGATTGAAATAGTATATTGTGCAACAAGTGCGGCAAATTGTCGATTGCCCATGAGTGCGAAGTTAAACGCACGAACGAAGTGGGCAATTAACAATAACGCACGAGTTGCAGATACTATTTCTTATTACGAATATTAGAAAATTGGGAAAGCTTTCCCAATTGTTCCCCAAAATATTTTTAAAGTTCTCCGAGGGTGGAAAACAACAAACTTAAAATTCTGATGCGAAGAAAATTCATTTTAAAATATAAAACGTTACAAAAGAAAAATGGCAGGAATTTAAATTCTCCAGTTGTTTACTCCTGTCACTGAATTGTATTGACTTTTGAAGTTTTACTGGCATAAATGTAAATGTAAAAAATATCAGCGGTTTCTGTTTTAATTAAATTGAAATGATTGATGAATCTCAATTAAAATTTTAATTGTTTTTGAAGTTCTAAATTTAATTGAAATCGTTTTGGTAAATAATTTTCCCATTGTATTTTTTGAAGAAAATCTATTTCGACTAGGCTTGGAAATCATTGTTAGTAAATAACTCTAGTACAATGCATGTACGACGGGGCTCATATATTGTTTCGTCTTGACGGAGTTGCAATCGAAACTCGGGCGCCAACGGCGGTGCAACCTCTGAATGTAAAGTGCCGAGTAGCTAGCAGAAAAGGCAAGGTTACTTAAATGATGACTAAAACGTGTGTAGGAGGAAAACAGAATTTATTGGCACACAATCAGCTTCAACTAGCACACCCATTCTATACAAAAAAAATACTTGATGGATTAAATATTCACTGCAGCAGCCTCACAATGCTGAACGGCAGAAATCAAATTATTTGGCCTATAATTTATAGTTATTCAATCTGACACATTGAAGCTCAATAAATCAACATATTGTTCATATACCGCCCAGTTTTCCAATAATAATACCAAATATAGTTCAGCGTTTAGCATATATAACTTATCAACATTATTAATATAGTTTCCACTAAACATCCAAATGCAGTGGCGTCCGTTAACATGACCCGGTTTCCAGACTGCAGAGATCGCATAGTTTTCCGGAATATCCAGGGCTTTTAGAGCTAATACCAGTATCGTGAATGTGATTCATGGATAGTTATTTTGGCGTTTTGTTGTTTATTTGCTGGCTTTACTCAACGCGGGTTGAATTTGTCTTTTTGCTTGTTTGTTTGGTGGCAGATGTTTACTGAATATTATTATTTTGTTTTATGACCTCAAAGAGATTTATTTGTTATTTTATAATCTGGAAATAAAGACTTCAAGAGCTAAATATTGTTTTCAGTAATTCATTTGGAGCCGATGGTAATATTGTTGTCATTGGTTCCAAAAATTCATTTTGCAGCACCCAATCTTATTCTTGCATTACAGTATGTATGGCTGAGCGCTGCGCATTCTCCCCACTCTATTTCAAAAAAGGTCGAGCGCATGAAAAAATGTTCAAGATAAAATATGTTCTACAATTTTTGTGACAAATGTCAACATTATTGGAGCCACAGAAACCGAGATATTTGCAAAAAAACTATTTTTGCGACCTTTGACCTTGAATAACTTGAAACGCAGACACAAGACTTCCAAAACAACTTGCCAAAATAAAGATTTGTACAAGTTTCCAGCCTATTATCCCTCATTCCGAGGTGAAATCTTAATTTGACTGAGCTAAAAGTATTTGGTGAGCAGAAATACAAGCACCAGTTCGAAATTTGACAGTTTAAAGCAATTAACAGTTAAGTAAAAATCGTCAAGTCACAAAACAAATTCAGATTATGCAGTTCAATAGCCGTGCGTGTATTGATAGTGGTAGCGGTGGTGACTGGTAGCCTTGAAATGCGTTCCCGATGCGTGAAAAACTAACTCCAGGCATCGGAAACGCATTCCATGACCATTAAAATTTTTTTTTACTATAATATTCCGCATATTGTTGAATAATATTTTACTACGCTTTAAACTGGCTTCAACAATAGAGAATCTTACTGCAAGCTTGCTGTTGCTATATTCATGATAATTCCCTGAGTCCTTTGTTCTTTGCTGCTATTTTGTAACATAAAATTTAAAGAATGTCATCTCAGAGACAGCGTAGGAAGATAACACGGCCCTTTGGGAAGAAACAGAGACAAAGTTAATGTAAATTAAACAGCACAGATTCAATAAAAGAATTATTATTGTTATTATTAAAAGTAGAGTTGACATTAGTCAGTTTATCAGAACTAGTGGTCGAAATTCGACCGTAATTAATTAATTTTTCGATTTTGAACCTTATTGAATTCAATCTTTCATTCCCAGGGGTTTCAAGTTGAATTAACTTAGTACTCGATGCTCTATCCGAATCTAAAATTAAAATATTGGTTCCCATTTAAGATTTTAACGTGACATCTTTCTAGCCCCCTCCATTCCCCGAGAGAGTGAGAATTACAAGGACGTTTAAGAGAGGGGATGTGTAAATAGTGTCGAATAAGTGAGGCCAGGGTAAGTAACAGAGACAGAAATAGATTTTCTGCACCGTATGGTAGCCACTATTGCGCATGTAAAATAAGCTCAGAAATTAATTTAGATTTCTTATCACGCGATAAATTAATAACAGAAATTGGTTAGGAAATGATTTAGTAATTTCAGAGATGCTAATACTTCTTTCCATCCATTTTGATTCGCTTTCTCTTATATATGCACCAGAAATTTTAAAAAGTTTTAAGGGTCGTCGAAAATTTTAGAAATTGCTAAATTTATTAACAATCAACAATCTACCTCTAAAAACAAGGCAGGTAAAAAGCATAATATTTATATTATCTATTATTTTCATTATATTTAATTCATATATACATATTTTTACATTTATTTATTCATTTCTAAATAATGGTTATTTATTGAATTTTCTTCTTTGTGTAATTCTATTTCTAATATTCTGATTAGCCGAAAATTTTAATTTTGTTACTAGATATACATTTAAAACTGTATCAATCTCAATCAATTGATTATATTGTCCAACTAACTATACACACATAATACACAATGTCCCAAACAGATGTAAATATAAATCCTTCCACGAACAACACTTACAACAGCCAAACGAAAACAACGTGCTTGTGAAATGAGAACAAAAAACAACCTTTCAAGGACACTTTCTTCTTCCACAAATATTAGAATTTTCAATAAGAAGAAGTACTGCTACCACACGGTGCAGAAAATCTATTGTTCTACTATTGTTGTCTCTTTCCCTTGCCCTGGACACACTGTCTGCAATGTTAAAATCTTGTGATGCCACATCCCCTCCCTTAAACGTCCTTGGAGAATTAGATGTCAAACATTTTTCCATTCGGGGTATATTTTTCGAGATATTGAATAAATAAATTCAAATGGGGCACCTGTATATAATTTTAGCCACCTGCACTCCTTCGCCATATGAACTTTAAGTATTCCAAATTTCACATTCCTTCGTGCGCTTTCTCTTCTCGTTTTAATACATAGAAAATCTTACTTTGTTTATTGATAAATTAAAAAAAAAAATATCCTTTAGGATGTATGAGCGAGGGCATGGGGGAATAGTGAATTTTGATGGGTGGGGATAGGCTTGAATATTTGCGGGGTGAAGTGGAGAAATTATTCACGTGATCTGGAAATGTAGCAAAAAGCCACGAGCTCGCCACCTTGCTATAGCAGTGCAACGTTGCCGTGTCAATTCATTGCGAGTAAAAATTTATTCAATCAAATGATTTGAATTTCATTTCAATTTTTCTTTTCAGGATGAACGGATACATACCGTTTTTAAAATATTGACGGGATACTGCAATATTCATCTTTCTTATATATAGTTTTTTTTTATTCTACGCAAAGTTGAACATACTGCTATCTATTTATTTAGCAGCTCAATCACCTATTTCCATAAGAGCAATGTATTTTTTGTCAATTTTCAACAATTTATTACTTCAAAATATGAACGGTGACCTACCCTGAAATTTTAACAGTAAATTCTTTGGGTAGAAAACTAATAATAAATAAATTTTGAGGCTATAAATAAAAAATTGTTGTCACGCTCATACATCCTTAAATCAATTAACGTTATTACTTTTTAGAGAAAAATAATGTAAAGGATAATTTGTTACCATTATGTAATGACGTCAAATATACTACGTTCGTCGTTTTAACCCCCTTATGCCCGGTTTTATAAAGGACAGAGTATTTTACTTCCAGAGTAAATAAAATTTACTCTGTTAGATGACAGTCGATTATTTGACAGTGACAGCAATGATTCTGTTGTCATAAGGAAGCTCAAACTGATTAGAATTTGTTAAATAAAATAAATTTACTACAAGAGTAAATTTACTTGGTCTTTTATAAAACCGGGCATTAGTTATTTAGTTGACGAAAGCTATTACAGAAAAACAAAATATGAAATTATGCTATTTGAGCGTAGGATCCGATTTGTACTCAGGCAGCTATTTTAATTAGTTTTAATTTTAAGAATAAATATCACAGAAAGTTCAATAATCAATGCATGAATAATTTATGCTTCGCTTATAATTATTGCTCTTCACTTCAACTTCTATTGTTCTCAATTTTTTATCTTTCTCCGAAAACGATGTGGTTTTTCCAAAAATTGAACAAACTGTTTGAAAAATTATGTCTATTGTGGCGCATGAAGTTTTTCAAAGCTGTCGTTTTCGAAACGCTACCAATTTAACAGCTTTGCTTTGCGGGTCTTAGGCAATAGTTGTAGAGTAGTACAGAATACCGACATCTGCTCTGTAAAACATAATTTATGGGTGAATTATCGATGAACCGATTTTATCGAATTGCCAATAAACAAGAAAGTAGTCTTTAAAAGATTAATTTAGCCAGTAATAATCTGATTCCATTTCTAATTTTAATTTAAACTAAAAATCTTAGTACATAAATACTGATAGTAAAGTGTGAGGTACTTATAAAAATACGTCTTTGCGGCTTATTGAGACATGATTAATAAGTAATTATAGTCAAATGAACCAGAGAGAAAAAACAGCTATCTGGAAAAAGAAATCAATCCAATTTATATATGAACTAAGAGAACTGAAATGTTTCACTGAGTTCCAAAATCGATTCTAACACACCATCGTCCTAAAGTAGTACTTAATGGAACTCATCAGTACCTACAGTTTAACCAACCCTCAGATAAACGGACTTATATTTCATTAAGTTGATACTTCATTCCGAGATAAAATCTACAGTAGTGCCATCTACTGGCTTAGAGCCGAAATGGCAAGTTTAATAAAAATATAGAACACGATAAATGACTTTTTAAAAGGATTCTGATATTAGATTTAGGAAGAGGGTGTGAAAACTGATTTTTAAGGTTAATTGTCAAGTACCCTGAAAATAATAATAAAATCTGGATTTTTGTTTTACTAAAATAAGAAATATGAGCATGTAAATTGAAAACTTGAATTTTGATGTAACTCAAATTAATCTTTGATCAAATTTACTTCATTATTCATTTACTAACAAAAATAAATAAGTTTCTTTTGACGTCAGTATTTTTGACATGAAATTAGCCTGACAACAGCGCATTGAACAGCTGCCTGCTAGAATACGGTTCTTATCCGACGCAGGGATGGCTCTACGTACCTTCAAGTTTAAATTTCGAATCTATTGTCACTTATTTAAAAGTATGATTGACTTCGCAATTAAATTCAAATGAATGGCACTCCATATATTCAATATTTTCATTATCATTTAATTATACGCCATAGTTTAATTCAATTGCTAATAAACTTGTTTAGTATAATCTGTTTGAACTTATGTGAATTATGCAGCAATAAGAAATATTCGAAAAAATGTCCTATTCAATAAGTATGTATGATATTTAAGGAACATTTCATTGGTTTTTCAAACTTTATTTAAGAAAAAATAAATGAACACTACTTACAAATTGCTACAGTAGAAACCATACTATTATTATACAAAATGTATCATTACTTTATAATATTGTTAAGAAACACACAAATATGTCAGTGTAAATACACAATATGAATATATATCTTTTGTATAAGGGTGAATATCAGTCTATGCACATTTTTAATAGTTAAACTTAATAATTATTCGCTAAGAAGATATTTAGGTTTCTCCAAAAGGTTTATATTAAAAAAAATTGTTCAACACGAAACTATTCATAGTTTACGTGTACATACAATTGGTACCTTAATTTAATATATTATTTCACGGATAAAGTTACCTGACTCAGTCTAATTTTAAAGATTTCTGTATTTATTAATTTTTTGTATAAATCGAGATTAAAGCCTGCCTCACAATAACTAAGAGTGTTAAAACGACGAACGTAGTATTTGACGTCATTATATTGGAATACTGTTTTTACGTGAATCTGTCAACGTGTTCTTTTACACATCTACGCTTCCAGGCTGGAAATCTGAATCTTGACGTTTAATTTAATAATTTTGCAGTTTAATTAAAGTAAACGGTCTTAAATAAGATGAATACTCAAATTGGGACACTTTGATATGTAAACTTGTAAGCTTGCGTATGTTGCCAGCAAAAAAGTGCAGTGGTTGTGTGTGCGAAAGCACTGGCATAAACACATCAATGAAAGCTAAAACGTTTACACATCAGAAAAACATAATAAGCAATACTTACTGTGTAGTGTAGATAATAAAAACAAAAATATCTGAAATAAAAATTAAGAAGCAGCTCAAATGAATTTCTGTTGATTTTATTAAATTTTCCAAAATAAGTATAAATTAATATTCAAGTAAGCAATCTTATTTACAAAGTCAAAACAAATTGCAATCAAAAATAAAATATATAAATCAAAACAATTTAACATTTGTGCACGTCAAAATACATAAATAAATTAAATCTTCACATCCTAACAAAGTAATACATTTTTTCTTATTGTCTTTGTATAAAAATATTTCACACTTGTTTGAAAATAATTTTATCTCCTAATTTGAAAATTTGTGGACTATCTTTTACGATTTCGATCGATCTTCCACGAATATTCATCCAACGATTGAAGTTTGTTTATTTTTGTTTTACCCCAAAGCATCCACAGTGAGCCAATCACGATGCAGAAGATTGTTTCGACATAAAATCCGTCAAGGGTGGTCGTACAAGTACCATTATTTGCTAGACACGCCTTGAAAGAAAGAGCAGTGAGAAAACTGTTGCTTTTAATTAATTAATAACTTACCTCTTTCTCGATTTGGTCTTTGCACGAATTGTCTCTTAATAATTCTGATTTTCCTATGCATTCTCTCCAAGTTAAGGGGTCTATGAACCATAAGGCTAAGGTTTGAGGCCAATTACCTCCTAAATTGCATAAAGTGTTTAATAAAGTCATGTAAGTCCCACCCACTTTTGGGTCGGAAACTCGGGCGAAAAATGCCATTACTGAGACGAACATACTGTAGACGCAAATCTAAAAATAAATTCATATTTAATTGGAACTTTAATGGAAATTTTAAGTGACTTTTGTGGGTATTCGGGAAGGAATCATCGGTCATTTTAATTGATTTGTGTGTGTTTAAAAGTGGAGGATTATTATAAGGCTGGAGAATTTGTTTGGATAAAGCTGTCTAACGTAGATTGATTGTTGGTTTAGGATTCATGCCAATCTTACTTGAGAAAATGAAATGTGCAGACCACATGTAATAATTTTCTGTATAAACGTTTATTAAAGCATATCCTACATGCGTTATTTATTTTCTTTTTGTCTAATTTTATTTAATCGAGCAGCGTTGAAAATCAAATTATATTGAATAATAAATTGGTTCAAATTTTAATTCTGTATATTTATTTGAAACTTTGACGTTTCATCAGAAAATGAATATTCTTGGTCATAAAAATCTTACCTGATGTAAACCGTAGGAAACTAGCAACAATATATAGTAATAAAACGGAATGATATGATTCTGTACAATTACTGGCGTGATCCACACTAGTCCAGCTGCTACAACTCCAAATATTAATCTGTACGGCACAGCCCTCAGATAAATATCCATAGGACGAGGTCCGCTTGTATATTTGGATAAAATTAATGGTAGAACTATTTGTAGAGGTACAAGAGGGACAGCCATTAGCCCTAATTTTTCTTTAGGGATACCCGACTCTACTAATTTGAGACTAAGGACTGAATCGGTTGCTGAAAACCCAATCTAAAACACAAAAAAACAAATAAAATCTTCCATTCATTTAACAAAAACACTATAATTACTTTGCAAGTTAGTAGGATCACAGATAGGGTCTGAATCGCCGGCAATTTCACAATACTCAAAAGCGAATTATACGCCGTCTTCAAGTCTCTTTCTTCAGCGATTTCATGTTCATTATCTCTCACTTCGACTTCTGTTTTTAGTAAAGCAACTAAAGTTGTAGTTACTAAAAATACACAGCCCCAGAAAAACAGAAAATCTGGTAATGTTATTAAACCCTGCTCTTCTGGTTCCCAGCGGAGGTAGGAATTACAAAATTCTGCTGACTCCAGAGCTAAGAACAGGACGTAACCGAAGAAAAAACCGGTTGTTTGACCTACACTTTATACAAAAAAAAAAGTTAGGAAGCTTTTAGATATTTAAGGTATTACACTTACCTATTACAAGTGGAAGCATGCCCCACATTTCTTTTTTTGAGCATAGTTAACGCCCATCCATCAACAGCAATATCTTGTGTCGCTGCTAAGAAATTTAAAAGGAAAAATAATACTGTCAACAGTCCAATATGTGGCTCAGAGCCGTCTTTCCCCGTCCAGTGGTCTACATGGTTGGATAAAAGGAGCATAAATGCTCCTATTAGGTACTGAGTCGGTATGAGCCAAGATTTTCGGCGGCCGATTCTACTAGAATACATTGAATCGACTATTGGGGCCCATAGTAATTTTAAACTGAATGGCCATTGTACGAAACTGAATTCAGCCTGAAAAAAAAAGACAGCTGAGTAAAAATCCAACTATTAGGCGAAAAATACAGATTTATTATTATTATTAATTAATTTATTATTTTTATAAATTATTTATTGGCATAGCTGAAAGCTCTTTATCATTCTCCATTTTGACATTTCAGCATGAGATGACTATTTCGGAATCCAAAGACCCTTCTGCATTGATAAATGATGAACTTGAACGTGAAATTCATGAAAGAACTTATATTTTATGCATTGAACAAGAAAAATTCGAAAAATATGTTTTTTTTATGCATTCTCCGTTTTTTCAATAATCTGTGCTCTTAAAAAACTCAATGCTTTCTTACTTATTTTATTGTTATCCTGAATAGATTACATATTATGGAAATCAATCAAAACAACATCCAGTTCTCAGAGAAACTACGTTTTCGTTTGGGGTTTGCGTTGGATTTATTGACATAGCTGAAAGTTCTTTATTATTCTCTCCATTTTGAAATTTTAGCAGGAAATGACTAACGTGAACTTCATGAAAGATCCAATATTACATGCATTGAACAAGAAAAATTAGAAAAATATGTACTTTTTAGGCATTGTCCTTTTTGATAAACTGTGCTCTTAAAGAACTAAATGCTTTCTCACTATTTTTATTATTATCCTGAATAGATTACATATCACGAAAATCAGCCAAAATAACATCCAATTCTCAAAGAAACTACGTTTTCGTTTGGGGTCTCTGTGACCCCAGTGAGACACTTATGCAACTACAAATGAAGTGTGCATGTCCAGGGTTAAATATGCTAGGCAAGCATTTTACACCTGTTTTGAGTCAACTAACCGACCAGATCAAAGCTTAAAAGAAAAAGGAATATTAAATCGCAGACATGTACTAGATATCACACAAACTCGATACAAACGCACGAACTAAGTGAAGTTCTTGAGTTTTAAAGCTATAACTGCGTTCCTATGATATCGACTAACGTTCCTCTCTTTCTGTCATACTAATTCTAAACTTATGAATTTCGTTTGGCTCGTGCGATAGTTCAGGCTTTCCTGTTCATTAGGAGCAAAAAGTTGCGGAATTAAACTCGTCCGAATTCACACAAATAATCCAAATGTGTGGTTTGAAGAGCAGTCACGTTCACTACGCCCGTATCTATGTCAGTGTTCGTGCGTATTGCTGCGAAGTGCGAATCGATCCCATTTTGTTGGGATTTTACTTGCGAATTAGTGCGAATCACACAATGCAAAACAAAAAAAAAAAACAAAAAATCATGATTATTCAAAAAAATAAATTATTCATGGTTTTCCCAACCCTGGAAATAATAATAATTATTTTTTCTTTGTCTAGAGAAAAATAATATTCAAGTACTCCTCTCTTCTTTTATTATCTAATACTGTGTAATCAGTCAAAAAGAGCTGATTTGTGTGCACTTGTTACAAAATAGTTATCAATAATCTATAAGTATTTCCAGAATTTAAATGAATAATAAATTGTTTTTGATTATAAATTCTGTATATTTTATTGGAAACTTTGACGTTTTGATCCTTTGACCAAGGATCTTCTTCAGAAAACAATGATACAAAAATAAAATAAGACAAGTAATTAGTTACTAAAAATATAAAACATCAGAATCTCTACAATATTTAAGAAAAAATCAAATCACACAATCTAATTGCCCTTTTTATTGATGTTCTTTCAAACATTTTGATCTTTTCCATTATTTGCTCACCATGGCATAAAGTATTTTGATTAATCTACACATTTTTTCAGTATTTAAATGAATAATAAATAATAATAAAAAAAATTTATTATTCATTTTAAATCTAAAAAAATATATAGATTAATAAAAATACTTTATGGTGAGCCAATAATGGAAAAGATCAAGATTTTTGAAAGAACATCAATAAAAAAGGCAAGTAGATTGTGTCATTTGACTTTTCTCAAACATTGTAAAGATTCTGATGTTTTCTATTTTTAGTATCTAGTTACCTGACTTGTTTTATTTCTGTATCATTGTTTTCTGAAGAAGTTCCTTGGTCAAAGGATAGAAACGTCAAAGTTTCCAATAAAATATACAGAATTTATAACCAAAAGCCATTTATTAGAATAATTATCTGTTTAACAAACTAGTCGAAATAAAATCAAAGCCTTTTATACAATTGCCATGGGAACTTGTGCTATTTGTACAGCTTCCATGGCAACTTGTTGGATTACTTTTATATGTAGTGTAGTGTTACATATGGTGTCTTATTTAAGCGATAGAAGAAAAATCATTTCCAGCCAGCAGAATTCTGATATTTTGTCTTCTCTAGACGAATTTGAGAGGATAAGCCACTGGCTTAATACAAAAAGCAAGATAATAATTTAATTCAATTGATACAAGGGCATTAAAAACAGTTTTTTTATACGTCCGTGCGTATAGGTAACGATGCATAAAGTGAGTTTTTTTTGCGTCCCAGTTTTATCATTATTTAAACACGTAGCAGTTAAATTTCTGTGGATTTATGTTTTCAAGACAATGTAGAGAATATAGAGAATTTAAAGAATTAAAGAAATACAGAGAATTTAGAGGAGGACTGTGAAAAAAAAATTATTTGTCCAGCTCAGTGGTTTTTTTTTGAAAATGTATGCAATAAATAAAAACAGTATATAATTTTATTAATTTCAAATTAAATGTGGACTTCATGTTTAGGTCTATATTTCTAATTTTCTTGCGTACTGCGCTAGCGAACTAGTCCTAACTGTCCCTGTGGCGGTGATGCAGTCGCTGTGAGTTCAGTTCAGTTGGGTTTTCAATATCTCAGTTTATTTTGAAGTGTTAAGCGAGGTGTTAAGTTAAAATTCCGAGAGTAGACGGTTCTGCACGAAAATAGTCAATAAACTGGACAAATGTAGTGAAAACTAACGACGGTTTAATTAAATGTAAACAGTGCAATGCAATATCAAGTCCTAAAATTGAAAGAATCAGAAAACATTTAGAAAATTGTGCGAAATAGAATTTGAGAATAATAGTAATAGTACATTGACACAATGTGAATGTGCCAGTTCTTCAACTTCTACAGTTATTAGTGATTCAGACTCTGATAGTGAATTTCAAGTTACGGAATGCCGATTAACAACAACATCTAAGGATCAAAAATTGATGGTAAAATAGCTATTTTTTTATGTAAGCAAGATTTCTTTTAATATTGCAAATTGCAAAAGTTTTGATGATATGATAAATATCTTAAGATCAGGATATAATCCACCTGATCAATATAAACTGGCAGATGAATTATTACAGAAAGCTGTATCAAAATTTAATTAAAAGTTTAAAAAACTAATTTTAATGATCTATACATACTTTCAGAATTATATCATAATAAATAGACATTTTTGATTTTAATTCTGTATATTTAATTTTAATTAAGACTTTCGGTTAGAGAGTCAAATCGTCAAAAATAAAATTAAATATACAGAATTAAAATGAAAAAAGTCTATTTAAAACTAATTTTGTTCTAAAACATTATTATTAAATGGCTGATCAAGTATCATAAATGACCCTATAGTTGCCACCAGCATTCATACAGGAAAAAACCCATTTTTACTTCATGCACAGTGAATCTGTTAAAAAAAAACAGCATGCTATTGTTCAACAATAGCATGCGACATCATAAAATTATGCAAAGAAAAATTTAACAGAGATATATTTAATAAAAACAACTTTTGATTTTAAATTCTGTATATTTATTTGAAACTTTGATGTTTCGATTTTTTGACCAAGGATCTAAACGTCAAAGTTTCAAATAAATATACAGAATTTAAAATCAAAAGTCGTTTTTTATTCAATAAAATTCTGAAAAATGTCGGAAAAATGTATAGATTATTAGAGATATATTTGCTATTTGCATAATTTTCAAATAAAATGGGTTTTTTCAGGTGGTTTTTTTGGGCTGGGCAAAACCACAACAACGCACCCTGATTTAGAGAATATAAAAGATGAAGAGAATTTAGAGAATAAAGAAAAGATGATTTTCACTGATATATTATTTTAAATATTTGTTGAATCTAAATGTCAACTTGTGGTCTGTGCTCCCTTGATAAGGCGTCAATTATTGGTAAAATATGGAAATTAAGGGTCGTAGAAAAAATCTTGCATGCAATACGAGCGTGAGCAAGCATTATGAAACCAAATATCATAATGCTCAACTTTACACTCTTGTTGCATAAATTACTATTATAATAAAAAAATATGAGAACCATAATTGTATATTCTCATACTTTCTTGAAACTGAGTCATCAAAAAATGAATTACTTTTTTATGTTCGCTCTTTTCATCATTTGTTACATCATTTTAACAAACAGAACTCGTAGCTGCTTTGAGTAATACATACAATAGTGAAAATACCAAATTTTTTTCATCAAAAATAATGAGAATAGTTATTGAATACTCAAACAAATTAATTGCATTAAATGAAGTTTATACAAATTTAGTTTTCCTGTATTTGTAAATAACGGAGCTTTTAGTACACCTACCTGTTGTCTATAACTTATACCCCGATTTTGTAGTATCATAGGAATAGCAGCAGCTAAACCTAGCGGTATGCCTTGCAATGTGTACAGAAAAAACAGCAATGCAATGTTTCTCTCGTCTCCTTTGAGGTTAGAACTTGAGGTCTTGAAATTATTTCCATTTTCCATGAGCGAAGAAGTATCCTCCTTCTGTTGTCTTTTTCTTAAAGCCATTTTACATGCGTTGCTGTATGAATATTTTATTTTATTATCTGGAAATTAAGAAAAGTATGTTCACAATTCATAAAAACAAGAGGATGAAATTGAATGAAAATTGTAAAAATTATTGTGATAATAGGATTTTTACCGTTACCCACATGTTTATAAGTAGAAATAAAACACAGATAATATATCACTCACTATATTAATTGTATATTTACACGTATAATACTTTTGACAGCTTGTTGTAATAATTTCATTGCCATTCAACTGACGTTTGATAATGCGCAGATGCAAGGTAATAAGATCAGCGCCTCTCAAACTGTTGCCACAAAAAGTTTCACATTAATAATAAATTGTCACAAACTATTGTTGTTTTACCATAAAATAACAATTGTATTTAATATGATTGTCACTACAATGAATATTATTAGATGTATATAGGTATAGAATATTGATTTGTAAATAAATTCAAGCAGTGTGCCTGCAATGTTTTACAAATAAATCGACCAGTAAATAATATCCACGTAGGCTACTAGAATTCCACGTTGAATTAAATACAGCTCAATAATTTCCATACAAACAAATATTAATGTGATTTCGAAAAAGAATTGATTTTGTTTGACATTGAGCACAACAATTACTTGCAGTAAAATTTACTTACAATATTTGAACCACATTCTGTTTGTAAATATATTTATTTAATTCTTATTATTACTATATAATATAATCACTATCGAAGTTTGTAGTTACATTTAACACTTAAAAATTTATTGTTGTTGTTTATGATGAATAAATTATGAATTAAAAAGAAGTAATAAACAAAAATTGACATATAATTTATTTAAACAATAACATATACATATTTCCATTTGAGTCATACATATTTTCAAGTGTAAAAAATAGTAAATATAATATTTTTGTACAAATAGAAAATAGAATCTTTCTCAAAGCATGCAAAAATACATTGACAAAATATTTGAAACATAAGCATTCCATTTAATTTTCTAATAAATAAGTATATCAAAATCTTGGCATCTATTTGCCATACAATCATTTGTATCCTTGTATTATACGAGGATATAAATAGAGTTTTACAATCAGTAAATTCGAAAAAATGATTGTTTTCCTAACGTTTATGTTACCTACAATATTAAAAAAAACACAATATTTTAAATAACAATCGGACAATACTTTCGATGTTCAATTCAGCTTAAAATAATAGAAATATATGCATTAATTTATTCAGATCACATAAATATCACGTGATAATTTCTAATTATTCATCTAAATAAAGATATTGACAACAGATATTCTTTTCACATCCAACATTCAAGTAACGCGGGTTGCAGACCTATCGCGTTTGAACACAGAATCAGAAGTTCACAATGATTTATATTATTGGAATTTCTAAAGTATTCTAGAAGGCTCAAATGTAACATTCATCTCGAAGTCGTCTCATAAAGACTGGCTCGTTGTCCTCATCCTAAATAATTGTCAATTAATTACAAATTCAAATAAATTAACTATACTAGAAATGTTTAACAAAAGTTCACGTCATCAAATCATCACTAGATTTATGACGTTTACATGATATATCTGAATCATTTTACTAGTTTTTCCCCGACTTATGGCGTAATTTGTTGAAAATTTCTAGTATAGTTATCAAATTAGTACCTGGAAGAAAGCAGGAGTATCCATTTCAAGTTGTTTGGAGAATCCACCTTCTTTGCATTCCAACCAATACGTGTCCATTAATCCTTTGCCCTGAAATATCAATGAAGCTTTGAAAAACAAACACTAAATTGAAAAATTAGAATTATTATTCATTTGAATAAAACTAATAATTCTATATTGAATTTAATTTTAGTGAGAATCAAGTATGACGTCAAATTTTAACGCAAAAAACTGAAAAGCCTTATGCCCGCTTTACACGATTATAAATATAAATGTAATTTTACAAAATCTTCTTGTTCAATTATATTTGACCGTGTAAAGCGACAAAATTTTACAGAATGGTAAAAATATTTGGAATTGAGCATGTTCTAATATATCAAGGCCATTTTAATCAACTTTTGCTGATCTAGGGAATTTAGAGTTTGTAGTTGCTGCTTTGTGTGAATCACGTTGAGCATTTAACTTAATTCTTATTATGGTTCAACCAGCTGTCAGTGTGTGATGTGTCAATCAGGGTGTCAATGTTAATATCATCATACAAGGTTTTTTGTTTCCATGAAAAACTATTATAAAAAATGTGGAATCAAGAGAATACATCGAAATTGACAACCAAATCTTTATCAAGTGTCCAATAAATTCACACAAAACAAAAAGTATTGCCACCACAAATATATTAGGTGTCGCTGTCATGCTATCAAATATTCTGAGAATATTTGATCGTGTAAAGTGCTGGTATAAATTATTGAATATGACACGAATATTAGCAATTTACAAGAGCAAATATTTTCAGAATATTTGACAGCATGAGAGCGACACCCAATATAATTGTGGTGGCAATACTTTGGACTCGAAACAACGACCAACTTCATTTGTGATAAAGATTTGATTGTTGTTCATGCAACATTATCCATTTCAATGTATTTCCTTGATTTCACATTTCTTATAATAGTTTTCACAAAAACAAAAAACCTTCTATTATGATATTAACACACTGACAGCTGCTTGAACCATAATAAGAATGAAGTTAAACGCTAAACGTGATTCATTTAAGGCAGCAGCTACGAACTCTAAAGTCCCTAGATATCACCAAAATTTGATGAAAATGGCCTTGAAAAATTAGAATATGCTCTATTCCAACTATTTTTAAAACTTCGTATTGAATAATACCATTATGTAAAATTCTGTAGCTTGGTCAAATATAATTAAACAAGAAGATTTTGTAAGATTACATGTATATTTTAACTGTGTAAAGTGGGCATAAGATTACATGTGAAATTGTATGTAAAAATATGCTCGTGTAAAGCGGAGATAAGATAGATCATAGGTAATGTCCATGCTGTTTGATAACAGTCCGAAGTCCGAAGTCCGAAGTCCGAACGTTTTTATTTATTATTTCAGTATAAACTTTTTGAAGACTGCTTTCTTATTTACATCAGTTTCATTTTAACCTCTTCTGCGTTTTCTTTTTCACTACACCACCTATTAATTTCCTTACTCTTTCTCCATTTATTCAATTTTTTGAGTTTTCCTTCGACAAAAGTGAATAATAAGAATTTAAATATTTAAAGACTATTACCCAAGAGCATGGTTATTTATCTGCAACTAAATACAATTTGAAACGTCCATGCACAAAATTGAAATAATAGCAATGAAAATTAATCCTCAAACTTACAAGATTCTCAAGAGAAGCCACCTT
Organism: Dromius quadrimaculatus; assembly: GCA_963989225.1. Classification (NCBI taxonomy): domain Eukaryota; kingdom Metazoa; phylum Arthropoda; class Insecta; order Coleoptera; family Carabidae; genus Dromius; species Dromius quadrimaculatus. The sequence goes on along the minus strand of OZ022325.1, from coordinate 7,398,247 downwards.
AAATATTACAATAACAAAATATGATTCCCTCGAAAGCTGCGGTTTCACATGTAAACAAGCATGTTTAAAAATGACAGTACGACTTACATCCGACATTTTGGTTGATAACAGCGCCGCTATCAGTAATTAACAAATATCATATTGTGCCGCGCTAGCGTAGTTTTTCAAAAAAAACGCTATTTTTTAACGACCTAAACTCGGTAACCGTTAAGAATACAAGAAAAATGCATGGGACAATTTTTGTTTTAAATTTAATAAGCTTTAATTGTGTATATGATTAACTTTCGTCTTAGACCAACGGGTCTCGAGATATTGACGAAAAACCAAAAAAAGTGCCCTGTTTTCGCTGATTGCCACTAGAGTTTGCCTCATACTCATGAGGACTTCTAATATATCCATCCTAAGGTATCTCCAAATAAATTTGCAATGTTTGAAAACTTTTTTGGAGATGACTGGACTACTACGAGAATTTAATAAAATACACATCAGAGGTACCGCAGATTCTTAAAAAAGATTAAGTTGAAATTCCAATGATTTTGAGTGGAGATTTTAATGTGAATTTTGCATTAGATAAAACGATCCCTTTGATTGGGTTTCTGAAAACCAAAATAAATTTCAATAAAGATCTAAGTGTGATAAGCAGGTCCCTTACACTTAACTCAAATTAATATAAACGCGTTTTTAACTGATTTTATGTCGGTCAGTTGATATTTTTTGATAAGTATGGTGTCACGGAAAGATGAAAATGACTAATTCACCATAACATTTTGATGATGATCTATTTCTGCAATCAAATAACGGTATGCTTCAGAGATGGACTAATCAAGGAGAAGTCTGAGAAAACTTTTATGTAGGAAGCTGTTTTGAAGAGATGGTGTTATTAACAAATAAGTGTAATGAAATATTGCTAGTGAAACGTAAACGATCCCTTTGTTCCTATAATAATGTTTATGTGCTAGTCCGCTATTATTGCACTTTTAAAAAACATCCCTTATTCCTGACTGGTATCAGATTGGGTGATGCGCGCCTGTGATATCAATATCAAGAATAGTATTGGACCAAAATCCAGTTTTTGAGAGCTACTGCGCTTGCGCTCAATAACATTATACTCAAGCCTGAATTCTTGGACTTGTTATCAAGAATCCCCCTTTTATAATCAAGGAATCTACTATTGCATTCTGAATCCAAAATCATTAAAAATAGCATTATTGTAATCAAGGATTCAATCATTGTACTCAGTAAATTTATGATTGAAGAGAAACTCTCGTATAATAGGGTTTGTCTTGATAATGTTGATCAACAAGAAATATATTAACACAGTATTGTAACAAAGATCAATTTTAACACTCCTAGAATATATCAGAAAATGATTTTTGTAGTATGACTCCAGTCCATTTTCTCACATCCTATATTATTTGAATCATTGATCAGTGTTTATTCAAAAATATATAAATTTGATTTTTAATCGGCGGGTTCAAATTTATTTCGTTTCAAACGTCAATTGAGTGACATCTATGCGTAAATATTCAGGTATGACGTCATTATTCTATGACGCATTACCTCAAAAACGACTTCCATGAGTGACTCTTTAATTCACTTTATTAAATACGGAATTAAGGAAGAAGTGAATGACAACTGAATCTAGGTTGAGTTAAGGTTGAGGTAAGTGTGAGTCATCTCTCAGAATTTGGCCCTTAGACTCTACTAAACCCAAAAAACATAATTTAGAAAAAGTCGGTTTGTCCGTCTGGAAGCACGATAACTTGAGTAAGCGAACGATTTTTCGACTGAATTTTTATATTTAAACCCTTTATCAAAAAGTTAGTTCTAAGTTTGTGAATGAGCTTTTCTCAACCAGTGGTACCAACATTTCATTCATGGAACTTTTTAGTTTCTTCCTAGAATAATTTAGGACAACATTTATCAGAGTTATCAGAGATTCATTTGTTATTATTGATATTTGAATTTTCTCAGAATTATTATCACTTTGATCTTACATGCACGTCCATCAATTATTTTTTATTTTGTTTGTCATTAAATTAAATTTTAGTAAGAATGTCAAAAAAGATATTTAAACGATTGTCAATTGTTTTTTTTTTTAAGTTATTCGGATGATGTCTAGTTTAGTATCAATTTGAAGCTTCCGCGTAGGTGAATAAATATTTTTTTCTATTGTTAATTGTCTTTTACAACTTAATCAGATTATGCCAAGCTTAGGATCAAGTAAAACAAGTGGCCATTGTAAAATAAAATATTAATTTCATATTACCGCCATCTGTCACTTTGATATATGCAATTAATTGAAACGACAATAAATTTATGAAACAGTAATGATACTTGCCATAAGACTTATGGTCGGGGGAGTACTGTGAGGGCCACATCAGATTTCAAAAAATATATATTATGATTAAAAATTCCCTTGAAAAAATTACAGTATGCATCTTTACCCAATTATTCGTATGAGGACACGCTGTAGATTATAAATTTCAACCGATTTTATGATTCTTATTCCTATCGATTGGCTAATTATCAGAACAGAGCTTAATTAATTTTTCATATGTTTTCATAATTATCTGTCTATTAGTTTCTATAAACAATGACTTTTTACATAAATATTTGTTATTAACAACTTATGTAATATAAATGAGTGCGAGGTGTGTAGGTGTACTCTTTTATTTTCTAATACCTTAACATCGACTAGACCACGATGCTCCGTCCTGTATCCTCCCACTTGGTCTAGCGCCAATTTCATTTCCAGGCTTATATGGATTTTCAGCGCTGAAACGTTGTATAAAAAACATTGAACATTTTTAATATATTTTTTATTTCACCTTCCCCTGTGGACTCCATTCTGCTAGCTGTGTTGACAGTATCCCCAAAGAGGCAATATCTAGGCATCTTCGATCCTACGATTCCAGCAACTACGGGCCCTGTGTGAACCCCTGAACGAATTTGTAAAGTTTCAGAACGTCTGTGAGGCACTCGAAATATTTTAGAACCTGCCAGGAGGTCTAGAGCCATGGAGGCAATCTCCGTCACATGTTTTTCACCTAGAGATAATAATAATTATTTTCTAATCTGACTAAAGTTCATTTTGGTTAAAAACGACCGACAAGTGATGCAATTGACATTATATTTATTTTTGTGATAATGTGAATAAAAATCTTTGGACTATTCTTAACTAAAATGAACTGTAGATGTGTTAACTTTTTATTTGTATGTATTCAGAAATGTCTTACCATTTTTAACGGGTAACCCAGACGCAACCATATACGAATCTCCAATCGTTTCTACTTTGTATACATCATAACACTCGATCCTTGCATCAAATAGTTTATATATAGAGTTCAGAAACGTTACAACCTAGAAATAATAAGAATAAATCGTAATACAATTGCACTATTAGAACAATGTCAACATTGAAATCTGTCCCTCTGGAGTTTCGTTTCATTAGAGGAAAGAATTATTTAGTTTTACTGTTGATATATATTGGAAATTACCTCGAGTGGTGTGCTCACGGCTGCTATTTCGGTAAATCCCACGATGTCACTGAAGTATATTGTGACTGAAGCATAATATTCAGCTGGTACCTGCAATAATTATAATTTTCATCCAACTCCGATCCACAATAGTAATTTGAAATAAGAAATTTCGATCATTAGTCGCTCAATGAGAGCGGCAGTGGGGAAGTAAACGTCATGAATAAACTTTTTCATGACTGCTACATCAAATTGCACACTATTACAATAAATAAGTAAGAATACAATAATCTATTTTATTTATATTACAAAATAGACCCTTTAGTTCCGATCGTAGACAGAATTGTCTAGAAATCTTGTCTTTTCAACTATAAGGATCTTTTGATACCTGTTCAATAAAATACAAGTCATTATATTCAAGCACTTTGTGGAAAATCCTCGATATTGTTAAGATTCATATTAAACTCCAGGAGACAGCCGATATAACAAGATCCCTATGTATGTTTATTTTCGTCGGAAAGAAAACTAAAAATATCTTCACTTCAATTCGATCAGATAAAAAGCTGTGTATAAATAAAACATGAAGTTTGAAATGTACAATTTAATTTATCTAATGCAGTGATCGAACGTTTTTTTGTTGTGAACACTATAACCTTTTTGAGATTTTAAAGATGTAGGATGGTCTTAATTTCTTGTTCTTGTTTCAGAAATCAAACGTCGTACCAGATAACATTGGTAAGTGAATTCTCAAAGCATATTCCGCTTAGACGTAATAAGAACGAGTGGCAAATTCAGTGTTTCATATATTGCAAAGAGAGAACCTCCAGTACAAACAAATAGAGTTTCAATAATAGTTGATTTTAAATGAACAGGTTAGGGTTGTACGATCATAAGCGCAATGTGTAAAAAAAAAGAGGGTCTATCTGGATGTGGAAGCAGGATAGCTTGAGAAAGCGTACGAATTCTCGACTGAAATTTCATATATAACTTTTTCATCGAAAAGCTAGGTTTTAGTTCGTAGATGAGCTTTTATCAACTAGTGGTACCAAAATTTTATTGATGAAATTTTTTTGTTTTTTGCTTTTATTTTATAAATTGTAGTATTTGTCATTAGATATCAAATGACTAAAATTGATCCTCGAATAATTTGGCATAACATTCACATGAAACATTTTTCGAAATTATCAGTGGTTCATTTGTTATTATTAAAATTTGAATTATTATAAAATTCGTTATATTCTTTCTGAAGCAAAGAAATAACGAGAATCATGATTTGGACATCACATGCAAACATTCGTCAATTGTTTTTTTTTTTCAAATAAGTAATTTGGTTCTATCGTGTTTGGTATTGGATTTGTTTCCTTTACAAATTATTTAAATGATGTCTAGTTTGGTATCAATTAAAAGCTCTCGGGAAGATAAAATTATAGTTCATTTTTTTTAAGAAGTCAGTGTGGAAGATACGGCCTATTTGACCTTGATCTCTGATTGGTTTAAATCGCAGGCAAGTTTACATATACAATATTTAGTTGTCCACTCTGAATGTCCTTGTAATACAACTTCTACTTCAAGTAGAGTGATTTATTTTGTAATTAATTGCTATAATGTCCAACCTTTCTATATTATATTAATCTATGGGTTATTCTTTCAAATGTCATAAAGAATATTCAATTTTTTGAAATTAAAATGCATCATGAAATATTTGCTCATGGACATAATATACCAAACTGTAACCTCACCAAACCTCACATAAATGTAACACTTTTAATAGATTTTTTTTTGAAATCATCAGTAAAGTGTCCAAAAATCGGCATGATAATAAAAAAAATCGGCGGTAAAGTAGCCCATTATTCTACGATTTCTGATGCTAGGTTGCATAAATAAAGACGCCAGATGTACAGTGTTACCACTATTGCCATTTGACCTAATTAATACTTTCTTTTTTCATATTACTTTCATATTTTATTTTGTATAAAATTAATAACATTTATGGATAATTTATTTTGTTTTAATTTATATTTTATCAATTTGTTACGTTTATTTATCAAAAAATTGTTACATGCTGACACCTTTTCCAAAAATATGCATTTTTTGGTGCTAGTATCACAGACAACTGTCAATAAATATTAATAAAAGTTAGGTAATGTCTATGTAATTGGTTTTCTAATAATTTACGATTTCAAAAAAAATTTGATGTGCACCTCGGCAGTGGAATTTCTTTTTCATCATTCATTCGGTATTGTAGCGAATTTAAGACTATAAATCAGTCATTTCAGCTTTACTGGTGCTAAGAATGATTGTGGAATTATTTTACATTAAGAAATAGAAGCGAATATATTTGTTTTCTGGAAAATTACTGGCACCTTCTAGCGTTCTTCTAGAAACGCCTAGACGTTTGCTGAAGGAACGTAGTGGGGAAAGACCCGAGGTATATATATGCGAGCGACAATGAGAAGATTATTGATTTCTTTAGCACAGTGACCTTATGCTATGGATTGAAATAAATTGTGTTATTTAAAATAAATCAACATTGACATAAATAATTAGAGTTAAGTTACAGTGTAGTGTATAATAATCTTTAGTTTGAACTAGAATTAATTATTAAAAATAGTGTTAGTTATTTAATTTATTATTTTAATAAATCATAAAAATAAATAGTAGTGTTTAAAAACTTTTGCTCCCTGAATTAAAATAAATAACGTTACAGTATATTTGCTCTCCATATTCGTGATGAAAAAATCAACTTCACTATCTTGATACATAAATAACTATTATTATAATGGTTACAAAACCGAAGTGTCAACTGTAAACACAGCTGTTTAGGAATTAATTGCTACAATATTCAAGATTTTTATGATATATTAATTTATGGATAGTTTTCTGCAATATTCAATTCATTGAAATAACTGTCCTCCAATTAAATTGCGTCACAAATTACTTGCTCATGAATATAATATACTAATTTACTATTGATTTTTATGTACATAACAAATTTAATAAAGTCAGTAAGAAGATTATAGAAACTGAAATGTTAAGAGTGACAAATTTCTGCATGAAAATAGAAAACAAAAGATCAGAAACATATCATTTTTGTTTTTCTCTCTCTCTCTATGTTTGACAAAATTTTAATTGAAAAGAGAAAAAGAGCTTCACACTTTTGCAAATTTTCTTAGCTTTACAAGTTTACTCGCAATCTCAAAACTTGTAGTGTGCCATAAAAAGTTTCACTTAAAAAAAAAAATTATCATGACTTACGGCATACAAGCTTAATTTATGGTGGGATTCTGAACGTTTCTATAGCGTCTATAAGAAAGTCTATAACAACTTACAGATTTGATAAGCCAAATGATATTCTGAAAGAATCTGTAGCTTATAGATTTCTTTAAATATGTAATAGATGTCTATAACGTTAAGATTAGATGAACTCTAACCATAAGACATGTGAAATGTCAAAATAAATAATAATTTAGGTGTTTTGCGTTCTATGTACTTTTTGCTGGTAAAGGATTATGAAAGGTTAGCATTTATTTTCGATAATTGTATTAATAATTCATTCAAAAAATATGTGAGATTGAGAAGAAAAGTCTAATGGTGGGATTCTGAGCATTATCTTAAATTTCTATAACGTTACAGATCTATAAGCTTATCAGAATCCATAAGTGGAGTTCTTATAGATTCTATCAAAATGGTATTCTAAACAATTTTCTATAAGTGATGACGTCATGATACTTCCGTTCATTGAAATTTACAGTTCAATATTGCAAATAGGTTAGGAATTAATTTTCACTTCAAAATTTTTTGTTCAAAAATACAGATTAACATATTTTATTCAAGCTTCTGATGCACTCAAGTGAGTAAATCATATAACGACGTGAAAAAGTCATCAAATATAACGACGTCTTGCAGTTTTAATTCATATCTGTTCTTACTCAAGTTGTCATATGTCAGATTATTTTGACATATTTGAATTGAGATATGAAGAATTTTGCGAAAAGTTTCAAACATAAGGTTTTTTAGTGATTATGGACATTACAAAAGTGTTCAATGGAATGAATAAACATTGTGTGTCCGCGGAAGAGAACCAAAAATATTGCTAGAGAGCAATAAGTGTACATGGATTATAAAGAATATGATTACGTAACATACGATGATAATTATTTGAATAATAAATGAGAAGAATACATTGGATTCAATTGGATACGCCACTCGCGAGAAAACTTTGAGTGGCAAGAACCTGAAATTATATTTTTGAGCATGAATATTTCTTATTGATGTATTTTGGAATGGCCATTTCCGAATTGATGCAAAGTTCATATTAAATTATGGATAATTGTATTATCCTAGCGGAACAATTGTTAAAAATGTTTATTTGAAGCTGCGAATGAGCTTATTGCATGATTTGGATTTTTCTTATCAATCTCACATCATTTTTGAATGAATTCTCAATACAATTATTAAGAATAAATGCTAATCTTTCGAAAATATTCACTAGAAAAAAGTACAAAGTACGCAAAACACCTTAATTATTATTTATTTCAACATTTCAGATGTCTTATGGTTAGAGTTTATCTAATCTTAACGTTATAGATATCTATTACATATTTAAAGAAATCTATAAGCTACAGATTCTTTCAGAATATCATTTTGCTTATCGAATCTGTAAGTTGTTATAGACTTTCTTATAGACGCTATAGAAACGTTCAGAATCCCACCATAAGTAATGCAATAAGCCCATTCGAAGCTTCAGATGAACATTTTAAACAATTGTTCCGTTTGGATAATTCAATTGCCCATAATTTAATAAGAATTAATTTGAAAACGGCCATCCCAAAATACATCAATAAGAAATACATCTACATTTTGACCGTCTCCAATTGAATTCAATGTATTCTGCCCATTTATTTTTCAAATAATTTTCATCCATGTACACTTATTACTCTCTGGCAATATTTCTGGTTCTCTTCCGAAGACACACAATATTTATTCATTCCATCTTTTATAATGTCAATAATCACTGGAAAACCTTCATGTTTTATACATTTCGCAAAATTCTTGAAATCTCAATTCAAATATGTCAAAATAATCTGACACATGACAACTTGAGTGAAAACAGATATGAATTAAAATTAGAAGGCATCGTTATATTCGATGATATTATTCACGTCGTTATAATGATTTACTCACTTGAGTGCATCAGAAGCTTGAATAAAATATATTAATCTGTATTTTTGAACAAACAATCCAAAAGTAAAGTTTATTTCCTGACCTATTTGCAACATTGAACTGTAAGTTCCAATGAACGGAAGTATCATGACGTCATAACTTATAGAAAATTGTTCAGAATACCATTTTAATAGAATCTATAAGAACTCCACTTATGGATTCTGATAAGCTTATAGATCTGTAACGTTATAGAAATTTAAGATAATACTCAGAATCCCACCATTAATATGAACTTCGCAAAATTCTTCAAATCTCAATTCAAATATGTCAAAATAATCTGACACATGACAGCTTGACTGAGAACAGATATGAAATAAAATTAGAAGGCATCGTTATATTAGATGACTTTATTCACGTCGTTATATGATTTACTCACTTGAAAGCTTGAATAAAATATATTAATCTGTATTTTCCAATAGAAAATTCAATTATTTCCTAACCTATTTGCAACATTGGACTGTAAGTTCCAATGAACGGAAGTATCATGACGTCATAACTTACAGAAAACTATTTAGAATACCATTTTAATAGAGTCTATAAGAGCTCCACTTATGGATTCTGATAAGCTTATAGATCTGTAACGTTATAGAAATTTAAGATAATGCTCAGAATCCCACCATTAGATTGGAAAAGTAATAACAGAAGCTTACCTGTCTTGTTTGCTTAAGTTGTGCAGCAACACTAGGTGGTAACATTTGAAGTAACAAAGAATCGCTCTTCTTTTTTTCTCGTTTCAGTTCTTTTGCTTTAGAAGCCAAATTTACGGCGTATAACTACAAAGAAAATTAATATATACAAGTGATAAAATTTTTAAAATTAAATAGAATCAGAATAAGAAAGGAAAAACCTGAAATTAAATTTTGCGGCAACGTACGAGTCTTGTTCCACTTATAACTTTTATGTTAGGTATTCTATTCTAATTCGTAAAGACATGTACACAAACTTCCAAAAGCAAAATTTGGAGATCATATTATTTGCATTAACGTACAAAATTCAAGTCCCTATAAATATAACTATGTCATGATGTTCAACTTCTCTATTTAAATTAGAATAGGTATCTAGGTTTTGGTCGTGAATTAAATTAGTTTAGTTAAAGTGACAACAAGTTGCTAATAGATTATTACGACTCGTATTTCTACCGTAGAAATTATCAGACATAGTAACTGAACCTTAATAAGCTCTCACCTGTATCGTAGCAACGGCATTTCTGACTAATATAATTATGATTGGAGATACAGCTAAAACTACGACTAATGTCGCTATTCCAATTGCTTCTCTATTAGCAGAATCTTTCAAAGCATCTTCAACATAAAATCTAAAAAAACAAAATGGGAATACTTAAAAAATATCGATTGATTGGTTGATGAATATTGATATGAAAATTCTTACTTAATATGGTCACGTAGTTGCCGCTGTAATTTACGCAGTTCATCTGTGTACGTTGCCATGGAATCAAAATAATTCATAGCGTCGGTTATATTTGGTTCACGACGGAGGTTTTTCAGTATTTCTTCAGAACTGAAAAGCAGTAATAATATCAATCGAACTGAAATGACTCAATGAGCAATTTCGAACAGTTTTATCTCATATTTTGTTTTGATTTCATGGTTTCTCTCTCTTATGCATTGACTCCCGATCGCCAACATGCGTAATGACGTCACAGTGTCGGTTGGCCAATAATAACATTTCGTCGGTCAAGTGACAAAATTTGGAAATTTATGATTTTGTATGTTGTTTTTTGACATATTGCAATAGAAAAAAAATGTTTTATCTAGAGAATGTTCAGTTACAGGTTATAAACTTAACGTCGAGACACAAAAAGGTTATTTTTTTTCCAGGAAGACCCTATTCTTGTAGTGGTTGACTTAAAAAATTAATAAGAGACTTTTGACACAATATATCAAGTATCTTAGCATTCTAAGACAAAGAGAAATGCACCTGAAATATTGTTCATTTATTGTGTGTGTCACGATGCATTTTTCTTTGCATTTAAGTGCAGAATCGTATGCAGCATTTAATTTATTCTGTCAAACGGTTTCAAAAATAACTATCTTACCTTTTTTTGACGTACCAATAATTCGGCATAGTCATCGGCAGCTTGGAGTATCCTGATTTAATATAAGGAACATATTTCAATGTCTGATTCAAGAGATCTTTGGAAATGGCATCGTGTATAACGTAGCTTATATAATTATCACGTTTTAAATATCCTCTTCCGTAGTAATTTAGGCCGTAAACGCTGGCTATTCCAATGCTTTCAATACCTCTCAGTAGATTCTTAAAAGCTATGAGATATCTAAAAAGAAAAAGAGTAAAATAATCTGCAAACTCATATTTAGATGATAATTTCAATTCATGTGTCACACGAATATTATTTTGAATGAAAAAAATGTTGTGATTCGTTTTGGTAAATGTTGTTATTTTATTCTTGTTTTCATCATAGACCGGGCGCTCGTGACAAAAAAAATGAACAAATTTTTTACTTTTGGACTCATGTAAACCATCTGTCAATAATTCTTCAGTCGATTTTGCAAACTTGACTTATGATCGCAAAATTGGCAGACTGTTAAAAGTTGTTCGAAAAAATTATTTATTTTTAAACACAAATATCTTGAGCTTACAGATGTAAGTATATTTCTTATAAACTTGTTCCTTTTTGTCACATTATTAGGAAAGACAAAATAAATATTCACATATTGTAGAATGTTTTATAATTATATTTAATAAAAATTACCTCCATACACCGCTGTTATCAGTCTCTTTGATTTGATTAGTCAAGTGATCCAACATGGCGGCGTTCACTGAATTGTACCAGTTCAACACTTCTGTTATATTACTTTCTTCTTCGCTGATCTTCAGCCTGCAAAAGGAAAGAGAATATCAATTTCCATCTTTGGATATTTCTCAATTATTTTTTCAATTCTAGCAAAAATCGTAACAAAATAAACGGAATTTTATCTCGTCAAACTATAAATGTGCTAGATGCGCCCCGCACTTATAGAAACCTCCCAGTACCTTAATTGGCACTTAGGACAAGTTCATTATTTCGCCTCATGATTTTTTCTTACACCTTACAATTGTACCAAACATATCCAATGATTGATGGGTTTCGGGCGTGGCATATAAAAAACAAGCAGTTCAGAAAACACAAATTAATTATCCAACATGATCCCTTTTCAATTGTTTCTCCAATTCTAGTGATAGATACTACCCTGGTGAAACTAAATTAGAGGAATATGGGGAATATTAATGAATTTATTTTGTATTTTTAATTCACTGTTTACATCGTTATAACATAGTAAACCATATAAATTATGTTTATAAGTGCTGTAATCAAGTTTAAAAAAATATTTAGAATTGAGAATAATTTTGAGCTGTTCAAACGCCGCCATTTTTGCGCGCTCTATTGATGACGTCAAATACCATGTCCAGTGACATGAAGTGTCACATTATATGTGATTAGTTTTAGCAATAAAATTCAGTGTATGTATGCGGCTTCGTTTAACATTTGCTCTTTTTAAAATAAACAAAAATTATAGATTACGTTCACTGCTCATCATATTTCGGATTGTATTTATTAAAATAGCGTATATAATGTGTTATTATTGAATATTTACTTTGCAGTGTTCAATCTTTTTACTTCAGCGGATGTAAAATTTGGATTTGAAAGAAAATAAGACGACATCATGAATGGATCTAACCACTGTCTTAAATGATTTATAATCTCACTAGGATGCCAAAATAACACTTAAACAATAAATGAATTTACAACACACACGTTATTACTATGTTTTCTAATCAAAAGCTTACAATGCCATACAAATGTAAGCAGTGCGCACTTGTTGGCATAGTATTTGACGTCACGTTTCGCTTCAACCAATGGTGTTGCGTTTTAGAACTTTGAATTTCCTTCGCTTAATTTGCACTTTTATTCATTAATTTTAAGCAATTGAAAAGATATTAATTGCCAAAATGATGGTTCAAATTTAAATTTCATCCGTATTCCCTAATAGATAACCTAATACATCAATTTTTAGCAAAGCTAACAACGATTTGTGCAAAAACAGCACTCCTCAAAAAGAATAACATTTATCTTCTTATTTGTGGTAATACAATTTTGTAGTTGGAATAAAACGAAGTGAGTGGCAAAGAAACCAAAAACTTGATATACAATATACAAAAAGCATTTATTTCAGGACGTTTTGGCGCCGAAACGGCTCGCTATCATCAGCTACAAATAAAATTACAACCTCAACAATGTGATAACAAGAATGTCATTTGAGGTATGTGTTTGACATTCTTGTTATCATATTGTTGAAGTTTTCTGTAGCTGATGATGGCAGGCCGTTTCGGCGCCGAAATGTCCTAAAATAAATGTATCTCAAGTTTTTGGTCCCTTTGCCACTCACTTCGTTTTTTTAAAGAATAACATTACTCATTGATATCAGATTTTTTCTCTCCTGGAATCCGCAAAAAAGAAAAAAGAAGATGGTTTCTTTCAAATGCAATTCTTTCAAACAGAGACACTTTATCAACAATCGATCAATACATTTTTATAAATACGCCTTTGTATCCTTGTTTATGACTTTCCTATATTACGATTTTTAAGCATCATTCTTAGAATAGCTGTGAAGATTTTCCCACCTTTCGGATTTTGCGTTCTTACTCAACGATTCATGTATGGAAGGAAAAATTATTTGGAGAGAACAATGAATTCTCATAAACTTCTGGAATAGTTTTGGATCGAATCAATACGACTTACAGCTGCGGATGCATTTCTATTGCAATACGAAGGTGTGGCCTCATTCTCTTAATGACAATAAGTTTATACCCGGAACTTACAAATGTATACATACATGTCATTATCAATCGGAAACATCAGGCAATAAATAAACACGAGCTGTGTGAATAAAAGTTGACAGATTTCACCACTTTTCAAAGCAATATTGAGTTGTTTTAGGAATCATTATTTATTTATAATGCTCATCAAATCAAATAATTCAAACCCAGTAGTTGCTACGATTGAGATTTGAAGTATATAATTGGTATGTCAAAAACAATTTTTGTTTGATAGTGCGAAGAAATGTCTCCAATATTTCTCAGAATTAATCTTGTCTATAGTATCGATTTATTCTCTCAACAAAGATATATGGAACGGAAGTCTATTCTTCAATATCTATAAATTCATCTTTACGTAAACATGTTTACCTTTTAGAATTTATGTCCTCTTTTTTATTTTAAGATATTGCAACGTGTTCATTACATGAACTATTCTCATATCGTATCCATTTGTACAGCATATACACTTCCATCCGCTTAATGCAGTTGAATTATTAACAATAATTATCTTACAATCTTAAAACAGGAAGCATCTTGCTTTAGGGTTTCTAATGTAGGTCAAGATATCAATATTTGATCAAGAGAGCCAAGAGCATTAGCTACTCGATACTTGTTCAGAGTTCAGAGTTTGAATCTTGATCGAAACAAGTTGTGGCAAAGTAAAAACTCATTTCTCCAATTCATAATTCTCTAAGAAGATCAATACCATAATTAATATTAATTTATTGATTTATATGAACCTTTGAATGGAATCTATACGAGGTACTGCCATATTCACCTACAACTCTATAATATATTGTAGGTACATACAAACCGCGTGAGTGCACTTCTAGTGAAGCCGCGGAGTTGATGTGTAACAACAAAAAATAATAATTTAGTTTCATGTAAAAAGGTAATTCTATTATTGAAGCGGAAGTCCCATGATTTGACATTTAATTGATTTTAAACCTATTTCGTATTATATTGTAGGTTTTAATTTGATGTATGAGACAAGGGCATCGCCAGCCGATGGTCCAAGGGGGGGGGGGGGGGGGGGGATGTTTGAAATAAAGTTATTGCAAGAATACTGCGTTTTTCTTAGAATTGATGAAGTAAATAGTTTTCATTTTAGAGCCGTTTGTCTACGTGGTCGATGAAAATGGTCGCACAAGGTTTTTTGCAGATAACATTTTTTTTTCTATATTGATATCATTTTGAGCAATCCTTGAAAACTTCAAAACGTGCTAAACTTTTGACCTAACTGTTGCCCTGAGGCTGCTGTACTTTGCGGGAATTATCGGTCAAGCAAATCAAGTGAGCGGACTTAGAACTTTAGTCGCTTTGCATTTGGCTACATTTTTTTGAATCTCTAGAGAGGAGCAACTGCTCCTACCTGCCTCCCCTTGGCGACGTCCATGGTACGAGGTCATCCAGAAAATAAGGTTACTACAGTAGGATCAAGAAATGCTTGTATTCAATTAAAGTTCACAAATATTTCAAACTATTTTCAACGTAATCGCCGTCGGGATCGAAACATTTTTGTGGTAGAGGCACCAGCTTTCTTCTTATGCCTCGACCTCTTGATCGTTGGTAAAACGTTTTCCACCCAAAAATTCTTCAAGTCTAGTGAAAAAAAGCACCAATTCGAGTGAATAGGGATCCAAACGATGACAATAGCTCCTATAATAGTCGCGTGATGTGAGTATTAATGTTGTCATGTAGGAGGCTGACTCTCTGAATCAGCATTCTCCTGATACGATTCTAAATGACTCTTTTGAGTTTTTTAGGATACTTCAACTTCGTCACAGCTTACTCGACCTCTTACTCATTGTAAAAACGTTTCCCATCCAAGAACTCTGCAAACTTAGTGAAAAAGGCGCCAGGTCGGGTGAAAAGGCCAAAAGGGTGTTAATGTTAATAGCTCCTGTAAAACTTGCGTGATGTGGGGAACTAACGTTGTCATGCAGGAGACTCTTTCTGCGATTCTAAATGACTCTTCTGAATTTTCTTAGGGTATTTTCACTTCCACATAGCTTCCTCGACCTCTTGATCGTTGGAAAAATGTTTCCCATCTAACTCTGCAAGCTTTGTGAAAAAAGGCGCCAAGACGAGTGAAAAGGGATCCAAACAATGTCAATAACTCCTGTAAAACTCGCATGGTACGGGACAATCGTTGTTATGCAGGAGGCTGACTCTCCTTCTGCGATTCTAAATGACTCTTCCAATGAGTTTAATTGAAGTATTGCAGTAAGCCTCTGCATTAAGAATAGTTCCTCTTGTTGCCATAACTTTTTTGGCTGAATGGGTCGTTTTGAGCTTCTAAGTGGATGATTGACATCACTGAAGCGATTTTTTTTAAAAGTTCTTAGATGTACTGACTCATCTTTTGTTACAAGAGAGGCCAGAAAAGCTTCTCCTTTCTGTGAAAATGATATAGGAATTTACGCAATTTTGACGGTGCTTCTGTGTGAGAATTCTGGACACCGATTTCGTACACATTTACTTGTAATTAAGTCTCCCCGACACAAAACACCAAGGAGACTTTAAAAAATGTCAGAAGATTTATCGTGAAGATCGTCAATCGTTATACCGCAGTTCTCTCGCACTTGTTCTTCAATTTCATATAGTGTTTGTCCTTTGAATTCTGGATCGTAGTAACACAGCTACCTCTCATTTTTCGGCAGGATAGAGGCCAAAAAAGCTTCTTCTTCCAATGAAAATGATCCAGGAATTCAGGCGCAGCAGTCACGCGATTTGAACGGTGCTTCGGTGTGAGCATTCTGGGCACCAATCTCATTTCAACTTCTTGGAACCAAGTCTCTTTCATATAATATCACCAAAGAAACTTTGAGAAATGTCAGGAGACTCCTCGTGAAGCTCGTTAGCGTTCTACCGCAGTCCTTTCGCACTTGTTCTTCAATTTTCTGCAGTGATTGTGTTTCAAATTCAGGATCGTAGTAACATATCTACCTCTCATCCTTTGTCATGATAGAAGCTTCTCCTTCCTGAGAAAATGATCCAGGAGCTCACGCGCTGCAGTCACGCGATTTTGATGATGCTTCAATCTAAGCATTCTAAGCACCAATCTTATACACAACTTCTTGTAGCCAAGTCTCTCCGATACAATATAATCAAGGAGACTTCGCGAAATATCAGGAAATTTATCTTAAAAGTCGTCGAGCAACATACGGCGGTTCTTTCGCACTTGTTCTCCAATTTTCTGCAGATGTTCATCAAAAATTGCTTCCACTCCTTGCCTCCTCGTGAGTATCAGTACGGTATCCTCTGAGCAACATAACCCACTTTGTGACATGTTGTCGACTCATTACATCATTACCATAAACTTCGATGAGCTTTTGATGGTTATTCGCAGCAGTATTGTTCTGCAAAGTCAAAAAACGGGTGGTCGCGCGGATATCGCACGGACGACAAACACGCGAGACCAAACAAACTGAACGCTAGGATTCCTTCTAAACATCAGGTGTGCCGATTCTGGAACAAAAAATTTTCCGCGGCCTCAGGAGTCTTTGGAACCTTAGTTTTTAGATTATCTTGTGGTTTTCTAGGCAATTTATTATAAATAAATAACACAGTGGTAACTGTTCAATCAAACAATAATATAAAACAATAACATTGATAATATGGATTATTGATACAGAGTGAATAGAACTAGCGATGAGAATGAACATAAACAAGTAATGATTTTGCGGCGTCGCGTCGATAGGTTCATAGCGAGGTGGACTGTTCTTGAGCGATATCCTCAATGAACTGATCTCCTCGTCTCCAGTCGACTTCCCGTCCTAGAGTCCCCTCTATTCTAACTTTGAGAAAACCACGTGCTCCATATGTGTTTTGGTCCTTTTTTTTACATCTGGAAGAAATTCTGGTTCATGTTTCGATGCAGTAAGTAGTTCGCCTTTGCTCTGCGAGCAGACCGTAGTTATCTCCATGTTCCAACGATTCGGAAGCATGTAATGCTGTCGAAGTCAAATTTCCTTTCCGAAAATGGTCTCTGGAATCAGTGAAAAACAAATGCATGTGCGGCCTTAGCCACCACAACCTCGTATCTTGATGTTAGTGATTAGGTCCGTACGTAAGTACGGATCACTCTGAAGATCTTAATACTCAACGGATCTTTTTGATCTTCTTATTGAATTCTCTATCCATGATTTATTGGGAAGCTTATTGAAATTCAGAAGAGTATGACTTACAGTTCAATAATTATAAGCAAATGAGGAGTTTAACGGATATCGTGAGGATGTCTGAATCCTGGAATTCCTGCCAAAAAATTGATGGTCAGTCTTTCCTTCATTAATTTTCTATTTTTGAGCGACAATAGTATTATGATACAGAAAATTGTTGAGCTCTAGTTCCCTGGTGGCACTTTATTCCAAACCTCTTGTAAAATTTGAAAAACTCATGAACGAAGAACCTTTTGTCATTAGTATCTACGAACTATAATAGTATATTCTATAACAAGTATTGGAATCAAGATTTATACATACAAAGGTTGCCTCAATCCCATAAGCTCTGTGTATTCGGTGGTGGGAGTAGTAGTGGGGATAAATGACGTCAGCGCTAGACCCAGAGAGATAGGCTGCTACTGTCTAGCAAGTAGAATGATATATTTATATTTTTTTCTAGCACTTTTGTTTGAATTGATAACCACATTTAATTAGAGGCAGATTTAGGTCTAGGCCTATGCGACTCAGACTTCGGTTCCCAGAATTTAGAGGGCGCCAAATTTTGAAGAATGAATAAAAATTAAAATTAAAAAAGCAAAATATATACTCTACCTATTTTGATTTAACACGAATTAGGAGAAAAAATTGATTATCCCTCTAGTAGAGATGATTTATTTTGCCTTCAATCCAAATTTTAAGAAGAAATATTTATCGTAACCGATATCCTTCTCAGAATTACAATATTACTTCCAAGGATCTAACAGTTGGTTTGACTTTTATGTTCTATGTTATGCAATGTTCATCTAAGGGAGCTCATCAAAAACAATCTAGCTAAATCTGCCTCTGCATTTAATCATATTTGATCCAAGGTAAAGAAAATTTTTCTAGATTGAGAATTCATTCTAATTTCTAATAGTTATTATAATCAAAGATGCCAGGAACGCGATGTACAGTTGGAACGTGTGATAATAGTTTGACCAAGACAAAAAAATCATCGCAGCAAATATCATACCACAGTTTTCCGACAAACGAGTGCATCAGAAAACAATGGGTGCAACGATGTAAGAGAGATAGGAAATTGAATGCAAATGCATGTCATATTTGTTCCGAACATTTTTCGGAAGAAGATTACACCCGCGATTTAAAAGCGGAATTATTGAATGTATGTATTTTTCAAACATTTCTGCTTTTTACTTGTATACAAATAAAACAGTTTAGAATGAAATTTACTCGTATATCATTCGAATAGTTTCTGTTTTCAGTGCGTTTCGTATTATTTGTAGTGTAAAACAAATATCTATTTACAAGATATCTGCGATCTGATTCACCGCTTCCTTATAAATTTGTCTGGCGACTGATAGCTATGATTACGAGTGCTTCAACAATCGTAGTCATAGTTTTTAACTGCCAGATAAAATTATCAGCAAGCGATGGAAAAAGCCCTCAATCTTTGGAATCAACAGATATTATCTGGTTCAAGTCATAATAATTCAAACAATATAAATAATCCAGATAATTTTGCGTGCATATTTCAATTTTCAATATCTCTATTGCAAATTAATATCACAAACTCTGAATTCGTAGTTATTTTAAGTGAAATATGTGAATTTCAATTATTTTTATTATATTTATTTTATTTGTATGTACATTATTATTAATAGCACAATTTATATTTCTTAGAATAAAACTATTCTTCATTTTGCAAAATATACTCTTCTTCCTCTACACAAAATGACAGACATAGAAATTTTGCAAAAATAAAAGATAAATGACTAAAAAACTGTGTTTTATCCTATCATTTTATCCAGATAATGTTCTTCTAAGAGTGGAGGGTCTAGCGCGTACGTCATAAAGAAGCGCATGCGCATCTTGAATTCGTTGAATGAGGCAAGCTTCTATATTTATAAACCTTGTATTGGAATGGCCTTTATTCCAAACAAGCCGAAGGCGAGGACTACAGTTCGTGAGTATGGTATACGCCATTCCAAACATGTTGTAGAGTTTGTTTCTCTAACAAGAATTGGGAAACTCAGCAATATTTCAGAAGAAACTTTTAAAATTATGAAACGTCAAACGCAAAGACCAAAATAAGCGGATCATGCCGCTACGCCTAAAACCACTATGTCTAATCGCCTTATCCACTACGACTAATCTCATGAGACAGAAAGTTATCCCCACCAATTTGTCCATAACGTCTAACTCCAATCAAATCACAGTACAACCACGCCCACCAAACGTCATCATCCCCACTGCAAATCAGTTCGAGTATTTTGCAGTGGACCAGTTCAGTTCAAGCAATACTCAAAAATAATTAAATTTATTTTAGAAACAAACACATATTGTGTATCTAATAAGAGATCTCAATTTAGTGATGCAAAATTAGTGTACAGTCTTAAATAAAATATATAATTGGCATTTTAAATAGTCTTCTAGAAGTATCAAATAAATTATGTTGCAAAACTTTTACTTATATTATGTGATAGCATCGTTTATATGAAAGGAAAAACATAGTATATTAGCTGAAATTAGTTTGTCCCAAATTTTTAAGAAAGCTGTGAATATAACTTTTATGTCAGTATGAACAAAGCTGAAGGCATTTAAAAGTCCCAGTAAGATTTTCTATAAATTATAATATACTCTGTAGCATACTCTTCACAAAAACTAAGAGAACCCGTGACTTGACGGCTGGTAACTGCACCCCGCAGCCGGTAAAATATCAATCCCTTTTCACTATCGCTAAGATTGTCGCCAATAAAAATAAATGGAACATCTGTCATTCTCATGTTTTAATCAGTATTTGCAATTATTATTTTTTATATGATTTAGCAATGTTGCCAAGAGTTAACAACTCTCCTAGAGTATTCGGGAATCTACCTATACTTTTTTTCTCTACATGAACGATTATTCACCGGAAACTGACGATTTATGCTTTCGATATGTATCAAATATTTGTTTTGAAAATCATAGTCACAGGTACTTTTTACTTTCTCGATTAATAGGGAAGGTATTGAAAATGTGATTTTTTGATAGTTCGAGACTCTGATGAATTTTCACATTTTAGACCCTACTGAACCCAAAAATCATAAGTTGGTCGTCTGTCTGAAAGTATAATAATTGAAGAACGCGTACGTATCTTCGACTGAAATTTAGTACCTATTTGAGTTTTTTATTAACAAGCTAGGTATTTGTGAATGAGCTTTTTCAACTAGAAAATCTAGAGACTCTCCATTTTCAAAAATATACTAATATTGTAATAACTAAAATATAGCCGCCATCTGTCACCATAACAATGACAGCTGTCATTTTGAAATGATAGCTGTCACTAAGACAATAACAGCTGTTACTTTTAAAATGACGCTGTAATTGTCACATCAGATTTTGATATTTTAATAATGAATTAATAAATATGCAGATTTGGAGAATTAATCATCAGGATGTCAAGATTTTTTGGCAAGAAGTCTTGATTCTTGATAGTACTTTCTTGTCTTGTCTTGGAAAATGAAAAATGCTCTTTGTATTGGTATTGTCTTGATTTCAAGAAAAAATCAAGACATGATCAATAATAATTTGTGACAAATGTCTTATCAACAAAGTGATACCGTCAGCATCTTTGGGTGGTCCCGCGGCTATGATGGTTTGATAGAGCGGTGCGGTACGGTGTTATTGTTTTGATCAGTAACGTGTGGAAAAAAGTCATGAAAAATATGATAAACGATAACAATAGACTATCTATGATTCTATGAAGAGAATACAGTCAATCCTAAACTCGATAATCTACTGTGGTCATCACAGTACTTTTCCGACCATAAATTTCATGGCCAGTTTCCTCACTGTTTCAGAAATTTAGAGTGTCGCATCAATTAATTGCATATTTCAAAGTAAAAGCTGCCATTTCCAAAGTGACAGCTGTCATTATCAAAATGATAATATTATAGTAGCAGATGGCAGTTATACTTCAGTCTTCCTAGGAAATATGTATTATTGGAAATAAAGAGTCCTTTTCTAGATTTTCGGAGTTTTCAGCTCTCTGGAACAAAAAGTTTCGACATTTGATCTCCAGAAATGCAGCTTAAAGATGGTAACGTAGATTCCACTGATTATTTATTCTTAATATCTACTAAGCTTATTTCGCCGAGAATTTTAATTGGAACCAAACTAAACATCATTTTAATAATTTGTAAGAGAAACAATTGACAATCGTTCAAATACTCTCTTTGACACTTCTACTAGAAATATCCCCGCAAGAGCTGTAATCTGATACCAAACACGACCGTGCCAAATTACTTATTTTGCAAAAACAATTGCCAAACTTACGCATGGGATGTCCAAATATGATAATAATTCAAACATTATATTTCTCATAATTTCTCTACTTCAGAGAAATATGACAAATATCATAATAAGTAATTCTAATTAAAATAATAACATATGAAGCGCTGATAATTTTGGAAAATGTTTCAGGGGAATGTTATGTCAAATTATTTGAGGATCAATTTTAGCTATCCTATATTTGATAATAAATACTATCATTTATAAAATAAACGCAAAAAACTAAATGACTTCATCAATAAAATTTTGGTATCACTGATTAAAAAAGCTCATATTCAAACTTGAGCCTAGCATTTTAATGAAAAACTTGAAAATATATAATTTCAGTCGAAAATTCGTACTTGATCTCGAATTATCGTGCTTTCAGACAGACATACCGACTCTTATTCAAATTATGTTTTTTAGATTCAGTAGGATCTAAAACGTGAAGATCCATCAAAATCTTGAATTGTCAAAAAATCACGATTACTATACTTCCCCTATTGGTTATTGTATAGGTCAGGGGAATAAAAATTATAATCCAAATGTAGCATTAAGATATATTCTCCTGTAAATCATCTTATAAATTTGAAGTGCGTTTTATCATCATCCTGTGCTCACTGCAACAAATAAGGAATTTTACTTTTTTTCTAAACTGCCTTAAATTGCGCATTTTAAGTAACGTCACACTGATATTTGTCATTCAAATTGATAAAAAAAGTTACAAGGGATCAATCATGATTGCATCTACCTGCCACATACTGCGCCACTGGTCATTATGTACAAAGCGAGTAGAGTGCCATAATCAATGTTAAGCATTTTCTGCCTGTGACTGGTTATCAGAGCGCCTAATTATCTCCAGAAAAATGTTTCCTTTTTTAGTACTCATCAATATACGTTGAAATAACTTGTGAGAGCTGCAAAGTTCCGTAAACATCAAAATTTTTCGCAGTTAACCTGTAACTCCTGTTTTCAACCGTCAAAGTTTGGTATTCAATACGTTCCTTATAATATATTTCTTCTTGATAAGTTCTTTTGATACAAAATACTGATTTATACCGTTAACTTTTACTTCTAATACTACATGGTGAATACACCAGGTACACTTGTGTAATTCAATTTCAAAGAAACAATTGTCTAACTTTGCGATTTCTCAAAGCACGCAGTTCACGATAACTTACACTTGATTACGTACGATTTTTCTTATATAATTTGCGAATGGGAACTTATACTAGTATTCATCTGGTCCACTGTACATTATGAGTGGTGGGAGTGAGATAATGGTATAGTGATGGTGATGGGCGTCGTTAGACCTTGTGAACAAATTGGTGGGGGACATTTTAGACGTAGCGGTATTAGTCGTCGCGGTAATGGCGATTAGACGTTGTGGACTTAGACATAGCGACACGCACTCAAAATAAGTACCTGAATTGCTAGGAAGTAACCATGGTAACCAAGCTAATAGCTTCTGGTTCGTCGAAAATGATGATCAAATGGTTCTAAACGGCATACGGAATTATTTTAAGCGACGTGTTGAAATGACATTTGTTCCAACATATTTTTTGGTTATGGAATACGCAGATCTTAAAATAGTGTTCGAGAAAAGATTTTATTTTCTAGAGGTAACTCTTTCTAGGAGGGACAAATACCCTTTGCGTGCACTCTGATAGTCACTAAGAAAGTGAGGAAGTCAATGCAACATGCCGTGCCATTTTTTATTCATTTATTCATATTCTTGTTGAATAATAATTGCCCTAATCAGAAGTGAGAACTTAAAGTGCTTCTTATAAGCGCAACATTGAAACTCATTGCGAAGAAAAAGTTTTAAACGAGCTGAGAATCTCCGCGCGCAAGCTTTTATCTCCCAAACTGCATTTTCTTTGCGGTTTCAGTCAAATTTACGAGTTCATAAATTTGTGACAAGGCTATTTACTGTAACTTCATGAAAGTATAGAATTGCAAAAAAGAACAACTTTGTTAAGAAGATAGTTTGTATCAAGATGGTCTATTTGAAAGAGTAGGTACCTAATAAAAATGAATTATCCGCCAAAAATAAAATTTTCTTCTGAACCTCTATGGCATTCTTAATTTATTAACTTAAACTTTGTATTTATGTAAGACATTCGTATTCAACTTTTTAGGTCAAATTTTGATAAAATGTATTGCTACTGATCTCCACACTTGTGCCTGGTCTCATGGAAGCAGGTCAAAAATTTCAATAGTTTGCTGAAATCTTAGCCAATGAACCCAGATAACAATAACGTCCTGAGAATATTCTCTAGTTGTCCTGTGAATGCCCTGGATATTCGAAATATACATGGTATATTCCAACAGCCTATAAATCTCCTGGAAATATTCTATTTTGCTTATTCTTGGAATATTCATAAATAATATACATAGCATATTCCTATATACTATGGATCATCTGAGAATAGTCTATCTAAATTATTCCTAGAATATTTGATACAAATATTCAAAGATTATCACATTTTGTATATTCTTAGTAGAATATATGATAGATATTCATGTTATATTCGATTTTGCTCAGCTTTATAAACTTTATTCAAAACTGAAAACGATTGTTGGTAGTGAGGCCGATGGAGACATTTATGATTGTGCTATAACAGGTTAGGATGAAAGAGATGAACGACTTCAATTGTAACCAAAACAAGAATTTAGATTTCAACAAACCCAATATAAAAACAGATCTCAATTATCGTAAAATTTCATAAGAAAAATTATATCTAACTTTTATTGCCGTACCTCATGTACATTTTTCGTTGGAGAAAAAAAAAATAAATGGAATGAATTTAACATTTTTGTCTAGTGAATTATTGGGAGCATATAAAAATTCTCAAAATTTTTTTTATGCTCCCAAAGTCTTTTGTCTGGACTTTAATTTTTTTATTTCTGCAAAAGCTTAATTTCTTTATTCAAAATAATTCGAGACAGGAAAATTTCACATCTATCTTATTTAAATATGCATGTATTTTATTATTTGATCATTGGAATATGGCTTAGATAATTAATTGAATATTAGCCTAAATCCGACCTAAATCATTGACACATAAAATTTTCAAATGGATCAGAGTAGTATGAGACATGACTAAATGGAAATATTTTGAAAATGCGAATCAAAAGAGGCTCGTAGCAATTAAGAAATATTTTTTTTTAGGTTTGGAAATTTTCCGTGACGTCCAAGGTCCATTGTCACTCAAACGGTAGTCTTATTCATCATCAAACATTTTGAGAATATTGACGTAAAGTGAAATAGGTGGCGTAATTATTTTTAATATTTCTAGTTAGATCGCAAGCTAGATAAATTATTAATTTTGACAAATTTACTTGTCAAAATCACTCTTCTTCCGACCAAACAATACTCAGTAGTTTGAAACTAGTTTTCTTTCTTTGCGCATGCCGGTGAAATTTGGAGGTTTGTCAAAATGTTTCTAAATGGCATTCGATAAATAGAAATGATATATATGTCATTTTTTCCCATACATTCCCATTGATTTATAAGTACAACAAATTATAACGCAACATATTTTTTCCATGAATAAGATCAATTTTTTTATGAATTTGTACAGCTATGGAGCCCATTGTTTGAGAAAAATGATAGACTTTTGGACGTCATCATGACGTCATATAAGTATTAAATCGACCTTTCATTAGAACAAAGCAATATTCAATATATTTTTATTACTTATATCTATTATTTATCCAATATTTTCATATTTTCATGGAAGTTTATCAAATTTTGATAGTAGTGGAGTATCTCATTCACGCAGTAGAAGAAAATAAATGAATGCATAAAATTTTCAGACACTACATTCATGACGTGATATTATAAAATGTTTTGGTATGTATGGAATATTTTTGTTAAATCTTGACCTGTAGAAGATGCACAAAGTTATTACAATGCTCTGCCGATTTTAGTGAAAGTTTTACAGTTGAGTAATAAAGATGTGAGTCACCGTGTCGTATTTATCGCAGCCACATGGTATCGGATATTTCTTTGTTTGTGTGAGGATTGGTTCTGAAAAATGTAAGTATTCTATTTTATTTTCATTTTGGCTATTGATTGAACCAACAAATAAAGATTTCTTAAATGAACATTAATATTATTATTTCTTTCTCTTGAATGAATATTCATTTATTTCACTTGGTATTTGTATGAAACCCTGTAAATATACAGAATGAATGTGTTTCCAGGTATCCGATGGCTTAAATTAAAGAGGAAAATGTGGACAAATTAATAAGAAGAGTGATGACAAGAATTCTTGCGAATTAATTAGCCACTGGATATAGTTGGCAGGACTATAAAGTGAACAAAAAACTCAAATTGACCACTGCAATTATTGGTAAAGCATTGTTTTATCATAATTAATATTATCTGCTTCAAATGATTTCTCATTTAGGAATCTGCCAAGAAGAACCATACCGCCAGAAATGTCACAGGGAAACAAATTGAATTAAAAATTGCCAAACGGCTAAGCAGGCTCCTGAACATATGAAAATTAGAAATCAATAGATTATATAATGTATATCTACATTTGTTTCTTGTTGTTATCGCAAATATGGTTTTATTTTTTTCATATCATATATATTTATTCAACTCTGGAAGTTAAGTGCAATACGCAATGTATTTTTACATTTTTGTGAGTTTTATGAGTGTGATTTTTTTTTCTCAATTGTACTTATATAAGAATAAATATTTCCTATTAATTGATTTCTTGTCACAGATGATTTTATTTCCCAAAAAAATATAGCTTCAATATGGTCATAAACCAGCCCAGAATATTCCAAGAATATGATTTCAATTATCCCTATAATATTCTTAGCATATATTGAACATTTACTTTATAGAGATTCATAGATTATTCCAGGAATATAACATTATATATCCATAGCATATTTCAGGATGATTCCTGGGATATTTATAGGATATGCAATATCGGGACATGGGAATATTCTATCAATATCCCACAAATATATACCGATAAACATAGGATATTCCAACAATAGCTGAATATTCGGAAGAAATATTCTCTGCTTATTCTTGGAATATTTCTTTGCTATCTGGGAACATGGAAAGAACAAGCAGATCTAAAAAAAATGTACTCAACATTTGACCTCTTGAAATAAAGCTTACATTAAAGCTTAGTTACAATTTACTATTTTATGAATTCATTTATTATAGTTGGCATTTGTGGCACGTTTTATCAGGATCATCCTCTGTCTGAACTTGGGGGTTAGTTTCTCTTATTTCAATTGAACTACTAAAACCGCTGTAATGCTCATCCCTTGTTTAACCCTCATCAACTACAGATAATTTGATCTAGAGCTATCTAGGCTATTCTGATCGCATAACTATGAGTCTATTGTAACCCTTCATAAGCTTGACTGACCCTTGATCCAGTGACATCCGCAGTTGGGCATTTCATCTTGGAAATTGATCTCAACGGCTTTGGGTAGAGATAGAATGCTTTTTACTAATTCTTTTGTGTTCCGGGATATTTGAAAATAAAGCTGCATGTGCGAATATGCAGTTTTGTGCAGTAAACATCGAACTTTTTCAAGGGATGGAAAAACAAAAAAACGAGAAGTTGGAGCTTTAAAATAAAATACGACTCGAACTTCCTACAAAGCGTTTATATGCAGGATAGCGTACGACAAAGAATTTATACTTTTTACAATAGTATCAATGGAGACTGGAGACACAGAAATATGGAAGCAATTCAAAAGCGTTGAAAAACTGTCATGCACATTGTACAACTACTTGAACAAAATAAATAACGGAAGAGATTTGCGAATAACGGATCTGTTGGATATACCATCAATTTATTTAAATTCAGAATTTCCCAAAAAACTGGATCTGTGTTTGATGATAATGCAACTTTATTAGTGAACAATTGATTGATCAGCCAGAAATTATATAATGCAGAAGTATCAATAAATGTAAACAGTGAACAGTAATACGTTTTCATCCTCTCATATTTCCAAGTTATTTGTTTCCGTGTTTAATTCAAATATTTACTTATTCGACTTGCCTTTGTTTTCATAGCCTCCACGTTTTACAAAAGTCATTTGCCATAAAATCAATATCTAATACAGTTGAAAGTTTTTTTCTTTACTTTAGTTTAAAAAAAAATGAACTCAATAACTTTCCATTTCAATCAAATCAATATCCTACAGCAAACATTTTTGAGAGCACTGACAATGTTACATTCTTTTTCAGTATTCGAATGACGTGATTATTTTTGCTTAAACTTGTCTAAAGTACAGATTCTGCCAGATCTCTTTGAGTTCGGTTCAAACATTTATTATTTATTTGGTGTGAAAGAGTGGCTTTCGTTTGACTTTCCTTCTTTGAGTGTGTAAAAGTGATCAAAATGAATTTTATGTGTGTTTATACGGAAAAGGCTTGATATGAAAACAAGAAAGGGGATGAAACACAACAAAAACGAATGTGGAGTCGTCAGAAAAAGGTAGGAACTTCCATTACAAAGCTTTTAAGATGTTAGTGATAAAAATTCAATTGATTCTTGGGATATACTTCCTAGAAGCAAGTAAATCAATGTGTTTTCAAGGTAAAAAGGCTCATACATTTTATGTTTTGTTGTACCCCGTGCTTTCAAACTACAGCATTATTTACTAAATCTGTGCCATATAATCTAATATGAACATTGATTTTTGTATTGAATTGATTTATACATTTAGGGTCACTATGATTATGTTTACTTAGTTGCACATATAAATCACGCAAATATATTTCTCAAGGCCTCTACCACTGGAAGGAAAAATAATGTGATCGTACTGGAATTTATTTCTCAAGTTGATAGATATGTCCGGTTTAAAGTCCTTTAAGACGATCAAGAGGATCTCCAGAGTGAAATTGGTCTGTTAGTCTCTATGTGTGATCTTCCATGATAGCAGCTACAGTGCTTCTCTAATTCAGTTTGAAGTATCCGAAAGGTCCTCTGGTACCAAACTAATTCTTTGTTTTTCTGCTTGCCTCCTGTAATATTAAAAATATTCCCTTCAAATTTGGTACATTCCACCGAATAAAATTTTCTGGAGACTGAGATTCTACAGTTTTTTGAGCCAGTTTAGAATTCTCCACAAGTTTATCATTCTTTTCTTCAAGTCTTCCAGTAGATCTCTCTTGAAGTCATATGTTTATGGACTACGCCAGAAAAGAACTGCCGATAATTCTTTCTTCAAATTAAAGTTTACCGATTTGATAAATATGCAATCTGCAGTTATGGTTTTATGATTCAAAAGAGGAATGACTGCTACTGGACCACACTTCTTGAAGAAAACAGCAGTAAAATTCTTGTTTAACCTTTCTCTGCGCACTTTTTGGGTTTATTTACATTTTGAAAGACCCAGCTGCTGATTATTGTTCATTTCGAAATCATAATTGTAGATTCAAGATTTGTCACTTGTTATAATATTACACATCTTCTTGGATGCTCCTCGATCAAATTTGCATGAATTTGCCCAAATTCACTCATGCGTATTAATGTTTCGAGGTTAACAAATGTTTCACCATGCTGCCAGCTTGTGAAATAATATTTATTCTAGCGAATTTAATGCCTAGACTCCACTGAATTTTCTTATGTGTTTGCACAGCAATTTTTCCACTGCACGAATTTTTTCTTCATTAACAACTAATACAAGCCTTCCAGGTCTGTTTATCATTCAGGTGACACAATCCACATTTAAATTCATGAAACCATCTGCTATCTACAGATTTTGAAAGATGGTTAGCCCCAAAAGCTGCCATTAGGGATGACTCTGCATGACCATCAACCCTAATCTGTAATAGTACAATAAATATGATTGCACGAAAAGCGATTCGTATCACTTCCAAGATGTTGAATAATCAATGCCTGACTTGTAAATATTAAAAAAGACTTTTAGTGGATGCTCTTCTTTTTGTTGTTCTTCGCTTTTATGGACTATACTATAAACTATATTTACAGCCTTCTTATGATCATTTGCTGTTTTATATGACAAACATATTGGTGAATAATGCATGCAAGAGTATATTTAAATAGTTTTGTAAAAAGTTTTATTCTGCGGGAAGTAAAATAACTTAAGTCTTGAACCTCCTTAACAGTCGGAAGTTCCAAATTATTATACAGAGTGTAACAGAAATAATCACATTAATCCCAACCAGTAATAGAACTCTTCAAGTATAACAATTTTTCCTGACAACTTTTTCTATAAACTCTCTGGATATTCAGCTGGTATTATACAGGCTGTAACAAGAATAAGTAAATTAATTTCAACCTGTAATAGGATTCGTCAAGCATAACAATTTGTCTCAGTAACATTTTTCTGTAAATCCACTGGATATCGAGTAAAAATTCATCAAAGTTTTGTCAAAATTTTCATAGTGCGCCTATGGTTCGAATTGAATGTTTCTCATTTGTTGGAAGAATGACAGCTGTCGATTGAAATAAGTATTTTGCAACTTTGAACCATCGTAGTCTTGTTAATTATTCATTTGAAACTGAAAGAATTTTAGTATTTTGGCAATACATTGATATTCGGTCACCTTGATAATTCTATTTTTGCATGTGTTGAAAGAAAGATTGAATTTGTCTCTGAAATCAACAATTCGGTCTTTTAGTCGTATTTATTGTTAATAAATTTCATTTCTATTTAGGGATTTCACGTATATTTCCAAATAGTACATTTCTTGAACATTAGATTGTCTGCACAAGTTCATTGTACTTGAATCAGCTGATTTGATTAGTCTGAATACAGTCAGAATATGTGCCAGACTGTGCGGCCATCTATGAGCATCGCAAAAAGTAGTTGCTCCTGTTAACTTACTTCATTATCGTTGATTCTCAAACATAAAGAGAAAATCATTCAACGATTTATTTGAAGTAAACGGTGGAATATTAAATGGAATGCAATTCTAAAATAATTAATTTATTGAATAATTCAATTGAAAATATTGCCGCAAAAAAATTGTAGAAACTCATTCTTGAAGAACCGAAAACATAACCTACAAATGTATCAAACTGAATTTGGTAATTGATTTTGAATATTTTCTGATATATAAGATACAATATTTTATTTGTTTAGCAGATCAATTCACGGAGCATACTGCATTGAAACGACCTGAATGTGAAGTTTGTAATAATATGAGAAAAAACCGATACGCAGGTGCTTTATTTATAAACTAATGTATTTCAGTCAACTCATCTGCTGTTTTACGTTTCAGATTAGATCTAAATATCTCATAGTATTGTCATCATAATGTATAAGTTCACAATATTAAATACATTAGCATAACCACAATAACTCAATTTTTACTGAAAAATTACAATTAGGAAATCGTTCCAAATAAATTCGCTGAGCTAATCCTAAACTGCCTGCGAAATCATAGACAGAAAAGCTAGTCATTTTCACAGGTTCAACTTTTGCGACAATAATTATTAATCGATTTTTTTCTAGAATTTATTGGAAGGAATTGATAACTCACATATGTCAAAATCAATTGTACCATTTTAACTGCTACTGGATCCGATAATTATGCACCTGAACGACTCGTCAAATTATAGGAGATAAAAAATGCTAAAATAAAAAATGAGAATTCGGGAAAATGTTATTGAGAAAAATTGTTATGCCTAACGAGTTCTATCACAGGTTAAAATTAATGTACTTATTTCTGTCATGTCAATAATAATTCATTTAAAACTGAAATAATATTTATGTATTCTGGAAATACATTGAGATCTAAGTGTATCTCTGTAATTCTATTTCTGCATATTTTCTGAGATAGTCTATTAGTCATATTTATATCTCACTGTTTGCACAAGTTTATTGCACTTTCACAAATTACAGCTGAGGGAAAAAGTCAAAATCTGTGCTGTCATCTACGAACGGTGATTAAACTAATTTTTATTCTTGAACATTAAAAGAAAATCATTCAACGATTCATTTAAAGAAAACAGTTCCAAATAATAAATTTAGTGAATTTATGTAATTTAAAATATTGCCTCAATTCTGGAAGCTTCTTCTCTTCATAGATCAAAGAATATAACCTACAAATGTGATCAAACTAAATTTGTTAAGTGAATTAATTGCTTTGTGATATATAAGATGCGATATTACGTACGTTTTATTTGTTTAACAGATCAATTTATTAGGCACACATTATCGGAACGACCCAAATGTGAACCTTGTCATAATACGAGAAAAAACGTCCACACATATAGTCCCATCAAGTGCTCAGTTTATAAATGAATTTATTTTAGTTATCTCATCTGTTTTTTTGCGTTTCATCATTACTAGTGATCGCCCAGTGTTCAAAATTCGACCGAAATTCATTAAATTTTCAAATTTAATTCAACCTTTATTCCCAGAGGTTTCAGATAAAGTTAACTTAGTATTCGACACTCTAACCGAATCTGAAATAAAAATAGTGTTTTCCATGCAAGATTTTAACGTGACCTCCTCACTCCCCTGCCCCTCGGGAAGTGAGAATTAGGTGTCAGACATTTTTACATTCGGTGTATATATTTTGAGGTATTTCAGCGAAAAATAATATCTTTTCTAGCGGTAAATTGAGAGTCCCTAATATAATTTTAGGTTTCTGCACTCCTTCTCCATATAAACTTTAAATATGCCAAATCTCACATTCCTTCGTACGTGTGATATAATTAAAAAGGGGTACAAAGCTTTCTCTTCACGTTTTAATATATAGATATATGAGTAGACAAAATTTTGACGTGCAATAATTCTATTTATAGTGAAAAATGACAGCTCTGAAAGCGTTCCAAATAAATTCGCTTGACTAATTAGAGCGTTTTTATGCACTCAATCATATGGCTGCATGCATGCGAAATCATCGTTAGCAAGGGCAGATTATTCACAGGTGTAAATTTTTGTGATAATTATTAACCGAGTTGACAACTCACATTTATCAAAATAAATTGTTCCATTGTTACGGCTACTGGATTGAATAATTATGGAAGCACCCGAACGGCTTGTTGAATCATGAAGGGAAAGGAGTAAAAATGCTAAAAATAATTGACAGTCCGGAAAAAATCTATCAAGCAATATGATTACATGTCTTCATTGAATTACTGAGCTGGTGAAAATATATAAAATACTTGAGAGACTCTTAAATTAGGGGCTTTTGGAATTAGGGGCTCTAGAAACGTATTAAATATGCCTAATGTATGATTCGGTACTGAGAATAGATCCCTTTGATGTGTCAAACGCCGTTAATAAATCAACCTGTATTCAATGTCAAATAATACAGTAATTAATTAATATGGCTTTGAAATGTTGCGATAAGCCAGTCGTAACTTTAAAGGCAGTTATATAACTCTTATATCCTAATCCTAATCATTTTCTATCACAAAACAGAAGTGTTACATTATTACTACGGTTAATTATCATGCAGGGGCCACACTAACGTCTGATGCCGGTAATTAAGGCATTATTGTCATTGACAATGTATTTATTGTCATGATATTTTTCAGGATAAAAGATTATCTTACCTGAATTCGTACAGTCTTTCTTGAAAAGCAGTCTTGTTGAGATAAATTAATTTTCCATCCGGTCCTGATGGAATCCCAACAAGTGACCAAGTGCTCATATTATCCAAAGCCAAATTTGTCACATTGAACCTCTGCGTTAAGTTAACCCTGAAATCAAATAACCAGGAGTCAGAAATTTATAATCAGTGTCTCAATTACAATTCCATCAATATGAGGTTACGAATTTGATACCGCCAGCATTTGATATCTTGTGATTGAAACTAGGACAAAACGTTTAGTATCGGCTGAGTTTGAGGTCTACAATTAATAAAATTTTGATTGAAAATTTTATACTACGTCAAGAATTATATGAGCTTGTTAGGTAGATGTCTATTTACAGGAATAATGCTAGTGTAAATTTTCAACC
The DNA here is from genome assembly GCA_963989225.1 of Dromius quadrimaculatus. Taxonomy (NCBI): domain Eukaryota; kingdom Metazoa; phylum Arthropoda; class Insecta; order Coleoptera; family Carabidae; genus Dromius; species Dromius quadrimaculatus. The sequence goes on along the minus strand of OZ022325.1, from coordinate 7,364,298 downwards.
GTGTCTACGCTTTTAAATGTGAAATTATCCTTTTAGCCGGTGAATTACTGAAAAGAGCTATAATAATATCAAATATAACAAAGAAAATACTTCTGCTGAGGACAGCAATTTGACATTTAAATTGAAACAACATTTATATTACATTTACATTATGTTCACTTTAAGACATTATTTGAATTGTACTTGCAAATATTCTAGAAAGTCAAGCGATTGCATTGAATTGTGGATAGCTTGGTTAGAATAATTGCACGATGAAATACTGAAATAAGGACAGACGATTGCGGTTTTCTGCTTCTGACTGTTAAATTACGACTGAATGGGAAGATTATTGCAGGTTTCTGAATCTGACAGCCGTTCTTATTCTCAATGCTTTAATTTAAATAAACTGACGTATATTCAGATTGAAAATATGAGAATATTACAACATATATGGCTGAATTAAATTAAATAGATGTCAAGCTTGTTTCATTCATGACACTCTTCGACAACAGAGTGATGGGCTTTTTAATGGTGGATTCAAGCCCAAAAAACTTTGAGAATAGCAATAAATATTAGTGTTTAGTAGTAATTAGACAAGTGACATGTATTAACAATAAATTATCTTTAAAGGGATTCGTGATGTTTTTGATATTCATGAAGTAGATACGGAGCCGATGTGAAGTAGTGACAGTTTTTTTAAAAGTTGTCCAATTCTCTAACGTATGTCTTATCTTCAAATTTTATGTGCCTATATATCTACTATAATACAGGACTATCGTCATTTGTCCTCCATAGAGAATTAAATCTCACTTAAGCTTTCAGTAAAATTTGAAGATTAACTTTAATTGGGTCTGTGGACCAAACCAAATGAATACAGAAAGTACAAGATTAAGGACGATCCTATTTTGAGGTATTAAACGCAAATTTTGTTGAAGTGAACTACGGAAAATGTCGACAATACGAAATTACATTGTTTTCAGACCCTTCCCGTTAATAGAAACGAATTAGGAGGAATAGAATTTAGATGATTGTGTGTATGAAGTTTAAGTAAATTAACACATCTTATTCATCAGAAAATGGTATTGTGAATGGTTCATCAGTGTGAATTAATTGGAATATCATATCGTCATAAAATTATGCGGTTCGGACGGCGTACAATTAGGTGAAAATATCATTAGCACCACTAAAAATTTTAATTTGTTCAACTATTGGTTATTTATTGCAGAAATTGTAACCATATTAAAAAAGTGAACGTGGTTTAAATAGCCAATCCCCAATTGTAAATACTTTGAAACTCACTTTTTGTGCAAACGTCTCTAACGTTTCAAAAAACTTTCAATTAGCAGATAATCTCGACTGATCTTTTTTTTTTAGTATCTGAGAAATGGAATTCAATTTTTATTGTGTCCGTTTGTCTCTTTTATGGTTTCTTCCCACCTAACTTTAATAGTAAAGGTTTCCATTTCTATGTCACCTTTCCTGAAATGCAAGGATCCGTTCGTAGGTTCAGCTTCTCGTTTGCTGAATAGGAAATTTCGGAAAGTTTTTCAGGCATGTCGTAATGGCATTTTCCTCCCTTTCAGAAGCGTTTTCGCAAGCTTTCGTGAATTTCTTGTAAGCAGCTTAAATTCAAATCGTTCTAATGCGATTAAATAAGGTTTAGAAGTTTATGTTTGAGAATAAAAAAATATAGTAGTACTTTGGGAAAGGGAGTAGTTAGCGTGTGGTATAATTATTGTATTACTTAGCTTTATGGTTCATGAAAAATTGAGTTTATTACCGATAAAAATAGTAATAAATTTAAGTATTATGTGGAATATTATTGCTTCAGTTATACACATCAGAAAAGGGAGGTGCTGAATTTTATTAAAAGCTGAGTGTGATCATATAGGCTGTAACCATCTTATTATTTTACAGTTTTATAAATATATACCCAATGAGGGACACATGAAATTTCTTGTTTCCATTTTTTGGGACAGAGATGGTGTGTTTCACACAGATTATTTACAACAAGGCAAAACAGTGACTGGACAATATTATTATTCATTATTAAGTAAAGTTAGCCAAAATATTCGAGAGAAAGTCCAAAGAGGTGCTGTTTTCGCTCTGAAAGAAGATAACGTTGAATAAACAAACTTTTCTCAAGATTTGCTTATTCTTTCTATATTAGACCAGAAACCTATCAAACACCTCATATTATCAAAAAGGTCATATTCAGAACTATCCACATCTGCAGAAAAATATATGTTCTCTCCGTGCTGCATCACTTTAATTCCCCCACTTTTTCACACCAATAATTGTTCCTTATTTCGTCTTATTTGGTGCAGAAAGTCAACAAACTGCTTCAAAAACTACATCTGTAGACTACTGAGTTGCCATTCCAAAATGCTGAAATCCAGTATTTATAGGGGGGACCTGGAAATTTTGATCTTAGTACCGTGTGCAGACAAAAATGCACATTGATACTTTGAAATTATTAGAAGATCATTTTTCAACTGATATTGTCAAGCTTTTTAAGCATTTTTTCTTTGTCTTCAGTGGTAATTTTTACAAGCAAATCGATGGTGTCGTCATGGGTTCTCCTACTTCTCCTTTTATCGCTAATTTTTATATGGAGAATTTTGAATAAAAAACTTTAAGCTAAGCTATGAAGGAACAAACTGTTTGGCTACGTTATGTTGATGATGTCTTTGCGGTTTGGCCTCATGGTAGGAATGAATTGGATGTTTTTTGAATCATCTGAACATGCAACACAGAAAAATTGGATTCAGTATTGAGGTTGAAGAAAAGAACTGCCTTCCTTTAGACAGATGCAGGACACTGTAAAGTGACCTTTAAAGTTTGACCGTGAAACAGAATTTGATAAATTTTATAAAATCAAAACCTGATAAGTTTTCTTCAGTACGGTATAGCAAGCCGCAGATAATCGAACTTGTAGCCGATTTTATTAAATTTATCAAATTCTGTTTCAGTGTCAAACTTTAAAGGTCACTTTACAGTATCCTGCATTTCTTCAAATCTTGCCACTTCGGCTGTATTATGATAGATGGCACTGCTGTAGATTCATTTCTCTGTATTCCATGTACCAACTTACTTTTCAATAGTCTCGCGGCTACAAGTCCGACTATCTGCGGCTTGCTATACTGTACTAAAGAGTCCTAATAAGGACGAAATACGTGTCTACGGTTGCTGCCCTATTCAGGATGATGGTGTGAAAACCGACTCCTGAATTTGTATTTTTGTGAAACTTATCAGGTTTTGATTTTATAAAATTTATCAACTGTTTCCCTTTTCTGGACGTTTACATGGAGAAACAAGATAATGGTAAACTCATCCACTCAGTATATAGGAAACCGAACCATACAAATCAATATTTACATGAGTCCTCAACTCACCATCCTGATCAAGACAAGAGTTACTTCATCACCATCTCTAGAAGATCTGTGGATGTATTAGTTTTGCGCCAAAACAAAAAGAATAGAGCCAGATTGACCTAGAACCACAAGGAGTTGACAATTCCCTATTTAGACCATCATTTTTATCTCCTGAAGATTTGTGGAAATTGAATTATGTATAAGTTGAACCGCAAGCAGGGCTCTGTGAACCTAGGAGTTAATATTTCAAATTTATCTATTCACTTATGTATATTTTTGTTGTCATGACAATTTTTATTCATCTATTTATTATACTTTTAAGTCTATAAATTAGTCATTTCGGCTTTAGTGGTGCTTAGAATTATTGTGGAAATATTTTACATCAAGAAATAGAGGCGAATATATTTGTTTTCTAAAAAATTGCTGGTACCTTCTAGCGTTTTCTAGAAAAGCCTGGACGTTTGCGGGAAAAACGTAGTGGGGAGAGACCCACGGTATATATCAGTGGCTGACTCAGTGAGGATTATTATTGATTTTGGCTTAGAGATCTTATAATATGGACTGCTAGTGGTTGAAATAAATTCTGTTATTCACAATAAATCATTATTGACATGCATAATTAAAGTTGAGTTATAGTGTAGTGTAATAATCTTTAGTTTAAATTAGAATTATTTATTAGAAATAGTGTTCGTTATCTAATTTATTATATTAATGAATTATAAAAACAAATAGTAGTGTTTAGTAACTTTTGCTCCCTAAATTAAAATAAATAACGTTACAATACATATTTTACACCTATAAAAGGCCACTTTTGCTGTCGAAACGTTGTTTTTCCCAATTATTTTATACAGAACTTTATTTCCGATGGAATATATTCATTATAAAATGAGTTCTGAGCAGTTTTTCTTTCATTAAAAATGCACATAATGAGAAAAAAACAAATTATTTTTTTCTACTATATTGTACTTATTCTTCAATCCTATATTACTTGTATCATGCTGCTATAATATCGACCTTTTTTTTTAGAAATATCTAAAGAAATTATATGATTTTTAGACTCCAATCAATTTCTTGAATATTTCAATTGAAACTTTGGGTATCAATTTTAAAAACATAACTAGCTTCCAATATTATAGAAAATTCTGGATATAATTCAAAAGTCTCCTTGGACATCCTGATAAAAAAGACAATGTCCAGGAACAAAAAACGGACGACAGTTTTATCTATAGCGTCAATAACCTCTGAAATCATCTGAAGCTGACATTTCCGAAGCATTACCAACGCAACGATCTTGTTCTGCAGTTTGCAGACGTGTTAAAAGTAGCTGAATTATATTATAATATTGTATGTACGTATGTTCCATCTCAATATGTTTCCTAACCAAATGCTGAAAATATTCAAATTCTCGAATCGTCAACAAATGAAAAATTTCTTACCTCAAGTTGCTATTTGTGTAAACATAAAAAGCTACTTCAGATCTTTCAAGTTGCATCCTTGTTACTACTTTTCCCAATTCTGTTGCTATGGTAACCTGAAACAAAAAATACTCATGTAATAGACTGCCCAAAAATTTTTCATGGGTAAAAATTACAAAAACGCCACCAAATTGCTGTACATACAATTCGAAAATTTGATAATAGTGTCACAAATATGAAATATTTGTAGTAATTAGGTCTCATAATTATTTATTTGAATTCGCTGTAACTGTAATCCTAGACAGTATTGACAAGGTCTATGTTCAATTGTCGGACATGATTGACAAGGCTATGGTCACTAGATGTTCTGTGGCTGCCAGGCAACAACTGTTAGACAATTGAATGTTGGCCCATTGTCGGCTTAGGTATATAAGAGCGCGAGCTAGGAGAAGAATGGAGAGAGTCAGTCAGTGATTCAGTCATTCAGTGATCCAGTAAGAGTGAATTGTAAACATACGAGATTGTAAAGTGAAGAATTACACTGTAACCTGCCATAATAAATAGCACAATAAAATTTGTGACAATATTTTTAAATGAAATTTATGGCTAATATGCGAAGCTATAGATATAAAAAAATCTGACGTGGATATCACTGGATATATTTTTTGCATATAATAATACGATAATAAAACACAGAATCCCATCTTTCCACGGCTAATCGTTTTGGATTTATCCAAGAGATTCTTAAAATCTGTCAAGTAAAATGCGCTTTCAGCCAAGTCGGTTGCTATGGAAATAGTAGGCCATTATTCTTATACTACAACATTCCTAAATACTGATTTTAAAGATTCTACGGCCAATAGTTCTGAATTTATGGCGCAAAGCTACAAAAAAAATCCAACTGAAGCGAACTTCCGGTACAATCGATTGCTATGAGAATAGTAGGCAATCATTCAGATGCTACAGCAAACCGAAATACTATATTCCAATACTCTATGGCTGATCGTTTCGAATGTATGCGAAAAATTCTGAATGACGTCAAGTAAAGTGCATTTCTGGCTCAATCGATCTCAATGAATATAGGATATGAACATTTAGATGGTGCAATCGTCTGAAACATTGAATTTTAACATTCTACATTTAACTGTTTTGGATTTATGCGAAAAATTCAAAAAATGTTTTGAGTAAAGTGCACTTCCGGTAAAAACTATTGCAATTATAATACAAGGTGCACAACTGGATGTTACCTAAATGCTTAATACAGAATTTTTATATTCTACGATTGATTGTTTTGAATTTATGCAGGAAATTTGAAAAATCTTTTATATAAAGTGCACTTCCGGCTCAGCTGATTGGTACAAAAATATAAGATAATCATTTAGATGGTACAGCAATTTCCAATACTAAATGTCAGTATTCAACGGCTAAACATTCTATATTTATGCGGTAAATTCAAAAAAAGTTTCAATTATAGTGCACTTCCGGTACAGACCAGTCTAAAATACAAAATTTCAACATTATACGTTTGATGTGTTTTGAGATTTATGAATTACGAACGTACATACGTACCGACATCAAGCCGAAAATAGTCGAAATGGATTCAGGGATACTCAAAACGGATATTTCCATCAAAATCTCAAAATGTGGATTTTGTCGGTTTACAATACTTCCTTGTACATTTGTAAGTAAAAATTTAATATTTTAATATTTTATTTTTTTCATTTGAATAAAAAATGATGTGCATAGAAATATAAAATGGAGGTTAGTGATTTCGATCTTCGATTTCCACAAGGAAACTTTTCCGAACAGTGGAAAATCACTAGACCTATCGATGCATCAAATCGAGTGCAGTGTAAATACTACATTTTCATTCTATTGTTTTTCTCGTTTTCTCATTATTTGCAGTGTTGTCAAATCGCTTTTTACACAGTGTTTATGATCTATGAACAGCGCAATGAATAAAAGGATAATAGCTGTAAATATTTACACACAAATATGGGCACTACGCCCTCTGAATACATATTTGCATAAAGAGTAAATTGGAATGTTATTTGGAGAACGCAAACAGGGTGAATGCCCGATTCATAAATTACATATTATTAGATGGCTTTTTGGAGAATTACATTCCAGTATCGCACGAGCTATATTTTCCCACATAAAGTTAAATTTTTCCAAACCAAATGGCATAGGGGGATAAGCATGGGAAAAGTGCCCCAGGCGGATATTCAATTTTCATTGCAGGAGTTTGTCGATAATGATAAGAAGATAGTAACCGTCAAATTTTCAGACGTTTAACTCAACCGGATCTCGAGTAAACCGGAAAATACTTAAAAATAAAGAATTTTTTTTTTCTCGTGAATGGCTGAACCGATACTAATGAAATTTTAATATGTTATAGAGACATGTGAGTACTCTTTCAAGATAAATTATCGACCTCATACAATCTCATTGTTCAATGAAAAAAAAAAAAATTGAGAAAAAAATGAGTTTTTAAGTATGATATAATTCGAGCAAAATTATGAAATTATTTTTTTTAGAAGCCTTATACACCCTTATTTAACATATATTTTTTTCGATTAATTTCGAGTGGTGCGCCATACAGAAAAAAAATAAAAACTATTTGAAAATGCAATTTTTTGGCTCTTTTAATCGAAAAATAACATTCAAAAATAGTTCTTATTTTATTTCTATATGGCGCACCACTTGGAATCATTCAAAAAAACTATATCTTGAATAAGAGAGTATGAAGCTTCTGAAAAGAATTGATTCATATTTTTGCTTGAGTGATATCATAATTAAAAAAAAAAATAACAATTTTTTTTTATTTTTTTTACTGAATAATTGAACTTTATGCGGTTAGTACTTTGTCTTGAGAGAGTCTTTACATGTGCCTATAACATATTCAAATTTCACCGGAATCGGTACAGTCATTCCCAAAAAAAAATTATTTTCATTACTAAGTATATCTTGGTTTACTCGAGATCCGGTTGGGTTAAACGTCTAAGATTTTGACGCTTGCTGTCTTTTATCAACAAATTTTAACTACATGATCTCTCTAGTATTGATAGCCAGCGTCAAAATCTTAGACGTTTAACTCAACCGGATCTCGGGTAAACCAAGATATACTTAGAAATGAAAATAATTTTTTTTGGGAATGAGTGTACCGATTCCGTTGAAATTTGAATATGTTATAGGCACATGTAAAGACTCTCTCAAGGCAAAGTACTAACCGCATAAAGTTCAATTATTCAGTAAAAAAAATAAAAAAAAATTGTTATATTTTTTTTTTAATTATGATATCACTCAAGCAAAAATATGAATTAATTCTTTTCAGAAGCTTCATACTCTCTTATTCAAGATATAGTTTTTTTGAATGATTCCAAGTGGTGCGCCATATAGAAATAAAATAAGAACTATTTTTGAATGTTATTTTTCGATTAAAAGAGCCAAAAAATTGCATTTTTAAATAGTTTTTATTTTTTTTCTGTATGGCGCACCACTCGAAATTAATCGAAAAAAATATATGTTAAATAAGGGTGTATAAGGCTTCTAAAAAAAATAATTTCATAATTTTGCTCGAATTATATCATACTTAAAAACTCATTTTTTTCTCAATTTTTTTTTTTTTCATTGAACAATGAGATTTTATGAGGTCAATAATTTGTCTTGAAAGAGTACTTACATGTCTCTATAACATATTAAAATTTCATTAGTATCGGTTCAGCCATTCACGAGAAAAAAAAAATTCTTTATTTTTAAGTATTTTCCGGTTTACTCGAGATCCGGTTGAGTTAAACGTCTGAAAATTTGACGGTTACTATCTTCTTATCATTATCGACAAACTCCTGCAATGAAAATTGAATATCCGCCTGGGGCACTTTTCCCATGCTTATCCCCCTATGCCATTTGCATTCATTAAGTACTGTAATCGTGATTTTTTGACAGTTCGAGATTTTGATGGATATTCATGTTTTAGACCTCACTGAACCCAAAAAACATAATTAAAAAAAAGCCGGTCTGTCTGGAAGCACAATAACTTGAAAACACGTGAAAATTTTCGACTGAAATTTTATATTTAAGTTTTTCATTAAAAAGCTACTTTCAAGTTCTTAGATGAGCTTTTTCCTTCCCAACCAGTAGTACCAAAACTTTATTGATGAGATTTTTTTTGCGTTTATTTTATAAACAGTAGTATTTATCATAAGATATGAGATAGAATTGACCCTCAAATAATTTGGCATAATATTCATCTAAATCATTTTTCAAAATGATCAGCGGTTCATTTTGTTATTATCGAAATTTGAATGATTATAAGATTCGTTATATTTTTTTGAACCAAAGAAATAATGAGAATTATAATGTGGAGCTAGAATTATTATCACTCATATTTTGATATCACATGTAAAAGTTCGTCAATTATTTTTCCAAAATAAATAATTTGGCTTTACCGTGTCTGGTATCAAATTAAAACTCTTGTGGAGAGAATCCTAGTAGAAGTGTCAAAGAGAATATTTAAACGATTGTCGATTATTTCTTTTACAAATCATTTGAATGTTGTCTAGTTTGGTATCAATTTTGAGCTCTCGGGGAGATAGGCTTAGTAGATGTATCTTCCAACAAATGATTCTACCTGAAATTTTCAAATCATGAGCAACGTTTTCTTAATTGAATAGTTCTTATCAGTATCAGGATACGTGGAGATCTATTAATAGAACCTCTGATGTTCAACTTCTAAGTAAATTTTTATGATGAAATGTGCTATAAATTCTATTCCACCGCTATGAAAAGATGTTTCAAAGTGAAAGGGTGATTCAGTAGGGAGAAATTGTTTCCACTTTAAAAGTTTGAATTGTACTTTTTGCCTTTGATGTTTTATTCGATGATACGTGGAGAATCTTGTACAATAGATGCAACTAGAATGTACAAGTACATTGAATGTAGAACTAAAAAATGAAATGGGTAATGAAACGTGGTACAGTAAAATGAAAAGCTTTTTTTGGAGCTGTTGGTTGCGGATGACATTCAGAAAATTGTGAATTCAAAAACATATTGTGTAACAACAAATATTTGAAATAGCTATTTTGTGTATTTGGAGCACAAAATTGTGTTTTGTCGCTCGATTATAAATTCCAATTAATGGGAATTATTTCTCTGTCAAACGTCGGGAAAATTAAAGTTGAACAAGCATTCATTATGTGTGTATCCACAAGAATATTATCTCAGTGAGCGACAAATTACTTTAACGCACGTCCCTGTACAAAGTAGCTTCATTCAAAATATAAATTAAAAAAATACATTATATATTTACAACGTTTTGAAATAATAATATGATATAACGTCTGTGTAGAGAATAGAAGAGTTGAAGAGCAATTTTTCACTTACTCGTAAAGTACAAGTATTGTGAAACCGACAAAATTCACCTATCGAGATTTTGATGAAAATATCTGTTTCAAGCATCCCTGAATCCATTTTAAATATTTTCGGCTTGATATCGGTACGTATGTGCGTTCGTTTGTAACTCGCAAATCTCAAAACTGGCTGAACGTATAATGCTGAAATTTTGTATTTAAAACTTTTATAGGGTCTAGTTGTGCACCTCGCATTATGGTTCCAATCGTCTGTACCGGAAGTGCATTTACTTGAAACTTTTTTTGAATTATTCCAATAAATCCAGAATGATCAACCGTAGGATGTTGAAATTCAGTATTTGAATTTAATGTTGTATCAGAATGGTCATCTGCTATTTTTGTATGAATCGGCCAAGCCAGAAGTGCACTTTACTTGAAACTTTTTTTAATTTTTTTTTGCGTAAATCTAGAATGATCAGCCATAGCATATTGAAATTTAGTGTTTGAACTTGTTGTAGCATCAAAATTGTTATCTACTATTTTTGTGTCAATCGGCTGAGCCGGAAGTGCAGTTTATATCTATAACAGACATTCAGAATTTGCCAGATAAAACAATCAGTTTAGTTGAAATGATAAGGTAGGTTATGATAATCTGTTGTCAATTTTTTGATTTTGTTTGTCATTCTACTTGTCATCTTTTCAAATCAATTTTTAAAATTATATTAATTATTATAATCTAAAGTGACAGAAATCTTTATTGAATAAATTTGTGTATATATCAAATGATGTACAAGTAAGTCACGCGATGTTCACGTCAGATTTTTTTGTTTTCAGAAAATAGAAAATTAATATACGTATGTTTCAGCAATGACTTTTGTGCAACGCGATTTTTTTGTGACATTACAAACTAGTGCGGCATATAAATAGTGTGAATGCATAAAGTTTCCATTGTAAAGAGCTAAAAACAACCATCTGTCTTTGGTTAGGATTACGTTCTTATTTTTAACGAAGATTTAAACGTTCAGTATATTAGCATGCAAAGAAGAGAACACAACTAAGTTGTAATTTAAAGCACTTGAATATCGGAAAGTTTTCCTTATATAAAGAATAATATTGTTTTATAGTGACTTATTATGAATGTCACTATTAGAAACTCAAAAATTGTTTACTTAGGCAATGATTGAGACTTCGCATCGCTCAAGATACATGAAGAATTAGGGAACCTCCTATTGGGATTTGTGAGACCTCGTCGATTTTTTGAAGAAATTACCGACGCTGTAAGCTATAACTCATTTATAAATAATGACATCTGTAAGTCACATATTTGGGGTTATTCTGTAACTCAATCGATACATTTTAATCGATCATTATCTATTTCAGCCAATGAACGTAGCTGGCACTGACAAAAATTCTGAATATTCGCTTGTTACAATTATTTCTATTTGTCAAAAATCTTATCGATCGATAATAAGTTAATGATTGTATTACAGAATACGGCCAATTATTTGTAATGAAAAAATCGTTATAGTAATTAAGGTATCAAGGGTGTTAAAAGGACAATAATGCCTGAGGTCAACAGTGTACTTTCCGAGGGCCTCTGGCCCGAGGTGTGTACGTTGACCGTAGGCATTATTGTCTGTTCAACTCCCGTGGTGCCTTCAATGTTTAATGTCCAACTTTTGTTGTACCTATTTCAATCAAAATTTTCAGCAATGTATGTCCTGTCATTATGATTCCTGTCAGAGAAGTTACTCTAGTTACTTGGTGTAACTAAGAAACTTGTTTGTTATCTTCCAAAATAATGCCCTCGGGCATTATTTTGAAACATAATGCCCTCGGGTATTATTTGTTACGTAACTATGTTATTATCACAACAATAATATACTAGTCGGACATTAAAAAAATATTGTGGGCATCACCATGATTGAAGCGTTTGTTTATAGTTTATGCATCAATATTCATGGTCAAGCGACAAAACATAACTTTGAGCACTGAATACTGTAACTAATTTGATTAATACTGAAACTGCAAGTTTCCTATCTTACCTGCGCTTCAATATCCATAACTTCCTGTCTATACACCAAAATATTGTCTAATATAACAGCAGTCTGTACAATAAGTGCAAGAATTGGAATGAATGGTAATACTAGCATCTGCAGAAGGTGAAACCGTCGTCCGGACTTGTAGACTGGATTAGCTGCTTTGGCACAACAGTAGCGCCCTTTTGGACTAGCTGAAGATATGTCCTCAGAGGATACTGAACGTAGAGAGGAGGTGTCGGCTGTCGTGCCGGTACTTGGACGTTTCATTCTGAAAAGAAAAATATAATTGTGTTTCAATAAGGAATTCATCATCCTGAATACTATAAGAAGCTTCTTTTTAATAATGATTTTACTTCGTATGCTCATCTCTAAAAAGAGTGCTATTAACTACAAACTTCAAAAATGACTCCACCCTATTCACAATTTTTTGTCAATCAATTTAACTTCATCCTCTTACCTATTTATTGTTATTGTAGTATTAATTCTGGTACGTTTCATTATAATTAAAGAGGAAAGCGAATCATAATGACTCGCAACTTTAGTTTCTACTGGCCAATTCCCATTAACTACTATTTGTTCGATGGTAGGTACACAAAGTAATCCACATTTAATTGAGCAGTTTTATGAACTCTTCCACAGAATATGACCGATAACAGTGTTTAATTCAGTAAAATCGAATATTCATGAAGCACCTCTTTTTGTAAAGACATTTAGCAGACATTTAGTGGAGACATGCTTGGTAGGAGGCAAGGTGAAAAATTCGTGAAAAATGAAACAAGTAATGATTTATTTGGTCAAAACTTATTCTATTTCTCAATATAATCTTCTTGTACTTTGTACTTCGTCCAACGTTTTTATAATTTTTCTAATACTTACGAAAAATAGGATTCGCCAGTCCTTCGAAATAGGCGTTTGTCTCAACGATGACCTCATTGTTGAAGCCAAATCTCTCTCCACCAAGCCATTTCTTCAAGTTTACAGAAGATAAAAGTCGCAGGGACCAAATCTGGAGAATATGGTGAATGACGAACCAATTCGTAGTGCATTCATGCAATTTTGTGCGCCGGTGCGTCGTCCTGATGGAAGAGCACTTTTTTCGTTGCCAAATACGACCGCTTTCGCTTAAATTTGGCGTCGAATCGATTTAACATCTCTGCACCTTTTCAAGGTAATCGATATGCGCCATGACTTTGTTGGCTTCGATTTACCAAGTCCACTGTTTCGACTGTTCTTTGATCTTTGGTGTGTTGTGATGGATTCATGTTTCATCAAGGGTCACGAAAAGATATAGATATTTTTTTTATTGCGCTTGAAAATCGCCAAACACTTTTTTGAAGTTGTCACACAGTCGCGTTTGTTATCAGAAAGCAAATGTGGCAACCATCTGGCAAATCATTTCATGCAAAATATTCCGTACCCGTTCGGTTGAGATGCCCATAGCCTCAGAAATCTTGTGCGCTTTCATTCGCCGATCATCCAATATCATACAATGGATTTTATAAACAATTTCTGGCGTTGTAATTTCAATTGGACGTCCAGAACGTTCAGCGTCCTTTGTGCTCGTATTACCACAACTTGTGTACCGTTTTATTGTTCTAGGACTATTCACTTTGCTCTTGTACATTGAAAAAAAACTATGTCTTTTGAGTTACGAGTTTCAAAAGAGGACGGATTGACTTTATGATAGAGACAAGCTGAAAGATCTGGTTCTGCGTCAATCTTCAGGAAATTTTGATATCTATCACACGTAAAACAGTTTTTCACGTTGTTCATTCTGTTTTAAGTATGGAAAATTTTCAGCTTGCTGAATTTTTAAATATCCGAAAGCTAAACAAAAACGACTGAAAGGCATAACATCCAAATTGAATTGTAAGATTAGGATCATCATTATGATCCAGAAATGAAGAAATAGTCGGAAGGTTGAAAAAAAGTTGGCCTATTACGACCCCAAAAGTTTCATGTACAGAAATATTCTCGAAAAGTTCTTGCTCCCATTTTTTTAGAAGGAAGATGGGGCTCTTCCAATGAATTACTTATGATTGGACAAAACAATGACTGGAAGAAATTATCCTTCATCATTTACTGGAACTCGCAAGAATATTCTAGAAAAAACGCCAAGGATTAATGTCTAAAGAAGAGCTGTTGTCATCTCTGCAAATAATTAACAAATTAGACTTTAAACGATTATTCATCCCCCATTTTTCTCTGATTTAGTACAATCGAAGAGTGAAAACCGAAAAATAATTCGAAAGACACAGATGTTGCTCGGATGAAGAGGTAATGAGTGTTACGTAGTCTGTTCTAGGAACCAAAACCTTTAATCATTTACTTCTCGTTTAAAATGAGGGTGGTTTGCCGAATTTATCTGCAAAGGAAAGGACAAAGATATTGAACTGAAATTTGGACGTGTTTCTCTCCTCAAAAGTCTGGAATATTCGATATAATTCTAGCAGTTTTTCGAAAAGCTGTAGAATTGTTTCAAGCTATCGCAAGTAAACAAAAAAGACTCCACCTTCTGCCTATATAAAAGATCGCGTCGTATACTTGTGAGGTCACACAATCAGTCAGATAATTTTTGATGAACTATATGTTGATATTTCTAAATTTTTGAACTAGCCACACATTGTAGATTGTAATATGCCTGAATAAATATATTATTATCATTATTATCAAACGTTGAGAAAATTAATAGAAGAAACAATGAAACAAGACAAGAAACTATCCATAGCACTTATAGATCTTGAAAAAGCCTTCGATAGAGTACTGCGGAAAAAGATATGGAAAATACTGAAAGAAAAAAATGTGAGCGATACAAAGTGTATACAAAACAACATTCAACTATATGAGAGCAAGAAAAGAGTACTCGGAGGAACTCACAACCACGCAAGGGCTAAGGCAAGGAGGAGCTCATTACTATTCATGGTTTTTTTGGACAGTATTATGAAGAAGGTGAAGAACTTAGCAAATACAGAGTATACATACTTAAAAATGAAGAAGACTTACAACACAACATTAATATATGGAAAGAGGAATTGAGCAAACACAACATGACTATTTTGGTAAAAACAAAAATCATGCTAATTTCAAGAGAAGATACAATAGTAGAAATAAAAATAAATGGAAGAGAAATAGAACAAGTAGAAATATTCACATATTTAGGCTCAACACTGAATAGAAGAAATACTATAGGGAACGAGATGAATAGCGGAATACTGGCAGCTAATAGAAGTTACCATGCATTAAATGAAGTCACCCTGAGTAGCAGGCAAGTATCGAAGAAAACAGAAATGATACTATATAGATCAATTTATAGACCAATGGTCATAAACGGAAGTGAAACATGGATAATGAATCAAAAAACAAAAAGCAAGATACAAGCAGCAGATAAATGAGATATTCAAGAAAAATAAGAGTTACAAGACTAGAAAGAATAAGAAATGAGTATATCAGAGCAACTCTACAAACAGAAAATATACAAACTACTATAGAAAAGGAGCAACTAGCATGGTGTGGACATTTAATAATATTGGCAGAAGATAGTCAAACAAAAAGGGTATGTAATACCAAAGTAGCAGACAAGAACAGGAGAAAAAGATATCAAAAACATGGGAAAAGAATATAGAAGAAATACTAAAAAAAAACAACATCATTTGGCGGGAGAGGAAAATAGCAAAGAATAGAAAAGAGTGGAAAGAATTAATAAATAGATTGAAATAACAAAAACTGATTGAATACTTTCTCGACACCCGAAAATATATTAACATATATAAAAAGATTAATTAATTAGTTTAGAGTAATAAATAGTTATAGTGTATTTTAAATGCTTTTTAGCGCATTTTTTGGAATAAAGCGCTATTATATTCACTCTGGCTGTCTGGCTGGCTGGCTGGCTAGCTGGCGTGACGCTGAGTTCTCAGCAACTATACCATTTACAGACTTGAAACTGGTACTAAATAAAAGCTGCTGTTTCGTAGGTTTGCACAAATTGCTTTAATTCAAGCTCAATGATTGTGGAAGATTAAATTATTCAATTACTTGTTTCAAGTGAAACAATGCCCATAGATATATATGACATTAGGGATATGGCAACTAAAGTTTATTCAAGTAGATAAAAATTTAGTTACAACTTTAGCCGTGGGTGTCACTATTATTATGTACAGTTGTCAAATCTGTCCGGGATTCATTCAATGACTTGTTTGATGCGAATTTAAAGCTTATTAGAATGAATTATTATTTCTAGATTAAAATTTGTTCACTTTTGGTGTATTTTTTTTATACAGCTTTGATAAAAATCAAATTATTATTTCAAGGTACAGCACTTGACCTCCCGTCAGTCAATAACTGAACAATGAAGATTAAAAGTTATTTTTGAGTTTGTACATGCATAAATTATGTACCTATCAGATAGTTAACTTGAAACTAGTACTAAATGGAAGCTGCTGTTTCGTAAGTTTGCCCAAACTGCTTGATTTCAAGCTCAGTAATTGTGGGAGATGGTAATTTGCGAAATCTCTGAAGTAATAAGCATTCATGGGCTGTTAAAAATGCGCTTTCATCATCTAGATGATTCTTCAATTTTTTTATTTGATAAAATCAGATATTCATTTATATTTAAATAATAGTGGTTTGTTCAACATATTCAAACATTCGAAACGGAATCAAAAAGTTCGAGCGTGAATGCAAGAAAACAAAGAATCTGTACTAAAACTTGAAAAAAATTATCAAGAATTCATTATTAAATGCAATTATTCAATGTTTTCAAGGAGCAATGAATGAAATTCGGGAGTCCTTGATTAAAAATATGCTTTCTGCATTTTTTTAGTGCCAACTATCGTTGTGCAAATTTGAAGCAATTTTCCAGTTTTTTACATCAGATAATAAATATTCTAGTAGCCAATGTTCAAAAAATCTTACCTTTATTGAACAAAATAATACCAGCTTTAATATTACAAAAAAATTTAAATTCCTACCTTATCAATTTACTATAATATGGATGCATTTTCAACGGAAGAACAAATGTTTCACACGAATATGTTAACTACGTACTAAGAAATAACATTATTTTCGCTTCGCATTGATAATGGAAATACTATTAACTAATTATTTCAATACAATTTCCAGGAAAACAATAAATTGCTATGGAATTATATGTTATAGATATAATCGGTGCATAACGTCACAGCAAATTGCAATGCAATTACAGTCTCAGATGAAGATTGTTTTCAAAGCACGTGCAATATCTTGCTATTATTTTAATTGATTGATTTCAATAGATGTATGAATCGTTTCGGAACAACCACAATAGTTGTCTGTGGAATTGATACGAAAACACAGTATTTTATGTTCTAAAAATACAATAACGAAGGAAACCAACAATATTATTCCAGAGTTTTAGAACATCTCTTCGAGAATTCGTGCTCAAATAATAGTGCTCCTCCTAGAGACAGATATATGATTTTCTTGAAATTTATAACAAAATATTTACTCCTACAAACATCCAAATTTTATTCCACTCGCAAGAAATATAAGCCATTCATTTAAAATGTAAATTCTTCTCGTCTTATTTGTAACACACTTTTTATGCTCGCAGAATATTTTTCATCTTTCGGGAGAAATGTGGATAATATTTGAGGCTCAAAACACCCGTCAACAACATGCTAAATTGCCTATAAACGGTTAGCAGACACCAGTAATTTTTTAAAGTTAATTACGAACGTTTTTTGAGTAATGATCTTTTTTAAAACAACAGGAGTTTCCTTCTAGAAGAACGGATAAATATTTTGCTTCATACAGATTTCAGACTATTTGAATTGAGTAATTGATATCATGTAGCTCTGAGTGGGTAGACTGAAAAGTTCCTGGAATGTAAACCGAGTAATTCCAATCTATTTATCTTCTATATCTCAGCATGATCATTTCAAAGAACAATTTATTTCACCCACATTTCTGGAACAGTCAGCCACGTTCTGTAGATCACATCATTCCACCAAAATTTACCAATAATAAATATTGGTCTAGTTTGACATTTATTCAATAGATACACAAAGTTTTTGAGTTTTTGAGCAGATTTTTAATTTAATACAACAAATAATATTATGTATTTCGTATAATTCGCATTGCTTTAACCACAAGTGTCCGAGCTCAACACAAAGTAACTGCTCTTTGCTTCTAATAACATAATAAACTAAAATTAAATCAATGCTTGTCTGAAATTCCTTAATGCACTTCTGTAACCTATACATTTGTAATGCACTTTCCATTGTATTCCAATCACAGTGTAATTTTAACTTTGCTTATACAAAGAAACATAGTGGAATAAACAAAAGAGAACAAACAAAGCAGGTTACATGAAAATGTGATAGAAAGATATTATAGAAATATGTGAGCAGACAGCTGCTCGCTGCATTAGTATTATCAAAATTACTTTATTTCCATCATCCATTAAGTAATGTCAATATGAAATGCATTCTTGGAAGGGAATGTAATGATATTTTGATATAAAAATGGATCTATTCACTTGGGTGGATAATGAAAACGTAATATTATTCGACATATATCATTTATTCCATCTACGCCAATGATGAACCGATAACTGAAAATATTTGTAATTCATCATGTAGCCTTCTCCAAAAACGTAAGAAAATTCAATCTTTAGGACCCTTACCACTATTTTTCAAGTTGCTAATACTTGTATACTGTTCAACAATCCATGCAGATATTATAACATGCGAAGGTGTTATAATTAGTAAAAATAATATAGCCTTTCATATCTTTGCGTCAAACATTCGAGTAGCTTGCTAGAATGACGTAGAAATCTCTAGAAGTAAACATCCGAATATATACAGGGAGCATAGCTTGACTGAGTAAGTAGTAAATATCCAGAACGTGATTAGCTAAACGCAAAGTATAAAAATAAATAATTCATTGTAAATAAATATTAGTGGCTTTGTAGTTGAAGTTCAATAGTAGTGAGTGAGAAATAAATTGTATAGTGTTTGTTTTAATTACATCAAAGAATAAAACTTTTACTCTCTTCTCATTCATTGAGTGGTGACTTTGATTTTTTTAATAATAAACAATTCCTTTAAAAGCAATAAACGTTACAATATTTTACCTCGTACGAAGGCTGTAGTGGAAATGTGAATAGCAAGCAATGGAAGTGGAAAACAACAAAAACAAGAACATCCGTCAAAATTCCATTTGTTTGACAGTTTATATCTGCTTTTTAAAAAAAAAAAAATGAATTAGAGTGGACAGAGTGACGAATTTTCCAATATTCAATATAAGTGTCTAAATCACTTTCCGTGCAATGATAAAAAACGATTAGCATTCGAACAGTCATCAAAATTTGGTGTCAGCTTTTGGTAATAACTGTCCTTCGAAATCCATGATCAATAAGAAGTTCTGTACATTTAAACGTGGACGGCGTCACCTGGAAGGCCTGCATCAGCTTTCAGTGGTGAAAAATTTAGTGCTGAAATAAAATTACTGAAAGAAAAACTAGATTGAACCAGGAGGTATGTGAGAAAAGTAATGAGACTGACAACACTGCGAGTGATCTGGTAATGCTGTGTTGTTTAGGTCTAGACAAGTATGTTCATCTATTCCAGATGCTCAGTCCGAGTTTTAGCTGCGTACAGCCATCACGATATTTTTGAGAACGCCATCAGTTTAGCTGTGTGTGTTATGTCATCAAGTTTAGGGTTAAACTTGAGGAATCCGCAATTGTGACCTTTGAAAAGTTTAAACAGGCCTATGAGGAACGTTCCTCATCAAAAGCATAAGCTTTTCTCTAGCACAAATTATTTTTGAACTTCAACTTCAAGAACGAACGAGAACGTCGAACGTATGTGGACTCTTGTAAGATCAGACCATCGTTTAACAATAAAAATCTGACGTGAACATCACGTAACTTACTTGTACATCATTGGATATATATGTATAATACGATGTGATTTTGTGTTTGATCATATATATCATTGGATATATATAATCAAACACAAAATCTCATCGTTCCACAGTTAATCGTTTTGGATTCACACAAAAGATTCTAAGAATCTGTCAAAATAAATGCGCTTTTAGCCAAGTCGGTTGCTATGGAAACAGTAGGCCATTATTCTTATACTACAACATTCCTGAATACTGATTACAAACAGATCTGAATTTATGCGCAAAATTAAAAAATAAATTCCTATTGAAGTGCACTTCCGGTTTAGTCTATTGTTATAAAAATAGTAGGCAATCATTCTGATGCTACAGCAGACTGAAATACCAAATTTCAATATTCTACTCCTGATCGTTTCGAATTTATGCGAAAAGTTCCATAAGACTGTCAAGTAAAGTGCACTTCCGGCTTGGTGGATCTCAATAAAAATAGGATGTGAGCATCTATACGGTATAATCGTCCTAAATACTGAATTCTAATAATCTACGTTCAATTGTTTTGGATTTAAGCGGAAATTTCATAAAATGTTTCGAATAAAGTGCTCTTCCGGCTTAGTCGGTAGCAATCATAATACAAGGTGTACAACTAGATATTATAAAAATGCCTGATACAAAATATAAATATTCTGACTGATTGTTTAGAATTTATGCGGAAAATTCAAAAAGTCTGTCATAGAAAGTGTACTTCCGACTCAGCCGATTGTTACAAAAATAGAAGATGGCGATTAAGATGCTACAGCAATTTCAAATGCGAAATTCCAGTATCCTATGGCTGATCATTCTGAATTTATGCGGAAAATTTAAAAAAAGTTTCAAGTAAAGTGCACTTCTGGTTCAGCCAATCGCAATCATAATGCAAGATGTACAATAAAATGTTATAGAAGTTCTTCATACGAAATTTCAATATACTATGGCTGATCATTCTATATTTATGCTAAAAATTCGAAAAAAGTTTCAAGTAAAGTGCACTTCTGGCCTGGCCGATTCTTACAAAAATAACAAATAATCATTCTGATACAACATCAAGTTCAAATACAGACGATTGGAACCATAATGCGAGGTGCACAACTAGACCCTATACCAGTCTCAAATACAAAATTTCAACATTATATGTTCAACCAGTTTTGAGATTTGCGAGTTACGCACAAACGCACGTACGTAGGCACGCACGAACATACGTACCGACATCAAGCCGAAAATAGTCAAAATGGATTCAGAGATGCTCAAAACAGATATTTCCATCAAAAACTCCATAGGTGAATTTTGTCGGTTTCACAATACTTACTTTGTGCAAGTAAGTAAAAATGATGAATGACCAGTAAAACTTGAACACTTTTACCGTAACACAGAATACTATCCAAGAAGCGTCAGTCAGACAAACACGCTCGGTTGAAGAGAGAGATTTGAATGCCCAATCGGCTACTCTCCCAAAAATTCGTTGAGTTTCGTCACAGAAAGCTTTGTATCAATGTTCGGAACATTTCTTGCACTTCGTGTGCATGCATAGCTGAATTTTATTCTTCCTGCAATAAATGTGAGATCCACGTTTTCACATCTGGTACTCTGTATATTCTCAATTATCAAGATACATGCTTTGTTTATTTTTGTATCATTGTTTTTCCGATGGAAACCATGCGATAGAGATTCGAAACGTCAAAAATAAATAAAACATATAGAATTTACACTAAAAAAACCTTCCTAATATATAGAATTTACTCGTAATATGAATATGATAATTATTATTAATCCAGAATATGCTTCCCAGAAATCGATCAAAACAACAATTGAAATTATTCGGAAAATCTTGTTTGGCTTGGAGACCATTTGGCGCTCCTCTATGAGTGGCGCCCGTAGCATAATAGGCCCCTTTGCACCCCCCTTGCTACGCCACTGTGGCTGATTTTAGTAAACAAAAATCATTTTGAATATCTGCTTCTTGCTGTGTTTGATAAAATGCTATCTATGTATATGATATTTTGGTACTGTATTTGGCTTCACATACTTGAATATCAATCTTTCAAGAACCGGAAAAACTGGTTTGAACTGTAGTTTTACTGATTTTGTCATACTGATAAGAAGAATGGTTCGGATTTCAGGAAATTTGACAAATCTGACTTACAATGTTACAGTAAGTTCATTGGATTAATACATTAAAAATCAATTTTAAATCTCATTTTGTAAGACTCATCTCTTTTAGATTTTTTTTTTTTTTTTTTTTTTTTTTTTTTTTTTTTTTTTTTTTTTTTTTTTTTCTATTTGTTTATCGTGCTTCCCCCTTTGGGTATTAGCACTCAGAGTCAGAGTACATTGGTTGTAGTCTTATAATTATGGTTAATGTTATCTTCATCTAACAATATGATGTTGTTTTACATTTTATTATATAGGTTTATTTCTTTTATATATTCTATTATACAATTCCTACTTTTTGTGTTCAGGGCTTCTTTGGTCGTATCTGGGACTTTGTGTTTTCTTCTTTCTTCGTTATATTTTGGGCAATGCAGCAGTACATGGTCAACTGTTATAGTGGTATTACATCTGTCGCATGTTGGGGGATCAGTTTTTTCGAAGATGTATTTATGCGTTAGCATTGTGTGACCTATTCTCATTCTTGTAAATACCATTTGTTCTTTGCGATTACAGTTTGTTTTTAGATTGTAGGGCTCTATGTTTTCTTGTATTCCTCTCAATTTATTTGTGTTCTGTTGGCTCCAATGACTCTTCCACGTTTCTTGTAGTTTTTGCCTTACTATCGCTCTAGCATCGTTTATTTCTATTGGTGTTGAGGTAGTAGCTTCTTGGATGGCCTCTTTTGCAGCTGTGTCAGCTTGTTCGTTACCCTGTATTCCAATGTGTGAAGGGACCCAGATGAATTTGATTGAAATGTTTTTTAAGGATAGTTGATGTAGGAGATCTTGAATACTTTTAACTATTGGGTGTTTGGGATATATAATTTGAATGGAGTGGAGTGTGCTAAGGGAGTCTGTGCATAGTATATGGGATGAGTTCTCTTTTGCTTCTTCTTTTACATTTAATAA
Source organism: Dromius quadrimaculatus (assembly GCA_963989225.1). Taxonomy (NCBI): domain Eukaryota; kingdom Metazoa; phylum Arthropoda; class Insecta; order Coleoptera; family Carabidae; genus Dromius; species Dromius quadrimaculatus. The sequence goes on along the minus strand of OZ022325.1, from coordinate 7,341,161 downwards.
ACTGTAGTATATACCGTACATTTCTGCGGTGTATATGCTGAACTCATCAGGTAATCGATACTTGTATGTTTTGTTTTGTGTTACGATTGCTGCTCCCACACTATTTTGCATTTTGGAGGCATCCGTGAAGATGAGTTGCCCGTCATTCTCTTCTTTGAGTTTGTTGAATTCATTTATAATAATTTTGTGACTCGTATCTTTTTTGCAGTAATTAGTCAGTTTTAAATTGACAGAAGGCTTTACGATAGACCAGGGAGGGAATTTAGATGGATTGTTTCTCTGTATGTTTGGTAGCATATAGTTTATTGAATTGCTCATCTGTGTAATATGGTTCTGGAAAGGACTTTCAGTTTTTATAGCTGTAACTGGTATTGATGGATCGAAGATTTGTTTGTAGCAAGGATGCTCTCTTTGACTTGCTATTTTGTTGACATATGTTAACATAAGGTATTTTCTACGGTAAGATAGTGATGGTTCATTTGTTTCACAGTATAGGCTTTCTACTGGACTTGATCTTACGGCTCCTGTGATTATCCTGAGTGCAGAATGATGGATTGTATCTAACTTCCGTAGAACGTATTTTTTTGCACTTGAATATATTATTGCTCCATAATCTAATTTGGTTCTTATTAGTGATTTGTAGATTGAGTGCAGCGTCGTCATGTCCGATCCCCAATCGTGATGAGAGAGGATCTTAAGAATATTCATTTTCCTGAAACATTCAGCACATAATTCTAGGATATGCTTTTTCCATGTCAACTTTCTATCAATAATTACTCCTAGTATTCTAATTTCATTTACATATTCTATGCTTTTGTTTTTTAAAAATATTGTTGGGTTGTCAAGTCTTTTCCTATGTTTTGAAAAGTGAATCGCCCTGGTTTTAGCCTCTGAAAATTTGAATCCCGTGTTGTCCGACCATTTTTGTATTTCGTTTATTGATTTTTGAATTTGCTCTTGCACCGCATCAATATTTCTATTTTTGTGGTAGATAATTAGGTCATCAGCATATAGGAGACATTTGGTAGGATTATTTATTCTTTCAGTGACGCTATTTATTGCAACAAGGAAGAGTGTTGCACTCAATGTTGATCCCTGTGGGATTCCATTTCGCTGTTCGAATTTATCTGAATATTGGTTATTTGCTTTAACTTTGAATGTTCGGTTCATCAAAAAATTTCTTATAAAATGTAGTATATGACCTTGTACGCTAAAGTTTTGTAAATTCTTCAATATATTATGTTTCCATGTCGTATCATATGCTTTTTCTAAGTCAAACGAGACTGCTATCATGTGCTGTTTATTTTTGAAAGCTTTTTGTACTTCAGATGTGAGTATCACAAGGTTGTCCATTGTTGATCTTCCTGTTCTGAATCCTGCTTGCATCTGTGTAAGGAGGTTTTTCTTTTCTAGATACCAGTTAAGCCTTCTCGAGACCATTTTTTCCAGAACTTTGCACAGACAATTTGTTAGTGAGATAGGTCTATAGCTTGATGTGTTGCTTTTGTTTTTGTTTATCTTAAGTATTGGTACTATGGTTGATTCTCGCCATATGTCTGGAAAAGCGTGTGTTGTCCACATGAAGTTATATATTGTTAACAGATATTTTCTGGCTTCTTCAGGAAAATGTTTTATTAGTTTTGCTGTGATGTTATCGGGTCCAGGACTTGTTTCTTCTTTCATTTCTGCTATTACTGTGTTTAGTTCCCATGTAGAAAACTCATTATTAAGCGCATTGTTTGAGGTTGATTCAAGTATGATGTTTGTTTTTTCTACTTCTTTTTTGTGCTGCAAAAAGGTATCTTCGTAGTTCTCATCACTTGATATTTTTTGGTAGTTTTGTGCTAGTTCGTTCGCTATTTCTTTAGAATTTGTAATTGTTTTGCTCTCTGTTGTTATACAACTGATTTCTTGAGTTCTGTTGCTACCTTTGATTCTGTTTATTTTGTTCCAGATTGTTTTGGTTGGAGTATCTTTGTTAATTGTTGCAACAAAATTTTGCCAAGATTTTCTTTTGCTTTGCCTGATTATTTTCCTGCTATTGGCTTTGGCTCTTTGTAGTTCTCGAATATTTTCGGGACTATTGCATTTTTGGACCTTATATAAGGCTTTTTTATGCTCTTTTATTGCGGTGCGGCACTCTGTGTTCCACCATGGAACGTTTTTATCTACTCGTTTCTTTTTATAACCTACTGTTGTTTCGGCCGCTTGTATTATATATGAATTGAAGTCTTGTATCATTTCGTTTATATTGTTGAAATTTTTTGGCGAGTTCTTGTTTCTCAGAATTTCTTGATATTCTCCCCAGTTTGCTTTTTTGTAGTTCCATTGATTTCGTTCTATTTCGACCTCTTGGTCTGCAGTATCTTTAGTATGGTATGTAAGTTTGATTGGAAAATGACCGTCACTAAATAGGATGGGTATGGTTTCCCATGTTATGTTCGGGGCTAACTTGGGATCCACGAAAGTTAGGTCAATAATGCTGGTATTTCTGGACCGTGCGCAGATATGAGTGGGAGATCCATCGTTCAATAGAACAGAGCTATCTAATATCGTTTCTTCCAACACTTTTCCTTTTGAATTGGTATATTTTGAGCCCCATAGTGTATTGTACGCATTAAAATCCCCAAGGATAATTGCAGGTTGAGGTAATTGTTTGATCAAATTTTGTATTTCTGTTGTTGTTGTTATTTTATTTGGTGGACTGTATATGTTGCACAGTGTAAGTGGTACTGGATAGTTAGTTCTAATTGCAATTGCTTCAAGTTCCGTATTCAAATCTATCGTATCTACTTGAATCGATTTCTTATGAAGAATTGCGACTCCACCGCTTGCTGTACCTTCGGTAATCCTATCTTTTCTATGGCAATCATAATGTGTTATATTAAATTGTTTATCTTGTTTCAATCTGGTTTCTTGGATACATATATAGTGGGGTTGGTGTTCTTTTATTAGTATCTGTAATTCTGGTAAATGAGTTTGGATACCGTTATTGTTCCATTGAAGAACTATCATTTATGTTTTCAACAGTTTTTTGCGTTTGTCTTGCTTCTTCTAGTTGTTGGATTTTTAGCTTTGTTATAGTGCGCGTTATTCTGTTTTTAAGTCCTTTACTATTTATTATTGGTTTCATATATTCTAACATTATCATAAGCTTCTTCATATCATCTGTGTATTCTTTTGCGATATTTGCTTGGTCATTCGATCCGTGTATGTTTTGTAGAAAATCTTTAATTTCATCATATGTCAATATGTATTTATCAGAGTTCAACTTTATGTCTTCGGATATTGGAGCTAATTGCTCGTCCAGTGTTTCTTGTGTGGCTGGACTTTGAGACCTAGATCTTGTTCCTTTTTTTGTTTTCTTGGCTGGTTGTTTGAATGTTGTGTTATCGCTTGGTCTATGACTTGAAGTTTGTGTGTTTTCTGTCATTTGCACTTTAGAACATTCTTGTGATGGTTCGTTATAGCTAGGTCTCAGCTCTGTTGTGATAGCATCATCCACTATAGATTTGTTAAGACTATTCTCCGGTTCTGAATCTGTTGGTGCTGATCTTTTATTTGTCGATTTTTGGGATATTTCTGGAAATTGTGACAAATTAAGATTTTGCGGTTGTTCTTCGCATTTCGATGATGTGTGTCCCGTTTTATTGCAAAAGTGACATATAACCTTCTCGCCACTTAAAAAAATTCTGTATTCGATATTCTCATGCTTGAATAAGATACTATCGGGTACTTGCTGGCTGTCTTGTGATACGTACAGCTGTCTTCGAAAACTACATATGTGGGCATAATTTTCTTCCTGCAATCCAGCTCTTTGAAAATATATTGGCGAAACTGGTTTTAATCCATACTGTTTCAATAGTATCTCTATATCTTGGTGTGGAATAGTCGGAGAGACATTCGATATAACAATTCTAATAGATGGTGTGATTAGTCGTCTTATTTCTATTTTATGATTTTCTATATCAATGGTTTTATGGTTTTCAGTTAGTATATCTACTATTTCTTTTTTGGATAGATATATACAAATCCGATTGTTAGATATTTTTGATACAAATAGTATGTTTTTGGGGCCTACTATGTTACCAACTGCTTTTATGTAGTTTTTGATCTCTATTTCATTTACCGCATTTAGAATTATCGCTTGTTCCTTTGATGGGAATAAGTAGGGTGAATTCAGTTTTGGTTTGTTTGTTGTTTGAGCATAGCTTTGTGAGTTTGTATTCATTTTGTTTTGTAATTGGTGCTTCGGGTTGTTTGTGTATTATTTTATTTTATTTTTTTGCTGTGACCAGCAGTACTTGCATGTGTGGCCACCAACTTACTGATTTATAAATTAGTTGCCGACTGTATTGCATTGTCACAACCTGTGAAGGTTGTGATTTATTTTGCTGCTGTTCAGTAGCTGTCGCTGACAGTGATGATTTTCGATTTTTGATAATATTGGCCTTGCTCACAATAAGGTTAAGAAGTTAGATTGGGTATATAAATAGACCAAATTTAGAGTTTCAGCTCTTAGGATAATATTGTAAAAGGAATTATGATTTAAGAAATTATGATCTATCGTTATTACCTAGTAATTTATAGATTTAACTTCTGTCACTAATCACTCAACCGTTCACTTCAAAATCTTCGAAAAAACCCCCTTTTAGATTTTTAAATACTATACTATAGCTGAAAGTGTACAGATGAGAATTTTATGTTATGAATATCATATTTTTGAAGTTGTATAAAGCGACAAATTATTTTATTCATGTCCATCAATTATTGGGATCTGTCATTCTACAAATTTGACACCGTGCTCAAGTATTGGATATTTCTGGAAGCTCTCTGTAATTTATTCTCACGAAAGATTACATAGTTCCATTGACTAGAGAACTGAAGCCTCCTAACTACACACAGCGAAGATAATTCGTTGAACAGATTATCGAACTACAAGTGAATGTTGATTTTTCAAACAAAATCATTTCCAGCGATGACACTTATTTTAATCTTGATGACTTCGTTAATCGTGATAATTGTTGCATTTGGGATTCAGAAAATCCACGAGTGATTATTGAGAAACAAATGCATCCACAACGTGTCACTATTTGGTACAAATTTTGGGCTGGATGCAGTATCGAGCCATTTTCCTTCAAAGAAACAGCTGATCAGGCAAAAACATTCATGAACTGTTGCACCATCGTCACTTATTATTATTATTCCTCCCTTAAAGCTAAGTGACGGTAGTGCAACTGGCCAATAATGGTGCTCGCTATCGCGACATGATAATCAAGAGTCTATATGTGTCAACAGAGCCGTGGAGATCATTTGCTCTATATAATATTCCATACATAAGTCTTGATTCAATCATAAATTCATAAATTTTAATTCAAAACCAGTTTTCTATTAAAATTAGATAGCCCTTTACTTCAGTTGATACTTAATTTTCTGTCAAAATTAGTTCTTGTGTGTATTTTAGGACATTTTTATATCACAATTTCATATTGTCATTATTGGATAGTTCCGTTAAAACTTATGTCTTTGAAAACTTATTTTGTATGCGACCATTGATTTTAGTAAATTTCTCTATGAAATGTTATCCTTCTGAAATGTCAAATTTAAATTCTTGTGTATCCCGCCATAATCACTGACCTTCCATAAGCCTCACTCACTCCAAAACAAGATTAGACTAGACAAGACAACAAAGACCTTAAATATCTAAGGTCAGCGGACCAGAGTGCTGGAGATCCAAAGCGCCGACAGGAAGTGTAGTTCTGCTGTACGTCAAATTTTGACCGAATATTTGCACATGCAAATAAGTGAATGCTGCATCATGGCAACACCCCATGTCACACGACCACTTCTATCAGGACATTTTTGACCTCTACAGGCATTTTTGTTGTTTCCCAGCCTCCCCTATTCACCTGATTAGGGTCCTTGTGATTGTTTTCTCTTGCCGAAATTGAAAAATGTCCTAAAAGGACGTCATATTGTGACCCTACCAGTTGAATGAAGTCTTTCAGCGCTTTTACCAAGACTGGGAATAACGACTCCGTCGATGTTTAGCTACCAAAGGGAACTACTTTGAAAGGGGAAATATGGTAAATAAAAAATCAGTCTCATTACTTTTCTCACACATCTTGCACGTAAGCATAAAGAAACTCAGCGGAGTCTGCTATAGTAGATGGTATTTTACACCAACAGCTACATATCAAGATGTTGGGTGACGAATTTTGGATCTACAAATATAATCCCGAAATCAAACAGCAGTCTGAGTATTTGATAAATGAAAATAAGCTTACAAAAAAGTGCATGATAAAAGGAAATATTTCATGCGGATGATCACAACATTCGTATTTTGCTGGTGTTCCTTTCATCCCCTTGGAAAATAGAGCAAAATGTTTTTGCTCTGTATTAACAAAAACATCCATCAACAGAATGTTTATTGATTCCTACATTTGAACTTCACGTCCTCCATTCTACGCCACTAATAACTTTAATCTAGTTTCATCAAATTCATTCCAGTGGCACGTGGACGTATTAATCAAATAATGGAGATGAAAATGGGAAAGCAGAAATAAAATCATGAGACTACTTTTTTCGAAACCTTTATACTTGGCATTGACTTAAATCCATCAACAGATAAAACAATTTTATACTTAACAAAGTAGACAATAGATTTTAGTTTTTTTTTTTTATTTTCTTCTTGTGATTCTATATATAAGTTTACAGCATCGATTTTCCAACATCCAACTATTTAATACCCTCTGTACAACGAGACTGTTGACCTCATCGTTTGAAATATATTCACATCCAGAGAGCGATTTTTATAGTTTGTGAACAAATCCGGTGAACACGGTGCATGTGAAAGCAATTTGAAGCGTAGGTCATGTAACTTTGCAGCAGCAACTTTATAATTGTGTGCGGGAGCATGATCGTAGCTTTTTAGTTCGATTTGGACGTTTAGCTTGTGCATATATGCTGGCTTTGAAATCCTGCCACACCCGTATCGGGTGAAGGACAAGGTTGATATTGGTAATTCTGAATTTTTTCTCTTATTCTTGATGAAACGGAAAATTTCATATTTTTTTGCCAACCCTTGCAATGTTTGTGTCTGTAATAATTAATGACCTAATTTCCTCCAATATTTTTCATTAGAAGAGTAGCAGAAACATCAAAACTTAATTTAAAAAAACACGACTCGGCTCAAGACTCGCCATTATATCCGTGCGGTCTCATAATTATAAAAATGTCGATTTTAATTGAATTGCTAGCTTTTGATTGTCGGACGGATTTTCCGAAGCAGTTGAGTGCTAGCCTTATTGAGGTTTTAATATTTTATGGGTAATTTTCTTTCTGCTTTATTAGGAATTAAAGCTAATAGAAAAAGTGATAAAACTTTATTAAGCAAGCTATTTAGTAGTAGATGCTCGAATACCAGAATAATAGAATACAAATTAGTATATAATTTTATGTATATTAAAATCAGAAAGAACTGAAGCCTACAGGACTAAAGCTCTGCCTTGAATTAAACTGACAGACAATTAAAAAAACAATTTGATATATGAAGTTGGGTGGTTGTTATTCCTGTTTTATTTGTTGATAAATGAGAAATTTTGGTATTTGAGAAGGGTAAAACGGTGACTGATTGTTACATTTTTGTTATTGGTATAGAACTAAAATAAGCGAATGAATTAGTTTATTTGGATATTGTAATATCGGATGATGTAAGAATTGGTTGGTTATAAGATTTAGAATCTGTTTAGGACGTTTGCACGGAATATATTTGTTCCAAAGAAAGCCAGGTTGAAGGCAATATGATGCAAAAACGATTTTCTATTCAGTTTCCGTTAGTTTTCCGTATTCTAACGCTCAGAATATTCCCCTTACTTTTATCTAGTCTAGAATATAGCTAAATATGTGAAAAGTGAATTACCAGTCTCTACGTGTATTAAAATAAAAAATTAATTTCAATTAATTGGTCAAAAACTAGCTAAATTTTGTCAAAAACATATTTTCGTTTGCTGTGCCAATTCACCAAGACGATGCTCGTATAATGAAGTACTTTATGGATGATAGTAAATGCTGATAGACCGGGCGCTCATAACAGAAAAAGAGGAACCATTTTTTACAGGCTGCCATTCATTGGGAAGAAACTTACAGCTGTAAGCTTAAGATATTTGCATTTAAAAATCTCCACTAAGTGTTAATGCATATAGAGAAATTGGTTTAAATTAGCAACCAAAAATTACATTTTACAATCTACCATCTATTCGATCGTCAAGCAAGCTTGAAAATTGGACGGAAAATTTATTGACAGACGGACCACGTGAGTCCAGAAGTAAAGCTTATTCAAGTAAACTTGTTATCTTGTAAATTTATTGCGTAACTCGTAACAATTTTCACAATAAGCTTTTAGCTGATCTTGCAAACTTGTCTTACGTTCGAAAAAATGGCAGACTGTAAAAAGCTGATCAAAGAAGCTACACTTTGTTATCAATTAAAAACAATTTTTAAATATGCATTAGCACCTAACGGAGATTTTTTAAATATAAATACCTCAAGTTTACAGCTGTAAGTATCTTTCTTATAAATGGCAACCTGTAAAAAAATGTCCTTTTTTTTTCTGTCATGAACGCCCGGTCTATGAGCTCAGTTACAGGAGCTTAAACAAATAGTAAAAACTGTGTGAATGAAATTTTTACTTGTGGTTATGCCCAAAGAGATTACATACTGAATAAATTGGTGTATAAATGATGTAGTATTTAAACAAATAAAATTGAGAAAGCTGGGATGAATCGTTAAGATGATTTGAAAATGTGAAACTGATGTCGAAAGGATGGATGGATATAGAACATTAGTTCCCAACTGGAAATCGCGGGAAATCGTGATCTTCTAGAAGGTCCCGGCGGGTTTTCTTTTAGTTATTTAAGTATCAAGGTCAGTAAGTATAGTTTACCAATTTCGTATAATATTTGGAAACCTCGCCAAGACTCGGCCTCCAAACATTATACGAAATCGGTACTGTACTTATTGACCGTGATGCTTACAAAATTTTTTGCACGATTGGAACATCCTAAATATGGGTCCAAATTTTCTTTTTCAAATTAAATTACTACTGATGATTGTTTATTCGCTGACAGCTGTCAAGTTTGACATTCTATTCTGAATATTCAATTACAAATGAAGATAAATGAATGAATATTTTTTTGTGAAAATTCACAATTTTTTACTTACCGCCTTTGCCCATGGGCGGTAAGTCAGCATAACCATAGAAACCACAGTTTGCTGGTAAAATCAACATACCACCTCGAATAGAGGGCCGGTAAACACATGAAAACGCCCAATCGTGCAAAAACGTCATTTTCGCTGTTTTGAAAAATAAATCCAACACAAATGGTTTTTTCTTCATATCTTTACTAGAGAGTAAGTATTCAATTACAGAAACGAGATGTATCATAACTTATTTCTCTTTGTCTGTTTCTGCACTCTGAAGAAAGACAGTGGGCTGCTCGAGGTACTGAAAAAAATTTGTACACAGCACGTAACAGATTTGTAATTTTTATCGTCTGAATCAACAACTAAAATAATAATAATAATAATGTTTATTTCCCAAAAAATCACAAAACAGCAATATATGGAGTGTCAAAAGAAGCAATTACATATTATTTAATGAATTCATCAACAGAGTTGGAATTATATTTCAACAAAAAATTCTTAAGATTAGATTTAAACATAGATAATGTTTTGCAAGATTAAATTTCAATTGGTAATCTATTTAATACTAAGCATCCAATATGATATGGATTATTTTCGTAAAGTGTTGATGTATGAACATTTATTACATAATTTTCTCTGTTTCTTGTATTATATTGATGAAAATTTGTTGGTTTTTTTAAGTTACAATCCGTATCTTTGAGTTTATATACAAATATTGCTAATTGGTACACATACATACAAGGTATAGTTAGCAATTTTTCTTTCTCAAACACATGTCTACAAGACATATTATATTTTATTTTAAATATGTTCCTAATAGCCCGTTTTTGTAGAATAAAAATTCGTAGAATATCAGTTGAGTTTCCCCAGAAAATTATACTATAATTTATTATAGGCTATGTGCAAGGGGGCGGAGTTTGAACAAATATCGATGCGAGCGCTCATGATGAGCACCATTGTAACCATTGAATTTCATTTCTCAGAATACGTCAATGAGCTGTCATTGAGCATTGTAGTTTAAAAGTGAAAATAATTGCATATAAAACATGGGAAAACGTTTGTTCTGTTTCAGGCTGTTGTGTTGAGGATGATTCAAGTGAAATATAGTTCCATAGATTTCATGTACTCAGTTATAACATAAAAAAACGAGTGAAGTGAATCAACGCGGTAAATAGAGTATTGTCTGTCTTTCATTATTAATCTATATAACAAATATGTTTGTAATTCAATTGTGAAATTAGAAATATTCATCATCGATTTGGGATTCATGAATTTACCTCTATCTCTAATTTGTAAGATGTTTCAGTGATAGAAGTTTGTCAGATGCACTTCGCAATAATTTTGTTGTTAATATTGTCAGCAACATATTCTTCAACATGTTTAATATGGCAAAACTAATTTCACGCTTTTCTTCAATGCTTCCTCGGTAAAAGGGATACAGTGTTTGATAAATACAAACCCGATCTGCAAGATCATCCGCGTCATAATTTGAGGTTATCCTGTCAATTTGGACGAATTAAGATGTTTCCTCTATAATAGGTACGTTATAATTGAAGAAAAAAATACTCAAAATAAATATTTTCAACGTACCTTTTATGCTATGCAAGTTATATTATACGCACACAGCTGAATTAAATAATATTAGTACATTTAAAAAATTATTGGTATGAAAAAATGATAAAATGGAGTTCAATCGTTCTCCATTGCCCGTTAGAAGCGCTAGTAGACTTCATGCACGTAGCCTATAGAACAAAATAAAATTTTTCTATAATTTTATTACATTTGGACTTGATATGTCTGTGAGTCTTCTAAGTGCATAGCAAAGAGGGGCTAGTTTTTTACAAATCGTCTCTACTTCTAGATCCCATTTGAGATTTTCTTTGAGATTTAAGCCCTATAACTTAGAATTAGCAACTTGTCTTATAGATTTGTTGTTATACTTTATCAACATCAAGCTCTTATTATTACTACTGGCTTTAAAATTCATGCTGATTGTCTTTTCTTGATTGACATATAAATTCAATGTATTAAACCAAGCACATTAATTATTCAGAATACTATTCACAGTAGTTATTAAGCTATTTTCTGATTTTGAATAATATATATACGATAAATCCTCAGCATACATAACATATTATCACAAATATGAAATATTTGTAGTAATTAGGTCACATAATTATTTATTTGAATTCGCTATAACTGTAATCCTAGTTAGTACTGACAAGGTCGATGTTCAATTGTCGGACATGATTGACAGGTTATGGTCACTAGATGCTTGGTGGTTGCCAGGCAACAATTGTTAAACAACTGAATGTTGGCCCATTGTCGGCTTAGGTATATAAGAGCGTTAGCTAGGAGAGGAATTCATTCAGTTAGTGAGTCGTTCAGTGATTAAGTACGAGTAACAGTAAGTGATATTGTGATCATTTGAGTTAGTTAAGTGAATATTTACACTGTAACCTGTTTTAATAAATTACTCACAATAAAATTTGTAACAATATGATCCCGAGTTGACTAATTTATGTATATCATTTAACACCAGTATATTTCACGGAATATAATATAATCTTCGTTTTACAGGCTTATTGTTGAAAAAAAATACCAGGAAGGCGACCCGGATCCTCCCGTAGATACTCTAGCCTAGCGACACCAAGCCTTCATAGTCGGGAAGCCGGCCGCACTTTATGTTCCCTGATCGGACTCACGTCTAATGCCCGTACTTATAGTCGAAACTCAATCTCGTTCTTGATTATTACTTGGCGAAGTGACCATGGATTACTCGATAATCTATCTTATAGTTGATACTTTGTGAATTCTCGGCGAAGCTTGAGATTTCTTGTTTTTGACATATACTTGATTGATGTGTTTGACGTGCATGACAGTATTTGAGAAATATTCCTAGTTTATCTTCTGAATTTGATCCAATTTTTGATTGGAAAAGTTAGTTTCAATAAATATGTGTATCTCTATAGCATATATTAATGTTGTAAATACAAATGTCAAGAATAACTGACACGAATACTTGAGCAAGACTCGAGGTAGCCTTGCAGTAGACTCAAGTAAAGCCGGAGTCAAGCAAACGCGAAGTATTACTCCGTCGCCAAGTAACGACTATTGGTCATGCTCGCATACTTGAGCAATTCTCAAGTCCGAGATCGAGCAAAGTACGGGCATAAATTGTATATGAATCGATCGGAAATATAGTGGTCAATAAGGTGCCAAGCTTAATAACTCTAGGATCTTGTCCTAAGTATCATTAAGAGGCCGATTTCTCTGGATAAATTTACCTAATAGAACTAGTACCAATCGATAGTGCAGATGAATTTCTTTGCTACCCCCTGACCTGTCCGGGAGGGCGGCAGCTACTCCTGAGTTCAACTAATTTTCGTATTCGACTTCCCTGATCGATCTTATGATTGTTTTTTTTTGTTTCCTGTCCCGGACAGGACAGAAGATGGCACCCTTGTTTTATCTCAAAGTACTTGATCTTCGCTATCGATTGTTCTATCAAAGAAGTTAGCCCCGAAAAGATTGATTAAAAATGACTTCCTTTCGACACTGACAGGCTCCTGAATTTATGAAGTTTGGTACCCTATTGACCACCAAATACAATTTGGCCATAAATCCGATCAGGGAAGATAGGGTGCGGTCGGCTCGGTGTTGGTCGACTAGCGCGCAAAGCCGCTTAAAGCCGCTAGGATACAATGCGAGTAGCGCGCGAGCTACCTGCGGCATACCTGCACATGCGACCTTTTTTATGAGCTCAGAAAAAAAATTAAAAATGCCTTTGTTCTGCAAATATTTTTATTTTTTAATTTATCAAATAACAACAAAAAACAGGATTTTAGCCATTTTTGTTCTAGCTTGAACCAAACTCATAGTATACATTAGTATACAATATAAACATAGGTATATGGTACGGCAGATAGATTCTCTTGCAACATTTTTCTTTGTGTTTTTGGAGGGTTGATTAAATAATTATAAACAAATGATTTGTTTAAAAAAGAGCCCATCGCCATGAGATGTTACGCAATCAACTACTATTTGTACTTATTCTCTCAATCTACGCCCACCTCCCTTGTTAATTTGTACTGTTGATCTTACAAGAGGGGTGGCTCATTAACCTGATAGATATAAATATCAGGTGCAATCTTATTCTCTACTCATTAAAAATCTATGAAATAACAAAGAGAAAACATGAGAATGTTGATCATAAATTGAGTAGGTATATAAGTCTCGATAGTTCGTCGATTGCATAACATATCATACCTATCATATAGCTATGTATATTATGAGTTTGGATTGAGTTAGAAAAAAAAATTCAAAAAAGGCTGAAGTCCTCTTTTCCTCAATTATTTGATAAATTGAAAAATGAAATGATTTGCAGAACAAAGTGCAATTTTTTTTGTTTGAACGCATAAAAAAGGTCGCGAGTGCAGGTATACCGCAGGTAGCTCGCGCGCTAGACGCACACCGACTTTGGGCGCTAGTGGTTCAAAATGGGGATTATTTGTATAAGCTGCGCGCTACTGGTACATGCCCGTCGGCTCTTGGACTATCATAATACTTAAGAAAATCCGAAAGAGTTCTATTCTAAGAAGGAAATGTGATTTTTCTGTATACAATTTAATATTGTCACATCAAATTTTTTTGTTTAGAATGCGATTAAATATCCATGTTTAATGAAAAAATCGGTAATCATCATTCATACAGTCCAGTTGATAGTGTATCTTCAATGAAAAAAAATTAAAGGTCATGTGCTGGTCTCACAAATTTTGTTTTCACTCTGCAATTTAATTAAAACTGCTGAGTAATGAAACTTTTCCAACATTTTTTACAAGAATTGATATTTTTTGTTCTTATATTATTTAAAGTCGCCATCTACAGATTTTTACATCGTCATTCTAGTGTCTAGCGTATTTTGACATAATAATATTATTATTTTCGAAGTATTTATATACAAGTAAAATATAAAAAGTATAATACGAGAGTAAATAATCCAGTGTGAGGTGAGTAGGATAAATGGGAAAAGTAATAAGATCAATAAATTCTCAAGTCTCACTCACTCTGTTCTATTTGATAAAAAAATTATGTGACCGGCTTCCGTTACTAAGTAACCATTCTCAAGCAACCGGCGCGCGATAACTGACTGTCTTTAGCAGGCTTTTCTTTTTTATTTTCACCAAATATAGGCGTGAATGACAGTATTTTTAGTGCACATTAGTAGATTGATTGATATTTCCTAAGCAGTGGAGTGCGGTTATCAATCATCAAGTCACGGATTCTCTTAGCTTTTGTGCAAGAGAAATCTTGGGCCTGACATAATGAATATAATTTTGAATTTCATGAAGACTTTATTAATCGCTTCTACCAAATGTGTAGATATTATTGATATTTGCTGGTAATTATCAATACCAACCGTATTCATTTAACTAACCACAACTTTTATAACAACTTGTAGCATATTTCAAATGGAATAAAATATCAATGTTTCAAAAGTTGATTCCTGTTTTAGAAATGTTTTGACCTTTAGTGGATTATTTTTATTTGTCTCACAGTACATATTCTAATGAATTATTTATAATTTTACCACAAATCATAATACAATATATGCAATGATCCTGGAACAAAGTATCGAGGTCTCTCTCCATTTCCTTAAAAACATTATTATTTGGGAGGAACATGCTAGTCATACGTCATAATTTAGTTTCTCTACAGTTTTTCGAGAATTTACTGTAAATATTTGATAAATTACCAATATAAAGTTTTGACAGTAAATCTTTTTAAACTTCGAAATACTCGGTCTGAAATGCGGTAATAAAATTTCAACAAGAAGTTTGTTTCTCTCCTGTAGCTGATTTTCTGGAATTTTTACCTCGCTACATCTTCAGGTTAAGTGAAAAATATTTTGCTTCAACTGTGTGTACATAGATCTGATTACAAATACATGATGCTGCTCATTGTGCAATTAGTTGGGAACAATTTTTTTTTCTAAATTTACGATCGTATAAATGTGGCAGTTTTTAACTGTGTTTTCATGAAAGACTGTGCAATAAAAGTTTTGATACAGACTTCACCTACCTTATAATCGTTAACGGTTTATTGCAGTCACACAGTAGCCAAGACCACAAGCCTAAGGTGCACCAGGGCCGTAACAAAAAATTTGAGTCAGAATTCGATATGTTTTCAATATGTAGACTGTGTTTTTAATAAAATGTTGAATTATCAGGTTTCCATACCCCGTAAGAGGTACTGATTGCGGGCCGTTAATCTTTGTTTATAGTGGCGATTTTTCCAAGAAACCTATAAACCACATGTCATTTGAAAAAATGGAAGAATCATCTAGATGATGAAAGCGCATTTTTGACAGCTCATGAATGCTTGTTACCTCAGGATTTCGCAAATTACCATCTCTCACAATTACTGAGCTTGAAATCAAGCAGTTTTGGCAAACTTACGAAACAGCAACTTCCATTTAGTACTAGTTTCAAGTTGACAGTTTGATAGGTACATAATTTATGCATGAAAAAACTCAAAACTACCTTTTATTCTTCATTGTTTAGTTATTGACTGACAGGAGGTCAAGTGCTGTACCTTAAAATTAAAATCTGCTCTTTATAAAAGCTATATAAAAAAAATACACCAAAATTAAACAAATTTTCAACCAATAATAGTGATTCATTCTAATAAGCTTCAAATTTGCGTCAAACAAGTCATTGAATGAATCTCGGACAGATTTGACAACTGTACATAATAATAGTGACACCCGCGGCTAAAGTTGTAACTAAATTTTTATCTACTTATCTACTATAAATTTTAGTTGCCATATCCCTAATGTCATATATATCCATGGGCATTGTTCCACTTGAAACAAGTAATTGAATAATTTAATCTTCTACAATCACTGAGCTTGAATTAAAGCAATTTGTGCAAACCTACAAAACAGCAGCTTTTATTTAGTACCAGTTTCAAGTCTGTAAATAGTATAGTTGGTAAGAACTCAGCGTCACGCCAGCCAGCCAGCCAGCCAGCCAGCCAGCCAGACAGCCAAAGTGAATATAATAGCGCTTTTTTCGGAAAAATGCGCTAAAAATATATATTTATTCGGACATTTACTCGTCCTCGTCCATCCCCCCATCCTTAGGATTATTATCGGACACATCCGAATTACTGAAAGTTATGATAAGTGGTTGCACGTCTTTGTGAAGTGATACAAATTTATCTTCTATTTTTATCAGACGCTGAATGCAGTTATTGTCGCTATCTTCAATTTCTTGTCTGATTAATTCAACGACACTGCAGTTAGTTGCGGCCAAACATTTTTTTTCTCCAATATTTTTTTCTAATTCGCTCCAAATTAGCACAATAGGATTAAATATACAATAATAAGGCGGTGAACAGATGCACCTTCATTATCAAACCATACTTTCTTAATAAGATCATGTTTATCATACCATGTCTTATCTAAATATACAAAATTAGTTATAAGAGAATGATTAATTTCTCCAAAAATTCTTATTATAAAAGATTAAGCATTGAAATCTTAAATACAATCCTGGTAATAAGCTTCGAAGAACTTTTGATCTACCAATGGAACACTGGGGGTAAAATATATATAAATATGGTTCATACTGAACTGCTCGACTTTATTTCTTATCTGCGGGCTAATCTTTTAGGATTGCGGTTTTGGGCTTTGTGTGACTGCAATAAACCTTTAACGATTATTTGGTAGATGAAGTCTGTCAAAACTATACATACTTTTATTACATGCTTACCTCATGAATCCATACACGACTCTCTAGGCGTATAAGTACATCGAGAAAGGGTACCTACGGATGTTCTATCACCTGTAATTATTTTCCGCCACTATTCAGATTAATTAAACGTTTCATGAGAATTCTAATACGCTTGAAAAGGTAATGGAATGTGGTACAAATCGTCTGATAACTTTCTTGAATGCAAATGATTGTGTATGATTATTTTAATAGCTAACTATCTAATCTTAAGCTGGTGCTCTACTATCGCATTAGTTTTTTTATTGTCCTCTTCAATTATCCTTTCAATAACAGCAATGTTTATCTGGTGACAGCCATTGAAGGCTTTCTTGCTCCTTTTTAGTGCTGAAAGAGATTCTGCTTTTCAAATTCTCTACACTAGGAATAAATTGTAGCTTTTAAAATCAAAAAACATTATGATTTAAAAATATTGTTTCAGTTCGTAGAGGTACGCTCGTTGACAAGCGCGTGTTTACTTCTCTTAGTGATTTGAAACGTCATTGGTGAATAGTGATAAACGGGGGTTCAAGCAGCATAAATCTACAAACACCAATGAAAGGTGGTACTCATTGTATCTGCCTGCTAAAAACCCAAGCATCGTGTCTCAGTTGCATTGACGTGAATCGGGTCCTCATCGAGGTCATCCCGGGCCCCCTAAAGTGGATACACTGGCCCCATCCATCAACCAGAGGATGGACTGCTGACTACAGCAGTCTATCCACCTAAACTCACCAACCCAAACAAGCCCACTCTAAACATGGAACCGACAAGTTCGCAACCAAAACCAACATTCGCAAATGTTGCTAGCAAGCAGGCAGAAGACTGCTTCCCAACCAAAGAACAAGCTCTACTCATGAACGCAGTAGATGGCATAAAAATAAGAGAATACGTCATTTGCATAGGAAAAATAGTTGGCCTTAAAAATGTTATATTTGCATCAAGAATATCCAATAACCGCATATGCATTTATGTACGTACAAAAGAGTTAGTCGAAGATATTATCCGGAATCACCATACAGTCACCATTGAAAACAATGAAATCAATATTCGACGATTGATAACCCCTGCTAAACGACTCATATTATCAAACGTTCATCCTTTCATACCACACAAAACTATAGAAGACCAACTAAAACTAATGAATCTATGATTAGTATCCCCAATAAACTTCCTTAGAGCAAATATGCAAGCACAAGACACAGAGTACACACACCTATTAAGCTTTAGACGTCAAGTTTATATATCGCCTATAGAAAATCAATATATCCCCGAAACTATCGTTATCAAGCAAGAAGATACTGACTACAGGATATTTGTAACTGAAGATAATATATCATGCTTCATCTGTAAAAAACCCGGCCACACTAGTAACCAGTGTGAGAAGAATACAAACTCAGAAATTAATAAATTAGGACCTACACCTCCAACCTCAACTCAGACAAAAAGAACACTATCTCAGATTACCCCAGAAACGGACAATCCAGATGAAAATACCGAAACCCAGGCAAAAAACCCAGTCAGTGCCTTAGATAAAGAGCAGACAAGAAAAAAAATCATAATAAACCAATCTAACAAGAAACCCAGAACCACAAACACAACTACTAACCTCCAACAATTAGAAACACTTCTGGCACCTATCAAACTAGACATAGAAACAAACAAAAACAAATACATTCTAAACTACGAAGACTTAAAAGAGTTCCTTGAAAATACATATGGAAACTCTAATCCACTCAGTACAGCCAGAGAATATACAAAAAATATCAACGCCTTATTATTCATGCTATCCCAATTATACCCAAAATTAACAGACAGATCAATAAAAAATAAGTTCTCAAGAATCTCTAGCAAAATTAAAAAACAATTACAAATAGAATTAAGCCCAGATCTACACCCTAGTATCAGCCAAGAGTCCCTATTATCATGCTCAAGCATGGAATCATTAACCCAATGATAATCCAGTGGAATTGCAACGGCTTCTACGCTCACATAGGCGAAATCAAAAAACTTATCTCAGACCACAATCCCCAACTCATCTGTATACAAGAAACACGTTTCAAAGTAAACCAAAAAGTTGAACTGAGAGATTATACAACATTCAGAAAAGATAGGCACAATCCAATCAACGCCAGTGGCGGAGTAGCAATCTTCTCAAAAAGTGAATATAAAACACAAGAATTAAATCTCAATACAAGCCTAGAAGCGGTAGCAATTCAGACCTACATACCAGAAAAAACCACAATATGCTGCCTATACATTCCTCCAGACGCACGAGTGAACGAAGAAGAAATAAATCAACTGATAAATCAGCTACCAAAACCATACATACTAGCAGGCGACTTCAACAGCCACAACATTATATGGGGATCGACAAACACAAATAGCAAAGGGAAAATTATAGAAAAAATTATAAACAGACACGACTTAGTATTACTAAATGATGGAACAAAAACCCATTTTTGCACAAGAACTGGAAACTTTTCTGCCATAGATCTAACAATATGCGGTCCACGAATCGCACCTAGTCTGAAATGGGAAGTAATACAGTGCCTACTCAACAGCGATCACTTTCCTATAATTATTTCAACTGAACTCAGCTCCAACACAGAACTTCACCCGATATATGCTACATGGAACTTCAAAAAAGCCAACTGGGATTTATACCGCAAATTAGTAATACCAGGTAATGATATAACTCAATATGATGACATAAATACTATTGTTGACAGTTTTGTACAAAAATTGACAAACGCCACAAACCTAGCAATCGGTAACAGAAAGATAAGAAAGAACAAAAAAACTGTACCCTGGTGGAACACAGAATGCGAAAGTGCAATCAAACAAAACAAAAAAGCATTATACGTATACAGAAATAACAAGTCGCAAGAAAATCTTATCAACCTGAAACGAACGCAAGCAATACTAAGAAGAACGATTTTACAAAGTAAGAAAAACTCATGGGGTAACTTTGTATCCACAATCACTCCAAGCACTCCATCACAAACAGTATGGAACAAAATTAGAAGGATAAAAGGCAAAACAACAACCCAACAAATCACAATCTTATAAACAGAGAACAGAATGATATCGAACCCTCAAGAAATCGTTAACCAACTTGCCGATAGCTTCGAGGAAAATTCAAATAACAGTAGTTACTCTGCAGAGTTTTTCGAAATAAAATCAGAACTGGAAAAACAGCCTATAATGGTAGATAACGAACAACCCCTACCAATAAACGAACTCTTCTCATTACAAGAACTGAAAAACGCTCTTGAAAACAAAAAAGGGAGAAGCAGCCCCGGACCGGGTGGTATCCCATATCAAATGATTGCTAACTTATCCGAAAAAGCACTAGGCTAACTACTTCAAATATACAACACGATATGGAAATTTAACAAATACCCACAAAAATGGTCAGAAGTAATAACGATACCAATCGCAAAGCCCAATAAAGACAAAACAAAACCAACTAACTATCGCCCTATATCTCTGTCCAACTGCATGAGCAAACTACTGCAAAAAATGATTAACCGCAGACTCATATGGTTCCTAGAATCAAATAACATCATACTGCAAGAATAAAGTGGATTTAGAGAAAATAGATCCACCTTAGACCAAATTATAAGCCTAGAAACCGAAATACAACGAGCCTTCAAAATGAGACAACATTTAATAGCAATATTTTTTGATATCAAAAAGGCATACGACACGGCCTGGAAACACTATATAATGAAATCCCTACTTGAATACAATCTTAATGGAAATATAATCAATTACATCACAAACTTCCTCAAAGACAGAAAATTTAAAGTTAAAGCAAATGGATGTTTATCTGAAGAGAGAAGCCAACAAAACGGCATACCCCAAGGAGAAATCCTCAGTGTCACGCTATTCCTCATCACCATGAACAAATTAAAACAATTCATACCCAACAACTGTCAACTATCACTTTTTGCAGATGACATAGTCATTTATCATAAATCAAAAAACACAAAAACAACCCAAGAAAAACTGCAGAAAACTATAACGAACATAGAAAAATGGGCTAGAACGACAGGATTCAACCTATCTGAAGAAAAAACGCAAGCAATACATTTCAGCAAAATCAGGAAAAATAATGAAAATCCAGCACTAAAATTATTCAATAGAAATATAAAATACGTTAGTACGGTTAAATTCTTAGGATTGACATTCGATACAAAATTAACCTGGATATCCCATATACTCCAGCTTAAAAAAGAATGTATGAAAAAACTGAACATCATAAAAATCTTAGGCCACCAAACATGGAAAGCGCATAAAAAATCAATAATGGATATTTACAAAGCCCTGATAAGATCCAAAATAGATTATGCAAGCATTGCTTACTCCACAGCAAAATAATCTAAATTAAAACTATTAAATCCCATCCATAATACAGCAATTAGAATAGCTTCCGGAGCATTCAGAACAAGCCCGGTCGACAGTATCCTAGCGGAAGCAGGAGAACCACCACTAGAGATAAGAAGAAAAACTCTAACTCTGAATTACGTCATCAAACTACCTAATAATCCCAATAACCCATATAGCAAAATATATAAATCCCAAACCGAAATAAAAGATGAAACTCCTCTCCAAAACAAGATCATATCCTACTTTAAAGAAATAGAGCTCATAATCCCTACAACCTGTCAAACAACACCCCACATATACCCGCCATGGACACTGAAGAGGCCTAATATTATCCTTAAACTAGCTGAATACCGTAAGCACCAGACATCACCACAATTCTACCAAACAGAATTCAAAAGCACCTTAGAACACCAAAATCTACAACAAAACAACATAATATTCACAGATGGATCCAAAATCAGAAACAAGATCGGGGCGAGTGTTGTAACGTACAACAGAATATACAAGTACCAACCACCACCAGAGAGCACTATATATACAGCTGAGAGCTTCAGCATAAGAGAAGCAACAAATATAATAAAGCAACGCAGCAAAGATCATTTTGCAATCTGTACAGACTCCCTCTCAGTTATACAAGGCATACAAGACTTATACACAAAAAATAAGATTATCCAGGACATTCAGAGTAACATACACGAAGCCATCAACGATCAAGGAAAACAAATATCAATAATATGGGTACCTTCACACGTAAACATACAAGGAAACGAAGAAGCAGATAAAGCCGCGAAAGAAGCCGTCGACACAGAAATCCAAGATATTATAATACCCACAACTGACATTAAAAATCTCATCAAAACGAGAACAAGAGGAATATGGGAATCACAATGGATGGGAAAGATTAACAACAAACTGAGACAAATAAAGGGAGACACCAAGGAATGAACAACATCCCTAGAAAGGAAAACTCAAGTCGCCATTACTAGACTGAGAATTGGACATACACGACTTACTCACGCCCACATACTTCAAAAAACCCCACCCAACATATGTGATACATGCAATACACAACTCACCGTGGAACACATAATAACACAATGTAACAAATACAACAACGAAAGACAGCAACACAAAATCCCAACTACTCTGAAACAAGCTCTCTCAAACAACAAACAACACACTACAAACATTGTAAACTTCCTGAAACAAACTAACCTAATGAACAAACTATAACCTACAGATCTAAATGTACCATGAAATGTAATATCTAATATTCAATGTACCGAGGTATTAGTGGCGCGAGAGCCGAAATACCTTAATTTTTCAATAAAAAAAAAAAAATTGTTTATTTAAAACCATATTTTGAATTATTGATAGAAATATATTGAAAACTCAATCTGAAATAAAATATACAGATCCAAATGAAATGATAATGCAATTTTTAAAAAATCTGACGTGGACATCACTTGACTTACTTGTACATTATTGGATATATATAATCAAACACATCATCTTATCATTCCACGGCTAGCCAGTTGCTATGGAAACAGTATGTCATCATTCTTATGTCACAACATTCCGAAATACTGATTTCCAGGATTCTACGGATAACATTTCTGAATTTATGCGCAAAATTCCAAGATCGTCAAGTGTAGTGTACTTTCGACTCAGTCGATCTCAATGAAAATAGGATATGAGCATCTAGACAGTACTATCATCTTGAATACTGTATTCTAATATTCTACGTTCAATCGTTTTGAATTTATGCGGAAAATTGAAAAATGTTTCGAGTAAACTGCACTTCCGGCTTAGCCGATCACAATCATAATGCAAGGTGTACAACTAGATGCTATAAAAGTGCTTAATACGAAATCTCAATATTCTGCGACTGATTTTAATTTAAATTTATAAGAAAAATTCGAAAAGTCTGTAATATGGAGTGCACTTTTGGCTTAGTCGATTGGGACGAAAATAGGAGAAGATCATTTGGATGCTACAGCAATTTCAAATACTGAATTCCAGTACCCTACTGCTAATCATTCTAGATCTAGATTCATGCGGAGAATTCAAAAAAAGTATCAGGTGAAGTACATTTCCAATGCAGATGATTGCAACCATAATGCGAGGTGCACATCAAGATCTTAGATCCTATACCAGTCTTTTATACAAAATTTCAGCATTATACGTTTGACGAATTTTGAGATTTGCGAGCTACGCACATACACACATACATAAAGGTATGTACTTAGTACAAGTAAGTAAAACCGATATTACTGTTCATTTATTCTTTACGATTATTTATTCCGATTATGTTGACGCAGATGAAGTCGTGGGCACTGACTAGTTGTTAATAATTATAGCGTTATTCTTTTATTAAAAAATAATACACGCCTTCTAAGCTCCAATATATGCTTATTAAATTAGATTTCGTCGATAAACATTGCTAAAATAATTGAAGTTTGAGTTTGTCACAAAAATTTGTATTCATGAAATGAATAAATGAAATAACTCCTTTGATGACATTTGTATTGAAAGGAAGATAAGATCACTGTAAAAGTTGAAATGTTTTCAAAGGAGTGATTATTATAATGCTTCTAATCATCTGGCACAAAATGCAGCTTCATTAATTCTGCAATTTGATGCAATTCGTAATGTAGCAAATTAAAATGATTATGTTTTTGCTGAATTTACATAATTACATTGAGAAAATTACATTGATAATGCGTTTGTAATGAAATTAAAATTACATTCACGAATATTCTGGCATCACGTAAAATTGCTTCGCTGATATTTCGATTATAATGACTGGGGAGGATATGCCGGAAATGAAATTTGGGATTATTTGTATCTACTATTTACTAGATGTGAGTTGGACTGTGCGATCTTATTGATCAATCAATCAAAAATGTTAATGAGTATCTGGAATGTCAACATATTCGCGAAGATCTTTGGTCTATATCCGTTAGCTAGCGACTCAATGTAAATATGAATGAGATGAGATACGGCAGTGTAATCTCAAAAACCGATCAATCCATGATCGTTACACTTAACAATCAAATCAATAAATTGCTCAAGTCATGACGATTCAAGAATAAATTCGAACGAATGATCACATCAATCGAAAAATTAAATCGATTCCTGTTGTAAAATCTAAGAGATTGGGAAGAAGATTGCTGCAGATTAAATTTATTTGATCATACAATGGTGAGTTGGAAGGCTTCTGGAATAAAAATAAAAATTCTCATCATAGTTTTCCTTTTCGCAAGAAAACCTCGAAGATCATTTTATTCCATAGAACGTCCCTTCAATTTCTTGAATTCTTTCTGAGGTTGAATTTTCCCGGGATCTTTAGAATAAATTTTGTATTTGATCATTATCTCTTCTGAAAATGAATATTTCAATGTTTTCTACGCTGTTCGTATCGTATTCTCTGTTATGTTTGTATAATCCGTGGGATTTCTCCTGGAGTCTCCAAAAACTTGTTGAATATCGAGCTCAAATGTATTCACGCTCTGATTTAAGCAAATGCAACATCCATTTCATAATATTATAACCAATCCAAAGTACAAAAGGCTTTTACTTTCTAATAATCGATAAACGTAGGCTGAGACAAATCCAATATTCGTGTTAATATTCAAATAGTATCAGCGACGCGATATCCACCAAGGAAAGGCTGCTTGAACGATAATATTTTTATTTATTCACGCGCAAATATTTTCCTGTAAGCAGATAAACAGCTAAATATGGAATAAGAGAACGTGACAGAAATATTGAGTACAAGTAATCTTCGCGAAGTAGACGCAATTTATTTCAAATAAAAACATATTTCTGGTGTATTTGTTAATCTACCTCCTACGTGCGTTCGAATTGAATTATAAATTTATTGCAATTGCTACAAATATTAAGTTGATTAACGTTTTCTTTCTCGAAAATATTCAGTTATTATACATCAAAGCTTCGGGATTAGACAAATATACGAAAGTGATCTAACGTAGTTCTTTTTAGGCTTATTTGCATCGTCCATCGCTGTTCCAGTTTGTTGAAACCTTCCGAATAATAGCATAAGTCCAACTCCTCAAAATAAATATTGGTCTCCACAATTTTATTTTTGTTTGAGTGAATCTTACTCGCAAGCTATTTTTAGCGCATTTTTGCAACGCTGAGATCTCAACAACTACAGCACTTACAGACTTTAAAAAGAGTACTAAATGAAAGCTGCTGTTTTGAAGGTTTGCACAAACTGCTAGATTTTCTTATTCATACACCCAGTTTTGGATAAAAAATGGAATCAAAATTCAAATGATAATTACTGCTAAACTATGCATAGTTGAAATTCGAACCGATGTGGGTTAGTACTCATTTTAGGGTAAAAAATATTTATCTCAACATCTCGCGAGTTATAGAAGATATTGACATGCGGCTTCCGATATTAGTATCAGAATGAGTTCAACTTTTGTTCTTACAATCAATTTAGGCCAGTACATGACCACCCGTTACTTATTTTCCTAAATCTGTAGTTTTGGAGGTAATTCTCAGTGATTTTTTTTTCATATAACTTCGATAAAGATCAAATAATTATCATTTTAAGATACAGCACATGACCTCAGTCAATAACTGAGGTATTTTTGAATTTGTACGTGCATAAATTATGTACCTATCAGATAGTCACAGCTTGAAACTGGTACTAAATGAAAGCTGTTGTTTCGTAGGTTTGCCCAAACTGCTTGATTTCAAGCTCAGTGATTGTGACAGATGGTAATTTGCTAAATCTCTGAAATAACAAGCATTCATGAGCTGTCAAAAATGCGCTTTGATCATCAAGATGATTCTTGAATTTTTTCACATTAGGAAACAGTTAGCAAAGCAGCTAAATCTAAAAGGAAAAGAGGATGCATAAACTCGTTTGAACTGTAGTTCCATCAATTTTAATACCATTACTCCAAATGAGTGAATTGGTACGTTGTTGTAATGAAAAATACTTATTTGTGAACCAAATTTTATTGAACTCAGTTTTTAAATGCTTATGTAATAATTCTACCCTTTTCCAATTCAATTGTGGAGAATTTTTCCTCACGAATTCCAAAAGGCAGTCACCGACATAATCTTCCCGACTGATAAAACAGACTTCATCTTATTGGTGCAGACACTCTGTTGGCAATCCATTATTTGGATTGTTCATTGGTCTCAGTGATTTATACATGTCTATCCACAGCGACTGTCCAATGGATTTCGCTGGAACAGCTGCAAACCATCTTCGGAATTTGCCAAACGATCTCGTTTTTAGTCAAATGTGAGCAATTTTGGGGGATTAATTTTTGAACTTCTCTCCCACATTTAAATATAGGTGCAAAATTTATGCTCTCGTTTATTTGAGATACTCACAACATGAACAATCTTACACACTTTCATTCCCTTATCACGCATTACCATATCATGGATTTTATCAATGATTTCTGGAGAGTTGTCTTAAATAGGACGTCCGGAACGTTCGCGTCTTTTGTATTCTTCATCCTCTCCGAAAATTTTGAAACTGCATTATAATCGAAGGTACAGATTCACCATGATGTTTATCGGGCTTTTCTTTAGAATTTTGAAGTGTTATGCTTTTGATGAACAATTAAACACATGAAATTCTCTTTCTTCCATTTTCTGGAAAGCATATTTTACAATTTTTGAAGAATATTATCTCAAGAAAAATGCCTCGCCAAGTCAATTTCTGTTTTCGATAATGAAGTACCATATCAGTCAACAATTTCTCGGTTATATGAAGAATTCAAACGTGGACGGTTAAGTCTCAGCGACGAGCCAAGGACAGATCGTCCAAAAATGACAGTCACACAGGAAAAAGTCAATGCCGAGCGCAAGCTCATCAACGAAGATCGACACGTGAGTTATCGCAAGATTGAGACATCATTGGGAATGCCAAATACCTTAAATACAAAGAATTGTCTGTAAAAATATTAGTTCACCGTTGGATCTGGGTCAATTGATGTCAAAAAACTCTAGGTCGATTCAACGCAGGCAACTCTAAAAACGTCTACAGCATTGTCAGAATCGTGAGTTTACTCATTCGAATCAAAAATAAATGCCAATCGTCTGTTTGAGTGTTCCAAAGTGAAGAAAATTGGACAAAAGTCATCCGTTCTTGAAGTGTGTCCAAAAAGATGGTCGCGACTTTTGTCTCACAGGCAGGTCATATAGCAACAATTCTTTTGCAAGATCAAAGAACTGTTATTGTCGAGTGGTATACAAGCATTTTTTTATCGGAAGTAATTGCTGAACTTCTAAAAACCAACCCTGAACGACGAATCATCCTCCACCAGAACAATGCAAGATCACACATAGCTTGCAAGACTATTGAATTTTTGAGCAGCAAAATATCGAATTGTTAAACCATCCTTCTTATAGTTCCAACCTAAATCCCAACGATATTCCACTTTTCCAAAATCAAAAACAGACTGCATAGTTGAAGGTTTCAGTCACCAGATGAAGCAATCGACGTCTTCATGAATGCAATTTTGTCAGTACCAGCAAATGAATGGAATAAATGCTTCCAAAGTTGATTCAAGCCAATGCAGAAATGCATGAACATTCATGGAGAGTAATTCGAAAAACTATATGCAAAACTAAAAAGACAGCCCTCTGATAAACTAATATATCTGAAATATTGTGTGACTTGCTATTTAGTGATAATAACCACGATACACACCAATGGTACCACCCGTCTGATTATGCACAGACTTTTTGAACCACTCTCTTAAAGTGAGGAGGACAAGAGGTGTTGATTAGATTTAGTCTCACTCACATAATCTATACTCTACATTTTCATGTATTTCAGACAAAAAACTGTGATAAATTATTAAACTTTGTATTACAATCAATATCTGTTAAAGGCTCAGGTGTCAGTGAAAGAGAAAAAGTAGATAACTATTTTTGGAAGTCAATGGGAAGTTCCAGCTTTTAAGAAATTTGATGCTAGATAACATGAACTTGATACACGTGCCAAATTGGCAATATAAGTCCAATATATCAATAAAAATATAAATTTATTGTGTCAGGTATCTTTGAGAAAGAGTAGAAATTTGAATTGGATAATGAAGAAATAGATATTGATTAAGTGGAATTTTATTGCACGATTGTTTTTAGACTGCCTCAAAGTGTCTCCAATATCTTTTATGTTTTTGGCTAATATTCAACTTAATTAAGGCATTGAGCGCAAAGTGCAAAACTTTGAAAGAGGAACGTAGGGAAGAGAGTGTGCGTATGTCATTTTTGCGTATGTCGTTTAAGGCAACGCAAAGCTACTTGTTTCCTTGTAGCATTTTAGAGCAGGCATTTTTTTGCGTAGATATCATAAATATACGTTGGTAACGTAGTGTTATTGTGTCGACGTTTTCATTATTTGTTTGGAATATTCAAGTGTAATTACTGAAAATTTGTGGGAAAGAGTATGAACAAGACTGATGATCGTGTCATGACTTACCAATTGAACTATTTGATTCAATTTTTTTATATTATCTCTCCTCCTTCTCTTTTATCTCTCACAAGATCAACGTTCTCTTTATTTCGTTCTTTTACATCATTTTATTATGATCTACTTCAATCTGAGAGTATCTTCCATCCTAGTCTTTTTTTTTGCACAAAAATCTTCAAAATAGTCTTCATCAAAATAAAAGTTTATTCGAGTAATTTCCTGTGCAAGACAATTTATAAAAATATATTGTAATACTTTTTGAGGAACTGATAAACCTTCATCAATCATGCAAACATGTTTGCAAATTACACCGTCAACTTTGTTTTTCTCCAATCAGACATAGCTTCCGTACCGAAATTAGACTTCCGAAATATGGATTTTGTATTTAGTACGTGGGGTAAACATGTGGTATAAATTAAAGAGAAATTTGCATATAAATTCCGTCCTAGTGCAGCTATACACATGAGCGAAAAACATGTTTATGTTACGAGTTATTTTATTCAAATGAAGCTCGAACTTATTGTAACAATACAATGTCAAAATAATGTGTCTTCCGCATCGACTTGCGCATCAACCTTAACTATTTATAATAGAAATATTGATAACCTAGATTATTTCGCAATCAGCTTTTAATATATCTAATTCGTAGAGTCAGCTTCGAGACAGGTCCCAATCTCTATGTTGCCAACGTCATGACTTAGTTACATTTTTAGGGACTTGAATATTTCATGTTAGTGCAAACATTATGATCTACAAAATGTTGGCTAAAAGTAAGGACAATGCTTGACATCAAATTCAGTTCATGATAACTAATATTACATTTCTGGTTTTGGTTGATTACTAATAGTTGAAGTTTAATCATGAGCATCACAATTATCAATAGAATTATTTACGTGACTCCTCGGTTAATTATCAATAAACGAAGTTTAATCATGAGCATTATAATTATTAAGAAATTATTGATTCATTAGTATACCCCTACGATATCTGTTCCTGGGATTCCAATGATTAATAACATTAATTTCTATTTCCTGTGAAATTTTAAATTAGTTTCATACATTTTATTGATTCATAACTAGTTCCACTTAATTTGCTGGCAAAATTTCTGATTAATCAGCTTATTCAGAATTTTTATATCACACAGATTCGCATATAAAAATATATGTAAATTTTTAAATTAAATTCCAGTGGAATTGAGAGAAGGATAAGGGTTTCATAAAAGCAAAAAATAATTAAATTCAGTGAATAATATATTTTGATATATTTTTATTCTTAGCGTGAAACAAAGGAGACCAGAATATAACTCCCTGATTTTTAAAGTGAATCAAGTAAGCATGATTCTCGCATATAATTCGTAATGATAACATTTCCGGATGAATTGTCATAAATTCCAATAAAATTAAAATTAAAATTGATCAGTTGAATATTCTCTCAATGTAGTAACTAGTGTTGAAAACCAATCACGGTTCGATTTGATTATAGTATCCGGTCTCCCAATTATTCAAATGTGTAAATATCCGATATTCGACTCCGAATTCTGAATTATTCGATACTTGATTGGAATTGAAGCTAATCTATATTTGACTGAAACCGAGGCTTCCTGATGTGCGGTTAGAATGAGGATTTCTAAGTGTCCGGTTTTAGCCCAACATGTTTGGCTATTTATGGTCGTGTCCAGCCAAATATTCACGTGTCCGACCTGTCCGTCCATTAGATTTTATCTACATAAATGTAGTCAATAAAAGAGTGAACCATAAAAATAAGAGGTGTAGGATTAATTGTCAAATATTTGTTTTTAATTTACTGCCAGAACTGTGATTCATTAATAAACTACTTGATTACGAATCATACCGAGTTTTTTTATTATAAAAGTAATATCTTACTTTGAAAACGTATATTCGGTTATAAAAATGTACATTCGGCTTTTGAAAAAGTTACGTAAGGCTTTTATGGCAATATGTCTGTTCTAATACAGCGCCGAATCGGGCTTTTGTATATTAGGACTTGGAAATCCTAGTTAGAATCATTTACAAATTACCGAAGACATCTCTACTATCCTCTAATATGGGTGATATTTTTAATGTTTTATCATCTTTTCTACTAATTTTGATATATTTGAAGATCATCTATCAAATACAAGGGCTGTTCTAAAACTGTGTTAGTAGCGGGCTACGAAAGTAAAAAACAATAATAGCAAGAACACTTGTCCAATTATATTCGTCTGACAGTTTGTATTTGCATTTTCCAAAAGATAAAATTGAGGAAGCCAGAATGATAAATTATTATTATTGTCATGTCTGGCATTGAAGTGCTATAAACAGCTTTTTTTTTACTCATGCGGGATAAATACTATTTTGCACATGTTTTTCTGGGCGATAAATGGCTCTTTGGTCCTTGCGTACGCCAATTATAATTTGTCGCACGCAAGCCATTTACAATCGTTTTTTTCATATATTTATCATTTGAATTATAAGTGACAAAAATATTCTTCTTTTAAAAATAATAATTGGCAGTTCTCTATAAGAACAGCAATAAAATTTATCTTATTCACTAATAATTTCGTTGTCTATCGAGTTCCCAATTAGTTATAAACAATTTCTGACTTTTAGTATTTTTTTTTTTCTAAAGCTACAAAAAATTACAAAAACAACTATACGCCTATTGCGTATCCTCAGTAGCTCCGCTCTATCGGTTAAACTTTACATCTGTGAGGTGTGCCGTCAAAAACGTTAAACTGTCAAACGTCATTTTTGTATGTCATATTATTCGATAATACAGAATAACCCCGAACTAAATTTTTATAAGTCTCCGGGAAGAGATTATGAAGCAAAACAAAGAGAAATATGGATAACGGCAGTTAAACGAGTGTAATTTTAAGCAATAATCTATAAAAATGTATTAGATATCATTCAATTCTCAGTATCAACCATCTTTAAGCGTAGTTGAATATTATAATTGTAAAGAAACTCTATAAATTCCACTTGAATAAGTTCAAAAACATGTTTATTTTTATTCATTTGTCACATCTACTGTCTGTGTCTGTAAAAATATATGGGACATGCGCATTAAGAAAATATATGCGTAAGAAATACGTAAAGTTGAGATGATTTCAACTTTCTTATGCAGCTGTTATGCACTACGTAAGTAGAAATACGTAAGAGCATTGTAAACACGGCCATAAGAATCGCACATGTTCAACTTTATGTCTTATGCATTTCTTATGTATTTCTTACGCTTATGTCCATTGTGAATATATGGCTAATTGACTGACCAGTCACACAAATTCGTCTTAGAATCCTTTACTGGAAGCACAAAATTTTTGCTTTATATTTTTCTTTCTCCAAATTCAAGAGTCGTTTGAAAGATGAACAAGACGGGAAAATCTGTTTCCCCAAGGATTTCGCTAAAATTCTGTACGTATGTAACACATTATAAATCTTATGCCCGGTTTTCATAAAGGGCAGAGTATTTTACTTCCAGAATAAATAAAATTTACTCTGTTAGATGACCGTCGATTATTTGACAGCAATGATTCTGTTGTCATAAGGAATCTCAAACTGATTAGAATTTGTTAAATAAAATAAATTTACTTTAGGAGTTTTACTTGGTCTTTCATAAAACCGGCCATTAAGTAATTGATTATTTTTAGATGAGTCACATGAACAATAAAAAATAATAATGACTATGGTTGATTTGCTTCTTTTAGAACATTTTTGTCTACAAATGTTGTCATAAATCAAATACAATATTATGATTAGGAATGGAGATGATACGTCATGGGTTTTATTTTGATTTTTAAGCACATTGACATATTTCAAAACATTGACAGGTGACATCACATTTTGAAGTTGTGATATCTGAATAACATGCGGCGCTTTCGTCGAAATTTGAGGATACGCAACAGGCCTATATGCAATCAAATGCTGGAATTTTATTTTATATTTTTTAAAGCATTTGTGAATATAACACGATACCAAATTTGAAGCGGCTACTGGATTTGTCAAGTAACAAACTGATGTATCTTTTAAACTGAAAAAGATACTGTGAACAACATTCGAAATGATTTTTAGGCCCGAGATATCCACCTCCTAATAAATTTATTTGGTGAATAATAACTATGGTAACAATTGTTGCCATAGTTATTATTCACCAGATAAATTTATTAGGAGATGGATATCTCGGGCCTTAGAGTATCAGTTGATCTCTCAGATAGAACTTTTGTTGAGTCTGTGTCTACCATGGTTCAATTTTTATATGCATTTGTTCTTAGAAAATTCCATTCTCTACATCTTACTATGCTTATCTCCTGAATTATTACAGTTAGGAATATTATTTTCCGCGGCAATTTTGTAGGTCTACGATATATTCGGATTCAAATTTAAATGGTGGATGTGTGAAGAAAAGATATTATTACTCTAAAGAACAGAATGGTCAGAATTTTTTTTTTCAAATATTAAACATGTCAATTTGTTCATGGAAAAATATAAACAAATGGCTTGAAAAAAACCAAGTCAAGGTTTTTTAATGCCTTTGTTGGACATAAAACAAGCAATAGCATAAAATATACAAAAAAAAACAACTACATTTATTATATTTTTAATTTTTTGTCAACTTTAAAGATTGGTAATAAATAAGATAAGCTACTTTTGTATACTTATAAGACGTAATCTTGTTGAGTGTACATGTAAGTAAAGCTCCAAGAAGCAAAAAAATTATAGACTAATTTTTAAACAATTTTTGTTGCTTTCAATGAAAACAGAGGTTCGAAAAAACTTTTTAAAAATTGATTTAAAATTTTTTTCTAACAAAACTTTGTTTTCTCAAGTTTAAAGATGACGCACTATAATTTTTTCAAGTTTTTAAATTGTTATTAAATACTATAAAAAAATTATTTTATGTGCTGTCGTCTCTCAATAGCTATACTATAAATGTGGCTTGAAACCCTATTTTCAACATTAAATTAAAATTATGCAAAATACAGATAGAGATTCGAAAGCGGAACTTTTTCATTGAAAATTTGCTCCTCTTTAAGAATCTATCTTTCGATTTCCACTATCCCTCATAGTTTCTGAGTTATTACAAGAAAACTAGGCGACTTGTTTCTCTTTTCATTTTTTGTTAATAACAATTGCAATATTTTTTGGCGGAAAAAATCCTGAAAACATCTTTCAAATTTCATTCCGACTCAAATGAGCTATTGCTCATATTTTTTGGACTCTTAGAACTATTTTTCTCAGAAAACTCACTTCTCGACTAGACTATAATAGAAAATAATATCTGCAACTCGTGCGGTGTTGTCAATTGCCCACTTGAGCGAATGGGCAATCGACAATTTGCTGCACTTGTTGCACAATATACTATTAATGCAATAGTTTTGTACAATTATTAAAATAGTTGACGTTCGATCAGAATCATCAAAATTTGGTGGCAGCTTTTTGGGATAATTATTCTTTAAAATCCAAGAGCGGCAGGTAGTTCTTTGAATTTCACTGTAGGTTGTGTCACTTGGAAGATAAACAAAGACCCAAAAGGCCTGCTTTAGCTGCTAGTGATAAAATAATCCGTGTTGCGAAAAATTGCTACAGAAAAATCAGAATGCAATAAATAGGTAAATTTAGCGGAGTTTAGACATTGGATCCACAGCAATAAATAATATTTTACATCAACAGCTTCGTTTAAAGAAGCGAACAACTTGGTATATACTATACTTGTTGAAACAAAAAAAAGCGCACATGTGAACTGATGCAAGTTAAACAACAATCATTAGTTTGAGCCTTTGGGAAGGAAAATAGGCACACCAAAGTAGTGTGCAGAAAAAGCCCAAAGAAAAAATGAATGCTGTTTCTTTCAGGAAGAGTAGTCCAGTTTCAGTAATTCCTTTTAAGGATCATAAAACCATAACTGCGGATTGGTATGTAGAAGTCAGCCTACCAAATTCTCAAAAAATTGCGTGAAGAACGACCAAAACTGGTTTGGGTGGAATTTTGTTGTACGATCATAATACGACTTCACATATTTTTCACGTGAATCGAGGGTGCAACTGATCATTCATCCATCCTATAATCCAGATATCGCTCCAAAAGTGCGCGGTACAATAATCCCATTCACAAATACAACCGTTACACAATTTTAGACGCTTTCTGAGAAGTTGTCAGTCTTGGTTGGAAAAAAGGAATTTGGACAAAGGGATTACTTTTTAGAGCAATTGAGCTATATTTTTCGAAAATCTTTCAATCTTCTTGGTATTTACTATTTTTAGACTAGCCCTCGTATCATTATCTCGAACCTGAAAGTATTCAATTGCAAATGGAAGCCTTTAATTCAATAACAATACACTGGACTATACATTGCTCTTCAAATAACAAAAAAAAATTGTTTGAACAAGAGAAAAAAGGATATTGAAAAATGAAAAATAATATCCTCCCACATGTTCTCATTTCATTTCATGAATCTGAGCATCGATTCCACTACGTCAATGTAACAGAAGCTTCATTTATTTGGATGCAAGTACTATGTTTAATATCACCAACCGAGTAACGGTTTCACTACCCAAAACTCGTTCAATTATCCCAGTATCGAGTTACCGAGTATCCGAAATAATCGGATATACGGTTCCAATATCTTTTGGTTTTTGACAGTAACGTATTTGTGATGCGACTGCTGAGGCATTTAGTTCCATTCTCTCGTCTGTTCATCTTTGTCCTGTTGAGTTGGATTACAAATAAGTAATCCTCTAGCTCTTTATGTTATATTTTCGACCCGTATTCGGATTTTTCTAAAGGATAAAGACAAGATAAAAATTTCGAACGAAAATTTGAGAAATATATAAATTCATCCAACCACATTAAAGATTTTTGTGATATGAATATTAAACATGAATTTCAAACAGAATTCTTGTTTTGCATCAGATAAAATGCTTCTTCTAAGAAATATTAAACCTAAAATTGAAAGATGAATTTCTTGAATGA
The DNA here is from genome assembly GCA_963989225.1 of Dromius quadrimaculatus. Taxonomy (NCBI): domain Eukaryota; kingdom Metazoa; phylum Arthropoda; class Insecta; order Coleoptera; family Carabidae; genus Dromius; species Dromius quadrimaculatus. Next base: position 7,305,348 of record OZ022325.1, on the reverse strand, counting down.
ATAAATATTACTAAAGATGTCAGCTGCGGTTCCGTCAATGTTCTGTAAGCTCAGTTTTTCGTAACATATCCCAAATGTAAATAATATCTTCTAGTTTTAATGTACCACCAATTATTCTAACATCTTAACATCTTCAGTTGTTCGTCATCAATCTCATCGATTATCGTTGCGTTCAGCACAGCATGAATTATAAAGAACGAAATGACAGGTTTTAATTAATCCTGTCACTCTGTTTTCGCGCCAAAGCTAAGGACCAATAACATCCTAAGAACCCAACAAAATACACAGGATTATGATGTAAACAAACTATGTTCCTCTAAAATAATATACTAAAGTCTTGATAGTGGCTCGTGATGGATTATTCTAAGCTCATATTTTAATTTTCATTGAATTATGTTGTATGAAACTATTTTGACACACTCAAGGATCATTAAAATCCTTCTATTCGTCAGCACGTGTACGATATTGACGAGTCGAATGAAAATTTTACTGACTATTCCATTCGTAGTATTTATAACAAGGTTAACAATGCTAAATCGCCATAGAAACGGTGCATATCAGTGGGTATTTGGACGTGTAGAAATACCATCGGGTATTACACTAGGGGTCCAAGTGAGTATTTCACTCAAAGATGTGGATACCTCCAATTTGTGCTTTCTTCGTATTTAATGGAATATTTTTCTGAATATCTTCATCAATTTTATCTTCTGATCTATCATCAAACCTTTCTGAACTAGTTCCCATATCAAGACGCAATATATTTCTCTATTATACGTCAAAGAAAATGCAAGAAATTCTAATTTTTCAGTTTGACAAGTTTGTTTACTCGTTCCTATGAAAATTACTCATGTTTATTGTGCTTGTGAATACCACGAGTGTGCAGCACGAGTGGTATTCACAAGCACAATAAACATTCGTGATAGTACCACAAAAATAATCGATAATACTTAAACTATTTATGGTATAATAAATGAGAAAACTTTTTTGCAAGCAAAATGTCATACATCATGTGTGTCCAAATTTAATTCAACTATTTGTGCATGAAATAATTGTGTTTTAATATATGATTGCGAATATATTATCAAGTACATTATAAGTGACTGCCACACCCGTATCGGGTAAAAGGCGTGATTGATATTTATTTCATTTCTAATATAGTATTCACATGGACCACTTAAAAAAAATTCATGCTGAATATCTTCCGATCATTTATAAATATTTATGAGTTTGACAGCTTTCTCAAGTATACTACTTTTACCTGTTACTAAATGATATTTTGTACTTCTGTTCTTTTAAGGATTTGCATCTAAAAATTTCAATAGTCCTTCTAGGATGTTTATATGTCTTTCAGAACAATTCAACTCATACATTGAATAAGATATGAATTAAACTCAAATATTATTCCATTCAACTGCAGAAAAATCTAAATCTAAATTTTAATCTAAAATCTCAAGATTATTATTTGTTTAACTAGGCAGGAACGTGAAAGATTTACTGTTTTGGTTGACGTTTCACAGCAGACACGAAGAAGACAAGACAGTTAATGATTTTAGGCCGTGTTGGCACATAATTTTCTGTCGTCCATGAGTACTTTAACATTAATTTTGTGATTTGAAATTTTATTTCATATTGCTAATGGAATTTCTATTTGAAAATAAATTATAAAAGCTGTCAGCTTTCACGCGTTCACGAATAGATATTCATTAAACCTATAATGAAATAAGTTTCAAGATATGTGGAATTAACTTTTTGCTAAATTTATTCAAAACAAAACATGAATTTATCAAAGGTGGAAAAAGTGAACTTTTACTAGTACAATATTTTACATGTTGACCAGCAGAAAATATATTTTTTCTGTATTTTAAAATTCACATGTCAAACTTTTTTGAGATATTATCGTTCACGGGTCAAGAAACCCTCAACGCTTTTTCAAAACTCAATCTACAAAGTAAATTGTATTTGTCGATTTTTCAAATCCATCAAGAATCATTGAAGAAGAAAACAGACGTCCAATATTTTGAAATGTCAATCAAAAATCTTTTGAATCAAGTTCATAATATAACAAAATATTCTTGGAGATTATTATGTTTTTGAAATCTGTATAGTGATAATTATAAAACAAGAGTGTAAACTTGAGCATTATAATAACGTATGGTCAAGTATTTCGAGACGAGACTTTTTGAGTCACGAAAATTATTGTCTGAATGTCACAATGCTTATACTATTGTTTTTACAATTCTACGGCCCTCAAATTTCTTATTTGGATCGGTATCATTATAGTCCAGACAAAATAGACGAAAAAAATGCTGAATTTTTGTACAGGTCTTGGATACATCATTACAAATGCTGTCTCAAAAGTCCTCATCGATCTCACTTGTGCGTCGTTTTTTATTCGAGGTCAAAGCTCACAAATTTTTGCTTTTTGCGTATATCTCTGAAATGGTGAGAGCTACCGGAAAAATGGGTGAGCAAAAATTTATGGAATATAAAATCCCCTACAAAAAAGGTGAAGATGTTGTACTTTTTTGCCTACGAAGTACCGTTCTTGAATTATCGCGAGTTTAAACCTAGAAAATACGAATATACACTCATATGTGGCCAGTTTGCACCATTTAAGGAAAAAAAATCGAAATATTGGTTTTTGTGATTCATATATTCAATATTATACGGGGAAAATATACGATTGAATGAGACAACGGCCATCCCTAATTCCATTAGTCTGTTGGCCTTGACTAACATCAGTAGTTCAGTCAGTTTTAAACGGTATTTCGTAGTAAATAGACGTGTTAATAGATGGTATTTTCATTTTATAAAATGTCGGGAGTTTGCCTCATTTGCAGTGAATCTTTGACTGAAGGTGCAATAAAAGAGTGCAGTTATCTTGTCTCCCTTTAACATCTGCTTCTGTTTATAAATATGGTTGGACAATGAACTGAATCCTGAAAACTGAGATTGTGAATTGATGAATGATAGTTTGGAGCCAATCCAGACTTTACTTTCACCTGCTCCAGAAAAACTACTGAGTACAAGTTTTTGTAATTGCAATGAAGGCTGCACGAACAATTGTGTTAGCAGAAAAGTTGGATTGCTTTGTTCACCAGACGTAACAATTGTCAAGGCCATTCTTGCACTTATGCTGAATCAAATGCAACAGGTGAAGATTCTTTCGAAATCGATGAGGATCTAATTAATTATCTCTCTTCTTCGAGCGATCAACACAAATTAAGCAAGAAGAGGAAGAAGAGAGCGAAGATCATGTAGAATTTGATAATAAATAAAGTAATTTTTTTGCTGCTACAATTTCCATTATATTCCTGGATCGAAATATATCGTGGAGTATTCCTACTGGGGAAGCCAGGTTAGAAAAAGCACCGAGTGCACTACATCAGAGATGATGCAGAAATGTGTGCATATCTATGGTCTGAAATCACGATAACTCGAGAACGGTACTTCGTAGAGAACAAAGTAGCAGCACCGTTCTTGTAGAGAATTTCACGATCTACAAACTTTTTCTTGTCTTTTTTTCCAGTAGCTCTCATCGTTTCAGAGATATACGCAAAAATTGGAGATTTGTGACATTTCACATCGGATGAAAAACAACGGTCAAGCATGATCGATTGGAACTGTTTTTAAGATCTATACAAAAATCCAGATTGTTGAGAATTAATGCAAACTGGAATGTCTATTTTGTCTGGACTATTAGGTCATTCACAATGAAATTCAATTCATGTTACGGATTACGAGACTTAAATGCCACCTTTGTCGTGGTAGAGCTGAATGCGAAATACGTTCACTTTACATGTCGTTTGCAGTGCGTAAGCCATCAATTCTAGAAGTGGCCATCACTCACAATTGTATAAATATAGGTACATTATGTGTCCCATTTCAAATATCTAACACTACTCTTTATGCCACACTGTTTCTAAAAACACAAGTATTGACAGTCGTATTTTGTTATAATTTGATATTTGGTGCAAATCATGATCATTTATAATAGTAATTTATGGAATAAGAGTGTTAAGTTGAGTATTATAACATGAGGCCAAGTAATTGGTGACGATGCTTGTTGAGTCACTAAAATTATTGGCCAAATGTCATAATGCTCATTGACACTCGTATACGTATACATACAACAAACTTTCCACGGTACTTTACTCTTATATATTGAAGAAGACATTCAGATTTAATAAATATTCGGACAACTGAATCAAGAGAGATCACTTATCTCTATATAACACTGGATTGGGTTTAGGCCGTATTCTGAGCATTCTGGCATCTGAAAGTGGCCTCGGTTGAACGGCGACCTTGACAAAAAAAATTGAGGTTTTATGACACGACTCGGCGGCAAATTCAGAATACTTAAAGGAGATACTCGATGAGATTCGAAGCATAAGATGATGAAATTATTCTCAATATACGTCAATATGCATACATTAATAAACAATAATAGTTAAAAGTATTTAAAAATTGAAAAGGAGAAAAAAACTTCTGGAATGCAGTCAATGGAATTTATTTTTATTTTCCATTGACTGCATTCCAGAAGTTTTTTTCTCCTTATCATCAAATTTCCAGTCAAGAAGTACATATTTTCATTTAAAAATTGTTATAATAGTTAAAATATTCAAAAATATTCATTAATAGTTCAAAATATTTGTTAACTTTTTAGTATCAGTATTTTAATTATTTTTTAAACATTTCAGCTTTGAATTATTACATTCATTAAATGGTTTTACGATTTTTGTCATAGAACTAAACAATAAATAAATCGGATTGAGAATTGCGTGACTATTTGAACATTTTTTTTTGGTTTTGCTGTTAACGCAATAGTTTTTGAATAGTTCGTTGAAAATAGTCGGAATAGCATCATTTTCCAGAGCAGTGTATCTTTTATTTTGTTTTAGCGCGGACGCAACAAAATTTTGAGAACATGTCTTATGTTTTTGGCTATTTCTAAGTTTGGCAAACCCATTTGTTCGAGCCATTTTTTGATCGATTGTTCATCGGATAGAAATCTTGAAAATATTCACATCATAGCATAGCAATAAAAATAAGTAATGCTTACTTATTTCAGTCATAATGACAGTTACTTTAGGTTATTTCGTTGCACTTACTTGTGCAGCGTCAAATTTCTCGATGAATCGGGTTTCTTTCCGCAAAACATGCACTCGATCATCATGTTTGATAAACAAAATACCGTCAAACCAAACAGCTAAATAAATATCACGGTCCAACGCCGTACTGAACTGTCACAAAACCTCAATTTTTGCCAAGATGGCGGCGCTCAATTGGGGACGCATCTCAGCGGCCTAAATCCAATCCAGTGTTATATAGAGATCAGTGGGAGAGATTCTACAAATATGAATTCACAGTAATTTAACTGTTACGCGTTTAAATGCAGTACAAACTCTATAAACCGAAGTTCAAGAGACCAATTGTTTTCTTTCGTTATAAGAAGTTTTCGTTATATGAAGATTTGGAAAAAAAAGTGTACGAGCACAAATACACTTTTTGTATTCTTATAACCAGGTATACATGACGTCAATTTCCAAAATTTGCAATATTCTGTATAGTCCATTATTTAGGCCTGACGTCTTTTGCTAAGCCAATACTTGATTTGTATTCTTTCATGAATTATATCCATATTTTGATATGGGATTTTCTTCGTAAAGTTAAGTGCTTGTTAAATTTCATCCTAGGCTTATGACAATACATTCCTATTCATTAAGACAGTAATGACAAACAACGAAAGATAGGAGTATAATTGTTATTTATTCTTGGAAAATGGAAAACAATAAGGAATGTATATAGATGCCTCAATCAAAAAAGTAGACAGATGTCCAAGCAGAGACGTATTCCTCGTTATGAGAATGACTTTTATGTTATAAAGAGTGTTTTTATGAATGGATAATAGTTTCGAGCAACATCCATTTTAAAGAGAGTTTTTCGTTAAGACGCACATAGTTTACGGTGCGTAAAATACTTACTTTATGCACGGCCATAGAAAAAATTAATTGTGCTACTCTCGTTAACGCTTTTAAATTTTGATAGTCACCATTGTAAAAGTGCGCTATGTTCTTCCCAATAAAATATCATTTCAAAAATTCAAACTTAAGTTACTTCCTAATACAGTTTGAATATAAAATAATTGTACAGTACAGTAATTGACTAGCGTGTTCTAAACTTCAACTTTCTGTGGAATAGCATCTTTTATAAACTCATTATAATATACTATCAATTTCATAATAAATACACTTCAATCGTTCGTTATATCACCAAGACACTTCAACAATTTTCTTACCTGTTGCACTTTTTTCTCGTTTTTCAATTTACCCTAGATTGTCGCGCATCCAACGAAAGCTCGCGGTAAACTAAGCTCCAAAAGCTCTGCAAGCATCAAAGCTTCAAGCTCGCCTAGCGAGCTGCGCGTCCTGAAAGCGCTCCTGTTAGAATTGCAATTGTTTTCTTGCTGATAATGCAGGTAAAGGGTTGAATAGGGAAGCTCTGCAAAGTTGCAGCTTCTTTTTCCAGGGATGCTGCTGCCGTGGGATTGAGTCACTATTATCTTATTGCGATAGTTTCTTATTTATTCCTGCTCAATTCAAATTTTGCACTAAGTTTATTTTATACGCTCAAAAATCTATTAAAGTATAATCATAATACGCGAATTTACAAAAATCAATAAAATAAACGTTTCTAATGAAAATCATAAGATGCAGCTATGTATTTACCATCTGTTGCTTTTTATTCCTTCTTTTATCGTTCACAGTTTCCAATATTTTCTACCTTGCAATTGCGAATCTACAAATTGACTCATGCATTTATTTATTTTGCAAATGCACGTGTACTTCATGATTGAAAATTGTTCTGTACTCTGACAGGGGATAAACAAATCCCAATAAACCGAACGTCGGTAGGATTTATTCTTATCTGATCGCGAAGGATGTTCCGAGAAAACAGAGTTTGTTGATTTAAGACGTATTAATAAAGCCAGAGCCATACTGTACAATAAAACATATCATTTGACTTAAGATTTACTGTTAATGAAATTCGATAATAATTCCTGAATAATTTGAGCCCAATCTGAAAGTCAGATGAACCAATAAATATAATTGATGAGATGGAATATATTATTTTCCGTTTGAACTTGTACAAACCAAAATTCTTTATTTAAACTTAAAAAATGAGCAGTTTGTTGTAAAAATTACTTTTGTAAGATCAATGATCTCTCTCCACAACGCTACCAACTTGACAATTTTGTTCTGCAAGTTGCAGAGGTATCAATTGTAGCTATATATCAATTTATGTTATTTTTTCCTTTTTCTCTGCGAGTAAAGTGGACGAAATGAACAATAATATAAATACATAAAAGTCAAAATAAGATTTAAAGCATCGTAGCAGAGAAAACAAGTAAGGAATTTTCGCTCGTAACCGTAACGAATCTACGAAATTCACACAGTTTACTTTACGAAAGATGGTCAGCTATTTGTCCTTGTCTGTTCAAATTGCAACCAAATAATTATTTTCAGGAAGCATCCTAAAGTTAAAAATAAGTTCAAGATTCAATGAAAATAATATGAAGTGCTTGTGATATTATGTGGACGACATATATTTGCTTCGCTCAACTTATACAATGACGTCAAAGCGGACATTTCATCCCAAGATATTGTGAATTCAATTAAGTCTGTTTGTTTGTCCGGGCTGATTTCCGAGTTGAAACTTCCTACAGTTGTTGATATTTGTGTAAAAATATCTGATATAGTATCATCAATATACAATAAGTGGTGCACGAGTCGTATTAGTTTGATCACGCAATGTTCATTCGATTGAATTTAAACTATGTAAGTATATTTATTAATGACTCTTGCTTAAAGATTTCTGGTTTCTGGCATAGTATCATAAACGTACAAGTGGCACATAAGTCAGCTCTGTTCATTCGCGTATCGTTCATCCAATTAAGTTAAGACTTTGTACTGTTGTTGATCTAAAAGTTTCTGCATTGTAATATTAAAGTACAACCAATACTGGATAGTCGTTTTTTTGCGCATTGTTTATCCGACTGAGATGTAATTTTGAAGAGTTGTTGTTGTTGTTGGCGCTTCTGTTAAAGTTCTTGACATAGTGCTATCAAAGTGCGACTTGTACTTTAGTGATAATATTTGTGTCAATCAATATCTCAATAGGAAACTCATAATTATTTTTTTTCTCTTCACGTACTTCTAAACTCGTTATCATTTGGAGACACAATTTTTTTCAAGAGTTTTGTAATTAACATGTATGAAACCATATAATTTCATGCCAAACTAAAAATATTTTGTATCGAAAATTTCAAAATTTTTATTAAGGGTTACCCTTGTCATAAATTTAAGATTTTACTTATTTTCAGATTTTGCCTCATAAAAACTATGTTTGTTGTTCAATTACTTTGAAATTTGCTATACTTGCGGTACATAGTACGCCTAATCGATTGTTGCACAGTTGAAAAAAAGAGTACTTTTTTTGCTCTTAAAACGGTTTATATAAGTCCAAGGTTAAACCTTACTCCTTCAAAAGAGTAATGCTAAAAGAGTACTTTTTAAAGTGCTTTTTAAAAAGTAAATTTCAACTTTGCTTCTTTTTGGGCATTTAATCATTGCTCGTATTGTAGTAAATATTCGCTTTTCTTTGGAACAAAATATTGCGTTTATTTGAGTACAATTTTACTACTTCAAATTCACAATTTTCACCATTTAAACTTTGAAAATTGCTTTAATTATAGTGCAAATAATAGAAGTAATAAGAGCATTAAATTTAATATTATTGAAGCAAATTTTTATTACATTAAGGCTCAAGATATCCACCTCCTAATAAATCCATTTGGTGAATAATAACTCTGGTAATAATTGTGCAGACAATTGTTGCTATAGTTATTATTCACCAAATTAATTTATCAGGAGGTGGATATCTTGGGCCTAATAGTAATAGATATCATTTTTAGTGCAAATTTATAATGGTATACTAGCAAAATATAGTACAAGAGACAAAAGCTGAAAAAATATAGAAGGTAAATTGGAAATAAGACAATTTAATTAGATCATAACGCATTTTATTATTGAAAGGTATTGAATCAATTATCAAACATCTTCAGCTGAAGAAAGTAATGATATTTACAATATACTACATATATTTACAAATTATGTCGTGTACCAGTAGGTACGTGCTATAGTATATTTTAATTCTATTTTATTACACAGGTTCAATTACACCCTGCATAGGAAATAAATTATTCTTTGCATACCGATGTGATGGAAACAGTACTTTGATTTTCTGAGGTCTCATCGATCTTTGAGGATGTCGTAGGAATTAAAAGAAAATTGGCTATAAATTGAGTAATACATAATTACTAAAACGCATGATTCATCAAACATAATACTTTCCTAAATCTAAAATATTTACATCAGTGGTAGTTAGTTGAGCATAAAAATTACTATCATGTTGATATAGTTGTACAAAAATGTTACAATCTAATTGATTTCCCTCTTTGTCGGAAAGTTCTATGAAATTTTGCACATTCAATTGTGCTATTACTGGAAAAAACATAAAAATGTTGAAATTGTAAATTATTCTAAGGAATTGTGACTGCTACATTTTGTTAGGCATAACCAAATAAATATTCATACCACATTAATAATAATAATGATTAAAGTTACTTACCCGATTGTACTAGATCTTCATACGTTAACGTATCTCCAATCTGTATGATTTCTATATAATGTTTTTTATTATTATATAGTACAACTAAAATATCCATTTTATAATATTGATGACTTACTACTGGATCGTTTGTACGTATATCACCACTAGCTATTTAATCAGACTTCATGGATCATACAGAACACTGCATCTGCAAGCTTCGATGGTAATCAATTATTATCCAAGAGGAGCACAATTTACCCTTTTTAGAGTAAAAGATATTTTACTTTACTAATTAGAAAGCAAAAATTGAACGAACTCGTAGTAAAAATTACCTCTCATAATAGTACTTATGTTATTCTGAAGAAATTTTGAGCAAAAAATCACCTTAAATGAGTAAATATCAATTTTAAAGATGTAAAATTTCCGATCTACTCTTTTAAAATGAATTTTTGCTCTAGAAATTTATGTACCCTCAAAAGGGTACTGTCATTTACTTTTCCAAACGTAAAAAAAAAAATATCTTTTTAGCAAAAATCTGTATACTTTTTTGAAAGGGCAAAGCATAGTACCCTTTTTTTCAACTGTGTGCTATTGGCAGTTGGGTATCTCTGATATATGCCACTGTTATCATATTGTAATGTTTATTGCTTTGAAAAGGAATTGTTTATAATTAAAATTGAAGTCACAATTTAATAAATGAAAAATAAAAGTTTTATTCTGCCGGAGTATTACTAAGCAGACACTATATAATTTATTTCTTACTTACTACTATTAACTTCAACAACAAAGCCACAGATATTTATTTTCAATTATTTATTTACTTATTACACTGATCACTCACTGGATATTCACCATTTCGCCGTTTTACCGTTCACTGTTCACTGTTTACTGTTTACTGTTCGCTCAGTCAGGACGTTTGCTCATATATATATATACAGATGTCCGTTTCTCGAAATATTCTAGGATAGTCGGGAGCACGTTACTAGAACTTTTGACCGTGCGGGGCGGTGTGGTGCGGTGCGATACAACGAGGACGAAAGGACCGGATTCAGCACTTATTTTATTTCTACGAATTATAGAATAAAACAATAAAAAATATCCATACTACAGGTCTACCGGTTGCCTTAGTGCTGCAGTCAATTTTTAATACTTTTTTTCTTTGATATCAAAAGTTACAGAGGGTGGAGCTTGCGTTTTTTCAGGTGCTGTGATCATTTATTATATTTTCGGAAGAAATTCAGTTGGATTCATTGATCCTAAGATAGAACAACAAAAAAATTTAAAAGTAAGAGCTATCGCAGGCAATGTCTGCGGTTAGCTCGGGTGCTGCAGTGATTTATCAACCAACAGAGGTCACACTTGGTTGAACGCCAATTTATAACAATTTTTTAAAGAAGGTTTGGAGCTAAACAAACTAAATTTTGAATTTTCCGCAAACTCTACCTTTAAAACAGCCCAGCTCAGTAATAATGAAAAAGAATAGAAATAATCCCAGGGCCGAACTGGGTAGTGGTGAAGTTAGCTTTCGACAAAATACAAACTTTACCAAAATAATACCGGACGTTACGTAAACTAACTTTAAATTGGACAAAAAAGTTAGGGCGCCACGCAATTGTTGATTTTCCGTCCCCAAGCACACAAAGTACCTGTAAAAAATAGATGGTAGGATGAACGGGTAGAATATTGAATTTTAGGACAATCAGATCTGTCGACGTTGATTGAGATGCCGCAGAACATAAAACAATACAATATCTCAAACAGCGATACTTACACTCAGCTAAAAGGAAACACTAAATGAATCACTTTCTAAAATTGAAAAACGTAGGTACCTACTTTTCACAAAGATAAATGAGAATCAAATTTATCCAAATTAGCGAATGTTTAATAAAGCTTAATCCTTCAACCGTGTGGTGGAAAAAAGTTGCAAGAACTGTGTGGTGGGGTATGACATACCCCAGCAATAAAAACAAGATAAATATACAAATTCACAGTTTTATATTAGATTCTTCTGATGATTCTCTTAACTTGGTATATATTGAATACAACAAAACATATATAATCTTCTTGAGAAGTAGATACAATAAATGGCAGAGAAAATTGTCAATATCTATAATTGACCGTTTCGAAAAAATATATTTTATTCATCCTTACCTTACAACTTGAATGTAAGATGAAAACTAACTTATTCTTTATAAAATAAACACTGAACTATCGGTATAAGAACAGAGAGATTTCGATACAAAAATATTGTAACACAAAATAGTTATGAACTCTCAACTCTATATCAATTTGAGCATGAAAAAATAAGATGTTCTAAACAAACAGCCTTATTACAATTGTTGCAAAAATAAAGGCCCGTAGTCAGAACGCGGTTTAAAACCTAGGCTTGAGTCTATCTTATATATAACCATGACGGCGTAACATTGTTTTGACATGTTGTCATGGTTATGCATAGGCCAGACCTAGAACCGGATTTAAGACTGCGTTCTGACCACGGGCCAAAATGTCTCACGATCTTTCGTTCCAGTACAAATGTTACACCTTTTCGAAGTATTCAAACGATTGGACGGTCTTCCTGGGAGTATATTTACTTAACCATAATCTGAATTTATACCACAATAATTTGTTACACTAACTGTGTGGTGGGGTATGTGATACCCTGAACAACTTTGAAACGCTATAACTCGATAACAGCAGAAAATATAATGACGAACCTACCACTAAAATATTCTGTGACGCAAGTAAGACAGCTACTGACCTCTTTGAGACAGTAATCCACCAAATAATGAAGAGACGAACATGAGTAGCATCTATGGGGTATGACATACCCCACCACACGGCTGAAGGGTTAAATAAATGTAATATATATCATGTCAAAAATGGCAACTAGTAAAATAGTGTGAATTTAAATCTGCAAAATTGATGAACTGACTAAAGTAGAGTAACTAATGAAATGATAGAGCAAAATGGCGGCAATTCGCGTCCCTAACACAGACTTAAGCAAGTCTTAACTAAGTTAATCTGAACAAATACGTTCATAAACCTACTCCGAAGAAAAGTACAAAGAAAATTAAAATCAGATCCAAGATCGATCGACCTGGTTGACAGCAGGACCTAGCGTTTATAACGTAGTAGTAGCATAAAAAAAGAAAGCCGACAACGCAGCAATAGTTATACAAAAAAAAAATTAACAAAAATTGTGGTTAAGCCACGATGTACCTAATTAAGCAAATTGGCACAAATAAAGTTCGAACTTCAAAAGAAAACAGAACTGAACCACTCAGCTGGCGATCCTGGTTGACGCTTCTGGCAACTGAATTTTGGCCTCGGATGTGATTGGGCAGGATTCCGAATGGTCGGGTGAGCCAGGGTGGATATAAAATACTTCATAAGTGTTGTGCCTTGGTCCGGACGACGTTAAATCGCAGATAGTAGCGACAGAAAAACGAAACTACCACTCACAATTTATACTAATCCCCAACACGTGGGCTGCTCCGCCGAATGAAACAAATGGCCAAACTGCCTCAAAATACTTGACCGAAGCACAGGTTTTTTTTTTTTCTAAAAAAAACCCCAAACTTAGGCTTGCACACTCAATGAAACTTTCGAAAAATTCACAAAATTGTGGTGGTAAAATAAAAAGCAAGAAATAAAATAAGTACTTAAGGCTGCAAGGCATTGCAACAGCGACAAATATAAACAAAATCTCGAACTATGAATTAATTTATGAATATAAACAGTAAACACGCTTTTAATATAAATATGTTTTATTGGGTATAAGTTCTGTAATTTATAAGAAACACAACGTTTCAACAGCAAAGTGCTGCCTTTTTCAAGTGAAAAGAAATATAAATATATATATTTATATTTCTTTTCACTTGAAAAAGGCAGCACTTTGCTATTGAAACGTTGTGTTTCTAATAAATTACAGAACTTATACCCAATAAAACATATTTATTTAAAAATGAGTTCTGAAAAGTTTTTTCTTTCACGCTTTCAATATAATCAAAAAAAATCTGCCGTGGACATCACGTGACTTACTTGTACATCATTGGATATATATATATATATATATATATATATATATATATATATATATATATATATATATATATATATATATATATATATATATAAATATATATATAATCAAAAACAACAGTAGGTCATCATTCTTGAGCTACAACATTCCTAAATACTGATTTCCAAGATTCTGCGGCTAACAGTTCTGAATTTATGCGCAAAATTCCAAGATTGTCAAGTATAGTGCACTTTCGACTCAGTCGATCTCAATGAAAATATGATATGAGCATCTAGACAGTTCTATCATCTTGAATACTGTATTCTAATATTCTACATTCAATCGTTTTGAATTTATGGGGAAAATTAAAAAATGTTTCGAGTAAACTGCACTCCCGGCTCAGGCGATCACAATCATAATGCAAGATGTACAACTAGATGCTATAAAAGTGCTCAATACGACATCTCAATATTCTGCGACTGATTATTTTTAATTTATGAGAAAAATTCGAAAAGTCTGTAATATGAAGTGCACTTCCAGCTTAGTCGATTGGGACGAAAATAGGAGATGATCATTTGGATGCTATAGCAATTTCAAATACTGAGTTCCAGTATCCTACGGCTAATCATTCTAGATTTATGCGGAAAATTCAAAAAAAGTATCAGGTGAAGTGCACTTTCAGTACAGACGATTGCAACCATAATGCGAGGTGCACATCAAGATCCTATATCCTATACTAGTCTTTTATACAAAATTTCAGCATTATACTTTTGACGAATTCTGAGATTTGCGAGTTACGCACATACACACATACATACGTACTTATGTGCGTGCGTTCGTTCGTTCGTGCGTTCGTAGCTCGCAAATCTCAAAACTGGTTGAGCGTATAATGATGAAATTTTGTATTTAAGACTAGTTGTGCACCTCGCATTATGGTTCCAATCATCTGTACCGAAAGTGCACTTTACTTGAAACTTTATTCGAATTTTTCTAAAAATTACAGAATGATCAATCGTAGGATGTTGAAATTCAGTGTTTGAACTTGATGTTGTATCAGAATGATTATCTGTTATTTTTGTATGAATCAGCCAAGCCAGAAGTGTATTTTACTTGAAACTTTTTTAAAATTTTTTGCATAAATCTAGAATGACTAGCTATAGCATATTGAAATTTAGTGTTTGAACTTGTTGTAGCATCAAAATAGTTATCTACTATTTTTGTATCAATCGGCTGAACCGGAAGTGCAGTTTATAAGTATAACAGACATTCAGAATTTGCCGTATAAAACAATCAGTTTAATTGATATGATAAGGTAGGCAATGATAATCTGTTGTCAATTTTTTGATTTTGTTTGACATTGTACATGTCAAAGTATTATCAAAATTATATTAATTATAATCTGAAGTGACAGAAAACACTTATAGAATAAATTTGTGTATATATCAAATGATTATAATCTAGAAAAATATATCTATATAAGGACGAAATCCTCTAGGAGTAGCTAGTTCCAATAAATATTTCGTGGATGTCAAATTAAAATGTTTGTTATATTTCTTATTGAAACGGGCGCCTTATATTTGTGTGACTGTCGGATAAAAATTGTGGATTCAAGTTGAAAAGAATAGCCTTCGAATACAGTATAACCTGAATAAATATAATATGGATGACTTATAAAGTTCAGAAAGACGGAGATCGTTCTTGGGATGAGCCGAATATCACTACTAAAAAACTTCTAATTTATTAATTGAAATTAGAAATCAATTTGGTTATTCATATTACCTCAGTATATTTATCACATAAATATTTAATACAGTAATTTTACATATTTTTTTTTTAAATAAGATTTTGATATTTTGTTCGAATTTCAAACTATATATTACATAATGTTGAATATTTTATAAAAATATTCCGTTCTAATCATAATTCTAATACTGCAAATTTGAATAATCTCTTACAATTCTACTATATTACACGAGGAATCTTATATATAATGCACAAATAGCAAAAACTGATTTTGTTTTTCATGTAGATATGTTTGGCAAGTTCCACAATATACTTTCTTTTCGAATATATTATTTAACTCTTTGAAAACATTCCTAAAGAATTTATAAGGTCAAGAAATGGTAATTGATGTCATTGAATCAAATTTCTGTTACACATCTTCCTCAAAACAAAAAATACTCATTTATTTAATTAGTACAAAAAATGCATGATTTTGAGTCAAGGAAAAAGTATTTCACGAGTCCTGAAAGATTTTTTATTCCACTAACCAAATCAAAACACTCTGTTATTAGACCGTTAGATAGTCGTAGATTTGAGTGCCCCATTTTGTTTTCTCTGCCTTCAAGAGTTTTGATAAGTATGTATATTTAGAGTATAATAATGCCAAAATTAAAGCTGGACCGTGTGGCCAACATAATAATAATTAATTTTAAATTTTCATGAAAAATCCTGTTTTGATCCAATTTTCTCGTTTCTGCCATGCTTACGAAATGAAATTTAAGGAAAAAAGAGTCAGCGAAAAACGATAGGCAGAAGTGATCCACTTGGCCAAGGGTTTGGAATGAGGGCTCGATTATGCAAAAAAATATATCAATTTTTTACGTTTTTCTCGTTTCTGCCGTTTGGCCATATGAAAGTTGATATCATAAGTATCTCGCAAAAACGAATGGCATAAGTTTTTCGAATGGCCAAGTCAAGATATGCACGAAAACATTCAGACTTTTGCAAGATGTTTTCGTGCATATCTTGATTTGGTCATTCGAAAAACTTATGCCATTCGTTTTTACGAGATACTTATGATATCAACTTTCATATGGCCAAACGGCAGAAACGAGAAAAACGTGAAAAATTGATATATTTTTTTGCATAATCGAGCCCTCATTCCAAACCCTTGGTCAAGTGGATCACTTCTGCCTATCGTTTTTTGCTGACTCTTTTTTCCTTAAATCTCATTTCGTAAGCATGACAGAAACGAGAAAATTGGATCAAAACAGGATTTTTCATGAAAATTTAAAATTAATTATTATTATGTTGGCCACACGGTCCAGCTTTAATTTTGGCATTATTATACTCTAAATATACATACTTATCAAAACTCTTGAAGGCAGAGAAAACAAAATGGGGCCCTCAAATCTTCGACTATCTGACGGTCTATATTGATATCTGAATTATTTCGACAATATTCTTTTCAGCGTTTATTGTAACTCGAGCACATGGACTCATGCGCAGAGATGATATTTATTTCTTGTACAAGTAGTACCGTTGCTACGGTGATAACAGAAATTTGACGTAAGAACAATAAGCTAAGGATATTTTAAATTTACATCAATCTCATTTTCTTGCCTCTCAAGACGATTTCTTTTTGTTTCAGTTACCGTATTTTTTATCACAGACAGTTGCACCTTGACCAATACAGGCCGCGTAACCCATAAAATGAGGGATGACATTCTCCTCTAGCACCCCAGTAAAAAGATGCGCCCAGGGTCCGCTGGCGAAGATCCCTACGTCGTCTCCACCATGTGTTTCTGACTTTAAAGGAGCTATGGATGGAAACTGGTAGTCTTTATCAGCTGAAAGTGAAGTTGTAAGTTGATCATTTCATAATTAAGACTATTATTCAATAATGTTTAGAACATGAGTCTTTATGCATCTATATTCAAACAGTTTTATATTACTCACCCATATCATCTTTGCTTACGTCATGCCTATCTCCATCAGCATCAGTATTTTTATATCCGGGTCCGTTAGCATAGCCCAACGTTGAATATGGCTTATTATCCTGTTTCGACATTCCAGCAATTCCAAAAATGTCGTTACCTCTTTTGGCGTAGCCCGATAAAGACATGGTATGAGCATGATCGGAAGTCACTACAATAAGAGTGTCTTCAAGATTTGTTATTGTTCTGGCTAATTCAATAGCTTCAGAAAACTGAAGAGTTTCATCCACTGCCTTATGAGCTTTAGTACCGTGATGAGCATGATCAATACGACCCCCTAAAGAAAGTTAAATCTCAATTATTATATTGAAATTTCATTAAACAATGTAAATCTTTGATCCTCACCTTCAACAAACAGGAAATACCCATTTTTGTTCTTGCTCAAAATATCAATGGCACTTTCAGTCATCTCCGCCAAAGTTGGTTCTGTATCGGGATTGGCATCAAGGTGGTACTGCATATGATCACTTTCGAAAAGCCCAATCAAGCAATCAGTATCAGGGTCAAGATTTTTTAGCTGTTTTTTGTTCCAAATGTATTGAACGTCAGAACACTTTTCTTGACGTTGTTCCACCCAATCGTCAATTAGGTTAGAATTGTCAAGACGCTCTCCAGGTACGCCTTCTTCGTCCAGGTGGTTCTCGGAGATGAATTTACTGCGACCTCCTGGAGAAAAAAGAGACATGGAATGAAGCATTTTTTTTAATGTTCGAGCTACGTCAACTAAATTGAGAGAAATATTTTTTTCGTGGTGTTTGAATGTTGAGAAATTGAGAATAAACAATGATTGCTAGAATGTTTCCGAGTAAAGAAAATAGTCATGCTTGTGTGAATCAATTATTACCTCCCATAACAACATTCAATTCTTTCCCAGTTTCACTTTCCACCAGCATCCTAGCTATATCCTTGCACCCTTCCACATTAGCGTCCTGCAAGTCTTTATCGCTCTCCCAGTCTCTTTCTGCTGTATGCGCATATATCCCAGCAGGACTCGCATGGGTCACTCTAGTAGTAGTAACAAGTCCTGTGGCTTTTCCTGCGAGTTGAGCCCATCGACTTATACTGTAAACTTCAGTGGTAGAATTCTGCATGGCCTTACAGTCTTTTCTGGGGACCAATGGAGAGACTCCAATGGTACCGTAATTGGCTTTTACTCCGCAGAGATATGCGGTGGCACTGCAGGCACTGTCTGGTACTTGAGTGTCCACGCAGTAGGTCTGTAAAAAAATTCAATTCCAAATATATTTAAGGATTAGTAGAGGTGTGGGCGGGCTAGGTTTGCCAACTATTGAACAACATCTTCATATACAGGGTGTTAAAAAAAAAGGATAAAAAAAATTTATGTCATAAGATTGATTAATTGGTTATTCAATATTGATTACGTGATTAAAATACTCATTTATTAGCTTCATTAAAAATTTCGTGTCGACCAGTGGCACTATAAATGTACTTTTCTTGAAGCACCCCGGTAATTTTGCAAATTTAGGAAGGATTCTTTTTGATTGTGAAAGAAGCACATCAAAATGTATATGTCATAGAAAAATTTCAGCCTTTTTGTTTAACACCGTGTATTTTAATAAGCTTCAGAGAGAATTTTCTAAAATATTACAAGCTCAGATTTGTGATGTTCATATTTTTACCTTAGACAAAGCAGTATAAGGAAACTGTTCAAAACTAAGACTCATTCCCTCTCCACTTCTTCCCTGTAGTTGTCCTTTGTATGCCCTTGCAGCGGCAAGAGTTGGTATGCTCATTCCATCTCCCAAAAACAAGATGATATTCTTGGCTTTGGTCGTAATATATGGTTTATTTAAGTTATTATAAAGCGTTTTTTGGGCATTTGAAGTCCAATACTTTGTAGATTTTTCGGCTTCGTCAACGTAAAAATGTCGGGAAAAGAAATCAGAATCTGAGGAACGTCGCTGTATATGATGCTCGTGCATGAATTCATCTGAAATTTTGAAAAAGATTTTATATCATCATCATCATTCATCATATAATAATGAATTTTACTCTCCAATAAAAGACGAGAGCAAAACGAAAGAAATTTTGAACAAAATTCATATCATTGAAAAGATATAAATAAAACACATCTCCGCAGAACAAGACCAATTATTGTATCTTTTTATAAAATTCATGTTTTGCGCCTTAAAAATATGCTCCCATAAAAATATCTGTCTGCCATTCTTTGGTGAACTTAAACTACAAACGTTTCTGTTTGAAACATTTTATTTGTTATTAAGTTGCTTAGAATATATTTTAGAAAGAAGAAATCGACAAAATGACATCTTTTATATCCATTTATGTAGGGAAAATATGTACTGAATGTTTTATTTGGATGTAAATTCTGTATAATTAATTATTCCACCAAAAAGTTTTTATCAAAAAGATAATGTTAGGGGGTTCCACGTTTAGTGCAGAAAGTACAAAATTTTTCAGGCATTTAGTTAAGGTTTGAGGAAAACTCACGGGAAATAACCTCAAACAGAAGAATCAATAATGTGAGTCTTGACAATTGTCATTGTGAAAACAAAAACAAAAATAATAATAAATATACAGAATTTGAGTTCTGCATTTACTGTGAGGGTATCGTGCTCGCATTTCGATCAATCATGGTCCCATAAGAAGCATTGGACCGTTATTAACTGGCATGAACTGTAGGACTGATATTTCCGAAACGCTACTAACTTAACAAATTTGGTCTGCAGATTGCAGAAACTTATTCAAAATTATGAAAAAGCAACAGGAGTGTTATATTAACATAGATTTTGAGTTGGCAGTATGTCATATGCTGTTATAAAAAATAAAAATATTACAAATCATGCTGAAAAACAAATTTATCTCTACAGGAACTCAAATAATTTGTGTTATTTTTTTCTAGTCACAATTTTCTCTAATGGATTGTTTATATAATGAATTCAGCGAGCAAAAAATTCGTATGAATAAAAATATTGTAATTACTATTACAGATGAAAGCTAATATAAGTCAAAAATAATTTGTTTGTTTTATTCATGTTCTCAAATTATTTTGTCACAACAATCTTATTTCACAATTATGCAATTTTATTTAAATTTTTAAAAGTGCAAAGATATAATTTACAGAAATAACAAAGTTTATTCTATCGTAAAATTAGTTACACGTACTGCAAATTATGGTTTTTACGAGTATGAATTGTCGAATAATAATCAAGTAAAATTGCTTTCGACGAGATACAAAAATGTGTCATAATTTTTTTGAATATCAACATGATTTTTACTGTCATTTTTCTTATTATTACTTCCTCGACTTATATATACATAGGAAAAGTATTGTGACCGTGATTTATTGATTGTTCGAGATTTTGATGAATCTTAACGATTTAGACACAAAAAATTTCATATTCAAGCTTTTTATCGAAAAGTAATTTGGTTCTATCGTGTTTGGTTTCAAATTGAAACATCTCCGGAAATAATTGTATGAAAAGTGTTAAAAATAATATTCAAACGATTGTCATTTGCTTTTTACAAATTATTTAAATGATATATAGTTTGATATCAAATTAAAGCTCTTGGGAACATAAGCTTAGTAGAAATTTAAAATAAATAATTTTTTCGATAGTCAATTGTTTTCTTTACAACTTATGGCCAGTTGCACCGCCGTCACTTAACTTTAAGTGGAGTTTAATATCTATGGCAACTATTGTATGCACAATTGTTACCACGGTTATTATTCCTCCCTTAAAGTTGAATGATGGTGGTGCAACTGACCATTAATCAGATTATGCCAAGTTTGGGATCAACTAAAGCAGCAGGACGTAAGACTTATAACCACTCTAAAATGAAACAGCAGTAAAATGGGCCATAAAATTCATGGTTGAGGAAGTACTATGCTGGTCATAGCAGATTTTTTCTATTGCAAATAAATATTCATTATCCTTAGAACATTGATATACACGAAGTAGTTTTGACAATAAGGTACATTCATGAATTTATTTTATATTTTTAATTCACTGATTACATCGTTATAACTTAGTAAAAAATATAAATTATGTTCAAAAGTTCTGTAATCAAGTTAAAAAATTATTTAAAATTGAGAACAATTTTGAGCAGTTTAAATGCCGTCATTTTCGCGTGCTCTATTGATGACGTCAAATACTATGTCCAGTGACATTACAGTCCATTGTTTACTACAGATGTTTTCGTTCTCAACTTATTTCAGTATTAAAAAAGCTCAAAAGTCAGTTTATAAGTATTGCATTGTGCTTGAATGCAAAATGCTATCAAAAATGTACCTGATAAAGACTTTTTTCCAATCCAGATAGGTTTTAAAATACGTAAGAAATGATGTAAAGTTATCAGAAGAGATGAAGTATCATAATAAACTTGGCAGATCATGAATAACATTATATGTGATTAGTTTTAGCAAGAAAATACAATGTTTGTATGCGGCTTCGTTTACATTAGCTCGTTTTAAAAAAAAAAAAAAATTAGGTTATGTTTACTGCTTATCATATTTCGGATTGTATTTATTAAAATAG
The DNA here is from genome assembly GCA_963989225.1 of Dromius quadrimaculatus. Classification (NCBI taxonomy): domain Eukaryota; kingdom Metazoa; phylum Arthropoda; class Insecta; order Coleoptera; family Carabidae; genus Dromius; species Dromius quadrimaculatus. The sequence goes on along the minus strand of OZ022325.1, from coordinate 7,283,419 downwards.
CGTACATAATCTGTTATTATTGAATAATTACTGTGCAGTGTTCACTATTTTCACTTCAGCGGACGTAAAATTTGGATTTGAAAGAAAATAAGACGACATCATAAATGGATCTATTCTTGACAGATTATTAGATTGTGCTTTTACAAAACCACTGTCTTAAATGATTAATAATCTCACTAGGATGCTAAAATTACACTTAAACAATAAATGAATTTACAACACATACGTTATTACTATGTTTTCTAATCGAAAGCCCGCAATGCCATACAAATGAAAGCAGTGCGCACTTTTTGGCATAGTATTTGACGTCACGTTTCGTTTTAACCGATGGTGTTGCGTTTTAGAACTTTGAATTTTCCGCGTCTAATTTGCATTTTTATTTAATAATTTTAAGCAATTGAAAAGATACTCACTACCAAAATGATGGTTCAGTACAAATTTCCGGCCAATAAAAACTCGGAAAAAAATTTTGAACCAAATATAAACTCCATGCATATTCCTTTTTGTTACCACGGTTATTATTCCTCCCTTAAAGTTGAGTGATAGTGGTTCAACTGACCATTAATCAGATTATGCTAAGTTTAGGATCAACTAAAGCAACTAGACATAAGACTTATAACCACTCTAAAATGGAACAGCAGTGAAACTGGTCATAAATTTCGTGGTTGAGGAAGTAAAGAAATTCAAATTAGATTCACTTTAAGTTTTGCATTCTCTCTAACGGTATACAAAATAACGAATATAGCAACCTTGCACCAATACTTCTACTTTTATTTCATTAATTTCGAAATATTATAGTTTACAATTTGCTAATTAGATATTAGAAATAGCTACTTAATATCATTTCCTGGATTTTAATTCTAGTATATCGACTCTAATTTTATCTTGGCGAGATAATTGAAAGCTTTGAACGTTTAACTTCTGTTTAACGTTTAGGGGAAACCAGGCTCAGTTACAAGTGGGGTCAAAAATCTAACCTATGCCCTTCACTAACATCCATGAGAACTTGTAGTTGACTGCTTGTAGGCGCCTTTATAATTTAAATATCAACCTGCCGAATCACACAGTATAATTTGTAGTATTATTTTTAGACATTATTCAATAAGTTATTGTCTATGGGTACCCAAATGTCTTTTACAAAACTATTTTTAAATTCCCAACAAGTAGTTACTGCTTCCTCAATTTGAAAAATTAAATGTTTAATAATAATTTTAAACCGGAGAAGAACAAGAAAAGAACTTGATGAAAAGGAGACTCCGGGTTGAGTTTTATTTCACTAGCTGGCATTTGTAGCCTTGGAATGCTGAAAAATAATAAAATACAAAAATCAATCAGATTACACATCGTTTACGATGCATAAACCAGCGAGTTTAGAGGTGACAATCAAATATGAACTTGAACTCTTTTTTACCATAAGAAGACTTTTTGTGAAAATAAACAGAAATGCATTGGTTGAATATCCATATTTAAGAACTGGATTTTATTCTTTTTCGCGATTTAGGTCATTGACAAGCAGCAAGGTTTGCTTTACCATTCATGCACGATCGCGCAAATTTGTTGAGGTCGAATATTATCCATTAATTCCCAATAAACTGTTTTTTCATTCGTTCAACTCTTAATCGTTCCACTTGTGTTTGTTTTCACTTTTCGTAATTATTTGTTGATTAATTATAAAACAATGTAGTTAACAATGACTATAAAAGTTATTTGTACAATAAGGACAAGTTTTTCTTGAGTCGAGATATTTATTGGTTATGCCTCATTTTGTTTTATTATTGATTACGGTAAATTAATAGAGAAATATTGTTTTTTACCATAAACAAAACATATCCTGTTATAATAAACTGTTGTCGAAGTTGGGAAATAATTTTTGTCACATCACATTACATTTCTTTCAAATGAATGCTTCCACATCTAGGGAAGATTTTTTTGAAGCAGAATTCAATCTTTAACCTATTGTTATTCTTGCATTTTTGTTTTGAAAATCAAATGGTAACGAGAAAACGCTAACTGAGAAAAATTATCCAGTAATTGCTAGGTTCAGGGTTTCAAGTGGATACTTAATTCATTATTTAAGATTCTATGTGAAAGAAATTTTTAACAAATTTTTTTGCAGTAAATAAAAATTGTTTTACTTGTTAGGAATTGCACGTTCGAACATTATCTTGAATAATTTAACTCTTTTACAGCGCTTAATTTATTAAAATTAAATGTTACAAGGAAAGTAAGTGAGATAATTTGTAATTACAATAAACTCATAAAAAAATCAGCATAAATGTGTTTCAAGTACAAAGATATTTTTAATTAATTACAAATAAAATGATAGCGAAAAAACAAATGGATATTGTTCAAATAAAAAAGATAAGCTAAAGTATTTCCTGATTTTATCGAATCTTTTGTTCACGATTTTTCAGATTTATATCAAAAATAAAAATAAATTATTGATTATACTGTTCTGAACAATGTTATATGGAGATCTATTTTTTTAATCTATTCTCTGAGATTTATCGCATTGGATTTTATGCAACTGTCTTAAAAAATACTATTATTGTAAAAATTTACTTAATATGATAATTGGGCTCTGTTTTATCCATAAAAAGTAGATAGCAGTGACGAAAATTGGTTAATCGACAGTTTCTTATCAAACGATAGTAAAATAATTATTATGCAAGAAAACTACAGATTTTTTTTCAGATTACTTTTATCCTGAAGATCAAAGTTTGACTTCAAGACAAATTGAAAACGAACAATAATTTTTCAAATAAAAATTTTGACGTTTTAATTATCATGCACTGTTCTTATCACTGGAAATGCATTATTTCATTTTATTGATTTTTAAATATTTTCATGCACAACCGTAATTAAAATGGCATTTAATGAACTTGTTCCCATGAAAATCTGACGTCAAAATCTCGTGACTTACTTGTACATCATTTGATATATACATAAATTTATTCAATAGAGTTTTCTGTCACTCCAGATTATAATTAATATAATTTTAATAATATTTTGACATGTACATTGTCAAACAAAATCAAAAAATTGACAACATATTATCATTGCCTACCTTTTCATTTCAATTAAATTGATTGTTTTATACGGCAAATTCTGAATGTCTGTTATACTCATAAACTGTACTTCCGGCTTGGCTGATTGATACAAAAATAGTAGATAACTATTTTGATGCTACAACAAGTTCGAACACTTAATTTCAATATGCTATGGCTGATCATTCTAGATTAATGCAAAAAATTTGAAAAAAGTTTCAAGTAAAGTGCACTTCTGGCTTGACCGATTCATACAAAAATAGCAGATAATTATTCTGATACAACATCAAGTTCAAACACTGAATTTCAACATCCTACGGTTGACCAATCTGGATTTATTATAAAAATTCGAAAAAAGTTTCAAGTAAAGTGCACTTCCGGTACAGACGATTGGAACCATAATGCGAGGTGCACAACTAGATCCTATAGCAGTCTTAAATACAAAATTTCAACGTTATTCGTTAACCAGTTTTGAGATTTGCGAGTTACGAACGAACGCATGTATACACGTACCTTTATCAAGCCGAAAATAGTCAAAATGGATTTAGGGATGCTCAAACCGGATATTTCCATCAAAATCTCGATAGGTTTCACAATACTTACTTGTACTTTAAAAGTAAGTAAAAAGACGTTTTTGAAATATATCAACATTTACAAGTACGAGAGCTTTCATTTTTGTTTTGCATCCTGGCTCATCGATAGAGCCACCAATTAAATGTCAAACGAAAAAAATTATCTCCACATTTAGGGTACGTTCCACTAGGCAACCGCAGCTCTCATGTCACTTCATTAATCGTTCCACAAGATGATTGCGATCTTTGAATTTAAGTCCAATGCGTCATAGATGATCGTTGCGTTAACTTTTGCAGGAATCTCTAAGAAATTTGATTTAATTGAAAATGTGTCTTTCAATATGTAATTTTGATTCCAAATTATGCTGATTGATTCAATATTTTTTTATCTGTCTATATGACAGATAATCTCACGATCTGTCATTATTTTTACTTACTTGTACAAAGTAACAAGTATTGTGAAACCGACAAAATTCACCTATCGAGATTTTGATGGATATATCCGTTTTCAGCATCTCTGAATCCATTTTGACTATTTTTGGCTTGATGTCGGTACGCATGTTCGTGCGTGCGTGCGTTCGTGCGTAACTTGCAAATCTCAAAACTGGTTAAACGTATAATGTTGAAATTTTGTATTTGAGACTGGTATAGGGTCTAGTTGTGCACCTCGCATTATAGTTCCAATCGTCTGTACCGGAAGTGCACTTTACTTGAAACTTTTTTCGAATTTCTTTGATAAATCCAGAATGTTCAACCGAAGGATGTTGAAATTCAGTATTTGAACTTGATGCTGTATTAGAATAGTCATCTGTTATTTTTGTATGAATCACTAGAGCCAGAAGTGCACTTTATTTGAAACCTTTTTTCGATTTTTTTGCATAAATCTAGAATGATTAGCCATAGCATATTGAAATGTCGTATCAAGCACTTCTATAACATCTTATTGTATATCTTGCATTCTGATTGCGATCGGCTGAGCCGGAAGTGCATTGTACTCAAGACTTTTTTTTAATTTTCCGCACTTTTTGAATTTCCGCATAAATTCAAAACAATCAGTCGTAGAATATTTGAATTTTGTATTAGGCACTTTTATAATATCTAGTTGTACACCTTGCATTATGATTACTATCGACTAAGCCGGAAGAGTACTTTATTCGAAACATTTTTTGAATTTTCCGCATAAATCCAAAACGATTGAATCTAGATTGTTAGAATTGAGTATTTAGGACGATTATACCGTCTAGATGCTCATATCCTATTTTTATTGAGATCCACCGAGCCGGAAGTGCACTTTACTTGACAATCTTTTTGAATTTTTCGCATAAATTCAAAACGATCAGGTGTAGAATATTGAAATTTGGTATTTCAGTCTGCTGTAGCATCTGAATGATTGCCTACTATTTTCATAACAATAGACTGAACCGTAAGAGCACTTCAGTTGGAATTTATTTTTTAATCTTGCGCATAAAATCAGATCTGTTTTTAGTCGTCAAATTTTGGAAATCAGTATTTAGGAATGTTGTAGTATAAGAATGATGGCCTACTGTTTCCATAGCAACCGACTTGGCTGGAAGCGCATTTTACTTGACAGATTTTCAAAATCTCCTTAGTAAATCCAAAACGATTAACTGTGGAACGATGAGATTTTGTGTTTGATTATACATATCCAATGATATATACGATCAAACACAAAATCACATCGTACTATATTTATATCCAATATGTACAAGTAAGTCACGAGATGTTCACGTCAGATTTTTATTTATTATTTATGAGAGATTAATTCACACAGACATATTGGATTCATTCCATTTATGTATTCTTCTTGCTGCAGGTTATTTTCATATTTTTTTTTATTTTAACCACTAGTTTATCTGACATCTAACAGACACTCGCATCGTTCCAATTGAAGCACGAACCACAGTAATCATATATTAGTGGAACGGTAAATGCTGCGGTCGTGAACGAATCGTTGCGATCGCCTTGTGGAACGTACATTTCTAAGAAAAGATTTCAATGTATACTGAATAATCGTAATAACATGTGAAATTGAACTGAATTGCCAAATCTGATCAATAAATAGACATATTGCATAATTTAATAAACACTCTTCTTCCTAATGAAATTCAATTATTTTCCTGGTAAACATTTTTTTTTTTCAAATTTATTTTTAGAAGCAATCGAGATGCTAGGTGCTGATTGAATTAAAGCTAAAAATAAATATGGAAATTTTACAGCTTTAGGTATTACCTAAATTTATTACCGGCACAAAATCTAAATTACAAATATGTAATAATAAATTCTTTACGCAAAGATAATAGAAAAAAATTATTTGTGCAAAATATTATTGAGGCAGTGTACTGCGTACGAAGCTAAACATTTCAAGTACATGATAATGTGCTAATTAATTGTTGTAACATAATAAATAATATTTATATTGAATTTTATTGATTTTGTCTTCTGGAAATCATCAAAATTTAAAAAATAAATTTGGACTGTGTTTTGACTTATACGTAGGTAATTCAATGCTACATTTGGTTAATAGATTAACTTAATGAATTTTATGCAGAGTTTTTTCAAACTTATGACGATAAAAAATCGATTAATAATGAATTTAGTGATAATTGCCGAGATTAATTCTCTAAAAAGAGAAGTAATGGCAGCGATGCTCAAAAACTAAATTTTCTTACCGGATATCACAAAGTAAACATATAAATATTCATATAAAATCAAAGAAAACATTTAAAGCCGTCCATATTCGAAATAAATAACCACACAGATCTTTTTTGATGTATACGAGTGTTTAATTTAGATACTAAATCAATGATTTAAGAAAGAAGAATATTAATTTTGCATAAACAAAAAAGAAATAGAAAAATCGAAGAAAAGAAAAGAACTTAACAATCAGAATACGTGGCAAGGAATCAACTATCAACAGTTAATTTGAATTATTGTTATTTGGACGTTTCGATGCCAAAACGGCCTGCCATCATCAGTTCATGTTGAAATTGGAGTATCACAATCTTGGTTAAATCATTTACAATTAATTTATAGAACATAGCAATGTAGGCGTTGGAGCCAGAAAAATAAACTAAACAATATGGAGTCATGACAGTTTTTGATGAATGACGGGAACCACCAGTGTTGCTATTCATTAAAATCAATAATATCCAGATATTAAACCCTGATGTACCAAAAATTTATTGTAATTTTTTTAAATATCGTTCCATCTTATTCCTTTAGATAATTCCATTTTATGACTAATTTATTATTGGTTAATTCTTAATTCCATCACAACTACGGTCAATCTCCAGTCACTTTCAGGATTCAATTATTAAAAAATCAAAAGGAACTCACCTTCATAATTTCTGCGACCCCCGTTCACAACCTGCAACACCACTACAGCCACAATTAATTTCCCCAACATTTGACTGACTTTTCCAAAATGCAAACAATTCAATTTTTTTGCACTATATAATATCACTTCCCCCTCCAATATCTCATTTCTTATCGCGATCTAGGAGCATACTATCCTATCTCCGTTATCACCGGAGTAGGTATATAACTGACCACGATCGTCCACTTTTTGGCATTCCGGTCTTGCAACAGGAGAGAGTGTTTTATGATTGTTGATTGGGTGATGCGAAAATGTATTTCAGAGGCTAAGGACGGAGAGAGCCGATTTATTTATGAACATTTAATTGGGAATTTTGAATTAAGAAATGATTTACGCGTTTGGTTTGTTTTTCAGTTTTATTTTGCAATATGGAAATCAGTTTCACCTACTTTTTTTGAGTGTTTAAGTATCTCAATTTACATAGAGTGTTATTGTATCTGAAATAAAATCAAGGATAGGTAAAAAAGCCCTTTTTCACGTTTATTGCAAAAATTCAGCTGGAATATAAACTAAAAACTAAAATATGAACTAAAACTATATACTTGAAGACAAGACAAATTATTAAACGGGAAGGAATATTTTTGGGTTTTATTTCAATATTAGGGAATCGAAGGATCAAAATCTGCAGATGAATATGCTCTCCTCCCCTTGATTACTGGATTGACATTTTTTCTGTACATTATTGGCGATTCTACTGAATAATATAATTATCAGATCCTTAATGAAACTCTAGAAAATTTAAAACTGCATGTTCTACTAATAGTATATTGTGTATTGTATTTTCATAATACTTGCATTGAAACTTTCCATATTACAAATTTGACATAACAGAGTAAATATTTTTTTTTTTATTTTGCAGGTAATCCTAAAAGTCAAGAGTAGCTGCTTGTGTTTTATCAATAAGATGTTGTGGTATACTTGAAATTATCGTATTGATACTTTTTTTTTTCTTGAAACTAATCCTCTTTTTAATTTAATTTACAGTTACGAATACAACACCTGTCAAATTAACTTAGGTTATATGGTTTTCATTTAGAGATTGACAATGAACAAATGCGACTCTGCCAGGGATAAAACGATGTAAGAAACAAATTCAGCGGCCAGAAATAGGCCTGTTTCTCCCCTAGGACAGAAACAAGCTTGTTTCTGCCCTGATACACTCGCATTTGTCTGAAATTGTCTTGTTTCGACTGACAAAACAGGCGTTGACACGCGTTGTTTCAATGCAGGTATTATGAAAATAATATTTTTTCATGCGGAACCCCTACGAAAATTGATATTAATAACGTTTTCGGGGAAAAATCAACATCCTCTCAAAATAGTATCGACTATAGATATAAGTAATTTTCATCACTGTTATCGTTAATGGTTAATTTTTGTAGAATTTTGAATAGCTTTTTCCAGGCCGTCCGGAACCCATTCTTTTAGGTTTAAGAATCATTAAAATGCAGATCTCAACGTTTTCCTGAGATATTGGATTTAAATGACAAAATTTAACAATTTTAATGTTAACGATATAATAAGAAAAAAGTAATAAAATTAAATTCTGATAATAATTATATAAATAGAGAGAAAATAGAAAGTTTAGAGAATATAAAGAATTTAGAGAGCTTGGAAAATATAGAGAATTCAGAGAGTGAAGAGTATATGAGGAATTATTTAGGGAATAATGAGGACTTGAAGATGAGGATAAATAAGATAATTAAGGGAATAGAGAGAATTTAGAGATCTTAGAGAAAATGGAGAGTATAGAGAATCTGGAGAATATAAAGAATTCAGAGAATAGAGAGAATATAGATAGTTTAGAGAATATGGAGAATTCAGATAGCTTAAAAAGTAGAATATAGAGAACAAAGGAAATTTAGAGAACTTAGGGACTAAAGAGAATTTAGAGAATATGTAGAATATAGAGCATAAGAAGAATATAGAGAATTCAAAGAATTTAGAGAACAAAAATTAAGAGAATATAAAGAATTCGAGAAATGCAGAAAATATAGAGCACAAAGAAAATCTAGGGAATCCAGAGAACTTAGAGAATCTAGAGAATGAAAAGAATATGGTGAATTCAAAGAATCAAGAGAATTCAGAGAATAGAACGAATTGGAATATAAAAAACTTGGAAAATATGAAGAACTCAAAGGGCTTAGAATATAGAATACACAAAATTTAGAGAATGAGCAGAATCGAGAGAATTTAGAGAATATAGAGAATCCAAGGAATAAAGGGAGTAAAGAGAGCTCAGAGAATTTAGGGAATTACCAGAATTTAGTGAATATGAAGAATTCAGAGAATATAGAGAATAAAGAAAATCTAGAGAATATAAAGAATTCAGAAAATAAAAAGAATATAGAGAATAAAGGGAATCTAGATAATCCAATTAATTAAGATTATCTAGAGAATAAAGAGTATCTAGAGAATGAAGGGAATAAAGAGAATATAGAAGATTTAAAGAATATAAATAACTTAGAGAGCTTAAAATATATAGACGATAAAGAGAATTTGGCAAATTCAGGAAATTAAGAGAATAAAGGGAATATAGGAAAATTGAAAAATATGGAGAATTTAGAGAGCTTAGGAAATATAGAGAATTTAGAAAATAAAGAATATAAAGAAAGTTTACAGAATTCAGGGAATAAAGGCAGTATAGAGAATTTATAGAACTAAGAGAATTCAGATAGTTCAGGGAATAAAGAGAATTTAGAGAATGAAGAGAATATAGAAAACTTAGAAAATATAGAGAACTTAGGTAATAATAGGAATATAGAGAATTTAGAGAATTAAGAGTTTTAGGGAATGAAGAGAATCTAAGGAGTCTAGAGAATATGAAGAGTATAGAGAAAGCTTAGAAAACATAAAGAATTTAGAGAGTTTAGAAAATATAGAAAACTCAGGGAATAAGAATATGAAGAATTTAGAGAATGAAGAGAATTCAGGAAAGAAAGAGAATTTAAGGAATGAAGAGGATTTAGAAAGTCTAGAGAATATGAAGAGTATAGAGAATTCAGAGAATATAGAGAATCCAGAGAGCTTATAAAATATAGAAAGTGTAGACAATAAAAGACAATCTAATATTCTCCGATTAATAGAGTTTTTTGCTTAAATTCTATAGTCCGTATTCTCACCTCTTAGAAGTGCGCTACTTTAGCAAAAATTTTAATAAAAGGAGATCGCGCTAGATGATAAAACATAAGATGATAAGAGAAAGTGCATACTTTTTTTAGGAAGTAGTGCGATTTTAAGAGATGAGAATATAATCAAATATACAGAATTAAAACCAAAAAAACTTATTAATTATGACTTAATTCTGTAAAACATGTATATATCATTAATATTTTTTATTGATATTAAATTCACATTTCTTTCTAATCTTTCATAATTCAGTATTTAGTATATTCTATGGTTTTCATCTCAATCTTATAACACTCGAAAAACTGATCCCATTTAAATGAGTAAGTAATTTAGAGAATGAAGAGAAATTGGAGAATTTGGAGAAAATAAAGAATTCAGAGAATATAGAGAGTTCAGAGAATATTTTTATTATATTTATTTCATTTTTTTCAATTTTTCGTATATTCAGTATCAAGTCTTATTCTATGATTCCCATCTCAATCTTACAATAATCTCAAAGAGTACATTAACAAATTGATTAGCCTGAAACTAACATTAAATTTATCACGTCTCAAAGAGCCAATTAAGTCCAGGAACCAGCATCACGCTGTGGTGTAGCATAATAGTATAGCTATTTTCCTATAATGCATTCATTTTCAGATTACCGTGTCCATTTATCATTCTCAGAATATGATAAAAAAATACGTTATTCTATACAAGATGACGCTACGAACACATTAATTCCTTGAAATTTCTAAAATAAAATTGGAATAGTGATAATAATAATATATGTTTAAATCTGTCAAAATATCAATTTATATTTCCTCCATTGAGGTGCTTGGTTCCATAGTTGGAAATTGAGAGAACTTAATAAAATTTGGATATTGATACACAATATCATAAGATTAGAAGCTTTCTTGGAATAAATTAAACAAAAAATGGAAGAATCATCTAGAACTAGATGATGGAAGCGCATTTTTGACAGCCCATGAATGCTTGTTACTTCAGAGATTTCGCAAATTACCATCTCTCACAATTACTGAGCTTGAAATCAAGCAGTTTTGGCAAACTTATGAAACAGCAGCTTCCATATAGTACTATTTTCGAGTTGACAGTTTGATAGGTACATAATTAATGCATGTACAAACTCAAAAATACCTTTTATTCTTCATTATTTGGTTATTGACTGACGGGAGGTCAAGTGCTGTACCTTAAAATGATAATTTGATCTTTATCAAAGCTATATAAAAAAATACACCAAAAGTAAACAAATTTTCAACCAATAATAATAATTCATTCTAATAAGCTTCAAATTCGCGTCAAACAAGTCATTGAATGAAGCCCGGACAGATTTGACAACTGTACATCATAATAGTGACACCCCCGGCTAAAGTTGTAACTACATTTCTATCTACTTTAATAAATTTTAGTTGCCATATCCGTAATGTCATATATATCCATGGGCATTGTTTCACTTGAAACAAGTAATTGAATAATTTAATTTTCCACAATCAAACAGCTTTAATTAAAGCAATTTGTGCAAACCTACGAAACAGTAGCTTTTATTTAGTACCAGTTTCAAGTCTGTAAATAGTATAGTTGCTGAGAACGCAGCGTAACGCCAGCCAGCCAGCCAGCCAGACAGCCAAAGTGAATATAATAGCGCTTTTTTCGAAAAAATGCCCTAAAAATATCCGTAGTTTAACTACTGGTAACCACACTACGGCTAAGGAAATATCAATCTACCAAGTGCACTATACGTGTCTGCTCCACCCGTATCGGGTAAAAGACATGATTGATATTAATTTTATTTATTTATGATATATTTGCCACTATTTTCATTATTTTCGCAATAAAAATTGACACCAAAAATACTGTCAGATTATAAATTGAATATTCAAAATGATTCTATTTAAAACAATTTCAATTATATTTTTCAGTCAATTCATTCTACATACAAACTCTGTTGCATAATAAGTATTATGAGATTTTTATTTGGTTAATGTGTAGAAGCGTAGACGTAACCACTATAACGAGCTACGTCTGGTAGAAGCTATAGGTATTTATCCGTTTATTATCAGATATGAATGCAAGAATATTTGTCAGGCAAAACAGTTTGTGATTAGTGTGCGACTCAGAAAACATGTCAGGCTAATCCATCCTCTTGGATTGATGATTGCTGGCCCAATTTTGACGGTTCGTTTATTAAAACTTATTTAGATCTTTATATTTTGCCTATTTATTTCGATACATGATTTGGAATTAGATTCAAAGACCTAAATTAGAACAAAACTCGCTTATTCGAAGATGTTGAGAATATTGATGTTAAAGATGAATTGGAAAGATACATTTTAATTAATTTATATATATTTCCAGCAAAACCATATGTCTTTATGGAAGCTACCCACCTCAACCTTTTCGCCGGAATAAGTGCTAATTGTAGCAGTCTCTGAAGCAAGAATGATGCTCTACTCAGCAGTTGGAATTGGAGTTTGTTACAAATGGAATGAACATCGGTAAGTTAATAATATTTTCATAAAATTAGGAATATAAATATTTTGACGCGTGTAGAAGTGATTCATTGCAAATACAACTGCAATTAATTGCTCTGCCAAGAGAAATTTGGTCCAACTTAACAAACCCGCTAAAATGTTTACACATAATTATTTTGACTGTTAACAGTCCTGTTTCTTTTTGATTAGGTAATCAATTACTAAAACGGGACTCTTATCCAAGAAGACAATGACGGCCAGTTGCGACTCAACTTCCTTTGGAATTGGATGCATCATTTTGGTTGGACCAAAAATTATCCAAGTCAACTCTACAAGAATATAAGAGCCCCAGCCTTAGTTCACATCTTTTGGAAACGGCCACAACACAATGTAGTCGTCCTGACTATAATCGAATTATTCCTGGAGTTACAATACGGAAGAAGGAGTAAATTGGAGAATTATGCAGAAATCTATTTGAAAGTATAATCACGGGTCCCGTATACCAAAACGATACTCGTTAGTGATACGAGGCGCCATGGGTATTCACTGGTGAGTTTATTAATTTTTCTATTCACCATTATCAAGTTTTAAGAATTTATTCAGTAGGAATGATAATTTTTAGAGTTTAAAAAATACTATTTTTCATTCATTTATAAGACATTTAGACCACAGATTAGATCCCATTAACAATTCCAGAACATTTAAGTCGTTTTCTTGAAAAGAATGGATAGTTGAATTATTGTAAAAAAAAATATTTTTCAATAAATTTTATATTATTTTCTATGTTATCAGTTACATAACAGAGATTAATTTTGCTTTCAATTTTATAATCGAATTGAATTGATGTTTCAATTATGATGTTTAACAAATAATAATTTGTTCGCAGCTTTTGGAGATCTTCTACAATTATCAATAAACCGTTGGGGGCGTAGCAGCATTATTTTGTGTGTGTTTCGATCGGAATAGAAATTTGTCCAGCTAGCATCAGATCTACGGACACAAAGTGAATTGCCATTATTATGTATATAAAAACATGATGAAAAAAAGGAACTATGCATAATGAACCAATATTAATTTAAGTTTCGAACTTATTCTTCAATATTTGGGAAAAATTATGTGAATTACTATGTTATATTATTTTATCTCATAATCATAACGTCGGTTTTATGTTGCTTTGAGAGTGTTGTGGTATATTGGGGTTTGTACAAAATCGTGTTAACGTTGAGATAAAAATTATTTTGCAATAAATTGTAATTTAAAATTCGCGCATCATAGTTTTTGGGCACTAGGCTCTCGGTCGTAATATCCGTTTTGAATATTTCGTTTTATTTTAGCTATTAGATATTAAATAATTTTCTTGTTTTTTTTTTGTGATTTTTAATGTCCTTGTGTCGTATCTTGGGCCAACGTTGGATTTTTTTATTCGGTACACGACCATATAGCTTTGAGGACACCCCCCTCCTAAACGACGGAGCAGACGGAATCCTTAGACTATATGCCGGTGTCGTTACGGGAAATGTACGGAACGTTCGTTTTGTCGGCGACGGTCCGGGTCTTGGTGGGATCACTGAACAAACAATATTCTCATGTTATGTGTGGATATTGTTCTTCAGTGATGCCTTGAAGATTCCGACTTCTCGAGATGACGCTTAGTCGGCAACCGTACTCGTGTAATTAGGCGACCATCCGGGTCTCGGCTTGACAGACCACGAATTAGAATCACTTTTATTTTTGCTAATACGAGCACAATCGGCTGCTTGTAGGATTAAATGTTAGTATCAGTAGTATAATATATTTCAGCATTTCTTAAAGCAACTTCGCAATATAGTAGTAGTTTATAGTAGTAACATGAATATATAACACAGCAATGGAGAACTACCTATTTTTAGATTATTTTAATGTTTTAACAAATTGTGCCCAGTTGCATAAAGCATTGTATACATGTTAGCTGACATATTGACACAATTTTTAATGACGTGTAATTAAAAAATATATTGTAAGAATGTTTTACTTGTTTGTAAGGTTAAATGACAAGTTAAATTTGTAGTTATTATAGATTCACATAAAAATATCATAATTTATATAGAAATGTCCACAAGTGATATTAAATACACATAGTCAAATATTTGACAATGTTATTCAAGTAAACAATGCCGTAGCTGGTCCTTAATGTCCATGTGGACAGCTTTGAGGCAAATTGTAAAAACTGAACAAATTAATTTTCAATATTTTTTCAGAAGTAATTCTCATGAGAATTGCTCTGAAATAACTGAAAAAAGTACAATCTGTTTCATAATAATATCTTATTGTTGATAATACTTCTATTATTTCCTCAAAATTGTATGTATTGTATCCAGTAAGGCCCCTAGAGGATGGATTGTCTATCAATACACCGTAGTAGATTACGCAAAAAGAGTCGTATCGCACTAAGGACGTGGAAACATCAGACCGGATGGAAATAGGCGGGGATATATAAACCAAGAACAAAGTCGAGCAGAGAATAGTTGTTTGTAGTTTGGATACGGAGCGCCCAAGAGTGTAAATAAATAGTGAAACAGTGGCAATAGATAAAATTAAGTGGAAATAAACTGTGTGAATAATGGATAAGTGTAATTTCATGTAGTGTCTAGTTTAAGTGTTAGATAGAAATAAATTTGTAGATATTTTAAGTTAAATTTTTGTAACCTAAGGTAAAAATAGATTATTAAACTCACGAACCAATTTAAGTTTTGTTACAGTATTTACAAACTGTATTATATTGTACTGTCATAATTAATCTATTATAATATATGTATAGAACAATTTATGTCTGAATAAATAATGTATGTTTCAATTTTTTTATATAAATGTACTATATTATTTATTGTATGTTATAATAATGTGAATAAAACTTCTTGAAATGAAATTGCTGTATTATTTTCTTCAATCCATAAATAGTACAAAAAGTCAACGCCAGAGGGCAGCACCTATCAATAAGATCAATGAGCAATCATCTCTTCCGTGGCGAAAAACTTGGTTGGAACAAAATAAAATAATAAAAAATTAATAATCATTCAATTACCCGTATGTAGTTTAGTAAGTTGCCACCAGAGGGCAGCATCTTTCAATAGGACCAATTAGCAATCATTCCATGTGTGTTGAAAAACATCGCTTTGTGATGAATTTTGTGCCTCCGGAAAATCCAAAATTTGTATTAGGGTAGTAGGAGCCTTAGGAGTTCTTTCTTGATTTCAAGGAACTAATTAGCGATTATCTCGAAAACCAAGTATCTAAGAAACAAATGTTTCAACTAAAACTTGCATAACTTTTAATGTCCTACAAGATTTATTTGAAAGAATTTTCTCTTGTGCCCATAGTTTCCAAGAAACAATATGCTATTACCCTTAATTTGAGAGTAAGAAAGAAATTTTGAATATCTTTTTGATAGCCCTCTTAAAGCTGCATACAGTCATGCAATCAAATTTTCTCTAAGTGCTATACTTCAGGAGTAAATC
Source organism: Dromius quadrimaculatus (assembly GCA_963989225.1). Taxonomy (NCBI): domain Eukaryota; kingdom Metazoa; phylum Arthropoda; class Insecta; order Coleoptera; family Carabidae; genus Dromius; species Dromius quadrimaculatus. The sequence goes on along the minus strand of OZ022325.1, from coordinate 7,267,309 downwards.
AAGAAAAACACTTTACAAAAAACTTGAAATAGCTCCTGCCATCTCTGCAATCCTAATACAATTTTTCGATTTTTCGAAGACACAAAATTGATCATGGAGCAAGCGATGTTTAAAAAATTCAAATTTAGTATCAGGATAGCAGAATTGACAGAAGCAATTCTACTGGTTTTTGGAAATGGTTTTTATCGATTTTCTCCTGAACTATAGCTTTTAGGTAAAATTTGATTACATTGCCAAACGCAGCATCAACAGGGTTATATGAAAGGTAAATGAAATTTCTCCGCAACCCTTGAATTAGGGGTAGTAGCATATCGTTTCTCGGAAACTATGAGCTTTAGAGAAAAATATTTCAAACAAATCTTATAAAGCATTGAATATTATGCAAGTTTTATCCTGAAAATTTGTTTCTAAACTCAAGGACTCTTGAGATAATCGCTAATTAATTCTTTGAAATCAAGAGAGAGCTCTTCAGCTTCCTATTACCCTAATACAAATTTTGGATTTTTTGAGCACACAAAATTCATCACAAAGCGATGATGTATTTCAACAAACATGGGATGATTGCTAATTGGTCTTATTGATAGATGCTGCCCCCTTGCGGCAATTTTCTGAACTATATACGTGAGAACTAATTATTATTTTCAATTTGAATCATTTTTAAATGTTTTAAAAAGTTTATAGGGAAGGTATAAAGGATAGTATTTTGAATAGATAAATCAAGAGCAAATACTTTATAACATATAGATTTTATTCATGCATAAATTGTTGTGATAATATATAAAATTACAACATTTTCTGTTATTACAATGAATAAAATACAGTTTGTGAATATATACAATTATAAGGGAACAATAAAAATATAACAAATTATTATAGAACATTGTATTACAGTTTCCTTCAGTAATTTCATAAGGAAATTACTTTTGAAATAATATTGGAAACTGAAAATTCTATAATGAAATGATTATTTTCCTTTTAATTTTTACAATTTTCTCAGAGTAAATAAAGTGGACATCAAGGCCCAGTTGCATAAGGCCTCGTTTACTCTAAAAACATTCACAAATATTTGATCACGTGTTTTCCATCAAACTATATTACTTTTACATACAAATTATAATATTTTCATGTTTGATTCTACAATAACCACTAAAAATTGTTATTTGAATCTTACAAACAAGTAAAACTCTTTTACAATTTTTTAGTTGATTGAACGTCACTCAAAATAGTGTCAACAATGTTTCAGCTAACATATCAACAATACTCTGTGCAAATAGACATAATTTTGTTCAAAAATTGCAATAATTTTATGATATTAATTGTTTAAATGCGGAGTTACTTGGAAAAATGCTGAAATATACTGCTGATTCTTTTATCTATCCCCACAAGCAGCAGATTGTGTTTCAGTAAGATCTAACGCTGGCTGAAGAGGCTGCTATTCCAATCGAAATTTCTTAGAATAGTGCTGCTTCGCATCAACGGTGTCCTGATAATTGCAAGAGATCTTCAGAAGCTGCAAACAAAAAAATATTTTGTTGAATACTATAATTGTGTTATTAATTCACTTGCATCATAAAATTAATCCAGATTGAAGTATTTCATATCTTTCTTACTGAACTCTAAGCTACTGACAAAGTAAACAACATGTAATTTTTGAAAAAATGTTCAAAATTCCTTACAGTAACATATAAATGTTACTGACAACATATATGTAATATTCCTATATTGCTAGTTGGGTCTGCAGAACGGTGAAAACACTACAGTGCAGACAATTATACGTTTATCTCTTTCTATTTTACCTCTTTGAAATGTAGAATGGAACAACCTTTCAAATATCGAGGGAAGCCGCGACGCTTGCGCACAACGAGTCAAGTAAAAATTTGCTGTTCCAATTTCTCCGTTACACTTCCACTTATGAGAACTAGCAATATAGGAGTATTACATATATTGTAGTACCCTGGTTTTTTCTGAAGGTACTTAATCTTCGCTATCAATTGGTACAAGTTTCAATCGTAAGTTCTATCAAGGAAGTTGAACCCAAAAAAATTGATCGGGAATAGCACTTCTTTCGACACTTAGGACATAATTCTAGATCTATTTACAAAGTTTGGCACCCTATTGATCACTATATTTCCGGTCGATTCATATACAATTTGACCATAAGTCCGATCAAGGAACGTGAGGTGCGGTCATCTCTCCGACTTTATTAGACGTTTATTCTAAATGTGGACTATTGTTTTCTAACATTCAATCTTCTATTATATGAACCGTATTACAAACAACATCATTTTATGAAAGTTGGATGTTGCAAAATAATATTCCAGTTTTAAAATGAACATCCAGTAGTTCAGTGTCCAGATCTAATACCGATCAACACCTTATAGTAATCATGGAGAAAAAGCTCCGATAGCAACGCGTAAGAAGCGTCCAAGAATGGCATAGATAAATTCAAAAAAATTAGGACAAATTTTTCTTCAAACGATTGTTAAACATCAGTTATCAATTGTGAAATTCATGAGAAAGCTGTGGAACATTTTAATTAAAAATTAAAATTGAAGAGACCTGTGTCCCACAAGAATTCATTATAAGACAATATTGGTCTTGGGATCCAAATTCTGACTATCTGAGTTTGGCTATACTGTACTGACGAGTCCTAATAAGGACGAAACACGTATATACAGTTGCTCTCCTGTCTAAGATGATGGTTTTAAAAACCAATTCTTAGATATGAATATATGTTTCTTCAATTTTACTTTTTAATCAATTATCAATATTTTCAGACATACTAAGGCGGTTATGAATTTTAAAGGGCGATGTTTGAAATTGCTTGGAATTTTTCTCTTTCAAAAGTGGAACAGAAAATGTGTTGAATTGGATAAATTTCTCAAAGACAGACTAAATTCCTCCAGAAAATATACTATATCAAAGGGGCAAAATTCACTGGCTTAAGACTAGTATTCCTTATTATTTCTGTTAATACAAAGACAGAGTTCAATCCTAGTCATATTATTTACATTTTTACTTATGAAATTATAATCAGGTTTATTTGTTAATGTAGTTGAATTTTGCAGGATTGATTGAAAAAAACCTCACTTTTTATTTTGGAAGTGGCAGGTTTTTCGGGAGCAGCATGTAACAGCTGCTATGAAGATCTCCTATTGTATCCTCTTCAAGTTCATTTTATCGTCAGCGACTGATTCAATTTCATGTACAATGAAGGTTACTCCATTAACATCTCATAAACAATCCAAATCAAGTTGCCAATTTGAAGAATACCTGAGAACTCATTGAGAAATTCTGATGCTAGCTGTAGAATAGAGTGATGAACGATTTAGCTGGCTTCAACAAACCTCTTGAAGAATTTGATATTCACAGACTCCTGTAAAAAAGTTCAATCTATTACTTACATGAGAACGCTATATATCAATTAAAAATGTTGAAATTTCAATGTATAATTATCTACTACATACGCATAGAAAATATAGTACAAAATAATAAATGTGAATGATTCCAGCAATTATTTATTGATAGAAATTAACAAAATTTACCTTGGAAACAGATTAAATATCAATTGCTTTTTTCTCAATAACAAGTCAAATAGGAATACAGGGGATTAGGATAATAATCACTGACTATTTTTCATACTTTCTATTATTTGGAAATCAGAAAACCATTTCTAATCGTAGTTTTAGCTCAAGAATAGTTTATTTGAAGCCAATCAATTAATCTAGACCTTTCTAATTTAGTATAAGAATTGCGAAGAAAGACAGAAAAAGGAGAATAATTTTTTTGTATTTTTATTCACATTGTGAATAAAAATCAGGATAGCAATTAGAATCATTGATCTGGCTTGAAAATTATTAATTGTTAATAAATCAGTCTGAATTTCATTCGCAGATAAAGAAAAGATGAAAGAATAAAATATGAATAATTTTATGTACTCACCATTCTGATTACTCCCTATGTCGTCACCCTTTTCTGAAATTCCACTTTTGTTTTAGTTGCCACAGAAACTGTTGATCATCTTGGATGAATCGATAGTTTCTTATTGTTATCCTTGCGAGATAAGAACTCATTCTGAATGTCCTGAAATACAGAAAAATAATTTTCATAATACCTGCATTGAAACAACGCATTTCAACGCCTGTTTTGTCAGTCGAGACAAGACAATTTCAGACAAATGCGAAGGGGAGAAACAAGCTTGTTTCTGCCCGCTGAATTAGTTTTTTACATCGTTTTATCCCTGGCAGAGTCGCATTTGTTCATTGTCGATCTCCAAATGAAAATAATATAACCTCAGTTAATTTGACAGTTGTTGTATTCGTAACTGTAAATTAAATTGAAAAGAGGACTAGTTTCAAGAAAAAAAAGTATTAATACGATAATTTCAAGTACACCACAACATCTTATTGATAAAGCACAAGCAGCTACTTTCGACTTGTTACCTGCCAAATCTAAAGAAAAATATTTACTTTGCTATGTCAAATTTGTAATATGGAAAGTTTCAATGCAGGTATTATGAAAAATACAGTGTGTGGCACGGGACAAAACACGATTTCAGCCGAGGGTGATGCAACTCTCACCCTCAGCTGAAATCGTCTTGTTTCGTCCCTAGCCACACAATATACTATTGTTTGATGAGAACTTTTTCCAAAATTAAATTGATCTCTTTCAATGATGTCTCAGACAACTCATGTAGAAATAAATAACAAATATGCAAATCTGAATCAAATTAATACCTATGTACTCTACATCAACTTTTTAATTTCCAACTTCAATATTTCATGTAATTTGACAATATTGATAGTGGTGTTCCCAAATTTGATATAAAATAAATTCACTTTTTGAAATATATGTTCTATTATGAACGTATACATAGTTAAATTTAAATCCAAGATACGAATACACTGATAAGTGCGTTATGTAACCAAACCAAAAAAATTTTGGAACTTGCTTTTCAAATATATTGAACAATAAACAATCAAATTCGTTATTAATTTATTCTCATTCAACTCATTTATCTCTACTACTACAAAATTCATCCCCTATATATTTAAGAACCATATAAATAATTGTTAGAATCAATCAATATATGTAAGATCTGAGAACTCATTTACCTTAAATTTGTTGAAGCTCTTGGTACCATTGAGGATTCTCCCTTTATGGGATACAGATTGTAACAACTGCTATGAAATTTCAGATCATCTTTTGCTTTTCCAATTCATTTTGTCGGCTGATCCAAATGTATGTACAGTGAAGGCTACTCCAGCTGTACTGATTTCCAACTTGAAGGACAACTGCGAGCTACGAAGTCCCGATGCATGCTGAAGAAGCTGCGACTCCGTTGGTAGAAACGCTTTAACCAAATATAATTGCATTTTCATCTTTTTTACAGCCTAATTGTTAGCTTAAAATATGAAATTTGACATTAATCTCAAAGTATATTAAAGTAATAAACACCTCTTTTTTACATAAAAAATTGGAAATTATAATAAAAGCGTGCTTATAATTAACAAAATAGACAATTTCAATCAAGTAAACTTAAAATGATTATTGCAATATCAAAAAAATTATGCATAATTTTAATGTACCATTGTAAAAAATGGATATATTTCATATTTTGTGTTACATTACTTACATTTTGCGTGTTAGGTACAGTTACAACAAAATATTCAGCAACAGTAATATTATAACATTTGTAGATCAAACAAACAATATCAAATACATACAATTATGCAGTGAAAAAATGACAAATATTTAATATCATTTCTTTTAACAGTTTGTTTCGTTTATTTATTGAATAATTAATTAGTAGCTGATTGTTATTCACACCAAGACATGTATTTATGCTACGACAGTTAGGTATATTATTTTATTAAAGACGACATGTCTGGTTTTTAGGTAGGAAAATTAATGCATAGTTCATGCAAACGATTATTGGCCTTTTATGATTTAATAGGTGTTTTTAGGTATGTATAAAGTGGATATAGGTTAGTACATAGTTTATAAAATGAAAGATATGTTTTCAAGACGTTTTCCATTTTACAAACTTATAGATTAGGTATGTATGATGTATTTACATGTGGCTTGTAGCTTAACGTAACTTTCAACAATAAATGTTTTTTCCGCCATAATTTCAATCTCTGAAAATAATTAAATAACAATTAACTTTTATTTGCGTCTTTTGATGGGTCCGCAACCAACAAAGCACAATTGTTTAGTGGATAACATTTCTGTTACATCAGCTTCTTCCGTGGACTTCTGAGGTCACAAACCTTTCCAGGTATAGTTTTTAAAACAGTTTGTTAATTTTTTTTAACTAACTATTGACTTTAAAAAATTATTACCAGATGAAACTTATATAGTTTAAAGTATTTTCTTTTTTCAAATTGAATTTACATATTTGTCTCACCAATATGGATAGATTGTGCTCCAAAAATTTCAGAGAGTATTGATAAATCTAGTACAGAGTAGCTAATAAAAAGGGACATACCCAGCGACAGAAATGCTGGGCTGCCTCAAAAATACATTTTTGTTTAAACCCACAGATTCCTGGTGCTGCACATATTTTTTAATAATCTTCAACTAATTGTAATTATGTATTCAGTGGTAGTAATGATTTTCTTACGTCATCCTGTTGAGTCTCCGAGCATATACTGTAACTACGGTCAGTTAAGTTGAAGTGGTTGCGTTTAAAAGTCTCAAAATAATTAAAAATAAAACTAGAGGCCGTAAAAATTAGAATTATTTAACAGTAGACCTGTCCTAAAAGAAATAAGGATAAAAAATTCAGTAGTTACGTTTAGCTACATTATGTCTTTTGTTTTTCGATAGGCCCAAAATTTACACATTTTCGCTAACACTAAACTAAACTAAAAACATAAATACGTAACATATTTTGTCTGGCATTACGCCTGAAGTAAAAAAGTTACATTTACGCTCAGATTTTTCTGTTGCTTGCATTTTGTGTCTGTTTCAAAATTATTTTTAAAATATCGTACCAAATATAAAGCATTTTTCTTTCATGTACACATGTGAATTCATTATAAATCAGTACAGGAAGACTTTTAATGCAAATAAATTCATTTCAAAATAATTCAATACATTTCATCAGAATGAATTTATAAACTAGAAATTTTTAATAGAAGGTCTCACGTCATTGGATCATGCCACTGGATTCATGATGATACGTGCTGCTACGTTTACATGATATATCTAAATCACTTTAGAAAGCAAACGCCCCAACTGTAGCTAGCCTGTGTGTGAGAAATTTCACTAAATTTGTTCCAATTAGTGAAATTATCATTATAAATACAATATAATTATTTATAAGGCATAGAATGATGATGGATAAATAATTATCAAATACTGTGTTTCCTTGCATTAGGCTTTTTTGGTTTCATTAGGTTTTCCCTCAGCTTATGACCTAAAACCTTTTATTAAAAATTTCTAATATAGTGTATCAATATGCGCGTATGATTTGTCTTTAATATTTATCTTAATATACAAGATGTTTCATCAAAATCAGACAGTGAATTTGTTTTTAAATTATACTAGTATCCTTCATGAACTTTTCATCGTGTAGGACTTTGAGATTAATTTTATAGTCCAATTCCAATGAAACAGTCAGTATAAAACTTTATTTTATTGACATTCATTTAAATGAAACCGAATAAGTAGTCAGATTTAAGAAAATATGATCACAAATGGTAAAATAAAAAAATGCACCGAGGCTTTTAGTTTTAGTAGTCTATATTAGTTCCTGAAATGTCTTGTGAGCTAGAAAAAAATTGTGAATGTGCTTAAAGTTGTAAAAATAAATAAATGATGAATGTCGGGTCTAGTATGAATGAAAAATTCAATTTTTATAACTGTGGGGAGAGCATAAACTGGAATTTCATTTTCAAAATGATCGTAGAGGTGCTTCTAAAAAAATCTGACAGGACGAAAATCAGAAAAATATTCTTGTTATTGTCGTCTATCTTTAAACATTAAAACATCAATGTAATACCATTTGTTATTGTGTCATTTGTCACTGACAATCAACAATAGACGGAAATGTCAAATTTGGGTGGATTTTTCTATCAGTTTCAACAATAAATAACAACAAATATAAAAACTTAGTATTATATATTCATACAATTATGTATACCTGTTTATCCCAAATGTTGCTAGACATTTGAGATTAAATTCTTGAAGCTCTATATAATGTGAAATTAGAAATATCGATCCACGTCTTTCTTACACTTATTTAACCTCACATTTAACGTTTCGTAAGCTCTAGATTAAATTAGGACACCATATAAAGAAAAGTTTTATTTTCCCCTAAATGGTGTCCTAATTTTACATAACACATTTAATCTTATAGAAGATAACTGAGTGAATAATTTCTTACCGAAATTATTGAGCAATTATATAAATTAAATTACACGTATTTGCAAACTATCTTTAAAAAAAATTGAGGCGATTGGAAAACTATCTCAAATAATAATATATATTTTTCAGGATTTTTGTTAGAAACTGATCATTATTCAAAAAAATATATGACTCTCTTTTATATTGTATTTTATTGCTGTCTTTCTTGTACACCAATCGCACTCATTCAATTAGAAAAATAACTAGAAAATGGTATAGATTTTTCGGAATCATATTTATTACACTATTTTTAAAGAACGGTTTAAGTTTTGCAAATTTTTTTCTTATACTACTTGCATATTTTTATTGGATATCAAAAAAAAATAGGAGCGAAATAAATATTTGTTAGATTTCAATAATAAATTTGCAAAAAAATGACGATCCATTATTTTTAAATGAAATTATTTTAGAATTTATAATTCAAGCACCTGAATTGATTCTAATCTAAAAATCAGTTTTATACTATCTTAGATCAGGCGGCAACTGTAGACACGTGTTTCGGCCTTATTGGGACTCATCAGTACAGTCCAACCAAGTCACAAATATTCGGACTTGTGTGCCAAGGGTATTAATTCATATATTGTTATTTGGCGTGCATTTATATGCAGCTCTAAATAAAATCCAAGATAATATATTCAGGGGCTTAAATTTAAACTCCTCAATTGACCAAGCTTTTTAATTCATTACTGTGGTCGTCCAGTATTGTGCTAGCCATTGAAAACTTAATTTTTCGACAGATATTATTCGTTAGACAGTATACTAATATGAGATGACCAATAAGTGGACAAAATAAGTCCCAAAATAAAACAAAAAAAATTTGAGAAGATTGTAGTTTGAAGCTTGTCTAAGACGACATATTTTTTTGTACATAAACTGTACAGAATTTTTTGAATTCCGTTAGAAATTAGATTGGTAGTAATTGCCTGGTTTATCTTATTCAATGTTTTATGCAGTGATTTGATCTGTAATTTCTTAATTTGTTAAATGCATTTGGAGTCAATTTTGCAAAATCGCTGTACGTACAAAAAAAAATTAAGACTGCAGTATGGTTACATGAATTTCGCTCCAATCTTAGAAAATTATCTCACAGAGATAATAACATTTGATAGCCGGAAAATAAATAATGAATGGAAAACAAAAAAAATTATAGATTCTAATATTTCTAGTATCAACTATTAGTTGTTTCCTAAATTCCGAATGAAATTGAGATCTATCTCCAGAACTTCATGCAATAAAAAAAAAAATGTTAAAATTTGTGCGTTTGCAAATATTCCTATATTATTCCGATATTTAAACTTGAGTGCAAAATTCGAAAAGTGCACAATTTGGTGCAACCCAACGTGAAAATCCAAAATTCGGGATTAGTTTTGAATATTTAATTATAAATCCCTTAGTAAAATAAGATTTCAAGTGTATATTTTATTGTTATTATTTCGTAACTTGAAGATAAACTTTTTAACATCGTCATATATATTTTTTAATTGCATCATAATTATATAAAAACCATAAAAATATTCTTTATATTATATCTTAACTTCGATTACTCGAATAGAAATGACTTTAAATTGCTAAAATGATAGATGAATACTATTTCTCATCCTAGAGTTAAATTAGATTTTTCTGACCACATTCTGACAAGCTTATTACTTTAAAGATTCATTTTGTACGAGTTATCAGCATAATTGGGATTGAAATGATAAAATATGTTTCATTATTCTTGATAAGTATTGATCGATTGTTTAAAATATGGAGCACGACCAAGTAAAATTGAATTATAGAAGAAAATGATGAAAAAAAAAATAAATAAAAAATAACATACCATTTGCACAGCAGCGCCATCTACAGAAACTTCAGAAATAAAGTATGCTTTTCGATTCAATTTTCTTGGTTGCACTTTCCAATTGTTCAAACATTTGTGTCTAATATCTCGAAACATTCATACGCAAACTGTTTTTTGTCAACAATATTGAACTATGTAAAACATGCACAATATTTTGTATAAATCTCGACTAATATTCAAAAGTTCTTCAACGATTATACTTTTTTACACGTATAACAAAATATAGAAATTTGCCTCTACGCGTAGCGGCTATATCCGGTTGAATGGTTTATGATGAACGTTGAATGTGGCTGAAAGTGTTGAAAGTTGAAAAATCACATTTAACCCCGGTTGAAGCGTTGCAGAGAATTTGCTAGTTGTCTAAGATGGTTATCCCTGTGGTTGGAGATTGAAACTAGTTCTTTGCTGTCAAGATGGTTACAAACTCTGCAAAAAACAAAGCATGAAATAGTAATGCAACACTCATTTGACAATGATTAGATGCACAAGCTTAATTCACAAAATAAATGCCACGCATTTATATGTTAGTATAATTAAGATGCTTAATCGCTTAATACCTTTAAGCAATTTTTGTGATGAGTAAATCAGTTTAAAGGTGGCCATAGAAAAGTTAATTATTGCATCTTCTTGAAGTAGAAGCCTAAAAATTAGGTTTGATCAAACTGACCTTCATAGTTAACCATGCCATCTCCGTCGAGGTCTGCCTCCTTGATCATATCGTCCACTTCCTCTTCAGAGAGTCGTTCGCCGAGACTCGTCATCACATGACGTAATTCATTCGACGAGATCATGCCATCGTTGTTCTTATCAAACACCCTGTATGACACAAGCGATAGAAAGTGATGCGATAAGTTTACATCAGTTAATCACAACGAAAAATCAGTTGTTTATTAAAAAAGTATTAAATAGTCCCTGAGGCAGGACACACATTTTTCGTTGATTACCGCTCACTTAAAACTTCGTGAGTGACTTCATTGTGATGAGTCCGACAGCTTTCACATTTGACGAAATTCTTGATTTGGGGGCGTTTTTCAGCGAGAGCTAATTGAACATGTGAATTTCATGAAGCCTTAAAAATATATTACCGTCATATTGATGCTTACACTAATCGAAAGATTTTTTGATTATAAAATGAAAAATAATATTGTCCGACATGAATATTGGGGGCCAGCGGTGAGTCCGACAAGCCGTACTTGTCACAAGTACGTTGGTATGAAAACGTATTACCGCTAGTCTAAGACTTTGAGGACGTGTTCAATTATTTTTTTCTAAAATTTGATAATTTTGTCCGACAAATTTTCGGAGGCGTTTTCTCAGCCCGACACTGAAAACGTGTCAGGATTATAACAGTTTCTTCATCAATGACCGCTCATCCCTATGTTTTTCATTTTTCATTCAAATAGTGTCTAGAACATTACTGTATACATGTCCGACAATTTAAGTGGGGCAATACTTCAGAAAAACCAAAAATATGTGGTATGAATGCGGCTGCGTTCATAGGCATATATATATATATATGAAATGCATATTAAGTCAGTATGATTATTGATTATAAATGATAAAAAAAGGCTTGTGCACCAATATATTAATATTATTTTGGAATCAAATGTGTGATATAAAGTCAGTATACTCTGATAATCACCTCAAATATCATTCAAATTTACCTTCAACTGTAATATTTATACATTAATATATCAAGAGCAAACTTTCGACTTCTCTTGAAGCATATTGCATGCACGGAGGAGTGTGAGATTTGGCATACTCAAAATTTATATGGAGAAGATGTGCAGAAAGCGAAAATTATATACGGGTGTCCCATTTTAATCTATATATTAATACGTGAAAAGGAAGCTTTGTATCCCTTTCCATATTGCACGCACAAAAAAATTTGATTTTGGCATACTTGAAGTTTATATGATCGAGTGCAGAAAGCTGAAAGTATACACAGGTGTCCCATTTTAATTTTACGACGTGTAGAGAAAAATTTGTACCGCGCACACGAGGTGATGTGAAACTTGGCTTAGTTGAAGTCTGTGTGGAAAATGTGAGATATGGCATATCTGAAGTATATCTGGAGAAATATGCACCGAATAGGAAAATGGCTGAAGAAAAATTTCAAAGATTTCTCTTCCCTTCCTATAGTCGGGGGAGAAAGTCACTTTAAAATCTTGAATGAAAACCACTAATCCTAATTTTAGATTCAGATGGAGCATCGAATACCAATTTAATTCTACTTGGAGCCCCCGGGAATGGAAGATTAAAATGAGTAACGTTCTAACTTAGTGACATAATAATATATTTCTTTTCTATTTTCTACTTTACTTTTTTTCAATTATTTTTCCAATGAATTCATTACTAGCTTATAAACAACGTCCATTACTTATCTCTTAAAATACGTCAAAAACTGAGTTATATATGTGCGAGCGTTTTCTTGTCGGACCGACGATAAGAACCAATATTTCTGTCATATGTTTTTTGGACAGATAATATGTTTTCAAATTATGACTGTTTTGGTCCGACAAGCGGTTATTGATAAAAGAGCTGTTATAATCCTGACACGTTTTCATTGTCGGGCTGAGAAAACACCCCCGAAAATTTGTCGGACAAAATTACCAAATTTTAGAGAAAAAATAATTGATCACGTCCTTAAAGTGTTAGACTAGCGGTAATACGTTTTCATAGCAACGTATTTATGACAAGTGCGGCTTGTCGGACTCACCGCTGGCCTCCAATATGCATGTCGGACAATATTATTTTTCATTTTATAATCAAAAAATCTTTCGATCAATGTAAGCATCCATATGACGGTAATTCATTTTTAAGGCTTCATGAAATTGACATGTTCAATCATCCCTCGCTGAAAAACGCCTCCAAATCAAGAATTTCGTCAGATGTGAAAGCTGTCGGACTCATCACAATGAAGTCACTCGCGAAGTTTCAAATGAGCAGTAATCAACGAAAAATTTATGGCCTGTCTCACGAACTAAAATGATCATGAAAATTAATAAAGTTTCATTCTGACAGTTAACAAATCGTTGGAAACACGCATCATCAAAATCGGTCAGAATTACGATTTGTAGTGCGTCCCCTTACATCACAAAGAAATGGAATGCATGTTATTTTTCAGACAAATTTAAAAGTTTCTTACAAAGAGTGATGTGGACTCACTATTCATCAATAAATCGTCGTACCTACGTAGGTTTGTTTATATTACAAAAACTGATTCTCTTCAACACCTTTGGAAAAACATATAGCAAAAGATTTAAACCTGTGTTTTGTTTTAATCTTGTTTGTGATCCTCGGTAATTTTTAAATCCAATTTAGTATCCCACATCTTTTTATTTTTAACATGAAAAGAGTGTGTAATTCGAACTGAATAACAAGGAAAAAACAATTCTAAATCGGATGTATCCCTGAAGCTAATTTGATGAACAACAGAGCTAATTGCACGCCGAACTGGTGACTGACATACGGATTTAATCGAGAGAACCTTAATACTTATCCCAATATTTTTTTGCCACTAAAACAGGCTAAAGGAACAGTATAAAAAATTATTAGTAGGCGATGATATCAGTAATTTCAATATTTTTAGATTTGTGCTTTTATTTTCATTTTGTTGAATTGGCTTAGGTATCTTTAGATAATTGGCCGTATTCTGTACCAAAATCGATAACATTTTGATGAATGAAAATTATTGTGACAAGCTAATATTAAGAATTTTTGTCCGTGCTATCTATGTTCATTGATTGGAATGGATAATGATTAACAAAAAATTATCGATTGAGTTACAGAATAACCCCAAATGTTGAATGAATAACTTCTAAAGAAAAATGTGGTAGGAATTGGAAGCTGGTAGATTGTAAATTGTAAGTGCATCCACTTTTAAGCAGGTAATTTGTTGTGTAAGCAAAAGTTAATTACAAACATTGTTTGGAATTTGTAGAAAATTTCAATATCTCAGCTGTTGTTGATTATTGCATGACAAAAATTATGAAGGTACAAGAAGGCGATTCACATGAAACGATATTATTTAGATGACATCCATCAACATCCACGCAAAATAGAATTTCAGTTCACGGACCTGCCCGAAGAAAATAGTATTGTGACTGAAGATTTTTTTTCAACAGGACGGATATATCCTCTTCGAAGTCTCTTAAGATGATTAAGATGATTGACAGAGTAAAAGTGGTTTGTTATTGAATGTGGCTGTTTGATCAATCGAATTTCATTTAAGATATATAAAAATCTTCCAGTATGTAGGTATTGAAATAGGGAACTCAGTTAAGAGTTTAATTATTTTTATCTAATTCCGTTTTGAAAAGTCAAATTTTCCATCAATTTCTGACGTTATGAAACGTCACATTTTTCATAACTGTCCTGCAACAGTTGCGTAAAGTAGTTACGTAATGACTTTACATAACTGGCCATGTTTCAGAGCTAATCAATTATACTTATCTGTGTACAATTAAAAGAACTATTTATTATTTACAATATGCAGCATTGGCAAAGTCTTTAATATCAAAGGGTACTATAGCACTCAAGATATCACTGCTTGAGTACATTTTTAAAAATTATTTTGACGTTTTGTGAAAATTTGATATTTGCTTATTTCAGTGCACTTTTGTTTCTGTAGTAAAAATAGATGGTCATGAATCACAGTCATCTGAATTTTGTGATGTAACGTGAGAGATGTTCTCATTCAAAAATATAGATAAAATTATTCTGACGGAATTAGATAAAATTTTGTACAGAATACGTTATGAAAAGCCATATTGTTTGACTCACATAATTTACAAAACTCGCTACGCTCGTTTTGGCAAATATTACGTTTCGTCAAACAATATGGCACTTTTCATAACTAATTATGTAAATAACTATTTCTACTCTATAGTTTCGGTTCTACCTGAAAAGAATTTGTGTATTTAAAATAAAATAACTTAAACACAAATTCTTATCACTCCTGAGGATGCTCCAGATGAGACCGATACTGTAGTGTTGAAAAGAAAAATTAGGCTTTTGACTAAATTGCCGTATTTCATTTCCTGGATTCAACCATTTTCATCATTCAGTATACTTCTCTCGAAAAACGCCCTAAAAAATCCTTGTCGTGCTATCATAGATACTGCCTTGATATACTCGGACGGAGCTCGACCGATTTTATTTTAAAGTTATGGAAGTATTTTTGTATTCTTCGACGATGTATGGAAGCTTATGGAGCCCGTTGTTATAGAAACATATTGAATGTATCATAAATAAGTGTTTAAAGAATGCTATATTGGCAAGAATTTGATTGAAAGAGTCGTAATGTATTATTTGCATTGGTTTAAGCATATGGGACGGATTTTAAATGAATGGTTTCTGAAGAGAATGAATGTTGTAATCCAGGATTCAACTGAACAAGCTTGTATGAGTAGTATTATACTGTGGACGAGGATGAGACTGAAAAGGTCCAAATATACTATAAATAAATAAATCCCGAAACCTTTTTCATTCCAAATTCTTATTTGTATCATGCACAAGTTCTTGAGAAGAATTAATAAAAATGTTTTCAGTATTCTTCTCATATATAAGTAAGGGGACCCTATAGGCTGTTATTTTTTGCGACTCTTACCTATTTACTACATTATTATTACAATCCAACAATTTGGTTGAGATTGCACAAGGAATAGAGAAAACAGTGTTATCGGAAAGGCATCTTATAATAGTTATTTATGTATCAAGTACCGAAAGTGCATATTTTCAGTACAAGCATAGATAATTGCAGCCCGAGGTAAAGCCGAGGTCTGCAATCAGGCGAGTGCTGAAAATACACTTTCTGTACAAGATGCATACAATATTTTTTTCTAAATTGTGTTACTTAAGAAAATTTTTGAATGACATAATTTGAATAAAATCAATCTATCGTTTCTTAAGAGACGACAATTCAAAATGTTTATTGACAACGAAAGAAATAATATTTTTGACAGACGATTTTTGTAATAGTGTGAAAATTGTTATTTAACTAAGAAAATTATTGATAAAATTATTGACGAGAACAGTGATGAAATTGATTTTGAAGATCCGGGTCCTCCACCTGTAATTGCACAGGCTTCTAACGCAGCAATTTAAAATTTACTGCTTACAATATCGCGGGAGAAATAGTACAAATATGAATATAAAAGATCCCAAGATTGGTGCATACAAGGAGAAATGAAGAAATATTATATATTCTTCAATTGGGTTACTTTTCAGTACTAGTACTCTATTAAAAAAAAATCTTTTTGAAAGTGTCAGAATCAATATTATTTAAATTTTTACAATGTGTGTATGTGTAATAAGTAATAAATATTATTTGAAATTTGAATGGATGTATTTTTGTATGCTCCTATTTTCTCAATAAACCTATGTACTTATGAATTTTATAAGGTATCTTCCTCATTTTCAAAAAAAAAATATGGCCACTGTGATTATGAGTGAAATGTAAAATAGAGAATTTTTGTCATTACCTGAACGCTTCTCTGAGCTCATCTTCACCGTCGGCTCCTTTCATTTTTTTGGACATCATCTGGAGGAACTCGTTAAATTCTATGGTCCCATTTCCGTCTTGATCAACTTCATTTACCATATCCCGAAGTTCAGTCTCTGCAAATAGACGAAAATATTTTTTATTTTTTTATATACAGAACTATGTCTTTCTCATTGCTTTAGAAGATCAAGGATGCATTGCATGAAAGCGAGTTAACCTCAGTTTTCAGTAACTCCGAGTTAAGTGCTTGAATTCAAATGTTTCACTGTTTGACAGTTGCAATTTACCTTCTCACATTCAAAGTTTTTCAATCAATTTCATAATGTGTTTTCAATGAGAGTAAGCCTAAAATATAGATTATTTGTTGGAATATATCCGTAGGAACAGAAAATTTCAAAATATTCTGTATTTTTTCTATGAATATAAGATGACTCGCAAGTTAATTCACTTCCATGCAATCCACCCTAAATGATGCAACGAGAATCTGTTACACATCAAGTGCTTATATCTCCTGAAATGATAATCGTAGAATAATTAACCTTTACCTCTCTATCATCCCGTTATTAGACACGGTAGCATAAAAGCCAAAATCAGATAAAATTTCATATTTTAGCAAGTTGAATAGAAGCTTATGTACTACCATTTATTATGAAAAAAGATCTGATCCTCTATCTCCCAACTCTTAAATACGGTACTATAAAAGTAAAGAATTACGAAACTTTGTATTATAATGAAATATGTAGTTCTATGTCTTCGGTCGCGGCTAAGGATACCATCTAAATGGATAGATCTGGTCTTGATCGAACTTTTTGAATTTTGACCGGATTTTATCTGGAGAGCAGTATCGTATAGTTCAAGAATTTTAAATGGAAAACATTTCAAAGGTAGTGCCAAGCAAATAAAAATATATATCAAATATTTTCTAATTGATCTGAATTGCATCTATTTCAATATAAATTTAGATGGATCGTTAATTTGATCCATTTGTCTGTGAATGTTTCATGCTGATTGGGATAATTACGTACCTGAGGGTCTCTGTCCTAAGGATCGCATAACGACCCCTAGCTCGGCCATTGTAATCGTACCATCTTCGTCCTTATCAAATAACATGAAGGCCTCTTTGAACTCTGCAATAAGAAATATATAGGTATACAAAAGTGATATTATCTAATGATTTTCTTGGATGAAACATTGAAATTGAGAAAAAATACATAATAAAAGATTTTGATTTGTAGAAAATTACCATCGCTATATTAAATTGAAAAGTGCTTAGTTCATATTGCCGCCTCGAATGAAGTACGTAGTAATAAGCCAATTGAGTACATCATTAAAACTAAATATGTGAGTCCAGCCAGATTTGTATTGCAATTTAAAATCAATGATATACTTTTTTGTTGACTCATTCATATTTATGAATTATATAATTGTGTTTCATTATTCTTATTATTTTATTTCTCCTATCATAAACAAAACAGAAATACCTTTCTTGTTAAAAAAAAAAATTAAGAATACTGACCTGCAACTTGGTCCTCGGAAAGTCCATACTCAGACTGCAAAAGAAAATATGCAAATTAATATTTAGATTGACTGATACCCAAATCAAAAAATCTCATTTGAAAAAACCCATGGATGATCAAAATTTTCAGTATTTTTTACAAAACGGACTTATTCCTGAATTCTAACAATATTTTGGAAGTCTTGAATGTGTTTTATCCCATTCAGAATAACTTATCATTTTATTCAATGACATTTGTTTATTTTTGTATTCGTTGTTGGCAGGTTGACATTTTCAGTACTTTTTTCAGTACAACCAGCATCGGCTTCAGTATTTGAGCACCTTGTAATAAATTCGGAATAGCAATATTCACCTTCACTTTTATTCATAAATAAATAGTGTATTATGCTCTAAGGCTGAGAGGTATATGTATAATAATTTTTACTTCCCCGACGGTATTAGTATTGAAATCGTGATTTTTTGACAGCTCGAGATTAGATGAATCTTTACGTTTTAGACCCTACTGAGACCGAAAAACATAATAATAAAAAAAGTCGGTCTGTTGGTTCAAGTTTGTAGAGGAGCTTTCTTCAACCAGTGGTACCAAAACTTTATCGAACTTTATGAACCAAAGAGAAAATGAGAATCATAATGTGGAGTTGAAATTATCATCACTTATATTTTGACATCATATGCAAACGTTTGTCAATTGTGTTTTAAAAATTAGTAATTTGGCTCTATCGTGTTTGGTATCAAATTCAAGCTCTTATGGAGATGATCTAGGGGAAGTGTCAAAGAGGATATTTAAATGATTATCAATTGGTTCTTTCACGAATCATTTGAATGATGTCTAGTTTTGTATCAATTTTAAGCTCTTGAGGAGATAAGCTTAGTAGATATCAAAAATAAATAATTAAGTAGTGAAATCCACGTTACCATCTTCAAATTACATTTCTGGCGATCATATGTCGAAACTGTTTGTTCCAATGAATAATTAAAGACCCCGAAAATCTAGAAAAGGACTTTCACTTTGATAATGACAGTTGTCACTTTGATCATGACAGCTGTCACTTTGAAAATGACAGCTTTCACTTTGAAATATGAAATATGCAATTAATTGATACGACACCCTTTTCTGAATCAGCGATGAAACTGACCATGAAATTTATGGTCGGGGAAGTACTAAGATGGCCACAGTGGATATTTTTATTGAGAAACAATTCGATATGATGGAGTGTACCAATTGCCAAATGTGTACGGACATATTTATTTACAAGTTTGGGGATTGTCTCACTTACTCAATTATAAATTGAATACTTTATTCATCTCGTTTGATAATATTGAAGGAATCGCAGGAAAACAAGGAGGTAACGGTCATTACGCGATCCTCTTATTATCTACTGTGGTGTTCACTGTGTGTCAAGAGCGTGCTGCCAGAACTGACTTTCAATTTTGAATTTAAAGACATATTTTCTTACATATTCAACATACAGAGCTGAAACATTGCAGAATACTTCTTCATATACCATATTTATTATCTACTTTGTCAATCAATTTTAACGATTGTATGTAAGGAATCTTGCGAGATTTTTTTGAAATCTAGTTATTCAATTAGAAAATGCTCTGAAAACTTTGGACTAGATTTTATCCATTGGTTATACGTTGAAAAATATTCAATTAAAATTTCAGAAAGCTATATCGATAATTGCCGTGATTATGGCAAGCCAAACATAGAAGCATAAAATATTTCTCTAGATTCATATTTAGCGACATTCAATGATTAGAAAACCAATATCTAGATATTAATATTGGAAGATCACATATTACTGTGTTTGAGCGATTTTTTTAGTCTACTTTTGTTCGAAAAATTACCTTGCAGGTTACACTTCTCTGTGTTTATCATATTATTTGGTCTGAAAGTTCATATTTAATAGGTAACTGACAAGAAGCATTACGAATTAGGATAATTATTGATGGTTATCAAGCAATTTCTCAATACACGAACAGCATCAATAATATTTCACACATTTGTAAGAAAACATCAAGGAACTATATTATCACCTTTTATCGATTTCAACGTATGTAGGTCCATATTTGAATATTGAAACAAGGTATTCATATTTGAGCCAGGGCTTTACAAGGAATATTTGTAACCAAGATAGAAATAATGAAAGTCAGCAGCATTTACATGAAAAATTTTTCACTACTCCCAACGATACTTGAGTTTTAGATAAAAATATAAATCGCTCCTGCAAACAAAGCAACAGCATTAAATTTTGTAAAGGTGACTCCACAACTTTGTTTCGTTTGTAGCTCTTTCAATTTTCGAGATTCCAATGGAGGAGCAACCATTTACAATTTGTATACTCTTGATACTAGTACTTCATGCAACAAGTGTGTAAATTTAAGCATTATGACGAAACTTGTCGAGTCACGAAAATTGTTAAATACAAAAAATAATCTACGGCTTTTATATAACACTCTCAAAACAAATCGCAACCAACATGAATTCACAGAATAACAAAATTTAAGTTACGCAACTCAACTGTCGCGCGTTTATTAAAGGTAAACAAAAAAAATATCCAGTTTACTCATCGTTTGAGATGTGTGAACTACCAAGTTTGGACGTAGCAACACATAAAAAATATTAATTCGTAGTTAACCACTTAACGAAATAGACGAATGGGTTTTTTAATATCAAAGTGTCAAATCCAGAACTTACAGATGTCTGCCTAATTTGAAAGTCACTCGTCAACCTCTGATACCTAACAAACTCCCTTCCGTAATTTTCAGAAGTCATTTCACTTCACTAACATCAAAACTGATCCACAATCACTGACCTGCCTTAACAGTCATCACCAAAACTTATTTCAAAGTTACTTCACTCGCTTGGTCATACCACTACAAATATTTTCAAATTTTAGACAGTAAGAGTTGAAATAAAGGCCGGTTGACACTCAACAATTTAATTGTTAATAATATAACTTCGGTTTGATTTTCGCGCGATTTGAACTTCGCGATGTCCCGGGAAGAAGTATTAAAAGATTATAGCGAACTCAAGTTTACATAATGTGGCAATGGATTATTTATATTTTGGCACAGTTAAAGGAAATATACATCCTGATTTTTATTATGTTTTGTGTGTTTCCGTGAGATATTACTTCAAAGAATAATAAACAGGAACCAAACGAAGGATTCGTATGGTTACAAAGTATTGTTTCAAAGCAAACGAATTCATTTTACGAATGTCGTAAATTTTGTTGCAATTCATTTTGAATAAAATATTTACAAGTTTTGAACGTGGTCCTTAAGAACAGAATATCTTTGTATTTAAATGCAACATTGCAAGTGACAGTTTCACAATGTTTTGAAGTGAATATATTTCAAATTTCTTCTAGAGATAGTAGTCCAATGGTGCCTAATTCGTTTATTTCTTGCAGAGTTAACGATGACACGAACTGGTTGACAGTCTTTCAAAGACAGCATTCCTTAGTTCGATACTATTCATCGAAGTTTTACCAGAATATTTTTGTTTTGCAAACTCCAATTCATAACGTAGAATAATATTCTCTATTCACTGTTCCGCTCTTTGAAGGGGGTAATTCATAAGAAGTGCCCCATTTCACACTGAAAAAAAGGGCAAGAGCTTTTCTTGTTTATTTCTGTACTTGTTACTTCTTGGGCCAAGGTGAGTCTAGATTACAGTACAAATTTCATGAAGTATCACACACTTTTCTCCTCTTAAATGAATAATGGCTACTGAGATTCAATAAATCAATCATTTGGTTATCCAATTTATTCTAAATTAAAATATTTCAATGTCAATTGGTCGTCCAAAAAGATGCTTGTCATTTGAAGGCAAGCATTAAAACATCAACATCAACATTTATCTAAAATTAGATAGAATATGTGCCAACTTTGTCACGGATATGCTGCTAAATACATCAGGACTGTACTCAATTATTTCAGATTGTATCAAACTTGCAACTAGTGTTTCGTGCATTTGTGATTATTAAAGTGCGACATTATCAAGTCAAAAGTGGAAATTGAAAATTCTTCCATCATAATTTCCCGCCAGCATTGAAGCAAGAAATATTTCAAAATGAATAGAATATTTTTTCATCAATCAAATATAAAATTCCGAATCATTTTGGATGTCACAGTCTTGTGGAATAATAGCATCTTCCAATTTTCTCCATTTTGGTTTTTTCGCAATTTTCTGCAGTCTTTCCGGTTGAGTACGTGTGGTCTGAAATGCGCGTTTCAGTTGTAAAATGTGTCACTATTCAAATCACATTTTAACGTTTCAGGAAATTTGGTATCTGTGTTCCATTATTCGAATACGAGTCTTTGAATATTCAAATATAAAAGCGAGTGCACACGACAAATCGAACGAATTTAATAGTAATGCATTAGTCAATATATTATGTAGAGTGATAGAGACGAGCAAGCAGGGAAGTATTAGGTGATGTTTCTACATTCTAAATAAAAAATACGTGCATCAAGTGAATCGATTCAATTTTTACTTTCCCGACCTACAAATAGGGTAAATATTGCAATCGTGATTCTTTAACAGTTCGAGATTTTGATGAATCTTCATATTTTAGACACTACTGAAACCGAAAAACATAATTTGAAAAAAGTTGAACTGTCTGTTGGTCTATGTGGAAGCACGACAACTTGAGAAAACGTACGAATTTTCGACTGAATTTTACATTTAAATTTTTCATCAAAAATCTAGGTTCAAGTTGGTAGATGAGCTTTTTTCAATCAGTGATATCAAAACTTTATTGATAGAACTTTTTAGTTTTTCGCGTTTATTTTATAAACGATAGTATTTATCATGAAATATGAGATACATAAAACTAATCTTTGAATGATTTGGCACAACATTCACTTGGAACATTTAAAAAAATTATCAGCGGTTTATTTATCATTATCAAAATTCAAATTATTTAAAATTTTTTTTTTTTTTCTGAAGCAAAAAAATAATGAGAATCATAATTTGGAGTTAAAATTATTATCAGTCATATTTTGACATCACAAGCAAACGTTCGTCAATTGTTTTTTAAAATAAGTTATTTGGCTTGTCTTGATGATCATTTCTTGTCTTGTCTTGATTTTCAAGACAAGAAAATGAAAATTTTTTGGCAACGCATTTCTTGTCATATTTCAAGAATTCTTGATATTTCTTGATCTTGACATTTGAGGGAGTCCCCTTTCTCTATTGCTTTATCCAATCCGAACACTTAGTTTTGCGTTAGTGTCTACCCTTTATCCTTCTTGTAAGTTATTTTATCAATCGATTCTAGCGACAATTCTACTGAACTCAAAAAATCTAAGTTAAAATGGAATCGGTCGGTCTGTCTGTCTGAAAGCATGATACGAATTTTCGACTGAAATTTAATAATTGAGTTTTTCATTGAAAAGCTAGGTTTAAATTTATAAATGAGCCTTTCAACCAGAAAATCTAGAAAAATACTCTCAATTTTCAGAAATACTCATATTGTAAGGAGCAGCCATCTTTCACCATAACAATAACAGCTGTCATTTTGTCAATGACAGCTATTACTTTGACTCCGACAGCTGTCATTTTAAAAATGACGGTGTCACTTTGACAATGACGCGTCACTTTGAAAGTTGGTATGACACTCCTAAATTCATTAAAACAGTGATGAAACTGGCCATGAAATTTATTTTCTGGAAAAAACTGTAATGGCCACAGCAGATTTAAATTTTTCAATAATAGATTAATAAATATGCAGATTTGAAAAATTAATTGTCAAAATATCAAGATTTCTTGACAAGAGGTCTTGATTCTTGATAGTACTTTCTTGTCTTGTCTTGATTTCCAGACAAGATCAAGATTATTTCTTGATTCTTGTGAAACACGGCTCTTTCGGGTTTGGTATCAAATTAAAGCTCTCGTGGAGATAATTCTAGTAAAAGTATCAAAGAGGATATTTAAACGATTGTCAATTGTTTCTTTTACAAATCAGTCAAATGATGTTTGGTTTGGTATTAATTAAGATAAGCTTGATAGATATCAAAAATAAATAATTAAGTAGTGGAATCCATACTACCATCTTCAAATTACACTTTCGGCGATCAAATTTAGAAACTGTATGTTCCAATGAATTGAAGACTTCGAGAATCTAGAAAAAGACTCTCCATTTTCAAAAATACTTACTTTATGTGAAGACTCCACGGGAAAAACAATGAATTTTTTTGTGAAAACAAAAATCACAATTGGGTAAAATCATCGTAATCAGCTGTAATAGTTCAATCCATCGCAAGAAACATGAATGTCAGTGCGCCGAACGTCAAAAACCGTCGTTGTCAATTTGATAGTTGACATGCGGGCCGCGTTATGCTTCTTTCTCAACCTACTAATTTATGTGACACTAAAACCCTTAGTGCAATGTCTTTCTCTCTTATCAAGGTATTTGTCCAGTTATTTACAATTGAAGAAATAATACAATGTCAAGTAGTGACGAAAATACGCACGTTAAATCGCCTCAGCGGAAAAAAATACGTAAAGAACGCATGAAAGATGTTATGAAACAAATATTTTTTACAGAACCATTCCTGGAACCACTGAAAATCACAAAAGAAAAGTACTGCGATCTTCAAGTTTTAAAACAGTTTTGTTCTCATGGAGCTAAAATTTATTCTGACTCTCTCCCTCAGCATGAAAATTATCAAAAATAAGTTTAGAAGAAATTAATGTTATTATAATAAGCTTTGAAAAGTATTTGTCTGATACATGAGCTTCAAATGTTATTAAAAATAAAATGTGAAAGAAGTTATTATCTTTATGACAGGTTAAATCAGATGATTGATTTCAATACATTTTACTTGAAAAATTTAGTTGATTTATTTTATTTAGTTTTATTTATTTTATTATTGCATGTCAATGTAATGCAAAAACCAGGAATGTCAATGACTTAGACTGTTTATGCTTTGGAGTTTAGTTACTAATCACAGATTTTTCGCAATAATTACTACAATATGAAGCCAGAGCATATTTTTTAAGTCAAGACAAATTATATATTCATATTGAAACAATTTGCTCCAATATTTATATCAAAAGAGCACGAAATGAAAGAAATACAGACTTTTGAACTATAAAGACTTGTTTTTCTCTTACTTATCATCTTCTGGCATTCATTGTTTTTCCCGAGGAGTCTTTATGTAAGGACTGGAAAATAACCGCCATCTGTCACTTTAACAATGACAGCTGTCACTATGACAATGACAGTTGTCTCTATGACAATGACAGTTGTCGCTATGACAATGACAGTTGTCACTTCAAAAAGGAAAGTTGTCATTTTGGCAATGACAGCTGTCACTTTGACAATAACAGCTCTCATTTTGAAATATGCAATTAATTGATGCGACACTCTAAATTTCTGAAACAGCGATGAAACTGGCCATGGAATTTATGGTCGGGGAAGTACTGGGCTGGCCACAGCGGATTTTTTAATTACGTCAACCTGATCCGATAGCGAGAGCCCGCTTAAAAAAAAATATCTTAATTTAGTTACTGATTTCGTTGAACTATCTCTTTCCACATTCTCTATTGCTTCGCTGGATGAATTCTCATGCTTCCAAAACTGTACTCAAATCATTTATTAACTATCTTCAATGACTGAAGTTTGCATGTCCTTTGAATATTTGAAGAGAAATTATCGACAATTTAGAACAGTTCAATATTCACAAACATTTGTACATACATGAAACGAAGCTCTAATACTCTATTGATTAAATTCGAAGGAAAATGATGTAATTTACAGCTTATATATTCATATCAAGATCTGAAAATCCACAACAGAATAAACTCACATGATACATTCAAACGTGCACATAAAAGCTAATATTGATATTAGATTATAGAGTATCGGCATTTCCAAATCGGACCGTTTCATACAAAAGAATGAATATTGAGAGTTAAGTTCACAGAGCTGAATTGTAAATAAACGCTTGTGAAGTTTGTACAGAAATAAAAAGAGTTTTTTCACATACCAAATTAATGGTAACAATGAGATCATGTTGTTGGTGCTTCTTTTTGGGTTTCTTGCCCTGTTTGGTGGCAGCAGCAGCAGCTGCCTTGGCTGGTGCAGGTGGTTTCGG
This sequence comes from Dromius quadrimaculatus, assembly GCA_963989225.1. NCBI lineage: Eukaryota > Metazoa > Arthropoda > Insecta > Coleoptera > Carabidae > Dromius > Dromius quadrimaculatus. The sequence continues at coordinate 7,240,924 of OZ022325.1, read as the reverse complement.
CGCCCCTTTTTGCGCCGCGGGTTTCTGTCCTGGTTTTGCGCCAGGGGGCTTAGCTGGGGCACCTTTCGAGCCTAAAGTTGGGGTTTTCTGGCCCGACTGGAGCTTGGGGGTTACGTGGCTACCATCGGCTGGTTTGTTGCGAGCCTACAAACAAAAAGAGATATTCATTAATGGTAGACCTATTGAGAATTATACATTTAATTTGCAATGCAATTTTTCTCTATTTCAATTTTTTTTTTCCATGCAGAATTCGTTTAACAACTGACACAAACAGGAATTATGCAAAAATGGTGGCGATTTGGGCACCATCATATAATCGCATTCTTAAACTAAATTTAATTCGGCTGTATGTATATTCATAGTGGTAGCCACCGATCAATTTGATAGGTTATTATATACTTCCTCACTATGTGCTTAATAATTGTCAAAATATGGGCACTGAAAGTTGTGAATAAATTTTTGGAATATCTATTAAACGATAGTATCACAAAAGTACTATTCATGATGTAAGGTTGAATTAGGTGTGATGAAAAGGGACGAAACAAAATTATATTTGAAAATACTCCTTGATTATAGTAATTTTGTACCAAATTCAGTCTATTCCAATTCCAGGTTCAGATTATTACTATACTAATACATATAGATAATTATAGATACCTCAAGACCTTGACCAATATAAAACATATAAATAATAACTAAGTATTATCCATTATCTGAAAAGAATAGCTATGTCAGTGTCATTCAGATGACAAAGGTATACAAAAGCTTCATGAAAACCAGGCTAAAATCGTAACGATTTTGTGACATGTAAACCACGTTACCTTTTCAATCATTAAAAGATAATGTAATGTACAAGCTGATCTAGTAGACAGAATTGGAGCTAAACGTCATTAGCAGCTCCTTTCCAAACCGGAAACAATTCCAACTTCAGCTTCTGGAGTTGTAAATACATATTAGTAGTTGGTAATTTACAATTACAAGTTCACGGTAATCGTTACTACGATGATTACTAATTTATCGTGATTTAATATCCGTATTTAGCAGTAATGGAAACCGTTTCCTCTCTTGATAGCTCTTATGATTGGAATACTCATCCTCCGGCAAAATAACCCTCACTATGCTCTCATTAAATAATATTATTATATTCGACGTTGTGAGTATGAATGTGTGAGGGTGTTTCTTAAAATATGTACTCCACTAGTCTTATATACTTCGTCCAACACTACTCCAGTTTGTTAATTCTTTCTGAATAATAGAATTAGTTCAATTCAACAAGATAGGCCTTTATTTCTGCAATCACATCCTAGTTTGCGTGAATTCTCTTTTCCGCTCACCATTTTACCATATTAAGAGGGAAAACAGGTGGTAGAACCAAATCTGAAGAGAAGGAGGGATGCAGAACAAGTTTAAAGGTTGCGACCACAATTCCTGAGGAATGAGTTGGTGGGTTTTGTGAGCCTTTCTTGTATCAAGCTGTCTATTGGATAAAAAAAAGATATGTGACTTGAAAGTTTAAAATTTTGGAAGCGCGCACTTGATGCACGCCAAACACTGTAGCAGGCGTATAGAGGCGCATGAATGACCGCAACCAAACCATTGTGATATATTTATATCTGCTTTTATCAGTTTTTAACTTTTAGCGTATTTCTGAAAAGAATTACGCTATCATATTCACTTTGGTTGTCTGGCTGGCTGGCATGACGCTGAGTTCTCAGCAACTACAGCACTTAGATACTTGAAACTGGTACTAAATGAAAGCTGATGTGCTGTAAGTTTGCTCAAACTGCTTGATTTTAGGCTCAGTGATTATGAAAGACAGTAATTTATGAAATAAATTTCGATATAAAGGACATAAACAACTGAAGGGATATAAATTAAACTAGCACGACAGCTGGCACGGGAGATATACGCAGCTAGCATAAGTCGCATACTCGTTAATGAGGAGTTATTTGTAGAAGTATTGAGATAATCCACAAGCACGACAAAATTCTCTGAACTAACAAACATTCATGAACTACCAAAAATGTGCTTTGATCATCAAGATGATTTATTAATTTTTTGATATTTGAAAGCTTTTAATCAAAAAGATAATACAATACAATTGCTTTTCCCACAAGTTTTGAATAAATGACACTCGGCAATAGTCACCGATTTGAATTGACTGATGGTTATTCTCGTATCCTACAAGGTTCAAGTTTTCATTTCCAATTTGCAAGTCAGAAACACAGTGTGAATAATATGCAATACAGCTTTGATATCCTGGCAGACAATATTAACGACCTATATGTGACATGACAGACGATCACCTTCCACTTTTCCACATGAATTTCCGAAAGGAATATAAATGTTTTTCATTTTAAGTTGGACGTCAATTTTATTGAGGATTCGACACCGCTTAGAATTCGTAAACTACAGATTTAGAATAAATTTTTCTTAATAGAGCATACCTTGCTTGTGGTCGTTACGTATGACTCACCAGGCTAACATTTGCAAGGATGACGTAATGAGCGTTGATGATGAGCGACAAAATGAAGACATCGAGAGCTGTATCTCCGAATGTAATAGACCAATTTGCGTGATTTAGGCTTCAAGCTTCAAGTTGCTTGTGAGTGAGCACTGAGTAGTGCTAATTAGGTAAAAAATCATAAAGTTGTCAACTTGCAAAATGCTTACGCATAAATGAGGTATGTTGGGAAATAAATAAGAATACAGTTAAAATCGTCGGAGCAAAAGCAATTGAAAATGCAGAAGAGCGTCGTAATAAGTATTGTTACAAATGTGAAATATTTTAAACAATTAGCTCACATAATTATTCATTTGAATTCGTTGTAACTGTAATCTTAGTTACTATTGACAAGGTCGATGTTCAATTGTCGGACATGATTGACAGGCTATGGTCACTAGATGTTCGGTGGTTGCCAGGCAATAACTGTTAGACAATTGAATGTTGACCCATTGTCGGCTTAGGTATATAAAAGCATGAGCTGGGAAGGGAATTCAGTCAGTGATTCAGTGATTCAGTACGAGTAACAGTGAATGATATTGTGAACATACGAGTATATAAAATTAATACTGGCACTGTAACCTGTGTTGATAATTTATTCACAATAAAATTTGTGACAGTATCGTTTGAGACAAGAGGTAGCAAAGAGAAATAAGCCAGTGAGGCAAAACGAGCCTCTGAACAAGACGCGAATTTGGGCTCAAGCGAGCCTCAGCCCTATACATCACGAGAAAAAATGTTTATGATAAAAGTCAATAAATAATTGGAAAATAATTTGAAATTTGTGGTACTGCAGGAACGTCAATAAAATAAAATTGAATCAATAAGTTTCCTCACTGAAATCATCGTGGTTTGTTAAATTATTTCATACACAACGATCCCATTCAGCGCTATGGAAATTCTTAAAACAAGCCCCTGATAACTGTAGTCCAAAATACGGCCTACCCAAATATTTGAGCAAGAAAAACGGTCCTGAATATCCTAGATCAACCCTGAACTTTCGAATGACATTTTTTCTTTTCTTCAAAACATACAGGGCTGGAACTTTGCAGGCAACTTTAGATCGTTATGCAAAACTTGGACTCTCATCATCAACTTTTGCGTTTGTATATAAGAACTAGTGAAACTGTGTTTTTTTCTTTTAAATCAAAAGTCGCATTTTAGTTGAGGAATGCTTAGTAATCTTCGAACATCTTTTGTTCTGCTAACAAAGCATTGAAGATTGAAATGTTGTAGAGGAGACCTATGAGAGTTGTGACAGAGGAGAGTTGTGACATAGTTGATTTCTCGGAATCTATGACCGTTAGCGAGGTGACAACAACGCGCGTTTGTTTCTAAGATGCGCTATTTGACGCAACTCACGTCAACGGTGCACATTAAGCGGTTGTGAATGTATGACATCTGCATACAAAAAATTTCAAAAAGTTGGTTTTCTACCAAAATTTTGATTGCTTATATATCGTGACGTATTATGTTTACGTTGTTATGATTTATCAAATGCTTTAATTATTCAAGTTTCTTAGCGTGGTATTATTTTTTTTGTGTTGGCATCTTGTTTCAAAATTACAAATCATTATTCTAACCGGTTTACAATTTTCTGCAACTAGGCGAATTGTGATAGCTTATCACAGACCTTCATTTTTGTTTATTTTTCTGGAAAGGTTCCTTCCCTGTCTTGTGGTGTGATGTTGCTAGTTGAATTGCTACTTCTTTGCCTCCGAATGTCAAATAAATATAAAAGAAAGACTTATAGGAGCATTGCTAGTGTCGAAACTTATGAACTGGCCTTTGAAAAAATCACTTTTTCATGCTTACTCAAGTCAGTGATCGTATTTTCCTAATCTAGAAATCGAGGCAAACTCAGAAGAAAGAACTTTCACTTCAAATCCAACTATCTGTATTGTCGGAAATATGATATTGCTATCTATGAATTTAATATAGAAGCAAAAAAATCCATTTCAAATATGTCTACAGATCAGAACATGACATCTTCCAGCAGTCCATCTACCCTAAACTATAACGCCAAAGAGCCCGTTGCCCTCACGTCTACAGCCCGTAGTCCTCCTGCCACTACTTCTAATATAAACTCGCCATAATCACTTAAGCCGTTGCCAAAAGCTCCGTCAAGAAAAAAAGGAAAAACCGAATAGACGCAAGATCAAATTTGCTGTGCTTACTGACACACCTACCAAATATGAAATTGCTGTCGTAGAAGCCAGTAGAAAGATAAAGAATGTGAAAAAGCGTGTTTGAAGTGAAGAAAAGAAGAAGCCTAAAAAATTGAGAAGAAGATTAATAAGGAAAGTAAAGTTGATGATGAAGAGGATGAAGACGAAGAAGTGCCTTGAATGCCAATATAATGGTATATTATTCACCAAATGGTCAAAATACATAGTTGTCACAAATTAACTTGGTATCTGTCACAACTTACCTCGGTATTAGGAGAGCTGTGAAACGAGGAGTAGTTTCTGTTTTCATAGGTTTTCTCAGACACCATAATACTTTCATTAATTTTGATGATTGTTTCTCAAACAGTATGTATTGAGCTACATTTACTCATACAGTTCATAGATGTAGAATGTTTTTTAACTGAGATATGTTGATTGAAGTAAAAATTGTCACAACCCTCCTCAGTCTCCTCTACCCAGCAAAGAATTTTGAATTGAAGGATTTTAACTTCGTTCTCTTCCCTCTGTTTGACTACTGGTTTTGGCAATTTATACGGTTTAGATTTCAGGATTAAATATGAATAATTGCCGGAAATAAAGCGAAATAAACATGAAAATGTATAAAAAATTATTTTCCTCATTTTTCACTTCACCACCATTTTATGCAATGTTCCTTCATAAATAATTCCAAGTTTGTATTCAGCGATCTTGGAATAATAGAATAAACCAGGATGTAGACATTTGTTTTATGTAATTACATATTATTGTTTCTAAGCGGCGTTTTGGGGTGTTCCGCCCACCTATAATTAACCAATATGGATGAAATTTGGCTTGATTACTACTTACTAACTGATTTTACATGGATTTTATCATTTTTTTAATGTCCGTTTCAATTTTATCAATAGTACTCCCACAATTTGAAGTTCGCGTTTTTGCGCTGCTCATATTGGTTTTTTTGTGTATTGATGTATCTTTTTTATTCCTGTCACTTGGAAATCGCTTAGCGCGTCTATATTACATGGGTTTATCGGCTTATGTAAATTTATGGCTGATAAATCACGAATTCCATGTTATATGCTCACAAAAATCAATACTCGTATATTTATATTCATGTTAATGTCTCACCCGATAGTCTGATACAATTTTACGGGCAAGCAGAACGTGAAATTGATTTGCATGTGATTTAATGGGCTATTAACCGCATTTTACTCTGATTAGATTAAGTGCTTTCAAAGCTCCAGGCTTTACGAGCTTTCTTTGAACGTGATAAGAGCTCATTCATCGCTTGATGTATTTCAAATATTTTTTATGAGGTGAAATAAAAAAATCTGACGTAGCCAGTGTATTTACATTACATTAGAGGCGAATTATTATTTATTCAGAAACATTAAGGATTATACTTTCGCTGTTTTATTATTCGGAGATAGCTCGAAAAGTCCGTACAAACTCTATTTAATTACTTTGAATTATGCAGTAATGGAATCAATTTCAATTTTATTGCGTTCCTTTTTGATATTCCACGATCAAATGTATTTTGGATGGTTGCCAAATTCAACCTTTTGAAATGTATCTCATGGGATAACAACAAATTTTGTTTATCCCAAAACTATTCAAACCTTTACGTCCATTTACGCTCTTATAAATCTTTTGATCCTCTCGTATATCTGTCCATATCCCTTACCTTATCGATTTTTTGTATCCTCCATGAACAAAACACTAACAGTCCACTAGAACTGTTTGTTCAGGAAAGTGTTTCACAGGATTTTGTCTCGTAACCTACATTGATTTTATTGTTTCTGTACGTAGCCTGGAGGTATTTTCAACAGAATGAAAATATGCAGAGATCAAAGTTTATTTAGGATTTGAGCTACAGAAAGTTCGAATAATAAAATGAATAAAATCGAAGATAGAAAAAATAAAAATGCCTTGAAAGTCGAACTTACCCTAAGAGCCTACATTTATAAAATCATTAGTCGACACACTAAGGTCACAGCTCACGCGTGCTTTAATTATCGGCATTTCATCCCTTCGGTTCCGGTCCTTTATATTAAGCAACCCTAATCGCTTAGTTCAGTCGCTGTTCAGGGCACGACAGCTCACTTCAATCTCAAATTAGAACGCGAAACGGTGAAGGCAAAGCAAAATCAGTGCCACAGTTGTAAGCACTGTTTAGCGTGAAGGGAATCTGCATGGTAAATAACTGTGACACGTGAACTAAACTAAAGTTGGTCATTGGAGATGGAAATTCTATTTTGGCCTTAAGGAGGATGGATTATACGAGAATGTAGTTAACGTGAAAGTACTTTATGCTGAAATGTATGGTTACATTTCATCAGGTTTTGAAATTTCTGAGCACTCCAGAAATATCTCCTTCCATCCCATGTTCAAAAACACTTCCAAACCATTTTTCTTTCTGCGGAAAAGGAAAACAAGTCTTGTGTCACCAACAAGGAATTTATTACTGTTGCCTTTAATAGTAACGTGGTACAAAATGGCTGCTCTTGTCAACATAAATTTACTTAAAAACTTTACTGTCTAGACTTCAGGAGATGCAGTTTGTAAGCAAAAGGATATAAATTAGTCAAAGAAGTAATATGTGTGTTTTCGAAAAGTCGGTGCACAAAGAAAATAGGGTTAGTTGTTTACATAAAATTGGAAGAATACATGTAGATATAATGGGTGCGGTCAGTGTACTGTTGTATTCAAGTTTATTTCAAAAGAAATTTAAAAAAAAATATGTGGGAGTAATTGAGGATGAAACATTGCGTGAACGTTCAGTGTGTAAGTAGATTGATGATTGTTGGTTGGCTGCACGAAAGGCTTCCGAGTGTAGAAAATAAACGAGATGGCATTAAAAGAATCATGTATGAGAGAAACGTGAAAAAAAAGTGTTTGGATAAAGGTGTCTAGCATTATTTGATTGTTGGTTGAATGTTGAATTTGATATGCCAAATGTAGCTGTTATACTTCATCTTACAATCTTTGTGGTAAACCCTCATTCGACGTCAGTCAATTCTTATTAGGAGTAAAATAAATGATAATAATAAGATTGGATGAATTAGAATTGGATTTCAAAGTTTAATTACTAGCTTTCTTGAAAGACATCAATTTTATTTAAAGTTGCTTGAAGTAATGTTCGTACATTCAACTTTTCGCAATGTACTGACTGGTCTTTATTTTTAATCCAACGTCATTGTGTGAAGCTAGCAATATTTTCATTTATCACAGTTTTCTTTCAACTCTTGGGATGCAAAATTTCTTCTTCCACTGGCGACAGTTTTCATTAGCTTTGGAAATAACGCCACTCCCGCAGTTTTCAGAAATGTGCAGTGTTAGCATGAAAGCATCCGAGAAACGAGTTCTACTTATTAAAAAGGCTTTCATCTTACAAAAGATGGAAAAGAGAGAGAGACAGAATATTGAATTGCAGGTCTAATTGCTCGTTTCTCAAAACTGCGATGCAATTTACATAAAGAAAAGAAGATTGTAAGATGTTTTAAGAATAAACATTGCTGAAGAATAGTTTAATTTCAATAAAATTTAAATTAGAAGTCATGTAGATAAGTCAAATATGAACACCTTTTTTTAATAGCTTCAAACGGCAAAAACAGTCTGAGTTTTGCGGAAAAAAAAGATATATATTTTTATTACTATGAGTGCAGTTGTTACTTGAATACTTTACATTCAAATTTCTTAACAAGGTGATTCTCTTGCTGAGGGTTCCGTACGCTTGTCTTATTCAATAATATAATAATCAATGAACATCGCTACCTCTTAATGGCGTAAAAAATGTGATTCCTAACCAAGCTTCAGGCCCTTGTTTGAGTTTTTTAAATATATATTTTTTTACGTAAAAATAAAAACAGTATTAGTCATCCAGAAGTTGTTCGCACTTTATTTTCCCTGATCGGATATACGGCCTCATTGTACATGAATCGATCCAAAATATTGTGGTCAATAGGGTGCCAGACTTTATAAGCCCAGGATCCTGTCTCAAGTGTCGAAGAAAAGGCCGTTTCTGCTAAACTCTTTCGGGATTAACTTTCCTTCAAGATAAAACCAGGATCCTGTCCGAGACATGAAAAAAACAATAATCGTAAGCTCAATCAGGGAAGTTGAGTACGAAAATTGGTTACATTTAGGAGTAGCTGACGCTCTCCTGGACAGATCAGATGGTAGCACCCTGGTTCTTTCATAAAGTAGTTGACCTTCGCTATCGATTGGTACCAGAATCAATTGTAAGTTCTATCAGGGGAATTGACCTCGAAAAAATTGGTCAGAAATAGCCTTTAATTCGATATTTAGGACAGGATCCTGGATTTATAAAGTCTGGCACTTCGCTTATATTCACTTCGTGCATTTACTGTCAGCTGCTTTATCGCATTTTTTTATCATACCTGAGTCCCCAAGTCTTATCCCTTTTAAAAAAATTTTTGATTTGGAGAAAAGTCTACTGTCGTTAGAAGTTTGGCAGCTCAAGTAATTAAAAATCATTAGAAAAATTGAGATGAAAGGACAGATATTTTTTAATGACAATGTAATAACAAATTAGTCCGTTCCTTTCTCACTGCCGTTAAGTAGCCGCTTCAGAACTGCCGAGTAATACTTCTAATTCATTATCTGATCTTGTAAGAGTATTGCTGTGAAAAAAAATTATTTGAAGTACAAAGAAAAATCGAAAGTTTTGCTTTAATACAGCTCTGACTTTGCCTCGCTTTCTAGACTCGTTCTTCGAGTATCTTCTATTGAGCGTATCTGGGTTTTATTTCACGCTCATAGATTCATTGTCGTATACTTTTTGAATAATAGAATAGTATATTCCGATACAAGTGCGGAATGGAGATCATTCCATGAAAATGCGAATAATTCAGCCACGAGACGAAGTCGAGTGGTAGAATTCACATGAGCCTGGAATGATCGATTCGCACGAGTGACGGATGTTATTTTTTCTACAGTCAAAAGTGTTCGCGGAAATATTTATAACCAAAATATGCAGTTTTTTGAGGAAGACTTTGCTTCATTGATCTCATTCCAATCCATCAAAATTATTCTCATTGATATTTTTTTGGAGAGGAATGATAAGAAAATCAAAGAAAAATTAAATTATGACAGCAATGGAACAGTTTTCTCCTAGGAACTTCTAAGCGTGCGGAATGACCCCTATTCCGCACGCTACAGCGTGTGGAACGGGTATCATTCTATAGTGACTGTAGAAAAAAGATTTTTTAACAAAATTTTGCAGGCCTTGTGTTCAATGCGCTCGCTTATTGTAATACGAGATTCAACGTTCACATAACAGCGTGTCAGACCGATTAAGCCGCTCATACATCATGATGTTTACGAGGGTTCTCTCTAAATTGTGAATACTGTTGTTGACAATTGACAATAGGCTGTGTGCAAGGGGGCGGAGTTTGAACAAATATCTATGCGAGCGCTTATGATGAGCACCATTGTAAGCATTGAACTCTCTCAGAATACGTCATTGAGCTGTCATTAAGCATTATAGTTTAAAAGTGAAAATAATCGCATAAAATACATAGGAAAACGCTTGTCCTGCTTCAGACTGTTGTGTTAAGGATGATTCAAGTGAAATATAGTTTCATAGACTTCATGTACGCAGTTATAACATAAAAAAACGAGTGAAGTGGATCAAAGCGGTAAATAGAGTATTATCTGTCTTTCATTATTGATCTATATAACAAAGATGTTTGCAATTCAATTATGAAATTAGAAAAATTCATCATCGATTTGGGATTCATGAATTTACCTCTATCTCTAATTTGTAAGGTGTTTCAGTTGTAGAAGATTGTTGGATGCACTTCGCAATAATTTTGTTGTTAATATTATCAGCAACATATTCTTTAACATGTTTAATATGGCGAAACTAATTTCACGTTTTTCTTCAATGCTTCTTCGATAAAGGGATCATAATTTGAGGTTATCCAGTCAGTTTGAACGAATTAAGACGTTTTCTCTAAAAGATACATTATAATTGAAGAAAAAAATACTCAAAATAAATAATTTCAACGTACCTTTTATGCTATGCAAGTTATATTATACGCACACAGCTGAATTAAATAATATTAGTACATTTAACAAATTACAGGTATGAAACAATGATATAATGGGAGTTCAATCGTTCTCCATTGCCCGCTAGAGGCGCTAGTAGACTTCATGCACGTAGCCTATAGCAGCTGAATAGCTATAGTTTGGAGTCAGATATTCCTTGGACAAAACTCGTATAAATAGGTCTCAATATTAATGACCGATTCAGAAATCGATTTCAAAACCATCGTCCTGAATAGGGCGGCAACTGCAGATACGTGTTTCGCCCTTATTGAGACTCTTCAGTACAGTGTAACCAAGCCTCAGGTAAACATAATTGTGAACCACAGAGCGATGAAAATGGAGTTGATACATCGTATGCAGAGATATAAATCTATAGCAGTGCCATCTACCATAATGTAGCCAAAGAGGCCGATTTGAAGAGATATAGGACACTATAAAGTGATCTTTGGAAATTTTCGTGAGATGGAATGTGATAGATTGTTATAAAATGGGAACCTAAGTGTTCGACAAAATTACAAATTCATGAATCGGTTTTTATTTTATCATCCTGGATGGGGCGGCAACTGGGGCTTTATTACACTGTGCTAAAGAGTCTACAGTTGTCGCCCTTTTCAGGATGATGGTATGAAAACTGACTCCTGAATTTGTAATTTTGTGAAACACCCAGGCTTTGATTTTTCAACAATTTATTTCACGGGCATTTTCAAAGGTCACTTCACAGTGTCTGTTATCTCTAAAAAGCTAATCCATGAATTTTCTCGCAGGAAATTGTTTTTTGAAGACCGCTATCAAATTAATTTCTTCAGGCCATTCACAGCAACTTCAAACAGTTTGAATGTCCTTAATTACTATGAGAAGGGTTCGAAAACTGTCTGAAATACCTGAAATCTACCTAAAATCTCGCGTGTCAAATACACTTCACGAATATGAGTTTATAAATAGATCAGCATGTGAAAAACTTAATTATTCTTCAAGTTTTACTGAAAGGACGCCGGCTGAAGCTATGTATCTTTGATAATAGTTTGGACATTTAATATAAAATAATTATGACTTGAACTAACTTATGCTATTCAATTTTAGTTTGTTTCGAACACTTCTAACTAAAAAAATTCATAAAACATGTTACATAATATGCCTCTGCCGTCCACTTTTACATAAATTGAAGTTTCAAGTGATCATTGTCAAACAAAAAGTATCAGTTTTTTGGATTTTAATACTTTTCGTCCGCTACTTTATTGGACAATTCAGGGTTGCTGAAGCTGAATTAACTAAGATTACGTGCATTTATTCTGTTATTATTTGTAAAGGTGACATTGACATTCAGTTTTTACTTTTAGATTTGTAAATGTTGGAAGACTTGACTGAAAAATACATCCAGGTGCAGAAAAAATAGGCAATCTGAAGTACTTCTTTTTTTGGTAATATTTAGAACTAATCATTTTTAGCTATCATCATGTATGCAAAATAAAAAATCAATTGTCATTTTTTTTTTTATCATAAAAATGTACAATAGCATTGTTCATGAAATATTTTTGGAACCTAGCATGCGTTGACTTTACTATATTGTTTCGGACAGTTTCTTCTCAATAAGCAGCAATAATAGGACCAAAGACGTTTTTCAGTATCATATTGGATGAATAGATGATCGATAAGGTATCATTGTTGTATGGTAAATTAGAGAAACAGTCTTGCCTTCAATTGAAACGGTGGCCGAAGTGCCATGGACAGAAATAGAGTGGTAACAAAGAAAAATTAGTGAAGAGGTCATTCTTGTATTATGTATATCCTCGAAGTTATCTCATTATTAATTGTGTCATCAATTATTACAAATTAAAATATATGACAGCTCTGTGATAGTATTTGTAGCAAATGTCAAGGAATTGTGTATCCGCAAAGTGTAAAATGTACAATCTTTGTATGATAGAAAATGTCTTAATTTTCAATTCTTTTATTGATATTTAGTTGGGTTTAGCTTATGTGGGCACATTGGCACCATGAAAATAAAGAGAACAGATATATGTGGCCTTTGTTACGTGATCCAGGGTTTGAAATCTTCATGTCAATACGATTTCATCCACGAATCACACATTGCACACTCAGAGCAATTTTTTATGTGCATTGCACAAGAAATTTATGCTTTCTTCTATCGATATGTGAAATAAATAGTACACACTATCTTCTCGTAACGATTTTGAACGACTGTCACTTTGACATATTCTAAAACAACACCGTTTTGTAGCTCCTTTCCTACCTTTCCGATCTCCTACAATTAACTCAGTTCAGCGACAACCTTTTATAATATGAATTATTCCTTTGTATCAATAAACTACTTGTATTCATACACTTTAACAATATTGCTTCACATTAACTGTACGAAACTGTCCGAAACAACGCATGCTAAGTTTCAAAAGTATTTCATGAACAATGCTATTATAGGCTATGTGCAAGGGGGCGGAGTTTGAACAATTATCGATGCGAGCGCTCATGGTGAGCACAATTGTAAGCATCGAACTCCATTCCTCAGAATACGTCATTGAGCTGTCATTGAGCATTGTAGTTTAAAAGTGGAAATAATTGCATATAAAACATGGGAAAAAGTTTGTTCTGTTACAGGCTGTTGTGGTAAGGATGATTCAAGTGAAATATAGTTTCATAGATTTCATGTACCCAGTTATAACATAAAAACGAGTGAAGTGAATCAAAGCGGTAAATAGAGTATTGTCTGTCTTTCATTATTAATCTATATAACAAATATGTTTGTAATTAAAATGTGAAATTAGAAATATTCATCATCGACTTGGGATTCATGAATTTACCTCTATCTCTAATCTTTAAGATGTTTCAGTGATGGAAGTTTGTCAGATGCACTTCGCAATAATTTTGTTGTTAATATTGTCAGCAACATATTCTTCAACATGTTTAATATGGCAAAACTAATTTCACGCATTTCTTCAATGTTTCCTTGGTAAAAGGGATACAATGTTTGATGAATACAAACCCGATCTGCAAGAACATCGGCGTCATAATTTGAGGTTATCCTGTCAATTTGGACGAATTAAGACGTTTTCTCTATAATAGGTAAGTTATAATTGAAGAAAAAAATACTCAAAATAAATAATTTAAACGTACCTTTTATGCTATGCAAGTTATATTATACGCACACAGCTGAATTAAATAGTATTAGTACATTTAAAAAATTATAGGTATGAAACAATGATAAAATGGAGTTCAATCGTTCTCCATTGCCCGCTAGAGGCGCTAGTCAGAGAAAAAAGCAGCGTTATCTTGTCAGAGTATTGAAAATAAACTCGTGAATCATCCAAAAAGTATCAGAATTGTTCAACAAGACTGATTGTGAGTTTAAAATCATGTAAAATATGAACTACAGTTATTAGAGACTAATATTTTGTCCTGAACTGTACTTCAGAGGTCCTTGATACATAAATAAATATTACAACTTTCATTAAACATATAATATAATATACTTTTATCAGTTGAGTTTTTATAGGAATTTCAAGACAAGAATTTTTGTGGTTTCAACTGTTGTACCAGTCAAAAATGTTCATATTCTTATAAATTTAACATATCTAATAATTTTAAACAATATCTATCTTGAAATCTAAATTCTACCATGCTTATCATACAGGTGAACTCTCTTGTGCAAATAAGAACAATCTAGGAAATATATGCTCTAAGAACTTGAACTACATGCTGAAAACACTAGATATTGTATATTCAGGTCCTTTGAAGCATGCACTGAAAATGAAACTGGAAAAGTCATAGAAAAATGCAGATATCTCTCTCTGTTCTTGCGAGCGACTCTAGAAGTCTCCAATAGCATTAAAATCTAGATCTAAATTTCTAGATAGAAGAACATTCATACAAATACGGTTTGAGAATAGAAAAGTTGAAGAATCGAAAAGAAGATAAGACGCTAATGATACGAAATTGGAAAATGAACATTCGAAGGAATCAATGACAAAAAAGCACATATTTTGCATATAATATTTTGAAGAAATCATCTATTTAATAAATAAATTCGTCAGATATTATTAATTGAAAAAGGATGAGGGAAGAATATATCAAAAATAACCTGATGTGGAACCGAAAAAAAAACTATATTTCCCTGAAATTCCAGAAGCAATATAAATGTTATTTATTTTGGATGAACCTTTGGAAACGCTGCACCTTCAATCTATTTTGTTACCCCAGATGCAGAAGTCCGAAACAATCTTTGGTGAATTAAATAATGAATGTCGTTATTAATTAGATTAGTTTCTGCACCAAATTAAAAATGTACGTTACTAATTGCAGCTCCGTCAGTAAATCTCCCAATGTTTGCGTTGCGAATTAATTTTTTATAGCTTCAAAACATATCAGTATCTACTTTAAATAAATGTAATAAAGGTAAAATTGTATTAAAAAGTTTAAATTCAAGTGAATACAGACGTAATTCTGCGTAAAAGTACAGCGATTGCGGGTACGTAAGAGAGCGACGGAAACTTGAACTCACGCAGCATGTATACGCGCAATCGCTGACAGACAAATAAACTAACGAAAGAACTGATAAGAATTTCGCCGAAGAAAAACATTTTTCTTGAGAAAATATGTGTAATTTTTGGGTTTCTGTGTTATGGAGGAAATTATAAAATCACAAAACAAATTCGCATTCACAGTGTGCTCTTAATTTAAATTTAAACCGTACTTGTATGAATGTGTATATCAACAGCACTATGTGCATGTATTTTATAAACGGGGTGAGACTGAAAACTCTTTGTGTTAATTGTTACCTGACTTAGACTCCTATAGCTACTAGCACTGCCACTGCGGGCCTGCAAACAAATAAACAGAATGGAGAGAAGTCACATACTGCATTAGAAGATAAGAAATGAAAAATTGTAAAAAAATCTGAAATAATTATGATGATGATGATATAAAGGTGAACTTTTGGTAAACATATACGAAATGTATACAAAGATGAATTACTCGATTGATTATATATTTTCACAAATAACTAACTAGATACAAATTTTAATTTACTACACTAAATCTCATTCAAATTATTTTAATCAGCAGTTGATGTCTTTCTAACAAAGGAATTGTTGAATTTTTTATCTGAGGCTACATTTACGTTTTATGACAATAAGCATATAATCATTGGAAAAATGTGTTTATTGTGAGATAACATTCTAGTTGATAGTACTAGACGCAGATGTATTCTTGGCATTAATCAAAAAATGTGACCATCTCTTCTTTTAATGAAAAGTTAGTCGTTTAGTACATGTACACGTTTTTAAGATAAAATCGCAGTTCTACTGCACACTGCTATACCAATATGACCCAACAACCGTAGTATACATAAAACCTAGTTTCGAGTAAGCAACCCTAATCGCTTTCAAGGTCAAACCTAACAGGAAGCATGTGCTGCAAACACATTTGCATCACTTTAAAGTCGAACATTGAGCGTTCAGTTTATCTGTGTGATGCAATGTTCACTCCAATAATCTGATCTTAATTAGCCATCATATTATTCAATTCAGTGCTGTGAACTAGCTGCAAACTTCTATTAGTTGGTGAGTTTGTCGGTCATTGAGTTTTATGAGTTTAGTTGTTTAACGTCACACGTGGTAACGCCACGCTAAGTGTGTGTGTGAGGTATGATCCTTTTCCTTTGAAGTGTTGGTATCCTAAGTGCTCACACCTTGACCGTTTGACGGCGGTGATTGTTGCCAACCGCATGTACAGTGTATTATTGCAGCAACAGGGTTGTTCCAAGAGTGGATAAATCAACCAACAGCATGTGTCGCAGTATGACATCACGGACGGTACTGATAGCTATCCCGTAGGTGTCGTCCAACGTGAGATGAACAGTGCTAGTGCCTTAGCTATCTGGGAGCTAGTATCATCGGTCCTTCATTTTTCTGTCGGTGCTGCGCGGAAATATGTGTATATCAACCGCATGTACTATGTGTTATTGCGAGCAACGGGGTTGTTCCAAGAGTGGGTAATTCGACCAACTCGCGTGTGTCGCGGGCAGCGATGTACACTATAGTAGTGGTTGCTATCAATTCGGTAAACTCAATGGACTACCTGTTAACCAGATATCCTATCTAACCTCTGAGGCAGGTTATATACGTTCTGGTTATCCAAACTAAGCCTGAAGTGTCCCGATGGCGAGGAATTGATGTGTATGACTCTCTGATGATATTTCACAGAGCATTGTGGCTCAGACTCATATTACTTTCAGGAGAATTCGGCTTAATTACGCCCTAACATCTGATCAGCTCCTTACTTCTGACGGCAAGGCCATCAACAGCTCATCAGCCAAACATAAGTTTTTTATCATAACACTCCCTCTTAACGCAAGAGAATATATGAACAGATAATTGGCCTAGATCATTGCAGTCATAACATCCAAGTTAATTTATACTCGTTTTAGAAGAAACAAATTCCACTTAATGGATTAACTGATGATTATTGCTTCATTATTCTGGATCAGAAACAAAGAAAGTCTTAAAAGTGAGTTTATGCTGTCTAACATCGACTTAAGAAGTTTCACGAACAGAAATCATCGATTTGTGACAAAGATAGGATATTTCTTCTGGATTACTCACTGCAAGAATTCTAGTTTAGTTGTGTAGTTTCTTGACGTCATTTAAGAGACTCTCGACATGTACCACCTAGCGGAAAGTTGCAGAAGTGCTTCAATATCGTTATTGTTAAAGACAGTCCTCCAAAAGTACTTGATGTCAGCTTTTGACATTTGTGCATCATCCAAATAATAACAATTGAGAAAAATTGTGGTACTATGGTTAATAATGAATTAGAAAAATGGATGTTTATAATTGAATTTGATTTGAAGTATCATATTTACTTGCTGATAAGATGAATTATATTGCCTGTACCAACATAAGAAGTGATTCATTTAGAGGTACTTTTTTCTTAATTACTAATTTATGGATTTTTCGACCGATGACGCGTGGATCATGACAACTTATCATTGTATTTTTGTTCAGTATAGTTTGACATTTCATCATAAAAAGACTTAGCCTGGCACAATTTCTACAAATCATTCAGCTGTATTACGAAAATCAGTGTTCTACGAGAAATGTGTTTCGTGTACTTGGAGCTACTTATGGTCCACACACTCGGCCTACCGAACGCACAATTTGCTATGCCATCGAAAATCCAGAGCCTAATTTTCATTATTAGATGATATGCGACTCAATAGACCACATCCAGCACGTAGTGAACAAAATATAGCGGCAGTAGATGAGAATAGCCGGCCAGAGCTGTCGATGATGCCCGTATGGATAACAGACTATTTTCTGCCTGAAATTGAAGCCCGTGATCTCGAGGACATTTTGTACCAACTTGCAACACAGCTCGTGAAATCCTGGCTGCATTGATAGAACAATTCGATAAACCGTTAATTTAAATCGTTAAATCGTGTAATCCTTACTAATATTATAAATGCAAAAGTCACTCTGGCTGTCTGTTACGCTTTTACGTCTAAACCACTCAACCGCGAGGGGGTTAAAATAGGGGATGATAGTATGTATGGAGCTTCGTCATTTTCGAAGATAAAACCATGAAATTTTGTATTCAGGCATCAGGCACTTGGTAATAAGTAAACAAACATTTATTTTAGCGTTTTTGTGATTTCGACCTACATGGGGATGAAATAGGAGATGAAAGTTCGTTTTGAAATCCAAGCGCCTCCGCAGCGCGGCCTGGTGGGAGAAATATCACGTAATGTGGGCAGTCACGTTAGGGCAGACGAAAGCGAATATTAAAAATGAATGAGTTGTTTCGTAGTCCATAGTTCTTTTAACTTTTGGCTTTAATTAAATTTATAAGTTAAATAAATTGTAAATAGTTATACCGGTTACTAATATTATAATTGCGAAAGTCACTCTGTCTGTCTATCTGTTACGCTTTCATGCCTAAGCCACTCAACCGTTTTTAATGAAATTTGGCACAGAGATAAACTAGAGCTTGAGAAAAGATATAGTCTACCTTTTATTGCGAGATGGTTTAATGGGGGATGATAGTATGTATGGAAATTCGTCAATTTCAAAGATAAAACCATGAAATTTTGTATTCAGGCATCAGGCACTTCATATTAAATGAACAAACATTTCTTTCAGCGTTTTTGTGATTTCGACCTATATGGGGATGAAAGTTCGTATTGAAATTCAAGCGCCTGCGCAGCAAACAGTGTGTATGTTTATTATTTGCAAAATGAGTATCCTAAAAATTTGAAAATGCTGCCCAAAATAACTATTCCACGCGGACGAAGTCGCGGGAAAAAGCTAGTATCATATATCCATACTTTTTCTTTGAGACTATTAAAAATCCAAAGTGTACATGGATAAGCCTGCTACGATTAAGGAATTGAAAGCCAGCATCACTTGCGTTATTCGTTAGCCGTACTTAAGACAAAGATTTGAAAGAAATAATTTCAAAAAAATAATTGTAGAGATTGACTCTGTGGTATGATGATAAAGAAAATCCGATAAAATTGATTTTTAGATATTTTTTTCCCATTTTGAGAATAGTACCTCCTAATGAATCACCCATCATTCAGCTTTCTATAAATGTAATCATGTTATGATGTCATCGACAGAGGAATGTGACCTATCTCTAAGTTGTCGCTACGAATAAGAATAGGTACCCAGAGCAAAATAGTATTCTTTACCATGAATATTTAGGTAGGACTTCAAGAAAAAATGTAGCGCTTTTGCAAGATGTCCTGTTTTTCATTAATATACTACAAGAGAATTCACAAGACGCTGAATGTCGCTGTTTCTGCTCACTGTGTGTAATGCACAAGCTAATCGAGATGAGTAAGAAGTGAAGTGAAGATTGCTGAACATCCTTAAATTGTAAACATGTTTCAAAATAAGACTGTTGATTAAAGATGATGGGAAAAACATTGAAGATGACTATTACTAGATTGTCAGAGAAATAAATAATTGTTACATTTCTCTTATTGAGTTTTCACATTAAAGAGCCAATTATTACTGATTAGAGATATTGCAATATGATTATTTCGTCCTATTCATTTCAGAATCGCAAGCTAAGTTAAGCCAGTCTAAATAGTCTACAATAAAAATATGAATTCCTTCATTTTCTGTAACATTATTGGACAATCGAATTGATTAAATAAATCATTTTGAATCCATTTATTCATACTTGTTGATCAATAGTTGCTTTGTCATTATCATACTCAACCATAGAAACTGTGTTTTTCCATGTCCCTATTTTTGTCCTTTATACCAATTCTTCAGCCGCCAATTCCAATTGCATATAATTTGAATATGGCAACATCAGTTCAATGCATTTATTATTTTAATTACAAATTTCAATTTCTTTCTTCTTCTTGATCAGGAACATTTGGAAAAATACAAATTACGTACAGTTAAAGACGAAGTCTACATAGTTCACAGATCAAAACAAAAAAATCTCGAGTTGTATAGAATTAAAGAGAAATCACGTTGAATGAACCCTGTTTGGGATGATGGAAAAAGGAGTAGAAAAACTGGAGGTTGATCGGAAAGGGTATCAAAGTGAACTGCTCCTAAAAAAAAGATTTAGAGCGGCAGATAAATTAAATGCAATGAAGATGATAAGGAAGAGAATAGAATACTGATTACATATTAAAGAGACATCAAACACATAGGAAGTTAAATTGATAGACATATATACAGAGATAATAGAATTACAGATAGTACTCACAATAATAAATTGCTAGCAGAGACAATAGAAACAATGACAAGTGAAGGACAAATACATGTCAGTCTAACACGTGAACTTGGCGCATTATATGACATATATAATGAAGATAACGCGAAGATAATTTATCATCTTTCGATATCATTGTTTATAATCATTCAAGTTCATTTTAGTATAAATCAGTAATCGCACCACAACATACCTAATGACAGATATGAAAATTTTTGTAGTATATGTATAGTAAGATAAAATTATTGTGTGCTAATGTAGAAGAAATTATTCCCTGCAAACTGATAAAGTCACTTTCTTCAACAAAAAATCTTTATTAAAAAGATACTCTATTACCAAGGGTAGTTTTTTTCATTTTTGTACTATATTTAATATGAAAAAGTGATTGATCATGATTACATTGAATAATATTCATTATTCATATTTTTCACTTTTCATTGTATCTTGAATCTCATCTTCAGAAAGACTCTTATTGGCAAAACAAGTGAATATGGTGGATATAAATTATCACTTATTTCAGTCAAAAACTGGAATGTTGCAGCAACTGTATGTGAACTTTCTCATAAAGTAACATAATTCCTTTCTTTAGAGCACTACTGACTACTTCAGTTGAACTTATTCCAGTTTTTTATTTAGCAATAACTATCTTTTGTCCCAGCCCTCTCGAGAATAAATTTCTCTGGAAGAGCTATTAGGAATGCATGATTCTTGATATAATTTGCTGTTGAAACGTTGTGTTTCTAATTATTTTTATACAGAACTTCTTCCAATAAAACGTATTTATTAAAATACATTTGAATTTTAGATTTCATTTGATTAGATAAAGTTCAGTATGTCACACGATACCACATACTTGATAATAAATAAACCCACTTGAAACAACAAATATTTATATTCTCTACAAATTCTAGGAGTATTTTTAGCATTTTGATATCGTGATATCTGGATTACTGGATTCATGAGTTGACACACTTATGGAAAGTGCATTTTTTGTAACCAGTTTTCAAGACATTATCAAACAATTTAATTATTCTCTGAAGTACTTGGGACTATAATGTGAAGATAAGGAAGTATCATAGAAGGCACATAATTTTTTAAATTTATTTAGATCAAAATCTATATTATCTCTTGGAGATTTCAAACAAATGAACTATGACGTCAAAACTATGTCTGATATTAGTAAAAAATATAAATATTTTTATTTATCTTTTATTTTTAAGTACAAAGTACAAGTACAAAATCATAAGCCTTGAACGAGTTCTTCGAAATATTCTGTTTCAAGTTTGTTACCGGATAAACTAAAATATGTTGTAGAATATAATTAGTAATAGGTGCTGATTAACTATAAGGACTAAATAGCACAAACTATTTGAGAATTCCGAATTCTTTTTCAATATTTCAGATATACACTCAGCAAAAAGTTATTATATTATTATCTGATGCACACTTAATTCATGTATTGTTCATTGCGATATGTAAACCATCAGGTTTAGAGACGGGCACAGATAAAATAATAATACCATGGACCCAACGCTGTATTTTATTTATGACTTCGGCCTCCGACTGCAAATTGTTCCACAGGGAAAATAACCCACTCTCTCTTGATTCATAATATAATAAATAAAAACGACTTTTGATTTCGAATTCTGTATATTTATTTGAGACTTAGACGTTTCAATCCTTTGACCAAGGATATTCCTCAGAAAACAATGACATAAATGAACAAAGTAAGTAACTAGATACTAAAAATATACAGGATACTAGATGTGATACCGTGGATATCATATCTAAACAAAAAGAATAAAATCCTCTGGCATTCACCCAAGGCTTGAGGAAAACCACGTGAAAATCCCAAACAGAGAAATATGTCCTACTACACCAACTAAAACATAGTCATTATGTATGAGTGTTATTGATTATAGAAAACCAAACATTTGATAATTCAAAACCATCAGTGTGGTTGAAGTTATTTGGATGTTTAAGTATCTTAATTGCTTCTTTGACCAATCTACCATGAATCGATGAACATCTTGCGACTATTCTTGGTTCTTCAAACTAGATGTCATGCAAAAACTCGATGACATGATCAGCTACAGAAAATTTATCCGGATGGTTTAATCTTATGCATGTTTTATGTTCAGCAATGCGAGTGTTCACAGTTCGGCCAGTCTGTCCAACGTAGACTTTCTCACAGGTACAAGGGATCTTATAAATGCCCGAAGATTGTACAATCTTGTAGATTGGTCAGAGAAGTAATTGAGATACTTAAATATTCAAATATTTTCAATCATACTGATGGTTTTGAATTATCAAATGTTTGGCTTTCTATAATCAATAACACACATACATAATGACTATTTTTTAATTGGTGTTATTCTGTGTATATTCTGGAATATAAAGTACACTGAAGACTATTTGACACTGCAGTTGTGAGCCAAACCAATAGCAATGCTGGCTGCATGTTAATTGTCAAAATATATAGAGGTTGAGACGTAACGTAACGTTCTGAATGAATACATGACAACAAACAATTACTTCTTTGTAGAAAAAGTGACAAATCGTCACAAGAAGTAATGCAAAATATAATAAAATTTTAAAAGTAATAACAGCAGTTTCAAATGTTTGTTTCTGGAAAAAAAGGAAATATCCGAATTAAATACTAGTGGTTTTTTGAACTAATCTTCGGATCAAGTACAGTACACCTCCAGAGTTTTTTTATTATATCAATCATTTCATTCCTATTCGTACCGCTGCTAGTTACCCTTAGAGCAATATATATTCTATAATAATTGAAAGAAATAACTGGCTATCTGTTATCCAAGTGGTTTTCAATATAGGATAAATTAGAGAGCTTATCAAATATGTCAATTTTATCAACATTCATTTTGACTAATTCAAGTAAAATATGTAAAAACATTGAAAAAAGTTTCTACCGTGCAGTTTTGAAGATATGTTTATCTAATTGATAAGAAATAGGTACACGAAATATCTGACATTCATAACTGAGAATAAATTACATATCCTACTCACGAAAGATTGGCGATGCTGGATGACGTATCTAATTTTCTCGGAGCTTAATGTTAAATTGAATCATTAAATTGGGGAATGAAAGTCAATAATGACAAGATAGAAATTTACGTTGAAATATATTCATTCATCAATGGTGTTGCATGAGAAGCATCATAATATTAAATGCAGAACAAGTGAAATAAAAAAAAAAAAAACAGGAACGTACAAACAAACTGACTTCATAATAATAATATATTTCAGAATTAGCTGCACATATCTATAATTGAATATATACATTGCTAATAACAAACTAATAATGAAATAAACACAGTTATTGCACAATTAATTAACTTTTTAGTTTGTTCTTAAATTGCTTAACATGATTCGAATTTTTTACATCATCCGGTAAATTATGAATAAATAACACTAGTTTACAGTACATCTGTTGCCGGAAAAATGTTAGCTGTTGCTGAGTAAATATGTTATGCCTATCTTAAATATGTAAGCAGAATTTTTTTATCAGCTCTAGTTTTTGAGTTTCAGCTATGTACGTTCAAAACAGAAAAAACATGTATTTACAGGAAGAAAATTCATGAAAAAATTATATTAATCATTGAGTTCTCAAAAACTTTGCTTTAGAGCTTTTCTCTTATATGTAGACTTTCAAATGCAGATTTAAGGACCCAAATATGGATTAGGAAAAAAATTTTTTAGGTATTGAAGTCCATTTAATTTTATTCATGCTACTATTCAATTTTTGGACGTTTCGGATATGCACCCATCCATCTTCAGCGTTCTACAAAGATGTTAATGATCATGAAACAATATTAAATGGGATGATGATGAAAAATGATAAAACATGTGCAACAATATTTACCTATTGAAATATTACAATCCTATAACTTCGTTCACAGCATAGTTGTGAAGATAAACTTCCAATACTTATTGAAAACAATATAAAAATAGCAAATAACTCAAAAATCACAAAAAATGTGTGAATGTAACTTTGAGGCTACCACCAACCACATTATATGTAGACTTGAGAAAATAGCGTATCAGAGACCAGCTATAGTCAGACATCATCTCAGAAACCTTGATAACGTTCTTCCATCACGTGCAAATCCTGATGTTTACGCTTTCCTTGCTCCTCGCTCATATCTCCTAAATTTTCCGGAAACCTGTCCAGGTGTCTATGGATGAAGTGTAGTTCAATGCTCACATTGCACCTCATATTTTTTAATTGTGAAAATAGGTCTTCAACTAGTTCAATATAATTTTCTGATTTCGTATTTCAAAGAAAGTTCTGCATCACAGAGACAAAAACTGCCAAAGTCCTTAATTTAAGCTCAGTGGAAGAATTTTTGAATTAAGTATCTTTCGTAAGTTGTCCTATTTGGGGACCATCAAAAATACCTGCTCTTATCTTTTCAATAGTGAGCTTTGGAAATTTTTCGCAAACGTGAGAAAAGCAGACCCCGTCTCTATCTAGTGATTTAATTAACTGATTTATGATGTCCAGTTTTATATGCAATAGTAGAAGAATAATTTTGTAACTTAGATACTGCCATTTAGCTCGATTTTTAGCGTTTATGCCGTTTATGTTCACACTACAAAATAACAGTCATTGATGTGATTTCGGGGTTCTCGCCAAATGGTTGGTGCTCCAAATTTGCTTTAATGAAAGCACTTCTTTCACCACTTTTCCATAATCTTGAATATACAACACACGATTTACAAACACAATCAGGAGCCCAAGATTTGTTCTTTTTTTTTCAAGAGCATCCCAAAATACAGAAAATAGGTGTTTTTAACCAACTCTGATAAACTTTTTTACAATCTTTCAATACATATTCTCCGCATATGTAGCAAAAATGATTTGGATTGTTTAAACAACGTCTCCTTGAACTACTCATGTCACAAAAACTCCAGATATCAATCTTAACACAGTGAAATAGGCACGTTAGCGACGAATAAATACGCAGGAATGATAAAAATCAAAAACAAAGGAGCTAGAGCTGTACAAAAAAAATTTCAGTCATCTTTGACAAGAACAAGTCATAAGTGAACATTATCAACCATCAATCTCACAGCAACAGACAAAAAGTTGAATTTTGTGAACTAATGTAATACATTCTAATTGGATTTAAAATTGAAACTTGGTAGTATGTAGGCCCGTTTCTGTGTTAGATGAACACGATTCAACAATATTCAAGTAAAAAAAAATAGATTATTTGAGGTACAAATGTAAAAATAAGAGTGCAGGAAGTGTTTCTTGGAAGCTCCTTGAGTGTATTGGATTCTTTTTACACGTATGTCTTACAATGTTTTATCTTAGATCGTCCTAATATCCGTAAAACACATGGGGTCGGTTGTACAATTCAAGCTAACTACACGTTAGTTGGATCGAGCTTATTTACTATGGTTGTAATTGCTGAAGTAATTATAATAATAAAAAAAATTTGTTTGAAAGAGGAAGGGCATCATTTTCAAGAAGATGCATAGCTTGTGTGGAAATGGAAGGAGGGCATTTTGAACATTCATTATAAAATATTTTTATTCATTAATAGAAACTAATAAATTCTGATGAATTCCTGTACTTATTTGTTTATCGCTGTTCTGAAGAATAGAACGTCAAAATAAAATGGATTAATTTGTTATTCAACAATAATTACGTGGTTAGAATACTCATTTATTTGCTTCATCAAGAATTTCGTGTCGACCAATGGTACTCGAAATGTACTCTTCTTGAAGCACCTCCATAATTTTGCGAATTTTGAAAAAATTATTTTTGATTGTGAATGAGAACATCGAAATGTATGGCATAAAAAAAAGATTTTTTTTTCAACACCCTGTATATGAAGGTAATTTCATTCGAAGGTTACTATTGGTAATTAAGGAAACAATATTATGAATTAAACTGTTCTTATTGAAGTTGACAGAAATTTTTTGGAAATTTGATTAGAAATATCAAATTTAAAATTCTTACATTGAAAATGATGTGGAAACTATCCACTTTTCATACGATCGTAGATTGTTAATGAATAAATAATAGAAGTAAATGCAATAATAAGTAATCTTGAGTGATACCTAAATTCAAGTAATGAAATTACATATTCAATATTTCGTATTTTATTAAAACAAAAATCCAGATCTTATCATGACTTTTGGAGTACTGGACGAATAATCTCAGCTAGAAATTAGTTTCTATGGTAACAGTTGTTGAATACAATTGCAACCATTATTATGCACTTGCACATAACATCGAACAATGTTGGAAATGATGTATCTGTGTTATGATATCCAATTTCCTTATAATTGCTGAAATATTATCAATATCAATACTAATGTGCTTTATACCTTTTCTGGGCCAGTTAGCCCTTGATTAACACCACTTCAAAATATTTGATGATGAATAATGATTTTATATTGGACATGTCCACAAATTGAGAATAGTTTGAATCCAAACTGAAAAATGTAAAAAATTTGCGTACAACAGGAACTAACTATCAAAAATTTGCGTTGGAATATTTATCCACCTACGTTTTAATTTACAGCGAAAACATTGAATTTAAATTCAAATTAATTTCAATATTTGGTGGAATATATTTTATGTTTTCACAATTTATAACAAATATTTCTATACGAACATCATCGAATGTTTGATTCTAATTCACTTCAAGTTAAAATTGAATGTTTGGAATTATCCAGCTTTGCAAATCAACACTATTATTATTAAATGAATTATTCAAAAAGTGAGTTTACATGAATTTCAATATCCTATTCAGTATTCATTTTGCTATTTTAATAACAATAAAAAATTAAAATCAATTACGCTTCGCACTAAAATGGGTGTGGTATACATTATTTTAGTGATTGATTGATATTTCCTGAGAAAAATAGGGTGCAGTTACTAGTCGTCAAACCACAGGTTGATATTTAAAAAATAAAAACTAGTTTACACAAAAGAGTAAATATTGACTGGTCACTCAAAAGGCAAACCTCACTTTTTCTCACGATTGAAGAAGATTTTTTTGAATGAATTTATTGAGGAATGTTTCTTCCACATCCTTTTTCAATTATTCCGAAATCGAAGCGTGGCGAAATGACAAATTCAAGTGAAAAAATGCGCGCTGAAGTCATGAATTGATAGAATCTGCTAGAAGTGTGCAAAAAGATGGACAGCTTCAACGAAAAGCTTGTAATCATTTCATTAATGGCAGAAGAGAGACAAAAGATAATACAATGATAAAACAGAAGTAGCCTCAGCTCACGGAAAGTTATATTTTTCGTCCAGAAATTATTTCACTTTACGTACTTAGGGAAACATTTTCTGTGAGAGTTTTTGTTGGGAAAGACTCATAAATAAGAATGTATAATAAAGAAAAAATATTATGCTATTAAAAGTACCACAAAGTGTCATCAGGTACTCTTATGTGTTAATGAAGAGCACGCAAGAGGCAAGTAAAATTGAATGATGGCTTTAATCTCACCTAAATCGAACCTCTATTTCCAGGATGAAACTCAAAGTCCTTTGTGCTCATTCCAATAAGAAAAAACCTATTTTAATCTTCTTTCTCTCATCTTTTCGCTTGGTTACTCCATAATCCGGTCTTTCATTTCCGGGAAGAATTACGATCCTTAGGTGTTTTATTTTCAAGGCTTATGCTCATTGAATAGATCATAAAGAACAAAGAAACAATGTAACATCTGGTGGAGAGACAATCGCGAAACGGTAACTGAATTTGTAAGAACAGCCGTTGATAGAAGTGAGAGCGTTAGCGGGTATTTTTTGACATATCAAGCGGTAATCGGATTTGCGAAAGCCGAGGATTATTTGACGCAAAGAGTGGGGAAACAATGCCAGTTTATAAGTATACATATATAAAAGTCATGGACTATCTTTAATCTTGTGATATAGTAGCCTTTATTAATATATTATTATCTTTGTAGGTTGATATTCCTTAATTACACGTAGAACATGCATTCTCCAATCAAGCCTATTTATCTTCCTACGTAGAAATGTCGAATGACTTCAGCTGAATAATATAGCAAATGTAACTAAAAATATCTTTTTACCGACACATTAAGTACATTTTCCTATAAGATTAGAATCAAAATTTTATCTTGGGGTTAGTTTAGCGCAGTGAAATAAATTATGTGTCAGGATTTCTTATCTTATGTTTGCGTGAGCTGCCGACCTCATACATATATTATGGGTGCTTACTACAGACCTTAAAATTTACAAATCCCTAAGAATTTTCACGGATTACGAGAATAATTTATTTCAACCATAACAGTTGTAATTTATAGGGAGTTATGTTATGTTTATATTTCAATTCCAGTTCATGTGTTTCACTGCTTGATCTTAGATCTAAGGATCTCAAAATGAAAAATCTGTAAGATGATAATTGTAAGATTGAAACTAGACCATACTAATTTAATTGTGTTCTATTTGTTAATCTCATTTTGTATCACCTAGTGCCAACAATTACAATTTCTTCTTTCTTCATCTTTGCATCTTTGTAGCTATCCTTCCAGATTCTTGTTGAGTGACATTTTACTTCGTTTCAAATTACATTGCAAGTGACAAGTTTCTTGTTAAATTTAACATCTGTTTTACTTGTCAAGAATCGTTTCATTGGAGTTCTATCTCCAAGTCTGTCTTTTGCAATTTATAAAGTTGGGAGTAATTTATTCCGAAACATTTAATTAAAATGTGATATGGAAAGAGATGGAGTTCAGTCTCATGGAATGAACAGGACAGAAAAAAAAAGACATTGCGATGATGTGCCCTAGTTCTAGCATTCACTGCAGGCTATACTTATTTGACAAAAAGGTAGTTTGGAAGATGATCCAATTGTATTATGATCATTGTAAACGAATCAAATACCATAATTGATTCAAAACTTAATATGTGAATTGTATTTAGAAGTTATTTGAATTTGACTTATTGGAAAACAACATTTGGGAGGCGACCAATCAGATTAAAACCTAAATGGTAATTTTTTCCAAAACTCAGTCTTGTGGGCGATATCCCTTTTGGAAACTTTTCCCAGGGGTTTTGCATTGTATTATTGCAAAATTCTGTCATTAATGGAAATAATATTCTTCAATCAATGTTCAACCCTTTTCCAAGAGATCTATGAGAAGTACCTTATCTCTGCCCCAAAAAAATAATTTCTTCATGCGAAACATTTTGGGTCGAGCTGAGCTAGCATGTTTCTGTTATGTCGACTGTTACTTTGTTTCTGAATCATAATGGTAGCCTCAAGTACATCGATAGCTTAGATCATAAATAATATCTAGATGGAAGGAGTCCTGTATCACACAATACATTTTTGCGAACGGTTATGCCAGAAAGAGAGGAAAATATAGGTTACGTTAGAGGGACAAAGAAATAAAATATAATGAAAGAAAAATGAAGTGACGAACTGCACATGTCTATCGAATCATCTGCTATTCATAAAAGTAATGTTAAGAAGATGTACTTTGCAATTAGAAAAAGGCAAATTGATATAAATATTTTTTACAGAATTAAAAACTCATTACATCATGTGTTTATCATTTTGCGGGCTTGATAAACCGAAATTTGATTATTGTTACGCTTGCGCAGTTCATTTCTCAAGCATTCTTACAATATATTTTCCATCTCTTTCCGTCATAACCATTCGCAGTTTCTTCCATCTAGATATTATTTATGATCTAAGATCGATAGTCACCAATTGATTCAACAAGTCAGATGAATTCTCTCCATTCAAACTATGATATTCCTATATACTAACATTAGAATAAATAAGGTGAAAAATGTATTCGTATGGAAGCTCAATTCGTCGATTTTCATACTTGAATCAATTCAAGTACAGCATCGACATAACTGGAAACGACAAAGAAATAGCGGTTCTAGGTAGGTACTACTCGTTGAAATGATAGTAAAACAAAGACGCATGCGTATTGTACTAACTTTACGCACGACCGTAGAATCTTTCTTCCAGTTACAAGATTACCTAATATTATCAATGAAAAATGGACGGAACTATAGTTTAGTATTGTTTTATTGATTGATAGACCCCTGGGAACACTATTGAAGAATAAATAGTTGAGAATCAAAATCTAATAGTTTCACAAAATTACAAATTCAGGAGTCGATTTTCACGCTATCTTCCAGGATAGGGGAGCAACTGTAGACACGTATTTTGTCCTTATTAGGACTACAGTATTACAGTAAATATCAATCATAAGATTTATTCGATTCTACAAAATTTCTTCGCAGCTACAGAAAATTTTTGCGTTAGAAGCAATTGATATTATTTGCTATTTATTCAATCCATACATTGCTTCAAAATCAGTAATGAGCTAATAATTACTGCTGATTTTCCTATTAGAGAAAAATAAATGCATGTCACAAGTTTCCACTCATGATTTTCCTGTAAATTTAAATCTCCTCAAAAACTCATAATAAGTAAATGGGAAATGTTCTTCAGTAGAACATCACAAACAATAAAGTAACACTTTAGCTGTGAGATATGCTTTATTTTAATGATATAAGTGGACTGTATCCTTTTTGAACACAAGCAGGCTATTTAAGCCGTTACAAAATTCTAAATAGAGTGGGGTGAGTGACACCAAGAGTGACAAGTAAAATAGCCCTTAAAGAAACAGACTAGGTAGTCAACTCAACAGGAAAGATATAATTAGGCCCGAGAGAAAAGCAGCATGAGCTCAAGTTTATCTATAATTGGTAATATTGGCAAAAATGTTGATATTGCTTTTAAGCCTTTGACATCCTTCGAAAGAGAAATTCCCAAGAATATCTATAGTTTGAACTGTGGTACAAGTGAATGTAATTAACATAGGGAAAATTGGACGGAAGTTTGCAACGAGATTCGAAGAAAACGAATATGCGCTAAAATTTCAAAACAGCCAATCAAGTCTCGCTGATCATTTAATTGATAGTGGGCATTATTTTGATATCACCAAGAGTTTTCACAGCCGCAAGAATATTATCAAAATCCTTGATTTCCTTGAAAAGTAAGAGATTATGAATTCAATAAAAAAAAACCATGCGCGAACGAAGCAAGAAACGCATCCTACTCTCAAATCTCTAAGTATAATTCACGGTTTACAAAAGCAGTCTCTACGAATTTTTGTATTAATCTCCACTTTTCTCAATTCGTTTCGGTTACAGTTTGAGATAAATAAAATTCCATATAATTTAATTTTCTATCGCATTTCCACTTTATTCCTAAAATGACTCCAGGGGCTTACTGACGCCCTTTTTTCATGAAGCTTTCTTAATTTTATTGTTTAACTTATTATATTCATTTGAATTTGTTCTATTGTTTCGATGACTACCTGAACGTTATTTGAATTTGCTCCCTTTACTTTGTGGTCTCACTGGTAGTCTGAAAATGATCACGTAATGATTGAATCCAGTCACCAGATAAACACTCAAAGAACTACCACCGCTTTTTTAAAATCAGAAATTTGAAGGAACGCAGTGATTGGCACTTGATAAAACATTTTAATGAATAATAAAATGAAGATGCACTTGGGGGTTCAATTTCAATACGTAAGACACAGCTTCTTGACGTCATTTTAGAGATTCTCGACTCATATGCCATTGTTGAAGACAGTCTTCCAAAAGTAAGAGATAGGCTCAAAACATTTTCTTTAGCTCGATTTCAGTTTTTGACATTTGTATATCATCAAATAATAATAGTAGAACAAAATTTAGCTACTACGCTCAGTAATAAATTGGAAAAATGGATAATCATGAATTGAATTCCATGCCAGGCATAGTCTCCACTTGTTACCAACATAAATTTGTGGATTATATAGTTTTCAGTAACATACAATATTCAAGTCTCTATAAATGTAAATATGTTATGATGTTATTGACATAGAGACTGCGACCTGTCTCCAAGTTGTCTCTACGAATTAGAATAGGATCCCAATCTATTGAATCTTATGAACGATGATACTATATTACCTTCTGGTTATTATAAGGTTCACATTGTGGAATAACTAAAGACTTTTCCATTTTAATACTCATAATTAGATAAACCATGAATGTGATCTGCTTGCTCATAGATAATATGTTAAAACATCTTGAACATCCCTAACATTATTATCAAATTAGTGTACATCCAATTGTCAATTATTGATATTCAAACAGTTATTGAAATGCCAAGCCTCCGGATTCAATAATTCCTTTATTCAAGTAGCACGTAAGGATGTATAAGATCTCAATTAAATTTTATGTAACGATTGGAGCGATACTTCGCGATTTAATGGATACATAAAATTTGAAAAGACGTTTTCATCGACTTTCTTACATTCAGATATTCAATTAGGTGATGATTTCTACAACAAATCAGAATGGATATTGTAAAAATACCCTAAGTATTAACATTGAATACAGAGAAACAAGTCTTCCAGCACAGTTCTTTCTCTCTGAAATTCGCAGCCCAATTTTTCATAGAGGTGTGTGTCTATCATCGATCGAACTTCAATTTAACTGAACTCAAAATTTTGATCGGTCATTTTCTATTCGAAATTCACGAAAGAAAACACTAAAATCAGTAATTCAAAACTTTTTAGAATATCGATTTTATAGCAGCCCTATTTGTTTATCAGTATACCTCTGTATATTTGAATATTTGTGAATAAGATTATTCCCACATATCTGGAAACGTGACATATGAGCAATACCTTCAACGCAATTTGATAAATATCTAATGTTTTTGTGGATGATAAATAAAATTTGGTACCTACGCACTAACCGAAGAGTTATATTACGGATTTCACTTACGGTTGCTGCCCGCCTTAAATCCTTCCCTAATCTAGTAAAATAACACTTTTTGAACTCAATACATAATATATTATTATGTAAGTTCATGAAATATCATATACATTTTTGGCGAAATGTAATTTTTGTTTCTACATTTTCTCTCAAAGATTTGGCGCCTATTCTTTCTTATTTCCCATCGACGTTTTATTTATTTTGTTAATGTTGTTGAAGACTTTAAGGAAATAACATTCTTGAGGAGTTTAAGTGTACATATTTCTTCTTTATGACGCTGGCAGGAGGCCAGGATATCTTGAAGAACTGTATAGTGCTTACACAACTTTTTCTTATTGTGATGATATCTACATATCAACGATAAAAGATTGATAAATGTTTCGGAGAAAAGAAAAAATAATGCCCTTGCTGACCCACAAGTTTTATGATAAGCAGTTTTTGCAGAAATTAATGAATTGGGTCAGCATTTTTATTTTGTTTTAAGATTGCTCATCTCAAAATATAGAAGCGATCTACAAATGTTATTACTTCTAGAAAGAATGTTTTGACAACAAATTGATTTTCTCTTAAACCTCAGATCAATAAGATGAAAATCTATAAAATAAATCATAATACAACAAAACAACCATGAGGAAGCAACTCATAAAATAGTTCCATGCTTGTTTGAGCTTTCCGCGAACTTTTACAATACTGGCGATAAACAGTCGCGTATCAAGACATCGTAAAATAACCTCACTTTGTCAAGAAACTTCCATTCTGGAGCTTTTTATTGATTTGCAGCTTCTTTTATTTTGTTTGTTGTTCGCGGAAGTGATGAAAGTTTTGTTATCTATAATACACTGCACAAGGAAAACAATTTCGAAAAATGTGGGAAATTTTTATTTGGATGTGAAAATTCATGCTCAATTTACGAAGCTACCTACAACTGTTTATCATTTAAATTTGGTTGAGCCTAATTCTTGTCTGAAAAGCACAAACGTGCTGATTCCTAAATCTCATGTTTATCTGGGACTTTAACATTTTCACCTATGGCCCCACATCCCTTCTGAATAATGAAGCTGTTAGAACAGCAGCTTGTTACGATTCTCTCTTTGTACTCCTTGAGGCAATGTATTCCACCCTCGTGGTTTTTCAATCTCCTGGTGTCAATCCAAACACCGTCGACTCGAGATGGCTTTACGCAGCTTTTCCAGTGGTGAAGCGAGAAAGATTTAGGGAACAACACAACAATTTATCATAAAGAATGCTATCCATCTTCTGATAATATATTATGAGCATAGAAGAATGATTGTTCCATTTGTTTGGCTTTGAAACTAATGGATTATTATTTAAATGTACCCTAAATACAGCTTTTCATACATTAGGGGCGTATTGAGGTTATTTGTTTTAATGGAAAATTGAAGCCATGAATTGATACAAAATATCATACGAAAGCAAGAAATAAATGTAGTCATAAAAAAGCTGATGACAAAGAACAATTTCATAAAAAGTTTCACCGACTTTTAATTTTTCTGGTAGCTTGAGCAATCGCATACTCACATCAGTCATATTTCAGGACAAATTACTTACTACATGCTAACAATATCTGCCTACATAATAAAATTTACAGAGCAATTTCCTGTACTTCCGGTTTATGTATATACACGTCTTCTGGTACTAGGTGTCGGACTTGCATGTATTGAACCGATGGAATTGAACAGAATACATTACATTCCAATTTGTATGTATGTGGATCTGTATGAGTGTTTGTTTACGAAGTAAGTCAATAAGTTTGTAGGAAGAAGAGAATAGCTGGAAGAGAGAAAGATTAAACAACAAATACACGAAATTTCTAACGAAGTCTTTGACTTCGACCTCTTCAGTTCACTGCACAATGCTATATTTGTTTGAATAATCAAGATAGATCAAAATGTTGCGGTTAGAAGATGTAGGAAATTAGATATTCTACAGAAATGCGCTTTTGGACGTGTGATCAGCGCGAAATAAGAAAAAATCGACATTGACATAATCCCATCTCATTTTGAACCCCAATCCTTGTCATCTCAATCCAGATCTTATTTTTATAGGGGGATAACCTTATTTGGTCCCTGTCAAGTCCCTACGATGAATTCTAACTGGAAACATGTTCAGTTTCCTTAGCGAATTGACAGTTTTTGAGTGGGAAAACTCCTCACTGATTGGACTAGAATTCCAAATATCGAAATAGTGTACATCAAATTCAGCTAATACTGGGTGATTCATTTCAAAATGAAGAAAATTATCTACAAATCAATTTTATCGCGTTTAATTTATCATCATACTGGAGAGTTAATCTCTACATTTATTTTTTTGAGATTATTTCTTTCAAATCTTGGCCTTAACTACGGCTGGCATGGTCCATTTTGAGGTTCCAATTTTCGATGACATGTTCAAGTATTTCGAGTGGTATGCTGGCTTCCAATTCCTCAATCGTAGCAGGTTCATCCATGTACACGTTGGACTTTAAATAGTCTCAAAGGAAAAGTATGGAGATGTGATATCACAGGATCTAAGCGGTCCGAAGAGAGAAATTAGCTGTTCATCGAATTGTTCTCGCAATAAAGTCATGGTTTCATGGGCTGTGTGGCAAGTAGCGCCGTCTTGTTGGTACTAGATATCCTCGAGATCCCGGGCTTCAATTTCAGGCAGTGAATAGTCCGTTATCATGGCGCGATACGGGCCTCATCGACTGTTACGTTCTGGCCTGCTATTCTCAGCTACCGTCGCGTATTATCTAATAATGAAAACTAGCCTCCAGATTTTTCGAAGGTATAGCAAAGTGGGCGTTCGGTAGGCTGAGTAGGGATTGTGCCAAGTTAAGTCTTAGGTATCGTCATATTATTCACCTGTGGTTTGGAGAAATTTTAGTGTGAGTATTGGTCCAAAGAACACATTATCTAACATCTGACGTGGCCAGGCGTGACCTACCTATGTCACGAAGTCCACGCGAAGTGAGTGACCGGGTATCAAATAGCAGCGGCTGCTGCTGACGAAACGTAAGGTGAGTAGGCAAACAACAACTGTAAAGAGGGTCAAGCAACACCAGGCGATGTAGAAACAAGAAAATGAGTCGGACGGATCTTCAACAGATGGAAGTCGGAAAAGACAAAATACGAGTGAATTATTTGGAAGGTGCAAAAAAAAACACCGAAATCCTCCACTAAAGCCACCCAACAAACTGCAGGAACGGAAGATTTAAAAAATATGATGGTGGAAATTATGAGGGAAATTAAAGAAATGATATCGGAGAAAGCAAAACATTTTACAGTTATAGAGAAAGTAAATGAAGAAATTGAAGAGCTTAGGAAAGAGAATAGAGAGCTGAGAGAAAGAATTGCGCTAGTTGAAGAGAAGGTAGATAGAGGAGAAAAACAGCAGAAGAAAAATGATACTGTCATAAAAGGGAAAGACTTTAATAGTAATAAACAAGTTCTGCAAGGAGTTAATCAGAGTACAAGTAAAGATAGAGTCGGCTCAAGGAGGGAATGTAGGAGCAACAAACAATTTCATGACAGTAGTAAAATTAAGCAGTTGGAAGGAAAAAGAACTGATTATGAAGAATAAAAACAAACTTAAAGGCAGCAAGATATACATAGACAATGACCTGACTAAAGAGGAAATAGCAATTCAAAAAACTCTTAGGGTAAGAGCTGGAAAAGATGCTGGATATGAAACAGCGAAAGCAGGGCAATTGAAAGAGCAAAAAATTGAGACATGACAACAAAGAAACAGATGTAATAGAAAAATGACCAAGTAATGATCAAGGATAAAAGAATTTTAGAATTATTTAAGAAACATAAAAATGAAACGCTAATATTAGGAACATGGAATGTAAAAGGAACAAATGAATCGGGAACACTCAAAAACCTATCAATGTGCTTAATACAATATAAGATTGACATACTGGCACTTCAAGAAACAAAGCAAAAATCAAACGACATAATAGCAGTAGATAATTATATATTTTTCAGTAGTGGAAACGACACCAAATATTTGGCACATGTTTTATGATAAAAAAAGAATTGAAGCAGAAAGTTATAAAATTCGAACCAATGTCCGAACGAATATGTACAATACGACTAAGAGGAGTGTACCGAAAAATCAGTATTATAAATGTACATGCACCAACAAACGAGAAGGACGAGGAAGAAAAAGATGAATTTTATGAAGAGCTTGAGAGAATAATAAATTCGATACCAAAATATGACTTAAAAATAGTTATTGGAGATCTCAATGCAAAACTAGGCAAAGAGGAAATGTACAAGACTACAATAGGTGCACATAGCAAACATGATGAAACAAATGAGAACGGACAAAAGTTGATTGATTTTGCAGTAACCAACAATATGAAAGTCATGAGCACACATTTTGAAAGGAAAGATATATATAAAGCAACATGGATATCACCTGATGGGCGTACATGTAATCAAATAGACCATGTATTAATAGAGAGTAAGCATGCGAAACAAATTAAAAATATCACAAGCAACAGAGGTGCAGTATTAGACACAGATCATTTTCATTTGTAAAAACCATGGGCCTGCAGCGCTAAATTATATATATATATATATATATATATATATATATATATATATATATATATATATATATATATATATATATATATATATATATATATATATATATATATATATATATATATATATATATATATATATATATATATATAAGTCATTCCATGATGAAATGTCAAACAATACTGAACAAGAATACAATGACACTTGTCGTGATTCATGCGTCATCGATCAAAAAATCCATTAAGAAAAAATACCTCTAAATGAACCACCTTTTATATTTAGAAGCTAAATTCTGTTGTCACATTCCTAAAAAACTGGAAGATATGTCAGATTCAATTTTGTATTTCAATATAGAAGTCATTGCACAATACTCTGCGTATATCCTTCTGCATTAAAATGCTGAATGAAATGCAATATTAATGCGCCGTGTCAAATGACTACGCATTGAAATCGTAGAAATTATTGATTTCCGAATAAAATTATTGGAGAAAGTAGAAACACAACATGTTATTGAATTATTTACAAACGTCATAGCGAATTTGTTCCAACACCATTCCTTCTATAAATTGATCGTGGAATCCTTATTTTCATATCGGAGAATAATATTTTCACTGTTATCCCATGCAAAATTATTATTCATGTACTCAAATATTAAAATCATTGTTAATATTCAAAAATTCATGGAGTTGGAACAAAAATCTGCATCTGTATCTGAATGATTATCTGTACTTTGTCATTAATTTATGTTACAAATTATTCCTGTTGAAGTTTAAAGTAAATTTTCTTTACTTCAACGTATTTTTCGTTTCTTTGTTGACAGTTTTTTTACTTTTAGCGCCGTCAGATTTTGATTTTTCTAATCATTTTTAATGAGAGAAATGTGTTTGCAGCTGAAATATCATTGACTGCTACAAAATTTTTGTTCCCTACAACATTTCTAGGCAACAGAGCTCAGATCGTAAAGGTGGAAAATTGTGTTTCTGAACCTAGAGGCTATGTGCAAGGGGGTGGAGTTTGCACAAATATCGATGCGAGCGCTCATGGTGAGCACAATTGTAAACTTCGAACTCCATTTCTCAGAATACGTCATTGAGCTGTCATTGAGCATTGTAGTTTAAAAGTGAAAATAATTGCATATAAAACATGAGAAAACGTTTGTTCTGTTTCAGACTGTTGAGTTAAGGATGATTCAAGTGAAATATAGTTTCATAGATTTCATGTACCCAGTTATAACATAAAAAAACGAGTGAAGTAAATCAAAGCGGTAAATATTGTATTGTCTGTCTTTCATTATTAATCTATATAACAAATATGTTTGTAATTCAATTGTGAAATTACAAAAATTCATCATCGATTTGGGATTCATGAATTTATCTCTATCTCTTATTTGTAAGATGTTTCAGTGATAGAAGTTTGTCAGATGCACTTCGCAATAATTTTGTTGTTAATATTGTCAGCAACATATTCTTCAGCAGGTTTAATATGGCAAAACTAATTTCACGCTTTTCTTCAATGCTTCCTCGGTAAAAGGGATGCAGTGTTTTATAAATACAAACCCGATTTGCAAGATCATCGGCGTCATAATTTGAGGTTATCCTGTAAATTTGGACGAATTAAGACGTTTTCTCTATAATGCAGGGGTCACACATATGTCTAATGCGATTAATTAGGGCGTTATTTGGCAATTGATATATTGTCATTGAAAATGTGGTCATTGTTAAACAACGCCTCAATTAATGGCATCAGGCGTAGATGTGGCCCCCGCATAATAGGAACGTTATAATTGAAGAAAAAAATACTCAAAATGAATAATTTCAACGTACCTTTTATGCTATGCAAGTTATATTATACGCACACAGCTGAATTGAATAATATCAGTACATTTAAGAAATTATAGGTATGAAACAATGATAAATTGGAATTCAATCGTTCTCCATTGCCCGCTAGAGGCGCTAGTAGACTTCATGCACGTAGCCTATATTAGTTACTTCTGGTGTAGGTCAAGGAACTCATATTGATCCACTCTTTTTTTACGCTTATATAAATGACTTACATTCAGTTATAAACAATTCTCTATTATTGCTCTTTGCAGATGATGCTGAATTACTGATGCCAATTGAAACTTTGCAGGATAAAACTCTTTCACAATTTGATCTGGACTCTATGGTAAATTTGTTCAATTCGAATGGTTTAACTTGCAATGAGGACAAGTGTTGTTGCATTACTTTTGGGAGACAAATCACTCAAGTTAATCAAAGTGTGTATAAAATTGGTGATGTATATCTTAAACAAGGAACTGAGGTAAAAGATTAAGGTACCTATATTCTTTGACTGTAAGCTCATGTTCAAGAAACATATATATTACATTGTCTCAAAAATAATCAAAAACTGTACTTTATCAAGAGATTTTCTAAGAACTTTAAAAACATTAACTCATTTAGAGCGCTTTATTTCGCATTCATTTTTCCTAATTTGATATATTGCTCTACTATTTGGGGGCCTTATACACTGGAATTCATTAAAAAGCTTGAAAAAGTAAATCACTTATTCTTCAGATATGTGTCGTATCAAATCGGAAAGCCAATGCATTTCACTGATCACAATTACCGTAACATATCTTTTTCTTTACGCATTCCTACAGTAATATCATCCTTTGATAAGAATGATTTAATTTTTGTTTTCAAAGTGTTTACTAACACTGTTGATTGTCCAGAACTGCTGTCTAAATTCAATTTTTCTGGACCTAGTCGTATTCTTAGGAACAATAATTACTTCTTCTATACTAGCATTAATTCTGATACTCGTTCTCCTATTCATCGACTCTCGATGATTTGTAATATAAATAATGATTGGTTCGATTTTTATAATTCAAGTTTATTTTTTATAAGAAATAGATCAAAAAATTTATTAATGTATGGTTAATAAGATGGTTTAAATTGTATTAGTTTTTTTAAATAACTGTATAAATTGTGATTATATAATTATATTTCCATCCCTCAGTTTGTACCATGGGAATATTCATTAAATAAATAAACACTTCCTACAGAATTTTCAGATGTATCTTTAACACGATTCCTAATTTCTATTGAACGATTGAGAATCTTGACATAAAATTCAAGTTGACATATTTTAGACCAAGAGCCAGCAACAATCAGACCTTATTTTATAAAAATTGAAACTTTCTCTGTCTATGTCCCCATGACAGGTAAGAACGATTTCCCACTATGAAATTTGGATCATTGTGGCTTTAGCAGGTAACTGGTAGCAAAGGTGTATAAAATTGTACCTCAATTTATATATGTTACTTGGGCAACTATGAAAAGATGTTTTCTCAGTTGTCAGACAGTTTTGATAGTTTTTCTAGCTTGACAGACATATTAGAAGTCTGTCGGAAGTGCGAGTGCAAGTGAGATAGTGCGTTCGTTTCACTGCGATCTTTTACTGAGCATCATTTGTCGTCTATTCCGTATTATGCTGAGCTATTATACATCTTATTATTCATCTGTGCAGTTTATGAATCAAGTACGATCCAGTTTGGGAGACGTATAAATTTGTATAATATTATTTTCTGAGGTGACATTGACAAAATGTCAGACTGTTTCGAAAGCCAAAATAAAACATAACCTAAAATATAAAAACATCATTTTTGCCTGATGAATATCATCGAGAATGCTAAAGTATTTACAAGACTTTCGAAAACATATTTCACTTCCAATTCTTTAAGTTCAGACAAAAGCAGTGAATTAGGGTTAGAGCCTTACAAAGCGTCTGACAATGGACGACGTGAATTCTATATTCCAAATAAAATATATAAAAACTGAGTTTTATACGATAAGGACATTAAAGTGCAATTTTATACATCTTTGCTACCTGTTACCTGCCGAAGCCACCATGATCCAAATTTCATAGTGTGGGTCGTTCTTACCGGTATTAGGGACATACACACCTAAAGTTTCAGCATTTATAAAATAAGGATAGTCTGATCATCGCTGGTTCTGGCTCTATTTGTTTTGTAATTCATTCCAACAATGTTCAACCTTTCTATATTATATTAGTATATGGATAATTCTTTCAGATATTATAAAGATTTTTCAATTCTTTGAAATATCTTTTCACCAAACGAAATGCATCACAGAATACTCTTGCTCATGAATATAATACATCAAACTGTTGTTCAAATCTCCGTAGATGTAACACATTTAATAAAAATCAGAATGTTAGCGAAACCAAGCTGTCAAAGGCAAAGACATTTGTTCAGAAATTAATTTCTACAATGTGCAACCTTTCCATTTCGTCGAAAGTCTTGAGAAACACTTTATTTATTGAAATATCTCTTCACCAACTGAAGTGTATTACAAATAACTTGCTCGTGAATATAGTATACTAAGCTGAATTCACGTAGAAATGATAAATTCAATAAAATCTATAAAAATGTTTCAGAAATTTCTCTACAAAAGATTACACTACTTCTGAATCTCTTTATATGTTCTAGCAAACGGTCATTAGGAAGAGAAAAAGAGTCTTACATTGTACATATATTGTGAGCTTTACGAGATTACTCTCAATCTAAATACTCGTAGTGTCCCACAAAAAGTTTCGCTACAAAAAAAGCCAGTTAGTCTTTTTATTCAATTGTATAGACTTCAGGATAAGAATTGAATAAAATTGTGTTACAATATTTATAAGAATATATTTTTGGATACTATTTAAATTTTGAATTCCCGGCAAATATGTAATCATCATAAATGAAGAACTTTTCGTCTTCTGGTGAAGTCTTTCCAAAGTTGAATAAAATCAGAAATGCAAAGAAAATTTAAGGCCTAGATTTGAAAAGTTTGCACTTTCGTCAAGTTTTGAACTTACCTATTTTATCTCCGTAAACTTTTATCACGAGTTCACGAATTTTTTGCAGATCGTAACCTTAAAAGTTGTTCACTATTTTTCCATTACCGATTACATACAAGGTTTAAATGAGAAATATAACGAAGTTAGCAGTATTTTTCCACGTGTATGTGCTTCAAGTTTTTCTTATTTCTCCAGAATTATGACAGCATCTTTGAGCTTTTATGGAGAAAAGTTTCGTAACTTTCCAAGATATATTGAAAACATTATTCCTACAGGCACAATAAAGTATGTGGAAAAGTTAAGGGTGAATGGTTAAGTATTAAATTGATATGTATAAATGAATTGAAATAATTGTTGGCTTGTTGCATGTGGCGGAGTTTGCATGAATAGAATTATGAATGTGGATGAGATGAAAATGTGTGAAGAGATGCCTTGAGCTTGATGTTTTGATGCACTAACAACAGAATAAATAATTGCACTAGTATAAATTCCGATTTTTTTTTTTGAGTATTCTGTACACAAAATAAACTGAATAATTTTCTGGACCGTACTTCAGGGAAAAAGACATTTTTTTTCTAATATAATACAGTTTTATTGCTTTATGAGTCAAACCAGGGATGTTATTATTATTTCCCAGAGAGTTATCCAAAATATGACATTTTCAGTAATATTTTCTTCTTATCTGAACAAGGAAATGTTAGAATCAACCTGCCATATTTGTTTGACATGTTACAAACGACGCTTCCAGGCCTGGACTACATTGAGTTTTTTTTTTAGCTGAAAAAACCGTTCCGGTTCACTGTCGACCGAAAGGAGGTCGGAAATAAACCCATTTTTCTTCATACATTCCGCTTTTTCCATAAGCTTATGCTCTCCAGCTGTCTGTGGCCGTGTCGTCCGAGACTCAAGCATTTTTTCAACAAAATTTGCTCACGTCTCTGACAGAACAATAATTCTAATCATATCTATATAGTGCACTAAATCAGATTTTGTGTATCATAGTACTTGTTTACCGTATCGAAATGCTGTAAATTAGAATGCAGAGAAAAAAGCAACAAAATTAAATTCAAATGTACAATATTTGGTATGCATTTTTCTCTGCATTGAAATAAGTTTTAGTTTTGTCCTTTCCAAATGCCGAGCTACCAAACTCGTAGAATTAAGGAGGATATCATTTATTTGTAATTCAAAAACATCAACTATGGTCACAATTATTTCGATATTTATTGCTATACTAAAATCAACCTGCGAATAGAAAAATCAATCCATAATATTCTTGCAAACATTAAAATTCGATCCTAAAATATTTCATGTCAAAGAAAGTTGTATATAATTTTTACCTTGCTTCTGTTTCTATTGGGCGCGAAGTCTTCCTTTGATGTCTTCCTCCTCTTATCCTTGAGGATCATCCGCGCGGCCGCGAACGCCATCTTGCTTCGTCTTTTGTTTTTGTTACGTCACCGTTTCGAAAACAATAATTTAACAACTGCGGAATTATTGCGGAATTAT
The DNA here is from genome assembly GCA_963989225.1 of Dromius quadrimaculatus. Taxonomy (NCBI): domain Eukaryota; kingdom Metazoa; phylum Arthropoda; class Insecta; order Coleoptera; family Carabidae; genus Dromius; species Dromius quadrimaculatus. Next base: position 7,196,716 of record OZ022325.1, on the reverse strand, counting down.
CACGGGTCGTATTGCTTCAATTCGAATTGATTTATTGCTATTAAAGGTACAACTGAGGGTTAATTATTAACGGTAGGTTAATTTTAAGGTTAAACCGACAACGCAACGGTTCCATAGCGCGGGGATGGTATTATGATTTAGTTGGTTTGAGGCACTAACCTAGAAGAAAGAATTGATTCAGGCTTAATCTATTTGAATTTGTAATTGTAAAAATGCAGAATTTCTTCAATTAATTGGTACAGTACATTTCAAAATTTGTACTATACATCAATGCAAGTATATCTATAGTGAGACTGGCATATTTCGTTCCTAACGGCGTTGCAATTGCAGTTGTCAATTCACTTGACAAATATAACAAAATATATAATTTCTATCGTTTATTCTGGCTCCACACCATTAATTTAACAATCTAATCAGTCACTGTTTGACCCTCCTCAAACACCACAACTTCACATTTATTAACATTCAAACTTTCCCAATTTCATGTATTCTATCAATAACAACATCATCTGCATATGCTAATACAGTAAATTAAATATCCGTCAAATATATACACTTGCAAATTTTAATAGCAAATGTATTAAAACACTATAAAATTGTTTGTTCGGTATGAACAATGAGCTACTGGGTTTATATATTCTATAAAATTTTATTTTATGATGATATTAAACTTTGTCTGCCAACATATTGATTCAAACTACTTACAGCATAAAATGTTTGTTATGTCCTAGGCAGAATATGGGAGAACTTAAGTTTTTAATATAAGCTATCTAATTTTCATTGTGACTCTGACCTACTTTAGAATACATATTAAATAAAATTGATTCAAATGACGGAAAAATATATTTTGACTAATTAAATAAACTGAGGATGAAGAGAATAATGTACTTTTTCTACTGCTTTTAGGCGCCATTATTTCAATATAGAGGCGCGAGCGGCAAAGATACGAGGTGGCAATGTTGAAATTCGGAAAGAGCACATCAAAATCTATGAAACTACTTATTTCCAGAACTCCCGGTAAACTCACCAGGTAACCTCTTTTTTTAGAACCGAATAAGTATACTAATAAGGTTTCAAAAAAAAGGAGCATTTAAATTATTATATCGATATGTTTCAGTGACTACTTGAATAGAAGAAATCAAATCCAGTTGCCTTATCGCAATAATATCATCGATGAGTTTTTTTCTCTTATTTCAGTAGCTTGTGCACATCTCCGTGCTTGCACGATTACTTGGCATCTTATTAGCATACTTAAAATACAATTATTGAATATGTTTCTGCAGAATTCTATTCCATTTCCATACTGCAAATTGACTTTGTGGGATGAGGAACATGATTATCTAGCTGTTCTGAAGCATATCCATATTTGTTACATCGGGTTTAAGTCTGAAGATAATGGTGGATAGACAGTTCATTAAGAGTCTGCAGCATTATTTTCGCTCCGTGCGGATGACTATTTTCATCCAAAAATATAAAATTTTGAGGTCCAATGAATTCGCGACTGTACAACCACATATTTGCGGATGATCTTGTCTCTGTAATATTGTCCAGTGAGTCTACTATCAAACACATGTAGATTGGTACACAAGCCTAAACCTAAACAGATAACTCCGTAAACCATAGCACCTCCACCTTCAAATGAGATCACCGGCTGAATAAACTGTGACAGAGACCAATGCCTTGCACTCTTATATACTCTCCGATGTCGGCTGTCATCATAGATACAAACTCATCCATGAACAGATGGTTCCCAAGTGGTAGTGTCATTGAGTCACTATTTGGCGTCGGTGAGCACGAGTTTTTAAAATCGATCTCAATGGTCGGTATGAAATCAGACCAACATCTCACAATCAGTTTCACATCATTTGATCACTCACCAGGACCCCCTGTGGCATTATGAAGATCTTGCTGCAGTAGCCTCGCAGTTATTAAAGAATGTCTCTTCATTTGTGTTACAAGATTTTGGTGCTGTCACACTGTGACCGGATCCACTACCAGATCATCTTGAGGTTGTGTCTGTTTCTCTGTGCCGACAGATTAGTCTCAATCACTCTTTGAACTGTATTGAAGTTTGCGGCTATGACGACCTATCAATCACCTCACTGATGCATTTGTAAAGCCAAATTAGCACTTTCTCTTGAAACCTAATTCTTCTGTATTTCTTCATTCAATAAAAATGGTACAGTTTTTGACTGAATAATCGCAAGTATTCTTGAAGACTTGAAGAAATCTATAGTATACTGACAATTCCTCATTTTTGTCAATAATCTCACTTATACTAACTGACAATAGTCAATTTTCACTTGTAATATGTACCATGTGCTTCAAGTATTCGTTGTCATAGGACTTCAATATTGGAATTCAGTTTTTCGTAAATAAAAAGTCTCCGGAAGAATATCATGCCACATTATTGTACAGTATGGTAATGTATTCATCCCTCTATCTTATTTTACATCACATCTATCATTTAAATCCCATAAATTTAATGAAAAAAAGAGATAATTAAATATAAAATAGTTTGTTCAATCCATCACGTGTAATGTTCCTCTAATTGGATGTAATGTGATGGCCTAATGGCTAAAGTACGCGTTTTAATGCAAGAGAAAGTAGGAGAGTGCTGGATTCAATTCCCGACAAAACAAAATGTATTTAATCAACCAAGTGGTCAACGTCTTTCACAGCTATAGGTCGTGGCATTAGGCAAAAGAAAAAAAAATCCGCTAATTTATCGCATTTAAATCACACATAAATGTACATTTTTAGTTTTACACCAAATAATTCTTTTCACTTCTGAAGATGGCTGAGGTACAGCCGAAACTGTAAAGTAGGAAAGAAATAAAATCATAAAAATTGACTGAATTCCCAATACTTTTTTACTCACTCAGATGTTTCATTATAGTAAATGGAATGAATAGCCTTTTCCAATTTGAGATAAAAGAATATTTCATCGAAAAAGGAAGAACAAAATAGTGTAATGAATGAAATGAACAATAAATTGAGAGAGTTACAGTTACGGTCCTATACACAGGTTTTGACACTGATCAGTAGTGAAGCATCCCTTATTGAAGCAGCTTGAAGCAACTACCACAAACGGCGCTACGATCGAGAAGATAATTGTGCGAGAGAAACAGAGGATGTGCATTACTGGTGCATTAAAAAGAGAAGAAAGAGTGAATCATTTGAGCCTGAATTGAATATTCAATTGGATATCATAAAATCCGATGATAAATATAATTCAATATTCAAGATACTGACATTAAAACAACAATAGGTCATGTTATATTCCATAACAGTTAAATTTAATTCTTGCTTTGTGTTGAAATTCTTACACAAAATGGAAATTTGAGCTCGTAATAAATAAATATTTTCCTAAATTTTCATCAAAATATTATTATAAGTAAATTTATAATTATTAGCTACAATATACTACAGCTTCTCACCTTTTTAGTAATTCTATATTATTAGAGTCTTCAAAAACTGAACGTTTTAGTCCAAGGTGTTTTCGCCTCGTTTTACATCGTGGTACAATGCAACAATTAGGCATATTCAATAAGTTTTACTCTCAAATATTCATGAATTGACAGTTAATTACTCAAAATTAAGCACGATAAGGTTAGTTAGGTTAGGTTTTATAGTTTCTGTCTTTCTTTAATACAAACTCATCATCTTTATCTCTCGCATATACTCTTCTCGATCGTAGCTCCTCTTTTGGAGTGAATAATAGCTAAATTCAGCTTCAATAAGAGTCAACCCGCAACAATGGTACTGGATGCTAGTGCCAAGACCTGCGTGTATAAGACCGTGATTACAGTAAATGTTCGAAATGTGAACCATTTTCTGCCAGACAATAACCTTATCAATCATAAAATGCCCTCCAAACATTACTTAATTGCCAAGGAATAATATTTTCACATTCCTCCACAATTTTCTGTTTTAATTCTTCTAAATTGTTGAGTTACCTACCATATTTACATTTTGATAATATTGACACGGTCATTTTTACTCAGCGTATTCATTTTGACGTTTCAAACAATGGAGACAAATGAAAAAAACAAGCTGCTAACATTGTCTCTTGCAACTGAAGTTAGATGATATTTCGATCCTTAAATTTGACTGAAAGAATGTATTATAATAAAAAGTGTGAGAAAATTTGATTTTCTCGAGAATCGAGTAGTGCGCAACTCGCCTATCTTCTCTTGCATGTGAAGGTCGTACGTTAGCCACCATACAATCACGGAACATGTTAATGAAGGAAAATTACACCTTAATGGATTGAACAAACTATTTTATATCAAATTTTTTCTTTGCATTGGGATTAATGATTAGTGCTATGCAAAATAAGATAAAGGAATGAATACACTAACATAATGTTGAATCATGTGGCATGGTATTCTTCCGGAGACTTTTTATTTGCGAAAAACTGATTTCTCATACAAAGGTCCTATGGACAACAAATACTTGGGACACACGGTTAATGAGAAAATAATAGTTCGTTATCAGGAGAGATCTTTTTCTAAATTCTAAAGGCAGTTCTTCTCATTCACACTAATACAAAAAACTACTATTCTTCTCACAGCCATAATTAAAACCGTGCATATTCTCTCTGATTGAAATTTAGTTCATGAGGTAATTTTTACTTGAATAAAATGAGTTTTCTGAAAATTCTTTTGTGTTCTAAGGAAACATTTTCACAAGATAATGAGTCTGGCGACAAAAATCTCTACTAAAATGATCATAATAATACATGGTGGTAGTGGAATCACTGCTTCATGAGATAAATAACAAAGCTTGTTTCACAAACAAAAGACGTCTAGCATTGTTTACATGATAAAAGTTGTTCATGATTATTGTTTAGGGAAACTTCATATTCTGAGGATGTACAAATATTCTGACTCACATCAAAAGGTGTAAGTTTCAAACTTGCTATTGTCTTTTATAGTTTTACAAGAATACCTTGAATGAAGATACTGAGAACTGTGAGCACAACTGCAAGAATAGAAAATCAGTAAAGTTCGAGTTTAACCTGTAAATTATGTCCAAGAATTGCTGTTATATCCATAAACAGTTTTATACAATAACCAACCTTTGTAGTTCTTACATTTCTCAAGAGTCCAATTTGGAGTGAAACTAATAGAAAAATTGTGGTCCCTTTTTTGAGAATTGAGGACGCCAATGACAGCAACAATATTAGAATACAATTTAGTATACACACCCTGAAAATCTTCTTACCCCAAATTGCACAAAGTATAACTTGATAACCTCATATCAAACCGGAAGCTTGCTACGCCAAAACGTCTACCGTGTACCATATCTCCCTACTACCTAATTTCCGTTTCTCTCATTTTCCTCCATTCGCCTATTCATCCATCTTTTTCTACCGCACGTGTCTCCTAATTTTGCAGTTACGCTTTCGTTTGTGTCTTTTTGAAGTTTCGTAGAGCTTTGCGTAGCTTTTTATGAGGCAAAACGCGTAGCAGTGTCTTATAGGCGTTGACACAGTGACATAGACGTAATATAAGCCGTTGGCGTCGACACTAGGGCACCAAGGGTAAGATATTTGGGTCAATGGAGTTTTGGGGTGCGAATTTTGGGCTTGATGAAGAATGGAAAATGAAAGAAATGGAAAATGAGGCAAAAAAAGGAATTCAAATGGAAAAGATATATTATAAGGGATATTGATAAGCTTCTAGCTTATAAAGAGACAAAAATTTTTTTTAGTATAACTGTTATGAAATGAGCTCTCTGTTTTGCTTTACAAACTAGTTTTTGATGTAATTGGGATGGAATTTGTGTATTTTGAAATACTTTTTGTCACTTTTGGAGATACTTCAAAATCTATTAAGCAGATAATTTTGCTACATTTAAATTTGAAAAAATGATGTAAAAGACACGTCTGTATGAGCTACACACAGAGTCTGCTATATGTTTTAGCCCAATCATTTTATGTGCAGCATTAAAATTCTCTGAGATCGATATAAAAACAGAGCTTTCAATACGGTGTACATCACTCACGTTGGTTCTTCATCTCTTAAAATCTGCAATCCAATTTTCTATAGTGGTGTAAAAAGGACAATGCTTCTTTGATGTATTAAGTATGTTGTTGTCACGTTTTTTTTTGCAAATAGTCTTTACAAAGATAAGTGCATTATCACCAATCGAAATTCAAAATACTTTATTGGTCATATTCCAGTCAAGAAAAATTGGCCTAGGCCAACTATTCATCATTACATCCTCGTATAATCAAGCAATCAGTTATTTGCATTTTGTTTGTTTTCATCCATTTACTATTTCAATATTCTCGTATATGTGGACTTTATTTTGGGTGATTAGTCCCAAGCAAAGGCTTCCTATAATATGTTCATATGAGTTTCCTCGAAGTAATATTATTCCACGTAACGTAGTAATCCGTTTAGCAAAATTTCTGCGAAATTTAAGCGATTTGCCGTACATGAAAGTGCTTTAAATTTTGAACGAACAGAAACTACTACACATGTGAACAACAACTCCAGGCGAAATTTATACACACATACATACTACACATGAGTAACTTTCCTCTATATAAATATTTAGAAATGTTAGCAGAATCGTGATATTTTTTTTCTTTATCAAATACGTTCTCTCTTTTATAGACTAGCAGAAAAATGCAAACCCGAAAATCTGATAAATCTCTGTGAAAATATTAATTGATGTATGATTCAATTTGGAATGACAGTAATCGTACAAAGCGTTCAGAATTTGATTATACGTACATCAATAATACAATTGGGTTTTGGTTATTTGACGAAATATCATAAACTTTAAAATATATTACAGAAGTTCAAAATTTCAGAGTGATATACTTTTATGCTTTCGGAAGTCTTCCTGTTATAGCATGAACTAAAAAACTGTAGACGATTGGCAAAGCATGGCAAAAAGGAGGGCAGACAAGTAATAAATAGCATTCAGGAATAAATTTCTATATATTTGCTGCCACTAGCCTTTTTTCTCCGAATAGTTGACTATTAAGAGGGTTGTTCTAAAACTAGTGAGTTCCTTCAAAAGTGAAGAAGCCTTGAAAATAGATTTAATTCTTTTCAAAGTGAAACCTTAGTTCTGAAAACAGTTTCCTATTCTTTCAGAAGTTCGTCAGAAAACCTCTGAAATTCTGTAATGGCTGAGTTTGCTACCACGTTTTTTTGGTTGGGGAACATGGAAAAATCATTGAAGGCAAGATTTGAATAAAGGATGAATGAGTAGTTGCACCTTCGATTGATGTGAAAAAAATTAAAGTTTTGTGACTGTAGGTGAGGTCGCGTTATCATGGTGCAACAAAATGCTATACGAATTAGTCTTTGGCCACTTTGAGAAGACAGACCAATCCGATCTTAAGATCATTAAGGTCGTTGTAGCGTGAAATCATTTTATGTAGGATTTTGATAAAACTTCTCTTAATTATTCTTTGATTAATTATAAATGATATGAGCTCATTTTGATTGAGATTCACCGCGTCAATTTTATGAAAAGCGACATCAAAATTTTGGAATTTTAACATAGGCTCTTACGGGAAATAGAGATTTTTACGCAGTTTTTTTTATTTTAATTGAAGCGCAAAATATAAAGAAGAATCAATGTTATTGACCACGCAGCTATTGAGATATGATTTTTTAGAACGTGGACTCCTAGATAGAACTTGAAAAAGTATCAGATACGTGGCAACAGCGCCCTTATACTTTTATGTAAGAAATTATCGTAGATACGTATTTATATGATAAATTTTCCTTTACGGCTTGTAAACCGTAAACGTTCTGACATTTCATTTATCCAATGATCACAAACTTGTGTATAAAAATAGATTTCCTTGGTTATGTCAACTTATGTATTGTCATAGATTGACAACTAAGCACGATGATGCCAAGTTATTTCGCCGACCATACTGTACGAATTCCAGAATGTACGAGTGTGAGGTACACTCTCCGACAGAAAATTCAGACCTCCACTAAATTTATCCTAAATTTCCTGGTCTTTATTCATTGTAAAAATCTATGGACTGAACTATCTATGTCTTATTAACAAGTTCTGATAACAGTAATAAGCATTCACATCAACTGGCAAAGCGCTTCTTGTATTTACTCTAAACTTTACTTTTTGACAACGTCCTTAAGGAGAATCACTGCAATTGGACCACTTTTGTGAGTTTATCTTCATTTCGATTTTCAAAGATCCAAATTTTGGGATTATGATAAAAAATTCAAGATGATGATCATACACCTCCTCAATGTCAGATTATCCATAAGGCACATTAGGTATGTGTCGGTTCCAGGGGCTCCTTCTGAGAGTTTCTAGAATACTTTAGCGTACTTTTTTATGATCTTATTTCCATTTTCAATTTTAAAGACCCTAATTGCGGGATTTTATGGAGTCCTTGAAAACTCCAATGAGTCTCAACCCAACCCAGCACTTATGTGAAATAAAGAAGCATGTAGAAATAATATACTGAAGACAAAATAATATTTTTCGAAAACTGTCATTAAAAGTGAACATTTACAAGGCAATTACAAACATGCGAAATGATTGTTTTGTTTACAGAACGCGAAATGCTCCGCAGCCAGGATGCGAAATACTCAGAAAACTATATTGGTATCACAGCAACAATAAAAGTGACATTTATTGATTCAAAATGTCAAAATTTTCTTTTTACATTTTTATTAATTTTGAGACATAGTTTTAGAAAAAATGTTGCTTGATACATGATTGCGAAATTTCGCAATCTAGAACCAAAAAGAACTATTCAGTTCTCCATTAAACAATTAAAATGCTCGAATTTAAAATTAAACTGCTATCAATTCCATCTGTTTTGTCAAAATGAACTATTAATTTTTGACTAGACTAGCAATTCAAAAATTTTGAAACTGATGAGTGCGGTCTGAGGGAGAAGTGGATTTAATATACTGAAGGCAGAATAATGAATACATTTTGTTTTATACAATTATTGAGTTCAAGTTCCATAGTCACAATAGATACAATAATACTGTCTGTTTCCTAGAGAAGAATAATTGATCCCTTGCTGAACAAGATGAATTAAGAATTTCAAAATCGGTATGCTGGCTAAGGATGTAGAAATAATATTATGTCGATGACATAATGACGTTTTTGTTTTCTTCAACAAAATAAGAATGTTTAAAAATCAGACTCATAACAGACACAGTGATCTCATTTGAATATACCAGTAATACAAATAATTTGAAATTGTGAATGCTCATCATTGCCATATTATCCATTAGACACCTAGAGTCCACTGGCTCCACCCTTGACTTTGGTGGTCTCCCGAGCATTTCATATATACTCGTTAACTCAGCGGTTCCAAATTTTGTGCTCCAAGAACCCGATACTACACATTCTTAAATACTTTTCGGTGAAATCTGTGGATCATGAGTTTGAACTAGTGCGTTTATAATAACGCAGTCAAAAAACGTAGAGTTCACCGCATAGTCCAAGATCCCAGACCCGCCAGACCTTACTTATTTTCTGAGAAACAAAATTTGTGAATTAGAATAGTATTAGTCAGTAATTTGATCATACGCATATTTGCTAGTATGAGCCGACGGCCAATTTATAGATACGAGGTGTTATGGGTACATTAAGACATTACTTACTTTTCTTAAAGTCTGAGGGCTGATTTCTATGTATGTTCTAGAGAATATTGCTGAAAATTGATGATTAACACTGCCTGACATTTCTCATTGGCAGTAATTCCTGCTAAACGCTTTAAAGCTCGCAGAAAAATAACGTTATCTTACTTATAGTCTGAGTCCAAATTTTTATATATGATACTCAGTGAGCAATTTCAGTACTTTTTATAAACAGCTAGACCAAGGAAGAGTTGGTTGCCCATAGATACTTCACTTACTATCAAACCTACAAATAGTGACCTCGTGCTTTTACTCACAGCGATATTTTAATTGTGTCTGGAGGATGTTTAGCCGTACGATTAATCTAGCTATCAACAAAAAGTATTGAAATTGTACCCTGACTGTCATATGTAGAAATTGGCACTCAGACTATAAGCAAGATCACGTTATTCTTTGTGAGCTTCAAAGAGTCTTGCAGAAATTACCACCGATGGAAAGTGTCTAGCCGTATTGATTATCAATTTTTAACAATACTCTCTGAAACATATATCAAAATCAGCACTCAAGATCTTTAAAAAAGTGAGTAATGTCCTAACGTACCGCTAGCACCTCGTATCTGTAAATTGGCCGTCGCCACAAACTAGCAAGTATGCGTATGATCAAAGTACATACTAACATTACTCTATTCCACACATTTTGTATCTCAGAAAATAAGTAACGTCTGGCGGGCCTGGAATCTTGCTCTAGCATTGTCAGCTTCTTCAGACGTAGCTCTGATGTAAAATATCATCTATTTTAGCGAATCCAATGCCTACACTCCACTGAGTTTCCCTAAGTGTAACATTCCGATTTCTCTTCAGCAATTTATCCGCAGCACGAATTTTATCATCCTTTAACAGCTGATGCAAGTCTCCTAGGTCTGTTCATTTTCCAGGTGACACCGCTTACGTTCAAAACTACGGAATCGCCTGTCAAAAGAAAATTTTGTAGAGCAGTGTTCTCCAAAGCAGCCACCAAATTTAGTGCCTTTTTATGACCGTACAGAATTGTCATTCTGTCAATCTGAATTCATCATTTTTGGAAATGCAGATAAACCAGTAAACTTTTAACGGTTGTTTCTGCTTATTTTATTATTTGCTTCAATCACCTACTTTCGCAAACAGCCCATTAAACAGTTGATTGCAGTGATTTTGGTTTTAAATTGGTGTAACTGTTTCAAATTTATCTATTACTTAGATAAAATATTCAATACGATCATTCCATTCTGGATAGTAAAACAATGTCTTGAAAAATTGCTGGGTTATGAAACTTATTCCAAGGTCTTTCAAAATGTCATTCTGATACCTGAATATATGAATGAATATTCAGGGCGATTAGAGCTTGTTAGAGACTGTTACATGAACATTTCAAATAGAAACTTTGATAGGTGCGAGTGGAGAAAAATACGATCCAACCAAGAACAATAATTCTCGTGGAAATCGCGTAGCAGTAAAACGTTATGAGATTCAATAGAACAGAATCTTGAGGAGGGCCTTGCCCAGCAGTGGGATAATAAAGGTTTATGTTAATGATGCGATACAATTGATATTGCGAAATCCACCCTGCATACCAAATTTCAGCTCCCTAGGAGTACGGAAAACACCAGTGAATAAATGACGAAATAAATGGAAGCGTAATGATGAATTCTAAAGTAGCAGGGCTGTAAGAATTAATTTTGGTATATTTCTGAAACTTTGTGACTTCATTTTATCCTGGAGATTCAAGGCCGCAATTGTTTTCTGGATCGAAGATAGAAGGATTAAAAAATATTCTGAATCACGACGAAAGATAAGAAGTGCTGCACTTGGCGGAGGTATTGCTGTGCCCAGCGGTCCCAAATACAGATGAAATATCATATTTCATTGGATATGAATCAAAATAGACAATGACATGTCATTTTTGTAACAGAAATATCTTCTTTTGTCATTCAACTTTCTTGTTGAGATTATTATTTACTCTGAAACCCATTTATGCCACTGAAATCCGCCAATTACTTCCAAAAAAATTATAATCTCATTGTGAAACACAAAAACAAATATTTGATATCTCATTTCTAACATTCCTCATTTTACTCACTTCATGTTGACCTTATTCATAAAGGGCTCACTTTGTAAGCATTTCATCAAAATGGCAATCTACCGCACTCATTTGTTTCCTCTGGTTGTGGTTCCGGCTTAATCCGTCTTCACATGTAAATGAGGAGTCCCTGACTCGTATGAGACTATAACAAGTGAAGCGGCGCGGCACACTTGACTTTACAAATGATAGCAGACTAACCAAATACCTAGGAAGCTGGGAAAAGTTTATGGAGGTGCTAAAATGGATAAATGGGAAATTCCAAAGGGTTATTTGCTATGGAGAAATATATAAAATCAAGTGTTGAAATTTGTATCAGGTTGAGAACAATATTACAAGATTTCATTTTTTGTTGTTCTTTCACTTTTATGCCAGAAAAAAATGTCTGTAATAATATATTTTTTATTGTACTTATATGAGGATGAGGCTCAGAGTACGAGCTAATAGTAATGTAACTTGGTTGCTAATTCTGTGCGTCCAACTTTGTAATTCTGCAACTAATTCCATTCATTTGTTAATTACCTCAAAATTGCCTTTATTTCTAGAATATTTAATGGTAGAATTATACAAGCACGCCAAAGAGTCCCCATTGTATTTTTCGTGTAATACAAGTAAGTTTCGGGGGAAAAAACCTCCTGCAAACTTTAGGGTAGCAGAATACAACTTTCCGTTGAAGTTAGGGTCCCTCTGTGCAGGTTCCGAACAAACCGCGCAGTTGAAAACGACGTAAATTCGTTCCTATTCACCCGTTACTAAATTATTATTCGTCCTTTGGGGCCCTTTATTTAAAATCCATTAAATCACTGCATATTTCACCAAAATCCCTGAAGGAACTTAAAGCCAAACGAAGGGAGAAACAGGGTAATTAAGTAAAAATCAAATTAGGCGATATAAATTTAAGAAGTTTTTAGTTATTCTGGCGTGGTAATTGATAACACAGTAAAAGTTTGATGACTGTACAACAGGGAAATTTTATTCAAAACGAATTTATTTCTTTGACATGTTTGAAACTTTTGTCGTTGTTCGAGGCTTTGTACACCACCTGGGACTAAATGGTGGGTGTTTCAACCCTCTATGCAAAAGTTGGTGCTGCCTAAAACACCTGAGACCGTCTGAGACATATACGTTGTTAGAAATGGAAATGTGAAAGAACAAAATATTCAAATTCTATTTTTCCTGTCTCTGTTAATCCAGCTGAACTTGGGGATTAACAGGCGAGTCCACAAGGAACAGACGGTTCATAGTAATCTAGGGACCATCTGGAACAGTATTTTCAACCGCCAGTCCACAAAAACTAAATAATATTGGAGGTAATTCAGTAAGTAGATTCCTTATAATCAAGCTTCCAATAAATAATAACTATTTCTTTCTCGTTATCAATCAATTTCTATAAAAAATCCAATAGATTTTATTTTCGACGTCTTTATGGCGTCAATATCATTCTTCCTGAAGATTGGTTTCTCTTTAAACAAGTTCATGAGTCAAGGGTGAAGGATTCCGCCCTATTAACGACCTGGAACGCCTTTAAATTTAGTCATTTGCATTCCAATCTTATTTTAATGGAGTTTTTATAAAAAATTAATTTACATAATAAGCGTTGACACAAGGAGAAGAATCTGTGACCTAATAGTGAATATCAATCATCATCCTACGTCCGATAAATTGTTAATCTCAATTACCTTCAGCTCCGGTTCTGTCCAGTCCTGAAACCCTTCGTTTTATTTTCTGTATATCTCTACTAATTAGAATTTAATTTCTTTGCTTGTAACTAATCATTCATCCGTAAATGTAGAGCATGTGTAATTCAGCAAATAATTCACCATGTATTTTATCTCATCCATCTTTTATTATTAGTGGAACTCTCACACCGGAAACATTCAAAACAACAGAGAACATCGCAACGAGATACGTATGATAATTGGATTAAAAACATTCATTTCTCCATGAAATACCGTTTACATAAAATGAATATGCTTCGGAGAAATTGCTACAAAATTTCCAGAGATGATTTCGAATGTTTTATGCTGTGCATTACTCGGAATTTATTTATACACGAGTCTGTATTTCCATGTGAGAACATTAGTAGATTAATTTTTATTTGGCATCTAATATTATTTTGGAAGAGAACTGTATTGATAACTACCTTTTAGTTGTATCCTGGAGCTGTGGTGCTACATTCAACTGTTTCCATAAGTCATAGACTATGAATGTCAAAATGTAAGTTTCAATGTCTACATTAGGAGGATGCACAAATACTGTGCGACAGTTTAGTTGTGTAGGAATTAGTACCAGAATTAAGCAATAGTGTTACGGGATATCCTATAGATTTTCTTGTACAGTTCAAGATATGTCGAGCAAGTAAACGAGAAGTGCTGAGAGACATGCATAACGTAGGATAGCAAATTGTTACATTTTTCGAATTCAACCAGGTAATTGTAGAAAAAAAAGTACAATAATTTGAAACCTTTGATTCCCATTTTTACTTACTTGTACAAAGTAATAAGTAGGTATTGTGGAACCGACAAAATTCACCTATCGAGATTTTGATGGAAACATCTGTTTTAAGCATCCCTGAATCCATTTTGACTATTTTTGGCCTAATGTCGGTACGTATGTTCGTGCGTGCGTGCGTTCGTAACTCGCAAATCTCAAAACTGATTAAACGTATAATGTTGAAACTTTGTATTTATGACTGGTATAGGGTCTAGTTGTGCACCTTGCATTATGGTTTCAATCGTCTGTACCGGAAGTGCACTTTACTTGAAACTTTTTTCGAATTTTTCTAATAAATCCAGAATAATCAAGCGTAAGATGTTGAAATCCAGTATTTGAACTTGTATCAGAATGGTCATCTGCTATTTTTGTATGAATCGGCCAAGCCAGAAGTGCACTTTATTTGTAACTTTTTTTGAATTTTTTGCATAAATCTAGAATAATTAGCCATAGCATATTGAAATATCGTATGAGGCACTTCTATAACATCTTATTGTACATTGCATTATGATTGCGATCGGCTAAGCCAGAAGTGCACTTTACTTCAGATTTTTTTTTAATTTTCCGCATAAATCTAGGATTATCAGCCGTAGGATACTGGAATTTAGCATTTGAAATTGCTGTAGTATTTTAATGGTCATCTTCTATTTTTGTAACAATCGTCTGGGCCGGAAGTGCACTTTATATGACAGACTTTTTGAATTTTCCGCATAAATTCTAAACAATCAGTCGTAGAATATTAAAAATTTTTATTAGGTACTTTTATAATATCTAGTTGTACACCTTGCATTATGATTGCTACCGACTAAGACGGAAGAGCACTATATTCGATACATTTTTTGAATTTTCCGCATAAATCCAAAACGATTGAACGTAGATTCTTAGAATTTGATATTCAGGACGATTATATCGTCTAGATGCTCATATCCTATTTTTATTGAGATCCACGGAGCCGGAAGTGCACTCTACTTGGCAGTCTTTTGGAATTATTCGCATAAATTCGAAACGATCAGGTGTAGAATATTGAAATTTGGTATTTCAGTCTGCTGTTGCATCTGAATGATTGCCTACTATTTCCACAACACTAGACTGAATCGGGAGTGCACTTCAGTAGGAATTTATTTTTCAATTTTGCGCATGAAATCAGATCTGTTGGTAGTCGTAGAATTTTGGAAATCAGTGTTTAGGAATGTTGTAGTATAAGAATAATGGCCTACTGTTTCCATAGCAACTGACTTGGCTGAAAGCACATTTTACTTGACAGATTCTTAGAATCGAACATATCCAATGATATATTTCATCAAACACAATACCATATCGTATTATATATATATATATATATATATATCCAATGATGTACAAGTAAGTCACGTGATGTTCACGTCAGATTCTTTCATAGTCTTCAATTCAAATCAATTAACGCGTGTTTGTGTTCAACGTCTTAAAACTTGATTCGAATTTTTATTGAAAGGAATCAATCAGCCCATCAAAACGTACTTCGTCTGTTGATAGTGGAGTAGGTACTTTGCATGGATGGTTCTCCACACTTCAATAATATATAGGCCATAGCTGAATCTCATATAAAATTGAGAAGATCAACATCCGTTTGTTGAGTTTATTTTCTCATTAGGACTCAATTATTTACCACGGAAACGTATAAGAGCCAAGAAAGATCAGGCCTTGATGTACACAAGTATGCAGCCACCAACTGATAATTTTTTTAAACCAGACATTCTTTTATTGTAGTTTGCTTTATTTTTGACTGAGTATTGCTAATAATCATCCTTCGAATACCTATTGTATTCTTTTATAAGTAATTCGTCATAATTAATACATATTTTTACAGTATTATCATGCCCTCTAACAATTCGAACAATAATCATGAATCTCTTGTTGGTAGAACAGTAAAAATATTTGAATTTTTGTTATCACTCTCATCCAGAATCGCTAAAAGCACATGATGTAACTATTTGCATGTAAAATGATGTATTTATGTCCTTTGTAAGGGACACGTAAATTCATATGCAAATAACAGTCCACACCCATATTAAAATTCATCAAATTTCTAGTTTTATGATCGTGAATATTTTATAAGGAATACATGTTGATATTCTAAAAAATGAGCCCCACACACAAGAATGACAATAAAAAGACTCACCCTTCATCCTCAAAATACTTCATTGAATAGTTTTTAATTATTTTACTACATCAGAACCATACACTGTACTCACTACACATTAACTAAGCGAATGAAATACCTGAGATTGATATGCAGACATCAACAAGCTATCTAATTAATCAAGTCAGAACAACAAATAAAATTGTTACTCGTAAGAAACGTTAGGCACCAATGGATTGGAATAGGGAATATGGATGAAATTCAAATTTGGTTCAAATATTTTTATTCCGCATTTTTATTGGCTGGACATTTGTACTAAACCATCATAATGGTAATTAATATCTTTTCAATTGCTTAAAATTGATAAATGAAAATGCAAATTTAGCGAGGGAAATTCAAAGTTCTAAAACGCAACACCATTGGTTAAAGCAAAATGTGACGTCAAATACTATGCCAACAAGTGCGCACTGCTTATATTTGTATGGCATTGCAGGCTTTTGATTAGAAAACATAATAATAACGTGTGTGTTGTAAATTCATTTATTGTTTAAGTGTAATTTAAGCATCCTAGTGAGATTATAAATCATTGAGGACAGTGGTTTTGTAAAAGCACAATCGGATAATCTGTCAAGAATAGATCCATTCATAATGTCGTCTTATTTTCTTTCAAATCCAAATTCTACGTCCGCTGAAATAAAAAGAGTGAACACTGCAAAGTAATTATTCAATAATAACACATTATGTACGCTATTTCAATAAATACAATCCGAAATATGATGAGCAGTGAATATAGCCTATAATTTTTGTTTTTTTTTTAAACAAGCAAATGTTAAACGAAGCCGCAACAAATACACTGAATTTTATTGCTAAAACTAATCACATATAATGTTATTCATGATATGTAAAGTTTATTATGTTACTTCATCTTTTCTGATAACCTATTATTTCTTACGTATTTTAAAATCTGTCTGGATTGGAAAAAAAATTTTATCAGGTACATTTCTGATAGTATTTTGCATTCAGGCACAATGCAATACTTATAAACTGACTTTTGACTTTTTTTAATGCTGAAATAAGCTGAGAACGAAAACACCTGTAGTAAACAATGAACTGTAATATCACTGGACATGGTATTTGACGTCATCCATAGAGCGCGCGAAAATGGCGGCGTTCAAACAGCTCAAAATTATTCTCAATTTGAAATATTTCTTTAAACGTGATTACAGCCCCTTTAAACATAATTTATATTTTTACTATGTTGTAAACAGTGAATCAAAAATATAAAATAAATTCATCAATATACCCTATTGATTTCTTATTATAAACACTAAAATTCATATTTTGATTTACATTTGATTCTCATAGTCCATAATTAGAACTGTAATCGGAATTAAACCAGCCGAAAAACGAGCAAATAAAAGGTAGTTCTGATTGGGTGTCTGAGTTCTTATTTAAGTTCAGATATAGGTTCATTAATTTCAATACATAGTATTGGAAATAACGATCAAAATTCTCTATAGAAAAAAATTTATGTTTTCACGTATGGCTCTCATTCTTTGGATTTCTTTTATACTTTTTTTTCACTGAAAAAACATGCTATGAAAAAAAAATTATAACAAAACCATTAATCTTCCAAGAAAGTTATAAATAACTCATTTGTAAAACTCTTGGAAAACTTGGGAAAGAAATTTTCCAATTCCTTTCAATACAGTCATCTAATTTCTTTGAGGTAAATTTTGTATCTTCTAACACAGTTTTGATTCAGACAAATTTAAATTAATTATTTTTACACTAAGAACAGTCGAAGAGCTCTTATGGGAATACGATCAAAGCCATCTGATTGGCCGAAATGCAAATCCGATTCACTCACAATATTAAATTAACATAAATTAGGGATGATTTTCTGGAATTTCAATTCAATTCTTTTGAACACCTTTTCATCAATTGGAATAAGCTTTCTGGAAATAAATTCGAGAAGTAAAAGCAACAAATACATTTCATATTATCTGAGTAGCTACAAATTTAAATCTTCGAACTGCTCAAATAATCCAGTTAATTTAGGTTCTATCTACCGAATAATTGGTACTGGTTTTTTCATTGCGAGAATATATTCGTTTTGACATGTGTGCAAAAATCATATCGTCAAATCGTGGTGCTTCGAGAAATAGCGCAGGCCAAAGATCAAAAACCTCGTTTTTAACCAGTTTTTCGCAAATATCTCATTTCCTAACGGTCTTAGAGCAATTGAAGTCATGAGTAAAAGTAAAGTATATATTTTTCCCTACATAAGATATTGTATGACTTATTTGCGTATCTATAACCGTAAATGAGATACCGCGCGTACAACGTGCACCTACGCGCAAACATGCATTTTTTCCCGCACCCCCACTGAAATAAAATGTAAGGCGAAAAAGATAAAAAGCTATCATTTGAATGCTACAGTTGCTTTAAATAATAAATTCCAAAACTCTACAGCTGAACGTTCTGGTTTTATACAAAAAATTCGAAAAACTATCTTGTAAACTCGCAATTATAACGCGAGGTGTAGAACTAGATGTTATAGAAGTGCTTAATGCAAAATATTGCGGTTGATTGTTTTGAATTTATGCAAAAATTCGAAAAGACTGTTATATAAAGTGCGCTTCGGGTTCAGTCGATTGACACAAAAATATAAGATGACCATCAAGATGCTACAGCAATTTCAAATACAGAATTTCAACATCCTAC
Organism: Dromius quadrimaculatus; assembly: GCA_963989225.1. Taxonomy (NCBI): domain Eukaryota; kingdom Metazoa; phylum Arthropoda; class Insecta; order Coleoptera; family Carabidae; genus Dromius; species Dromius quadrimaculatus. The sequence goes on along the minus strand of OZ022325.1, from coordinate 7,177,654 downwards.
GGGTGGCCATTTCAGATGAATGCGAAAAATTCAAAAAATGTTTCAAATAAAATACGCTCACAGTATCTACAGACGTTCGCAACTATAATGCAAGGGGCACTAGTCCTAAAAACAGAATTATAACATTATACGTTCGACACGCTCTGAGATTTAGATATAATAATTATTCAATTTTGACAGTCACTTGAGAGTACAGTCACATCAAAAGGCACTAGAAAAATCAACTATAGTTATACTTTCCATTGAAGACGTTAGGCTATACGTTGACTCGAGATATCTCGTTAACGGTTGAAGATACGCAGATAAGTCATACAATATTTTTTGTAGAGAAAAGTGTGTACTTAATTTTTACTCAGGACCTCGAATGCTCTACGACCGTTAGAAAATTAGGTATTTTCGAAAAACCGGTCAAAAACGAGGTTTTTGATCTTTGGCCTTCGATATCTCCTGAAGCACTATGATTCAATAAGATGCTTTTTGCACACTCATTGTACATGCCGGAACGAAGATATTCCCGAAATAAAGAACCAGTACCATTTATTCGGTAGATTTGATCATATTTTGTCTAAATTGATTGGATTTGTTCATGATGTTTGATGCACGACCGACAATAGTTGATGCAACTGACAGATAGCCACGTATGATCTTTGTGCGCTAATGTAAGACTAGTCAGAAAGTTTTAATTGTAGTTACATAAGAGCCTTTAGAGTTTAGACCGTTCTTGACTGGAATGGACTATAATTGTATTTCATAAACAAAAAATTTTGTCAAAAGAAATTGTGAGAGAATGTTTTTCGGATATTTCTGTGCAAAAACAAGTCTCTAACTCTATAAGTTAATTCTGCACAAAGTTATAAGAGGATTAAGCTAGAGATTTATCAATCCAGTGAGATTTCTTTATACATAATACAATATAATGTAATTATGATTCAGTGAATTCTGTATATTTGCAGGAATTCAGTTTTGAAGTGTTTTCTACTAAAAGTTACAAGCAAAAATCTGACGTGAACATCACGTGACTTACTTGTACATCATTTGATATATACACAAATTTATTCAATAAAGTTTCTTGTCACTTTAGATTATGATTAATATAATTTTAATAGGCTCTTTGCGCAAACGTTGGGAAGCGACACTAGCGCTCGGGGTGTTTGATTTTGAAAGTAGCTGCAGGAAAAAATTTAAATTGTCATTTTGGGAATAAGTAATTAAAAGCTAAAAACCTTATATTGAAGCTTCAAATAAGTTTAAAAACACAAGTGAATGATGGCTAATGGAGTTATGATAGGAACAAGATTTCAATTTATATAACCTGGTTGTATCCGGAGTACAATATTAGAAAAAGGAATATTAGTCCAAGAGAGTAAGCATGTGTTTAATGTTGAAGAAAGACTGTGTTTGGATAAGAGTTTAATTTCCGCGCATGTTGTAGAGCAAAAGTCGAATAATTCTGGTTCGTATAAAGTTTTTATCGAAGTAAGATTTGTTATTTTTAAGTAATTAATAATAGGCTGCTGAATGTCTGTCAAACGAATCAAAACATGTCATATGAAAGTATATTTTTTCACATTGCCTTAGGTTGATGAAACGCGAGATATTTTGCATGCATTTTAACTTATCCGATACATAAAAATAATATCTACAAAATTGCTATAGCTTACAATGATTTAACCTAACTTTTTACAAAAATTTTTTAGTTTCATCAAGTAATTCCTATATTTAATACATATTCTATAATTATGATTGACTACTTTTCACTTTCTTCCCTCGTTTAATAGCCTAAATCCATTTTTTCCCATTCCTATTTCATGTTCTCTGGATGAAAACTTGTAGAGATGTTTATGGTTTTTTTGTGTTTCCGTAACTGTTGTATAGTTTGGAACGCAACAATTTGTATTGCCAACATTTGATATTTCAATTTCCATGTCAAATTTATTTATAAATTGCTCTATAATTTAAATTTTGTACATATATTCTAAAATCATGTGCGATGTTAACGTTTTGTTTTCCTGCTAGTACTGTCAAATTTAACCACTACTGGCGCTGCAGTCTATTCGCAAAGAGCCTATAGTATTTTGACATGTACAATGTCAAAAAAAATCAAAAAATTGCCAACAGATTATCATTGCCTACCTTATCATTTCAATTAAACTGATTGTTTTATACGGCAAATTTTGAATGTCTGTTATACATATAAACTACACTTCCAGCTCAGCCGATTGATACAAAAATAGTAGATAACTATTTTGATGCTACAACAAGTTCAAACATTAAATTTCAATATGCTATGGCTAATCATTTTGGATTTATGCGGAAAATTCGAAAAAAGTTACAAGTAAAGTGCACTTCCAGCTCAGCCGAGTATTACCAAAAAAGCAGACAATCATTCCGATACAACATCAAGTTCAAATCCTTAATTTCAACATCCTACGGTTAATCATTCTTGATTTATTACAGAAAATTCGAAAAAAGTTTCAAGTAAAGCGCACTTCCGGTACAGACGATTGGAACCATAATGTGAAGTGCACAACAAGAACCTATACCAGTCTTAAATACAAAATTTCAACATAATACGTTCAACTAGTTTTGAGATTTGCGGAGTTACGAACGAACGCACGTACACACGTACCGACATCAAGCCGAAAATAGTCAAAATCGATTCATGGATGCTCAAAACGGATATTTCCATGAAAATCTCGATAGGTGAAATTTGTCGGTCTCACAATACTTCCTTGTACTTAGTACAAGTAAGTAAAAAACATTGTATGATTTCTCTAATTACATTTATAGTACAATTTATATATTAGTAGATTCAAAATTTACACCTGAATTTGCAAAAGGCACTGCTCTATAATTACTTTGCTTATTTTATTGAGCTATGCTCAATAGTTCAAAAGATACAATAATAGAAGTGAAAAATGAACCACAAGAAATATAAAGAAATGCTAGCTTAATTCTCTTATAACTTTTAGTGGAATTCACTGAGAGATTTGATTGTTGTACCAAAATACACAGAAGATATTATTCTACAGTTGACTTTCCTACAATGTTGAGCTATTCTCAGAAGAAAAACTGAACGCTGATAGTGATTATAATCTGTTTAGAGTAGAAGCAACTTATAGACCTGATTTTTATACCAAATCACTCAAAAAAAATTTTCCTACTCTTCCTTAACCCATTAATAACCAAAGGTGCGTATACGCAACCTTTTAAGTTTAATTTTTTTTCATGTCAAATAATAGTTTTTTCTCATAATGTTTTCATCTGGGAATCATTGCAAAGGTTGAATAGATTCAATAATATTTGAATTCAAGCGTTATAAGAAGCCATTTTTTTCTTGCATATTCTTGAACATTGACAATTTTCAATGATGATATTCCTCCATAAATGATTCCTTTTTTCAGACAGTAATCGATCAGATTGAAACTTTTTTTTCTAACAGAACTATACTTCTATATCGCTACTAATTGACTAGTATGGTGTATTCAGATTTTTTTCCTGTAATACACTTGTAGGCATCTTCCAAAATCTAAGGTGCGTATACGCACCTTTGGCTAATACCCTAAGCAGTGATATTATACTATCAGCATGTGTGCCGTATCTGACAAATCTTAACTTGTTCATTTATTTTTACTTTGCGTTTGTTCCTTGACTGGCGTTATTTGTTAGTTCAGTGGACATCTATGAAATGACTCTCACAATCGACCCTTGACATCACAGGAGTTGATGGCAATACTTGAAGAAGATTCAGACGTAGATTCAATGAAGAAGATGTTGTATATATTCCACCAGTGGCCGACGAACTGACTGACGAAGAAGTTATTGATATGGGTCTTATAGAAGAGGAAAATATAAATGACGAAATTGCTGAAACGTGCGAGATCAACACAGTCACAGCTAATGATAGTGAAGTTGATAACATACCACTGATAGAATTTACTGAAAATAAAAATAAAAAAGCAAGAAAACTATTGAGAATAAAATAAATATTGTACCAAAATAGGAAGTAAATGACACACCTATCTTCTCTAATACTTTCATGAGTAGCAATCATATTTCATCAGAAAACATCAAAATTCAAATGAAATATCAGGGAGATGCTGTAGCGCTGGATATTGTGATAGGTACCAGAAATTCAAATTATCGGCGTCCATCCAAAAATGGCCTGCCAGACATTATGAGATATGACAATATAGGACATTTGATAGAGAGAGACGATGCAAATGCAAAGAAAAAATGTAGATCCTGTGAAAACAGCACAATCTACTCATGCAGAATATGTGAAATTCATCTACATCCTGAATTTTTTGTGTCCTTTCATACAAAACTGTAATTGTTTTCTTGAAGTGGTCGATCCAACATATTGAAGTTCACAGTAGATAAGAAGAAATTGTATTACTTATATAATTTTTCCATCCATTTTTTTTAATAGGGTATTAGCCAAAGGTGCGCGAGCGCAACCTTTTTCTGCTCAAAAACTACAATTGTTTTTTGGAAAAAAATTTGAAAGTTGTCTTGATTGATATATTTTTAGCGATGTGCGATAGAAAAATTTCGAAAAATATTCTTATTTTAATGCTTGGTCATTAATGGGTTAAGCTGCATTCACAACCACTTTAGACTCTGCTTAATTTGCACTTGAAGTTCAAATTACGCAGGGTTAAAATTTGTAGCATTCACAACCACTTTCAACATTGCTTGAATTTTGTATTGCCATCTATGAAAACAAGTACAAAATAATGCAAATATTAAATACTTTATTCTTTTTTTCGTTTGAAAGAATATATTTTCAAATTCAGTGGTCAATTCCTTGCGGGGCATGAAGAATAGTTGTTAGTTACAGTTAACTATTTACTTGAATTTCAGTTCTTATTGAAGAATGTTATAAGGTAAATAAATATAATAAGATAACAAACTTTATAATTCTAAATTCAATAATCTCTCCTCCATATTAAAGAAAAAAAATTATCGATTAATGAAATATCAAACCAAGCTTTATCGCCGTCAATTCACTGTTTGCATATGGCTTCCATTATTCTATTTGATATTAAACGTCAGAAATACATGTTCAATCATCGGGAGATGCAATGCACATGCCAATTCGCTAGTGACTTGAAGTGAAAGTTTGCACTTTGCAAACATTTCAATCCGAACGTAAAGTACGCAGTCTACAAATTTTAGTTGTGAATGGTTACTACTGAGCTCATACGCTTAGCTTTGAGTTTTGAGCTAGCATGAAATTGTGCCATGTTCAAATTCGGTTGTGAATGGACCTTTACTGTGTTAACTTATTTTGAATGGATCAAAATTTATCTCAAAATATATATGAAAAATTCTGCGTAGCTGGCTAGATTCTCTTATAACTTTCCCAAGAATAAACTAATATATTTGATTTTGGAATCAAAATAGGCCAAATAACATTCCTCGACAATACTATTTACAGAAAACTTGACAAGGTTTCCAATTTTCAGGCCACGAAACGAGAATTTATAAAGTTATTGGAATGAAGTGTCGAATTACAGATTAGTGGCATTCCTTGCCTTAGTCCAATATTCCTTCTACTATATTCTATATGATGCGATTTTAAGGGAGTGCATGATACAAATAACTTAAAGACTGTATCAAAAATTTATTACAAGAAGAGATAAAAATGCAGAAACAAACAAATTTGCTAGAATTCAACAGAAAGTAGCAAATCGTACAAAGACTGACATCAACGAAATTGGGAAAATAGGATTTAGCAGATTATCAACATTCTGGGGAACAGAACTGGTCATAGAAATGCCAATTCAATAAAAACCTATTAATCACTAATTTATAAGCATCATCAAAGAATTGAATGTATTTTTAATGAAATGTATAGGGTCATTTGTATTTCTGTAATTTTTATTGAGACCGTTATTAGAATATACAACTTTATGGTGACGCATTGAATTAATATTGTTAATCAATCATCTTTCTTCAAGCCCCATGAGGTCTTGATAAAGATGATTACAAAATAAAATGAAAGTAGCCCCTAATTACAAATTGCCATCCCCTCGGAGCACGATTTCTATATTTTCAGTCCTATTTAACCCCTTTAGCTATTCCATCCACATAATTAGTAAACTTTTTTAATATACAAATTAGCCCTCAGAAGTAGCATCCCACAAGAGGATGTTTCAGTGTTGAAGAAACAGCGGTGAGACGCAGGGTGTTGTTGGCCCGCCCCTCAGAGGGGTGGAACGCCAGAAGGGTTAGCGGTATTGATCAATCCCAGTGGATGGAGAACAACCGAATGCTGACTTCTTCCAAACGCGGAAAGAGAATTTAGAATTTGGAATGAGATGTTCAAGTTTTTATAATAGTGATGTTTCGAACGATTTGAAATTTTAATCGGACAAACTAGATCAGGTCATAAGAAATTCATGGAAGTAGAACAGGAAAGAGGATAACTCCAGAAGTGATTCAATATCATCACCCCAAAAATAAGAGACAATATTCAAAGCCTTATAAATGTAAATATATCATGATGTTATCGATAAAGAGACTGCGACTTGTCTCCACGAATTAGAATTTTTTCGTCACCACTCCACAGTATCATTTAACACTTTGCAAATTGAATTTAACTGTCCAGAGTTGCATAAAAGTTCTCACTTGAAAAATCGGGCACATTTACATATTATACAATTAAGTTCACCGAAAATTTACAGAAGAATATTAAATACATTTCAAAAAGAGAACAAATGCACGTTCTGCATCCGTTTGAAAAAAATCGGCTGTAAAATATACACGGACAGATGTGAGAATCATCCCATCAGGGCTCCAGTTTTTTCTCTAAAGATCACAACTACAAAAACAAACTAAAGAGCATTATATAATTGAATTCATTCTTCTTCTAGGTGAGTCTCGAGAACCTCTCCAATTAAGACAAAAGAAATAATTTTTTTGAAGTACTTCAAGCTCAACTATATATTCTTGAACTGTGTCAGCACTTCAGAAAATAATGAAGAAATGTAGAATGACATCATTAAATTCTGAAGAACAGCGTAATTATCAGAGCAAGCGTAACTGCGAAAAAAATTAAGTCATAAATATTCAGCGTCACTTTTTTTAAGGTGCTTGACATACACTATATTTATATCTGAAAAAAAAATGAATAACACTCTCGTGTTGGTGGAATTAAGATTACAATTTGAAGAATCAATATTTAATAGGATAAAATTTAGAGGCTCCCATTGATTTCTAATTTTTGGTTTCTAGTTGAGAAAAATTGTTGTGATTAGCAAACACGATTTTAAAATAGACGAGTTTAAAAGAGTCACGAGAAGACGCCATGTTGTTGTGTCGTCACTACGCACATTGGTGCTCAGCTGTAGCATCGTTTCCAATAGTCAGCAAAAGAAAACCTCGGCTCTAAAGTATTGTATTGTACCTGGTTGTGATAGCAACTGTCATCACGAACCAAATAAGTTATTTATAAATGTCTGGAAAAGAGGGATACAACAAATTTGTCGTAATACCGCGAGTGTTTCGTTTGACTTTCCACTTATCTTTTTGTTAAGACCATTTCAATGTGAGTACATATTTTCAATACATCATTGACAAAAATCGATTTACAAAATTGGCTGTTATCGGAGTCGATATCTCAAAATAACTTAAAGAATTCCAGTCTAAAACAAAATACCTTTTATGTAGTTATCACGTTTTCAAAGTACTGTGAGATTCCAAGAAAACGTTCAACTATATGAAACTCTCAAAGCAAGTAACAGAAAACGAACTTACATTCATCAAGATACATTTTTATTCATGATTTTGTATGTATCTGAAATATTAGGTTATTTTCTTATAAGATACAAATGTAAATTTACATATTAAAAGTAGTATTCCCCAAGTTTCACCAAATAAAGATCGAATTATTATTAATGTCTTTGACGTGATAGAGTTAACAAAACTTTTATAGGTTAACACTGGATATTGACTAGAATGTTTCAGTTGTTCAATATAACGTGTAAAAATTTTATTTTACTACATTTTGCACACGAAAACAGACGTTATACTGTCAAAAAAAGATCCATAATAAAGTCTCATCTCTAAGCTTCGACAACACTTGTTCCAGTTGCGTTAAAAAACACTTTTCGAGAAAAATCGGCAATTATTAACTCGTGAGCCTCTGGCAAATCATCTGACTGTCGCTTTACGAACTTATCAGAACTCATTTTGTGTCTAATTTTAGTCAAAGTCGAGTTAATCCACGGTTCCTATCTCTTATGCACCAATTTCTGATCTCCAACATGCGTACTGACGTCACAGTGGCGCTTGGCCAATATCAACGTTTCGACGGTCACGTGACAAAATTTGAGAAATTCACTATTTTGTATGTTGTTTGTTGACATTATGAGGTAGAAAAAAGATATTCAAAACGCAACCAATTTAACAAGATTATGCTATTGTTTTCTGAAAAAAAAAAAATTGTTGGACGTCTTCCAATAGCTGGTTAGTGAAAATGTCAGCTTCTGTTCTATTGTTAGTAAAAAAAATATTTTTCCTTGGCGGTATGTATTCTATTATCAACTAGCATATGGCAGCCTCGAGTTTCAACGATAGAAGTATTCAAACTGAATCATTCAACCTTCGTTACAGCTTATTGGAAAGAAGAAATCTTCCTCTAGAAATAAAACTATTTTTTAATTTAGAAACATATTTATTGACCTGAATTTGCCTTTTGAAAATACATCTATTAGTATGTCAGTTCGTGGACACGCTACAAGTCGAAAATCTCAATCAATTTCTATGTTCTATTGTTAGTAAAAAAAATATTTTTCCTTGGCGGTATGTATTCTATTATCAACTAGCATATCGCAGCCTCGAGTTTCAACGATAGAAGTATTCAAACTGAATCATTCAACCTTCGTTACAGCTTATTGGAAAGAAGAAATCTTCCTCTAGAAATAAAACTATTTTTTAATTTAGAAACATATTTATTGACCTGAATTTGCCTTTTGAAAATACATCTATTAGTCTGTCAGTTCGTGGACACGCTACAAGTCGAAAATCTCAATCAATTTAAGTGATTCCTTTGTTTTGTCAATAGGGTTTATTGATGAATTTATTCTATATTTTTTATTCACTGTTGAAAATATAAATTATGTTTAAAGGTGCTGATATCAGGTTCAAAAAAGTATTTAGAATTGCGAATAATTTTGAGCTGTTTCAACGCCGCCATTTTCGCGCGCTCTATGGATGACGTCAAAAACCATGTTCAGTGACATTACAGACCATTGTTTACTACAGGTATTTTCGTTCTCAATTTATTTCAGCATTAAAAAAGGTCAAAAGTCAGTTTATAAGTATCGCATTGTGCCTGGATGCAAAATACTATCAAAAATGTACCTGATTAAAACTTTTTTCAATCCAGATAGGTTTTAAAATAAGTAAGGAATGATGTAAGGTTATCAGAAGAGATGAAGTGTCATAATAAACTTAACAGATCATGAATAACATTATATGTGATTAGTTTTAGCAATAAAATTCAGTGTATGTATGCGGCTTCGTTTAACATATGCTCGTTTTGAAATAAACAAAAATTATAGGTTATGTTCACTGCTCATCATATTTCGGATTGTATTTATTAAAATAGCGTACATAATGTGTTATTATTGAATAATTACTTTGCAGTGTTCTCTCTTTTCACTTCAGCGGACGTAAAACTTGGATTTGAAAGAGAATAAGACGACATCATGAATGGATCTATTCTTGACAGATTATCCGATTGTACTTTTACAAAACCACTGTATTAAATGATTTATTATCTTACTAGGATGCTAAATTCACACTTAAACAATAAATGAATTTACAAAACACACGTTATTACTATGTTTTCTAATCAAAAGCCTGCAATGCCATACAAATGTAAGCAGTGCGCACTTGTTGGCATAGTATTTGACGTCACATTTCGCTTCAACCAATGGTGTTGCGTTTTAGAATTTTAGAACAATTAAAAAGATATTAATTACCAAATTGATGGTTTAGTACAAATGTCCGGCCAATAAAAATACAGAATAAAAATATTTGAACCAAATTCAAATTTCATAAATATTCCCCATTGATTAACTATTAGAATAAGATCCTATTTATTTCCATAATTATTTTTACAGTAGTTCGATACCTTTAAATAATTGATTAATCATGATTATTTTTACCATCCAAATTTCGACCAATAGAATTGCACCATTCGACGTCACGTGGTACAACCTACACGGTTTTCAAGTGGAAATTTTTTGGAAATTTTGTCTGTTGGTTATATATACAAAACAAAGAATATTCAGCCGCGTTGATTCAGCATCTGTCAAACTGACAGACAGATTGAATGTGAAAATGAACAGATTCAGAGTCGAGTCTCTGGAATATATTGATGAATTTGGATGGGAAAAATAATCTTCCGAATACCATTCGTGATTAAATTTAACCTGGCAAAATTTTTAGATTGTTACGAGAGCTTGCTACCAATTTATTTCGTGATATTGATCAAAAATCACTCGCTTGACAGCTCGTGATTTTTCTGTCAATATCACTCAATAAATTGCTAAGCAACAAGCTCTCGTAACAATCAAAAAATGTTTCCGGTAAAATTTAACCACTTATGATATTATATATGAATATTCGTTACCTATGTATAATGAACCGATAATATCTTTTTTAAAAATTGAAACAAAATATGTACATTATGGTAACCAAGACATCAACAGAAAATCAATCTTTCCGGTACTAGTACTGAAAAATAATTACTTTTCGGTACTAGTACTAATAAATAGGTAGCCCAAAGATTAGGTATTTAATTTTTCAAACAGTATATTAATGAAATTATAATTACATGAATATGAGACTTAATTAGGCATAATAATTACTAGTTGATATTTCGAAACTTATTTTTTTACAATAATTTTGAAATTTATATTACAATTAGAACAATTATTAACAGATGGTCCAGATAGTCCAGACACAGATGGCATAGAAACTTCTGAACCAAATATTCCGTTTATATAGTTGTTAACATCTAGCGGCTTAGAACTAGTAGTGGTAGATTCCTTTGAATCTTCACGTAAAAAAATTTTATTTGCAATATTTTTTTTATTTTCGATAGAATCTTCAATGTAGACTTCAGCAACAGCTGAAGACTTCCATCCCCCGTGGCGCTTTATTGTTGTTAAATTTGCTCCTGAATCTGCTAAAAAAGATGCAGAACAGCGTCTAAAGCAGTGACCTGAATACATCGAACAATCTTTTAAGTTAAGAAATTGAGCAATTTTAGTCGGTATTTTGCCCATAGTGTGTAAGCCAACTGGCTGTACGGTACATTTCCATTTTTTATAAAATATAAATAATCGACGGTGTCCAGTATGTCCAGGACGAAGGCTCAAGTATTTTCTGAAAATATCGATAGAATTGTATGGTGCATCTTCTGGAGCAGTGATAGTAAAGACTCTTTCAATTTTAGTCTTGGTGACCGGCACTTTTACTATTATTAAGGATCCTAGGTCTTGAATATCATCTATAGTCATAGATATTAATTCTTGTCGACGACAAGCATCGGAAATACCCATTATTGCTACAACCTATTACAGAGAAGGGTGTTAATAAAGTATTATCTAAAAGTAACAGATTAATAACCTTCATTAATAAATAATCTTCATCGGGCGCTTCCACCATAAATTTGTCTATCTCTTCCTTCGAGAATATTTTAGATTTTTTAGCCTTATAACCCTCCGAATTGCGTTTTAGAAACGCAATTAATTTTGAAAAGCGGCTGATATCTATATTCTCGTGAACTATTAAAACTGCCTTCAGCATGGAATATTTTGACCATAGTGTTGAAGCTTTATAGGTTTTACCTAATGCTGAGAAATACGCGTGTAAAATATTTTCAGACACTTTCTTCATTTTTCCTTGTATACACCAATCTTGGAATTTTTTATATTCATGCTCGTTCTTCTCTCGCGATTTTGAAGGCAGTAAATTTAAAGTTGCTGCGTCAGCAGCCTCAGCAATATCAGGTGGAGTACCCGGATCTTCAAAATCACTTTCATTACTTTTTTCGTTCATAATTTTATCGATAACTTTTACTTTTTTTACACTATTACATGAAGCATCTGTCAGAAATATTATTTTTCTTGTTGTCAATAAACATTTTCAATTTTCGTCTCCTTAGAAACGATGAATTGATTTTATTTAAATTACGTCAATGAAAAACTGTATAGGTAATAATGTGTAAATTTTCTTGAGTAACACAATTTTAAAAAAATATTGTATGCATCTTGTACAGAAAGTGCTTTTTCAGCACTCGCATGATTGCAGACCTCGGCGTTGCCTCGGGCTGCAATTATCCATGATTGTACTGAAAATATGCACTTTCGATACTTGATACATAAATAACTATTTTGCATCACTTATGACCGGTTTTATAAGAGAATAATTGTTGTCAAATAATCGACTATCAACTGATAAAGTAAAACTCATTCACTCCGAAAATAAATGAACAGAATCGGCCATTGGATAAATATGAAATGCAGGTTGTATACTTCTTGTTTCACAAGCAATTCTGATTTGACGTCAGATACAATCAATTTTGGATCCAAAAAGTCTTGGTAACTAGCTGTCAACTCGTTATCTTAGTTGTAATACTATTCGACAGGATAATTCCCAAACTTCAGCATATTTCATAACCCTCTTCATGATTAATTATCAGCCAAGTGACGAACCGTCCATTAATATACCAAATGTGCCTTAATGTGTTTTGCAGTAACCACTAACCGCATATTGTGTTGCACCTTGCTTGTGAATATATCAGTGCGACGTATATGAGCGCCATCATGTTAACATGATCGTTTAAGCCTCATATACAAGAATGTTTTAATGAATAATGAAATGTGTTCTCTCAAATGGGAAAATTCTAGTTTTTAGAGATGAAGTTTTTCCTGCTAACACTGCGCAAAATTACACAATTACAAAATGATATCAACCTTAATACGGCAAAGGGCCTGAATAACAGTCGAGCTCAGTTCCGTGGCAATTTCAAACTAACCTATAGTACCCTGAGGACCCGGCACCAATTTGAAATACGAGAAATCACCGAACGCTAAATTGGAACTATTTCTGCCACTAGTAATCCTAAATTTTGATAATGACAAATAAACTCTTGTTACAATAATTTACAAATATTTTTCTGCTTTTGAAAGAAATAGTTATTAGTTAAAAATTCACCATCTCTTTGTCTTCGGAATGCGAACAGAACCTCGATACATCCTGCTACACCAATATGACCCAAAAACCGTGGTATACAAAAAACCCAGTTTTGAATAAACAACCCTAGTCGCTTGCAAGGTCAAACCATACAGGAAGCGTGTACTGCAAACATTTGCGACGCTTTAAAGTCAAACTTTGAGCGTTCAGTTTAGTGCATTGTTTACTCCAATTATCTGAGCTTAATTAGCCATCATATTATTCAATTTAGTGTTGTGAAGTAGTTGAGAGCTTTTATTAATTGGTGAGTTTGTCTGTCATTGAGTTTTATGAGTTTGGTATGTAAATCGTCACATGTGGTGACGCCACGCTAAGTGTGTGTGAGGTATGATCTTTTTCCTTTGGAGTGTTGGTATCCTTAGTGCTCACGCCTTGACCGTTTGATGGCGGTGATTGTTGCCAACCGCACGTACTTTGTGATATTGCGGCAACGGGATTGTGTGAAGAGTAGATAAATCAACCAACCTGCGTGTGTCGCAGGCATCGGTACGGCATTACGGTACTGCACTGATCTCTATATAACACTGGGTTGGGTTTAGACCATATTCTGGCATCTGAAAGCGGCCCCGGTTGAACGGCGGCCTTGACAGTCAAACTAAGGTTTTGTGTCACTATTCGGCGGCAAATTCAAAACACTTATAGAAGACACTCGATGAAATTCTAAGTATAATGCAAGTAAGATGAAGAAATTATTCTCAATATATATTAAAATACATACATTAATAATCAACAAAAGTTAAAAATTGTTATAATAGTTGAAATATTTATTAATAGTTAAAAATATTTGTGAACTTTTTAGTGTCAGTGTTTTAACTATTTTTTAAACATTGTAGTTTAGTATTATTTAATCCGTTCAATTTCTGCGATAATATTGCCTATTCAAAACTAATAATTTTAAGTATCTACTACACATGATAGGAGAATAATAATACATTTAATAATCAAGATTTTATTGTTCGTAAGTAAGCACAAATTTGCAGTCCAGCGATTAATTTTGTGAGCAAGATATTTTATATTAAATTTGATATATTACTCAAATTTGTTATCATAACTTTGTAACATTGCCCAACAATATCATTTTATTATTCATGATATTTTCAATTTAATCTAAAATTGAAAATCAAATCGTTTGATTACTTTAACATAATGAATTGATGTTTCCTTCTAGGTCCCCATAAAACCTGTAAAAAGTAATACTTCACTTAAAATAGGAATAAGTTATATCTTCAAACTTTTTCAGTTGAGTTTTTCTAATAAAATAAAACAATAACAATATTATGTATTAATATATCTGCATTTAAATAAATAAACAAAATTTATTCAGTATAAAATTGCGTCCCAACACCATACTGAACTATCACCAATTGACACAGAACCTCAGTTTTTGCAAAGATGGCGACGCTCAATTGGGGCCACATTCCAGCGGCCTAAACCCAATCCAGTGTTTATTAGAGATCAGTGCGGTACTGATAGTCATCCTTAGATGTCGTCTACGTGAGATAAACAGTGCTAGTTACTTAGCTATCTGAGAGCCAGTACCACCGGTGCTACATTATTCTGTCGGTGTTGCGCGGAAATATGTGTATGCCAAACGCATGTACTGTGTGTTATTGCGGGTAACGGGGTTGTTCCAAGAGTGGGTTCACTATAATACCTCTGAGGCAGGTGTATCATTTTTATATCCGTTCTGGTTACCTAAACTAAACCAGAAGTGCCACTATGGCGGGGAATTGATGTGTGTGACTCTCAGATGACATATCGCAGAGCATTGTGACTCAAACTCGTATTATTCTCAGGAGAGTTTGGCTTAATCACGCCCTAATTCCTGATCAAAGCTCACTCACAAACTTGAAACTAGCTTTTTAATATAAAGTTTAAATATAAAATTTCACTCGAAAACTCGTACGCGGTCTCAAGTATCGTGCTTTCAGGCAGTCCGACAGATCAACTTTTTTCAAATAATGTTTTTCTATTTTAGTAGGGCTTAAATCGTATTAAATGTAGGCCAGAAAAGTGATAATGAATAAGGCAGGGGTAATTCATTGATGTTAAAGATTTTTAGGACGCTTCAAGTGATCACTCATCATCAACTTGATGGAAGATTCGATTACATACTTGTACAGCGGTAAAATTTACTGACCAAGTACATTTGATTTCCAAAAGTTGTTAAGTACTGCATTAAGCGCACCAATCACTAGTTGAATAACGAGTCCATCTTGATGGTTGTAAGGCATTGATTTTTGAAGTTTCTTTAATGTTTTTCCAGCCCCCAAGCCCACATACCTGTATCGATTTTCCTTATGATATATTTCCTCATAATCCTGTACATACCAGTGATTTATCTCCTCAATTCCGTTTTCCCTGAATCCCATAGTTCTCTTGTCCCTACTCCTATTATTCTGATGTTAATTTCATTATACTGCGTTTGTGTCTGAAGTTGGCAGTCGACAGTATATAGTCGACAAGCGACATATCAGAACAAATCTACAGGGAATTCAAATTTGGTACAGAGATTCTGAATTCCAGATTAGGATTCTAGAGATGCGATATGAAATTATCGGAAGTGTTATTGTCTCAAAATCAAAATCTCAAAAAGTATTGTTCTTGCAAATTAGCGTCATTTTTAAGATGAAGCGCTTAAAATTAAGCATCCTTATATTAACTCCGGAAAAACTTGACCCTAATTACGCAGCGGATAATTCACGGTTGTCGAAATAATTCACTACACAGTTAGATATAATTAATTACTAGCTTCATTGCGATACAGATAACTTCTTGTGAAGTTTACTAAAAGTAATTTGATGGAAGTAGTTTGCTAACGATGCCAGTGCCATCTAGGAAACGTAATTAAGAACAGGAAAATACAAAAAACTTTCTTATATTTAGTTGTTTTTTTATTGGCTGAGAAAGTTGAATATTCTTCTGAATTATGAAAATTAAAATTGTTTCCAAAGCTGGAGTAATTACTAATTAGTTTCATTTCTCGTAACTTTGCAGAAAACTTTATTAATTTTATGAAGTATCAGTAACTATTGATTGACAATAGTTAAATCGCACTGGCTATTAATTTTCATTGCTTCTTATTAATCTCAACTGGTTCGCTTTTATCAATCTTACTCGCTCCGAATCTGGACTACCAATATCATATTTTATGTCCCTGCCTAGAATTTGTCAAAGCCTCTAGAAATCTCTAATGAGTTTCCAGAAATTCTACCAGACGTCACGACATCCTTGGCGCATATAACTCAGTTATGTTTGCCACTAGTTTATCTGACGTGTCGACATGAAAGTCTAACCTGTAAGAGTTCTGTTCGTTACAATGTAAAGCCGAATAAAGTCCCAATATGATGAAACACCCTGTATACGTGGGGCACTCATCACGCAATAAAGCTCACTCCCAGCTCCCTGAGAAGTCCTCTCACAAAATTGAACAATATGTGATTTAAAATTGCTTTCTTAAATTTCAAAGTGCCACGTTACACATTTTTACTTACTGGTACAAAGTAACAAGTAAGTATTGTGGAGCCGACAGAATTCACTTATCGAGATTTTGATGGAAATATCCGTTTTGAGCATCCCTGAATCAATTTTGACTATTTTTGGCTTGATGTCGCTACGTATGTTCGTGCGTGCGTGCGTGCGTGCGTGCGTGCGTACGTGGTTGAACGTATAATGCTGAAATTTTGTATTTAAGACTGGTATAGGGTCTAGTTGTGCACCTCGCATTATGGTTCCAATCGTCTGTACCGGAAGTACACTTTACTTGAACCTTTTTTCGAATTTTTCTAATAAATCGAGAATTATCAACCGCAGGATGTTGAAATTCATTATTTGAACTTAATGTTGTATCAGAATGATCATCTGCTATTTTTGTATGAATCGGCCAAGCCAGAAGTGCACTTTACTTGAATTTTTTTTTTATTTTTCTCAAAAATATAGAATGATCTACCATAGCATATTGAAATTTCATATAAAGAACTTCTATAACATCTTATTGTACATCTTGCATTATGATTGCGATCGGCCAAGCCGGAAGTGCACTTTACTAAAGACTTTTTTTTAATTTGCCGCATAAATCCAGAATGATCAGCCGTAGGATACTGGAATTCAGCATTTGAAATTGCTGTAGCATCTGAATGGTCATCTTCTATTTTTGTAACAATCGGCTGAGTCGGAAGTGCACTTTATATGACAAACTTTTTGAATTTTCCGCATAATTTCTAAACAATCAGTCGTAGAATATTTAAATTCTGTATTAGCCACTTTTATAATACCTAGTTATACACCTTGCATTATGATTCCTATCGACTAAGCCGGAAGAGCACTTTATTCAAAACTTTTTTTTAATTTTCCGCATAAATCCAAAATGATTGAAGGTAGCTAGTTAGAATTCGATATTTAGGACGATTATACCTTCTAGATGCTCATAACCTATTTTTATTGAGATCCATCTAGCCGGAAGTGCACTTTACTAGACAGTCTTTTGGAATTTTTCGTATAGATTGGAAACGATCAGGTATATTGAAATCTGGTATTTCAGTCTGCTGTAGCATCTGAATGATTGCCTACTATTTTAATAACAATAGACTGAACCGGAAGTGCACTTCAGTAGGAATTTATTTTTCAATTTTGCGCATAAATTCAGATCTGTTGGTAGACGTAGAATTTTGGAAATCAGTATTTAGGAATGTTGTAGTATAAGACTAATGGCCTACTGTTTCCATAGCAACCGACTTGGCTGAAAGCGCATTTTACTTGACAGATTTTTAGAATCTCTTGAGTAAATCCAAAACGATTAACTGTGGAACGATGAGATTTTGTGTTTGATTATACATATCCAATGATATATATGATCAAACACAAAATCACATCGTATTATATATACATATCCAACGATGTACAAGTAAGTCACGTGATGTTCACGTCAGATTTTCATTATCTATGAAATGGAACGATTTCATACTAGCTACAAAGATGGTATAAAAAATGTTATTAAATATGATTGTGTTTGATGTTACGTCACAACATAAGTTAGGCGAAGCTAGTATAACAAATGTTCCTGACACATTATTAAACTAGAATTGCTTTTTATACTCATAAATAAGTACATTGCGTGTTCAATTTAATTAATTGGAAGTACCATTTACATAAAATGTTAATTGAATTACAAGTTTTAGAATCACGCTATTTCAAAACTCGATCACTTCCTAATGCAGTTACTACAAAGTTTTTAGTAGATTGTTCTTTTGACATGATAATGTCCCATTTTGCAAACGCCTAAAATACCCACCCTTTCAATCACTATTTGATTTCAATTCAAGCTCAATGAAAACTGTCCTTTAAATTATAAAATAAACTGTTAACTGTCTCTCAAACCTACATTATCTCTCGTCACCATTACAATTAAATTCTTGAATAAAATATTCTGGATCGTTGCTGAAAAGCACGATTTCTTTCGCCTGAATTTCTCCTTCACCTTTAAATCCACAATAAGTTCATTTTTGCATGAGGAACCGAACCGATAAGAAGTTATCGAAGTAGGGAAACCAGGTCAGCCCGCGGGTCAAAGGTTACTAGAAATATAGTGCATTTACTAAAGTAGATTTGCGATTTGGACAAAAGCCATGAATAGCCGCATATCTAGCTATGAAAATCCAAATTGCCGGAAAACATGCACTGCGTGTTGAGTGATATATGACAAATTTTTCAATATTTATTTTGCGCATATTGCGGAAAATATCACGGGGAGGAATAATAATATTTAGAATTTTAGACACGCTAATAACGTATTACTAGCATATCCTAATTGTTATATTGAAATGTGAAGTGCCTCAACAATAATAAATAAATAATCAATTATTTATTCATAATAACCTCTCTAGAATCAATTTGTATCACGGAACTTGAAGGATGGATTTCGTATGTAACAGTGTAACAATAGTGACAGTTACGTGATATATGTACATGTGACTGAACTAAACTGTTTTACAACGGACGCAGCTTGTAACTTTGATCCCGAACAAAATACTTTATTGTTTATTATTTCTTAAGAGAATCTATCTTAAACTGCCATTTTGACATTCAATTTTGAAAACGCTCCTAAATTAGCTTTGAGTAAACTTACATATATCACAGTTTACGTCTATCAATGCGTTCATGAACAAATTTTATCGTTGCACAGAAGTCGACCGGTGGAGCACGAAATTAGAAATTTTCTTTTGTCTGCCATTGGCATAGCACTTCAAATATTTCAAATTTCATTTTTACGAAATTCAAGCTTTCTTTATCAACCAACTACCGATATTTCTAAATATATCCTCCCATGCAGCACTTTGGCACTTCTACCAACTGAAACCAGGTGCTGGTAACAGGGAAAAGGAATCAATTTTTTACATGCTGCTATTTTTTGAACGTAAAGCAAGTTTGCAAAATCAACTAAAAGCTTATTATAAAAAAATTTCTACGAGTTAAGCAATAAGTTTACAAGTCTAATGGCCGATTTCACGATCTTGAGTTAAATTAATCCGGTTTAAATAGCTCATTCCCTTGGTAACAATATCAATTTCTGCATTTTTCATGACATCACCGCCTAATCAAGTTAATCAAATAAATCGAAAGTCTGTTTATTGATTAACTCCCCGTCACTTTAACCCAAGTTAATTCAACTCGCGATCATGAAATCGGGCATAACTGAATATGTTTTTTTCTTGGGCTCATCTGGAGCTCATCTGGAGCTCATCTGGACCGTCTGCCAATAAGCTTTCAGTCGATTTTTTAAACTTACCATACGTTAGAAAAAATGCATTACCATCTAGCGGGGATTTTTAAAAGAAAATATCTTAAGTTTATAGTTGTAAATATATATTCTATAAATGGCAGCCTGTTTTTCTGACACGAGTCTAAATGGACGCCACTCACTTCAAATCCGTGAGTGGCGAACCTCCCATAGTTTACTCCACATTTAGGAAAGCTCTTGTACAAAAATTCTATATAGAATATTTAATTTGGTAACCTCAACTTAAGTTGTTCTTAAAGAACCTTTAATAAAAGAGGACTCTGAAAACGACAGCATTCAGTTGGATTTGTAATCGTTTTGAAGATTCATCTAGCTTGTTGGATCAACTTGGATCCATCATTATGATATAGAATCATAGGAACAATTGGGAGAGTAAAAATATGTTGGCTTGAATCAGTCCAAGAAATATTGCGAACAAAAAAGTATATGAGAAGTTGTTGCTTCAATTCTTGGAACAAATATTGGGTATATCTTGTATATTATTTCACGTTTAGACAAAACAGTGACTGAAAAACTATATTCTTTATTATTATTAAATCTGTGGGAATATTCTGAAAAACGTCAAGCAGGGGTGACTAAAAGGATGCTGTTATTACAAAATTATGTGGCTTCCCACAAATCGTACAAACAAATGACTAATAAGGCTTAAATTTGGCGCAGTCGGACTATTAACTGTTCACAAAATGAAAAAATCTGACGTGGGCATCTCGTGACTTACTTGTACATCATTGAACGATGATCAAACACAAAAATTCATCGTTCCATAGCTAATTGCTTTGGATTTATCCAAAAGCACTGAAAATCTGTGAAGTGAGTGCGCTTTCGGTCCAGTCTAAACTAAATACTGATTTCCCAGGTTCTACTGCTAACAGTTCTAAATCCATGTACAAAATTAAAAGTAAATTGCAGTGCACTTTCGGTTCAGTCTATTGTTATGAGAATAGTAGGTAATCATTCAGATGCTACAGCAGACTGACATACTGAATTTCAATACTCTGCAGCCGATCGTTTCGAATTTATACAAAAAATTCCAAAAGACTATCAAGTAAAATGCACTTCCGGCTCAGCCGATTTCAATGAAAATAGGATATGAGCATCTAGACGGTACAATCGTCTTAAATGTTGAATTACAACATTCTACGTTCATCCGTTTTGGATTTATGCAGAAAATTCAAAAAAAGTTTCAAGTAAAGTGCACTTCCGGTACAGACAATTGCAACCATAATGCAAGGTATACAACTAGACCCTAGACCAGTGATGGCGAACCTATGATCCGCGGGTCGGAAACTGACCCACTCTAGCTTTTTGACTGACCCACGAGCTGATTCTCAGAAACACATTTTTATATCATACAAGAGAGAACAGATAATCAATTGATCCATGGTATCCCTCACGGCCTCACATATCTAAATTTTCATCAAAACTGCCATTAAAAGTTGACATTTACATGGCAACTAGAAACATGCAAAATGATCGTTTTGTTTACAGGACGCGAAATATTTCGCAGCCAAGATGTGAAATATTTCGCGTCCTACTGATTGTTGGTGTCATAGCAACATTAAAGCCACATTGATTGATTGGAAATGACAAAATTTTCTTTTTACATTTCTATCAATTTTGAGATATGGTTTTCAAAACAATGTTGTTTGATATTCGATTGCAAAATACTTTTGCATTTCAAGAATGCAAAAGTATACATTTCGCAATTTAGAATCAAAAATAACTATTTTTATGTCGATCTCTATTTTTTGCTCTTCACTTGCAGAAGTTGAAGTTTTCAAACAAAAAAGAAACGTACATTTTTTGGAAGATTTTTAAAAGTGAGAATTGAAGAAAGAGTAGTTTTGAACTATGCTTCTCTCTCGCTTTCCAAGTGACAACACTGACTTAGTAATCTACGGGCTAGTACTAAAAAAATAATGAACAAAATTTGATCCACTTCTCGAAAAGGTTCGCCATCACTGCCCTAGATTATTCTCAAATACAAAATTTCAATATCATACGTTCGACGGGCTCTGGGATTTGCGAGTTACGAACGCACATACATACATACATACGTACCGACGTCAAGTCAAAAATAGTCAAAATGGATTCAGGAATGCTCAAAACAGATATTTTCATGAAAATCTCTAAATGTGAATTTTGTCGGTTCCACAATTTAAAAAAAAATAGATATGTTATTCAATTGAAGTGATAATCGAAATCTGGAATTTATTTTTCTGAGATCTAGAGCTAATTTATGATATGTGCACAAAGTATATTATGCTTGAAAGAGATCACCTTGCACTGACAATCTTCGTTTCTAATATTAATTTGTTCTTCTTATGCAAGGCTTCTTGTATTTAGTAAAATTAAAGAAATTAGTAAATTTCATCAAATATTGTATCCTAATTTGAATCTCTTATATAATTTAGTACTCCAGAATAAAATTTTGACGGTCAGTCCATAATAATTTCTTCACAATCTTGTGGCATAATAAACTATCATTACCTACAGATTAAGTTATGCTTCAGAAAAAAAAGATATTGTAACGTGCGAGAGTGGGGAAGCTCGTGGAGGTGGCCTTGTATGGGTGGAGCCTTTCGTCCTCGTTACGTCGTGCCGCGTCGCATCATATCACTCCTCCCGATGGAAGCCTCTAGCAATATTCCAGAAGTAGAAAATTCCAGAAGTAGAACATTCGAGAAATGGATATTTCTATATAAAGGAAAGCTAAAGACTTGAGGAGTAATGATGTAGTAGTGACGCTAGGGCAGTGAATATCAAGAAGTGAAGTCAACAGTGGATATAAATAGTTAAATATAAATATCTGCGACTTTGTTTAAGTTTATATTAAGTGATAAATAAATAATATAGTGTTGTTAGTGACATCAGAAGAATGAAACTTTTATTTCATTTTAGATTATGAAATTTAATCACAAACTATATTTCTTCGAGCAATAAACATTACAATATGTATCTAGTGAAGTAGTGACCCAATCATAAACTTCGTTGCAATTTTATTAATCATTCTTTTGCATGACATTTAGAAAAAAATGTATAAATAAATAGTTGAAATTCATTACATCATACACATACAATATGCAAATAGAAAAAATTACTTCCAAAAGATTTTATCAAATGGTATTTGTTTATGTTATACAAGCACGGAATATATAAAATTAATTTGAAAAAAAGTACAACTGATTGTACAAAAAATTATTCTAATTGCTTGCTGAGAATTTGAAAATGATATTGGCAAAAGTTAATTAATAAGTTTCTGAATAAATGAAAAATCAAATTCAATTACAAAATGCTCCAGTGGATTCGGGCGAAAATTTTATATAAAATCAAGCGTTTATTCATTTATATGCAGTGAATTATTAGAATCAGTATTTCATCAAAAATTCAGCTTTAGGCTCATCAAGAGAGAAAATTATCAATAATCACATAATCAGCAGGAATGAACATCACTAATTTATAATTCAATTAGTTCTAATTAATCGATACTGTAGCCAATTTCCAATCACTTTCATCAAATTGGAATTAATTATCTTGTACTTTTTATTGGGCGTATGATGTAGACTTTTAGAAATGACATGATGACCAGAAGTTATATAAATAATGCCCTTATATTCAAACAGTTGTAGACAAAAACATAATAGCAAAAAAATACAAACTCTTCTTTTGAGTTTGCCATAGCGTGAAGTCTATTCCAGAAGTGGTAATCTGGGGTTGGATTAAAAAAAGGACATTTCATTTTACCCGAGAAATCAATTGGTATGTGAATGGAACTTTTGCAATAATACATACACAACTTTTTCCAATAACCGATTGTTATACTATGTTCCAAGAGAAGTGGAATTTGGTGTTTCGGATTAAATGGGGAAAAAGTTAGCAGAAAAACAAAGGATGAATTGATTCAGGTTTCAAATCAGCTTCGAACTGACAGATTAAATTGATTTTAGCAGTGAGGATTCGCTTTTAAACCCATATTTTTGTTGTTACACAAGCGAAATATTTTCAGAGTGACCAAGTAGAAAAAATTCTCAGATGTGTATGGAAACTTTATCCATAGTAAAAATTAAATATAATCTGTAGGAATTGATGCGGAAAGTCTTTAATTTGGTGAATGGTAACTGAATATTTAATGTCAAAATATACTGGTGCTGCTACATGTACGCTTAAATTAATAATGCCGAGGTTTTATCGAACTTCAACGAAGTGGTAACAAACTTTTCATTGCAATTAAAAGTTATGATTGATCATGAAATTGCATAGAAAACTTTCTATACTTGAGTTTGTAAATTGACATTTGTTATTAGTTCCAAGAAATAGGGGTGAGAGAAATTCAAACTTTTTAATTGATTGAGAAAAAATAGTCTACCTTCGTAACCTGCAATTGAATTCAGTCTGTTTCAGTTGCCTGCATTTGTAATTGGGATCCTAAAACTAGCAGTCCTTTAACATTACTTTGCGTGTAGCACATGATCCTGCCACTGCAATTAAGGTGGCGCTGGAGTGTGCCACATTTTATTTAAGTGGAACAACCGTCTGCAATTATACTTAGTTTAAACACGTTGCCATTTTGAAAAAGACATTTTACAAAATAGAAACAGTAGCAGAGGTAGAATTTTGACTGGAAGAACACAATTAGCAACTATAATTCACATAATTTTAATTTTTGTTTATAGGTAGAAAGAAGAACTAAATTTAGGTGTCGAAATACGACTGTTTATTTGGTGATAAAGCACGTATGCAAAAGAGCTCATTTCCAGCTATGATTAATAGATTATTTAAGCTGTGTATTAATTATTTATTGGAGCTGGTTATTAGTAGATAAAAAAACATTCATCATCAAATGCAAAAAACATTCAATTCGAATTCAAAACAATTTGTATTGTTTTGTCCGTTGATAAAACACTTCAGTTCAATATAAATTCCAACAGCAAAAAGTGTATGAATATCTGCGAATACAGCATTTCCAATTAAAATGGATGGTTCAATGACAGTCCAGATAAAGCAACATACTTTTTTCCACTTCGTTTGAAATTATCATCTACAGAAAATCAAAAAAGTATAAATAATATTCTGTTATTTGATGAGAGCTATTTTCTTTTGTTATTGTACGCTATTCAGTTTTGTCATTCTGGAATCTTATTGGAAAGAACTTTACTCGTTACCATGGTAACTTGATTAAATAAAGTAAACTGTAAAATTTCTCGCAGAAATACAGCTTATAATCGAAAAATCTATCGTCAAAAAGAATAAACTTATAATAACTACAGGGTGTTCTGGATATGAAGGAGAGGGCCCTTAGGCCACACAAGTGGGCCCATTGTACACTTTTCGAACGAACATGTCTCACTATTACAGATCTTGAAGCAATTTAACGCTCGCGAAGAAGATTCAAACAAAACTGGCCTTGTTAGGCCAGAGGCTTCCCAGCAGGAATCCTCTTTTTGAAGAAAGAGCTGGGCAATCACAAAGAATGTGTTTGACGGTTTCATCTTCTTCTACCCAACCTCTGCAGGGAAGGCTGTCAACAAATTTTATTCGAAGCATGTGTTTATTTAGTCGGTAATGTCCAGTAAGGATACCTGCGAGAATTTGTAGATTGTTCCTGAAGAGTCGAATAACAAATTTGGCTTGAGAATTAACTTTCTTGCTGGCTTGCAAGAGGCTAAAGTGACCCAGAGGGCAGAGAGTTTTTCAAAAGTGAGATTGGCTCCTGACCGCGGAGCGAAGAAGCTGAGCCTTGTTTTTCCAGTTTATAAGCCTGATCGTTACCTTCATCCCTGTCATGTTCCTTGATCTATGTGAGTACGATGACATTATCATTACATATGACAGAGTACAGCCTCTGAGAGCTTGCAAACTTGTCTTCCGTCTGTAGAAATTCTGATTACTTTATCTTGAACTCTAAGTTCTTTGGTCATTACTGTGCTTTGCAGAATGACTATCATTTCTGTTTAAAAAACAGTGGTCAAAGTGCCGAGAGGTATGCTAGAAAAGATCTTAGAGCCTGACCCAGAGGGTGTTCTTCTCGAGCCATCTGTATGAATTGAAATATCAAGTTCAAGACTAGCCTGATTTGCTGCGAGGGGCCAGAATTAGTTGCCTCCTAAAGAATAGAACAATGTTAGCTACTTGCCATCTCCTCTATGTGGAGATTATGAAAAGGAAAACATAGAAGAGCTTCCATGGTCGCTGTAGAAATAGTACGAATCGCTCTAGTCATTGATAAGCACTGGACATGTTCTATTTTAGATATGACTGTTGTAAGACCACCAAACCAGGGCTCCATATGTAACCATTGGTCCGATAAAAGCTGTATAGAGCTACAGAGAGATTTTAGGTTTGAAGCTTCAGTCTCTTTCTATAGCTCGACGGCACTGCCAAAAAGAGATTCAGGCTTCTTCAACTTTCTAGATCAGATGTAGACCTCAACTCAGCTTACAGCCAATGATAATACCCAGATATTTTACTGAATCTGAAAACTAGTGAATGATTGAAAAGATTCGGTGCTGAGTTTCTTAATGAACTCGGACCATCTCAGTTTTGGTTGGGTTGACTGAAAGGGAATGATCGTTGCATCATGTTTCTAAGGGCCGGTATTTCAGTCCTTGGTTTAACTTAAGCGGAGCTTAACCTTAGAAATAATTGTTCCAACAATCATTACTATGGAAATTGAGCTACGTCTAAGGTAAACCATGGACTGAAATTCTGGATCTAGAAGTTTCAACGCAATTTGCGATATTCATATGAGAATGGTCTCAAATTTACCATTAAGCAGTAGAGTAATGTCGTCTGCGTATCCGATGGTATAGTTGAACAAGACTGTCAACTAAAATGACCCAGAGAAGTGATGAGAGAATACCTCCTTGGGGACAGCCTTTGGTTACATACTCTCTGATTTTAGATTCATCAGAAGATAATTTCACAAACCTGTGTTTAAGCATGAACTTAATTCATTTGCATAATGAGAGTTCAAAAACTCGTGCACGTAGAGCTTCGACGATCGACTGAAAAGAAGCTTTATCAAATGCTCCTTCTATGTCATTGAATATACCCAGAATAGAGTTTTCAATGATCGGCAAACTGCTGCGTGTAGTGCCGTTTCAGTAGATCTATCCTGAATGTATGCGTGTTGGTTGGGATTAAGAGTAGTATCCTTAATTTATCTGTCACATAATCTTTTCAAAGTTTCCAGAAAAATGCTGTGTTAGTGAATACGTGTTGCAAATTAATAAGGAATTAGATGTTACTGGCGGCTTTACCTGCATATAAATTCACTTTTTGAACCTGATGAAAAAAAATATGATTACCGATCGCAGCACCTGGGCAAACAACGTGCAGAACCCGCAATAGCTCCGTGCTATCGATATTTTGTTGTTTTGATTGAGAATTAATAATTTTTAAGAGTCTGTAACACAATTTGTTCGACTTTGGTTTGCTAGGCCATCATCAGTAAGTTCTTAGCTTGTTAAAGAACCAGGAGATTACCCTGAATATCAAATATATCCAATCGACTATAGGACTGTCACATTTTGTATGGACTGTTATTTATTGCCAGCATTTAGTTGACATATTTTTCTATGCCGACTACATAGGCCTTTTCTTTTAATGTTAGTGTGACAGCTATCCTCTATTACTTTCAGAGGAAGATGAATTATCTCCTTCGTGAGATGTTCCAGTCAATAGGGTTTTACTTCTTTTTCACTTTCAACTTAGCGAAATACGAATCGCTTTAATTCAGATGGATGAGTTCATTTCGTAAAGAGCTTTTACTAGCCATTGTTTGTTGGAATATAAAATATTCAAATATCTTCACGACTTTTCAAATCTTATCCATTCACAGAGATAAGAAAGCAATCAAAAGGAGCAAACTAGTGGATAAAAGAAGCATAAATGTTATAGAGATTCTGATTGTTATGTACAGTACGTTTCATATGTTTACAACTAAGATAACTGATCACAACGGTGTTGTACCATTAGTCCGGGAGCCGGCTGCATGTTATGTTCCTTGATAGGGCGCACCCATTCTTAAAGTTTATTTGATTTTTAGGTCCCAATTTCGAGCTCAGTTGTATTTCTTCCATGATTTTGTCATTGATGAGCGGGAATATGTACTGTGTGCTATCGCGGGTTACGGTGTTGTCCCATGTATGAAATAAAGCAACCAATTCGCGTTTGTCGCATGCATCAATGTTCACTATTATTCAGTCAGATACCTTATACAACATCTGGAGGAAGTGTACTATTTTTATTTTCAATCTAGTCTACCTTAACTGCACTTGCAGCGCCCCAATGACAGGAAAATGATATGTATGATTCTCTGAAGACATCTCACTAAGCAAAGTGTTGATCATGTATCAAATAAACAAAACCAGAACGAATTCAATTTGAAAAATTATCAAAGTTGAAGGACAATAAATAAGCTCCAAACCATAATTAATAACAATTATGAATTATGGTGAATTTTTGTATTCATTTTCCCATTCAGTCATTGAAAAAGATTGTTTGGCGAACCAAGACAAGAAAAACTTATCGTGTTGCTCACGCACCACCCTTGAACTTTTCAAAAGAATATTTGTATGGAAAATTATTTTGTGTTCTTTTGAATTCCACATGGATTAAATTCAATTTTCTCTTTTCAGTACAACGTGAAAAATTGTTAATTGTGTTACCAAATACAAATAGAAAAAATTGGAATTCAACAATTTTTTTTCATATAAACAGTGAAACTATGATCACCTTCAAATTTTTTGCTTCAAATATCCTGAAAATTTATGATGGTGATATAGACATTCTTCCAGCACAAATGTTTGCTAAAACTCAATGCTTTCTCAATAATAACTGCTACAGTAATCCCCAAAGGTTTTTATTTTTTTCCATTTATCTGCTCGTGAAATCCCCAGTCTATATTCTTGGGCATTGACCATTTGCAACGCCTCTAGCGGCTAACAAGAGTAACAAGCTCATTTATTATTTGAAAGCGAACGTTTTCAGCTTCAAGTTTGATACTCAAACAAATGGCTTCCACTACACAAGATTTGTAATATGTGAGAAATCGTCAAAATTCAAGTCTGAGCTTCTTGTTTTTTATTGGTCTGCAGAGATTCTTTATTTATGACATTGCAGAAGATTAATCATGACTGTTTCCTCACAAATTTCGAGTTGATTTTTCAACAGTAAAAAATAAAATAATGTGAAGGTGGTTCAAGACATACGTGCAATAGCAAGCTGTAAATCCATTTTGTGGGGAATGAAATGATTCTGCATTTAAAATTCATTCTCAACTTCGTCCTTTCACTCCATTTTAAAATCTTTTTATAATTTCTCTTTATAATGCTGTCATTGTTTCCCTGCCATATTTCTATTTAATCGTTGTGTTTTGTTTTTAGATCCTACTTCTTTTGTTTTACTGCTGTTGAAAGCTCTCCCCCACTCCTTTAGTAAGTGGTAGGGGTAATTAATCTATTAAATGGTGATTAAAGAGGATTTAGCGATGTAATAGTTTTAAGTAGTTTTTTTGGTATGTCTAAGTAACAAAGTTTTAGAAGAATGATGTTAAAGTTTTTTTTGATTGTCAACTGTGCAGTTAACAAGTTGAAGTTTTTGTTGATTCTTTCTTGATCTACTAATTATAAATATTGTGTAATGAACGAGTTACATTTAGAAACATATTTAAAGTGATCGGATCATTGGTACATTCATTTTTCACGCTAAATTCGATTCCTCTGTTCAAGTGCATCCTTCTCTGATCGTAGGCCCCATAAAACTCATCTTTAAACAAAGTAATACTAATACGTTTATTATTCAAATTGAAGTACTCCCCAGGCATTCCAATTTGCCTTTACAAAACTTCGGCAACAAAACACAATCAACCTTTAGCTCCAATAAGAAAACATGAGACCGAACTCCGGAAGTATAAGAATATGCTCGTTTTGTGACCCAAAAAATGAATACATCCATAAAATGATCGTATTATTACCATAAGGCCGGCGCCACACTTGTGCATAGTATACATGCTTCTTTTCATCTAGAATACTTTGGAGGTATTTTATTATAGTTCCCAAAGGACATAACCGCGGAATGCTTCATGGAGTTTTGTTTTATTATTTGATATTACAAAACGTTGAAGGAATTTGAGCACAAAAAGCTTAACAAGCTATACAAATAGAGTAAGCAAAGTTATAGAACCTTATCGGTTCGAAAAATACTAGCCCTTTATATCTAAAGTTGAATACTTGATATTACATATAAATAAATCATTTAAAGAAATAGAGAGTTTGGGAGATGAAGAAGAGAATGCATTAGCGAAGCGACCGGAGCTAACAACGCCATGCGAGCACTATTTTTTCTTTTCAAATCAAAAATGTTAGAGAAATGCTTCTAGACATCCTTACATGAGTTTATTAGAAGTCAATCATCATGTATTTGTGAATAGTCACGAAGAGTAAGCACGTCACAGGAATCTTTAAATATTAATCACCAATATTGATTTGGTAATACAGTTAAATATTTGATGTCGCAATTGTTGTGAATAGTACTTATGGCAATTTTCAAGTTCTGATATCAAGAAGTGTGTACCAAATTATTACTAGTGAATAAATTCATATGCAAGTACATCACAGAAATGCCAATATGTTGATTAAATTAGTTTGTCCCCAATGCAAACATGATTAGTTTACACATATATTATCAGTCGGCATTGCTGATTTATTTGATGAAGCTTCGAATGATAAATCAGTAATTTCCAATCACTGCAAACATGGTATTATGAATCAAAAATTCAAGCATTTTCATTATTCGAATTACAAATGAAAATGACTGGTTGAAAACTTTAGGTAAAAACACGGAGTCGAATTTTCTAAAGTAATCAACCTGAATAGTAGAAATGCTCAGCCGACTGTAGATATCGGGCAACTAGTCCATGGTTCAGCCGCTCTTCATTCATTTCAATGATGGCACGTTTATCAATGATTATCAATGAAAGCAGTGTACTTCTTCTTTTTATTGGACAAACAATTCAAGTCATACTTTGTGACGAAGTCATACAACAGCGACATTAATTTTTACAAGTACGCCGCTAGGTCAGTGGTAGCATGATGGACTACGAATACATGTACCCCGAGTTCCCGACCGATTAAATGTCTACTTTATAATTTTTTATTCTATCAATCTTCCGAATTTTAGCAAGTTCAGATCCATTTAATAAAATTTCAATTAGGAAACGGGTATAAAACGAGTCTGTAGAAGGCAGAGTCAGTGAACGGCTCAAAGTATCTTGATTGTGGTCCTCCTGATCGGTACTTGAGAAGTCCGCTGATATCGCTTGAGAGAGAGAATCTAGAAAGGCAAGTTGCTGAATCTAATTTATCCGTCTGGTAGCCATGGTGTTCCTGGCAATCATTCCTTCCCTTGTGCTAGCGTCAGCCGTCTAGGGCGTCCTTTCTAATAGCCGTGGTTTTCCTGACAACCGTCCCTTCCCTTGTACTAGTGTCAGACGTGTTTTTTTCTGGCAGTCGCCTAGGACGCTTTTCCTGGTGAACGTGGTTTTCCTGGTAGCCGTGGTTTTCCTGGCAACCCCATACCAATCCTGTCTCACCGCACTAGTGACTGCCGTGGTTCTCCTGGCAGTCGACTAGAGTGTCCTTTGGTGGCCTGACAACCGTGGCCCTCCTGGAGGTCAGGACAACTGTAACTGATATACCCGTCACCGTAGATTTGAACGTTACTGTTAACTCTCACCGCGAAGTACTCATTCACTGGATAAATAAATATTGTTTGTCATATTCCGCCACCCGAGTAAAACTCCGTGAATTTTTCATTATCATCGTATTGTTGCATTTTGTTTATCAACGTTATTGTTTCATTTTCTATTTTCCTTTAACATTGCAGTTTCTATTTTACTTTAAGATTGCATTTTCTATTTTACTTCAAGATTGCATTTTTTTCCATTTTGAATAAAAAATAATAATTCAGTTTTCAAATATACAGTCATTGATTTATTTGTGTACCCTCGAAACTCCTGGTCCTTCTCCACTGCAGCAACCCCTAGGTCCCTTTTTTAGTGTTCCGCCGCTCTATAAAAACTGGACTGTACCGCAGAAGGCACCCGAGCAGAAGCAACCAGGGAATACTGGAAAAAGGGTGGAGTGTTCGTACCGTCCGACATAAGGCTCGGAGGGGCGTCACAACTTATATATCCATTGTACATCGAAGATGATCCGCTCAATGAAAGACCGGTGCAACAACCACATCAGAAATCGTGACTCAAAAGAGAAGCTTGTTCTTGAGGATCGTCGATTGAGAGCTCTTCAATTAGCTACATAATTAGTTCTGAGAGCCGTGCTGCCGTGCACAAACATTTGATGATGACTGACGTTAGTGCAAGATGAGTGCCTGAAATGCTGACGCTTTTGCAGAAGCAAAACCGTGTTCTAACTTCAACGGAAAATTTTGACCTGCTCAATTAACCCAGCAATTTTGTTTTGAACTGAAATTGTAACGGATGGTGGAACATGGATTCACCATTGAAACCTGGGGACAAAACAAGATAGTCTAGGAGTCAACCACACTTTATGTGCCCTGATTGGACTTACGGCCAAATTGAATATGAATCGATCGGGAATATAGGGTGCTAAATGCCAAAAAAAGAGTTTATTTTCGATCAATTTTTTTCGGAGTCAGCTTCCCTTGTACAACATACGATTGAAACTAGTACCTTCAAGAAAATCCAAGGTGCTACCCCCTGACCTGTGCGGGAGAGCGGCAGTCACCCTTAAGTGTAATCCATTTTCGTATTCAACTTCTCTGATCGGAATTACGATTGTTGTTTTGTTTTCCTGTCCTGGACAGGATAGGAAGTGGCACTCTGGTAACTTTTGCTATCGATTGAACTATCAAGGAATCTGATTTCTAATAAATTGACCGAAAATGGCATTCTTTCCGACATTTAGGGCAGGATCGTGGATTTATAAAGTCTGGTATCCTATTGACTACTACATCCCATTTCAATCAGGGAAGATAAGATGCGGTTGGCTCCTGGACTAAGAATCCATACAGTGAAAGCACCAAGATTCTCCACCATCTAAGTAATATCGCACTCAGCCGTCCACCAAGAAGGTGATGACCACAATCTCCTGGAATATGGAAGGTATGCTTTTGATTGATTATCTTCCCAACAAGAAAACAATAACAGAGAATTAATATGCTGAGGTTTAGAAAAATTCGAAGACAGCAATCCTGTACGGGGCGAAGAAAGTTCAGCCATAGGGTGGTGCTGCTCCGCACTACAATGCCCCTTTTCCCAAGTCAGGCATTGCTCAGCTGCTGAACGTGGGCATCCTGTTAAAACCATGTTCTGTCAACGAAAAATTTTGACCTGTTCAATGAGCCAAGCATTTTTTTTTTGAGCTTAAATCGTGACGGGTGGTGAAACAAAACAAGAGTCACTTCAGTGGGAGAGATGATGACCACCTCTGAGATGTGGAAGGTGTACTTTTGACTCATTGTTTTCTCCACAAAAAAAAAGATAACAGAGAAATGATATATTGAGATTTGGATGAATTTGAAGACAGTAATTCTGGACACTGGCAAGAATAATTCAGCCATAAAGTGCTGCTGCTTCACGACAATGCCTCTGTTCACAAGTCAGGCATTGCTCAGCTGCTGAACGTGACTATGGTTTCCAGGAACTCAACCATCATGTTAACAGCCCAAACATTACCCTCAGTGACTCATTTATTTCAACATTACAAGCGCTTGCCAGAAAAAAATTCAACCGATGAAGAAGTCGAGTGTGTAATTTCTTCATTTTGCGCAGAGAGCTCATTCTATCAAATGGAAGAGGGACTATATTGAAAAACAATGAATAAAACGATCAAGTCTCCAAGATTCAGCCATAGGGTGCTGCTGCTTAACGAATAAAGGGCTCACCGTCCATCTTACAGTCCAGACCTTACGCTCAGAGTCTTATTTATTTCGACATTTGAAGAAGCATCTACCAGAAAGAAAAATTTTCAACCGATAAAAAATTCGAATGTGCAGTTCTTTCATTGTTTGCCTAAAGGGATTGAATTTGTTTTTCTGGCGGTTTCGAAGCCCATCATGCCAACTTAGGGAAGGAATACACTGAAAAACTATAAATAGAACGACCAAGTTTTCTCTTTCATAACTAGGTGCCACCTGTCTCAACAATAGTTACGGCCACATCTATTTCTGATCTATTCAAGAAATTTTTATTCGCTCATATTTTGTTATGTAGTTGACGTGGTGATCGAAGCGAATAAACTTATTTGTACTGTATAAGCTCTTGCCACGTCATCATCATTCTACATACGTTTTCATCAATAAAAATCTACAAATGATTGCTCCAGCACCCATTTTTTTCAGAATCTATGGTTGTGACTAATCTTGTATCTTCTTTTCAGTGGTTTAGCTCGATAAGAGCTTGTTTATGTGTAGAAATAGGAGAATCAGTTGGAGTATCAAATAAAATGTCTCTTACATCGTTCGCAAATTTTTGAGATTGAAAATTTACTGAATTCTAAATAGTTAAGGAATCAACCCCACCTTATCTTCCCTGATTGAACTTACGAACAAATTCTATATGAATCGATCGAAAATATAGTGGTCAATAAATCTAGGATCCTGTCCTGAGTAAGTATCGAAAAAAGGCCATTTCCAGTCATTTTTTTTAAGGTTAACTTGAATCAATAGCGGAGGTCAAGTCCCTAAAAACAAAACCAAGGTGCCACCCCTATCCTGTCCTGTACAATAAAAAATACAACAATCTTAAGTTCGATCAGAAAAGTTGAATACGAACATGGGTTACACTTAGAGGTGATTGGCACCCTCCCGGACACGACAGAGGGTAGTACCCTGATTTTTTCTTGAAGTACTTGAACTTCGCTATCGATTGGTGTTAGTTCCAATCGTTGACCCTGAAAAAATTGGCCGTGAGTAATCTTTTTTCAACGACTTGAATTTATAAAATTTGGTACCCCCCGATAGACTGATAAACAATTTGACTGTTAGTCCGACCAGGAACATAAGGTGCGACCGGCTCCCCGATTAAAAATACTTTCAGGTGTAGCAAATGCAATTTTTATCTGAGTGAGCCCATAACTCTAAATTATTGAAGCAAAACTGCAAAAGCTTGGATTGTGATACAATATTGATGTATCGAGAGCTTATTTATTTATTCATTTGCTCACCACGTCAAATCAAAATAAGTATAACAAGAGGTTAAATTCAGTAAAATCGAATATCGATTGTAGATGAAGCACCTTTTTTTGTTAGAACAGTTCGCACTGAAATTCATAGCGACGTGAAATGATCATCTTTTGCAACTATAAAAAAACAATATCACAGATTCTAAAAGAGGAAGAACCGTCATCATTGTTAACATCGTGTTAAAGGACATTAGGAAGGGACTCTTGATTTCCTATACGTACATGTCATATTGTCTGATTTACTTATGGAAAATTATTAACTGCTGGAATTGCTGAATGTCTGAACGTCGACTAAAATCGACACAACATTCAAAATGATTTGCATTTGTTTTGAAGAGGATTCATCTAATGATCTATACATACTTTCAGAATTATATCATAATAAATAGACTTTTTTGATTTAAATTCTGTATATTTAATTTTATTTTTGACGTTTCGACTCTCTAACCGAAAGTCTTCATCAGAAAAAATGATACAAAAATAAACAAGGCAAGAAGGTATCTAGATAATTAGATATTAAAAATTGAAAATATACAGATAACTAGATGTGAATACGTGGATTCCACATTTAGTGCAAAAAGAACAAAATTCCTCTGGCATTTACCCAAAGTCTGAGGAAAAACCACGTAAAAACCTCAACAAAGGAATCAACGATATGAGTCTTGACAATTATTAAAGAGAAAAAGATTTAATTGATATAACACATTGGGACGATGTCCCGTTTCTGCAACGCACACAGTTCCAAGGTCCAAACATGTCATAAAATTTTTTTTTTTTCAACAGATAAACTGAATTTCAATAATCTACATCTACCTGGAATATAACAAAAATAAGTGTCAAGACAAATATTTCAAAAATCAGGAATAACTATTACAAATGAATAAAATAATATGAGTCTTGACAATTATTATTGTCAAAAATGAATGAATTAATATAACATACAAGGGCGATGTCCCGTTCTTGCGGACGCACACAGTTCCAAAGTCCAAACATGTCATAAAATTTTTTCACAAAACTGAGTTGCAATTATGTACATGAACGTAAAAAAATAATAATCAAGACAAATATTTTACAGATTATGTATGTCTATTATTGATTATTGGAAGCCAAACATTTGCCAACTCAAAACCATCAGTATGGTTGAAATTATTCGGATCTTTAATTATTTTAATCGCTTCCCTGACCAATCTACCATGAATGGATGAGCATCTTGCAATTACTTTTGTTTCTTCGAACTTGATGTCATGCAAAAACTCAATGGCATGATCAGCAACCGAAGACTTATCTGGGTGATTGAGTCTTATGCATCTTCTATGCTCAGCAATGCGAGAATTTACAGTTCGGCCCGTCTGTCCAACGTAGACTTTCCCACAGGTACAGGGGATCTTATAAATTCCCGAAGATTGTAAAGGGATCATGTCCTTGACAGGTCTCAAAAACTGCTTGATTTTTGTGACAGGAGCGAAGGAAACTTTGAAATTATGTCGAGACAAGATCCTTCCGATCTTCTCTGAAACATTACTGACATAGGGTAAAGAAACATAATTTTTACTCACGCCATTATCCGCAACGGTAGCATTGTTAGATTTTGGTCGAAGTGCTTCCCTAATGGAATGATGAGAAAACCCATTTTTCTGGAAAATTACTTCTAGATTATTAATCTCTTCATCAAGTTTATCAGGGTGACAGATATCATTGGCCCTTTGGGAAAGACATTTAATTGTTCCATACTTCTGTGAAGGATGGTGATGTGATTCTGCATGAATATATTGGTTTGTGTGTGTTGGCTCCCTATAAACAGTGTGTAGTAGTCTACCATCATTGGTTCGCTCTAGATTCACATCAAGAAAAGGCAATGAGCCATTACGTTCTAGCTCCGATGTGAATTTGATGTTTTCATGAACATTATTTAAATGATTCAAAAAACTGTTTAAATTGTCATGACCATGAGGCCAGATTGCAAAAACATCATCCACGTAACGTAACCATAAGGATGGTTTGTAGGTACTAGTTTCTAATGCCTTTTCTTCGAAAAATTCCATATAGTAATTTGCAATTGATGGAGAAATTGGATTACCCATTGCTACACCATCAATTTGTTTGTAATAATCATTATTGAAAATGAAGAAACTAGAAGTCAAACAATGGTGGTATAATTTAATAATATCTGGAGGGAAATTCCTTTCCAAAAGGTTTAGGGTGTCTTTAATTGGAACTTTAGTGAATAAAGAAGAAACATCAAAACTAACAAGGATGTCATTATTATTTAGCCGTACGTTACTAATTATTTCAATAAAATGTTTCGAGTTTTTAACGTACGAAGAAGAATTATTGATTAATGGTCTCAATAAACTGTCAAGATATTTGGATAATAAATAAGTTGATAAATTACGTTCATGTACATAATTGTAACTCAGTTTTGTAAAAAAAATTTTATGACATGTTTGGACTTTGGAACTGTGTGCGTCCGCAAGAACGGGACATCGTCCTTGTATGTTATATTAATTCATTCATTTTTGACTATAATAATTGTTAAGACTCATATTATTTTATTCATTTGTAATAGTTATTCCTGATTTGTGAAATATTTGTCTTGACACTTGTTTTTGTTATATTCCATGTAGATATAGATAATTGAAATTCAGTCTTTCTGTTTAAAAAATTTTTTATGACATGTTTGGACCTTGGAACTGTGTGCATTGCAGAAACGGGACATCGTCCCAATGTGTTATATCAATTGAATCTTTTTCTCTATAATAATTGTCAAGACTCATATCGTTGATTCCTCTGTTGAGGTTTTTACGTGGTTTTTCCTCAGACTTTGGGTAAATGCCAGAGGAATTTTGTTCTTTTTGCACTAAATGTGGAATCCACGTATTCACATCTAGTTATCTGTATATTTTCAATTGCTAATTTCTAATTATCTAGATACCTTCTTGCCTTGTTTATTTTTGTATCATTTTTTCTGATGAAGACTGTTGGAGAGTCGAAACGTCAAAAATAAAATTAAATATACAGAATTTAAATCAAAAAAGTCTATTTATTAGGATTCATCTAACTTTTTGAATCAAATAGTGAGTTGAGGTAGAACTTGGGCTTATTATCAAAATCCAGAAACAAAAAACAGTCGAAAGACTGCTGGCTTACATCGACCCAAGAAGATTCGCGCACAGAAATCAGCATCTTCTTGCACTAGGTAGGGTATATATCATAAATTTTTTACAGTAGAACAGAGCAGCGAATGGAGAATACTATTCTCCATCAATAACTGAAGTTCGCACACAATTCTGAAAAAAGTCAAGAAAAAGTGAAAGAGAGGAGAATATCAATCACGTGAATCACGCCTTTTACCCGATACGGATATGGTATGTACAAATTGGTAAATTGATTGATGTTTTCTAAATCCTGGGGTGTAACTCTTAGTTTTTGTGGATTTCACTTCTCTCCCTTGATTCTTAATATATGATACTCGCGAGAAAGAACATTCATGACTATTCCAATTGAAACAGAGCTTATTGTCTAGATTAATGTGTTTCACCCACGTACCACACACTGGGTACAAACAAAGAAAAATTATGAATACTTGCTCCATTTTCAGACCTCATTTTTCAAGTCTCCTAGAACTTGCCCTCTTCTCATTTCAGCTGAATACTGAATCATCATAACAAGAGAAGCATCAGCACTAGATGGCATTATTGTAGTCATTGTTCAATTGTTCCATAGCGTCTCTATATCTTGCCGTATCTGATTAGGCAAAGCCCTAGTATTGTTCATAATTAAAGCGCCTGCATAATCATACGGTGGGTGTGATTATGAGAATGGGGTATTAGAAGTCTCCAGTGTAGAAATAATTCATTTACTCATTATCTCGATCTACAGATGCTTATACAAGGGCAAAGTAAAGAGTCCCTGAACAATGAAACAACCAAAAATTCATTCAAAATACTGTACAATAATATCATCACATTTTCAAGTTGTTGAACCTGTGTTTGAAAAATTTTCCTTCATTATCTAAATTGACATGTTTTTGCTCAAAATTTCATCTACTTTACATTCAAAGTTATTCTGTGTGGATGGTTTTGATTTTGAAATGAAGGCATGTATAATTCTATCGTATTACCAAGAATTATGAGCTGTTTTCTAAATCATTCTTATTCCTAGAAAGGTTGAAATAATACTTATGTTTCTGTTTGCATGACAGCAAAATTGATTAGTTTCCTTTGTTTTATTGCCATTCTATAATGGTTAAAAGTTGAATGAACGTATATTTTTCCACTATTCCCATGAAATGGCGTAAGTACTTCTGAAATAAATAACCCCATTCATTCGAATAAGATAATTATTATATCGAAGAACACTGAAAAAGAGCTCAATGAACATTTATAAACTTAATGGTGAGTCTGCATTCCGAATTTCATATGGCAAATAAAGTCTTTATAAACCACCAAATTAAAATAATCAAGAACAATGATCTCATTTTATTTTGATAAGGATCTAATTAAGAGAAGAGTCGTTAATTTGAATGAGTAAAGTTGATGAAATCAGTGAATAACTCAATCATTAATCGCATTAAGATCTACATTCATTTTGTTCCATGGAGTATTTACCATTTGTGCCTAAATACATCATATTTCAAAGTATCAAATTAAATAATAGCTTTTAAGAGGTTTTCAGACAAAACACTCGAGTTGAAAGTTAATTTCATTTCGTGACCTACATTTCTCGTTATCGATATCTCAATACCACTCCTTCGCGAAGAGATTAAGGCAGAGAAGATCAAAAGTTTATAAATATTTGCCGACAATTCCGAACAACCTTTTCATACATTATTCACAAAATTTAAAGGACAATAAGCTCAGAATTTGAATAAAAATTGTGGAAATCACAACAAAACAGTAATATTGAAGAAAGAACTGCCTCCTGTCAAAACATTAAAAAAGTTAGCAATTTGAGACCTTGTATTTACGAAAGGAAGTACAAATTTTAAGTATTCTATTGCACAATCATATTGATTCCAATAACTCCGTTTTCAATTACTGCGTTTACATTTGGACCGTTAATCGATATTGTACAACCCTAAAAAAAGTTAATCTATAATAAGTGTTAGTTCTCGTGCAGATATTCAATCAAGGCAATTTGCGGTAAGGTGTTGACCCTACCTTGATTGATTTTCTACGGAAAATTCACTGAAAAACTGTAACAAAAAACCTGTGCTCGCTTAACGATCATTTGGAAGATTCTTAAGTACCTTCTTTGTTATATTGAGTAAACATATTGATGTTTACAGAATATTTTTTCTATGGTTTCTGTGAAAAATTGATGTTCACACTTTCATTTATCAACTGTAATTACAGAAGAATTTTTTATTCTCACGGATAAATAACTGTTCGTCATGAAACCTTGTAAACCAGCAATTTCACTAAAAAATTGTTTCGATATATGACTTAAGCTTCAAACAGTTTTTCAGCCAAATTGCTTTCTGGGTACAGGTTTGAACCGTGAATTCATCTGATGAAAGTAGACTATGAACTAAGCTTCAATTTTATTATGAAACCGAGTGTAATACGAGTACGGGAAATGGAAATTATGTTTAAATTATTTAGCATGCAAAAAGCAAATTATCCACCCTGGGAAATGCTCACCGTCCTTTTATTTTACGAAGGGTTACATGGTCTTTATATCGTTGCTTATAGAACGCACCACTTCAATTCTCACCTTAATTAAATTGTAATTCTCACAGCCCCTCAACTTAAATAATAGTTAAGCGTCCTCGGATATTCTATGAATATAACAGTTAAATACCAACACTATTATTCAAAAATATTTAGAAATTGAATTTCATTCACTGAACAATTACATTTTGAGTTCCACCAATTCTTTTCAGGAATGAAATCGAACTTGAAAATAAATAACTTCAAATAATCGAGCTTTTTTGCCACTGCCAGCACTGGAAACGAAGCTTTTTAAAACATTCCAAAGCTCTTTGGAATCTCATAAAATGTTTCAAAATGTTTTACAATATCCTAAAAAGCTTCTGAATGGTTTAAAACGCTCCAAAAGTTGTTAGAATATTCCAGAATGCTTTTAAACACTTTAGAGGCATCAAAACATTTTTTGGAACCTTTTAGGATGTTTCAAAATGTTTTAAAACTCTCCAGAAGGCTATAAAATGATCCAGAACACTCTCGAATTCTTCAAAATCTCAAATAATGTTTCAGAAGACACTGAAATACTCGTAAGACATCGCAGACCTCTTCGAAACCTTTTACAATTTTTAAAAATATTTAAAAATGTCTTTAATAGCCTAAGTATGTTTTAGAGCGCGCCTGAACATTTAAGTACGCTTCAGGATAATTTAGAACGCTCCTGATTATTCTTAAATACTTTAAAATGCCAAACAATGTTCCAAAACATCCCAAAATACTCTAAAACATTTTAGAATTCTTCCAAATTCTGATAAAATGTTTCAAAATGTTTTACAATATTTTAGAAGGCTTCTGAATGTTTTAAGATTCTCAAAAAGCTTTTAAAATATC
Organism: Dromius quadrimaculatus; assembly: GCA_963989225.1. NCBI lineage: Eukaryota > Metazoa > Arthropoda > Insecta > Coleoptera > Carabidae > Dromius > Dromius quadrimaculatus. Next base: position 7,135,820 of record OZ022325.1, on the reverse strand, counting down.
GCAGAATGCTTACGAACACTTTAGAGGCATCATATAATGTTCCAGAAGGCATCAAACACTTTTCGATAACTCATAGAATGTTTCAAAATGTTCTAAAACGCTCCAGAAGGCTTTTAAAATGATCCAGAACAATCATGAACTCTTCAGAGCTTCAAATAATGTTTCAGAAGACACCAAAATACTCGTAAGACATTTCAGACCTCTTCGAAGCCATTTAAAATTTTTAAAAAACATTTAAAAATGTCTTAAAATGCTTAAGGATGTTTAAAAACTCTCCTGAACATTTAAGTACGCTTCAGGATGATTTAGAACACTTTAAAATGCCATACAATGTTCCAGAACATCCCAAAATACCTCAAAACATTTCAGAACTCTTCTAAATCCTGATAAAATGTTTCAAAATGTTTTACAATATCCTATAAGGTTTCTGAATGTTTTAAAATGCTCAAAATATCGCAGAATGCTTTTAAACACTTTGGAGACGTTACATAATGTTCTAGAAGGCATCAAAACATTTTTAAAAAACTCATAGAATGTTCCAAGATATTTTAAAACGCTCCAAAAACATTAAAATGATCCTGAATACTCTTGAACTCTTCAGAGTTTCAAATAATGTTTTAGAAGGCACTAACATATTCGTAAGACATTCCAGACCTCTTCAAGACCTCTTAAAGTCTCTAAAAACATTTAAAAATTTCTTAAAAAGCTTGAGGATGTTCTAGAACGCTTCTGAACATTTAAGTACGCTTCAGGATGATTTAGAAGGCTCCTAAATATTTTAAAACACTTCAAAATGCCATAAAATTTCATAACTTTTCCAAATCCTGATAAAATGTTTCAAAATATGTCCTATCACGCTTCTGAAGATTTCAAAACGCTCCAAAAGGATTTAAAATATTTCAGAATCCTTTTAAACACTTCAGAGCGACATATAATTCTTAATAACATTTAGGTGTGCTTCAGGATGATTTAGAATGCTCCTGAATATTTTAAAACACTGTAAAATGTTCAAGAGAATCTCAAAATACTCTAAAACATTTCAGAATTTTTCCAAATTGTGTTAAAATGTTCCAAAATATTTTAGAATGTTCTAGCATACTTCTGAAGGTTTTAGAACACTCCCAATGTTTTAAAATGTTCCAAAATTCTTTTAAATATTAGAGTATCATATAATGTTCCAGAAGACACCAGAACACTTTTAGAAATGATGCTTCAGATGATACTGAAATATTTTAAGACATTCCAGACCCCTTCAGAACCTTATACAATGTTTCAAAACATTTAATAATGTCTCAAAAAGCTTAAGGATGTTTTAGAATGTTCCAAAAGTTCCCAAAACATTCCTGAACATTTGAAAACGCTTCAGAATGATTTAAAACGTACCTGAAGATTTAAAAATTTTATACAATGTTCCAGAACGTCCCAAAACACTCCAAAAACATTTCAAAACCTCATAAAATGTTTCACAATATTTTAAAATGTCCCAGAATTCTTCTGAATGTGGTAAAATTCTTCAAAAGGCTTTAAAATTATCCAGAACGCTTTCAATATTTTAGAACGTCATAAGATATTCCAGAAGGCATCAAAGCACACTTTGCAACATCATAAGCTGTTTCAAAATGTTTTAATGTCCTAGAAACGCTTCAGAAGGCTTTGAAATTACTAAATCACATTATAAAACCTCTTTGAAACCTTATACAACGTTTCAAAATGTTTTAAAATGTCCTAGAACACATGAGGATGTTATAGGACGCTCCTGAAAATTTTAAAACACTTCGGGATTATTTAGAACGCTCCTGAATATTTTAAAACACTTTGAAGTGTCATGTTTGAGAACGTCCCACAACACTCTTCCAAACTCCGATAAAATGTTTCAAAATATTCCAGAAACAAGTTTATTTTGACCAGCTTGTTTACTCTCCGACAAAATTTGAATACGAAAAATAATTTCTGAATAGGCTAATATGAGAGGGAGTCAACTTTGGTGTTCATAAGAGCTACTTTCTATCTTAAAAATGTTAGTTCTTACCACTTGAGTTACACTACTCAAGTTTTACCACTTCAGTGGTAAGACTTTACCACTTACACTTTTAAGCAATTCAGTGGTGCAATTTAGTTTGCTCAGTGTATGGTTGCGTCTCAAAAATTTATTTCTGGTCTTTCGTTTGACATTTCAAATCTTTTAAAGTTTTTACAGAACTCTTGATGAATAATGAAAGCGCAATTCTTGCACTTCAATCAACTATACGATTCAAATTACATTTCACGATCATTCTGAATTGAAAAATAGTCATTAAATTGCAAGAAAGCAATTATCTGTATTTTAAAATGGAATAGATAACTGATTGTAAACGTTCATGTTTCAAGCCCCTATCTATTAAAATCTTATAAAAATAAGTACATATCTATGTAGTTCACAATATAGGAATATTAAAAGCAAGGTAATGTGTAATTATCTTGATCCATATTCTACTAGGTATGTTATCAATATTCAAATCGTTATTGAAACGTCGAAAGGACAATAAAGAAAAGTTAAGTATTACAATGTAATAAGAAATATTGAACATTAACTACTTAGTGCCCTCAGAAACATTCATTTATATTTGTTCGAATATATATCCATCCTGCTATATATATGGCGTCATTGCCCATAAAATAGTGATATATTAAATTCAACCCGAATTAATAAGAGTATAAGGAATTTCAAAATATTGGATAAAAGAATTCATTCTCTTTATTTAATGTACAAAATATTTTCTGAAAATTTAATGAATGCTCAAGAGTTTCCTGCATTAATTTTGCCCGAGAAATTCCTGTCATGAAACATTATATGACTGAATTATTAATACGCATGCTGTCTAAACAAACTTTAAAGGATATTAGCATATCGCTATTTACCTAAGCGCGAGTAGTAATTTGACCTTATTTGCATAAACAAATCATGTGGCAGATTTCAAATTCACAAATGGATAAGATAATTATATCAACCCTGAAATTTCAAATAGAGCCGTAGTCATAAATCACTTGAGGAATAAGTTTTTCTGTAGGAACTCAAGCCGGAATCGTATTCCAATAAATGATATTCATCAATTTTATTTTCGACTGCTCCAACTTGTTGGTATCGAAATTGAAGAAATTCTGCATTTTCTGTACATTAAATTACACTTACTTAAAACTAATTTTGTTATACAAACAAGAATCAAATTCAAAATATACGAGGGAGGTTCAAGAAGTTCGTGCAAAGTCAAAGAAGAGGAACCATTTAAATAAATCACATCAAATTTCAGCCACATTGGTTCATTGCTTTGTGCTCATCATTAGTTTGAATCGTGTATGTGAGTCAAGTTAAGAGTGAAGGGAAGTTTCATAAACAATACGGTGAGTCTACATCTTGAATTATAACAGTTTATAAGTAGTTTCCAAATGTTTAGAGTGGCCAGATGAGCACAAGTAACGCTGAACGTTCTGGACGCCCTTTTGAGGCAACTACTCCAGAAATCATTGATAAAATCCATGATCTGGTAATTGGTGATAGAAGAGTGGAATTACGTAAGATTGCTAGTGCTTTTAGCATCTTGAATGGATTAGTATATAATACTTTGCACCAAATTTTGATTGCTGACCTAAAACAAAATCATATGACTTATTCCAAGAACGTTTTGCAGTTGTACCAATAAAATTGACAGGACTTTAGGGATCATTTCATCGTTGTGGACGAAACCATGGAGACTACAGAAGGAGCACAAATGGTCTCCTAAAATAAGAAGGCACCAGTGTTCCGTTTGTACCGAAACAATGGAGGGGTATCTTTTCAGGACAATCTAAATCCAAATGAATGTTCTTAGACAAATTGTGTTATAAAGATTACGAACTTTTAACATATCGTGCAAACGTCAACTTAACATCGGTATGTACTAATCATACACTAGCAATCTGAACTGACGTGTCTTTAGGTCATATTTTGTCAATTCGTTCATAAAAGTTTGGGCTCCTTGTGTAGTCTCAATGGACGACATATTATTACACCATCTCATACCTGAGACAAAAGAACAGTCCAAAAAAAAGACCATTCTTCAGCCGTGAAGATTATGATGGCTGTCTCTTGAGATTCACAAGGAATAATCCTTATCTAGTATTTGAAAAGTAAGTTGTAAGGGAAATGTCCACGATTGGCCTACAGAGAAATCCTCTCACATCACGACAACACACCAATTCCCTTCTGTGGAGTTGCTGTCGCGAAATGGATGAAGTTGAGATTTCAACCCTTCCAGAATTCCTTCTACTGCCTAGATTTGACTCCCTCACTCTATTACCTGTTCTTCAATATGAAAGAATTTTTGCGAGAAAACAAGGACGTAATTCCGGATACAAACGCCTATTTTCCAGAGCTAGACCACTCCTATTATTTGAAAGAAACGGGCTACCAGCGATATATGCATCAAGAAAAAGGAAGACAGTTTTATCACCCATTTGGAAAATGGTAGAGCCACAACAGGTACATACTATGCATCATTATTGGACTGCGTGAAAACTAAGCTGCAAGAATAATGTCCTCGATTGGCCAACAAAAAAGTCCTCTCACATCACGACAGCACAGCTACTTACTTCTCTGGAGTTGTAGCTGTGAAATAGATGAAGTTATGGGGTTCCAGCCTTTTCAGAATCCTTTCTCCTACACAGATTTGGCCACTTCGGTCTATTACCTGCTCTTCAATAAGATAGAATCACTGGCAGGAAATAAATATTATGCGAACGAATATCAATGACTATATTGCAGAGCTAGGCTAAATCTATTATTTGAAAGAAATGGGCTGCCAGCAAAGTCTACACCAAAAAAGACGAAGAAGGCTGTCTTTTAAAATTTGTTAAGAGTATTCCTCGTCCGCGCTTAGAAAAATGTAGAACTATTACAGGTTTATATCATAAACAGTTATTTGATTTTTCAAAAACCGAGTTACTGCCCAAGATTGACTCACAAATAAGCCTTTTTCCATCAAAACAACACACCAGTTCTTTTCTCTAAAGTTGGGGTCGTGAAATTGATGAAGCTAGGGTTCCAGCTGTTTTCGCATTCCTCTTACTCTCCAGGCCTAGCTTTCTCGTTCTATTACCACTACTTTAATATAAGAGTTGCTAGCGGGAAATAGATTTCACGCAAACGAGAATGTGATTCCAAATATAAATGCCTGTTTTGCACAGACCAATTGGAATCTGGAAGAGATGAGTTGCCAGATTAGTCTGCACCAAAAAAGGTGGAGACCATTTCTTCAGTCGGAAAGATTATAGCGACTGTCTTTTGGTATTCGCAAGAAAAATATTCACGATTGGCCTACAAAGAGGTCCTTTTACATCACTATAGCACACCAACTCACTCCTATGGAGTTATGGTCGCGAAATTGATGACTTTAGGATTCCAAATGTTTTCGCATTCCCCCTACTCTTTAGATCTGTCTCCTTTGGTCTATTACCACTTCAATATGAAAGAATTTCAGGCGGGAAATAGATTTCACGTGATTCTGGGTTTTGTTAAGGTGAACCAATATTAAAATTTGGAAGAATTGGACTACCAAAGCAAAGTATACACCAAGAAATGGAAAGATTGTTTTATCAACCGAGAAGTTTATAACGACTGTCTTTTGGGATTTGTAAGAAATAATCTTCTCCGATCATTTGGAAAATAATAGAGCCACTACAGGTATATAATGTGCACCGTTATTGGAATTGCAAAGGAAATTTTCTCAATCGGTCAACAAATAAATTCGCCAACATAACGATAACACACCGACTCCCTTCTCTGGAGTTGTAGTCGCGAAATAGATCAATTTAAGGCTCCAGTTCTATTACAATCCCTCATACTACAGAAAGTTGGCTCCTTAGATCTATTTACCTGCTGTTCAATAAAAAAGAACTACTGGCAGGAAATAAATATCATGCAAACGAATATCAATGTCTATATTTCAAAGCTGACTGAGTCTATTATGGGCTGCCAGCAAAGACTGCTTCAAAAATTATGGAATTCGCAACGATGATCTTCGTCGGCTATTTGAAAAACAAGTCATCGTTATTGGACTGCTTGAAGACTAGATCTCTGGAGATGTGATCGCGAAATTTGAGAAGCTAGGGTCCAACTATTTCCGCATCTCACCTATTCTCCAGATTTGACTTCCTCGGTCTATTACCACTATTCAAAGATGAAAAAAGGAGCTGGCAGGAAATAAATTTTTCGTAAACGAGGACGTGTCGGGATACGAATGCCTATTTTGCAGAGCTAAACTAATTGGAATTTAGAAGAGATAGTTGCCAGCGTAGTCTACACCAAAAAAGGCGGGCAGATTATAACGACTATCTTCAAGGATTCGTGAAAAAAATGTTCACGATTGGTCTATAGGTAGGTCCGTCTATATCACTACAACACACCAACTTATGGTCACGAAATTGATAAAGGGTTCCAACTCTTGCCGTATCTTCCTAACCCTCCAGATTTGACTCCCTTGGTCTATCGACACTTCTTAAAGATGAAAAAAGAAATGGGCAAGAGAAAGATTTCACGTAAACGAGATATGAATGCCTATTTTGCAGAGCTAGACTAATTGGAATTTGGAAGAGATAAGTTGCCAGCGTAGTGTCTGCGCCAAAAAAGGCGAGGAACGTTTCTTCAGTCGGGGAGATTATAAACGACTATCTTTAAGAATTCGCGAGAAATATGTTCACTACTGGCCTACAAAGAGGTTCTTTTACATCACTACAAGACACCAACTTCCTCGTATGGAGTTATGGTCGCAAAATTGATGAAGTTAGGGTTCCAACTCTTTTCGCATCCTCCTTAACCTCCAGATTTGTCTCCCTAGGTCTATCACCTCTTCTTAAAGTTGAGAAAGAAGCTGGCAGGAAATAAATTTTAGGTAATTGAGGACATGATTCGGGATACGAGTGCCTATTCTGCAGAGCTGGTCCAATTGGAAATTGGAAGAGATGAGTTGCCAGCGTAGTCTGTACCAAAAAAGGCAAAAAAATAGAGAGGATTATATGTATTAAAGGATTCACAAGAGAAATGTCCACGACTGACCTACGAAGAGGTCCTTTCATATCACCACAACACATCAACTCACTCCTATGGAGTTATGGTCGCGAAATTAATGAAGTTAGGATTCCAACTGTTCTCGCATACCTCCTACTCTCCAGATTTGGTTCGCAGTCTATTACCACTTCAATATAAAAGAATTTCTGGCGGGAAATAGATTTCACGTGATTCTGGATACGAATGCCTATTTTGTAAAGGTGAACCAATTCTATTATTTGAAAAGAATGGACTACCAGTGAAGTATGCACCAAGAAACGAGAAGATTGTTTTATCAGCCGAGAAGGTTATAGCGACTGTTTTTTAGAATTCGCAAGAAATAATCCTTGTCGGATATTTGAAAAAAGGTAGAATTACAACAGGTACATATCGTGCATCGTTATTGGACTGCTTGAAAACTAAACTGCAAGAAAAATGTCTTCGATTGATCCACAAAAAAGTCCTTTCACATCACGACAATATACCAACTTACTTCTCTGAAGTTGTAGTCGCAAAATGGATGAAATTAGGACTCCAATCATAACAAAATCCCTCTTCTTACACAGATTTGGCTCCTTCAGTCTATTATTACCTGCTTTTCAATAAGAAAGAGCCACTGACAAAAAATACATATCATGCAAACGAACATCTATTTCTACATTTGGATGAGATGGGTAGCCAGCGAAGTCTGCACTAAGATGGCGAAGATTATAGAGACTGTCCTTTGTAATTCGCAGAGAATAATCGTTGTCGATTATTTGAGAAAGGATCAGATTAAACATCGTTATTGGACTGCTTGAAAACTAAATCTCTGGAGTTGTGGTTCCAACTCTTTCTGCATCCTCCCTATCTTCCAGATTTGACTTCCTAGGTCTATTATCACTATTTAAAGATGAAAAAAGAAGCTGGCAGGAAATAGATTTCACGTAAACGAGGACGTAATTCGGAATACGAATGCCTATTTTCCAGAGCTAGACTAATTGGAATTTGGAAGAGATGAGTTGCCAGCATAGTCTGTACCAGAAGAAGGCGAAGCACGTTTCTTCAATCGGGAAGATTATAACGACTACCTTTGAAGTTTCGCAAGAAAATTGTTCACGACTGGCCTACAAAGAGGTCCTTTTATATCACTGCAACATATCAACTCACTCCCATGGAGTTATGGTCGCGAAATTGGAGAGGTTAGGACTCCAGCTGTTTTCGCATCCCTCCTACTAGATCTGACTCCCTCGTTTTATTACCACTTCAATATGTAAGAATTTCTGGCAGGAAATAGATTTCACGTGATTCCAGATACAAATGCCTATTTTGTAAAGGTGCACCACCAGCAAAATATGCATCAAGAAAGGGGAAAACTGTTTTATTATCCACAAGGTTATAGCGACTGTTTTTTTGAATTCGCAAGAAATAATCCTTGTCGAACCACAACAGGTCTATAATAAACATCGTTATTGGACTGCCTGAAAACTAAATCTAAGGGGTTGTGATCGCGAAATTTGTGAAGCTAGGAATTCAACTCTTTCCACATTCTCGTTACTCACCAGATGTGACTCCCTCGGTCTATTATCACTTCTTAAAGGTGAAAAAAGAAGCTGACAGGAAATAGATTTCACGTAGACGAGGACATGATTACGAACGCCTATTTTGCAGGGCTAGACCAATTGGAATTTGGAAAGAATAAGTTGCCAGCGTAGTCTGCACCAAAAATGGCGAAGAACGTTCCTTCAGCCAGGAAGATTATAACGACTGTCTTTAGGGACTCGCAAAAAAATGCTCACGATTGGTCTACAAGGAGTTTCTTTTACATCACTAAAACACACCAACTCACTCCCATGGAGTTATTTATGGTCGCGAAATTGATGAGGTTAGGGTTCCAACTCTTTCTGCATCCTCCCTATCTTCCAGATTTGACTTCCTAGGTCTATTATCACTATTTAAAGATGAAAAAAGAAGCTGGTAGGAAATAAATTTCTCGTGAACGAGGACTTGTCGGGATACGAATGCCTATTTTGCAGAGCTAGACTAATTGGGATTTGGAAGAGATGAGTTGCTAGCGTAATCTACACAAAAAAGGCGAAGAAAGTTTCTTCAGTCGGGAAGATTATAACGACTATCTTCAAGGATTCGCAAGAAAAATGTTCACGATTGGCCTACAAAGAGGTCGTTTTACATCACTACAACAGTACAACACATCAGCTCACTCCTATGGAGAAGAAAGTAGAACTACAACAGGTACATATTCATATTGTGCATGGTTATTGGACTGCTTGAAAACTAAACTGCAAGAAAAATGTTCTCGATTGGTCCACAAAAAAGTCCTTTCACATCACAATAATAAACCAATCTATTTCTCTGGAATTGTAGTCACGATATAGATGAAATTAGGATTCCAATCGTTTCAGAATCCCTTATCCTACACAGATTTGACTCCTTCGATCTATTACCTGGTCTTCAATATGAAAGAATAACTGGCAGGAAATGATAATCATGCAAACGAATATCAATGACTATATTTGGAAGAAATAGATGGCCAGCGAAGTTTGCACCAAGATGGCAAAGATTAAAGGAACTGTCTTTTGGAATTTGCAAGAATATTCCTCGTCGAATATTTTAAAAAAAGTCATATTAAACATCGTTATTAGACTGCTTGAAAGCTAAATCTCTGGAGCTGTGGTCGTGCAATTGGTGAAGTTGGGGTCCAAACTCTTTCCGCATCCTCTCTGCACTCCAGTTTTGTCTTCCTTGGTCTACTATCACTATTTAAAGATGAAAAAAGAAGCTAGCACGTAAACAAGGGATACGAATGCCTATTTTGCAGAGCTAGATCAATTGGAATTTGGAGGAGATAAGTTGCAAGCGTAGTCTGCATTAAAAATGGCGAAGACCGTTTCTTCATTCATGAAGATTCAAGCGATTATAGGGATTCGCAGGAAAATTCTTCACGGTTGGTCTAGAAAGAAATCATTTTACATCACCACAACACATCAATTCACGCCTCTGAAGTTGTGGTCGCTAATTGAATGAAGTTGGGATTCCATCTCTTCCCTTATTCCCCCTATCCTATAGATTTGGTTTCCTTTATCCATTACCTGTTCTTCAATAAGAGAAAATTACTACCGGGAAATACATTTTACGCAAAAATGGACGTGATTTCGAATATGAATGCCTATTTTGCAGAGGTAAACCAGTTCTATTATTTGGAAAAGATAAATTGCTAGCAAAGTCTGCATCAAAAAAAGCGAGAATTTTGAGATTCTCAAGAAATAATCTTCGTCTTATATTTGAAAATAAACAAACCACAACAATCAATATTGGACTGTTTGAAAACTAAGAAGTCCTCTGGAGTTGTGGTCGCAAAATTGATGAAAATAGAGTCTCAATTCCCTCTTACTCTTCAAATTTAGCTTCCTCGATCTGTTATCACCTATATTTCAACATGAAAGAATTACTGGTGGGAAATAAATTGCATACAAATGAATACGAATGCTCATTTTACCGAGCTACACCAGATCTATAATTTGGAGGAGATTAATTGCCAGTGGAGTCTACACAAATAAGGCGAAGATCGTTTTTCCAGCCGGTAAGGCTATAGTGGCTGTCTTTTAGAAAGCATAGAATAATCCTCGTCGACTGTTTGGAAAAGGATAGAAACATCGTTATTAGACCTCTTGAAAACCAAACTAGAGAAACGTCTAGGATTTACTCACAAAAAAGTCCTTTCCATCACGACAGCACACCATCTTATTCCGCTGAAGTTGGGGTTCAAGATATTGATGGAATTAGGATCCCAATTGGTTCCTACTATCCAGATTTGGTTGGAAAAAAAAATTGGCGGGAAACGTAGATAGGATCTTGAAAACGAATGCCTATTTTGCAGAGTTAGACTTATCCTATTATTCGGGAGGTTTCAAGAAACTACAGCAGCGTAAGACGAAGGGTAGATACGTTAAAAAATAAATGTGGTTCATTCCAAAATAAATTTCAACACTTAATTCTTGCACGGACTTTCAAGACCACCACTGTATATTTCCAGTATTTTGGTATATTTTGAATTTGTTCCATTTGAATCTTATTGTTGAACTAGTCAGTCATCACTTTCATTCTGGTGCCTCCAATCAAAAATGTGAACTAATTTTGTATATTTGAATTTGATATTTGCGAGAAAGAATGAATATCTAAATTACCAATTGATTATAGAAGCTGTAACAATCAACAGAATCTGACCTAGTTCTTCATTTTTATTTCATCTTGAATATATTTTAGAAGTATCCAATTTAATTATTCATTCAAATTACTCCACCAAAAACAAGAAAGACCAAGTTTCTCATTCACATTTACCGCAAATTTTACATAATCAAATTCAAATTCATGTATTAAACTGCCCTCCAAAATGTTAAATTTTACTAATTCAAGCTCTTTTTTCCAAAAAATGAAAGTGACAACCACACACCCTCCAAAATCACCCGCCCAACTTACATCCAATCACATTCCGGGTTCGAATCTTCACTCCACTATTCTGCATCTCCGTCTACACATTCTTTCACTCTTAATTGTCAAATCACCACTAGGACACCATGTGATATCACGTGCAGACCGTAAGAGTTAGGATAAGTAGGCAACCAGGACTACCCGTTAGAACGGACGCACTGACAAGACAAGTACACCTGTACTGGAAAACGCCGGCGATAGGAGTGGGGGAAGAAGCGCCACGACGGTGGAAATTGGAACTGAGGGAAATTCGGGTGGAGGGATCAGGTGGTGGGGATGAATTTGTTTGAGGAAGTGTGTATTAATGAGATACGAGTTTATTTGGAGTTTTATCAAAAATTAATTAACATTTTGCGTATGTGCGTGGGAAAAAACAGGATATTAGAATTGCTACAGTGTAATAAATTATTGAACAACCGATGAACTAAATCAGGAACGCACCTACAAATTGAATGTTGGATTAAATTGTGCTGCAAGTCACGTTTTTTGAATCTTTAATATATAGGGACATGGTAGTCGATGATAGAACAAAAAAGCATCTTGTTCTTGTAACAGATGTCCAAACCACGACTTGTTCAATTCACTTATTATTTAAGTCACGTTTCTTGAAATTTTAGGTATAAACAACATCTTATATTCGATTTCGTAACAAATTTCAATATTAAATCGAGTAGTAGTTCAAAGAATGATGTAAGAAATCCGTGCCAACCTAATTTAAAAAATTGGCGTGACCTCCATGTAAATATGTATATGTACAAGCATGTAATTCATATGAAAATCAACGTTTTATAATACAGCCCAGAGCTTTATACGTAATAATTTCAAAAAATATCTCCAGCTAGAATTGCGCAAAACACAACAACAAATAAATAGCATTTTAGGTTAAACAGTGTAATTCGCATGTTTCAGTACACTGCAAAATCGTTTCAAGTCTGTAATTTATAAGCAATCGAACTGTATTGCGTTGGAACATTCGTCCAAATAGTTCCGCATGGAAACGAACGTTATTGAATTACGTTGTGAAACAAACCTTTTCATTAAATTGAATCCGAATTATAATAGCAACATTTGGAAATATTATTTGCGCCACAAATGTAGTTGATATGAATAAATTTTCGCATTGGGATTTTTATCTATGGAATATATCATATTTTAATTGAATTTGATTCAAATATTCGTTCTTCTGATGTAAAGTGTTAAGCTGACAATGTTATGAAAACACTAACCACAGGTTTTTTTTATGGACTGTTTATTATTTGTTTAAGCTAACCAAGGGCGTAGCGAAATTTCATATGAGGTAGAGAACCATATAATCAATATTTTGTTATATACATTCGTTTATTATCAATTTATTCATCTATACATACTATCACAAATTGATTGGGTATGTGAGAGCGTGAGCTAGGAGAGGAATTCATTCAGTACGAGTAATTGTGAGCGAATTTGTGAACATACGAGTTTGTAATAGCTATTAACATATCTAATATGTCAGTTTGAAATCCGAGCAGAGCGAGGATTTTTAAACATCCAAGTTCTGTTATGATTCATAACATCCGTGATTTGTTCAATAGCTTACCGGTTTCAGAATATAAACTCGTTAAAGTCATTAATAGATATTATTTTTTGTAATTCTCTTATAAATGTAGTCATTGTCATCATTTTAGAAGGTGATCAAGTGAGTCTGTGGTCTGTAGGTTTTTATTTATTGTCATGGATACAGTTGTTTTGTATCAAATTGAAATAGTTATTTTAGTATTAAATGTGCGAAGTGATTGTATTTTTTGTTGCGCATGAGAATGTCAATTTTAACCGAGACCGAAAGATAGAAAGCGCAAAAAAATACAATCACTTCGCACACGAAATACAAACAATATTTTGCCGCCAAATGTCAAAAAATAGTAGATCAACAATAATTATTGTTTTATTCAGTAAAATGTAGGAAAAAAGTACAAACTATAATTAATTTGCAGTCACCTGAGTATTGTAACCAAAAGTATGCGCAATTGTTGTTTGATAAATAAAGAACTGTCAACAATTAATTTTTATATTCAAAAATAAGTAGTTTTATGTACAAATTCATATTTCTTTTTTGTTAAATACCTGTTTGTTTCTATTCTTGTAGCATTACTAAACTAATTTATATTAGATTAGGTGTGCAAAAATATGTTTCATTTTCTTACTAGTGAAAAAATCACGAACTTTGCGTATCCATAACAATACAAAAATATCATGTTTTTTTGACAATAGGCAAAAAAAAACATTTTTTATTTAAACGTCGTAACGTGATCATAACGGCTGTTTAAAATATGAATTTTGGCGACGCTGAATGGCCTGAAAATATTTTAAATGCAGCAGGTGAAGCTCTGAATAGCTTCATTCCTGAAAAAACAAAATTCAGGTATGAGAAAGAATATAACGCATTCAAGCAGTGGCAAGAAGAGAATCGAATGGAAATTGTCAATGAAAATATTCTTCTGACATATTTTCAGTAACTGGTAAGTTATTCTAAATGCTCGTTTGTGGGGCTCTTCAACTATTATTGTGGGTTTATTATTCGATGCTGCGAATAGTCCAGTCGGCATGTCGAAAAATAGGGGCAGATTAGGAAAAAATGCGAACTTGATGAAACTTGGTATATATTATTTTTGATCACCTAATAGTGTTATATGTATATTTTCCGACCAAAATTTCGCGAAGCAATTTCCAGAGGAAGGAGAAAACCACGAAATTTTGGCACTTTTTTCAGTTTTCGCCCAGTAATTTTTTCCCCTTCATTCCTACGCCTTAGACCATCAAGTTCAATTTCGTAGAACATTAAATTTTCGATAAGTTTGATTCGTAAAACTTGTTCGTAGACCCACTAAGTTCCAAGATACAGCACTTCAAAAAAGTGAAAAATTTCTGAAAATCTAAAAAAATATCAAAAATGGGGGTTTTCGCATGATATCTTTTATATTTCAAATTTTTTCATGGTACCTAGTTTCATTCTGACGCAGAAATCAATCAAAAACCCACCCCTCACCCTGCCTACCTATGCCACTATATCTGGAGGCACAGTAGTGCCCCCACCAAGACCAGTCAAATGAAGCGCAAGAGCACTACATACCTTTCTCGAAGAGCTTCGTCGTTTTTTCGAGCCCTCATAGCTTGGATTTCGATTATACTTACCAGATAAACAAAATTCTCGGGATATAATGTCAATAGTGGACTTATTAAACATATAAAGTTTCGATTGCATAGTTCTTATACTTTAAATTTTATTGAAATCTGAAAAAAACCCGATTTCGTCACTGACTCGCTCACTGATGATTATCAAAACTCTTGGGTTATTTCTTGAAGTCCTAGAATGCTGAAATTTGGTATGTGAGCTAGAATTAGTACACAAGCAATAACAAAATTATAAAACTTGAAACTTCTACTCCCAACCACTTAAACTAGGGAATGGAAATTTGTATGAGACCTCTACAAATTTTGATGCTAGAGGTCTGAATATTGATATAGAGACTCCTTGTCATGAATCATAGTAAAATAAAAACTTACTAAAAGAAGTGGAATCCCACCAAAAACATTTTCATGTAAAATGTTGCCAAGACGAAGCCATATGGCTCGCACTGTCAAAGAGTTATCAGATCCCATGTAAAGCCAAGCTTCTAACTCTACATGCTCTAATTCTACAAGCCATAACTTCAAAATTCTATACCTCAGTCAAAATATGCGACTTGGCAATTTCGATACATTCACATGGGCATAAAGTGAGAAATTTATTCATTATTCATTAGTTTTCTGTTATACAATAGTTCTTGCAGTTCCCTTCTGAATGAGTAGTGGTTAGACAGGTAGATGGACAAGGAGGCTTGTAGAATTAGAGAATTAGAGCGTGTAGGATTAGAGACTTGGCTCTCAGTCTGACATCTTTTTGACAGTGCGAGCCATATGATCTCGTCTTGGCAACATTTTACTTGAAAATATTTATGGTGGGATTCCACTTCTTTTAGTAAGTTTTTATTCTACTATTATTTATAACAAGTAGTCCCTATATCAATTTTCAGACCTCTAGCATCAAAATTTGCGGAAGTCTCATACAAATTTCCTTCCCATAGTTTAAGGGTTTGGGGGGTGAAAGCTCCAATTTTCAGAATTTTTTTGTTGTTTGTGTTTTTTGAAGCGCTGTATCTTGGAACTGAGTGGGTCTACAAACAAGTTTTACGTATCAAATTTATCAGAAATTTGATGTTCTACAAAGTTGAACTTGATAATCTAAGGCGTAGGAATGGAGGGGAGAAAGTTACAGGGCAAAAATTGAAAAAAGTGCAAAAATTTCGTGGTTTTTTCCTCCCTCTGAAAATCGCTTCGCGAAATTTTGGTCGGAAAACATGGAAATAACACTATTGGGTGATCAAAAACAACATACCAAAGTTTCATTAAGTTCGCATTTTTTCAGACCTCAAAGTATATGTCGACTGGACTGGAAGTACAATTGGAATAAATGGAAATATTGAAATGAAATCATTTCAAAAGCTGTAGGCATTTGTAAAGAGACAGAACGTAGGTAACGAAGCGTCAGAAGTGGGATCCTGAGAAATGCAATGAAAATAATCTTGGGTCCGGACGACGAAGAGTGGATTGAGTTGCAGTGTTGTGAAGTGTTTATATTTGTGTTGGGACTGTTGTAAATGCCCAATACAAGAAGCATGGCCACCAGCTGAAAATGATGATGGAGTTTATAAAGACGTCGGCAGCTGAACAAAAGGCTTCGGTATCTGAACTGAAAGCGATTTCTGCGGAACAGATGGCATCCATGGAGAAAAAGATGGCCGAATCTACGGAAGGTATAAAGTCCATGGAGAAAAAGATGGCCGTATCTGCGGAAGGTATGAAGGCAATGGAGAAGAAGATGGCCGAATCTGCAGAAGATATAAAGATGGCGGTAGCTCAAGAGACAGTAGCTGAGTCAGTGAATGAATGACTCCTAGCTCACGCTCTTTATATATACCCTAATCCAACAATGGGTCATTATTCAAATGTCTAATAGTTGTTACCTGGCAACTACCGAACAAATATTTCACATTTGTGATACTGCGGAAAATTAATTAAAAAGCCGATTGATACAAAAATGGAAGATGACCATTTAGATGCTACAGCAATTTGAAATACTGAATTTCAGTATCCTACGACTGACCATTTTGGATTTATGCGGAAACTTCAAAAAAAAATTAAGTAAAGTGCACTTCCGGTACAGACGATTGCAACCATATTGCAAGGTGCACAACAATCTTAAATACAAAACGTTCGATGGGCTCTGAGATTTGCGAGTTGTTTTCATACGCACATATACTATATACATTCATACATACATATACTCGAACAAGGGTAACCTGTCCCTTAGGAATTCTTGTTCTGGAGATAGAAATAGCCCGACCTAATAGTATCCATTTCGCTTCAACAAATGGTTAAAAGGAAATTTGTTACATGGGTATGTCTACCCAAGTTTTGACTTACTTTATCATTGATTTCTTCTTTAAACCAGTGAAAAAGTATGTATGCGTTAAACTATTCAATATATCCACATTTCGTATACATATTCAATAAATAAAGTGGTCTTTAATTCATTTAAAAGTTTTAAGAATAGATACTGTCGCCACTGTTGGCGCTAGATTCCTATCTTACGATTACCGAACTTATCCGATGGATCTCTTTAGGCTTGTCCGACTATACATACATACGTACATACGAAAGTACCGATGTCAAGCCGAAAATAGTCAAAATGGATTCAGGGATGCTCAAAATGGATATTTTCATCAAAATCTCGAAAAGTGTTGTGAATTTTGTCGGTTTTACAAAACTCACTTGTACTTTGTACATTATACAAGTGAGAAGTACAAGTACCTATAAGAATGAACCCGAAATTCATCGGAATGCAGTGCGAGTTAGATTGAGTTTGTTATTTCAATAAAGAAGTACATATTTTTATACAGAACTGTTCTTCAAAAAGTAAAATGAAGCACAAGAAATTTGGAGATGTATTCTTGAATTCATTGGAATTGAGCAAACCCACAGCCGCTGCACGATGTAATTTTCAATATTAAGAATATATTATCTAATAATAGGTAGTATTACTCCACTATATTATAATTTATAACCGATAGAAAATTGAGTGATGACCGCAGGAAGTTTTTTAATAATTTTCCGCTGAGATAAAACTGTAAACTAAACATGAACTGCTCGACTTTTTTAATTAAATCCGTGGAGCAAGTTTAGAAAATTAAAAATAAAATGGGTTGTGAACGCATACTAGCTATTACCGCTTTGTAATATAATAATAACAGTGGAAACTCCGTACTGTAGTTGAAAATGCACTGAGTGTGAAATCTAAAGCTCAAGTTCCGAGTTTAGAACCTCGTTTACTTACTGCGACATTTCTAATTAAACCTGAAGAAAAGAAACGATTTGAACTTCATTTCAAACCAATTTAATTTGAAAGATGATCTTTCAACGCTGTAACTAATTTTGGCAGATGAAAACTGATTCGATTTTGAGGAGAAAAAAAACTTTCAAGTTGAACGGTTACATTTTGAATTTGAAAATAATTAGGACACAAACCTCTAGATCTTATTGAGATTCTGACGTCTGGTAAGAAATCGTTCAATACTACCAGTGCTGTCTTCTTTTATTTTAGTCGGTTAAAAGTTCCAGATTATTGCTTATTCCACTGACGCAGCGATACAAAGTGCCTTTTGGCATCCGACACGAGAAGGCAGCACTGCTAGTATTGCAAAATTTCTTACCAGGCGTCAGAATCTCAAGAAGGTCCAGATTTGTGTCCGTTTAACTTGCAAGCTTTTCTTCTATTTTTATTTTTTATTTATATGAGGTTCCGATACTTAACAAAGCTTGTTAAAATTTGGAGCAACAGATCTAACAGTTATTAAATAAATTTTTGGTAGTTGAGGAAATTAAGGACAGCTAATCAATCAACAATCATTCAATAACTTATTGAGACAATTGGCAAGATGTGCTCGTTTGATTTCATCACGCTTATAAAAAATAATCTTTCATATAAAACTTGGAGCTTCCTCACAACATCTTGTTGAAGTGTTTATGTCGACCATACTCATAAAGTTACATGAAATGGTTTGCGGAGCTCGTGGCGAGCATCGATCGGGCCTTCCTTCACTAACCGGTAATCTTACCGGTGAATTATGAAAAAGCACCGTCAAAATAGCAACCAAGGAAATCTCAACAGCCATTAAGAAACGTTGAAATATATAATAGCTCAGTTGTATTTATGAGAGCAGTGCAAAGTATTCTCAGCAATATCTGAACATCAGAAAAAGAGTAATGAAACGCAAAATTAATCATCCGATTTCTTTATGAATATTAAATATGTACAAAACATAAAAATCAACTTTGAGATGCAGACAACGTCGAATGGAACAATAAAATTCAACTATGTGAGGAGATCTTTGATAAACATGCTCTTAACAATCAAATGTTCATTTCATTTGAAATTGAATCTTGCGCATTTGTAAATTTTCTAAGAAATTGTCAACTATATTCAAACTACGTCAGATATTTCAATGTGTTTCTCCATCACTTATTTTACGATCTATTAACGGCAAGAAAGTATTTTTTTGTCTGAAATATCTCCCTCGCGGTTGAAATTTACGAGAAGCATTAAGTATCATTGTGGGAACAAATCGTAAACTCTTATATTAAATGGTGAACAAATTTCAGCCATTTTGTAACATCCCTAAGCTTCAGATGGGAAAATATTGGCCGAACGTATTTTTATTACTATTATTAATAGCAGCAATTTGTATTCATTGCTGATACAAAAAGAATTGAATCACCACAATTTTGAAGTCTGGAGCTCCCAACAATATTGAAAACTATCTCCTTACAGAAATGCTTCCTAATTGTAATTTATTACAATTTCTTCAATGTTTTAGTGATAATCTTGGGCTTCATGATTAATTATGCCATCAGTTATTTTTTAACTGAATCAATGAACACTTGTTTAAAACGACTTTTCGACATCTAAATTTCCTGTATAACTACGGGCTCTAATATTATAAGAGTGAGCAAAGGTAAATAATGAATACCTCGAAAAATTACTTCGAATATTGATCAAATTATGCATTAGTTGAATAAATATTGACCACCAACGTTATTAAAGAATAATATTTGATTATTTCCCTTACACACAATTGCTGGCTCATATAACCGTCCCGTTTCTATGAATGTGCTTAGCTAGCGTTTTCATTGTGATATTCCGCTGGTCCTGCAAGGATAGCGTCGAAGTGAATTATAGCGATGGCTGCCTGCCAGACGCGCGCTCTATAATATCGACAGTGTAGCTGCAATTCTCTGCAGGACGACATTGCGATATTTTGTTACATACAATTTCATTTTAGATATATCAAAGAGCAGGAAATTACTCCTGCAGTTCGCTCTTTATATCTATAAAATCTAACAGCTTGTGTTTGAACTCGAAGAAAAAGTATTGATCTTATACTATCAAAGAAATAATAGAACAATATTTTGATTCCGTGCTGAATACATCCCTGCAACCCATAATGATGTTTTGAAAATTCTGCTGGAAATAATTAATAATTTGATAGCAATTTCTATATCTTTGCAGGAATAAATCATGTAAATTCATTCGTAAAAACAAAAATATCATTACAGAATTAATTATACAAACTGGGTTATTTATTTCTTATTTGATCCTTGGAGAACTTCCAAGTTTTTAATGAAAAAGTCATTTTATGAAATATTTATGCTAAATTTAATATTTTTCCAGCACTTCATTGGATATTGTTCAGAAAATCGACTAATTAAAATTAATAGAACTCAATAATCTATACATTTTTCAAAATTTTTTCTAATAAAAACGACTTTTGATTTTAAATTCTGTATATTTATTTGAAACTTTGACGTTTCGATCCTTTGACCAGAGATCTTCTTCAAAGACAGATAATTCTACGATTATTATTTTGGAAGCTATAAGCTTTCAAGTGTAACAGATTCATCCTATTTTGTTGCATTATTTGCCGTTTCATACAGACAGAGTTGAACGCTTGAAGGTTAAAAATGATTTAAATATAAAGTGGATTGTATAAGCTTCCTATAAGCGTTTAGTTCATTATTCAACGACTATAATTTTAAGAGGTTCGAGCTCTAGAAATTGTTATATTCTGTAGCATTATTGCAAATTTGAAATAATTAAAATTATTCATGTTTTCTACCTATTAGTGAGTGTAATACACTCAGATTCTATATAATTAACTAGTCGTTAACCAACAAACATTCACAATAATGTCAAATGAATATATCAAATCCAGAGAAATTTTCTTATTTACTGATATACGTTGTCGTACATTTTTTGGGCTCATTTTTCATATTATTACAACAAATTTGATCCAAATCAATGATATTTATATGTAGATTTTTGAAAATCACGAAAAAACTGCATAGAAATAGCTCAATAATTAAAAAATTGAGAAAAATTTATCACAAGTATTTTCTCCTCAGTCCGATTACACTTGCATCATTAGTACAGCATTATTTTAACTATAAACATAAATATTTTACTGAATATTCCACTCATATATAAATTCTTCCATAAGACAAGTGAAATTATCAAGAAATTACAGCGGAAATTTCACGTCGTCTAGACAACGTGAAATTTCCAGTAACGAACTATTGTGACAACACAAACAAATAAAACATGTTTTGTTTGTATTGTAAATTACAAATAATGTCGAAATTAGTAGCAACTTCAATTTTTTATTGTACTTGTCAAAAGTCATCAATGTGAATCGGTGCGATTGAAAAAGACGAAATCGACAAAAATATAATGAAAACTGAATCAATAAATGTAGTAAAATCCTAAAACAATATTTGGAGGCAGTTTATGTCATTTTCATGAATTTAAATCTTATTGTGCGACATTTGAGAGATATTCTCCTCAAATACCATTCGTACTTAACCTTCGAGTAGTCTGAATATTTCCGAAATCTGCGGATTTAATATTTACACTCCCCAAATATCTTCCTAATTATATTATTCGATTCGTTAGTACTAGTTTATGTTCGTTTATGTCAGACATTATAATAGTTATAATGGTATCCGGTCTGAGACACCGGGATGACTATTCGCGTAACATTTGTCGTGTCTGTACTTTCCTGTTAAAAGTAATTATTGGGATTTTTTACTTGATTTTATTTATGAAAAAAAGTTAGACAGCCTGAAAGATTATGAAAGAGAATAAATACGTTCGTATCGTATGTTAAAAGACGTTTTATCTGAAAAATTCTCGGAACTTCGATTGCAAGAGTTTTGCAAAATAGAAATACCTGTACCTCCACAAAACAATAAACAAGGACGATGGTGTTTATTGTACTTGGAACAAGAACAGGAAGACAAAATTTTCATTTTACTGTTGCATCGCTTTCATATGCCCGCAGCATATCTCGGTCATATGTCTTGATTATTGTAAAGAAAACACATCAGAAAATTGATAATCAAACTCATTATGATGTTTTACATACATTCGTTATTCCAAAAATATATTTTTTCATAATACCTGCATTGAAACAGCGCGTTTTCACGCCTGTTTTGTAAGTAGAAACAAGACAATTTCAGGCAAATGCGAGTGTAGCCGGGCAGAAACAAGTCTGTTTCTTCCCTAGGGGAGAAACAAGCTTGTTCCTGCCCACTGAATTTGTTTCTTACATCGTTTTATCCCTGGCAGAGTCGCATTTGTTCATTGTCAATCTCTAAATGAAAATCATATAACCTAAGATAATTTGACAGTTGTTGTATTCGTAACTGTAAATTAAATTGAAAACACGATTAGTTTCAAGAAAAAAAGGATTAATACGACAATTTCAAGTACACCACAACATCTTATTGATAAAGCACAAGCAGCTACTCTCGACTTGTTACCTGCGAGATCAAAAGAAAAATATTTACTTTGTTATGACAAATTTGTAATGTGGAAAGTTTCAATGCAGGTATTATGAAAAATACAGTGTGTGGCACGGGACAAAACACGATTTCAGCCGAGGGTTATGCCAGCCCTCGCTTCGCTCGGGCAAGCAACACTCACCCTCAGCTGAAATCGTCTTGTTTCGTCCCTAGCCACACAATATACTATTAAGTCAATTATTCCAAAATGTATTCACTTTCTTTTGATTTTAAACTTGACTCAATTTTATGAAGACTTCATAATTTTTTGTATGTTTTGCAATAATGAGATATATATTGGATATAAAATATCTCTACGACTTACAAATCTAATCTTAACGTGTCCTGAATATTATACTACCCTCAAAATATCATAATTATTCTCAATAATAGTAGATTGATACACACGGTCTATAAGACCGGAGCGACTATAATCGTGTTAGAGATATTCGCGCGACTACTCGAAGGTTGAAAATTAACCAGATAATTTTCATTTAAGCTTGTATGAATTTCATGAAAATTATCGGTATTTTTTAAGCATTCGTGGTATTACTCCCGGTAATTTTTTTAAGTTATTCTCAATTTTTAAGGCCTTATTAATGCTGCCATCACGTTAGGGAAGCTTCAAAATCACTAATTTGATTGAAAAATTACTTATTCAAACTCTATACCATTATAAATAAACTCAAAAGTGTTACCACACTCAATGCCACATTTCATTCGATTTGAGTGCAGGAAATTGTGCATAATATTTTGTAAATAGAATATATGTACAGAGTCTATGACTCAGAGGTAGAGCGTTGGTCTATGCTTCGGCAGGTGCCAAATTAGAATCGCGTTCTGGTAAAGTTAAAATTTTAATTTATATTAAAGGTTTTGCTAGTTATTATGTGCTCAGCATATCTTTCATTTGACTGACGACTCATCACTTTTCAACGGGCGCTTCAGGCACCTTGCAAGCTTCTAGTAATTATAAATTTACTGTAATGTAAATAGTATTATTAAAAACAAGAAATCAAAACATAATATACTATTATTTTATAATACTTAATGTGAGACAGTTGGAATCTTGTATAATTTTTCGAAAGAAAATTTTGTGTTTATGCTACGTATACAGATGCTGACGGGCCGGATTAAACAATCAAAAGGGTCGGATGCGGCCTGCGGTCTGGCTTTTGTCCATGTCTGATCTATCGTCTTGAATCCTGAATTCTAATATTCTACGTTCAATCGTTTTGTATTTATGCGGAAAATACAAAAAATATTTCGAGTAAACTGCACTTTCGGTTAAGCCGATTGCAATCATAATACACGGTGTATAACTAGATGTTATAGAAGTGCTTAGTACGAAATTTCAATATTCTACGACTGATTGTTTTGAATTTATGAGGAGAATTCGAAAAGTCTGTTTTATAATATACAGTGCACTTCCAGCTTAGCCGATTGATACAAAAATAAAAGATGACCTTTAGAATGCTACAGCAATTCCAAATACTGAATTTCACTATCCTACGGCTAATCATTCTGGATTTATGCAGAAAAATCAAAAAAAAGTTTCAAATAAACTGCACTTCCGGTACAGACGATTGCAACCATAATGCGAGGGCAAATCAAGACCCTATTATTATTATTATCATTTTAAATTCTTTAATACCCTTACGGGTGTCAGGATTGACTATTAATTTCAGCTCATATTATTCACAAAGTCTTTTCACTCTTTTCGATTTTTTGCCATTCTCGTTGCCTCTTGAATGTTGTTCATTCTCAGTATTTCTTCTACTATATCCTGCCATGTTTTGGCTGATCTTCCTCTTTTTTTCTCCTCCACTATTTTGGAGTTCTATACTTGTTTGGTTTGTCGAGTTTCCGGTATTCTTATTAGCTTGTTTTTTTCCAATGGTGGTTTGTATATTTTCAATTTGTAAACTAGCTCTCACATGTTCATTTCTGATTTTGTCCATCCTTGTAACTCCTTCTACTCTTCTTAGGAATCTCATTTCACTCGCTTGTATTTCACTCGCTTGTATTTCACTCTTAAGTCTATTATTCATCTTCCATGAGTCCATGACTCACTTCCATATATTAATGTTGGTCTATACATTATTTTGTAAAGTCTCATTTTAGTTCCCTTAGATACCTATCTGTTTATTGTTCAATATTGTTTTGTTTATTTTGTAATAGCTTTTATTCGCGTTGAGTATTCTTTGGTTGATTTCTTCTTCAATTCCTCCTCTATAATGTATAACAGCTCCAAGTTATGTGAATGTTTCCATTTGCTCTATCTCTTTCCCGTTCATTGTTATCTTTGCTTCTATGTCTTCTTTTGCTATTACCATTAGTTTTGTTTTTTCTATGTACACTTTCATGTTGTGCTTTGTGAGTTCTTCATTTCACACTTTCAGGTTGTGTTGCATGTTGTTTTCGTTTTTTTGCAGAATTGCCAGATCATCCGCAAAAGCGCATTCTGCTATTAATATCCTGGCTAATATATGGTAGCCAGCATCTACTTTCCTTATTTTGCTTCTTATGTTCTTTATTCTATTGTCCAGAAAAATTATAAATAGTATAGGGCGTACAAACGATTGCAACCGTAACGCAAGGGCACATCAAGATCCTATATCAGTCTTAAATATAAAATTTCAGCATTATACATTTGACGGGCTTTGAGATTTGCGAGTTACGCACATACATACATACGTACCGGCATCAAGCCAAAAATAGTCAAAATGGATTCAGGGATGCTCAAAACGGATATATCCATCAAAATCTCTATATATGTGAATTTTGTCGGTCTCACAATACTTCCTTATACTTTGTACAAGTAAGTAAAAAACACGGAAATAGTGCCAAACGCAGAAATAATCTTGTCAGTTTTCAACTTTCAGGAAGATCTAATATTGCTACATCCTTGAGTAAAGTTTATGCTGATCAAATCTGTAAGCATAATAAGACTTTGACCAAAAATCGACAGGTGCTCTCGAAAAGAATAGATGTATTGAAACTGTGCGGAACGTGTAATCTTGCCCTTCGCGGTCAGGACGAGAAAAAGATTCTTCAAATAGAGGAGTATTTTTAAAGTTGGTTGATTTTTTAGCAAACACTGATAGTTGCTTTATTTGCTATATTCAAGAAGCGACAGTGTTCAGTTCAGAAGTACATCAAAATCTATTCAGAATTAAATTTTGCAGTGTACGCATATTCTCGGAGAAATTCAAGAATCCATTCCTTAGCCCTCCCAGGTATACAAAGTCACGAGCCGCCACTGCTGGATTTTCAAAGAGTTTACAAGAAAAAGTTTAAAAGAAATATTATTTTACTTATTGAAAATAATGTACTTATCTCTGCTACTTCCTGTATATCCAACAGCTGGAAAATTATATTCCACATAGAACATTAAAAGTCCGATTTAATTGCCAATAAATGTAGTTTTGTTTCTAGCATCCCAACAACTTCAGCCTTTGAAGAATCCTTGCAGGCCTGCCAATTCGTAGAGAAGTCGTGAAAGTTTCAAGTCGGCCTACATCCCATATAGCCAGGCGAGTTATAAGCGGATTTATATCTCAAAAAGAGTACGAAAAGCTTCTTTCAAGTAAGCGATATTGAAAAAGTTTCATTCCGTTAGACATTCGTACCTACATACACACAAAAAAGAATATAATATCTTGAGTAGGTATCTTGGTATCTTAAGAAAAGAAATATTACGCGCTTGACAAAATCTGTGAGAAAGAGGTACTTGACAATGTATTCGTGATATCCACTTTCTGCTGGAGATAAATGAAACCACAAGAATACTTCTAGTTTGAAGAAAGTTGCACTGGATATTCAAATTCAGATACTTAAAGTATGCTTTCTCCCTCACAATTATTCTAATTTCATCCATATTACATTATACATTGTAGCATGTAAATGAACTTTTTGTGTATATCTAGAAATGTCAGACAAGCATATTTATCCACAATAGTCTGAGTGCTTTACAGTGCAAACAGGTAAACAGCTTCAGACAACAATGTTGCTGACAGGTTACCAACGTGTCAGTAGCAAACATTTACCAGCAATGTGAATATCTATATAAATGTAACGAGAAAGCTTGAACTCTAACCAATGTGATAATATTGTGGCGTACTGCTCGGTAAAAGAAGTTTAACATAAGCATTTGGAAAGAGAGGACTTATCTATTCATGCAGGTTTAACATGAATCGAGTTGAATGCATAGGAATGGTGCCTTATCTGTCGCATTTGGTTAGAGCTGAATTTATTCATCCAAGAAGAGATGCATTCTCTGAAAGTCGTTGAAAAGTTTACAACGCACATTATTGGAGATGATGCATCGCTCGCACGACTTTGCTGGTCGCTTGAATATAAATTGATGTGTAAATTTCAGTTCTTGTTTTCTTTGTATTCTTCTCAATAGTATTTTTTTCAAATCTCCACCATGTCAGACTGTTTTTCAGATTAAAAGTTGAATAAGATAAATTATTATGAATCTCTCAACATTTCATTCTATTCATTGTTTTAATTACCAAAATGTACAAACCAAACCAACAAGGACACATATTACTGTACCACCTATGCCCAACCCAAGATCACGCAACCCTTATTCACATGAATGGCCCTCGCAAGAAAGATTTATATTCTAGATAATAGCTAACCTTGACCTAGTAGGGCAAAATACACGAAACATGCCTGAAAACTATCGCACGAAGTACTTTCATTGAAATCTTTCCACGAATAAGCAAGAGTAGATCAACTGATATTGTCGCAAATATTAAATAGATATCTTATCGCGGTTATAGCCCATTCAAACCTTTATTTTGGCGTTCTAAAAGTTGTCTTGAAAGTCTCATAGAATCTCATGTCTGCGTCAAAAGTTATCCAA
The DNA here is from genome assembly GCA_963989225.1 of Dromius quadrimaculatus. Classification (NCBI taxonomy): domain Eukaryota; kingdom Metazoa; phylum Arthropoda; class Insecta; order Coleoptera; family Carabidae; genus Dromius; species Dromius quadrimaculatus. The sequence continues at coordinate 7,108,428 of OZ022325.1, read as the reverse complement.
GGTTAAAGATCCCAGAAATCTGTTTTTTGCAAATTTCTCGATTTCTATGGTTCCAATAATGTTGATATTCATCATAAGAATTGTAGAGCATAAAATTTGGAACAAATTTTGTCTCAAACGTTTTTTGATGCGCTCAACCGTTTTTGAAATAGGACACAGAGAACGAGCAGCGCTCAGCCGTTTATATAACGCAGTGTTTACCGTGAATTCCGAAGTCAGTAAATTACTAGAATATCCGTAATTATTAATGATTCTTATTATTTATTGGTCAACACATTATATCACATAACATTTTACATGTATATAATCTATTTTTTCAATAATATTTCTATTTTGTGTAATTAAAAATTCATAGTATATCTTGATTTAATGTTAATGCTGTTAATATGGATTACACAGCATTGAGGCAAGCTTGTCCAATTACACTGGCCACAAGCTGAAGTGAATTGCAACCCTGATTTTCTGCACCCGCAACATGCACCACAACCAATCTTACAATTGTAAAATATTGTTTTCAGTAATTCGTCTGGAGCCGATAGTATAATTGTTGTTATTCATTCATTTTGCAGCTCACAACCCCATTCTTGTATTACAGTATGTATTGCTAAACGCTGCACATTCTTCGCGCTCTATTTTAAAAACAATTGAGCGCATGTAAACATGTTCGAAACAAAATTTGTTGTACATTTTATGCTCTATAATTTTTGTGATAAATCCCAACATTATTGGAGCCATAGAAACCAAAATATTTGCACATAACCAATTTTTGGGATGTTTGATCTTGAATAACTTGAGACGTAGACACGAGATTTCATGAGGCTTTTGAGAGAACTTTCAGAGTGCTAAAATAAAGGTTTGTACAAGTTTCTAGCTTATTATCACTAGTTTCGAGGTCAAACCCTAATTTAACTGGGCTATTAAGCCATATACTTGTTTGCACTGTATTTTTTATTATAAAAATTCAAGTTGACATTAGGAAAATTCTAGAAAATGTGTGTTGAACATTTGAAATGTAATTGTTACGTAGTAGATAGTAGAGGATGCCTCATAAACCAACGAAAAGAACTAGTAGTGACAAAAAAGTCAACGCGAGATGTTGTGGCACAAAATTACACTGTGCAACAATCTGTCAAGTGCAAATTGAGCTGCAATCTGTGTAAAAATGCATGAGGTACAGTTAATTTTTGACAATATCAGTCACACAGTCCGCCTATTTTTGTACTGAAAGCATTTATAACAAGAAGAGACCTTTTTTAGCGCATTTTTTGCTGGCTGGCTGGCGTGACGCTGAGTTCTCAGCAACTATACTATTTACAGACTTGAAACTGGTACTGAATAAAAGCTGCTGTTTCGTAGGTTTGCACAAATTGCTTTGATTCACGCTCAGTGATTGTGGAAGATTCAATTATTCAATTGCTTGTTTCAAGTGAAATAATGCCCATAGATATATATGACATTAGGGATATGGCCAAAAAAGTTTATTCAAGTGGATAAAAATTTAGTTACAACTTTAGCCGTGCGTGTCACTACTATTATGTACAGTTGTCAAGTCTGTCCGGGATTTATTCAATGACTTGTTCGAGGTGAATTTGAAACTTATTAGAATGAATTATTATTATTGGATGAAAATTTATTTACTTTTGATGTATTTTTTTTTTATATAGCTTTGATAAAGATCAAATTATTATTTTGAGGTACAGCACATGATCTCCTGTCAGTCAATAATTGAACAATGAAGATCAAAAGGTATTTTTGAGTTGGTACATGCATAAATTATGTACTTATCAAATAGTCAACTTGAAACTAGTACTAAATGGAAGCTGCTGTTCCGTAAGTTTTCCCAAACTGCTTGATTTCAAGCTCAGTAATTGTAGAAGATGGTTATTTGCGAAATAACAAGCATTCAAGAACTGTCAAAAATGCGCTCTAATCATCTAGATGATTCTCCAATTCTTTGTAAAAAACGCTATTATATTCACTTTGGCTGTCTGGCTGGGGTGCTGGTTCTCAGCAACTATACTATTTACAGGCTTGAAACTGGTACTAAATAAAAGCTGCTGTTTCGTAGGTTTGCATAAATTGCTTTAATTCAAGCTCAGTGATTGTGGAAGATGAAATTATTCAATTACTTATTTCAAGTGAAACAATGCCCATAGATATATATGACATTAGGGATATGGCAACTAAAGTTTATTCAAGTAGATAAAAATTGAGTTACAACTTTAGCTGTCGGTGTCGCTTTTATTATGTACAGTTGTTAAATCTGTCCAGGATTCATTCAATGACTTGTTTGACGCGAATTTGAAGCTTATTAGAATGAATTATTATTATTGGATGAAAATTTGTTTACTTTTGGTGTATTTTTTTATATAGCTTTGATGAAGATCAATTTATTATTGTAAGGTACAGCACTTGACCATCCGTCAGTCAATAATTAAACAATGAAGATTAAAGAGTATTTTTGAGTTTGTACATGCATAAATTATGTACCTATCAAATAGTCAACTTGAAACTAGTACTAAATGGAAGCTGCTGTTTCGTAAGTTTGCCCAAACTGCTTGATTTCAAGCTCAGTAATTGTGGGAGATGGTAATTTGCGAAATCTCTGAAGTAACAAGCATTTATGAGCTGTCAAAAATGCGCTTTCATTATCTAGATAATTCTTCAACTTTTTGTTTCATCTAATACAATGATTCTTAGAGGAAACTGGAACGATCTAAGAGGGTAGTAGTTTCCTCAAGTGCGTTTGAAGGCCTTGAATATAAATTAGAGGTCTGTGGAAGCATTAGTAGGAAGAGAAGATAGGCAGATTCTCACTGTTATTCGTAATTTTTATTTTCGTATCATCAATAATAATAATATAAATCTGTAATTTCACTGTTTCAAGCTTCAAGGTGTCTAATTCACAACATCTTTCTTTACTTTAAAAGGGAATGATAATTAAAATGAGTTTGAGAGCTACTGAACTAAACTGTCTAAAACGATGCAACATTTGGAAAAAAAATTGATTTGGATGCAAAAAAGTTTATACGAGTGAGGCAAAAATTATGCATCGATTTTAAAGGACTGCAGAAAAAAAACTGTTCAACTTAGAGAAATAGGGTTTATATTGTGGGATTTAGTAGACAAACTAGTCAGCGGTACACTCTTGAAGGCAATTTTTAAAATTTTCAACCGCTTGTCGGCACATTTGGTAGGGTATAGCTATTGTCCCCTCTCTAATTCTCATTTTAAGTTCTTCCAGGTTGTGTGGATGATGTTTCAGAACTATCCCTATAGAAAAAAGTCGCAAACGCTCAAATCGTCACTACTGAAAATTTGAAATTGTGAGAATTTGGTTCAATATTTCTTGGTAATGGTTGAGACGGTCTGGGAAATCAAAGGACATCAGCTTTTGGGTAATCATGATCTTATAAGGGTGAAATTGTAAATCTTAATGCAGAATCCTTCTAAACATGCCCAAAGCAATCGCGTGCTTAACAGAACGGCCATTTTAGAAAAACGTACGTGCGGCAAAACCACGATACTCCACCGTCCAAACCATGGCGTCAACTTAAAAAAGATGCTTCCACGAACACAATGAGACTCCTCCCAACATCTTCCCACCACCACAAGCCGAGCCCTTCGAAACCGATGCATATCTTTTGTCCCATCTAGTATTTTCATATATTTTTTCTCAGGACATTTAGGGCATCAACTCAATTCTTTGAGATGTATATTTTGGTAAGGTACCTGAATTAGATAATTTGCACCAAGTTTCCTTGCGCTCTGGGCCGCTTTGAGCTGCGCTTGGTGTAAAGTTTTCGCAGCACACGAAGCAAGCTTCGCCACTTAGTGTGACTCTAGAATGTAAATTTTGCCGGAAATAATCGTCGGAGAAGAGTAGTTATAACTTGCAAATTAAATACAATGCGGGCAGAACAAAAAAAAATAGGGAAAACTTTGATCAAGAGAGTGGCTTTAGAAAGGTTTCAAAGGCCGCGGTGTTCCCAGCATGCTCAAAGAACTACACTGAGAAAACTAAATCACGCCACTCAAGCGGTTAGTAGCGGTAAGTGGTAAGGTTCAAGTAGTGAAAATCGAAGCTGTAAGTAGATTGCGACATATTTTTCGAATGAAAAGTAAACCTTATGGCCACAAAAGATGACTACTCTTGGTTTTCTTTCACTTTGATTGTTAACGTTTGAAGTATATTTGCAATGCATCAATTGATCTAAATGATACCTCTAAGTCAAGTTTTCAACTGAATCTTCACAATAAATTGTTTTCATTGTTTGATTGAGCTCGCTGCGTTGTCTGGTTAATTGTAGAAAATCGTCAAGATCAAAAGATTAATTATAAATAACCAAATATGCAAGCCTTCAGAGTGACTATTTCTCAAAGTCATACGAAATACAAGTCAGTGTGGCGTGATAAATGCGACATAAAGCTGATATTGATGTAGTCACGTGATTTAGATACCTGTTCTGATTGGCCATGGATTGTGCAGTTTATTTTTCGTCATTTTAGTTGTATTTCCAAGTTCTTGAACCAAATTAATCATCTGATTCTGATGGATCAATCAACAGAGTAAGTTTTTTGATCATTTTAAATATTGTTCTTTAACAATGTGGAACTACATTGCCCTGCACTGCACTGACAAAATATTCGTCGAACAGAGTTCTATAGTATTAGATCCTCTTTCGGGAAGTAGAAATCGAGTGTGTCATACAGACCGGCATCTTAAGCTCGCCGCACACGATGCAATTTTTCAAGCAATTTTGTTCACTTGGCGCCGCACTGGGTGCCACGCTTGCTCTGATGCAAGAAATTTGGTGCGATGCGGGGTACTAGACTTACCACGAGACTTGTTTTTCAAGATAGGTTCGGTGCTATTTTTCGCACTTGCTGCGCCACTGACTACTGTCCACAGCCAATCAAAGCAGACGACGAAATCACGTGATTACATCACTGAGTTGTATGTCGCATCAGGATGCTGTGCCTCATTAGTACATTGTGTTTTGTGGTGTTTTAAGATACAAATAAGTAAAAATTATGGCTAGTGGACATTAGGTAATGTTTACGTACCCTAGCTCAGGGTGTATACCAAAAAATTTAATGAACAACTCCCTGACTTCCAGGTTTTCCAGGTTATTTTCAATAAAATTCCAGACAGTAAAAAACAAAAGTTTGATAGAAGCTTACATATAATCACAGATTAATGTTGCAATTCTGTGTGAATCCTATAAATCTGTGAATTAAAAACAGAATCGCAACGAACTTGATATCATGAACGAATTTACATTAATCGACAAAAGTAAATGTACTTTAATAATTTTTTTTTTCATGAATTTAGAGATCTGGAAGACTTATAGATTTGCACAGATGGCCCTAGTATCTTAAAGAGTGAAAATATACTTTTTTGAGTAATAATGCATAAATATCCTATGATGTATTTTTTCCAGACAAATATCAGAGATTCCTTGACGATTCCATGACATTTCCAGTTTATCTAAATTCCCTGACATTTCCAGGTTTTTCACGTTTGGTATACACCCTACTAGCTCGTCAAACAAAATGTTGAAAACTCTGCGGCATTGATTCCTTCTCAAAAATCACTCTCTTGACCAAAGTTTTTTCTTCTTTTTTTTCTGTCTCGTAATTCGCAAGCTATAACTGCAGCAAATGCTTCTGCTCTCCTCCGACGATTAGTTTCGGCAACATCCATACTTGTAATGTGAAAATCTACCAAGTCTACGTTCTAGTGTTAGAATGAGTGGCGCAGCTTGCATCGTGTGATGCGAGAATAAGTGTCACACTAAATGTACCTCAAAGTGGCCCAGTGCGCAAGAAAACTTGCTGCAAATTAAGTGAACAAAATTGCATGGAAAATTGCCTCGTGTGCGGCGGGCTTTAGTCTTACTGTACAAAATTTCATACATGCTTTGTAAAATATTGAGCTTTGAAAATGAGCTCAGCTCCATATAGAGATGTTATTTAGTGAGAGAGCTCGAAATTTCACTCTAAAATGTATTATGTACAAACTAATAAGCTAAATGTCATAACATTACGCCTAATTCCAAATAAACTTGGAAAGGAGTGAAATATTGCAATTAATTTAATGGAAATTATTATTATTCATGGAAATACATGCCCTTTTTTCCATTCTATCCGTGTAAAATCTAATTTTGATGTAATAAAAAAAGAAAAAGTTATTACAGGTGACCCTAATTACCTACTCACTCAAAATTACCATAGTAAATTAAAATTATAAAGTAAATATAACAAAATCTCCTTTCCAGCCCTGACAAATAATTTTTAATCACGCCATCGTTGATTCAACCCCGCAAAAGCATAATTACGTTTTAAATAACACTCATTACAGATATCCCTCAAACGTTGCATTAATTGTTAGCTCAAAGCAAAAAGCACACCGCATATAACGTGCCGTTTGATGTTGAATGTTTCCAGCACATCACATATTCGATTTGCAATCATTATTGGTAATGACTTCGATTTATCTGATGGAAAATGCTTAAATTTAACGCAAGCGTAGCAGATTACCGCTAATATGGTTTGCTGGACTGGAACGGAAATTGGTACCGACCTAGTCATCCGATGGAAACGTGTGATTCAAAACTGATAAATTTGCTCAGTACCTGTAATAGTATTTTATTTGACAGGCGTAAAATACAACCTCTACAATATACTAACACACCATCAAAACTGCATCAATAAAAACCTCGTTCGATCCTCATCAACAGCACTTCAAATCGTGAGAGTCAAGTACTTGTTCAAATCTAAATTGTTTGGAAGAGTAAAGTAGAGCAAATCTCATCGTTATTATCGCTTCCCACCTTATCGACTACGTCTTGGTGGTAAAGGAAGCCAGGAACCGTCCGATAACACACAGGAAGGCAGGATAATGATGTCAAGGTTGCAGAGCTAACGGAAATCACGCGGGATCACAGATTTTGGAAGGAGATTTTCATTTAGCTTAAAAGCCATTAAAGAGAAATTTTCAGGAGCTTATTAATAAACAACTTACTAATGGAGTAGCGAAGTTAAAAACGTTTTAATGCAGAGGAAGAGAATGAAATAACTCCTTGAATTTTAATGTATTCTCATCTTTCTGATATGTCAAAATGACGACCAACGATTTTAAATCTTTTTGGATTGAACAAATACAGTTGAACAACTTACAGTTCATTCAATTAACACATAACAAAAACCGATTTTTGTTGTGCTAATTGATGTGAACTTGATTAAGTAAGAAAGTGCATGAAGTTTTAGGAAGGAGCACATCCTCTTCTTCTTATTTTTAACGTTTATATCTGGTTCAAAAAGCTTGAGTATAGTATTCAAAGATGTGTATTTATGAGAACTTAATCATCGAAAGATCTCATTCATGTGATTTCCACCACATGAAAAATGATTGCTAGTATTTTTGAGATAATCAAAATTGTATAGGTTTACCACAAATGCCACACAGTTTGACAGGTTGAATTTAATTAATTACATCCAGCCACAAATAGTCGTGTTCCAAATCAATTAGCAAAATAGAACAATCATTTAAATTATTTGACTGCAATTATTTCAATCAGTGAATAGTTTTCAATCCAAATTTTTTTGTCCACTCTATTGGAATGAAAATGCAACAACTATCGAATTTAAAAGTAGCTGAAATATGGAACCTTAAAATTTAAAATTTTGGTGCCTCAATTTTTTATAATAAGAATACTTGGAGACACACATGATGTTGTTAAAGAAGGATGGGTTGATGATGAAGGTAAACGTTTGCTAAATACACTTGTTTACCGCCTTATTATTGTATATTCAATCCTATTGAGCTAATTTGAGGATAATTAAAAAGCAATATTAGAAAAAAAAAAATTCGCCGCAACTAAACTCCAGTTTTGTTGAATTAATTAGACAAGAAATCGAAAATATTGGACACTTTACAAAGACGTGCAACCACTTATAATAACTTTCAGTAATTCGGATTTGTTCGGTATTAATCCTGAGAAAGAGAAGATGGACGTGAACGAGTAAATGACCAAATAAATATATTAGTTTTTAAATGACATGTGGTTCATTGGCTTCTTGGGGAAATCGCCACTATTAACAAAGGTTAACGGACCGCAGGCAGTACCTCTTGGGTGGTCATGGAAACCTGATGATGCAACATTTTATTAACAACATAATCTACATATTGAAGACATTAAATATATCAAATTCTCACTCAATTTTTTTGTTACAGCCCTGGTGCTTCCCAAGCTTGTGGTTTTGGTCATTGTGTGACTGCAATAAAACCCTAATAAACCGTTAACGATTATTATGTAAATGATATGAATTTAGTTATTACTCGAATTGTGAATAAAACTGACCTGTACAAGTACCCACTGAGATACTGGACTAGGACACCCCAGAAATAACATGAACGTTCTTAATACCACTGGATTACTGGAGACATTGAAAATGATCTTAGTAACAGGGTTTCAGGGATGTATTACGACACATTTGTCTTATTACCAAAGTATCAGGCAGATAGATATCTTAGATGACAATTTTTAAAATATAGCAACCGTGGGTCTCTGGTGATTCCAATAGGAATGAATCCTCTTTTGAACCATTTCTACAAGATATATACAACATATTTTGTTAGACTCAAAATAAATTATAAAAAATAACGTTTAATGCACCCCTGTCTTGTTCTCCACTATCCTGTAAATATCAGTCACCCATCTATTTCAAGCAAGTTATACTAATTGTAAGGGTTTCCCACTTACAATAAATTTATATTTGGTAGATTGGGTTCTTAGCTGAACTGTGAGGATATTATATTTTGTACTTATCTGCTCTGTTGTAATACTTCTGAAAGGGGAGAATGACCTGCACAGGAACTTTGAATAATTTGCACATTTAACAAATAATAAAATGTATTTAAAAAGAATAAAGAATATAAAGAATATAAAGATGAAGTTACCAAACTCCGATTGATCACCGGCTTTCAAACTACATTTATGAATATCTTACAAACTTCTAACTTCTCAACACACGCACTAACTGACTTATCACTAACTAACTACCCATCTTCTCTTCACTAACTATCTACATCTTCCTTGACTTACTATAACTTGACTCATAAATAACTTGACTAACTATCTTCTTGACTCTATTGACTTCTATATATAAAATCCAAAATGCCAATATAACAATATTCGTTATTGACGTCAATCGTATCTACAAATAGTTCATATACCTCTATTGCTTGCTTGCAAGAAAAGCACATTCCTCAATTTCGTCAGAGTTCAGCAAACTGTGAATTTGCTGACTCTTACATAATGTATTTATGGGAATTCCTAATCCAGTATTTGAATGAGTGCATGCAAAAATTCTCGGGGCCATTCACAACCGAATTTGAACATGGCACAATTTCATGCTAGCTTAAAATTCAAAGCTAAGCGTATGAGCTCAGTAGTAACCATTCACAACTACAATTTGTAGTCTGCGTACTTTACGTTCAGATTGCAATGTTTGCAAAGTGCAAACTTTCCCTTCAAGTCGCTAGCGAATTGGCATGTGCATTGCATCTTCCGATGATTCAGCATGTGTTTTTGACGTTTAAAACCAAGTAAAATAATAGAAGCCATATGCAAACAGTGAATTGACGGTGATAAAGCTTGGTTTGATAATTTATTAATCGATCAATTCTTCTCTTTAATATGAACGAGAGATTATTGAATTTAGATTTATAAAGTTAGTTAACTTATTATATCTATTTACCTTATAACATTCTTCAATAAGAACTGAAATTCAAGTAAATAGATATCTGTAACTAACAACTATTCTTCATGCCCCACAAGGAATTGACCATTGAATTTGAAAATATATTCTTTCAAACGAAAAGGAGAATGAAGTATTTAATATAATATAATAGTATTTAATATTTTGTACTTGTTTTAATAGATGGCATTACAAAATTTCAAGCAATGTTGAAAGTGGTTGTGAATGCTTCAAATTTTAACCCTGCGTAATTTGAACTTCAAGTGCAAATTAAGCAGAGTCTAAAGTGGTTGTGAATGCAGCGTAATCCTTGCTAACCATTCCGTCATAAAGTTTAGTGTTCTTTGAGATTCGAATAATAGCTAAATGTTCTGAATATCTATAAAATAATTTAAGAGTCAACTTTCATTCGATGGTTAAACTTTTTTATACTTTGAAGAAGCAATGAGATGTGCGACAATTTTCGCAAATAATTTTACGACAATATGTCTCTCTTCACTGTTCGCAGCTTCACTTTAGTCCTCCAAAGTCCGCAATACCTTAGCGAAGTCAAGGAACCTTAATCAGAACGAATTTGCTCACATTAAACGAAGATTGATGAAAGTGAACTCACATTTTCAAATTTAGGTTAATAAGCACATGATACAACATTAAGAATAATGAACTTGTTCTAGTTGTTCATATAAGGCTGATTGACCAAAGCATAGGAATTGAATTTGACAGAATAACGTAACAAAAATAAGTTTGTTAATACTAACAAAATCCCAATAATCGCAATAAAATTAGTATGTCGACTGTGAATAATGATTTTTATAATGGGTATTCAATTTTTCTCTTGAAATTCTCATTTATTTCAAAGCTTTAGTTTTCACCTATAATTTCAGGCTTCATCAGAAAAACTATACATGAATGGACAAAAATACGGTTGAGCATAAATAAAATAATACAGTAGGACGATAACAACTTACAGAAAGGAAGAGATAGCCCAAACAAAATAGACGAAAATAAGAGCTGAGTTTAAATTAACTCCCAACAAGCTGAATTTACAGGTCTTAAATACTTCACTACAAATGCTTTGTCAAAAAACTCCATCGATCCCGTTTGTGCGTTGCTTTTTATCAGAGGACAAAGGTCGAAAATTTCCGTTTTTTGCGTATATCTCTGAAATGATGAGAGCTACCGGAAAAATAAATGAATAAAAATTCAATAAAACCGACTTTTGACTTTAAATTCTATATATTTATTTGAGACTTTGATATTTCGATCCTTTGACCAAGGATCTTCTTCAGAAAACAATGATACAAAATAAAACTAGGCAAGTAACTAGATATTAAAAATATACAGAATACTAGATGTGATAACGTGGATATCACACTTAAACAAAAAGAATAAAATCCTCTGTCATTCACCCAAGGCTTGAGGAAAACCACGTGAAAACCTCAAACAGAGAAATATGTCCTACTTGGTACAGATCCGCACACATCCCAAATCACAAAATACACGACATTTCAACAAGACAGCGTAGCGCTACTCTTTGTTATTATAGGTTTGGCTCACAACTGCAGTGTCAAATAGTCTCCAGTGTACTTTATAATTCAAAATATACACAGAACTACACCAGCTAAAACATAGTCATTATATATGTGTGTTATTGATTACAGAAAGCCAAACATTTGATGATTCAAAACCATCAGTATGGTTGAAGTTATTTGGATGTTTTAGTATCTCAATTGCTTCTCTGACCAATCTACCATGCATCGATGAGCATCTTGCGACTATTCTTGTATCTTCAAACTTGATGTCATGCAAAAACTTGATGGCATGATCAGCTACATAAGATTTATTTGGATGTTTTAATCTTATGCATATCCTATGTTCAGCAATGCGAGTGTTCACAGTTCTGCCCGTCTGTCCAACGTAGACCTTCCCACAGGTACAAGTGATCTTATAAATGCCCCAAAATTGTAGGCGATTCACGTCTTTTACATGTATCATGAACTGCTTGATTTTCATTATCAGAGCGAAGGAAACTTTGAAATTATAATTCGACAAGATCCTTCTGATTCTCTGAAATATTGCTCACATAAGGTAAAGAAACATAATTTTTACTCACGCTAGTATCCTCAATAGTAGTATTGGTAGACTTGGGTCGAAGAGCCTTTTTGATGGAATGATAACTGAAATTCTCTTAAAAACAGGTGTCAATATTTTTCCCTACGAAGCACTGATTTCGAGTTATCGTATTTCCAATCCTTGAAAATACGAATATGCACTCATTGGGTCATCGATTTGAAGAAAAAGATATTGGAATATTGTTTTCTGTGACTCATGCACTCAAATACTATACGTGGAAAATAAACGATTAAGTGAAACAACGTCTTCCTCATTCCATACATCGGCTGGCCTTAACATCAACAATCCAGTCAGTTTTAAACGGTTTTCCATAATTAATCGACGTGTTTTTAGACTGTAGTACAAGTGTGGATGGGCAATGAACTGAATCCTGAAGAATGAGACTGTAAATTGATGAATAATAGTTTGTAGCCAATTCAGACTTTACTTCCACTTGCTCCAGAGAAACTACTGAATACAATTTTTCATAATTGCAGGAGAGGCTGTACGAACAATTGTGAGTGCAGAAAAGTTGGATTGTTTTGTTCACTTATCTGTGCCAATTGTCAAGGTCACTCTTGCACTTATGCTGAATCAAATGCAACAGATGAACATTCCTTCGAAAACTGTTTTGAAAAGGATCTAACTAATATATCTCTTTTCATATAGAATTTGATGATAAATAGTGTAATTTTCTTGCCGCTACAATTTTCATTATATTAATAAAATATTGTCCCATTTGATTTTCTGGATCGAAATATATCGTGGAGTATTCCTACTATAGACATGTTTGTAGATTGTTCTACCAAGTACAAGTATGAAAGGGCAATGAACTGAGTCCTGCAGAATGGGACTGTAAATTGATGAATAATATTGTCACAAATATGAAATATTTGTAGTAATCAGGTCACAATCATTAATTTGAATTCGCTGTAAATGTAATCCTAGTTAGTATTGACAAGGTCGATGTTCAATTGTCGGACATGATTGACAGGCTATGGTCACTAGATGTTCGGTGGTTGCCAGGCAACAACTGTTAGACAATTGAATGTTGGCCCATTGTCGACTTAGGTATATAAGAGCGTGAGCTAGGAGAAGAAGTCAGACATTCAATAATTCAGTGCGAGTAACTGTGAGCGAAATAGTAATCATACAAATGTATAAAGTAAATATTGGCACTGTAACATGTGTTAATTAATTATTCTAAATAAAATTTGTGACAATAGCTTAGAGCCAATCCAGACTTTACTTCCACTTGCTCCAGAGAAACTGCTGAATACAATTTTTTGTAATTGCAGGAAAGGCTGTACGAACAATTGTGAGTGCAACAAAGTTGGATTGTTTTTTTCGCTTGTCTGTGCCAATTGTCAAAGTCACCCTTGCACTTACGCTGAATAAAATGCAACACATGAAGATTCCTTCGAAAACTATTTTGAAAAGAGTCTAACTAATATATCTCTCTTCATGTAGAATTTGATGAAGAATAATGTAATTTTCCTGCTGCTACAATCTTCATTATATTAATAAAATATTGTCCTATTAAATTTCCTGGATCAAAATATATCGTTTTTGTAGAGAATTTTACGGTCTACAAACTCTCTTCTTTTTTTTTTCCAGTAACTCTCACCGTTCCAGAGATATATGCAGAAAATGAAAACTTCTGACATTTGACCTCGAATAAAAGACAACGCACAGACGGGATCGATGAGTACTTTTAACATAGCATTTGTAATGACGTATTTAAGACCTATATAAAAATCCAGCTTGTTGGGAATTGATGCAAACTGGAATGTCTAGTTTGTCTGAAGTAAGGATTATAATAAGAAATAGAATATAACAAAAAATACATTTTTATAAATTATAAATAAGGATAGGAAAATGAATATGTCACAAAAGAATAAATATTGAGAAACAAGTGTATGAATAAATAAATAATCAATAAGTGAATGAATTTTTTGAAATAACAAAAGAATCAAATTGAGAATAAAATGTTATGAATTGAAATTTTACAATTATTATTAACAAAAATGTATTAATCAATGAAATGTGGAGGATAACAATTAGCTATGAATATATTTCTCAATTTAATCAAATTTTCTTTAGGATATTCATCATTCAATTTTACCAAGATATTAATTTTCTGTTTCAAATTATGTTAAGACAGTAAATGTTCAATTGTATCTTTATCCATTCATGTACAGTTTCCCTTGATGAAGCCTGAAATTATAGATGAAAGCTAAGGCTTTGAAATGAATGAGAATTTCAATTTTTTATATTTTGGAAATCTTCCATTATATCAATACGCCAAGAGAAACATTTCGGCCCACTTTTTAAGCATACTGCTTGCACGAATGGATGTGAAATTTAGCATACTTGAAGTTCATATGGAGAAGATAGATTTCAATCTATATATTAATACGTGAAGAGCAAAATTTGTACCCATTTTTAAGCACATTGCGCGCACGAAAGAATGTGAGACTTAGCATACTTATTGAAGTTCATATGAAGGAATGCAGAAAGCTGAAGGCATGTGCAGAGTATCCCATTTTAATTTTACCACGTGAAGAGAAAACTCTGTACCGCGCACACGAATTGAGTAGTGTTTCATCAAGACAAGATTTCTTGTCTTGATGATCACTTCTTGTCTTGTCTTGATTTTCAAGACAAGAAAATAAAAATTTCTTGTCTTGCCCATTTCTTGACGACGCATTTCTTGTCTTGTTCCAAGAATTCTTGATATTTCTTGATCTTGATATTCGGGGGGAATCCCCTTTTTCTATTGCATTATTCAATCCGAGCACTCAATTTAGTTAGTGTCTACTCTTATCCTCCCAGTCAGTTATGTTATGAATCGATTCTAGCTACGTTTTCCAAGATTGCCACCAATAGAAATAAATGAAAAGTCTGTCTATTTAATGTTTCAATCAGTATTTGTAATTATTATTTGTTATAGCAATGTTGCTAAGAGGTAACAACTTGTTATTGGGTAATTTACCTAAACATTTCTCCTCTTCTTGAACGATTAAATCACCGAAAACTGACGACTCATGCTTTCGATATGTATCAAATATTTATTTTGAAAATCATAGTCACAGATACTTTTTACTTTCCCGACCTATATATAATAGGGAAATTATTGAAATTGTGATTCTTTGATAGTTAGAGACTGCGATGAATTTTCGCATTTTAGACCTTACTGAACCCAAGAAACATAGGTTCAAATGAAATCGGTCGGTCTGTCTGTCCGAGAGTATAATAATCAGAGAAACCGTACGAATTTTCGACTGAAACTCAATATTTGAAGTTTTTATTAAAAAGCTAACCAGAAAATCTGAAAAGAAGACTCCCCATTTCCAAAAATACTTTATTGTGAGGAGTAAAATATAGCCGCTATCTGTCACCATAGCAATGACAGCTGTCATTTTAAAAGTTGATATGACACTCCTTAATTCATGAAACAATGATGAAACTGGCCATGAAATTTATTGTCGGGAAAAACTGTAATGGCCATAGCAGATTTGATTATTTTAATAATAGATTAATAAATATGCAGATTTGAAAAAATTATTGTCAAGATATCAAGATTTCTTGACAAGAAATCTTGATTCTTGATAGTAGTTTCTTGTCTTGTCTTGAAAAATAAAAAATACTTCTTGTCTTGGTCTTGTCTTGATTTCAAGACAAGATCAAGACAAGATCAAGACTATTTCTTGATTCTTGTGAAACACTAGAATTGAGTGCGACTCTGGGCATATTCAAAGTCTGTATGGAGAAGGAAGTGCAGAAAGCAAAAATCATATACAAGAGATCCTATTTCAATTTTACGTGAGGAGATAATTTTGTACAGCGCGCAAGATGGAATGTGAGAATTGGCATACTTGAAGTTTATATAGAGAAGAAGTGCAGAAAGGTATAAGCATATACAGCTGTCCCATTTCAATTTTACGTGAAAAAAAGAACAGTACCACGCGCACGAACACGAAATAATGTGAGATTTGACATACTCTTGCAGTCTGTGTGGAGAAGGAAGTGCAGAAAGCCAGAATTATATACATGGTGTCCCATTTTAATCTTACGAGAAGAGAAAACTTTGTGCTGCGCGCATGAAGAAATGTGAGATTCAGCATACTTGAAGTTAATATGGAAAAGGAGTGCAGAAAACTAAAAGTATATGCAGAATGTCCTATTCGTGACGAGAAAAATTTGTACCGCATGCACGAAGAAATGTGAAATATGACATACTTTCTACAAAAGAAGTGCAGAATACTGAAATTATATACAGGTTGTCCCATTTTGAATTTTTTTTTTTTAATTTTGTGACGCGCCCGATGGAATGTGAGATGAAGCAGACTTGAAGTTCATGTGGAGAAGAAGTGCTGGGAGCTGAAATTATATACAGATTGTCCTATTTCCAATTTTACGTGGAGAAAAAACTTTGTATCGTGCGCATAAAGGACAGTGAGACTTGACATGCTTGAAGCTCATGTGGAGAAATAATGCAGAAAGCTTTAATTATATACAGGGTGCTCAATTCCAATTTACCGCTGAAAATGATATCATTTTTTGCTGTAATATATCGAGAAATATACACCGAATGGGAAAATGGCTGCAGAAGAAACTTAATAATTTATTTCTCCTTCCGAGGGCTAGGGGAACAAAGTTACTTTAAAATCCTGAATGGGAACCACTAATCCTAATCTTAGATGCGGATGGAGCGACAAATACCAAGTTAATTTTACGAGGAACACTTGAGGATGGAAGATTAAACTCAATAACGTTCAAGCATTGCCACATAATGATTCACGGTCGAATTTTGACCACTGGGCGATCATTAGTATCAATGAATATGCGAAAAGTTGATAAAAAATGACTGATAAATAATAATATAAATTAGTTCCAATCTAATTCATAAGAACTGGCGAAATTACGTCAAAAACACATTTTCATTGGCTGAGCCAATTCTATTTGGACGGCACTAACACACTGCTGTTATTTTTTCAATTTCATATTTTTTGATTGAGTGGCGCTAAGAACTAGGGGTAAAACTGGCCATAAATTATATAGATAAGTTCATTACTCAGAACTCTTCAACTGAAATAAACGATAATTGAGGTCAACATGAAATATTGTGCCTATTCATCATAATTAGGTAATTTTGTTAATCCAACAGAAATATTTTAACTTTGTACATCAATTCGCGAACAAATATTAATTAATCTTATAAAAGCACCATCAATTAACTTTGCCTTACTTTCTTTCCATTAGCAGATTAATTTCTGTATAATTTTTATAATTGAAAAACATACAAAATTCGCAAAAAACTGTTATTCCAATTAGAAAATTAGCCTAACAAAATGAAACAGCTTTAGAAAAATTCGCATCGTAACAAAACTAGTGGCGCTTTCTAGTGGAGTTTTCTTGAAACTATATTGCTTGTGAATTATTGATTTCGTTGGGAGCTTTAAAGCACTGAGTTTGCAAGCTCTGTCGCATAGAGGTCTCTGGAAGCCAGGATTAAATGATGTTGTTGCTGGCGCCTCCACCAAATATCGAGATTTATTCGAAGTATACAGGATAATGGTAGAAAGTTTTCGAACTTAGCAAGAAGTTATTCCATGTAATAAATTGCGAACTTTATACTTTTAATAACACATTTTCTAAGAAAGTTAGTTAAGATAAATAAAGTGAAGTTAGACTAAGAAAATTTGAACCCAGAAGGCAAAACTAAGAATCACAAAGCGATGTTTATAAGATAGTATTTTGCAGTGAGCTTTATTTAAACAATGACTGTCAAAATACAAAAAATATGATGCCCAAGCTCTATCGTGTATCATTTTGATTATAATTTTTTTCTAAGGGAGCTAATTTTATCTCGATTTGTTTTTATAGACCCAGGTGCAAAAAATATGCCACCTTGAATGTTTTTAATGGTCATCGTTATTTAATTCACCGAGTCTATTTTTAACTCACATATCTACATGAAATAAAGTCATTTATATTCTTACAAATTTCGCCCATCAGCGAACAAAATTTGTTTGAGTTCTTTCAAACATTCTTTTCACTTTATAACTTCAATAAACATACCATCACAAATTTCTAGCGCTGTAATTTTGAAAATAGGTCAGCTCGACTATATTTTCCAATATGTCTGATCTTTCATCTCAGTAAACAGCAGTCAGACGAAAATTTTATTCATTATCTCTGGTAAATCCTTCAAAGTTTTCATATAAATTTATTTTATCCTGACAGAATTGCATGCAACATTTTGACAAGTTGGAAATCCCTCTCTGCTGGGAACTAATCTTGAGCAATCAAGATTTTAATTTTAATTTTGATCTGTCTTTCAAAATTAATAACTTTTTAAATTTCAATAAGGAGATAATTTTATTAAGATTTTAGTTCCCTATCATTTTCTGTGCAACGCGAAACATTCAATTGACATATAATCAATAATTCACCTACGTGGATATATTGGAACATAAAAACAGATGAAAGCATGACAAACGACAAACTAAAGTAATTAATTGTGGATTTGAACTCACCAATGTGGCAATTTACCGGAATATGGACAATGGACACTTACCTGAAAAAGAAATCAGCAGATAGTAATTAATCAACAGATAAAGAAATAAAAATTAGGCATTATGGTATCATTATTGAATAAAAAATATATGTACGCTATAATTATTTGTGCTAACAAATATTGGAATCACAGGATCAGGATGTTTGGATTGAAATCCAAATAGCATTTGTTGACAACAATCAACAATAGTTGCTATTATTATTTAGATATAATCCATGAAAATAAAAGTCAGCACTGGAGAGATTTTTCCTTTGAATAAATATAGCTTTGAACATGATGTTTAAAATAAATATTGGAATTGGAATTCCAAGCATCAAAAAATATTTTTATTGCATTTTCAGCAATAATATCAACTCTATTTGTACAAAAGGATCATTCAAGCGTATACTAAAAAAATAAATGACAAAAAAGAGTTTGAAATGTGCATATTGTCAGATTTTTGTGAAACCCTTGTCATTGAAAAAATCTGATGTGGACATCACATGACTTACTTGTACACCTATTGACTGAATAATTGATAGTTGACATTGACATTGACATAAGGCAAATTTTGAAGTAATCATTTGAATGTTACAGTTGCTTTAAATACTGAATTTCATGATTCTACAGCTGATTCGAAAAACTGTTATGTAAACTGCACTTCCGGATCAGCCGATCGCAATCATAATGCGAGGTGTATAACTAGATGTTATAGAGGTGCTTAATACGAATATAAAAGTGATATATCGGAATGGCTACTCTAATATTTCTATTCTATATTCTATTGTCCACTACAAATTCCCGTGATTTTCGGACATACCTGTATGACCGGTGAGGCTGCCCGCTTAGCCTGTCACAAAACAGAAAAAGCACATATAGACACTGCGTTAGAAAAAGAGAGAAACATTAGATACAATTAGAGATATTTGACTACTGACTGCAGTAAAATAAAAGTGGGTTCATTTTGAAGTGAAGCAGCACAATTCACATTTAATTAATAGGAAATTCTATAGAAGTTACAATGCATGAATATCTTAATATGAAGAACAAAATAAAATAATAAGACATGCATAAGTAAAAGCTTCTGCACAATTTTCCAACAAAATATGTCATCTATTAATATATTTTGGCTATGCACATAGTAGCAAAGTTATTTGAAATGCAAACTGTATTAAATTATGCTCTAGACTGAGATAATCTTATTCTAGAACCCATATACAATGTTTATATTGTATATATTCCCGATTACGTGAGGTGGAAAGTCTTTGTAACGTAAATTTATCAAGCTACACATCTTGCCACTCTAGGTACAAGAACGTAAACCACGCAGTTAGTTTAGTACATTTTATAGATGAAAAGTTACTATGTATCTTACTTCTTCTCACTTCTGTGCTCCACATATACACACAGAAAAAAAAATAGGAAATAGTTTATTTTTTACCAAGCTGGGAATTGTCATACGAGTTCATAAAGATATTATTTGCACTGTAACCTGTTTCAAATAGATTATTCACTATAAAATTTGTGACAATAGGAATTTATTTACGTCATTGTATAGTGCCAGAATGAGATTATTTGGGACCCCATACAAAAAAATTATTGGGGTCCCTGAGCTCATGAGAATATATAAAATATTTAGGACCCTGCTAAAATCACGGGGCCTAGGCACGTGCCTTGTGTGCCTAATAGATTTTTTTTGTTTAATTAGTTTAGCCAGAAAATATTGGCAGAACAGGATCAATTTATTCATGGTTAGTCCAAGTTTTGAAGGTCTTAATTGTGTTGGGGTATATTATTTCCACTCCCTCTCTAAGTTAGCACTTATGGTTACAAATTTTTTGAATTGTTGGTTTAACCATCAGGAAGTAATAATTTATCTTAAGAGATCAGATAATTCTACATATCATATCTATCGTGATTTTGAGATTTGGACACTATAACTGTGCGTAGGAGAATGATGCAGACATTTTGTCTTCAGTATTTTGATTTTACATTCTTTTTCAGTCAACACTCATGTTTTTAAGTTTTTTGAATCGCTGGTTTAGCCAGAACAAAAAGTATTTATCTCAAGAGGCAATTGAAATTATTATGGCGCAATTACCTTTTTTTTTGTTTCATAAACGTTTCAAATGATGTTTCACTTCAAAATTGAATGTCTTCTATTAACCAACTGTATTGTTATGTTTATTGCTTGGAAAGAAATAGTTCATAATTAAATAAAAATCACTATTTAATGATTGAAAATAAAATAAAAGTTTTTACTTCCGGATATCACTAACAAACATTATATTATTTATTTATCACTTACTACTATCTCAAACAAAGCCGCGGATATTCATTTTTAACTATTCATATATACTGATCTCTTCACTGTTTGACATTTACTGCTCTAGATTCACCATTAAACTATATCTTCAAGTGGTTTGCTTGCGTTTATATATGGAATCCCGTTTTCTCGAAAGTTCTAGATTTGGTCTAGTACATGTTGCTAGATTTTTCCATCGTGGAGGGTGATGTGGTGCGGTGCGGCGCGATACAACAAGGACGAAGGCCCAGCCCACAAAAAGTCAGATCCAAGCCTATCCCATTCCTACGAGCCTCTACACTCTCGCACGTTACAGTATGTCCTGAATATGTGTACAAAATCTCTAGATGATCGGATCAGCAGTTTACGCGTGAAAGCGTAACAAACAAACAAACAACTTCACATTCGCATTTATAATATTAGTTAGGATTGTTATTTTGAGTTTTGAGTACTCTGATTATCCGAAAAAAACTGGGAATGTTATTTTGTTTCCAGTTTATTATTTTTGCATTTTCTTTTGATTAGCACTCACAGTTTCGGATATTTTTAATCGTAGGTTTAGCCAGGAATTAATAATTTATCTGAAGAGGTCAGGACTCATATATAAATGTGTTTTTGAATTTTGGGCACTATAATTGTTAAAAAAAAAACCGAAAACGTCATTTTGTCTTTAGTATTCAAATTCTACATCCTTTCTCAGTCAAATTCCATAGTTAAGAATAATAATAAAGAATCAATAATTCATCTCAAGAGGACAGATAGAGTTATTATATCTATTGTTATTTTGAGTTCTAAATACTCTAATTATTCGACGAAAACTGGGAATATCATTTTATTTTCAGTTTATCATTTCTGCATTTTCTCTTAATTAGCACTTACAGTCTCCAATTTTTTCAATTGTTGGTTTAGCCTGAAATTGATAATTTATTTGAAGAGGACAGTGATTTTAAGTTTTGGGCACTATCATTGTTAAATAAAACCGAAAACGTCATTTTGTCTCCAGTACTGAGATTCTACATCCATACTCATAGACCGTCAGATAGTCGAAGATTTGAGTGCCCTATTTTGTTTTCTCTGCCTTCAGGAGTTTTGATAAGCATGTATATTTAGAGTATAATAATGCCAAAATTAAAGCTGGACCGTGTGGCCAACATAATAATAATTAATTTTAAATTTTCATGAAAAATCCTGTTTTGATCCAATTTTCTCGTTTCTGCCATGCTTACGAAATGAAATTTAAGGAAAAAAGAGTCAGCGAAAAACGATAGGCAGAAGTGATCCACTTATCCAAGGGTTTGGAATAAGGGCTCGATTATGCAAAAAAATATATCAATTTTTCACGTTTTTCTCGTTTCTGCCGTTTGGCCATATGAAAGTTGATATCATAAGTATCTCGTAAAAACGAATGGCATTAGTTTTTCGAATGGCCAAGTCAAGATATGCACGAAGACATCTTGCGAAAGTCTGAATGTTTTCGTGCATATCTTGACTTGGCCATTCGAAAAACTTATGCCATTCGTTTTTACGAGATACTTATGATATCAACTTTCATATGGCCAAACGGCAGAAACGAGAAAAACGTGAAAAATTGATATATTTTTTTGCATAATCGAGCCCTTATTCCAAACCCTTGGATAAGTGGATCACTTCTGCCTATCGTTTTTCGCTGACTCTTTTCCCCTTAAATTTCATTTCGTAAGCATGGCAGAAACGAGAAAATTGGATCAAAACAGGATTTTTCATGAAAATTTAAAATTAATTATTATTATGTTGGCCACACGGTCCAGCTTTAATTTTGGCATTATTATACTCTAAATATACATATTTATCAAAACTCTTGAAGGCAGAGAAAACAAAATGGGGCACTCAAATCTACGACTATCTGACGGTCTATCAGTCAATTCCTATAGTTGCAAATTTTTTGAGTCGCTGGATTGATAAGGAATCAATAAATTATCTCGAGAGGACAAAACTGAGAATGTAATTTTGTTTCCAGTTTATTATTTCTGCATTTTCTCTTAATTAGTACTCACAGTTTCAAATCTTTTCAATCGTTGGCTTAGCCAGGAATAAATAATGTATCTGAAGAGGACAGATAGGACTCATACATCATTATGATTTTGAGCTTTGAACACTATAATTGCGCAGAGAATTATTATTTCTGCGCCCTCTCTCAGTTAGTACTCAGTTTAAATTTTTTGAATCGCTGGAGTAGTCAGGAATTAATAATTTATTTCAAGAGGACAGAAAGGAAACCATCAAAGTCAGGAGCCCTTGATTCTGGAGGCCTCTAACTTTGATGGCTGCCTTTCTGTTCTCTTGAATCAAATACTCATAGGTACCTCCAGTGTGCCTAATGGATAATCTAGCTTTGATTATAAGCATTATATTGTCTTGCTTGTTACAAAAATTTCGTCTGACGTCTTTTTTTTTTGGACAATTGTTTTCCCATTGCATACCCATGTCGCCATCTATGTAACAGATTCGCACTAATTTTGTAAAATAGTACGTGCGTATGACACTTGATTGAAGCGCTAACTTAGGGAGTATGCGAGCCGTTGTTGCAGACGGGTTGTTTTTGAGCAGTCTTGTGATTTTTTCTTGTTGTTCTAAATTTTGTGATTATTTAATTTAATTAGAATCAGTGTTATGATTTTGTAAGTATTTTGTTTATTATTTTTGTTCACGTTATTCCAAATTTAGTATTATTTTTTTTAGTGATTTCGTTTGAGGCGACCCGCGTGGTTAACCTTTTGTTTCCCAAATTTATTTCTTTCATCCTTAATTATTTGTTAGTTTTTTGTATTCAGCACCTTTTTACTACCTTGAAACTTTTATACCAAATTGATATTTTTGTTCTAAATTTATTTTTTCTAAATTTTACAATAGCGTAGGCAATAGCCGTTCCGGTCGAAGGAGCTGGCCTTTTCATCTTTGGGAGGTTATTATTGTTTGTTGTCCTTCTTCGGGAAGATTCGTTTAACTATTTCTGATGTTTTATATTCAGATTAGTTTTGATAATCATTACTATTGATAGTGTTTCGTACACATGTTCTAGTTGTTACCTGCCCTAGTTTACCATACTATTCCGTCTACAAGAGTAGACATTCTTTTTTGTAATTCACCGGTTTTTTTGTATTTCTGTTTTAAATTTTTTTTCTACTACCAAACGCGATCAGGCGGATATCGATTCGGTGATACGCGATTTTTTTTTTATATATACACTCGAAGTAATAAAACCTACGAGTTTTGTGGCTATCTTCGTTCCTCTCTTTACCTTTCCTCACCTAAGTATGTGTGATGTATGAATGATTAGTGAAAGTGGTTGATAATAAATAATTTAACTATATTTTGGATCCAACGCGTTGCGGATTTGTCATTCAACAACTCGTAGTTTAGTTTCTTACGCTGTTTTTGTAGTTTTTTGTTTCCAAAGCTTAAAATATTTTGTTGTGGGCTTTAGTTCCCGTTTTTAAGCTGGAAAATCCTACGAGTTTGTGAAGATTGATCCAATTTTTTTAGTAACGAACCACGCTCGTAAATTTATCGACTCGTCGCTAATAAATCCTTTTTCTTGTCCTGCCAGACTTTGTATTTTCTTTGTTTTTCTTCTCTTTAATGCTCAGCGTAGTTTTTTTTTTACTTTGTAAATTTTTAGTGCACTATTTAAAATCAGACAAATAAATAACATACTGATTATTTTATTTAACTTTTACTAAACTTACAGTTTATCCGTTTTTCAATTTGAATCTAAATTTATTCATTCAAGTTTAACGCTTCACGTTTGAAGAGAGCTCTCCAATTTTTTTGTAGGAACCTCCTGTTTCAGTTGAATTGGATACTGGTTGGGTTGTTTGTTTTCAGTGTAAACTGTTAGGAATCTTAGGGACCAGTGGCCACTTGAGACTAGTTTTTGGCCAACTTCAAGTTAAGAAAAACATCAACACGTCTACGAAATTAAGAAGAACATTAATATCTCCCGGAGTTGACGACCAAGCGCACGACCAACCTTAACACTTTCAAGGACCGTTGGGTATTTATCAAAGCCCTATAAGACGCAAGATCAACTTTACTTAATTCAGGGAACGTTCTTGTCTGACGTTGTTTTTGTGGCTACCAATTCGACATCTATCTTCTCTGCCGATACTAGTCTTGAGTTCCGCCTGAAGAGGATATTTAGCTAGTTTTTGTAACGTAATTTTGAACGTCTGTGACGTGCTCTCCAGTTCCCTTTTGGCTGTTGCAGTGAGATTTTTTTGTATAATAGCTTCAATCATTTTCGTAAGTTACAAATTTTTTGAATTATAATTTTTGGAATTCTTTGCTTTAAATTAATAATAATTTTATTTATAATTGATTTCGACGTCTATGCTTTATTTCGTTTTTGCTGTCGCTATTGTCTCCCAGAATAGTACCTTTTTCTCCTTTGATCATTTCCTGGGAGTGGCGCCCATTTCCTATTTTTCAGATAAAATATTTCTGGTGCCCTTATTAATAGCTAGCCTGGGTCTTCACTTTCAAGGTAGGATATTCCATTACTTAAATTTAGTGTCAATCAGCAGTACATTAAGTTTTTGCTACCAAATAGTGAAGAAACATTACCTTTTTTAATTTCCTACTGCCACCTTGGAAATAGGAAAAGGTACATGCTTGTTTAGTGACTAACAGAAGTACGGAAATGTTGAGAATTTTGTGCCCAAAAAACCAAAAAAATAATTTATATGAACTCCAGAAAACTAAGAACAGGTATTTTTATAGAGTATTTCGAGTTCCTAGTTATAAATTTTGAGCAATGGACAAACACACATGTCCAGAAATTGGGCTCTATTATTTCTGATTTAATAAAAACGAGTTGTGTTGAAAATGCTGATTGCTCGCTCATTTTTCATGATCTCTCGTACTTTCCACTATTTCTGTAGACTAAATTATTCTACTCATCTCTTTGAGGAGTCTCGATGAGCTTTTGAGCATTGTAAGATTTTGCTCGATCCTTGATTGAGTTTGGCACGTAGTTTGTAAGCAAAGCATTATTTCTCAATCGAATTTTTGTGGACTATACTGGACTCAAGAGAAAATAAAATTGGAGGACGGTAAATTAGATTTAGTGCTGTGAAAAAATTGCCGGATTATACGCTTTCAGTTTCAGGGAACAGAATGCTATTTAGGTTGATTGGAAAGACGCTCCGGCGCGCTGAACTCAAGATTGCATTAAGCTTGGAACAGGAATTTCAGGAAGCTCCATGCTTTTCACTGATGGAAATTCAATGCTTGTGTGGTCTAATTCAAATCTTATAGAAGCGATGTCACTTATTTTATACGAATATTGCACATTGTATGAGAAGAATGTTATTAATAATGTCTTCTTTGAACCGTTCTATTTGAATATTTTGTGAAAACTTTTCCAGAAATGACATTTCCGGTATTTTGCAATAACAGAAGGAACTTTAACGAGTTTCCGGTGATTGCACACGTGACATATTCTTCCCGAGATGAACTAGTACAACAAATACTGTAAAATAAATCAAATGATTATAAAATGGTCAATAAAAAAATTAAACATTACAACCAGGGCTAATTATAAATTCATTTAAAAGCAACTGGAATTAAAACTTCAAGTTAACTCAATTTAAACGTGTTCCAATAATTAAAATTACTCCCAGTAAATGTAAAAGCAATTTCAGATACAATTTAATCGCAGATTTTCCAGCCAGTTGATTAAACCGTACTATTCTATGAATGTTTAGAGTTTCTACCCTTATTTTAAATCATGAAAGACATTTTTCGAAAGCAAAACATAGAATATCGATTTTTCTGTCATATTACTGTCAGTTTTCTGTCAATATCTTTTAGTTAAACACTGCAGGGTTCTTAAAGCGATATTGCGTTTGAAATGTGTGTAAAGTGAATGCGAATTTAAGGAAACATTCATATCTTCATATATTAGCAGGAATAAGTAGGAAAATAAGTAAAAGTAGTAGAGAACTCTCATATTTACAGATTAAGCTTTTCATCTCAAGGCATAGTGATATTTCTGAAACGAAACGGCGCTTAAGAAACACATAATCATGTCTTTGGAAACAAAAGAACGGTCATAATATCCAGAGACCAATTTCCCGTTAATGTACGTAAATAGAGAATGGTACACCCAGTAGATCTAATTTCGGAAACAAAAAAGTTATTCACATCACTTGAAATCAATCGTCAGATTGTGCACTTAATAATTACACGCCAAACGGTCTGATAAATCTGAAGGGTTGTATTTTCCGAGCCATCTAGCAACAGGTGTTCCCGTGACTGTAATAACAGGCAACCGCCCCAACTGATGTTTAATAAAATATCACCTGCTGAGGTTGGGCTTACAGCAGTCGTGACGAGTGCTGAAAGTCAGCCTGAAATAAGGAGAGGATTAGGATAAACTTTGGGGTGTTAAATTTAAAGCTACCGCAAGTGGTTGTATACATTAAGGTGATTATTTTCAACATTTCAGTTAAATTTAATCAATAATAAAGTGATTTAAATGTTTATTATTGGGTTTATTGGGGATTTGTGGCTTGACATATGAGAATGGAAGTCTTTCTTCCCCTTTGACCTAGATTGATTAAATTTCTATAATTTATGAGATCTCAATAATGTCAACTAAAATTGGGACGCAGTTGTTAAACATAAAAATCAAATATATACAATTTAAGCAATTATTTGAAAAAATTGTATTGCCCCACATCAAATAATTACTATTCTGGCACTGAATACTTGATTCTTGTGCCAAAGTTCAAATCGCAAATAATTCTTTAGAATTGTTGGATTCAATTCTGTTCAAGAATATTTATGAGGAAATTAATTTATCGACTGGACAATTATTTAAGAGGAATTCTTCTTCAGGATGATAATTTCCAATGAGATGCCATTTCAGAACGTCGAATACATTATACAATACAATATTCTATTTTAAATATCCTCCAGAATATCAACCGGGTTAAATGTGAGAAGAACACTAAAACCAATTTATAAATTAAAAGGAATGCAAGAGAACAAAGATATTTCTAAATTATTCGGCGCAACAAACTTTCAGAATCATGGAAACTCTAATGCACAAAACAGGACAAAGGAAGTGTCCTGGAAACCTCAGGCATCGTAGTGACGCCTTTCCGGAGTCCGAAGCATGGAAAATTCCGGTTGTAATGAAAGACGAATCTTGAATACGTAATGCCAGAGGATTTGTTTCACATATTCTGGCATTGGGCTATTTTGGGATGATATATTCATTCAAATATACTGTCATCAAAAATTGAGCTGTCTCTATTTTTAGTACGATAGATCAATGATGTTTTATGACAATTTTATTTTTTATTTTATCTCAATATCGAAGGATGCTCTTGCAATTCGATTGGGATCAGCATTTTTCAATTTGATTGAGCTCTTTACCTTTGCTACTCTTTTTTTAACGCATTCTTACGAAAAAAAATTGAAGAATCATCTAGATGATGAAAGCGCATTTTTGACAGCTCATGAATGGTTGTTACTTCAGAGATTTCGCAAATTACTATCTGCCACAATTACTGGGCTTGAAATCAAGCAGTTTGGGCAAACTTACGAAACAGCAGCATTCATTTAGTTTCAGTTTCAAGTTGACTATTTGATAGGTACATAATTTATGCATGTACAAACTCAAAAATACCTTTTAATCTTCATTGTTTAGTTATTGACTGACGGGAGGTCAAGTGCTGTACCTTAAAATAATAATTTGATCTTTATCAAAGCTATATAAAAAAATACACCAAAAGTAAACAAATTTTCATCCAATAATAATAATTCATTCTAATAAGCTTCAAATTCGCGTCAAAAAAGTCATTGAATGAATCCCGGACAGATTTGACAACTGTACATTAGTTATTTACATAATTAGTTATGAAAAGTGCCATATTGTTTGACGAAACGTAATATTTGCCAAAACGAGCGTAGCGAGTTTTGTAAATTACGTGAGTCAAACAATATGGCTTTTCATAACGTATTCTGTACAAAATTTTATCTAATTCCGTCAGAATGATTTTATTTATATTTTTGAATGAGAACATCTCTCAAAATTCAGATGACTGTGATTCATGACCATCTATTGTTACTACAGAAAGAGTGCACTGAAATAAACAAATATCGAATTTTCACAAAACGTCAAAATAATTTTTTTGAATATACTCAAGCAGTGATATCCTGAGTGATATAGTACCCTTTGATATCAAAGACTCTGCCAATACTGCATACTGTCAATAATAAATCATTCTTTCAATTGTACGTAGATAAGTATAATTGATTAGCTCTGAAACATAGCCAGTTATGTAAAGTCATTACGTAACTACTTTACGCAACTGTTGCAAGACAGTTATGAAAAATGAGACGTTGCATAACGTCAGAAATTGATGTAAAATTTGACTTTTCAAAACGGAATTAGATAAAATAATAAATACACCCACGGCTAAAGTTGTAACTAAATTTTCATCTACTTGAATAAACTTTAGATGCTATATCCCTAATGTCATATATATCTATGGGCATTGTTTCACTTTGAACAAGTAATTGAATAATTTAATCTTCCACAATCACTGAGCTTGAATCAAAGCAATTTGTGCAAACCTACGAAACAGCAGCTCTTATTTAGTACCAGTTTCAAGTCTGTGAATAGTATAGTTGCTGAGAACTCAGCATCACGCCAGCCACTCAGCCAACCAGACAGCCAAAGTGAACATAATAGCGCTTTTTTCCAAAAAATGCGCTAAAAATACGCTATTATATGCACTTTGGCTGTCTGGCTGGCGTCACGCTGAGATCTCAGCAACTACAGCACTTACAGTCTTGAAACAGCTACTAAATAAAAACTGCTGTTTTATAGGTTTGCACAAACTGCAAAATTTTGTTATTCATTCACCCAGTTTTGGGTGAAAAATGAAATAAAAATTCAAAAGGTAATTACTTCTGAACTATGTATAATTGAAATCTGAAAATTGCTGCACAAAATGAGCAACATGTCAGTAATTGGATTTTATATTCTAAATTTTAAACTAATACGAGTTAGTACCCATTTTAGGGTAGAAACTATTTATTTCAATATCTCGCGAGTTACACAAGTCATTAACATGCGGTTTCTGATGTTAGTATCAGAATGAGTTCAACTTTTGTTATTACGATCAATTTAGGTCAGAACATGAACATCCGTAACTTATTTTCTTGAATCTGTAGCTTTTAGAGGTAATTTTCAGGGATTTTTTTATATAGCTTTGTTAAAGATAAAATTATTATTTTAAGGTGCAGCACATGACATCCTGTCAGTCAAAAACTGAACAATAAAGAATAAAAGCTGTTTTAAGTTTGTACTTGCACAAATTATGTTCCCATCAAATAGTCGCAACTTGAAGCTGGTACTAAATGAAAGCTACTGTTTCGTAGGTTTGCCCAAACTGCTTGATTTCAGGCTCAGTGATTGTGGGAGATGATAATTCGCGAAATCTCGGAAGTAACAAGCATTCATGAGCTGTCAAAAATGAGCTTTAATCATCAAAATGATCCTTCAACTTTTTCCTGAAATAACTATCATAAGCAATGCGATATATTCTTTGTAATTCAATATCATTTAAACGCAAAAAACAACACTTTAGCTCTTGTTCTGAACATATTTGTCTTGAAAAATTGCTTTTAGCATATTTTTATTGAACGATATATTATTGATTGAAGGTCCTTCCATTGCTTGCTTTCAATGTTTGAGAGCACACTTTTTTTCTCCTATATAGAGCATAATCATATCGCGACGAATCGACGATCATAAAAGCAAAGAGACTCAATAAATGCAATGATCGTGGACAAAATTTGGCCCAGATCTGTGCTTTCATACTTCTTATAGAAATAGGACATCAGCATTAGAATGAGAACTGAATTTGCGCCAAAAACATTAACTTTATTGTAATTTTATCACTGTTGGATATGCATGACAAACATTTTAGATTCGTAAGAATACGAATGCAGTTTTTTTGATACATATGTAGAATGCATAAGATATTTTTTACACATTTGATGAGTATCAATAGCTCAGTACAAATCTGGAATTCGCGAGATCGAATCTCAACGATGGATAAAACAATTTGATGCATGACGACAAACAGAATGTATAAAACAAATGAAACAAAGATGCTTCTATGAGTATTGTCAGCTCCAATTACGTACGACCTAGCGACATAAAAAAGACTCATCTTATTCCTACCAGGACAACCTTTAAGACATACGAGGTGTGTGAGAAAAGTAATGAGACTGAATTTTATTTACCAAATTTTTTATATTTTTCAAACAACAATATTGTTCCCTTCAAAATAGTTTCCTCTGGCAGTCATCCACCAGCAGAGTCGTCGTTCTGTCTTGGTAGCAGTGCTGAAAGACTTCAACTGGTACAGTCTTCAACATGTCTGTCACATTCTTTTGAAAGTTCTCCAGAGTCTCAATTTAGGAAAATAAATAAGTCATAGAGACTCAAACCAGGTGAATAGGTGGACTGGAGAACAGCAACCCAGATAGCAATAACGTCCTGAGAATATTCTCTAGTTGTCCTGTGAATGCCCTGGATATTCGAAATATACATGGTATATTCCAACAGCCTATAAATCTTCTGAAAATATCCTATTTTGCTTATTCTTGGAATATTCATAATTAATATACATAGCATATTCCTATATACTATGGATCATCTGAGAATAGTCTATCTGAATTATTCCTAGAATATTTGATACAAATATTCAAGGATTATGACATTTTGTACATTCTTAGTAGAATATATGATAGATATTCATGTTATATTCAATTTTGCTCAGCTTTATAAACTTTATTCATAACTGAAAACGATTGTTGGTGATGAGGCCAATGGAGACATTTATGATTGTGTTATAACAGGTTTGGATGAAAGAGATGAACGACTCCAATTGTAACCAAAACAAGAACTTAGATTTCAACAAACCCAATATAAAAACAGATCTCAACTATCGTAAAATTTCATAAGAAAAATTATATCTAACTTTTATTTCCGTACTTTATGTACATTTCTCGTCGGAGAAAAACAAAATAAATGGAATGAATTTAACATTTTGGTCTAGTGAATTATTGGGAGCATATAAAAATACTCAAAATTTTTTGTATGCTCCCAAAGTCTTTTTTTAGACTTTCATTCTTTTATTTCTCCAAAAACTTAATTTCTTTATTCAAAATAGTTTAAGACAGGAAAATTTCACATCTATCTAATTTAAATATGCATGTATTTTATTACTTGATCATTGGAATATGGCTTGAATAATTAATTGAATATTAGCCTAAATCCGACCTAAATCATTAACACATAAAATTTTCAAATGGATTAGAGTAGTTTGAGACATGACTAAATGGAAGTATTCTGAAAATGCGAATCAAAAGAGGCTCGTAGCAATTTAGAAATATTTTTTTTTAGGCTTGGAAATTTTCCGTGACGTCCAAAGGTCTATTGTCACTCAAACGGTAGTCTTATTCATCATCAAACATTTTGAGAACATTGACGTAAAGTGAAATAGGTGGCGTAATTATTTCTAATATTTCTAGTTAGATCGCGAGCTAGATAAATTATTAATCTAACAAATTTACTTGTCAAAATCACTCTTCTTTCGACCAAACAATACTCAGTAGTTTGAAACTAGTTTTCTTTCTTTGCGCATGCCGGTGAAATTTGGAGGTTTGTCAAAAAGTTTCTAAATGGCATTCGATAAATAGAAATGATATATTTGTTATCTTTTCCCATACATTCCCATTGATTTATAAGTACATCAAATTATAACGCAACATATTTTTTCCATGAATAACATCAATTTTTTTATGAATTTGTACAGCTATGGAGCCCACTGTTTGAGAAAAATGATAGACTTTTGGACGTCATCATGACGTCATATAAGTATTAAATCGACCTTTCGTTAGAACAAAGCAATATTCAATATATTTTTATTACTTTTATCTATTATTTATCCAATATTTTCATATTTTAATGAAAGTTTATCAAATTTTGATAGTAGTGGAGTATCTCATTCACGCAGTAGAAGAAAATAAATGAATAATGATAAATGAATGCATAAAATTTTCAGACACTACTTTCATGACGTGATATTATAAAATGTTTTGGTATGTATGGAATATTTTTGTTAAATCTTGACCTGTAGAAGATGCACAAAGTTATTACAATGCTCTGCCGATTTTAGTGAAAGTTTTACAGTTGAGTTATAAAGATGTGAGTCACCGTGTCGTATTTATCGCAGCCACATGGTATCGGATATTTCTTTGTTTGTGTGAGGATTGGTTCTGAAAAATGTAAGTATTCTATTCTATTCTCATTTTGGCTATTGATTGAACCAACAAATAAAGATTTCTTAAATGAACATTAATATTATTATTTCTTTCTCTTGAATGAATAATTATTTATTTCACTTGGTATTTGTATGAAACGCTGTAAATATACAGAATGAATGTGTTTCCAGGTATCCGATGGCTCAAATTGAAGAGGAAAATGTAGACAAATTAATAAGAAGAGTGATGACAAGAATTCTTGCGAATGAATTAGCCACTGGATATAGTTGGCAGGACTATAAAGAGAACAAAAAATTCAAATTGACTACTGCAATTATTGGTAAAGCATTGTTTTATCATAATTAATATTATCTGTTTCAAATGATCTCATTTAGGAATCTGCCCAGTAGAACCCTACCGCCAGAAATGTCACAGGGAAACAAATTGAATTAAAAATTGCCAAACGGCTAAGCAGGCTCCTGAATATATGAAAATTAGAAATCAATAGATTATATAATGTATATCTACATTTGTATCTTGTTATTATCGCAAATATGGTTTTATTTTTTTCATATCATATATATTTCTTCAACTCTGGAAGTTAAGTGCAATACGCAATGTATTTTTACATTTTTGTGAGTTTTATGAGTGTGATTTTTTTTTGTCAATTGTACTTATATAAGAATAAATATTTCCTATTAATTGTAACAGATATGATTTTATTTCCCAAAAAAATATAGCTTCAATATGGTCATAAACCAGCCCAGAATATTCCAAGAATATGATTTCAATTATCCCTATAATATTCTTAGGATATATTGAACATTTACTTTATAGAGATTCATAGATTATTCCAGGAATATAACATCATATATTCATAGCATATTTCAGGATGATTCCTGGGATATTTATAGGATATGCAATATCGGGACATGGGAATATTCTACCAATATCCCACAAATATATACCGATAAACATAGGATATTCCAACAATAGCTGAATATTCGGAAGAAATATTCTCTGCTTATTCTTGGAATATTTCTTTGCTATCTGGGAAGGATACTTTTGTCAGCAAAAAATAATTTGATAAGAAATACTCAAAACTTGGTGGCATAACGTTGCTCTAAATTACGCTTTTCCAAAATTCGTAACACACAACCTGAATTAGTCAAAGATTCCATGCCCGCCAGACGTTACTTATTTTCTGAGAAACAAAATGTGTGGAATGGAATAGTGCTAGTATGTACTTTGATCGTATGCATACTTGCTAGCTTGGACCGACGGCCAATTTACAGATACCAGGTGCTAGAGGTACGTTGAAATATTACTCCTTGTTATTGAAGTCTGAGTGCTGATTTTTATGTATGTTTTAGAGAGTATTGTTAAAAATTGAAAATCAATACTGTCAGACACTTCCCATCGGCGGTAAAAAATAACGTGATCTTACTTATAGTCTGAGTCCTAATTATTATGATACTGATGGAGTGATTTCAATACTTTTTGTGATCAAAAGGCTCATATCGTAGTCCTATAAGAGAACTTGAATCCTTTTTATACCTGAAATGAACAATAGGTAATAATGTGCACAGCACATGTCACCGATTTCATTTGTTGAATTATTTGTAAATTCTAAATGTCAACTTCTGCTCTATGTTCCCTTCCTGTGTACTTGATAACTTTCAAAATATAAAATTTGCGGGTCTTGTTTCGGAATACGACACCTGCATAGTACTATATTTTGCCATTTAGTCGAAAAGAATCATTTCTGGCATATTCCAAAAGATAGTCGTTATAACCTTCGTTCTTTCAATAGAAAGTCCAAGAAACATATTCCTATGGCAGTTTTTAATGTCGAGGTTGTAATGTTGCGTGCCTATTTATTGTTTACTCAGGGTTTCAATTTTAATACATATAGAGACAGCTTCATGAAATATTTCCTAAACTTTTGACATATATACCATCTAATGAACAATGGGAGAAGTGATTTGATGTCGTTATCATCGAAGACTGTCTTCTAAAATTAAAATAAGACGCTATTAATATACCTGTCTCCAAGTTGTATCTACGAATTGGAATAAAACCTCAGGTTCAATGGATTCGAATATTGTTTTTTAATCACTCGTATTCCCAAATTCAAACAAATGCGAGACACAAAATACCTACTATATTCGATACGTCATCTCTTCTACATCATACAGACTTTTCGATTCATTCTCGTACACGATGATCATTATAATATCATAATGAACTCGAAAAATATCAACTTTCATGTGAAGTTAGTTCGTTATTCTTTGAAAGCGAGCGAAATCTGAATCTAAGTCGAATTGAGACTGGTAAACTGTTTGAGTTTGCTTATTCATCTTTTTTCGTAGCAACGTCATGCTTACAAATAAACATGTTTGAAATGTCAACTCAATTAAATTTATTTCCTTGTCAGTTCGATTTGAATATAATAATGCTTACTCGTATACTTTTTCCAACAAATAACATTGTAAGATTGATTTCAAACCTGAATATATTTTTATTTATGAACTCATTCATTTTTTCCGAGTTCCTATAGCTACGACAATTTTTAAATAAAATAATTTACAAATATTTTTCTGATTTTAAAAGAAATATTTATCGATTAAAAATTCACTCATTTCTTGGTCTTCAGAATGCGAACAGATTCTCGACACACCCTGCTACACCAATATGACCCAAAAACCGTCGTATACATAAAACCTATTTTCGAGTAAACAACCGTAATCGCTTCCAAGGTCAAAGCATATAGGAAGCGTGTACTGCACACATTTGTGTCACTTTAAAGTCCAACTTCGAGCGTTCAATTTATCTGTGTGGTACATTGTTAACTTTAATTGTCTGAGCTTAATTAGCCATCATATCATTCAATTCAGTCTTATGAAGTAGCTGAGAACTTCTATCAATTTGTGAGTTTTTCTGTCATTGAGTTTTATGAGTTTGGTATGCTTAGCGTCACTTGTGGTGACACCACGCTAGGTGTGCGTGAGGTATGATCCTTTTCCTTTGAAGTGTTGGTATCCTTAGCTACTTGGGGTACCAATGCCATCGGTGCGCACACCTTGCCTGTATGACGGCGGTGATTGTTGCCAACTGCATGTACTTTGTGTTATTGCGGCAACGGGGTTGTTCCAAGAGTGGATAAATTATCCAACCTGCGTGTGTCGCAGGCATCGGTACGGTATTACGGTACTGATAGCGATCCGTGGGTGTCGTCCAACATGAGATAAACAGTGCTAGTGACTTAGCTATCTGGAAGCTACTGGTGCTACATTATTCTGGCGTGGGAATATGTATATGCCAACCGCATGTACTGTGAGTTATTGCGGGCCACGGGGTTGCCTCAAGAGTGGGTAAATCGACTATCTCGCGTGTGTCGCGAGCATCGATGCTTACTATAGTACTGGTAGCTATCCATTCGGTGAACTCAATCTGTTAGCCAGATATCCTTTTCAACCTCTGAGGTAGGTGTATCATTTTTATATCCGTTCTAGTTACCTAAACTCAGCTTGAAATGCTCCGATGGCAAGAAATTGATGTGTGTGACTCTCTGATGACATCTCACAGAGCATTATGGCTCAAACTCATATTATTTTCAGGAAAATTCGGCTTAATTACGCCGTAACACCTGACTAGCCCCTTACTCCTGACGACAAGGCCATCAACAGCTCGTCAGCCAAACATAAGTTCTCAATTTTTTCTATTTATATTTAATTATATCCACTATCGATTATCATTGTCATCTCAACCCTCTTAACAACATTTTTTTACTTCTAGAAGACTGTGTTCAACAATGACGACTTTGAATCATGTCTCCAATTGTCTGCTATGTGGTACATGTTTTTGAGCCCCTAATTTTAATTGGGTTAGAAGATTTGTTCAGACAAAAACATATCACTTACTTCATCATGATTCTAGAATGTAAATTTTTTCGTCAAATTCGCTTCGCTCTAGAATCGTAAAACATACATATTTCACTAAAAGTATCTTTGAAGGGAAATTTAATGGTGGTCTTAATAAAAAAAAATAGCAAACGTATGACTGCTAGCATAAAAACATCGCGGCTCTGGAAGACTTGAGAAACCGCAGGATCTGAACCCCCAGAAAGTGTTTTTCGTTATTTCCGTCGAAAATATCATTATTTGAATGGAATTCATGTTTAAATCAAAGAATTGGTACTGCACCATTTTTCAATTTGATTGGTCGAATGCTACTGCACACAACCAACTTCATTCTGCAAATGATTTTAATCGTCTTTGAAAACTTCAGAATGAATATATCCGTTGTTTTTCGGAAAATATATTTTGCAAGATCCCACTATTTATGCAGTTTAATGGTCCTTCCAGAAAGCTATAATTTGACATAATTTTGAGCCTCAACTCTATAAAGTCAGCAATTTAATCAAGATTTATACCGAAATAAGAACCCTTCAAATAAGTCAAGTTACAATCAATATAATAGACGAGTAAAATAGTACCCATCGAAAACATTTTTATGTAAAATGTTGCCATGACGAGACCGTATGACTCGCACTGTCAAAAAGCTATCAGATCTCACGTAGAGCCAAGCTTCTAACTCTACACGCCCTTATAGTCCGTGAGACAGGGCGTAAATTTTTCGTTGATTACCGCTCACTTGAAACTTTATGAGTGTCTTCATTAAGATGAGTCCGACAACTTTTACATTT
Organism: Dromius quadrimaculatus; assembly: GCA_963989225.1. Classification (NCBI taxonomy): domain Eukaryota; kingdom Metazoa; phylum Arthropoda; class Insecta; order Coleoptera; family Carabidae; genus Dromius; species Dromius quadrimaculatus. Next base: position 7,070,646 of record OZ022325.1, on the reverse strand, counting down.
GGCAAAATTCTAGATTTGGAGGCATTTTTCAGCGATGGCTAATTAAACAAGTCAATTTCATGAAGCCTTGAAGATATATTGATCTTTACACTTATCGGAAGATTTTTTGATGATAAAATTTAAAAAAAATATTGTCCGACATGAATGTTGGGGCTAGCGGTGAGTCCGACAAGCCGCACTTGTCATAAGTGCCAACATACTTATGACAAGTGCGGCTTGTCGAACTTGCCGCTAGCCCTAATATTCTTGTCGAAAAATATTTTTTTTTATTTTATTATCAAAAAATCTTTTGATTAGTGTAAAAATCAATATGACGGTAATTTTTTCTCAAGACTTTTTGAAATTGACGTGTTTAATTAGTCCTCGATGAAAAACGCCCCAAAATCTAAAGTTTTGCCAAATATAAAACTTGTCGGACTCATCACAATGAAGCCACTCACAAAGTTTCAATTGAGTGGTAATCATCAAAAAATGTATGCCCTGTCTCACGGACAAGCCCTAATTTCACAAACTCTACACCTTAGTCAAAATATGTGGCTTGGCCGTTTCGTTACTACAGGAACTTTTGTATAACAGAAAAGTGATGAACAGTGAATAAATTTTACATCTTATGCCCATTTGAATGTAGCGAAATGGCCAAGCCACATATTTTGACTAAGGTGTAGAGTTAGGGCTTGTAGGGTGTGTAGAGTTAGAAGCTTGGCTTGGGTGTAAAGAAAGAAGTGTGGCTCTACATGAGATCTGATAACTTTTTGACAGTGCGAGCCATATGGTCTCGTCTTGGCAACATTTTTTTACATGAAAATGTTTTGATGGGATTTTACTTCTTTTTGTAAGTTGTTTATGACAATATTTTTGTCTTTTGCTTTTTCTTTTTCTTTTTTGGGTTAATTTCATTATTAATAACAAGGAGTCCATATATCAATTTTCGGACCTCTACCGTCAAAGTTTGCGGAAGTCTCATACAAACTTCCATCCCCTATTTTAAGGGGCTGGGAAGTGGAAGTTCCAAGTCTTAGAATTTTGTTGTTGTTTGTGTACTAATATTAGTTTAAATACCAAATTTCAGCTCTCTAGGATTGAAGGAAGTACCCTAAGAATTTTGATGATCATCAGTGAGTGAGTCAGTGACAAAATCGGGATTTTTAGATATCAATAAAATCTAAGGTACAAGAGGTATGCAATTGAAACTTTATATGTTCAATAAGTCTGCTAATGACATCATATCCCGAGAATTTTGTTTATCTGGTGTAATCCAAACTCAAGTTATAAAGCCTCATTCACAATACGAAATTAGTAGTTAGTGTTAGTAGTTATGGTTAGTGTTTATAATTTGAATTCTAAAAACGGCGTTCACAATGCTCCAAATTAATGCCTCATAATTTCAGTTTCTTTCGTTGACAAAGTGTACTTTGGCTACAATTTATTATTTTATAGAAAATTCCTCAGATGTTTTTAATATCAAGAGTCAGAATAAAACGTTTAAGACAAGAAAATAATGAGTTAACCTCAATTTATTATCAATCCATTTCCTTCAAATTATCAATAAAAGTAAGAAATGTATTTTTTTAAATTTATATAATTTAAAAATAGATAAAAGTCAAATGTCAAATAAATTAAAAGAGAATATATTCATCTCTTTCCTCCTCTTTTCTGATTGGTCGAGTCACTAACTACTAACCAATAAGTTTGGAGCTTGCAAACTCTTGCGCTAACCACGATTAGCGTAGAGCAACGCTGGGCTAATTTTGTTGTTGTGAACGCTAACACACGATTGTGCATGTCAAATATCTAACACTAACCATAACTACTAACAATAACTACTAATTTCGTGTTGTGAACGAGGATAAAAAAACGATATAGGGTAAAAAAACGATATAGCTCTTCGAGAAAAGGTAGGTTCGCTTGTTTGGCTTGGCGGAGGCACTTCCGTGCCTCCAGATTTCAAGTTCATGACATAACCTTCAGAAAATATTGTATTTTCCAGTAATTTTATTTCGTCTCAATTTCTGTACAAGAATACTCCATGCACTTCTTGAGTCCCTCACTCCATCTTCACTAGATTATTAGTTTTATTCCCAGTTCCGATTATCTAGCCTGGAGCACCGGATTTCTCCCGTCTTGGAGCTTTAGAGGCAAGTTTGTGTGTAGCCACTTCGAAGTAAACTGTTAAAATTATGTGAAACACGTATCCGAAAGTGATGAGGAACTCGGAAGAGATTTTAGGATAAGTTTGGAGATTTGGTTACTAATTGGATGATTAGTATGGAAGACAGTTAGGAAAACTGATGAATTTATGAGCAAGAAGTTGAAGGTCGCGGAAAAATAACCATAAAGATTTCCTCTCATCTATTTTTCATGCATAAAGGTACCTAATTCGAGTTATCAATACTAGATTATCTTCAATGTGTGAAAACATCGTAGAAACACTTCGAGAAAAAATGTAATGTAAATTTGATTTAAATAATGAACGGTAGCTCCACTCTAATGAAAAATACTTTTAGCGAGTTTCCTGCACTTCGTCATAACTCTCATTTGGGTTTAATTTACGTTTAATCCTTAATCTTTCTCCAGGCAGTATTTTTGCTACTTCTTTTAAGCTCCAGAGTTTATTACACCGGATCTTGCTCGAGCTTTCCCGACTGCTGCAAAATGTGATATTTACTTTAGCGGGTAGATACGTCGACGACATCGATAGAAGGGATGTTTATTTTCCGTCTTGATACTTGTAGGAAACTTTATCGAATATCGCCTTAATGATATTTATTCAACTTCAAATTTATTTGCTATTCAGAATTGATTTGTGCATTTTTATAAAAACGTCTCTCTTGTAATATAATTCAATAAATAATAAACTATCATTTTCAGTTTGAGCCAATAGTCTGCCAGGATTTTATCACAATGCATTTCTCATGAATGTCCTGCAGTAAAAGTTTTAGACAATAAATGGGATATAAGTTTATTGGATTGACAAATTTTATTGCACTGAAAGGGCGGATCATTGAAATCAGTTAAACAGATCATAAAATAGTTTCATATTCTTTCATTAATTTTTATTGGAAAATTGTCTTGTGAACTTTTGCCTCCTACGATTTTATAATATATTATACGAGATAATTATTGTATAAAATAAATAAAGCAATTTTTCTTCTCCATTTCCTTTACTTTTATTTGTGCCACAGTATTTTTTGCTCTTTCATTCTAGCTGTCCTTTTCGAGTTCCGTTGGTTCCGGAAGTGTGAGCGTAAGCCCTTGCAAAGCTCCGGAAATGGACAAACCTTAAATTAAAGATTACGCTTGCCGCCATCTCCATTTAAGAAGATTCCTTTGTTACAGAGGAGTCGTTGCAGAGATCTGACGACCTTTCTTCTTACCAGAAGATTTAAATGTTTTTTATCATGAGACATTAACTTCGCAGATGTCAAATTAATATCAATGTAACTCTATTATCTTGTCAATAATTTCAAAAATGTCATTACTATTCTATTCCATTCGGTTCAATCAAGCATCAGTTCTGTATTGATTCCGTTCCACTAAATACCTATTTGGATTCAATTAGTAACGCCACACTTTGAAATTTCAACATGCATGCTTCGTCCAATTTCTAAATAATCATTAATTGGCAATTAGTTTGATTCTACACCTACCTGGTGCCACATATTCTTGTATTATGTTGCGTAATTCTCTTCTCTGCGGTCTGTTTCTGTTTGCTTGACCTGCATTAGTAATTGGAACATTGAGGATGGCCTACATGTCTAATATGTTTGAATAGATAGTCTGGAGTTCAAGCGCTATTGTGGGATTTCATCCCCTCTAACTTTACTTGCGTCAACAATTTTTCAAATCTTGTCCAAAGACCTTTTTTATAGCATACATACTTTTGTTGTCCCTACGATATATTTTCATATTGTCACAGTTATCCTCCATGCGAAAGGTTTACGTATGTTTTATATAAAATGCAGGACCCGCTCGCAACCTCCAGAGAAATGTATCTAATTTACATAAACAACACAACATCGTTTACAGTCAACTGTCTTTCTGTCACAATATGGAAATTGTGACATGGGTATTAGGTACCAAATGTACCTTAAAATAGATTTTGCATGAGAATATGTGTGTTGAATCTTGCTTCAAAGTAAAATAATTTCAGTTGCTGACTGTAGGAAGAGTAGTTCGATGGGACCATCGAAATAGCATTTGGCAAGTTATCGAACCCATTATTTTGATGGTCAATAATATAAAGTTCTCCAATATCATCAAATAGTATCACCACATTCCCAGTTAAATCAAACTGTTATCAGCTGCGTACAAATAGCTGTAAATGTCTGGGGAACATTTACGAACCACGGATCAGGGATGAAGAGCTCCGAAACGGTGAACAGAAAAGGTACGGGCATTATTTTTATGGAAATTTCAATTCAAATGCGAACTATGTTACAAATCAGCGGAATTCAGACCCAAACGTTAAACTGAAGTGGAGTCTCTATACAGGTGTGAGAGTTACAAGCCGCACTGAATTTAAAATAATTCAATTAGTTCGGACAATATTTGTGAATTTAAACTATAAAACAATCGTTATTGCTTCAATAATTCAATGATAACATAAATACATATTTGTATTTAAAAAACTCACTCAAGGTCTTGTTTGTCGTACCGAACAAGCCGATCAATCACAATTTATAATTAACTAGCAACCCGTGCCGGCTTCGCACGGGTGGACATTTAATAATATTCAACATTTTTTTACGAATCTTTGAAGCATAGTTTTATAGTATAAGATAATTATTAAGAATAATACCACATATCTTGCTTGAGTAACTCAATTAAAACATAACCTAAGCTGCCAGAATTCCTTGATAAATGCGTAGATCTATATAGATAGCATCATCAGTATTTAATTTGATCATTTACGGTAAATAAAAGATTGTATTGCAGCGCAGGCAATGCAAGGAGTTTTACTGGTAATTTTTTCGCATCTTGGGTTAGAATTGAAGTTTTTGTAGGTAACCCTTTTTTTTGAGAGTAAATTATAGCCCATGTTTATAGTGATGATAGGTATGTGATTCTGCAGGTGGAAGAATTCTTAAAATCGGGCCCCACGCAAGCGCCAGCAGCAACTATAGAAAGTTTCAATTTAAACGGTTGAACGATGCTCGATCGGACAAATACCGTTAGTGTTACTATGTCAGAACCTTCATTCAACAACCACTATATAAAATTATAACTCAATTGGATGAACGATGTGTGAACGGACAAATACGGCTCGTGTGCCACTTGAGGTATGCTGGTGGTAGAATACTGAGAACTTTCTCGAAAGAGCCAACAACAACTGTAGTAAGTTTCAAATCAATCGGATAAACGATGCGTGAACAAACTAATACGGCTCGTGCGCCACGTTGATAATACTACAATAAGAACCCTCGCGAATGTGTTGTGATAAATCTTGTAGGGTTCAGCCTGCGTTTGCAATGTAAGTGGAAAAAATGTAATTATTTACGACATCACATAAGAAATCTCAAAAATAACAGTATTTCTCCACTATTTAATGGATGTTATTATACATATAAACCTTCCTCTTTAATCACTCTATCTATTAAAAAAATCCGTATCAAAATCCGTTGCGTAGTTTTAAAGATTTGAGCATACATAGGGATATAGGGACAGACAAAGCGACTTTGTTTTATACTATGTAGTGAAGCAATGTTACCATTTCGATTCGAAAGTATAAACTAAAAATAATTCATTAACTAATTGAACTGCCATCCAATGCTTGTGTTTATTATGTTGTTAGTGAATTGATTAATTAATTGTCATTACAAAATACTATTAAATGAGGCTATACGAACGATCTCACTTTATTAGTGCAACGTTCATCATAGACCATTATTATCTAGTATTGTATGATAGAAGTCTCTTTAATATCAGTTCAATAGTTCACAAACTGAGTCGTCTTGGAGTACAGTCACTTGATGATCTCACTTCCAACTGATTTTATACCTAACAGTTTCAAATTCAAATATTTTTAAATTGTTCAATTATAATAGATCAAATATAAAATATTGAAACAGAATAATTTTTGTTGAGGGTCAGTAAAATCCCAATTCAGAGGTTTCCAAAAAAAGGAAAAAAGTGATTATTAGAAGGAGTAGATCATCGAATTTTACCCCAAAAGCAGAGCCGGAACTAGGGTATTGGCCGCCCGTAGCGAATCATAAAATTGCGCTGCTATTATGCTACAGAATTAATATGAATATGAAGCAAAAAGGATATACAAAAAAAAATATATATTCTTCAATCCAAGTGGTGACATAGTAAAAACAAAATTATCATCAATCAAGTACATTATATATTACTAATATCTTAATATCTATATATGAAACAAAAATTGATGTCATTATACAAAAAAATCTGCTGTGGCCAAACAGTATTTTCCCGACCATAAATTTCCTGGCCAGTTTCAGAAATTTAGGGTGTCGCATCAATTAATTGCATATTTCAAAGTGGCAGCTGTCATTGTCAAAGGGACATATGTCATTGTCAAAGTGACATCTGTCATTGTCAAAGTGACAACTGCCATTGTCAATGTGATAACTATTTTAGTCCTACAAAAAAAAATAAGTATTTATGAGAATGAAGAATCCTTTTCTAGAATTTCGGAATCTTCAGTTCATTGGAACATACATTTTTGACATTTGATCGCCAGAAGTGTAATTTGAAGATGGTAACATGGATTCCACTATTTAATTATATATTCTTGATATCTACTAATTTTATCTTCCAGAGGGCTTTAAATTGATACCAAACTAGACATCATTTGAATAATTTGTAAAAGAAAAAATTGACAATCGCTTAAGTAACCTCTTTGACACTTTTACTAGAATTATCTCCGCAAGAGCTTTAATTTGATACCATAGATGATAAAACCAGATTACTCATTTTAAAAAAAAAACACTTGACAAACGTTGGCATGTGATGTCAAAATTCTAATTTCATTGCTCTCAATATTTCTTTGTTCCAGAAAAATATAACAAATTTAATGATGATTAAAATTTTTATAATAACGAATGAACTGCTTTAGATAAATGTTGTACCAAATTATATGAGGATCAATTTTAGTTATTTCCTATTCAATGATAAATAACACCGTTTCTAAAATAAACGCAAAAAACTAAAAAGTTCCTGCAATGAAATTTTACCTCTGGTTGGAAAAAGCTCATCTATGAACTTAAGTTATCGTGCTTCCACACAGACGGCAGACAGACTTTTTGTTTAAAACTATCTCTTTTGAGCTCAGTAGGGTCTAAAATGTGAAGATACATCAAAATCTCGGTCTGTCAAAGAATCACGATAACAATACTTTCCCTATTATTCCTTTTCGGTCCATTTGGTCAGCCCGCTGGACATTTTTCTCTTTTATTTTCAGAAATTGAGCACCTGACGATTTTTGGGTGACATACTGTTATCTGGTTGAATAAAAATGTTCTATTTTGAAAATAAAATGATGCTACGATATGAAAATATACTTACTTTCAGGAAATTCCAGAATAAATTGATTTTGAACAATTGATGAAATGTTAAAAGTAAAAATATATTCTTTCACAAATCAAGCGTTCCGAGTGGCTCGGCGTTGCTAACACAATGCACGAAATGCAGAAGCTAGACTATTTGCTGATAGTGCAATGTACATCTCCAATAACCAATATAAACCCAAGTAAAATTATGTAGTTGATCTTGAGATGAGATGGGTAGCAAGTAGTATAACGGTAGAAGCTTTCTCACTCAAATCTCGTCATAAAACATTTCTTAAATTTGAATTCAAATTATTTTTTAATGCGGTTTATAAAATTTTGCGCCCCCTAGGAGTTTGCGCCCGTGGCAGGGGCCACCTTCGCCACGCCCTAGTTCCGGCTCTGCCCAAAAGAACCCCATAATAACACTATTACTACTTGAATATTCGTCGAGTTATAGGGGGTTGAAAATATTGATTTTCAACATTTTTGATCCCATATAATTTGTTTTTCATAATACCTGCATTGAAACAACGCATTTCAACGCCTGTTTTGTCAGACGAAACAAGACAATTTCAGACAAATGCAAGTGTAGCCGGGCAGAAACAAGCCTGTTTCTTAAATCGTTTTATTCCTGGTAGAGTCGCATTTGTTCATTATCAATCTCTAATAAAAATCATATAACCTCAGTTAATTTGACAGTTGTTGTATACGTAACTGTAAGTCGAGTTAAAAAGACGATTAGTTTCAAAAAAAAGTATAATTACGACAATTTCAACTACACCACAACATCTTATTGATAAAGCACAAGCAGCTACTCTGAACTTGTTACCTGAAAAATCAAAAGGAAAATATTTACTTTGTTATGACAAATTTGTAATATGGAAAGTTTCAATGCAGGTGTGGCATAGGACAAAACACGATTCCAGCCGAGGGTGATGCCATGGCCACACACTGTATTTTTCATAATACCTTCATTGAAACTTTCCATATTACAGATTGGTATTGTTTTGTCCCTAGCCACACAATATACTATTAAGTTTGAAACAAATTATTCACAGAGATTTATAGTTTTGAAAATGTGTGTCATAACAGAAAAGTTAGCCTATGAAATTATAAAAACAACCCTTGTAATACAAATGCAGCCCTGAAACTCTGGTTTAAGAGAGCTCTTTGGGCCAGTCGCATAAAAATAATCAGCAGGCTGTCAGTTTTTATTGACGTTTATCTGGAAAAAAATAGATCGCGTGAATAATCAACTTGTTTCTAATGTTTCAATGACGATTTTGAAATGTATTCATTGTAAAATTATATATGAGGACAGGCCCCAGCAACTCTCATTGCCGGTCTACTATAAATGTGTCTGCTGAGAGGTGAGAGGAAATGTTTCAAGATGGCGGACATGTAGGGCCTAGTTGTCAATTAATCAAATAATAATTGTATAAAGTAATAACCATGTGACAAATGAATATTCATCTAAAATACCTGGAAGATGTTTTGTCCCGAATTGCAAGTCTGGTTGTGACAGTTGTGAGAAAAAATATAGTGCTCATCCCGCAGCAGCATCAAATAATTTGAATTCATTTGGTTTTCTAACGAATCCGAATGTATTGATGTTCAAAATGATAAAATGTATTGAAGTCTTCTTTGCTGAAATGCTTCTAAAACCAATGACTACAAAGAAACTAGTGAGCACATCCCAAAACATTATAAATTTACCTTTCCTTGCGATACTCATAAATTAGATATCATTTGTTACGTTATACATTATCATATTTTAAGACGAATATGAACCATCATGTGCAACAAGAACGCTTAAAATTCAAATCAGCAACAGCACAAAAACAAAAATTATCACGGTTACAAAAAACTTAGTGGGTAAATAGTTCTTTGTTTAGCCGAGGATGTGAAATCAGCCAAGGCAGTAAATATACTTTTGTGCCAATTGGCGAAAAATAGTTTAAATCAGGTCCAGTTTTATAAATGAATTTATAATAACGTGCATTTGTTAAAAATAAATAAAAGTACCCTTAATACAGAAAAAACCATTACGTTTGATGCATACGTTGTAAAACACTATGTATAATATAGAAATATAATATTTTAAACTGAATTTAATTTTTATTTAATGTTTGTTTTTATGTTTTCTTCATTGAAAGTTTGAACAATTTTCTTGTAATTGAAAAGATATCTATATGTATTCTTGAAAAAATTTAGCACATTGTTAATTTATTGTTAGAATATTTCTCAATTATTGTTAATTGCATGTGATCTCTGAATTTATCCAATTCATAAATATGACATAAAAACATCTTACACTTCCAATTTGAAAATTCGAAATCTTATTGGTAATGTTAAAGACAGATTTCCTCTACAGCTTCCAGGAATATACAAGATTCCCTGCCAATGTGGCAAAGTATGTATTGAACAAACCAAGAGGACTCTGGAAACATATGATCAAATATTTGACTATGAGATTAAAGTTGACAATGCTTCATGCAACTGGGCCTTTATCATGTATTTCGGAACAAATTTTTTTTCATATGATGTGTGATCAAAATAGTTGAACTATGAGGTTATAAAGTGGCCAAGGGATCAAAAATTAAATTCTTGTTCAATGTTTGGACGTTTCGGCACCGGAACGGCTCGCCATCATCAGCTGCTAAATGTTAAACGTTGTTACATAGTAGTTACAAAATAGTCAAAATATATATATATATATATATATATATATATATATATATATATATATATATATATATATATATATATATATATATATATAAAACTTAGGAAAACGCTTGTTCTGTTTCAGACTGTTGTGGTGAGGATGATTCACGTGAAATATAGTTTCATAGATTTCATGTACGCAGTTATAACATTAAAAAAAGAGTGAAGTGGATCAAAGCGGTAAATAGAGTATTATCTGTCTTTTATTATCTATATAGCAAAGAAGTTTATAATTCAATTGTGAAATTAGATAAATTCGTCATCTATTTTGGATCAATGAATTTATCTTTATCTCCAATTTGTAAGGTGTTTCAGTGATAGAAGTTTGTCGGATGCACTTCGCAATAATTTGGTTGTTAATATTGTCAGCAACATATTTTTCAACATGTTCAATATGGCAAAACTAATTTCACGCTTTTCTTTAATGCTTCTCCGGTAGAAGGGATACAGTGTTTGATACATACAAACCCAAACCGCAAGATCATCGGCTTCATAATTTGAGGTTATCCTGTCAATTTGGACGAATTAAGACGTTTTCTCTAATAAGTACGTTATAATTGAAGAAAAAAATATTCAAAATGAATAATTTCAACGTACCTTCCATGCTATGCAAGTTATATTATTCGCACACAGCTGAATTAGACAATATTAGTACATTTAAAGAATTATAGGTATGAAACAATGATAAAATGGGAGTTCAATCGTTCTCCATTGCCCGCTAGAGGTGCTAGTAGACTAGATTCATCAAAATCTCGAACTGTCAAAAAATCACGATTACGATACTTCCCCTATTATATATAAGTCGGGGAGGTAAAAATGATATTCACAGCTCACAGGGGAAATGAAGACAACATTCCGATTCTCCACATAAAAGAGTGCCCGTTTTTCGGATTCAGTGAATTCTAAATTGAAAGAAAATTATTCAAAACCCAGTTTTTCGTCCCAATTATTATGTATACGCTTATTTTTGTTACCATGTTTATCAGATATAAGATTTTGAACTTAATGTATCTAGAAAATCTTTAAAATTATATTTTTAGTGCATTTTTTGGAAAAAAGCGCTATTATATTCACTTTGGCTGTCTGTCTGGCTGGCGTGACGCTTAGTTCTTAGCAACTATACTATTTACAGACTTGAAACTGGTTCTAAATAAAAGCTGCTGTTTCGTAGATTTGCACAAATTGCTCTAATTCAAGCTCAGTGATTGTGGAAGATCAAATTATTCAATTACTTGTGTCAAGTGGAACAATGCCCATAGATATATATGACATTAGGGATACGGCAACTAAAATTAATTGAAGTAGATAAAAATTTAGTTACAACTTTAGCTGCAGGTGTCACTATTATTATATACAGTTGTAAAATCTGTCCGGGATTCACTCAATGACTTGTTTGATGCGAATTTGAAGTTTGTTAGAATGAATTATTATTATTGGATGAGAATTTGTTTACATTTGGTGTATTTTTTTCATGTAGCTTTGATGAAGATCAAATTATCATGTTAAGGTACAGCACTTGACCTCCCGTCAGTTAATAACTAAACAATGAAGATTAAAAGGTATTTTTGAGTTTGTACATGCATAAATTATGTACCTATCAAATAGTCAACTTTAAACTAGTACTAAATGGATGCTGCTGTTTCGTAAGTTTGCCCAAACTACTTGATTTCAAGCTCAGTAATTGTGAGAGATAGTAATTTGCGATATCTCTGAAGTAACAAGTATTCATGAGCTGTCAAAAATGCGCTTTCATCATCTAGATGATTCTTCCATTTTTTTTTTGTTTTAAAACTAAATAACTTATCAGGGTAGCATTTCAGCTCAATGTTGCTGTAAATTCAAAATTAGGGCAATAATAGTTATTTACGTATAGAGGGCTGAAAGATTAAGTTTACACCCGCGGACAAAGTTTGAGGCCCGAAGCGTAGCGAGGGCCTTAATTCGTCCAAGGGTGTAAATTGTCTTTCAGGCCGAGGCACGTACAACGTTTTACGCACAACTGTGATAAAATTTACTCGTGAATTTCTCGTAAGTAATTAGTTTTTGAGAACACGCAAAAATATTTATTACTTCAAAATTATAAGGTGGCGTATGGTAACAAAAAACATGTCATGTGTTAAACAATTGATTTTGTTTATATGTCAACAAAATTCTGTTGGTAGTTTTCTTATTTTAATAATAATACTGGTGGCCAATTCTCTAGTTTACAGCCCAACGGGCGGTAAATTTTTTTACCGCCCGACGGGCGTAAAGTAGAAGTTACCACCATGGTAACTAAGTTGTAAACAAACAATTTTGTATCAGTTGTGCGTAAAAAGAAATAAATGCCTTTTTAAATTTTCTTGATAAAACTTAGGAGATACAATTGATTGAAGTTATGTTTTACCATTGATTTTTTTTTCAAATTGACGCATGTAAGATGAATATAGAAAATCTGACAATCTTAGTACTGTTTTACTAAAGATTATGTAAAATAATGATAATTCATGCATTCCTCCCCTCTATATCGACCGTACTGAGGGTGCAACAAGAATTTTCTAATTTTGGACTTCTCGTCCGTAATCAGCAAATCTAAAAACATAAACAGTAAGAGTTTCATTAATTTATTTCTTGTTAACACGTGCTCGGAAAGTATTATATTACTGAACTGAATTCTGCTTCTAAAGTTCTCGATTCCAAACCATGGAAACAATTATAGACAGGAAGATAATGAATATCAATTCCCTACCGAGAGGGTAAAAATGACAATTGTGGATTATGAATACCGTTAGTAATATTTTATTCCATTGTTATAAGTTAAATTGATATTTGGAAAGAATTTGTATTATAAGATCTGTTCGTTACAGTATTTGCATTTGCTGTAAATGTGATAGCACAGAGAATATGAAAAATATCAATTAATAAAATAAGTCATTAAGTTATGTTTCGTTTACTGTAACACGGACACTGAAAGACCATCATTATTGTCCTGGATGAATTTGGCTGCACGAAGCTACGCCTTGAGCAGCCAAATTCATTCTAAACGATAATGATGGTCGTTTGGTCCTTGCAGCATAATATACTATTACGTACTTCGTGAATTGTTAATTTTTCAACTTGAGGAGCGGTTTTCATCCTTTTAGGGGTGAAAGCAGTTATTTTTCATGTTGTATGTCCTGAAATATAAAAAATTGCAGAAAAGTGCCACTTGATCAAAAAACGCAATATATAGCTACCCATTGTACCCCTTATTCTATCGGTCATATCAGGGGTGAAACCAATGCAATATTGAATAAAATAATCGTATGTATCCTTGAAACCGATAAAGTATCCTTTTATTTCGTGACTACCTAACTCCCTGTACAATCCTTTCTATATCTCACTTCGATCACTAGGGACCTAACAGAGCAAACATTTACTCAAGTTAGAGTTCGCACCCAATGCGCGCGTGTGAAAAATTTGTTTTTTCTGGTTGCTAGGCGACTATGTCGGTTTGTTTTGTCGTTTGCTGTTTGTCTTTTGTGCTCTCTAGAGTATTTTAAAATGTAACGACTGGAGCTATAGTCTGTTGTCCGCGTTAGTGTTTTGTTTGTTATTGGAGAATTTATAGGAATGAAGATAATTGAGCGTGAAAATCAAGTAATTGATTTACTTTCCAGGGTAGATAATTAATGTAGGTCACATGGAGGAAAAGTGTTTGAATTTGACCGCCCACTTTTTAACCATCGAAAATAAAGGAGCAGATTCTTTTCATGAAATGTTCAACTCAATTTTATTTCTGATGTGTCTTAAGCCTGTCAGAACAAAGTACTTATTCATAGCACGAATTTGAGCTCAATTGTCGCACTTTCTACGGTTGGCTCAAACCAATGAATCCTGAATTCCACACTCGTACAATTAATATTTCAACAAATTGATTTTGAAATGAATGAGGATAACAATCGTCAAATCACTCTTAATTATTCATGGAGATAAATTACCTTTCATCTTCCACAATTTGAACAATTCATCTCTGATTATTTCTTCCTCTATCGTGCTCTACATCCGACAGTAGATTGTTATCAATTCCTGTATGATTCCGCATATGATTTATGACCGAGGTACTCCATTTGATATTCACGTATCTGTAAGCAGCATGCGCTCATATATCAAAACAAATTGTACGACAAAAGACGTAAATTCTAGTAATGTATGTTTCAAACGTGTTTTTAATGCTTTTTAAAATGTGTTTAGCGTTATATTTACTGTTTTAATATTAAGCCTATAAACAAGTTTTGTTTTTAACTTGTGATAATATTCAAGTACCACAAAAAAATTGAGTTAAAAAGACTTTTAAGGATCATGTTTTCATCTGTAATCCTTTATGTAAGCATAGTATCCTCATCAAATTTTGACAGCCTCTGGACTCTATCCTATAGTAGGACACGGAACCAAAGGAAGAGAAGAGGGTATATTAACGCTCCAACATGCCGCTAAACTGTTCCAATACATATTTATGAAGTAATGATCCGGCGACAAGCGAAAAATTCCAAGACGTGATATTGAATTTCATCGCGGAATATGATAATATTATTCAGTACAGAGACATTCAAAAGATATTTCGGATGTCTTTTGAAATACAATACGCTCAAAATAATTATCTCAAACTAGTTAAAGGCATTATTATGCGCAAAATTCTCAATTTGTTAATTTTTCTGTTTGCTTTTGGCTTACATATTAGATTTTATTTACAATTAGGCACTGTATTTATTCTGGCGTGAAGACTGATTCGTAAATAAATTCTGAATGTTTCACCACCTAATTTATTCCTAACTACATTTTCAGCCCCTAAATCTTACAAAAAAAAAACAGTTCCCAAAACGAATGTCTTGTCTAGAACATTATATTCAATTACTGATATTTGATACCGTGCCAAAAATTCAGTTTCGGCTTTGAAAAAAGACTACATGAAAAGAATAGAAGACAAATGAGTTCAAGAGTTTTCCGCATTGAAATTAGCCGCATAGTGTCATATTAGAATCATGACATTTAGGTGTTCATAAATGAATGTTTGTGTTCTGGAAATATGAGACGACTTTTCAAGTTTTAGAGTCAAAGTTTGTTCTACTAAATCTAGGATCATCTTGAGACAGAGTTTTGTTGATATAAGATATACTTTCGAAGTAAATAAATAATAAAGCTTCAGAGAAACAATGTGACACGCCAGAAAGAATCTGGGAAGAGATAGATAAACAGAAAATATACGAGATGTAGGTGGTGGAAGAAATTGAGGGTGAACTATTTCGTGGATACCTCAAGTGTGATTATATTGTAACGTTATTTATATTTATTTAGGGAGCAAAAGTTATTACCATTTATTTTTATGATTTATTAAAATAATAAATTAGATAACTAACACTATTTCTAATTAATAATTGTAATTTAAACTGAAGAATATTACACTACACTTTAACTTAACTTTAATTATTTATGTCGTTATTGATTTATTTTAAATAATACAATTTATTTCAACCACTAGCAGTCCATCTTATAAGGTCTCTGAGCCAAAATCAATAATCTCCTCGTTGATTCAGTCACATATATATACCGTGGGTCTCTCCCCACTACGTTTTTCCCGCAAACGTCCAGGTTTTTCTAGAAAACGCTAGAAGGTACCAGCAATTTTCTAGAAAACAAATATATTCGCTTCTATTTCTTGATGTAAAATATTTCCACAATAATTCTAAACACCAGTGAAGTCGAAATTACTAGTTTATAGATTCAAATTCGTTACAATAGTTATTGCATGTTAGAAAAATCTCTAAATTCTTCATGTTCTATGAACTTTCTATATTTTCTTCATTTCTTAAATTCTCTATACTCTCAATATTAGCCAAGCTCTCTAAATTCTTTTTATTTCCCAAATTCTTTAAATGCTCTTCATTCTCTAAATTCTCTACATTCTCTTTATTCCTTGAGTTATCTAAGTTCTCTGTATTTTCTAAATTCTTTACGTGCTCTTTATTCTTCAGATTCTCTACATTTTCTAAGCGCTCTGAATACTTTATATTTTTTAAGCTTTCTATATTCTCTTTATTCTTTGAATTCTCCATATTCTCTAAATTCTCTATACCCTCCATATTCCCCAATCTTTCTTTAATCGCCAGATTATCTAAATTTCCTGTCTCCTCTAAATTCTCCATATTCTCTTTATGCCCTGAAATCTGTATATTCTCTTTATTCTCTAAATTCTCTCTATTCTCCCTATTCTCTGAATTCTCTACATTCTCTGAATTCTCTATATTCTTTTTAGTCCTTGAATTCTCCATATTTTTTTCATTCTCTGAAACCACTATATTTTCTAAGCTCTCTACATTCTTTATATTCTCTAAACATTTTATATCTTCTTAATATTAATACGTAACGAGAAAGCTTTCGACCCCTTTATAAGCATATTGCATACTCGGAGGAATGTGAGATTTGGCATACTTGAAGTTTATATGAGAAGAAGAGCAGGAAAGTAAAAGCATATACAATTTTAGGTGAAGAGAAAACTTAGTACCGCGCGCATAGAAAAATGTGATATTTGGCATAATTGAAGTTTATATGGAAAAAGAGTGCAGAAAGTATATACAGGTGTCCTATTCTGATTTTACGTGAAGAGAAGACTTTGTACCGCTTGTACGAAGAAATGTAAGATATGGCATACTTTCTAGAGAAGAATTGTAGAATGCTGAAATGATTTCAAAAAAATACTTTGTAATGCGCACGAAGGAATGTGAGATTTAGCAAAACTTGAAGTTCATGTGGAGAAGAAGTGCTGGGAGCTAAAATTATATACAGAGTGTCCTATTTCTAGTGGAGAGAAAACTTGGTATCGTGCGCATGAAGGCATGTAAGATTTGACAAACTTGAAGTTTATGTGGAGAAGGAATGCGGAAAGCTTTAATTATATACACGGTGTCCAATTCTAATTTACCGCTGAAAACGATATTTTTTTTTGCTGGAATATATCGAGAAATATACACCGAATGGGAAAATAGCTGAATAAAAAACTCAATAATTCATTATTCCTTCCGAGGGTTAGGGAAAGAAAGTCATTTCAAAATCTTGAATGAGAACCACTATTCTCAATTTTAGATTCGGATGAAACGTCGAATACCAAATTAATTTCACCTAACTCCCGGGGATGAAAGATTAAATCCAAAACTTAGCAATATAATGATTCACGGTCGAATTTTGACCACTGGCCGACCACTTTCTCTTTATTCTCTGAATTCTTCATATTCTCTAATTTCTTTACACTCTCCATATTCTTTTGAACTCTCTGAGTTCTGATGAAGGAAAAACTTTTCAGAGCTCATTTGGGAAGAAGTTCTGTATAAAAATAATTGGAAACACAACGTTTCAACAGCAAAGTGCTGCCTTTTTCAAGTGAAATAAAAATGTATATAACTTGTTTATCTATTTATTATATATTTTTGTTTCAATTGAAGAAGGCAGCATTTTGAATTTGAAATGTTGCGTTTCTAATTATTTCCATACAAAACTTCCTCTAATAAAACATTTTTATTTCCCCAAGTTCTTTCTATTCCCAATATCTTTCTATTCTCTTGAAGCTCCTTAAATTCTCTTCTTTCTTCAAATTCTCTGTATTGTCTTTTTCTATACATTTTTTCAGAATTAAATGAAAAATAAATAGGTATACAGAATCCATTACTGAAAATCATTTTTTTTTTTAGTTTTTATTCTCCAAGTTCTCTATATAATTTTTATACTTCAAATTCTTCACATTCTTCAAATTCTCTATTTTCTCTTTTTACCCTGAATTCTCTAAATTCTCTTTATCCTCTTTGTTTCCTAAATTCTCTATTTTCTATTTATACCCTGAATTCTCTAAATTCTCTTTATCCTCTTTGCTCCCTAAATTCTCTATGTTCTCTGTATTCCCAACAGTCTCTACATTTTCTAAGCTTTCTGAATACTTAATATTCTCTAACCATTATGCTAAGTTTGGGATTAACTAAAGCAACTGGACATGAAACGTTTGGCCATTCCAAAATTATATTGTAATTTCATATAACCGCCATCTGTCACTTTGGCAGCGATAGCTGTCATTTTGAAACATGCAATTCATTGATAAGACACTTTAAATTTATGAAACAGCTGTGAAACTAGCCAGATAATTCATTGTTAGGAAAGTATTGTGATTGCCACTGCAGATTTTTTGTTTTGCATGCACGCATATTTGTAAACAAGCTTCCAGTCTTCGGCTAACAAAACGGTCGGTTGTTGTATTTTTTCAATTCACTATTACACATTGTTATTCCAATTGCAAGCTCACAAATTCTTTTGCTTTATCGCTCTAAATGTCCATTTGTATCACAATTATATAAATCCG
Organism: Dromius quadrimaculatus; assembly: GCA_963989225.1. Classification (NCBI taxonomy): domain Eukaryota; kingdom Metazoa; phylum Arthropoda; class Insecta; order Coleoptera; family Carabidae; genus Dromius; species Dromius quadrimaculatus. The sequence continues at coordinate 7,052,049 of OZ022325.1, read as the reverse complement.
TAGCATTCTTGATCATCCCCAAAAGTGCCACCAAATTTCGCTAATTTTGCTCGAACTTCAACCCTATTTTATAATCGCACAGATCATTGCAAGAAAAGCAATTTGTAGCACTTCCATGATGTTGAATAATCTATGCTCAAATTGTGAATATCGAAAATTTGTCATTCTGTCATTCAATTTTTATGAACATGCAGATATTAACAGTTAAACGGCTAGATTTTTGACGACTGTTTTTGCTTTCATGATTCGCTCTTCACTATTTTTAGAACAGCCCTTGTGCACTAAATGTAGCCAGCGTACCAAATTCTTACTCCAGAGATCATGATGTTTAATTTTGTGTATATGAATCCTTAGCCCTACTCTGAGGACTTATGAAGAGTAAATCACAAATTTTCCCATCTCCTGGTTTTTGAGACGCAAGACCTAGCTTTCACATAAAATTTCAATTCTCTAGAACTACGTAAAATATTGTAACGAAGCTCAACTCTTTCGTGGGTTCAATATAGTAATTAAGGTACCAAGGGTGTTAAAAGGACAATAATGCCTGAGGTCAACAGTGTACTTTCCGAGGGCCTCTGGGCCGAGGTGTGTACGTTGATCGTAGGTATTATTGTCTGTTCAACTCCCGTGGTACCTTCAATGTTTAATGTCCGACTTTTGTTGTATTTCAATCAAAATTTTTAGCAATGTATGTCCTGTCATTGTGATTTCTGTCAGAGAAATTACTCTAGTTACTTGCTGTAACTAGGAAACTTGCTTGTTATTTTTCAAAATAATGCCCTCGGGCATTATTTTGAAACATAATGCCCTCGGGCATTATTTTGAAACATAATGCCCTCGGATATTATCTGACAAGTGATCACCCTGAAATCAGTGTTATTATGACAACAATAATAAACTAGTCGGACATTAATAGCTATTTATGTAATTAGTATATAATATAGAACTTTATTGGACGAGCCGCTGGTTATGGACGAGCGAGCAGCGCGAGCGAGTCTAATAAGGAAGGCGAGTCTATAAAGTTTGTATATGTACGAATTAAATACAATCCTTTATGTTCGACTGCATCATAATCATGTAGTTTATGGTTGCATTTAGTGCTCATAATATGCCACTTAATTGGACTAGGACTTTTACTTTATATAATTGGACGGAACTGTCATTGTCAAAAAAATATTATTCTGTTCTATCGTATTTATTCTTTTGTACACTTTCTGAAGTATCATTTATTCTTTTCTATTATATTTATTCTCTTCTACACTTTCTGAAGTATCTATTTCTTCTATTAAATTGTAATTAATATTTTTGACATCTGCAAACAAACAGTAAAAAACAATTGTAACAACAGCAACACTAGCAAAGCACACCAAGTTATACTTAGCGAATTTTTGTATAGGGGAATTAAGAAATATTTTTAGAAGATATTCTGCGTCTTTAGACCAGTCGAACATAAAGCATTGTATGTAATTCGTACATAAATAAACTTTATAGACTCTCCTTTCTTATTAGACTCGCTCGCGCTTCTCGCTCGTCCATAATCAGCGGCTCGTCCAATAAAGTTCTATATTATATACTAATTACATAAATAGCTATTATGTTCGACTGCTCTAAAGACGCAGAATATCATCAAAAAATATTTCTTAATTTTCCTATACAAAAATTCGGTAAGTATAACTTGGTGTGCTTTGCTAGTGTTGCTATTGTTACAATCGTTTTTTACTGTTTATACTAAATACAATTTAATAGGAGAAATAGATACTTCAGAAGGTGTAGAAGAGATTAAATACGATAGAAAAGAATAAATGGATACTTCAGAAAGTGTAGAAAAGAATAAATACGATAGAACAGAATATTTTTTTTTGTACAATGACAGTTCCGTCCAATTATATAAAGCAAAAGTTCTAGTCCAAATATCCATGAATAAATGATCAACGCTGGCACTGTCACTACACTTATGTATTATTCACACAGTTACACTGTCTGTCATTTATTTCTACTGCTTCTTATTTATCTCGACTAAGTACACTTACATATTTATTCTCCATCTTACGCGCTCCGTATCGGAGCTACCAATAATAATTGGCTCAACCCAGCCCCGGGTTTATGTATCCCTGCCTAGAGTTTCTCGAAGCTTCCAGAAAGTTCTAGTGGCCTCCAGAAATTCTACCTGACGTCCACACGCCATGTGACTTAGTTGCTTTTACCACCCGCTTATCAGGAGTGTTGCGATGAAAGTCCATCCTGTAGGGATTCTGTTCGTTGTATAACCGTTTTGATGATCATCAATGTATCAATAAATCATTACGAAGCGGGGCCATGAAAATAAGATCCTATCCTAGTAATTTGAGACCTGAAATATTATTTAGATTTTAGAGGATTCAAAATAAAACTGAATCGCTTCGAGAAAAAAGAGGGAATTGCTGGAGTTGACGCAGATTTATGTATTTTTCATTTTTATTTGTTGTGTGTTTATTCAATCGTGCAGCGAGACAGTCCAACTCTTGACTAAAAGCTAAGCTAAATGTTATTTAGGATTAATGTGTGGTTTGCGATGTACCTTTCCTGCTGGAATCGGTTTCCTTTTCCTATAACTTACATTTAGTATAGCTATCAGTTTATAATACTTGGGGCGCTTATTCCCTTTGTTGGAATCTAGCATCTACAGGAAACCTAGTACAATTACAACTATTCAAACAATAGATACCATAGCAATTAATATACAGTCAAACCCCTCTTAGAACAAAGATAGCGGTTCTTAACTTGAAATATAGTATTTTTGAATAATGTTCATTTTATTCCATTCCCAAACCCTCACGTGAAGACTATAAATTCTCAATATGACTGTTAAACCTTCCATACTCATTATTCTGAATTATTATACTTTTACTCCAACTTTTTTTCATCAGAAATGAGAAAATAAGGTTTGACATACAAAGAAACATTCGAAAAATGTTATATATCAGATAAATTTGTATTGATTTTACGCTGTAGTGCAAAAAGATCACATAGAGTACTTCAGAAATGATTGCAAAGCTCAGCTTTCGCAGAATCCGAAGTTGGAAGAAATACAGTTCTGGGTAAATTTAATCTACCTGTTACTCGAAAGCGAAATAAACGTGAAATGTATTTGATGAGTTTTTATTCAGTTTCTCAGAAAGTAGGTGGAGTTTGTGGTAACAATCCAATTATGTTATAATTAAATGGCAACTTACAATTCGACTGTATGTTGCAGGCTGCTTTCGATCTGCACCTAAGTCATTATCCCCTGTGCGAAATAAATACATGGCATGCTCTATCGTATTAATTGATAACACTTTGTAAATTTTTCAGGGCAATGTAGTCCAATTAAATTATTCATTCAATTCAATCACAAACTCATTTATCGGATGTTTTCAATCAATTTATGATAATTCAAGCTTGTATGATACAGTGGTTTATCTACTAATTGGATTGAATCACGCTGAAATGAATATATCTAGATACTAAATGCGTTTTCTATTTTTGTGCACGGTCTCCTTGGGGAAATTAAACCAAATTCTTCAAAGTTTAATTAAAAGCATCCGCAAAAGCTACTTATAGTCAGAGAACATAGTAGTTACATGCGTAATATTCGTAACTTACAAAACAATATAATTTAACTTTGCTAGCTTGAACAATTACTGGAACATTGTTATTATTATCTAGAGTTACTAACAAGTTCAATTCAGAGCTTTCCGGAATAACAAAAACAAAAAAATAGAATTAAATTGTAAATACATTATTTTTCTAGGTGTAAAGAATAATTAAACACAGAATGCAAAGTGTTAAGTAAGTAACCAAATTTCTATTCGATTGGTTGTATGATGACCTGCCTTATGCATCCAATAAAATTGTAACAAACAGAACCCCTATAGGCTAGACTTTCAGTTCAACACGCCGGATAAACGGGTGGCAAATGCAACTGGGTCATATGCGACAAGAACGTAGTGATGTCTGGAAGCTTCATAGAATTTTCTAGAGGCTTCGAAAAACTCTAGGCAGGGATATAAAAATCCAGAGTCGGTCGAGCCATGGAATTTATATTATTATTGTAGGTCAGATAGGCAATGGATAAGCGAACTAGTCAAGATAAATATTGTAATGTTTATTGCTTTTGAAGAATTTGTTTATAATTTAATAATTGAAAATATAATAAAAGTTCTATACCTCCGGATATTACCAACAAATACTATATAATTTATTTATCACTTACTACGATTAAACAAAGTCGCAGATATTTATTTTTAAGTATTTATTCATTTATTACACTGATCACTCACTATTTCACTGTTTTACTGTTCACTATTCTACTGTTCATTGTTTACTGTTCTTCGTTAGGTCGTTTGCTTGCCCATGTACGGAAACCCGTTTCTCGAATATTCTGGATTAGTCGAGCACGTTACTAGATTTCTTGATCAAGCGGGGCGACACGATAAGAAACAATAAGTACGAAAGGCCCGGCCCAGACAACAGAGATGGATTCAGGGCTTATTTTATTTTTGCGAATTATGAAACTTTTGCACGCTACAATATGAAACAATGAGAAAAAATAGCAGACAGAGTTACTGTGTGAATAATGAATAAGTGCAGTGATAGTATTTGGCTAAGTAGAAGTATTTATTTGTAGATATTCTTAGTCATATTATAGTAGCCTTATTCAGTCATTTGGTAGTTTTACCTGGAAAGTTTTCCGGGAGCCTTGAAAATAGGTAGTTCTATAGGGGATATACCGTTTGCGCGCGGCGGTCAGTTTTGTCCTAATCCCATAGACCATTTGAGCATTTTTCTCTTAATCCCTATATACCGTTTGAGCCAAGTTTATTACTTGAATCTTTTGATCCCAAATAAATGTACCTTCTCTAAATGCCAAAAATTGTGAGTTAATATAATAAACGAACTTGGATAACAATTCATTTCATTTTATTATAAACAAATAACGACTGATAAAAACTATATAGGTAGAAAAAATATAACATATTTAAAAATATTTACACTTTTTGACAACCAACATAATTCATTTTATTAAAAACTCGTCATATATACATATTTACATTTTAATTAATGAATACTAATGCGAATGTTAAATTTTGGTGTCAATTTATACACTTACCCCCACATTATTCATTCAAAAAATTGTCAAATTGGAGTGTTTTTTTCTCATTATTCTTAAGTGATTGGTTAATTTTGGCTATCTGCATTGTACATTGAAGATTCTACATTTTACTTACTATCTTTGTTTATGGTTAATCCAATAATCTGTTAAGCTTCCGCCGTGCTCAAGTGGTACATAGGGATTACGGCAGACCCTGCTATACGGATTAAAAATTTGACTGCCGCGCTCAAACGGTCTATGCCCGTTTTATAGATTTCGATGTGCGTTTTCCGAATTTCAACTTTGCCATATCGTATTTTTGCCGCTCGCGCTGCTATATTGGAAAAATGGCGCCTAAAAGCAATTTTTTGACAATATCTTCTTTCCGACTCATTACACGATAAAACATCTATATACAAAATGAAACTAGATGAAATTTCCTACAATTTCTGTGAATACATTATTTTCGTAGAATCAATATTTTTGACGTACAAGCGCCGCAAAATGTAATGAGGAGCGTAGGTCGCAGTTGTGGATGAGAAGTCGTGGCATAGCTATCTCTACACAAAGATGCAGCGAATAACTCCTCATTATATCGTTTTTAACATACATTATGAACCACTATCGATCTCGATCCCACCAAAAGTATATCCTTGTTGTCCTTTCTTTTAATACTTGACTTACGTCAAGTTTCCAATCCTTTTTATTTCACTTCAATCACTTCACTTTTATGCATGTACAAATAAAACAATTCACTTCATAAGAAGCCATGGCTCTATAAATGCAAACAACACTGTGAAGAGTAAGCCGGTCTTTCAATGCATAGTAAAATATTTATTGTTAGTATAGTTTTTAGATTCAAGTTAATTTTATAATTCACAAATTTCAGTTGAAATTGAATGTTGCGGGTTGGCGTAGATGTATAATGGTTTACAGCGCTCGTAGGCCAAAACTCTTAATTTTACGAAAAAAAAGTTCATAACATAAATTGTAGTAAATTTTCTCTAGTTTCATTTTGTATATCAATACTTTTATCGTGAAATCAGTCGGCAAGGAGATATTGTCAAAAAACTGCTTTTAGGCGCTATTTTTCCAATATACCGGCGCAAGCGGCAAAGATACGAGGTGGCAAAACTGAAATTCGGAAAAAGCACATCGAAATCTATAAAATTACCCATTTTCAAAACTTCCGGTCATAGGTGTAGCTAGGGGGGCAAGGGAGGGCGATGCCCACCCTACAAAACTTATTGCTCACTCTAGGGGTGCGGTCCGAATCATGCAATTGCTGCTTACAACGCTCACACCGCTCACAGCTGGTCCGAATTAATTTAGCACGCTGACACTGCTCAAGAGCTTCACGATTTGGACCGTTCGTAAGCACACTTACATTTTTGCTGTCATGAGACTTTGAGAGTTAATAGAAGAGGAAGATTAATTTTAGATGAAAAAATGAAGGGTTAGGCTAAGCGACTTCGCATCATGGATAATTTGATAATGAGAAATAATTAAGTTATTTATAATGCATACGTCAATTGAAATTCCGAAATAACTCTTTGTATTGTGTATATAAGTAATCAATTTGAGAGTATTCAACTTAAAGTGTGTTTTAAAAATCTTCAATAACCGAATGAAATTGGCTATATGAATAATTATTTTTACAAAGAATTTTTTAATTGTTATTGAGTTTTTTGAAAACTAGACAACTTTTTTATATGAATCAAAATGAAAAACTTATTCCTGATGAAAATTGAAAAAACAATAAAATAAAGAGAAACCTTATAATATATATATATATATATATATATATATATATATATATATAAAAATATTTACAGAATATTTAAGAAAAAAATAATATTCATTTTGATAAACTTTAGAAAAATATTTTGTATATACTCTTTTATTCACCACGTGTTCTCACAGCGCTTACAGTGCCTATCCTTTTGACTGTGAGCAGTGTGAGTGTTAATGATGATGTCATCTATGATGTCACAACGCCACACAGAGCAAAATTTGAGCACTCGTTGTGTGAATCGGACCGACTGTTAGCGCGCTGTTGGTGCTGTAAGCGTGATTCGGACCGCACCATAAAAAAGCTTCAAAGTCAGACTTCCAATTTTATTGCAGAGGCGCCACTTCTGGTCCAAGGAAATTAGCAAAAAAAGGTTTATTCTCTAGAAGTTAGCAATTTGGAGGGTGCTTCACGGGTATATTTGGTTTTTCGATTTTCTGGCAAAAAGTTTGATATATCTCGGAAGCTATTTATTTTATAAAAAAAATTCAAAGAAGTAAGTTTCATAATTAAATTGTCTGCAAAATGATTTATTGTGCGATATTGATACTCCTCAATTAATGAGAAATCATTACATCTAAATATAAAAATTTAACAAAAATCAATTATATTACAAGAACTATGCATTTTATCAACAATCATGTCCAGTGATAAAATTTGATTCAAAAACTAAGACCTTGCATTGATATATAATGTTGATTGCTTAAAAGGAAATAGTGCCTAATTAAATAAAAATCACTATTTAATAATTGAAAGTAAACTAAAAGTTTTATTCTTCCGGATATCACTAACAAACACTATATTATTCATTTATCATTATATTTAACTATTTATATACACTGATTACTTCACTGTTTGATATTCACTGCTCTAGATTCACCATTACACTATATTCTCAAGTCGTTTGTTTGCCTCTACACGAGTATATGAAAACCCGTTCTCTTGGAGTTCCAGATGTAGTCTAACGCATGCTGCTTTTTCCATCGTGCGGTGTGGTGTGGTGCGGTGCGGCGCGATACAACTGGAACGAAAGACCCAGCCCATACCGCTGCAGTCTAGTTGGGCATTCGGTACAGGGTACCTTAATCTGAGTATTCCAGTTGGGCATTTTAATCTCTTACAATGCAGATATCGGATTTACCTGTGTCAAGTACCTATCCGCCTCCATAACTGTATGATTATAATGTTTGCAAAATATTTATACATTTTACATTTTCCATAACATTTAGTTTTTAACTTCGCCTACTCCTAATACTATGTACTGATTGGTCATTTGCCTAATTGTATATATAGCTTCAAGAGTTAAAAAGTTCTAGAAAAAATTGCATTCAAATTTCATCAACAAATGAAAGTGAAGAAAATATAATATTTGCGTTTCATCAGTTATTTAATATTCAGTGATCATAGAAATAAATCGCATAGTTAGTGAAAAGGGAAAGGAATTGCTAGTTATTGACAATTTGAAATTTTGCGTATCTCCGACAACAAACGACAGAATAAAATGGTGTTATACAAATAAAAATTATCGATTTACCGCTAAAGTTTATACAAATCGCGAGATTAAAATAATAAACATCAGTGACTTGGTTCATAATCACGAAGAAGAATTAAACATTGAACGGCAGGTGCTAAGCAATATTGTCGAAAGTAAAGCAGTCGCCGACCTTGCCGAAAAACCATCCAAGCTGATTCGTTTGGTGTTTGAAAGAAATTAATAGTATCATAACTTTAGAATCTCGTATGATAATTGAAATTTGATGGAATACAAATAAAAGCAGTTCGAACTTACTATCTTATATACAGAAATTATACAGGTAGAGAAATGCCCAACTGGAAGAGCTTATTACGCCTACCCTTTCGGTTGTAAGGGATTATCTCAGGTACAATGCCCAACTCGGATACAGCGGCCCAGACACGGTCAAGTCCAAGCCTACCCCACTTCTACGAATTTTTACACTTTCCCACGTTACATTACTACAAATACAAATAAATTTATAAAACCCACAAATGATTTTAATATCAAGAGCAATTAATTAATAATAATGAAACAAATGAGAGCGCAAAATAATTATTCTGAAATATCACCCAGATATTTTGTTAGAATTACAGAAAAGCAATTTGAATTTCAAGTGCCTCCAGCAAAGGAAAATGTAATATTATTCTAAATATTTTGGTCTGCAATTATCTTTTCATCTGCTCGGGTGTAATTTCAATCAAAAGCAATTATGTAACAAAAGAAATCTGAATAATAAGTGCTTGACTTTCAACATTTGAAAAGCAGAGTTCAACTAGAGATCAAGACAATGTAATTTCAAAATGTCTTCTTTGTGGCTACCACTCAATAAGTTTATTAATACTTCCAGTATTCAACTGTATGTCAAAAAGATAGTTTCTGGATTTTTGAAGCTCATTATCAGAGTTGTATAAATACACTATTCTTTAAAAAAATATATTCACTTGAACTTTGCATGTCACACTACTTAACTTTGTTACTGTCAAGGTTCATTGACACTATATAATCATAAATTCTGTCATTAATAATAAAATGGCATAATTTTCTTTTGTGTGGCATCTGTGTCGACCAACAAGATGACACATTAATTTCAATTATTATTTTTGGCTAAACCGTAGGTTTACGAAACTGAAGTTTGTTACGAATCTGACAGAGGAACCTCCATCTAAATTCGTTCATGTGTATTATGAAAGATGAGAATAGGTACTGCATATAGCTTGATTAGAGCGGGCGAAGCCCATCTTTTAGCTGAGTGCAAAGCACCGCCTGTGAAAAAAATCAAGAAAAATTATTATTATTTATTTAACATTACCTGTCAGATTCGTAGCAAACTTCAGTTTCGTCCGTATACAATGCATCAAATTGATATTGGCATAGGTAGAAGAACCTATTAACCCTCCTGGCAGATGTCAGGATCGCGGTTTCTTCATTGTTATGACCATAATAAAACGCCAACGATTATTTCTCACTTCAAGTGAGAAACGACTATAGCCTAAGTCTTTTGGGAGGGAAGTATGGAGCACGAAATAGACGGAAATACAATAGTATATTGTACAACAAGTATAGAAAATTACCTATTTCACACGAGGTGTGTAATTTTCAGCACGAGACGGAGTCGAGTGCTGGAATCACACAAGTGTGAAATAGGTGATTCTATACGTGTTGTACACTATACTTTTTCTACGATAACAGTTTTTAATGAAATATGTAGGTAAATCATTCGTATAACTGAGATTTTAAAGCTATTTTCACAAATGTAAAATAATTTAGGCATTTTAATTGTATGCTCTGCTTATTTATTGTGACATTAATTTTAGCTATGATTTGGAACATTATTGATATATTTTCTATCAGTTGATTGACATTTCATTGTTGTGAAATCTAATTGTTGCAAACTACGGAAAGATTGTATCTGATTGGCCCACTCTCACAGGCGACCTTCTGATTGGTTCATTAGTTAGAGTTTTCTCTGATCTCGGGTAGCGTGTTTTCTAAATTTTCGTCACTAACCATTTTCCAACTGCAGTAATGATATTTGTGGATATCTAATTTTGGTTATGATACAATAATTACATACATAATTTCTCAATTCCAACAGAATGTGATGGAACGTGTGTTGTCTGCTTCAATTTGACAGTTGTGATTCGTAGTGTTGCCAACCTTCGAAATATATATTACAAGAATAAAAAAATAATTCCAACAGAACTTAGTGTAATTTTGTTATATAAATGTGGCTTATAAAAGAGCAAACAGAGATTTATATCAAGTCCGTGATATTTATCAATAATCCAGCTAAATATATCGTATACATCACATAAAGAATATTCAGAATGAATCATCAATATATAAGTTGGTCAAACTGGTGTGAGAAATCATTTCTCACGACTTTTCGCACAGTTATGTGAAATTGTAAGTTTTCTAGTAGAGTTTTGTATGAGAAATATGTTGTTTTCTATAGTGATCGTAGAAAAAGACAGTTCTAGTTGTTATTTTGTATCATTTATCTTCGGATGAGACAGTGAACAAATTTCCAATACCACCTACTCAAACAGAAATGTTTCCCGTGTCAGATTGAAATTAATAATTGTAGTGAAATGACAGAGCAAACATTCTATTTTAAAACAAAAGACAGACGGAAATTTTATGTCCCCATTCAGAATAAATTGACACCAAAATAATACGCGTTTCCAATAAAAATTATTACAAATGGTTATACTGCACATGAAATGATTTTAAAAGAAGGTGAATACGAACATGTTTTCCACATTTTCTACTTTTAGATCAAATCATCATGATCTAGAAATGTAAGAACAGTTGAAAGAATGGGAACATCTCGACCAATACAGTATTTTTTGTCCATAGAAAAAATAAATTAATAGCCTATATAGAAACTACACTATATTCTGACTATCTGGCAGTTGATTATTCTTTTTTTAAATTTCCAGCATCAAGATGCACACTCCTAAAATGGAGGCATCTCTATTTCTATTACAACACTCCACGGATGGGTTTCAGGGTCACATCCGCTAATTCAAAGTGAAATACACTCGTTGCGTGACTTGACTTCCTGTTTTCCGCTGTATTTGCCTTCTAACAGCTAGAATTCACTAAGGACATTTAAACAAGCACGTTTTAGTAATCTATAAGACATGCAATTACTTTACATAATTAATTGGCGGTGAAATATTCAGCAGGTTGTTGTTTTCGCCTATTTTCAGTTCAATTTGATACTTGATAAAGGTGAGGTCATATCTCTACAGTTTTATTGATCCCAAACTTGGCATAATCTGGTTAAGCTGTAGAAAAACAGTTGACAATCAAAAAAATATTTATTTTACATTTCCAATAAGCTTATCTCTCCGAGAGCTTGAAATTGATACCAAACTAGAAATCATTTGAATAACATGTGAAAAAATAATTGACAATCGTTAAATATAATTTTTAACACTTTGAAAAGGATTATTCCAGCAGGAGCTTCAATTTAATATCAAACACGATAGAACCAAATTACTTATTCTAAAAAATAATTGACGAACGTCTGCATGTGATGTCCAAATATGAATATTGATAATTCTAATTTCACTTTATTATTTTAATTATTTAATTTTTTCGTACATTACAGAAAAATATTACTAATCAATAATAATTTTTAATAATAACAAATGAACCGCTAATAATTTTGAAAAATGTTTCAGGTAAATATTGTCCCAAATTATTTAAAAATCAATTTTAGTTATTTTATATTTTATAAAATAAACGCAAGAAAATAAAAATTCCAGCAATAAAATGTTGGTACCACTGCTGCTGGCAAGCAATTTGTAAGATCCCGAGATGCCCAATCCATCACATTTATTATTCATGATAACGGGAAAGCATATTTAAAGCATACCCCAGTATGAAGTCTATTGACTTCAAATTTAGTTTGAAGGCTGCTATCATGTTTTGCTGAAACTTTTTCAATCTTTGCAAAGTTTATTTTATGTATGAGGTTCCTTTTCCAATACTTATACATTGTTCTATGCGACAAAGATGTAAATAAATTTTTTTGTTCCTTTTTACTTACTTGTACAAAGTAACAAGTAAGTATTGTGAAACCGACAAAATTCACCTATCGAGATTTTGATGAGAATATCCGTTTTGAGTAGCCTTGAATCCATTTTGACTATTTTTGGCTTGATGTCGGTACGTATGTTCGTGCGTGCGTGCGTTACTCGCAAATCTCATAACTGGTTAAACGTATAATGTTGAAATTTTGTATTTAAGACTGGTATAGGGTCTAATTGTGCACCTCGCATTATGGTTCCAATCGTCTGTACCGGAAATGCAATTTACTTGAAACTTTTTCCGAATTTCTCTAATAAATCCAGAATGATCAATCATAGGATGTTGAAATTCAGTATTTGAACTTGATGTTGTACCAGAATGGTTACTTTACTTGAAATTTTTTTGGAATTTTTTGCATAAATATAGAATGATCCGCCATAGCATATTGAAATTACGTATAAAGAACTTCCTATAACATCTTATTGTACATCTTGCATTATGATTACGATCGGCTAAACCGGAAGTGCACTTTACTCAAGACTTTTTTAATTTTCCGCATAAATCCAGAATGTTCAGCCATAGGATACCTGAATTTTGCATTTGAAATTGTTGTAGCATCTAAATGGTTATCTTCTATTTTTGTAACAATCGGCTGAGCCGGAAGTGCACTTTATATGACAGACTTTTTGAATTTTCCGCATAAACGATCTGTCGTAGAATGTTTAAATTTTGTATTAACCACTTTTATAATATCTAGTTGTACACTTTGCATTATGGGCGCTATCGACTAAGCCGGAAGAGCACTTTATTCGAAACATTTTTTGAATTTTCCGCATAAATCCAAAACGATTGAACGTACATTGTTAGAAAGCAGTATTTTGGACGGTTGTACCGTCTAGATGCTCATATCCTATTTTTATTGAGATCCACTGAGCCAGAAGTGCACTTTACTTGACAGTCTTTTGGAATTTTTCGCATAAATTCGAAACGATCAGGTTTAGAGTATTGAAATTTGGTATTCCAGTCTGCTGTAGCATCTGAATGATTGCCTACTATTTCCATAATAATAGACTGAACCAGAAGTGCACTTCAGTAGGAATTTATTTTTCAATTATGCGCATAAATTCAGATCTGCTGGTAGTCGTAGAATTTTGGAAATCAGTATTTAGGAATGTTGTAGTATAAGAATAATGGCCTACTATTTCCATAGCAACCGACTTGGCTGAAAGCGCATTTTACTTGACAGATTCTTAGAATCTCTTGGGTAAATCCAAAACGATTAACTGTGGAACGATGAGATTTTGTGCTTGATTATATATATATATATATATATATATATATATATATATATATATATATATATATATATATATTGTATATTGTATATTGTATATACAATATACAATATACAATATACCCAATGATGTACAAGTAAGTCACGTGATGTTCACGTCAGATTTTTTACTTCAAAAATCGGCCGAAATGCCAATAGGATAACTTCTATTAACAGAAAGATAAATATTATCAAAATGGTAATACATATAATCTTAAGCTTTCAAACATGAGGTCAAGTCGGAATAACTAACCACAAAAATTGTTGCTCGAATGTCATAATGCTTGTTTACACACGTGTTGTATACCAGATTGTTCATGCAGCCCTCAATTCCCATGTTTTGGAATTATTAAACACAGTACATAAGTTCACATTTAGATTTTGAAAATAAACTAACAAATTGATTAGTAACAAGTATTCTGCACAGTACTACCAATTTAAATTCACAAAAAAACTAGCATTGACTACCACACATTTATGTGTTGATGGATGTTTGGTCTATGGATACTTTGCGATGTGTAAACTACCAAGTTTGGAATTTTTAATTATTTTGTTCAAATTTCTGTTCCTAGACTAAGTGCAAACAGCTATTAGTACAATCATTTAGTTCTAATAAAAGAGGTTACTTGGAAAGTTTACCATGAGTTTTGGAAATGTTTTGACATTATTTAGCACAGTTCATAAATTCACATTTAGATTTTGGAAATAAACTAACAAATTGATTGACAACAAGTATTCTGCACAGTAGTACCAACATAAATCCACAAAAAAATTGCATTGACCACCACACATTTATATGTTGATGGATGTTTGGTCTATGAATATTTTGCGATGTGTAAACTACCAAGTTTCCTAGACTTTGGTTCATTTGGTTCTACAAAAAGAGGTTTCTTGAAAAGTTCACCGAGAGTTTCAAAAATGGGTAATTTTATAGATTTAGATGTGATTTTCCTGAATTTCAACTTCGTATCTTTGCCGCTCGCGCCTTTGTATTGGAAAAATTGCGCCTAACAGCCGTTTTTTGACGATATTTCTTTTCCGGCTCATTTTACGATAGGAACATCCATATACAAAACTAAAACAAAGAAAATTTCCCACAATTTATGTGATAACGTTTTTTTTCGTAAAATCAATAGTTTTGGCGTACGAGCGCCGTAAACCATTATACATCTAAGCCAACCCGTGACTTTTAATTACAACTGGAATTTGTGAATTATAAAATTATCTTGAATCTAAAAATTATACTAACAATAAATATTTCACTATGCGTTGAAAAACCGGCTCACTATGGCCCGTCTTCCGCAGTTATAAAGGAATGCGTCGCCTTCGTGTCAGGCGTCCTTCTCGTCCTTCACAGTGTCGTTTACATTTATAGAGCCATGGCTTCAAATGAAGTAAATTGTTTTATTTGTGCTAATTTATTGCATAAAAGTAAAGTAATTGAAATGAGAGAAAAATGATTGGAAACTTGTCAGAAGTCAAGTATTAAAAGAAAGGGCAGCAAGGATAAACTTTTGGTAGGACTGAGATCGATAGTGATTCACGATGTATGTTGAAAACGATATAATAATGAGAAATTAATTGCTGCATCTTTTCGTAGAGGAAGCTATGTCTCGACGAACTGCGATCTACGCGCCCACCTACAATTTGCGGCGCTCGTACGCCAAAACTATTGATTTTACGAAAAAAAAATGTCATCACAGAAATTATACGAAATTTTCTTTTCTTTCATTTTGTATATCAATGTTTTTATCATGAAATAATTCGGAAAGGAGATATTGTCAAAAAACCGCTTTTAAATGCCATTTCTTCAATATGGTGGAGCGAGCAGCAAAGATACGAGGTGACAAAGTTCAAATTCGGAAAGAATACATCGAAATCTGTGAAACTCTGGAAAAAATTTTAAGGTAAAACCATCAAATGACTGTACTATATGATTTAGAATTATATACGAGAGTTGTCTTTTTGGTTTTGCATATAGAAATGGTAAAAACAGCAGAAAATTTAATGACTATTGTTTTTGGAAGTATCCTCTCCGAACGTTAATGCATTCACTCGAACCAACTTTGAAAGACAAAATTACATTCCGGCAACTGAAACCTTGAACTACACAATCCGTTTTTGATTTTTGAAAAAATTTAAAAATCATTGGGACTTTTGTCGGGACTATAGGAGGAGGGTCAGACGATTTGACGTTTTGCTGCTCTAAAATTTCAATAGTCTTGCGAGCAGTGTGCGAATTTGTATTATCTTGGAGGAGAATGATTCCTCGTTCAGGATTAGCTTTTTGAAGCTTAGCAATTACTCCCGGCAAACAAACATTTGTATACCAATCGACAGTAAGAGTTCTTCGATCTTGCATAGAAATTGTTGTTATATGACCTGCTTTTGAGAGAACGAATGACTTTTGTCAAATTTTCTCTACCTTAGAACAACCAATCGGAGAATAAACATTTATTTTCGGGTTCATATGAGTAATTTCACGATTCATCACCACTAACGATACTGTACACGTCTTTAGAGTTGTCTGCGTTGAATCAATTGAGCCTAGCTTCTTTCTGTTCTTCGGTCAACAGATGAAGTATGCAACTGGAAACTAACTCTTTTCTATACACAATTCTTCATGCAAATTATTTTGAATTGTGGTTTTTTGAATCCTCAATGATGCCTCAATCTCGTGATATGTCACATGTTATTTGTTGATGAGCTTGCGCACGGCATAGACATTTTCCTAAATAACTGTCCTTTCTGGGAAACCTGTCTTTGACTCGTCGCTAAGTATTATTCGCCCACGTTTGAATTCTCCATACCATCAAGAAACTATCGACTGATGTGGTACATCATTACCGAAAACAGAAACCAACTTAGCGAGGCATTCTTGTTGAGATAATTTTCTTCGAAAATTATAGAAAATTATTGCACAAACATTTTCTTGGGTTAGTTCCATATTTTTGATGACTTGTGAAATTTAAAAATTCGTCACAGCTTTTTGTTGTTTTTGTCGTTTGATCTTCAGCTTCTTCACATATATGTGAATCCTAAAATAATCATCATATTATGGCGGGACTATGAGAATTCCTTTTCTAATTACTGTTTTGTCCTCCACATTCCAATTTCTGGACCAAGCTTCCTCTCATCCCGCATAAATTATATCTATTCGTCTACACCAGCTTTATTTTACATGAAAAAGTTTGCGTGAACTATTTTTTCATTGTTCTACAAGATCAGTAAACATTCACTAACATACAAAAAAATTAAGGTAAAGTAATGTTTATGACCATTCCAGCGTACTCTTTCGGATAAATTATTGTTAAAATTCTCTGCTCGGATAAAAATTCACGAAAAAACGACAACGAATGCTTGTTTCTCCAAAATATTCGGGGATGTTTCAAAAAGTTCTCGGCTGGAAGCATGGATATCACTTTTATATTATCAAGTAAAGACTTTCAAATGGCGCAGTGCAAAGTTTCAAACTTGTGTGTTCAGTAGATTTGTTGTAGACGATAAGTAAACGATTTTTGTCTGCCTTATGAAATGAATAAGAATCAAGTTCATGTTGTGATTCAGTACTTCGTTTTGGAAGGCTTAAGACGGCAGGGATTGAAAACGACTTACATTAAAAGGATCTGCTCCTTCATTTTCGACGATTAAAAAGTGGTGTAGTACGTCAATCCAGGATGGTGAACGCACGGGACGCTCAAAAACTGTCGTGTCCAACGAAATCTGCAATTCCATACTAGACGATCGTCGATTGAAGGTTCAAGAAATTTCTGGGGCTGAAAACATCTCGATAGACTGCGTTCACTACATTTTACGTAATGTTTTGGTGCGAAAACTGACTGCTCACTGGATAACGCGTCTAGTAACAGTCGATCAAAAACGCAACCGTTTGAATCTTTCTCAAGAGTATCTAGACTCAGCAGCCCCACTGAATTTCTTCGACGTTCCATTACTGTTAATGAATCTTGGGTTCATTATTACACGCCAAAAACAAAGCAGCAGTCCAAACAATAAATTGGAGCAGGAGAAAGTACCGGAAAAGTCATGGCACCGGCATTCTAGGATTCACATGGTGTAGTGCTCATAGTCACTGGGACCTACTACCCTTCATTACTGGACAAATTGAATGATGCAAAATTTAACATCCCCATATGGCAAAAAATAATGATGCACTTGCGCATAAGTTGAAAAGTCTACAAATGTACAACCCTCGGCTCACATTTGAACTTTCCAAAGAAACTCTTAAACCTAAGAGCAGCAGTGAAATAATGAAGATTTTTTTGAAATAAAACATTTGAGTTAGATGTCTGTAATCATATTTAATTCGTTGAATTATTCACAAGAGGTTCATTTAGATAAAAGGGATGCGATAACCCGTGAAAAATTTAAAATGTTTTAATATTTAAACTTGATTATTATCTCTTCATTCGTGTTTTTTTACTGCTTGAATTTTTAATTGTAGTCGGTCAAGCTTTGCTGGTAAAAAAAAATGTATTTTGTGCTGAATTATGAGAAATAAATTGAGTTAGAATTTTAAGATAATTATTTGATACTCCACTCATTAATCAAGATATTATTTTGCAGAAAATACAGGAGAACTCGTCAATTATAACAATTTGTCTCAACAATATTTTCATGCAAGCCCTCTGGATGTCCAGTTAAAATTCATTAAAGTTTTGTCAAAAAATTTGTTGTGCACCTGTGGTCATGTCACTCATTCACTAAAAATTAAAGAATATTTGTATTTTGGCAATACATTGAGATCTTAGCTCATCTTGGTAATTATAATTTGCGTATTCTGTAAGACAGGTTGAATTTGTCTCTTTGATCAACCATTTGGTCTATTAGTCATATTTATATCACACGTTTAAGTAAATTGATTTGTATATAGGGATTTCACGTATTATTCTTATCAATTGCATTGTCTGCACAAGTTCATTGTACTTTAACAGATAACAGCTGAGGGAAACAGTCTGAAAACAGTCTGGACGAGCTCTATTATTGGTTAAATTTAATGTATTAATTTCTGTTACCCCCTGTATGTGCTTTTACATAATCCTAAACTCTAAACTTATAAATTAAATAAATACAAGTTTATTTATTTTGTAAATGTATGTGGTTTTACTATCCATCAACTCTGGTATATTACTGAACATTCGTGGATAGTATACCATTTCGTTCAGCGCGAAATAAAGTATTTTCAGTGTGAATTCCACGCGAAATCCAACTCCTACATAAATTCTCCTTTCTGCTATTGTCCTTTTTGCTTTTGCATTACAAGAGTCCTTTCGTAAATTCATTCGCTTCTCTCTTTCACCCCTACACTTTCAGCTATATATCTATCCTTGTTATTCACTATCTCATGGTTCATGACAAACTACAATACTATTAAAAATGAATTATAATAGAACAATACCAACCGATAAATAATATTCAAATAACAATAGGGGTAGTTTGTAGTAGTAATATTCAAGTTGTAATTGTAACAAGGCTAAGTCATCATAACATATAAAATGCGTAATCAGTATTCTAAATTAACCAATTTGTATTTGTAGTAATAGTAAACATTATAATTGCAGCATTGGCAAGGTGACATAATATGCTATGCCGACTCAGCGCTTGTTTAGTATATATATAGAGTAATATATGTAAGGTAGGGCAGTTAAGTAGAACGTAGAATACAAGAAGTCGTAGAACATTAAAGCTCCACCCGCTCCTAGCCGTCTAGCAGTAAGTTACATCTTTTATATTTGGTCTTATTTATCATTGTTAATATATCTTGTTATTTCATATCTTGTTATTTAATCTTTAATATATTTATTTGTTATACAAATTTGGCACTCTTTATATTTACAATAACCTTTACCCTCCATCCAGCAAGAACCCATTTATTCTTTGTTATATCCACTTTAGGGTGTAACATAATTAATCGCTGGAATATACTGAATGGTAGTTTAATACAGTGGACTAATAATTGATTATTTCCTGAGTTATTGAACAATTCTACAAAGACAATTTGATTTTATCAGTGATTCAACAGAATCAGATTAGTACTAAATCCTCTCAGTACGAATTCAGTTCGAAATGGATCAGAATTTTTTAATTTAATCCTTGTATTAAACCGTCATTTCAACGCTTGACTTGAGTCTAATCCGCATCATTTGCCCCAGACATTCAATTAACCAAACTCCATTAGACTGACATTCCAGTCACTAATAAATTGTACGGCATGAACACAGGGAAGCGAATTGAAACTTGACATGATCCAAGATAATATTGGTAATACATTGTATAAACTAATATTCTACAAGAAAACTAGTAGAATTCTTTCACTTCTTGTTTCTCTTGTAAAAGATTTTTCGAAGTCTCTTACTTAGAACTTCTCCCTGCGGTGTAATTTTTTCTCCGGTGTAAAACTTCATAAAACTTCTTGGAACGAGGTACGACACAAATTTCACACTTCTATCAAGAAGATTTCACAAGATCGATGAGGAGCGACGGAAAGTGGCGTACCTTTTCTCCCCACTTGTATGATGAGATGATTACGACGGAGAGAATATGAATTAGATAGGAGAGGGATGAAATTGTAACATAAAAGATCTATTCCTATGCAAATAGTTCTAAAGGAAACAAAAGGAATTTACGCAAATGATCTTGGCGGAGAAATTTCTAGTTGTATGTAATTTATGTCGACAATTTTAAAACATGAATTTTCATATTATTGCAATATAATACAGTGCCTTGTATTTCTTCAAACCTGCCAATTCGACTGGGTTATGGTAGATGGCACTGCTGCAGATTTATATTTCTGCATACCATGTATCAACTACATTTTCATAGCTTCACGGCTACAAGTCCGTTTATCTGCGGCTTGATATGATGTACTGAAAATTTCTAATATGGACGAGACATGTATCTATAGTTGTTGACCTATTTAGGATGATTATGTAAAACCAATTCCTGAATTTGTAGTTTTGTGGAACAATCAGATTTTGTTTTTTTTTGTAATTCATTTTATGATAAAATTATCTGCGAAATAACCTTTTAGAAACCAGCATGAAATCCAAAACTAGAATTCAGTTGAAAAGGATGTCTCTCCTGTAGTCCAACGATACCCATAAGACTCCATTAGAACGAGCTTAATGCCCATAAAGGCGGAGCGGCATACGTGCATTCCCGTTTTCCGTTCGTGACTCAACACAGACACCCATTTTTAGCGCATTTCTTGGAAAAAAGCGCTATTATATTCACTTTGGCTGTCTGGCTGGCTGGCTGGCGTGACGCTGAGTTCTCAGCAACTATACTATTTACAGACTTGAAACTGGTACTAAATAAAAGCTGCTGTTTCGTAGGTTTGCACAAATTGCTTTAATTCAAGCTCAGTAATTGTGGAAGATTGAATTATTCAATTACTTGTTTCAAGTGGAACAATGCCCATAGATATATATGACATTAGGGATATGGCAACTAAAATTTATGGAAGTAGATAAAAATTTAGTTACAACTTTTGCCGCCGGTGTCACTATTATTATGTACAGTTGTCAAATCTGTCCGGGATTCATCCAATGACTTGTTTGACGCGAATTTGAAGCTTATTAGAATGAATTATCATTATTGGATGGAAATTTGTTTACTTTTGGTGTATTTTTCTTATATAGCTTTGACAAAGATCAAATTATCATTTTAAGGTATAGCACTTGACCTCCCGTCAATCAATAACCAAACAATGAAAATTAAAAGGTATTTTTGAGTTTGTACATGCATAAATTATGTACCTATCAAATAGTCAACTTGAAACTAGTACTAAATGGAAGCTGCTGTTTCGTAAGTTTGCCCAAACTGCTTGATTTCAAGCTCAGTAATTGTGAGAGATGGTAATTAGCGAAATCTCTGAAGTAACAAGCATTCATGAGCTGTCAAAAATGCGCTTTCATCATCTAGATGATTCTTTCATTTTTTTCAGATAGTTTGGTCATTGCTATGTGCATTACCTTACCATTAGTATATAATCTCTTAATTGTGGAACAGTATTTTATGCAACAAAAGTGTAAACATGAACATAAGATTTGTTGAGTCACTAAAATTGTTGTACAAATGCCATAATGCTTAACTTCATACAAGTGTTGCATAGTCGCATGGTAACCTATAAAGATTCATTTAAATGCCGAGAAATGAGTTAATAAACAGAAATTCTATAATATTTCCAGGTAATTTCAAGATTTACTCAATGAAAGAGTTCTCTTTTGAATTATGTCAAGCTTTCGGTTTTTATTTGGAATCTTCATCAGGACGATTTTTGCGGAAAAAATTGTAGCTTAAAACTCGTTAATAC
The DNA here is from genome assembly GCA_963989225.1 of Dromius quadrimaculatus. Classification (NCBI taxonomy): domain Eukaryota; kingdom Metazoa; phylum Arthropoda; class Insecta; order Coleoptera; family Carabidae; genus Dromius; species Dromius quadrimaculatus. Next base: position 7,029,925 of record OZ022325.1, on the reverse strand, counting down.
ATAAAAAAAATATAGCAGGATGTTTTTGCTGTGAAATTAACATAATTACACAGCACAACAGATTTTCCACGAGATACAGATTAAATATGAAATCTTCAATGTCTAACTTTGTTAGGCTGCGCCCAAAAAAAAATAATTTTATTTTTCGATTTCCAAATGAATTTTTTCAAAATTTTGTATAGTAAAAAATAACAAAGCAACTACAAAATTATTATAAAATAATACATGAACATTTAATATTTATTCTGTATCTAATGGAAAAACTGTTTTGTTGTGTAATTAAGTTAATTTCACAGCAAAAACGTTGACATAATTTAAAAGAGAACTTTAATTTTGACCACTATCATTGACTGCCACGACTATAAAAAAAAGTCTCCTATTTTGCATCACATTTATCATTTTACTCCCAAAAATTCCAAAAAAAAAGGAGAAAATTGAATATAAAATAGTTTGTTCAATCCATTACGGTGTAATGTTCCTCTAATTACATGTGCTGTGATTGCATGATGGCTAAGGTACGCGCTTAACGTGCAAGAGAAAGTAGGCGAGTTGTGGATTCAATTCCCGACGAAACCAAAAATATTTTATTTCTTTTTACTTACTTGTACTAAGTACAAGGAAGTATTGTGAAACCGACAGAATTCACCTATCGAGATTTTGATGAAAATATCCGCTTTGAGCATCCCTGAATCCATTTTGACTATTTTTGGATTGATGTCGGTACATATGTTCGTGCGTGCGTTCGTGCGTACGTAACTCGCAAATCTCAAAACTGGTAAAACGTATAATGTTTGTATTTAAGACTGCTATAGGGTCTAGTTGTGCACCTCGCATTATGGTTCCAATCGTCCGTACCGGAAGTGCACTTTATTTGGAACTTTATTCGAATATTTCTAATAAATCCAGGATGATCAATCGAAGAATGTTTAAATTCAGTATTTGAACTTGATGTTGTATTGGAATGGTTATCTGCTATTTTTGTATGAATCGGCCAAGCCAGAAGTGCACTTTACTTGAAACTTTTTTTGAATTTTTTGCATAAATCTAGAATTATTAGCCGTAGCATATTGAAATTTGTATTAAGCACTTCTATAACATTTTATTGTACATTTTGCATTATGAATACGATCGGCTAAGCCGGAAGTGCACTTTACTTGAGACTTTTTTTTAATTTTCCGCATAAATCCAGAATGATCAGCCGTAGGATACTGGAATTCAACATTTGAAATTGCTGTAGCATCTTATTGGTCATCTTCTATTTTTGTAACAATCGGCTGAGCCGGAAGTACACTTTATATGACAGACTTTTTGAATTTTCCGCATAAATTCTAAACAATCAGTTTAAATTTTGTATCAGGCATAATTATAATATCTAGTTATACACCTTGCATTATGATTGCTATCGACTAAGCCGGAAGAGCACTTTATTCGAAACATTTTTTGAATTTTCCGCATAAATCCAAAACGATTGAACGTAGGTTATTAGAATTAAGTATTTAGGATGATTATACCGTCTAGATGTTCATATCCTATTTTTATTGAGATCCGCCAAGCCGGAAGTGCACTTTACTTGACAGTCTTTTGGAATTTTTCGCTTAAATTCGAAACGATCAGGTGTAGAATATTGAAATTTGGTATTTCAGTCTGCTGTAGCATCTGAATGATTGCCTACTATTTTCATAACAATAGACTAAACCGGAAATGCACTTCAGTAGGAATTTATTTTTCAATTTTGCGCATAAATTTAGATCTGTTGGTAGTCGTAGAATTTTGGAATTCAGTATTTAGGAATGTTGTAGTATAAGAATAATGGCCTACTGTTTCCATAGCAACCGACTTGGCTGAAAGCGCATTTTACTTGACAGATTTTTGGAAACTCTTAGGTAAATCCAAAACGATCAACTGTGGAACGATGAGATTTTGTGTTTGATTATATATATATATCCAATGATATATACGATCAAACACAAAATTACATCTTCAAAATTTGATGAATTTTTGTTTTACTATAACCTGTTTCGGAAGACAACGATTTACGGAAATCATGGCTATTACATTTTCTTCTAATTCTGTATTTCCATCTTCATCCCTATTGTTAATTTCTCTACCTGAATGGTGTGGAACAACGCAGGCAGTAGTTTCAAATTTCAGAATAATTTTGCGTACCATTTCTGTAGATGGTAACATGGTAACCAACCATTATTCATACCAGCGAAATATTGTGAGATATCGCGCAAACTCCGTCCTCCACTCCATAATACATTTTGATGATATTGACACGATCATTTATTCTTAGCGTATACATTTTGATGTTTTTGTAACGTACGAGAGTGTGGAGGTACATAAAAGTGGAGTGAAGTCTTACGTCCTCCCTGCATCGCACCGCAACGCATCACATCACCCCTCCCGATGGAAGCCTCTAGCAATATTCTAGAAATGTGGTAGAACTTTCAAGAGATGAATATTTCTATATATAAAGGCAAGCAGAAGAATTGAGTAGGAGTAGTGTAATGGCGAATCTAGAATAGTGAATATCAAACAGTGAAGTGAACAGTGTATATAAATAGTTAAATATAAATATCTGCGCCTTTGATTGAGTTAGTATTAAGTGGTAAATAAATAATATAGTGTTGTTAGTGATATCCAGAAGAATAAAACTTTTACTTCATTTTGAATTATTAAATAGTGACTTTTATTCAATTACAAACTATTCCTTCAAGCAATAAACATTACATTTTAAAGTTTTAAACAATGAAAACAAATGAAAAATTATAAACAGGCTGCTAACTTTGTTTCTTGCAAGTGAAGTTAGATGATATTTTGGCTCTAGAGAGTTGATTGAAAAAAGATATTATAATGAAAAAATTTTATTTTTGTTTTTGGTTCTGTTGGGAATTGAGATTTATGCGATAAAATAAGTGTGATGCAAAATAAGATAGAGAATTCTTCCGGGGATTGTTTATTTGCAAAATACTGATCTAATAATATAAACACATATTTTTCATTTTTCGTATCAGTGTATTACAGGTAGATTTCAAGTCGATCAAGCTGAAGAAAATGCGTAAACCAAATAGGATTTCGTAAGATTTGTTTTCACAAAGACAGCATATATTTATCATACGTTCACCAGGCAGAAAATCCTGCTCATATTTCACACTTGAAAGATAATCAATAAAATATAAACGAAATAACGAATGGAGTAAAAATCGTTACGGTGGTTGGGGCTTACAGTATTGGCTAACAGACCTCCTGGTGAATAGTAAATAGATTTATAATGTAACGGATTTCCTTAATTAAAAGATCAAGAAGCGCCTAAAATGTTTGGAAATTTGACCAGAAACTGAACATAAAGTATATTGTATAATATATGTGTGTATGTGCGTTCGTAACTCGCAAATCTCAAAATCCGTCGAACGTATAATGTTAAAATTCGATATTTAAGACTGATCTAGGGTCCAGTTGTGCACCTCGCATTATGGTTACAATTGTTAGTGCCGGAAGTGCACTTCTTTGAATTTTCCGCATAAATCTAGAATGATCAGCTGTGGGATACTGAAATTCAGTATTTGAGATTGCTGTAGCATCTAAATGATTATCTTTTGGCTGAGCCAATAATGCACTTTATATAACAAACTTTTCGAATTTTCCGCATATATTCAAAATAATTCGTCGTAGAATATTGAAATTTTGTATTCAGCACTTCTATAACATCTTGTTGTACACCTCGCATTATGATTGCAATTGTCTGTACAGGAAACACACTTTACTCAAATGATTTCTTTAATTTTCCGCATAAATACAAAACGATTCAACATAGAATGTTAGAATTCAGTATTTAAGACGATAGTTTCGTCTAGATGCTCATATCCTATTTTCATTGAAATCTATTGAGCCGGAAGTACTTTTTTCTTGACAGTCATTTAGGATTTTTCGCATAAATTCGAAACGATCAACTGTAGAGTATTGAAATTTAGTATTTCAGTCTGCTGTAGCATCTGAATTATTGCTTACTATTCTTATAGCAATAGATTGAACCGGAAGTGCACTTTAATTTGATTTTTTTTTTAAATTTGCGCATAAATTCAGAACTCTTAGACGTATAATCTTGGAAATCAGTATTTAGGAATGCTGAAGCATGAGAATGATGACCTTTAGTTTCCAAAGCAACCGACTGGGCCGAAAGCGCACTTTACTTCACAGATTCTTATAATTTTTTGGATGAGTCCAAAACAATTAGCCGCGGAAAAACGCGATTTTGTATTATTATATATAAAAAATATATTCAATGATATAAGTCACGTGATGTCCACGTCAGATTTCATTTCTTGCTTTTATAATAACAATTATCTGTAAATAACATTACTCTTTTGAACAATCCTATATTTGATTTTATTATCTATATTTCTTTATGAGCAGAAACTAATTAAAAACTTGAATTATTACTCTTTATTACGTTCCACATTATATGTAAATTCTAGATATTTACATTCACGGAAGCTTCGCTTTTGTTGAAGTTCAGAGGGAGAATTCCTCAAAGCTCAAAGCAACGAATCTGTGAAGTTACAGGTCAACAAAGGTGAAGTTAGGTGAAATTTGGCAACGAATAAAGAACAAAGTACAAATAAAACGGAAGGAAGAACGGAAGAAACCACTTGTTTGTAGCTCTCAAGAGATGAGTAATTATCTGTTGGGTATTGGCAGGTCACAGATGGATCTGTTTTCAGTAAGAAATATTCCAGTTTGATGCATTAGATTTAATCAATAAAAAGCAGTAATTATTTAATTGAAATCTACGATATTGGGTACAATGTAAACCAATATTATTCTTGTTTCATAATGGAGAGACAAAATAGATATTTGATTAATGTTCATACGATAAATTTAGACAGATTTAACCACAAAAACTGTCAGAAACCAGACTCTTATGACAGCTCCCGAACTTTTACCACAAATGAGACCTCTAACGTTAGTAACCGTAACAAGAAGACTTCACAAAAAGTGACGTACATTCATATTAATCTGATATATCTTTTGAACTTGGAAGCTCAATATCAGTCTATTTGTCTGTCTAAATGTGGCAGGAGTTTTCAATATTTGATTAATCAGTGATTACATGCTTTTACGTCATGAGCATAGTGAGTGTCAAACAAACAAACAATTAATAATTAATGGGTTGTCAATAGGTTTGATCAGGAACTAATAAACGACCTCAGTGTTTTAAATATTTCTCTTTATTGCTAACAATTTGTGCTTTCACGACCTTCCAAACCGGACTGAAGAAACTTTAGCACTGGTACATTGTCCCAACAATAAATATTTTTGCTAAAATAAGCTCGGTATTTTTATGGTTTTCAATTATCAATAAATCAAATTATGAATTTATGTATTCACATTAAATTTCAATTTATTTGGCAATATTTTCAGCACAAAGAAGTTTGGAAAATTCAGCAATATTTCAAAGACCAAATACAGAATACAAAGAAAAGTAAAAATTTATGTAACAGTAAACAGGAAAACTAAAACAGACAAGACTCAGCAAACGAAAATTTAAAAAGAACAACAATAAAATAACAAAAAGTAAAGTTTTGTAGCTATTGATTCAAAAAACGAAAGACATTTTAAAGAAAATAAGGTGAGTTACAGAAAAATGAAACAAGAAATCTTTATTAAATTATAGAGCTGCTTCCATCTTCATAATAGTGAAATTGAAAAGTAATTAATTACTTAGCAGCGGGGAGAAAAATGAGACTTCTCCTGAGACCAAACATGAAATCTACTTCAGAAACAATATATATATATATATATATATATATATATATATATATATATATATATATATATATATATATATATATATATATATATATATATATATATATATATATATATATATATATATATATATATATATATATATATATATATATATATATATATATATATATATATATATATATATATATATGTAATATATATAATCTATTTAAATCTCATTTTACTCTTTCGGGTGTCGAGATTATTTTTCCTATCTTTTGTTATTCTATGTTATTTATGAAATCTTTCCATTCTTTCCTGTTTGATGCTATTTTTTTTTGCTTCTTGACAGCTGATATTGTTCTTTTTCACTATTTCTTGTATGATATTTTCCCATGTCTTCTGTGGTCTTCCTCTACTCTTCTTTTTTGTCGTCTTAGCCTTCCATACCATTTTTGTTTGGCTGACATCTGGCTTTCTTATAAAATGGCCGTACCAAGCAAGTTGTTTTTTCTCAATGGTAGTATGTATACTTTTTCGTATATCTTCGTTTCTTATTCTATCTAGTTTTGTTAGCCCTTCTACTTTTCTCAGGTATCTCATTTCCGCAGCTTGTATTCTACTCTTTGTTCTCTGGTTCGTCGTCCATGTTTCACTCCCATATAACAGTATTGGTCTGTATAATACTTTGAATAGTGTCATTTTGGTCTTTTTCTTAACTTGTTTATTGCTTAGGATTATTTTGTTCATTGCGTAGTAACTTTTGTTTGCTATCAAAATTATGTTGTTTATTTCTTGTTCCAAGTTACCTTTGTTGTTCAATGTGTGTCCTAAATATGTGAATGTTTCTACCTGTTCGATTTCTCTTTGATTTATTCTTACCTCCGTTGCTACTTCTTCTTTCGCTATCACCATTATTTTTGTTTTGTCTATGTTTATTGTCATATTGTGCTTTTTTAATTCCTCATTCCACAAGTTAATGTTATGTTGTAAGTATTTTTCACTTTTTGCAATTATTGCAAGGTCATCTGCAAAGGCGCACTCCGCTTTCATAATCCTTTCTAAGTTATGGTGTCCTACTTCAATTTTTTTAGTTTTGTCTTTTATATTGTGACGATGTTGCTGAGTCACCCCGTAATTTACAACAATTTCTGTACATGTACCGTTGGTCTAGCGGTTAGCGCGCTCGCTTGGTGCGCCAGCGTTCAGGGTTCGAGACCGCATTAAGTAAACATTTTTATTTTTGATTCAAAATCGGTATGCAGCAAGTTGAGACTGAAAAATTAAATACTTAATGGATAGGCAGTATATAAAGCCTCCGATTTCGAAGAGAAGTCAGTTGAACTGTAGCGCCTTCCTACAGTTGAGCTCCCCAGAGCTGGGCTGTAGCGTCTTCCTACAGCCCACCAGCTCTCTAGGCTAGTGGACAGCCTCCGAGTCAGCAGCCAGTGGCGATCGTCAGACTAAGGGTAAGCAAACCGATACCTAGTGCCCGACTTGTGTCTTCCAAGTCTCCGTCCTAGTATCCAGCTCGCGTCTTCCGAGCTACACCCTAGTTCCGACTCGCGTCTTTCGAGTTAACGTCCTGTTATCCAGCTCGCGTCTTCCGAGCTATTTCCTAGTGATCCGACTCGCGTCTTCCGAGTTAACGTCCTGTTATCCAGCTCGCGTCTTCCGAGCTATTTCCTAGTGATCCGACTCGCGTCTTCCGAGTTAACGTCCTGTTATCCAGCTCGCGTCTTCCGAGCTACATCCTAGTGTTCCGACTCGCGTCTTCCGAGTCATCGTCCTTCACTTCTGTTTCAGTGGATCTGCGTTGTGAAGTACGTAAAAGTATCCGTCAGTCTGTATACTTCGTCAGTAAGTATACTCCGTCAGTCAGTATACTCCGTCAGTCAGTATACTCCGTCAGTCAGTATATTCAGTCAGTTAGTATACTCAGTCAGTTGGTATACTCAGTCAGTTAGTATACTCCGTCAGTCAGTACAGTCAGTACAGTCAGTAGTCAGTCAGTGTACTCAGTCAGTCAGTACACTCCGTCAGTCAGTATACCCCGTCAGTCAGTACAGTCAGCAGTCAGTCGGTGTACTGAATCAGTCAGTACAGTCAGTAGTCAGTAGGTAAACTGAATCAGTCAGTACAGTCAGTAGTCAGTCAGTATCAGTTAGTAGATTCAGTCAAGTAGTCGATTATTTAGACAAGCGATCAATCACTTGATTGTTACAATGATTTTGTTGACACTATTTGACATTGTTGAGATGGTCTAACAATAGAAAATATTATTGGTGTTACTTTTGTATTATCTTGATGTTTATTTTCAACTATATTAAATAGAAATATTTTATTTTTGGTAAAAGCTGTTACTCTTTTGTTGCGTGTACCCCGTTCTCCTGTTTCAGCAAAATTTCAGAAGCCTGGACATCATACCTCCACAGAGCTACCTTGGCACGTACAACAGTCTGTCGCTCCGTTGGTAAATGGCGCCCGAGCATTGAGTAAAAGTTAGCGACAGGCCCAAAAGTACGTCACATATTTCTGACGTTCCAAGCGGGAACGTCACAATATTTTTTAAGATGTTGTCTAGGTATATAATGAATAATAGTGGGCTTAATGCTCCTCCTTGCCTTAGTCCCTGTGTTGTGATGAATTCTTTTGAAATTTCATTTCCTGTTCTAACATAGTTGGATGTCTTGTTATAGATACTTTTTATTGCTTGCGTTAGCTGTTTGTCAATCTGTCTTATTTTTAAGAATTCCCACATCTTTTCCCTCGGCACCCTATCAAAAGCTTTTTCCAGGTCCAGAAATGCTATGTACAGTTTACTATCTTCTCTTATGGTCTTTTCTGCTAGTTTTCTTATGGTAAAAATGTGATCCTGTGTCGAGTGTCCTTTTCTAAAACCACTTTGTGCTTTTTCCATCTTTGTCTCTATTAAATTTCTTAATTTATTTTCTAATATTGCCTCATAAATTTTTGCAGCTGTATTCCTTGGCGGTAATTACTGCATATTTTATTGTCTCCTTTCTTGTGTATTGGGAATATCACTGCCATTTCCCAGTCTTTTGGTATTTGCCCTATTTCCCATATTTTATTCAGCATTATTAATAATATTTGTTCTCCTTGCTCTCCCATATATTTCAATTGTTCCGCTCCTATTCCGTCATGACCTGGTGCTTTGCCGTTTTTTATTTTTTTTATTACTGTCTTCATTTCTTCCTCTGTAATATTTTCTTGATTTACTATTCCTGTGTTTTTCAGTTCTGTACTTTCTTCTTCTCTACTGACATTGTTAATGTCTATTTCTCCCAATAATTCTTCAAAATGTTCTTTCCATCTTCCCATGATTTCTTTGTCTTCTTTTATTATGACTCCTTGCTGGTTTACTAGCTGTTTCAATGTTATGTGTTTTTCTTTCTTACAGTTCTTAATTGTTCTGTAGAATAATTCTTGATTCTCCTTAAAGTTTTCCTCAATTTTGTTTCCAAATTCTTTCCAGGTTCTCTCTTTTGATTTTCTTATCTCTGTCTTCGTTATCTTCCTTTGTCTTTTATAATCTTCATAAGCCTCCTCTTTTTTGGTATTGATATATTTTTTCCATTTTTGTTTTTTTTTCTTGACTTCTTCCTTTATTTTTCATTCCACCAGTGTGTTTGTCTTCTCTTGTGTGAATTTTTGATTATTCCGCATGATCTTTTTGTTGCTTCTGTTAGTATGTGTTTGAATGTATTCCACATTTCTTCTATATTGTTTAAATCTGGCTTGGGTGTATCTTTTATTAATTCGTTAATGCAATTTTGATATTCTGCTTTTATCTGTCCATCTTTCAGTTTTTCTACTTTAAATTTTACTGTTTGTTTTTTGTTAGAATTAATCTCTTGATTATGTTTTGTCTCGTTTCCTAACGCTATGACTACCGCTATTACTAGGTAATGATCGATACCAATTTCACTACCTCGTTTCATTCTTACATCCTTCACTTTTTTTCTTTGTTGTGTATTAGTTAAAAAATAGTCTATTATTGACTTTTCTTCTCTGCTTTTTTCTTCTGTAGTATACTTGTGGATTTCTTTATGCTCAAATAAAGTGTTTAAATGTGTGGTTTAGAGAGGAGCCGCGTCCACTAGGCTTATATCGTTTGTCACAAAATGAACCCTAAACTGCTATTTCTGCAAGACTTTATGGAGGCGTCCCGCTTGCCAATTATGAAGTGAGCTGCCTAGGAGGTACTCAACCATTTTATTCCTCTGAAAAGTTAATTTATCATTTAAATCATCTTATCTTTCATTTGGAATAAGCTCCTTCATAACTTTCAATCAGGCTTGTAATTCTGAATAAAATTTCAACGAATTACTGAATTTAGAAAGTAAAGTTGTAGCAGTGTATTTGGAGTTTCACGAAGAATTTGAAACATTTACCAATACACAGAAATATCCATGTAAAATGAGAAAGTTAATTTTATTTTCGAATATCCAAAGAATTGTTCATTATTGAACAAGCCCAAATTTAGTATATACAGGGTAACAACCGAAAATGGCAGTTGAAACTCACTGAAACAAACATCTTTTCTTTGTTCAAATTTCTCACTTATTTCAAGAAGTATTTAAAAAAATACAAAAATGTTTTTCTCGATGTGTCCAAAAAAAGTTTTTATTCAAATTGAATAACAAGATAAATTCTAACACACTGCAACAATCATTTAAAATAAAGTAGGCTTGCTGTCATTAAACAAGAAAAGCAAGAAGCAAACAAACAAAAAGAAAAATAGTAATGAACAATGAAACAACAAGGGAAGGACTAAATTTGTTTTTCAAAATGGCCATTAGTCGCAGCAACGCAAGCTCGGCAGCGTGCTTTAATATTAGAATAGACACTTGCAAGAGCTGCCTGTTTGTCATTTATATTTTCTGTTGCAGTTACTATTCTGTTTACTGGTGTCTCATATTCAGAAGTCTTCATCTGACCTCAGAAAAAAAAAATCTAAGGGAGTTAGGTCGGGGCTCCGGGCTAGCGCCACGCAACAGGATGTCCTCTTACAATTCACTTATTTGGATATTTTCCATTTAGTAGTGCTATGACTTCTCGGATTGTATGAGCCGGTGCTCCATCATATTGAAACCAAAGTATTCGTCTGATGTTCAGCGGTAAGTCATCACGAAGCTCTGGCAGAACGTTATTTGAGAAAGTAAAATAAATTTCACCATTCAATCGGTTTGGGGGAATGTCCGATTCCAACTCATACATTCACTGAAAAAAGTCGTTGATGCGCACGAACAAATGCTGATTATCAACAGGTGATTATTGCGAGAATTAAATACACCGTCCCTTGTAAAACAAGCTTCGTCTATAGATAAAATAAATTTTTCAAAATGTCTGTGAAGATACCAACGACAAAACCACAATCTTGGCTGGAAGTCTTCAGGCTCCAAAGCTGGCACTTTTTGTCTAGAAAATGGATGGAGACCTTGTTCCATTAGAACTTGCCAAACTGTCACTTAATTTACATTTTATCCATTTGCTATTACTCTTGTGCTCGTCAATGGCCCATCTTCAATAATATTAAGAACAGCTTCTTCAAAAACAGATGTTTAACGAAATGTATTGGAATCCCCACCAATTTTGGGTGAAAGCTTTCAGCCTCTGACAAACGTCTACATATTGTGACGAATTTAAGTCTATAAATTAGTCATTCCGGCTTTACTAGTGCTTAGAATTATTGTGGAAATATTTTACATCAAGAAATAGAAGCGAATATATTTGTTTTCTAGAAAATTACTGGTACCTTCTAGCGCTTTCTAGAAAAGCCTGGACGTTTGTGGGAAAAAACGTAGTGGGGAGAGACCCACGGTATATATCAGTGGCTGACTCAACGAGGATTATTATTAATTTTGACTCAGAGACCTTATAATATGGACTGCTAGTGGTTGAAATAAATTGTGTTATTTAAAATTAATCAATATTGACATAAATAATTAAAGTTAAGTTATAGTGTAGTGTAATAATCTTAAGTTTGAATTAGAATTATTCATTAGAAATTGTGTTAGTTATCTAATTTTTTATTTTAATAAATCATAAAAATAAATAGTAGTGTTTAATAACTTTTGCTCCCTAAATTAAAATGAATAATGTTACACTATTATTCTAAAAATACGGTAAATTGGTTGCTGACGATTTGGATATCTTCTCCGATTCCGAGAAACTCTACGAGCTTCTTGTGCATTACGGCTTGCCTCTCCAAAAACCAAAAGCATGTTCAGAAGCTCAGCCTTTTGATAATTATACATTTTTTACAAAAATTATGCAAAATACGCACACAAATAATAAACGTGGCAGAAATTATCCAAAATGAAGCAGAAAATGAAATTTTCTTTAAATAAAAATATTACAAAAGTATTCAAATAACATACAAACAAGAAAACATGTGCCTTAAGTTCAAAATACGCGTTTATTATTCGGTTTTTGTTACATTGTTTATTAGCACAAGCCTACTTTATTTTAAATGATTGTGGCAGTGTGCTAAAATTGATATTGTAATTAAATTTCAATAAACGTTTTTTTAGACAGATCAAAAAAATATTGCAGACAAATGTTATTAGTAAATGGTTTGAGGACTTTGTAAATGTTTTATTTTCAAAAATCGATCAAGTGGTTTTCAGAATAACTTGTTTCGAAATTTTTGATCGGTCGCCATTCGGTTATTTGATAAAATAGAAAATAATTGTAAAGACAAATGTTTTTGAGAACTGTAATGCTAAAAGCTTTTGTACTTTTTAAATATTTTTTGAAATAAGAGAATATTAACGATTTTTCTAAATCAAAAATTTGAGCTAAGAAAAGTTGTTTGTTTCGATGATTTATAACTGGCATTTTCGGTTGTTACAAATTTTGTGACAAGTGTAGGGAAAAGAAAATTGCATTTTTCTTCTGATTTCAGGCCGGAAAGTGCTTAATTAGAAATCAGTAATAAATCACGAAGCAAGAAATATTAATAGAAGAGGGAAATAATAGACAAGAAAATAATAATAATTTCTCTGTATGATAGAAAAGGAGGATATCAAATGTTATTTCCCTTCAGACAAGGAAATAATAATAATTATTATTTATGAGCTCCCTCTCGATTCCCACCGGGGTTTCGCCCCTGGATCCCACCGAGACATTGCCCCTGACTCTGCTTTGAACTTTTTATCGATTACAGAATCCTTCAAGTATGTAGCTGTGCACTTCTAACAAAAAACAGAGAATGATGCATTGGCGGAGCTGCAACTATTTACTCAGGTGAAGTTGGCTGCACGAAACAAGGACTATTAACCGCTGCACGGAAATCGAATAATATAAATTATATATATATATATATATATATATATATATATATATATATATATATATATATATATATATATATATATATATATATATATATATATATATATATTCAATAATGTTCCGATTATTTTGAGAAGATTGACTAGCTCGAAGTTTGTACTTAACAGTGAGATATAGATGATAGATCAATTATTCTCAGAAACTTTGTTCGGTTAATTCAACCCACCTTACAAAACGTGCAAAGATAGATGAGTTACAGAGGTAAGCTGAGATCTCAATTTGTTGCCAAAATACAATCATTCTTGTAATTAGCAAGCCTATTTTGATTCAAATTATTGTTGTAGTGTGCTAAAATTATTTGTCTTGTAATCCAATTTGACTAAAAACTTTTTTGAAAAGATCGAAAAATCACAAAGCACTCATTTCAATCGACATTTGTCATTCTTTGAACGAATGACAAATATTCAGATTCAGCCATAAACGTACAACGAAATTTTTGACACAACTTTAATTAATTTTAACTGGGTATCAAAAGGATTTACAGGAAAAAGTTATTTTAAAAAAAAATGTTTTACTTGACGAGTTCTATTACTGGTTGAAATTAATACTCTGTATTCAGTCAAAAGTTTTCATGAAAACAACTTCTGGATATATAAGGCATCAAATTTGTAAAATAGTGATAAGTAGCCCTAAAGAAGAAAATTGGTAATAAAGCATTTTATTTATCAAAAAATGGTAGTCGTTGAGATGAAAATATTCCAAATAGTTGAAAAATGGGTCGCATTATGTGTCAGCGTTTAATATTATTTGTATTTTAATGTGCAGTAAATATATGGTAGCTTTTGTTTAAAAAAAAAATATTTTTGTGGAAATTATTGCAGTAAAAACAAACAACAAAAATTTTGCGTATGAATATTACTGAAACATGAAAACACCAAACATCGAAGAAGCGAAGTCGAAGCATCATCATTGCCTCCATGCACTTAAACCGTCTCTTCGACTCACCCTTCGCATAACCCGAAGACTGAACGAGGAAGTCTTCATGGCGGTAGCAATTCTTGAAACGGTTTCCTAGATCCAGAATGACACCAATGCCTTCTTCAAAGGGCACTGGAGTGCGCGTAGCACGTCTGTGTGAACGCGTCGGACGGCGTAGACAGACTGCTAAGGGTTGCAAACGCGGTGGACATCGGAGTCGACGGTTTTGAGTGTGGTGCTGTACGGCGTCTGCCCGGATACGGTTGCTAGGTGACAGGATCACGCCCTAGGGGAGCTAGGGGAGGGGGTGCAACAAGTTGTCAGGAGACATGGGATTAGGAGGGATCCCAATGCAATTTATCCTTGTTCTGGGTGTCTTTTAATGGGGTACATGAACATAAACGGATTCTAATGAATTATTCATTAGGCTACCATAATTCTTACCAATTTACTTTTTTGAAGCTATGAAAAAAATAGTTTATTGTAATATCAGCCCATCCTTTTGCGCCATTCATTTCTCATGACTAATATTCATTTGTTACCCAACATCCATTTATTTAGAAATTAAAATGAGACAATAAATATTATTATAATTACTCTATTGTTTTTTTACTAGTCTAATTCTTAGAATAAGAAAAAAAATGAAAATGAAAATAATGGTAGGAAAAAACGTTCGTCATTCTTAAATTGATGTAGTAAAATCTGATTATTAATTGAATTAATAATTATTCAAGATATTATTCAATTATTTAATATTATTTGATTGGACTATTATTTTTTTGGCCAAACTGTCGATAAAACTCAATGAAACAAATTATTTTAGCATTAAAAATATGGAAAAAATAATAACTATTGGCAGTCAGATTCGGTTGATCTTAAAAACATTATTAATTAATTTATATCATTAAAAAATGTATACATTACGCGGTGTGTGTATGTAAGATGACAATTATTAGCCACCCACTATAGTAAAATGAAATTTTGTCAGTGGCACTAAAATAGTGGTTTCTGTTATCAACCGGCCCAACTAACAAGCGGAAACAAGCGGGCTAGGGCTGACCAAGCTCGATGTGAAATCTTGAGTCAGAGACAATGACAACAAATAAAACAGAACATGAGGTTTTTAGTGCTCCTTTCATCAACTCAAGATTCCATGTCGAGCTTGTAGTCCAGTCGACATGTACTTTGGGATCGGAAAAAATGCGAACTTAATGAAATTTTGGTATGCTGTTTTTGTTCACCCAAAAGTGTTATTTCTATGTTTTCCGACCAAAATTTCGCGAAGCAATTTTCAGGGGAAGGAAAAAACCACGAAATTTTGGCACTTTTTTCAGTTTTTGCCCTGTAACTTTCTCCCCTCCATTCCTACGCCTTAGATTATCAGGTTCAACTTTGTAGAACATCAAATTCTCAATAAATTTGATACGTAAAACTTGTTTGTAGACCCACTAAGTTCCAAGATACAGCACTTCAAAAAAGTGAAAAATTCCTGAAAACCTAAAAAAACATCAAAAAATGGCGGTTTTCACTAAATATCTTTCAACATTATTTATGGTATTATGGTACCTAGTTTCATTCTGACGTAGAGATCAGTCAATAACCCACCCCTTAGCCTGCCTACTTATGCCACCATATCTGGAGGCACGGTAGTCCCCCGCCAAGACAAGCCAAGCAAAGCGCAACAGCACTACCTACCTTTCTCGAAGAGCTTCGTCGTTTTTTGAACCCTCATAGCTTGGGCTTAGATTATACCAGATAAACAAAATTCTCGGGATATGATGTCAATAGTGGACTTATTAAACATATTGGCAGGTACCACAAGCTCTGTTTTAGGCTATACTAGCTATGTATATTCAAATAAATTTTGTAGAAATATGTGTTCTCCGTAATTTGTATCTGAAGATTATTTTCTAAAGTATTTGGAAAAATTTTAATTGAGTCAAAACACATCTTGACACAATGCTCCTAGTATCGCCAAAAATAGAGCTCGTGGTACCAGCCATAAAGTTTCAATTGCATAGTTCTTACACTTACACTGATGATCATGATTTGGTACACAAACAACAACAAAATTCTGAAAATTGGAACTTTCACCCCCCAAACCCTTAAACTAGGGGAAGGAAATTTATATGAGACTTCCGCAAATTTTGATGCTAGAGGTCTGAAAATTGATATAGGGACTACTTGTTATAAATAATAGTAGAATAAAAACTTACTTAAAGAAGTGGAGTCCCACCAAAAATATTTTCAAGTAAAATGTTGCCAAGACGAGACCATATGGCTCGCACTGTCAAAAAATTGTCAGATTGAGAGCCAAGTCTCTAACCCTACACGCTCTAATTCTACAAGCCCCCTTGTCCATCCACCTGTCTAGCCACTACTCATTTAGAAGGGAACTATTAGGACTATTGTATAACAGAAAATTAAGAATAGTGAATAAATTTCTCACCTTATGCCCATGTGAATGTATCGAAATGGCCAAATCGCATATTTTGACTGAGGTGTAGAATTGTGAAGTTATGGCTTGAACAATTAGAGTGTGTAGAGTTAGAAGCTTGGCTCTACATGGGATCTGATAACTCTTTGACAGTGCGAGCCATATGGCTTCGTCTTGGCAACATTTTACATGAAAATGTTTTTTGTGGGATTCCACTTCTTTTAATAAGTTTTTATTTTACTATGATTCATAACAAGGAGTCTCTATATCAATATTCAGACCTCTAGCATCAAAATTTGTGGAGGTCTCATACAAATTGCCATCCCCTAGTTTAAGTGGTTGGGAGTAGAAGTTTCAAGTTTTACAATTTTGTTGTTGCTTGTGTACTAATACTAGCTAACATACCAAATTTCAGCATTCTAGGACTTCAGGAAGTAACCCAAGAATTTTGATAATCATCAGTGAGCGAGTCAGTGACGAAATCGGGGATTTTTCAGATGTCAATAAAATTTAAAGTATAAGAACTATGCAATTGAAACTTTATATGTTTAATAAGTCCACTATTGACATTATATCCCGAGAATCTTGTTCATCTGGTAGGTATAATCCAAATTCAAGTTATGAGGGCTCGAAAAAACGACGAAGCTCTTCGAGAAAGGTATGTAGTGCTCTTGCCCTTTATTTGACTGGTCTTGGTGGGGGCACTACCGTGCCTCCAGATATAGTGGCATAGGTAGGCAGGGTGAGGGGTGAATTGTTGATTGATTTCTGTGTCAGAATGAAACTAGGTACCATGAAAAAATTTGAAATATAAAAGATATCAAGCGAAAACCCCCATTTTTGATGTTTTTTCAGATTTTCAGAAATTCTTCACTTTTTCGAAGTGCTGTATCTTGGAACTTAGTAGGTCTACGTACAAGTTTTACGGATCCAACTTATCGAAAATTTAATGTTCTACGAAATTGAACTTGATGGTCTAAGGCGTAGGAATGAAGGGGAAAAAGTTACAGGGCGAAAACTGAAAAAAGTGCTAAAATTTCGTGGTTTTTTCCTCCCCCTGGAAATTGCTTCACGAAATTTTGGTCGAAAAATATACATATAACACTATTAAGTGATCAAAAACAATATACCAAAGTTTTATCAACTTCGCATATTTTTCTAATCTGCCCCTATTTTTCGACATGCCGACTGGACTATTGTTCAGAGCGGATAAGGCTCGCCCGTTAGTTGGGTGCAAAGCACCGCCGGCTGAAATCAAAAACTACTGTTTTAGTGCCACTGACAAAGCAGGCGCACATGCACAATGTGTACATATTGTATTAATATAAATTATTATGATGAATTTTGAGGACAACTAAGTCTTACCGCTAATAATTATTAATTTTTCCATATTTGTAATGCTATTATTCGTACGAATATCCAAGTTTTGCAGTTCTTGTATAATGGATGGAAATAATTTACCAGAGTTCTTTAGAAATTAGAGAACGGCTATCATATGTGTAGAACATTTTTCTACGCGTTGTATATTTTAAAGGCTCAAGTAAAAAATGGTTTTATGATTGTTTGTTACCAAGTAAGAGGCAATAAAAATTAATTTCCTGATACAAAGAAATAAATTGTAATTCTATATATAATCAATAATACAAAAATTTGTACGAATCATTTTCTCGTAGAAGAAATAAAAACAGTCGTTAAAAAGAAACCAAAAATTAATTCCAAAAATATAAGATCCGGTATATCTGGAATTATTTATATGCAGCGTGATATAATCCTCAATGACGTTATTTGAATTTTTTTTTCTTGAATATAAATATACATGATAGGTTGGGAATTGTCTTTGGTTTTTGCGCAGATATCAAGATGTTCGCGTCTAGTGTAGTTGCGAAAAGTGCCGTTTTAATTTTGTCCATATATTTCACAAACTGTAAGTAAATAGTAGTAAGGGTAATAATAAGAGTAATGACATAATTATTTGTGTTGATAATATTTGTCTCTCTTGAGAAAATTCAATAATAAAATCAAAGTAGTTCAGCGAAAGAAAAGTAATACTTTTTGTCCAAAAATGAGTACAGGTAGACGAAATATCATGTATAATTTTATTGAATAATATAGAATTATAATGTTTGTTGTAAATAAATACCAAGAAGACAATTTTGAAGACATAGATCATGATAAAAATTTGTAATTATTCAAAATGACGTAACCCACACAATACCAATAAACATATCTCAGCTGTCTTAAAAATCATTATTAACTAAAGATTTATGATATATTTACCAAAAAAAAATGAAAAAAAAACATACCTACTATTCTCAGAATAATTAGAATTTAAACTGAAATATTACACCTGCTCCAAACGAAGGACGGAATTTTGTAATTAATTCTTGGAAAACAATAAATTTTTATTCCTCAAATTATTATTGAATGATCCTTTTTTGCTAGCAGTAATTATATATTCGCGTAATGTGATCGTAAATGTAGATAAGCGTTGAAATAAAATAGTAATAATTATATTTAACATATGTAAATTTAAACAAACATCATTAATATTTATATTTGTAAAAAATAAAATTTATATTTGATTTGAATAATCATGAAATGAATATAAAAATTGTACATACCAATAGTGAATGACGAACATCGATACAAGTTATTCTTCTATCTAGAATTTATCAAATTGTTCAATACACATCACTAAAATGCACGAAAAACTGTTTTTGTAATCATAAAACAAATTCATTGTTATATTAAACAGAAATTCTTCAATTTTAACACATTTCAACACAAAAAGTACATACTGTTTATTCGGAAGCACTTGTAATACTGAATATATTAGTTCTTAAACTTGCTAACTCCTGCAAGACTCGACGAAAATTAACGGAATAAAGGCCAATATAAAAATGATAATCAGAAATTTATTTGTAAATAAAAAGATGTGTGTAGTAGCTTACAAAGCCCATACATTCCAGATGAAACTTTTTCAATAAATTGAAATTATTATTGAAAATACTATCCTTTCAATAAATATGAATTTAATTTAGAATGTGCAGGGTGTGACAGCGAAACGAGCTACATCGAATAATTTCTATGTTACTGAAGATACAATAAAATACTATGAAACAATCTTATGCAGGACCAAAGAGGACACACAATTATAGAAGAGAATATTTTTCTGAACCAGTGGCTCTCAAGCTACAACACAAAGTTGTACTTTTTCAAACAAGATACTATATATTTTTTAGGTCCATTCGATAAAGTTCTTTTTTTTTAATTCAATCTTGTATTCGTTTCATACCCTGACATATTGAAGATATTGAAAGAAATTAGATTAAAATTCTTTAATTTAATATCGTAAAATAGCCAGGAAAAAAAAAAAAATCGATCCCACATATTTTAAGTTTGGCTTGAAAT
The DNA here is from genome assembly GCA_963989225.1 of Dromius quadrimaculatus. Lineage (NCBI taxonomy): Eukaryota > Metazoa > Arthropoda > Insecta > Coleoptera > Carabidae > Dromius > Dromius quadrimaculatus. Next base: position 7,010,025 of record OZ022325.1, on the reverse strand, counting down.
TATATAGTTTCATACATGTAGATAACAAATCTTGGAGCAAAAATTGTGTTTAAAGGATAATTTTCCAGATATCAACAATTTTAGAATTTGAATAAATGAATAAATAAATGTTCTATATTTCGAAGCAATTGAGCAACAAATACAGATTTGATAGGAAAAAATCTGAAAATAGGCAAAATCTCAAATTTATAGCAAAGGATGAGCCGAAAAAAATTTTTGATCTCAAATATTTTGAGTTTGGCATGAGAATATATAGTTTCATGCATGTAGATTACGAATTTGGGAGAAGGAATTGTGTCTGAAGGATAATTTTCGAGATATCAACCATTTTTAAATTCAAAGCGGAAGCGGAGCCGGAAGCTGGGATTCAAATTATCATGGAAATATTAGAGATATCTAATTGCTAATAGCACCAATCGATCGGGCACACTATATACTATAAATGTTCAAAATTTCAAAGCAATTGAACTACAAATACAGATTTGATAGGAAAGAATTTAAAAATAGGCAAAATCTTAAATTTATAGCAAGGGGTAAGCAATGATAAAAAAATTAAAAATTTTTGATCCCAAATATTTTGAGTTTGGCATGAAATTATATAGTTTCATACATGTAGATTACGAATATGAGAAAAGGAATTGTGTCTGAAGGATAATTTTCGAGATATCAACAATTTTGGAATTTAAAGCGGAAGCGGAGCCGGAAGCAGGTAGTCAAATTATCATAGAAGTATCATAGATATCTAATTGCTGATAGCATCAATCGATCGGGCATACTATATACTATATATGTTCCAAATTTCAAAGCAATTGAATATCAAATACAGAATTGATGAGAAAGTATCTGAAAATAGTCAAAATCTTTAAATTATAGCAAGAGGTAAGCAATGATGAAAACATTAAAAATTTTTGATCCCAAATATTCAGAGTTTGGCATGAAATTATATAGTTTCATGCATGTAGATTACGAATTTTAAAGAAGGAATTGTGTCTGAAGGATAAGTTTCGAGATAACAACAATTTTAAAATTTAAAGCGGAAGCGGAGCCGGAAGCGGGGAGTCAAATTATCATAGAAATATCAGAGATACCTAATTGCTAATAGCATCAACCGATCGGGCATACTATATACTATAAATGTTCCAAATTTCAAAGCAATTGAACAACAAATACAGAATTGATGAGAAAGTATCTGAAAATAGGCAAAATCTTAAAATTATAGCAAGGGGTAAGCCATGATGAAAAAAATAGAAATTTTTGATCCCAAATATTCAGAGTTTGGCATGAAATTATATAGTTTAATGCATGTAGATTACAAATTTTAGAGAAGAAATTGTGTCTGAAGGATAATTTTCGAGATATTAACAATTTTAAAATTCAAAGCGGAAGCGGAGCCGGAAGCGGGGAGTCAAATTATCATAGAAATATCAGAGATACCTAATTGCTAATAGCATCAATCGATCGGGCATACTATATACTATAAATGTTCCAAATTCCAAAGCAATTGAAGAACAAATACAGAATCGATGAGAAAGTATCTGAAAATAAGCAAAATCTTAAAATTATAGCAAGGGGTAAGCCATGATAAAAAAAATTAAAAATTTTTGATATCAAATATTCAGAGTTTGGCATGAAATTATATAGTTTCATGCATGTAGATTACGAATTTTAGAAGAGGAATTGTGTCTGAAGTATAATTTTCGAAATATCAACAATTTTAAAATTTGAAGCGGAAGCGGAGCCGGAAGCGAGGAGTCAAATTATCATAGAAATATCAGAGATATCCGATTGCTAATAGCATCAATCGATCGGGCATACTATATTCTATGAATGTTCCAAATTTCAAAGCAATTGAGCAACAAATACAAATTTGATGAGGAAGAATCTAAAAATAGGCAAAATATTAAAATTATAGCAAGGGTTAAACCATGATAAAGAAATTAAAAAATTTTGATCTCAAATATTTTGAGTTTGGCATGAAATTATATAGTTTCATGCATGTAGATTATGAATTTAGGAGAAGAAATTGTGTCTGAAAGATAATTTTCGAGATATCAACAATTTTAAAATTTGAAGCGGAAGCGGAGCCAGAAGCGGGGAGTCAAATTATCATAAAAATATTAGAGATACCTAATTGCTAATAGCACCAATATATCGGGCACACTATATACTATAAATGATTCAAACTTCAAAGCAATTGAACAACAAATACAGATTTGATGGGAAAGAATCTGAAAATAGGCAAAAGTTTAAATTTATAGCAAGGGGCAAGCCATGATAAAAAAATTAAAAAATTTTGATCCCAAATATTTTGAGTTTGGCATGAAATTATATAGTTTCATGCATGTAGATTACGAATTTGGCAGAAGAAATTGTGTGTGAAGGATAATTTTCGAGATATCAACAATTTTAAAATTTCAAGCGGAAGCGGAGTGTCAAATTATGATAGAAATATTAGAGATACCTAATTGCTAATAGCACCAATCGATCGGGCACACTATATACCATGAATGTTTCAAATTTTAAAGGAATTTAACAACAAATACAGATTTGATGGGAAAGAATCTGAAAATAGGCAAAATCTTAAATTTATAGCGAGGGGTAAGCCATGATAAGAAAATTAAGAAATTTTGATCCCAAATGTTTTGAGTTTGGCATGAAATTATATAGTTTCATGCATGTAGATTACGAATTTGGGAGAAGAAATTGTGTCTGAAGGATAACTTTCGAGATCCAACAATTTTAAAATTTAAAGCAGAAGCGGAGCCGGAAGCGGGGATTCAAATTATCATAGAAATATTAGAGATACCTAATTGCTAATAGCACCAATCGATCGGGCACACTATTCACTATAAATGTTCCAAATTTTCAAGGAATTAAACAATAAATACAGATTTGATGGGAAAAAATCTAAAAATAGGCAACATCTTAAATTTATAGCGAGGGGTAAGCCATGATAAAAAAATTAAAAATTTTTGATCCCAAATATTTTGAGTTTGGCATGAAATTATATAGTATCATGTATGTAGATTACGAATTTAGGAAGAGAAATTGTGTCTGAAGAATAATTTTCGAAATATCAACAATTTTAAAATTTTAAGCGGAAGCGGAACCGGAAGCGGGGAGTCAAATTATCATAGAAATATTGGAGATACCCAATTGCTGATAGCATCAATCAATCAGGCATACTATATACTATAAATTTTTCAAATTTCAAAGCAATTGAACAACAAATACAGATTTGATGAGAAAGAATCTGAAAATAGGCAAAATCTTAAAATTATAGCAAGGGATGAGCCATGATAAAAGAATTAAAAATTTTTGATCTCAAATATTCAGAGTTTGGCATGAAATTATATAGTTTCATGCATGTAGATTACGAATTTTAGAGAAGAAATTGTGTCTGAAGGATAATTTTCAAGATATCAACAATTTTAAAATTTGAAGCGGAAGCGGAGCCGGAAGCGGGGGGCCAAATTATCATAAAAATATCAGAGATACCTAATTGCTAATAGCATCGACCGATCGGGCATACTATATACTATAAATGTTCCAAATTTCAAAGCAATTGAACAACAAATACAGATTTAATGAGAAAGAATCTGAAAATAGGCAAAATCTTAAAATTATAGCAAGGGATGAGCCATGATAAAAGAATTAAAAATTTTTGATCTCAAATATTTAGAGTTTGGCATGAAATTATATAGTTTCATGCATGTAGATTACGAATTTTAGAGAAGAAATTGTGTCTGAAGGATAATTTTCAAGATATCAACAATTTTAAAATTTGAAGCGGAAGCGGAGCCGGAAGCGGGGGGCCAAATTATCATAAAAATATCAGAGATACCTAATTGCTAATAGCATCGACCGATCGGGCATACTATATACTATAAATGTTCCAAATTTCAAAGCAATTGAACAACAAATACAGATTTGATGAGAAAGAATCTGAAAATAGGCAAAATCTTAAAATTATAGCAAGGGATGAGCCATGATAAAAGAATTAAAAATTTTTGATCTCAAATATTCAGAGTTTGGCATGAAATTATATAGTTTCATGCATGTAGATTACGAATTTTAGAGAAGAAATTGTGTCTGAAGGATAATTTTCAAGATATCAACAATTTTAAAATTTAAAGCGGAAGCGGAGCCGGAAGCGGGGAGCCAAATTATCATAAAAATATCAGAGATGCCTAATTGCTAATAGCATCAACCGATCAGGCAGACTATATACTATAAATGCTCCAAATTTCAAAGCAATTGAACAACAAATACAGATTTGATGAGAAAGATCTGAAAATAGGCAAAATCTTAAAATTATAGCAAGGGATGAGCCATGATAAAAGAATTAAAAATTTTTTGATCTCAAATATTTAGAGTTTGGCATGAAATTATATAGTTTCATGCATGTAGATTACGAATTTTAGAGAAGAAATTGTTTCTGAAGAATAATTCTCGAGATATCAGCAATTTTAAAATTTAAAGCGGAAGCGAAACCGGAAGCGGGGAGTCAAATTATCATAGAAATATTAGAGATACCTAATTGCTAATAGCACCAATCGATCGGGCACACTATATACTATGGATGTTCCAAATTTCAAAGGAATTGAACAACAAATACAGATTTGATGGGAAAGAATCTATAAATAGGCAAAATCTTGAATTTATAGCGAGGCGTAAGCCATGATAAAAAAATTAAAAATTTTTGATCTCAAATATTTTGAGTTTGGCATGAAATTATATAGTTTCATGCATGTGATTACGAATTTGGGAGAAGAAATTGTGTCTGAAGGATAATTTTTGAGATATCAACAATTTTAAAATTTGAAGCGGAAGCGGAGCCGGAAGCGGAGAGTCAAATTATCATAGAAGTATTAGAGATACCAAATTGCTAATAGCACCAATCGATTAGGCACACTATATACTATGAATGTTTCAAATTTCAAAGGAATTGAACAACAAATACAGATTTGATGGGAAAAAATCTAAAAATAGGCGAAATCTTGAATTTATAGCAAGGTGTAAGCCATGATAAAAAAATTGAAAATTTTTGATCCCAAATATTCTTAGTTTGGCATGTAATTATATAGTTTCATGCATGTAGATTACGAATTTGGGAGAAGAAAAAGTGTCTGAAGGATGATTTTTGAGATGTCAACAATTTCAAAATTTAAAGCGGAAGCGGAGCCGGAAGCGAGGAGTCAAATTATCATAGAAATATTAGAGATGCCTAATTGCTAATAGCACCAATCGATCGGGCACAGTATATACTATGAATGTTCCAAATTTCAAAGGAATTGAACAACAAATACAGATTTGATGGGAAAAAATCTGAAAATAGGCAAAATCTTAAATTTATAGCAAGGGGTAAGCCATGATAAAAAAATTAAAAATTTCTGATCCCAAATATTCTTAGTTTGGCATGAAATTATATAGTTTCATGCATGTAGATTACGAATTTGGGAGAAGAAATTGTGTCTGAAGGATAATTTTCGAGATATCAACAATTTTAAAATTCAAAGCGGAAGCGGAGCCGGAAGCGGTGAGTCTAATTAACATAGAAATATTGGAGATACCTAATTGCTAACAGCACCAATCGATCAGGCACACTATATACTATGAATGTTCCAAATTTCAAATGAATTGAACAACAAATACAGATTTGATGGGAAAGAATCTGAAAATAGGCAAAATCTTAAATTTATAACAAGGGGTAAGCCATGATAAAAAAATTAAAAATTTTTGATCCCAAATATTTTGAGTTTGGCATGAGATTATGAAGTTTCATGCATGTAGATTACGAATTTGGGAAGAGAAATTGTGTCTGAAGAATAATTTTCGAGATATAAAGAATTTTAAAATTTAAAGCGGAAGCGGAGCCGGAAGCGGGGAAATCAAATTATCATAGAAATATTAGAGCTATCCAATTGCATCAATCGATCGGGCATACTATATACTATAAATGTTCCAAATTTCAAAGCAATTGAGCAACAAATACAGATTTGATAGGGAAGAATCTGAAAATAGACAAAATCTTAAATTCATGGCACGGGGTAAGCCATGATAAAAAAAATTAAAATTTTTGATCCGAAATATTTTGAGTTTGGCATGAAATTATATAGTTTCATGCATGTAGATTACGAATTTGGGAGAAGAAATTGTGTCTGACGGATAATTTTCGAGATATCAACAATTTTAAAATTTAAAGCGGAAGCGGAGCCGGAAGCGGGGAGTCAAATTATCATAGAAATATTAGGGATATCCAATTGCTAATAGCATCAATCGATCGGGCATACTATATAATATAAATATTCCAAATTTCAAAGCAATTGAGCAACAAATACAGATTTGATAGGAAAGAATCTGAAAATAGGCAAAATCTCAAATTTGAAGCAAAGGGCAAGCCTTGATGAAAAAAAAATAAAATTTTTGATCTCAAATATTTTGAGCTTGGTATGAAATTATATAGGTTCATAGGTAATTCTAAGTAACATCTTTCAAGTTATCAATTTACATATTCACATTACTTATTTTACGTGGAAAAAAATAGATTTTATTGACTTACGGTGTAGGTCAACCTTAAATAATAAATATTTTTTGAATATGTTTTTAGTTGCGTCAGCACAAGGCCCAGTCGATGATTACTGCCTAAACTGCATTTGCGAAGAAGGTTGTGCTATTACCTACAATTTTTGGGTGGATGCCGGAAGACCGACTTTAAATGGCGAGCACGGGGGACCTGATAGTGCTTATGAAACCTGCTTTGAGAGCTACGACTGCTCATCAAGGGCTATACAAAATTATATGTTCAGATATCAAAAGGTTCGTTACAATCCTCTTAAAATAAATCTTAAATGTTTTCACTGTAATTTTTTTTAAGGATTGCAATAATGATGGGCGAATAGATTGCTATGACCATGCAGCAATCCATAGACATGGAGCAGATGCATGCTCCGGTAAAGAGGCAGATAAATTTCAGTTTCAAGTTTATAATTGTTTGAATAAAAAGAAATAATGGAATATGAATAAATTCAACTATCATAATTTAATAATAGTTTCTGAGTAATGTTTTAATTATTTTTAAAAACTGGTCAATTGTAATTGTGAGATACTACTAATATGAATAAATTTATAAACAATATACAGGATGAGTGGAATTATATTTCAAAAAGGTTTCACGTAGGGACAAAGTTGAGTTTTACATAAAAATTTATATATTTGTAACTCAGGTTCACAACAGATTCCGACAGCACATCACTTACATTCGAATACTGACAAAAATCTATAACTTGCATGTCGTACATTCTTTACTCCTCTTACATTATTTTTAGATTACTTACGTTACTTTTACTTTGAAACTTCCAACACAGAAAAGAAGCTTAAATAAAAGTGCACAGGAAAAGAGTTATTTTCAATATCTTGTTTCAACTAGTAATTATATTTCCATTCGCCTAGCGCTGCCAAACTTGAATGCACTCAAAATGTTTCTAAAAACACATTCATTTGAATTCGTTATAAATTAATTCCAATTCACTGTTTATGGTACATAATCCGATATTTGTACGACATAGTGAAGTCATACAAATATTTATTCTTGTTTTTAAATCAATTATCACATAATTTCAAATTTTCTTGAGAATTCCTCATATTTTGATGATAGCAGACTACCCGATAATTACTTTTGTTCAATATTTCAAGTGGACATTCGGTATCTATGTAAATGCAGAGAAGCCTCTCATAACGAGCAAAGCAAATTCCGCATAACGTGCGACGCGGAAAAAGGGAGTTCCCTTTTCACGTCATTCACCTGTGCGCCGGTTTTTGACGCCACTGCGTTATCAGTCTGTTTAGCTTTTGTTCTGCCATACTAGAAATTTTCAACAAAGGGTTCCTTTTTCTTATTCAATAATAATGATGTGTCACATTTTGACAAGATTTTTAAGTATCTGCAAAAACAAGTGTCTCTAGACAACTTTTTAGAAAAATAGAATTTGTAGTTTGCATGAAAAATTCATAAATAATTATTCACGAGTGTTCCACATTACGAGTAATTAAACTCATTATGAGAGGCTCCACTATAGTTAACAAACAAATTTCATATGATTCGTACTGGATAAAATAGAATAATAAAAATGATTCTCTTCCGGCTTAGTTATTGCAAAAAATGGACAGTTTTTACATCAGTCGAATACACAACTATTTACATATTTATACTTTAAAATTATGCCTAATTCGAGACGCCGCTGTGTATTTAGAAAATAATCAGATATGTAGCTTAAAAGAAATTTAAATTATATCACACTACTCTACCACAGTTTACGTATAATTATAAGTGAAACTGTTTGAATCCGTTTCAATAATATTTCTTAATCATAATTTTTGAACAGGGACGAACAAAAGACAAAATAGCCACACAAATTGATTTAAATTAAATACGCATTTGTTCCCAACTTTTTTTAGGAAATTCATCCCAAGGACACAATTTGTAACATTTTCACAACTAAATTAGAAAACAAAATGACACATGGCCAACGTTGGTTCACAAAAAGCCAACGTTGTGTTTTTGAGGAATAAAAATATGACAGTTGCGACGCATGCGCGTAATGATCCGCCATATTATTGGCACATGCGCACAAAATACTCATATCAAAATTCAGTGTTTTTCACTATCAATTATTACGTATACTGTGACTACATCTGTAACGTCACTACTTTATATATAGGTTAGGTACTTAAGTTATTATGAAGGAAGATAAGCCATTAATAATTTATTTTCCATAGACTGAATTGTCTAGCTACCTTTATAACTATAAAATATAGTTGTCCCGTAATCATTAAACTAGATGCTTCTTTATAATTAAAAAGAATGAAATGTGTAAATTTGGTACAATAAATAATACAACAATGAGAAAAAAGGTATAATTGAATATAATTAAATGTATAAAATATAAAATTAACTGAGATCTGTAGCGTAGATGTAGCCTTGTTGTTGTAACACAAACAATCTCTTCTCCACTGCGTCCTTATCTAAAACAAGATCATTCATATTTCAAATCTCTTAAACTTTAAATTAAAATTTTACATATGTACTAATATTAATGCGCAAGAATTAAAAGACTGTTAGAGACAAACTTTATTCCATTTTCAATTAAAATTTATAAAGCAGAGAATTTACTGTTATCAAATCATAATAGATTTTGTTGCTAGATGCAGGATTCATGGTAAGGACAGTGGAGAAAAGAGGAAAAGTATAATTAGAGATACATCCAGATTTCGAGGAAATAACATGCCTAATCTTAAATCTGCAAGCCTCGTCACCAAATACTTGACCTTATGTCAAGATGCTCAATTTCACACTTTTATTGCATAAATTACTATTAACAAAATATAGGAACGAAACAAAAGAGCAATTGTGGGAAAAACAGTGCCAATATAATATTAAACTCATAAATTCTTTATTTCATATAACGTTGAATTACAAACAAAATAGCACCTAATAGCAGCAAAGTTTTCTGTTTTAAATATTACCAATAATATCAGCAATAAGGAGTCAAAAAGTGATATCTAGCTAAAAAAGCTTATTTGACACTGTCTTTAAGGATGACAACATTGAATCGCTTTTTCTAATGTACGGTAGGGGACGCATGTGTCTAAAATGACGTCAAGAGACTATCTCCATGAATTAGAATTGAACCTAAGGTTGTATAAAGCTTTTGACCGAACACGGTAGAACAAGCAGCTTTTTCATGTTCAAATAAATTCGTTTTCAATATTTGTGTTTATTTATTTATTGGAGGATAGAGCTTAGGTATAATTCATACAATGCAAAGCCACATTCCCACCTCTGTCATAATCATAGTCCTAATCATAATCATAGTCGTAAGGAAATCCGACCGTTTCCAGCTCTTGTCATAATCATAATATTTTGTTCACAACTAAATTTGAAAAGTAGTGAAATATATTCAAAATGATTAATAACTAAATTTTACTGTTGTCTAGAAATAATTCTACTTTGCTAAGGAAAAAAATAATATGTTGAATAACAAATAATAAATAATAAATGCATATATAAAATATACAATTATATGTGAACATACCATAACTCTTTAAAATATGGGATAACATATATGAAATAAATCATATTTTATATAGAATTACTTTAAAAGCTGTAAAATATCCAGAAATATTTAAACAATATTATTTGAATTTATTTGAGTTTTTATTAACTTCATGTTGATTTTGACATCTTGGGTTTTGTTTGCTTGGTGTTGTATTTGATAATTTTATTTCTATTCATATTTTTATTTCTATAACCTTTATTTCTATGACAAAAGTAAATAACAGAAGTGAAATTAACAACGATTTCATGAAATGAAATAGCGCTACATATATCCATCTCTTTCTATTTATGATTACGACAAAAGTTTGGCCGCCTAACATTTATGAATGCGACTTAAGACTTACGACTTATAACTATGATTACGACAAGAGCAGGAAACGCTTTAATGTTTTCGCGTATGTCAAACTCTCAAGGCTATGACTTAAGACTTATGACTATGATTATGACAGAAGTGGTGAGAGAGGGGTTCGATCAACTAAATATCAAACAATCGAACTAGTACCATCAACATCCCCAGATAGTAATATTTTTTTCTATCTTTGGCCAACTTTTTAGGTTTTAGCGGGTGATTTGAAAGATTCTAGTCTCGTTTTGACCGCAAATACACAAAATATTAAATATAATGACAAAACTAATATTATAAATGCGAATGTCAGTGTGTTTTGTCTGATTGTTAGTTTGTTACGCTTTCACTCGTAAACTGCGCAACCGATCATCATGAAATTTTGTACAGATATTTAGGATACTCAACTGGTTAATATAGGACATTGAATTTTCAAGTGAAACTTCTTTTGGGACTTTGTGAATTGGATTTTATGAAACGAAAAGAGACAACAGGGCACCGCCCGTCACGGTGCTCACTGCATCCTCATACTGCACGCATTTCAGAACCAGAATACAAAATTTCACTTCTACCGCGTGTGAACTCACACTCGAATTCTTCTAAATTCAATTGTTTAAAATATTAATCAATCGATCATTTGTAGGGAAATTCAATGCCATCTGGCGTTCCAAATGTGAATGTGAGTTTGTTAGCTTGTTACGCTTTCACGCGTAAACTATTCAACCGATCATCATGAAATCTTGTACACATATTTTCAAGAGTATAGTAAAAAATATAGGACACTTTTTATTGAAAAAAAATTGTTTCTGAAGAGTAAAAAAATTGTTGCTGGCATGTATGATCCCATTTAGGAAAAAAAATCTTTCGCGTTTTTTTTCTCATCAGGTAGGTACCTACTTATGCTGCCGATATGCCTCGCAAACGTAAATCTAATGCAGGGCACAGCTCTAGCAGAGCTCAAACTGCGAAAGTGGCTAGAACCCAAGAGGAGTAGATGCCGAGCGTCACGCAGCTCAAAGGGTTGCCGAGACCTTAGGAGAGACTCAAGGCGCTGCTCGGTCAACTGTAGGCCGTCGTATGGACGAGACGAGCTTGGTCAAAGTTAGGACGTTATATTTTCATTGATTTCATTAAGTACATTTATATGCGGGCGAAGCCGCGGGTAACTGCTAGTACAAAATTGGCGACTAAAATTACCGATGGTGGCGCTGCTGTAATACAAACATGGCGGCTCTAAACGGTAATGTGTTTGACGTTGAATTTGATTTGTATGTATTGTAAGTTGCATTTGAAAGAATTTTGAGACTTTGTTTGAAGGTGAAGGGGGTTGTATTTTATCATTCTGCTAAATTTTAAGATTATGTTTCAACGTTATGTACTCTATTTTATGGATTATTCTTTCATGATCCATATATTTGCAGATAAAGATGGATGTGTTTGGGGGTTATGTTCTCCGGCTAGTATCAAGACTTCAGTTACTTGAATGCAACAAATGTAAACTGCATATTCTCATGTGTTTTGTAACGGGTTTGCCAGTTCGTATTTCCAAGATCCATGCTTTCCTTTTATCCACAAGTTCTGAATCGCCCCTAGATTATTGTCAACAAAAACTTTTCTTTCGCCTTCCGGCGGAAAGTCATGAAAACATAAATTTCGATTCTTAGCCGCCCTCAAATGACAACCGTACACACAACAGCTCACATTGCTTAGTTTTGGTTTAGCAGAATCCATAATGGTAGATATTTGAGAGTATCAGAGAAAATGAGAGGTTAGGAATGAAGCTTAAAAAGGGAAATTAGTCTTGAAAAAGTCTGGTTTTATTAGGAATATTGGATCTGGAAAAATTAAGGAACGGAACGAATAATTAAAAAAGAATCAAAATCATAAGATATGACACTAACAAAGCAAAGCACTACTACTATGTCTTATGACGCTTCATACACATTACCGTTTTGGAAGGTTCATATGGTTGTCGCTAGAGGGCTGGAAGTTAATTTTAGTCGCCAATACAAGTAAATATTGGGAATTAGTGATAGGTATCGCTATCTCTCTTTTTGAGGGCTCTTATTTTATTTTTGCTTGTGTGATTAGCCAAATCAAGCTCAATTGTATTTGCCGTACAGTGTACGTGAATTGAACCGTACAACTCTTACTAGAATCTTTGTTTATAACGCCACTGACTTCAAGATCAGAGAATCGCAGTTTATGAAGCCTGAATATAGAACTGCAAAAATTGAGGTATGATTACGAACGATAATAATAGTAAAGAATAGGTGCTTCCCGTTCATCATGTTTTAGAGATTAATTTATTTATTTTCATGAGTTAGAATAATCTGGTTACAAATTTGACATTTGTAAAAAAAGTGGAGGAAGGTAAAGGTATAAGGAAAAGCAGCGCCTAACTATTTCCAATAAAGAATGAAGAAATTAAATAAAATAACTTACATTTAGTGAGCAAAGCCTTATCCTGCTGATGACTGACTTGCTGGCTGAGTGAATGTAGCAGAATTTGGGCCGTCTGATATCTTTGGAAGCACTCTTCTGGATTACCGAATAATTCGTCTAACGCTGCAGACTGACACTGAACACACAAATAACACACAATTCATATTAAATTATTTTAAAATATTTTCAAAACGTACCATTTGAATGGCATGATTGTAAAGAATCTTATCCGCTGTAATATTCGTTGAGCCAACCCTGGCTAGCAAACCGGTACTGTTGAGTTGTTTGCACTCAGCCAGGGTTGAACGGAATTTGTTGTTTAGAGTTGAAACAACTGTAAAAAGCATATTTAATTATTGAAATCTAATAATAACATTAAAAATCCTTACCATTTTTAACAGTAGCTGAGGGCCTCAGCTGTCCCTGCTTGAGCTGCTGCGTTGCTAAATTCAATCCAGATGATAATAATTGCAACGCCCGGACAAGTAGCACAAGTTGTTCAGCGCGACGACAGGTTTCACTCTGTTGCCCTGCAGGGGTAACTGAACTATCGGTTAGGGCCCCTAAAGGAGCTGCTCTAGATGCAGCCAGCTCCAAAACGCATTCGCTGAGAGCCAGTACAAAATTGAGTTTGGCTAAAGTTTCGTTGTGTTCACGCTGGAAGAAAAAACTGATAAATTGCGGAAGTTGTTAATAAATGTGAAGATTCTTACTTCAAGTAAAGTCTCTTCAGGTAACTCAGGTGCCAAGAAAGTAATCGGATGTTGATCCGAATTCCCGGTATCGTGGAATAAAGTCTGGAAATTTCCAATTTCTGTTATTTCTGGAAGTGTCATTGCACGTGTTCCAAACGGAATGACAGGAGTATGCCGCAAATTGTTGTTTTCTGCATGGCTATTTGGACTGTTTAGTAAAGGTAGCTTTGCCAATGGACCACTCAGAATTGGAGAACTGTTGCCTACATGAAATCAAAAGAAAAACTTTATTATAAATTGAAACACAATATTATACATTATTTTGGTGACGCACAATAGAAGTGGAACTTCTACCGGTATAAATTTGTGTTTTAAATATGATTTTCAGAAGAATTTTCTCCAGATGCTTGCTGAACATCAGTTGACACTATTTTGAAGACGGTAAATAGTCGATGTAACGCAAAATTAATTTTCTGAATAAATTTTCCGAAAACTGACTAATTCCTTCAAAAAATTATATTTTTGTTGGTTGGAAAAGGGCTTGTATAAGCACGTGAAGTTACGCCGGTTCGATCTCTAGTAGGGATGGAATTCTTTCAATTTTTTTTGTTACTGTTTCTTCCTCGAAATTCTCTACTTATTTCACATGGTGCGCCGTAAGAAATTCCATTTCAAAAAGAGAATTCAAAATAAATAACTAAGAATAATAATAAAACCATACTAGTTCTAATAAATAAAAATTTAACAAAGCAGTGCTTAGTAGCTAATTAGCAATGGATTAAAACAGGATTTTGACACAAAAATAATAATTTGCCATACCAAAATGACTTCTTGAAAAAAATTAAGCAGCAAAAACACCAAAGCTACTATGTACTCACCAAGATCTATTGTATCACCATGCAACCAACCACCGGTAACAAAACAATAAATAATCAATAAATTTCCATGCATTACATTACAATAAACTTATAAATGAATAATTGAATGACGGAATGCACAAGAGTGTGAATAATAATAAAAGGATGAGAAGATTTTCAAAATATTTAAAAATTCTTGTTCCCACTATTCTATATTTTTATTTGAATCGTGAAAGATGACTGGTTTCAATTATTTAAATAGAGCATCAGAGTCGATTTGGGACTAGACAGAACAGCTACCATCACAAAAAGAAACATTTAAAAAATATATATTTATTATTTAGTTTCATAAAACTATGATGATGGTCATTTAAAAGGTCGAAACCGACCAATTTTTATTATGAAATAAATATAGAACAGTATGAAATTGTATATTCCGCAACAAGTTGTGACGGAACTCAAAACTTCCTTCCGGTGAGGAATGTAATTTTTGAATATTATGAGTGCCCTTTCAAAATATATGTTGATAAAATTCCCTCAAAGAATTAATTGATATTTACTAACCTAATAATAATAAAACAAGATAGTCCAATTGAAATAATTAAAATCTGTCTTTAAAACATAATGGCCACAAGCTATGTTTTAGGCTATACTAGCTGTGTTATTTTAACTAGAGTTCTAAGGCAATATAAATATTTCAAGCTATTTTAATGGAAAATAATCGAATGAATTTTGTAGACATATATGTTTTCTGTAATTTGTACCTGAATATTTTTTTTTAAGTATTTGAGAAAATTCTATTTTTGTTAAAACACATCTTGAGACGATGCTCCTAATACCACCAAAAACAGTGCTCATGGTACCAGTCTATGTTACTAAGACGACTAGCAACCAAATGGAAACAGTTGAACAAAGATCAGAGCATTGCTATTCAAACTAATTTACTATATAAAATCTACATCTGAAGCCCAGAGTCCGAAATTCTTTTAATAGAATTGAAAAAGCGACCAGGGGCCTGATTCTTGAAATTTTTCGTATGCGGAAGTATGTGAGATACGCATACGAACTGCACAATGGTATTCTTGAAGTTACAAGTAGGTATCGTGTAAGCAAATTTCGTGCGCAGCTAAATCGCACGGTAAACATCCTTCGAAAGTTGACATTCGTATGCGAAACTTGTGAAAGATTGGAGGAGATTAGTTTTAAATACGGCAAATTTGGGCGAAATAATACAGTTAGACATAATTAACATATTAGACGAAGTTGAGAATTATGACGATGTAGAAAGAAGAGTTTTTAAACAACTTGATGCATTTTCCTTGAATGAAAATCAATTTACGAAATTATTTCGCCTTCCAAAAAATGTTCTTTTACATTTGATAGAACAATTGGATCCATATATTGCTCCACTAAGCAAAACTTCAGCTGTGATGTTAGAACTAGAGTAAATTGTTTGTTTGAATGTTGCAAACTTCAATATCATTATTTAAAATATAAATTAATTTTCAGGTTGTGACAGCACAATATTATTTGAAAATCTCTGTAAGTAAAATCTTTTGTGAATTTTCCTGAATCAATTTGTGGGTTTTTTTTTCTTCACAAATTCAAGTAATATATTTTTTTGACCAATAATAACATTACCAGCTAGTTTTGCCATTGTACATTTGGAACTAAAAGTGACAGTTAAATTAACCAACAAAAGTAGACGCTCAAAATCAAAACAAAATTCATATTAATAACTCGATTTCATTGGTGGAAAGAGGGTGCGTTCGTTTGCCTCTGTTATTATTGTGATTCGCATACGAAACTTCGAAGCAAAGTTTACAAATAATACCTACGTCTGGGTTGGTCCAGCACTAAAATATCAGACAAAGATAATCCAGGAGTCACGGCCGTTAACGACTCATTGTAATGAGTTCCGCAAACATCCTCACGATGTTCTCCAGAGAATTAGTTTGCAGTGTATAGTTTTTCTGGTTTCATTTTAGAAATCCAAAATTTATTTAATTTTAAAGCCATGTTATGTATCGTAATTTATTAGCTTTACCATGATATTGTCCCTTCCCTGTCCTAATCAACATCCTGACCCTTGCTTAAGTCCAAGTAATTAAAAATTATTTGAATTATTAAATTAATAAAATAATTGAGGAATGAACTGGTGCCCGAGAAGAGCCCTAATTAAGACGGATAAGTTAAAATAAATAAACTAATAAATATTCACCTTGTACATTAAATAATTAATTAAATTGTAAACTACGTCAAAGTAAAATAAACTGAACAATATTTACCCTACTTCTAGGTACGAGTTTTATTTCGGAGGAATATTATATTTCAGTTGGGCATTTCTCTACCTGCATTTTCTGTATATAAGATAGTGAGTTCGAACTGCTTTTATTTGTATTCCGTCAAATTTCAATTATCATACGAGACTCTAAAGTTATGATACTATTTATTTCTTTCAAACACCAAACGAATCAACTTGGATGGTTTTTCGGTAAGGTCGGAGACTGCTTTTTTTTTTGACAATATTACTTAGCGCCTGCCGTTCAATGTTCAATCCTTCTTCGTGATTATGAACCAAGTCACTGTTTATTATTTTAAACTCGCGATTTATATATACTTTAGCGGTACATCGATAATTTTTATTTGTACATCATATCATTCTGTCGTTTGTTGTCGAAGATAATCAAAATTTGAAATTGTTAATAACTAGCAATTCTTTTCCTTTTTCACTAACTATGCGATTTATTACCATGATCACTGAATATTAAATAACTGATGAAATGCAAATGTAATATTTTCTTCACTTTTATTTGTTGATGAAAGCAAAGCTACCAATTTTTACTAGAATTTTTTAACTCTTGAAGCTATACATATAATTAGAGAAATGACCAATCAGTACATAGTATTAGGAGTATGCGAAGTTAAAAACTAAATGTTATGGAAAATGTAAAATGTATAAATATTGTGCAGACATTATAATCATACAGAAATGGAGGCGAACAGGAACTTGTAAATCCGATATCTGCATTGTAAGGGATTAAAATGCCCAACTGGAATACTCAGATTAAGGTACCCTTTACCAAATGCCCAACTAGACTGCAGCGATTCCAAACCCAGACTCAGAGTAAGTACAGACTTTAAACAAATACTGTACTAGCAGTAGCATTAAAATACAGGGGTTGACATCTGTCGTGGGGTGCCCAAAGGTTCCTAGTGGGATCTAAATCTAATAAGATAAATTCATCACACGTTTCACCGTTACAACAAGTCAACAAAGACGTAGCTTCAATATTATGTATTAAATTAATAATAGCAACTACTCCAGTTATTAAAACAAAAATTAATTAAGAAGATAGCAATTCTAGTATTTCATCAATACCATTAATGAATAAGAGATGTCGCTAGTTGTGCTCATTCCAACACTTGTGGAATAAATATTTTGAAAACCTTCTCATTCTTTTATTATAAATGAATTCCGTTCCAAGATTTGTTTGTTCAATATTTTGTAAATCCATTTACAATCCAACAAAATACAAAAGGTACTTGAATATACAATAATATCGTTTAAAAGTCGTTTTAAAGTCAATTGCATTCAAACGGAAAAAAGTTAAAGGTAGATTCAATCGATATTATGCATATTTTGGATTTAAAATTACCAGTTAAATATATTTTTTTGATCGTACCTGAACGTCGAAGTGGAGATCCAGTAGGGGTGTGTTTAGCCCCAGAAACGGGTGACACTTGCCACACATTTGGCGGAGGCGGCGTCTCGCAGAGACTGCTTGATGCCGACCTTCGTCGCCCGCCTCCAGGAGGAGTCCCAATAACGAATTGTACCTATAGAAACAAAAAATATTCATTCTTACCTCCGAGCGTTGACAAGTGATAATAAATATTAATTATAATAATATAATTTTTTCTACTTCGTTTACTTACTTTGAAACAAGTAAGTAAAAACAGAAATTCTACATTTTCGATATAAATCAATAATTTATATTGCTATAACAATGTAACAAATCAATTTTTTTGACGAGGTTTGTATTAGCCGAAGATCAACGATTCATTGGAATAAATGAAATAATATTTCACACGTTTTTCACACATAATTTTTTCTACGACCATAATACGCTCTAATGTCAAAAAAATATTATTCTAATAAATACCTAAAATTTGGACTTTAAATATGAATAAAAATTAATGTTAACATATAATTTCAAATACTACAAAAAGTCTGCAATCGTAGCAGAAAGATATATAAAATATGGTCGTAAAAAAACAAATTTTCTATATCTAAACAATGAAAACGTCTAAAGTGAATGATACTAACAGAAGGTGGTGAAAGAGAACTGATATCAGGATGCACCGTTCTATAGTCAGACCTCTTCATGCTTATAGGTTGTGATCTGGGCACTGAACTAGTGTTCTACAACAAAGAAAATGCGCAACTATTAGATACACACTCGCGCTAATCAGTCTGTAGCTGCCTTTACACAAGAGAGAAATAATTATAAAAAAATATTCAAGACTCATTTTTTATTTTCTGAAAGAATGCTTAAAAGAGCGCTTGACTTCTCAAAAATCTCTCTTGTGGTGTACCCTTCACTAACATTCATGAGTACCTAGACTAGAAACCGCACTTACAATATTATCAATGTATATCATACCCAGAAAAATTAATTTCATTCACTTTTAAAATAGACTATGGCTTAAAATTGAATCATTGATCAAAACGCGAACCAAAATAACATTTCAATACCGTACGATTTTTGTTGAACTCAGTATTCAATGAGCTCAGCAAGTCAGCGCAAGCAGAGCATCAAAACAGCGCCAGCAAAAAAATTGCTGAATTGTATGTGGAATCGACATTGGAATTGAGTTGCATAAGATTTTATAAATTAATTATTAACAGAAATATATTAAGTTTAATTAACTTCTTGATATTTTTCTATTAGCGTTCGTAGTACTGTTAATTATTTCTCTCATATTAAAGGAAGCTACAGCATATTTAACATCAGAATCAATTGATATAATTGATAAATTACTTTGACAGGTGACGCAGATGACGCAGCCGTGATACAAGCACTCGAATCATGGCTCTGCATTCGTTGGTAACTATCACGTTGAGTGGGCACAGGAATTGGTTCAGAAATCGGCAGGAAACTTGGACGCGGGGGCGATGCTACTGCAGTGGCACACGGGGGGGAGGGTCGTGACGATACTTTGTACTTTCTAAAACAAATAAAAATGTAAAAGAATTATGAGTAATAAATTACCATTAATTAATTGGAATTCTTGTGACAACTTACAATTTATCTCCTTGTCCACTATCACTAGAAATATCTGACGGCAGATTGGCGGGAACCAATACAAAATCATCTTCGGGACTAGAACTCACAGCCACTCGACCAGACAAAGGAGATTCTGCAACACAGAAGATATCAAGATTATATAAAACAATTTTTATAATTATTCATAAAAACAAATATTGATTAATCTTACCTGGTTGTGAAGAGGGAGGCGTAGCAATCTGGACCGGGGTAGAAGCCCTTGGGATGGATTTTGGTTGAACAGTCGGCGTTACAAACATATTTCCCAAAGAACCAGGCAATTCGGCTAAAACCACAAACCACTCATCGTCTATAATATCAAAACCACTCTTTTACACACTACCATAACCAAAAATAAGCATTTTCTCTGCATAAATTAATAAGGAGTTCTAAATAGAATTTAGAAACTGAAATCATCGGAACAAATAGATTTAGATGTTATTATTCAATCAGGAGAGAGGGGAAAAGTACTATTTGAACACAAAAGTTTACACTAAGCCGTAATTATATAAAATTTGAATTGAGTATTACAAAAGAATGTTTTACAGCAACTTATAAGTTCTAGAAAAGTTTTCAGACTGATTGAGCCCCATTTTAAAACAACATTTAACATATATTTTGTAATAAGTAAAAATATTCAGAAACTCTACTGAACTATTACAACAACTCGCTTGGCAAGATTCCATCACAGATTTTTTCGAATTTCTTGCCAATTATAAGTCGTCCTAATTTCGAAAAATCTACTACCAACTTATAATTTTAAAAAATAAGACAATTACACTTATTAAATAAATAAAATTGATTTTAGGACAAATTAAAAGATTCGAGAAAAAATTAGACGGTTGAGGAAAATAATAAAAACAGCTCATTACAAAATAAAAATTAGTAATCATAAGTTGGGATTATGGTAAATGATTATGCTTCCAAGCAATAATTGCATGCATATTATTTTGCAAGAGAAGCACAAGCATACTTATAATAAAATTCTTTTTTACCTGCCAAAGGGCTGTTTGATTGGGGAGGCTCGGGGCGTTGTAAAAATGGGTGATTGAAAAATACATCAAAAGACATACGATCACGAGCATTTCGTCGAAGAAGACCCATTAAAAGGTCGCATAGTTCTGTACTAGTACCAGACGGAATTCTGCAAACAAAAAAATATTTTTAGATCACACATCCATATTATTATTTTGTTTCAATTTTTCTATAATAAATGCACATCGGCCAAGTAGTGGCTAATGTAGTACTTATTTATTGTCAACAACAAAAAAAAGATTGGTTGTATTTGAGATACTGCCGCAGTGTTTAACGCAAAAATGTCTAATGTTAGGACCGCGGCACAGGACCACACTAAAGCCTATTGCCGTTTATTAAGGCATTGTGGGACAATAATCAAATTATTATTGACAATATTAATATTGCGGGTCTATAACTGGCACCATATCGTCTCTATCAGTATCTGATGGAGCTGATTGCCTCTGATATGCTGTTTATTCACCCAAGACAATTTAACTCCGCTTCCCGACGCCACAGGTTCACCTATCGTAGTGATACTCAACTTTCGACCGCTCGGTAATAGAGGTGCTCTCTCCTCTGCTTGACATTTTCTCCAGTTTTGAACGTATTTTTCTGATTACAATTAAAACTGATTTTTAACTCAATAAGGACGAAGCACGTATCTACAGTTACCGCCCTGACAGGGTGTATACCAAAAAACTAAATCAAAATTCCACGACTTTTCCAGGTTATTTTCAATAAAATTCCAGACAGTAAAAAAACAAAGCTTTGATACAAGTTTACATATAATTAATGTTGGAATTCTCTGTGAACCTTATGAATCTGTAAATTTAAAAAAAAATCAACGAATTTATATTGATCAACAAAAGTAGATGCGCTTTAATATTTTTTTTTATGGATTCATAGATTTGTAAGACTTATGGATTTGCACAGAATTGCAGCATAAATCAGTCACTGTATTATTAATAATGCTTAAATATCCTATAATTTATTTTTTCCAGAAAATTATCGGAAATTCCCTGACGATTTCATGACATTTCCAGTTTATCTAAATTCCCTGATATTTCCAGGTTTTCCAGGTTTGGTATACACCCTGCCCTGAATTTGTATTCAAGTCCAAATAGAGCCTTACATGATCTTTCGAACGAATTTTCTACCTCGACGCGTTCCAGCCACAGTTATATATAACTAAAGCTGATAAAGGCAAGACACTAACAATATTACATAGAAATCATTATATTGATAAAGTAAATGATTTTATAAATTCAAGTAATACAACGAAACTGAAATCTGATCCCACAAATAAATTTTAGAATGAGCTCAAGAAATATTTGAAGTCTTGCAAAAAATTATTTGATAATAATGAAACTTATAAATTTTTGAATATGAATCCAATGACTCCTATTTTACATGGACTTCCTAAATTACACAAAGATAATTGCTCCAACTTACAAAATATGTAAATATTTAAGTATGTCACTTCCAAAATTAATAGATTTTGATTCAATCTATTCTATTAAAAATACATTAGATTTAGTTACCAAAATTAAGAATTCAGATGTTCCTGAAAACTCTCCTTTAATTTCTTTTGATGTCAAAAGTTTATTTACTAGTGTACCAATCGCAAAATTGAAAACAATTTTACAAGCACTTTTAAATAAAATACATTGTTTAGAACTCAGAAACAATATATTATCTTTGGTTAATATTTGCTTAAATCAAAATTATTTTCGGTTTAATAATGATTTTTATGAACAAAAGAATGGTCTACCAATGGGTAATCCATTATCACCTTTGATGGCGGAAATATTCATGAATGATTTGGTATCGTTATGTGGATGACATTTTATGTCTCTGGTCGGGTACCTTGGCTCAATTAAATGACTTCAAAGTTCTATTGAACTCATTTGATATTTCTATTCAATTCACTTTGGAAATAGAAAATGGATCCTGCATGAATTTTTTAGATTTAAATATTAGACATATAAATTCTAAGCTATTTCTCAAAATTTTCAGAAAACCAAATTTCATAGACACGCTTATACCATCTCACTCAAATCATCCTTTAAATTAAAAATTGGCAGCTTTTCATTGTTATATCAATAGATTATTAACAATACCTCTATCGGAAATAGATTATAAGAATGAATTGAAAACAATTTATTACTTAGCATTAAAAATGGCTATGATAAAAAATTGATAGACAAAATTTTATATAATAAAAAGAAAAAAATACTAATAAAGTCATTATACCACAGTAATTCAATTTACAAAAATACAAAAAAATATAGAAAAATCTTATTCATGGGTGAGCTGAGTCTAAAGATAGGGCGTTTTCTGAAAGAATTAGATATTTGGCCAGCATATTATATTCAGAGACAGATACATTCTATTTTCATCAACCACAAAATAGAAAATTTGGACTCTTTGTCAAAATCAGGTGTATATGAAATTGTTTGTGAAAATTGTAGCGCGAAGTATATAGGACAAACAGGCCGAAATTTTAGAAACCGTTTTTTAGAGCATATGGGAATGTTGAAAACTCAAATTTGGCAAAACATTTATTCGAAAATAGCCACTCCTGTGATATATCTAATCTAAAAATTCTACATTTGAAAAATAAAAATAAAAAATTGAATTTATTAGAATTTTACGAATAATAATGAAAATTTATTGAATGAAATTACTGATTATCTGATTATTACAACACAGCACTTTTGGATGAGAATAATATAAAAATTTTCTAAATTGAATTATCATCATTTTTTTTTTTTTTTTCATTTCCGAATGTTGATAATTTTACTCAATATTATTATTATTATTCCACTTATTTTGCCAACTTGGTGTTTTTACTGAAAATGTCTTTCATTTGTTGATATTTTGTTATATTGTTTATTTATATATTTTTTTATAAAAAAAGATACCTGAAGATGACTTCAAAAGTCGAAATGATCATCGTGAATTAATAAAGAGAATCATAAATTGAAACTTAAATAATTCCTACAATTATTAAATTATAATGATATACTCAATCTTTTTGCAATCTTTTCGTCTATGATCTGTTCAGAATCCTATTGAAATTCAGAATGATCGAGCTTGCAGTTTAATAATTATGAACAATTATGAGAAGAAACGTGGTCCGTGGTTAATTTTTTATTGCTTTATGAGTAGTTTTTCGTTGATAAGTTGACTCATCATAATTTTCATGACAAAATTATTGGTAGTTATATAACGAATTTAATGAATATCGTAGAATAATCTCACGATATTTCATCAATGACTAATTAATAATATTAAGCAACTGGTAGGATATGCATTTTGGTTCTATCAACGATTTTAGTTAAGTCTTAAGCATTATTCAAACAGATTTATACATTTTTCTAGTCAGTTTACCATTGACTATACTCCGTTTGCGATTGACTTGACAGTAATAAATCAGTGAGTCAAAGAGATCTCAGTGGCGCGCCAATAATTGTTTGTACAGGGATAGTCGAAAAAACTGAATTTCGATATAGATCTATCGTTTCAGTTCTCAGTTATTTTGAGGTTGGGTTAAGTCACTTAAATAATTAAGATGTAACCACCTGAACTAAATCTAGAATTTGTTATATATAATGTAAATATGTATATATTGATAGAGATTTGATTTTTATAACGACTACACATAATAAGTTGAAATAAATATGAATTTTGATGAAGAGCTTCTATTTTTAAATAAAGTTGATACATAAACCGGTCATTCTGAAAAATTCTATCTATGTCTATGTTGGGGTCGAAAAGAGATTATCGATAAGCTTATAGAGTTGTTTCCATTGTTCAAGAAGTGAGTTCTGTTCCAAGTACATAGTGTGCGGCTTTCTATGAATATCGTAATGAAGATATATTTTATTTTTCTAGTAGATTTATTTGCCGCATACTTGAGAAAAATCCAATACTACTCTTGAAAATTTTGTTTTATTACTGTCAGTCAATCCTAAACGAAGTATAGACTATATTACATGTTTTTGCTGAAACATATATCACTCATTATTAGTTACTTTTTATATGTAGAACAAGAATAATTTCATATATTCCATATAAAATAGACGTGATACAATCCAATTAAGCGCGGATAAAGTTTATATTTATAATGAACGAATGAATATCTATGAAAAAATTAATTAATTAAACTTTACTCCCTTTCAGATTTTGTTCTTTTTTATCTAATGACCGATTTGGCAATATGCGAAAAAAGATCAATTGTTTGATCTATTCAAGTCAAGTAACCTGCAAAAATCATCTCAATTTAACATGATTTGGTCAAATTTCCATCCTTTCATTTACTGAGTTTCGTGTAATTGAAATCTCTCGGCCTGATGAGCCAATTAAATTGCTGAGACAGTTCGTTCAATAACAAAGAACAAAAATTAAAATACGGCAAAGTTTAAGACTTTATTTCTACATTCTGGATACCTCCTGATAATCTTCGAATGAATATCTACCAAACAAATACTGCAAAATACTTACTTGGGCGCAAGGTTAGCATTTTTCTCATAAAACTGTTTTAAAGCTTGGGGAGTATGGGCTTGGAAAGGAGCTTTTCCTGTTAAGCACTGGAATACGATAGTCCCCAAGCTCCACAGATCTGCTTTGGCATCATACTGTAGGGACATTATCACCTCAGGAGCCTGAAAAATCAAAATTATTACAAAAAAATTGAAATAACCCAAAAAGTTTTTTATTTGCAGACCGTAAAATAAAATCTAGAGAAGATTTTATAAGTCATAACATAGCAAAATTTAAAGAATAAAAAGAGATATATTAGCATCAATAATACATGCATAATAAATTTAAAAAAATCTATAAGGATAGGAATACTTGCAAGTGCAGTTAGATAAAAGGATTATACATCAGTGTGGCTTAATGAGTAGCCTTAGATATTTGAAGACATGATGTATCTACAGTTGTACATTAATTGCTTTATCTGTGTAAGTTCTGGACTTAATAAAATATAAGTACTATGTTATAGCTCATTTAAATTAGGAACCAAAATGCAAACCAATGTTTCAATAGCACAAAAATCGTACTATGCTTTCTGTTAATTGCCAAAATGATCATTATACGTTAATATCTGCGGCTTGCTATAATGTACTGAAGAGTCCTAATAAGGACTAAACATGTATCTACAATTGCTGCCCTATGCAGGATGTTGGTGTAACAACCGAATCCTGAATTTGTAATCTTGTAAAACATTCAGGTTTTGATTATTTTTCACAATTTATACGTTAATATATTTGAAGTTTTTATTTACTACAATATTTTGTTACAATCATCTTTTTGAATCCTGCACTCAATTTGTAATAAACGTGAATGAACTGTGGGTATTCAAATAATAATAACAAATGAATCAAAAACAAAAGCATAGACATATTTATACCTCTTATGCCCAATATTATAAGGGACAAATAAATTTACTTCCAAAGTAAATAAAATTTATTCTGTCAAATGACAGTCGTTTTTTTGACAGCAATGCTTTTACTGTCATAAAGAGTAATAATTCGATTAGAATTTGTTGAATAAAATAAATTTACTTTGGAAATAAATTTACTTCGTCCTTTATAATACTGGACATTTTTTTTTGGAAAACATACCATGTACATAGGCGAGCCACAAAGCGTTGCCGCCATAACACCATCCTGAAGAAAACGAGCAAATCCGAAATCAGCTGAAAAATGAATAAAATTAAATTAGAAACTTTTACATTCAAACTTTATGACAACTTGGTTATATGCCTTTATGTAAATATTAATGAGTCACAAGACGTAAGGAAAATATTTTTATTTGCCTTTAAAAGTTTTATACTTTTTCTCTAAAATAACATAAAATTTTAGGAAAGAAAAAAATATTTTTATGGATTTGAACTCATGACTTTCTATCTATTATTGTTCGTTATATGCAACTTTTTATTGTAAACAAAAGAAATGGAGTAAAACAATTATCTCTATGATTACTATACAGTATAATTATAAATAGATTCTTTAATCGTTAATAATGAACAGAAATAATAATTATCATATTCAAAAATAGCAGACGAATAAATAACAAAAATTAACGGCAATAAAGAGTAAACATTCATGTTTATTTTGATAAACACAGGAAAGAACAGTAAATAAAAACAGTATTTACATTTATTGGGTTGGAAATAGTATTTTATACATTGAAATTTCACGGCTTCAACAAAAATTACAGGAGTGCAAATCTATTAGGATTGGAAAAAATAATTATATAAAAAAAAATTAATCATGATTTTTTATAAATTTTTTAAAAACAATTGGGGATGAACCAATAAAAGATAAAGAGTTTTTACCTATTTTGAGTCTTATTTCAGATGGCTGCGGACAGGCTTTGGCCCCACTATGTGAAAGTAAAATATTTTGAGGCTTGAGGTCTCGATGGACGATCCCTTTGGCATAAAGAGCCTTCATAGCTCCAGCTAAAACACCAAAATATTAAAACTCATTACGAATTTGTTACGATTCTTCAATCGTATAAATTATAGATAATAAATAGATCATATGCACTAAATAATATATAATTAAATGTTTTGCTTATATTTTTGGAGTGAATATTTAATATATTTACAAAAAAAAAAAATGCTTACCGAGCTGCACTAAAAACAAACGAATTGTGTCCTCGCTTAGGGTTCCTTTCACTGTAAACAGAAGTGGAATAACGCATGTGATCATTGTTAAAATATGTTTTGTTTTTACGTACCACTCAGATAATCTGCCAAATCGCCGCCATTGCAATACTGAAACAAAAAAATTTAATTAATAATGTGACAATTATAATTAATTGAGCAATACTTCAACTAATATATTTCAATGACTATAATAAATAAAAATAACCATGGTCATACAAGATGAGTTTTTTTGGAGTCTCTCCTAAAAAAAAGACAAGTATAACAAAAAAATCCATTGAGCTTTAAATTGGTACCAAATTAGACATCATTTGAATAACTTGTAAAAAAACAATTGACAATCGTTTAAATATTATTTTTTTACTAGAATTATTTTCGCAGGAGCTTTAATTTGATACCAGACACGATAGAATCAAATTACTTATTTTAAAAATACAATTGACGAACGTTTGCATGTGATGTCCAAATATGAGTAATAATAATTCTAATTTTACATTATGATTCTCATTATTTCATTACTTCACATGTTTTAGAAAAATATATAATAATTCAAATTTTGTTGAAAACAAATGAACCGCTGATAATTTTGAAAAATTTGAGTTTAGTAGGGTCTAAATTGTAAAGATTCATCAAAATCTAAAAATCTATTATATAGGTCAGAATAGTAAATTGCTTGATCACTTGCCTTTCCGCGCGGGCAGGAAAAGTGAAAATAGTTCAAGAAGTAATGTGAAATACTTTTGACAGTCGAAAATAAATTTATTTCTAAATGGCTTTGTTTTATATGGCACAGATTATTCTGAGCATGAAGCCAAAACATCATTAATTTAAGTCGCAAAAGACGCAGTTTCTGATTCTAAACATGCTTGTACTCACTTCCCTTAAAAATTAATATGAGAGAAACAGCAGGCCAATAAATTCAATTCAAATTAAATAATTACTTTATGTCAAGATTTACTGATTCAGTTGAACTGGTAAATAGATCTATCACGCAGCTGTTGATTCACATCACATATGCATCCCGTGATCATTTGAATGTTGAGTAGTTATTTAAAATGCTAGTCAAGAATCTGTTCCATTGAAAAATGAAGTTTTTGGCACGAGTAACTTTAAATGAAGATAATAATATTGTCAAAGTTCATCAACCTTCGATATTAAATTTATGACCTTAAAATCGAGCAATCTCCTCACAAAATTCATAGTTTTATCTCCGCTAAATAAACAAAAATAAATTGTGTAACAATAATTTTTATTATATTTTTTGACAGTTCAAAATTTTATTAATGAAACTTTTTAATTTCCTGCGTTTATCTTATAAACGGTAGTATTTATCATAAAATATAAAATAACTGAAATTGATCCTTGAATAATTTGGAACAATATTTACCTTAAACATTTTTCTAAATTGTTAACGGTTTATTTGTTATTATTCAAAAAATATATAAGATTTGAATTATTATAAAATTCGTTATATTTTTTTGAGACATGCAAAGAAAATAAATAATAAAAAACATAATGTGAAATTAGAATTAATGTTACTCATATTTGGACATCACATGCAAACGTTCGTCAATTGTTTTTCAAAAGAAGTAATTTGGTTCTATTGTGTTTGGTACCAAAAATTAAATATCCTGCGGAAATAATTCAAGTGAAACTGTCAAAAACAATATTGATACGATTGTCAATTGTTTTTTACAAGTTATTTAAATGATGTCTAGTTTGGTATCAATTTAAAGCTCTCGGAAAGATGAGCTCAGTATGTAAAATGAATATTTTTTTCGATTGTTAATTGTTTTATACAACTTAAACAGATTATGACAAACTGTTTTAAAAGTTCTTCCTATAGGGTTAATGTCCTTTAAAATTGGATCTTCCAAAGCGCAACCAACTAAACAATTAAGTTCTGTGGGTTGCAGGCGCATCAAAAGTAACTACACTTTGATATTTTTTTTATTGTAGTTTCAATATGAACAATTTTTTTTAAATTAACATAATGAATTGGTAAATTATCGATAAATGAGAAAGTAGTGTTCAATTAAATTAGTGCGCACTCGTTTTGAATCATTCAAGGTTATTTTTATTTTGTCTAAGAATAATGTTTATCTGTATTAGGATATCAAGGACCGCATTTGTTAATTATTACATAACGTGAATGTTAGTAAATAAATATGAGTTTTTTGTTCAGGGAAATCACGTGTGGCAGCCGTCTAAACAAAAGTCTTCCGTTGTACACGTGGTTAAATTACAAGTCAGTTGAATGCCTTGAATTTTAATTTCAATTATTCTTTCAGTCCGGTTTTTAAAATTATTCATATGAATAATGTTTAGTGAGGATATGGAAAGCTATTGAATGGACTGAAAAATATATTGTGACTGATTTCCTTGATTAAAAGTCAGAAATATCTCGAGATAATTCTAGCAGCCTCTCGAAAAGCTGTAGAACTGTTTCAGACCACACGAGTAAATAATATTATTAATAAATATTAGTTGCATTGTTATTCATTACTGTCTTTAATATCAGAGGTAAAATTTTGACAATCACGCCATCTCCAGGAAATAGAATAACAAAAAATAAGCTATTACAAAGGAAATAGTAATTTTTTGTTTCCTAATCCAGTGTTTTCTTAAAAATATATCTTCGTAAAGCTCCGGGGGCGTTTATTTGACATTTCTCGTTTCTCCGGATACAAGCCATCAAAATATCAACAACGGTGTAACCTTCAAATGTTTGTGTTCATCTCAAGTCTTTCATTTTCCCATACACGTGTTATATTCAGTGGAAACATCAATGTAGAGCTGGCGTTACGCCAAACCAAAAGGAAATTTGTTGTACGGGAGGCGGAAGTTGCCTCCAAGTCTGCGAGATGTCGAAGAGAGAGATAGTTGTTTAGATCGATGAGAGAGAGAGTGTATTTTTATTTAGTAGACAATGTGCTACGCTGTCAACATTTGACTGTGTAAAATGCAGAAATATTTTAGGAACTAACCTAATAATCTAAAAGGCAACATGAATTTCTCTACGTCATTTCCTCAAATTGGGAATCACGAAATGGCAGCTTAGTGGTGGCAAAATTTCAACAAACATTTTATTGGTGGATCTTTTTAGTTTCTTGCGTTTATTTTATAAACGGTAGTATTTATCATAAAATATACAATAACTGAAATTAATTCTTGAATAATTTGGAACAACATTCACCTGAAACATTTTTCAATAATATTAGCGATTCATTTGTTATTATTAAAATTTGAATTATTATATAATTCGTTATATTTTTCTGAAATTATTATTACTTATATTTGGACATCACATGCAAACGTTCGTCAATGGTTTTTTAAAATAAGTGATTTGGTTCTATCGTGTTTGATATTAAATTGAATAATCCTATTAAAAGTGTCAAAAATAATATTCAAACGATTGTCAATTGTTTTTTTTTACAAGATAAGCAATTGATGTCTAGTTTGGTATCAATTTAAAACTTTCAGAGAGATAAGCTTAGAAGAAATCTACGATAAATATTTTCTTCAATTTAATTTTTCAGTTCTAACTGCGTTAAAACTATGACTAATATATATTTTTATCTTTTTATGAGTTTAAAAACAGTTGGCAATCCTTTAAAATCGAAATGGTCTTTTTTTTTATTTTCAGTCTAACAAATTATAAACAACAGTCGAGCGGAAATTTGGGTCAAATCATGTTCTCTTGACAGTTATTTCATTTATCTCCTATTCATATAAAGAGGTCAGAGAAAATTAACTTTACTTCAGCTGCGCACAGATAACATAATTATTATAAAAACAAAATTTATTTTCGAACTGACAAAATACAATCTAGTTTCTGGCATTTACCGTCAACTTGAAAAAAAAAAAACTATTTTTCACGATATCTATTGCCCGTAGAAAAAAA
The DNA here is from genome assembly GCA_963989225.1 of Dromius quadrimaculatus. Taxonomy (NCBI): domain Eukaryota; kingdom Metazoa; phylum Arthropoda; class Insecta; order Coleoptera; family Carabidae; genus Dromius; species Dromius quadrimaculatus. Next base: position 6,978,638 of record OZ022325.1, on the reverse strand, counting down.
CTTCTTAGGCAAAAAATCTAGGAAATAACATTCTGCACATTTTTTGTAATTATCACGAATCCGTTTAATTCATATTTCCAGAGTTAGAGGACGGAAGGGCTATCAAAAATTGTTCTTTCGCTGTTATCGCTCCTTTTTACTTACTTGTACAAAGTATTGTGAAACCGGCAAAATTCATATTTCGAAATTTTGATGGAAATATCCGTTTTGAGCACTCTTTGATCCATTTTAACTATTTTCGGCTTGATGTCGGTACGTATGTTCGTGCGTTCGTGCGTTACTCACAAATCTCAAAATTGGTTGAACGTATAATGTTGAAAATTTTGTATTTAAGACTGGTATAGGGTCTCGTTGTGCACCTCGCATTATGGTTCTAATCGCCTGCACCGGAAGTGCACGGTTATCTGCTATTTTTGTAAGAATCGGCCAGGCCAGAAGTGCACTTTACTTGAAACTTATTTTGAATTTTTTGCATAAATATAGAATGATTCGCCATAGCATATTGAAAATTCGTATGAAGAACTTCTATAACATCTTATTGTACACCTTACTTTATGATTGTGACCGGCTAAACCGGAAGTGCACTTTACTTGAAACATAAATTCAGAATGATCAGTCATAGGACACTGGAATTTAGAATTTGAAATTGCTGTAGCATCTAAATGGTCATCTTCTATTTTTGTAACAATCGGCTGAGCCGGAAGTGCACTTTATATGACAGACTTTTCGAATTTTCCGCATAAATTCAAAAAAATCAGTCGTAGAATATTGAAATTTTGTATTAGGCACTTCTGTAACATCTAGTTGTGCACCTCGCATTATGATTGCAATCGTCTGTAGCAGAAGTGCACTTTACTAGAAATATTTTTTGAATTTTCCGCAAAAATCCAAAACTGCTGAATGTAGAATGTTGGAATTCAGTATTTAAGACTATTGTACCATCTAAATGCTCATATCCTATTTTCATTGAGATCACCTGAGCCGGAAGTGCATTTTACTTGACAGTCTTTTGGAATTTTTTGCATAAATTCGAAACGATCGACTGTAGAGTATTGAAATTTAGTATGTCAATCTGCTGCAGCATCTGAATGATTACCTACTATTCTCATAGCAATCGACTGAACCGGAAGTGCACTTCAGTTGTTTTTTTTTTTAATTTTGCTCATATATTCGGAACTGTTAGCCGTAGAATCTTAGAAATCAGTATTTAGGAATGTTGTAGCATGAAAATGATGACCTACTGTTTCCAAAGCAAGCGACTAGACCGAAAGCGTACTTCGCTTGACAGAATTTTAGAATTTCTTAGATAAATCCAAAACGATTATCCGTGGAACGATGGAATTTTGTGTTTGATTATCATATTATTATGTGCAAAAAATATATCCAATGATATATAAGTAAGTCACGTGATGTCCACGTCAGATTTTTTTAAATACATGTACACAAGATTCTATTTTAGTTTCATAATTGCTGCAAACAATTTCTGAGTGACAGCGCTTCAAAATTCGGGCGGTTCGGGAAATGTACATTCTGACACATCTTTCGCGATACATTATAGTATATTATATAACGAGGGACTTAAGTGCTTGATTTAATTAAAGGCACTTAAGTCATGTGTTATCTACGCTATTTTTCGCACTACCGTATTATATTGAATCACAATAGTCTAAAAGCAGATTAATTAAAATTACAATTTTGACAACTACAAACTTGATACAAAAATGTTGAGTAAATTCACCATAGTAACAAGGCTGGCTACAGCAGTTGTTCAATAAATAAGCTTGCTGTCAAAAAGATGAGTGAGAAAATTGATATTGATAAGGTTGCGGAAGAGGTAACTGTAAAATGATTTTGCCAAAAGTCTAGAAAATTTACGAACAACAATACGATGCATTTGTGAAATTGTGTGAATTGCAATAATGCTAATACAAATCAAGAATAAAGATTTGAATTCTAATGACAAAATTCAATTTGACATTGAAGTAAGTACTTAGATTATTTAGTTGTCATAGAAAAATTTGTTTATTTTACTTTAGTCCCTTGGGATTCTTGATCATTTTAGATCCCGAGGGACTAAACTCAAACTTAAGTCCCTAAAATGAAGGTTTAAATTCGTTGTTTACTACCGGGAGTGCGAAAAAATTTTTATTTTTAGTTTACTTGACATTTTTGACTTGGCAATTACTGAATTATATTTTTCGATTGGCAGTATCTCTTCATCTGTTGAATTTAGGAAAAAAATCAAGAATAACAATTTCTTTAGAATGTTTATCAATGTACTGACATATTTGTGAATTAAAATAAAAAAATTATGAATTATGGCTATTTTGTTGGAAAGCAACTAGCCATATTAAATTTTATCCAAACTAAAATATGTATGTATGTTAGTATCACATGAGCAAGAATTAATTTTGAATATTTATAAGGTTGCATCGCCTACATTAATAATATTTTTAGAACTATTCTCCTTTGTTCTACTCCTCAACACAGGTTTGGAAGCAATCAATAATCTACTATTGGAAACTAGAAGACTCCGCTAATTTTTTTTATGAACTGTATATACAAGCAGATAAAAATGGAGTCCCCCACTATTTTTTTTCCACATTTTCTCTTGTAATAATAAAGTTTGTTAAGCTTATCAAAGCTCTATATATATTTTTTTTCAACATATTTCTCAACTCTCATTATACAGAGTGATCAAAAATGATTGTTCGTGGCGCTTTGTTGATTTTTTCTTTGCCGCCTGCTTGAAATAGTGACCTTCAAAAGACAGATGACAGTTCTTCTGAAAACACTATTCTAACCTAATAATTTGGTAGAATAATAATAAATTCTCAATAATCAGTCAAAAATACCGCTATTTACTTACTTTTTTGTTTATTGAATCAGATTATGGATGAATCCGTCATAAAATATGCAAAATATACGCCATTGTATTCTTAAAATGTCGGTAACGCAGTTTTCAAAATATTTCAAATTTATTGGTGTCTGTCATCACAAGTGCACTGCTGCGGTGAGTAAAATAAGAATTACACAGCTATCATTGTGAAGCACAATTTATGGTATTTAGTTATCATTTATTTTGGTCGTATTTTCGTTTTCTATTATATTGATTTACAAGTCTTGAGGACCAGTTAAATTTTTTTCTAAATTTTATACTTCATATAGAGAAAGATTAGATATTAAGACATTAAGCCCCGAATGTCGATGATCACCTGTTAAAAATAGAAACAAATAAAATATATTGATTGTTCAATACCATGACCTATCAACATTCTACACCGATCAATTTATTGTTGGATGAATTCGAGTTTGCGAATGTCTTCGCCAACTCTGCCCTGGTTTTGTCTGATTCATTTTATTGCTTTAGGAAAAGGAGAGGTTGCCAAAAATTTATTCCTACAAATTTTTAGCTGGTCCGATTGTTATTTTGACCATGAAACATATTTAAATCATACATTAAAAATTCTTAATAGAATTTTTTTACTTCTGGAAACAGAAAAATATGATAAACGGCCTGTCATATACATAGATAGGTATCAAATTCACTAATGCGGTTTCCGGTAATGACGTCACAAGGTATTCAATTACTATAGTTAGTAACTGATACACTCATCAAAAGATATTTTTTTCAGATATCAATCAGAAGTAAATTCTACTGATATCATACATAAAGTTCAAGTATTTATGATGTAAAATTTATAGGAAATAGGTAAATGAATCATAATACAATTTTCAATTAAAATCTGGATAATCTTGTCGACGTAACTAAGATAAAATTTTTTTAGGGAGTGTCATAATGAATTCAAGTCGCTTTTGAAGGTTTTTATTTTCATTTTTATTTCTAGATCACACATATCCCTGAAGAAGGCAACGGTGTTGCCGAAATGTCGATTTTTGTGTAAATTGACTTCCAATTATCGTTTTTATTTAATATTGTTGTCATTCATTTCTTCATTAGGCTTTACAATTTATTCATATATTTGAACAACGTTGTTGTATTTACATATTTTCATATCTATTTTTAAATACATATCTAAACCACACATGATAATTGAAATACTCAACATCTAGCTAACTAGAAATAAAAGAATAAGTTCTTTCAGATTAATAACATTTTAAATTTCACAATAATTAACGTGACACAAAGACAGTATTATGTTTCAATTATTAGAAAGTTTATGCCCATTTGTTTATCTAAACATGAACTCATTTGTTCTTAGAAATAAATAAACGAAAATGTAAGATGAAATAAAAATATTGAGGAACGGAAATACGTATTTACTTTATAGATAAGCTGAAAGATTCTCAAATAAATGCACAACTTATTTTCCTTGAAATAAGCAAATCAATTCCAAAAATTTCGCAAATATTTGTAAAAAAAGAAATGAATAAATATTTAACACAAATTTTACCTGATTCCCAATAAAGTTGGCACAATCAACGGAAATATGTTTTTTACATATTTATATATTTATTAATATAGGGCAAATATTGAATGAATTAGCATAACGTCGCATCTACCACGTTTATATAATAATTCTAGTACAGTGTTAGATTATATGTTATGCTGATTGCTCATTTAGAAATAATTGGTAAATATTCTAGACAAGTGGAAATTTTTTATTCTAATTTTAAAAAATATGATTAAATAATGTGAAATTAAAAGAGGTTTAAATAATAGACAATATACAGGGGTGTAACAGAAATAAGTACATTATTTTAACCTGTTAACTCGTCAAGCATAACAATTTTTCTTAATAACTTTTTTCTGTAAATCCTCTGGATATCAAGTAAAAATTCATCGAAGTTTTATCAAAAATTTCATAACGCGCCTGTAGTTCGAACTGACAAAAAATTACAGCTGTCGATTGAAATGAGTATTTTGCAACTTTGAACCATGGTAGTCTTGTCAATAATTCATTTGAAACTGAAAGAATATTAGTATTTTGGCAATACATTGATATTCCCTCACTTCGATAATTTTATTTTTGCAATAGTTGAAAAAAAGACAAAATTTGTCTCTGAAATCAACAATTTGATCTATTAGTCGTATGTATATTTAATTTCTATTGAGGGATTTCACGTATATTTTCAGATAGTACATTTCTTAAACATTAGATTGTCTGCACAAGTTCACTGCACTTCAATCAGCTGATTTGAATAGTCTAAATACAGTCAGAGCCTGTGCCAGACTGAGCTGCCATCTATGAGCAACTTGAAAAATAGTTGCTGTTCTTAACTTACATCATTATCGTTGGTTCTCAAACATTAAAGGAAATCATCCAAAGATTTATTTAAAGAAAATGGTGGCATATTAAATGGAATGCAATTCTAAAATAATTAATTTAATGAATAATTCAATTGAAAGTATTGCCACATAAATTCTTAGAGCTTCTTTTCTTGGAAAACCAGAAAACATAACCTATAAATGTATCAAACTGAATTAGTTAATTATTGATTTTAAATATTTTCTGAAGTATGAGACACAATATTTTTAGTCCACAGATTAATATCAAGCTCAAACTTCACGAGTAGCTTCGTTTTGACAAGACGCCCAGCTTTTCTCTTTACGAAAACTTTCAATAGTGGGAGATAAAATTGTGGGTTGATAAGGAACATGTCGGAACATGTCAATACGGTGATTGTCCAAATTTTATTACTGACAGGCTGTTCCTCAATTTAATCTTGATATAATTCAACATAGAACAAGAGAAAATGTTTGTCCTACTAAACAGATGGTTTGGATCAAAGCGTCTCCTTCTTCGAACTTGTTCAAATAACAATGGAATAAAATTTATTGATAACCGGCTGATTTTAATAGTATGAATTATTGAATATATGTATAATTTAATGACTACGTGTCCTACAAATAAAATGGTAGGATTTCCCTGTCCTACGCTAGGATTCTGTCTACCGAACGGTGCGGTTTGCGGTCTGATCAATGTACTGCGTTACAGCTAGCACACTTTAATTTATAAACCCCAGACTTATGTGTCAAAATTTGAGTATCGATTTTCTTGCAAAGTTGCCTTCTCTAATTTGATGTGAAAAAATCTTTTTCAATATCTAAATTTTGAGAATACGCTTCTTTCAGTTGCAGTTTGTAACGTTTTCTGCTAATAAGTTTATCAATGATGTCAGGATGGAGATTATTTGCAAAAGCAATTTGTTTCAAAATCTTAGTTTCAGAAATAATTTCTTCATTACTCAAACCATAAGTAAGCATTCGATGTATGTGTGATTTAAATATTGCAAATTTATCTTTTGTGTAATGATTGGAGTCATTATTAATCAAATCGATCGTTTGTGTCGGTTTTCTGAAAAATTTAAATGATAAGTGGTTATTTGAACGCGTAATCTTAATGTCAGAGAAATTAATACTATTATTCTGTTATAGTTCGATTGAAAATTTCATATTGCTATGCATTTCATTTAGTTTACTATAAAATATATGGAGCATATCTATAGTGCCAGTCCAAAGGCACAAAATATCATCGACGTAACGATACCAAAAAGTTATATGTTTAGAACAGTCTGAAAGATTTTAAAATATTAGGTTCTCGAAATGCTTCATGAAAATTTCAGCCATTATACTAGATAGAGAAGAACCCATAGCTAAGCCTTCCATTTGCTTATAGTATTTGGAGTTTCGCAGAACATTTACTTGACACTGGATATGATTTTTATATTACTAAAGATTTCGAAATTTTACATATTTCTGAATATGGTTCAACTCAAGACTTTTTGGCGGTTTAGGAAATAAAAAAATTAATTAAAAAAAATCTGACGTGAACATCACGTGCCTTACTTGTACATCGTTGGATACATATATATAATACGATGTGATTTTGTGTATGATCGTATATATCATTGGATATGTACATATAATCAAACACAAAATCTCATCGTTCCACAGTTAAGCATTTTGGATTTTCTCAAGAGATTCTAAAAATCTGTCAAGTAAAATGCGCTTTCGGCCAAGTCAGTTGCTATGGAAACAGTAGGCCATTATTCTTATACTACAACATTCCTAAATACTGATTTTCAAAATTCTACGACTACCAACAGATCTGAATTTATGCGCAAAATTAAAAAATAAATTTCTACTGAAGTGCACTTCCGGTTCAGTCTATTGTTATGAAAATAGTAGGCAATCATTCAGATGCTACAGCAGACTGAAATACCAAATTTCAATATTCTACACCTGATCGTTTCGAATTTATGCGAAAAATTCCAAAAGGCTTTCAAGTAAAGTGCACTTCCGGCTCGGTGGATCTCAATAAAAATAGGATATGAGCATTTAGACGGTATAATCGTTCTAAATACTGAATTCTAACAATCTACGTTCAATCGATTTGGATTTATGCGGAAAATTCAAAAAATGTTTCGAATAAAGTGCTCTTCCGGCTTAGTCGATAGCAATCATAATACAAGGTGTATAACTAGATATTATAAAAGTGCCCAATACAAGATTTAAATATTCTACGACTGATTGTTTAGAATTCATGCAGAAAATTCAAAAAGTCCAGTATCCTATGGCTGATCATTCTGGATTTATGGCTGATCATTCTGGATTTATGCGGAAAATTTTAAAAAAAGTCTCAAGTAAAGTGCACTTCCGGCTTAGCCGATCGCAATCATAATGCAAGATGTACAATAAGATGTTATAAAAGTGTTTAATACGAAATTTCAATATGCTATGGCTAATCATACTAGACTTATGCAAAAATTCAAAAAAAAGTTTCAAGTAAAGTGCATTTCTGGCCTGGCCGATTCATACAAAAATAGCAGATAACTATTCTGATACAACATCAAGTTCAAATACTGAATTTCAACATCCTACGGTTGATCATTCTAGATTTATTAGAAAAATTCTAAAAAAGTTTCAAGTAAAGTGCACTTCCGGTACAGACGATTGGAACCATAATGCGAGGTGCACAACTAGACTCTATACCAGTCTTAAATACAACGCACGCACGTACGAACATACGTACCGACATCAAGCCAAAAATAGTCAAAATGGATTCAGGGATGCTCAAAACGGATATTTCCATCAAAATCTCGATAGGTGAATTTTGTCGGTTTCACAATACTTCTTTGTACTTAGTACAAGTAAGTAAAATATGAAAAGTGCCAAGTGTTTGAACTGAAAGTGACAATCGTTCTGCAAACGAAGTGTGAAATAGAAAGTGATTAGTGTTGCCAATTGAAATATCTCTAGAAACAACAAACAATTTGCATATTTGAAAAATAATATAAGTGTGCAGTGTTTATTATTTCAATAATTTTCTACTATACTAGTTCGTATTTCTCCAGTTTAAAAAATAAGTAGTATCATTACATAATTATTCAAACTTTGCAGGGTTGGTATTGGAGCATTATGACGTTTCTCATGCCCTTGACGTCTTGTTATTCATTCAATATTCTCACTATGAGTTTTAATGTCAACTTGTGCTTTTGGGTTCCTTCGCCGTGTTGAATACTGCGCAAAGTAAAGCATGATGCAAGTATTCAATTACATATTTGAAAAAAATATAGGATGTTTGTCATTAGACAGATTATATAATTATTTACGAAACTACTGTTACTAACTAGTCAAAACAATCTTTGTTATTCGCATTCTTCATCTTTAAATAAACAAAAAATAATTTCATTTGATAACAGTATCACATGACAGTATCATATATCCAGGTGTTTAAATAAAACGGACAAAACCAACAAACGATCCCTTCCATGGTATGATCTATCGAGATCCACAAAAGGTAAAAATGAAAAACCTATAGAAGGATATACACATTTATGTCAGAATGGGTTGGTTAACGCCCATTTGGAATGAGGGGAACGGATTTCTCTTATGCATTTGCAATTTGTTACAATTCAAAGTTGATTTTGAATTGGTGAAATATACTCAAATGATTTCTAAAGTTTAAAGTGAAATTTGTAAGAATTTGTGGTATAAATAAATTTAAAGGTATTACAAAATTAGAATATTCAATGATACTAAAATTGGGTTCATTTTTAAACGATTTTTGGTGACATTTGGGTATCAATACACGAATATACAGCTGAGAAAATAAGACTGCATACTCAAATAAATTTTCGAAGTCCTTGGCTGGTTTTTATTCAAAAAAAGTTATAAAACAATTTACTACCGTTTAATTTATCAACGAAATAATTCCAGGTAACTGTAACCTAACCTAACTATGACTATTCAAACATAAATTGCTTATCTTATCAACAAAAGCTCTCTACGTCTCCTACAATGAGTTTGCAAGTGACACCTACATAGATACACATACTCAAGTAAAATCCTCCTAGTCTACAATCAACTCTAGGAAAATGCGTTCGCGGGGTCTCTTAATCCTCGTGCTATTTTTTTTCAGTTTAGGGTAAGGATCAAAGTGAGTGATAAATTTAATAGTGAATTAATTGGTGGAGTGTTGTAGGACTTGTGAAGAAGGAATTAATGAAGAGGTGTCAAAGGAAGAGGAATGCCGGCTTGAGGATTTGGTTGCGGTTTGCGGGGAGCAATTTCAATGGCCTGAAGAGAGGAGGATAAGAAAATTGATTATCAGGAGCGGGAAGCTGAAAACTATCACGAAAAATGTAAGTGCTTTTTGGGAATTGATTAATTTATTTATTTATACGTAAAATTGAAATTAAATTCGTTTGGTGATATTTATCTATTGATTTTAGAATAAAAATACAAGAATAACAAAATGTTCTAAATTAAATTGTGGCTCCAGAAAATTTTTACCTGATGTATCGGCGTATGAGTGAATTAAAAAAAATTATTAATAGTATATCACATCAAGGGAGAGAAGTGTGATTTTTTTCTTAGCGGTGCACTTTCAAATCAGAGCTATTAAGTGATAAAAAAAAATTGAATTCTTTAGGTAGTTAATAATTACGAAATAATTTTCGAAAATATTTTGCTTGGTAACAACCCAATGTCGAAATCGTAGGGCTAAGAAACTTAAAGCGATGTACTTGAAGAAAGTGTCAAAATCATGAGTAATTTATCAATGATAGAGTGATATTTTGCAAGTATTTTTTTCTACTCCTCTAATTAAATAATTTTGTATAAATTTCGTTGGAATCAAAAATTCTGTATGATGTAGCGTAAGTTTTTTTTTTTATATCTATAATGTGAACATTATTTCCCTAAGAAAGGGGATACATGATTATTGTCACTATTTTTTTTTAGTCTGAAAACGTACTTTCGTTTCTAGACGTGTAAAAATAATATTTATTGATAAAAACGAAAATAATGACGCGAAATTTTAAATATAATTTAGTAAACTGATATCGAAAAGTTTTTTAACAAAGCAACAAGCGCTCGAAAACTGTCAAAAATGTGAGTATTGTCAAATAGTCGAGGGTTATAATTATAATATAAATTCTTTTTGAACAGTTTTAACTGAATAATTAATTACGCAGAAAAAATGGAACAATTTTTTGTAGGGTGCCATTTATAGGATATGATACTTACAGCTGTAAGCTTAAGATATTTGCATTTTACAATCCCGGCTGGAAAATTGATTTTAAATAGCAACAAAAAATAGCTTGTTGAATAACTTTTTACAGTCTGCCATTTTTTCGAACATGAAGCAAGTTCGCAGAATCGACTGAAAATTCATTGACAGACGGTTTAAATCAGTGCAAAAGTGAAGCATATTCAGGAAAACTTGTAAATTTATTGCGTAACTAGGCTTTTAGTCAATTTTGCAAACTTGCCTTACGTTCGCGAAAATGGTAGACTATAAAAAATTGTTTAAAGAAGCTATTTTTTGTTCCTAATTAAAATAAATTTTTCAATGTGCATTAAAATCTAGTGGGGATTTTTGAATGCCTGTAAAAAATTGTTCCCTTTTTTTCTGTCACGAGCGCCCGGTCTAAATTTCAACTGGTTGTCAATTACGCTACTATAGCAAGAATCAAATAAAAAGGTCTTCGCGGTCGCGCAACAATCACTTATTTTTGCATATCAATATTCAGAAAATCGATATTTGGTCAAAAAGAGCTAATAAAGTTAAAACTTTATGTTTAAAGTTATTGAACTGTCAAGGAAAATGTTTAAAAAATATAAATATCTAAGAAATTGTCGCGTAATCTAAATTCATTTTTTTTTGTGATAAAACTGTCTGTTACCCATTTATTTCCTGGTCAACTCTCAACTGGTTTTTCATGCATTGGTGCTTTTCGTAGTATTGTTGGTTCCTTATTAGAGTCAAAATATGGAAGCCAATGATATCGCAGAAGAAAATTACGAAAAATTACATACAACATTTGTCATCAACCTATCTTTTTATTACGTCTAATGACATGATTCAGGATTATTTATTTATCCTTATTGGGCAACTTACTAAATTTCGGATGATATTGTGGTAGTAACATCTTAATAATTATTTGAGTAACGTTACCCGACCTCGAAAAATTAACAGAAACGTTTGATCTACCAAAAATCTTTTCAGCTATCCTTGAGCAAATAATTATTGTTATTAATAATCAATTATTATTATATACTGGAATGTTTTTGGCAGACTGGTTAATTACAGGGAGTAGATGATTTAAATCATGATTAAAATCCAGATTTTAATCGAGTGATCTGTTCAAAAAAATCGTTCATTTTAATAAAAAAATAGTTTGTATGAAGGGTGCGAAGTGATTGTTTTTTTTTTGTTGCGCGTGAGAATGTCAATTTCAACCGAGACCGTAAGGTCGAGGTAACAAATTCATTCGAAAACGCAACAAAAATACAATCACTTTGCGCACGAAATGCAAACAATATTTTTTCGCCAACTGTCAAAGAATAATAGATCAACAATAATTCTTGTTTTATTCAGTAAAATGTAGGAAAAACGTACAATATAAAATTAATTTGCAGTCACCTGGGTATTGTAACCAAAAGTATGCGAAATTGTTGTTTGATAAATAAAGAAGTGTCAACAATTAATTTTTATATTCAAAAATAAGTAGTTCTGTGTACAAATTCATATTTCTTTTTTTGTTAAATACCTGTTTGTTTCTATCCTTGTAGCATTACTAAACTGAATTATATTAGATTAGGTCTGCAAAAATATGATGCATTTTTTTACTAGTGAAAAAATCACGAACTTTGCGTATCCATAACAATATAAAAATATCATGTTTTTTTGACAGTTGGCGAAAAAAATATATTTTCTTTTGAAGAAAAACACCACAGCAGAAAATGAAGTAAACTATTGATCTCAAAATAATAAGAAACAGGAAACACACATATTTTAACAAAAATAAAAAATTATACTAGAAAATAAATAATAAATTAAATTATTGCATAAAAAGTTCTAACTTAGAATTGGAAATGAGCAAAAAATTGTATAAAGAAACTGTGTGAGTTTTTCAAACATGCTGAAATCCCTAGAATACTCCACTCATTTTCCATGTCAATTTAAAATTAAATTAGTATTTGAGGCAGTTATGCAGTGAAACGGCTCAAATAATTACTAAAAGTATTGAAAATACTATCTTAATAGCGATTTTTGATTTTCTAACATCCTGGTTTATTACTCTCTCTCATTCTAAAACATTTGTACTTTTCGCAGTGTTGTTGGTTCCTTATGAATGTCAAAATATGGAAGTCAATGATATTACAATATCTGTCACTAATTCATTTTTTTAGACTACATATTTCGAAAACAAGACTTACATTCAAATCAATTCTTAATACTTGAGCAAATTCCTCTCACATAATTTTTTCGAATGCACCTGAATTTGATATGGTAATAAAAGCAACCTAGGTTCAAAACCTTGTGTTATTTTCCTCCGACAAAATTAATTCTATACAAAAATAATTGTTTGATTTCTATATCAATACCTGAACATAGAATAACATGAATATTAAGTTTTTGTTGTGTTAGTCACGCGTTTTATGGAAATATATTATAATTCTTCATTTTATTTCTTGTGAAAATTGTTATTTTTATCTTTCATCGCATAAAACATGCATTTTTTTTTTTTAATTTATTGAAAAAATATTATTTTCTCAGACTGTAGAAAGATTTTATTTTACAAAGAGTTTTCTTATCAAAAAGTAGTAAATTATTTATAAAACTAGGCTGAAACGTGCAAATAATGTTGATAAGACTTTTCAGGCGCCACCAACCAACAAATATTTTACTTTTTTTTTGTTCTAATTCTGCTGTATGATTCAAAATAATTTTAAAACAATAGAATACAATTTTAAATGTAGGTGGATGGATATGATCGTTTTTTTGTTTATGAATGTGGATGAAACGGAAGAGGGTATTAAGCGAATACTGATTGATGTTTGAATATTAAATGGGGTTTATTGCGGATGCAGCTGACAACACAATGTATTTCATTTCAATGAAATTAAGGAAGAAAAAACACCTGGCTATTGAGTATTGACTACAAATTCAATGTCAAACTATAACAAATAAAAATCAATTCACAGCCTCATGAGTCATATCAATGTTACAATAAAGTCATCGATAAAGAAATCATATTATAAAAACTGAACTTTGATAAGAGATCGATAAGAAATAAATCTATAGATCTTAATTTCACCTTCATATAAAACTTATTTACACACTTGTTGCACACAAAATTTTATAAACGGCCCTCAACTTTGATTTTTTTGACAGTAGAGAGCACAGAGCACAAAGTGACATTTGGATTTAATAAATAACCTAACAAATAGTTTGGTGACAGTTGTTACGCACAATACTACCAGCATGAATATCCTGAACTCAATTTTTACACACTCATTGAATAATACAATATTAGAGTGCATCCTGCGTCGCAAAACTAATATTCTGATTTTAATATGAGATAAGTAAGATTAGAAAGTGCGTGGGTTGACGCAGCAGGGCGTAAATGATGTATTATATTTGCTAAATATAAATAATGATTTATTATCTATGTAGCTAATACATCATACGTATTTTATTTACATTTATTGGAATATACAAGTGGTACAGTTTGACGGAGAGCCGGTTTCTCTTCAGTGGTTTCGAAAACGGAAAACGAATAAATAAAATCTTGAAAAGGTATTGAATTACTTGACATACAACACTTATAAGGTTTCAAACTTTTTATTTTTAGAATAAATTAATTTAAATCTTAGTTACACTTTTTTTTTACTTTCTGGGTAATTACAGGACATTTAAATTGTATTGAAGCGATATTATCAACAAAAACGTAAGAACAAACATTTATATTAAAATGAAGTAGATTGACACATTCGAATTTGTGACAGTGATTTCAAAATTGAAATTTGAAAGTATGTAGAGCCATCCCTGCGCCAAATAAACACCAAGAAACATAAACGTAGCTCTTACAGTTCTGAAGATTCCAATGGTGGCATGTGAAATTGGAATACATGCAAAATTATATATAAAGTACGTACGTATGTAACACGTTCGTATATAGAGTAGTTAAAATGAGGTATTGCATAATAAATGCAAACACGACCATGTTAAACATATTTGCATAAGGATTTGTTACATATTTGCGAAAGATAGCGTAGCATTAGTACGTACTTTCGAGAAATCCAGATCAATTTAATTAAATCATTATTTCTTTTTAACTAGCAAATTTGAAGCTGAAAAAATTGATAAAAACGAGCAGTTTTGTATATTTCAGTTTGAAATTGGAAATTCATATTTAATTTAGCATGGCAGAATATAATTGCCTACAATTTTTATTAGGGAATTAAATAAAAATGAATTGCTGAAATTTCATTTGATTCAGGATGAACTCTGAATTATCGGATTATGAGGTCAATGCCGCATATTTAGTTACAAATTCAACTATAAATATTTATGAATTTGAAAACATAAACATTGATAAATTTATTCAATTCAGTGTTGACAATTTATTCCATAAATTCATAAAGATTCTACTTTGATATGAGTTAAGCTACACTTATGTAACTAAAATGATCCACTATTCAATATTTATTACACTAACACTACACTTATTGATTATCTGTACCGAGGACTGTCTTCTTATTTATTTCCAACTAGTTCATTTATCTATTACCACTGTCACTATTTTTTGTTTACTCTTGCGCGCTCTGTATTCAAACTACCAACTCTTTTTTGCTCGGCCTTGTCCCCAGGTTTATATACCAGCGGCCGCTGTTTCTCAAATCTTTCGAGAGATTTTCATTTAGATAAGACGACATCACCCGTCCTTGACATATATCAATCAATTTTACTGATCACACGACACTTTATAATGTATGTCACTCGTTTAATCGTTACAACATAAATTTGAGGGGTGTGCATTTTTGGTTCTGTCAACGATTTTGAATTCTTCCAATATTAGAATCTTAATATTGTAGATATTTTAATAGAGAGAGTACGATTTTGACGGAGCTTGGTGAGTCAACAAGGCACAAAATATCTATTCAAATTTTTTAAAAATCTCAACTTTATGGCAACAACTATATTAACAATTTTTCTATATAATAAATTAATTTAGCTTGTTTTTGTTAAGGGACAATACATTATTATCATTTACTCAATCGTAGTCATTTTATTCGACTTTTTTACCGGACATGATTCGAACAATAACATTTAGAGGTTTTACTCAACCGTAAAACATTAGTTTCTTTCATGAGTATTATAAAAAAAAAATACAGCTACTGAAGCAGTTATAATGATTTAAGGAGGTTGGTGACCGTAGTGAAAATGGTTAATTCTTGTTCAAATTTATTTATAAATACTCATAAAATAATCAATAATATAAAAATTATTTTTTTAATTCTTTTCTGGGTCGCATTTTTCTCAAAATCATAGGAGTCAGGATAATCCATTGTAAAAATTAAAATATAATGAGAAAAATGGTCAACTTTCCCCAAAAAACACGCTGTTTTGAAGATTGAATCTTCAGAAATTATTAAAAAAAAAAAATTTCAATTTGTGTATTCCGTTCTCAAGTAATAAATAATAAATTGTCCAAGAAACAACGATTTAAGCGCTGCGACAATCATTCTGTGTATCCAAGCAAAAAAAGATAAACCAGGACCAGTGGCGCAGTGACTTAATGTATTTAATAGATTCGGGGGTCTACTCAGAGTTTCACTTTTTCGCATATAAATAACCTATAAACATATGACATACATACTTGCATAGCTATTACAAACATTATACATCAACCGATACACCACTCAATGAATCATTTTTTAATAAAATAAATTCTATCATTTCTTTACTAGAATTCAATACCATCAGGTGAATTGCAGTCTCAGCTACGCTTCGGCCGCAAACAACAGATTCGACCAAAAAAGATAACCTTTACGGTCTTGATACACAAATAACTATTTTCGCCAACTGTCAAAAAAACATGATATTTTTGTATTGTTATGGATACGCAAAGTTCGTGATTTTTTCACTAGTGAAAAAATAAATTCTATTTTTGCACACCTAATCCAATATAAATCAGTTTAGTAATGCTACAAGAATAGAAACAAACAGGTATTTAACAAAAAAGAAATATAAATTTGTACACAAAACTACTTATTTTTGAATATAAAAATTAATTGTTGACAGTTCTTTATTTATCAAACAACAATTGCGCATACTTTTGGTTACAATACCCGGGTGACTGCAAATTAATTATAGTTTGTACTTTTTTCCTACATTTTACTGAATAAAACAATAATTATTGTTGATCTATTATTTTCTGACATTTGGCGAAAAAATATTGTTTGTATTTCGTGTGCGAAGTGATTGTATTTTGTTGCGCTTTCGAATGAATTTGTTACCTCGACCTTACGGTCTCGGTTAAAATTGACATTCTCACGCGCAACAAAAAAAAAAACGATCACTTCGCACATTTAATACAAAAATAATTATTTCTGTATCATTTAATTGATTAGCTCTTAATTTTTTGACGGAAAAAATTCGTATTTCTACAAATGGTAACGGTAATATCGTTCTATGCTTTTACATGGATGATCCCGCCTTACAGATTGTTCTCAAAGATAGTTATCAACCTCCTTAAAAAAAAAAAAAAAACAAAACAAAAGTATATTTAAATATTCCAAGAAACTTTTTAAATTGTTTGCTCCAAAAGATAATCAATTTAGAATTTATTTTCACGAAAATCATCTGTATGGTATGCACAGTTGGCGGTGAGAAAGGGGATATATATATATATATATATATATATATATATATATATATATATATATATATATATATATATATATATATATATATATATATATGGCCAACAATAAAGCTTATTTTTCTCGCAACAACAAGCAAAAATTTTAATTTGGAAATGTCGCACGGACTGCTGGCCTTTAATTTTGATATTTTGAGTGAGTTTTATGTCTGGCGTTGGTCTTGTTTTCATAATTTCATTTTTCGTTCCGACATCACGACGTGAAAAAGGATTTTCCAGTAGATCACAAATTATAGATCTATTTTCAGTTGTCATTCTACAAATGATAATTTCACAAAAATAAATAATTTAAGAAACGTATAAAATAAGTGTTTACCTAATATTGTTGTCTTAGATAACGAATAACAATATTTCAACTATTTTAAAACAAACTTATAAAAGGCGTTTGAAAAATAACACAGCTAAACGTTGAATATTCAGCTCCAGGTGCAGAAAGTCTGTCTGCACCCAGCGAGAGAGAACGAGCGATAGGAGATCGCTAATTTCGGTATGCTTTTTCTCTGTCAGACTCTATTCCTTCTCTTTCCTAATACTGACTATGCTAAACAGACCTCGCTCGTCGACCTCGTAAAGGCGAGAAATCTGCACCTCAAGCGTCGACATTCGTTTCAAATAAATAGCAGAGTGGCCCGCGAGGCGCGCCCGTATTTCTAGTTGCATGAATAGATAAAATACGCTCTTTCTCTGATTTTATAATGAAAATTTGTGAAACAAAATGAAGTATTCAATAAACCATTATATTAATTTTATTTACGTAATTTTTAATATTTTCATAGGGTGTGCATTGCACACCCTGCACATATGGACTGCACGCCACTGGATAAATGTAATTGTGTGCCATTTCTGCATGTTATGTTATTCATAAACTAAATGAGTGCACAAATTCGATTATCTGAAGCTTGGTTGGATTATACTAATGTGACCCAATAAGGATGAAACACGTGTCTACAGTTGCAGTTCTTAAATTCAATTGCTAACATAATTATTGTCATAGTGAATAAATTCTGTTCAGCTGAACTTTAGATGAGTAGTATTGAGCAACCGAGCCTACAAGTCTTGAAAATAGTTTATTTCAGAATTATTAGATTATAATTATTAATTTGAATTTATTGACTGTATTATGAATATCATTAGATATGAATTTATTGAGGCTTGTGGTTTGATGAATATTCATTAACAGATCAGACGAGAATGTTGAATGTTTATTTTTTTATAAAATCAACTTATATTAAAAATCATTTGAAGTCGAAATTTCCTTTTTAGAATTCATGTACATTAACCACTTTACTTTAAAACAAGAACATTAATCGAAAATAAAAACACAAAAGTATAATAAATGTTACTAAATAATATTTTTCTTTTCAGGATTTGGCTCCATACGAAAACTTAGAATCTTTGGATGCATCAAATTCCGGTCTACACGACATAGACCCAGACGCATTAATATCAAACGAAAATCTCACAGATATAAATTTATCAGGGACTAAGAATCTTGATATTCCTGCAACAGGACCTTTTCTTGTTTCAAAAAGTTTGAAATATTTGAATTTTTCCAACAATGATATCCAAAAGTTACCAGAAAATTTTGTTTCCGGGGTGCCTAATTTGGAGGAACTGGATTTGTCTTCAACTCCTGTCAAGGTAAAAGATTTAGCAAAAAAAGGCTCATAAAAAAAAATATATAGTAAGCAATAATAATAATTGTACCACATTAAGATTGAAATATTATTTCTATCATTTTCTTAAAGTTTAATTCAAAATAATAACCTCATAGTTTGTCAAACTCATCAGAACTCTGATTTTTTTTTTATCTCTTCATATTTCAAATTCATTTTTTCATATCTACGATGAATTTCCAGAGCTTTTCATCATTATCTGGGTTGAAACATTTGAAAACTCTGATAATTACCGAAGATCCTTCAATCGATAAATTATATATTTGCAACCAAACTGAGTTACAACAAATTATTGAAATAATCAATGAGAAACAAACGATATTCAATTGTTCTACCAACACAGAAGCGATTGATGGAGAAATGCCAGAAAATTTTCTAAACGATGATCCTTCTGGAAAAGCGGCCAATTCTTCAGAAGTAGAGAATATGAAGCATAAAAATACGATAGAAGATAAAAATGCAAGTCCAGAAAATATGAAAATGGAGTCAAAAAATATGACCGAAAATTCCAGCCATGAATCTACTAATACCGAAATGGAACAAGAAAATGTAACAAAAATTACCGAGATTCCAGAAAATGCAACGAAACCTTCACACGAAACGGCTGAAAATATTACAACTGTAGTACCACCACAGAACGAGACTTCGCCTCCACCACCTCCTCCTCCTCCGCCAGGTGTATCACCACCACCACCTCCTCCACCAGGTGCTGCACCACCTCCTCCACCACCCTCACCGTGGGGACCTCCACCACCACCATCAGGCGGTCCACCACCACCAGGCGGTCCACCACCTCCTCCACCAGGCGGTCCACCACCACCACCTCCTCCAGGCAGTCCACCACCTCCTCCACCAGGCGGTCCACCACCTCCTCCACCAGGCGGTCCACCACCACCTCCCCCACCCGGAGGTGCAGATCCTCCACCACCACCTCCACCAGGAGGTCCACCACCTCCACCACCAGGACCTGGTCATCCACCACCACCTCCTCCATCAGAAGAAGCTGAAGGTATGGTTGTAGAAATTTCCAATACCAGCTTTGAAAATGTATGCTTTGATGATCAATCCATGCAGAACTGAATTGTGACGTCATTTTTGTGCTTCTTGCTTTTGTCTTCCAAGCAAAACAATTGTATTAATGTACATATATATTATACACAGGGTGGTCGAATTATTTGTTCAATAGCTTGCAAATAATTTGTAAAAAATGTATTTTATGTTGCAAACTGTCAAAACAATTATTTATGCTTTTTGTGTCGTTTAGAAAATAAATTTTAATATTTCATCCAAGCAGTAATTATTTTACAGTTGTGTATTAAACACAATATTAAAAAGATATCATTTAAGAATAAATGCGAAAATTCTCAACTAATGATTCAATTTTTTAGTGAAAGCAGTGATGCCACCCCCAACACCCACCGAATCATCTGGAACCAAAATTGTTTTGGGTATCATCCTCTGCATTATGATCGTAGGAGCCTTAGGATTCGGCTACAAATACTGGAAAAACCGCCGTCAAGGTTACAGAAATGCAAACACGGAAGACGTAGAAGAAGGAAAAGAGTTGCAAAATATGGTGGGAACTCACACAACACGAGAAGAAACAGAAAATTGAGAGCAATATTTTGCTTAATGTCATCAGTCACAATTGATAGTCAAATCAAACTAATCAATGCAATATTTAATTTAAAAATTCTTACAGTTAATAATTTTATTGCTCAAAAATTCATATTGGCAAACAAAAATTATATATAGAACAAATTAAAGAAATTTTAGTTACTTCTGATATTAGCAATAAAATGAGTCAAAATCGGAATTTCAAGGAATGTTTTAACACAAAATTAGAATAACATACATATTTATTTAAATTCCTACTGAAAAACAATTGAAAATCGACTGCAAATAATTCATGAAATATTAATTTTGAAAAATATTATGGATGATACATAAACGTCAAGCATAGAAAAATTATTTGGAAATGTTAGAATTTTCTTTTTTACTGTTTTTTATTAATCTCCGTTCATTTTAAATGTTAAAATATTCAAATTTTTTGAGAAAGTAATTTTTGATACAGTGTGACGTAGATTATGTTCATTTTCACTCGCAAAACAGATGTCATCACGTGTTTACTGATAAATATTTCCACCATACCCAATTAAATGCATATCTACGTCATATGTCCTTGACCATTCAATTTAATTCATAATAGTGGTCATCCAATATGTTTTTTAAAGTTTTTTCATTTCCTGAGAAATATTATTGATATTTTCCTAAAATTAATTCGTTTGTCACAATTAGCATTTTTCGCATCATATATTTTAGATTTATTTTACACTTTTCGAATTATTTATTATTATTGAATAAACAAATTTGAAAAATCTTGAAAAATTGATACTGAAGGTTTCCGAGAGGCCAATAAACATATTTTTATAACACATCAAAGTATCATGTTTATCATTAATTTAATATTGTAATGATATATTAGAAAAAATGTACATTGTATTATAGTTTTCATTAATTTGTAAGGTAACTGAAACTCAAATCTTAAAAGTAATTTAAAATAAATTTTTATATTGCTTATTTTCATTTATTCCATATTCATTCGTAATCCACATATATATCAATACGTGAAAAGAAAACTTTCCATCCCTTTTTAAGCATATTGCATGCACGAAGGAATGTGAAATTTGGCATACTTAAAGTTTATATGGAGGAGTGCAGACAGCGAAAATTATATACAGGATATTCCATTTTAATTACATATTGCACATAAAAGTTAATTGTTAATTGTTGATATAAATATAAAAATTATCATGTTTTGTTCAAAATTTAAGTCGAATTATTAAAATGAAAAGTGCCATTCATGACGTAACAGTCACTATACTTGTCCAGCTGTACCACAGAGTTGTAAAGTGTAGACCATACATTTTCTGCTAGGAATCAGTTGGGATGTTTAGCTGGGTAGCACCACTGCAAATTACTCGACAAACATTTATATTTTATCTCAGCGTACACGTATGTCTAACAACATTCATACGATCTAGTGACTATGACGTCATCAGAACTTTATATATTATTCTCGGCTTTATTGAATACTTAAACAGAAAACTTTGTACACTTTTTTAAGAATATTGCGAGCACGAAAGAATGTGAGATTTGGCATACTTAAAATTTATATAAAATAAAAATGTCAAAAGAATATATGGAGACAATTTTGTAATACAAAATCATTTAATAGGTACTTATAATAGCAATTATTTCATTCGAGAAATATTGTGCACAAATAGTCCAGTTGTCAGAGACAAATTCATTCATTCTCATAAAATGTGTTGTCGCTGAAACTAGGTTTCTAGATACTTTTTTGGGTGTAGAAAACGATAAAAAAATCGTTGCTGCTCTCAAGTGTAAGCTTAATTCATAATTTCAAAATTAAAATCATAAATTCGATTTTTACTATATCGAAAAAAATAATGAAGTTTGATAGAAACAATATGAATATTCTTCGAAAATGGGTATCATGGGGTTTTTTAGGATGCTGATTAATAATTTGATAGAAGATTTTCATAATTAAAAATGGCGGATACAATATGACGGCAATATAGAACGTACCAAAAATTTTTAATCTATAAATTTCAAAATTCAATTTATATATTTTGGAAGTGTGAACAGGTGATATGAACATGGTTTTTTTGTTGATTAGAATCATTATATAAAAATTAAAATGATGTATTCAATATGAAGGTTACTAAAATAAGTAAAAATTTGTCAATAAATGAACACAAGAATAAGAGGTATTTTATGAAACATTTGAAAAATTATGAAAAAAAATTTTTCGACTTTGTACTCATAATCTTCTCATTCTTTGACGTTACAAACATTTTCAACATCGCTGTCTTGCTCTAGCACTGAAATTTTAGGTAAATTTCTACAAACATTACCTGTTAAACAAAAACCACATATTGCAGAGGTCAGTAAGTTTGTTGATTTACAATTACAAGCTCTCCCACATCTTTTTTTGCAATAATTGCAAAACATCAAATCCAAAAGAAATTTCGAAGTTGGCAGTTTTGTCATTTTTGTCATTTCGACAGGGCTGGATGTTTATGAGTTAGAATCGTCCATTTTCCAATTAATAAATAATATATTCTTAAAGGTCAGGATTTCACCTTTAATTTTGTATTTTCAATAATTTTTTTTAAACTCAACTTCAAGTTGCAGGAATCAAAACCAGCAAAGAACATGCATTTTCTTATATATTTCTTATATTAAAAATTACTCAAAAATAATGTTGTATCAATTTTTGAATTATCACACATTACGAAGTGTATTTCCAACTTCTTGTGTCGAATGAATGCTATGGAAAAAATTGATTATTTTAAAACATGAGTCTTATCAGACAGAGACAATGTTCATCATTTTAATCATTTTTACATTAAAAGTGAAAGTATAATGATGATAAAAGCACAAGGATTCTATTTTTTATGCTCCTGTTAATATATATGTTCAATTTTATAAAAGTCAGTGAGAATTTTAGAAACCATAACTCTCGGTCAAATTTTCTACAAGAGAAAACAAAGATTATCAAAAACTAATGGCTTCCTCAAAAAGCTTAAGTCTCCATTTCAAAAAAACTTTTTATTTTTTTGTTCTGCCTATATTTTAGACGAAGATACTTTAGTTTTTTCCGAACACCTCGCTTGAATATTTGTATTCAGCGGCTTGGGCCGTGTAGTTTTCGAATTCGCTTTCTTATTTTTAATAATTAATTTAATTTTCAAAATGTGTGAGAAGCTGAATGGTGAAGCTGTATTTTTTTTCGTTGCGTTTTGAATTCTATTTTTTAGCTGTTTGAAATCAAATTCTAAAATCTAAATTGATACTGGAGTGTTTAGTGATTTGTACTTTATCGAAATTCAGTGTTTAAATTATAATCAAATCAGTGGCTGGGCTGTTATTTGTAATTCAAGTGATTTTTTCATACTTTAAATGTGGAGTTTTTATATCTCGCCGAGTTTTTAATATCTTTACAAATTGCAACAAGTATATGAGAAGCCGTTGAACTATAGTTGACCAAGCAAATAATATATCAAAACACCCAATATTTAATAATCATGGTTTCATCGTGCAATTTTTGCAATTTGAAGGTGAAGAGAAATGAAGCATCGATTAAGTGTGCTGGCATTTGTCAGCGCTACTATCATATCAGCTGTCTGAATATTTCAAGCGCTGAAAAATCTGTGTTATCCAGTTCAAATTGTCTTTGCTGGATTTGCGATGACTGTAAAATTTTACCTCCTCCTCCATCGCCATCGAAATTGAATAAGGATGAACCAACCCTGAATGACGTTATGGCAACACTGCGTGATCTGCAAAAATCTATCGAATTTTTTTCAGGCAAAATCGACGATTTTGAGTCAAAAATTAAATTTATTACCGATAAAACCAAACTAATAGAACCTTTAAAAATTGAGTTCGATAATTTGAAGCACAAAGTTCTAGATTTAGAACAAAGATCAAGATACAACAACATTGAGATAGTAGGAATCCCGGAAAAGTCCAACGAAAATTTAGTGGAAATCATGGCCGACTTAGGTAACGCGATAAACTGCCCTATTATTGAACAAGATCTCGACGCCATACACAGAGTTGCTTCCTTTAATTCATCGATCAAGCAAAAAAACACAATTGTTAGATTTGTATCTCGAATTAAACGGGACAAGTTTATAAATTGTGTCCGTCAATGCAAAAATTTAACAGCAAACAACCTTAAGTTCATCGAAAATAATAAAATTTATGTGAATGATCATTTAAGTCCTGCTAACAAACTATTATTAAAGAAAGCAAAAGATTGTGCTCGAGAGAAAAATCACAAATATGTTTGGGTGAGGAACTTCAAAATATTTGTGAGAAAACAGGACAATGCACCAATTCTATATATTAATTCTGAATCGGATATCGCAAAAATAAATTAAATTCATGGAATATTTTTTTTTTTCTCGTCATTTTATTATTATCATGATAAGTGTCTATTACCAAAATGTACGTGGTCTAAAAACTAAGTTAGTAAATATTTATAATGAAATAGGTGCAAGTGATTATGATTTAATTTGCCTTACGGAAACGTGGCTCAATAATACAATAAGTGATTGTGAGATCTGTGATTTAAATAAATATTCAATCTACAGGCGTGATCGCAATAGCTCTAATAAATCAGATGGTGGTGGAGTGGCAATTTTAGTGAGTAAAAAGTTTTTTTCTAATGTTCATTTTCAATGGTGCTCCGTGGCGGAAGACATTTGGGTAACTGTTTCTAGTGCTAATCACCAAAAAATATACGTCTGCTGTGTTTACATACCACCGAAAAGTGAGTCCACCATTTATTCTAGTCATTTCGCTAAAATATCAGACATTTCACTCAATATTACAAGTGACAATATTTTAATAGTTGGTGATTATAATCTACCTGACTTACATTGGTTGCCTACATTCAACAATTTACTGCTGCCATCATATTCGTCAAGAACTGACATTATTTTAGGATTGTTGAATGTTCTGTCTTTGTGCAATTTAGCTCAGTATAATGGTATTGTTAATACCAAGAATTCCATCTTGGATTTAATTCTAAGTCGTTTGGACATGACTGTTACAAATTGTCTTCAACCATTGAGTAGATTGGATGAACAATATCATCCTGCTCTGGAACTTTGTTTTTCTCTTGAAAATTTTAAACCTTTGAAGCCAAAT
This sequence comes from Dromius quadrimaculatus, assembly GCA_963989225.1. Lineage (NCBI taxonomy): Eukaryota > Metazoa > Arthropoda > Insecta > Coleoptera > Carabidae > Dromius > Dromius quadrimaculatus. Next base: position 6,953,016 of record OZ022325.1, on the reverse strand, counting down.
AATTTCTCAACTTATAACTTTAAGAAGTGCAACTATGAAGACCTGATTTATAAATTATCAGCTGTCAACTGGAACAACAAATTTTCAAATAGGACATTAAATGATAATGTCAAACTATTTTACGATGTAATATATAATTTGCTTGACACTTTCTGTCCCAAATATCAATACAGAAAACCCGAATACCCAAAATGGTTTTCTAACTCATTAATAAAAATGATTAAAGAGAAAAACAAATACCATAAAAAATGGAAATATTATGGAAATAAAAGTGATTACGATTCGTTTGCCTTGCTTCGCACTAGAACAAAAATTATGTTGTCTAATGATTATAAAAGCTATATTAATTATATTGAGAATAATCTAAAATCGAATATCAATCACTTTTGGAATCATACTAAACAACTTAAAACTAATAATTGTTTGCCTAATTCCTTATTTTATAAAGATAGTGAGGCACATTTCGGTTCTGATATCAGTGATCTTTTTGCTACATACTTTGAGTCAGTATATACTACATCAAATAACGCAAACATCAATCTTGCTTATACCAACTGCTCTATTAATGTTGGAGAAATTTCTATAACTGAGAATGAAATCTTTCAAGCTCTTTCCAATCTAGATACTAAGAAAAATTCTGGTCCTGACCGTATTCATCCACTTTTTGTTAAAACATGCGCATATTATTTAACCTACCCATTATTTTTGATTTACAATAAATCTCTTAAATCTGGTTCTTTTCCTGATATATGGAAATTATCTCATATCATGCCAATATTTAAGTCAGGTAATAGGTGTGATGTTACAAATTATCGTCCAATATCGATACTACCATTACTTGGAAAAATCTTTGAAAGCCTCTTAATCAACAAAATCAAATTCGAATTGAATAACATAATTATTCAACAACAAACAGGGTTTTCTCCCAAAAAGTCAGTTTTAAACAATCTTATTCCCTTCATTGAGTACGTTAGTAGCTGTATGGACAACAGAATTCAAGTTGATGTAGTGTATACTGATTTTAGCAAGGCATTTGATCGAGTTAATCATGACATTCTTTTGGCAAAGCTTTTATCATACGGGATTCACGGCTCTCTGTACAGATGGATTGAATCGTACATAAAAAATCGGTCGCAAATAGTGGTTTGTAATGGCTTTAAATCTCGGCAAATTCTGGTTACCTCAGGAGTTCCACAAGGATCGCACCTGGGACCACTTTTATTCAATATTTTCATTAATTCCATCCATGATTGTTTTCAACATTCGAAATTTCTATTATTTGCCGACGATTTAAAGCTCTTTATGCCAATTGAATCTCTTATTGATTGTCAACGTCTTGAGCAAGATTTATTAAGATTGCAAAACTATTGTCTTGTGAATGATTTACATCTAAATCTTGACAAATGTAATGTAGTTACTTATTCAAGAAACATAAAAACAATAAATTTCAAATATAGTCTTCATGGAACAAATTTAGTACGCAAAACATCTATACGTGACTTAGGCATACTCTTTGATTCAAAGCTATTACTGAATGAACATGTTGACAATATTGTTAAGAAAGCATATAGAACATTGGGCTTCGTATATAGAATGGCTAAGTCCTACAATAATGAACACTCATTGATTTTGTTATACAACGCATACGTGAGACCCATTGTTGAATATGCTTCCGTTGTTTGGAATCCCTTGTATGTTAAAAACATTGTAATGATCGAATCCATTCAAAAGAAATTTATTGCTTTATTGAAATATAAATTTAATATTAGCTTCAACTGTCACACCTTATTTGATGAAATTGAGTTACCTTCACTTGAGCAAAGAAGAAAGAATGCTGATATGCTGTTTCTATTTAAAATTTTCAACAACTTGATAGATAATTTCGAAATTGTAGATAAATTCAATTTTCATACACCAACAATTCATACAAGAAACAATACTTTGTTCTACATTCTTAAATCAAATACAAACAACAATAAAAATTCACCTATTAATAGATTAATGTCGACTTATAACGATAGCTATCAGCATGTCGATCTCTTTTGCTTGAGTCAAAGTCAATTTAAAAACGCAATTAAATGCAGTACAAACTGATTCATTCTTACTATCATATTTTCTATGTATCATCATTGTAGCTTTTTCTGCTGTGTATTTTGTAAATTGTGGGAGTCTATTATTGGGCGACTGTTGACTTCCCAAATAAATATTCAAATAAATAAATAGTTTTTTAAAATGATGAAAACATTTTTTCCAAATAACTTATTTAGTAAAATTTCATGCTCTTTCAGGTGGTACTATAAATTTTTCGATTTTTTAATATATTTTTTTGAGATATAGCGCAAAAATCAAATTTTTGTTTTCGATATTATGAACTTAGAGCTGCAAAGATTTTTCTATCTTTTTCTAGACCCAAAGAACTACCAGTGAACCCATTTTCAGCTATATCACATTTTATGAGAGGTCAAAATCTCTGACAACTGGGCTAAAATACCACTCGCGAATTTAATTTTATCATATATTTTTCTTTCAAACATTGTTCATCTTTAAGCAACATCCTTCGAGTCATCTGCTCAGTTTAAATCCCTCGAGTTACGCTCTCGCGATTTAATCGGACAGATGTCTCTCACGGATTTGCTACGTAAACAATGTTTTAAAGAAAAATGTATTGCTAAAATTACAGTCCCTTGTGATATTATAAATATGAATATTTTTTATTTTGTGAATGTTACTTTACATTTCTTAGCTAAGGAATAGTATATTACAATACAAGTGAAGAAACTATGAGTTTTGCTCACGCGGGTGGCAGTTTTGTGCACGAGGCGCTAGCCGAGTGTGCAAAGGTACACAAGTGAGCGAATTCGTTTCTTCACGAGTGCTGTATAGCGTTTTGTTCAATCCTATTATTGAAACATTCATTAAAACATTAAAGTCTATTTCATTTCTCAAACAAAGATCATATATAAAGTCCAAAGTAGCATAGGCGGCGGATGCGTTGTTATGGATCATGTAAATAAATAAACATCCGCAACTGTCAAAAATATTAAAATTGTTTTGTCCTGATATTTTTACAAATATAAATTGTGACACTGAAATGGAACAAGATAATAATGAAATTTTGCGAGGAAAATAATTAACAAAGAAGAGAAAACAAGTAAGTAATAGAAATAGCACTCAAGTTGATATTACAAAAGTTACTACGATAACTACAGAGTCTCATCAGTTTTCAGTTGCTGGTATATCTTGTTTAAGTAACGCAGTTTTTGATAATTGTGAAGTTCATTTTCATATCAATGAATACATGTAATAAAATGTATTGTAGTTTATTCTTTTTTCGTTATGAAAGAGTGAGTGGACGAAAGTAATTACACTCACTACTTTCGCCCACCCGTTGTCATAGGAATCACTGTAGTTGGCAAAACAAACAGTTTCAAGATTGGTATCCAAGTAAAAAATAGCATGTTTCAATGATAGGATTGAACAAACGATTATGAATTAAGTTGTTTTCAATGGAGTTGACATAAATTTTCTTGGAAATTTGAATTGAAATATCAAGCTTTAAATATCCAAAAGTGGTTTTAGTGTTGTAGATTAGTTTCAAAATATCCCACAGATGTTTAAAATAATAATAATTGGAGCCCATGAACTCTACCACTGAACAGTTTTCCACAAAAGCCTACTTTTTACATTGAAAATTATTTCATACGATCATCCTTTCCTTACAAATATTATAAATGCGGCTGTGAGTTCGTTTGTTTGTTTGTTAAGGCTTGTTTATAATGGATGTAAACCTACTCTGTTAACTTATGATGCAAGATGTATGATGTTATTTTCAACAGCCTGGTTCATAATCAAACGTCAAAATTGTCAGAAATAGATCTAGAGAATGATTTTAAAAATCGATTGACAGTAAAACAATTCTGTCATGTTTTCAATAATTCTGTTAAAATATAAGACAATTATTGTAGAGAAGGAATTATCATGAAATGTATTTTCATTTCATGTCATTTCTTGCTTGGTATTTTTAATTCATGAGCTATGTATTTCCATGAATTCTTATTACATAATTTATTTTTATAGTCCACGTTACATTTGTCATATATAGGTATGCGGATTTTTTTTTACAAGTCAAATTAACTTTATATCAAAATCACTCATTTCAAACAGCAGTACAAACTTCGTAATGTGAAGACGAAATGTCAGTGTCAAATATGTCTATTGAAATACAAAAATAAATGCAACGCATACACGTGATACAATGCTTGCTATTGGTTGGGAATAAGCTGTATGATGTTAAACTTGAAAGTTGGTGAACTTTACGGTTACAGCATAAGTTAACATCGTATTTCATGTCATTATGAACGTCAACGTGAAAATGCGTATAGTTTAATTTTAAAGACTACAGAATAAATCACCGGTTACATCCGTTATAAACCAGCCTTTACTCTTTCACGCGTAAACTACTCCACCTATCAAATTGAAATTTTGTACACATATTAAGGACATTTGATTGGTTAATATTTAATTTTGGAGTGAAACTTTATTTGGAACATTTATAAAACGAAAAAGAGTATGAAAAAGAGACTACAGCAAACCAGCCGGCACGGTGCTCACTGCATCCTCAGATTGCACGCGTTCCAAAACCAGAATACAAAGTTTCACTTCTACAGCGTAAGAACTCATACTCGACTTTTTAAAAACTTAATTGTTTAAAATATAAATAAAATAGTTTCAATCATTTGTTGGGTATTTATACATAAGTAGTGTTCATATATGATTTCTCTAAAACGTTAGGTACCTTTAACAGTAGGCCGTTGTGCGAGCAAAGCGAGCTCGGGCAACGAGCGAGCGAGCGATGCGAGCTTTGTTAAATGTAAGCTACCGTACGAGCGAAACGAGCTCGGTTAATTGTAAGCTTAAACGTTAAGACATTAATACATTTTTTTACCGCATGCTAGTAAATAAATAAATATTAAAATCAACTTTGCATTTCAACTACTATAGTACAAATCATTCAACTGTTTTTTTTTATATATAAAAATAGTGCTTACTAGTTCAGTTTCATATAGATTTTGTTGAAAAACTAACCCAAAAAATCTCACGGACCAAGGTCTAATCATGTCATTCACTCTATCAAGACAAACAACAAAATAAGCTAAACAATTTCAACAAAATGTTGACCTGCTCCAAACAAAGATACATAGATAATGATATACTAAATTTATTTTACCATTTGCATTGGTAGAAAAACAGAATAAATAACCCAAAAATTATTTTTCTCCAAATGGAGTAGCTAATGATATATAGATTAAAGTAATAGTTTCAATATTGATGCGATAATTTTATTTATTATTTATATGTCAAGTATCAATGAGGTGGTATCAATCGGACGTTATACGCAAGAGATAATATTTTTATTACTCATTATTCTACCCAAAAAAAAGAATGGATACATTTTAATGGTTACCAAAAGGATTATGATTAAAAAGGAAAAATAATTCAAAAAAATATTACTGGTTTCGCATATTTCAGAGAAGTATAACGAATTATATAATTCAAAATTTAATAATAACAAATGAAATGATAATTTTTTTGGGCTTAGTGGAGTCTCAAACTGTCAAAAAATCACGATTATAATACAAAATTAAATAGTGGACGGCCTCATTTAAAATTGTGCTAAATTTCATTTACAAATATTTTGTTTGGGTTCAAAATATTATATAAAAGCAAACATTATATGTTACGTGCGTAATTTTCTTTTATTCTTTTGATGAAAAACTGCGTTTTATCTTTATTACAGTTTTATATATTATTTATTGGATCACTTTTATCGTTGCGATCTATTATTATTTTAATTCGTAAATTATAACGGTTTACTAGTCCCAAGGTTAGAATTATCGTAATAAAAACGTGAAACTAGGAAGTGTCTAGCGGCTTTCAAGTTTGAATAAACTATACTGCATTTAATTATAACATACGTCGCAATTTATTCAGACTGTATGTCAAATAGCCACGTGGAGCAACTGATAAAAACAATTTAAAATCCACCTAGGTTATCTAAAAATGATTCATTTTGAAGGAAAACAAATTAATTTCGGAGTAAACTAGATTTTTCAGATGATAATGCTAGGGGCAAACAATCCAAAAAACTGTTTCAGGTATATAATATAAAAATTATATTCTAATTTATTGCAGGCGTAATGAAACTGATACGAAAATATTTCAAATTTCGCGCTAAAATGGTAATTTGATGTTTATTTGTTTCCATGCAGCTAGCTTAAAAAATTCTTACCTCCATAACAAGATAGACATTATGGGCAGATTCTTTGCAGTCCAAAAGAGCGACAACGTTCTCATGATGAAGTTCAGTTAATTCCTAAAATTACAAACGAGAATCACCAATTAATAAACAATGACATGTGGAGCTTAGAAAGTATTTAATTAACTTTTCACCAAAATATTTTGGGAGAAATTCCTTCAAATAAATATTTATTAATTAATAAAAAGTCCTCACTTGACCAATTTTAAATTGAAGAATAAATTAGCAATGAATTCAAAAATTGCATCAGGTTGATGCAACATGAATTAAAAATTATTGGCAAATAATCTTCAAACTGACATTAAATTATATGTTTTGTTCTTACAATAAATTTTTTATCACTAAATAATTTTAGCACAAATTTTTACAGACAAAAAACAACGTTTATATTGCTTCCAAAAACAATTGCATGACAATAAATTTGCATTTGTCAATTGTTAATTATCGATACTAACCTTCAGAATTTTAATTTCTTTGCCAAGAAGATTCTGGGATTTGGCCAAATTTTTCTTTGTTATGCTTTTAATAGCAACTGTTAATGAATTATTCTGCAAAAAAGGTAAAAATTAGTCTTTTGTTTGTATTTTTTAAAAGTACACTGACCTTTTTATGCCTCCCCTTAAAAACAACTGCGAAAGCACCGTGACCAATTAGGTCTTTACTGTTATATTCAAATTCGCCCACCGATTCCATTGTAAAATTCACTATAATTTATTAGAAATAAATAAACAAAATTTATTTTTAGGTACTGCTACTTAAAGATCGATATTTTAGTTTGACAGATCTCACGCACGATTACATTTTGACAAACACATTCATTTCACTAAAATCAACACTCATACGTCGATCACTGTTAATCACTATCAAATAAGTCAATGTTTTTCGCGGAAATAAACATATTGCAATATACGCAGAATATGTCAATTCGCCATCATTCAATATAATAATTTGTACTGTTGATAAAACAGGGACACTGGAATATTTATTTACAAGCAGCGACATCTATGGGACTCTTTTGTTAATAGAACAGGACCGTACTTACAATACTTATAAAAAACAAATTTGAAGCAGTAACGAATTAAGACAATTTAAAAAAAATATTTTAGTAATCAGCTTGAAAACTTGAGTTTTCTAATAAATTAAAACATGACACTGTAAATTGTTTTGGTGAAAAATTTGAATTATTAAAGAATTTAACTGTAAAAATTTAATTTCTATTTGTATTTTCTGGAAAAAAAGAAGGAATAAATAAAAAGGTCGGAATTATCGGTAAATTTGCTATTAAAATTTATTTGTCGCTTGAATCAAATAATATAAAATATATTATCACAATCTGTAAAAGGATTTATACTTGTATCAACAAATTTAAATAAAAACTACATTTAGTACAGTGTATCTGCGGCGATCCCGGTTTATATTATCTTCTCAGTTTACTGAAAAAAAACAACACTTCAATTGTTTGTTCGTCCAATTGTTATTCAGTTTTCTTACGTTTTTAAAGAGGGTTCTGCTAGACTTTTCTGGGCCGATCTACGAGCTCTTCTATCGCCAGAAGTAGTAACACTGAAATTTATTGAGACATTAAGATTATGTAGTAATCAAAGTAGACCATTTTAATTTGCCAATAAAATCATTAAAAAAATATTGTAACACTTATTAAAAAATTTGGAAAAAAAATCCTGATACTTGCATACTTAAATACAAAATCCAAAGACAAACCTAGTATTAATTATTCAAATTTGGAAATCAGTTTAGATTAAATTGGCATGATGGCAAAAAATTATCAAATTATCAGCGATTCATTTGTCATTACTAAAATTTGAATTATTATAAAATTCGTTATATTTTCTGAAGCAAAGAAATAATGAGAATCATAATGTGAAATTAGAATTATTATCACTCATATTTAAACATCATATGCAAACGTTCAATTGTTTTTTTTAAATAAGTAATTCGGCTCTATCGTGTTTGGTATCAAATTAAAGCTATTGCGAAGATAATTCTAGTCAAAGTGTTAAAGAGGATATTTAAACAATTGTCAGTTGTTTCATTTACAAATTATTCAAATGATGTCTAGTTTGGTATCAATTTGAAGCTCTTGGGAAGAAAAGCTTAGTAGATATCAAAAACAAATAATAGGGAATATCGATGAAATTTAAATTTGGTTCAAATATTCTTATTCCGAATTTTTATTGGCCGGACATTTGTACTAAACCATCATTTTGATAATTAATATCTTTTCAATTGCTTAAAATTAATAAATAAAAGTGCAAATTAAGCGAGAGAAATTCAAAGTTCTAAAACGCAACACCATTAGTTAAAACCAAACGTGACGTCAAATACTATGCCAACAAGTACGCACTGCTTACATTTGTATGGCATTGCAGGCTTTTGATCAGCAAACATAGTAACAACGTGTGTGTTGTAAATTCATTAATTGTTTAAGTGTAATTTTAGCATCCTAGTGAGGTTATAAATCATTCAAGACAAAGGGGTTTTGTAAAAGCACAATCGGTTAATCTACCTAGAATAGATCCATTTATGGTGTCGTCTTATTTGCTTTCAAATCCAAATTTTACGTCCGCTGAAGTAAAAAGAGTGAACACTGCAAAGTAATTATTTAATAATAACACATTATGTACGCTATTTTAATAAATACAATCCGAAATATGATGAGCAGTAAACATAACCTATAATTTTTGTCTATTTTAAAACGAGCAAATGTTAAACGAAGCCGCATACATATACTGTATTTTATTGCTAAAACTAATCACATATAATGTTATTCATGATCTGTCAAGTTTATTATGGCACTTCATCTCTTCTGATAACCTACCATCATTTCTTATGTATTTTAAAACCTGTCTGGATTGGAAAAAATACTTTATCAGGTACATTTATGATAGTATTTTGCATTCAGACATAATGCAATACTTATAAACTGACTTTTGAGCTTTTTTAATACTGAAATAAGTTGAGAACGAAAACACCTGTAGTAAACAATGGACTGTAATGTCACTGGATATGGTATTTGACGTCATCAATAGAGCGCGGGAAAATGGCGGCGTTTAAACAGCTCAAAATTATTCTCAATTTTAAATATTCTTTTAAACTTGATTACAACATAATTTATATTTTTATTATGTTATAACGATGTAAATAGTGAATTAAAAATATTTAAAAAATTCATCAATATACCCTATTAGTGGAATCCACGTTACATCTTTAACACTTCCGGCGATCAAATGTCAGGACTGTATGTTCCAATAAGTTAAAGACCCCGATAATCTAGATAAGGACTCTCCATTTTCAAAAATACTTATTTTATGCAAGGACTAAAATATAACCGCCATGTCACTTTAACAATGACAGCTGTCACTTTGAAATATTGATTGATGCGACACTCTAAATTTCTGAAACAGCGATGAAACTGTCTTTGAAATTTATGGTCGGGGAAATAATGTGATGGCCACAGTAGTTTTTTTTAATTTAGAGAAAGAGTATACTTACTCCTCCATACTATTATTGGAGTTAAGTGTTTCGTTTGATCCATCTGATGAATCATTGCTTGAATTATTTTCTTTATTTTCATCGGTCTTGTTCCTAAAAGAACAAATTAAAATAGATAATTATATTCGGAAAAAAAAATATATAATAATAATAATAATTGATTATGTGACCACAGCCAAATTAATGAGTATTCGAACAATTTCAAGAACACATGATTTTTTTTTCAAATAATTTTAAAAATTTGTCACAATTCTATTAGATAGAATCAAAAACTATAATACAAGTATTTAGCAAAATACCTCTTCACTTTGTACTTCTGTCCAGTAACATCTTTTTTTTCTGTTGGTGCTCTTCGTTTCGTAATCCATTTGCTAAAAATTTGAATTAAAATCATTATTATCCTAACAGTATAAAATTAATCAAAATAATTACATACAATAGAACTTAAAAAACGTATCAAATATTACTACTAAATACGATTGAAATAACTTTGAATAAATTATAAACATATATGATAACAATAATTTCCAGTAAAGCACCACTATAATATACTGGGTGTTAAAAAAAAGGAAAAAAAATTGTGGCATTTACATTTCGAAGTGCTGATTCACAATGAAAAAGTTTTTTTTCAAAATTATGAAGGTGCTTTAAGAAGAGTACATTTCTAGTGCCACTGGTCGACACGAAATTTTTAATGAAGCTAATAAATTAGTATTTTAGCCACGTAATTAATGTTAAATAACAAATTAATTTTATTCTGGCGTTTTGTAATAATACCTACACTATCACTGATCATATAATTGAGTAGTTGAACATTGCTGTGGTTTCTTTATAAATGAAATAAAACATGTCTTTTTATTCCAATATTGAAATGGCCGATATGACTTTTATATATGGTCGTGCTAATGGAAACGCACTTCAAGCGCGGCGTCTTTATGAAGAAGCCTATCCAAATCGCGCATTGCCTTCATCCAGAAATTTATCAAAAAGTGTCCAACGCCTAAAAGATACTGGTTCACTACATAAAAGTTCTGCCGATAGTGGACGGCCGAGGACAGATATTAATTATTAAAGATACCTTCTTGCCTTGTTTATTTTTGTATCATTTTTTTTGAAGAAGACTTTCGGTTAGAGAGTCGAAACGTTAAAAATAAAAATAAATGTACAGAATTAAAACCAAAAAAGTCTATTTATTATGATATAATTCTGTAAGTATGTATAGATCATTAAAATTATTTTTGATTATGAGTCAGCACATCGAAATACAGTGCTCAACAATCGATAGGGATCAAAGTAATTTTGATGAGTATTGATTCAAATCAGGTCCATAATTAAAAACTATATATCCCAGGGTGTATACCAAAAAAATAAATGAAAATTCCCTGACTTTTCCAGGATTTCCAGGTTATTTTCAATAAAATTCCAGACTGTAAAAAAACAGAAAGAAAAAACAAACACAGATTAATGTTGCAATTCTGTGTGAGCCTTATAAATCTGTACATTACGAAAAAAATCGCAATGAACTTGATGTCCTTATCAACGAATTTAACTTGTTCAGCAAAAGTAGATGCGCTCTAATAATTTTTTTATGGATTTATAGATCTGTAAGACTTATGAATTTGTACAGAATTGCAACATAGATCAATCACTGTATTCAATGTGTCACTGTGGTTCATACGACAGAGTGAAAATTTCCTATAAATTATTTTTTCCAGACAAATATCGAAAATTCTCTGACGATTCCATGACATTTCCAGTTTATCTAAATTCCCTGATATTTCCAGGTTTTCCAGGTTTGGTATACACCCTGATATCCAGATATTACACAGTATAAAATCATGTCTGTTGTGTTTGAGTTATTTTTCATTTGTTTTTATCCACTACAGGCAAAAATTAAAAATCAAGCTGTGCTATCTTCTGTCACCAGCTGTTTTTGATTCAATTGTTGTTTGTTTGATTGTTTCAAAAATTGTTTATTATATGAGCAACTAGTTTTTGTCATGTCTCGAAGACGTTTATAGCTTGTTGAACTGCAACAAATTATACGTTGGATGAATGAATGAAGGAGTGACACAACGTAAAATTTCTGTACGCATGGATTTTTCTCAAAGTGTTGCGAATCGAGCATTGAATCGATATGCGACTAATGCTACATCTGCATATGTTCATGACGGAGGGCGACAACGCTCTACAATTCCTGCTGAAGACCGATACCTTCAAATTACTGCAAGGCGAAATCCGGCTTTTCCGGACCCTCGCATCGAGAAGGTTGCATATGATCGGTCAAGAAAGTAAGCTGGCTGAAGATCATCCTTACTGGACTATTGAAGATTGGAGAAATTGTTTATTCATAGATGAATTCAGATTCCTGTATAATTCTGATGGACGTATTTTCATTTGGAGGGAACAAGGGCAGCGATATAATTAACAATTCAGGGTTCCAGCAACTGCTTTGGGGGGGGGGGGGGGGGGGGGGGGCTCTATCTGCGTTTGAGGTGGTATGTGTTTAAATGGTCGCACAGACTTGGTAGCTTTGAATAATGTTGCAATGACTGCTCTAAGGTATCGAGATATGATTATTTATCGTATTTATTGTTCCAATTACTGGTGCAATTGGTCAAAATTTCATTGTAATAGACGACAATGCCCGTCCTCATCGTGCGCGAATAGTCAAAGAGAGATTAGAATTTCACGGTATTACTCGAATAGAGTGGCCAGCCTATTCACCTGATATGAACTGCATAGAGCATATTTGACCGAAATGTCGAAACAATTGAATACCCTCGAGCATCCCGTGTACACTACAGAACAGTTAGGCCAGGCTGTAAGACAAATTTGGACTAATTTAGACCAGAATTTCTTGAACAATTCAATCCAGAGCATGCATGTAAGAACTAAAAGTCTTATTCGTATTCGGGGCGGCTCAACAAGATATTAATTTTGTTTTCACTTCATATTTAGAAGTTGTTTCTTGTTACTAAAAATATGACATTTTTGTATTATATATATATATATAAATAATTTAGCGCTGCAGACCAAGTAGGCCCATGGTTTCTGTTACAATTTTTCGCCATTTTTTACGATCGTGTGCTAATCGCTTAAAGTTCGTCTCTAAGTCCTTTTTCACCGCGTCATACCACCTCTCCTTTGGTCTTCCCCTTCTTTTTTTTTTCACAACACCTCTGTCTAACATCTTACTACTCTGTCCTCTGTAGTCTCAGCACATGCCCTAGCCACCGTAACCTTTGTGCTTTAGCCACTTCCACTATTCCAGGCTCACCATAGAGTTCCATAAGCTCGGTATTAGTTCGTCTTAACCACACATCACCCTCCTTTTTACCACCATAAATCTTCTCCAGAATTTGTCTCTCCCACACTTCTAGTTTATTTTGCATAGTATTGTTTAGCACCCACATTTCACTACCGTACAGTACAACTGGTCTTATAATGGTTTTATACAACCGCTTTTTTGCACTTCTTGACACACTTTTTGATTTTAATAGTTTTCCCATAGCTTCCGCGTTTCTGTTTCTTTTCGTTATCCGTGTTATAATATCCCGCTCTTCGCTATTGTTGTTTGTTACCGTAACACCCAAGTACACAAAGTTTTAAACTTTCTCAAATGCGTAAGTCTTACCTCCTCCAACCTGTATTTTAAGATTATCTTCTTGTGTTTCTTGATGATCCGACTCTATCTCCATGTATTTGGTTTTGTCCTCGTTTATTTTTATCCAATTGCTTCCGCCGTTTGGACTAATCGTTTGAATACCTCCTTTAGTTCTATTTTTGTTCTGGTTATTAACGTTATATCGTCCGCAAACGCTAAGCATTGGTGTTTTAGTTGACAAATGGTTCTTTTTGTGTAAATTCTGCTTTTCCTTATAACCCACTCTAGCGCCAAGTTGAATAGGACGGGTGATACTGGGTGTAATTGCCTTAGTCCTCTGTTTACATCGAAGCTCTCTGATGTTTCTCCATCCACCAGGATTCTGCATTTTGTCTCTTCATGGGTCATCTTAATTAATCTTATCAATTTTTTGGGTATTCCTAATTCTGCGAGTGCTTCATACAGTTTATGTTTATTTATTGAGTCATATGCTTGTTTGAAATCTATAAACAACATTTGCAGGCTTAGATTGTGCTCATAACTATTCGCTTTAGTTTGTTTCAATGCAAATATTTGATCCGTAGTTGATCTGTTAGGTCTGAAACCAGCTTGATATTCTCCTAAGGTATTGTCCGCTTGTTCTTGTATTCTATTTTTTAAACATCCTGCTAAAATTTTGTACGCCACGTCTAATAGTGCTATACCTCTGTAATTCTCGCATTTCTGTTCCCCTTTTCATAAATTGGGCATATTAGTGCTTCCTTCCATCTCTCAGGCATCCGTTCAGTCCGCCATATATCCTCTATTATTTCCATAATATACTGTATTACTTCGTCTCCTGCATTTTTATATATCTCTGATGTTATTCCGTTTATTCCTGGGCTTTTATTATTTTTCAAATGGTTCAGTATTTCTCGAATTTCATTTATGTCTGGTGGGTTTTGTTCTATACTATTCCCTTCTTGTTGAGCTGTTTCGGTTTCATTTGTAGTTCCCATAGCCAGATTACCCTCATTCAGTACTTCCTTGAAATATTCTTCCCATACATGTAGTTTGTCCTTCGCTGTCACTAGTTCTCCCTCTTTATTTTTACAGTACACTAGTGGCGGTTGATACCCTATTCTTTGTTTCTTGGCCTCCTGATAAAAGAAACTTCTAATATTTTTGTATTATTTGGAATAAATATGGTTATTTTCTTTTATACGATCACTTTTTGATTTTTCATCTGAAAAGCACGAGTGAAAGAATAAATAGAGTGTATTAAAAAAATTGGAAAAAATTCAAAGTAATGCTTGTGATCCTTATCAATTGTTGAGCACTGTATATATGCCATAATTTTTCTCCTTTTTTCAACACCCTGTATAACATAAAAATTAAAATAAATCTAAAAACAAGTATTTTGATAATATAATAGAATACATAAAGCAAAGACACAAAATAAGTATGTATCGATAGAAATACTGTGAATAAAGCCCGTGTCATACGACGCTTGTTTTGCTTGCTTGATATCGCTGAGGGATTCCTTGTTAGTTTGCTTCACACGATGCTAGGTTGGATTAGCAAATGCTCTCGATATACGTACGGAGCCAGAAATTATCATCAAAAAAATGGAATGAAATTTTCGTTAGCGACGAATGATTATTAGGCAAAACAAACATCGACAATTGGAACGTTTATGGAGTTGGTTGTGGTTTTTGCGCAGAAATAAAGGGCATTTATAAATGAGAAATGTACTAAATGTGGGATACAATACAAACTTCTATTGGTCACCGTTCGAATCCATCAGGCAAACAAGCATGAAAAATAGCACATGTTCTATCACGGAATACAGCAAGTAACCATGCACCGACTGCCATTTTCTATTTTCACAGAAACAAGCACGGTAGCCAGCACAACTCCGTGCAGGGAAACCCGTAGTGTAACAAGCGCCGTGTGAGGTGGGCTCAAGCTACTGAAATATAATATAAAGAAGAGATTTACCTTCTAACTTTTCCCTCATTTGCAATAGTACTTTCTTCACTATCCGATTCACACTCAAGACACATGCGTTTTGAAGCTTGTCTGGGTTTAGAGACGTAATTACTACATTATAATACCAACTATTTTACTAAAAATATATTACAACTTTATTTAAAAAATATCTTACTTGAACTGGACAATATTTCCGGTATCGTCTAGCATCGAACTGGTGCCTTCTAACGGGTCATCGTAATGTAGTGCGCGTTTAGTGGATTTTTCTACAACTAAATTAATTTTTAATTTGAAAGTTTTCAATTATGATTGTTACCTTTTTGGTCTCTTGAATTAAGGAAATTATTTTCTAAATTTAGAGGCTCTAAAAGTATTCGAACCTGCAATATAAAATTTTTATAAAATTCCGGCAATGATTTATGAAAGTGGTTATAGAAACAAATTGACGAACGAAGAATGTAATATTTTAAATAATAGTTCTGTACCTCTTTCGTAATACTGTTATTGCAACTACTAGAACTCCTAACCTCTTCGTCACTCTGCTCAAGAAGTGGTTCAAGACTGGAACAAAAATAATTACAAAAACGTACAAATTCAAGTTTAAGAATACAGTTTACATAATTTTTCTGTATCTACTTTTACGACCATATTTTTTAGGAGATCCATACCTTCTTGATCTCTTAAATGGAGTGCTTTCTTGTGTATCATTTTCAGTCAAGGAATCTTCTTCTAAACTATCATCAGTCTCATCTTCTAAAGCTAAAAAAAATGAGTCAATACAATTTATAATATAAAATTTGACAAAGTAAATGGAAATTCAATCCGGAATTTTATCTTTTATTTAGGAAAATAAAGTGTTTACTGTTTTATATTGTTTGGAACAAAGTGAGTGTCTTCATTATTTTTGCATATTAGTTTGATTTTATTCTAGCTCCATCTATGTACGGAATTGTCAATTACGAATTAGAATACAACCCCTGAAGTTTTAGTGTTACGTATTCCAATTTTTCAACTTACTTTCAGACAAATATCCTTGTATAGGCATATGATTATTCGATAAGGAATTATTAACTTCAGAATTGCTCATAGATACATGATTATTTCCAGACATATTCTAAAATAAATTATAGAATAAAATACAAATAATATTGGAAAGTTTTTTTGTTCTAACTTACTGTTGGAGAATCATGATTTTGTACTGTGTTTTCTAGAGAGATAATACCTAAAATCAAATAAATTTAAGCCAACTAACACAAAATTGGTACAAATTAATTTTGAACAGTTATTTTTGTCGTGAATGCGTTTTTATATTAGTATAACATCATAAAATATAAATCAAAATATGTCACGTAATAGTCAATGAATTAGAATTAGATGATTTATTTTATCTATAGTTCATTTAAGTTAAAAACGGTCCAAGGGTTCTCATGGAACTACGATTTAAGTAAATTACGTTTTTTCGAAGTGGAGACAAATTAATTCAACTGAAAAGATATCTTACCTGCAAATCTAGGCTCGGCTAACCGGGACAAATTTATTGTTGGGTAATGAATGACATGACCACTGACCATTGGCTTGACGGCCTGAGTTTTATGGGAATTTCCCGGTGAATACGATCTTGAATCCACTTTATAGAGATCACTTAAATTGTCATCTAAATTAGTCATAGAAAAAAAAATGAGTAAAGGATAATTCAGACGAAAATTTTCAGCCGTACTTACTGTCGAAGGTTTTTTTGAGGTTTGAACTTTCTTTGCATAGTACTAAACTTTCACTTAAGCTATTTGATAAGTCAATACAGCAAGTTATATTTTGCTTGATCAATTTGAATAAATCTGTCAGACGCTTGTCGTATTGCTGAAAATTTGTGAGAAAAACAAACCATATTAAATTCAAATTACATTACAAGTAAATAAAAATAATACATATTTAATTTTATATTTTTTTGTAACATGTGCACCGAAAGTTTATTGAACTGAATTCTGCTTCGAAAGTTCTCATTTCCAAATCATTGGAACAATAAATCATTAATTTATATATTAATACGCCAAGAGAAATCTTCCGGCCCCCTTTTTAAGCATATTGCTCTCACGAAGGAATGTGAGATTTAGCATTTTTAAAGTTTATATGGAGATGTGCAGAAAGCGAAAATTATATACAGGATGTCCCATTTTAATCTATATATTAATACGTGAAGAGCAAGCTTTGTACATTGTACCTCTTTTTAAGCATTTTGCACACAGGAAAGAATGTAAGATTTGGCAGACTTGAAGTTCATATGAAGGAATGCAGAAAGCTGAAGGCATATACAGGGTGTCCCATTTTAATTTTACGACGTGAAGAGAAAACTTTGTACCGCGCACACGAATTAAGTGAGTCTTGGCATATTTAAAGTCTGTGTGGAGAAGGAAGTGCAGAAAGCAAAAATTATATGTAGTCCTATTTTAATTTTACGTGAGGAGAAAACTTTGTACAGTGCGCAAGATGGAATGTGAGATTTGACATACTTGAAGTTTATGTGGAGAAGGAGTGGAGAAAACTTTAATTATATACAAGGTATTCAATTCTAAGCTATAGCTGAAAAAGATATTATTTTTGCTGGAATATATCGAAAAATATGGACCGAATAGGAAAATGGCTGAAGAAAAACGTAATGATTTCCTTCCCCTGCCGAGGGTTGGGGAGAAAAAGACACTTTAAAATCTTGAATGTGAACCACTAATCCTAATTTTAGATTCGGATAATGTTCAAACTGTGCAACATAATGATTCACGGTCGAATTTCGATCACTGGGCGACCACTAGTGAATATGCCCTACGCAGAGGGAAAAAAATTATAATTGTGGATCATGGATGCCGTTGATATTTTTTATTTCATTGTTATAATGTCTAATTGACATTTGGAATAGATTTGTATTATGATATTTGTTCGTTATAGTATTTGCATTTGCTGTAAATGTGATAGCACAGAAAATGTGAAAAATATCAATCAATAAAATAAGTCAAGTAAGTTATGTTTTGTACTTTACTGTAAATATAATCGCAAATACAAAAATTAGTTTGTTAAATCGATAAGTAAGTTTCAATACATCTAAATTTATTTAAAGAGCTCAGTAATGAGGTACTTCGCTGCACTTGATACAAAAAGTATCGTGTGCAACACGGATACTAAACGACCGTCATTATTGTCACGGATATAATTGGCTGCAAGAAGCTTCGCCTCGTGCTTTGCCCTCGCCTTCACTGAGTGCAGCGAAATTCATCCTGGACAATAATGACGGTCGTATGAAAATCTTAAATAGTTGAAATCTGGATGTCTATTCTGTAAAATAGAGACAAGAGCTAGCTCTATATTTATGACGTCAGGCAACAGTGACTGTTTCTATGTACAGAATAGATACGTGTTTCTATTCTAGTGATATTGAAGTAAGTTTTCCAAACTATTTAAGTTGGCAACACGGCTTTTGAAACTTTGATCAATAATAATTTTGACTTAAGTATAAATCCTATTGACTGATTTTAAAATAATCCATCAAAATAGAACCAAATTAAAAAACAAAATTGAGAAACAAAATGAAAAATCGAAATAGAAATTCAATATATTAAATTAATAGACAAAACCCCGTGAACTGAACCCGATAAAATATAACAAACTATGTATATCCTATAAACAATACATAAAACTTTATGAAAACTTAAAATATCGATAAGCAGAATCTTAACCTCAAACGTCAAATATAGAGCTGTTTCTATGATATAGCAACACCTTCAGTGCTAGCTCTAAAACATCCAAGAAATAGCAACTGACATGACGTCATATACCTTCGTTTCCAACAGTCTCCGCTAGATGCCACCATTAAATATAGAAACACATGACAAAGAGATAGCTCTAAAATTACAGAATAGGGGTCCAGAAAAAAAATTGCTATCTATAGGATAGACATAATAAAAAATATATGTTGCTATTTCAAATAAAAAGTTGGGTCCGATATTTGAGAGCCGCTGGTGGGAGAAAAATTTTTTTAGTCCATTCAAATAGTTTCTTGATATAAAAATTGTTCGCTAACTTAACCAACTCTGTATCTCTTATAGTTTTAGAAATAGCAATAAAGTACAACTTAAAATGAACACCTCGTATGAATATTAAGAAATATAATCTTCCTATTTCCATCTTTTTTTAATACAATTATAATATCTATTCAATTGTATTTTGTTGAATAAAGGCAGAAAATAGTAGCTGAGTGTACTCTAGCTATCTCTATCACACTTTCAAGAGGCCATGTTTTTCAACCCATTGTCCGCTGCTTTAGTATTTTATTTCATGAGCAGGGGTGCTTGAAAACGCCCCAACCTCTAAAAAGTTCGCTATAGTTTCAAAAACTGCATTTATCAGAATATGACTGTTCCATTCTGCATCAAATAAAAAACAAAATTTTTGATCACATTATAAGCTAAAATAATTATTTGTGCTTCGAGATATTTGGTACGTACAACTAGGCGACCGCAACGCTCAAGCTGCATTCACAACCACTTTAGATTCTGCTTAATTTGCACTTGAAGTTCAAATTAGGCAGGGTAAAATTTGTAGCATTCTCAATTACTTTCAATATTGCTTGAAATTTTGTAATGCCATCTATGAAAACAAGTACAAAATAATGCAAATATATTTGTAATATTTTCAAAATCAGTGGTCAATTCCTTGGGGGGCATGAAAAATAGTTGTTAGTTATAGTTATCTATTTACTTGAATTTCAGTTCTTATTGAAGAATGTTATAAAGTAAATAAATATAATAAGTTAGCAAACTTTATAAATCTAAATTCAATAATCTCTCGTCCATATTAAAAAAAAGAAATGATCGATTAATGAAATATCAAACCAAGCTTTATCACCGTCAATTCACTGCTTATGGTTTCTATTATTTTATTTGATTTTAAACGTCAAAAACACATGTTGAATCATCGGAAGATGCAATGCACATGCCAATTCGCTAGCGACTTGAAATGAAAGTTTGCACTTCGCAATCATTGCAATCCGAACGTAAAGTACGCAGACTACAAATTTTCGATGTGAATGGTTACTACTGAGCTCATACGCTTAGCTTTGAATTTTAAGCTAGCATGAAATTGTGCCATGTTCAAATTTGGTTGTTAATGGACCTTCAAGTTGCTTCAATAATCATTCCACAAGAGGACCGCAGTCTTTGAATTCAAGATCAATGTCACTTTTAATGTTGCTATGATATTTCGCAGCCTGCAATAAAATAAACTGTATTGGTATCATAGCAACATTAAAATACTGTCTTAATTTTCATTTATAAGCAATATACTATTTGTATATCAATTTTCAGCCTTAGTAAATTCATTTTATTACTGTGGCAGCAACGACAGCTTTGATAGCGTACCTGAGACGCCTGTTCTCAGTTTCGCTTGACTGACCGCAGTATGTTTGTGTACACAACCACTGTAATAAACTATCAAAAAACTGGGCTTTGTAAATTCAGAGACTATTTTTGGCTCAGGCTCTTGAAATAAAAGGCATATTGGATTCACTCCCTTCGTATATCCTTTCTGCTACAGGTTAGTTTAATTATATTGATTTAGTTATCGATTTCAACCACGAATTGTTATTTTATTTGCATCGTTCCACTTGAAGCACCAACTACAGCAATCATGTGTTATTGAAACGCCAAAAACTGGGATCGTGAGCAAATCGTTGCGATCGCCTAGTGTAACGTATTCTTTGAATTACTCTCTCAGATCTTGTTCCAGTTAATTGGAAATTGATTATTTCTTCAATTAAGGTCAATTTGACCCCGCAAAAACACTCTTTAGCAATAAAAATTGAGGAAAAACTCAACATTATATTTACCATGTTCAAAGACGAGGAAATATACAGTTTTTTCTGTAATATATTGTTTTCATCCTGCAGCTTTTTGTTCAGCTGCTGTTGTTCTGCCAGGGCTTTGGCCAAATTTCTATTATTTTTCTTCATTTTGGTGTATTCTGTCAAAAATTCATACTAATGCTCCACTTACGGGGTAGTTGTTATACAAACTTACCTGATTCATAATCTATACTTTTACTTGGTCTCATTATATATTAATATCTAATTGTTGAATTATGCACAGAATTGGTAATATTCACATTTATTTTAAACATAAATATTTAGTACAAACACATAAAGCTTGGTTATAGTGCAAATGTAGTTGACAGCGCGCAAATGCGAAACACTTTCTTTTTGAGGTTATACACTTAAAATACAATGCCCAGCAAATATATCTCAAAATACTAATAAAAACACATATATCAAGCCAAATTATAACTTCATTCATTAATATTAATCTTTCCACTGCTACGTGCTGCTACGTTACATACAACATTTTAATGGCCTAATCAAACCCACAGACTTTATAACTTACAGATGGCTGCCTCCATGCTCTTCATGTAAAAATATAAAACCTGTAAACGAAATATCGAACTAAAAATTACGGTAAAAATTACATTATACAAAAACTTCCGTTAGAATGTAGCATTTTTTTTTTATTTCAGAAACTATTTAAGATAAAGCCATAGATGCTTTTATAAAGTCCCATTTGAAAATATAGCAGAATTCAAAAATATAATAAAATATGGGGTGTTCGATTTAAAATAAGAAAGTTGATGTCAACTTCCGGTATAACCGGAAAATAACTATATCAGTTCTCAAAGATATCGATAGATAAGCATCTCAAAGAAACACCCTATGCACTAAATCAGGGGTCGGCAATCTGCGACCCTCGGGCCGCATGCGGCCCTTTGCAACTTTTTGTGCGGCCCGCCAAAGCACCAATATTTATTTTCAATAATATTTATACTCGTATATGATATAAAAGCACTATTCAAGTTACATTTTACATTTCAATGTGCAGCCCGCATGAAAAATTTTATTATGAAAATGGCCCGCCGTCCGAAAAAGGTTGCCGACCCCTGCACTAAATAATGTTGTATTCATCAAAAATTTAATACTGATTCTAATAATTTTGTTTTTTGCTACAGATGCAGTAGCGAAGAATCCGCTCCTCTTGTCTAGGTTTTGCTGGGGTTTCTCTAGGCACTGAAGGAGAGTTCCCGCAGGAAGATACTACTCTTTCCCCAATGTCATTGTCAGAAATCGAAATCAAGGCTTGAAAATGCCGCTTGTTCTTGTACCACTCAAAATTCCCAAATAAATCCTTTCCCAAAAAATAGTGTTATGTTTTATTTTGTTAAAAGCCCTTTTGAATTTATTTTACAAAAATAAATGAATAAAAAAATAATAGGGTACAAAATTGACAATTGAAAAAACCAAATAAAGGCCATATACAGGGAGTACCGGGAGAGATCACTCAAATGAGAGGATTTGGCGCTTAGCTGCTACCATCTTGCGGGAAGGGGCGCAACTATTTTTCAATTTTATTTGAATCTTGAATCTTAGTTACCGTTGAAAAAAATTTGAACAAATGTTGATTTACATAAAAAAATGTTTGCCAATGCAAATATTATTTTTTTATCGAGATTCTCTGCTGATTTTAATAGTTAAATGCTACAAGAAGTTATTAAAAAGTGAGTACAACAAGTAAATTTTAAGTCTGCTTAGTATTTTTCTGTTCATTTATTATAAATCATAATTATTCTAGGCGTACATCCACTGGTTCCATTTTGCGGCCTGCAATTTTCTATAAGTGCGAAAGCATTATTACACACATGATTTAGATCTACCACAATAACAGATATTGGACTAAATTATTTCTTGAACCTCACAAATACCTGGAATTTCGAGCAGTGAACAAATAAGAAGCATTTGGAATGAATGAGAATTTTCCAGCTCCAATATTTGAACGGTGCTAGAACTGAAAATTATTTGTAACGGAAGATGCTAAAATATATTATCTATATCATATAAAACCAAGAAAGAGTAATACTCTTCAGTCTTGATGTTACTTTGAAATTCAGGCAGCCTAAGAAATTTCAATAAATTTTTACTCGCAACAAGTTCATGCTTCACGAAAGTGCTAAAAGACTCTCCACTCTCCAGTCAATGTAAAGGAAGTAGAACCAAGAAGAAAAGTAATATTTGTCGGGAAAAAAATCTTAAATTTAGTAAAATTGATTCAGTTTAGACAGTAAGATGCATTTATGTTCAGATAAAGTGAAAATAATGCAGAACGTCACTATAGCTCAAAGTAAATTGAAAAAATTCAGTAATTATCTTGAAAAAATACTTCGAAATAATGATATTTTCTTTTATTCATTTTCTCAATTGATCATACGTCTCAAAAAAAAATTTGAACTATTCTACAGTCCTGGATTAGTGATTTTTGTGTCCTATTTTTTTCAGTTTTGTTATTAAAACCCATTCGCCATTCTAGTTCATATCTATTGCTCATTTATCATCATAAGTCATTTAAGATAGTATTTGAAAGACCTAAAAAAAAAGAGAATTTACTAATCCAAAATTGTGGGTTTGTATGAGTTCTTTTGAGAATATGGCTATAAAATTTCATACTTTAATAGAATAATTTCAAATTGTTTTGACCGTTTGTATTCAATGTTTCTCTAGTCTTGTTCACAATGAACTTGGAATACTGTGAAAAGTAATTTCAACAGAAAGTATGACCCACAATTGAAAAAACATTTCTTGAGAATAGACACTTTAAAGTAATTGACCTATTATGACGTTCTAGCTCAAATCACTAATTTATTCAATAACTACAAAGTTGAATCAAAGTTTGTAAGCTATTCGATGTATTGCAATACTGTGGAAAGTAATTTTATTCTAAGGTATGATCCACAGTTAGAGAAGGCATTCTACAAAAATAGATTATGCAAAGTCATTGATTCATAACGTTTTTTAAACAAATTTTGAATATTCTTTACATCTGCGGATTTATTGACTACAATAATTGGATCATACTTCATGGATAAAGTAACTTCATATTTTATCGCAAAACCTTATATTTGTACATATATTTTGTCGGTGAGATTGATTTACATGTACAAACATTCATAATACATGTATTTTTGTTGAAAAAGTTTTGTGATTCCTTTCTATCAATATACCTAACCTCAAAATACTAATTTAGACAAGAAACCATGGTAACATAGCTATCAGAGACCTCATGTGGCAAGGGGCGCAACTATTTTCATGCGCAGAATTTTTAACATTGAGTGCTCTCTCCCGGTACTCCCTGGCCATATAATTAAAATCTCTATTTATTTTTTTTAGAAATATTGCAAATAAAGTTAAAATTTAAATTTTCAATAAAACAATGCCAAAATATCATTTTTCCCAAATTATATCAACAGTTTTGTAGATACATTCATTATTTAAATAAATTTTCAATAAAAAGTCGATTTTTTAGGCAAGAGTGAAGTGTTGGAAGTCTTCGCTAGAGTCAGCACCAGTCAACAACTGGCTTAAAAAATTATATCACTTGTACAGGTAATTTTTACGGTTCAACGTATTGTATTGAGCCTAAAAAATTTTCTATAAATATTTGAACTCAAGATAAAATGTCAAAAAGTCGCAATTTCCAAATGAAAGTTCTAAAACGTGCTAAATGCTGCCATCTTACAGCAGGCTAATGAACTACAAAAAATAAAATAAATTTATAATATCAGTTATATTTTAATTTACAAAATACATAATCTAGTTCTAAATTGATTCCAAATCATCTACAATTTTTCTTGGGATATATTAAACATTTTATCAATTTTTAAGATGATATTTGTGCTATCTACCCACGTACCTATATAAATCTGATTCGTTTGTTTCAATTGACGCGGTTTATCGTTTTTGCTTAGCTTCAATGAGTATTAAATTCAAAATCATTAAATAAAACAAATCGAGTGCTAGATTGTATTAAAATCGTAAGTTCGAATTAGTCTGAATAGATAGTGATATATATTTTGAGTCAATACATGTATTTAGGTGCTGAAAATATGTTTCGAAATTGTATATTGTTTCTCATTTCAAACAGTGATCGCCATTTTCTCTCAATTCTATTTTAATAGACATAAATCTTAGAGCTTGTGTGTGATCCAATAAAAAGTGCATTATCCTCCAAGGAATAATTAATTGCAGACGATTTTTGGTGAGTCACTTAAATATCTTACCAATTATATACCCAAGATATTCTGTACAGAAGTTGAGAATGACAACTTTACCACTTGATTATTGTTTTGATTTAAATATATTAAACAGTATACTCATACATTATAGAGCATAGAAATAGTTTATAAACAAAATATTCGAACAATTCAAGCTGTTATTTTCCTTCATTAAATAAATAAAGCAGCAAAAGCCAATAATTTTGTTCACAATAAATCACAAAACGTGCTACATGCTGCCATCTTACAGCGTAAATTTGAGCTACCAATAAAACATCAAATTGAAAATCAATTTTAATTTTATTTATAATACCAAAATCTGCCTTTTATCCAATTTCCACCGTGTATTGAACTTTCTATGATATAAAAAATGTTTTATCAATATTTCACAGAATAATGTATTTATCCTGCTTATTAAAAATCGTAATTTATTTGTTTTCACTTACAGAATTCATAGCTAAGTGTCAGTACTCATTAAATTCAGATTTAACAATAAATAAAGTGGTTTCAAGTGTTAATTTATACCAAATTTGTAAATAAAAATAATTTCCAGCTATTAGTTGACATTTCGCTGCAGAGGTGGCACC
The DNA here is from genome assembly GCA_963989225.1 of Dromius quadrimaculatus. Taxonomy (NCBI): domain Eukaryota; kingdom Metazoa; phylum Arthropoda; class Insecta; order Coleoptera; family Carabidae; genus Dromius; species Dromius quadrimaculatus. The sequence continues at coordinate 6,926,897 of OZ022325.1, read as the reverse complement.
ACGTAGCTCGTTTGAAATGCATAAAAAGTTAATATATTCATTTTTGGCTAAACGGCTGCTTGTATCAAAAATTTTGTAGAGTACTTTCAATTTTAGTTTTTAATTGTCTATCAGATTAATATTATTGAATTCAGCAGTATTGCACTTGTTTTGAAATAATTGGGTATTTACTATTAACTTTATTCTTGGCTCAACTATAGCCCAAATAATAAAATGTTTCAATTAAGTCATATTTGTTTTTTGAAGTTTATATTGTGTAAAACTTTTTTTTTCCAATACGACTTATAATTCCAAAGTTATTATTAGTTTTATGAATTAACTATTATTTTTAAAGCCGGAACCCTAATCGCAAAAATGTATATGAAATACTCAGCATTATTTCAAAAAATAATATGAGTTTATTTGAAACTTTTTTTTGATTGGGACTTTTATTTCTGAGATATCGGTATGCAAACTTTTTTAAATAAACATTTAATCAAGTCCAGTTATTAGTTGATGTTTCGCTACAGAGGTGGCACCTCACAGCTCGTTTGGTATACATGAAAAGTTAATATATTTATTTTTGGCTAAACGGACGCTTATAACAAAAATTTTGTGAAGAACTTTTAATTTTAATTTTCAATTTACTACGTGATGGGCACTAATAAATTGCGCAGTACTGCTTTTGTCTCGAAATAAATATGTATTTGCATTATTTTTTTTTTGGCTCAAATGAAAGAATTTTCTAAATAGAGATATTTATTTTTTTAATAGGGCTTCTGTGGGAGCATAATAGCAGTAATATTATATTAAAAATATATAACGTTATGATACAAAATTATTTTTTATTTATTAAAACAGTTATTTTAATTTATTACATATTATTAATAACACTAGTTAAGAATTGGTTGAAATCATATCGCAGTTTTTCGCTGGATGATTCCATATTAGCCGTGGCATGTGAAATTCGTTGAAAATTAGATGCTAGAATAATTGAAAATTAATAGAATGGCTTGTATCTGAAAACAATTTTCAACCTACACAATTTTGTTGTTTTACCATCGCTGGCTTTATCTTCTTCTTCAATTAGATTAGAAAATACGATGCATTGGCGGGGACTAAGGCCAGCTTGATTTACAAAATAATTATAAAATAAATCCAGTTTTCTTGGAGCTAATGGATCATTTGAAGAGTAAATGAATATTATTCCATTCGCATTTTTACGGATTGCTGGCCAGCACGTCATGAATCTGAATAAAACATACATATTTTTTTACAACTCAAGATTATGCCAAGTTTGTGATCAACTGGACATGAAACTTATGCCCATTGTAAAAGAAAAAACTAATTCACTATAACAGCTGTCACTTTGACAATGACAGCTGTCATTTTAAAATATGCAATTGATATGAAACTGGCCATAAAATTGATTGTCGGGAAAGTACTGTGATAACCACAGCAGATTTTTAATATTTATGAATATTAATAGATATTTAGTTCATATAAAAATTACCTTTCATCCCCGCTGCAATCCCAGAGTTGAACTTCAGCATTTGTGTTGTTATTCTGTACTTTCAAATTTGGAACATCAAATTCTAGAATTCTTGCGCCTTGAGTGGGCCTTATTTCTGGTGGAAGGACCCCATTTGTCGCATCAGCCAAATAATTACTAATCCTTGTCTTACCGGACTGTAAATCAAACTTTAAATCATGAATAATAAATATATTTATTATATTTACCCCAACTGGACCTAAAACCAACAATTTTACTTTCGGCATTTGTTTGTTCTCATTGAAATCGACTGGGACACTTGAGTCTAGATTTTTGTAGGTTTTGTTTGTTTGCTACTATATTACTGGTTGCTATGGTTACAACAATAGAAACCAGCGATGCGCAAGTGTTTTTTAGCGCGCAATTTGAATTTTTATGAATATTTGAATTTGACTGAGTTTCAATTTGAAATTATTGTATTAAGAAATGTAATATTGGAACCTAATGCATTTTATGAACAGCTAGATGGTTTAAAAAAATAGACATATCTTCATAATGATTTTATTACACCAACAATTGTAATTATCATATATTCATCATAAAGTTTAAATAACAAAAGTCGTTAGATAAAATATAAATTAAATATAAAAATGAAGCCTTAAAAATAACTGCAAAACTGGAAGTGTCTGTATCGTATGTTTTTATATGTATGTATGTATATAATGGAGTACGAAACTATATACCTTCAAGCTTTAAGCTTTCCTGGTTGAATGATATATGTACAAGTGGCCTGAAACTAGTACGAGTCATTTGGTCAAAGAAAGATCAAGGACACATTTGATCAGAAAATTATTGTTATAAGTGTGAGTAAGGAATATTTAATTTTTACTGCACATCATCATAATTTCTTCCTTTAATACTTATTTGTACCACAAAAAGATACTTAATTTCACTCAAAAATTACTATTTTCAATTCTAAAATCAACCTAAATGTCGAAAAAAAATATTTTCAGCGCTTCCGTAACCAGGACAGCTCAAAAATTAATCCTATTTTACGTTTAGGTAGCTGGAGAAATAAGAATTTCGCATAAAACAGTAATTTGAAAATTTGACATTTTTAAAGACTCACTCATGAATTTGAATCAAATTCTGGATTAATCTTTTCGAATCTAGTATTTTATTGAAAATCACTCATTCGAAAGAATAGACAAAAAAAATATATTAGGATCTGGTTTAATAAATATTTTTTTTAAAATAAGATTATAAATTATAAATTCAAAATTGTTGATTATTTATAGTAATTACGGTATCAAGGGTGTTAGAAGGACAATAATGCCTGAGGTCAACAGTGTACTTTCTAAGGGCCTCTGGCCCGAGATGTGTACGTTGACCGTAGGCATTATCGTCCGTTCAACTCCCGTGGTGCCTTCAATGTTTTGGAAAATAATGCCCTCGGGTATTATTTGCTACGTAATAATCCTGGAATCAGTATTATTATAACCACAATAATGTACTAGTCGGACATTAAATTTTTTAAGTATCAGGCTGTCAATTATTAGTTATGAAAAATTAGGATTTCAATATTTATAATAATTTTGAATGCGATAATAATAATATTGTTTATTGAATATTATTTGTCAGTAATGATGGGGCCACACTAACGTCTAATGCCGTTAACTAAGTGCAATGTCATTGATAATTTGTTTATTGTTGAATAACGCCTTAATACTGGGTGTTCTATTATTCAACAATAAATTTTGGTGTCCGGTGATATTTTAATAAGGGCTCAAATTTCATTATTGAAAATAGACGATTATTTTAAAAAATGATTCCAATCATATTTATCAAATTTTATTTTTTTGAGATATGCAACAAGTAAAAAAATTCAATGCACTTTATGATAATCCATTCTTTGTTGTTAATTTAAGGGCCAGTTCCACCAACATGAGGTAAATATATTTGGAGGTTATTTTATCCAAAAACCATTGTTGATCCATAGTTACTAATTCTAATTTGTTTTTGATTATTTTCAACAAACAAAGGTTCTATTTGGGTGATGTTACAAATGTGTCCCAAACGAGCTTACACTATTCATATTTTAAATACTATTTACTATAATCTTACAAAATTTGGTATTTGCGGATTCTGCAACATGCCCAATTTAACTAAAATATATTCAAATAGTAGCGCATCCGGATTAACCGGAAATTGGCCTCAGCTTTCTTATTTTAAATAGAATACTCTATTTTTTATTTTACCATTCAATTCAGCAGAAAATTTTACTGCTGATCAATCATACTCGGCGTAATTGAATTTTTTTTATTTTTTGTCTGAAATTCGGCACATCTTCAAAACACTGTATCTCAGGAACTAGTTTGAACAATTATATTATGAAAAGAGCATTTAATAAGAAAGACTTGAAGCTATAATATGGCAAATAATTATTTGGTTATTCGTAGAAATATGACGGGTACGCTACGCCAAAACTACGGTTGACAAACATCATAAAAATCTATTTTTTTAAATAGAACTCCTCTTTTTTTATTACATTATTAAATTCTATGATAAAAAATAAGGATACTTCATGTAACATGTCCTACACTGAAAGTCGATAGAATTCCTGAGATACAGCGTTTTGAAGGTGAGCCGGAATTCAGACAAAATTAAAAAAAAAAATAGAATCCCGCCGAATATGATTGGTCGTAAGCAATGTTTTTATTGTTTTATATGTAAAATTTTCTCCTGAATTGAATGGTAAAATAAAAGTAGATTATTCCATTTAAAATAAGATAGTTGAGGCCAATTTCCGGTCAAACCGGATATGCTACTGGTTTGAAAATATTTTAGTAGAAATGGGCATGTTGAAAAACTCATAGATATTAAATTTAGAATTATATTAAATAGTATTTAAAATATAGATAGTGTAAGCTTGTCGTGGGACACCTGTATACAGAATGTGCAACAAAATGCGGAACATAGGAGTTTAACATGCGATTTTAAAAATGTGTGGATATTAGCTCTCTTGTATATTTTAGAGCAAAAGTACAGGAATGAAAAGTTGTTCAAAATCAATTTTTACACATGAAAAGCTTTCATTAATTGCAGAAGAATATATGTAGCATTAGATATTTAGGAAATAAGATATGACATTTCCGTCAAAAATTAGATAGTCATGGAAATAAAGAATGGATGAAACAAACTCCTATTCTGACAGTTCAATTCAGTGTTCTTACAACAATTATTATCAATAATGATGACTTGTTCAAAATCAGTTTTTACTCATGAAAAGACTTCATTCAATGCGTTAGAATATCTATAGAATCTAATAAAATCAGCAATAATAACACAGAATGAAAAACTTATTCCATTCGTTTTTTATTCGCATGACAATCTGATTTTTGACGAAAATGTCATATTCTATTTTCTAAAATTCTAATGCTACAGATATTCTATTGCATTAAATGAAGACTTTTCATGAGTAAAAATTGATTTTCAACAACTTTCCATTCTTGTACTTTTGCTCTTAAATATACAGGAGAGCCAATATCCGCACATTTAAAAAATCTCATATTAAACTCCTATGTTCCGCGTTTCGTTGCACATCCTGTATACTCAAGTATATTTTTCATGGTCAGAATAATGTCACAAGTTAAACAATATTTATCGCCATCTATTCTAACTTTAAGAATTGCAGCTACAATTGGGGTTACATAGAAGGATTTTCATTTAAATTTCCATGTTTCCACTTATTTTTTTTATATTTGAAAAGTTTGTCCTTGACCTAAAAAGTCTTGTAATAAATGACGGAGATTGAAACAAGTAAAATTTCGTAGTAGTTTGAGGTACAATTTTATTTCGAATGCATTTATGACGATATGAAGTAAAAACAAATGATAGTGTGGCATGCTTTTCCAAACAAATGAGAGTTTGACAACAAATCTTTGACCAAATGAAATGTTCCGGCCTGAAATGTTAAACCAACCCCTGCAACCGATAGCCTATACTACAAGCTAATAACAGTACATGTTTAATTATAACTAGATACATTATAAGTACATTTGTATTGTGGAGATTTCACCGTTGATTCTGAGTCATTGAGGTATACAGTTTTAACAGCAATTTGCAAGTCCATTTTTGTACAGTTTTATTAAAAATGGTGTAAATAACATTGCGTTTGAATTGTACTGTATCCAAGGCATCTTGTTGCTTAAAGAGGTCTAGAGAAGATGAAAAGGATGCTAAAACAGTAGAAGAGCTATTCGTGACAAGATTTGTGAGGTTAGGTGTGGAATGTGAAGTAAATTAATGATCTAATAAATAATTAGTTGAGTTGTTATGCAATGATTTCATTACAAATATTATTTTTAATATTTGTGATGGCGGTTCTGCGAGCGTTCGTAGATGGCGGGCAATGCTGATGGAATGAATCACAAAACGCGAATTACGAACAAAAGACAAAATTTCGTGGTAGAGGGCAGTGCATTTATGGTTAAGCTACGTCACAACACTATGTCCACTGACATACACCAAACCTAATACTAAGTCACGCCAAAGACGTAATTCATCGTAACAAAATCTACGCTTGTCATTCGGACCAAAATTTTTAGAAATTTAAACTTTGTATTGTATATAATTTTTAATTTTTATAAAATATCTAAATTACTACCACTTTAGGTACAAATGTTAATACTGCTTTTTTCGGGATTGCTTCTTCAAGTGCTATCTTCAAATCTTGTTTCTGTTGAGCATTGTTTCGTTTATTTTTTACCCATAATACACTGCGGTTTTTTTTGTAATGCGCAAGGCAGGTACAATGTGAATCTAGCGCCATCTATTATTTTATTAATTAATTAACAAATATTTTACAGATTTTACAAATTACTATTGTTTCAATTTTTGTTTTGTTTCTTGCTTAATGTGCAGGGATTATAAATATGTTTGAACAAACAAAACAATGTGACACAGAAGTAAGGTTTGAAGATTTCATTTTTCCACAGCAAGTCCGCTTTTCTTTTAATATAATATATAATATAATTTTTAAAAATTACAACTGCATATTGTTGGCACGACCAGATATGTAGATAAACAATCCATCTAAGAAATTCGAACTTACAGTGCTACATCTAGATCCATACAATTAAACCAACCGTTCTTCAAAATAGAGAATTTTAGTATAATTAGTGACATTTTGATGTCAACTTGTATGGCACAAATAGAAATATATTATATTAAAAAATTTATCTCTTGGATACGATAAACAATTTTGAATTATAAAAATTTAAAAGAAACAAGCTTTTGCAAACATTTGTCACTTGTTTTTGTTTTTATGTTAAAAACGTTAGACGCTTTTTAAGATAAATAAACAAATTTAATAAACGTATTATAAATATACGACCAACTTAATTTCAAAGTCAAAAGATGGCGCCTTCAACTGTACTAAGTAGCAAAATTTTAAATAACCAGAAAAAACTTCGCTGAGATTTATTAAAAATATTAACAAAGTCCAAGTTCTTGATGAATAAAGTGCAAAAATTCCAGTTCCGTTTTTCATTTTTTTTCCAAGTATATTTGCAAAAACTTGCTCATGAATGACTCTTTGGTACAATCGTATCACAACAAAATAATTGAAAAGAAAACAAATTTTCTTTAATTTCACAGCACTAAATGTATACATTCCAAAATAACTAATGATTTGAAATCACAACGGAATGTGCCTACCACATAATCATAAAGAAGAAAACAAAATACTGCCTTTAACAATTTTACGACACTTATGTTCAAATATAATAAGATACATTATCGATTGGCACATATTATATACTTATATACAACTATGAAAAAACAATTTTAACCCTGGAACGATATGTACTCTGTGGGCACCCGAACTAACATCTAACAGGAGCCGAGTAGCTCGAGTAGCATTTTTATCCTAGCTAGAGCATTTTACTTTAATTAATTGATCATTTTGTTAAACATTTTTACTATTTATACGTTCCCGAGCCGTCCAAGAGCCTGTGCGTTTCGTCGTACGTCATCTGTTTTCATTTCTGAACAACTTACATTCTAAACTAAACTAACTGTCAAGGAAACAAAAGAAAATCACAGAAATATATGGAATGTCTAATAAACATTCCCGGAATGAATAACAAGTGGAGAACACTTTTGACATTCAATATTTGAATATCTACGATAAGAGATGTCACTAGTGCTGTAAGAGAAATAGTGACACCTCTTGGATTTTTAATGAATGACAGCTGAAATTGTTTCTAACCTTACTTTTTGACATTTCAATGCAAATTTTCACGTACGATTCTATAATAAACTCAAAATTGTTATTTGAATATTACGAATATGTAAACTATTAGTTTATTGGATGAAATGTCATTCAAAAATATTATATTATACAACTGGGGCTAATTTTTAATATTTTTACTTTTTAATATTTTAAAGACAACATTTTACTTTAGTAGAGCATAAATTCTTTACGTGGGAAAGTAAAAGACCCAGAGAAAATTAAGAGAAGTTGAGATAGCGTGGCGAGGGCGTGAGCAGGTTAAAAAATATAGTCTAAAAAAGACAACAAATCTAACCATGTATTAATATAATAAAATGAACTTCAATATTTGTTGATTTTTGTTATTGTCTGTAAGTATTGATTTTATGAGAGAACGTTCCCATACTACGTGATCCATTTTTATAATTTTTAGCCCCTTCCCTCCCTCCATCCTAGGTGAGCAACTGCAGTGTATGCATAGACCTCCTCTCCCTCTAGAAAAAAATTAATTTGGTTCTTTTTGTCTTCAATCAGCTGATGTCTCGGTATATGTGCGTCAGTGCTGCCACCTGTGAGTTTAAAAAGCGCTAAGCTGCGCGCCATATCTGAATTTTGCCCGAAAAAGCGCGAGATCTCTCTAGAGCATATTGATTACGTGACGACAACCTAAAACCCCCCACCCCTGTGACCAAGAGTGCTACTTTGAAGACATTCCCTTCCTCCTGAACGGATCGCGTAGTATGGGTAACTTGCTTAGGCTCTTGCCACCGCGGAGCGCCCGCGTACTATTTAATAAGTAGGAAAAATTGAGGGGGCTCTAGAAAAAAAAGTTTCCAAGATGGGCGATGGGCAAAATAAGGTTGAGAACCTATGCTCCAAAGTTTTAGACAAAGCAAGTAGTTATTTGTTTTGAAGCCGGCAGTAGAGAAAGAAATATATTTTTTTTAATCTATTTCAGTATTGTCTCACTAGATGTCAATCACGTCAAAAATCTATGAAACATTTTTCTTGTATATATTAATTTCAATTGCTTCTAAGTCATGATAATTGTTGCCAAATAAAATGTGCTGCTTCAAAAATTGTTCCACCTCATTATTAAAGAATCAATAACAACTTAGTTTTCAACATACAGCCATCTTGTGACAAATATTTGAAGTAGATCAAAAAGTATATCTCCATCCTTGTATCTCTCTTTCTGTCCTACCGGCTTCAAAACAAATGATATCATCCTTGGATTCATATCTCTATCTCCCTTGATATGGCATATCCTGTAATTCTATTGGTTAATAATAATAGTGCAGTTGTTATGAGTTCCGGGCGATCACGTGACTGTTTGGGTAGTAAACGTGAAAGTGACATTTCGTAAGCGTTGCTTATTTCTTTGTTTTTTGTGTGAAAACTTTGACTTTTGAAGGTAAATATGAAGATAGGCTCATTGTTTGTGTATGTGCTGTAGCTGCTATATTATTTTCATGTGTACATTTTGTCCTTCAAAACTTATGGACTTTTTCTCCTGCCTGTTCCACATCACCAGGCAAACTTTCGAAATAAAAAGACTTCATTCATCGTTCAGTAACAAACTGAAAGTGAACAAATAACTGTCATTTTGACGTTTGTTCCCAAACAGGAATTGGCTGTAACAAAAAGTCACGTGATCGCCCTCTTGCTATTTTATACCTGAAATAATTGAATATTAGTTGAAAGGTGGTTGAAAGTGAGGTTAGTTTGTCCTCCATCTTGCATCATTCATTCCAGAAAATTTATTGAGGTTAGGTAGGGTCTGGGAGAGTTCAGGGCAGGTAATGAGCGTTCGATATCAATATTTTTGTAAAATTGATTGGCAGAAAGGTAGAAAAGACTAAGATTTGACTTCATGATATGATATTTCGAAGTCTACGATATGTTTAAACCTACTGCGAACACTTTTATTATTGAAAGTGTTCTTGGAACACTAAACTTTAATAAATTTCTTTTGAGAATGTATAACTATAGTAGTAAACTAACTCTCTGTTTCTTTTATATAATTAAACACCTAATTTGTTTCCGTTTATTTGTACTTTTGTGATTTCGTGGAGTATTTTCACCTGAATGCCGACAATAGATCTTTCTAATCTACTGCGGTATATATTTATTCTCGTACTTATATTATTATGATAAAAGTTCTAAAATATGAGGTGTGTATTTGTAATAGTGTACAGTGTTTAGGTACAACGTTGAGTTTAGTGCCTTGATTTTGAGTTTGAAGTGTTTCAAATTGGGTTCGAATTCAGATTCGAACTGAGTCTTGGAAGATGACGCGTGACGATTTGGTTGAGGTTAGGCTGGTTTACGACTGCGCATGACGAATATGCGCAGATTACTTCTGCGCATTTGGATGAGTAGTATTAGACCATTCTTCTCCAGACATTCAAGTGATAATAAATAGTAGTAACAGTATGTGTTTTAACAGTAATTTGTAATCCATGGTTATGTTTGTACATCTGTCATGAATAGTTGAGAATTTGCGCATTCGTCATGCGCAGTAGTAAACCAATGAGTATACTGATTTATAGAGGGTTGAAGGGAATATATTAGGCCTGCTGTACAGTTTGCGATGTTACGTACAGGCTTAACGTAGGGTGGCTGGCGACAACGCTGCCTCATTGCAAGTGTGGAGGGGGCTGCTGCTGACTTAGCACATTTTTGATTGCTGTAGTTTTGAGCAGCCTTTTGAGCATTCCACTTGATCCACGATGCTGTAGACTCTTATGCGTAGTCAGTGAATTCTTCGTGCGATACCTCCGGTGACAGAACTCGCACACATACAGGGTATCCGACTGCTCGTGCTTGTCCTGGAAGTGGCGTTTCAGCGAGTAGTAGCACGAGAAGGTCCGGCGGCAGTACGGACACTCTTGCGGCTCATTAATCCCTCCGGAAGTGGGCGGCGGCATCCGATACGTTATGCCTGCAACACCATTCCGCTGCTAACACCCCACTCTCGAATTTAGATAGTAGACCGTGTTAGGGAGTTCCGTGTTAGGGAGTATGTGTGTTCAGGAATACCGTGTATAGGAATATTGTTTGAGGGAGAACCTGCGGGGTTATAGCTACAGCTACAGGCATACTCACATCACGTGACACAGGACATGCGAGTGCAACAAACACAAAGCAAACTGAGGAAAAAGAAGCGTTTGTAATAATTGTGAGGTTATGTTGCACATAACCCTAATAAAGTAGAGACAGAAGACAAAGATTGAGAGTATGTATGTAAAGGAATATAAGCAGCGTTGGTGAATGGATCTAAAGCAGTAAAAAGAGTACCTGGGGCCGGGGAACGTAAAGTAACTAAATCCTAAAAGAATTTAATATCGATGTCTGAGGGCCTCATGTCACCGGGGCGCGACTTGTGGTAGGTGTAGATGTGCGTCATGAGCGAGTTGCGAGAGCAGTATACACGTTCGCAGATCACGCAGCGGTATTCCTCCTGCCGCTCGGCGTGCTTGTCCGCGATGTGCCGCTTCAACGAGGCTTTAGAACACAACACTTTTCCGCACAGTTGACACGTGAATACTTTCTTCAGCGAACCCCCTGCAACACAGCAAACACACTGCTCGCCAAGGTTCTGAGACACCGCGTTGCCACCAGCTGACTTCTAAAGCCACCATCCCATACTCTCTTACTCATTTCATTTTCATTTCTTTTACTTTTGTGTTTTGTTATATCGATATCAAATTGTGTGTGTGTCATCCCACTTTTCATTCAATTAACATGCTTCTTTTACAGTGTTGTTTATTTCTTACTAAACCATCACTCCACAGATCAAGCTAGCATCAGTTAAAAACCATAACAAGGAATCCAGCCAATGGAAGAATATTAATAGCACTGTTGCCACCTTTTATCTTGTTATTGAACTACTTATGCTTTGACCTCTTACATAAGCTATGATCTCCTGTTATGAATTCTTCACACAATGCTTCGATAAATACAAGTCGACAAATATTTCCTGGAATATTAATAATAAAAAGTGAAATTGAATAAGTCTGGAATAAATGATCATTTAGTAATTTGAGTCACAGAAATTGCCGACATGTGATAACTATAATATCTCGCTCTTCAATTTAATAAGAATTGTAGTTTACTCATAAAATAGTTTTCCGAATGGAGAAGATTAGTGCTTGATTGTTTTTAATTTAATTATAGCTTAATAACTTGCCCCACCATGATGCGCACCAATACCGTAAAGAACGTACTGCGCATGATTTCAAGGTTACAGCCACTGATCTCTAAATAACCGGATAGCTGATACCTATAGGTTTTTTTTTCAATACTGAGCTAAAGTGGACGGAACTGTGCACACATAAAGTCACAAAGACATGTATATGCAATCAGTAAAGTGACTTAAGTAATTGCTCTAAAGGCATCAATGGCAGACTACAGCATCAGCTATCCATACATAGAGATCAGTGGTAACAGCGCTATTATAGGAGAAGGGATATGTCAACTCTACATCAGAGAATCTTGCATCCAAGAATATATAATAAAGATGGCAAATTTGTTTGGATGGAGTATGCGTGATGATTTTAGACCAGAAATACTCTAGACTTCTAATAGTGCGTGTTTGTTATGTTCAAAGATTGTAGATAGAGAAGACAAAGGATAGAGATAGACGTTTAGAGTCCGATGGGAAGTTTTCACGCCGTCACTGGTCGCCATGAAAAACTATTTCTATCCTGTGTTCTCTCACTCAACTATGTTTAGAACAAGACACTGTTATTGGTCTATAAAATTTCTGGTCTAAGGTGATGATAGAAGAAATAGGGGAAGCTGGCGTTGAGCTACTGCGCATATATCTTCGTCTTTCTCTTTCTACTCTTGCACAAACATTAAGAAATAGACAAAGCTAATTGCGCAATTGCCTACTGCGCAACGCCAGCTTTAAGTCTACCCATATTGCTTTCATTATCAGTCACACGACTGTGCTTATGAGTTTAACCATCTTTAATATATTTACTTGCATCAAATGATAGAATTGTTCTTCCAAGTATTTTTTAAAGCGACATTTTTCATCGTAAATGAGTACAAATTAGAAATATATTGCCAAAATTCATCTAAAAATACATTCAGCGTATCATATCTCTATCTCTCTCAATATGGCATATCCTGTAATTCTATTGGTTAACAATGATAGTACAGTTGTTATGGACTGGGGGCAATCACGTGACTTTTTTTGCTATAGCCAATCGCTGTTTGGGGAACAAACGTCAGAGTGACATTTCGTAAGCGTTTTTTTGTGTGTATTTTGTGATTTTTGGACTATTTCTTTTATTGTTACGTGTATTGTGTTAGTTTTATCTTTAAATTTTGACTTTTAAAGATAGATCGCAACTTATGGACTATTCCTCTTGCCTGTTTCACATCACCAGGCAAACTTTCTAAATAAAAAAACATCATTTTTTCTAGAAAATATGAGCAAAGCGTTCAACAATGAGCTGAAAGTAAGTAAATAACTGTCAGTTTGACGTTTGTTCCTCAAACAGGGATTGGCTGTAGCAAAAAAGCCATGTGATTATTATAATGGACAAATATCCAGCTCTGTTTCATCAGCAGGCGCAGTTCATGCTGAGAGAGATAGAGATATAATGTTGAACTTAAAAGAGACAGAATGTGGCTCTAGTATATCTCTTTCAAGCAGACACTATGCCACATCAAGTATGTAAGTCGATGGAAGTATTGGTGAGAAAGAAAGTAGTAAGGATAGGCCGGCTCTGGATCAAATAACGATCTAAGATCTTGAAGAGCGAGCTGTGACGTCATGCTAGCTTGCTCACTCATCTGTTGCGAATGGTGCACCATCTGTATTTAAGTAGATAAACTACAAGCCTAAAAAGTCGGTATCTTAGATCATTACCTTGTCTAGAACCGGCCTATCATAACTACTAAAGAAGCATCAGCAATATATTTCTAATATGTATAATACAGTTTGATACATGGTTGCCAAAGTGGATTATATAAAAATAACGCAAAGAAGAAGCAAACATCTCTAATTGTAGCACTTAAAAATCAAGTTCCATATATATATTTTTGTTTATTTTCTGTCTGAGGGATCTTGGATGAAATGTTTGAACATTAATGGGGCACCAACTGTTTTTGTTTGATGTAACAACTGCAGAGCAAAGTGTTTCAATAAGCTATACGATCCTTCTTAGAAATCCCGGAACATAGTGGTCCAGAACCGACACTATTGTACTACTACTATGCAATTTTATTCACAGTTATTCGATTTTTAGGATGTAAGAAAAGCTACAAGCTGGCATTTTTAGTGCAGGTTTTGGATGTTCTATTGTTTAAAGCTGTATTACACATCTAAGAACTAATCAACTTCAGGTTACAATACAAAATAGAATGTATTACTAGGAGTAATATTATGTTACGAAATTACAGCGCGAGATATTATAGCTTGTATGTTGAGCTTAATCTGTGGAGTTTGGTTTATCTTAAAAAATAAGCAATCAAACTTTAAGTGTATAATGCGTAAGGTGCTGCCGAAATCTTCTGGTGGCAACACTTGCTAAATTTTTAATAACTGTGTAGTACTGCAACCGTCTTGCATGTTACACAACTTAGAGTCAGATTGAAAGGCAAAGGCTTGTGGGTGAAGGCCAAGGGCGGGCCAGGGCCGGGCTAGGGGTATGAAAAGCGAAAGAAAACACAAGCTACATTACAAATGTATATTGTTTTCTTGAAAACATAAATAAAAATAATGAATACAACAAATACATAAAAATATCATATTGCATCATTCAACATTGACACATGCGCAATGCAAACTATTCAATGTTACAAACTGGGGCAAGTCCAATTGCTTACCGAAACGTCTTAACACTTTAAACGAAAAATTAAATAATTTATTAGCAAAATATCTCAGTCTTATGAAAATAATAACATTAATTTTGCATAAATAATTCTCCATTCAGATACTCTTCAAGAATTTATACCACCTTTATTTATAGTTACTTCAAGTGACGTCACTTGTTCTCATTTCCGGTCTCCAAGTGACATAATATCAAAAATAACCGCGATTATAATTTTTTTCTTTAAATTTTGGAGCTAAAATTTTTATTGCTTGATTCTTTAATAAAACAATTGAATATTTTTGATGTGTAAACATCTTAGCTCTCGGAAATTGTTACATAAAATGCATGTGTGGACCATTCCCGCTCGCACTACTGGCGCACACAGCCACAGCACTATGTAAATTATGTAAAATGTAAATATATTTAATATATGGCTGCCAACATGCCAAAAATTTTGAATGAATTTTGAGGTTCAATTCCTTATGTAATATTTTTTTTATTAAACAATTGCCTCAATTTTCCCAAACCGTACTTATAGGAGCTCACATGTTTACACATCAATTCTTAGGGGTACCACCTTAAGAAAATTATAAGCCAAAGAAAAAATTAGGAAATCAGAATTCAAAACAAAAAAAAATTATTTGTGAAATTTTGATTTCAAGTATTCCAAGTAAAATTTAATAATAAATGGGTAGCCAATTAAAATAATTAAAAACACATTTTCATTTGTAAATATTTTATTATAAAAAAATATGGAAATAAATTCTATTCATATCAAAAAATTATAAATAACTACAAATAAAGTTGATCTCTCAAAAATTAAAGAGTTCTGAATAATTTTCAATATCTAAAAAGAAATTTGATAAACATTTTTTTTCAGTCTTTATAACAACAAATAAAAGTCCTGATCTCTCATTCTATATAAATTTTTTTTATCGATTTTTGTAGATTTTTTTAAATATATATTTTTAATAAAGTTAATTATAAATATATTCTGTTTATTATAATAATTATTATATATGGAAGTATTTGTCCCTTTCACCGTTCTAATGTATGTATAATATAGTATCTATAACAGGTTGTAAAACTACAAATAATAATAATAATTATGATAATACATAGTTATCTAGTATTTATAGTCGGGAAAATGTTATTTTCGGGGGTGGGTGTAGTAATTTTCGAGGAATTCAATATTTTGTCCACTTTTCGACATCAAAAATTTTAAGTAAGCCCTTAGTGTTCAATATATTTGTCACTGCATTCTACGTCTAGACCTAAGCTTCGACTTGGCCAAATTCAGTTTCGGCGAAAAAATGACAAAAATATGGTTGAAGCTGAAGGTGGCATCCAGGAAAGCAATTCTTATAATAGTAATAAATATACTAAACAAAGTAAGCAGGCACGTGGGTAGGGGCACCATCTGACCGGATTTAATAATCTTTAAGTGGACTCTGCGCGAGGATTTTATTTTGGACTGGATTACTAATGTACAGCCGTAGTTACATACTCACTAAAATTTTTTTGGTATATTGAATCGTGAATTTCTTCCTACAGAGCTCTTTTTACCAATTCTAATTCGTAGAGATAGCTTGGAGACAGTTTGTAGTTCCTTTGTTAATGACAGCATAACATTTAGATTAATATCTCTGTATTTATTTTACGTTGTATTTTTCTAGTTCATTATTAATAATAGCTGTTTTTTTTTCTATTATTATTATTTAAGAGAAAAACCTAGCGTCTAGTCAAAGATACTGACTTGACCCAGTCTCTTACTTCTAGAAGACTGTCTCCAACGACGACGACATTGAATTACTTCTCCAACAGTCCGCTAGGCGGTGCATGTGTCACTTACTTAAATAATGTCAGAAAGCTGTCTCTACGAATTAGAATAGAGCCTCTGTCTTCAGTGACTTGAAAGTTTTCACCGGGTTGGAGTCCTTAATTAGAAATTTTAGAATATTTTTTTTTCTGTTCGCACTATTTCTTCTTGAAATTGAATTGTCATCGATAAATTTTATTTTCAATCACTAGTATAGTCGTTCCTATAGCGAATTGGAAGCACAGCTACAAACATATTTTATGAAAAGCCACGCTCCAATAAAATACGATTTTGAAAATCAATTCATCTACAGTTTAATATACCATAAGATATCAAACAATACTCTACCGTTACCCGAACTTTAGGAGCTCGCTCGTTAAGTAATGTGCTCGCTTTGCTCGCTCGTTAAGTATCGCGCTCGCCCATTAAGTTCTGAGTAACGGTCTTGCAATGTAGCTAGCTTTGTTTGTTGATTGTAAAGCTGTTTTTATAAAAGCCAGAGTCCAGAATAATTTACTTCCGGAGTAAATGAAATCGATTATTTGACAGTAATGATCCTGTTGTCATAAAGAAATTTAAACTGATTAGAGTTTGTTAAATTAAATGAATTTACTCTAGGGGTACGTTCTACTAGGCGACGCTATGTTGCCTCAATAATCGTTCCATAAGACGATCGTGGTCTTTGCGTTCAAGATCAATATGTCATTAAATTATTAATCGCGATCGCTTCAAGCTCACAATGCCTGCGATTGAAAGATAGGTCGAAGCAATCGTTGGGTTCACTTTTGCAATATTCACCAAAAAAAACTGAATTGATTGAAACTGTGTCTTTCCAATTTGTAATTTCGTTTCCAAATTATGTCGATTGATTTAAGATTTTTTATTTGTCAATTTGACAGATAATTTCAGGATCTCTCATTATTATTATTTATTATTTATGAAAGAATAATTTACACAGACATATTGGACTCATTAATCTTGTTAATGATTCATTTTTCGATCTTAACCATGGACTATCAATTTATTTGACATTTAACAGACACTTGAAGCACCAACCACAGCAATCATATGTTGGTGGAACGGCAAAAACTGCGGTCGCTTAGTGGAATGTACTCTAGGAGTTTTATTTGGTCCTTTATAAAAACGGCACTGAAGAAAAAACTCAAATTGCTTTGTTTCAGTTAATTTTTTTATCGTGCAGAGAAAAGTTGGAGGCTTTAAAAATCATGAGTTGAATAATATTATATGCAGTTATTAAATTATGGGAATTCAGTAAAAGATTTTTTTTTTTTTCACGCTAGAATTTCGGTCCCTTCTGGACCATCTTCAGGAGTGCTACAGACTTACATTATAGTCCGGAATTTTAATTTTAACCCTTAGTAACCCTACAGACGGGGGGCGTTGCACGGGAAACGGTAGTGAGCCGTTTATCGCTGAAAAACAATTTTACTATGCTGTTTACCATAAATATTTTACCCAAGATGCACTTTCGGCTTTGATTTCGTATTCGTAACTCGAATACGGTTACAAAATTGAGCTTCGGTCGGACACTTGTATTAAGTGAACTTTAGTGTTTATTTTACCAGCAAATTTCAGGTCGAAGTGATTTAGGATCGACTAGCTTCGCCTAGGCGACATCAATTAGTCCTGATAAGAAACCGGCGAAACCCAATTTTAGGTCACATTTAATCAGGCCAAAGCGATTGCTCAAAAAAAAAAACATAGCCTGCACCACTTTTTGCTTGAACAGTTCGTGGTTAAGATAACTTTTTTTAAAATTTTTCATGATGTGAAATGGTACAAAAATCTTTTCCCAATTAGTTTGACTTGAAATCGCGTTTCTGCCAATCACTTTTCTTATTTTAAATTTTGGCTTCATTAGCTCTGCTTAGGCAAAACTAATTTAACCTGAAACCGGCTTTTGTTGGTCACTTTTTCCATCAGGATACACTGGTATTGCGTAGTCAAAACTAAATGATTATAAATTGCTTTGGCTTGATTAGTGTGGCCCAGGTAAAACTAGTTTGGCATAAAATCAGTTTTTGCGTGTCTTTGTCAACATAAATTGAACAAAGCACAAGCTTTCAATAGGACAAGAGATATCACATGACTTACAGAACAGCTGACTGGTTATTCTGTAACCTCAGTCGAAACATAACGTAGAACAATTTTTTACAGGCTGCCATTTATAGGATAGATACTTACAGCTGTTAAGTTCAAGATCTTTGCATTTAAAAATCACTGCTAGGTGTTAATGCGAGAAGAAAAATTTATTTTAATTAATAACAAAAAATAGCTTCCTCGAACAACTTTTCACAATCTGCCATTTTTTCGAATGTAAGGCAAGTTTGCAAAATCGACTAGAAGCTAATTGGCAGACGGTCTACATGAGCCCGAAAGTAAAGCATATTCAGGTAAACTTGTAAATTTATTGCGCAACTCGGAGCAAGTTTTATAATAAACTTTTGGTCAATTTTGCAAACTTGCCTTACGTTCAAAAAATGGTAGACTGTAAAAAGTTGTTGCTAATATGCAAATATCTAAAGCTTACAAACTTAAGTGTAATAAAATGATTCCCTTGTTTCTGTCACGAGTGCCCGGTTTAAAAGAGTTCTCTACACTAGGCAATGCTTTGTTACGAAGCCAAAGCTTGTCTAATTGAAGAAAGGACCGTTCAGTGTTTTGTGTAGCTCACAATATTTTATTGTAAGCTAGGCAACACGTTATACGACAGGGGGAAGTGACTATTAGTGTTCGGTTCTTTTTCTTCTCATCCTTGCAAATGCAGCCCATACTTGACTGGAACTGATTTGACCTAACTCATTGTCTATGTTAACTGCTGACTTCTTTCAAATAAAGAGATAAATGAGATATAAAGTTTAGAGAAAAGTTGGCAGTAACCAGTCAGCTGTTTTTCAAGCTATGTTATATATCGTGTCTTATTGTTGAGCTCTCTTTTACATTAGCTTGTGCGATTTTGACAGATGAAATATGCAAGAATTAGTAAAAAAGGGCTGGTAAGAATGCAGTCCTGTGGCTTCAAACAATACGCACAACTTATTTACTAGTGAAATGAAGTTTTGTCAGTTGTAGATTAGCTCGCTACGCTCGCACTTTGGAAAAACATCCCTAAATAGTACCGTGTTGCGCTTGTGGGACCAAACTTGACCCCAGGACTATCGATAAGTTGTACTACCTCATGCTGAGCCGAAATCCAATTTTTTTGAGAGTTACTGCACGCAGCAACAACATTGGAGCCACAGGATTGTATTCAAGCCAAAAGGAGGAAAAATATTCAATTTCTGCCTAACAAATTCTTTGTCAAAAGTGGAAAAAATATCGAATAACTGAAAAATATCAATGATCCATCCTCGAAAATATCATTTTCCCAATGACTGAGACCATGGTAGTCTACGTATATGTTTTAAGAAAGTCCTTTCAAGGTCATTGTTACTTTTGCCTACGATGATAAATACTCCGATGGTTGTTGAGACTGTTGAGTGTCCGAAAGACTTTTTGACAAACTGTACACACGGCGTTGTTGAGGGGCTGGAGGTGTTGTTGCTCCTTGTGTCGCTTGAGAGTGAGTTTGGTGCTGAGAAGCTTGCCGCAAACGTCACAGCGGTGGCACGCTCCCACCGGAAGTGGGTGACACCCCCCCACTGGCAGTGGCAGGGCGCAAGAGAGCCGCCGCGACACAGCTACGGGACCGGGAACACACACACACACAGCATTTAGAGATCCACTAGAAGAGCACAGTCCTCAGGGTTAGAGTCACTTTGAAAATTCTCGGCCTAATAAAGAAAACTCATACGTTTTTTCTTTCATCAATTTTATTGTTATTATTATTCCAGAGCACTCATATCTCCTCACAACCATCTATTCTAAAATTGATCATCCTCACCACTCAGGAAATTCATTTTTCTTCAAGTAATTCCTCCAAATAATCTTGTAGTGGTACCCTTCATTTTTAAGCACATTCTTGTCTTATTTCCTATCTCTAACTCGTCTTATTTCTGCAAAGGTGTCGTTCTGTTCTTCGACCGTTTCTTTCTTTTTTCTCGTTGCTGCATTCATTATGCTCTTGTTTTTTATTTTAATGTCGGCTGGACCTCACATATTCAACGCGCCTTGCCAAATCAATTTGTGTTTTTTTTTCAAAGGACTCTTACTAAATTTAAATCGCTCTTTCTAGTGTACTGAGGGGGACAAAAATGTGTTTGGATTTCTAAATACTGCATCAGACATTATTTACTAATTTTGACCACTCTAATCTCCTCTATGTTCTATTGTTTCACGCCCATACCTCGCACTACCTCAGAAAATCAACTAGTGTTCTTGTTACTGTAGTATTGATTCAAGTCTTTGCAATGACCCCACTAAATGTTTTTATTTGGCCAGAAAGATGGTCATTTGTTTCTTCATTAAATAATAATAGGATCAATGTGGTATTGACTTCAGTCATTGCAATGGCATAAGGTAGTAAACCTTTCCTGCTTCTAAACTTTTTAAGAGGGCCAATTTATGTTAAAAATAAATGGTCGTAATGTTAGGGCTCTTTTGACACTTTTTTTTTAGATGTGCAATGACCCAAGTTCGACTTGATATAATTAGGCCATCATTGCGGTTGGTTTTCAGTCTTTGCAATGACTTTCTTGATCGATTCTAGGCAGGCAGTACCAGAAGGCTTGAATAGATTAATGTTTCGAAAAAAATTAATGGTAATAAAAGGACACTCCTTTAATATTGATGCGCTTGCTTTGGATGTACAATGACACTTTAAGGGAACCATTAGGATTCATTTCTCGAAAAATATAATGGCCAATGGTAGAACTTCTTTTGTTTTTGATTTGCAATGGAATAATTGGTTTGGGCATCTATTCTTTTTGTTCATCTTTGGGCGCTGTTGCCCAAAATAGTTGTAGAGGATATAATTAGTGCTCATTTTTGGTTAGAAGAAGCTTATTTAGTGTCGTCTCTTTAGGCCGAGAAGTTTCCAAGTGGCTCCGTTGCTCAAATCATTTCATACACACACACTCGCGACCACGACCTCAACAACCATAATCGAGTGTCAGAACCTATCAACAATTAAAAATAATGAAGGGGGAGGGGCGTGAATATTCTGTTCTTGAATAAAATCATAGCCGAGTTTGTCAGTTGAGATGGTGATGATAAAATGGATGTGGTAGTAGAAGATCGTCAACTTTTCGGTCCTTGACGTTCCGGTGATAGATGCTCTTGTGATTTCGGAGGCTGTTAAGACTGCTGTACACACGCTTGCAAATGTTGCACACGGGCTCCCTCGATGGCCGCATGTGCACGTTCTGAATGTGGCGTTTGAGGCGAGTTAGTGAAGAGAGACTTTTGTTGCACGGTTGACAACGGAACTCGTCCACACCTGACGGCAGAAGGTGAACGTGAGCTTCAAATCCGGAGCCAACAACACTAAGGAAGCAATATGTACACGGGCGGCCTTACTACACCTCACTAGTATGTCTCACTGGTTAACATTCGCTTGGCTTGCAGCCCATTCACCAAGAAACAACACAACTAACACCTAATCTTTTTTATTCTCTATTTTTTATCTCCTCCGCCATCATACAAAACATTTTACACATTATATAGTACTTATTTACATTTTGTGTACACTTACATCTAAACCTACTTTACATCAATTTGAAATTTTTCAGTTGTCGGAAGTGTGTTCTATTAGTCAGTTATTAATTTTTGTGATGTAATAAATTCAAACCTATTTTCTATTATGATGCTGGGGCCACATTTACGTCTTATGTCATTAATTGAGGCGTTATTCAATAATGAACACATTGTCAATGACAATATGTCAATTGTCACATAACGCCTAACTTAACGGCATTAGACATAAGTGTGGCCCCTGCATTAGGTTGCAAAATTTAGTTTTTAATTTGACATAATATGATATAAATTTGTATGGGCGTATGGGACAATCTACGTATTGTATTTCTCAACAAATCCAGTCAATATTTTTTTCATCCCTTTGTCTATTATTTTTTCAGGTGTCTATTCAAATTCAAAGTGATGGATTCAACAGTTAAAATATTAATAACAATTTTAAGAGCAAATACGCGGCCCTACAATGAAAATATGGGACACTTTGATAATGTTAGTGTGGCTTAATAGTGTAGGTTCCCTTGAAAAAAAAGCTATCCCATCGAACACCTCAAAATTATAAATTGAAAATAGCTGGAAATCATGTAAATAGTTATTTTTGTATTAAGTGTGCGAAGTGATTGTTTTTTTTTGTTGCGCGTGAGAATGTCAATTTTAACCGAGACCATAAGGTCGAGGTAACAAATTCATTCGAAAGCGCAACAAAATACAATCACTTCGCACACGAAATACAAACAATATTTTTTCGCCAAATGTCAAAAAATAATAGATCAACAATAATTATTGTTTTATTCAATAAAATGTAGGAAAAAAGTACAAACTATAATTAATTTGCAGTCACCTGGGTATTGTAACCAAAAATATGCGCAATTGTTGTTTGATAAATAAAGAACTGTCAACAATTAATTTTTATATTCAAAAATAAGTAGTTTTGTGTACAAATTCATATTTATTTTTTGTTAAATACTTGTTGGTTTCTATCCTTGTAGCATTACTAAACTGATTTATATTAGATTAGGTGTGCAAAAATAGAATTTATTTTTTCACTAGTAAAAAAATATGTTCCATTTTTTTACTAGTGAAAAAATATGTTTCATTTTTTTACTAGTGAAACAATCACGGACTTTGCGTATCCATAACAATGCAAAAATATCATGTTTTTTTGACAGGTGGCGAAAAAAATATTTTACGCCCGCCAGACTAGTAAAAAAATTGTGATTATTATTTTTTATGAATTTTTGAATTTAGCTGAAAAAAAATATCTTTTTGCCGAAGCACCTGCTTGAAATTTATACAATTTGTAGTAAATAATGAACTATTTTAAAAAAAATTGTCTGACTGACAATTTTTGTGAATTAACTTCTGACAGAACTTGTGATATATTTTTTTTTTAATGGAAATGCACTTCATGACTCCTTGGTTTTTTTTAAAAGTGAAGTTTAAGAAGTCTTCTATTTATTACAGCTGGTCTGACTGACAATTTTTGTTAATTAATTTCTGACAGACCATTTGTTATGAACTATTTTTTTTATAAAAGTGCACTTTATAACACCTCCTTAATTTTTTTTTTCAAATGAAATTTAGGATTACTTATATCTTTTTAATCTTCTCTGCCTGATAATTCTAATTAATTAATACCTCTAATATTGACTACGATCCACGCCGTAGACTCTATGGCGACTCCCTCTGCTACAACAGTCTATCATTCAGTTTCCGATTAATATACGTTTACAATAGAAAAAGCAGAGCATAATATCCGCAGTATTTTAGAAGACTTTATTAATATAAACGAATAATATAATAAAAATTAATGTGATGTTTTGATGTGGCCGTTGTGAAAGCTTATT
The DNA here is from genome assembly GCA_963989225.1 of Dromius quadrimaculatus. Classification (NCBI taxonomy): domain Eukaryota; kingdom Metazoa; phylum Arthropoda; class Insecta; order Coleoptera; family Carabidae; genus Dromius; species Dromius quadrimaculatus. Next base: position 6,903,004 of record OZ022325.1, on the reverse strand, counting down.
TTCACAAGAATAAGAAAAAGATGCGGCGGTTAAAAATGAATTCTGACATAGTGAAAAACAATATTTTGATAAAAACGTATTCGAGTATATAAAAAGGATCTACAATATTATTTCAAAATTGTAGAAAAAAAAAAATTAGTTAACAACGATTATACCACATTTTTTCATTAGAAATGTGGTCGTAGCACTTGAAAAAAATTAAGCCTGACATGGTAAAAACATTTTTTCGCTGGCAGACCAATTTTTGTGCATAAAATAGATGTTTTCTTTCAGAAAAAAGTTAAGTTGGTGTTTTGACAAGGCTCTGGTAAAAGCTTATTTTTGTTTTTGAGAAAAACGATGTCACGACATAATAAAAAACATTTTTTGAATTATATGATATATTGCATATTGTTATGAATAAAGGACATCCTAAGCTTCAGTTTGTTTTTTTTTTAACGAGGTGTTCGTGTTCTGAGATGCCGGTGATTGATCTTGTTGCATTGATGCTGCGCATTCAAAATTTAGCCTGACAAATTTATCAACAAAAATTGTGGGTCAGACAAGTTGTTATAGATAGAAGAGATCTTAAACTTCATTTAAAAAAAAAACCAAAAAGATGTTATGAAGTACATTTTCATGAAAAAAAAAAATCATAACAAAAAGTCTGTCAAAAGTAATTTGTCAGTCAGACCCAGAAAAGAAACAAAAACAATTTTAATCACACTGTTCTCAAACAAATTATTTTAGTTACCGATTTTGATCACTGCGTGATCATCATCAGACTTTGGTGAGATTACAAGAAAAGGAAGGAAATCAAAAACAAGTAAACATATCACAAATGAACAAGAATAAAAAAAAAATAAGTATTTACATAATAAAATTACGGGAACTTCATAAAAGTGAACGGTGTCAAATATAATTTCAATCAAAAATTTATGTACAAATGGTGATAAATAAAATGATATAAAAAATATCACAAATTGTACAGTAAAATGTACAAACTATAACCGAAAAAACGGAAAAAAGCGAAAAATTTCAAAAAAGGTTGTTGTTAAATACAATTTTAATATCGCATTCAAACCTCTGATAACCTTGAGGAGAGAAAAACTTGGACTGACAGCATACTCTGATGTTTATAGATTGAAGTGTGGTACATGTGAAGCTAGCTACGTGGGTAAAACCGGAAGGAAGTTTGTTCAATCAAGTCTCGCAGACCAATTGACATGATTTTGACGTTACAAAAAATCGTATCTTACACATCCGCAGGAATGGCAGAATCCTCGATTTTCTTGAGAATTTAGAGAATAAAAAGTCGGTTTTTTCCGTTTTGTCGATACAGTTTGAACATTTTATTTTAATTTTTCTTTTTCTTGAAATTATGACACTTACGAGATATTTGACGCCGTTCTCTTTTGTGGAGTTCCTCTAATTTTATTGCGCAAGTGTTAATTTTATTTTTTGATTCTTTTTCCTTCCTTTTCTTTATAATTTCTGGCTCGAAAAAGCTCAATTTATCTTGCATTAGTGTGAACGTGCCGTGTGATTCGTTGAACTACAAGTCGTGGGAACCGGGCTTTAATTCGGCTCATCTCCTTCTATATACCGTCCACTAATCTGATGTTCGCTCACCACAATCAATTTTGCAATTTTTGAATTTTTAATTTAAGAAAAATAATATATTATGCTACAAGAATTGTTTAGAGTGAAGTTGGCTGCACTCGACGAAGTCGAGAGCTAAGTAAAAGACGTAGCTTCGTGCAGCCAAATATCAACTTAACAGATAACAATGAGAAAAGACCATGATCCACAATTATTATTTTTTCCCTCTCAGCAGGGTTCAATCATTAATCCCCTGTCAACTGGGAATTGATGATAATTGTATCAATGGTATTGAGAGATTTCGAAGCTAAAACAGTTCAATAATAGGCTGTACGTATTACAAAAAAATATTTATGTAATAATAATAATAAATAAAGCACTACTCTTTTTTCTAATTTCTGATATGCATGATTTTTAACGTTGAAAGTTTTTTTTTACATGCAGCAAGAGTATTATCTGTTTACTTTTTTGTTTGATGTAAACTAGGCTTTGACAAATTGTAACATTTGTTTATAACATTATAGGGTAAACGAACAAAACAATAATTTGCAAACACTCATTTTATGATTAACTATTCAAATTTAGTCATGCTCCTCTAAAAAAGTCTCAATTTTAATTTAAAACTAAATATTCTGGCATTATTTTTGGTTTGTATATTCGTAATTCAATTTAACGTTGTTAATTTTTTGAAAAATTACAATTTTGTCGATTTACCCACAATTAACATTTTTCTTACTATGATAATTACACATATGCACAACAAGACTATTCTTCGTCCTATAAATCTTCTTACAGATCTTACACCAAAATTCTTCACTTTGTTCGCAATGAAGATCTCGAAAATGTCTTCGGAGAGTCACTCTGCTTCGCAAGAACTTACCGCACACACGGCATTGGTGTCGGAGCACGCACTTTGCACTTTGATCTAACCAGAGGAGAAAATAAATATTAGTTGACTGTCAAAACAATATTTTGTAAGAGAAGAATTATTTTAAAAGAAATAAAACAGTCAGCACTAATTTTTATTTTCTCTCCTCTGCAGAAGCACTTTTGAATTTTGGACACTTACAAAGAAAAGTATGAAGAATAATACTGAGATCTAATACTGCTCATTTTTTGAAATCCAAGTTGTCTGTTCCAATCCACATTGATTTGTTATTGATTTCTTCCGTAATTATTCTCTTTATGGTATTGTCACAAATCGGTAAATAAATTAAATATCTTGGAAACAAATCAGGAAAATGGAAGGCAGCCAGTTTCATTTTTAGTTTGTTCCACTGAATTTATAACTTAAAATGTGTGATTTTTTTATACTTCGTACTTGAGAAAATTTTGGAATAAACATATATTTGATGTGTAAATATTTCAGCCGTCGGAATCGTCACAAGTACAATTGATATGACTGCTGCCGTGAGTAAAATGACACCTGTCTTTCTGACATTCATTTACAACATACGAATAAATTGAATTCAATTGGAGCACAGAAATAAATATATAAAAATATGTGGCTCTCGCAGTCCTTTATTTTATGTCCAGTTCCATAAATTTAGAGTGTCGTATCAATTAATTACATATTTCAAAGTGACAGCTGTCATGGTCAAAGTGACAGATGGCGGTTATATGATATTATTATTTTATTTTACAATGATCGTAAGTTTTACATCCAGTTGCATTAGTTAATTTCAATATGGTTAAGTTGAGAAAATACAATTAACAATCGAAAGAATTATTTGTTTTAGATTTCTACTAAGCTTATCTACCCAAAAGCTGTAAAATGATACCAAACTTGTAAAAAAAACAATTGACAATCATTTAAATATCATTTTTGACACTTAGTAGAATAGGGTCTTCTACGATTTTTCAAAAATCTCTAAAATGAACTCTGAGCACATTAAGAAAATTATTAAAACTAATTTTTCTATTAAGAAAATCGTTGTGATTATCAAACACGATTTTAAAATAAAAGACGTTTGAAATGGTCACGGAAAACCGCTATGTTGTTGTGACGTCACTACGCACGTTGGTATTCAGCTGTAGCATTAAACGAATTCTGGCGATGGATGCAAATCCATTAATCCTTGATTTTTTTCTGAACTAATGACATTATGTTTCCATACATACGTCACAGCTACAACAGAACGAAGTATTCCATCATATCTTTTTGTATTTGACAATATAATACAGAATATCAGCAACAATAATTTCAAATTTTTCGAGACTTCTTTTGCTAGAACCAAAGTTTGCAAAGAAAGACATAACCGGTTAAGAAATTATTACGAAGAGGTAATTAGTACTTATTCAGAAAAGGACTTTTATAGACACTCCTGAATGAGTCAAACCTCTTTCAATAAACTTTTTGAAACCGTTGTAAATAAATGCTTGACAGAAAAGTAAGAAAGAACGACATTGAGAAAAAGATAGACTACATGGAAGCTGCTCACGCGCAGTATCCATGAATCCGTGGGACTATTAACTCATGATGACGTGAGTTCGTCGTCAGAAATCTAAATATTCTATGTTTTCCACTAACACAAATTCGAATTCATCGCCAGAATTCCCTTATTGTTTATAATGGAGTCAGTAAAAGAGAACTCCGGTTCTAAGAAAAACCGGTAAATTAGATTCGAAAAATGAGGTTACTGTATTAAAATTAATGAATCACTAAAACACATTTCGTTTCAGCTGCATTAAAAAATCACTTTTTGGGAAAAAATCGGCAGCCATTAACTCATGAAAATCTGTTTTGATGCAGATTGAAGGACCCAAATATGGATTAAATAAAAATGTAGGTATTGTAGTCCACTTGATTTTATTAAAATTGACTATTAAAGTTCGAACGTTTCGGATGCGCACCCATCCATCTTCAGCTTTCTTATAAATGCATTCTATCACCAACCACATTGGTTGTTGGTCGTCTCAAAGTTACATCCACATATTTTTGTGGTTTTTGAGTAAATTGTTAATTTCATAATGTATTTCAACAAATAAGAGAAATTAATTTTCACAACTATACTTTATACACTAATGTAATACTTTTGTAACAACATTTATAAGAAAGCTGAAGATGGATGGGTGCGCATCCGAAACGTTCGAACTTTAATAGTCAATTTTATTAAAATCAAGTGGACTACAATACCTACATTTTTACTTAAATCATGAAAATCTGGAAAATTATCTGACTGTTGCTTAACGAACCCATCGGAACTCATTTTGTGTCTGATTCTATTAGAAGTGGAATTAATTTACGGTTCCTATCTCTTATGCCTGTATTACACGATACAATTTATTGGTCAATAATTTTCAAAAGTTGACCTTCAATTTATTGTTGTGTGTAATATGTCCAAAATTTCCACAATTTTTTCTTGACCAATAATTGACTAAGTTATTTTTTAAATAGAACTGGCTCTATTTTTCACCAATATTCTGGGGTATTTTAGGGAGATTTTCTATTTTGTCGTTGCCAACATTACTCATATTAGTTATTTCGCGTCAAATGAAACACGCGTTTCATACTTGACTTAACCTAAAGAAAGACAAACATTACAAACATAATCTTAGTGTAGACAAAGTATTAATATAATTTTGTATACAGTTGCCCTCAGTATATTAAATTTTTGTCATTTCTACTATCTCACTTACTCTATAACCACACTTTTTGAAGTTACTTCAAAAATTATAAGTTGGTAGTATTGATTTTTCTTGACGAAAACTTGTATCGTGTAATATGGTACAAAATATTTTTGAGCTCGACAATAAATTGTTGAAAACTTGGTCAATTTATTGGTCAATAAATTGTATCGTGTAATACAGGCATTATGTACTGATTCCCGCTCGCCAACATGCGTTATGACGTCACAGCGGCTGGCCAATAACAGCGTTTCGCCAGTCAGATGACAAAATTAGCGAATTCAACGATTTTGTTTGTTATTTTTGGACATATCGCTATCGGGGAATTAATATTTTTGTACTTGTGACGTCACATTGAATACTGTGAATTGTTTTTGTCAAAATTATGAATCACTTTTTGTTGTATAAAAGTCATTTTTCCGTAAGATACTTTCAATTTACATACATATTTACACATCAATTTTTGTGAGAGCCACATCATTCATTTGTTCGGTTATTTTAGAGGCGTTTATTCACCTCGTTCGATTTGATGTATCACAGTTATGAATTTTAAGGTCAAACGAGGGTGAAAAATTGGCCCTAGAAGCTGAATGTTCTTTATCTGTCAACGACCACCACATGAAGTTAATTTGGCTTTTCTGCCATTCAAAAAACAATTGACACACTAATTTTTGTATGGTATAAGGTGGTACTATTTGGACATGCCATTAAATTCTTTACTGATGTTTTTTTAATCGGCACAGGTACCATTTAACCTCTTTTTAAAGGATAACCTTCATTTGTTTCCTTACAGTGTTTCAATAATTCATCATTATTTTTCCATATTGTTGGACAGTTGCAAATTTTTGTGAGCTTCAGTTCAATCTCGTCCTCAATATTGCGATTTTTCCAGGATAGAACAGCTAGACAATTTTGCTGTTTCAAGTTGTGGTCTTCAGTGTTCATTGACCCAATTTCACTGTTTCTAATCAACGTAACAGTAAACAATGCACAGGTCTACCAACACAATTTTCAACTCCTTTTCCTCAATGGTTCAACTTCAGTCCTATCTCGTCCATGATACTGCGATTTGTGACTAACCAACGAATTTCGGGATCTGTAAACCCGTCCACAGACATCGCACTCGAGGCTCTGAGGCACGTAGTAATGTGTGTCGGTCATGTGACGCTGCAACGACCATGTCCGCGAAAACCACTTGTGGCACAGCGAGCAGTAGGTTGTGGCGCGGTCGCGGTCCCGCTCAGGAGCCCAGCCACCGTCTGCAACCACAACACGGGGCTGAGTCTCGAGGCAGTCGACTAAGAATATTTTGCAGCAGCTCCCCAAAAGAAACACATTCATTTTCCTGCACTTAAGACAAAATTTTTCCAAAAATTAAAAAAAAAATCTACAAACTTTTTTTACATGACCCTTTCAATTTATTTGGAATCTAAAACTCGTTTTTATAAAAAAACGAACTCGAAATTTGTTGAAGAATAAAACTCACCGTTTGAAAAACAACTAGTTCTGTAAATTAAAAAAAAATCATTTGTGAAACACTACAAGGTTTTTTCAAATTGTGTTATGCTCTCATTTTTCAAGCCTTATTTATCAAAAAATATAAAAGCAGTATAATTTTTCAATGAATTAACTAAAAAAAAAAAAAATGCTGGTAACAATGAGAGGTGAAAGTGAGAAAAAAACATGTTTCTTTTGGGTGACCTGTTGAAAAAAATTCTCACTTCAAAAATAATTCTGCTGCTGTAGCCACACACTAATCACTAATCGATCAAACCGAAATCGATTAACTTCCACAAAAATCCGATTCTCGAAATATTCAAAAACTATTTTCTCACTAATTCTTCTTGTTTATGCATAACTTTTAAGTTCAGCTTTTAAACAACTATTTGAGTATTTCTTTCACAAAAATAAAAAAAATCTGATGGCAATATGATTTTGAAATAGAAAAGTTAAAATTGTCGAACAATTGGCTTCCCCAAAAATTAAAATAGAACGCAACTTACTAAACAATAGACTACCACACAACACAGAGGAGATATAACATTCAAAAACACACAAGTGAAATCGTGTTTATGTACATTTTGGTCCATTCACAATCAAGTTACTAAATTTGGATAATTTTTTGCAGCAAGTTTCGAATATTGTTTTGTCTTTAATGGCTGCTGCCTATTTAAAAATATTTAGACAATATTCTGCGAGCAAAAATTTACAGGAGATTGTGTGATGAGTGTGTTTCAATGAATGTTCGATTGAGTGTTTATAATAGAGCATTTGTACCTGCTTTAATTTATATACATAATTTTTTTTGCAGGTATAATAATTTCAAAATAAATTGGACCCAATTGAATTCCTTTCGTTAGCTTAAGAAGCTTCATTATTTACCATAAAAATGTATTCTATTTTTTTCTTCTTCATTTATTCTAATATACATTGATCTTTATTCATGATATTCTAGAAAAGCTTCTTCAAGTAGTGATGGGAGCTGAATTTGGCCCACTGTTCTCAAAATTTATTTTGCAACCGGTTTCGATCACTGGGTGATCATTTCAGACTATTAAATTACAGAACATTCACAAAATAATCAAATTATGATTTTAAATTTTTTTTATGCTTCTGATTAATACATTCCGGCTTCGTCGTCGTACATCAAGCTCACTGTTCTCATTATTTATTAAATAATAGTTATTTGCACCACAGATAGTGAAAGCAATATTTTTTTTGAGATAGAGAAGACGAAGTGCATTAATCGAACAAGTGAAAAAAATTTGCACTCGTAATTTTTCTGCTTCAAAATATTCTGCAGTCCCAGAATTCGGCCAAAAGTGAAAACTTAAAGAATAAGTTTGCCGAAACGTCAAAACTTAAAAAAAAGTGAATAGTGTATTATAAAATTGGAAATTCATAATACAATTGAAGGTGTCCCTCAAAAATTGCTTTACTCTGTTAAATATTTTTTTGTAACACGTGCACCGAAAGTATCCTATTACTGAACTAAATTCTGCTTCGAAAGTTTTCAATTTCAAATCATGAGACAATTATCATGAATATTAATTCCCTGCGGAGAGGGCAATAATGATAATTGTGGATCATGGATGCCGTTGATATTTTTTAATTCCATTTTCATAAATCAAATTGATATTTGTGTTTGCATTTGCTGTAAACGTAATAACACAGAGAATGTGAAAAATATCAATTAGTAAAATAAATCATATACGTTATGTTTCTTTGGATTGTAGTTTACTGTTGTGTGATCTCAATTGCAAAAATTTGTTTGTAAAATCGATAAGATAGTTTCAATACATCTAAATTTATTTAAAAAGCACAGTAATGGGATATTTCGGTGCACTTGTTACAAAAAGTATTGTATGCAACACAGACACTGAACGACCGTCATTACTATCACGGATGAAGTTGGCTTTGAGCTTTGCTCTCGCCTTTACCAAGTGCAGCCAATTTCATTCTTGACAATAAAGACAGTCATTCGGTCCTTGTAGCATAATATATTATTAAATTTTATCAGTTTGCTGAAAAAACTATGGTCCATATTCTCACCTCTTAAAATCGCACTACTTCCTGAAAAATTATGCACTTTCTCTTACTATCTCATGTTCTATCACATAGCCCTATCTCTTTTCATTAAAATTTCTGCTGAAGTAGCGCTTTTTCAAGAGGTGAGATACGGACCTATACTTGTAATCTAATAATTTTTTTTTCCTTCAACTAATCAATGAAGTCATCGGACAATTTTTTTTTTTTTATTAAGAGTGAGCAAAATTAATTACACTTCAATATTTTTCGGGTATAACTTTCAAGACACAACTTTGTAAATATAAATTTCAAATATTTCTTGTTTTAAGAACGCACTCATTTACTCTAGCGGATAAAAATGTAAGCTTGTTGTTCAATGATTGCATAGAAAGACGTTTCATTGGTTTTTCGAAAATATAAGCTTATTTTGAACTTGTAAATTTTGATAAAATATACTAAAGCAAGTTATTTACAGTATTTGTCCAGTAACATTTGTATCTAATTTAAAATTTGGCGCCTCCATGAACTGACAGTTGTGCGGTGCGCATGTGCAGCACATGCGCATGAAATTATTCCATAAGTACGTACATATAGCTTTGTATTTCAATTACGTCACAAATGATGCTGCGAAAATTAATAAAATAATGGTAAAATGAAAAGAATTCAAGGATTTAAATTTTTGATTTCTGCAATAAGGCGGTATTAATTTTTTGAATGACCCAATTAAGGTACTGCCAATTATGAATATCAAGAGTGTTGTATGTTTGTGTATATTGTTATGTGTAAGAACCAGAAACCTCTTATAGTTCATTTCAGTTAAAAACGGTCCAAAGGCTCTTATGGGTCTACTATTTAAGTCTTCTGATTGGCCAAAATGCGAACCAATTTCACATTAGCACAAAAATAGCACTTGTCTATCTGTCAGTCGTTTATCAATTATTACAAATAGTATCAAATATTTAAATTTGTATCGACTCTCTTAATACGGGAATAGATTTGTTGCTTTTATTTCCTAAATTCATTTCCAACAGACTTGATTTAAATCCTGCATTAAATTGTAGTCCTATAAGAGCCTTTGGACTGTTCTTAACTGAAATGAACTATGATTCGGTGTAAATGACTGAAAACAATATCGAATCTGGTCATAATAGAAGCCCGGCCCTGCGTAATATTCAGACAAATTGAATTTTTATACCATTACAAGACCTTACATTTTTTTATGAATATGTGAATAATGGAATGAAGCAAGTTGCAGCTGAAGACACCACTATTTTATTATCATTATTATTTGTGAGCCTTTGATTGTTGAACACTCACGAAATAAATTATGAATTTATAAAAACAATGTACATTTTTATTTATGATTATAAATGGACCAAAAAGACCATAATAATACAAACTTTATTCACAAGTAAGTATTATTATGTAAAGTGCCGTAAAATATAAAATTTTGATTATAAAAGACCTAAATTTAAAACTGTATTCTTCAAAATATATTTTTTATAATATGAGTATGTAGCAGGAAGGTTTATTTAGTCAGTGATAAATTGAGATCTTTTTTGATAATAAACTAAAAACTAACTCACCTTGTGAAGTTCCTGCTAAATTGTCCGGCGTTCCTTGAAGACTTTGGTTAAGGCCTGGACATAAAAAAATAATTAGTTCAGTTTATATATTCAGACTACTTAAAAATAACAAAAAAATCTCTGAAATTCGTTTTAGATTGAGAGAGAATAATAAATCAGTCCGTCAAAGACATTTCAATAATTTATTGTTCGCTCAAGGATAATTGAAAATATTGAATTTGGTACACCAAACATTTTTGTTCTCAATTAGTTTTCCGATCCAAAAGGAATTATCTGAACGTTTATAGCAGTGTTTCTATTATTCAAGAAGTAAATTTCGTTCTAAATAAAAGCATGTGGTATTTTACGGCCATGCCAGTAAAGTTATATCTTATTTTTCTTGTCGAATTATTTACCAAATAGCTGACAAACATCCAATACAATTGCAAATTTTGATTTATTACTCTCTCTCATCCTGAAACGAACTATATCTCTTGTAATACAGGAGATATATTCTGACAAACAATTTGAGTCACTCTGTACATAGAACAGAATTCAAGGAGGTATGAGCACGGGCGGAGCCAAATCGCTGTTTGTATACTAAGTTTTAATTTTCATTTGACAATGTATCAAATGTAATTTTGAATGTTGTCGAATAAAATTTATTTTTTCGCCAATTTATATTGAATCATCAATTTATTTTGAAAAGGCGTTATTATTTATAATAAAACAGCGACTTAATAATGCAATATTCTGATGGGAATATAACAATTCTTTTCTATGAGCAAAACACATTTATGTGCGCTTCGTTTTGGCTACAAATAATGATCTATTATTTTAAATGTATTTGCTGCATCTGAAATTAAATATTTCGAACAAGTCTTGATCGGTCACCGCTCCCCGAAATTCATTTGTTTCGTTTATTAGTAGTAGAAGTGGCTCGCAACTAAACAGTCAGTTTAAAGTTCAGTGCTAATATTTTAACGTTTAAAGTGCGTTTTGAATTCAAATAAATAGTGAATATTTTAATTTGATTATCGGTAGTGTTCTTGAGTGAAACTTTTTTGACTTGGTGCCAAAACTTGAACAGAAAACAGTGGAATAAATGCGGCTGAGCTGCTAAGGTAAGGGAATATTTAGAAAAATATTGTTTTATATTTGCAGTATTTCTGTTGTTGTTCCAAATCAGAAAAATATGCCCAAATCATACAAAGAATTATTAAAATTTTATGATCTGAATTTATGGCCGGTTTTATAATTTATTTAACGAATAAACTGTTCTGGATGGCAGTCAATTTTTTGATTCTGTTGTCATGAAGAACCTCAAACTAATTAGAATTTATTAAATAAAATGAATTTGGAGTAGAAAATTTGGTCTTTTATAGAATAGGATATTAGAAAATATTTCAAACTAGAAACTAAAACAGTAAACCTCGACAAAGAGTTAGGTATATACTTGTTTGAACGTAATATTGAATTCAAATAGAAAATTTAAATAAGTACAGATTCTTAAATCTGATGCATATTTTTCCTGTGATAATTTTATCAAAATTCCACATTTTCAATTAGCTTCAATATATTAAACATACTTCTATCCCTAATAAATTTTTATTATATGGAATATACAGGCCTGTATTCTACAAAACTAATGTTTTAGTGCCCTGAGCCGCTAGTATTACACAACGCGCAATGTATACATTTTTTAATGATATAAATTAATAAATAAGGTAGTATACAGACGAAACTGGAATTTACTATACGAATTTGACAGAGGATCTTTTATTTAAATATTTGAAAAATATAGCAATATTTTAATTATTGTCTTTTGTTTCGATAACTTTTGTTTCTTCGAATAATAAGCCGATTACCGACCGCATCAATAGGAATTAAATAATTTTTGATATAAAATAAGCCCTTCATAATGCAATTATTTTTATATAATTATATAATAGAGTACAGGCCCGTATATAATCACTTTTGTGTCTTCCTACCTCCTAACCCCGAAGGGTCTGCAGCAAGTGCAGCCATACTGAAATTAAATGACCCAGCAGGCGAAGCAAATAATTTACTCTCTGAAGAAGATAAATACGCCGGTCCTCCATGGCTATCATGCTCCTCGTGTTCCCCCCCAGACGACCCGCTGAGGGGTCCTTGAGGTAACTGATTATTCGATGGCTGTGGCTCCGAATTATTGGCTTCAGTCGAATCTGAGGAGTTATCTAAATCCGCGTTGGTTCCACAAAGGAGCTCCATGGGTTCCGCTTTAACATCGTCGAGAATTCTCGAAGTAGGCGAGGGGGAGGCACTATCTCTCTCTGTACTGGAGATACCGTTACCCTCTATCTCATTTTTTGAGCTATTTACGCTGTTTTTCATCGCGGAGGGGGAGAAATCTGTTGGCTGTACTTGTGGTGGGGGTTGATTTAGCCCTAACTCATTGTTATTGTTGTTATTATTTCCGATTATGTGATCTTGCCTCGATCTTTTGTGATCACTGTCGGGTTCTGACGATATTCTTCTTTCTCGACGATGCGCAGATGTCGCCCGTCGTAAAAGCTGGTTGACTGTTGCGCCGTGGATTGGGGATGATGGGGATGTGAATAATGCTTCTTCGACTAGCTTGTCGGTGAAGCTCTGCTGGTGGTGGTTGAGGGGTGTGCGGATGCCCAAACTCTGGACCTGTGCCAACTAAAAAATATTGTTAGTTTTTGAAGCAAGTAGAGGAATCAGCACAAATTTCTGACTGCTATCTAAATTTCAGAGGTGCTACGTTACTCAATGAATTGAATAAAACTTAACCATGCTGAACTTTTATTTATTAAATTTTTCTTGAAGTAATTTTCTGTTTTCCTAATTTATTAACACCCTGTATTTATTTTCTCAACAAGCAGATTTTTTTTTAATAAAGAATGACTCTTGGTCGTAAAATAAACAGTAAATATTCTATCATTCTTGGGGGCTTTATCTGCTTTATTACCGGGTGGTTTTTTTTTTTTAACTCGATTAATTTGAATAATAACAAAATATTTTTCAAACAAAGTTTATTAACCATTAACCACAGTTTTGCCATATAAGATTTTCTACAGAGTGCTACATTTTCGTGTAATAATATGCAATTTCATATTTATTTCCCATGAATAATTCCTGGACTAATAAATCTAAAACTATAACAAATTGAAACTTTTTAAAGATAAACAAAATGTTTTTTAAATATGTAACAATATACACGATGTTCTATCAAAAAATATGAAATTGCATATTATTGCGCGAAAATGGAGCACCTGTAGAAAATCTTATACAGAAAAAATTTGAGTAGTTTAAGGATAAATATAAATTCAATACCAATGTGCTATATTTTTTTTGAAATATATATTTTAATTTCAAATAGTCAATAAATAAAACTAAAATAATTTTTTCGCCAACTGTCAAAAAAACATGATATTTTTGTATTGTTATGGATACGCAAAGTTCGTGATTTTTTCACTAGTAAAAAAATGAAACATATTTTTTCAGATCTAATCTAATATAATTCAGTTTAGTAATGCTACAAGGATAGAAACAAACAGGTATTTAACAAAAAAGAAACATGAATTTGTACACAAAATTATTTATTTTTGAATATAAAAATTAATTGTTGACACTTCTTTATTTATCAAACAACAATTTCGCATACTTTTGGCTAAAGTACCCAGGTGACTGCAAATTAATTATGGTTTGTACTTTTTTCCTACATTTTACTGAATAAAACAATAATTATTGTTGATCTATTATTTTTAACATTTGGCGAAAAAATATTGTTTGTATTTCGTGTGCGAAGTGATTGTATTTTGTTGCGCTTTCGAATGAATTTGTTACCTCGACCTTACGGTCTCGGTTAAAATTGACAGTCTCACGCGCAACAAAAAAAAACAATCACTTCGCACACTTAATACAAAAATAACTATTTCATAATTCAGTACAGGGCCGCATCTGATTTTTTTTCAATTGAGTAAAGTGACACAAGAATAATTTACAAATGGCTGCATAAATATTGAATATTAATAGCAACCATTTGCCAAATTAAAAATTAGATAGATACCTGTTTTATTGCTGATCTTGTGTCAGAATTTGTAGTGCTGATTTCCTGTTGATCACAATCATAAATGGATTAAAATAATAACAAGACTCAGTATAATGAAAACTTATTGTCTTGATACGTGAATATAATATTCCAGAATATTTTTTTAAGGAAAATCGTTGATGATACTGACTCTAAAATTTCGGTCTCACTTGGACCATCCTCAAGAGTATAAAGAATTTGAGTGTATAAAATTGAATACTGTTTTAAAAACATATTAGGCTTGTTCAATTTTATACACTCAAATTCTTGAAAATCCTGATGATGGTCCAAGTGTGGCCGAAACTGTAAAGTAGGAAGAAAAATTGAACTTAATGATCAAACTCCCGTATTTCAATCTGCATATTTGGTATTAGTTGTGCCAGGATTAATATTATTAACCCTTCAGCCGTGTGGTGGGGTATGTCATACCCCATAGATGCTACTCATGTTCGTCTCATCATTATTTGGTGGATTACTGTCTCAAAGAGGTCAGTAGCTGTCTTTCTTGCGTTACATAATATTTTAGTGGTAGGTTCGTCATTATATCTTCTGCTGTTATCGAGTTATAGCGTTTCAAAGTTGTTCGGGGTATCTCATACCCCACCACACAGTTAGTGTAACAAATTAATGTGGTATAAGTTTAGATCATAGTTGAGCAAATATACCTCTAGGAAGACCGTCTAATCGTTTGAGTACTTCGAAAAGGTGTAACATTTGTACTAGAACGAAAGATCGTAAGACATTTTGGCCCGTAGTCAGGACGCAGTCTTAAACCCGGTTTTACGTCTGGTTTATGCATAACCATGACAACATGTCAAAACAGTGTTACGTCGTCATGGTTATATATAAGATAGACTCAGGCCTGGGTTTGAAACCGCGTTCTTTATGTTTGCAACAAATGTAATAAGGCTATTTGTTTAAAACATGCCATTTTTTCATGCTCAAATTGATGTAGAATTGAGAGTTCATAACTTTTTTGTGTTACAATATTTTTGTATCAAAATTTTTCTATTCTTCTATCGATAGTTAAGTATTTATTTCATACAGGATAAGTTAGTTTTCATCTTACATTCAAGTTGTAAGATGAGGATGAATGAAATATATTTTTTGAAAACGGTCAATTATGGACATTGACAATTTTCTTTACCATTTATTGTTTCTACTCCTCGAGAAGATTATATATGTTTTGTTGTGTTCAATATATACCAAGTGAAGAGAATCATCAGAAAAATCAAGTATAAAACTGTAAATTTGTATATTTATCTTGTTATTATTGCTGGGGTATGTCATACCCCACCACACAGTTCTTGCAACTTTTTTCCACCACACGGCTGAAGGGTTAAAATTATTGTGATTAGTTTGAAGCAGAATAAATTTAAAATAAATAATATCCTTTCTAAAGATAGCCCCCTGATTACACAACTAGCTACTCGTACATGTATAACAAGTTGCGGAGAGATTGAGAAACAATTTGTAAGTTTTCTTGTCTGCCGCGAAAGCGAAAACAATCCTTGAATATTCAAATTTATTTTTATTCAAACTTAAAAATGAAGAAACTGCGTGAAATACCGTTTTTACATTAATTATTGTCCACAGGTGCGAAATTTAAAACTCAAGCTGTGAATGTAGGCTTCTATATGTGCCGTGCTAATAGAATACAATGGTGACATTCTATTTTCATTATATGATCATTTTAGAAACGATATTAATAGAGAAAAGTTTTACAAGAGTCTTCAGATGAGGGTTGTATTAAAATATAATTTCAAAATTATAATATGTACAAAGATAGAATTATTTTCTCGAATATTTTGCTGCATTTGTTATCCAATACAAGTTGAAAATGTGAGCATAGATTTGACTTTTGACACAAAATATGAGATAAAGAAAAAAGTTTCATATAAATGTCAAGAATGATTTGTTATTATGATATTTCTAGAAATGTGAGTGACGGGGAGTATTAAATTTTTTGTGTATATATTTCTTAAAGTAGAGATAAATATTCTATCATTTCACACTCACCTGATCTCTGTCGTCGTTATGTTGCTGGGTGAGTCCAGACACCCGCAGTACCTCCGCGGTTTTGAGGAAGCTCGAAAGGGAACGCTGGTGCACGTTAACCTCGCCATGGTAAATGAACTCCACCAGGGCGTGCAGGTCAGTGAAGGCCACATCTTGCAGTACTATCACGGGGTGCTTACATGGGGTGCTCTGAAAAATAATAACGCTTATTTAGGTTATTAATTACTATACATCAATTATAAACATCATTGACGCCATAAAACCTAATTAATTTTTTTTTAAATCGGTTTATACAACGAAAGTTGAGGAATTAAATTGGAATACTACATTTAAATTAAAGTGACAGTTACGTGGTGCAAAATATAAACGGTATAGTCTCGTTCATACATCAGCAATTGTTTGCTTATATACATAGCTAAGTCAACAACTCTGGTACAGCAGAGGTATTCTGGAATTATTGTATTAATTTAAATAATTAACAAAATTTACCAAATCTGTTCCACAATATTCCGCAAATGTGAATAAGAGCTGTAAATATGATTTCAAATTTGGATAATTTTTTTTGTAGTAAGAACTGAAAATTCATTTTTACTTACTTGTACTAAGTACAAGAAAGTATTGTGAAACCGACAAAATTCACCTATCGAGATTTTGATGGAAATATCCGTTTTGAGGATCCCTGAATCCATTTTGACTATTTTCGGCTTGATGTCGGTACGTATGTGCGTGCGTTCGTTCGTTCGTAACTCGCAAATTTCAAAACTGGTTGAACGTATAATGTTCAAATTTTGTATTTAAGACTGGTATAGGATCTAGTTGTGCACCTCGCATTATGGTTCCAATCGTCTGTACCGGAAGTGCTTACTTGAAACTTTTTTCGAATTTTTCTAATAAATCCAGAATGATCAACCGTAGGATGTTGAAATTCAGTATTTGAACTTGATGTTGTATCAGAATGGTTATCTGCTATTTTTGTATGAATCGGTCAAGCCAAAAGTGCACTTTAATTAAAACTTTTTTGCATAAATTTAGAATGATCAGCCATAGCATATTGAAATTTAGTGTTTGAACTTGTTGTAGCATCAAAATAGTTATCTACTATTTTTGTATCAATCGGCTGAGCCGGGAGTGCAGTTTATATATATAACAAACATTCAGAATTTGCCGTATAAAACAATCAGTTTAATTGAAATGATAAGGTAGGCAATGATAATCTGTTGTCAATTTTTTGATTTTGTTTGACATTGTACATGTCAAAATATTATTAAAAATATATTAAATTATAATCTGAAGTGACAAAAAACTTTATTAAATTTTGTATATGTCAAATGATGTACAAGTAAGTCACGTGATGTTCACGTCGGATTTTCATTAATGAATTACATATAACATTAATTTAGAACCTACTTTCATACAAAATAAATCCAAATAAAATGTGGGTGATAGGCATTCCAGTCTTGGAATGTAAGAAAAATTAGTTCCCAGATGATTTTTACAATCCAACAATTTGGTTGGTATGTGAAATATATTTTGGCAATTTCGCTCTCTTCTCACTCATACAAAGTGCGGGCAGAGGCCGACTACTGGCTGAGGACCGCGAACTGGGTGTTTTAATATAGAATATAGAAGTTTGCTGTCTCGTTGTTATTTTGTGAAAGGGAAGATAGAAAAGTCATCGAGGAAATATCTTGTAGATTTCTTTCAGCAAGACATCAGAAAACCGTCTTAAAGATATTTTTAATTTCTGTAACACGACTAAAAAAAATTGGTCTCTAAATTTGCCGCCCTAGATTCAAGCCCACTCAGCCTGCTGGTAATCCGCCACTGATTTCAAAATATTCTCTAGGTAACTTGTATTGAAATAAGTTTTTTGCAGAATTAAAGAAGTTTCACTTCGAATGTGTGCACTCTGTGAATTGTATTATTTTTAAATAAAATAATTTAAGCTGACTGGATTAGTGAATGTAATTAGTGGGAACAAGGGACATCAGTCAATTATATAATTTTTTTCTCTACTAACTTAAACTTTACAGTTGCGACTAAACCTTGACTATCTTCAGGAGCGTAAGAAATTATTGAGCTTAAATTTAAATTTATACATGCATTTAAATATAATTTTTTATTATTATTTTGTTGTCAGATCAATATGTGAAACTATAAGTTCAATCACATAATCTAATAATCTAGCCCGGTAACTGCTTCTTATAGAATTTTTAGAAGACACCCGGTATGTTAAAATTATTAGGAATAGTTGCGTGAACAATTCGGTAGCATAGCTGCAACACTAGGTTATTCCTAAAATTAAGTAGGGATATTTATTAAATAACAATTCAGTTAATATATAAGAATGGGCCTTGCAAGAGAAAACGCAAATCGGTGACATACTCTTTCTGCCTTTTGGGAAAAAGATTAGTCAGGATGTCAAATTAACACCTGGTTTCATAATAGAATGAAAGTTAGTTAATCTATACTTCAATCTATAAATTTTTTTCAGAATTAAATCATAATTGCAAGATTTTTTCAGTTAAAATTCTGCATATTTATTTATATTATTGACGTTTAGAATCTCTATTCAAGAGTCACATATTTCTGAGGGAAAAATATAAAAAATATACAGATTTTTCTTTTTTCAATTAATTTCTGGATTTGATCCTGTCGGTTATGTCCCTTAGTCACTGATCTCTATATAACACTGGATTGGGTTTGGACCGTATTCTGGCATATGAAAGCGGCCCCGGTTGAACGGCGGCCTTGACAGTAAAATTGAGGCTTTGTGTTCCTATTCGGCGGCAAATTCAAAACACTTATAGAAGACACTCGATGAAATTCAAAGTATAATGCAAGTGAGATGAAGAAATTATTCTCAATATATATTAAAATACATACATTAGTAATCAACAAAAGTTAAAAATTGTTATAATAGTTGAAATATTTATTAATAGTTAAAAATATTTGTGAACTTTTTAGTGTCAGTGTTTTAACTATTTTTTAAACATTGTAGTTTAGTATTATTTAATCCGTTCAATAGTTTTATAAATTTTTGTTACCTAAAATTTAAAACTATGAATTTACCTATATGAATAAATGAAGTGCATTTCTGCGATAATATTGCCTATTCAAAACTAATAATTTTGAATATCTACTACACATGATAGGAGAATAATAATACATTTAATAATCAAGATTTTATTGTTCGTAAGTAAGCACAATTTTGCAGTCCAGCGATTAATTTTGTGAGCAAGATATTTTATATTAAATTTGATATATTACTCAAATTTGTTATCATAACTTACTTCTGCAACGTCAAATTTCTTAATGAATCGGCTTTATGCATGCATTTGAACACCATGATTTAAAAATTGCGTCTCAACACCATACTGAACTGTCACCAACATATGTCACCAATTGAACACAGAACCTCATTTTTGCCAAGATGGCGACATTCAATTGGGGCCGCATTCCAGCGACCTAAACCCAATCCAGTGTTATATTCAGATCAGTGCCCTTAGTTAACTTTCCACACATACAGCTATTTTTTCGTTTAACTTGCCACCTTTTTACCTTGCTGTCATGTGTGTTGCCTATCAACCGGTGCAGACCCATGTTACAACAATTAGCCGGTGCCAGATAGCTTAATTTCGGATTAATTGTTGTCAAGTTAATTTGATCCCCAATTTGGAAAGGTAACGAGAGTGAATATCAATCCAGAGAAGTCGTGAAAGTTTCATGATCCAACTCAGATTCGAACTCACGACCTTTGTGTCCAGAAACTAGCTCTCTAACATTGTGCTATCTCGCCGTTCAATATATTTACAGAATTTGAATTGAAAAAAATCTTCCAAATTTATTTTAGTTCAAAGTTCGATTTGGAAAATCAATTTTCTATCATGAACCTGAAAGTGCTCGTGCCTTGATGTCGTAACCGCACATCACGGATAAGGAGATATCAATAAATGTACCAATGTGGATTAAAAATATTACCAGATTCGTGTCCGGTAAAAGGAGTGACTGATAATAATTTAACTTTTTAACCTATATTTTTTAAATCAATTTTTATTTCACCTTATTTGGTACGGAGCTCCATACTACATTAATAAAATAGAAGACTCGTTCCAAATATCTGATTTTGATTAATTATATTAAGGAACCGGTAAATTTATATGATTTACATACAAAAAATTTGATGTGAACACCACATTACTTAATTTGTACACATTTTGACTGAATAATCGACAATTGACACTGACATTGTCATAAAATCGATTGCAATCATCCCGATGTAACAATTCATTAAAAAACTGTGGCAGTCTCAATGGTAATTTTTGATTTTAGACCGCGAAATGTCACTTTTGCATTCGAGAATGCAAAAGAATTTCGCAATTGTGTATCAAACAATGTTTTTTTCAAAACCATGTCTCAAACTTAATAAAAATGTGAAAAGAAAATGTTGACATTTCCAATCAACAATCGTGGCTGCGAAGTATTTCGCGTCCTGTAAACAAAACAATAATTTCGCATGTTTCTAGTTGCCGTGTAAATGTTCACTTTTAATGACAGTTTTCAAAAAATACTTGTTCTATCATTTTACGGCCAATAGTTTCGAATTTACGCGAAAAATTAAAAAAAGATTGTCAAATAAAGTCTACTTCCGGTTCAGTAGATTGCTATGGAAATATGAAATTATATTTATGATTCTACACATGATCGTTCTGGATTCATGCGAAAAATTCGAAAAAATGTTCAGTAAATTACACTTACGGTTCAGCCGATCGCAATTATAATGCGAAATGTACAACTGGATGTTATAGAAGTGCTCAATACGAAATTTCAATATTCTACGGCTGATTGTTCGGAATTAATGCAGACATTTGAAAAGACTGTTATATAAAGTGCACTTCCGGCTCAGCCGATTGATATAAAAATAAATAATAACTATTAGAATGCTACAGTGCTATTCAAATACTAAATTTCAACATCCTACGACTAATTATTTTGGAATTATGCAAAAAATTCGAAAAAAGTTTCAAGTAAAATGCACTACCGATACAGACTATTGCAACTATAATGCGAGGTGCACAACTAGACTTTAAGCCAGATTTAAATACAAAATTTCAACATTATACGTTTGACGGATTTTGAGTTTTATACACGAACCGACGTCAAGCCGAAAATAGTCAAAATGGATTCAGGGATGCTCAAAATGGATATTTCCATCAAAATTGCATTTCAAATTGAAAATAAATAATAATACCTGGTTAGGTTGTCTAAATTAATTAATTTATCTTATCAACTTTATCTGCCCTTCCCCGCCCCTGGAAAAATACTGACGGCGCCAATTGATGTAGATGACAATTTTAAGTAGATATGTCAAACAGAAACGAATCAATTTTTGTAGTAGTCGTTCAGAAAATATAGTTCCATCACTCATTTTCCTCCGAAACAAATGTATTAAAAAAATAACCATTAGAATACTTTTTGAACAGAATGCTACATAGGAAATATGTATTGCCCAATTTAAAAATACTTAGGATACGAACACAACAAAATGTAATGCAAAAAGTCCGAGATTATAAATGTAAAAATAATTTTCATTCGAATTTAAATAATTCATCAAATTTAAATTAAATAAATGACATTTACAGCAAATCAAATTGAAAATTTGTTAATAAAATCACTTATATTGAGAATTGTTAGATAGTAGCACAAATGCAACCAGCATTACATTTGTGCTGGAAGCACTATAAAATTTAAAATTCCAGGCGTAAGAGTAACGTTTAATCATTCACACAAGAATGTCACGCTGGTTGTATAACTTACTATTCCTGGATAAAAAATTTATTTATGGCCAAAATTTTGTTAATCCTTATAAAATAATAAATGATTTAAAACAATTATTTGACGTATTTGAATTCCATAATTAAAAACAATTATAATATTTTGCTTATAAATAATAAAATTATTTAAATACACTAATGATCCATAAAGTATTTGATTTGTGTCATTGTTTTTAGTACAAAAAAATAAAACATTTTTATTACATTTCTTAAAGATTAATTATTGAATTAATTACATTTTTTGTAGTCAATTATATTTAATAAAAAAAATTGATTAGATATAACCGTTTAGTAAAAATTCCGCCGGAATTAATGAGTAATGATTTAAAAAGAGTAAAACTAAACTTACCTTTAAAAGCTCTCTGAAGTATGGACTACAGGCTGACAGTACCACTCGATGAGCTTTCAAACTTTTGCCGTCACAAGCCAATGTTACATCAACGAAATCTTCATCATCCCGTAGATTTTCAAACGCAGAAGTTATAGAACTCTGATAATTATTCCAGCGTAGGCAAAAATGTTGTGTGTCTACCATCGTACTTTTTTTTTACCTAAAAAAAAAAATCAAAATCAAAAACGAAAAATTAAAAAAAATCGAGTCTCCCGTCAACTCACATTAAATTCAAAAAATAATTTATTAATTACTAATATGAAGTATCAATGCGCTCTGTTGTGTAAGAGTATGTACATAACGAATAATTGAAAAATATTTTTTATGCATTTTGCAGATTCGTTTTGGGACTTTACATCCCCACTTTATTAGAAACGAGCAAAAAATCATTCGGCATTAGTAGAGGGGGGTGATATGCGAATATGGCCACCGGCAAAAAATTATGAACGCAGGCCGGATATGCACCGAGAGTGCTTTCAGTTTGTGGAGGTTAAAAAGTGATTTTTCAGTGCTTTACACTATTATAAACCTTGTGCCCGAAAAAAAAATACCAAAAAAGTTTTGGTGTTTTAATTAGTGGATAAAATTATGCCGCTCATTTTTAATTATTTAGAAATTAATATTTGACATTGACAACTTGATTTTTAGGTTAAAATAAATTTCACTAGAAAAACTGATTCATCAACACTTTTTTTGTTGTTTTTATGAATGTTGAAGAAATTATAACCGATTCTATTTTTTATCACCGTATTTTTGAAATTTTTATTTTAATGTTCGAAACAATTTATTAAATTATTTAAATATTAGGAATATTTACTACAAATAAATAATTAGGTTTGCGATTTGGAAATGCTTGATTATTTTCGGAGTGAATATTTGAAATCATAAAACATGTTATTTATAATTATTTGGCCTAAAAACCTAAAATATAATATGCAATTTTTGAGCGCGTCATTTAAATATGTGTGCAAAAAAATTATCCCAATAAAATATCAATTTATATGGTTTCTTGTTTTTGAAAAATGTTACTATTTCGATTTTGACTTCAGCAATGTTTGATTGTTGATTATTTGATTGGTTTTATGAGTGAGCTTTTTCAGGAAAACATGTTGTTTAGGGAAATGCAAGTGACAGTTTATAGCGCGCGCAGTTTGCAGCCAGCTTCACGTGTGTGCGTAGTGTAGTGTAGTAAGCTCGAAGCGGTGGTATTACCTGGCACATGAGCCTTACTTAGTCCACGGCTTCGTCCTCGAGCTACCAGCACATGATCTCCTGGTGGAAAAATCTAACAGCCCACCGCATGTCACACGTGAATTGTCAACACACAAACACACACACCAAGACTCGTATACGTCAACACTGTACCGCGACCGAGCGATTATTAAATATGTAAACGCACAAAAAAATAATGCTACAGCATTGGTTATTCTTTATTGGAACATGGCTATGAGACATCTGCTGTAATAAGCTGGCACTAAAAAATAGTGCGTGCCCGCCTTCCGCGAGCGGGAGGCGCGGAACGGCGCGGAAACGTTCCCGGCGGCGCGGGAGAGGGGCAGGGGAGACGAAAAGGGGAAACTCTTCCCCCCCACCAATGCGCAGAATAACGAGTACAGGCTTTGCAATTAAAAATGTCAAAATAAAAAGCTCACACAGCCGAATTTTCACAAATTTTAACTTTTTATCCTTTTCAACCCTTAAATATTTCTTCAGAAACAAATTTTTAAACTATTTTTCTTATATTACCAGAGTAAGATTATCGTACTTGAATTAAATATTAAAATAAGGAAAGATGAAAATTGCATATCCATAGAGTAATGGACAGGGGCGCATTCAGGAGCAAACCTACCCAAATCTTGAGACGGTTGGGAATATTAGCTACAAACTGAAAGTTGCTTTTGATTCTGATGACTGACAACCGAAGCCGGAACCAAATTCCGGTTTCGGCTGAAACCGGAATCGAAACACTTTTGATATTTTTATCTTATGATTATTTTTCTTGTCAATTTCAAGTAACAGTCAATTTAAATAACTTATTTATATACCTTATTTTTTAAAAAAAGCTTTTAATCGATTGAAATTACTGTTGTGCCGAACGTCTCCGAACGTGATGCGAAACTGAAACTACACCGAAACTACAACCGATTATTACTTCAAATCGTACGACTGTGCCATTTTACGTACTTCAGACATTTTTGACAGGACTTTTGGAAGACCTGTGCCAAGTTTTCAAAAGAAAAATCCAGCAGAAATCCTATTTTTTTTTCGGGAAGTGCTGCTTTCATAAATTGATCGTGCAACAAGAGTCTAAAGTTGAGCATTATGACATGAGGCCAAGTATTTGGTGACAAGTCTTGCCGAGCCACTCAAATTGTTGGCCGAAAGTCATAATGCTTATTTACACTCGTTTTGCATACAAGAATTTTTTCTACGGCCCTCAATTTCCATATTTTGACAATTATTGAGCACACAGCAAGAGAGCCCACAGCACAAGTTGAAAATAAATATAAAAAATTAAAATCAAACACGCCTTTCACCCGGTAGGGGTGTGGCAGACACTTATAGTGTACTCGGTGTATTGATTGATATTTCTTTAGTGGTATATCAGTCGTCAAGCTACAGGTACTATTAGTTTCTGTGAAGAGTACTCCACAGAGTATGTTACAAAATTGACATTTGATATTAATAAATAACTAAGCAAATGGATCAATGAGAGTTGCTACAAACAGGAGTTAACAGAAATTCAGTTCAAATGGTGGTAAAACTGGGATTCGAAAAATGATCACTTTACGCACGGTCGTAGAAATGCAGTAAGACGTGTTACAGGGCTTCTAAGTGCTCATAACAGTCTCAAAAACTCTCGATTCGACATTTTGAATAAATATAAATGTTTGGTTTCAAATATTCAGGGTGTAATGAACTACCCGGATTCTAATTTTCCTCTATTTTTTGCTTTGGGCCGCCCAATGTTTCCTATTAGAGATAGAGAGTTAATCAAAATCAATCAATCATCCAATCTTCAATAAAAAAAAGCAAGGCATCCTAGAGCGAAGAATAGAAAAGGATTAGAATCCAGATTATTTGTTACACCCTGTATGAGTCTGTACTTTATGCAACTAGTTGAAAAATAGTATATTATAAAATTGTTTTAAAGCTAGCCTCTTGACACAGTGAGCTCTAATTTCAAGCAAGTCATGAAATTTTCACGGCTCGACTGGATCGGTATTCACTCTCGTTACCCTTTCAAGCTGAGAATTAAATTAACTTGGCAACAATGAAGCTATCTTGCACCGGCTAATTGTTGTAACCTGGCAACAATATAAAAACATGGCAAGCAAAGTGAAAAATAGTTGTGTCAAAAAGTCACCTAGGGACATAATCCCGGAATTCATACAATTACAAATAGAAAAAAAAATGTTGTAGGCACGAGTTTTCCAAGTACGAGCAAGTTTATATAACACAAGTTACATACTATACTTTTTCTTTAATCCCAAATTGAAACAACACTATACTGGAAGTAGCGTCAAATATTAATGTCAAAAGTTATTGAAGCTGACTTCAACCAATGCTTAATGAGCTTGTGCCAACTTCAAGTTGTGCTTGGAACGACCGAAGACTCAGTTGTGCCAAAATGTTATTTAGAATCGTGGAAGCCAGTTCATTAAATGTCATTCTAATTATCCAAAAAATCCATCAAAATTTTCCAAATTGAATTTCCTTTATTTTGTCTAATTTTGTTCTATTCAGTTGTACAACTTCTTGTTATTTTTACATAGTCAGTATTTTTTTAACATTCATTTCATTCGATTTGGTTACCATGGTAACAATATATCCCGCGTTCTGTCCTAAAATGTCATTATAAATTTTTTCTAGTAACTTCTAAATCTAATTAAATTAAAAAAATGGATGTGTTAGATGAAACTGACTGGTAAGTTGAATGATGATAATTGAGATGAAGAAATTCAGTCAAAAAAAAAATAATTATTTTCCTTTATAGTTTCGATTCCACCTGAGTCATCTTCAGGAGTGAAAGGAATTTAGTTTCAAATGAATTGTACACATGTATTTCTTGGGACCGAAATCTTCATGGTATAATTAATGATATGATAACAATTGGAATTCTTTTCACTCCTGAAGATGACCTAGGTGTGGTCGAAACTGTATAGGAAAAGAAATTAAATTTTTTCGATTGAATTCTCTCATCTCAATTATCACCATTAAAAAAAAATAGTAGATAAATTTAAGTGATCACATCATTCACATTGCCCGCCATTGGCTCGTGTTCCAAATTTCAACATCCTGTTTAATAGCCTCCATTCTACACTCATTGAATAATGTAATATTTTTATCCTTATTTTTAAAGGCTTCCAAATTATTGGATGAGTAAAATAGTTGCAGATAAATTCAAATGGTCACAACACCCGCCTCTGGCTCGTGTTCCAAGTTCAAACAACCTGTATAATAGCCTCCATGATATACTCATACATTAATTGAGTAATGTACTATTTTTTCTCACCAAAAGCTTCACTGAATTTTATGAATTGGAATTATTAGACAAGATCTTTTTATTCTACCGAATAAATTTCTGTTTGTCATGAAACCTTGTAGCCTAGCAATTTGACAAGCTGTAATTTGAAACACTTTTCAAGTCAAATTGCTGCCTGGTTATAAAGTTGAATTGTCCAATTGCTTGAGTGATTTTTCGGCGAGATAATTTAACAAAAAATTGGCACTTGAGAATACAAGTATAATCTGCTGTTCAAATCATTATCGTCAAACAGAAGTCAAACCGGGCTCAGTTTCAAGTGGGGGTTGAATGTCACAATCAATTTTCAGCTCTAAAAAACTCTTGTAGTGTACCCTTCACTAACATCCATAAGTATCCATGTTTAATTGCTGGTAACCACATTTACAGTGCCAAAATATCAATTTACCAAACTACACGCAGCTTTATATGAAAGAGTCATACTCAGAAATGGGTAAAAAGTTATTAATATTTTATTTTGATTACTTACATAATTAATTTACTTCAAATTTATTGCCAATAAATTTATATTATACTTAGTAGCGTACTCTCTACAAAAACTAAGAGTACTCGTAGCTCGACCACTGGTAAGCACACTTTAAGGCTGCAGAAATATAAATCAATTTACTGAGTGCATTATAAGTGTCTGTCACACCCGTAGCGGGTAAAAGGCGTGATTGATATTAATTTCTATCTTCTTTTATTCTATTATAATGTTCTATGTAGGATGACTTTGTCCATTGTCATTTGAGTAACAGATATCATAACCTAGCTGCATCTGAACAAGAATATAACCAAGGAGGGACAAATATAGAGATTATTTAAAATTATTAAATAGATTTTTCCATGGCCAACTTTAAACTTGCTTGTTTACACATAAAAAAACGACGAGTAAAGTGAGCAGCTTTCGCTACCACCATCAAAACCCGTGAGGCAGTCAAATTGCGTAGCCTAAACTCAAGTTTTTTATAAATTGATAATGATGATACGACGCGCAACGCCTGTCACTGATCAATTTTTTAAGTCATCAGTGATTTTTAATGTCAACTCTTTCTTTCCGATTCGTTTCGAAAGAGAGTTTAACACGTGCGTACAAGCACTACGACATTTAGACAACAATATTTTATTTTTTGTCCCTCTCAATGTAGAATCCTCGTTATGCCCTTAAACCAGAGTAATAATAAAAATTATAAAAATAATTTTCAAGAATGTCAGATTTTTGTCAACATTCAAAAGTCTTGTTTCGAGGAAGTTTTAATTATTTTATTTGATGTTAAAGCACTTTTATTTTAGTTTGTTATAGAGAACTTTTTCTTATTACTTGTCATGCCAAGCATTTTCTATTTTTGTCGTTTTTTGAATTGTCAGCAAGCTAAGAAAGTTAAATTTTTCTTGAAGAATTCGAATACTAATTAATGTATTAGCATTTGTCTCTCGGTATAGATCTCTTCCTGTTGCTTGTTTTCTTTGAAGAAATATTTTTTTTTAGAATAAAAATGTGTTTGGAATTAATATTTATGAATAAATATAATTCCTGAGTCCATACCTGGTAATGAGCCCCCGCGACGGAACGATCCCGCGCCCCTCTTCACTTCTCACCCTATCCTACTCGCGATTTGCTCGCGCGCGCTTCTCGATTCATCCCCAAAAAATCATTACATTCTTCCGTGGCCTTTTGAGGTTACTGGCAACTAGCGCGCATGTACATAGTTAATTCGTTTGGCATAGAGGAATAAATACACGGCTGTTGTGTGAATCAGCTATTTTTCCCGTTTCGTTTGCACACTCACTGCCTAGCCGGGCCATATTTTATCGATTGTATAATCAATACCGCAATAAAACCTGCAGTGTTTTCATCTAGAGCGAAGGGGGCGAACGGGTGTGGGTGGCCAAAGTATAAGAGCTATGGTTTATGTTTGCAAAGAGCCCGGGAAGTAGGTACCAGGAAAACGAACTAGCAAGACGCGACCTCCAAAAAATTACACGCAAATTCTCATCACAGAGGTTACAAACAGAATCATCTTCTCTCACATTTTAAGATACATTCGATCAAATATGTAGTTTCATTATTAATACACATTTCTTGGAGTGAAGTTTGTTGAAGGCACTACAATTTTCGAGCGTTACGAAAATTCCGATCGCATGCGAGGAGTAGTTACGTAGATACGTGGTAAACGAGGAGAGTAAATTTTTTTCCCATCACACCGCCAATTGTCTTTAGAAAAGAGCATTTTTCCATATTATTGTTGTACATGTCTAAACCAACGCAACTAAAGTATAACTACTCTTTAATCCATTTCTTTCCAATATTACCTCTTACCGTTTTCTCGCTACTTTAAGAATATAAATTTGTCCTTGAAAGTGTGGCAAGTACTTCCTAAAAGAGTCTTTGGAAGAAACCTACCAAAAGACTTGTACAAAGAACGACAAACTTTAAGTTTACAAGCATAAAATGCACCGTGGTTAAAAAGGTCAGAAAATACAAGATTTCAACCCCGAAGAAGCGTGATTTAATTGAACCATCGATACCTAATTTCAATTTGATTGATCATACGCTGCGCATCATGAAAATAGACACAAAATAACAGACCGACTTCGCTTTGAAAATCGTCTTAATCATCCTTGGGGACTTCAAAATAAATTCTTCAGTAAATCTTGTTCTAGATCTCTTAATATATTCAATAGCACCCTCCACAAAAAATGACGTAATGATTTCTATTTTTGTATGATTGTTATTTTTTAAATAATTTTATGTTAAAACCGGAATTAATAGTGAAATAAAAAATGCATGCTAATTGTGTTTCCGTAATTCTGCAGACAATCAAAATGCATTTATACGACCTTATGTTTCCAGTTCAAGTATTAAGTCACGGTAGGTCATTTGCTGACCGGAAGAGGTTTCCTTGAATCTACCTTTCAATTAATTAATCTACCCACTACCCAAAAGCTGTCATTCTTTTAATAAAATATGCGCTAATTATTATTTTCACGGTTTATTTTAATAGTTTATTTTTACCACAAAAATTCAATAAAATTTTAACATTCTATATATATTTGATTTTTAGTGATTTTTATATCATTAATTTTTTGGGTTAACTCGCAATTTAATTTAACACTCGAACTCTTTTTTAGCTGAAGCTTTCTATCCTGTTCGCTACTTTCACTTTGTCCTTTTCATTCCGATACAAACTGCTGTTACTGCAATTTTATCACCATGCATCCACATACTAATACCAACCTATCTTTCCATTTTTACTGATGCTCTTATAATTATTATACACACAAAAAAAATCTATCGAATTATCAATTTAGTTAGGTGTAACTATTTCAGTTAAATTAATGACAGGAATTAAATTAGAATAGCAGTTGTCAACAATAAAAGAAGCATTTGGAAAGTCCCGAGTTTTGACATCATAACTCGACAATTTTACAAGCAATCATTTTTTATTAGAGTTTCTCAGAAAAAGGAGATCTTCCTTTAAACAATGATATAATTTTTTATTTTTTCAGAATATTTTTATAATCTAAATTTGCTTTTGAAAAATGACTTCTTCGTACATTAGATTATACGTATGAGGACATGCTACAGGTTATTAATTTCGACCAATTCTGAAGATTCTTTTTTTTATCAATTGCTCAACTATCAGAATAGAGCCCTACTAATTGTATCAATGAATTGTCTGAAATTTTTATTTTTATAAATAATCGTAATAATTATCGCATCATTTAGATACCTCGTTTATTCAACACCAATTCATAATAAGTTCAAAGTAAATAAACTTAATTATTAGTCACTCATAGAGAGAATAATAAAGAAGTCATAGGAGACAGTAGGCACCATAATACATGAATCACACTAATATTTGATGCCGTTAAGTGAGGCATTATGTGACAATTAATGTACTGTAAATGACAATGTGATTATTGTTGAATAAGGCCTGAATTTATGATACTAGCCGTTACTGTGGCCCCAGCATGACAATTTATGTTTTTATATTTTACATAGCATTGAAATGTTTTGTCATTGTCAATCAATGAAAACGATTTTATAGTCTGACAAGCCTAAATGCCAATTCACAATGTATGTAAACATAAGGAGTACGTAAAAACATATACGTAAGAAATTATGTGTGGTCGTAACGTAAAATATTAAAATTAAGTTTTTCATTTTACGTTGGTACAAATTAGTGTTATTGATGAATTGTGTTGGTTTCTCTGACTGTCATTTTCAAATATTCTGTTGATTTCGATTCTGTTTCGTGTTTAATGTTTTTCTTTGGTCTCACTTTTATTAGTTTGAAGTTTAGTTTGTTTTGTTTTATTGTATTATGTCTGAAAAAGATCTTGCGATTGTTTCATTATTATTGAAACTGCGTTATAAAAGTCGCCAACGAGAGAAATATTGAGACGAAAAAGAAATTGTTGCTTTTTTTTATTAATAATTATATGTCAATCATATTTAAAGAACGTTTCGATCCAGGATGTTGTCAAATGTCAGATGAAAACATGTGTTTAAAGTTGACGCATGCGCTATTAGTTGTTTCGTACGTAAACATAACATAAAGTTGAGTTTAACTCAACTTTACGTTTTCATTACGTAGCTCTTATGTCAATACATAAACGTGAGAAATACGTAAGAGTATTGTGAACACGGGCATTGAAATACAGTAGTTCAACTTTACGTTTATGTTTACAGTTACGTACTCCTTACGTTTACGCACATTGTGAATTGGTACTAAGGAGTCCCATCAAGTAAGTTCGGTAATCGTATGATTCAAGATCGGCTAAGATAGGAATCTAGCGCCAACAATGGTGGCGGTATCTATTCTTGAAACTTTCAAATTTATTAAAGAGTACTTTATTCATTAAATATGCATACGGAGTATATATTAGTGTTTTGAATCAAAGACATGAAGAAAAGACTGATAAATACAGTTGGCTCAAACCTTGTTGATCAACTAATTCACTAAGGGCCAGTTGCATAAAAATAATTAACAGGCTGTCAGTTCACATACTGTTAATTAGATTCTTTATTGACGTTTATCTGGAAAAAAATAATATCATTACTTCTATTCCATTCGTATATCATTTTTGCACCAGCCACATCGACCATGAGTTAGTGGAACAGCAAAAACTGCGGTCGTAAGCATGAGCGTTGCGCTCATCTAGTGGAACGTACTCTATGTGAATAAAATTAACAATGCTTTATGCAACTGGGCCTAAGTACGCTCATGGGAGTGAATATACTAAACAGTTTCACGCAGACATACGTTTTCACTGGTATAAGCAATAAAGTATGTCGGAACTTGGGTAGACAAATGCCATGTAACAAATGTCTCTTTTATGCCATTAGTAAGAGAGAGGTAGATACTATTAGGTCAGGCTATTTCTACCTCCAAAATAAAAATTCTCAAGGGACAGGCTATGCTTGTTCAAAAATAAATGTCTTGAGATGATTGTTGGATACAATGCTCTTTAGACGTCGTGGCTAAGCTTTTGCTTTTATGCACAAGCGAAGCGAAGTGCTTGAGTCTTAGAGCAATAACTTGACTGTGGAGGAGAATTAATACTATTGAGAAGAGGGTCTTGCAAGATAGACGGTCTTGCAATCTCGTTGTGAAGTTTAGGGCTTAGACCCAAGCAGCTAGTAAATTACTATTTTCAATTGAAAATCAAGAGATTTAATTAAATGCCGTCAAATTAAAAAAATCGGCAGATATCCTCTTATATTTTTAAGGAATTTTAGATTTTTTTCTAAAAAACTGTCTTCATTGTGAATATCATTAAATGATCAAATGGAATTTAGAGCAGGGGGAAGGGAAAGAGTGGTGGGAGGAGCTGATACAGACGAAGTCCTCAAAGTGGACACTCGAATAAAACTGAATTTAAGCCATAAACTGCCAATAGCAGTATGCCCAAGCAATTTGTGACTTAGAAACTTTTTTTTTTCAGGTTTTTTTGATCAATCTAGTAATATTTCTGGTGAAGAAAGTTTCTTGTTTCCATATAACAAAATAAATTTGAATGTTGTCATGAAGTTGCACACTATACTTTAAATATACAAAGCAAGAAGAATGCAAGGCTCTTGTAGACAAGACATTTTTTTTTGCCTGGGGAAGCAAGTTTTTTGTTCGTATGAAACAAAGTAAATTTTAAATGTTATTTTCCAAATCTCGTATTGTCATAAATTTGCACACTATGCTCTGAATATGCAAGACGAGAAATTAAAATAAGCGCATTTTTACGTTCTTAATATTGAAATTTATTTCGCAAATTGCTATCTTTTACAACCACTGAGCTGAAAATCAAGCAGTTTGAGCAATTCTACGGAGCAGCAGCTTTCATTTAGTACTAGTTTCAAGTCTGTAAGTGCTGTAGTTGCTGAGAACTCAGCGTTACGCCAGCCAGACAACCAGGCAGCCAAAGTGAATAGAATAGCGTATTTTTTTTGCAAAAATGCGTTAAAAATGCCTGAATCTTGTGGATAAGACAGTTTTTTTTTTAACTGAGGAAGCAGATTTCTTGTTCCCTTATAACAAAATAAATTTTAAATGTTATTTCCAAATCTCATGTTGTCATGAAGTTGCGCTTTGTATTCTAGCTCATGAATGTTTGCTAGTTCAGAGATCTCACAAATTACTATCTTCCACAATCACTGAGCTTAAAATCAAGTAGATTGGGCAAACCTGCGAAACAGCAGCTTTCATTTAGTACCAGTTCCAAGTTGTGACTATAATCTACATAACTGGTGCTAACAAACTCAAAAGGACCTTTTAGTCTTTATTGTTTAGTAATTGACTGACGGGAGATCATGTGCAACACACTAAAAAATAATTCGATCTTTATCAAAGATATTCAAAAGGCAATCCCTGAAAATGGATTTAAGAAAATGAGTAACGGGTGGTTATGTACTGACCTAAATTGATCATGACAACAAAAGTTCAATTCATTCTGATACTTACACCGAAAACCGCATGTCAGTATCTTGTATATCTCGCGAGATATTTGGATGAATAGATTTTATCCTGAAATGGGTACTTATTAGTATCAGTTCGAGATTTAGGGTATAAAATTTAATTTCTGACATGTCACTCCTTCTATGCAGCAATTCTCAGATTTTAATTATTCATAGTTCAGCAGTAATTACCTTTTGAATTTTTATTTAATTTTCAACCCAAAACTGAATGTATGAATACAAAAATCAAGCAGTTTGTGCAAACCTACAAAATATCAGCTTTCATTTAATACTAGTTTCAAGTCTATAAGTGCTGTAGTTGCTTAGAACTCAGCGTCACTCCGCAGCCACACAGCCCGGCAACCAAAGTGAATAGAATTTTGCTAAAAATGCAAAACTCTTGAGGAAGCAAGTTCTTGTTCCCATGTAACAAAATAAATTTTGAATGTTATTTCCAAATATCATGTTGTTATGGAGTTGCACACTGCATTCTAAATATGCAAGACAAAAAAATGCAAGGCTCTTGTGGGCAAGATAATTTATTTTTTGCAGGAGTAAAGATGTCTTTTTTCTAATTATAATTAATTATAAGATAAATTACTTCAAAATATTTTGAAATCTTAACAAATTGTTCAATAATATTATGTTCTATCAACAAATAAATTGGAATTGGTCATCAATACAATATTAGAATTCTAAATCAATCATTTAGTAAACAAGTACTGTGTTTTTCCAGGAACAACATTTCAATAATTCAATAGATTAAAGAAAACTATTTGTGATAACTCCTCCTGTTGCTGTATTGCTAATACTTTCCTATTATGTGTTTATGTTCAAATGAATGACTTTTTGGAAGCTTTTTACTAAGAAGCTCATAAAAAATATTTTTATAAACTGATATTTTTGTTTATTGTTGAAGCGTTGTATGCCTTAACTTCGAAACTATGAAATTATTAAATTATTAGGAGCAAATGGGGCTCCTGCAGTGGCCGATTTACCAGCAGGCTGAGTAGGCTGAGCCTAGGGCGGCAAATACAGAAATCAAAAATAATTTTGTAAGACAGTTCTCTGATGTTTTTCGATGACTTTTTACTGTTCCATTTCAACTGTATCGCAAACTTCTATATTTTATGGTAAACACCCAGGAATTGACAAATGTAGGAGTAAGGGCGGCAAAAATATAAAAATTCAACAGCTTCCAAGATCGTGAGTAGCATAATTTTAACTTAAAATAAATATATTTTTCACGACCTTTCCTGAATTTTTTGTTTACACATTGCAAATGATGCGTAAACTAAGCTTTTCTCACATTATACTTTGTTTACGCAATCCAGCGCTACCACCACGCAACTGCCACACCTTTAAAGACGTTGGTAGCGCTGGAACATATAAACAAAATAAAATGTGGAAAACGATTAGTTTATGCATCATTTGCGCTTAGAAATGGGCGTAAAAATGTTTTTTTTCGCCAATTGTCAAAAAAACATGATATTTTTGTATTGTTATGGATACGCAAAGTTCGTGATTTTTTCATTAGTAAAAAAATTAACATATTTTTTCACTAGTGAAATAATAAATTCTATTTTTGAACACCTGATCTAATATAATTCAGTTAAGTAATGCTACAAGAATAGAAACAAACAGGTATTTAACAAAAAAGAAATATGAATTTGTACACAAAACTACTTATTTTTGAATATAAAAATTAATTGTTGACAGTTCTTCATTTATCAAACAACAATTGCGCATACTTTTGGTTACAATACCCAGGTGACTGCAAATTTATTATATTTTGTACTTTTTCCCTATATTTTACTGAATAAAACAATAATTATTGTTGATCTATTATTTTTTGACATTTGGCGAAAAAATATTGTTTGTATTTCGTGTGCGAAGTGATTGTATTTTGTTGCGCTTTCGAATGAATTTATTACCTCGACCTTACGGTCTCGGTAAAAATTGACATTCTCACGCGCAACAAAAAAAACAATCGCTTCGCACATTTAATACAAAAATAACTAATTCATAACTAGTCACAATATGAATGGAGGAGCTCTTGATTTTTAATTTAAAGGTTTTCTGTAAGACTGCGGGCAACACCTGTCATCAATCCATCAATCCAAGTGTGTAAACAAGTATTATAAGATTTTTCGTGATTTTTGGTTAGCTTCGTTACGAAATACTTGATCTCATGTCATAATGCTGTAGTTTACATATTAGTTGAAACATTTTTTTTTTGTTCGTAAGATAAGTGAACTAATAATAAATAAATGTATATAAAATCCTGGCTTCGCCCTTGAAACTAGTTAAAAAAAACCTCATTTACACGGCTATCTTTTAATACCAGTTCTCTTTTTCAGGGCCACTCAGTACCATTTTTCAAATTGATTAGATTTTTAACTTTACCAAATCTTCTTATTTTAACGTTTATTTTATTTGTTTGGTAACATTTTGTCATTTATATTTTTTTAAATAAAATAACTCCTAAATAAATTTTCAAAAACCGTTGATAAATTATAGTACTTGACTCGCGTATAATGGCTATATTACATTAAGATGATTGCAACACTCGCTTACTTTATCTTCCTGTATTATAACCTCCATTATACTCTCATTATTGAAAAGAAAAATGCAGCGTGACACACAAAAACATTTTGTGTATTAAATTGCATTTATTGCATTCTGTCAAAAGATTTTGGGCTGAAATTAGCATTCCAGAAATAATTGAATACTTATTTAAAAAATATACAAATTGTGAAAAACAAATGAATGTTTTTATTAATTCTTGCAAGAAAAATGCTCAAAAAAATCTATTATTTTGTAATAATTTCCTGATGGCGCAACGGTAGTGCACCAGCCACCAGCACTTACCTACAGAGTCTTCCGGAAAGCACCAACACTCCTAGGGGCTCAAAGAGCTCACTAAGTCACTAAACTCAACAATATAAAAATCACTAAATCTGGACGGAGAAAGTATTGTAATTTATCAAAAATATATTGATTAATGTCATCACTGCTAATTGTTAGGTTGCACTTAGATAAAACTTAGAACGCGAGAGTGCGCGCATCTAGAGCGAGCTTAGAGCGAAGATTTGGCTGTTCTAGAGCGTCTTAAGAGTCTAGAGCGTCTGACTCTAGCAATGGTAGTTTTATTCCTTACCAAAAGTACCTAAACTCGCTGAACAACTTTTTACAGAGTGTCGCAAATTCATAGGATCCTATGAGAGGGGTGCACGGTGTGCGGGGAGGTAGTTTTGCGGCCCTCCTTGAAGTACAGTTACGCAAAAATCAAGATTCGTGGCCGGCCTACCTGAGTTTGGCAAAAGAGGGGGCAGCCGAAAATGCCCCCTCCCAAATGAACGCCCAGTGCAACTAATCTGCACAGGGATATCAGTGCAGTGAAAAGAGTTGGACGATGCACTGCCAAAAACATATTTGAAGCGGGCATGAAGGCATAGATGCAAGTGTAGGTGGGAGAGAGATCAATGCTGGGATGTTGTCTCTATTTTGTTTCTTACAGGTTTCTGGATTAATTTTCAGTGTTTCTAGATACAATAAGATAAATGAGTAGAAATTTCCAAATTCTATATAAATTTTTGCAAAAATTCTTGTAGAAATGATGTACTTCTGAAATAATTTGAATAATTGCGCTTTGATTATCATTCCTCAAATACTAAATTAAACAGAACTTTCATTAACATTATTTTTTAAATATGTACGCAATCCAAGAATACGTGACATGATTTTATTTATGAGAATTGCTCCAATCTAAATAAAAAATGTATTATCAAAAACTAACAGCGCTAAAAATGCCTTTTCATCTGCATCTGAGTGGTTATCTGCACATTGTTATTGATTTATATTACAATCTTCTGTTATAGTTTTGAGTAAATTTTTGTTTTCTTGATGACTACTCTTTCACTTCTAGCGCCGTTAGTTTTTAACTGACGCATTTTTTTTCCAATCACTAATGAAGATTTATTTTAAAATTCATTGCCGCAATGTCCAACCTATTTTATATTATATTAAACTATGGATAATTGTTTCAAATGTCATGAAGAATATTCAATTCTTTAAATTAAAATACCTTTTCACCAATTGAAATGCATCACAAAATACTTGTTCATGAATATAATACAACAAACGGTTGTTGAAATTTACGTTTATGTAACACATTCAATAAAATTCATCAGTGTTCACAAAACTGAACTGTCAAAAGCAAAGATATTTTTTTAGAAATTAATTGCTACAATGTCTATCCTAAAAATATTTATTTTTTTAAAATACCTTTCCATTATTTGAAATGTATCATAAATTACTTGCTTCTGAATATAATATTGTTAGAATTCACGTAGATATAACACATTCAACAAAATCAATACAGCCCAGACAAAATAGACAAAAAAAGTGCTGAGTTTGCATTAATTCCCAACAAGCTGTTTTTTTGTACATGTTTTGAATACGTCTTTTCAAATGCTATGTCAAAAGTCCCCATCGACCTCGCTTGTGCGTTGTTTTTTATCCGAGGTCAAAGGTCACAAATTCTTGCATTTTGCGTATATCTCTGAAATAGTGGGAGCTATTGGAAAAATGGATGAGAAAAAATTTATAGAACGTGAAATTTTCTACAAAAAAGATATCAATACTTTTTTCCCTACGAAGCACTGTTGTCGAGTTATGGCGATTTCAAACCTAGAAAATATGTGGCTAGTCAAAATATTATGAAATTCGTGTGATGGATGGCCCCTTATCAACACTTGTTTCGTGAGTTCTACCAAGTCCAAGTGTAGTTGGACAATAAACTGAATCCTGGAGATGAACTGTAAATTGATAAATAATAGTTTGGAACCAATTCAGACTTTACTTCCACTTGCTCCAGAAAAACTACTGAATACAATTTTTTGTAATTGCAATCAAGACTGCGAGAACAATTGTGTTGAGCAGAAAAATTTCATTGTTTGTGCCAATAATTGTCAAAAATAAAAGATCAATTCATTCTGATACTATCACCGAAAACCGCATGTCAGTATCTTGTGTATCTCGCGAGATATTGAGATAAATAGTTTCTACCCTGAAATGGGTACTGATTGATATCAGTTCGAGATTTATGGTATAAAATTTAATTTCTAACAAGTTACTCGTTCTGTGCAGCAATTTTCAGATTTTAATTATTTATAGTTCAGCAGTAATTACCTTTAGAATTTTTTTTTAATTTTCTTCCCAAAACTGAATATATGAGTTCAAAAATTAAGCAGTTTGTGCAAACCTACAAAATAGCAGCTGTCATTTAGTACCAGTTTCAAATCTGTAAGTGCTGTAGTTGTTTAGAACTCAGCGTCACTCCAGCCACACAGCCCAGCAGCCAGAGTGAATAGAATTTTGCTAAAAATGCAAGACTCTTGATGAAGTAAGTTCTTGTTCCCATGTAACAAAATAAATTTTAAATGTTATTTTCCAAATCTCATATTTTCATGAAGCTGCACACTGTATTTTTAATATGCAAGACAAAAAAATGGAAGAATCATATAGATGATGAAAGCGCATTTTTGACAGCTCATGAATGCTTGTTACTCCAGAGATTTCGCAAATTAACATCTCTCACAAATACTGAGCTTGAAATCAAGCAGTTTGGGCAGACTTATGAAACAGCAACTTCCATTTAGTACTAGTTTCAAGTTGACTATTTGATAGGTACATAATTTATGCATGTGCAAACTCAAAAATATCTTTTAATCTTCATTGTTTAGCTATTGACTGACGGGAGGTCAAGTGCTGTACCTTAAAATGATAATTTGATCTTTATCAAAGCTATATAAAAAAATACACCAAAAGTAAACAAATTTTCATCCAATAATAATAATTCATTCTAATAAGCTTCAAATTCGTGTCAAACAAGTCATTGAATGAATCCCGGACAGATTTGACAACTGTACATAATTATAGTGACACCCGCGGCTAAAGTTGTAACTAAATTTTCATCTACTTTAATAAATTTTAGTTGCCATACCCCTAATGTCACATATCTATGGGCATTGTTTCACTTGAAACAAGTAATTGAATAATTTAATCTACCACAATCACTGAGCTTGAATTAAAGCAATTTGTGCAAACTTACGAAACAGCAGCTTTTATTTAGTACCAGTTTCAAGTCTGTAAATAGTATAGTTGCTGAGAACTCAGCGTCACGTCAGCAAGCCAGCCAGCCAGCCAGACAGCCCAAGTGAATATAATGGCGCTTTTTTCCAAAAAATGGAAGAATCATCTAAATGATGAAAGCGCATTTTTGACAGCTCATGAATGCTTGTTACTTTAGAGATTCCGCAAATTTCCATCTCCCACAATAACTGAGCTTGAAATCAAGCAGTTTGGGTAAACTAACGAAACAGCAGCTTCTATTTAGTACTAACTTCAAGTAGACTATTTGATAGGTACATAATTTATGCATGTACAAACTCAAAAATACCTTTTAATCTTCATTGTTTAGTTATTGACTGACAGGAGGTCAAGTGCTGTAGCTTAAAATGATAATTTGATCTTTATCAAAGCTATATAAAAAAAAAATACACCAAAAGTGAACAAATTTTCATCCAATAATAATAATTTATTCTAATAAGCTTCAAATTCGCGTCAAACAAGTTATTGAATGAATCCCGGACAGATTTGACAACTGTACATAATAGTGACACCCGGGGCGAAAGTTGTAACTAAATTTTTATCTACTTTAATAAATTTTAGTTGCCATATCCCTAATGTCATAGATATCTATGGTGTTTCACTTGAAACAAGTAATTGAATAATTCAATTTTCCACAATCACTAAGCTTGAATTAAAGCAATTTGTGCAAGCCTACGAATCAGCAGCTTTTATTTAGTACCAGTTTCAAGTTTGTAAATAGTATAGTTGCTGAGATCTCAGCGTCACGCCAGCCAGCCAGCCAGCCAGCCAGCCAGCCAGCCAAAGTGAATATAATAGCGCTTTTTTCGGAAAAATGCACTAAAAATGCGCTAAAAACACCGAGTACACTACTTCAGAGGTGATGCGGAAATGTGTGCATATCTGCGGTCTGAAATTGCGACAACTCGAGAACGGTGCTTCGTAGGAAAAAAAGTATTGATACATTTTTTGTAGAGAATTTTACGATCCACAAACTTTTACTTGTCCATTTTTCCAGTAGCTCTCATCGTTTCAGAGATATACGCAAAAAATGAAGACTTTTGACTTTTACATCGGATAAAAAGCAACGTACAAGCGGGATTGATGGGGACTTTTGACATATCATTTGTGATGACTTATTCAAGACCTGTGCAAAAATCCAGCTTGTTTGAAATTATAGCAAACTGAAATATCTATTTTGTCTGGACTAATATAAATGTTTCAGAAACTAATGTATCAAGTAATATATCTCAGAAATATCTCTATAAATCAGAAAAAGAGTTTTACATTTTACAGATATTGTTAGCTCTACGAGTTTACTCTCAATCTCAAAACTCGTAGATTCTCAAAAAGTGTACCAAAGACAAGTAGAAGCCACTACAATTTATTTTTAATTTATTACTCATTATAAATATCAAATTTTAAATGTAAGAATTGATAATATCTCCAATGATACAATAAAATTTATAGTGATTTATTTTAAAACATATGCAAATTTGACGCAATTTCCAAATCTGTTGCGTTCACACTCGTACTTCCTTCGAAATCAATACATGTGAAGAATTAGTGTATTATAAGAGCTAAAGGATTCCTTCGCCAACGAACGATTTGGTACACTATATAGACGTTTTCTTTTTCATCACACTTACGCATTTTTTAATAAATTGATCAACTGAAAATTTTATCTTTTTTTAATATTTATAATAAGGGCGTGAAAAAGTAGCTCCAATTCCACATTAATATTCCTTATTTTAGCTACCTTAAATCCTTGATTATGAATAAAAGTATCTAAACATGAAAATCTTCAGACTTAAAAATAAAATAATTGCTTGTTATTCCAATCCTTTCTTTACAATCACAAACAAATGTTGATGTTTACACTAGTGATGCAACGAATATCAATTTTGAAGCATTCGCGAATGCGAATATCTGACGCTGATATTCGCGAATGCAAATGCGAATGCGAATATTCAGTTTATTAAAAGATGATTATTTTATGTTCAGTTTGAAATCAGATTTTTATGAAGATTGATAAATGATAAAATCTTAGGACAGGAATACGTTTTTGTTTGTTTACATATATTATATATTTTTTCTACAGATATCCAAAAATGATGACATTTGTATTAATATGCAAAATGTCGCATTGCAGTAATTTGTCATGACAACGTGCGCGAAGTATTTCGCGCACAGATTTTTGTATTGTATTATGATTTCAATAATTCTTCTCAATCATTTTTTGACGTCTCAAAAAA
Organism: Dromius quadrimaculatus; assembly: GCA_963989225.1. NCBI lineage: Eukaryota > Metazoa > Arthropoda > Insecta > Coleoptera > Carabidae > Dromius > Dromius quadrimaculatus. The sequence goes on along the minus strand of OZ022325.1, from coordinate 6,860,472 downwards.
TGTTGTATGCAACTAATGCGCGAGATTCCTTTGGTGCTTTGTATGATAATGATTTGTACCTTGGTTACCGCCTCGACAAAAAATTTCTATTCTCAAGCACCAAAGTATAATTTCGTGCATTAGATACATAAATAATCATTATATTTCATAATTTCTATTCTATCAATAAATGAGAAGTTGATCATTGATAATTTTCAATATCAAATATAAAAGTGAAGACTGTATTTTTCCTGAAGTTCATATTCGCAAAATATTCGCGTGAATTTTACGAATGCGAATGCGAACGTCAAAAACAATGCGAATATTCGCGAATGCGAATGCGAATGCGAGTATTCGTTACATCACTAGTTTACACATTAACGCGAGTTTCTATAAAATATTTTTTACCTAGTACCAAAAACACACTGTTGGCGGCGCCACCTATTCACTACTCTAACATGAACAAGCCTATATTTAAAAATTTGACGCGGACTTATTTGTACATCATTAGATATATTTTTTGCATATAATAATACGATAATCAAACACAAAACTCCACCGTTCCACGGCTAATCGTTTTGGATTTATCCAAAAAATTTTAAAAATCTGTCAAGAAAAGTGCATTTTCGGCCCAGTCGGTTGCTTTGGGAACAGTAGATCATCAGCTTTATACTACATTCCTAAATACTGATTTACAAGATTCTACGGCTAACAGTTCAGAATTTATGGGCAAAATCTAAAAGAAATTCAACTAACGTGCACTTCCGGCTCAGTCGATTTCTTATAAGAATAGTAGGCAATAATTTAGATGCTACAGCAGACTGAAATACTAAATTTCAGTAATTTACAGCCGATCGTTTGGATTTTATGCGAAAAATTCCAAAAGACTGTCAAGTAAAGTGCGCTTCCGGCTCAGTCGATTTCAATTAAAATAGGATATATGGTACAATCGTCTTAAATATAGAATTTCAACATTCTACTTTCAATCGTTCAGGATTTATGCGGTAAATTCAAAAAAGCTTCAAGTAAAGTGCACTTCTCGTGCAGACGATTGCAACCTTAATGCGAGGTACTTGTCAAGACCCTATACCAATCTTAAATACGAAATTTCAACATTATACGTTCAACGAGTTTTGAACGCACATACACACGTCAAGCCGAAAATAGTTAAAATGGATTGAGGGATGCTCAAAGCGGATATTTCCATAAAAAATTCGAAATGTGAATTTTGTCGGTTTCACAATACTTCCTTGTACTTTGTACAAATAAAAATATCTGCCTTATCTAAATTTAGATAATTGAGAAAAACAAAAACATAAATTTGGCAACATCGGGTGTTCTATAGGTAGATAAAGATGCTTTTTGATTATTATTATTTATGTTGTTGTACCTATGGTGAATTATGGGCATTGTTGTCACAACCATTTCAAAATGCTAACGAACTTGCAAAACTATTCATTTTAATATCGATAATTGATGAAAGCTTCAAAAATTTCTTGTTTTTCTTTGTTTGTTTGTAATCTTTGGTTTAAACTATGCATGCTCACTCAAAAATGGTGAATAAATAATCTTAAAACAGACTTTCAGATGTAAATATGAAGGAAGAACAATTGAAAACGATTTTTTTAATATTTTTTCCGGACTACTGTAAATGTCTCCAATAAACCACTAGAGGAATTGCACTATATTTGAATACCTGTATAAATAAATTTAGATCAAATTTAATTGTAAACAAATTTTCATTCTTATTTCGCTGCTTTAAAGAGAAAAGGAGTGGTTACTTTCGCACAAATTAAAAGTCCCATGTTTCGCGTTTCTGTTAACATTCTGTCAATTAGGAATACAATTTTAAATTGAAAGTTTCTTTTACAAGGTACAAATTACAAAATGTAAATTGAATATTCAAATTTTTGTCTGTAATTCAGATATTAAGAATGACAATTTTTTTTTGGGTATAAGTTGTTTAGTTTTATCAAATATCCCTTTGGTCATAAATATTTTTGTTAGAGCCTTGTTTATGAGATACAATCACCAACTATTCGTTGAAATTTTTGCTATGATTTTTTTTATTTATTTAATAATATAACTAGAAATTGGAAAAGTACTAAACCGAGTAAATATTGAGCTGTTAGCTTTTTTAGTTATCAATTATACTGTTCATTCATGTTTAGAATAGATCAGATGGTAACTCAAATGCAGCACAATTCATAAATATCAAACAATATGTACCTAAAAAGTATCAAGAAAAAATCTGACGTGGACGTAACTTACTTGTACATAATTGGGTATAACTTTGCATATAATATACGATTTTCAAAAAAAATTCCACGACTAATTTTTTTGGATTTATCAAAAAAAATCTGTCAAGTAAAGTGCATTTTCGGCCCAGTTGCTTTGGAAACAGTAGGTCATCATTCTTATGCTACAACATTCCTAAGTACCAATTTCCAAGATTCTACGTTTAAAAGTTCTGAATTTAAGCGCGAAATTGGAAAAAAATTCAACTGAAGTGCACCTCCGATTCAGTCGATTGTTATGAGAATAGTAGGCAATCATTCAGATGCTACAGCAGACTGAAATACTGAATTTCAATACTCTAAGGCCGATCGTATCGAATTTATGCGAAAAATTCCAAAAAACTGTCAAGTAAAGTGCACTACCGGCTCGGTGGATCTCAATAAAAATAAAATATGAGCATCTGGACGGTATAATCGTCCTAAATACTGAATTCTATCAATCTACGTTCAATCGTTTTGGATTTATGCGGAAAATTCAAAAAATGTTTCGAATAAATGCTCTTCCGGCTTAGTCGATAGCAATCATAATGCAAATTGTACAACTAGATATTATAAAAGTGCCTGATACAAAATTTAAATATTCCACGACTGATTGTTCAGAATTTATGCAGAAAATTCAAAAAGTCTGTCATCTAAAGTGCACTTCCGGCTCAGCCGATTGTTACAAAAATAGAAGATAACCATTAGGATGCTACAGCAATCTTAAATGCTAAATTCCAGTATTCTACGGCTGATCATTCTGGATTTATGCGGAAAATCAAAAAAATGTCTTAAGTAAAGTGCACTTCCGGCTTAGCCGATCGCAATCATAATGCAAGATGTACAATAAGATGTTATAGAACTGCTTAATACGAAATTTCAATATGCTATGGCTAATAATTCTAGATTTATGCAAAAAATTCAAAAAAAGTTTCAAGTAAAGTGCACTTTTGGCTTGGCCGATTCTTACAAAAATAGCAGATAATCAATCTGATACAACATCAAGTTCAAATACTGAATTTCAACATCCTACGGTTGATCATTCTGGATTTATTAGAAAAATTCGAAAAAAGTTTCAAGTAAAGTGCACTTCCGGTAAAGACGATTGGAACCATAATCCGAGGTACACAACTAGACCCTATACCAGTCCCAAACACAAAATTTCAACATTATACGTTCAACCAGTTTTGAGATTTGCGAGTTACGAATGCACGCACGCACGAACATACGTACCGACATCAAGCCAAAAATAGTCAAAATGGATTCAGGGATGCTCAAAACGGATATTTCCATCAAAATCTCGATAGGTGAATTTTGTCGGTTTCACAATACTTACTTGTTACTTTGTACAAATAAGTAAAAAACTGACGTGGATATCACTTAACTCATTACTTGTACATAATTGGATATATTTTTGCATATAATATACGATTTCCAAAAAAAAATTCCGCTGTTCTACGACTAATTGTTTTGGATTTATCAAGAAAAATCTGTCAAGTGAAGTGCGCTTTCGGCCCAATTGCTGTGGAAACAGTAGGTCATCATTCTTATGTTACAACATTTTTAAATACCAATTTCCAAGACTCTACGCTTAAAAGTTCTGAATTTAAGCGCGAAATTAAAAACAAATTCAACTGAAGTGCACTTTTCGCTCAGTCAATTGTTATGAGAATAGTAGGAAATCATTCAGATACTACAGCAGACTAAAATACAAAATTTTAATACTCTACAGCCGATCGTTTCGAATTTATGCGAAAAATTCCAAGAAACTGTTAAGCAAAGGGCACTTCCATCTCAGTTAATCTCAATGAAAATATGATTTGAGCATATAGACACCACTGTCTTAAATACTGTATTCTAACATTCAACGTTCAACCGTTTTGGATTTATGCGGAATATTCAAAAAATGTTTCGAGTAAAGTGCACTTTCGGCACAGACGATTGCAATCATAATGCGAGGTGTACAAGATGTTATAGAAGTACTTAATACGAATTTTCAATATTTTACGACTGATTATTTTGAATTTATGCGGAAAATTCGAAAAGTCTGTTATATAAAGTGCACTTCTGGCTCAGCCGATTGGTACACAAATGAACGGTAAACATTTAGATGCTACGGCAATCTCAAATACTGAATTTCAGTATCCTACGGCTAATCAATCTGGATTTATGCGGAATATTCAAAAAAATTTTCAAGTAAAGTTTACTTCCAGTACAGACGATTCCAACCATAATGCAGTGTGCAGAACTAGACCCTAGACTAGCTTTAAATACAAAATTTCAACATTATACGTTTGACGGGTCTTGAGATTTGCGAGTTACGAATGCACATACGTACCGACATCAAGCCGAAAATAGTCAAAATGGATTTAGGGATGTTCAAAACGGATATTTCTATGAAAATCTCGAAAAGTGAATTCTGTCGGTTTTTTAATGAATATTTGGATTATCAATGATTATTAAAATTATTTTGATTAGTTTTTAATTTATCTTGTAATTTGTTCTCGAAATATCAATGGTGGAGCAATGCTTACACCCTGTATAGTTTCGAAGTAAAAGTTCAGGATACGTTATTTAGCAAGAAGCCTCTGTTGTGAAGACGCATTAGAAATCTAATTCGTCTCGGAAGCCAAAATCGCAAGTTGCAAAGACGTTTCCGTTGGCGTTCCCCTAGATTTAGCGAAGCGTCGCCCTTGCATATTTACATACCTAACCGGTTGGTACAGATTGTCCATTGCGCGATTCTATGCGGATTTTTTATGATCCAGATGCGCTGCGCCATTCATTAGGACTTTCGCACGACTTGGAGATTTGATAACTAGTCCAGGGGTAGGTCATTTTCGCATGGATTTCACTAACGCTTTTTATTCTTTGAGCTGAACAGTTTGCAGATGGGTTTAATATCTTTATCATTAGAGCAAGATAGGTTTTATTTGAAAGGATTGTAGTTCTGGGTGTCCTTCACAAAGATTTCGGTTTAATTGTGCGGGGAATTCAATTTACATTCATAGAAATCGGGTTTTTTTCAGTCTTGATAATCATTAAACCCTGTCAACAACAGTACAGGGGATGATGGAAATTTGACTTTTCTAATAATTTACTTGAAGAATTGGAATGAAATACCATATTTAATCAGTGTTGTAATAAGGGGGGCAATATGTATTTGGAGTAGAATAGATAGTGTACCTATATTAAAACAGTTGAATGTATTTATCTATAACTGTTTGAATATTGATGCATTATGTATCTAACATCAAATGTAACTGGTTGAAAAGAATCTAATTTACACGGTTATCAGTTTCTGATAAGAAGTTTAAATTATTAACAGTTTTTTTTTAAACCACTCTTCACCATCTTTTAAACTGATTCAATTCATTTTTATTCGTAATACATTTATGATCTCACTTTCTTATTTTATCTCAATTGAAATATAAAAAAGCAAATCAGAGTGTTTATAAATATTCAAAATATTTGGCAAACAAATATTAAATTAGACGATAAGAAACCAATTATGTTCCTACGTAAAAAGAGTTCAAACGTTCAACTTAACAAAATTAAAAAACTATCATTTCATTAGAGTTATTTCGCAAGTTCAATGCTCTTATTCTCCCACTCCGTGAGCTGAGGGGGCAAAGGGGTTACTTTTTGGACGGTTGCATTTTCGGCGGATTCGGCAAGTTGCACTTGCATGCATCGCTCACTGCGGAGCATGACATTAGGTCGACTAATGCCTACAATGTACAAGAAATTAATAAAAATAAATAGCAAACGCTTTTTAACCCAATACGGGTGTGGCAGGCATTTATAATGCACTTGATAGATTGATTGATTGATATTCCATACAGTGTCATAATAGAATATTGTTTGATGAACGTATGACGTAAGTTACACGAGGATACAGCTTAGAACAATTAGAACACTAAATACTATAATATACTTACAACACCTCTCTTAAAAAACGTCTCAAATCGTTTTCATATGTTGAATACTATTAGTGAAACATAATAATTGCGAAGTAGCCATGTTTCCTGTAGCTTCCTTATTATTCTCTCACTGAGTGACTATAAAATACGAAATAATTAATAAATAATTGTTTCGTAAATGGAAAAAAATTAATGATGAATCATTTCGACGAAATATTTGTCGACTGAAAGATTCCTCTCGCAATTACTTGCATAAACTGCGCATTGCACTAGACTTCACTGTGTGGTGAAAGTGCATCGATGCGTGGATGGTCCTAGTCGCGCCGAAATGCGAACCGCGGCGTCTGTGGCCTTAGTAACATCCCCTTCCCCACTGCCTGCCCCAAACACTGATGCGGTGATAGAGTTGGATGGACCAGTCAAAATTTAGCTAATTGACAACGGCGTCAAGATGCAAAATTTGCGACTCGAGAACTCGTGATGCGACAACAAATACTGAAGCTATTTCAGAATAACTTTTCTCTCAATTAAGATTGAGGATTATCATCACTTCTCTGCAAAATAAATTTTATATCACGATGATCAATTAACTATCGATCGAGCATTTTTTTTCTTATTTAAATGAAAATAAATGAAGAACATTTTCGGCTAATGTTTTTCTATGATTTTGTGTAAAAGTTTAGGCACTTATGAGTGTAAGGAAGATTTAGATTGAACTTTCAGTGAAAAAGCACTGTTTTCAGCCACAATTACTACTCGGATAAAAATTTAGCATAAAACAGGAATTCTGTTCAACACCAGAAAGGAGCAGGGAGGCCTTTTGAGCGAAAAAAACATTGCTACTTTTATGCTCGATTTCATGACCGAGAGTTAAATTAACCTGGGTTAAATTTATAATGAATTAACTAATAAACTAAATACTTAATTCATATTCAGTGAATTTGATTGACTAGTGATGAGAATGACACAAAAAATGAGCAAAATTAATAATGTTACCAAGTAAGTGAGCCATTTGAATCGTATTAATTTAACTCGAGATCCTGAAAACGAAAAAGTTAATAATGAAATTCATTTGCTAACAGAGATTCAACCTAAAATTGGACTCTATAAAGAATCATACTCATCATCACTTGTGCCAACATCTGCTTTCTTATTTTCAAGAAGCAGAGCGTGTAAGAATTTGCCATGAAATGTTCAATATTTCAAATAGTGGCGAACACCAAATCCATTTATCCGCTGTGGCCATCACAGTACTTCCTCGACCATAAATTTTATAGCCTGTTTCATCGCTGTTCCAGAACTTTAAAATGTCGCATCAATTAATTGCATATTTCAAAGTGACAGCTGTATTGTCAAAGTGACAGCTGTCAAAATAAGTATTTTTGAAAATAAACAGTTCTTTTCTAGTTTTTCGGAGTCTTTAATTCATTGCAACATACAGTTTCGATATTTGATCGCCGGAAGTGTAATTTGAACATGGTAACATGAATTCCACTACTTAGGCCCAGTTGTACAATCTAAGCTTATCTACAGTTTAGTTAAACTAAGCTTATTTACTAAGGTTACGATTGCTGAAATAATTGTAACTATAGAAAATAAGCTTGGTTTAACTGAACTGTAGATGAACTTAGATTGTACAACCAGACCTTAATCATTTATTTTTGATATCTACTAAGCTTACCTCCCCGAGAGCTTAAAATTGATACCAAACTAGACATAATTTGAATAATTTGTGAAAGAAGCAATTGACAATCGTTTAAATATTCTCTTTGACACTTCTACTAGAATTAGCTTCGCAAGATATTCAACTTGATATAAAACACGATAGAGCCAAATTACTTATTTAAAAAAAAAAAAAACAATTGACGAACGTTCGCATATGGTGTCAAAATATAAGTGATAATAATTCTAACTCCACATTATGATTCTCATAAATTTTTTGGCTCAGAAAAATGAATTTGATAATAATTCAAATTTTTATAAAAACAAATGAACCGCTGATAATTTTGAAAAATGTTTTGGTGAGTGTTGTGCTAAATCATTCAAGGATTAGTTTTTGTAATTTCATATTTTATGATAAATACTACCGTTTATAAAATAAACGCAAAAAACTAAAGTGTTCCATCAATAAAGTTTTGTTATCACTGGTTGAAAAAAGCTTATCTACTAACTTGTACCTAGCTTTTTGATGAAAAACTCAAATATAAAATTTCACTCCAAAATTCGTTCGCGTTCTCAAGTTATCATGCTTCCACACAGACCGACAGAGCGACTTTTTTTAAAAATTATGTTTTTCGGGTTCAGTAGGGTCTAAAACGTGAAGATTCATCAAAATCTCGAACTGTCAAAAAATCACGATTACTATAGGTACTTCCCCTATTATATTATATAGACCGTCAGATAGTCGAAGATTTGAGTGCCCCATTTTGTTTTCTCTGCCTTCAAGAGTTTCGATAAGTATGTATATTTAGAGTATAATAATGCCAAAATTAAAGCTGGACCGCGTGGCCAACATAATAATAATTAATTTTAAATTTTCGAATGGCCAAGTCAAGATATGCACGAAAACATCTTGCGAAAGTCTAAATGTTCTCGTGCATATCTTGACTTGGCCATTCGAAAAACTTATGCAATTCGTTTTTACGAGATACTTATGATATCAACTTTCATATGGCCAAACGGCAGAAACGAGAAAAACGTGAAAAATTGATATATTTTCTTGCATAATCGAGCCCTCATTCCAAACCCTTGGCCAAGTGGATCACTTCTGCCTATCGTTTTTCGCTGACTCTTTTCTCCTTAAATTTCATTTCGTAAGCATGGCAGAAACGAGAAAATTGGATCAAAACAGGATTTTTCATGAAAATTTAAAATTAATTATTATTATGTTGGCCACGCGGTCCAGCTTTAATTTTGGCATTATTATACTCTAAATATACATACTTATCGAAACTCTTGAAGGCAGAGAAAACAAAATGGGGCACTCAAATCTACGACTATCTGACGGTCTAATAGGCCGGGGAAGTAAAAATTGTGGCAGGTGCCGAAACTTATATACTTTCTTTCGACGTACTTATAGGCCAAAAGAGTCGTGTATGGAATCAAGAAAATGGGGAAACTCCAGCAACAATCAAGAAACAAACAGCCTTCTTTAAAGTAATGTTTACAATATTCTACAGAAATACGATCCTGGCTAAGGCAATTGAGTTAGATGGATAAATGATAGTTACTGCTAAATGGTACACTGAAAAGTGTTTGTACAAAGTGCTCAGTAGACTTCCGGTAAAAAAGGTTCTGTATCTCTACATACGGCTGCTGCAACACTTCAGTTTGAACTGTAAAACAACCGTCACATTTATCTTATTTAGCAATATGCAGTCTTTGGCTATTATTTGGGCTTAAAAAATCGAAGGGGTAGAAAGTTTTCATTTGAGGATGAGATTGATGATACAATTCATCATTATTTCGAATCAATTCCAAAAGAGGAATGGTTGAAAGATTATATGAAGTAGAAGAAAAATATAGTCAAAAGTCAAAAAGAAACGACTTTGAATATATTCAAATGAAATAATTGTGAAAAATCATTGCGTGAGTTTCGCAACTCTTAATTTTATCATTGAATACAGTCAGGAGGGTCCTCTTCTACAGAAAAATGTTTTGCTCTTGCACCTCAAAATGTTTAAAGAATAGTTTACTTGTCCCTTGTCCGTTTTTTGTGTACTCACATTGATATGTGAACAATATTTGTACAAATAGACAGCCAAGTGTTTCATGAATAATGTCATAAATTATTGTGCAAATATGTTTTTCTACGATCACACTAGAAAACAACATATTTCTCATACAAAACACAACTAGAAAACTTACAATTTCACATAATTTTGCGAAAAGTCGTGAGAACTGATTTCTCACATCAGTTTGATCAACTTTTATATTGATGATTCATTCTGAATATTCTTTAGGTGAAATATATGATATATTTAGCTAGATTATTGATAAATATCTCGGACTTGATATAAATCTCTGTTTGCTCTTTTATAAGTCACATTTATATAGCAAAATTGCACTAAGTTCTGTTGGAATTATTTTCTTATTCTTGTAATATATATTTCGATGGTTGGCAACACTACGAATCACAACTGTCAAATTGAAGCAGACAACACACGTTCCATCACATTCTGTTGAAATCGAGAAATTATGTATGTAATTATTGTATCATAACCAAAATTAGATATCCACAAATATCATTATTGCAGTTGGAAAATGGTTAGTGACGAAAATTTAGAAAACACGCTACCAGAGATCATAGAAAACTCTAACTAATGAACCAATCAGAAAGTCGCTTGGTGAGAGTGGGCCAATCAGATACAATCTTTCCGTAGTTTGCAACAATTGGATTACACAACAATGAAATGTCAATCAACATATAGAAAATATCTCAATAATGTTCCAAATCATAGCTAAAATTAATGTCACAATAAATAAGCAGAGCAAACAATTAAAATGCCTAAATTATTTTACATTTGTGAAAATAGCTTCAAAATCTCAGTTATACGAATGATTTACCTACATATTTCATTAAAAACTGTGATCGTAGAAAAAGTATAGTGTATAATACGTATAGAATCACCTATTTCACACTTGTGTGATTCCAGCACTCGACTCCGTCTCGTGCTGAAAATTACACACCTCGTATGGAATAGGTAATTTTCTATACTTGTTGTACAATATACTATTTATTCATAGATTTTTTAATAGTTCTCAAATTTTCAACTATTATCTATTTATTTATTTTATTGGTGACACTAGAAGACTAAACATATGAATAATGTCGTGTTCATAGCGGTCGTGATCATAACGACCAACATAAAAAAGTACTATCTAACCACAATTTCATACCTTTTGATTTAAGTTTTTTTTATTTTCCGTCATACTTCGGTCGTGCTCGTAGCAGTCAATATTCCTTTTCTAGAATAGACACTCCTAGTAATTTGTACAATTTTTAAGAGATGGCAATTCCAGCAACTCACTAGTAAAATGAATCTTTGTCAGTGACTTTTTTCGATGAATTGATTGTGGGCTAACTCGCTTCGCTTGCATTTTCAAAAAACAGCCCTCAATATAGACCGGGCGTTCGTGCTGAAAGAAGGAAACAATTTTTTACAATATACCATTTATAGGGAAGAAACTTATAGCCATAAGCTTGAGATATTTGCATTTAAAAATTGCCGCTAAGTGTTAATGCATATTGAAACATTGATTTTAATAAGCAATAAAAAATAGTTTCTTTGAACAACTTTTTACAGTCTGTCATTTTTTCGAACGTAAGGCACGTCAAAGTGACATTAATTTCCACATGACATCAGAAGCATCGATCAATACAGAGCGATACATTTAGAAATATCAAAAATATAGATTATTCAAAATTTCGTCTCACCAATTAAAATGCATCACAAATTAATTGCTCATGGACATAATTCACTGAACTATTGTTAAAATTTACGTAGATATAGCACATTTGATATAATCAACAAAAATGTTCACGAGATTGAACTATCAAGAGTGACAGTTAGTAATACTACGTTGTTGGTCGTTCGACGACGAAACTTTCTCAATAAAATTGCCAGAATCAATGTATATTAATCTTGTACATCCGAGATGCCTACAGCACTAGCAATTTCATGCACCTCCACTCTTCATCACTCATCATCAATTGGGCCGTCTTCAACCTATTGGAGGTCCTGGGCACATTAGGATGATGGGGCCTCTACGACCTTCACAGAGCACTATTTTGTTGAAATAGACACATTTGACTTGATTCTAGCCAAAATTGAATATAGACTATTGAAAAATTGGAACAAATTTCAGTCAAAGTCCCATCTACCCTGATAGGCTTTTTCACAAACACTCCACTTATGAGCAGTTCAGCATCCATTTTGCCCCAAACCACGAGCGAGAATAGCGACATAAATAAGTATGTTTGATTCCTTCGCTCTTATCGCTTTTCTCTTCCCACTTATCGTCGCTTGTATCGCCGCTCCACTATGCAGTTACTCTTCGATCGGTTATGTTCAGCTTTACGTCGCTATAGAAATCCTGCGAGTAGTGAATATCGGTTATCCTTTGGTGATCTAGTAGGAACTAGGGGGCCCCTATCGATCATCAAACCAAATTTCATTAATAATTGCTGCAGTATTTGTCTCAATAGGGCGCCTAGAACGTCCATCATCACTTGTATTAATATGGCCACTTCGATAATTTTTTGTTCTGAACGTGGCATAATGTTTATTAACCTTCTCGTCAGTCTTATGAGGCGATTTGCTTTTCATGAAATAATGTTTTATCAGCACACGAAATTCTGTTTCATCGATTTTTTGGAAATTACTCAACTTGGACTATTCAAACGAATTTTAAACACAGAAAAATAAACTAATATGGTTTAAATTTGTTGTAAGCATCTTCAAGATATGCTACTAAGCGAAAATGACCTCAATACGTAGGTACTAGTAAAACCTCTTCTTTTATTTCGCACTAACTTTTTCAACCATCTTTATGTAATCAAAATAGTGGAAATCTGCTTCCCAATTCTTCAATAATTCTAATTTAAACTAATAGTATATTATATCTGAGGTGGAAAGTATTTCATTACAGCCGAGAGCTTATTATATGATCGAGAGGCGAAGCCTCGAGGATCAGATATAGCTCGAGGCTGATATGAAATCTTCACCGAAGTATGTATGCTATTTTATTCACTATCATCCCTAATTTTCCGAGAAATGATTGATCCGAATTCATTCTTTTTTCAACAAAATAAATTGATGTAGTAGTCTATGAAAACAAGAATGTTTTGAAAAATTTAACTAATTTGACATTTGTTGGATCTATGATTTATGAATCAAGTTATTTATACGTGTATCCATTGAAATTGTGGTAAGTGCAGATATAAATTAGTTATAACAGTGAAATGGAGCTAAATACTTGCCCCGAATCGAACGAAAGTGCTACGGATGTAAGTTCATAGCGATTTTGCTCATAATTTACTCAAAATTGTAACATAATTCCGCTTATTTTCAATATTAATTGTTTTATTTGAATCATTATATAATATGATTGGTATTTGTGACAACAGGGATTATTTTTTTCCTACAAAGACTTATGACTGATGCTAGGCAACCCTCTATAAACATTTCCCACCCAAGAGATGGAAGTGTCGCTTCCGACCCGTGAGATAGTCATTGCAGTTGAAAATTACATACTTTTCAACCTCCAAAAAGTTAGGAATTGCCATATTACTATAATGATTGTGAATAAAGATTATTACACTACACTATAACTTGACTTCAATTATTTATGTCGATATTGGTTTATTTTGAATAACACAATTTATTTCAACCACTAGTAGTCCATATTATAAGGTTTCTGAGCCAAAATCAATAATCTCCTCGTTGAGTCAGTCACATATATATACCGTGGGTCTCTCCCCACTACGTTTTTACCGAAAACGTCCAGGCTTTTCTAGAAAACGCTAGAAGGTACCAGCAATTCTCTAGAAAACAAATATAATCATATATAATATCATCAGTGGTTAAATTTTACCGGAAAAATTTTTAGATTGTTACGAGAGCTTGTTGCTTAGCAATTTATTGAGTGATATTGACAGAAAAATCACGAGCTGTCAAGCGAGTGATTTTTGATCAATATCACGAAATAAATTGGTAGCAAGCTCTCGTAACAATCTAAAAATTTTGCCAGGTTAAATTTAATCACGAATGGTATTCGGAGGATTATTTTTCCCATCCAAATTCATCAATATATTCCAGAGACTCGACTCTGAATCTGCTCATTTTCACATTCAATCTGTCTGTCAGTTTGACAGATGCTGAATCAACGCGGCTGAATATTCTTTGTTTTGTATATATAATCAACAGACAAAATTTCCAAAAAATTTCCACTTGAAAACCGTGTTGGTTGTACCACGTGACGTCGAATGGTGCAATTCTATTGGTCGAAATTTGGATGGTAAAAATAATCGCTTCTATTCCTTGATATTTCCATAATAATTATAAGCACAATAATTATAAGCACCAGTAAAGCCGAAATGACTAATTTATAGACTTAAATGAGTTACAATATCTTTGATTTCATCTATTTTCCTTAAGAATTACATTTATTACCTATTCTTCGACATCAAAAACCGTTGACTACATAGAAAATAAGACGACACTTCGAGGGCTATTCTAGAAATAGTGAGAAGTATGAACCATGAAAGCGAAAAACAACAAAAGCAAGAACACTCAACAAAAGTCCATTTGTTTGACAGTTTACATCTACATTCTCAAAAAGATTAATCTAAGATGGACTGAGTGACACATTTTTGATTTTCACAAGTTTGACATGATTATTCAACATCATGAATGTACCACCAACCGCTTTTCGTACAATTGTACGATCATAAAAGAGGGCTAAACTTCGAGTCAACGAAATTTGGTGGCAGCTTCTGGGAATGATTGTCCTTCAAAATTGTTTATTGGCAGGAGGCTCCATAAGTTTGAACGTGGACAATATCACCTAAAAAATGAATAGAGATCTAGTAGATCTGCATTAGCTGTTAGTGAAAAAAAATCGTGCTGCGGTAAAATTGTTGCTGTGAAATCGGAATGTAACACATAGAGAAATTCAGCGAAGATTTAGGCATTGGATCTGCTGCAGAAGTTACGAGTGAAGAAGCTGGCAACATGATGGTCTCCACATTTTTTTTATTCCGGAACAATATTTGACTGAGGGGCATTTAAGGTGTATAATATTATTACAAGTAACAAATCTTTGATTTATAAATATGACCCTGTATCCAAATAACAGTCAATAGTTTGTAGCATTGACCAGAAAAGCTCAAAGAAGAAAATGATTGCTGTTCTATTCTAAAAGAGTTGTCCAACTGTAATAATTTTACTTGATGATCATAAAACAGTAGCTGCAGCTTGATATACGGAAGTGTATCTCTCCAAAATCTTCAATAAATTTTGTGAGGTGGCATATAGCCGCAAAAGCTTTATTTGTATGAATTAAGGATGCAACAAAGCAATTATTCATTCATCCACCCTACAGTCCCTAGATCTTACCCTAAATAATTTTTTCTTGTTCCTCAACTTTCAAAAAACATGACAGAACATTTATTGATGCAAACTCGGCCATGCAGAATTTCAGAGCCTTTTTGAGGAGCTTCCGGAAGCTAAATATATTGTCTGTTTTGAAAAATGGTTCCAAATAATGATTAACGACACTGAAGAAACTACATTGCTCCACTCAAGTGGTTAAAAGTATAAATAGTTGAGTCTTACTACTTAAATGGTAGGACTTGAGTGGTAAAGCTCAAGTGGTAAATACCGAAGTTGTAAGTTAATCGCGACACAATCTTAAGATAAGAAGTAGATCTTATGTACATAAAAGTTGGCCATTCTTGACATGGATTATGAGTTTGAAATATAGTTCTATAAAGTTGGAAATACATTCTCTAACCTCAAAACTTGGACGTTTGACATCTTATTTGTTTTACAACTGCTAGCGGTACCGCTTACCACTTAAGTGGTGATATTTTGCCACTTGAATTGCAAGACATTACCACTTATCATCACATCGACCTTATCACTTTAAGTTGTTAGGAATACCACTTAAATTGCTACCCTCACCCCCAGTTTTCTTAGTGGGAATTAAGACCTAAATTTGGAACGCAGTAAAGTTATTTTCTTCTCACTAGTTGTCTTGTTGCTCCTTATTTTCAAAACAACCCTCGTAGGAATATCGCAGCTCATATTTCAGTTTGTATAAATGATGTCAAAAATATAGGTATGTCTCCCTGTTTCATATTAAAGCCCAAATTAGGGAAAAACAATCATAGAAAATTAGAAAAGATCCAGATGACTTATTTGGCTTTGCCTAGGCTGTAATCACTTTAAAATCTCTTTTTCCCCAGGAAATTACCGCCGCTAATCGGCCCTTAGGTGTGACTATTTTGTTTTTAAAGCATTCGATTGTAGAAACAAAAATTGTTTGAACAATTACTAATCATGTAAATTAATATGTAATAAGTTCCACATAAACGCTGAAGGACTCTTTCAGACGTATAGCCTTGGCTTTGCCTAGGCTGTAATAACTATCTGCGGCAATTAATCTACTTCCTGTTTATCACTACTTTCCTCATGAGTGTAATCATATTTTGTTTTGAAATAACTAATCGATTGACAAATATTGTTTAAACAATTGCTGTGTGAAATTTCTCTGTTCAAAACTTCAGCGGTGAAAGTGCAAAACGATGAATCCTCCCCGGAATAATTCCATAAGCATAACCGCGTCCGGAAAATAGAGCAAAAGCAAGAATATAAAAATTTAGAACAGGCATTTATTATTTAATTGTGTAGTAGAAACGTCAATACATCTGCATATCCTGGTCCCGTTCGGCTCGGGCGTAACCACGCCTGAATTTTATATTTTTAGTTAATTCTGCGCAATGCGTTGCGTTCATTACAAGTTTTTACCCATTCGTAGATAGAAAAAAACCTCCAAAAAATTCAAAAAAAAACAGCTTTCTCTCACATTCACACACTCCCCAATCCAGGATAATATTCGTAACCATGTGTGAATTTCGCGGCATTTTTTTCCGGTTTCTGAAGGAGGAAAAAATTAGTTCACGGAACTATTTTCTTGTGCGTAGGTTCGCGAAGTTTATTACGCATTACGCATTACGGGGGTGGAGGGGGATAGGGCGCAAGCTCGGTGTTAAAAAGCGTCGATCGATATGAATATGCTTTAAAATGTGGATTTTATTTCAACAGGCTGCTGGATGACGACTGCCCCTTCGCCCTTCTTTCTCTACGGTGCGGTGGGGGTGCATTGCCCCCTGTTGCCCCACTCTACCGCGGAGAGCTTTTCCTGCTCTCTCGTAGTACTAGTGTTGTCTCTTTTTCCTCTCTTTCCGCGGGCAAACTACCGCAGTTTACATTTACCCTGTGTCGCGGATCTATGAACGTGTCGCGGATAGGAAAAAGGGGCATTTAGCCCCTAATAAACACATAAATAAGTTCACACTATTAGATAACAACATACTGCTTATCTTGGTTTTTAAAACGAAAAAAATAGTTAAATTATACAATAAAATGTATTATAACATTTCTAATATGTTTATTGTTTAAGAGAAAGAATAAATGAACTTGTTTGCATAAAATTATAACATATTATAAGATGAATACAAAAGTTGAATAATTTGTTAATAGTTTCCATAAACAATTACTTAGCCCCCTCCAAATTACTTCCGCGCGCCTTTTCGCGGATCTCTTCCTGCACAATATGTTTGCCCTCCTCCCACGCAACTTTTGCTCCTTCGCGCCGCATGGGTGGCGGTAGTGCGCGGGCAGGGGACATTCAGCAAGGGGGTTGCTATGTGCACACACACATATATACATAGTAAGCTCGAGGGGGTGGGGGTACGGTGTACGGGCACCGCGCGGGCCCTGTTCTATTTTCGGAGCATCTGAAAACTCGCATTTATTTGTAGAGACGTGTACATCGGAACCGTACAACTTACGGTACGATTCTAGGCCCAAGGGAGGAAAGCGTCATATACAAGGGGAAGCGGAACACCGGGCAAAATGACCAGAGAGGAAGGACACTTTTTAAAATATATTTTTAATGACAGAAAAAAAATGGCAAAATAGATAATAATAATGTTTTTAGTCTCTGAGCAATAATGAGCACTTTTACTCCTTTGAGATTATTTTTAGACTCTATATATCAATCAAAAAATATCGAGTTGAAATGATGACAGCAATGTTTATTTCACATTTGACTTTTGTTCAGTTATGAGACACTCTATTTAAAAGGGACAGCGGTGTAACTGCGGCCATAAATCGTATTGTTTTTTCAACTCCAATTAGTGATGGATAAGTTCGAGAATAAGATGACATCGGTATTGGAATTCGGTTCCAAAGTCTTGTTATCGGTCTCGAAAGCTTCGGGATTTTAAAGAACATTCAATCTGATCGTTTTTTGGTTACCAGTCCCCATAGATATCCTGAAATACCTATGGTTAAATTTTGTAGCCTCAAAAGTTTTAAACCAAATAGAAATACTCTTAAATATCATGCTGCGCAGTTTTCTATTTATAATTTATTAAAACAAGGAGCTTGAGCGGTGAAAAAAAAAGAAAAAATAACTAGAAGCTAAAAGAATGGACTCAATTATAACAAATAAAATAATCTAGGAAAATTGTGGTTTCATAACTGAATAAAAATGAGCCATCTTGCGGCTTCGGATGACAGCCGATCTCCTTGTTTGTGAGCTTTCAAGACTTTCGAGACCGATACAACACTAGCCACAGTCTTGAAGCACTATTTATCAATTTTGATTTGAAAAAGCAAGTATCGGTATTGATATCGATCTCAAAATCGAGCCCGACCATCATCCATGATAATTAACACCAATAATTCTCAATTATTCTATTAATGTTAGAATTTTCTTGCATTTTGCCTTTTAAGCGCATTTTTACAAAAAAAATACGCTATTATATGTACTTTTGCTGTCTGGCTGGCTGTCTGGCGTGATGCTGAGTTCTCGGGAACTACAGCACTTACAGACTTGAAACTGGTACTAAATGAAAGCTGCCGTTTTGTAGGTATGCACAAACTGCTTGATTTTTTATTCATACACCCAGTTTTTGGTGAAAACTTAAATAAAAATTCAAATGGTAATTACTGCGGAACTATGCAAAATGAAATCTGGAAACTGCTGCACAGAATGAGCAGTATGTCAGTAATTGAATTTTATAACTCAAATTTCGAGCTGATATGGGCCTGTACCCATTTTAGGGTAGAAACTATTTATCTCAATATCTCACGAGTTACACAAGATATTGACATGCGATTCTCGATGTCGATATCAGAATGAATAAGCTTCTGTTTTCAAAATCAATTTAGGCCAGTATATAACCATCCGCTACTCATTTTCTTGAATCTGTAGTTTTGGAGGTAATTGCAACAAATTTTCAGTTTTTTTTTTTTTAATATAACTTTGATATAGATCAAATTATTATTTTGGGGTACAGAACATGACCACCCGTCAGTCAATAGCTAAATAATAAAGACTGAAAGGTCCTTTTGAGTTTGTACGTGCACAAGTTATGTATAAAATAGTCACAACTTGGAAATGTTACTAAATTAAAGCTGCTGTTTCGTAGGTATGCCCAAACTGCTTGATTTTAGGCTGAGTAATTGTGGGAGATGATAATTTGTGGAGTCTCTGCATTCATGAGCTGCCAAAAATGCAATCTGATCATCAAGATGATCATTTAATTTCTTTGGAATTTATTGACAAACAAATTTTATTGTTCCAAAGTTACCTACTTCATAAAGTTTCAATCATGTTATCAGTATTTTACTGCAAATATTTTAGTGACAAAAAATTATGTGTACCTCAGCAGGGACTATATTTTCCCTATAACGCTTTGTGGCTATTTATAGCACCTCAAGAAGGATCGTACATTTTTTTTTTATATATGTCAATACTAATGATTTTATTACATTTCAACCTCGCCTCCATACTTTTCAAGAGGTATTCTCTATATTTAAGCTCCTGGACTAGGTGCAAATAACGTGCTCTATGAATATTGTAACAGATTTACTTAAATAAAGTCTGGAATATCTTGAGATGATTGTAGCAGCCTTTCGAAAGGCGGTAGAACTGCTCCAGACTAATGCACTGTTTATATAAAGGGCCGTGTCTTTTACTTGAGAGGTAGGTCACAAAATAAATCAAACAAAACGACGAAGCAAGTAAAAATAAATTTGAGGGATATAGATATTTCAGAAATAAATATTAGTTGCATAATCATTATTATTAAGTATACAGTAATAAGTGGCTGATTCACACATTTCCCAAGTATGGGCTGTTAAATTTTTGAAGTCCTTTCCTGTACAAATGTCAGTTCCTAGACTATTTTTAATAAATTGGTTGAAATTGTACAAGGTGTATTTCTGAGCTAATCAAAGCTCAATCATGTACAACTAATAAAGCAGGGTAATTTATGGTAATTAAATAATCTTTATTGCGTTTACACAGTTTCAAAATAATAAATTGATCAGAAAACCGTCTCACAGAAGTTTTTTTTGATTTCTGCAAGGGTTGTATGCCATCTGCCAGTGAAAAGTTCTTAATCTGGTCATAAATTAATCCCACCCAAAAATATGGACATTTGCGCCAGACGAAGGCCCTTGCATTTCTGGGACTAATAGAACGGGTTCTAAAAAGGTTGTATGATAATAATACTTCGATCTCATCTACATTTTATTACAGCTAAAAACATTATAGTACAACAATGTGAAGACAAAACATGAGGTACTGCCTTCATGGAACATAAAAAAGAATGAAAAAGTCAGCACTTTGCTGTCGAAACGTTGTGTTGTTTCAAATCAATTAATACAGACTGATTACCCAATAACATATTTATTAATAAAAGAGAATATTGCTCAATAAAAAAAAACAAAATAGAACATCGAGGTTCACATTCAACTTAATGATAATTAAAAATAAATCACGCTAAATAACATACTGATAAGAAGAGAATACAACGTGATGATAAATACCCTATCTAAGAAAAAATTGCTTTCTAGACAAGAATTTAGATGAAGAGAAAACCCTAACGATACATGCTCTGCGTTTAATGGGAATTAATCCTGTGGTGCAGTTGATTATTTTTATTTTTATCTGGTTTTAAGCTTTGGCGCAAATGTCTAATATGCAAGACAGCTAAAAAAGAAATTTTCCCCAAATTTGCCGTCCCTGAAATTTGTTGTCTTAGGCTTCTTAAGCCTACTCAGCCTACTGGTAAATCCGTCACTGGCAGTAATAAATAGTTATAGTGTATTGTATGTGCTTTGCCTTATTTTAATATGTTTAAATCTTTATTAATTTCTAAATAATAGTGTCTTGTCTCTATTGAGGAAGTGTATTCGCGATGTTGGTCAAGTATCTTACTGTAAAAATAAATATATCTCATTTTATATCATAAGCAATTCTAAAAAGCCCTATGACTTATTTATTTCACTGACATCGTAAAAATGGAAAAATATCAGTTAAATTACTTTCGAAATAATTATTAATACTATTCTGTCTTTGAGTATACTGTAGTATCTAAAAATTATTTGGCAACGCTGTGTACGTTCCGCGTGGCGACTACGGTGTCCGTGGTGGTGACAGTATATTATGAAAGTGAGGTTAGGTCAAATTTACAACAAAAGATCAAGTATGGAGCAAGAAAAAAGATTACGAAGATGTGGAAGATTCAGTAGGAAAAAAAACTTTTTGAATTTCCGTATAATATTTGTTTGAAGTAAATGCAATGTTGCCAGCATTTTTTTAAAGAATATGGTGCATGCGCATCTCGTTGACAATAACACTTTTTTTGAAAATTGAAAATTTGTTTCACTTTTTGTTTGATAACTAGATGGTGACTATTTGATATTTTACCGGTAAAAGATTCACAAGATATTGAAGTATCTACGTATGGTTTTTCATGAAAACGTTAATCTTATTAGTAGTTTGAATTATAAATACAGAACTGTCCAGGCATGTCGAAGCAACTTTCACGTACAAAAACTTCAATGTTTGAAAAGGTTCTCCAGAATTACTAGATGGTAAATAATATTTTTTTTTAGTGATTTTGGGAGATGATATCAAAAATTATAATTCATCTCAATTTCAACTGATTCCTAATTAAGTGCTACATCGAATAAATCTCCTTAAGAACCTTAAACATTAAAATATACTGAATTTCGTGTAAAGCTAAACAATTTAAGTACTTATTTGAAAATCGACTGTGACATACAAACAGACAGACATCACATTTTCACTATAAGGTATTCTTTGAAAAAATCCTCTTGTATGATACAAAATTGTAAAAAAGTCCAGAAGAATGCCAATTGCAAAACAAATGAAACTAATTTATGCAGCAAGTGTGCAGATTTGAGCATCATGACCTGTGGTCAAGTATTCACGAAAATTGTTATTCGAATGTGTTGCACGCCCGACTTACATCCAAGAATTTTATTCACAGCCCTCAGCTTCCATATTTTGACAATTGCTAAGCACACATGAAGGGATTACAGAGTACAGGTCGACTTTAAGGAGAAAAGCTCCTGCATTTAACCGTCATTCTAGTATTAATACGAAGAGTTCTAGAAAAGGCTATAAAATTCCAATATTTATTTATAATACAACAAATTATAATACATCATATACAGGAACATAAGCCAGAAGCTCAACAAAATACAAAACTAAAATAAAACATGGAGGCTCACATTTAAGATTTATATAAGGGAAAACTCTTACGGTACATGTTCTGCGTTTACTGGGAAATAATCCCTTGGTGCAGTTGGTCATTTTTATTTTTACCTGATTTTAAGCGTAGGCGCAGATGTCCAATGTGATAAGGAATTTATACCTGATTTTATGATTGAAAAAAAACAAAAAATTACAATTAAATCGGTGTCAAGTATTTGGCAAAGTGTATTTATAAGAGGTGGTCGTGAAAAACAGTTTTTAATATCTCAACATTACTTAGATTGTAAGTTTTTTCCGTTGAAATTTCTAGAAAAAGATTAATTTGCACTTAAAGTATAAAAATAGACTTTTAGTTTGTACTGTTGATCTTCTGACCTCTTGATAGAACTATCATGTTATTGTATGAATATTAATTGTCATAGATATTGCTACTTCTCATGAATGGAATGTTAGAAATTCAAAACAATTGCTAAAAACTGTTATTTGGCATGATTATTATGGAATTTGCGCTGATTAAAACGACAATAATAATAAAGCTATATTTCCACATGATTTTGTTGACGATAAATATAATTCGGATGAAAGCACATATAACGATCCCTTCTCTGTTCATGAAATAAACGAACATCGAAAAATCATATTTATCCACAAATTTTAGAATATAGGTACTTTATGTATCAATTTTCAAATACATTAGGCTGTCCTGTACTCTATTTCCGTTAAACCGGTCCAAGGCTCATATGAGACTACTACTAATACTGGAAGGCCTTGTGGTGTTCCTGTGATTCTACAGTTTTCTGCATAGTTCCCATAATATTGAGGATATTGACTTGAAATTTGATATTTAATAAGCTGAATCCGGTCGTTTTTCACTAGTCAAATGATGAATCTAAAGCTTTTCTTGAAACCTGACAAGAAATGTGAGTTTAGAAGATGATCTTTTTACGTCCAATTTTAGCAGTTGAATCAAAAAAATATATTTCTGGCTTTTCACGCAAAATATTTTCTATGTCATTGCACCTAAGAATAGCTTAAATTTCCATTGTGAAGTTACTATCCGTATTGTTTTAGTTCGTTGCACGCTGCAATACTTATTAATATTTAAAAACGCGATAAAAATGAACATTCAAAATGGTAATTTTGGGTATGAACAAAAAAATCTACTTCTAAATGTGCAACAATAAATAAAATAATAAATAGTGCTTTTCTTACGAATTGGTATGTGGAACATGTATTTTTAACTGATTCCTAAGCAATTCTTCTGCCAATTTTTAACTTTGCTGCCATTTAATTTTAACTCCAATATTTTTTTTTGCGGCAATATTAAATCTTGGACAACCTCATGGGCAATCCATTGAGTATGAATTAAAGAAAGAGCTGCCAATGGGTTTGATCAAAATTCTTTCAACACTCTTATTAATTGCCAACATTTCAGCCTTTAGTTTCAGATAAGTAAGTAAAGTTTCTGCTGTGTGAACAGCTTTTCCCAAGGCAAACTCAGTGCTCGTACATTATCCTGATAATTACTATCTTTGTTGAAAGTTTCGTCCTTTCATGGAAGAGCTGAGTTACTTTAAGTAATTTTAAGCTTTTTATTGTAGCTTTAAGGCAACTTGTTTGACCAAAATTTTTTTTTCATTCGATATCAGATAATAATCTTATTTTTTCATGTTTTAAAGAATAATGCTTTAATGTAGATTTTCTTGTACGATGCAAGGGTTATTGAACATTAAGGACCTCAAATATGTAAGCAGGGGTGAACCACGGGCTAATTTAAGCGCGAGAAGGGCTGCACGTTTTTGGTAATTAGTGGCTCGATCTAGGGTCTTTATTTTAAGAATTTAACTTAACACTTTTCACAAATTACCATCAAATTAATTTTTGCTACTTTTGTTGGTAGATAATGGAATATTTTTCTGTTCTTAAAATAAAATTGTGTGTTGTTGTGGTTATTCTTTCAGGACCTTCAGATATTTGTGGAGGAAGTTCAACATATGTTTACCTTATTTATTATTTTTGGGTCAAAGACTCAGCACCCCCACATTTAGGTAGGTGGTGAAAGATAACACAAATAATTCAGAAAACATATCTCAAAACAAAAAAATATTTTTAGCATGTGCGAATAGATAAACACAGCTTTCCTGCTAGATTATATTGCCATGGCAACAAATACGCAGACAATATGCAAAGAGAAAAGTCGCACAAAGTGGAGTTCTCTCTTTTTATTCGTATTGCGCGTTATTTCCATTTTTTTGTGCTTTTCATTCATGTTTTCACTTTTGCAGCAAAAATTTACGTACGTTACAACAATATTTGCAATAGAAAATGAAAATTATAGTACGGCAGCTCCAATTTTTTGCTTGTTTCATAAATTGAAAATGAAATTTCACAGCTTTTCAGTAAAAGTGGTTTTTTCAGTACATTGCTGGCACTACGTAAAGGTCAAGGTAGCGTGTAGTTTTGCAATTTTATTGGATAATTGGGGAAGATAACAATTCAAGGGATGATCACAAAATCGTAAGACATTTCGAATTATATTGAGAATTTTTTCTCTATTAATTTATTATGATATTTTTATCCATTGATTTAGAATTGAAAACGATCTGAGAATTTTGAATTATCATCCAGTAAATTGCTAATAGTATTAAATTGCTCGCACATTCAATCTGAATGTGAGCAGGAAACGTGGCTCAAAACAAGTCACAGTTTATACTTTGACTTTCATCACGTCATCACCACAATGTTAGGACGTATTTATTCCTCACGTTTCATGCGGTGGACAAATTCAAAAGAAATAGTATTTATTTTATCAGCAATTTTTTTTCAAGCTTGAGGATGGTTCAGAGGAGAGAGAAAAATCAAACTTTTGACTGAATTTTATTATTTCAATACCTGTATTCAGATTACTAGTCAATATCATCAAACATTTTCAAAATGATTCACCTTTGATCACATAAGACCCCAAACCTAGCGCTCTTGTGACAGCAGCTCAATTTTGAAATATTAAATCTCAGGATTTATCGATCAAAATGTGATCTCTTTGGAGTTTATGATGATCCTTATAGTCGGGGAGCCGGCCGCACCTTATATTGCCTGATCGGGAATATAGTGGTCAATAAAATTAGGAGCCTGTCCTAAGTGTCGAAAAATAGGATACTTCTGGTCAATTTTTTCGGAGTCAACTTCTTTAACAGAACTTACGATTGAAAAAGTACAAATCGATATTGAAGATCAAGTACTTTGAGAAAAAGCCAGGGTACCACCATCTGTCCAATCCGAGAGGGCGGTAGTCACCCTTAAGTGCAACTTATTTTTGTATTCAACTTCCCTGATCGAACTTACGATTGTTGTTTCTTTTTCCTGTCCTGAACAGGACAGGGGGTGGCACTTTGGTTTTGTCCTCAAGTACTTGATCTCCGCTATCGATTGATAATAGTTTCAATAGTAAGTTCTATCAAGTAAAGACCGCCTTTTGTTCTATTTTGATTGAACTATAAGTTTTTCGAATAATTTATGTTGGTAGTATTTTGAGATTATTTATGGAGTCTGAAAATCAATTTGTGATTTGTGTTCCTCACCATTTATTTAGAAATAATGCTTAAGTTTACACTCTTGTTGCAGAAAATGACTATTATTTATCACACTTTAAGCTCGCTCAATGAAATAAACTTTGATCCAAAATTTAAAGAGTCCCTAAATAACAACAACAAGTTATTTGAATGATGTCCAATTTGGCATCAATCTAAAGCTCTTGGGGAGATAGGCTTAGCAGGAATGTAAAATAAATAATTAGTGAAATCCACGTTATGATATTATACTTCCTGTGATCAAATGTCAAAACTGTATGCTCCAAATTAAAGACCCTGAAAATTTAGAAAAGAACTCTTCATTATTAATTCAATTCAATTAATTCAAATACCTATTTTATGTAGGGACTCAAATATGGCCGCCATCCTTCACATTAACAATGACAGCCGTCACTTTGACAATGACAGCTGTCATTTTGACAATGATAGCTGTCATTTTGAAAAATGCAATTGATTGATGCGACACTAAATCTATGAAACAGCGATGAGACCGGCAGTGAAATTTTTGTTTGGGGAAGTACTGTGTGGCCGCAGCAGATTTTATATGATAAGAGTGTGCGACGGAATGAATTGCAATACTAGCACAATACTTTTAATTTCACAAAAAATTATCGACATAATGGAAGAGAATATTATCATACTATAACTGATTTTCACTGGAAATACGTTACATAAATCGACTCCTATAAGATTCCTGGTTATATTCCTGTGTCTCATCTAATTTCATTCAAAATTGGATCAGATTAGGCTGGATTGGGCCATAGGAAGAGAAAATCAATTCTATTCTCCCATAAATTTCAGTAGTTTGAATCATATAGCTCGTTATTCACAGTCACTAACATAACCTCATTTGAAAATTTTGTTTATCTTCATCTACTTCCGAATTTGATGGTTTACACATCGCAAATAATGCGTAAACTAAGCATGTAGTCATCTTAGATCTACCATCAATTCAAATGAACGCATTCGTAGCCTGAATTTAGTTTATATGAATTTGTTTTGAAAATCGTAGAAGAAATATCATGTGGCGTCAAACACATGTGGGAAGTAGCAATACGAAATTCGGAAAATATGTTTTGTAACTCAGCGATTCTTGATTTGAAATATGTAGCCTTAACCTTGTCATAATGCTTAAGTTTACACATTTGTTGCATAAAACTATTACCTCTTTATTATCTCGAATCCAGGGGTTCCATCCTAATTCATTGAGACAGCTTGGAGACAGATCGCAGTCTTTATATGTCAATGTTGATTTGTCATAGTTACATCTATAGGAACTTGAATATTGTATGTTGGTGCACACAATATGATCGATAATTTTATGCTGTCATTTAGTTAGGAACTATGTTTGATATCAGATTCAATTCATCTTTAATCATTTTCCTGATTTATTATTAATTATAATAGTATAATTTCATTCTATTGTTAATATTTTATAATATACGAATATCAAATCTGACATTGAGCTGAGGAAACTGACATGACCCTGTCTCTTACTTCTGGAAGACTGTCTTCAACGATGATAACATAAAAACACTTCTCTGATTGTCCGATATGTGGTACATGTGTCGAAAGTCTATAAAATGACGTCAAAAGACAATCTTTACAATTTAGAGTTAAACCCCAGAGCGACTGTTAGTATTGCATATTCGACGTAGGCTGTACGCTAAGTTTATCCAACACGCAAGCGCGTTGTACGTGATCACGTGATCATA
Organism: Dromius quadrimaculatus; assembly: GCA_963989225.1. Classification (NCBI taxonomy): domain Eukaryota; kingdom Metazoa; phylum Arthropoda; class Insecta; order Coleoptera; family Carabidae; genus Dromius; species Dromius quadrimaculatus. The sequence continues at coordinate 6,832,666 of OZ022325.1, read as the reverse complement.
ATTTCCAGAGCTGCTTAGCAATGTGGCAATAATTGTGTAACGCAAGGAATTCAAAAGACATATTATTTGTAGCGTAGTGTTTTTGTGGTTCTTAACGATTGTGAAGTGAGCCAGAAGCTCACGTCTGGGGATTTATGACCAAGCTATGAAACATAATTTTGTGCACCAAACACACAAATACATTTGTTGGTAGAATTCATAGCAAATAATAATCAGGTAGAATGAATTGATTCCTGCATGTACTCGAGACCAAGGCGAGACCGAGACGAGACTGAGCTAGGCGAGACCACCACAAAACCAAAACGAGATTCACCAAAGTCTCGTCTGGTCTCGTCTCGTGGCAACACTAATTTTAGGCAACCGTGCTGCTCAGTTAATTGGTTCTCTTCGTCCTATCCAGCTATCAGAAAATGTTTGGTACAGATGTTCCATAATTTCTCTTGTGTTATGTGCAAGGCAGCCATCATGTTGGATCCTCACATTTTCTATATTTGTTTCGGCAATTTCTGACCCAAAAACATTAATTAATTAATTCAAATATGACTCTGAGTTCCACTTTTCGTGGTACACCTCTATATAATCTTTTCGGCTGTTTTGGGCTCAAATTCAATCCGCAAATATTCAGAGATGTTTTTTGAAAGAGCGGATGTAGTGAGCCAGGCTACTATCATAGACTGGATTTGAGCCCAAAATTAGTGATTTCAAGGTCATAATAGCCTAACTCCCACTTGTCTTGATTGTTTTTTTATTATTCCTTTCTCTAGTTGAAGCTTTCCCCAAAATTTCATCCATTTTGAAGCTGGCTCCTGTCATCAACAACATTACCAAAAAAATTTCTGGGCAGATATTGTTTGGATGAATTGCGGTAAAAAGTTACAATTTACTCTTTTTTAGCTTCTTTGTGCGAACAAGGTCACAAGTGGGGGATAATTCAATAAACAGATAAAAAAATCTCAAAGTTTGTTGAAAATTGTTCTGGGCTTCGTTCTCGCAGTTTTTAAATGGGCTGATTATTTTGTAAAATATAGGTGCTTCCCAAATTTTAGCTTCTGGACTAGTTGCGGGACATTCCGAGCTTTGACCGGACTTAGCCGGATCTCATTCCAGACCGGATTTTTACTAGAGATCCGTGAAAGCGTGTCAAACGGACGAAAATATAAAGACCACACTTTCTTAGGAAAGTGTAATTCATAACGACGCTAAATTTCGTGTTGATACCTGAAAAAATCGACTGTAACTTATAGATAAGCACAGTTAGTCAAACAAAAAATGGCTCCTTCTTATGTAAGTAGTGGTACAGAATCCTAAAAGACTGAAGATTCCTGATGAATTTTCTCGAATTTGAAATCAAATATTGTATCCTTTAAGAATTTCTCTTTTGAATATTTGTTGGTGAAATACACTCAAAAAATAAATATTTTTTCAAATGAATATGCAAATTTTAATGAATATCGTATGAATAAATTGAGAACGTAAAAAATATTTGAATCAGTGCATGTTCAATCGGATTGAAATTACCTGGATCAAATAATAGAATGGATATTTTGTATTTTCTTTTCAACCTTTGTGTGATACAGTCGTCCTTTTTTATTATTATCGCCTTTAATTCCAGTATCTTCTATAATTGATGTCTTCTATCTATTGATTTATTTCCTACAAGAATTTGGGTTATATGTATTAATAATTTTTTTTGGTTAGCACCGAATCTATAATTGGTTTTATAATAAAGGCATTATTACACAAGAAAAATGTTTTGACTGAGTATAAATTGAAATTGTGAAAGATCCTCATTCATAAACCAAATAAATGAAGACTTTTATATCAGACACTGAGTAGTAAATCAACGAAACAGTTGAAAGGAGGCGGTACTGAGTTTCATTTAAATTTTATGTATAAAATGGCTCCTCTAAAACTGCAAATTATTGATTAAAACTCCTAGCCAAAAATGCGTAACTACCCTTGAAGTCTTGTTCCAAATAAGAGTTAAAAATACATCTACAACATAGCGCTTTCATCCCTTAACTATCAAAACTATAAACTAGCATGTTCCACGTTTACATGGCGAAGTTTCAGCTGAACTACATTCTAAATATTATTTGGTTTTTGCGAAACGCGTTAGCATAAAATTTAAAAGTCAGTGCGCTGCGCAGGAGGAAGTAGATTTTGATGTTATGTAAATGTAGTGAATTCGCCAACCACATTAAAGTATACAAAATCGATGAAAATATTTCAAATCCACTGCAGGATATTCTGCTATAAAATTAGCTACAGCCAACGGGGATCTGCGCGGAAATATTATAAATATATGTTGTTCTTTGTTCCAAACGTGCCTTACGTACGCATGTATTTGGAATATTAAAACCCTGCTAAAAGTTGAGTTCTACTGAATGAATGAATAAATACATATAATGTTCTTTGAATTTAATTTTGAATTTAGGTTTCATAATTATTATGAGAAATTACAGAAGCAATAGAAGCTTAAATAAGAACAGAAAAAAGGGGATAGGACGGAATTATTACAAATTGTTCGTTTGTCTAATTCTGGGAATTTTTAATCAAAAGTGGTTGAAAGTCATTAAATATTTATTTATAAATGAACGATGAAACGACGAGCTTACACTACTATTTAATATAATTCCACAAAATTTGGTATCTAGGGGTTTTTCAATATATTTTCAAACTAGTAGCACATCCGGTTTCATCGGAAATTGTTCTCACCTTTTTTATTTTAAACGAAACAGAAGGAAAAATTTTTTCAGCATATTTATTCCTTCTCCAACCTATAGATTGACGAACCTTTCAGGTTCTCCCATAATTTATAAATGAAGCACCTGATAGAAAGGAGATATGTATCTGAATAAATTCACAAGTTTTTTCTCATATTTATACTACAAATTTTACATTCGGGTCGTTTTAATAATGGGTATCTCCGTGAATTGATCTGCCAAATAAATTACACGTACGCAATATTGCATCTAATATTTCAGAAAACAATTAATTCACTTATCAACTAACATTTCTAGGTTATGTACTCTCTATTCGATAAGATTGGGAGCTTTCAGAATTGTGGAGAAATTTTCAATAGAATGCATTTGATTCATTATTTTATAATTGAATTTCATTCAATATTCCATCATTTTCTGCAAATAAATCGTTGAATGATTTTGTGACTGACAAACTCACTCACGTGATACACTTTACTGAGTGTCCAAGTGTTAATTAAGTATTAGAATAACTATTAATGCCATAATTTAGTGTTCTAAACGAGATATAGTTGTAATTATAGAACATTTTTCAAATTTAATATCTCTCATATATAGCGGCGCCATTGCGCAAAAACTTTTGTATTGAAGATGGCGCTAATGCTTGAAAGTAATACTTTTATAACAAGAGATAGCACTGGTAACATTTGTTAGTGCTATAGTTATAAAGTCTCGGTAGATTCAAATTAGATTTTTCAGATTAATTCTTCTTTTATATGTGGACTGGATGCTTACGTTGATAGGTTCGAAAAAGTATTATTTGAAAATTAATTAAATTCATTCAACCGCCATCTCTCTTTAAAACCAATTTCTTTATTTAAATAATCCTCATGATAGTCAATATGTTACAGTAATGTTTTGCTTATGTTTAATTCCTTTTTACTTTATTTAAAATAAATTCATAAAGCACATTCTGTGGTTTCATTTCGAAAAAAATATTATTACCTTCCAGTACCGGACTCCTTGAGATTGAAAGTTCCAATTTTCTGCTTCTTTTTGTATGAAAAGATCCTGGCGCCCGAGCATTATACCCTCAAGTAAGTAAATGAGGTAGAAATTAAATAGTCATTCATTTTTACTTAATTGTACAAAGTAACAAGTAAGTATTGTGAAACCGACAAAATTCACCAATCGAGATTTTGATGGAAATATCCGTTTTGAGCATCCCTGAATCCATTTTGACTATTTTTGGCTTGATGTCGGTACGTATGTTCGTACGTGCGTTCGTGCGTAACTCGCAAATCTCAAAACTGGTTGAACGTATAATGTTCAAATTTTGTATTTAAGACTGGTATAGGGTCTTGTTGTGCCTCTCGCATTATGGTTTCAATCGTCTGTACCGGAAGTGCACTTTACTTGAAACTTTTTTCGAATTTTTCTAATAAATCAAGAATGATCAACCGTAGGATGTTGAAATTCAGTATTTGAACTTGATGTTATATCAGAATGGTTATCTGCTATTTTTGTAAGAATCGGCCAGGTCAGAAGTGCACTTTACTTGAAACTTTTTTGGATTTTTTTGCATAAATATAGGATGATCCGCCATAGCATATTGAAATTTCGTATAAAGAACTTCTATAACTTTTTATTGTACATTTTGCATTATGATTGCGATCGGCTAAGCCGGAAGTGCACTTTACTTGAGACTTTTTTTTAATTTTCCGCATAAATTCAGAATGATCAGCCGTAGGATACTGAAATTCAGTATTTGGAATTGCTGTAGCATTTAGATGGTCATCTTCTATTTTTGTGACAATCGGCTGAGCCGGAAGTGCACTTTATATGACAGACTTTTTGAATTTTCCGCATAAATCCTAAACAATCAGTCGTAGAATATTTAAATTTTGTGTTAGGCACTTTTATAATATCTAGTTGTGCACCTTGCATTATGATTGCCATCGACTAAGCCGGAAGAGCATTTATTCGAAACATTTTTTGAATATTCCGCATAAATGCAAAACGATTGAACGTAGATTGTTAGAATTCAGTATTTAGGACGATTATATCGTTTAAATGCTCATATCCTATTTTTATTGAGATCCACCGAGCCGGAAGTGCACTTCACTTAACAGTCTTTTGGAATTTTTCGCATAAATTCGAAACGATCAGGTTTAGAATATTTGGTATTTCAGTCTGCTGTAGCATCTGAATGATTGCCTACTATTTTTATATATATATATATATCCAATGATGTACAAATAAGTCACGTGATGTTCACGTCAGATTTTTAAAGGTATGAATAAATGTTTTAGTAAATGTACGAATTGACATTATAATAATGTTGTTCTTATAATTTAATTATCATTATTTCATTACAATTTTCTTCAAATATTTGAGAATAATAGTTGGCTTATTCAACGTCCTGAGATGGCAGCATAGATTTTGACTCTTCTCTGCTGCTGTTATCTGTGAAAGTGCATTGAACTTATAGACAATCTAATTTGTAATTTGTACTAGCTATCCAGAAATATACATAAAATACCTAAATAGAAAACAGTGAGACGTATATATGACTAATAGATAAATGATTGATCTCAGAGACGTTGTTAGCAAATCTAACTTTACTTGCATAACATACAAAAATAGAATTACAAAGTTAAGCTAAGATCTCAATGTATTGCCAAGATACAGATATTCTTTCAGTTTTAAATTAATGAGTGACATGACTAAGACTACAAAGAATCACAAAATACTCATTTTAATCAATAAATATCAAATATTTAGATTCGACCATGGGCCTACAATGAAATTTTTGACAAAATTTTAATAAATTCTAACTGGATCTCTAGAGAGCTTACAGGGATGATTATCAAGAAAAATTGTTGTACTTGATGAGTTCCATTTCTAGTTAAAATTAATATAATGATTTTTTTTGAAAAGCCGCAGAATTTAACAGAAAATTTAATTGATTTTGTTCGAAAAATAGTTATCTCAGCCAAAAAGTCTAAGAAGTGTTTATTACATGAGTCTGAATTGAGATAAAGCTAAAGTAAACAAACTGGCGAGATTTAAAGAGATACTTTTCGTCGGGCCTCATTTTATATCTTCTAGTCAACCTTTCTAATTTGTTGAAATCTTAAAATAAAAACAGTACAGATGGCATCTTGACAGAAAAATAGATGCACATGATCTTAGTTACCTTAGCTGCCGTAAAGTGTTTGAATCCGACAAAGTTAAGGACAAAAAGTAAAATAATTATTTTTTTCATCTGATAATGGATTACGTGGAGTCTTACTTTAGGTACAGATGGACAAAAAAAGGATGTTATTCGAAGTAGCAAGCTCTTTTGCGTTTCGCTGAATTTTCATAATCTCGGTCGCATGTCTAATTGTGAGCTCGACAGGAAATCAATGATCAATTATTAATCCACGAACAAGCTTAAGTCTCGTTAAAATATATTATATATTTGGGATCTCCAAATAACACATTACTATACCATTATTAAAAAGTACTGATTCATTGAATCCTCAAATTTCTACCGATCTCTAGAATAATTAATCCTTAAAGGTACTGGGGACAAATTGGGGTTTCAATTCTAATTTGTACTGACAGCTTCTTTACGTCATTTTAGAGACTCTCGACACATGTATCATCTAGCGGATAATTGGCGAAATGATTCAATGTCGCCATTATTGAAAATAGTTTTCTAGAAGTGAGAGACAGGGTAAAGTCAGTTTCCTCAGTTTGATGCCAGTTTTTGACATTTGTATATCATCAAATAATAATAGTTGACCAAAAACGAGATAGAAAGTTTTCGTTTGTGGATTAGATTGTTGATGGAATTCGTCATTATTTCGAAAGTATTCTACAAGAGAAGTGGTTAGGAGCTTTTAAGAAGTGGAGGAAAGAATGTTCAAGTGTATTGTTGTTTCGGAGAACTACTTTGAATATATTTAAAATTATTACATTACTAAATTTACTTCTTTCACAAATTTCTTATTTCATTTCGGATCTCATTTCTACTCATAGCTGCATCTCATGTTATTTCATAAAACTTATAACCTACTAGGATTTATTATTACAGTTTTGCCACACCCAATATTTCGAAGGGGAAACAAGAAATTTTCTAAGTCGTGTTTATCTTTTTGTAAGTTCCAGTTGTTATGAAGACATGAAGTCAGGAAATGAGATGATCGATAAAAATAATTGGAACAGAGGAATTCAGTTTTGTCATGGAAAAATATATATACATTATTCATTCATAGCTTCAAATGTATAAGGTTGCCCGATTTGCAAGTTATTGAATTATTTTTTCAAATTTATATGGCTTTATTATTTTGATGAGTTCTTCGGAGCCAATAACCATCATTTAAAAAATTAATTTAATTCCTTACTTTAAGTAGCTCATGTTCCCTTCAGCAATAACTTTTTGTATTATAGCCTATATTTTCAAGTAACTTTGATTTTATTTGAGCCCAATAAAAGTTACGATGTACTGTTGATGTAATACATGAATATTATATCCAATCCAATAGATGAAATGTCTATTCTTTCAGGAGCAATTCACGTGCAATCATCCATTATCTTGGATGCTTATTGTCTTGCCGTGATTTCATGATATTACCAAAAAATGTTTACTGTATTTCATTTGTATTTGTAACTAAGATAGATAAACATGCAAATAAGGCAATTTTCGTACTGTTCATGTCAATATCTCGTGAGGATTTTCAGTGTATATACAAAGTGTGTCGCGAAATCTACATCTTCGAGCTTTCAACATAGGTAAAAAGTTTTTTGGTATACATTGCCTTCTTAATCATTTCAAAAACAGTTGAGCGCATGAAAAAATGATCAAGATGAAATTTGTTGCAAATTTTATGCTCTACAATTTTTGTTATTAATGTCAACCTTATCGGAGCCATAGAATCTGAGATATTTCCAGAAAACGATTTTTGCGACCCTTGATCTCGAATAACTTGAGATGCAGACATGAGATTTCATGAGACTAATGAGACAACTTTCAGAATGCCAAAATAAAGGTTTGTACAAGTTTCCAGTTTATTATCTCTCATTCCGAGGTGAAATCCCAATTTGTCTGGGCTAAATTACAATTTTGGTGTGATGCAGAATCATTTTCGGGAGTGACTTATTCCGAAAATTATAATAACTCCATCGTGAAAATCCACCCTAAGCCAATATTGAACCATTAAAATTAAAATGCCCCCGTCGTAGCTGTCGGACAAATTGAGTTTTTCTGACTTTAATAATTAAGTTCGACTTGCGTCGATTGAATTGTATAGCTATAATTACCTTCATACTTAATACAGTACCTACTTTTTTTATGTAGATTTAGTTGAATGAAGTTTTTTTATTGATGCTAGAAAAAAACTATCAAGCAACCAATAAGCCCTTTAATTAGCGTAAAAGCTTTCTGATTAGACTATCCTCCACCTACTTTAATAATATATTTTTTCAGGAAGTAGGAGAGTGTTTCTATTAATACGATAATAATCAAGACATACATGAACTATAAGACATTATTAAATTAAAAATTGATTCTTTATGAGTAATTTACGAGATAATTGAAATGAGGCTTTAGAATAGGCATGTATACTAGGTGTCCCAAATGAGTGCATCACCCCTTTTCACTTCCCCGGCCCTTGTACATATAATAGGGGAAGTATTTATCGTGATTTTTTGTAATTGCAACGTTTATGATAATACGAAGAAATTCAGTTCTAAATTAAATAGAAAACTATTCAAATATGAATTATAATCCAACCTGATCAAATTTAAATAATTGGATTACTTAAAATTTGAATTCGATAATAAATAAAATCATTGTGACGTCAATGTATAATTCAAATATGATTATTCATAAAATATTAATGCCCCACACAATTAAAATGCAAAATATTAGGGGGAAAAATAATGTATATACTGCAGGCAGGTATTGATTTTTTAATATTTAATACATAAACAATACTTTTATGTACAATTTACCAATAGTAGCTATTCATTATGATTACATTATATAGCTTTGGGTTGAGCACCATTTACTTTACGAATAAAATACAATGCTACCAATCAATAATATTTTATTCTATGTATTATGTTTCGTTTTAAAATAGTTCTTATTATCTTTAATAATTAAAATAGTTACTTCAGATATTTCATTTGCGAAAAATTTTATTACAAAATAAATATGCAGAAAAACAAGTAATTTTTTCGCATAAAGCACCTGTAAACATGTCCATAAAAATTCCTCGAAATTCACCTAAAGATTTTCTTGGTTATTATATTTATATAGGTATAAAATTACATTCAAAATTTCACCAAACAAATAGCAGACAAAAAATCGCCAAAAAAAGAGTGCATTTTTACCGTTAAAGTTATTAAATCAAGCAACCTTAATAACAAATGAAAAAATTTGCAGCTACATATACAGATCTCTGCACTTTATTTAGTTTTGAACCATCAATTGACAGTTAAAAATAGACAACACAAGATGACATTTAGACCTAGAAAATAACATTAAAAAATCTGACGTGAACGAACATCACGTGTCTTACTTGTACATCATTGGATATATATATATATATATATATATATATAATACGATGTGATTTTGTGTTTGATATATTATTGGATATATATAATCAAACACAAAATCTCATCGTTCCACAGTTAATCGTTTGGGATTTACCCAAGAGATTCTAAGAATCTGTCAAGTAAAATGGGCTTTCAGCCAAGTCGGTTGCTATGGATACAGTAGGCCATTATTCTTATATTACAACATTCCTCAATACTGATTTCCAAAATTCTACGACTACCAACAGATCTGAATTTATGCACAAAATTAAAAAATAAATTCCTACTGAAGTGCACTTCCGGTTCAGTCTATTGTTATGAAAATAGTAGGCAATCATTCAGATGCTACAGCAGACTGAAATACCAAATTTCAATATTCTACAACTGATCGTTTCGAATGTATGCGAAAAATTCTAAAAGACTGTCAAGTAAAGTGCACTTCCGGCTCGGTGGATCTCAATAAAAATAGAATATGAGCATCTAGACGGTATAATCGTCTTAAATACTGAATTCTAACAATCTACGTTCAATCGTTTTGGATTTATGCGGAGAATTCAAAAAATGTTTCGAATAAAATGCTCTTCCGGTTTAGTCGATAGCAATTATAATGCAGGATGTACAACTAGATATTATAAAAGTGCCTAATACTAAATTTAAATATTCTAGGACAGGTTGTTTAGAATTTATACGGAAAATTCAAAAAGTCTGTCATATGAAGTGCACTTCCGGCTCAGCCGATTGTTACAAGAATAGAGGATGATCTATAAGATGCTACAGCAATTTCAAATGCTAAATTCCAGTATCCTACGACTGATCATTCTGGATTTATGCGGAAAATTAAAAAAAAGTCCCAAGTAAAGTGCACTTTCGGCTTAGCCGATCGCAATCATAATGAAAGATGTACAATTAGATGTTATATAAGTGCTTACGAAATTTCAATATGTTATGGCGGATCATTCTATATTTATGCAAAAAAATCAAAAAAAAGTTTCATGTAAAATGCACTTCCAGCCCGGCCGATTCTCACAAAAATAGCAGATAACCATTCTGATACAACATTTAGTTCAAATACTGAATTTCAACATCTTACGGTTGATCATTCTGGATTTATTAGAAAAATTCGAAAAAAGTTTCAAGTAAAATGCACTTCCGGTACAGACGCTTGGAACCATAATGCGAGGTGCACAACTAGAACCTATACCAGTCTTAAATACAAAATTTCAACATTATTCGTTCAACCAGTTTTGAGATTGGCGAGTTAGGCACGCACGAACGCACGTACGAACATACGTACCGACATCAAGCCAAAAATAGTCAAAATAGATTCAGGGATGCTCAAAACAGATATTTCCATCAAAATCTCGATAGGTGAATTTTGTCGGTCTCACAATACTTACTTTTTACCTTGTACAAGTAAGTAAAAATAGTGGAATAGCTCATTGTAACATCGGGAAACACTTATGATGCTCGTTTCTATGAATATCACATATCTCTGACCAATCACCATTCGGTGTTCATAGAAACGAGCGATTCTTTAATGAGCGCTTAGCCGGTAAATCACTGTGAATCCAGAATTAGTAACATTTGTGCCAACTCAACTCATGGTCGTAGGAAAAAGACACGTGCTTAGTTGTACAAGAAAATAGGAATCTGTTAATATTGTCAGAAAGTTATAATGTTGAAATATGGGCAACATTATGTATAAGAACTTATCAATGCACTTATTTTTATTCGAATAGTTGTGGAATACCAGAGGGTACCTATTTCAATTCGTAGAGATAGTTTGAAGAGAAGTCGTCGTCTTTTATTCAATGACGTCATGATATAGTTACAATATTTGAATATTGTATGTTGTTGCAGCACAGATTTATGTTGGTAACAATCAAGTGCGATACTTGAAATCAAAGTCAATTCATAATTATCAATTTTTCTAATTCATTATTAATCAAAGTATCAAAATTTCTTCTATTGGCATTATTTGAATGACATAAATGTCAAAAAAAGTCTAAAAAGATTAATTTGACCCTGTCTCTTTTGGAATACTGTGTACAACGATGAGGACCTCAAATCACTTTTGGAGTTGTCCGCTAGGTGGTATATATGTCGAAAGTCTCTAAAAAAATGTCTCTACGAATTAGAACTGAGCTCTCAACTGATTTTCAGATATTGGATGTGTTAGGGACGTTTTCACGGAATATTTCTATTCCAAAGGATGCAACATGGAGTGTACCTAGCGGAGTATTTGTGCCTGCATTGATGTACCATAATTTTTACGTAGGACAAAATCAAATGAATAGTTTTATTTATTGGATGAATAACCCAAGAAAATCGTAGTTTTATTTAGGAATTGAGCTGTCCGTAGCATAATATTATGGTCAGTTCATTTATGATTTAAACAACTATTCCTTGAGATTTGCTCGGGTAATGTCAGTTCCGCCCATTTGTACCAAATATACCTGAACTATCAAACGCGATATAAATTGGTATATAAAGAATAGAATATTGGTGGTCAATTATACTGGTTTGGCAGAAAATGTCGAATCTAATGTTTTTTTAAAAAATGGAAGAATCATCTAGATGATGTAAGCGCATTTTTGACAGCTCATGAATGCTTGTTACTTCAGAGATTTCGCAAATTACGATCTCTCACAATTACTGAGCTTGAAATCAAGCAGTTTGAGCAAACTTACGAAACAGTAGCTTCCATTTAGTACTAGTTTCAAGTTGACTATTTGATAGGTACATAATTTATGCATGTACAAACTCAAAAATACCTTTTAATCTTCATTGTTTAGTTTGACTGACAGGAGGTGAAATGATGTACTTTAAAATGATAATTTGATCTTTATCAAAGCTATATAAAAAAAAATACACCAAAAGTAAACAAATTTTCATCCAATAATAATAATTCATTCTAATAAGCTTCAAATTTGTGTCAAACAAGTCATAGAATGAATCCTGGACAGATTTGACAACTGTACATAATAATAGTGACACCCGCGGCGAAAGTTGTAACTAAATTTTGATCTACTTTAATAAATTTTAGTTGCCATATCCCTAATGTCATATACATCTATGGGCATTGTTTCACTTGAAACAAGTAATTGAATAATTGAATCTTCCACAATCACTGAGCTTGAATTAAAGTAATTTGTGCAAACCTACGAAACAGCAGCTTTTATTTAGTACCAGTTTCAAGTCTGTAAATAGTATAGTTGCTGAGAACTCAGCGTCACGCCACAGCAACTTCAGCAACAAAAGGACCGAAGGTTTGATCGAAGTCGAAGATGGCATGAATTTGAGCAACGAGCGATTCACCAGCGAAGAGTAGGATGTTACGCGGTAGCAGAGTAGTTTATCATTGATTTCGACGTCTGCTTCGGCCGAAAGTGACAGCTTCAACTGGACATCGGCAACGGCTGACAAACTGACATTTGGGCGGATACTAGATTGCGTAAACGCTCGGTATATAGATGAATGAATATTGTAATGTTTATTGCTCTTAAAGAAACTGTTTATTGTTAGTATAAAAGTCATTATTTAATGAATGAAAAGAAAATAAAAGTTTTATTTTTTGATGCAACTAAAACAAACACTATACAATTTATTTCTCACTACTACTAAACTTCAACTACAAAGCCACTTATATTTATTCACTACAACTTATTTATTTATTACACATCGCACTTATATCAAACGCTTTAGATATTAATTCCTCTTAATATTCACTACTGTCAGTCAGGCTGTTTGCCCTTATATATACGGATATGTACATACATCCAGAAATTTTTACATCATTCTAGTGAGCTACTCGAACGGCGCAAAGAGATAAAAGGCTCCGCCAGATTCAGAGTAAATTTAATTTTCACGAATTATGACACTTTCGCACGTTACAATATGACTGTTAGTTTGTTGCGCTAGAGGAAATTTCTGAGTGGGGAGAATAAACCTGCTTATATATGAATAGGACTGTTCAGGAGCCAATCGCATCTTGTTTTCCCTAATCGGACTCACGGCCAAATTGCATATGAATCGATCAGGAATATAGTGGTCAATAGGGTGCTGGACTTTATAAATCCAAGATCCTATTCTAAGTGTCAAAAAAGGGCATTTTGGGTCAATTGTTTTGGAGCTAACGAAATTAGTATCCAATCCTGTCCGGAAAAGGAAAAAAAACAACTATCGTAAGTTCGATCAAGGAAAATGAATACGAAAATAAATTACGCTTAGAAATGGCTGCCGTCCCTCCGAACAGGTCAGAAGGTAGCACCCTGGTTTTTCTTAAAGTACTTGACCTTCGCTATCAATTGGTACTAGTTCCTATTCAGGAAGTTGGCCCCGAAAAAATATGTTTTCGACACTTAGGACAGGATCCTAGATTTGTAAAGTCTGGCACCCTATTGGTCACTTTATTTTTGATCAATTCATATACAATTTGGCCGTAAGTCCAATTAAGGAAGACAAGGTGCGGTTGGCTTCTCGACTATACCCTTAGCATAATATTGTGGTCAGTTAATTGCCAAGGAAATGATTTTTTATGGTTTTTCATCGCTTTTTTGAAATCTGCTCGGGCAATGCCAGTTCTGCCCACATAGCTAGCTTCGCCTGTAACAGATATACCAGAAGTTACAGATGTCGAATAAATTAGTATATGAAGAATAAAATATTGGGGCAAAAAATTGTTGAATAAATGAAAATGAGTCAATTATGCTGGTTTGGGAAAGAATGTCGAATGAAAGGAATTTGATTAAAGGTTATGATACACGGAGAGAAATGCATTATAAGAAATTTATTATAAAAACGAGTATCATAGAACATATAATACAAATAATGAAATTAATAATATAGTATTATTCCTTGTACAAAAGGGTTGTTTATATTTCATATATTTTTGTTGTACTATCATTTATACTATCTCATACAACAAATGTTTTATACTTGACAATGAAATTAATAAATAAATCTTTTTACAATATAATTTTTATTCAGTTTAAAACAATATATTGCAAAAGTCTTCTTAAAATTCTACGTTATACATAATATAATGAGTATTGATACATTTTACATCCCACTCTTTATTTGTACAATGTGCATTGTACATTTTTTCAAGTGGTATAATATAATATTGTAAACAGTGCTGACAAGCTCCAGCTTGTGCGTAAAACCGTTTTATATCATTTTCAACTCTGACTTAGTGCGGTGAAGTACATTTGGTTTACAGTGCACAATGGCGGATGACTTTGTTAGAAACAAACTAGAAGATTGGCAATTGCAAGAACTTATTGCAACGTTTGAAGGTAAGGTTATATTTAGAATTCATTATTTGATAATAAGTGGCACAAATAGATATGGGAACAAAATTTTTCTTATTCTAGGTGAAGGTATTGACAAGGAAGCCTTCGATTTGTTACAAGAATCAGACGTAGAGAAAATAGTATCGAAAACTGGTCTGCGTATAAAGTTTTTTGCGAAATTAAAATCATACAGAGAAGAACAAGAGAGTATTGTATGTCTCATAAAACAAAATTCTATATAAACCTTGAGTTAAAAAAACTATTCCATAAAAAACACAAATATTTTGTGGTATAATTGTTCATGATTATCATTTATTGCACACTTTATCTCATTTTCACTTTTTTATTACGATAGAAGTTTCTTTAATTTGGGGAATGTATAAACAGCAGTTTGTTCTCTTTTTTGACGTCATTATTCCGGTTATATTTTTATAGATTAACGCTGAAGAGAAAAAATCTGATAGCACTACCAGTACTCTATCTCTTACTGATGCAGATTTCGAAGAATTATATTTTGAAGTGGATCAAAACGGCACACTACTAAGTAAATCTGCAGAGCTGATGCCACCGCCTCCTCCACCTATGCCAACAGTAGCACCCCTGTATTGTGCATCTCTTCCGTCTGATATTTTTCCCGAAGTAATTATATTATATAAACTAATGAATTCTCTCAATAATAATTTATATTGTACTTCAAGGGACTGGAATCTGTTTTCAAGAACAATTTTGAAGGAAGAACTGCTCTGCTGAAGACTAATGTTGATAACTCATGTAGAAAAGTAATAACAACGGTGGTTGTGGATCATCTATTGAAAATTTATACCAATAACAGGTATTGCATGACTGAAAGTACATTTAGGTGAATTTTAACGAGTTTTTTTTCTGTAGAATTCCTTCTCATGCTTTCATAAAAGCTGCAGAAGAGATCGTAAAGTTATTTCCAACAGAAAAATCTTCTACTTACTTCATACCTTATAGACCACTTTATATAAAACAGGGTATTATTTATATATTGACATCGATGAGTTACCAGTCTTCGGAAGAATAACTCATATTTTAATTAATAATAACACAGTTACTTTCGTTTGCAATAAATTACATGCAGTATGTTTTTTTTCACATATTTTTGCTTATGAAGTCGAGCCATCGAATCAAAGTGTCCATATTTTACAGACAGATCTCTTGAGTATTCATCCCATAGTAAAAAAAACATATGTGAATGGTAAGGAATACTTGAGCATGCGTTCAAATTAGTCTACTTAGGCCCGGTTTCACCAAAATCAGTTGAATTTATCTAGAGGTTATTTTGAGTTAGTATAACTATAGTTACAATCAATAGTTTTCGTATAAAATAACCTCTGGATAAATTTAACTGGGTTTGGTGAAACTGGTCCTAAGTAGTTTATCGATAGTTACAGTGATAATAATGTATAGTACATTTTTCGTTTGGTAACAATTTTATAAATTGTAACTTGATTATTCATTCCACATTGTCTAGCATCTAAGTGAAGATTTTTTGTTATTTGATTATATTTCTCTATAAAAAATTTATATAAAAATATTGTAAAGCTTATAACGTATTGATACATACCAACAATAAATAAATCATATACAATACAATAAGAATTTATGAATATATCCTATGACGTATAATATCATATTGTACGACTGAGACAAAATATATATATACAGTACAATTTGAATTGTAAAACTTTTTTTAAATTTTACTAAAACAAATTGTACCGTCAAAAATATCTTATATTTTAGATTTAACAATGTTTGTATTGTATCAATTTTTACAATAAAATATAATACAATTTCTACGATGCGTACATTGTATCTTATAAAATGTTTCCATTGTTGTCCCTTTTGTATCATGATTTGTACTAAGAAATATGATATTTATTTTACGTAGTACAATGGTTTTCTCTCCGTGTAGCTTAAGCTTCGGCTTGAAATAGACATCTTCCTATAGTTCCTGATCACATTATTTGTACCAAGCAAGCGACAGAGTTTTTCGGTCGTACGTTACTATGGGAGAATTCCCGGTAAAATTTGTTCCTCGGTAAACGTCAATTTTTCATGGTAATTATAGAAGGATAATCTTTTGCACAGCTACGTCGTATGAAATGTCAAACCCTATAAAGCTCCGAACCGCTTGCATCCTTGGCTACAGCGTTCGGTTCTTGTTTCAATACATCGTTTTCTTTTATTTTTTCTTATTACAATTTAAAATACAAAGGCTTAGTAGGTACTGGGTAACGGTAAAATTACCAAATAACATGCAGTGTATCTCAAGACGAATGAATGCATCTTACAAATGCAGTTGCTCCATTGGCGTGCCAAAAAAGCAATTTAGAAACATACCATTAAAATATGAATATTCACAAGTTTCCATATTCTTATCAACATCTAACAATCATAGTTATTTGTTGAAATGGACAGGACAGTAGCAGATTTACAGTCGCAGCTGAAATTTCTAAAGTGGTACAATATCAAATGAAACAATTGTACAATAAGACTCTACTTTTAATATTTTTTGCAGGTCAATTCCTGGAAAATATTTCGTGACCTCATTGCATCCCGCATCCCTTATATATTAAATATTTTCATTCCACAAATATACAGTATGGTAGTGAATAAAATGTTTTTATATTCAAATAAAAATCATTATTTATTTTGTATGCCTGCAGAAACAAATTTATAATTTGGTTTGTTTGATTTTGTTACACTTTCATGCACTTTTAATTATAAATCAATATTTATCTTGTTTTCCTCTTCTTTTAATAAATATTCGATTGATTGAGAGTTTCATCGAAAATCAGTTTGTCAGCCGATGACGAACCGAAGCTGACATTCGACTGTCAAAATGATTCCATTATATAAATAGAACAAATTTAGTTCAATTCGTTCATCTACTTTTTCTAGATATTGATTTTCCCTTTCTTAAAATAAATTCAGGCGGCGAATCATTTTAATATTACTGAGTGTTGACAAACAAATTCAATAAATATTTTAGCGGAAGTTGTATCGATTGATGCGCGCTTTTTGCTCCACCTAAAATATCTATGTAAAATATTTATAATTTATTTTTCAATATTCTGAGTTAGAGCGCTTGCGCGCAGGCGGAGGGCATCCCTAAGTGGAGCGTCGTTAAGGTTACCTTATTATAGAATATCGTTCGAATACTTATTTATGTCGGAAGAAAAGATTATCGGGGCTGGTTATAAAGTTTAGGACAAATAAATTTTTGATAAATGACATTAGTGGCTTGAAGGTATAGTTCATATTTTATTTTTGTTTTGTATTCACAGAAATTTAGGAAGTTGACAGCTGTACCAACTGCATTTCTACTTTTTCTTAGCAAGGTTGTCATCCTGACTATAAAAAGACAACTTACAAACACATATACACGCATCCATACATCCAAACCAATCACATTTCTCCAAAATACAACTTGTTTGCACGGTACAAGTTTTTGTTACGCACACACAAACAAACAACGCATACCGGGTGTTCGCCAAAAACGGGACACTATTCAAATTCAAATTCATGAAAATTATCAATTGAATCAATATAATTTTATTTACTCTCCTATCGTTCGATTTACCATGTAACCTTTCAAATAATTGACGTGGTCCTTTATACACACTTGCGTTAACCTGGAACAATTCTATTGCTTTTTAGAAGGCTGCTAGAACTATTTCCAAGTATTACAGATGTTACAATACGTAGGATTAACGGAATTTCCTCAAATACATACTTTTGGAGGCCCACGTAAATCTTTACGCTGAATTTCTTTCACATGCATCCTTTCTAAAGGACTTCCATTCGAAATTTGTATGCAAAAAAAAATACGCTATTATATTAGCCCAGGCAAAATAGATGAAAAAAAGTGTCGAGTTTGCGTTAATACCCAACAAGCTGAATTTTTGTGCAGGTCTTGATTACGTCATTACAAATGCTATGTCAAAAGTCTCCATCGATCTCGCTTGTCTATTGATTTTAACCGAGGTCAAAGGTTCCAAATATTCTCTTTTTGCGTATATCTCTGAAATGGTGAGAGCTACCGGAAAAATGAATAAGTAAATTTGTAGAACGTAAAATTCACTACAAAAAAAGTGTCGCTACTTTTTCCCTACGAAGCACCGTTTTCAAGTTATCACGATTTCAAACCTAAAAAATACGAATATGTGACCAGAATGCATCATTTGAAGAAATAATATTGAAATATTGGTTTTTGTGACTCATGCACTCAAATACTATACGTGGAAAGTATACGATTGAGTGAGACAACGGCCGTCCCTAATTCCATTAGTCGGTTGGCCTTGAGTAACATCAACAATCCAGTCAGTTTAAACGCTTTTTCGTAGTAAATAGATGTGTTTGTAGATGGCATTTTCGTTTTAAACTATGCCGCTACAAAATTTTATAAAAATGTCAGAAGATTGCTTCACTTGCAGTGAATCTTTGACTGAAGGTGAAATAAAAGAGTGCAGTTATCTTGTCTTCCTTCAATTTCTGCTTCTGTTTATCAACGCTTGTTTCATATATCACATCAAGTGCCAGTGTGGTTGAACATTGAATTGAATCCTGAAGACTGGGACTGTAAATTGATGAATGCTAGTTTGGAGCCAATTCAGGCTTTACTTCCACTTGCTCCAGGAAAACTGCTGAATACAAATTTTTTAATTGCAATAAGGGCTGCACGAACAATCTACAAAACTTTTTTTGTTCATTTTTCCAGTAGCTGTCATCGGATAAAAAACAACACACAAGCGGAGTCGATGGGGACTTTTAGAATAACATTTGCAATCACGTATTTATAACTTAAACAAAAATCCAGCTTGTTGGGAACTAATGCAAACTGGGATGTCTATTTTGTTTGAACTATATTCACTTTGGTTATCTGACTGGTGTGACGCTGAGGTCTCAGCAACTACAGCACTTACAGACTTGGAACTGGTACGAAATTAGAGCAGCTATTCTGTAGGTTTGCCCAAACTGCTTGATTTTTTTATTCATCTACTTTGGTACAAAAATAAATAAAATTTCAAAAGGTAATTACTTCTAAACCTCAATTTTCGAACGGATTTGAGTAAGCACCTATTTTAGGGTAGAAACTGTTTATCTAAATATCTTGCGAGTTACACAAGATATTGACATGCGATTTTCGATGTAAGTATCAGAATGAATTTAAGTTTTGTTTTTATGATCAATTCAGGCTAATATATGACCACCTGTTACTCATTTTTTTTAAATCTGTAGTTTTGGAGGTAATTGCACCAAATTTTCATGGATTTTTTTTTTAATATACAGTACCTGGCCAAATTATTAGGGACAGTTCATAAATTTTTGTACTTTTTGGTTTTTCTGACAATTGTTATCAACAAATTATCGATTTTAAGTCTAATTGGTTTATTTTTTCTAGAGGAGGATTCAATTGAGATACTGAAACAATGAATTAAGAGAAAATAAAATTAATTCTTCAATTGAAAAAAAAATTAAAATCCAAAATAGAGAAATAAATTCTACAATCAAAAATCGTGGCAAAGGATCAAAATAACAGCAGTAAACTTCAATTCAGTTTTATTTGAACGTTTCGGCGCCGAAATGGTCCTTCATATTCAGCTTATATAAAGTTTAAATATTATTGCATTGTAGGTTGAATTTAAAGGTATTTTGCAAAGAAAACATGAAAATTTGGACGTTGAAACCAGGAAAAAAAAAATAAGCAATATAAGGTCATGGTATTTTTTGATGAATGACGTGAACCACTAATGTTACTACTAAATAAAAATCAATATTAGTGATGCCAAGGCCTCATATTATTTGTTTTTTTTTCCTGGCTTCGACGTCCAAATTTAGATGTTTTTTCTATAAAATAACTTCATATTCAACTAAAAAAGTAATAATATTCCAACTTCCACCTAAGCTGATTATGGAGAGCCGTTTCGGCGCTGAAACGTCCAAATAAAACTAAATTCAAGTTTACTGCTAATATTTTGATCTTTTTACCGAATTCTGAATGTTGAATTTATTTCATCTATTTTGGCTTTTCCATGTTTTTTAATTAAAAAATTAATATTTCCCTTTTCGTACTCCATTGTTTTAGTATCCCAACTGAACACTTTTATATATATGAAAGATCAATGAGACCTAAAACCAATAATTTGTTGAAAATAATAGTCAATGAAAGTGGAAAGTAGAAAAATTTATGGACTGTCCCTAATAATTTGGCCAGGTACTGTACAGCACCTGACTTCCCATCAATCAATAGCTAAACAATAAGGACTTGAGTTATGTATAAAATAGTCACAATATTTCAAAAGGCGATTCGTTTTTGTTTTGTAAAAAAGAACTTCTAAATGAGTTTCAGTAAAAGTTGGAGCTCAATTGAAAATTTGATAAGGGTAGCATATAACCTACCATCAATCATCAATTGTTATTCTGTGTTTAATAGTTGATTTTTGAAAAAAACATCTGGTTGGCTGGCGTGACGCTGAGTTCTTAGCAACTACAGCACTTACATATTTGAAACTGGTACTAAATGAAAGCTGCTGTTTTGTAGGTTTGCTCAAACTGCTTGATTTCAAGCTCATTGATTGTGGAACTAACAAACATTAATGAATTGCCAAAAATGCGTTTTGATCACCAAGACGATTCTTTATTTTTTTTTTTAGACATTGAATGCCGTTCATTCTTTTACAGTCACGCCCAGTATTCTCTACCATACATCGATACAATTGAAAACAATAAATTGTTAATCAGTTTGTCAGTTTGTCAGCCGGATACGAAGCGAATAATAGGTTGTTACCATCACCGAAACTAAAATCAATGTCGAAGGTACAATTAGGCTAGAATTGCTATCGTAAATAATAACAATTCAAATAATTGAACCTAGCTATGAATTTCCTACCTGTCTGACCAATGTACGCTGCGTTACAGCTAGCATACTTCAGTTTATAAACACCAGACTTATCTGTCAGAATTCTCTAATTTGTTAGTGTGAGTATGATATTATTAAAATTACATTTATATTTGTTTGCAATTTGAAATTTGATCATTACCAGTAAATAAAATAAAGAATATTTCGAACAGTTTGATTAAGATTTAAATAATTGATTGTTTTCCAGAGTTTCCGTGGACATTAGGTATACATACATATACTGTTGCTATATAGAAGTGTGTGTATAAAAGTGTATAATTTTCTGGCACATTTTTATAGTTACTTTCGAATATTTGGCCAATGGACGGTTCCCATCGTTAGCTGCATCTGTTGACTGTACAATGCATTTCTGCAGTGTGCTCATTTCTCTAGTTATTACGTCTTTCCCCGCTGATGAGTGGGCTAAATCATTGGCGTGCCATTAAATTTATGAAGTAAAAAACTTCCAAAATCCTTCATCAGTCACGAACAAAATAAAAAGACATGATTGATTGAAGGAAGAAGGTTGCAGTATTCAAATTTCAAAGTATGAATTGTAATTTGATATGTCGTGATTTACGCTTGTACGTTTGTACAGGACTCTTAGACCGAAGATTTTATACTGCATGCCTTTTGAACGGTTGAAAATTGACCTTTTGATAAGAAAGATAAAAATATTATTGATCGGTGCACGCTTTCCGGTGCAAACTCGAATTATATTTGATTTATTAATTGACAGCATTTTGCATGCCTTTGTAGCGTGAAATAATTGGAAGTGATTTGAAGCCTAGTACTGGAAGGCATGCAATTCGTAACAGCCCAAAAGGCTCAAACGGTCGCATGTACGTTTAAAAAAAATGTGGAATTCTGTATTTTCAAATTGCATGCCAATTGAACGAATGGAATTTTCAGTCATAAAGTCCTTGTGAGAAAATTGGCATGCATCCCTCGTTGGCACAAGGGTGGCTAATTATATAATAGGATTTCGGCTGATTGGTTTTACATTTCTGCTGCAAGATTTCCCCAAAATTTTTCATCCTGGTGCCAACGAAGGATGCATGCCTATTTTTGCATAAAAGCTGTATGGCTGTAGTGTATCACATCTGCAAAACATTGGTTCTCGCATTACCGTCTATGCATTTCCTGCGTTGATACTGAAATGAAAAAGTAGTATCTCCAGGAGAATTCGCACCCACCTTTATCTGTCCGCTGTTCCACAGCATCTCCATCTAAAGCTACAATTTACATGGTAGTTAAAACTCTACTACGCATTACTTTTTTAATCAATACTCGGCAACCCTTGCATAGCATAAAACCAACCGGAGCCCTCCTCCGGATCAAGCATACTTCGGCCTACAACTCAGCCTCCGCGCGGCCTATCGCTCTATTAGAAAGAGTTGGAGATAGACACAAGTCGCGTGGTGGAAAATGAAAAGTGGTGAAAATGATGAAAATGAGAGGAAAGTGAAATGAGTGAAATGTTTGCAGGAAATGGGATGAGTGTGAGTGGTTTGGAAAATGAAAGTTTTGTTAGCTTTATTTTTGGGGCTTTTAATCGTTTATTTCTTTGATGAAACATTCATTTCATTATTTAATGAGCTCTTGAAGTCATTCATCTGGTTGTTAGATTCCGGGCATTCAACATCAAATCAAAAGAATTTCCGATTTTAATGATTATCAAATATTTTCAGCGTTATTATACAAAATTTTAATATTTCCAGGTATATTCTGAATTTCGCGGAGTTCAAACTCCAATAGTCATATAATGATATCGATTTTTGCTTGAATTCTTGATAAACCTATTAGCGGATGTACAGTTGCGATATTCATTCAAATACTAAATATTATCCATAAAATAATGAAAAACAATAAAATATGATTGGAATTATAAATTGTAGCTTTAGTCCAGACAATATTTATTTTATACGATATTTTAATATTTAAATACATTTTATGAACACATTATTATGAATTTATAATCCATTTTTAATTAATTTTATTGCAGCGTCATTTCTGTATATTTTAATAATTTATCTAGTGTTGGTATTAATTCCATTTGACGCATGGGTTGAGGTAGATAAATATTAATTGGGATTTTTCTGGTGATGCTGCGCCATTAGCAGATTTGAAACAATGCGGTAATTTTCATTTGAACATTAAAAGTGGTTACATCCTGATAAAAAAAAAACTCGAAGTCAACTTTTGAATTGTAAACACTATAACTGATGAAATTTAACTCAAGGATGATTTAAGAAGACCGTACAATGAAATTCTGTTAACACTGTTAAAATTTGTTGATAATTACTGAATAACCATTTCTTTTATTGGGGACCGGTAGTAGTCCAAAGGAGCCAAATCTTGAGATTAAGGTGAATAAATTACGAATTGGATCCCTAAATCTATCAATTTCGTAAACATAACTTCTGAGGAATGAGTATGTTGTAGTGATGTAAAAGGACTCAAAAGACGGTTGCTGTAATTAAACTGGCTGATGCTGATGGAATGAATTCCGTGCTTGGATTGTTCATTGATGTTAGGTGTGTAGTTATGTATCCATGTTTCACTTATAGTCATTTGACATTCTTCTTTGCAACACGTCACATGATTTTTTTATTGTTCAACCGTAAGCAATCACAGGGTCCAGCTTGCGGACAGCTTTCTCATACTCAAATGTTACAACACTAGCAACAAGTGCCAAATTAAAGATCCTGAAGGTATAGAATCTAATAGGATCTCTGAGCTGGCGTGAATTTATGAAATATTTGAGATATTCATAAAGTAGGCCCGTATTTAGTGTGCCTAATGGATGATCCGACACTGCTAGCATCCTAAAGCATCTTCACTTGTCCAAAATTACTAAACTATGAAATGAATCAATGATTTCTGGATCAGTCGCCTCAACAGGATGTTTAGAATATTCAGCATCACTTGTACTTATATATGGCCACCCCGAGAAAATTTAAACCACTTATAAACCATTCTAACCCAAAGTGCAGATTCATCATACTTTTATTGAGCTTCTCCTCAGTTTTCTTAGGTGATTTGCCTTTTAAAAAATGTGACATATATAGCAAATGTCTTCTGGAAATCTTCAACGAAGTGCTTAATTCCTTGAATGGCCATATCTTTTCATCTATTGATTTTCGAATTGAGTTACAGTAGGCCCGTAGCCACAAAATTTAATGGGGCTTCCAAACTAATGAGAATATATGAAGTTCTTCGGAAACTGCCAAAGTCAAGAGCCTCTGAAACCAGGATATCTAACTGGTTGTCCTAGGGTAATGTATGACTGTTTAGCATTTATAATCTACAACATTTTGGTTGCTGGTTTAGTCGAGGAAACAGATAGGATCATTGTATGTATTTATTGAAAGCCTGAAAATTGAACACTCTAATTGTAATAACAAAAGCGAAACGTCATCTGGTCTCTAGTATATTATTCCTACATCCTTTATTAGACAGCAAAATTTTTTGAATCGCTGTTTTAGTCAGAAAATAATTATTCATTTCAAGGTAATAGATAGGATTGTTATAGTAATTAAGGTATCAAGGGTGTTAAAAGGACAATAATGCCTGAGGTCAACAGTGTACTTTCAGAGGGCCTTCGGCCTGAGGTGTGTACGTTAACCGTAGGCATTATTGGCTGTTCAACTCCCGTGGTGCCTTCAATGTTTAATGTACTACTTTTGTTGTATTTCAATCAGAATTTTTAGCAATGTATGTCCTGTCATTGTGATTTCTGTCAGAGAAATTATTGTAGTTACTATTATTTGCTACGTAATTACCCTGAAATCAGTGTTATTATGACAACAATAATAAACTAGTCGGACATTAAATCTATTTAATTTTGAGTTTTGAACTTTATAATTGTATGAAGGATGATGAGGATGTCATAATATCTTTATATATTAATTCTACACCCTTCTTCAGTCAGCAATAATAGTTTAAATTTTTTTTGAATGACAAAATTTCTTTCTCTGTTTATGAACAATCCCTAAAAATTTCAAAACGTGACCAAATTCTTGACCTCACCGTTCGTCTAAGGCTACTGTACCAGGCGGGAATTATCGGGCGCGTTATAGTTGGGCCAAATTAATCCTCAGGTACTAATCCTACCTTGTAGTTGGGCCAGCATCATGCAACCGAGGGATTAAAGCAATTCTCGGTAGTGGTGGCTGGTACTTTTGAGATGTGTAGGGGGCGTACACGAACTTGGCACCAAGAACATGAACTCGGCACCAATGCTAATCCGATTAGCGCAGGGCGCACACGAACTCGGCACTATCAATTTTTAAACAAAGCCACGGTCTACCTGGAAGATTTGGTTTTATAAGTCTCTACATTTAATTTTAAAATGAATTTGTATTAAAAATAATACTGCATTATAATATTAAATGAAACTTCAGAAGAGAAAATATTATTAAAAAAATATTTTTTTATACATTGTCCGTACATACCTACATTACTACAAAATCATATGAATATGTTTAGAACAAACTAAAACATTTAATTTTTTTAGGTATTTTTGACATTGAAATGTCTTGCATCAAATGGAAACAAATTATTTTGTCTACGATATGCAGGACTTTTGAGTTGTTGATGTCACACGTGTGATTAGATTCATTTGAAAGTACGGCTAAATTTGGGTCTGGCATTATTATTAATATAAAATCGCATGTGTCTAGAAAATCTCAACTCAGGTAGAACGATTGAGTAACAAATTCTAATTCATAGCATAGTGCCGAGTTCGAGTAGGGGATTAACGATCCAGGTAGTTTGGTGCCGAGATCGAGGCCGCCCTGTGTAGGATATATTTTCTATAAATTTTAAATCTCGAATAAATTTATCTAGTTTTTACCCATTTTTCAAACATGGGAGGTGTGAGTATCGTTTGTTGAGTGAAAAAGGCAATCAGTTGTTAATTGTGAATAATTTCAAGTTTTGTGTGGCAAATTCTTTGCAAATGGAATTGTACACTGGAGATACGTGTGAATAAAAAATTGAAGTGTCCTGCAAAATTTTAGACGACGGCTGAAAATTTTGCAGAAGTTCTACAATTTAAGTTGAACCATAATCACGGAGAAGACACATCCCTACCCAGACAAATCTTGAGTAACAGTTTAAAAAGGAAAGCTTTGAAAAACCTATATGAAAAACCAGCAAAATTATTGCACACGACTTTCAGAGCAAGTCCAGCTATTTCAAAGGGCATAAAAAGTGTGGCACACAAGCATGCTCCAAGTTTATAAAAAGATGTATATGTATGTGTTTGACTGTACCTATATAAATGTATATGTGGATGTACCTATATAAAAGTATATATGACTATACCTATATAAATGTATATATGAATGTATATGTTATATGTATGTGTTTGATTGTTATTATATGAACCAAATGTACAAAACAATTATGAAATAAAAATATATACTTCTTTCATACGGTATTTTATTTTATAACCTTGCTTAATGATCAGATGCTGGCGTTTGGCCCAACTATACTGTGAGATTAGTTGACCCTTGGGATTAAAAAATTTCTAACAGTTAGGCTGGCCCAACTATACGACTCCGGGAATTATCGGTCAAGCAAGTCAAATGAGCGGACTTAGAACTTTGGTCGCTTTGCATTTGGCTACATTTTTTTGAATGTCTAGAGGGGGAGGGGGCACCTGCCCATACCTGCCTCCTCTTGGCGACGCCCATAGGATTAATAGTATCTATCGCACTGAGGAGCCTGAATTGCACCACTCAAGTGATTAAAAATATGAGTAGGAAAGTGTATCCACTTAAGTGGTAGAAACCGAGGTACAAGTATTGTGAAACCGACAAAATTCACATTTCGGGATTTTAATGGAAATATCCGTTTTAGGCACCCTTGAATTCATTTTGACTATATTTTGCTTGATGTCGGTATTGATATTTAATATGACAGTCTGCTGTAGCATCTGAATGATTGCCTACTATTTTCATAACAATCGACTGAACCGGATGCTCACTTCAGCTGTTTTTTTTTTCAATTTTGCGCATAAATTTACTACTGCTAGCCGTAGTATCTTAGAAATCAGTATTCAGAAATGTTTTAGCATGAAAATTAAGGCCCTCTGTTCTAAAAGCAACGGACTGGGTTGAAAGCACACTTTACTTAAAAGATTTTTAGAATTTTTTGGATAAATCCAAAACGATTAGCCATGAAACGATGGAATTTTGTGTTTGTTTGATTATAATATATCCGATGATGTACAAGTAAGTCACGTGATGTCCACGTCAGATTTTTGAGATAAAAATAGATCTTATGTACACAAAAGTTGACCAATTCTGGTATATATTAAAAGTTTACCAACCATTGTTTGTATACAAAATTTGTACGAACGATTGTAATTGGATAAATAAGAAAATACATTTCCCCCTCATAAGCTTGATGTTTGACGTCTCATTTAATTAACAACTACAAGATGTACCAAGCTACCACTAAAATTATCATCTATTACCTCTTATCGCAAGATTCTACCACTTATCATGACATTAGAGTGACCATTTCTATTTAACATAATGAGGAACAGATAAGTTAGAATTTTCATTGAATTTACATGCTCTCTTTTTTGTCATGATTCAATTATTTCTAAAAATATTTGAAAATAATGTAATGATTACATCAACCTTACTAATCAAGTTGCTAGGGATACCACCAAAATTGCTACCCTGACCACTTAGTAATCTCAGCGAAGGATTTTGAATTTGAGGAACAACTTAGACGTCATTTTGTTTCTAGTATAAAGTTTTTACATTCTTATTTAGTTAGTACCAGTTTCTAATTTTGACCCATTGGTATCCACAGGTACAGAATTTAATTGGGTATCTGAACTGGAAAGAATATAAATAATATTTGGGGATTCCTGAAATTGAAGAAATTTTCACTTTCCTATCATCCATTATGAGACCATAAAATTTATCAATATTTGGAACAGATGCCTTAACATTGCCTCTAACTTTTAACGGAATACTTGTCTTATTTTTTGGTGAGACATTTTGCAATCTTAAAAATGCGTTGAAAATTATGGGAAATTGTCAGTATAAAATTTTTACATCTTTACTTAGTTAGCACCAATGCGGACTTTGATCTATTGGGGCTCATAGGCACATAATTTAATTGGGCCCCTGAACTTGTGAAAGTTTATGAAATATTCAGAAGTCTCTGAGGTTGAGGACATGAACCATTAATTGATCATAGAATTGATCAATGATTTCTGAAGCAGTCCCCTCAACATTGCCTCTGGAACATGGTTTCCCAAACTTTTTCTGCAAATTTGGAAACTTTAACAGGATATTTAGCTAATTTTTTTGCTTGAGGAATTTTGTAATTGTTTTCAAGTTATGTAGGTGTTCTTAAAATACTTTGTAAACTTTGGAAAATTGTCACGGATTCAGTTCCTGTGGTGTTCTGCGAAACGTAGTTTGAAATTCCAGAATATTCAATGACACGTGTGCTCATATGACCACTTATAAACAGTTCTAATGGAAGCTGCAGATTTACCATGTTTATTAAGCTTTTCCTTAATCCTCTAAAGCGAAGTGCCTCTCATGAAGTAATATTTTTATGAAACATAGTAATAAACTGTTAGGACAATTTTTAAATACAATAATTTACGAATATTTTTCTGGTTTTAAAAGAAATATTCATTAGTTCAAAATTTACCTTATGACCGGACCAATTTCTCTGTCTTCAGAATGAGAACAGATTCTCGACACACACTGCTATACTAATATGACCCAAAAACCGTAGTATACATAAAACCTAGTTTCGAGTAAACAACCCTAATCGCTTCCAAGGTCAAACCTGACAGGAAGCGTGTGCTGCAAACACATTTGTATCACTTTAAAGTCGAACTTTGGCGTTCAGTACATTTGTGTGGTGCATTGTTTACTTTAATTATCTGAGTTTAATTAGCCATCATATTATTCAATTCAGTGTTGTGAAGTGGCTGAGAGCTTCTATTAATTGGTGAGTTTGTCTGCCATTGAGTTTTATGATTTTGGTATGTTTAGCGTCACATGTGGTGACGCCACGCTAAGTGTGCGTGGGGTATGATCCTTTTTCTTTGAAGTATTGGTATCCTTAGCTACCTGGGGTACCAATGCCATCGGTGAACATACCTTGATCGTGTGACGGCGGTGATTGTTGCCAACCACATGTACTTTGTGTTATTGCGGCAACGGGGCTGTTCCAAGAGTGGATAAATCAACCAACCTGCGTGTGTCGCAAGCAACAGTACGGCATTACGGCACTGAAAGCCATTCGTAGGCGTCGTCTAACGAGAGATAAACAGTGCTAGTGACTTATCTATCTGGGGGCTACATTATTCTATCGGTGTTGCGCGAAAATATGTGTATGCCAACCGCATGTACTTTGTGTTATTGTAAGCAACGGGGTTGTTGCAAGAGTGGGTAAATCGACCAACTCGCGTGTGTCGCGGGCATCGATGTCTACTATAGTACTGGTAGCTATCTATTTGGTGAACTCAACGGCCTATCTGTTGGCTAGATATCCTATCTAACCACTGAGACAGGTGTATCATTTTTATATCCGTTCTAGTTACCTAAGCTGAACCTGGAATGCCCTGATGGCGAAGAATTGATGTGTGTGGCTCTCTGATGACATCTCACAGAGCATTGTAGCTCAAACTCATATTACTTTCAGGAGAATTCGACTTAAATACGCCCTAACACTTGACCAGCCTCTTACTCCTAAGACTTTCAAATTTTCTACTTATATTTTATTATATCTATTATCGATTATTATTATGAAAACATTTTATCACGATTTCAGTCCTGATGGAGGTAAACCGAAAGCTTGACTGATTCAAAAAGTGTGGTGAAGTACGTCCCGTATATAAAATAAAAAGAATGAACGAGCTTGTAAGAATGAGATTAAGAAGTTGATGAGGCGTAAGAGGTGTGTTTGAATAGGGGCGATGAATTATTGCTATTTTAATATTGAATGGGGTTCATGCCAACCACATCATGAGGAAAAGGCGTAATTTATATGAATGTGAATTGGCTCAAATTATTTTGTGTATCAGGCTATTAAAGATTGCTAAAGTAATGATTCCAGTGAATTTACTTGCTACTAACTGATAAAAAATGATTTGTCATTGATAGTTCTAATAACATCAAAACAAATTTCGCAAAATAATAAACAGCATTTTCGCGCTCGCAAAATTGAAATGTTTATTATTCCAGTTTTAAATTTGAAACATTATTTTTAAATTTCAAAATAATTCTTTTATAAATAGCAAGTGACCCGAAATATCTTTCAATTTTCTGGAGCAATGCAACAGTGCTAAAAAATCTAAAATTAGTCGTTTAAGCGTTCATTGCACCGATCGTCATTTTTTTGTTAGAAACTCGCCAATGGGCGCGGTGCATTTTTCAGAGCGATAATCTTTTAGTTTATTTATATGTGAGTAATCTAATGGATGAATGAAACTGCGTTTTTATATCTGTTAAGTGCCAAATGACTAAGACGTAAAATCCGATTAGAGTCACAAAATTTGTTTTTAGTTTCTGAGAATTGTTTTGTTTATAACATCAAGTTGATGTTGTGTTGCTAAGAGATTGGTGTGGGTAGAATATAAGCCGTCTAATAAACTGGTGAATAACAAAAACAATCATATTTAGAACTCAGCGCAAAATTTGAATTCTTTGTTTTTCTATGATAATTACGAGGGTGATTTGAAACATTCGTCCAAGGTCAGAGATATTCATAACAAATTGATTCAAATTGAGATGAAATTTCGGGAACAAATGGCAGCAGATTTAAACGAAGTGTATAAGCCTAAAAAATAAACCAAGTTGGTAAATTAAAATGATCCAACCTGAAAAAGAGACTATTAATTCTTGCAGCTGGGATCAAAATTGATTTCCCGCACTTTACAGTACAAAAAATATCAATTTTGAATCACACAGCATGAATCTATGTGTGCCATGCTCAGAAATGGCTAAAATGTTACAAAAAAGACACCAATTCACGAAAATTGCCTAAGTTTTGCATATTATTAAACAGCTCCTCCATAAAATGAACTTTTTATTATCTCAAAATGCGTTTGTT
The DNA here is from genome assembly GCA_963989225.1 of Dromius quadrimaculatus. Classification (NCBI taxonomy): domain Eukaryota; kingdom Metazoa; phylum Arthropoda; class Insecta; order Coleoptera; family Carabidae; genus Dromius; species Dromius quadrimaculatus. The sequence continues at coordinate 6,801,047 of OZ022325.1, read as the reverse complement.
CCCAAAATGTCTATTTGTGAAAACCATATTGCATTGTACACATAAAAAACAACTCACAAAAGCAGTTGAAATCTGTAAATGAGACCATCGCAACTCGTAACCTAAATATCTTTATCTGGGCATAATTTTTGTTTCTCTACTAACAAAGGATAGAAGAAGTGCTGCTATTGATTTTTAATTTATTATATGAAACAAAAATATGCATAATACGAGAATACAACTGGATTCAGCTTCAAGCTTCGGAAGATACGATTTGAATAATTTTTCTTTCAACAAGAAAATACAATTAAGGTTATTCAAAGTTTATTCTACATTTATTCCAGTTATTTTTTTCTATAATTAATTTCACATAATGTTAAATTTTCTTTTCAATTTATTAATATATGTTCGAGGGCTGTCTTTTTAGTTTTGCATATAGAAATATATAAAAACTTGGAACTTAGGACATGACTGTAAAGAGGATGGACTAACAATTCGACGCTTTGCTGCTCAATAATCTTGCGAGCTGTGTGCGAACTTGCATTGTCTTGTGAAGGATGATTTTTTGTTCAGGGTTAGTTCTTCGAAGCTCAGCAATTACTTCCGGCAAACAAATAGTTGTATATCAATCGGCAGTAACAGTCCTTCGATCTTGCAGAGGAATTGTTGCTTTATGACCTGCTTTTGAGACAAATCGCGAGCATCTTTTTCGAAAACGGATTGACTTTTGTCGGCGGATTTTCTTCATCTTGGAACACCCAAAGAGACAACTGGCACTTATTTTTGAATTCATATGAGTAAATTCACGATTCATCACTACTGACGATGATATACACGTTTTTAGAGTTGCCACCGTTAAAACGATCTAGAGTAATTTGATTTGACATCAATTGATCTTAGCTTTTTCTAGTTCTCCGGTCAACAGATGAGGTATCCAACCGAAAACTAAGCTTTTAACACAATTCTTTCTACAAATTGAAGTCTTTGGAATCCCTAATGATGCCTTAAATTCATGATGATCATCGTTGATGAGCTTGCGAACGGCATTGATGTTTCCCTGAATAACTGTCGTTTTTGGGGAACCTGTCCTTAACTCGTCGCTAAAACTTATTTCTCCACGTTTGAATTCTGCATACCACCGAGAAACTGCCGACTGATGTGGTACGTCATTACCGAAAACAGAAACTAATTCCACGAGACATTCTTGTTGAGATAATTTTCTTCGAAAGTTGTAAAAAATTATTGCGCAAAAATTTCCTCGAGTCAATTCCATTTTTTTGATAAATTATAACCTTCGAAAATTTGCTACAGTTGAAATATTATACGTATCGTTCTGAAACTTCGGACTTAGCTTGACTAAATATGAAGGTAAATTTTTTTGTTTGACATTTGATTGGCGGCGCTATCTGTGAGTCAGTATGCAAAACTAGAATGACAGCCCTCGTATGATACAAAAACTGAAAGTATTTGTGGCTTGATAACTAGTAAACGCATCTTGCGGCCAAAGTAATATCAATCAATCAATTTACTAAGTGCAGTATTGGTGTCGGCCACACCCGTATCAGATGAAAAGCATGATTGATATTAGATTTAATTTAATTCTAATTGTGGTTTATACATTGCAAATAATGCGTACGTTGATCGTTTACGAATCTCAGCTCTACCACCAAACAAGGTAGTTTCCCAAACTAAACTTTATATACAGTGAATTCATGCTAGTAAAATTGTGCACAACATCTGTCAACATTTATTTTGTTACTTGTCAAGTTTATTTGTGTCACATTGTCTTCTGTGCTTCCTTCTATGTGTTTAATACTAATTGTCAAAATGTGTAAATAAGCATTATTCCATTCGTACAACTATTATCATGACTTGAAACACCTCATACCATAATGCTTAAGCTCACACACTTGTTTAATTTTTTCGATTATCATAAAGAAACAATTTTTTACATGCTGCTATTTATAGGGAAGACACTTAAAACTGTGGGCTTAAGATATTTGCATTCTAAGATCCTCGCTAGGTGTTAATTCATATTGAAAATCTGATTTTAATTAGCAACAAAAAATAGCTTCTTTGAACAGCTTTTTTACAGTCTAACAATTTTTCGAACGTAAGGCAAGAGTGCAAGATCGACTAGAAGCTTATTGTGAAAAATTGTTCCGGGCTACACAATAAGTTTACAAGTTTACCTGAATATTCTTTAATCTTGGAGTCATGTAAACCATCTGCCAATTATCTTTTACACGATTTTGTGGGGTTGCCTCACATTTGGAAAGATGGCAGATGTAAAAAATAGTTCGAAAAAGTATCTACCCTATAAATGGTAGCCTATGAAAAATTGTATCCTTTATTCTGTCACGAGTGCCTCGTCTAATAACTAAAGCTCAATTACATTGTCAATGATTGCTTTAACAATTGTTACAATGTAAAGCTAGGTCCAAGGTGATTCGAGGACTGAAATACTGGACCTAAATCACTTTGGAACATTTTTCTGATCCATAATTAGAACGAAAAATCTAGTTCCCAAATAATATTTTGGACATATTTTGATAACTCGTAGCTCAGTGTATTTAAATTTCGAATTAGACTGAAATTCGCTCCATCAATTTTTGATACTAATCTTTAAAAAGTTATCTTAAATCATTTCTTGGTATTTCAATTTTCATTCGTTCGAATACTATGGCATATGACGTTTCGTAATTTTTCTACATAGATACTTGTGTCTGATAATACTTTCTATGCTCCATGATTCGGAATGTATGAAAATTACGAAAAATTTAATCTAATAGAATAGACCAAAGATAAGAGAACCACGGGGCGAATGAGATCAATATGAAAAATTTATATATATTTTGTCAACATCACAATAAACTCACAGCATACAGCTAACGTATAATTCCGTATTCCGCCCTTCTTCCCTGCCTTTATTGTCGTAGACATTTTTTTATTTTGTCCAAAAGATTAGCGTAGGTGATGTTTGCCACAAAGAAGGACTTTGTGATGTATGCAATTTTTCTTGGAATTCTTAGTTATGGAGTTATTAAAATCAAATATTTTGAGGCGAATTGGATCACTGCCTCATACCAAATAAAAAAAGACGAGAAACATTAAGATTATGATGAATTATAAAGTAATAATTGAGTTGATGATTTCATCTATTGCTCCGGGAATCTTATTTATCTGTCAGAGAATTAGATCCAATCCAACGATTACGAGCGTGATTTTAGTAGACGATTCACGTGTCAATCATGATGACAGATTTCATTATCAATAAGTTGATTAATTTTTTCCATTATTCTGAACATATAATTCAGAAAATTTTAGTACAGGGATCCCAAATTTGGGGCGAATCGAATGTTTGCATTTTTTTTGTTTTTAAGGCTTAGATCGTGTAATTCGCGTTCATAGATAGATAAGTGATATATCAAATTTTAACAATCAAGATGAGATTCATGATTTATAGCCCAGTCAAATTAGGGTTTCACCTCGGAATAATAGAAAATATGTAAGCTGTAAACTTGTACAAACCTTTATTTTGGCATTCTAAAAGTTGTTTTCAAAGTCTCATGAAATCTCGTGTCTGCGTTTTGAGTTATTCAAGGTCAAAAAACATAAAAATTGTTTTTTTGCAAATATTTTGGTTTCTATGAGCCGAATAATGTTGACATTTATTACAAAAATTGTTGTGCATAAAATTTGCAACAAATTTTGCCCGGAACATTTTTTCATGCGCTCAAACGTTTTTGAAATAGAGCCGCGCAGCGCTCAGCCATACATACTGTAATGCAAGAATAGGGTTGGGTGCTGCAAAATGAATTTCTGGAACCAATGACAACAATATTACCATCGGCTCCAGATGAATTACTGGAAACAATATTTTGCAAATGAAAGAATGGTTGTGGTGCACGCTGTGGGTGCTGAAAATTAAGGTTGCAATGCACTTTAGCTTGTGACCAGTGTAATGAGCAAACTTGCCTCAATGCTATATAATCCATATTGACAGCATTAATATTAAATTGAATTATATTATAAGTATTTCACTTGAGGAGTTTTTAATTACACAAGGTAGGAGTGTTATTGAAAAAATATATGTAAAATGTTATTAAATATAATGTAATGACCAATAAATAATACGAATCAACTAAAATTAAGGATATTTCAGTGATTTATTGACTTTGTACGAGGTACTATCCACCGAAACTCACGGTTAACCTAGCATTACAGTATGTATGGCTTTGTGCTGTACGTTCTCCACGCTCTATTTCAAAATGGTTGAGTGTATGAAAAAATGTTCAAGTCAAAATTTGCTGCAAATTTCATGGTCCACAATTTTTGTAATAAATGTCAACATTATTGGAAAAACTGATTTTTGCGACCTTTGATCTTGATTAATTTAGACGCAGACATGAAGTTTCATGACACTTTTGAGACAACTAGAATGTCAAAGGTTTGTAGAAGCTTCCAGCTTATTATTTGTTATTCCGAGGTGAAATCCTAATTTGACTGGGCTATTAGTATGTCCTCCTGGCCCTTAAATTAGAAATAAAGGGTCAAACGAAGTTATGCAGTAAACTGAAATAAAAATGCTTAGCTATTATAGAAATAGTTATTTACATAACAAGATGCGAAAGTATACTTTTTTGTGTCAGGTGGTATTTGAATGGCCGAGGTGAAGCCGAGGCCGTTCGAAACCTCCGAACACCTGAAAGGGCTTTCGCATCGTGTGATGTATTAAATTTTTTTTGCTACTGTTCTATATAGATATTAATATATTTAATAAGGCTTATTATATTTGAAATAATGTTATGGAGGCTGTTTTACCTGTCTAAAATTATCCATAGCAACGGTTTATTTACAATGTTATCCGTCATCAGCGCCTGTCACAGATTTTGAATTTCAATAATTTAGTGAAACATTGCATTTGACCGATTTAAAATGTTAATAGAAAATGAAAATGGTATTCAAAAGGCAGATAACAATGCATGTGCCTCACTTCTTGCGGATAGATCCAAAGAAAGGTTCAATCAAACATACAGCATGTTTTCTAATTGGCTTGCTGATAAAAACGTTACTCGAATTGGCAAAAATGTGATGCTTCGGGTGCCGATATTTTGGATTTAAAGAGCGGATGGAAGTCTTCTTTGTATAGTAATGAAATTGAAATTTCACAAAAGGTGTTACATGAAATTCACATTCATATTTCCTCAAATGAAGAAACAGTAACAAATATGAATTTTGACGTAATTCAAAATGATAAAAATCTCCCAATACAAAGTGAAGAAGTTAATAATTCAAATAATATTCCCACCATGACTTTTTTCAATTGTTCCAATTGCATAATTACTCAAAACCAATAAATAGATGAAATAAAATTAAAAATAGATTGGATAAAATCATATTATTGTTATAAACTACTTATTTATTTGAATGAATATTGAAATTTCTAATATATTTGCATTTTTTCAAACTTTTACTTTTTTGTCCTGGCCCCGAAAGTATTACTTTCGTAGCTAGCAACGCATAGCAACGAGGTAACACGAAGATTTGCTTTCGTTATCGTTCGAGTTGCCAGGGCTACAAAGCTCACTTATTTATACAGTAGCAGAAAAATAAACTAGTTTATTCTGTTTCAATTTTTTTAACGTTTTATTTGTGATATGTGGTAGCTCTGTTAATTCATGTTGGTAGCATTGTCGACAAAATCATTAAGATTAGTTGTAAAAACTAAATGTCAACTTGTACCCCGTATACTCTTTCTGTGTTCTTAATAATAAACAATTCTTGGCTTCATATCATGATGCTGCATAAATTACTATCATTGTGTATGTTTTCTTTCATTGTTATTTTGAGTATTTATGTAGGATCAAAATGATTTTCACAGTCAGTTAATGTATTTCAATTGTTAAGTTAGCGTTTTCCAATTGAGTTGTCGAAAAAAAAGTATTTATACATCAATTAATGTGTGTTCATGGGTCTGAGAAATGAAAAAGTAAAAATATGTATGTTTTATTTACATCACACTGAATATTTTATACAGTTTATAAATAATAATTATTTTTATTTAAATCAGAGTAATACGTATAATTAATTACTGACATTTTATACACAATTATTTACATATTTAAATTGGCACATTATAATACTACAATAGTTTAAATAATATTCTCGGTTATTAATTATTTATTCATGCCCAAATTGACAGATACACCCGTTTGCATAAAACTATTGATGTTCCAAAAGTGCCTTGAAAATCTAATATAATTCATCCAAAACAATTTTCCATCAATTAAAACATACAGTCATTTTTCAAGAGCTCATTTGTCAAATCTTTGATTTTTGAAAGTTTTCAATATTTTCTCCAGCCCTAGAGTCACCGAAAAGTGAAAACAAACCTGATTATCTTACAAAATTACAAATTCAGGAATCTGTTTTTTCGCCATCATCCTGAATAGGGCGGCAACTGTAGACACGTGTTTCGTCCTTCGTCTAGCAAGCTTCAGATAGTCAGACTCGAAAATCGCAAGGCCAGGAAATGAAGTTGATGGCATGCACAGAATGTGTCTACAGTTGTAATCAGGTTTCGATTTTTAACAATTTATCAAATTCTGTTTCACATACTTCTTCAAAGGTCACTTATAGCCTCCTGTATTTCTTAAAATAACAATTGCTTCGACCACAAAAATTAATCTCGAGTTGTTTGTCATAATTCTTATTAGATTTTACTTCTCTAGGAAATAGAGGTCTGTGTTTGAGACGTTTAATTGAAAAGTGTGGTGGTTTCTATTAATGATAATGAATTGATCACTCAAGCAAGTGTTATTAAAAGAAAGCTTCTTGATACAAATAATATAATTAAAAATAAATTTCCAGACTAGTATTGAATAAAATATATGCTTCATAATGTAAAGATACTCATGGCATTTCAGGCTATTGGAACACCATCAAAATGATAATTAAAATGTGATTAAAATGCAACTTCATGTATATAATTTACAATTGCAACGAATTTAAATGTATATTTATATACAATTCTTGTTTTGACAATATATTAAAAATATCTCTTAGCATTATTCTATAATAGCAGATAAAATTACGAATGAATTTCTATTCTCTAATAATTATATATTAAATGATGAGTACAGATGGTATAGGCATAGGTTATAGGCTATACATGGGAGCCAAATACTAGAATTATTTTAATAAAATTTAATTAAATATTAACATTAGTATTCTCAGCCGTTTGCCGGCGAAGCACCCGTAAGCGAAGTACTCGTATCTAAAGACGCCGCATTTGGTGTCCATAGAAACAGGCAATTCGCTGGTAGACGCAGGACCAGCGAATGATTATGAATATGGATAAATACAGATATTTTGATCATTCAACAATAATATAACAAATATTTCTTGATTAGCATTCCAAATTATGATATTTTAAGTCGTAGGCATTAAAAGCAATAATGATCTAGGAGTGACAATGCTTCTTGAATAATACTTTTTTTCAATATTCAATATTCTTATCGCCCAGGACGGTCCAAATTTATTTTTATTCAAGAAATTTTTAATGAATTCAAAGCAACTTTAAGTTATTCATTTTAAACTCAAAAGATGAAATGTTTATGAGAATAATTGCTCCTATGATACTATTACAATTTTGTATTTTTGATCAGTTTTAATAAAATCATATCACAAAATAGGAAATCTGCTAATCACTTACTCTCAAATATTTTTACAATATAATCTAAAATAAGTCTAATTTTAGTTTATTACAATATTTTATTTGAATATTATGATTACATTATCAAGAAATTATGAAAGTGAATGAATTGGTCCACTGTTAAGTCAAATTTATGGAACATTAGCTGAATGATTCTAAGTATCAGAGTCTTAATTTTTCTGATCTTTGGAAACACATTGATGAATAATCTATTGATTGATATTTTTTTATCTATTACTAACAAAGTAAAAAGAATAATGACAATATTTAATGATTTGAAATAACATCTCATGAATAAAAAGTATTTTGAACTTTAACTCAACAATTTTCAATTCAGTATAGAAAATACGTGACGGATAAGGATGAGTGGGATTTCGAAAAAAGTCTTGTCCACACTGTTCTATAATTTTATTTTATAAAAATGCTGACCGATTTTGATTATTCAAGTAATCATCATCAGAGCCTGTTTAGAACTAAATAACTATTGCGTATGTTTGACGCACTATTTCAGTTGAATAAGAATTCTTTTATTTTAAAAAATGTATTCTTCTACAAGCTTTCTTATCTGATGCTCTTTAAAATGTTATTCCTCGAAATAGTAACATTTCTGTAGTTGAATAGCTATAAACCGGCTCTGATGATGATTATTAAAATAGTTGAAACCGGTCAGCATTTTTTTTGAAAAAAAAATATAGAACATTATGGACAACATATTTTTCCAAGGTTTCTTCGAAAATTCACTTATCATTATATTAGTTTCCACAATTGGGTGTTCCCCCTTTAATAATATAGCAGATGAATTGAGATACGTTAGAGCTCCTAGGCGTAGTATTTAATAGGGCTCTAGTTTGAGAAAATAAATGAAATGCTCAAGACATCCACAAAACTGAGGTCCTTGTAGCCAGAGGCTTCTAGGCACGTGCTTAGTAATAGATAACCTGACATTATATACGTCTTCTGCCAAAATATAATGAATAAAAATGCAAGGTTTAGAATTTTCGTGAAAATTATAATGAACTGAATCGACAATTTTCATTAGTTAGTGAAAATTGACAGATTCTGTACAAATTGAATAATCCGCCAAATACTATCTGTGTTTAAAGATAAGACCATGTACTACCTTATTTAAAAATGTGCAGGAGATATGAACTATCCTACAGAACTTTTTTTAAACACAAGAAAATTCAGAGTGTTATAAGAACCAATTTAGGTCTTCAAACTGTTGAGTTTCCAGTTTTTTGTTCTTCTATATGTTTTATAACATTCCGAATATCATGATTTCCTCATGCGTTTCTCTAATATTGCTAAATTGATTCTTAAAAAGCAACAATTTACAATCCTAGTTTGTACTTTAATTTTTTTTTCCTATTTGCTAAAAATTCGAGGGCTCTTCTGCAAATAGTGAGTACCGGGCCATGAGTGCGTGAAACAACAAAGCAAGAGATCCGTCAAAAGTCCAACCTTCTGACAATTTATATCTGCATTTTCAAAAAGATTGAATCATGGTGAGCATAGTAAAAAATTGTTATTCACAAGTCCGGCATTGATTATTCAACACAGTGGCGAATTTATCAGCAGGCTAAGTAAGCTTGATCTTAGGATGGCAAATCTGGGGACCGATTTTTTTTTTAGCCATCTTCCATTCATACATTTCCCAAGTATGGACTGTTAAATTTTTGCCGCCCTTGACCTCTACAATTGTCAGTTCCTAAGTGCTTTACCATAGAATATATAGAATTTTGCGGTATTGTTGAATGTACAATGGAGGATAAGAGGGAAAAAATGGCTTATAGACTTCTTTCTGCAAGACATCAGGGAGCCATCTGAACAATCTGTAAAATGGTTCTCTGATATTTTGCAGAATGAGGTCTACAAGCCATTTTTTTCCTCTTCCCCTCCATTGTACATTCAAAGGTACAACAGACTTCTATATTCTAAAGTAAAACATTCAGGAACTGACAATTCTAGAGATAAGGGCGACAAAAATTCAACAGTCTATATTTGGGAAATGTGAAAATCCGCCAATGATTCAATTTTATGGAAGTAAGAACGGCGAACCACTTTTCGTAAAATGATTTTGTACGGTTATGAAACAGGATAACATTTCAGCCGAACCATCGAAATTGGGTGGCTTTTAAGGAATAATTGTTTTTCAAAATCCACGGTTAGTAGATGGCTCCATGACTTTAAACATGAACGATGTCATCTGAAAGATGAACAGAGACCTGGAAGGCCTGAATTAGCTGTTAATGATGAAAGAATTCGTGCTGCGGAAAAATTGTTTTAGAAAATCGGAATATGACACACAGAAAAATTTAGCGAAGTCTAGGTATTAGATTCGTTGGAATCTGAACGTCTGAAGAATTTAACAAAACGATGGATTTCTCATTTGACTGATAAGCATTTAAAAGAGTTTATAAAATTACTATGGATGACGAATTCAGGATTCACAATTATGGGTGTATTACCCATAAATCGAACAACATAAAGCAGTTTGGGTCTTTGAAACTGAAAATAAGCTCACAAAAGTAATGCACGGAGAATACTTAAATAAGAAAATGATTGCAGCTTTTTTCAGAAAGAGTATTCCAGTTGCAGTAATTTCTTTTGACGAACATAAAGTCTGCAAATTGGTACATGGAAGTCTGTCTCCCAAAAATTGCGGAAAAAGCGGCCAAAGACTAGTTTATGTGACATTTTGTTGCACCACGATAACTCTCATAGATCGAGGCGGAAACTAGTTACTCATCCACCTTAAAGTCTAAATCTTGCCCTCAATAATTTTCTCTTGTCCCCAACCTTACAAAAAAAAATGCTTGGTAGTAGATTTCCCGACGCAAACTCAGCCGTTACAGAATTTTAGAGGCTCTTTGACCATTTCCTAAAGTCTTATATGCTGTCTGTTTTCAGAAGTGGTTCCAAAGAAGATGAGATATTGGGCCGAATTCAGCTCTCTTCATTAACTAAAGAAGCTTCACTAAAACATGCTGAATAGAGAAAGATGTATGTTAGAATAATTGAATAAGAATAAGATAGAAGACATTTCCATGGTAATTATTGAAGCTTCTTTAGCAAATGAGGAAAGCTGAATTTGGCCCATTGTATCGAGTAGAGATTTCTTGAAAGCAGAATTTGATGCCGAACCGATTTGTCCATAAGAATTATTATGTAAAGTGAAGCGCGAGGCAGACGAATGTATTTGAAAATGAAATAAAAAGCAGACTGTTACGAAATGATCAATTTTTCTACTTTTACCTGATTCATCAACATGAAAAACTTAAGTTTACATGGTTTTGAACAAAGTGTCCTCCAAATGGCGCCCCTCACACTTCAAACACTGAATAAGCTTTTTTCAAAAGTTTTCGTGCATTCTTCGAAGCATTGCCACTAGAATTTCAACAATTTGGGGTCGAATGTTGTTTTTGAGGACCCCTGAGTCCTGGAATTTTGAGTATCCCTACAGGATTCACTTTTTGGATGGAATTCATATTATAAGAGAGTAAATGAAGATGTTCCTTTATGGTTTGTTGAATGCCAAGAGCATCTGCTTGTTTCCGAATTGAACGCCTGGAAGTTTGTTGAATTGAAGCTCGAACTCAACGATACTTTTACGTTCCCAAGAATCAAAATGGTCTACGTGGTCAACAACAGTCCTCTGAAGGAGCATGAATAACATGATTGAAAAAATCTTAATGTGGTAATGCTCCGAAGAGTGCACGAAAACTTCAGAAAAAGGCTTACTCAGTGTTTGGAGTGTGAGGGGCGCCATTTGGTGAATACTTTGTTCAAAATTGATTAAACTTAAATCTCTCATATTGATGAATCAAGGAAAATAAGAATCTGATCATTTCGCCACAGTCTGCGTTTTATTCTATTTTCAAATCCATCGAACAGTTTATTTTATCAATTGCTGTTTTGGATTTCAGGTAGATTTCGGTCTTGTGCAATCTTCATAGAACTAATAATGAGCAAAACAAGAACAAGACCAAGGCTCGGGCAGCTTTGGTCTTGGTCCTGCTTATTCAATCTTGGTCTTGGTTTTGCTCAAATACGTTTGTTTTGGTCTTGGTCTTCCTCATTTAGTCTTGCTCATTCGTCTTGTTATTTATTTTTTTTGTCACTTTCAAAGATCATCATAGTTATAAATTATAAATAATTCACAATCAATTATTAACTAGCAAAATACTTTATTTTATTGCAATCTAAAAATTTTCATCGAGGAACAAGATATAGTGATGTAGGAAGCTATTTCCTTCCACGAAAGACTCATGGTCACACTTTTTTGGCTACCCGAAGAACTTACGAAGATCTCAAGGATCGCGCACACACTTCGGGTTGAATCTCAAGGTTTTAACTGCGTAGTCCAAACCTTCAGGTTTATCCGTACGTGTATGGGTGTTTTCAAATACTGAAATTTTCTGTCATATATGCGACCGTGTCATAACTTGTCAAGAGAATGATATCTCTGGTTTTGAGAGGCTCTCACTGAGAGCTATGAAAACTCAAGAACCTATCCTTCCTCCAATGCATAAATTGACTTTTTAACGACAAAACACTGAAAAGTACTTGAGAGAAGTAAAAATATAAAGAAAAACTATAGTCTTGGTATTCGTCTTGTTCTTGTCCAATCCGTATTGGTCTTGGTCTCGCTAGTCTATAAATAGTCTTGGTCTTGGTCTTGCATTTTCGCAAGATCAAGACCAGGACTGCAAGACCAAGACCAATTTTGCTCATCATTACATAGAACGATTCAAATTGCCATTAAACAAACGTAACATATTTATTCACAGATAATTTGAAATTTGACATGACGCAAAAATATTCAATAAAAAAATAAGATACAATCAAGAGATAAGTTCAACATTGAGTTTCCATATTTCAGTAGTTATTTAGACTCCTGAAAGTAGTCTACAAAGACAGTGACGAAAACAAAAATCTAGATCTCATTATTCTTACACTGTTATAATAATCAAAATCAATTAAGGTGAAGAAAACGATGTACGGGAATTCAGTCACAAGTTTATTATTTCTAACTTGTGACTGAATTCCCGTACATCGTTTTCTTCATTTCACGTAACAGTCAGCATCATCTAATACTTCCATCAATTAAGGTGTTATAATAAGAATTAATTCAATTATATTTATTTTGCAGAATTTCATCCCCTTGCTTCAATGGGTTAACGACGGAGCTCCTTCCCAGGTAAGAATTGGATTATATAATTTAATATTCACTGTCACCATCTCTGACTACTACAAAATGTTCTAGTGATCAAATTAAGTTAAAATATGGGACTTATAGTAGGCTTAAATTATTTTTTAAATATTTTGGACCTTATAAATATATTTCATCTGAGTAATAAACGATAAAAATTATATTCGAATATATTTTTAGGATAAATTATTTGATATTTATTTTAACATCAATAATAACAATAATTATTAGTTTTTTTTTTAATATAGTATTTGGAAAGTATTAAGTGTTACAATTTCCATTATTATTGAGTTATTCTCAAATTTTAGTTTTATTCTTCTATTTTATTATAAATTAAAGAAAAAAGCTGATAGGGAGATCTTTAGTAGTGTAAAAGCTTGATATTCAATCAAAAAATTTGAACTATGAGTGATATTATTTCATGATTGCTGTACTACTATTGGTAATAAGTGCACACTAGGAACAAAGCTATTGGTGAGAATTTTCGTAATAAATTGACAAAAATGCATTCTATGATTATTTTTAATCCTCCAATGTTCAAAGTACAAAAACTGTGGAAGGTCAAATTTATATTTTTGCATTTGTTTTAATCTACTCGAAAATTAATCCGAACAACATTGAATTTTTTCTTTATTTGTTATTGAAATTGAAAAGTGAATAAGGCAAAGTCTTGTGGAAATAATAATGAAAAATTTGTTAGAAAAGATAAAGCATGAGTCAGAAAATCATCTAGAAACTTGGAAAAATCAAAAATAGACCCTCCACATTTTGGCACGACCATCTTATGTACAACAAATCAATAGCTTGCAAATTTCTGAAAGACATATTTTCTATTGCATCCTATGTAGTAAATACGATCTAGAAAATGTAACACCACATGTTTCTTTCTCGAGAAGATCTATCGCTAACTGTAGACACCAAAGATTCACATGGAATGACCAGCAAGCCTGCTAAACACATACGTTAACTAAATATCACATTTTATTAGAAGTACTTTACTTTTATAGTCTTTATACTTCGCCATCATGTTCGTAGTAACCTATGTATATCACATACTGTATAACCTAACAAAAATACTCGTACTATCATCACAAGACGATTTGTGATCGTCGAAGGAAAAAAATCTGGGCAACTTCAAAGATAACTTGGGCTCGTAGTCTCGATTTTGAAAATAATTTTTAATGCTTGTACTTGTAGTCCAAAAGTTGTCGACTTTAAATGTTCAATTTTTCATTGTACTCTACAATTTCGGTCATACCTGGACCATCTTCAGTCGAAAGAATTTTTGTTCAAAATTGAACAGCATATGTCCAATGATGTTCCAAAAACATATTAAGTTTATTTGCATATTGTGTTCAATTTTAAATACAGTCCTGAGGATGGTCCAGAAAAGACCGAAATTGTAGAGTGAACATCTGATCTGTTTTCTGATAAATTATGTATAGTGTTATAGAAGTTTACTATTACACTAGCACAAAACAAAAGGGGAAAATAAGTTTGTCAGCTGATGGAGTTCAAATATCTGAACCAAAACTACACCCCTGTCCCCTAGCTAACATCTTACTTTTTTTCATTAGTTTCAAACGCTTTATTCTCATACTGCTTCCCATTTACAACCCCTTCTGCTAAGGGTGACAAATCATTCGTCAACTTTTCAAACTTAGGTTCCCCAGTTGTCAAAATATTTTCTTTAACTTTCTCAATAACACCCTCCTCTTCTTCCTTTGGAGCATTACCCAACCTCCTCTGTTCTTCCTGAATAGCGTCATCTTTGTCATCAGTCTCCACCTGATTATTGACTTTCGCAAATCTGTCCGAAGATAGTCCGCCTCCATCCATGGACGCCATTGATAAGAGTCGTCCATTTTGTTTGTAGACAGCTGAGGTGATCTTGGGTTTGTTGTCAGGTAGACGTGTAGGTAAAGGGTCGTCGTTGATGTAGCCATTGTAGATTGGGTAGCCGTGGTAGCCGAGGTCGTAGCCTGTTTGATTACCATATTGGTAACCTGGGTTTGGGTCGTTGGATGATACGCTTAGAGTTGATTGGGAAAGACCTGGAAATTTTGAAATTTCAAGCTTATTTTTAAAATGAAACAAAACAGAATCTCTGTCCCTGTGTTCATTTATTTACTTGTATAATTCAATTCAGATTCAATTCTTAATTTGGATAAAGAAATTGGATTTCCAACCAACAAGAGGAGCTCAATTCATCATTCTCGATTGTCTCAGGCTCAAGTTAAGTCCCACAAGCACGCGCAGCGCAATTCAGTACTATTTAGTGATGTTTTTCAAAAGTGCCAACGAAACGAGCTAACCTCCAATCGGTTTATCGAAACGAAAAATTGTGTTTTAGTATATACATGAATTGAAATGCAAGAAAATATGACCGCCGGAAGCAAGATTTTTTGGTGGCCGCTATGAGCACGGAACCAAAAAAAAAACTTATCAAAATAAGAATGTAGAATGTTATATAAACATTGATGTCATAATTTTTTGTTTATGTGACACTTAAAATTTAAGGTCAACCTAGATTTTAGATTAGTTCCAGGAAAAATTTGAAGTTTAATTCAAAGAGAGGTACCTCGTTTGCAGTTTCTTATGTGAAATTTCATAAAAAGACAATCAAGACCTGAATAGTAGTTTTAACTGACATGAATTATTAGTGGCATAAAATTTCTGAAAGTCAATCATAAATTGTATTGGAATAAAATTAGTTTGACTATTGTACACCCTCCATAATTGGCCGTATTCTGTAACACGATCATTAACTTATTATCAATCGATAAGATTTTTGACAAATGAAAACAATTGTAACAAGCGAATATTCAGAATTTTTGTCAGTGCTGCCTTCTTCCATTGGCTGAAATAGATAATGGATCGATAAAAATTTATCGATTGAGTTACAGAATAGTCCCAATTATTTGTTTCTGGTTTATGGTTAACCAGAAGATATTTTGTAATGTACCTACCTGTGTTTGTGCTGCTTGATTTTAAAGCACGAGGACTAGATTTAGGTGACGTAGTTTCTGGATAATATTCTTCATCAACTTCTTCAAGTTTGTCATCGTCATTGAATCTGAAACAATCAATCAATTGATAAATATTTAATATGAATGAGTTGATCACTCGCCGTCAGGGTTAGCTTAATTTGAATCATGATTTAAATAACGATTTAAATAACAGTTTAAATCACAGTGATTTTTTTGGAAGAATTGTTGATTTAAATCATTGTTACATTTTTCTTATATTTTATTTATAACTCCGTTATTTCTTTATTGCAGAACTGAATCACGATTCGAATCAAGTGATTTTTAAATACATATATTCAAATGAAGATTCAATTATAAAAAACATTCAAAAATATTGAAGAAATTATCAAAAAAATCATGAATAATTCAAGAAAATTCAATAATTTTTTTAATGAAGGAAAAAACTTTTCAGAACTCATTTTATAAATAAATATGTTTTATTGGGTATAAATTCTGTAATTTATTAGAAACACAATGTTTCGACAGCAAAGTGCTGCCTTTTTCAAGTGAAAAGAAATATAAATATAAATAAACAAAATTGTCAAGACAACAAAAATAAAAATAAAAGTACAAATAATAACTAGATTAGTTTAAAATATATTAACTCCTAGGATCGTAGAGCTCTGCCTGTGATTGATGATTCAATATCCACAGGTCTTCAGGAGATAATAATGAAGGTCTAAATAGGGAAATTGTCAACTCCTTGTGGTTCTAGGTCAATCTGGCTCTACTCTTTTTGGTTTGGCGCATAACTGAACCATCCACAGATCTTCAGGAGGTGGTGATGAAGTAACTCTTGCAAGTAGATTCGTAGATACAAATAACTTGAAATTATGAACAAATGATTGGTAGCCATGATCGATTAAGTTCATAACCAGTATTCAAATTCAAATTATTCGGTGATTTTTTAATTTCAATTGCTTCTCTTATAAGCCTCTTGAACCAATTGTTCTCTTTAGCCAGAAGCTTCGTATTCTTGAAGTCAATGCCATGTAATTCTTGAATAGCTTGCTCAGCCACAGCAGATTTTTCTGGATGATTCAATCTTATATGACGAGAATGCTCTTTCAATCTTGCTTCTACAGTCCTCTTAGTTTGTCCAATATATACTTTGCCACATTGACAAGGAGTCTTGTATATACCTGGATACTGTAGAGGAAATCTGTCTTTAACATTACCAATAAGATTTCGAATTTTTAAACTGGAAGTGTATGAAGTTTTAATGTCATATTTATGTAAAAGCCTTCCAATTTTATCTGTTATATTGGCTACGTAAGGTAACGTAACAAATATTTTCTTATTATTTGGATCTTGAACAGGTGGCGTAGAATTCTTCTGTCTAAGTACTTTCTTAATCTGTGTTCTATTATAACCATTCTTCAAGAAAACATCATCCAAAAATTTGATTTTATCAGATAGTCTACTTGGATGACATAATGAAGAGGCTCTCTGATATAAAGTTTTAATAGTACAAAATTTCTGAGCAGGATGGTGATTTGATGACTGATGTAAATATTGATTTGTATGGGTCGGCTTCCTATATATAGAATGGATAAGTTAGCCATTACCTTGTTTCTCCAGGTAAACTTCCAGAAAAGGAAGACAGTTATTTTCTTCAACCTCAATACTAAATTTAATGTTCCTATGTTGCATGTTAAGATGATTCAAAAAAACATTCAATTCATCTCTACCATGAGGCCAAACAGCAAAGACATCATCAACGTAACGAAGCCAGTTATGCGCCAAACCAAAAAGAGTAGAGCCAAATTGACCTAGAATGGTAATATTTACTAAGGAAGAGCAAGAACAACAACAATTTAACAGACTATGAAGCAACATAAAAACTCCCTTAGTTTCAGCGATAGACTGCACCCTCCTAAGCACACTAAGAAAACTAAATTACATTACTCAAGTGGTTAAAATTATAAGAGGTAAATTATTACTACTCAAATGGTAAAACCTGTAAAACCTGTAAAACTGTAAGATTTGAATTGGTAACTATAGGCTGACGCGTATGCTTGGAGATTTATTTGATATTCATTTATTCATTCAAGTTATTCAATAGTGATGGATTTTTACATAATTTTCAATGTAGAAAGTAGGCTTTTTGTGGAAAACAATGCAATAAATTCTTATTGTACACTTTTAATGCACGGTTTCAGTGAAAGAGACCATCAGTTCTATTCATCAATATTTCAAACATCTAGGAGATATTTTGAAACTCATCTACAACGTTAAAATCACTTTTTGGCATTTTGAACTTAATATTTTAATCCAAATTTCTAAACGAAATTTATGTAAACTTCAATGAAAATCATAATATTGTTTTCTTAGCTACCAATAGTAGCCAACAAAGTGTCATTTATACTAAAGAAAAAATCTTCATATATAGTTGACTGTCTTATGAAAATTAGGACAATGGAAGATAAAAGGTGTAAGAAGTTCCTAATGCTCTCACGAACCTGTCAAAAACACTCGCTTCGCTCATATTTTCAATCAAGCCGCTCGTGTATTTAAGGATACCTTTTTACACTTGTATCCTGAATATTTATTTCGAACTCAAATTTGGTTTGAATGAATATTGTTCGACAAAGATAAAAATATGCCATATCATATCTCATTAGTCAAAATTTATTGTAGAATTAATCAATTTTGAATGCATACTCTAAGATTCTTCCTATTCGAAACAAATGCTCGTACAATGCGAAAATTCAAAAAGTGTCAGTAAATACCAATGATAAGTTATTAATAACATAAATAGTAAATATGCAATAAAATAAATTTGGTACATTCTAATAGGAATTATCATATTTACTCTGCGGAATATGTCTATTGATTTGTGAGACTTTGTTTACTAGCTAATTTAGATAATTTTAATAAGTTGTTTCCTAATTTATTATTACATTTCCTAAAATAGCAAATTGCGTCGCGTTACTCATCTATTAGACAAACAAGGATCAATGCAGGTTACTTGTTACTTGATAATAAGAGTCACCTCTATAATTATAAACAAATTAATTATTGTCGAAAAAATTTGTCATCTAATTCAAATTGTGCAATAGGTCCGTATTAAAATATTTATCAGTGAATTACTAAATATTTTCCATAAATCCTAAACATACAAATAAGTAAATGATTTAAGAATATTACAACTTTATAAGTCTTCGTTTTTCCATATTAATTTTATTTATTAAGTATAAAACATTCAAACGTAACATTATAAATGCAAATATATACATGCCTCAGTTACATAGTTTAGTATTATAATTCTAGTTCTTTTAATCGTCTCAAATCATGAATCTACCCTATTTAAAATGTCCCACATGAATGAAAAATAGAGGGAAATAATATGAAAATTCTTTTCGATCAAAAATGTGATAGAGTACTCATGCACCCACAAAAAGTAATTTTGCATGTATTTGATGTAATCACACAATAAAAAGGGTAATTAGAGAAATAAAGCTTTGAATAAATACTTAATTATTGATTTGCGTGCTACTTTATTGAATACTTGAAAAAAAATAATACCTACTGCATTTAACAACACACACGACTGTTAGTATCTGAATATTTGCATTTTTCCTTCTTACACTATTTTTTTACTGAAATACGAATTAGGAAACATTGAAAGGTAACAACATCTTTCGTCATAATTATCCACCGAAACGTTGACTTGTAGTCAAAACCATAACTTGGCTGAATAATCATTTTATCAAACAAACAATAAGTTTCATGTCAGAAATGTGTAACAAAATCAGCAAGGGTTTCTCGCGCCAACTTTCCTGCTAAAAAAAAGTGTTACAGTTTGTCAATGAATCTCTGCGTTTTGATACAATTTCTATAATTTAATATAACTTTTTGTATTCTCATTCATCTTCCGTCACACTTTTACCTCTGTGGCGGGTTGTGCACCAAGGCCCGTTGATCTGAGACGTCTTCACTCGTCCCAGGAGCGTAACTTCCAGTTGACGCCGCTGTCGTTCCGGCGGCGCCCTCTCGTCGTACTCCCTGCTGCACCTCTACGACGAAAACTCCATCCTGTAACGAGGGCGAGTATTTCATAGTCGTTTCGCGGCTGTCTTCAACTAAATCCTACATACATGTGAAATTTCATGTTAATTATGATGTAAATACGGATGAGGTGAACACCAAACACTAAAATAACACAGAAACTTTAACATCCATGAAACTGAAAATAAATACTGGAAAATTCGGTTGTACTCTGCTCTAGTACTACCCGGAAAACATCCAAGATCGTATAAAAAGTTGTTTCGAAGCGTCTCATCGCGTTGGGAGAGTTCATTTTGGTGCAATCTATATTTTCTTGGACAAAATATAAAATTTTGATTGCTTTTAAATAGCAAGGAATTAATACAAAATTATTTAAATCGCCAATTCAGTCACGTAATAATTACCAAACACAATTTCCAGAATAATTATTACATACATCAGAAATAACATACAATTCGGCCCAAAATATTTTATGGGCGCACTTTTTAATAACCTCCTCTCACAGAATATTCAAAATAAGTTGGTAAAAATGCACTGGTCGCTTTCTGCTTAATCTAATAATCGCTGCACTGCCTCGCGGCGAAATGATCAAAATTCGAAATTGCGTTCATAAGGCGGATGTAGCTACATGAAGCATATAAAAACCAGCCCAAGAGTTTGCGAAAGAACTAAGAATAAAAAGAAGAATAACAGAAGAAGAGGAGAAACAGGTCATCAACCTAAGGGCTAACGTACTACCAAATATTTGTAAGCGGTTAAAATGATGGTTGAAGAGATTCTCCTAAGATGTAATGGACGAGAGTTGTAGAAAAGCTTAATAACGAATTTTGGGTGTCTTTTGATGATTATCTTCACAACTAATTACAAGTAGTAATGTTCTCTGTTTGAGAAACAACGATAAAAAACTGGACAACTACAAATGAAGCAGCAACATCTGCACTACACATACATTCCGTTCTTCTGTTTCAACAATAAGATGATTGTTTTTGAGCGTCATTGTGATTATGGAACCGTTGGCGCTGGCGTGATTGGTCCTACTTGAGGACCCGCTGTACAGAACAGGGGACGCCGAACATTCTATCTCATCTGCTGTGATGCTGAATTGAGAGTCGCAAGGCTTTACCTGAAAAAAAAAAACAAAATTCAATATTATTCGGAAAAGTAGAGCTGATCAAAAATTGAAAGCTAGAATATTCGATTTTACTCAATCACCTTTTTATATCGATTTATGTATGCAAATCTACTTGGGCCAAGATTAACCAAAATAATTCTTTTTTTTTTAACTGTACTTTCGATTTTGGATCATAATGATAAATTCATGTTTCATCTAAGTAAATTTATATGAATCTTGTTCAAAACGACTATATCAACTTGAGTTTTTCTTCAAACATTTAAGAATCCATTCAGTTGACATTTATTCCGCACATAAATAGAATGAACAACATATAAAACTCGTTTTTATGAAATATGTTGAGTTTCTGCTGAGCTCAATTCGTCGATCTTTTCAAATAATTTCATGTACAAGATCAACATTCTCTGGGGTGGACACAGAACACCTCTTACATTTTTATGTCAAATTTTTCCTTCCGCAGTCCTATTTCTTTTATAGTGGTGTAGAAAGGACATTATTTATTCAATTTATCGAGCATTTCGTCTTGAATTTATTTCGCGGATGGTCCTTTTTCAAAATTGCATTTGATTTTATTGGATTCATGGCCGGTTGCATCGCTGTCCCTTGAGTTTCAGGTTTTATTCAACTTAACAATATCGTATCAAAATTTAGAAGTCAAAATCCTATTATTATTTCAATTCGATATCTCTTACTTTCCCGTCTTATAATATAATATAATAAGTATTGTGATCGTAATTTTTTTGACAGTTCGAGATTTTGATGAATCTTCACGTTTTAGACCCTACTGAACCCAAAAAACATAATTTAAAAAAAAGTCGGTCTGGGTGGAAGCACGATAATTTGAGAGCGCGTACGAATTTTCGACTGAAATTTTATATTTAAGTTTTTCATTAAAAAGCTAGGTTCAAGTTTGTACATAAGCTTTTTTCAACCAGTGGCTCTAAAACTTTATTGATGTACTATTTAACACAACCTTAAGGAGAAATAATTTTTCAAAATTATCAGCGGTTTATTTGTAATTATCAAAATTTGAATTATAAAATTTGTTATATTTTTCTGAACCAAAGAAATAATGAGAATCATAATGTGAAGTTGGAATTATTATCACTCATATTTTGACATCACATGCAAACGTTCGTCAATTGTTGTTTAAAATAAGTAATTTGGCTCTATCGTGTTTGGTATCAAATTAAAGCTCTTGTGGAGATAATTCTAGTAGAAGTGTCAAAGAGGATATTTAAACGATTGTCAATTGTTTCCTGCACAAATCATTTGAATGATGTCTAGTTTGGTATAAACTTTAAGCTCTCGGGGAGATAAGCTTAGTAGTTATCAAAAATAAATAATTAAGTAGTGGAATTCACGTTACCCTCTTCAAATTACACTTCCGGCGATCAAATGTTGAAACTGTATGTTCCAATGAATTAAAGACCCCAAAAATCTAGAAAAGGACTCTTTATTTTCAGAAGTACTTATTTTCTTTGAGGACTAAAAAATAACCGCCATCTGTCACTTTAACAATGACAGATGTTACTTTGACAATGACAGTTGTCACTTTGACAATGACAGCTATCACTTTGTAAATGACAGCTTCCACTTTGCAATATGCAATTAATTGATATGTCACTCTAAATTTCTGATATAGCGATGAAACTGGCCATGAAAATTATGGTCGAGGAAGTACTGTGCTTGCCATTAGAGATTCACGGGCTTAGCTTGGTGCTTGAAAGCTTGGCTTGGGCTTGGCTTGAAAACCAAACCAAGCCAGAGAGAAGTCAAACCAAGCTCAACATGTATCAAGCAAAGTAGTATTTTTCAAAAGTCAAGTCAAGCTTCAATTTGTCAAGTAGCTTGGTGAAATCAAACTGTTTGAAATGTAGTGACCTCTAGGATTTCAAATTAATGCGGCAGGTATATTTGCCTATTTTTATTATTCCATTTTTTTTTAAACTGAATTCAGATTCAAATAAATTGTTTATCACTTGAACAGATGCAGTAAATGCTGTTTTGAAGCCAATTAAAAATTGTACTCCTACTCATACTTGCACTGAATTTATACTTTTTAACGAATTTCTGATATTTGTTTATTCAAGAAAGATAATAAATAATGTATTTCTCTCTGTGTTTTTTCAATAAAGGTATTTTCGAAGACGTGGTAGCACCATATTTCCTTTTGAACTAGTTTTTTTCACAGTAACGTACATGTATCTATTTTATCACTTGTTCGACCAAATTTTTTGATATCAATGAAATTCGTTACTTTTTCAGGCAGCATATTTGGCATTCTTGATTTTGTATGATGAGACCTTTTATTTGTGAAGCATATTCTATACCATTATCCTGATATGGCTCAAGAATACTATAAGAAATATCAATAATTTCGTATAATTTATACGAATTCTCAGATTCCACTGATATTGGGTTCTAAATTAATATGAAGTGCCTTGTACTTCCCCATTCTTCACAGTAAAACTTGTGAACGCCGTCTAATACAGAGTGATCAAAAATGATTGTCCGTGCCGCTTTGTTCTGATTTTTTCTTTGCCGCCTGCTTGAGATAGTGACCTTCAAGTGACAGATGACAGTTCCTCTGAAAACGCTATTCTAACCTAATAATTTGGTAGAATAATAATAAATTCTCAATAATCAGTCAATAATACAGCTATTTATTTAATTTTTTGTTTATTAAATCAGATTATGGATGAATCAGTCATAAAATATGCAAAAAATGCGCCATTGTGTTCTGGAAATGTCGGTAACGTAGTTTTCAAAATAAATAAATTTATACTAACTTTATTCCATGAAGATAGTTTTGATCATAATGCGAACTTTTGCCTGTCACCTGTCAGACAATCATTATTGATCACTCTGTACTTGGAACGTAGGTAAACATATATACGCGCAATCGAATGCGCAACGTATAATCAAGCTTTCAAGTAGCTTGATACAAGACCAAGCTACTTGCGAAAAACTTGAAACCAAGCCAAGTTCTTTTTTTCGAGACCAAGCCAAGCCAACTAGTTAATATTGAAAAGCTTGTAAAAACAAGCCAAGCCAAGCTTTTCATTTTCAAGCCAAGCTACTCGGCTTGGTGAATCCCTACTTGCCATATCGGATTTTTGTTTAAGTTTTTGTTCAACAATTTACTCTGACATACGAAGAGGGCTTAGGAAATTTGTACAAAAATAAAAAGGATTTAACTTTAAACCATTTTTGAATAAATATGTTTTATTGGGTAAAGTTCTGTATCAAAAAAAAGGGAGAAACACAACGTTTCAACAGAAAAGTGCTAACTTTTTCAAGATAAACTATCTATCAAGATAAGAAAAATATATGAATATAGTAACTAGATAAGTATTTATTAACTCCTGGTATCCAGGTAGTTTGACTTATAATTCCAGTATCCATAAGTCTTCAAAAGATAAAAATAGAAGTCTAGATTAGATAACTATCAACTCCTAGTGGTTATAGGTCAATCTGGCTCTACCCTTTTTGGTTTGGCGCATTACTAAACCATTCACAGATCTTCAGGAGGTGGTGATAAAGTATATATAGGCTCACACAATTATCTCAATGCTGTTCTAATTTGTTTATTTCTCCCAAATAGAAAAATCTGACGTGAACATCACGTGACTTACTTGTACATCATTTAATATATATAATACGATGTAATTTTGTGTTCGATCGTATATTTCATTGGATATGTATAATCAAACACAAAATCTCATCGTTCCACAGTTAATCGTTTTGGATTTACCCAAGAGATTCTGAAAATCTGTCAAGTAAAATGCGCTTTCAGCCAAGTCGGTTGCTATGGAAACAGTAGGCCATTATTCTTATACTACAACATTCCTTAATACTGATTTCCAAAATTCTACGACTACCAACAGATCTGAATTTATGCGCAAAATTGAAAAATAAATTCCTACTGAAGGGCACTTCCGGATCAATCTATTGTAATGAAAATAGTAGGCAATCATTCAGATGCTACAGCAAATTCAAATACAAAATTTCAATATTGTACACCTGATCGTTTCGAATTTATGCAAAAAATTCCAAAAGACTGTCAAGTAAAGTGCACTTTCGGCTCGGTGGATCTCAATAAAAATAGGATATGAACATCTAGACAATATATTCGTCCTAAATACTGAATTCTAACAATCTTCGTTCAATCGTTTTGGATTTATGCGGAAAATTCAAAAAATGTTTCGAATAAAGTGCTCTTCCGGTTTAGTCGATAGCAATCATAATGCAGGGTGTACAACTAGAAATTATAAAAATGCCTAATACAAAATATAAATATTCTACGACTGATTGTTTAGAATTTATGCGGAAAATTCAAAAAGTCTGTCATATAAAGTGCACTTTCGGCTCAACCGATTGTTAGAAAAATAGAAGATGACCATTTCGATGCTACAGTAAATTCCAATGCTAAATTCCAGTATCCTATGGCTGATCATTCTGAATTTATGCGGAAATTTAAAAAGAAGTTTCAAGTAAAGTGCACTTCCGGTTTGGCCGGTCGCAATCATAATGCAAGATGTACAATAAGATGTTACAGAAGTTCTTCGTACAAAATTTCAATATGCTATGGCAGATCATTCTATATTTATGCAAAAAATTCAAAAAAAGTTTCAGGTAAAGTGCACTTCTGGTTTGGCCGATTCATACAAAAATAGCAGATGACCGTTCTGATACAACATTTAGTTCAAATACTGAATTTCAACATCCTACGATTAATCATTCTGGATTTATTAGAAAAATTCGAAAAAAGTTTCAAGTAAAGTGCACTTCCGGTACAGACGATTGGAACCATAATGCGAGGTGCACAACTAGACCCTATACCAGTCTTAAATACATAATTTCAGCATTATACGCTCAACCAGTTTTGAGATTTGCGAGTTACGCACGCACGCACGCACGCACGTACCGACATGAAGCCAAAAATAGTCAAAATGAATTCAGGAATGTTAAAAACGGATATTTCCATCAAAATCTCGATAGGTGAATTTTGTCGGTTTCACAATACTTGTTACTTTGTACAAGTGAAAATTGGCCCAATCTGCACAGTAGGCACTATTTTTCGGAATCACATATTGGTTTGAGTATAATACCATCCTCTCTAATCATATTTTCATATTTGCGAAGTGACAGTAGTCCAAGGAAGCTAAATCTGAGTCGCTGAGGATATGCGAAATGAATTGAGCTTCTACTTCAACAATTTCACGAATACAACTCCAGAGGAGCTAGATTTTCTGTCGCTTTAGAACTGAACTCTTTTGTGGGCCAATCATGGACATTTTTCTTACAGTTCGGTTCTCAAGCAGTGCATAATATGCACTTGTCAAATTTCATCCTTTTCTTGGGCTTTTTTGCTGCAGACTCTCCGCTGATAAACCATTATCTGAACTGCTGCTTGATGTTGGACGTTGTTGTGATGTCTGCCGAGCGGTTGGCTGATTTCGACAATACAACGATGGGTTTATTTGAGATCTTAGTGTAATTCTGGAATTGCAGTAACCCGGATTTATATAGAACTTGATTTAGCAAATGTATTGCTATTGTATTGGTGTATCGACCATGTTTCGTCCATTAACGCGAAATGACAACTAAAGGTAAGCTGAAATAGCTGCTAATCATTCTTGGAATGTCACAAGATTATTTTTTTTTGATGGATTAAGAAATTGGAGACTTTTCTCATATTTAAATGTTCCTAGATATTGCAAGAGCTCTTCCCGCTCATCTGTTCAAATAAAATTGAAGGAAATATAACCCAGTCTTCAAAGGCTGGTATTTCAGTCCTCGGTACACCTTAAGTAACCAAAGATAAATAGAGGACTGAAATGTGTTGGACATAAGGGGAATAATATATGTACATTCACCCTGTAAGGAGTAATTTTTTGTAAGGTCATATTTGAGCTATTAATAAAATCTGTTCGAATCTCCTGCCGCACACAGCTCTTTTTTATTTGGAGGATTGTATAGATATTCAAGATAAAAGTGTTAGAAGCTATTCTTTAAAGCGCAAGCGGCTCAATTACTAGCCAAGCGGGTGTTTTGAAAGCTTCATTCATTTAATGATGAAATTGGTAAGTTTTTGGAAAATTGAATCAAAATATCAAGTTTAAAATGTCTAAAAGTGATTGTGGTGTTGCAGATGAGTCCCAAAATATCCCTCAGATGTTCAAAATACTGATAATTGGAACTGACGAATTCTTCCACTGAAATCTAGCATTAAAAGTGTTCAATAAAGCTTTTATTGTACAGTTATGCATAAAAGCATACTTTTCACAATAAAAATGATGTAATAAACTGTAATATTTTATACAATCTTCCCTTATTCGCTCACACAAATCTTTCTCTTTGAACTTTTTATCAATTTGATTTTATCAACATTCTATAACATACTTCGCGAATTTTCTCGCTACATCTTACTTTTTTTATTGTTTGTCTTTCACTTCTTTGTTTTCTCACACTCAATCTTCCATCATACAATCGTATCCAGTGACTTTAAAACTGTAAGAACCGCAAATATTTATACAGTAGAATATAAGAGAATTCAGGATTAGGAATCAAATTGAAACTGTAGGTATGTTCTTAGAATCTGATTATGAAATCATTAGTACATCGTAATTCAGTGAAGTCCACACAAATAACTGAATATTGGAATATCATTTCTCTAAAAGTTTCGCAAGCGCTGTTATAGACCTATAATCATTCCTTTCGCAATCTCATCGTTGTCCAAATTCGTGTTGGCGAGTTCCGCGTCCTGAATTCGCCAAATTCGTTCCTGGTAAGTGACCCTTCCACGCTCCCTCACCAACGTGTCTGTGAATAACGGTATCTTTTCAAAATGCAACCCAAAAGATGCACATTCTCAAACAAGTCAAGATGCATTCGACCGAAAACAGACACCACAAATTGATCGTGATCTCTCTTTAGACGCGGAAGAATCGAATTGTGAAGGAAGGAAGAGGCAAGAGGTTGAAGATAGATTGATGTCGTGTTGTTGAGTACATGGAGTGGGTTGAATGTAACCTTCCATATTATACACAAATCCTTTTTATATTGGAAAATTTACGGAGATTTTGGTTCCTAAATGATTGAAATTACAATTACTCATGACCTTTTTGAGATGTTGAGAACTCGTTAACAACTTTTTCTTCGAATGCTGTTCATTTATTTCCTCTACTAACATCCCAAGAGATGTCTATTTGTTAATGAACACACGGAGTAGGCTAGCTATCGACTGGCTTCGAAATTTCATTAAACTAGCTGTGGAGTCCTGAAGGATCAAAGGATACGGAGGACAGCGACTCAGACAGGATATTCAGTAGCGAGACGGTACAGGAATTAAACAGGATTATTCCAGAGATGTAAAAAAGGATTAAAGAGATTTCGCTTGGGAATTAGTTGGTTTTGACTACTTTTATTTTTCGAAGGTGAGATGTAGTAGTGTATGGAGTTGAATTGAAAAGAAAACTTTTCCGATGGAATTATCCTTACTTTTGAACCACTAAAGGCCGAGGTTCAAACCCAGCAAAATTTTACACGAATGTATAGAGTTTTCATGACAGCCTGATTCTCATCAGATATAATATGAATAATATATCTGAATCTACAGGTGTGCTATAACATTGATCAGTCTTTTAATATGTATATAAAAAAGTTGTACATTTTATGTAGCTCTTTCTTTTTTGTACCCTTATAACTTTTGTTCTTCACTTCATGAATAACAAAAAAGGTACCAGAAGTTTTTACTATTTCCAAGGGTTTTTTTTAAGTAAGCTAAACAGTTGCCACCACAAATCAACAGTTGTAATCATCCATTTATATACTGGGTGAACATGCAATCTTCCTCCCTCCATTTCTTTCACATGTCTCTTTGAACGTCATTCATTGGACATTACTTGATTCTTGAATTTACTATGTCGTTATTTTTTAATAAATCCTAATTATTAACTCGAGGTCCTATTGCACTATTATTCTGGTACGAAGCCTACAATCGATATACTTTTTAAACAAGTTTTTGTAAGAAAAAAAAAAGAAGAGGAATAAAAAATGTACAAGCTATTCATCAACAATTGTAAACATTTATTCTACAATGTATTTTGCGGTTGATTCTATTTAAAATATTAAGGACGTTCACTTGGAATATTTGAGAAGTGAGTAGTGAAGGACACGTTATCGGCCAATGTTTTGTTTGTTTTCCTTTTCAATTTAGTTGTTATCTGTCATTCTAAATCTGTTCGCTGTTTCAATCTTTTTGCTTAGACATTTGTGACCATTATAATGGAATGAATTTGTTTGGGACATCAACGCAAAAACAATTCTCCATCCCAAAAAACAATAAATATTCATGCAAAATAATGTTGAAGAGATACAGCCAAACTAGAACTAAAAATAAATTTGTATAATGAATATAAAATTTGGATGACACATAAATTCCAATTAACTTAGTCACAAATAAAGTATTATGCATTAGAAAGACAGGTATATGATTTTATTCAAGGTGCTAATGCATTCTAACTTGAACTGAACATAATGTACATAATACTGTAACAAATCTCCTTAATTAATTACTGAAATACTTCAAGATAATTTTAGCAGCCTCTCGGAAGGCAGTAGAACTGTTCCAGGCTAACGCAGGTAACGTTTCGATCCTTTGACCAAGGATCTTCTCCAGAAAACAATGATACAAAATAAAACAAGGAAAGTAACTAGATACCAAAAACATACAGAATACTAGATGTGATAACGTGGATATCACACCTAAACAAAAAGAATAAAATCCTCTGGCATTCACCCAAAGCTTGAGGAAAACCACGTGAAAACCCCAAACAGAGGAATATATCCCACTTGGTACAGCTCCGCACACATCCCAAATCACAAAATACACGACATTTCAACAAGACAGCGTAGCGCTACTCTTTGCTATTGGTTTGGCTCACAACTGCAGTGTCAAATAGTCTTCAGTGTACTTTATAATCCAAATAATGCACAGAACTACACCAAATAAAACATAGTTATTATATATGTGTGTTATTGATTAGAGAAAGCCAAACATTTGATAGTTCAAAACCATCAGTATGGTTAAAGTTATTTGGATGTTTAAGTATCTCAATTGCTTCTCTGACCAATCTACCATGCATCGATGAGCATCTTGCGACTATTCTTGTTTCTTCAAACTTGATGTCATGCAAAAACTCGATGGCATGATCAGCCACAGAGGATTTATTTGGATGGTTTAATCTTATGCATCTCCTATGTTCAGCAATGCGAGTGTTCACAGTTCGGCCCGTCTGTCCAACGTAGACTTTCCCACAGGTACAAGGGATCTTATATAAATGCCCGAAGATTGTAGAGGAATAATGTAGAAATAATGGCTCTTTGTCATTTCTTGATGTGAATTTAAGACGAACCAATGATGGTGGACTTTTGCATACTGTTTATAGAAAGTCTACACACACGAATCAATATATTCATGTTGATTTCCATCACCATCCTTCACAAAAGTACGGAACAATTAAATGCTTATTCCGAAGGGCTAATGATATTTGTCATCCTGATGAACTTGATAATGAAATTAATAATCTAGAAGTGATTTTTCAAAAAATGGCTTCAGTTATCACTCCATTAAAAAGGCTCTTGGACCCAAGTCTACCAATACTACTGTTGAGGATACTAGCGTGAGTAAAAATTATGTTTCTTTACCTTATGTGAGCAATGTTTCAGAGAAGATCGGAAGGATCTTGTCAAGATATAATTTCAAAGTTTCCTTCGCTCCGGTAATGAAAATCAAGCAGTTCATGAGACCTGCAAAGGACGCGATTTCTCTACAATCTTTGGGCATTTATAAGATCCCTTTTACCTGTGGGAAAATCTACGTTGGACAGACGGGCCGAACTGTGAACACTCGCATTGCTGAACATAGGAGATGCGAATTGTCGCCACGGTCACTTGAGCGAGTGACGAGGATTGCTTATGGTGTTATGGTATTATTCTTGAAGTTTGCAAGCAGACAGGATAGTGACGACTGCGCGAAAGTATGAGAAAATTGAGAACTTCCTTCTGTTCGGATTTTCTTTAATTCTTGGTTCCAATTGCTCTGGATAAGAGAGGCCTTACTGTAATACTTATCACGTTATTGCAATTTCTCTTGTACAATCGATTTGAAAGTTTTCTGTAACTATAGTTCCTTTATTGAAACGCAATTGTTCAATATACACTTTCGTAAATGCAACAGATGTCGAAAACTGTTTTTCTTGACAGACAAAATTCTTATATGCTTTCTTTGGTAACTTGTAAAGCCCGCCGCACACGAGGCAATTTTCCATGCAATTTTGTTCACTTAATTTGCAGCAAGTTTTCTTGCGCACTGGGCCACTTTGAGGTACACTTAGTGTGACACTTATTCTCGCATCACACGATGCAAGCTGCGCCACTCATTCTAACACTAGAACGTAGACTTGGTAGATTTTCACATTACAAGTATGGATGTTGCCGAAACTAATCGTCGGAGGAGAGCAGGAGCATTTGCTGCAGTTATAGCTTGCGAATTACGAGACAGAAAAAAAAGAAGAAAAAACTTTGGTCAAGAGAGTGATTTTTGAGAAGGAATCAAGGCCGCAGAGTTTTCGACATTTTGTTTGACGAGCTAGTAGGGTGTATACCAAACGTGAAAAACCTGGAAATGTCAGGGAATTTAGATAAACTGGAAATGTCGTGGAATCGTCAGGGAATCTCTGATATTTGTCTGGAAAAAATACATCATAGGATATTTATGCATTATTACTCATAAAACTATATTTTCACTCTTTAAGATACTAGGGCCATCTGTGCAAATCTATAAGTCTTCCAGATCTCTAAATTCATGAAAAAAAAAAATTATTAAAGTACATTTACTTTTGTCGATTAATGTAAATTCGTTCATGATATCAAGTTCGTTGTGATTTTGTTTTTAATTCACAGATTTATAGGGTTCACACAGAATTGCAACATTAATCTGTGATCATATGTAAGCTTGTATCAAACTTTTGTTTTTTACTGTCTGGAATTTTATTGAAAATAACCTGGAAAACCTGGAAGTCAAGGAATTTTCATTAAATTTTTTGGTATACACCCTGAGCTAGGGTACGTAAACATTACCTAATTTCCACTAGCCATAATTTTTACTTATTTGTATCTTAAAACACCACAAAACACAATGTACTAATGAGGCACAGCATTCTGATGCGACATATAACTCAGTGATGTAATCACATGATTTCGTCGTCTGCTTTGATTGGCTGTGGACAGCAGTCAGTGGCGCAGCAAGTGCGAAAAATAGCACCGAACCTATCTTGAAAAACAAGTCTCGTGGTAAGTCTAGTACCCCGCATCGCACCAAATTTCTTGCATCGAAGCAAGCGTGGCACCCAGTGCGGCGCCAAGTGAACAAAATTGCTTGAAAAATTGCATCGTGTGCGGCGAGCTTAAAAGCAATCAAAGAGTTCCTATTCTGATTCCTAGGAGTTAATATATTTTAAACTAATCTAGTTACTATTTGTACTTTTATTTTTGTTGTCTCTGATAATTTTGTCTATTTATTCTCATATTTATTTACACTTGAAAAAGGCAGCACTTTGCTGTCGAAGCGTTGTGTTTCCAATTAATTTATACAGAACTTATATACCCAATAAAACATATTTATTTAAAAAATAAGTTCTGAAAAGTTTTTCCTTTATTAGAAATGATTCCTTCAAATCAAATACAATTCATGATTAAGCATTTTTTAATTCATTAATAATCATAATATTCAAATTTTAGTCTACTGTTATTATTTAATGATATACAAATGTTAAAAACTGACATCGAGCGGAAGAAAATAACTTGACCCTGGCTCTTACTTCTAGAAGACTGTCTTCAACGATGACAGTATTCAATCTCTTCTCCAATTGTCTGCTAGGTAGTATATGTGTCAAGAGTCTCTAAGAATTACGTCAAGAATCTGTCTCTACTGATTAAAATTGAATATAGTGCTCCACATTGATTTCTTAATTCGTTTTGTTGTGGCTTTGCCTAACAAATATTTTATCCCTTTTTGATTTGCGTAGCTTAGCTTTCCCAGATACTTAATCGAAGCAATACCTTAATTTTTCAGTCTTTTTCTACATAATCATCTGATAGACAACTCTTCAAATAAAAATGGTGATCTTGCTCAATAAGCCCTTCAAAGACGCTCTCAGAAGTTCGACCAGTTTCTATTTTTCTTAGGGTAGTGAAAGTATATTTTTCACTCTTTTCAGCGTAGCTGAGAATCAGAGAATCACTTCCTAGGAAGGGCAGAGATTATGAAGCTTGGAATACCTTTGGATGATGGTTTTTCGAGCACCATTTTGTCAGCATTCCATGGAATTCCCATAACAAATCATGGAGAATAATAAATTTGGTTCATATTTCTCTGATTTCACTTTAAACATGTCCAATGTAGTTTCCTTGAATAATATCCACTTAGCCATTCTTCCCTTCAGTTTTGAAAGCTCCCAACCACCCGTTCTTGGAGTAGTCTCGAAATAATGATAGGTCTCAGCCTCAAATGGAATTTATCCACCCATAATCTTTTTTTGTATCAAAAAATAGCCAAAAAGCTCACATTGCTAAATTAGGTGATTTTCTGTTATTTTTATAAACTGAAGTGATGCAACAGCCATATGTGCATTATTCTCATGTATCATATTCCCCCTTTTTCTTGAAATGTACTGAGCACTTCAAACAAATATTTTTCAGTGTACCATTTAGCAGTAACTGTCTTTTCCTCGTTTATATTGTATTTATCTAGCCTGTACTTCTGCAGAAGAGTAAGTACATGGCTAGCTACTTCTTGGATTCTGCTCATCGTCATGAATCCATACACAACTGGCGTGTAGGCCCATCGAAAAAGGGTATATAAGTATTTTTGGAATTAAATTGGCCTCAAATTTTGGAAAAGAATAGATATTTTTTTACATTAAAGTATCAAACCAAAACAAAGGGTCATGTCGTGCACGTCAAACAATTCAATCGGTAAATGTTTCTCAATAAAAAATCACGATATACATATTGTGTCACAATTGAAGTTGCCATGAATACATTCCACTATCTTGATAAGTTTGATAAGTATCGCCGTTAGCGTAAAGTTGGAAGATAAAGTTTATTGTGAAATACATCGCAATTTTTCACTCCTGCGGAAAGTCTGATCTCGACCCTTCAGCTGACTCCTAATAGACTTCTTTTCTAAATGAATTGTAAGCGATTGAATAGCTCTATACCAAAAACCATTGATTTTCTAGTTGTGTTACCATGAAAATTAGTGATCAGCACAACAGCAAAATTATAGATTTCCGTGCGGGGTCCTTTGGGGATCCCTTACCGCATAAGTTATTTTATTTGGAAGTTTTTGCAGGCTTCTGTTGATATTACAATAAATTTATTTGGTAATTTCAGTACGCATGCGCGCAAAATTTATTTCTCACGTTAGCGTTAACGTATTGTTAGCAGAGGCTTGCAGAAACTCTCGGGTATTTTATTAGCAACAGCAATTTTTTTCTCTGTTTTTTATACTGAATAGAATTCGTCTCTAGTTCAGATCCTTCATATATGCCGTAAATTGTACACAAAGCATTGATTTAAACTAGACTCATTCTTCAGATTCACTGCATATTAATAGTATTAAATTAACATAGTTTTGTTTTTAAAGTTGCTTGGTAGGAATAGAACGATAGGAAAAAGTGTTAATAATTCTTTTGTTCGGATTAATAGGGGACAGATCTTGTCATGATTTTTATTACAATTTTTTGTCGTGATTAGAACTCATTTTTTGTGACATATCTAAAAGTTTTGTAATTTTGGCACATATGATTAAGGTCGAGGTCACCTTAGAATAATCCTGGTTGCGTGGTTTTTTATATTTTTATCTCAGAGTTTGAGATCATTAAACTTTTATCATCTAATGTTATTCTACGAAGAGATATTAAATCGCAATGTTTTGAAATGCTTATATTAATTAGTTTATTTTTGTAGGATGATATGTTTGTTGAGATTAAAAACAAATGAACTATTTGAATGTAGAATTTTTATTCCCACTTATTCGTAGAATAAAAATATGCCGTTGTAGGATTGGCAATAAATGATTTCTAAAAATTAATTTGGATATTAATAACGAATGAGCAAAGATTGGGCAGGTAATTAACTGCTCTAAAAAACTGCATAGTTAACAAACAAATTAAGATGCATTAGGAAAATAAATATTTATGACTAGTGTCAACGTCCATAAACCGAATAGAATTTTTTGCGGTGTCCAAAATATTTTTACCTGTCCCGGTTACCCATTTCAGATGTTTGGATTTTTTGTGGCTTTCTGGCGTTGGGATTATAAACATTTATTTATATCAAATGCTAATCCTAGTTCTAGACATTCATTAATTAATATAGGAATAAACAGAAATGTTTTCGAAACAAAGTTCAGGATTATTGCAATGTAATTTGAGTAAATATTTTGATCAATTGATTTTTTTGATATTTTATGACGATAAGCATAAAATAGTTATGCTAGGAGGGAATGAAAATAATGTCATTCATTTCAATTTGACATTAAAGTGTGCTTTTATTATCGATTGTCAAATAATAGTATTCATTTGCATATCGATACCCACTGAATATATTGTAGATTGTAGAAGTATGCAGCACATGTTTTTGTGTTCAAGTTTCTAATGTATTTATATCTGCTACTCCACCCGTACCAAAAATATTTGAAACCCAAATTAAATATGCAAAAAACGTCGACGATTCTGGGACCGTGTGCATACTAATCAAACTATTGAAGATATCAAGCATGCGCTTCTCAATTTCATGCCAAAAATTGGTTGGTTATTGATCGTAATTATTGTTATTAGCGTCAAATCAATTCAAATTAGGAAATGAGTTTTCAACACGGTTTCAACTAAATTGGAGCACTTAATATGTTTTTTATTATTAATTTATGCAAGAAGAGAAGTGAAGGATCATTCATTGGACACACTAGGCACGTGCCTAGTGAACATCAGAAAAATAATATTATTTTTTTCACCTGAAAATCACCTATGTCGAAATATAGTTACTTTAATATTTTTTTTTTGGATCCTGCTGTCTAATATCTTCATATTCTGCCAAATTAGAAGTGTCGAATTACGAAACTTCTTCAACAGGACAGGTTCCCATCAATTTTGGTTTAAATTCCATGAATAATTCATACGTGTACTTAAAATAATTTTAAGCAAAAGCCCACATTTAAATGGTTATGTGCTTAATTGTTTTACTTGTAGTTTGAGGGTAAAAAGATATATTATTAAGCATACTCTCTAATGTCGCTCTGGTGTAACTTTGTATTATTCAAATTTAATGTGAAATTAATACGTTTCTGACTAGCTTTTGAACGAAAGTTTTGGCATCAGTGAAATTAAAGACTTCAATTCTTAAATTGTGCAGTTTTTGATGTGTAAACGTCTCAAGTTTGGGTAGTGGCTGCGTCAGATGTCAAACGTCAGATTTTGAGACTTGGTGATAGCGCACGCGTAAGGTACTGTGTTAGCGATAAAACTTGAGCCAGCAACATCGTGCGAGCGCAAACGAAGCGCCCTTAAAAATACATGTCCTCCCCAATAAAATAACAATCAATGAATACAAATTAATTTTACTATTCGAGCGAATAATTTGTGAGTACGAGCTAAAAACGAGTTAATTGTTCTCATACCTTTGAGTTATAAATGGACACTTCAAATCTGAAATAATGATAAGAAAAAGTTCGCAGACAATCTGGAACCGCATAAGTCAATTTAAGATAGCTGTTTTGGAACAAATGTCAAGGATATAAAGCTAACTCAATGTCTTTGTCAAATTCCTGTCGTTTCTAGGGTAGTTCAAGCTACAGTTTATCAAGCTGTGTTAGAATGTGATTTACTGCTTTGAGAACCAATACATCAAAAGACATTCTAATTACGGGTGGACCACAAATCGTTATTAACTACGAGTGTATAAAAAAAATTTTTTCTTCAAGCGTACAACATATTTTCATATTATGCTTCTGTTTACTACATGAAAAATGAATACAATAATTAAGTTAATTGTACTAGCTCAACAATACAAAGGTTCCAGCTATATTGGCGTATTATTCAATGTTCAGTGTTCGTTCGAAGTGTACAAGTCGAATTATTTCCAAAAATGGAAGAATCATCTAGATGATGAAAGCGCATTTTTGACAGCTCATGAATGCTTGCTCACAATTACTGAGCTTGAAATCAAGTAGTTTGGGCAAACTTACGAAACAGCAGCTTCCATTTAGTACTAGTTTCAAGTTGACTATTTGATAGGTACATAATTTATGCATGTACAAACTCAAAAATACCTTTTAATCTTCATTATTTAGTTATTAAATGATGGGAAGTCAAGTGCTGTACCTTAAAATGATAATTTGATCTTTATCAAAGCTATATGAAAAAAATACACCAAAAATAAATAAATTTCCATCAAATAATAATAATTCATTCTAATAAGCTTGAAATTCACGTCAAACAAGTCATTGAATGAATCCCGGACAGATTTGACAACTGTACATAATAATAGTGACACCCGCGGCTAAAGTTGTAACTTAATTTTTATCTACTTTAATAAATTTTAGTTGCCATATCCCTAATGTCATATATATCTATGGGCATTGTTTCAATTGAAACAAGTAATTGAATAATTTAATCCTCCACAATCACTGAGCTTGAATTAAAGCAATTTGTGCAAGCCTACGAAACAGCAGCTTTTATTTAGTACCAGTTTCAAGTCTGTAAATAGTATAGTTGCTGAGAACTCAGCGTCACGCCAGCCAGCCAGCCAGCCAGACATCCAGCCAGCCAACCAGACAGCCAAAGTGAATATAATAGCGCTTTTTTCCAAAAAATGCGCTTAAAATTTTGTGTGTTCATAAAGAATGACTTCATAAAAGTTTAAAATCAAATTACCTCAGGATACCTAATAAACATTACATTGAATCTGCACCTTTGACTGGAATACTTTATAACTGATTATAGAATTTTCGAAGTGGGCCTGAACGTTCTGGATGCCCTCTGTTGAGACAATTATTCCAGAAAATATTGATTCAATCAAAAATCTGGTGAAGAGTAAGTGTGTGTTTACATTAAATGCGAGCGCGTGCGATATTGGAACGTCCATGTACGTTCGATATCGTATCTGACTTATTGGCGGTTACATTGTCTCCATCCGACTGGCAAGAACCGGATGAGCTGTTTCGTGAAATGAATCAAAACTTGCTAAATTATTATTTACTAGTTAAAAATAGTTTTGCTTCGAGATCAACGACTGCAAACCAAAAGAACAAATTTCGAGTAAATAAACCATATAGAATATATAAAATATTTAAAAAAATAGAATAAACAACCCAATAAATTCTTTGAATATTTATATATACTATGCAAAGTCCATACTAAACTAGCAAAATACTTAACTTTCCGGAGATGTATTGAACCTAGGGAGAGAGTAACTAAATCACATAACACATAATTTTTCAACTATAATCCTCTTGTGGTGTCCCATAATGGTTTTTTCAACTCAAAACAAATGAGTTTTCTAATATACATGTTTTTATTTAAATTGCCTACGCAAGGAAAATCAAATCAGTTTGTTTAGGTCTGATAGTCGCACGATAGCATGCGAGCACGTCAATCAAAATCGTTTGTAGTGTAACCATACGTGTTTATATCAACAGGTTTGTTTTTACCAGTGACGTCGTACGCGCACGTACGTCTAAAAAATCGCACGCGCTCGCATTTAATGCAACCATACATTTATGCAAGAGTGATATTATTATTACTATGGGTTTTTCGAATGAAGGAGTATATAATATTATGCACCAACATTTGAATACGAGAAAACTGGATCTCTCGATTGCGAAATCGTGTGACTTGCTTGAAGGACGATTGCAAGTGTTTCAGCGGAATGCACAGGACTACAGACGTTGTTTTGTCACTGTGGACGAAACATATAAGCGTCAGTACACGCCTAAAACCAAAGAACAGTACAAATAATGGGTTTCAGCAAAGAGTTCATCCAAATAAAAGTGAAGATTGTTCTTTCAGCCGAAGAAATTATGGAGACTGTCTTTTGTAGATCGCAAGGGACAATCCTCGTTGACTATTTGAAAAAGGGTATAACTATTACAGCTGCATAACTGTTAGAAAACTGGGTTATGAGAAAAACGTTCTCGATTAGGATTAGCCTACAAATAAGTCCTTCGCCATCACAACAACGTGGTTCATTCCTTTGAAGTTGTGGTCGCGAAATTAACGGAGTTAGGATTCTAGCACATTCCTACTCTTCAGATTTGGCTCTTTTGATCTGCTACCTGTTCCCCAATATCGAAAAATTCTCTCAAACAAAACGAAGTCCATTTCTTCAACCGATAAAGTTATAGCAAGTGTTTTACGGGTTTCGCAAAATATAATCCTTGTTGACTATTTATAATAGGTGAAGAGCATGTTATTGGATGCTGGAAACCTAAGTTTGGCCACAAAAAACTTATTTCTCTTGAGTAGTAGTCGCGACGTTAGGTTTTCAAGTCGTTGTACATCCCGTTTCCCTCTAAATTTGGATTCCTCGGACCAATAATCCTTGTTGACTA
Organism: Dromius quadrimaculatus; assembly: GCA_963989225.1. NCBI lineage: Eukaryota > Metazoa > Arthropoda > Insecta > Coleoptera > Carabidae > Dromius > Dromius quadrimaculatus. Next base: position 6,761,288 of record OZ022325.1, on the reverse strand, counting down.
TTTAATAAAGGGTAAGAGCATGTAGTTGGACGCTGGAAAACCGATTTCGGTGACAAAATAGTATATTGTGTTGCTAGGGACGAAATAAGACGGTTTCTGCTGAGGGGGAGTGTTACTTGCCCGAGCGAAGCGATGGTTGGCATCACTCTCGGCTGAAATCATGTTTTTTCCCGTGCCACACACTGTATTTTTCATAATACCTGCATTGAAACTTTCCATATTACAAATTTGTCATAACAAAGTGAATATTTTTCTTTTGATTTTGCAGGTAACAAGTCGAGAGTAGCTGCTTTTGCTTTATCAATACGATGTTGTGGTGTATTTGAAATTGTCGTTCTAATACTTTTTTTCTTGAAACTAATCGTCTTTTTAATTCTGTGATGTCGAGGTGGTGAAATAAAACACGCAGCTTTTTGAGATTACGCAGATATATGTTTTATTCTAAACAACAGTCAAATATGTGAACAATTGCCATGTTCTTGCGTACATTTCCGGTTGTCATTATACCAACATTGTTTTTATTTTGTCCCAATATTTTACCAACTTAATTACAATATAAAAAGCGGTAATATGAAAATACCAAATACACTACAATACTCCCCTTTTAAAGATTTAAGCGTACCGGAGGTTTTATTATTCTCCGGGGTCTCTCAGTTACATTTAATGATGATGGTTTTACACTTTTAGGACTATTCCTAGCTTCCATATCTGCAGGAACAGACAGTTTATCGAGATGTTCCTTTTCTAAATTGACATTTACATTATTTTCGACACTATTATTGATAATTCGATCATAAGCCGGGTCCTTCAGATTAGGAATTACATTATCAGTCACAATTTCTGTATTTATTTCCCTAACATCTCGGGTTGCATCAGTTTGTACCATATCCGCCTTTTTTTTAAAAGGTTTATTAATTTTAGTCTTATCTATAATAATCTGATTTAAATGTCTCTTCCAACATACATCCTCATCTGTTAACTTACACAAATAAACTCTATCACCTAGTACTTCATCTATGGTAGCCTGTGCCCATGATTTCTTATTTGGATTTCTATAATCCCTAACCCAAACTCGCTCTCCTTCCTCAAATATTTCCTCTCTCTTATTTTTCTCATTTTTCACTCCTGATTTATTTACAGTTTTGATTAAATCTAATCTGGTTCTAACTTTGTTCTTGAACATTAAACTGGAAGGTGTGACACCAGTAGTCATGTGCACCGAATTTCTATAATGGAATAGATATCTGTTCATTATTGTTTCTAAACTTACATGACTATTGTTATCATCCTTCAAAGTTTTATAAATTGACGATTTCAAGTTTTTAACTGCATTTTCAGCTAACCCATTTGTCGCCGGATGATATGGGGGTGATGTTAAAAATTTAATACCATTTAGATAAACGAATTTTGAAAATTCCTTAGATTCGAACTGTCTCCCGTTATCAGTTTCTATTATCTTTGGTAATCCAAAGCGTGCGAAACATTCCCTAAATTTTTCAATAGTTGTTTTAGCTTCAGTATCTCTCATTATGAAAGCTTCAGGCCATTTTGAAAAATAATCAATTATTATGAGTATAATTTTTCCTTTAATTGGACCTAAAAAATCCGCATGTACTCTTTCATAAGGATAACTACCTTTTTCACCCGATATAATTCTACATTTTTGTGGCTCAGGTTTAGCCATTACACAAAGTTTACAATTATTTATGAGTGACTCTATTTCAGAATCTAGATTTGGCCACCAAAAGTAAGCACGAGCATTGCTTTTCATTTTTACTATACCTTCATGAGTCGCATGTAGTTCATTTAATAGTTGTTTACGATATTTATTAGGAATAATAACTCTATACCCCCACATTATCACGCCCTGATCTACACTCAACTCATGTTTTCTACAGAAATATGGTTTAAGTAATTTGTTTTCAATTGATTTTGGAAACCCATATTGTATAAAATTATATAACTGACCTAAAATAGGGTCTCTTCTAGTTTCTGATCGTATTTTATACAAATCAATTGGAATATTTTCCTCTACAAAATGTATATAATCATATTCAATAATTTCCAATTTATTTTCCACTGGTAGGGGAAGTCTAGATAAAGCATCTGCCTGAACGTTATGTTTTCCCTTAATATATTTAAAACTGTAATCAAACATAGATAAAAACAAAGACCATCTTTGTAATCGACCTGCCGCCATTTGCGGTAAACTCTTTTTTTCCCCAAATAGAGCTAGTAACGGTTTGTGATCGGAGGTTAATTCAAATTTTCGACCTATCAAATATTGGTAAAATTTTTGTGTAGCCCAGTATATGCTAAGAGCTTCTTTATGAATCATCGCATAGTTTTTCTCTGCTTTCGTTAACACCCTCGAAATATAAAAAATTGGTTTGCTTGAACCGTCTGGAAAAACATGCGACAATACAGCTCCTATACCGTATTGACTTGCGTCACATTCTAATCTCAAAGGCTTTTCAGGATCATAATGTACCAAAATCTTATCTGATAATAACTGATCTTTAGCAAAATCAAAAGCTTCTTGACATTTTGTATCCCACTTGAACTGTACATCCTCTTTAATTAAACCATACAGTGGTTTCAATTTTACCGACAAATTTGGTATAAATTTAGAATAATAATTTACCATTCCAACGAATGCCCGAACTTCTTTTACATTAACCGGTCGAGGGACATTTGTAATTGCTTCAATTTTCTTTTTATCTCGCTCAAGACCATTCTTGCTCACTACATGTCCTAAATAACTTATACTATCTTTGAAAAATTCACATTTTTCTAAATTTAAACGAAATCCTGCTTTTTCCAGCTTATCTAAAACCTTGTCTAAATTTTCTAAATGTTCCTGTTTTGTACGTCCCGTTACTACGATATCATCAAGATAATTGACAGCTCCATTTGCACCCTGCAACGTTTTCTCAACAATACCTTGAAAAATAGAACATGCCGGTTTAGTTCCAAATGGTAAACGTTTTACTTTATAAATTCCGTAAGGTGTACTCCACGATAACAATTCAGCTGTTTCGTCATCTAAAATTAATTGATTGTACGCGTTTTTAAAATCTAGTTTAGTAAATTTGTCACCACCTTGTAAAGCCGTGAATATTTCTTCAATCCGCGGTAATGGATGGTTTGAATCTTTCAAGTCTTTATTTACTGTTATTTTATAATTTGCACATAACCGAATATCGCGCCCATTTGCTTTCATGACAGGTACCAACGGCGTACCCCATTTAGAATTTTGTACCTTTTCGATAACACCTTGTTTTTCCAACTGATGTAACTCGTTTTGTACTTTTTCTCTAAACGCAAAAGGTATTGGTCTTGGTTTTACAAATATAGGTTTCGCCTCGCTCCGGATTTCCAAATTTATCTTTCCACCGTTATACGCGCCTAGCCCTTCACTGAACAGTTTGGTATGCTTAGCGAGCACCTGCTCTAAATTTTCAATTTTTGAACTAATGTTCTTTTCTCCAAGACTATTAATACCAATGTCTAGCTTTAAATGAAATAATTTTAATATGTCTCTACCAAGTAAAATTTTAGTAGCTTCTCTAACAATCAAGATTTCTACGATTCTAGTAATATTTTTGATTTTCATACTCACAACAATTTGTCCTACTGGAGAAATCAACTGACCGCTATAAGTTTTCAACTTTATTTTACTGTCTTCTAGCTTCTCATTCGCAAAATGTCTGTTGTAGAAATCTAAAGGCATACAGGATCTACCAGCACCCGTATCTATTTCCATCTTAATGGGCTTGCTATTTATGAAACAATTTAAATAAATAGGTTGTACATAATTAATGTTTATAAGATCAAAGGACATAACATTGAACATCTCAATAACATCATCTTGGTTATTCAGATCTTCAGCTTGCTCAATACTATTTGTCTGAACTTTCTTTTTACAAACTTTAGCAATATGCCCTTTTATCTTGCATTTATTACAAGAATAATTTTTAAATTTACACTTCTTAAAATCATGGTTACCTTCTCCACAGTGAAAACACAAAGCACTTTTACCCTTTTCACCTCCTTCTTCATTCTTCTTTTGATTTTTGAAACTATGTTTATTCCATTGACGTGGACGTACCATTCTTCGCCCTTGCTGCTGTAGCTTATTTATCTCTTCGCTCTTCTCTTCATCGAATAGCACTTCTCTCGCTTGCGCTATTTCCAAGAGGTCACATAATGGTCTATCTATTTTTTCTTCACATAAACGATCCCTAATTTTTCCTGGTCTCATACCAACTACGAATTTATCCTTTACCCTTTCAGGAAGATTTGTTCCAAATTCACAGTCGGCTGCTGCAGTTTTAATTTTAACATACCATTCCCTTACCGATTCTGTATTTTGCCTCAAAGAATCAAAGTCTATTCTTTTCCTGTATACTGATATACATGGTTTAAACTGTTGTTCCAATAACTTAACCAAAACAGCATAACTTTTTATCGCAGGTTTTTCTGGATAACATAAATTTTTCAAAATTTTATATGTTTCTTCACTTATATTTGTTATTAATACTGACACTTTTCTGTCGTCTTCAATTTTATTGGCCAGAAAATATTGCTCCAATCTATCAATGAAAAGTTCCCAATCATTTTTGATTTGAAAACAAGGAATATTTGCTACATTCCCAGCATTCACCACTGTTATTTGTTGCTCCATGCTGGATATTTAAAAAAAGAACACGTGCAGAACTCTTTCCGTCAACAATTTCCACCTTCTTTTCAGAACTTTTTCCGAAAATTGAAAATAATACTCTCACTCCACTTTTTTTCACTCGTCGCCAATTTTGTGATGTCGAGGTGGTGAAATAAAACACGCAGCTTTTTGAGATTACGCAGATATATGTTTTATTCTAAACAACAGTCAAATATGTGAACAATTGCCATGTTCTTGCGTACATTTCCGGTTGTCATTATACCAACATTGTTTTTATTTTGTCCCAATATTTTACCAACTTAATTACAATATAAAAAGCGGTAATATGAAAATACCAAATACACTACAAATTCAATTTACAGTTCCGAATATAACAACTGTCAAATTAACTGAGGTTATATGATTCTCATTTAGAGATTGACAATGAACAAATGCGACTCTGCCAGGGATAAAACGATGTAAGAAACAAATTCAGCGGGCGGAAACAAGCTTGTTTCTGCCCGGCTACACTCGCATTTGTCTGGAATTATCTTGTTCAGACTGACAAAATAAGCGTTGAAACGCGTTGTTTCAATGCAGGTGTTATGAAAAAGTTATTTTAATTACGACAGCCTACCAGCTCATCCCTCTAGAGTCGTGGTCGCGACGTTAAGCTTCTAGCTCGTTGTACATCTTTTTTCTCTCTAGATTTTGATCCTCCGGATTTATAATCCTTGTCGACTATTTAAAAAAGTTAAGCTGGAAAACCGATTTCGGCCACAAAAAAGTCCTTTCAATCATGACCACCCTCCAGCTCATCCCTCTAGAGTTTTGATCACGATTTTAGGTTTCTAACTTGTTGTTCATTCCTCATCTGTCCAGATTTGACTCCCTCGGACTACCAAATATCATCCAACCAATATGGAAAAATGGCTAATTGAATAGAGACGTCTATTTAGCAAATTTAGACCAACCCTATAATTCGGAAAGGTTCAACAACTACAGCGGTATTGGAACAAGTATATAAATCTAAAAACAAGAATACTTCGTCAATAAATAAAAACAGTTTATCTCAAAAAATTTAGTACTTTTCATTTTTGTACGATCTTCTTAAATCATTCTCGTTTGAATGACTTAGGCTCAGTTGTACAGTCTAAGCTTATCCAAAGTTTAGTAAAACTAAGTTTAATTTCTATGGTTACAATTGCTGAAATAATTGTAACCATAGAAATTAAACTTAGTTTTACAAAACTTTGGATAAGCTTAGACTGTACAACTGGGTCTTAATAAGTCAAAGATGACCACCCGGCAGTTATGTGCTTGATTTGTCTAGCAATCTGTCATATTCTCTATGATTGTTCATTAGACCAGGGTTTTCTAAACTTTTTGGTTAAGTAATTTTGTACAATAATAGTTTTCAAGTTATGTAGATGCTTCAAAAGTAATTTGAAAACTATGAAAATTTTGGAAAATTGTAGCGGAACACCTGTTCAGATTCAGCGGAACATATTTTATAGACTGAAAAAAAACCAGAACATGGTGACAGTTGGGGCTCTACGATTTTATAACATCTTTCTTCCTGAGGACTGATCACCTCTTAATAAGAGTGATAAAAAAGTTGTTGACCAATGCACGCTTTCCGGTCATAGTGCAAACTCCAGTTTTCCGTGACAACATTTTGCATGCCTTTGTAACGTGAGATTTGAAGTCTAGTACTTAGAGGCATGCAATTCGCAGCAGACCAAAAGGCTCGAATGGTCGCGTGGAATATCGTGTTTTCAAATTTTGGTTTGTTATGAATTGCATGATTTTCAGTGCTATATTTTAAAGAACTTTCAACTATTTCACGTCACAAAGACATACAAAATGTTGTCACGGAGAAACACAATTAGAAAAAAATTATATACGGTAAATTCTGAATGTCTGTTATACTTATAAACTGCACTTCCGGCTCAGCCGATTGATACAAAAATAGTAGATAACTATTTTGGTGCTACAACAAGTTCAAACACCAAATTTCAATATGTCAATATGCTATGGCTGATCATTCTAGATTTATGCAAAAAACTCAATCAAAGTTTCAAGTAAAGTGCACTTCTGGCTTGGCCGATTCTTACAAAAATAGCAACCAACAGACGATTGGAACCATAATGCGAGGTGCACAACTAGACCCTATACCAGTCTTAAATACAAAATTTCAACAATATACGTTCAACCAGCACACGAACGTACGCACGCACGAACATACGTACCGACATCAAACCAAAAATAGTTAAAATGGAATCAGGGATGCTCAAAACGGATATTTCCATCAAAATCTCGATAGGTGAATTTTGTCAGTTTCACAAGACTTGTTACTTTGTACAAGTAAGTAAAAATATATAATTGGACTTTGCATTCTTACCGAAAAGCATGCATCAGTCAATAACTTTTTTAACTTTATTATCAAGGAATAAATCTTCCACCCTCAAAAAGTCATGTGATATAAAATAGAAGAGACCTATCTCCCAGTCTAAAAGTCCTGAGGCAGTTTAAAAGACGACCTATCTACTTTTTAGAAGCTGTATCTACTTCTGAGCCGATTAAGGATAAAATAGTTGAATGAACTAAGCACAGGGGTTGAAACTTCAGGCAAGATTGAAGCAGGTCAGTTTAAGGATAATACGGGACACCGCATCAATTCATGAACAAAAGTAGTTTGACAATTTATTTACGGAGATTGTTCCAAGAATTAACAGTTGCCCTTAGGGATTCATGGAATAACAATGGTAGCGTTGTGATTTTTGTAAGGCACTAAATACATGAGTATTATCATCCGCCATTTTGTGTCCCTAGAAAGCGCTTTAGCATATGTGAACAGTGCAGGAAACGCGATGATTGAGTCGAAAATAGTTCAATCTTTAGGTAAAAACGTGTTAAAATGATATCGGAGTCTATCAAACTATTTATTTTTGGCATGATGTATTATTTGTAATCAAATTACATGCTTCAAATTAGAATTTTCAGTTTTCAAATGTTGAATGAAATTATTCGGTTTTCAATCATAAATAATTAGAGTAATATTAAATACTCAGAATATCATTATGGAATTTTGATTTATATTCTGTAATACAATTTTTGAAAACAATCTGACAAATTTATTGCATTTTGGAATCTCTAAATATATAAAACTCTATTGTTTATCTTCAAACTTTGTAATCTTTAACTTTCCTAGAAAATTTTTTATGCATATTTATTGGAAGATTCATTATTTTACTGCTCTCACCCAAGGGATGAAAAACATGGAAGTCTACTATTTGCAATTTTTTATATCGCATGTCTTAATAAAAAATTGTATTTATACTTATAATATATTTATATATGTAAATATATAATATATATTCTATATAATAGGAACCTATGTATAATACATAAATATTTGATCAATTATTGCTTGAAATTGAGGTTAGATTCTATGATCGTGTGTAAAAATTTAGATAAAAATATATATTAAAATGGATTGAGATAACTTCTATCAAAATTCTGATCTGATCATAACTTTGAATGGAAATTTTGACTGAATATACGTACTTTTATATGAAATACTTATAATTCGTCTGTGAATCTCACAGCTACAATTGCCGCTCATAATTATTATAAATCATTCGGCACATTAATGAGTCACTCCGATACTATTTTCTTTAGTTTTTCAAGTTATTATAACATTTTATTCTCGTCAAACAACGCATTTCCTGTTACTTTGATTTACATATGCTTTCTTTTATTGACAGGACACAAAATGGCGGATGATAATACCTATGTTTTTAGTGCTCTAATTTTAGGGCATCTTGATGATGCCATCTCTTAATCCGATTTAAATTCTATCCAAAAATGTGTCCATTTGCATCTGCACTTGATCACTATTCCAAGGTACTTTTGAAGTTAATAATACGAAGGTTCTAGGAAAAGCTGTATTGAATTTCAATAATATTTAGATTAAATTTTCACTTTATTTAATAAAAACAAATTATAACACATCATACCATATACGAATTTTTGCAAATTTTCACATTTGCCTGTTACTGTTGCTGTTTCAAATTTCAGACAACAAATGTTCGTGCTCCGCGTTTATTGGGAGTTTATCCTTTGGTACAGCTGGTAATTTTTATTTTTATCTGATTTAAGCATTCATTTAATTTATATGTGATCTGGCGCAGTTGGCAATCGCCCATTTTATTGGTGATTTACTAACTGAGGTAAACACCCACACGTTAAATAGGGGCTGGTGCATCATCTTTTGAAAAAGGTAGAATAATTCTACTTTGAGATAAACAGCCTAAAAAAGTCAATATAATCACTTGAAAACTTTGTAATCACAAAAAAGTAATCCTAAAATGTTATCTTTGAAGTTACGCTCAATTTGTGTAGCGTCAGTTTGTTTGCTTTCTACTGATCAACTATTCTCTACAACGAATGATTTTCAATTATAATTATTTATTTTAAAATATTTGAAGTGCATGAAATAAATTTGAAAGCTTTTCTTTGTATAATTAAAACACTCAATTAAAGTAAGAACACAGTTACAAAATTTTCTACTTGGGTTAAACTGGATAAAATAACCATTTACATTGTACTTGAATCGATTAAAATTCTTGAGCTCTATTTGCTTGTCGAATTAATGTATTTACATTTAATTTTGGCAATTTAAATACATAAATACTTAAGACAAGGATATCCGAACCAAAAAAAAAATTGCTTAATTTATCAAAGTGAGAAGAGAAAAAAATTAATGAATCCTACATAAATTGCCAAAGAATATTTGAATTAATCACAATGATTCCAATATTTTTTATTGTGCTCATTAAATTAGATTGGGGGATATAAAGGAAGTGAATTTGTTGTTCGTTTTAATGGAAGATTGATTGATTGGTTCAGTATTGATTTAAATGTGAAATTGCTTAATTTAAATATGCAACAAATTTGATTTTTTGGATGGTATGCAAACTTGTGGGACCGTAAATGTGTTGCTGATAATTAATAGAATATGTAGTTTGCAAAGATTATAAATTCCATCAATGTAAAGTTTTCGGGTTTGAAGTGACATCTCACTAGAAAGTCTGGCATGCATTTAATAATATATTATGTTTCCAGTTGAAAATATTAAAATGCAATTGCCTGAAGTGCATAGGATCCTACGTTGCGGTTTCTGCAATTTTAAATCATTAAAACACGCAAAACAAAGAACAAACAGACCGATTTTTTTTGGCTTTAGAAAGTCAAAATAAATTCAAGAAGATTGACTGGCGGAGCTTGTAAAATGTATGCGGATCTAAAAGAAGTTAGTTTTTTTATGTTTCATAAATTTTTAAGAGTACTTATTACGGCAACTATGTTTCAGAATCAGGTTTAAGTATAAATGTCAGAAGACTTGATAACCTGATTCTACAAAAATTTTATCAATATGTCTATTCCCATTGGACTATTAGTATATTATACAATAAGTGTTTATTGGAAGCTATAATTATATTAAAATATTGCCCATTTTGATTCAATTAAAATTTTGTCAACACATCCTCAACTTCATGTCCTCCTTCCCAGTTTACCACACTATCACATAACTTAAAAGTTATGAAAGGAGCAACATAATTGGGGAGGGGCAGTAACCCTTCGTCCGCTTCCCATCTACGTCATTGATTGCATCTCACAGCAAGGAGCACGCTATGCCAAACTCTGTCTGTATAAATTCGTTGCACTTGGTCCGCTGGCCGCCATGTTTACTCACTACAAACCCGAAATTGCATGACGATGCAGAGGCGGCGAAAGATTATCTTAGAAGAGGCATTTTTGTATATAAAATTAGGTGTGGAAGCAACAAAATATGTCTTTCTTTTATATCCGAAGTACTTGAATTGGACATGTGAAACAAATGTCACTTAAAAGGCTCTTATTGAGGGTTGAAAATTACGTGAACTTCCGGTAGATTTGTTGCATTACAAGATGTCTCCAGGCAGGAAAAATGAGCAAAATTTTGTGAATGGGGTGTCAATTCATGGATGTATATAAATTCCCCATCCATTCAAGTTGAATGCGAGTGAAAATTATATTAAATAGATTAAAATATGCTTTTCGCTCTTAGGATGCGTTTCTCACGAGCCGCCGCTGCATATACTTATTGCAAACCCGAAATTGCACGGGCAAAAATTCGCATCAGGTCACTGACTTCATTTTTAGAGGCAATGCGCTTTGCACAGCTCACTCGATGCACTGTAGCTAACTATTTTGATTTGTGAGGAAATTATTTTTGGCAATCAAAAGAAGGGGAATTTTTTTGGGCAGCAAAAATTTTTAACAAATTATAGGTATTATAACTGCAGGAAGAAATGATTTGGTGATTTAGGAAAGGCATAGAAGTACAAATGGTGAAGGAACAGTTGTGAGTTTTGAAGCTTAATGCGAAAATTTGGCAGCCTAATGACTGTGGGAAATTTTGGTGATAAATGCATTCTGAATTTGAGAATTACTGAAGTAATTGTAAAAAATGAGCATCATCAATTTTTTGATTCCTGACAGTTTTGAGCCCATTATCTAGTTTTAGGTGTGACCAAAACTGATTGAATTGTGATATGCCTATTTATAATCTTCCACGATAGCAATTGCGGTGTTTAATCGGGTTTAGATATATAAGCTTAATTTATTATAATTCGACTGTTTAGAGACAGCCCCTCTCCCTTCAAAGAAAAAAATTCAGGTTAAGACAACTTCCATAGAAAAACTCTATTCATAACCTGTTTAGTGTTCTAATCTATTTTAAATGTATGACCCATTGACATTCAAAATGTTTTTCGAAGAATACACATTAGAATTAGATTCACACACAAACAATTGTGCTCAGACTTTGCAAACAACAAAACAAAAGACGATTGGAAATTGGTCAGTGATCGCCTAAATTGTTTTTTAACCTTGCGATGACGAAACGCTGTGAAATGCATCGAAATTAGCATAACATGTGCAAAAAGTTTTTTTGGTTTTTAGAAAGTGTAAATATATACTGAAATATTATAGGTGTGTACATAATAGAGTACAAAAAATAACCAAAAAGACATTAAATTTATTACAACTTTTTTCACGAGAGTATTCAATTTTGTTTATTACTAGCCTAATAATTCTTACACCGAGAAGTCGTATGATCAATAATAAATTATTATTCACATGAAAAAGTGCTCTTTTCTAATTTCTAGACGAGTAGAATTTCTCGATCTCTCACTTTTGAAAAATTGGTCATGTTTCGTCTTGGTATTTCCACGGTTGTATCTACGGTTGCATGACATGACCTTTTTTTCGGAAGAGACTTACTGAAAGATTTGAAATTATAATAAAATTTGCATGATAAACAACGTGGCTCCAAGAGTTTCAAAATCTTTTAGAAAATGTGGTTCGATGAAACCATCGAAATTGTCTCCGATTTTATCGAATTTTGAGTCAATTCGAATTCAGCTCCCTTCTTCCTTCTTTTTCTTATCCATTTATTCAAACATACATTTTTCTTTGCTTATGATATTTCAGTAAAGCTTCATTAAATAGAATTCAGCCCAATATCTTGAATATTTTGTAAATATGCATAAAATCAATGTCTTGGTGTGGTAACTGAGGGCCTTCCGATGAATCAACTCCAACCAAATACCAACAAGATGGATCAAACACTGCAATAGCTATTGTGGAAGGCTACTTACACTCTGAAAATTGTCTTAATCATCATGGTGAACATCAATTTTTTTCATATTTTCACTTTGGACGGACTGAGGATATAAAAAACCTGCTATGGTTACCACGGTATTTCCCCGACCATAAATTTTATAGCCAGTTTCATAGCTGTCTTATAAACTCAATTAATTGCATATTTCAAAGTGACAGATGGCGGTTATATAAAATTACTATTTTATTCACCAATGTCCAGTTGATTTAGTTGATCCCTATTAAGCTTATCTCCCCAAGAGCTTTATATTGATACCAAACTAAACATCATTTAAAAAACTTGTAAAAAAACAATTGATAATCGTTTAAATATTATTATTTCCGCAGGAGTTTAAATTTGATACAAAACACGATTTTCCAAATAACTTATTTAGAAAAAAAACAATTAACGAACGTTTGCATGTGATGTCTAAATAAGAGTAATAATAATTTCACATTATGATTTTCATCCTTTCCTCTATTCGCATGTTATAGAAAAATATAACGAATTTTTTGACAATTATTTACATTTCAATAAATAGATTTTTTTGTCTTAATACTGAACATTTATTTTTATTTTGACGTTTCGACTTTCTATCCGAAAGTCTTCTTCAGAAAAAATGATACAAAAATAAACAAGATACCTACTTGCCTTGTTTATTTTTGTATCATTTTTTCTGAAAAGACTTTCGGATAGAAATTCAAAACGTCAAAATGAAAATAAATGTACAGAATTAAAACCAAAAAAATTTAATTCTGAAAACAAGTATAAATCATTAATTATTTGAATTTTCTTGATAACAAATGAGCCTCCGATAGTTTTGATGAATATTCCAAATGGATGTTTGAATTATTCAAGGATTTTATATTTTATGATAAATATTACCGTTTATAAAACAAACGCAAGAAATCAAAAAATTTTCATTAAAATGCTGGTATCACTGGTTGAAAAAATCTGACGTAGATATCACATGACTTACTTGTACATCATTGAATATATTTTTTGCATGAATATAATAATACGATAAACAAACATAAAACTTCATCATTCAACGACTAATCATTTTGGATTTATTCAAAAAAATCTGAGAATTTGACAAGTAAAGTGCGCTTTTGGCCCAGTCGGTTGCTTTGGAAACAGTATGCTACAACATTTCTAAATACTGATTTCCAAGATTCTATGGATAACAGTACTGAATTTATGCGCGAAATTATAAAAAAAATTCAACTGGAGTGTACTTCCAGTTCAGTTAATTGTTATAAGAATAGTAGGCAATCATTCAGATGCTACAACAGACTGAAATATTAAATTTCAATACTCTACAGTCGATCGTATCGAATTTATGCGAAAAATTCGAAAAAACTGTTGAGTAAAGTGCACTTCCGGCTTAGTAGATCTAAATGAAAATAGGATATGAGTATCTAAACGGTACTATCGTCTTAAATACTGAATTCTAACATTCTACGTTCAATCGTTTAGGATTTAAACGAAAAATTCAAAAAAAGGTTTGAAGTAAAGTGCACTTCCGGTACAAACGATTGTAACCATAAAGCAAGGTGCACAACTAGACCTTAGACCAGTCTTAAATATAAAATTTCAACATGAAACGTTCGACGGTATTTGAGATTTGCGAGTTACGAACGCACATACGTACTGACATCAAGTCGAAAACAGTCAAAATGGATTCAGGGATGCTCAAAACGGATATTCCCATCAAAATCTCAAAATGTGAATTTTTCTGTTTCACAATACTTGTTTTTTGTACAAGTAAGTAAAAAGCTCATTCACAAACTTAAAACTAACTTTTTGATAAAAAGCTTAAATATGAAATTTCAGTCGAAAATTCGTACGCTTTCTCAAATTTTCGTGCTTCCAGTCAGACATCAAAATCTCAGACTGTCAAAAATAACGATCACAATATTTCCTCTATTATATATATAGGTTGGGGAGGTAAAAATTGCTTTAGTATCAAATGTTGGCTCGTCACAAATATCTAAAAGTGCCTAAAGTTATACATACTTATTGTCAACCCACAAATTGCTTGAATTATTTCTATAATGGTCAAATTACTTGATGTTTCAAACTTTCTCATTTGTCACAAAAAAATATTTTTATTTGGAAAAAAATGGCTGTTTTAAAATATTTCACGAATTATGTGCAAAAAATATTTCCTGCTCTTTAATTCTTCTAGTCTGTCAAACATCAAAATCTTTTTTCGTCCTCGCATTTGAATTTCGCTATGCTTTTCGTTTGGGTGCAGTGGCCCGGGCTAGGCCCCCTTCTCCCGCCCACCTTGCACTTTACTGCAGCCGTTGCACCGTGTTTGACTTTCTGAAAGTCAAACGCTAGTATAATTATAGTCAAGTTATTGGATTTGACGATTACTTGAAAAATATTGTTAGTTGAGTTAACTTATATATGCAATCCATAAAAAAAGTCAACACGAGTCGTGAAAATAAAAAATTCTGACGTGAACATCACGTGACTTACTTGTACATCATTAGATGTGATTTTGATCGTATATATCATTGGATATGTATAATCGAACACAAAATCTTATCGTTCCACAGTTAATCGTATTGGATTTACTCAAGAGATTCTAAAAATCTGTCAAGTAAAATGCGCTTTCAGCCAAGTCGGTTGCTATGGAAACAGTAGGCCATTATTCTTATACTACAACATTCCTAAATACTGATTTCCAAAATTCTACGAGTACCAACTGATCTGAATTTATGCGCAAAATTAAAAAATAAATTCCTACTGAAGTGCACTTCCGGTTCAGTCTATTGTTATGAAAATAGTAGGCAATCATTCAGATGCTACAGCAGACTGAAATACCAAATTTCAATATTCTTCACCTGATCGTTTCGAATTTATGCGAAATATTCCAAAAGACTGTCTAGTAAAGTGCACTTCCGGCTTAGTGGATCCCAATAAAAATAGGATATGAGCATCTAGACGGTATAATCGTCCTAAATACTGAATTCTAACAATCTACGTTCAATCGTTTCGGATTTATGCGGAAAATTCAAAAAATGTTTCGAATAAAGTGCTCTTCCGGCTTAGTCGATAGCAATCATAATGCAAGGTGTACAACTATGTAATATAACAGTTTCTAATACAAAATTTAAATATTCTATGACTGATTGTTTAGAATTTATGCGGAAAATTCAAAAAGTCTGTCATATAAAGTGCACTTCCGGCTCAGCCGATTGTTACAAAAATAGAAGATGGCCATTAAGATGCTACAGCAATTTCAAATGCTAAATTCCAGTATCCTACGGTTGATCATGCTGGATTTATGCGGAAAATAAAAAAAAAAGTCTGAAGTAATGTGCACTTCCGGCTTAGCCGATCGCAATCATAATGCAAGATGTACAATAAGATGTTATAGAAGTTCTTCATACGAAATTTCAATATGCTATGGCGAATCATTCTATATTTATGCAAAAAATTCAAAAAAAGTGCACTTCTGGCCTAGCCGATTCTTACAGAAATAGCAGATAACTATTCTGATACAACGTCAAGTTCAAATACATAATGTCAACATCCTACGGTTGATCATTCTGGATTTATTAGAAAAATTAGAAAGAGTTTCAAGTAAAGTGCACATCCGGTACAGACGATTGCAACCATAATGCGAGGTGCACAACCAAATCCTATACCAGTCTTAAATATAAAATTTCAAATTATACGTTCGACGGGTTTTGAGTTTGCAAGTTATGAACGCACATACTCACATACATACGTACCGACGTGACGTCAAGCCGAATATAGTCTAAATGGATTAAGGGATGCTTAAAACGGATATTTTTATCAAAATATCAATATGTGAATTTTTTCGGTTTCACAATATTTACTTGTACTTTGTACAAGTAAGTGAACAATAATTTAAAAAATCTTAATAAATCTTCACCTACAATCGCAAAAATTGATTGACGAAGCTTTGTATTTATTATATTAAAGTATGATTTCTGAAACGTTTAATGTATAGTAAGGATATACGATTTGAAATTTTAGGGTTGTTACGGAAGAACGCTCGGCGTACGTGAACACCGCGACAGGTGTATAGAGGTGTATAGAGGCGCATGGATGTTCGTAACCAAACCATCATGCTAAACTTGCCTTTCATATCGCTTTTGATTCATTTGTACTATTTATAATTTACTAGAAACAGTCGATTTTTACAAGGTCAATGAATCTTCGCAATTAAGGCTCTACTAAGCCCAAAAAATATAATTAAAGAAAAGTCGGTCTGTCTGTGTGGAAGCACGACAACTTGAGAGCGCGCACGAATTTTCACTAAAATTTCATTTTATCAAAAAATTTGTCAATTATTATTACTCATATTTGGACATCACATGCAAACGTTCGTCATTTGTTTTTTGAAGTAAATAATTTGGTTCCATCGTGATGGGTATCAAATTGAAGCTTCTGCGGAAATAATTCTAGTCAAAGTGTCAAAAATTATATTTAAACGATGGTCAATTGTTCTTCACATTTTATTCAAATGATGTCTACTTTGGTATGAATTCAAAGCTCCCGGGGAGATAAGTTTCGCAGAAATCTGAAACAAATAATTTTTTCGATTGCTTATTGTATTTTCACAGCTTAATTAGATTACGCCAAGTTTATGATCAACTGAAGCGATTGAACATAAATCTTATAGCCTTTGTAAAATAAAATAGTAATTTCATATAGCCACCATCTGTCACTTTGACAATGATAGCTGCCATTTTGAAATATGCAACTAATTGATACAACCCTCTTTATTTATGGAACTGGCCATAAAATTCATGGTCGAGGCAGTATTGGGGCGGCCACAAAATTAAGAAAATTTCTTTTGTTTTAAGTAGACTACACCAATTCTAAGAGAATTTTGAGACAACTTTACATCGCTCAGTTGAAATAAACACAGCATGATTAACAATTCATTAGAAAAATACTATCGCCTTATATCTTGTCGCCAGCTATACTTCGCGATTCGCGAATCGCAATCCTATCGCGGTGCCTCTGACAACGCGGACTTGCTAGGCGGTTGAATAAACCGTTGTCCTTGTTTTGGGTTATCTATGCGTTAGTGATCTAGGAGAGGACATGCACTTTCGCTCTAAGGATAGAAAAAGAGAGGAGAGAACAATTAGAAAGAGAGAGTGGAAATTTTTGTTGATTATTTTTGTTGTCAAGATGATTTAATTTGAAAGTTTGTTTTTTGTTTTATTTGTTGTGATAAAATGACGCTATGAGGAATATTTGGCGCATGGAATATAAATATTAGATTAGTTTTCATGCAAATAACAGTTTTCTTGTATGTTTAAATCAAATTATTTTGGGACAAATATATTTTTAAATAATTCGAACAGTGGTATTGTAAATTTAATATTTTCGTGTGTCAGACCATGAGAAACTTTTTATTTAGGTCAACAATGAATCGATTCAGTCTAAAATTATTTACTACAATAATTATCTTCAAACTGCATCACAGTTCTCAGCTCACAGACTCATTTCTCGCCAAAAAAAGAAAAAAGCACAATAAAAACGCAGCGAAATTCGCGTTTAGTTCAGTTACGAGGTCAGACACAGCGTTTCACTAATTACATACGATATTTACCCATCGAATTAGTGCATTTCGCTAAAAAGTGAAACGTTTGGGCCCCGGACATTCTGATGCAGTTATGTCTGTGGTGCCGTCTGTTTGGATGTGTGTGTCGTACATCAAGGCCGCCAAATTCACGGATGCTGGAAATTATTACGGTACAAAAATTTATTTGAAAAAAAAATGGGAAAGTTTGTCCGTATTCTCAAAAAATAATAATAAAAACGTAGATATTGCCAACAATTTATTGCCGCCTCAAATGTTAAATGTAACACAGTATCAAAATACCATCCATTACAACCCCTTTGGTTCCTGTTAATTGAAAGTGGTCCAGACCAGTTATTTATCAATTCACCCCTCCAGGTTTCAAACCAATCTGCTAAATTATCAAAGATTGCATGCTTCCATAAATCTAAAATTCGCCGAAAGCTATTGAATTACAGAAATCCTTGATGTTACTCTTTAGCTACTCTTGCATCGCTTTCTTTTTCTTTGGTGCAAGTTGCACCAACGTAACCTAGATTTCACACCCAAATAGCACTTGAGAGCATTCAAACCTGCTAAGTTAAAACCGCCAGACAGAACAGACACAATCGTCTACGGATTCAATGACACGCCTGTTTATTTGTTTTTGTTTTTTTCGCATTGTTAGTCAATGTGGAATAACCGCAGACTAAGGCTAAGGCTAATGTCTTGTTTGAAAAAATAATAAAGACCTCTAAAATTGAGTTTGCTTCAAATGGAATTTTTATTACTTTCGGTTTTGGCCGTGGAAGAACTTGGCACTTACAACAATATAATAAGCGTATTTTTCACGAAGATGCAGTTTGGAACACAAAGTCAAGAATTGAATAAGTATGGGTGCGTTAAAAAAGGACAGTACTTCATGATCAAACAGTGGAAAGTTATGTACTATCTACCCCAGATTCTCTCTTACATCCATGTGCTTCCCCCACTCTTATTTCTGATCGTCATCTGTTAATAACAACTGCTATTGTTCTTTTCGACCAAGAAAAGTAAAAGCACCCGAATATCTCACGATGTATGTACAAGTACAGATGCAAAATGTATGCACAAATATTTTAGCATGTTTCTTTGAATGCGTCATGCACATATGCAGTGCTAGACACCGGCTGTGGCCTTGCATTTGACGATGGCGGAGACCGACCTCGTTTCGCAATGTGCCGTTTTCATGGTCTCGCAAAATGTTTACGTATTAATTGCCTAAAATACAATTGCATTGTGCAAGCTTCCACAAAGGTAATAAGCCGTAGGAATTGAATAAGCATCAGTCGATTGAAAAATCATGAGTAGTGAAATAAAATAGAACTGAAAACACAACTATTTCTCTATGGTTAAAGCTTTGATAATTGATATTTTGTATTTTAACAGGGTTGCACACGTGGTAGCCAAGTTGCGTGACCTAATTTTAGTTTTTCTGCGAATTCATATTAGCAGTACTGTGTACATCTCTTGCAGACCATTAATAGTTCTTTTGTAAACTCTGTGACTCTTCAAGCTTCGTTTCTAAATATTTGGCCTCATGTCAATGCTTTAGTTTTCACTTATATTCCAGGCCAAAATTTAGAGCCCGGCCTTCCCAAACTTGATTATTTTCATGACTTGTCCAGTCCATTGCAGCCCAATCCGGCCTGTATTGGTCCGTATTCGGCTCGTGAGCCATGTACTGTGTTTTAGTCCAGGCAAAATAGACCAAAATGGACAAATAGAGCAACTAACCTTTGTATTACCAATTATTCCAGAAATATCATGCGGGAGGTCCTCTGATCGGAGTATGATAGCCAAAAGTGGAATCATCATGCCACAAAGAGAGGGTAGTTTGCTCATAACTCAAAAACGGTGTGTTCTAGCGCAAAATTCTCACAATAAAAATTGAAGCTTAGTAAATTTTCTATAGCTTAACTTCCATACGCTTTTTTCAAAAAGGACTTATTTTCTGAGATATCTGCTCTCGAAAGTAGGCAATTTAAGAAAAAAGCTCATGTTTTTTTGTTGAACTTTTCCCTCTAGTTCCTCCGTCGTTAGTTTTACAAGTAAAACATCAGGGAAAAAGTGGTAGGGCATCAAATTTCCTCCAAGAATATGTATATATACAAAATGATTTTGAAGTTGAAGTCATAAATTCAAGGATAAATAGTTTGACATATGTAGATTACGAAAAAGAAAGAATTTCCTAAAAAATCGCATATTTAAGAACTGTTTACTGCTTAAAATTATTTACGTAATGTTTGTGGCTAATCAAATCTCTCTGCTTGACGGTTTTTCAGTGAAACCAACGGGAGAGAAGCTTGAAGGATAAATTGGGCGAAAAACATGGTTCGAATTGCGTTTTTTTAACAAATTCCCCACTTTTGAGAGCAGAAATTTTCGAAACTATGCTTTCCTCAAAAAAACATATATAAGTAAAGCTATAGGAAATTTATTAGGCCTCAATTTTTATTTCAATGATTTTGCGCTAGGACGCACTATTTTTGAGTTATGAACGAAATACCTCGAAAACGAACCTTCAAAGACCCCCCTCCCTCCGACGACATGATAATTCCATTTCTGATTATTTTATTTCGATCAGAAGACCTTCCATATGACATTCCTGAATCAACTGGTAATGCAGGGACTGGTTGCCTTATTTCTCCTATTTTGTCTGAACTATTTTAAGGGAGACCGAGGAGGGCTGTGACAATTTTTACTTCAACCAACACATCTTAGTTAAGAAACATTCTACATCTATGAACTGTATAAGTCAATGTAGCTCAATCGATACTGTTTAAGAAACAATCATCAAAATTGATGAAAGTGCTAAAGTGTCTGAGAAAGTCTACAAAAACATAAACTACTCCCTTTGTCACAACTCTCCTAATATCAAGGTAAGTTGTGACAGATACCAAAGTTAGTTGTGACACCTTTGTATTTAGACTATTTGTGAATAAAAAATACTATTATATTGGCAAAAGGCTTCAGGCAACACAAGCAAAAACAATTAATTTCTCCATCTTCTTCGTCCTCATTCTCTTCATCATCTACTTTACTTTTCTTATTAATCTCCTTTATTTCTTCAGGCTTTTTCTTTTCTTCCCTTAAAACACGCTTTTTCACATTCTTTATCTTTCTACTGGCTTCTATGGCAGCAATTTCATCCTTGGTAGGTGTGTCAGTAAGCACAGCAGATTTTATCTTGAGTCTATTCGGCTGTTTTTTTTTTTCTTAATGGAGCTTTTGGCAACGACCTAAGTGATTTTGGCGAGATCACATTAGAAGTAGTGCAAGAGAATTTTTTGCTTCTATATTAAGTTCTCTGACAGCAATGTAATCGTTTCAACAATACTGATAGTTGGATTAAGAGTAAGGTTTCTTTCTTGTGGGTCTTCCTCAATTTCTGGATTGGGCAAAATACGATCAGTGACAACTAGGCATGAAATAGTGACTTCTTCAAAGGCCAGTTCATAAGTTTCGACACTAGCCATGCCCCTGTAAGTCTTTAGTTTATATTTATTTGGCATTCTGAGGCAAAGAAATAGCAATTCAGCATGCAAAATCACACCACAAGACAAGAAAAGAACCTTGCCAGAAATATGAACAAAAGTTGTGACAAGCTGTCACAACTCGCCTAATTGCAAAAAATTGTGAACCGGTCAGAATAATAATTTGTAATTTAGAAACAAGATGCAAACACAAAAAAACCTATGAAACTTGATGAACCAAAGCATATGAGAAAAAATATCATAGCAATGTAAACATGGAACGTAAAATTTTGATGGAAAACTTAGGTACTTTCGGCTATGTCACAACTCTCCTCTGTCAAAACTCTCCTAGGTCTGCTTTACTTCACGCATCGTTTGTGTTGATTTCTATGCATTCCAACTTCATCACTATTTTAACAAAAAGCAGTCTTGTTTTGTAGTCGAAATTTGAAAATGTTGTCGATAATTGGCGCCAACACCAAAATGGATAAAATTTTGAAAAAAGTTTCTATAAGACATGCGGATTATGAGAAAAATATTAACGAATTGCGCTGCGCGCGCCTGTGGGACAAAATTCGAGCCCGAAACAGCCGACAAGGGTACCTTGAACTCCTCATGTTCGGCCAAAGTTCAGTCTATAAATGAATGTTCTTACATAACAATGGATGTGGGTTAGCTCACTACGCTGGCACTTCCGAAAAACATTCTTGAATATTAATGAATTGCGCTGCGCACGCCTGTAAAACCTAAAATTTGGTAGTATTTAGGGATGTTTCTCGAGAGCGCAAATGTGGCCAGCTAACCTATTACCATTGTTACACATGGACCCTTATTTATAGACTCGATTTCGGCATCTCCCCTGTCCTGTACGGGACAGAAAAAAAACTACAGTCGTAAGTTCGATCAAGGAACTTGAATACAAAAATAGGTTGCACTTATAGGTGGCTGCCGCTCTCCCAGACAGGACAGGGAGTGGCACCTTGGTTCTTTCTTACTAGTTTCAATCGTAAGTTCTATCAGGGAAGTTGACCCTGAAAAAATTGACCGGACCCTTTCTTTCGACACTTAGTACAGGATCCTAGATTCATGAAACCTGGCACCCTATTGAGCATTATATTCTCGATTGATTATTTACACTTTTTGAAAACAATTTACTAGAGCTGTATTTCACTAATTTGAACGGCAAGCCACATTACAAATATCATCTTTGAATTTGAAGAAGAGTTTTTAGATATCTGTGGATGGCATACTAAACGATACGATGAATGATTATTGGTTAGAACCCGGTCTTTAAAATAAAATAACACTCAAGCCCCTCGGCAAAACATATCATAAAAAGTTCGTATATTATAATGAAATTATAATTCATTTGGTTTTAGTGATTCTGACAACTTTATAATTAAGTATTTATTGATTTTGATCACGAATACTGTTACACGTGTAAGATTTAACACCCAACGTATTCCAGGAAAGTTGAGTGGCACAAGCACTGAATTTAATTTCCAATTAACTCATTTTAAGATATGTATTTGATTTTATATAAAACGCCCTTCATTTTTCACCAAATTTTATATGCTGCTATATTGAATTAGAAATGGGAATTCTTTTATTCTCGTTTTTTGATATTTTTCTGTGACCAACTGTCTACACATTTAAAAATAATCTCAGACTAATTGGTAACTGTATTTACAATAAATATGTTAATCAACCAGCAGAAAATTGCCAACTGATGTTAGTTTTATTATTCTCCAAGATATCTTTAAAAAATCTTAAAAAATCAACAGGTGCTCACGCACTTATTACTTTCCAGGAAGATGTAACAGAACTTTTTAAAATTAGTTCTACCACACTGTTTTATTTCGTGTGTCCTATTTGAAAATACAAATCTTAGCGGTAAAAAACTCCCAAATGACTTTCTTCCAACCCCGTACATAATTTGAGGAAGTCAAAGTAACTGTAAATGTTTAACAAAGCAAGTCAGCTCGTTAGACACCAGGGCACTATAATTATCTCTCGTCCAGCTGCAAGGCGTCACCTGTTTGCTACCGCTGATGCGAATTAAGAATTTTGCATGAGAATATTAATTCTGATGAACTAACCCTTCTCTACATACACAATTAATATGAAAATAGAACCGATTATTTAAAATCGATGCCTGAAAGTCAATTACGACTCTTAAAACTTCTTAAATCATTTTTACATGTTTGTTCAATTTTAGACAAATTTTGTAAGAGGCTTATAATGGATCGATTTTAGATAATATTAATCCTCAAAACATATGAATTGGATTACAGGAAGTTTTCTATTGTACCCAATCATGTCATTTACAAATGAAGAAATGTCTAATCCTAAAACCACAATAAATCATTTGACCGCAAAACACCCCAATTTTCGTATCATCATTACCTAAAAAGCCCTAAACATCTATTTTAGTAGAAAGCCTTCTTCCGCTCTATCATTTCTTAGATCTGTTAGGTTATACTGAAAAGTTGTTGAATCTAACACTTCTAAGGTATATAATTTAACCTCAAACTGTTGGTCATTTCGACTCGTCAATCAAAAGGATATTACGAAATGGTGATGGTATCGCAAATGACAAAATCTGCTGAATGACATTTGATGTTTGTTTTTATTACTGTTTCCGTTATCTATAATGAGTGGTTTAGGGGTGGGGTGGTGAGGGGATTAGACAGTTGCAGTGGAATGGCTATGGTTAGAGTTTTTTGGGAAAATTTACCAGACCGAATAATTTCGTGTAATCATGTAATTTTATAAGCATTACTTTCGACTCTGATTCAAATGAGAGAAAACTGATTTCGAATCGTGATAAAAAGAATTAGAAAAATTGATTTGGCATTTTTCTCATTGGAGTAGTAAAAAAGCGAGCCTTTGAGTCAAATTTTTTTAACATAATGATTGATTTCATAATAAGCAATAAAGATTCGAAATTTATGTCATTAAATGACTATTTTGGTTTCCTATATGATTTGAGATGATTCAAAAATATACTAAAAGAGTAAATAATAAAAAACTTTCAGGATTTACACATAGTCCTGCGAGTGGGTGAAAGTGGTGTCTTCCAACCTTACGAATTTTATGAAGAATTACAAGCTATGATCCTAAATGTACCAGACTTCATTAAAGATGTGAAGGACCTGCTTCAATACATAATAGAAGATAAATTGATTGAAAATCCAAATATTTATACTGTCTATCGAATTTTGTTATTGTTGACAGTCTCTTATTCTCAATTTTAAAACAGAAATATCTTGTCAGTTCAGTTTTTAAGACATTTTTATTGACTTTATTAAATGTGTTGGACAACATGTTCCTTACAAATTTTAATTATCATGTTTTGTTCAGAAGATACAGCAACAAACATTGTGCTACTACAATAGTTGATTTTAGAAATATTATTGAATATTGAATTTCAGTCGATCATATTTGTATTTCTAAAGACATTCTGATGAAACTCTCCATTGCGTTACTTCTAATTATGTAGATCACAATACTTTCCACACATTTTGATTATCTCAATTGAGTCGAAAAGTACAGCTACAAACTCTAAATATTATTTGAATGATGGATCGTCGGATGTTGGATAATTCAGGATCAGTAAATAAAGAACAATTCACAGCACTTGCTCAAGTGATGTGAATTGTTCTTTATTTACTGATCCTGAATTATCCAACATCCGACGATCCATCATTCAAATATATTAACTTCTGGATACGATCTATATTTCTAAATATTATTTATCAGGTAATGATATTTGTATTTTTCGAGATATTTCAATAATAATCCTTAATACATTAGAGTTAATCGTGCAGAAAACGATATTTTTCACAGAGTTCAATTATCTCAATTCGTTTAGGAGATACAGAGCCAAACAGTGTGTGCTTCTGATTCGGATATTCTCTCCTCCGTCCGTCACTCAAGTAATACAGCGTGCAATCGTAGCATCCTTATGGTGTTTATAACAACAAAAATTATCAGAATCGATTTTTCTTGATATATTTTATCTTAGAACATACAAATTTCAGGATATTTAGGTCTCATATTTTAGAAATTAAGCAATATTTGTGATTTTAGAAAGAGCAAATAATGAAAAACTTTCAATATTTACACACAGTCCTGCGAGTGGGTGGAAGTAGTGACTTTCAATCTTACAAATTGTATGAAGAATTACAAACTATCCTAAATGTACCAAATTTTATTAAAGATGTGAAAGAACTGTTCCAGTACATAATGGAAAATAGCTTGAAAGAAATTTACTCAAATATTCACATTGTCTATTCTATTTTATTAATAATACCGCCGGAAAGAGTTTTTCGAAATCAAAACCAAGAAAAAATTATTTGAGAACTACGATTGGTCAAGAAAGACTTTCAGCTTTGGCAGTTTTATCTATTGAAGCAGATATAGCATCTAAGCTCAAAACTGGTTGAACGTATAATGTTGAAATTTTGTATTTAAGACTGGTATAGGGTCTAGTTGTGCACCTCGCATTATGGTTCCAATCGTCTGTACCGGAAGTGCACTTTACTTGAAACTTTTTTCGAATTTTTCTAATAAATCCAGAATGATCAACCGTAGGATGTTGAAATTCAGTGCTTGAACTTGATGTTGTATCAGAATGGTGATCTGCTATTTTTGTAAGAATCGGCCAAGCCAGAAGTGCACTTTACTTGAAACTTTTTTTGAATTTTTTGCATAAATATAGAATGATCCGCCATAGCATATTGAAATTTCGTATAAAGAACTACTATAACGTCTTATTGTACATCTTGCATTATGATTGCGATCTGCTAAACCGGAAATGCACTTTACTTGAAACTTTTTTTTAATTTTCCGCATAAATTCAGAATGATCAGCCATAGGATACTGGAATTCAGCATTTGGAATTGCTGTAGCTTCTAAATGGTCATCTTCTATTTTTCTAACAATCGGCGGTAAACAATCAGTCGTAGAATATTTAAATTTTGTATTTGGCACTTTTATAATATCTAGTTGTACACCTTGTATTATGACTGCTATCGACTAAGCCGGAAGAGCATTTTATTCGAAACATTTTTTGAATTTTCCGCATCAAACCAAAATGATTGAACGTGGATTGTTAGAATTCAGGGTTTAGGATGATTATACCGTCTAGATGCTCATATCTTATTTTTATTGAGATCCACTAAGCTGGAAGTGTACTTTATTTGACAGTCTTCTGGAATTTTTCGCATAAATGCGAAACGATCAGGTGTAGAATATTGAAATTTGGTATTTCAGTCTGCTGTAGCATCTGAATGATTGCCTACTATTTTCATAACAATAGACTGAACCGGAAGTGCACTTCAGTAGGAATCAGATCTGTTGATAGTCGTAGAGTTTTGGAAATCAGTATTACGGAATGTTGTTGTATAAGAATAATGGCCTACTGTTTCCATAGCAACCGACTTGGCTGAATGCGCATTTTACTTGACAGATTCTTAGAATCTCTTGGGTAAATCCAAAACGATTAACTGTGGAACGATGAGATTTTGTGTTTGATTATATATATATATATATATATATATATATATATATATATATATATATATATATATATATATATATATATATATCCAATGATATATACGATCAAACACAAAGTCACATCGTATTATATATATATATATATATATATATATATATATATATATATATATATATATATAATGATGTACAAGTAAGTCACGTGATGCTTACGTCAGATTATTAATTTATAACATTGCTTTTTGCGTCACCCGAGGGCTTCGCAGAATGTATCTTGCTCACATCAAATTTTGATCTTGCCCCACCACTGTCTCATAGAATCAATCATTCTATTTCCTAGAATTGAAATGATAGAGCTTGAATAAAACTTCAACTGAAAATTGGTTTGATTAAGGTTGTTGAGAAGGAAATCAAAGTATATGAGAATTTATTTAAATTTTTACAGTATATTATTTGTTTAGTGAAGAATATTCTGGCAAAGTTTGAACTCAATCTTGTTTCTAGTTATCGAGATGAAAATGTCAAAGTTGCTGTTCGGTGACATGTTATTACATTGCGCTAGTGCACGCGACGTGTTTCACATTGATTTATACGTCATTATCTCGACTACCTGAAATGACAACATTACAAAAAATCGTCAAAATATCTACGAAAGTTTTATAAACATGTGTACCAAGTTTCAAGAAAGTCTTGTTTACAGTTTCAGAGAAAATTGAATTATTACTCAAAAAAATTGTACAAAAGCTACTGAAATTTAACAAGTTATCATACGCTTGACAACGTCACCGCGTGAGATGAAATGGAAAGAGTGTGTGTGATTAGAATAAACAAGATTTTTTATCATTTCCCTTACTTGACGGTACACTGATTGAGTAACCCATTTATTCTTCCATCGATATTATTTTTTTGATGTATATTTATCATCAATAAGTTTGTTTGGTTATGAAACGCAGTACCACTACTAAACGTCAGATGTCAAAAATATTTCCGAAAGTCTACAGCGTTGCGCACTATACATATCATATTGTAGCTTTGTTAAAATATGAAAAAAGAATATTTCAACGGATGGAAGCTCTTCAAAAGCATAGAATAAGGAACCAAATTATTCAAAATCATGTATTTTCAACCGAAAACAAACATTTCCATTAGTTTTAATCATTGAAATTTTGTTTATTTGAAGTTGACAATGAATGTTTATCCTATGTATTTAGCATAGAGCAGGGTTCCCATCACAGCTTGACCCCACTCCTCTTCTTAATAATCTTAAGATATGTCTTATAGTTATTGAAATATGGGATATTTTTGGTTACACGCTCTTTTGAGCTTAGCAACTGCAGAAATAAATTTGTTTTTCTCCAGGGTCTTTAAGAAACACTTTGAAATGGTGAACGTTCATTACCACTACGGAAACCTTCACTGTACGTCGTCTGAAATGCACTTGGTCGATATTTTTACAATTATTATTATTCTTTACTTCATCTTGTATGAGTTCCAATTTTTAATTTCTTCCTAAAGTCAATAGTTAGCTCAAAAAACGAGCAAACTGTTTTAAAAATTACAGTTGGGTCAGTGAGCTGCCGTTTCTGGAACGCTACCAACTCAACAACTTTGTTCTGCAGGTTGCAAACGCACCAAAAGCAGTTTCAATATCTTTAAAGCTGTTCAAGTCAGCAGCATCTGTTTTATAGTAGTTTTCAAAGTGAGGATTAATGCTTATTCAATTTAGATTCAATTACTTGCAAGTAATGATATTTTTACAAGCAAATGATGTTGCTTCTTTTAAATACAAAAAAAAAATGTAAAATGTAATGCACATTCAGTATATATAATATATACTGTGTAATTATGAAACAAAATACGAAAATAGTATTAAATTTGCTTTATATTAATTTTAAATGTTAGGATGAAATGTTCTGGCTAGGCGCCAATTCAATCATGCTGATAAAACTTACTACAAACTTTTTTAATACCTTCTGACAGTAAATTAGCATGAAAATAGGTAATTTTGTAAGTTTTAACGGCAAAACTAGTAGTTTCTACTTTTAAATACAAAAAATCGGAGCAACTGTCGCAATTTCCTATTCACTTCTGTCTAAAAAGTTTAAAAAACATGGTTCGCCATCTTGCATCCTGGTTGCATTTCTTCTCCGCATCGGAGTGTGGAGAGAGTACCTACACAGTAACTACTAACCACTGTGAAGATAATGATCTTCAAGAACTGAAGAGGGCTTCAGCACGACAGGTAGGTACTGAATGATGACCGGTACTTGACTCTTGATTGCAATCCGCGAAGTGCAAGGCGGCTAAAAGCGACATGCATAACTTGCCATGGAGAAAATTTGGCAGTATTTCAGCCCTAACCAATCCAGACCGCTTATATCATCTTATTAAATTCACAGCAAAACTGCCATAATTCGTAAAAATAGAATAGGCCTGAATCCGTCCCTTTACGCGACATTCGAGAATAACGTAGAAATTTCTGGATGTTTCGTTTCCGTATATATATATAGGGGCGAACAACCAGACTGAGAAACAGTGAATAGCAAAATAAAAGGAATATTCAAAGCGTGATAAATTAATAAGTTGTTGTAAGTAAATATTGAAGGCTTTGTAGTTGAGGCTTAGTGATAATGAGTAAGAAATAAATTGTATAGTGTTTGTTTAGTAATACTTGCAAGAATAAAACTTTAATTTTTTTTCCATTTGTTAAATTTTTATTTAAACAATAAACAATTCTTTAAGAGCAATAAACATTACAATACATAATTCTATTAAATCCTATTGAAAGACGTTACCAGAAATAGCTTCACTTTCGTTTTTCAGTAGAAGGATAAAAATCATTCGAAATGAATACGAAATAAATATTTATTTCTTAATATACTAAATAATCTTGCCCAAAATCTTGTTGTAGGAATGCCCCCACCCCCGTCCATCCAATGAGTCTTAGTTTTTGCTCATCGTTTCCGCTATTGTAAACCCTTCTACTCTCTGCAGTACAGTGCATTGCACATGCACATTTGCAGCCGCCAAAACAGCATAGGCCGACCTCGGCCTATGGCCCGGGCTGAGCCAATGCCCGGCCGACGACCCCTAGCATTGCCGAATTTCCACCCCCCTCTCCTATCCCCCCTGGAGCCGGTCCATAGGATGATGTGCATAGGAGAGGCGGAATGGTGCATTCTGGGGGTAGGATGCGGAGAATGCAACTTGCACAGTGGCGGAGGGAAAAAATTAGAGCTAGAAAAAATTGCGCTTTTTGAAGCCGCCAAAACACGCGAGTAAATTTTCTCACGATTATCATAATTCCATCAGAAAGTCCAATTATTAATTTATAAATAAAAAAGTATTTTCGTATCCGAAATGGTAATGTCCAAATTGTGCATTAGGTTCTCTGGTCATTCAAATGAAACGTCTGTTTTTGCTATTCTAAGCCGCACAATCGCCAAATTAAGTATTTTTTGAGCGTTGTCGCGAGAGCTTCCGGTCATAGACAACTAAACTGCGGGAAACAAAACAGTTCTGAGTCTCAGACGAGACAGACACGTGTAAGAGAGGTATATGTAATGATAGAGCATAATTAGGTCGATAAGAATCTAGTAGACATAGCATATTTAACAGAAGTCACTTATAATTCAAGAAAATAATAATTACACTTATATACGTATGTTTTTGAAATTAAATACATAATACATTCATATTAAAAAAGTTGTAATTAGAAATGAAATAGTGGGGTGTAATAATTTGCTGAGGACCGAATGGATACAGTAACAGAAATTTTTCGTTAGAAAAACCGCCTGTGCTACGATTTGAAATATTCTTTACTCGCAGTCTTTTGTTATTATTCTTTTTTCAAATGTTTAGAAGCGGGCAATCTGGTATTTTTCAGTTCCACGCTTTTAGCATGGAAACTAATGAAGTAATTTTCATACTGCAATAGTTAAATTTGTAGAGAATTGGAAAAACTTTCAAACTAGACTTTTGTTGATATTACAGTCACTTGGTTCTAAAAAAAGAGATTACTTGGAAGGTACACCGGAAGTTTTGAAAATTTCAAATTTGCCACCTCGTATATTTTTGCCGCCCGCACCGCTATATTGGAGAAATGACGTCTAAAAGCAGTTTTTTGACAGTATCTCCTCTTCGGCTCATTTCACGATAAAAGCATTCATATACAAAATGAAACTAGAGAAAATTTATATATAATAACCTTTTTTTTCATAAAATTAATAGTTTTGGAGTACGAGCGCCGCGAGCCATTATATACATCTACGCCAACCCATGACATTTAATTTCAATTGAAATTTGTGAATTATAACATAAACTTAAATCTGAAAACTATACTAACAATAAATATTTTACTGTGCGTTAAAAACTGGCTTACTAGCCCATCTTTCGCAGTTTTAAAAGAATGCGTCGTCTTTGTGTCGGGCATCCTTCTTTCCCTTCTCAACATCGTTTGAATTCATAGAGCCATGGCTTCTAATGAAGTAAATCGTTTTATTTGTGCTAATCTATTGCATGAAATTGAAGTGATTGAAGTGAAAGAAAAAGGATTGGAGATTCGTGGTAAGTCAAATATTAAAAGAAAGGACAACAAGGATAAACTCTTGGTAGGAATGAGATTGATAGTGGTTCACGATGTATGATGAAAACGATATAATAATGAGCAGTTAATCGCTGCAACTTTGCGTAGAGGAAGCTATGTCACGACTTCTCATCCACTACTGCGATCTACGCGACTAACTACAATTTGTGGCACTCGTATGCCAAAACTATTGATTTTACAAAAAAAAAAGGTTATGACAGAATTGTAGGAAATTTTCTCTAGTTTCATTTTGTATTAAATGTTTCCATGAGGCGGAATGGAGATATTGTCAAAAAACTGCTTTTGGACGCCATTTTTCCAATATAGTGACGCGAGCGACAAGGATACGAACTGGCAAAGTTGAAATTCGGAAAGAGCACATCGAAATCCATGAAATTATTCATTTTCAAAACTTCCGAAAAACTTTCCAGGTATCAAAAAGACAAAAATTCAGAGCACTTCTCTAATACTGCCGAAATACAGAAAATTCAACGGAGTTTAGATATAAAATCACTTCTATGTTACATTACTTTATTCAAATTTTTTCCACCTTGATAAGTCATTTGAATTAAGAGTGTCCCTAATTTTTTGAAGACGTAATTCAGGAACGTTTCTTACCGGCTGTGATTGGAACTTCACGATATGCTAAAAGGTTTCGAACAGCAATAATTTTGAACTACTAAATGCTTATTTCAAAAGTGGCATACTATTTTCCAGCATTCAATCTTTCACGATTCATTTGGGGCTTTAATTAAACAACATTATAAGGTATCAAGGGTGTTAAAAGGACAATAATATCTGAGGTCAACAGTGTACTTCCCGAGGGCCTCTGGCTAGAGGTGTGCACGTTGACCGTAGGCATTATTGTCTGTTCAACTCCCGTGGTGCCTTCAATGTTTAATGTCCGATTTTTGTTGTATTTCAATCAAAATTTTTAGTAATGTATGTCCTGTCCTTGGAAAGTACACTGTTGACCTCAGGCATTATTGTCCTTTTAGCACCCTTGATACCTTAATTATTATATCAGCATTCATATGATGTTGTAATTTGCATTGCGCTATACTATTAGCCTCTTCCTCGTACTTGGATGTTTGTTTTTATTATTGAATGCATTTTTGTCTTTTTCATTGCAAAATAATTTAAAAAAAAATAGAAGATTTGTAGGACATACACCCAAGAACAAGAACAAGATCTTTACGGAAATAGTACGGTAAAAATTATCATAAATCGAATTTACTTGTCAAATGTGTTCCTAAATATTGTTGTACAAATGTCAAGTCAATATCCGTATGCAAAATTATGATCGGATTACTTGTATGCATTATGAAGGATGCAAAATAAATTGCAATATGCAATTGTACAAATACTATCCATTCGGCGGCATTCATGTTTTACGCACGTAATTTACATGTACTTCACCGCTATTTCGTCAGAGGTCCAAGCTACAACTTAATAATTGGCTGAGCTACGAAGTTTTAAAAGAAAAACAGATTTTCATGAAGTTTTGTATAGTGAAACTATTCATGGGACGCTCTACGAGTTGTTTTGAGATGAGGAGTAGTAGAGCTTACAATATATATAAAATGTAACTTTTTTTCTCTTATAATGATCGTATGCTAGAACAAAGAGAGAGAGATGTGAATAGTTTATCTCTTACTATCCTAATTTTTCAAAGGGAAATTTCGGTTTCTGGTAAATATTTGTTGATTTTATTGAATTATCTACGTAAATTTTAGCAATAGTTTAGTGAATTACATATACCCATGAGCCATTAATTCGTGATGCATTTCAATTGGTGAAAAAGTATTTTAGGGAATTGAATATTTTTTAATGAAACTCGAGAAAATTACCCGTTGATTATTACTTTGTAGTAATTATTTCCTCAACTAATGTCTTTACTATTAACAGTTCTAGATTGTCTCTATTAATGAAGTAACGCTCATAATTGTAAATCCATTTTAGTGAGGTTCAAATATGTACGTTTCGGCTTTGACAGCAACCATCTTCAATATTTGCAGTGAATTATGACAAAAATATAATAATGTTCAAACACTATTATTATATTTTCGTCATAATTCACTGTAGATGCTGAAGATGGCTGATTTGACAACTGAAACGTACGTCTTCAAACCTCATTAAATTGAATCTACAATTATTATGAATGTTATTATTCCATTACGATCCTTTAAGCCAAATCATCATCAACCAGAGTTTTTGACAGTTCGATTTCATAAACAATCCAATAAATATTCATGAGCAAGTATTTTGTGATGCATTTAAATTGGTAAGGAAGTATTTTGAAGAATTGAATATTTGGAAGAATTACCCATAAATTGATATAATATAAAATGAATTTCGGAACAAGTATCTCTACCTAAATAAAAAAAAAAATCTATTGGCATCTGCATGTCAAGATTCTGATCCGTCTGATAGAGAACAAAGCTTAATCATCAGAAATCACGTATAAGATACATACATCTGAAAATACTGTGAGGGAGTTTGTGACAAAAATATCGTGGAGAACGAAAATTTTGCAACAGCCAAAGAATTTGAAGCTGTAAACACATTTCCTTCACTAACAAATAGTGATTAAAAAAAAGTGGAACTTCTTATGGACTGCAAGAATTGTCAACGAGAAAACAAACAAAAAAAATACTTAGAAAAACGAAAAATTTACTCAAAACTGTAACAAAATAATAACAAGGTGCAACTAATCACTCAGATGCATTCCATTAAAGATTTAACTTCTAACGCCGTTACACCTTGACTGACACATATTTTTTTTATTTTTTCAGTTTTTCTCGGATCAAAATGACCTGATCGAATCAATCCACAGCTCCTTCTTGAGATTTTTTAATTATCTAAACCATGTTCTCATTAAAGTACAAAGATTGCTGCATCAATTATCATCCTAGAAACATAAAACTGACAAAATATCAATTTTCCCAATTTTGAATTTCTTTCCATCTCCTGTTTCATGAAATATAGGTTGTAATTGTTTGATCTCGATGAGTAACTCGATTTCTATACATATAATATTAAATAGTATTTTAAAATACAATTTCAACGCACTCGATTGTAATCAACCTTTTTCTTCACAAATATAGTCTAAATAATAGAAATATGTTCAT
This sequence comes from Dromius quadrimaculatus, assembly GCA_963989225.1. Lineage (NCBI taxonomy): Eukaryota > Metazoa > Arthropoda > Insecta > Coleoptera > Carabidae > Dromius > Dromius quadrimaculatus. The sequence goes on along the minus strand of OZ022325.1, from coordinate 6,726,600 downwards.
TTTTATCTATTTAAAGCATATTTAAAATCATGTCACAGTTGGTTTTCGGGAATTAATGAGTCTTTATTTGTTATCTTCGAGGATGATTCAGAGCTGCATGGTAATATTTTTATAATTGACACAAAAAAGTTCGTATGCAGTCCCCGTATTATAAATGAGAACAACAATTGAAAGTGTATCGATAATCACAATGTCCATTGAATGCTAAATAAATAATTGCGATGTGCGAATATTTTGGCATGAAAGTTGATAACAAATGCAACAAATTAATGGTGGGAATTTGGCTGCATAATGTGTATGGTCATTACTTATTATTTTGAAAGCGGAAATTGGAATTTTCAAATGAATAAAACATTTAGTGGCGATATTTTGTTTGCAGAATTAATTATGGGTGCTTAAATATTAATTAGTCACTGATATGTCGTATGATATTTTTATTATAATTTTATTGTGCTATAATTGATTTTTTTTTAGGAGTGGAGTGAAATAATTGCAATGAGCGTCCTGTATAGGGAGGGATTGATTAATAAATTTGTGTTATTTGATAATTCTGTGCCTAAATGATACATGAGAACAAAAGGTGCTCTTTAGAACAACATGAATAAATGCTAGTACCTAGGTGTTAATAGCAACAAAGACAAAAACAACTTTAATATGTTAATTGATCTTTTTTTACATTTTGAATAATCGCGGGTAACAAATGCAATTCAAGGATTACTGCAATGCAATTGGTGAATATTCAGTGTCCTGGAATCCTACACAATTAATCTTAAAAATGCAGTGGCAATACATTTTTACATTACAAAGCAAATTACCATAATTCTGAATAGAGTCATTAATTTTTAAACAAAGAATTCTTCGCAAAAAAAAATATAAATTATTTTTTTACAGCGAAATTGTAATCTCATATGATAATTACACTAAATAAAACTATTATTCATGTTTAAGATTTGACGATAACACCACGAGGTGTTGTTCACACCAAAATAAGAAAAAATGGATAATCATATACCAAGAAACAAAAGTTATTGTTTTATTTAATATTTATTTATCAAACATCAAGATTATATCCGAAGATGCCTGGTGCTTATCTACCAATTTGAGCTTCAAATTTTTGTATAATTAAATTCTATATTATGAAAATAGTTCAAACTGTCCCAAATGCCTCCTCTCAGAAAACAATTACCCATACCAACACAAAGCATGCATTCACACACTCCCACCCATAATAACAGAATGGCAATGACCTCCAAATCCTAGCCTCCCAGACATTGCCTCCTAAACTAGGTCGCCAGTGCAATTAATAGTGCAGATCGTCTGCTTTAGGACGCATGCGCAAATCATGTGCCCGCGGTGGATGTCATGTAATTCAAACGCAACCAAAATGCAAAAGTAAGAGCAAGGCATAAATGCAATGTGAGAAGCGAAGAGCAAAATATTAGCGGAGGAGTATAGTAGGGGAAAGAGGCGGCCGAAAATCATAGAAGCTGAGCATTGACGTGCGTTAATTCCCAATTTTGGATCATACTCATGAATTTTATGTCCCTCTTTTACATACTGAGCTTTGATGATGCAATTCTATGAGAGTCAGATTTACAAATCTATAAATCCATGAGAAATCGATAAAAAATTTAATGTTAAACGTTAAAATTGGTAATTTTTTTATCGACGCCACTGGTTATTTGGGCTTGCAGATATTTCGCACTACGTCAGAGGTTAGCGCACCCTCAATGCTATCTCGTGTTTGTGTGCATGTTATGTACAGTATGCACACACACATTTGCACAGAACACATAAAAGTACATTCTGCAGTCTTAAATAGACGACCACGTCATATCCTCTCTGTTTCGGCGCTTGAAATAAAAAAAATATGCATTCTTATCTGAAGAAACAAACATTTGCCAAGGATAGACGGATTTGGAGGACGGATTTGAAAGAGCACTGTTTTAAACAAATAATTCAGTTGTAAATTGAATTTTATATCAATGCTGAATAATTAATTCTTCACGTGACACTTCAGTGATGAAAATAGATAAATAATTCATTCAAGAGTGTAAACTGAGCTTTATGTTTAATGATTTGTCTACGGCCCCAAGTACAACAGTGCACAAGTTGACTTTTTAATTTTCCAATAAGTCAAAAAATGGGTCAGTGACAGTGCAACCAATATAATTCCGCAGAAAAACAAAATTTAGGACATGCAACTCAGCTGCCCCTCGTGTATTGACGTTGGTAGCACTGAAAGGCGTAAACGAAATAAAAATACAAAAAACTGTTAACGTTTACGATGCCCAAAGAAATTTTAGAGGTATATTTCCATTAAAATGAAAGATAGACAAATACTGCTTAGCAACTAATAGTTATCTTTTGTTTCTTGTAAACAAATTCTATTATTCCTTTTTTCCATGATTCGCATTTCGTTTACCAGCGATAAAAAAATTATAAATGCTCTCTATCTAATCTAGTGCTATAAATAATGGGATTATATTTTTATGAATTGTACGTAATTTTCATGAATAAATTAATTGTTCGAATGTTTTTTGTTTTCTGTTTCTGCATCACACGTTCAAATGCGTGTTGTGTTGTTTATGAGAATTATCTTATTTGGGTACAACAAGTCTGAAAGATTGTTTTTATCTATGTTCGCTGCATTTTTGTGATTAATTTCGCTATTTAGATGAAAAATTAAGCAAGGCATTTTATTTGAAATAAAAATCTCAGCACTTTGAGTTTTCTCTTTAGATGATGACCACCCTGTTGAATAAAATCAATTAAAATATTACTTGAGAATTACTCTTTAAAATTAAGAATAGATGAGATATGAATTTTGGCTGGCTTGGTAATCCGAAAAAATCAGTGGGATTTTCACTTAATTATAATATAATCTGTGGCGTATTCTCCACAAAAACTAGGAGCACCCGTAGCTTGACGACAGGTACCCGCACTCTTCGGCTAAAGAAATATCAATCATCTACCGAAAGCATTTTAAGTGTCTGCCATACCCTTAGTGGGTAAAAAGCGTGATTGATATATTACTTCTTTCTCTATGATATCAATATGAAAGAAGAATATATTAATTGCAACACACGAACAAACCGTGGTCTCCACCTGCGGTAGCCCTGTATTACCGATATTTTTTGTTGTTTTATCTTAGGACTAATCGATTTACTTGACTTTCTCTTAGAAATATAATAATAATTGACGACAACACCTGGGAAACAGCAGTATAGTTTTATTTTATTGACTACCCAGTTTTGGAGGCATTGTTCATGCATCGATTCATTGTCCGTAATCAATCCAGCAGATTTTATTTTTGGTAAAATTGTAAATATTTGGGAAAGTACCAGATTCAGATATTGTTAATGTATCACAAAACATGTGCAGAATCCTTGATTGATTTATACCGGGTGTTCTAGCAGGAAAATTTAAATTGCATCCTGAATAAATGAAAATAATTTTGGATTGTACTCATTTTGAATATCCTTCATCCATTTGACATCACATACTCTTGCATATAAGACAATTGTAAAGAATACTGTTTATAATAAATATTACTAAATATATGCACAGTACAATATTTTCTTTCTTACTGGTTGTAAGAGCTTGCATATCATTGATATCATTTTTAAAATTTTATAAGTAAGTAGACAGTGCCTGCGACCTAAATTTAATTTTGAATGAAGTGCATCTCTGTTATTTAGTCTGTTCGTTTGAGGACACGCTATAGTTAATAAATCTTGACCTGTTTTGCTGATTTTTCCTCTATTTATTTTTATTACTTACTTGTACTAAGTAGCCGACAAAATTCACCTATCAAGATTTTGATGGAAATATCCGTTTTGAGCATCCCTGAGTCCATTTTGACTATTTTCGGCTTGATCTCGGTACGTATGTTCGTGCGTTCGTGCGTAACTCGCAAATCTCAAAACTGGTTGAACGTATAATGTTGAAATTTTGTATTTAAGACTGGTATAGGGTCTAGTTGTGCATCTCGTATTATGGTTCCAATCGTCTGTACCGGAAGTGCACTTTACTTGAAACTTTTTTCGAATTTTTCTAATAAATCCAGAACGATCAACCGTAGGATGTTGAAATTCAGTATTTGAACTGGATGTTGTATCAGAATGGTTATCTGCTATTTTTGTATGAATCGGCCAAGCCAGAAGTGCACTTTACTTGGAACTTTTTTTGAATTTTTTGCATAAATCTAGAATGATCAGCCATAGCATATTGAAATTTAGTGTTATAACTTGTTGTAGCATCAAAATAGTTATCTATTATTTTTGTATCAATCGGCTGAGCCGGAAGTGCAGTTTATATGTATAACAGACATTCAGAATTTGCCGTATAAAACAATCAGTTTAATTGAAATGATAAGGTAGGCAATGATAATCTGTTGTCAATTTTTTGATTTTGTTTGACATTGTACATGTCAAAATATTATTAAAATTATATTAATCATAATCTGAAGTAACAAAAAACTTTATTCAATAAAATTTGTGTATATATCAAATGATGTACAAGTAAATCATGTGATATTCACGTCAGATTTTTATGAATAATTTATCATCGCATGATTCTTTATTTTTATGAATGAAACACAGTTAAGTCTGTTTTACATCGTCAATTTCTTCATCAATTTTAATACTTAAAATTGTTCAATAAATTTTACGAAGTCTACAACTATTTACACTTGTCAATTTTATCTCCAATTTAAGCTACGGAATACCAATATTAGATAATTTAACAAGTGCTACCATATCATACACGTATATATGATCGTGTCGTTTTCTCTCTTTAAACTTCACAGAGATCGAACATACTTCATACTATTATCGTTATTTTTCAGATGGACAATAAGGCAATTTTATAAATATGATTTAACCTTACATTATTGGAAAAATTCTACACATAATCTGACAGTTCATTTTTCAGTTGGCACACCACAGTTTTCATTAAAATCACTAGAAAACCGTAAAAAATTGAAGGAAAAGTACCTATTTAATAATGATGGAGAAATTGACAAATGTAAAACAGGCTCAATGCAGGCTTAACACTAAACATTTTTTCTTCGAGTAATCATTAGTAAAATAAATACAGCATATTAATTTGCCTGCTTTCTGCATTTTCCTACTATCAAAATTATGAAAATTGAATACATAGAGTGTAACAGAAATGAATTCATGTAAATAACCCAGTAATAGAGCTCGTCGAAAGCAACAATATTTCATTTTATAAACTCTCAACTATTCAGTATTTTTACCATCCTCTTCATTCCCCCTCTTAAAATTGACGAGCTGTTCAGGTGCTTCAGTTATTATTTCATTCAGTAGTAATAACAATGAAATAATGGGCTCTGACTAATTTAAGTAACCAGTAAAAATGTCTAAAAGCTATTTAGCAAGTATGCAGTCATATGATGAAAATTAGGAAAACGCTTTATCTAGCCCAGCGAATTTATTTAGAACACTTTCCCAATTGTCATCTTTCATTATAAATGGAATCATTGTGGTTAGGTTAACGTATTTCAAGTCAAAATCGTGTCCACTTTTATAAATAATGAATATACTATGAGGTATTTAGAACTAATTGTTTTTCTGGAAGGCAAAACAGCAGAAGAGATAATTTTGAGATAAATCAATCTATAAATGAAGCACCTGATATTTTCATTTCATTTTCTCATATTAATTACAAACTTCAAATTCGGGTCATTTCAATAATGTGTGCCTTCATGAATTTATCTGCTAAACAAATAAAAATATGTAATATTGCATCTAATATTTCGAAAAACAATCATTTCACTTACTAAATTTAGTTTAATCACATTTATAGGTCATGTGCTTTCTGTTCTATAAGAAAAGAGGCTTTTTAGAATTGTGCTAATATTCTTAAATGAGCTCACTAAATTCATTATTTTAGAATTGAATTTTGTTGAGTAGTCTACCGTTTTATTTACATAATTCTGAAATGATTTTCACTTGATGTTTTAAGATGGCAGCACAGGTTTTGGTTCTTTTTCCCAGCTGTTATCTATCAAAATACAATGAACTTGTAGACAATCTAATTTGTGAGAAATGTACTATCTGAAAAAATACGTAAAATCCTTAAATAGTAATCAATTAACTAGACAGTGAGATATAGATATGATTATTGGATCAAATGGTTGATTTCAGAGACGTTGTTCTACAAATTTTACTCAACTTTTGCAAAACATGTAAAAATATAATTAGAGATAAGCTAAGATCTCAATGTGTTACCAAAATATAGATATTTATTTAATAAAAACAACTTTTGACTTTAAATTCCGTATATTTATTTGAAACTTTGACGTTTCGATCCTTTGACCAAGGATCTTCTTGAAGAAGTTTCAAATAAATATACAGAATTTAAAGTCAAAAGTCGTTTTCATTAAATAAAATTCTGAAAAATGTATAGATTATATCTATTTCAGTTTTAAGTAAATAAGGGACATTCAAAATAACAAAATACCCATTCTAAGACAGTTTTCATTCTTTCAACAAATGTCAAGCATTCAGATTTAATCAAAGGCGTGCAATAAAATTTTTGACAAAACTTTAATGATTTTCATTGGATATCCAGAGTTCAGAGGGAAACATTACGATAAAAAATTGTTACATTTGACGAGTTCTATCATTGTTCAAACTAATTCACTTATTTCTGTTACATCCTGTGTATCAGCTTTCTGATTAATCTATAAATGGAAAACCAATATTGTTATTTTTGTAATTGTTCTATCGCAAATAGATACATAATCTGTACTGCATATTGCAATATAAAAATGTTTACAAACAGACGTATATTAAAATATAATCTCCAAAATTAAAATATGATCAGTTTGTTGAACCATTTAACTGCATTTTTGTTTATCACTAATACTGGATAACAATTGAATTCTATATATACAAGCGATTCTATAATTCAGGAAAAGCCTCTTAGATTAGGAATAATTAATAAATAATTAAATTGCAAATAATTATTAGAATAAACAAGTATACGAAATGAATATGAAAATAAGTTTTCTAATGCAAAAAATTGAATTGGAAAACAATCCAATTAGTTCGTAAAAGTGCAATAAACATTCTAGTTAAACTAAAGTCACTCACGTTTATAAAAAGAACAAAGTTCAACAGTCTGAAAAATTCTACGAAAAAAATGAAAACAAAACATTAAAAAAAAAAAAACAAACAGATCAATCCCGAGTTACGAAAAAAACTGTGGTCTGCTTTACCGACTTGAAGTTTTAAAAACTCGACGAAAGATGGTAGTACATGTACTAACGCGAAAAAATGCGCGGAATATCAAAGAAGAGTCCTTGAAGATAATCTATGAAATATTAATTATCATTCTGATAACTAAATTATCCATTGGAATATAGATTTATTGAAGACAGATAGAGAACAAATTTATTACTAGTCTTATTGCGTTATCTATCCCATTTATTGTTGCAAACTAGTTTTTAGTCCTGAATTCAATATGTTCAAATCGTGCTGCCCCCAAAGCTCCAAAAGAGCCTTTTCTTTCCAGGAATAAGTTCAGTACTTTTACATTCACTTCTCTGACTAGCCCTCTGTTTAATATCTGCCAAAAAGTAGATAATTCCTAGATTTTTCTTACCTTGTCGGAATTGAGAAGATGTGCATGAAGTGGCGCTCCTGAATGTCCAGATAGATGATCTAAACTTTCTTCCTGATGCAGGACGCCATCATAAGACCTGCAGTCTCTGTTGCGTCTGTACTTTCGCCATAGAACCCTGTGAACACATTTTAATCAACTAAATTGACAAATGTAGCAGTCTTATAAATGCTATTTGGAAATAAGAACAGAATTCATGAAAATATTTGATCTGTGAATTCAACCAACGGAGCAACTGAATAACTCAGCAGTTGTTGATTACATTCTTTGTTTAATAATTATGAAGTTAATTCCAGTTTGAAAATGGAAGGTATTATATACCATCTCATCGTACTTTTCAGACCTTTGCTAGAATGATTTTATAAACTGAAAAGATATTCAGTGAAACTGAAAAGTCTCGGCCAAGTACAATATTATCATATCTTGATTGTGTTCCTACAAAAGAAGATCTTTTCACAGTTTGACATATCCTAATTAAGTACAAATTGCGTTATTCATATTTTTGTGGTGTTTAATTTATGTAATTTTGGTTTTACCAACAATTTCTAGATTTTATTCTCTTTCCCATTTTCTATACCAATTTTATTGCGACAAAATTTACATCTGAATATAATGTTGATGATTTGTGACACAACTTTTCGCCCCGCATTGTTCGTTCGTAGTAAATAACCTTTTTTCGAATGGAACAATGCCAATTTCAATGAATATCAAATAAAGCAGAACTCCAATTCAACAATTGTATTTTATGGAACTTTATGATTCTATTTGTCGTGATTTTTGTTTGCGATGCACAAATTATTCGCTCATCTGGTTTTCATCCTCATTTTATCTTTATCTATTATTTTATGCAAATTATATGGCAATTTCTAAATAGATGAAGCTATTTTTAGGTAAAATCAATGTATGCTGATCACTTTGAATAACATTGACCTTTAGCACGAATTTGTAACAAGTGGTGGAGTTTGTATATTGGTAAAATGTATCAGGACTCAACAAACATTTCCTGTATAATTTCAAATTGCGACATACTATTTTTTAGGCATATATAATTCCGAAAGAAATATGTAGGCTCTGATTTTATCTCGTTGAAGGAATAGGCAACATGAAAATTTAAATTTACATGAAGCTGTGGAAACTGCGCGCTGCTTTTTATTGATGCTTGACGGTCTTTTTTATCGTTTGATAATATTTTGCGTGATCGAGAATCTTATGAATATATTTGAAAATCACAGATAGAGAACAAGCGGATTATTCTGATAATATTGCATTTGGCAATTCAAGCTTTTGGGTCTGTCAAATGAAAGCTTTCTCAATTTATTTTGTGGGCATGTCTCAACTCTCACCATTCTCAGAAAATAAAAGGTAATAGAACAAAACTAGAGCGCATGAACCAAGTTTTACTCCATGAAAAAATCTGTTAAATATTCAACGTCCTCGCAAAGTCAGCTCCATTATCTCAAATGTCAGAATAAAAAACTTCTAGCATGTATCGATCATGGTGAAAGAAGACGAAAATCCGAATTGAGTTATCCCTTTGACCTCTGAAATGGGTTGTGGATAAGAGTGAAATTTTGTCTTCTCCAATTTGAAGGGTTAAAACATCTGCGGCTTCATTGCGAAATTGAAAACTAATAACAAGTTGAAAGTTTCATAACGACGTCAAAATTAAACCAATTTGGTCTGATTATGTTGTAAGCTTGTTAGAAAACACAGTTTTCAAAATCTGCTAGTTATTTTGTTAGAAATTCAAATAGTAGGTGTAGAAAATACACTTATCGAGTTAACTGATGAAATTTTGTTAGCTCGAGACTCTCGTCTTGGCCACTCAATGTTAAACTGATCAAATACCCCATAGAGCCCTACTTTCTGTACGAATCTAAATCTAATTTAAAAGTTGCAGTCTTATAAATAACAAAGCGATGATCGACTAGAGGGATGATGAATGAAAACGGTGAATGGAAGTCAGTCACAATTTGAAATTCTATTTATACAAAAACTGACGTTTCGGCAACATAGTTGCCTTTTTTAGGAATATGTGTGCCATGTGGTTACAAATAAAAACTGAAATAAGTTAAAGTTATCACCATGGCATCAATTAAATAAAGTTTTATATGAAAATGATCCTTGATGATGATTCCTGAAGAAGACAACGGTGTTGCCGAAATGTCAGTTTTTGTGCAGATAAAATTTTAAATTGTGACTGACTTTTAATCATCGTTTTCATTCAAATATGGCGAACAGTTATTACTATTATCATTATCAAGCTCAAAATTGAACATAAAATCCTTCACAAAATATTAGAAAGCCGTCCTGATTCAAGTACTTGACTTAGAACTTGGAGGAAATCAAATCCAAAAGACTTTGATAAAACATATTGTTACCCGACTAGAATTTATTGTATGGACCTGACATGGATCAAATTAGGTTATCCTTCCACATAAATAAGGTCCGTATCAGGATCGTCGAATGAAGACCTAATAAGGACGCAGGAAAGCAATCGTTTCCTCATGTGGTCCTGATCAGATTTACCTTACATGATTTTGATCAAATTCATCAGAATCCATGTAGGAATATCCTGGCCAGGACTTCAATCAAATCTTCTCTTCAGGTATTTGTGAAAATAATCCCAATTGTTTGCATGTTTATTCCGATTTTATTTTTTATTACCCAGGTAACCTTATATAATTAATCTTGCGTTAAATAATTGATTCCATGTGGTTATCCTGAAAAAATTCTCAGCTGGTTTTGTATACCACGCGACTTGATTATTTCATGAGGTTATTGAGGGAGACCCCAGTTGGTCCTCGACAGAATGACCACATATCATTTTTGTCTTAGATTTTTCTTTAGAAGAATCTCAGTTGAGCCTAATCAGAATATCCTCAGCGCAAATAACTTTTTATTGATTAAGATCTTTCCGATTCTTTCCGTTATGAATCTTATCAAGATTGCCGTACTCAGAAAAGCATTATTTTAACCTGATGAGATCCTTGTGGTCTTTCAGGCAAATCAGGAACAAATTCTAGTTGAGTAGTAACAGGCCATGGATGCAAAGAAAAACAAAAATAATTGTATTCACCGAAAGCCTACAGTTTTAAGTTTTAATAGTTTCCGTAAATCCAATCCTTAGTATTATGTTCGACAATCATGGCCGGAAAAAAAAGGAATTTCAGGAGGGAAAGTAACATTTTGAGTGTGAACCAATTGCCGAACCTAAAAGTCTTTTAATGCTACAACTACACATCAAGTTAGATATGATAGTACAATTTGTAAAAGCATGAGAAATCTCGTGCTTTTAAAATTTTCAGAAATCTGTATCCAAATTTGTCAGAAGCCAAAATTGCTTACAATTTGAAAGAAGGAAGGATTTCCAAAATTGCTCACTCATACTCAAAAAAAAAAACTTGGTACAATTTCAAAGCACTATCTAGTTTTCAGAAGATAACAGAGAAGCTATAGTTGAAATAGTAATTAATGTATCAAGGGTGTTCAAAGACCAAAAATTCCTGAGGTCAACAGTGTATTTTCCGAGGGCCTCTGGCCCGAGGTGTGTACGTTGACCGTAGTTATTATCGTCCGTTCAACTCCCGTGGTGCTCTCAATGTTCAATGTCCGACTAATTTACTATTTCAATCATAATTTTCATCCATGCATGTCCTGTCATTGTGATTTCTATCAGAGAAATTACTTTAGTTACTTACTGTAACTAGGGAACTTGATATTCTTGTTTGCTATTTTTTAAAATAATGCCCTCGGGTATTATTTGTTACGTAATTACTCTGGAATCATTGTTATTATGACAGCAATAATAAACTAGCCGGACATTGAAATTATAATGAACTTTATGGTTTGCAGGATATCTTTGAAAACTCATATGCCACATGCTCATTCAGAAAAATTGGTAAACAATATTGAGGCCTGCTTTGAAAAGCGCGACGAACATTTTTATCAATATATTATGGGCTTAGAACGCAGGTATCAAATCCAGTATAATGAAAATATGATCGGCAATTATATTTGGAGTTTATTCAGTGCCACTACTCATAAACATAAAAGAATGAGTAAAAGGACTTTTTTATTTATTTTCTTCGAATATTTTGTGTACTAATATTGCAGTTAAAAGAAATAGAAGGGGTAACAATAGTAGATTGTTTAACAAGTAGAGAAAAGTGAGAGTTAACTAGCGAGTGTAAATATTCCAAATTTACACGAGCAAAGTGATATCGCTTTCCTTACGTGTTGAACATACTATTTTTTTTTGTATACTTGATGGAAAAACTTGAGTGGAATAAGCCAAGAATAGAAATAATTTTCTACAGAAATACTAATCAAGGTTGTGTTCTTGCAAAAACGTAGTAACGGACTTGACAACTGGTAAATAAAAGCATAGTAACAAATGAACAATATTAAAAATTGATTTTTCAGAAGCGTCAGAAGCTAAAGATTCTCTAAACATTCTGGATGCAGTTAAAGAAGCGACTCTACATTTGTTTTCGGCGAAATCGAAAGAATTTTTGTTTTTTTATATGTTCAACCTGTAATTTTTTTCCTAATTTGGTAGAAACTGTCATTTGGGTGCATGTCATAGTGAGTTTTCTGTTTGCTATTTTTTGTTGCTAATTAGAAAAGTGTTGCTAATTAGAAAACTGGCAGTTTTCTCTACTGATTTCTACTTATTAAACCTAATATTTTTCATTAGAATTCGATAGTAGTTTTTTGAGATAAATGGCGTTAAGTTGTAATCGGTTTCTCTAAAGTTGGTAAGCTCTACCTAAAAAAATATTCGTACCTAACAACGAAGGCGGTCAACATCGTAAGAACCAATGGCACAAGAGTGGCAAAGCACGCCAAAAACAGCGTCTGGACATCCGTGAAATCTGGAACAAAGAACAAATATAATAAAAGTGCCACTTGTGATTGGAAAGCGTAATTTGAATGAGCGATTCTAAAACTGCAAGTACAGTAATAATTCCATTATAATATAATACAATGACATCGAGCAACATGTAATGAACAGTAGTCGAGTTAAAATTTGATTTACGACAATAATCAGATTTAAATTAAATTCGGTTTACTGAAAGGCCTTCAGGTAGCACATAATAACTAGCATAAAATACCTTAAATGTAAATGATGCTGCTTTAGGTAAGTAATATTGATGAAATGGTTACCTGCATGAAAGAAAAAAAAATAAAATTTCAACTTCACCCAAACACGATTCTAATTTGGTATCTGTTGAACCATAGACCAACGCTCTATCTCTGAGCCATAGACTTTGTACATATATTCAATCTACATAATACAATTTTTTGCACTCAAATCGAATAAAATGTAGTATTGAAGTATGGTAACACTTTTGAGTTTATTTTTAATAGTAGAGAGTTCAAATATGTAATTTTTTCATTGAATTAGTAATTTTGAAGCGTTCTTAACGTAATGGCAGGATTATTATGACCCAAAAGTTGAAAATAACCCAAAACATGATTACTGAAATATTTATGTTTATAATAATTAAAATAATGTTGTACTAATGGTGCGAGTGTAATCGGACCGAGGAGAGAACCCCTAAAATAAATTTTCCTCAATTTTTAAATTATTGAGCAATTAAATGCAATTTTTTCGTGATTTTCAGATAACTACATATAATTACCATTGATTTAGTTCAAATTTGTTGCAATAATACGAAAAATCAGCCCAAAAAATGGCGTTTTAAATTTGTCTATACGGCAACGTATAAGTATATAGGGAAATTTCTCTTGGATTTGTATATATGTATGTGATATTATTAGAAATGCTTGTTGGTTGACGGCTGGTTCAATCTCAACTCAATTATCCAAAATCTGGATCTGGATGTGTTACACCCACTAATAGGTAGAAAACATGAATGATTTCAATTATTTTAAATTTGCAATAATGCTATAGAATAAATCACAATTTTAAAGCTCGTATCCTCTGAAATTATAATCGTAGAATAATTGGATAAACGCTTGTAGGAAGCTCGAACAATCCACTTTATATTAAAATCATTATTATCCTTTAACGGTTCAACCCTGTCTGTTTGAAACGGCAAATAATAGGACGAATCTGTTACACTTTAAAAGCTTATACCTTCCAAAATAATAATCGTAGAATAATTTGAAAATCCTCCGGCCCGAAGGATCTCCTAAAATTGGAATTTTGGCCCGCTCTTAAAAGTATTTGCCCATCCCTGATGTAAAGACTCATATCCTATTTTCATTGCGGTCAACTGAGCCAGAAGTGTACTTGTCTTGATTGTCTTTGAAATTTTTCGCATAAATTTGAAATGATTGGCTGTAGAGAAATTCAGTATTTCAGTCTGCTGTAGCATATGAATCATTCTCATAGCAATAGACTGAACCGGAAGTGCACTTCAGTTGGATTTTATTTTATTTTGCGCATAAGTTCAGAAATGTTAGCCGTAGAATCTTGGAAATCGGTATTTAGGAATCTTGTAGCATAAGAATGATAACCTACTATTTTCATAGCAACTGACTGAGCCAAAAGCGCACTTCACTAGACAGATTTTTAGAATTTTGGGATAAATCAAAACAGTAAGCCGTGAAACGATGGAGCTTTCTGCTAGATTATCGTATTATTATATGCAAAAAATACATCCAATGATGTATTTATTGAGGTATGCAAGAATGCAAGTCAGTTTCAAATGTTAAATTATTAACGAAGTATCTGAAATAGCCTAGAAATTACTGCAAAGTTTCATTCGCATGAGGTCATTAATTATTACCATCAGAAATTCAATTTTAGAGTAGGTACCTATCAACCACACGCTTCCTCTAGTGATTGCCTCTTGAACTACTGGTCCTGCGAAGCTTCTATAGGTTTTTGTTACTTACGCCAACCTTTTGCTGAAAAGTTTTTTATACCGTTGAAAACTTTTCTGCTATTGATTTATACATCTTGCAGAGAGTTTTATTTTTATTAGGTTTCTGCATTTTTTACGAATCTGGGACAGATGTGCTTCAAGGAGCAAAAAGCAAAAAGTTAAATAAAAAAAAATAAATCTAAGTTAATAATGTTGTACTGTATTTCAACAATTTTTTTTTCAGTTGAGTATACAGCAATGGGTCTCGAATTCATGATTTAACATTCACAGAGTAGAAAATCTACCTTTTTGAATCATCAAGCTTTAATAACGCAAAGATGAAGAGAAGTAGTAATTGAGTTAAATAAACGTACTAGGAGCAAATGAAAAGACATTGTCCGCTGGCTGTGAGATTTTAGATGCGCTAGGTACTTGTATTAAATTTCTTGTACCTGCATTAATTAACGAAATCCTGCCATCGATCACAGTTTTAGAATCGCTCATCAAGAGAATAAAATGTGTATAAGAGGATGTACTATCTTTTTACAAAAAATATATGGAAGTGGGTTTTGATCACAGTGTTTTGAACGGTATGAGGATATCCCGTAACAAATTCTTGCCAATTTTCAATAAATTGATACGTCTTGTTGTACATCCTCTTAATATCGATATTTATTGAAATTTATAAGATTTTATTCCCAAAACTGTTCCAAATAACATTTTTTATAGATAAATACTTGAGAACGAAAAGAGATATCGAATTACGGTTTGAAAAACATCTCTGAACTATGTTTTTACTTACTGTTATCCGCCTCATCGTTCTCCACATAATACCCCGTACCGTTAAAAAGTTGTGTGGGCTCGGTTCGATTCCTACTCGATGCTGTTACGCTTTCCACTCCTGCACCAAGTCCAGCGTCTGCCTGCGGTGGTGGGTTGTACCGCAAACTGTGCGGGGGTAGACCGCTGGTGGTAGCGTTCGGAAGATTTGACATCTTGGGGGACGGGAGTTCTGAAACAAATTAATAATTATTTTGATAAATATTATTTCCTTGAAGCCCCAAAATAGTGATCATTTCAATTTGTCACTTTCCGGACCATTTCAATTATCTACCCCTCTTTCCGGATCGATTCCGAATCAAAATATTTCCGGAACCGCCCACCTTTAACCACAAACGGATGTGGTTTATTACCACGAAGTACGTTTTGCTGAACCGTGCCTCGACCTGAGTATTACACCTTCATAAATTTCTACTAAAAGCATCACTGGAATCGCCCGGAGTCCAGTCTGGAACTTAGCCCGGACTGGGAACTGAAGTCCAGTTAGAAGAACAGTACAAAGTTGAGTTTGGAGGAGATTTATTGAGATGTGAAGTTTTTAGGAGTATTTATTCGAGGTAGGTTCGTTGCCCATCAAAAAAATAAATAAAGTGCAAAATAATTTATAAAGGAAAGCACGATTTCAAGTTATTTGCATTATTATTATTATAATATACGCACTTGCATTACAATTTCTTGTTTCTATATTCAACATCTGTGGTGAATGGAGCTTTAAAGTAGGTTAATTTAACTAACAATTTTACCTCATCTCCAGTAACCGTACTGCGGTAAGTCGTCCGTTATTGGTTTAAGTAGAGAAGCGAAGATGGTTAACTAGTTTAGTAAGCATTATGGTATTCTATTTGCGATGCTGTATCTTCCAAAACTTATTATTTCAACCAATTCTGATTTCTGTACACAGCAGTGATGCCAAAAGTGAGTGAAACAATTGCCGCTCTGTGTTACAAAATTATCGATATTGATTATTCCTAATGATCAAAAATCATACTTTCATATTTGAAAATCCTTTGTGAAATGTGAATAGGAAATTGTGAATTGGAAATTGTAGACTGTGGATAAGAAATTGTGGATTGCGAATTAGAAATTGTGGATTGTAGATTAGAAATTGCGGATTGTGGATTAGAAATTGTGGATTGTAAATAAGAAATTGTAGATTGCGAATAAAAAAATTATGGATTGTGGATAAGAGAATTGTGGATTAGAAATTGTGGATTGTGGATAAGAAATTGTGGATTGTGGATGAGAAATTGTGTAATAGAAAGTGTGGATTGTTAATGAAAAATTGCGGACTGTGTATTGTGAATAATAAATTGTGGATTGTGAATTAGGAATTTTTGAATTGTGGATTGGGAATTGTGGATTAAGTGTCAGAAATTGTGGCTTGTAGATAAGAAATGGTGGATTGTGGATTAGAGATTGTTGATTGTGGATTGGAAATTGTGGACCGTGGATAAGGAATTGTGGATTGTGGATTAGGAACTGTGAATTGAGAATCGTGGATTGGATATGAGAAATTGTGGATTAGGAATTATGGATTGTGGATAAGGAACTGTGGACTGTGGATGAAAAATTGTGATTGTTGATTGGAAATTGTGAATTGTGGATTGGAAATTGTGGTTTGTGAATGACAATTGTGGATTAGAAATTGTGGATTGTAGATCAGAGTTTGTGGATTATGGATGAGACTTTGTAAATTATGGATTACAAATTGTGGATTGTGTATAAGGAATTCCAAATTGTGGATTAAGGATTAGAAACTGTAGATTATGGATTAGAAATTGTGGATTAAAAATTGTGGATTGTGGAGAAGAATTTGTAGATTGTGGATTGTGGATTAGAAATTAAAGATTGTGAATTGGAAACTGTGGATTGTAGATAAGAATTTGTGGATTTTGGATACGAAATTATGGATTGAAGATTAGAGATTGTGGATTGTGGATTGTTGATTAGAAATTCTCGATTGGAAATGGTGGAATGTGTATAAAAAATTGTGGATTGTGAATTAGGAATTGTGGATTGTGGATTAGAAATTGTAGATTGTGAAAAAGGAATTGTGAATTATGGCTAAGGTATTGTGAATTGTGGATAAGGAGTTGTGGATTTTGGATCAAAAATTATGAATTGTTGATAAGGTATTGTGGATTGTAGATAGGAAATTGTGGATTGTGGATAAGTGATTGTGAATTAGAAATTGTGGATTGTGGATTGTGAATAAGAAATTGTAGATTGTAGCTTAGGAATATTTAAATTGTGGATTTGAAATTGTGGATAAAAAATGGTGAATTATTGATTGTGGATTAGAAATTGTGGACTGTGGATAAAGAATTGTGGATTGTGAATTAGAAATTGTGGATTAGGAATTGTGGATTGTGGATTGTGAATAAGAAATTGTAGATTGTGGTTAGAAATTTTTAAATTGTGGATTGAGGATCAGAAATTATGGATTGTGGATAAGAAATGGTAAATTGTTGATCACAAATTGATGATTGTTGATTAGAAATTGTGGACTGTGGATAAGAAATTGTGGACTGTGGATAAAGAATTGTGGATTATGAATTAGAAATTGTGGAATGTGGATTAGAAATTGTGGATTGTGGATTTTGGATAAGAAATTATTGATTAGAAATTGTGGACTGTGAATCAGAAATTGTGGATTGTTGATCTAGAATTGTGGATTGTAGATTAGAAATTGTGGATTGTGGATAAGGAATTGTGGATTGTGGATTGTGGATTGGGATTTGTGGAATGTGGATTGGAATTTGTGGAATGTGGATTGGAAATTGTGGATTGTGGATTAGAATTTGTGGATTGGGAATTATAGATTGATAATAAATTGTGGACTGTGGAGTGTGGATTGTGGAGCGTGGAATGTGGATTGTAAATTGTGAATCGTGGATTATATCAGGGACTATATGAGGGATAAATTGAAGGTAAAACATCGCGTGGGCTGATATACTTGTTGATTTTTTGTACAAGAGAAACTTTTCAAGAGGGAGGAATAAATAAGCTTATAGAACTTTCAATGTGGATAAGAGTGAGAATAATGATTGTTAGTTCAATATTAAATAGGGTTAATATCAACCCAATTTTCAGGAGAAGGCGTGTTTTATATGCATGTATTTATGTAATAATCCATTAACATGACATCTACCAACAGGTCAGATACTAAGCACATTCTCAAAGCCTATTATTCATTCCACTATACACCACTATCAATCTAATCCGTCTTTGATATCATGCTTCTACTTCCAACCCAAATTAAACATCGTATGCACAAAAGCTCTGTTCGTTTTTGTGTTCCAAACACTCCAAAACACATAAATCAGAAGCCCGGGGTTGAATTCCGGTCTGACGAATCGTTTTCTTCCTCGTTCACCTGCTGAGAATGGTGGCACTTAGAGCTTTGTCTAATTTAATATAGTTCGAGGGTTAGAGAGAAGAGGAGGAAAGCAGGCAAATTCTAGAACATTCCTAGAAGTATTTTCTAATTTATTCAGGGAGAAAAGACAGTAGTTAGCGCAGCAGTTATTAATGGTATGCATAGATCAGATAGTTTGGAGAATAGTTGCTAAAATGAAACAAATATTGAATGGTACCGTTCAAGTAACAGGATTCTAATTGTATTATTAAAGTTCATTTGTAATATTTCAAACCTGTATCTGGATTACAACACAGTTTAAGTTTGAGAAATACAATTTGAAACAATTCCAAATGACGTTATAATGATTTTACTTTCCTTCCTAATTCGGTTCTGGGTCATCCCCAAGAGATTTTCCATCCTGCTTAACTTTGTTCTTGTCTCCAGACGTCTGTGTCGACATAATGCCGGTATCTAATCCCATTCCCAGAGTTAATTTGATGAATATCTTTTTCATTAGTTTTTGGCTCACGACAAATTTTAATTTGAATTTAAACCTCATCTTGAAGGATGCTATGTGATATGACGTGGCTACGTGGGAGTAGAATATACGTAGGAAGAATATTTCATTTCAAATTTCTCAAGAGTAAAAGATGAATATATTTCCCAATACTCAATTTTCTTTCTGACAGAATATTCAGTATCAATATTAATGTTCAGGCTTTTATTGCTTCCTGGAAAATATCACAAGATTAAGGATGAATATAATTTCGAATTCTTTATGAAATGACACACTTATTGATGTTCAATGGGCTATATCATTAAATGAGAGTGTCATTTATTATCTGGTACTAATTCCCCATCTGTGAACTTTCTCAGATTAAATTGCACGAAAATTCAATCAGAATTTTCATCCCATATCCTTCCACCTTTTTATTTAATCCTTTACAAAATCCAACCGCTAATACCATCAAAACTTTTCCCATTCAGCAAATTTATTATATTGGTTTCGTGGGTTCTGTTCGCAGTAACATTTTCCGATTTTCCCAAACTGAAATTACAACTTCAGTGACCTTTACGCATAGATTTTTATTCTCACGATGAAAATGGAAATCAGTATTGGACAACATTGAACGGAAGATATTTGTACTTTAGTTAATTAAAAACTTTAGAGCTTTATATCTAGTTTATGTTTCAAAGATATGACAGAAATGTCAATAAAAGCTTCAAAGTGGAAGTTAATTTTGTTGAAACATTGTGATATCATCAAATTAGAGTTGCTTGAAAGTTTGTCCTAAAAGTTTGTGGATTATTTGATGTTTTTATCAATATATGAACACGAATTTTGAAAGAATAACTTTCTCGATAGTAGGAGTAAAAAACGCGGATTAAGTAATCTTGTTACAATAGTAATAAAATGATTCTAGTTTTGGTACACAAATCAGTCTTAGATTTGTTAATTCTTCATTCAAACGTAATTTGTATCCTTCCAAATGTCTTAGGTTAATTTTACTAACGACTCAGTAGGGGCATTGCCTTGCAAAAACATCTCTTTCCTCAGTATTCTCTCAAAATTTTCTCGCGAGCTCCATTTAATAATGAAGAAAAATGTCTTGTACCCATCATTCCTTCTTATTGTGAGTAACTCATAATTACCACAACTCTGACCCAAAAAATGAGAACGAGAACTTTTCCTGCTGTTTTCTGTACACGTAACTTCTTAAGCCAGCATATTTCAACTTTTCCAACTGTTCTTTTGTTTTCAGATCGTAATAATAAACCCAAGATTCTTCCATAGTCATCATTTGATTCAAAACGGCTTAGCACATTTTGTATGTGTAAAAAGGCCTTTTTATCCAAAAGAAAATGTAATAAAAATCTGTTATGTACGATCGTACAGAAAATGACGATTTCTGCATGATTTTTTACACCATTTGTATCTCAAACATGTATGTAATATTCAATACAAACTTATGTTGCAATTCTGTGCAAGACTATATGTCCTGTAGTCTTATAAATCTGTAAAATATAAACAAAATTGTAGTGGATTTGATATCCTAATGAACAAATTGATATTATCCATTTCTCATTGATTTATAGATCTGTAATACTTGCAAAGAATTGCAACATTATTGCTCCAAAAAAGGAAGTATTCAATATCTATTTTCAATCAAAATTTTGTGTGAGGATGTAATTTATAAATTACGGAATTCGGCGTTCAACAAATTTCTCGCTGAACTCAGGGATTGTTGAATGTTGAAAGATTGATAACATTCCATAAATTATAGATTTACAACAATGCGGCTCTAATTGTTTAGTGGGCTTCCTTTCAAATCGATTTGTGTGAAGAAATATATTATTTCTATGTGATACAAATAATAAATTATTGTCTATGACTGTGAGGTACGGGACAAATTGAAAAATCGTATACATATACCAAAATACCCTGTAGCCCAGTCAAATTAGTGTTTCATTTCTGAATGATAGATAATGAGCTGGAAATTTGTACATGTTGTATTGTAATAAATACTCATTTATTATACCATAAGTAGTTGAAGTATCATCGATTATTTTTGTGGTGCTATCACGAATGTTTATTGTGCTTGCGTTTGAATACCACGAGTGTGCAGCACGAGTGGTATTCACAAGCACAATAAACATGACTGATTGCACCACAAAAATAGTCTATAATACTTTAACTACAAATGGTATATGGAGGACTATTCCAGGAGTCAAACCATTTTTTCAAATTAGTTTTCTATGAATCTAGTAACAGCTCACGTAATTTTCATAGGAACGAGTAAACAAACTTCTGTCAAACTGAAAAATTAGAATTTTTTGCATTTTCTTTGACGAATAATAGAGAAACATATTGCGTCTTGATATGGAATCTAGTTCAGAAAGGTTTGGTGATAGATCAGAAGATAAAATTGATGAAGATATTCAGAAAAATATTCCATCAAATACGAAGGAGGTATCCACATCTTTGAGTAAAATACTCACTCTGACCACTAGTGTAATACTTGATGGTATTTCTACACGTCCAAATACTCACTGATATGCACCGTTTCTATGGCGATTTAGCATTGTTAACCTTGTTATAAATACTAAGAATGGAATAGTCTTGATTATTTTTACCATTCATATTTCGACCAATAGAATTGCACCATTCGACGTCACGTGGTACAACCAACACGGTTTTCAAGTGGAAATTTTTTGGAAATTTTGTCTGTTGATTATATATACAAAACAAAGAATATTCAGCCGCGTTGATTCAGCATCTGTCAAACTGACAGACAGATTGAATGTGAAAATGAGCAGATTCAGAGTCGAGTCTCTGGAATATATTGATGAATTTGGATGGGAAAAATAATCTTCCGAATACCATTCGTGATTAAATTTAACCTGGCAAAATTTTTAGATTGTTACGAGAGCTTGCTACCAATTTATTTCGTGATATTGATCAAAAATCACTCGCTTGACAGCTCGTGATTTTTCTGTCAATATCACTCAATAAATTGCTAAGCAACAAGCTCTCGTAACAATCTAAAAAATTTTCCGGTAAAATTTAACCACTTATGATATTATATATGATTATTTTTATCATCCAAATTTCGACCAATAGAATTGCACCATTCGACGTCACGTGGTACAATCTGCACGGTTTTCAAGTGGAAATTTTTTGAAAATTTTGTCTGTTGGTTATATATACAAAACAAAGAACATTCAGCCGCGTTGATTCAGCATCTGTCAAACTGAATGTGAAAATGAGCAGATTCGGAGTCGAGTCTCTGGAATCTATTGATGAATTTGGATGGGAAAAATAATCTTCCGAATACCATTCGTGATTAAATTTAACCTGGCAAAATTTTTAGATTGTTACGAGAGCTTGCTACCAATTTATTTCGTGATATTGATCAAAAATCACTCAATAAATTGCTAAGCAACAAGCTCTCGTAACAATCTAAAAATTTTTCCGGTAAAATTTAACCATTTATGATATTATATATGATTATTTTAGATACAATTTTATTATACACTACTATACATCGTGTACGTTTTTGCACATTGCCAACACTG
This sequence comes from Dromius quadrimaculatus, assembly GCA_963989225.1. Classification (NCBI taxonomy): domain Eukaryota; kingdom Metazoa; phylum Arthropoda; class Insecta; order Coleoptera; family Carabidae; genus Dromius; species Dromius quadrimaculatus. The sequence continues at coordinate 6,703,830 of OZ022325.1, read as the reverse complement.
CACACAATGTGCTGCCATCTACATCACAACAGTACAAACCTTTATTTTGGCATTCTAATAGGTGTCTCAAAGATCTCATGGTCATGGAATCTCGTGTCTGAGTCTCAAGTTATTTAAGGTCAAAGGTCGCAAAAGTCGGTTTTTGCAAATATCTCGGTTTCTATAGCTCCAATAGTGTTGACATTCATTACAAAAATTGTAGAGCATAAAATTTTAAACAAGTTTTGTCTTGAACTTTTATTAATGCGCTCAACCGTTTTTGAAAATCTTCAAGGCGAAATATGTTGCAAATTTTATACTCCACATTTTTTCCAATAAATTTCAACATTATTGGAACCATAGAAATCTGGGATATTTGCAAAAAACGGTTTTTGCGACCTTTGACCTTAAATAACTTGAGACGCAGGCACGAGATTTCATAAGACTTTTAGACAGCTTCTAGAAAGCCAAAATAAAGGTTTATACAAGTTTCGAGCTTATTATCTGTTACTCCTGATTTGACTGACTGAAACAGTATAACCGATGAAAATCACTATGCGAGTAGAACCACTTCCAGAGTACACAGACAAAAACTGTTTTTTTTTTTCACAGAAAATATTTTTTCCTATACCTTATATTCTTATATTTATGGCGAATCGCTCTCCCCTATTTTGTACTTATCCTAATATTCCATCAAATAGGAAGAAAACAATCCTGATAGAAGATACCTTGCGACCAGAAAAACTTCTAGAGTACACAGATAAACAGACCAAAATTGATTCTCGCTTCCACTGATTTTGTTCCTTTTTAAATGCGCTATCAAAATACATTAACAGTTTTCCAATAGAAACTACCTGGTGACTAGAATAATTATAAAGATTTCAAAATTTGTACTGAAAGTTTCTCAGAGAGTGTGGCGACATGATATATTATATACTCAATCAAACTAATAGTCAATAATCGTCGTGGCGGCATGATATATTGTACAGTAAATAACAATAGTCAATGTGGCAACATAATATACTAATAATATATACGCCTGAATCTATATAACCCCTTTGTTGTAAAAGCTGAAAATTCAATTTATAAATCTTTCTAAGATCTATTACCTATTCATTAAGGGAAAAATTATTTTAGTCATTTTTTTACTCTGTTCTTTGAACTCATATTGGTGGCTGAATTTTAATCTACATATTCATATCGGTTTAAGAATAAACATATTCATCTGAACAAGGACTCATAATGATTTGGAGAAAATAGGATCGCAAATGACCTATCGTATTTTACTAATCTTAATAGATAAAAATAGTTATTGTAAGTGTACCTTAAGAAATAGATACATGCTATCGCGGACTTTTCTGTAGGCCTTTTTTAAGACGTAATTCTAGCACATTATTATAATGTATTGTAACGTAGAATGGGCTCTGAGTCCATCTCTGTTATCTGGGCGGAGCATTTCGTACTATTTAATTCGTATTGCGTCGCCCCGCCCGGTCGAAAAATCTAGTAACATGCTAGACCAGGCATGCCTAACCCGCGGCCCATTTGAAGACTTTTTGCGGCCCATATTGTAGTTTTCAACTGTCCATTTTATTTTAGACATTTAGACTAGACGATTGAAATATAGACTGAATTGTTGAATTTTGTAATAATAAACATTGCATATTATGTACTGAATTATGTAATAGTTATTTTCATAACGTATTCTGTACAAAATTTTATCAAATTCCGTCAGAATAATTTTATCCATATTTTTGAATGAGAACGTTTCTCATGTCACATTACAAAATTCAGATGACCGTGATTCATGACTATCTATTGTTACTACAGAAACAAGAGTGCACTGAAATAAACAAATATCGAATTTTCACAAAATGTCAAAATAATTTTTTCATAATACCTGCATTGAAACAACGCGTTTCAACGCCTGTTTTGTCAGTCGAAACAAGACAATTGCAGACAAATGCGAGTGTAACCGGGGAGGAACAGGCTTGTTTCTGCCCGCTGAATTAATTTTTTACATCGTTTTATCCCTGGCAGAGTCGCATTTGTTCATTGTCAATCTCTAAATGAAAATCATATAACCTTAGTTAAATTGACAGTTGTTGTATTCGGAACTGTAAATTAAATTAAAAAGACGATTAGTTTCAAGAAAAAAAGTATTAATACGACAATTTCAAGTACACCACAACATCTTATTGATTAAAGCACAAGCAGCTACTCTCGACTTGTTATACTTGTAAAATCAAAAGAAAAATATTTACTTTGTTATGACAAATTTGTAATGTGGAAAGTTTCAATGCAGGTATTATGAAAAATACAGTGTGTGGCACGGGACAAAACACGATTTCAGCCGAGGGCGATGCCGGCCCTCGCTTCGCTTGGGCAAGCAACGCTCACCCTCAGCTGAAATCGTCTTGTTTCGTCCCTAGCCACACAATATACTATTAAAAATGTACTCAAGCAGTGATATCCTGAGTGATATAGTATTTTTCGATATTAAAGACGCTGCCAATGTTGCATACTGTAAACAATAAATTATTCTTTTAATTGTACGCAGGTCAGTATAGTTAATTAGCTCTGAAACATGGCGAGTTATGTAAAGTCATTACGTAACTACTTTTCGCAACTGTTGCATGACAGTTATGAAAAATGGGACGTTGCATAACGTCAGAAATTGATGTAAAATTTGACTTTTCAAAACGGAATTAGGTAAAAATTTTTGGCCCATCAAACGATGTGGGTTGGGCACCCTTGTGCTAGAATAAATCTAGAATATTTCGAGAAACAAGTTTCTGTATATAAGAAAAAGCAAACGACCTGATGAGGGACAGTAAAACAATGAACAGTGAACTGTTAACAATAAAACAGTGAAATAGTGAGTGGTCAGTGTAATAAATAAATAGTTAAAAATAAATATCTGCGTCTTTGTTCAGTAGTAGTAAGTGATAAATAAATTATATAGTGTGTGTAAGTAATATCCGGAAGAATAAAACTTTTATTTTATTTTCAATTATTAAATAGTGATTTTCATTTAATTATGAACAAATCCTTCAACAGCAATAAACATTACAGTATTTCTTAAGATTTGGCCAGCGTTAGCCATAAGCGTATACGAAAACAGTTTTTTTGACAAAACACTGTCATAGCTCAGCTATTTGGCCCAATGTATATCAAAATTCATTTCATGCTTTAGAAGAAATAAGTGGAGAAACAGATAGAGGTGGACAGCGACTTTGATTTGTACTATTTAAAGATTAGAGATGAAAGATTATCAATCTTCAGGCATTCAATATTCATAGAAAACCTATTTCAGTTTTCAAAACACGAGCGGAACGAATCTTTAGAATAACGGGTATTTTAAGACTTAATAAAATAAGTTAACAAACATAAATCACAAATTAAGACAGCAAAAATATGTAAGGAAAAAACTGGGAGAAATGTCAATTATTAATGTCAAAAATTATTTAAGCTAGCTTCAGCTCGTGCTTAATAAGCATGTATCAACTTCAGGTCATGTTTAAAAGGACCGAAATCACGAGTTCACCAAGATTTGTTCAAATTGTTATTTAGTGACATGGGTCCTTTCCTTACTGTACGAGCCCTGCATTTGACTGTTCTAAGAACGTTGTTTGAAAAATTATTTTAAGGCAATAAAATGTTCTGAATTACTATGAAGAAAATTGTCTGGGGATTGGATACAGAAATATAATTGTCCATAATATTCTCTCTAAATATTTTTATTTTAGATTATTGCTTTAAAACACTCTCAACACTTCTAGAACAGTTAAAACAGAGCTCGTGGAACAGCCAAGGAAACCAATTACAATTAGGTTGTAGAAAAACATCTAAAAAGAGTTCTGATGATTGGAAATGTAATGTGCAGCGTCGGAAATCTAGCCTAGAACTGCACGATACTCAAAAATCATGCGTTTTCAGAGGCACCTCTTTTGGGAATCAAGACTGAATTAAAAGTGTATAAACGTCCATACATCGATCATAAGCTGAAAGTATACAATTTAAATATATAGGTGTTTTAAAATATTTTTTAAGGCAGTGTTTCTTAAACTTTCCGGTATATGATCCTCATTTGCATCTGAAAATTTCAAAGGGTTCATCTGCTCCCAAAGAAGGGGTATCAGTAAAAAATATCTCAGAGGGGATCTAATCTGTAATCAATTTTTCTGGGGCTTTAAGAATCATTACTCTAAAGAAATCTTTATTTCATACTTTTGAAATCAAAAAAATTAATTAATTGGGTTTGCAATCACAGTATTTATTCTTACTGTGAATGTAGATTTCACCAATAAATAATTTGAACTACTGAAAAAAGGTATTTGGTTGCAGAATTGTAGAAGTTTTATTAAATACGTGTTCTCAATATTCTTTGTAAATACTTTTCTCACTACAACATCTAAGCTATGAAATATAAGTCGAGAAATGTTTCAGCCCGTAGATAGCTCTATATATGTTTTTCCACTAATGGAAGTTATTTCTTTGTTTCAGATGGCACTATTATCAATTTCTGGAGGTATGTATTGCACATCAGTATCAAATTTCTGCCAAAAGTGTGAATATGGTAGCAATTTTCTTGTATGTATTCCATAAACGCTGTTAGTTCATTATATAGATTAGTAGATGCTAATGTGTCGGCAACCTGCGAAACTAAGTTGTAAAGCTGGTCGCGTTCCGGTGACTTCAACTCTGGATGACTTTATTGACTTTAGAAGTCAGACATTACAAATATAGATTTAAAACAGTTTGTTGATTTTATGAACTAATTACTGATCTTAGAGGAAAATTAAAATTAGGGATTTGTACAAGGTGAAGTAAGAAACAATTTGAAGTGAAAAAAATTGTCAATATAAATTCATATTTTCTTTTTTCCTTTCCATTCTACAAAGTTACTAATAAATTAAGTGTATTCATCTGTCGTACTTTTGAAAAGACTGTCGTAATTCCTATAATCATTCCAAAGTCTGCTAGAACGTCGCCTACGCATCAAAAAAGTCATGGAGCATCACCAACGTTTCGTGAAAATGAAAATTGAAAATAAAATAATGAAAAACATCAAATGAGTTACTATTCCAGTTAATATAAGTTGTTATTTCCATCTGTTGAAAATTGAACAATAAATTTTAATAATAGCGTAATTTCTATCATTAAATATGTTTAGGTGTGCTTTTTTGGGTAGGTTGAATTAATGTTTCTCTGTTCGTTGCAAAGAACTCATGTTCCTTTATTGCGGACAGTTAATTTAAAAATTAACAACATTCATAAAGTCTGCTTTTTTCTCACTTTTCCAAGCTAATGATCTCAGCACAGGAAATGCTTTTTCATGTTTCAGTTTAATTTTAAAGAGGAAATGGAAAAGTGAGGTTTTTCTACGTGCAATAGTTACAAGTAGCGAAATGAGAATCTGAACAAACAGTATCAGATGATTTTTCTTTTTCGTCCTTTCAGCTGCTCTAATGGATTTATTGGACAATGAGCAGACAAGGAAACAGTACTAGAATAACGAACGAAGGAAACAATTGTTCAAAGATATATGAGCTGCAGTTGGATGAAAGGATTGCTCGTTTCGTAATAGAAAGACTAAATTGTAAAGGATTAATTTTCAATTACTAAATTACAATTCTTCTCAGAACAGAGCTTCTACAATATAATTAGGAAAGAAGCATTGTTTCATAGCAAAATAAATAATAAATTATAGAATTATTTATTCCAATGCATGGAATTTTGACAAGACAAATAATTGTCAGATTAATTTTGAACAGACCACAAAAATCTACAAACTAAAATGTGATTGACGGAAAGTTTAGAACGATTTTTGTGCTATTGGTCCGTGATTTGGTCAGAGTTCATGTGATAATAAAAATTTACAATTTTTTATTTTATGTCATGGTTGGGTGTGTGTTGATATTTTCTCGATACTAGCGTTGTTAGGACTTTATATATTCGCCAATATTTTGATTATATCCATTCCAACAACGCCAAATTCAAAGCACATAACATTTTATGCGCTTACAAACCCGTCAACTATTTTGAACAACTCATTGAACACAAAGCACAACGATTTTATTCAGAAAATTCCTACCAGTTCACATCTTTGTATCAACTTATTTTTCACCCCTAGATTCACCCTTGTTAAAAATATTTACATTTCACCAGAGAAGTCTCTACCTCTAACGCTTTAAGAGATCATTTTTATTTTCATTGAGGAAATTTCAACGCATGAACGCTTGGTAAATGGATAGCAATAACATTAAGGTGTATTGAAGATGAAAATTTGTTGGAAAATACAACTAGTTTACAAGCAAATCGCCAAATATACTGGAAAAATTCAGAAAATAAATTTTATCGTCCATATCTAAATTTGTTGGCTTACACATCGAGTATATTTTTTGCATATAATAATACGATAATCAAACACAGAATCGCATCTTTCCACGGTTAATACTAAAGTTGATGAAGCTGACTGGATGAGTGAATTTGAGTGAGTAAAAAGTCTTGAGAATTCAGTCAATATTTCTGTTTTAATTTCTTTCCTACTTTACAGTTTCGGCTGTACCTCAGCCATCTTCAGAAGCGCTATAATTTAATTATTTTTTTATCACTTATTATTTATGCTAATTTTATCGGAAATACTTACAAAAGAACTATGTTGTGAAAAATCAAAAATATTAAAAATATATATTGAAATGTGATATCGAGTTGGTAAAATAGCGGAAAATTTTTTTTTTTTCCATTTGTCAAATGCCACAACCTACATCTGTGGAAGACGTTGACTAAGTGCAAGTAAAAAATCGTGCGTGCACGCATTATCAACAAATTACAAATTATCACAGGTACAAATATGTTAGTCATAGTGTCAAACAATTAAAAATAGATGCAAGCTTGTGCATCATGTAAGGTGTCAAAAATATAAACAAAAATTAGGAAAAGTAACATAGATATTGAAGAATATTGTTGTATATAGTGCTAAGTGCAATAGTATCTGTTTTTTCATTAATATTTTGTTTGTCCTGTTTTATATACAAGATTTCTAATGTAAGTCTTTTGTTTAAGTTCATTTCGTTATGGATAATACTAGTTTCATCAAAATTGGAAGTATGTCCTGAATCTATGCAATGAGTGACTAGGGCACATTTTGGCGTATTTTTATTCAATTTTTTACTGTTTCGTTTATGTTCATCAAGCCTTGTTTTTAAATATCTTTTGGTTTGTCCTGTGTACTGTGCTCCACAATCATTGCATGGGATTTTATAGATTAAAAGATCTCAAGTTTTTATCTGCTTTATCTTTTATCTTGGAGAATAAATTACCTACTGTCTTGTACTGTTTGAAGCAAATTTCCATTCCCTCTTTATTTTTGAATACTTGTTTAATTTTGTAGCTAACGCTATCTATGTACGGAATCGTGAAGTACTTATCGGTCAAAGATTTTTTATTATTCATGTCATTGTCATTCAAATTAGATGAAAGATTCATAATTTGATTTTTGATACCATTTATGATGCCAAGTGGGTATTTATTTGAACGAAGTAAATCAGTTACTGTGCTGCTAACTTCGTTATGATACTCTTCAGATATCAATTTAAGTGCTCTGCTGAAAATATTTCTAGCAACATTGAGAAGTTGACTTTTTGGAGGATTCGACTGAAAATTTAGATACCTCGTACTTGCTGAAGGCTTTTTGTACCATTTGGTGGTAATGTTGCCACATTCTTCTTTAATCAGTAACATATCAAGGAAAGGTAGGGTGTTATTAACCTCTGTTAACACTGTGAATTGAATATGGGCATTAAAGTCATTGAAAATAGTTACTATCTCATTTATTTTAGATTCTGGCACTGCTGTAATCAAATTATCCACGTACTTTTTTATGAACGGAACCTTAAATGACAACTTTGCAACAACTTCTTTCAGAACCAAATCCATAACCAAATTTGCCACTACTGGAGACATTGAATTCCCCATTGCTGCACCAAACACTTGTCGATAAAGCCCACCATTAAATTTGAAGAAACAACTTTCAAAACAAAATTTAATTAAATTTAGTAACTCATCGAGTGGTATGTCTGTCCGTTTCGATATGATATCATATTTTTGTTCGACAGCTTGAAGCACTAGCCCTATTGGAATATTAGTGTATAAAGAGACCACATCTAATGAAATAAGAACATAATCATTATCTAAAGTTATTTGAGTGACAAACTCTTGGAATTAGAATGAATTTCTGATATAATACTCATCTTCATATAAGTCCCTCAGTACTTGAGTTAAATACTTTGATAGCTTATGAGTTGGTGAATTTATTCCAGATACGATAGGGCGAAGCGGTTTGTTGTTTTTGTGTAATTTAACAAGACCATAAATTCTAGGAGGGATTGCATTATTAGATGTTAGACTTTTCTTTATTGTCACATCAATGTATTGTTTGTCAAATAAATTTTTGACTAATTTATTGTTCGTATTTTGAATTTTTGTTGTGAGATCTTTATTTATTTTAATATATGTTCCACTATCCTTTAATAGGTCTTCCATTTTACTGATGAATTCATTTTTATTTATAGCAACAGTTAGATTTGATTTGTCTGCTTTGATGATAAGAAGGTCTGCATTTTATTTTGTAAATTGTTTTGTTTCATTATATTTTTTTATTTTTTAATGTTGTATATAAAACAAGACAAACAAAATATTAATGAAAAAACAGATACTATTGCACTTAGCACTATATACAACAATATTCTTTAATATCTATGTTACTTTTCCTAATTTTTGTTTATATTTTTGACACCTTACGTGATGTACAAGCTTGCATCTATTTTTAATTGTTTGACACTATAACTAACATATTTTTACCTGTGATAATTTGTAATTTTTTGACAATGCGTGCACGCACGATTTTTTACTTGCACTTAGTCAACGTCTTCCACAGATGTAGGTTGTGGCATTTGACAAATGGAAAAAAAAAATTTTCCGCTATTTTACCAACTCGATATCACATTTCAATGTATATTTTTAATATTTTTGATTTTTCACAACATTTTTGTAAGTATTCCCGATAAAATTAGCATAAATAATAAGTGATAAAAAAATAATTAAATTATAGCGCTTCTGAAGATGGCTGAGGTACAGCCGAAACTGTAAAGTAGGAAAGAAATTAAAACAGAAATATTGACTAAATTCCCAAGACTTTTTACTCACTCAAATTAAATACTAAATTCTAACATTTTACGTTCAACCGTTTTGGCTTCACGCGGAAAATTCAAAAAATGTTTCAAGTAAAGTGCACTTCCGGCTTAGCCGATCGCAATCATTATGCAAGCTATACAATTAAATGCTATAGAAGTGCTCCATACAAATTTTCAATATTCTACGACTGATTGTTTCGAATTTATGCGGAAAATTAGAAAAGCCTGATATATAAAGTATACTTCCGGCTCAGCCGATTGGTACAAAAATATAAGATAACAATTTAGATGCTACAGCAATTTCAAATACTGAATTTCAGTATCCTACGGCTAATCATTCTGGATTTATGCGGCAAATTCAAAAAAAGTTTCAAGTAAAGTGCACTTCCGGTTCAGACAATTGCAACCATAATACGAGGTACACATCAAGACTCTATACCAGTCTTAATTTCAGCATTACATATCCGACGGGATTCAAGATTTGCGAGTTATGAACGCACATACGTACCGACATCAAGCCGAAAATAGTCAAAATGAACTCAGGGATACTCAAAACGGAGTTTCCCATTAAAATTTTAGAATGTGAATTTTGTCGGTTTCACAATTCTTGTACTTTGTACAAATAAAACGGTAGGAGGAAATTGCAGACGTTTACGATGTGCACAACATAATATCACGCACAAATGATTTGGAGATATGCACACCGTAAACGTCTGTTACTTCCTCCTATCTTTGTCCTGAACCAAACTTGTCTTTTGTATTGTTTACAGACAGTAAATAATAATTTGTTGTCCATCAATTTCACCCTATGTTTTTTTGATGCGTTCAAACCTTGAAAGTAGCTCAATTTTCTGTCACTATCCACAAGCCTATAAAAACAACAAACAGCTCGAGCTACAATTGTCTTATTTTTTTTCTAAAAAAGGATTTTGTTAACACCCACACATTAGCGGAATCAAGCAAGTAATTCAGCAGCGAAACAAAAAATAATGTAGTTCATTCGTCAAAATATGACAGCCATGTGATTGAGAATGTTATTTGTACTAGTCACCTGATAAACAGCTGCGTGAATTCAAAGTTGGATGCATAATGAATGTATATTAAAACAGTCGTGGATAAAATAACTATTTTCGGTAATCAAATCATTCTGATCACTGATTCAGAAATGTTATCCATCTAAATTTATCCAAAGTAAAGTAATATCTATAGTTATTCCTCAACCCTCAATTTTTTGTCATTTTGTTGGTTTGGTAGTCAACTTTTATCAACTGAGAAACAAAAAGCACATTGATTGTGCACATTATGGACGAGTTCTTTACAAAACATCGGAAACAGCGACGTTAGAGATGTTGTTCTGCTTAGATGAAGTTTCAGATATATTTTGTGTCAAGTAGCACTAAAAAACATCCTCAGAAATGGGAAAAAATACTGAATTGTTTGTTATTTTATGTTATTGTGGGGTTCTTGTGTGATTATTTATATTGGACTAGAAATTATATTTGTGTCACTGCTGTTGAAGTCAGGGAGAACATTATCCTGAATTGAGCTTATTTTTATTTGACGTTTCGATAAACGAAGATAGTCATCGAAAAAAATGTTACTCACGTTGAAAATAAATGATTTCAACATTCTGATTGTTCAAAAAAATATACAGCAACTCTAATAAATACAATTTGAAAATTGGAATTTGTTATTTATCAGTGGTATTAGCACAGACAAAATAGACAAAAAAAAGTGCTGAGTTTGCATTAATTCCCAACAAGATGAATTTTTATACAGCTCCTGAATACGTTATTACGAATGCTATGTCAAAAGTCGCCATTGATCCCGCTTGTGCGTTGTTTTTATCCGAGGTCAGATGTCACAAAATTTCGCTTTTTGCGTATATCTCTGAAATGGTGGAAGCTATCTGAAAAATAGATGAGCAAAAATTTATAGAAAATAAAATTCTCTACAAAAAAGCTGTCAATACTAATTTCCCTACGAAGCATCGTTCTCGAGTTATTGCGGTTTCAAACCTAGGAAATAAGAATATGCATTCATATGTGGCCAGTATGCATCATTTAAAGGAGAAAATATTGGAAAATTGGTTTTTGTCATTCATGCACTCAAATACTAAATGTCGAAAATATACGATTGAGTGAGACAACGGCCGTCCCTAATTCCATTAGTTGGTTGGCCTTGAGTAACATCAACAGTCCAATCAGTTTTAAACGGTTTTTCGTGGTAAGTAAACGTGTTTGTGGATGGTATTTTGATTTTAAACTGTGCCGTTACAAAATTTTATAAAGATGTTAGAAGTGTACTGCATTTGTAATGAATCTTTGACTGAAGGTGAAATAAAAGAGGGCAGTTATCTTGTCTTCCTCCGACATTCGCTTCTAATTATCAACACTTGTTTCGTGTGTTCTACCAAGTGCAAGTGTGACTGGAAAATGAACTGAATCTTGAAGACTGGGACTGTAAATTGATAAATAATAGTTTGGAGCCAATCCAGTCTTTACTTCCACCTGCTCCAAAGAAACTGCTTAATACAATAAAGGCTGCACGAACAATTGTGTTGAGCAGAAAAGTTGGACTGTTTTGTTCATCAGTCTGTGCCAATTGTCAAGGCCACTCTTGCACTTATGCTGAATTAAATGCAACAGATGAAAATTCTTTCGAAATCGATGAGAATCTAACTGATATATCTCTCTTCTTAGAGCAGTCAACACAAATTGAGCATGAAGAGGAAGAAACGATTGATCATGTAGAATTTGATGATGAATAATGTCATTTTCTTGTTGCTACAATTTTCATTATATTAATAAAACATTGTCCCATTTAATTGCCTGGATCGAAATATATCGTGGAGTATTCCTACTGGGAAAACCACGTTTAAAAAAGCGCCGAGTACACTTCTTCAGAGGTGGTGCGGAAATGTGTGCATATCTACGGTCTGAAATCGTGATAACTCGGGAACGGTGATTCGTAGGGAACAGAGAATTTATATCTTTTTTGTAGAGAATTTTGCGATCTACAAACTAAATTCTGTCTATTTTTCCAGTAGCTATCACCGTTTCAGAGATATACGCAAAAAATGAGATTTGAAATCTTTGACATCGGATAAAAAACAACCCACAAGCTTATTGGGAATTAATGAAAACTTGAATGTGTATTTTGTCTGGACTATATTCATTTATTCAGTAAATTTTCAGGAAGTCTCTTTGATATCCTGCAATTAATGTGTGTATAATGTTCCGCCTTCAAAGTGTCTTTCAATCTCTTCTAAACGTGAATAAATTGTAATAGGATTTCACTAAAGACCACATTCGAAATGCTATAAATTTTCTTGAACAGTCAGCAAGATATCCGCTCAAAAACAAATAATATTGTATCATCTGCTAGCTTGTAGGATAATATGTACAATAACTGTTGACACAATAGTTATTATCCTGTAGACAAATTTATCCAACAATACAGAGCGAAATATATGTTTCAACAACTATTGTGTCCGCAGATTTGATCTTCCAGATTAAGCTATCTGATGATAATGAAACCGACCCTAAGTAAATATAATTATTTAATTAAGGAAACTGCTCCAACATGTACTCATACAAGCTTTAGAAATGTTCTTTGTCGAATAGTTGGTACATATTTCGGCCGCGATTCACAGGATATATTTGAAAATCTGTCCTATCCCTCAAACTATTTAAAAAATATAATTTGATAGAATTTCGAAGCTGCAAGTCAACGTACTTTATAAGTGAATTATTATGTACAAAAATATGATAAAAAAATTAAGACGTCAAATTGTTCCCTTAAAAATCACAGTCCAAGAGAGATGAAAGTCAAAAAGTTTTACTGGAATATCCTTTAACAGACCATCTGACATTTGTGATGTAAACATTGCTTCAAACCAAATAAAGAATAGGAAAACTAGTGCAATAATTGCGATTATTTCCTATCATTATTTACTGTACACAATAATGGAAAATAATACTCTCAGATTTGTTCAGAATGTAATGGAAATGTTAATTCCATTTATCTCATAAGCAACAAGGTCTTTGAAGTGAAATAGTAAATTATAAATATTGAACTAATGTGAATTGAATTACTAAATATAGATTTTGTTCTATTACCTACCACTTTATCCTTGTTCCTCGGCTCCTAATCACTTTGATCACATTTTGTCCACATTTTTGCTTCATTACACCAATTACCATCCAACTAAACGAACTTGAACCGAAAATAAAGCAATTTCATTCCAAAATAAATCAATTCTAATGCAAACTAAAGTAACGACAAAATCAAAATAAATAAGTTTGAATCAACAACCCCGGAGCTTCCGGAGACGACTTCCACATTGCACCTCCACCAGCTGTTCACTTCAAATCTAAACCAACCCACCAAAGATCTACTCGACCTATTCGTGAAATATTTCTCGAAATATCGTTTATTTTCACAGAAGCATCTTCTGTTAAAATCTCGAGTTGACAACGCCTGTGATGCAGCATCTACTGGCTACATAAGAGCAGAACTGCGGCGTCGCTTTTACATCGATTCGGCGCCGAAACAGGCCCGGACCTAGGGGGATGAAAAACAGGGTGAGAGAGGGGACGTAGAAGGGCTGCAAACGGACAGAGGGTGCAAGATTGTGTAATGAGTTAATTGAGAATAGAATTAAAATTTTGTTACAGGGGTTTTTTGATTGGAATGCGAACTCAGTGGAAGGAGTGACATTCTGAACAGATTCATTTGTTGCTTTCGTTTTTCGGAAAAACACAGCTATAAATATTACAGAATAATAATTCATTTAATTACAAAAAGTTGTCTATCTCACCTGGATCTGAGTTTGCTGGCTGCTGGGCGAGATAAAGCCAAAACAAAACATTTTGTCGCAAAAAAAATATCCAGAAACGAATATGTCAAGCACAAAGAAATAATGAGTATAAGCATAATGAGAAATATTTACTATCAATTTATCTTCAGGTAAAATCTGAACGTCGAAGGCTTCTCGGGTCGAATATCGATTTCAAACTTTATAAGAGCTCTTTACCGCAGATTTAACTCGAAATAACTTTATGAGAAGAATTAGTTACAGATATTAAATCCACAGCAGTCTTTTCATCCTGGATTAAACTTGGTGAACTTCACAATGGAAACCTGTTCTCCAAATTGTATTCAAAGTGATGTATTGGATGCTGTGTATATATTAAAGAGTATTTGTATATATGTTTGTGTGCGAAAAGAGTAGAGGAACCCTTCTTGGATTTATATAATAGAGCTAGGAAATTATTATCATCCCTTCGTATATGTAGAACGGGAGCTAAGATTCAATATTCTACCTTCAAGAATCATGTAATAAATATCAGAAATATAGATGTTTCACTTTCCTCATACAACATCATCATTGAATCTATTTGAAAAATATGTTTTTCTACGATCACTATAGAAAACAACATATTTCTCATACAAAACACAACTAGAAAACTTACAATTTCACACAACTGAGCGAAAAGTCGTGAGAAATCATTTCTCACACCAGTTTGGCCAACTTATATATTAATAATTCATTCTGAATATTCTTTAGGTGATATATATGATATATTTAGCAAGATTATTGATAAATATCACGGACTTGATATAAATCTCTGTTTGCTCTTTTATAAGCCACATTTAAATAACAAAATTGCACTAAGTTCTGTTGGAATTATTTTCTTATTCTTGTAATATATATTCCGAAGGTTGGTAACACTACGAATCACAACTGTCAAATTGAAGCAGACAAAACACGTTCCATCACATTCTATTGAAATCGAGAAATTATGTATGTAACTATTGTATCATAACCAAAATTAGATATCCACAAATATTATTACTGCAGTTGGAAAATGGTTAGTGACGAAGATTTAGAAAACACGCTACCCCAGATCACAGAAAACTCTAACTAATGAACCAATCAGAAGGTCGCCTGGTGAGAGTGAGCCAATCAGATACAATCTTTCTGTAGTTTGCAACAATTTGATTACACAACAATGAAATGTCAATCAACTGATAGAAAATATATCAATAATGTTCCAAATCATAACTAAAATTAATATCACAATAAATAAGCAGAGCAAACTATTAAAATGCCTAAATTATTTTATATTTGTGAAAATAGATTCAAAATCTCAGTTATACGAATGATTTACCTACATATTTCATTAAAAATTGTGATCGTAGAAAAAGTATAGTGTACAACACGTATAGAATCACCTATTTCACACTTGTGTGATTCCAGCATTCGACTCCGTCTCATGCTGAAAATTACACACCTCGTGTGAAATAGGTAATTTTCTATACTTGTTGTACAATATACTATTTTGACTAACTTGGCAATACTAGTCAAACCGCCCTAAAAAAGCACAATTTTTGTATTTTGCCTACGAGGTCAAACATCATCATCTTTTCATCACTATGTAACAAATTTTGTTCAATCAAGAAATACAAGTGATTTGACAAGTACATCCGGCCAAATGAGGCTGGTCAGACCGATATAGTGAAATTTAATATATTCATCTAATATGACTTTGACGACGATGTTTGATAAACGAATCAAATCATCTACAACGCGTCTAATTCCATAAACGTGCGGCTAAAATAACTCAATAAGACCTGTAGTTGAATATTTGTACACAACCATTTTGTTCTTTATTTTTTTAATTAAATATTATTTGATAATTTTTTTCCAGTCGAAAATCCACAACTCCTAATCCACAATCCACAATTTTTGATCCACAATTTACAATTTCTAATCCACAATTTACAATTTCTGATCTACAATCCACAATTTTTTATCCACAATGCACACTCTACCATTTCCAATCCACTATCCTCAATTTTTAATCCACAATCCACAATCTCTAATTTACAGTCCACAATTTCCTGTCCGCAATCTACAATTTCTGATCCATAATCCACAATTTCTTATCCACAATTCGTTATCTGCAATTTCTTATCCACCGTCCACAATTTTCACATTTACAATTGCTTATCCGCAATCCTCAATTTCTAATCCACAATCCACAATTTCTTATCCACAATCCCCAATTTATAATCTACAATCCACAATTTCTAATCAACAATCCTCAATTTCTGAGCCACAATCCACAATTTTCAATCCATATCTTTCCAATTCACAATTTCTTATCCACAATCCACAAATTCTCATCCGCAATCCACATTTTTGAATCCACAATCCACAACTTCTAATCCACAATTTCTTACCCACAATCCACAATTACTAATCCTCAATCAATAATTTCTAATCCATAATCGGCAATTCTCAACCTACAAACTACAATCTCCTTTCTACAATCCACAATTTCTTATCCACAATCCAAAATTTCTATTCCACAATCCACAATCCGCAATTTTCAATCCACAATTCGTATTTTTCAATCCTCAAATCACAATCCGCAATTTTTAATCCACAATCTACAATTGTCAATGCTCAATTCACAATCCACAATTCGAAATCCCCAGTTCCTAATTCAGAATTTCTAATCCGCAATCCACAATACTCAATCCATTTTCGATCATGTACACGAAATACAAGTAATTTAACAAGTACAGCCGGCCTAATGAAGCTCAAACCAATTTAGTGAAATGTAATATACTCATCCAATATGACTTTGATGACGATGTTTGATAAACGAATCGAATAATCTACAACGCGTCTAATTCCATAACCGTGCGGCTAAAATAATTCAATAAGATCTGTAGTAACATATTTCTACACAACCATTTCGTTATTCATATTTTAAATTAAATATAATTTAATCCTTTTGCCACTAAAACTAAGGTCACATAGCTTATGTTATATCATATCTATGTTATGTTTCTATGTAATGTTATGTCAACTGACACAAATATCATAAATGTATTTCTATTATGTGAAAGTAAGAAAATCAATAAATATTTATTTTTTGATAGCATAATATTTAATTGAATAATTATTACAAATACATCTAGTACATAAATTAACGAGCGTATAATAGAAGCTGTCATTCCGAAGGATGAAGATTGGAGCATATGTGATCATCCGAATGAAAAATAGCCTCATTATACGCGAGACAAAGTTAATGTTGAAACTAGCAAGTGTTGAATAAAGTGAGGAATCTGATAATGGAAAATGATGTTGAGTGGCACTGAAGAAAACTTATAATGTACTGCATATCGGAGAATGATAACCGTGTTCAACTAAAATCATTACGATACCTGAAGCATCTGAATGCAAAAAAAATACAGTGCATAATCATTTAAATTGAGCTACAATAAGAAGAATCCAATGATGAATTGAGAAAGATGCATAAAATTATCTCAGTAGTTGTTTAGGAATGTCCATTTGGTAGAAGTAGGCTCATCACGTTGAGTTCTCATTTTTAAATAATGCTTTTATTTTAAAATTTTCCTGAAAAATAACTCTGCTGTCTTCTTTAATTCTCGCAGCTCGGCAACTTCCTAAAAAAATAATTACGTTACGAAAATGCTCTAGAATTCTGACTACAAACTTCATTTTTATTATAAAACTACAGATTTATGTTTCAAAATTGTCTTGAGGCTATAAAAATAATAACCAAGTAACAAAAGTGACGTAAAACTGATATCTTATGCAACCAGAATGACATAAAAGACGGGCATGTTATTTACTGGTTGCGTCTGAAATTGATTTGATTTTGGATACATTGAATCTTTACTAGAATCGTGTTACATAAACCAGGTTAAAGGTACATTACATAACTGAAGCATTGCAAATTCATTTTTGATTTGGTTTCAATTCATTGCTAGCTTTAATACCGTGAGTAAACTTTATTTGTGAACATAAAGTTTTCATTCTCAGTTGTATTTGTTAGTAAACATTGAGCCTTTTTTGAGCTTCCACAATTTAAAACTAAATTCTTGATTTAAATATTATAATTCTTGCATAAATTCCATTCAAACCTACCAATAAGTGTGTCCTTTTCTGAATTCTCTTTAGTCCTGTCTAGCGTTTGCATCATTTGCATAATTCTAGCTCTGTCTTTCTCCAAATAAAAATTTTCGGCTGTAGGAGTATACAGTTGCTTCGGAGGCACTTTTTTGCGATTTGGATTTATGGCAGAAGGCATGGTACACCTTCTACGAAGAAGGGATTGGCGCTTATGCTCTCGACAAAGACGTTGAACATTCGCAAGATATGTTCGGCGGTTGTCTGGGGCAAGAATATGAGCTAGTTCATGGAGAATCTAAAATAAATAGAAACGAATAAATTTCAATTTCTATCATTCTGATTTTTAGTTGGAGAACTAATTTCTGAATCTGACTTACAGATATTTTATTTAAAGCTGCTAATGCCTCAATCAGATCCCCTGCACAACGATGTTTCCCTTGACAATGGGTATGTTTAAATGAATGCGTCATGGGAGTCATCGTTTTCAAGTCCTGGTGGGTGGGAGTCGTAAAACCTTGACTAGATGCTCTTGGTACTGTATCACCTGAGAAAAAATGGAAAATTCCATTAAATAATAATCAGTATGAATGAAAAAATTCATATAAACCCTCTTACACACCGGTTGTTCGCGTAAACATTCACCCTCAATTTTTCCGCATATATTAATTTAAAAAAAGAAATTTTGGAGCTATTTCATCTTAAATTCTTTGTCAGAGTAACTGACAAAAAATTTTTCTTGAAGGAATTTTGCATTCCCCCACAAAACAGAAAGAATATTTTTGAGATATTAATTATTAAGTTGGTCCACTTTACTCCAATTACCTAAGAAAGGAATAAGCATACTCCAGTAAAAATGCATATTCTCCAAAATTGCTAGCTACATCCAATTTAAATTCGAAAGAGTGCTATATCAGCTTAAATCTTCAGCGGGATCTAAAGCTGCTCATAATAAGTTCATAATGAACATATAAATATTCATGACGTATTTTGTGTACTGGTGTCCTGAGCAAAGAAACTAAGCAAGACCAAAATGGATCTTGAAGACATAACATAAAAAAGAGACTTTTAAAAGAGTCGGCACTTTGTAGTTTAGACAAGAAGTAGTTTTTTGCTTAAGTTTCAAAGTTTAAAGGTCAGGGTTCAATTCAATTCTCAGTGCTCAAAAAGCTCTGCCTTTCGTTTTTACTTTTAGGTATTCATGAAAAGCATTCATAACATTCATATATTACTTCAAAGGATAATATCACAATTTCAATTCCTACCATTTCTTGGAGTTACTGAACCCATCCTAGAGGTCCTGGCCGGTAAAGTAGCATTCTTCCTTTCTCGGAGAAGATCGTCGGTGCTTGGAGACACTGATGAGGGTTGTTTTAGGTTATATGAGGGCAAGGACAGGATATGACGAAGCACTTTTCCTCTTGAGGGGATGAATATTACTCTCAGAGGGCAAACAGACACAAGGGATAACATTTGTGAAGCCCAGGACCAACCTTTGTTAACCTAAACATAGAATTCAAATTGTTTCATCATCGGGCGTATTGTATAAAATATAAAATTGATTCGACACGTGCACAAAACGGTTATTAGGTTGAGTTTTTCGATTGGTTTTAGAATAATAATCCGTTTACAATTCAATATCAGTGGAGATATTCTTAAAGTATATTTCTTATCATTGCATATTGTTCCAAAATCAATAGATGAAGAAATATTATTGGGGCAAGACATTTTATTTGGAATGATCTTGTAACAAGGAATTCCAGCTTCGTGCAAAATTTATAAAACCAATCGACAATCTTTTTATTACACATAAAAATTTAGTTTTCTTTGTATTGGGAATTGAGGAGCTTTTCATCGTTTTATGGCAACCATTCGAGTTTTGATGGAATGTACTATACAGCATAAAACAGTAAACGGGCTGAATTCTAGTTCACATGTTTCATTTTATGAAATTCCACTTCGCCTTCTTCGAAAATTATGACCAAATTCGATTCGTAATTTCATTTAGAAAGATTTAAAAGCTATAAACAGTTTATTTAAACAAACCTGACGTGAACATCACGTGCCTTACTTGTACATCATTGGATATAATTTTTGCATAAATAATATGATAATCAAACACAAAATCGCATCTTTCCACAGCTGATAGTTTTAAATTTATCCAAAAAATTCTAAAAATTTGTCGAGTAAAGTGCGCTTTCGGCCCATAGTCAGTTGCTATGGAAACAGTAGGGCATCATTCTTATGCTATATCATTCCTAAATACTGATTTCCAAGATTATACAGCTAACAGTTCTGAACTTATGCGCAAAATAAAAAAATTAATTCCAATTAAAGTGCACTTCCGGCTCAGTCTATTGTCATGAAAATAGTAGGCAATCATTCAGATGCTACAGCAGACTGAAATACCAAATTTCTATACTCTATCCGATCGTTTCGAATTTATGCGAAAAATTCCAAAAGACTGTCAAGTATAGTGCACTTCCGGCTCAGTCGATTCCAATAAAAATAGGATATGAACATCCAAACGGTACTATCGTCTTGAATACTGAATTTTAATATACTACGTTCAATCGTTTTGGATTTATGCAGAAAATTCATGAATGTTTCGAGTAAACTGCATTTCCGGTTTAGCCGATCGCAATCATAGTGCAAGGTGTACAACTAGATGTTATAGAAGTGATTAATGCGAAATTTCAATATTCTACGACTGATTGTTTTGAAGTACAGAATTCAGTACATTAATGCTTCTCCATTTGTAAATCTGTTTGTGGTTGTTTCACGTAGGTTTTCCCCAAACTTTGGGTGAATGCCAGAGAAATTTTACTCTTTGTGCGCTAAATATGGAGCCCACGTTCTCACATCTAGTCTTCTGTATATTTTTAATCATCTAGATATTTGTCTTGTATATTTTTGTATCATTGTTTTTCTGATGAAGACAGAGAGTCGAAAGATCAAAAATAAACAAAATTTAAACCAAAAAATCTCTCAATGTAAAAATTGTATTAATTTAACCTATATACTTACTGCATCTATAAGTCCAGCAGCAGGGCTAATCTGTCCCTTATTCACAACTTTGGCGAACATCCCCAAGGCGTGTATCTCCTCCATAGCTTCCTTTTTCTTTACTTGATGCAAGTACCAAGTCCAAGAAATTTCGTGTGATGCAATGAACAAACGCTGTAGATAGGGCCGTAAAACTGGTGCTAAAGTATGCCGAGAATGGTCAAGGGCCTTGTATAAGTACCGAAGAACCGATCGAACCTTAAAAAGAAATAAATAATTATCATCTCAGACGTATAGGCTGCCTTTGATCGGCTTGCGCAAATTTTAAAGGTTGACTCCCTCGGTGTGGGATTCGATGAGTTTTTACTTAAATCAAGCAAGCTTTACCCGGGTTTTGATCTCGAACTGGTGATGAATTATAGGCGAATTGGTCAGTCGACTAGGCTTATTCATGAAACTATCTCAATAAGGTACAAAGCAAGTTTGTAGTCGATCGGCAGAAAACGATTAGTACACCTATTTTTACTTTTGTTTCCCCTCTTTTTCGAATATTCATTGCATATTTGAAATTTGAGTCAAAATGTGCCCCAATTGTACGAGCCGCGTGATTTGGCGTGCTAAACGCCGTTGGAATACCGGCCTTAATATAAACTGGCTTTAAATATGCGATATGTATTCAGTACATCAGGTCAAGTCGGATTGGTTGTCATAAAAAGCTGTCATGGAATGCTTCAATTCGATATTCGATCCGATTAACCGGCCATCCCGAGACCAGCCCTTCGGACAAATGCCCAGTATCCCGATTCTTTCATTCATGCTTAATTATAACCATTTGTATTCATACACAATGTCATTGCCTTTAATAGATGTTTTGATTATTTACTTGAGCTTAGGATTGAAACTAGTGAGAAAAAATTAAAGAATCACCTTGACGATCAAAACGCATTTTTTGCAGCTCGTGAATGTTTGTTAGCTCAGAGATTTCTGATTACTATCCTCCACAATCACTGAGCTTAAAATAAAGCAGTTTGGGTAAACTTGCGAAACAGCAGTTTTCTTTAGTACCAGTTTCAAGTTGTGACTATTTTATGAATAACTTGTGCACGTACAAACTCAAAAGGATCTTTTAGCCTCTATTGTTTAGTAATTGACTGACGAGAGGTCATGTGTTATACTCTAAGAAAATAAATTGATCTTTCTGAAAATTGGGTGCAATTACCTCCAAAACTATAGCTTCAATAGAATGAGTAACGGATGGTCATATACTGGCCTAAATTGATCATAAAAACAAAAGCTCAATTCATTCTGATACTAACACCAAGAACCGCATGTCAATATCTTGTGTAACTCGCGAGATATTGAGATAAATAGTTTCTACCCTAAAATGAGTACTCATTCATATCAGTTCGAAGTTTAGGGTATAAAATTTAATTACTGACACGTCGCTCATTCTGTGCAGCAATTTTCAAATTTTAACCATGCATGGTTCTTAGTTCAGCAGTAATCATCTTTTAAATTTTATTTTATTTTTTATACTAAGCTAGGTGTATGAATTAATGAAAAAATCAAGCGGTTTGTGCAAATCTACAAAACAGCAGCTCTCTTTTAGTAACAGTTTCAAATCTGTAAGTGCTGTAGTTGCTGAAAACTCAGCGTCACGCCAGCCAGCCAAGCCAGACAGCTAAACTGCATATAATAGCGTATTTTTTTGCCAAAATGCGCACTAAAAATAAAAGGAGAATCTGATGATGACGGCTTATTTTTGGAATACCATATAACAGCCTTTACCAAAAAGCAGTTAAACTAAAAGCAAAGCAAATAATTGTAGGACAATCATTTCTTACATGGATTAAACTTTTCGGAGATAAAAGTACAATTAAAGAATTGATACGAAAGTATGAGAAAAAGTTACGATTGTGCTGCCAAATGCAGACGAACTTGGTTAAATAAATAATATTACACGAATTTTCTGTTAACATTTGGCTCATTATTGTACGATTATTATTTCAGGAGATATAAATTTCCAAAGAGTGATAAATTTTCATTGCATCATATTCAACCCTCTATACTGTTAGGGTTGAAGAATGGAGGGTTGAAATTTGTTTCATAATAAATACCACTACATAAGCTTACTACAAGTGTTTGTTTAATTTCTCTATTATCATTTTAGGACTAGTGGTCACCCAATGATCGAAATTCGACCGTGAATCATTATATGTTCCTCAGGAATTCCGGGAAAAATTAACTTGGTATTCAACGATCCATTATTATTATTATTATTATTATTAATCTTTTTGTATCTATTTATACCCTTTCGGGTGTCTAGATTGTAATTATTTTCACTTTAGGTTATTGGTCAGTTCTTTCCACTCTTGTCTATTTTGTGCTATTCTCTTCGCTTCTTGCCAGCTGATGCTCTTTCTGTGGAGAATATCATTTATGTTTTTTCCCATGTTTGTTTTGGTCTTCCTCTTTTTTTCTTTCTTGTGGTTCTTGCTTTTCAAACTTGCTTCGTCTGATTTTCCTCTGGCATTCTGACTAAATGACCATACCATGAAATTTGTTTCTTTTCTATGGTCTTATGTATGCTCTCTATTTCTAAATTATCTCTTATTCGTTCGTTTCTTATTCTGTCTATCCTTGTAACATCTTCAACTCTTCTTAAGTATCGCATTTCTGATGCTTGTACTTTACTTTTCAGTCTCTGCTCGAGTATCCACGACTCACTTCCGTATATTAAAGCTGGTCGGTATACCGTTTTGTACAGTGTCATTTTTGTATTCTTGGATACTTGTTTATTTCCTAGTACCGCTTTGTTGAGTGCATAGTAGTTTTTGCTAGTTGCTTGTATTCTTTTGTTGATTTCTGGTTCTATATTCCCTTTATTATTTATTGTTGCTCCTAAATACGTACAGTCTTCTACTTGCTCTATTTCGCATCCATTTAGCTGTATAATAGTGATTATGTCCTCTTTCGATATCACCATTACACATGTTCATGTTGTGTTTTCTCAATTCCTCGTTCCATACATTTAAATTATATTTCATATCTTCCTCATTCTTAGCCAGGACTGCTAGATCGTCTGCAAATGCACACTCTGCTATTTTAATTACGGTCAACTGGTAATGTCCAATGTCTACTTTCTCCGTTTTATCTTTTATTTGCTTCATTATATTATCTAAGAAGACAATAAATAATAATGGGCTTAATGCTCCTCCTTGTCTTAAACCCTGCGTGGTGTTGAATTCTCCTGATATTTCGTTACCCGTTCTTATGTAATTTGTTGTTTCTCTATACACACTTTTTATGGCGTTTAGTAGTTCTATGTTTATTTGTCTTTCTCCCAGTATTTTTCGCATTTGTTTCCGTGGTACTCGGTCAAAAACTTTTTCTAGATCGACAAACGTAATATAGAGCTTGCTTTCTTGTATCAGAGTTTTTTCTATAAGCCTCCTAATTGTGTATATGTGGTCTTGTGTGCAATGTTCTTTCCTGAATCCGCTTTGTGACCTTTCCATTTTTGATTCCACCTCTTGTCTTAGTTTCTTTTCTAGTATGGCTTCATATATTTTGGATGTCGTGCATATTAGTGATATCCCTCTGTAATTGTTACAATTTCTATTGTCTCCTTTTTTATAAATGGGAAAATCACTGCCTTTTCCAAATCTTTAAGGATTTTTCCTATTTCCTCTGAATCTAAAATTAGAATTAGTTATTCTTATTCAAGATTTTGAAGTGACTCTTTCCCCCCTAACCGCGAAAGGGGAAAGAAATCATCATGTTTTTTCTTCAACCATTTTCCCATTCGGTGTATATTTCTTGATATATTCCAGCAAAAAGTTATATCATTTTTAGCGGTGAATTAGAAGAATTAAAGCTTTATGCACTCCTTCTCCACATAAACTTAAAGTATGTCAAATCTCACATTCCTTCATATGCAGGGTACAAAGTTTTATCTTCACGTAAAATTGAAATAGGACATCCTGTATATAATTTAAGCTCCCAACACTTCTTCTCCACATTAACTTCAAGTATGACAAATCGCACATTCCTTCGTGCGCGTTACAAAGTTTTTTTTTCTGAAAATCAAAGTAGGACATATAATTTCAGCATTCTGCACTCCTTCTTTAGATAGACTCCATTCCTTCGTGTGCAAGGTACAAAGTTTTCTCTTCACGTAGAATAAAAATATGACGCCTCTATACACTCTCAGCTTTCTGCACTTCTTCTCTATACAAACTTCAAGTATGCCAAATTTCACATTTCTTTATGCGCGCAGCACAAAGCTTTCTCCTCACGTAAAATTAAATTAAGATATCCGTATATAATTTTGGCTTTCTGCACTTCCTTCTCCACACAGACTTCAAGTAAGCCAAGTTTCACATTACCTCGTGTGCGCGGTACAAATTTTTCTCTTCACGTCGTAAAATTAAAATGGAACACCCAGTATATACTTTCAACTTTCCGCATTCCTTCATATAAACTTCAAGTATGCCAAATCTCACATTCTTTCATGCGTGCAATATGCTTAAAAATTGGTACAAAGCTCTCTCTTCGCGTATTAATATATAATTTTCGCTTTCTGCACATCTTGTCCATATAAACTTTGAGTATGCCAAATCTCACATCTCTCTGTGCATGCAGTCTGCTTAAAAATGGGGCCGAAAGTTTTCTCTTGACCTATTAATATACAGGATGTAACAGAAATAAGTACATTAATTTTAACCAGTTATAGTTCTCGTCAAGCCTAACAATTTTTCTTAGTAACTTTTTCCCGAATTCTCATCTTTTTTTAGCATTTTTTATCCCCTATAATTCAACGAGTCGTTCAGGTGCATAGTTATCGGATCTAGTAGCAGTTGCAATAGAACAATAATTGATTTTGACATGTGTGGGTTATCAATTCCTTCAAATAAATTCTGGAATAAAGCAGATTATAATTTATTAATTCTGTGTACGATTTCATGGGCAGTTTAGGATTAGCTTAGCAAATTTATTTGGAACGATCTCCGAATTGTCATTTTTCACTAAAAATTGAATTATTGTGGTTATGGTAATGTATTTAATCTCAAAATATTATGCACTTATACATCACGATGAGAATACCATAGAATATTTAGAACCTAACGTTTATCTGGAACGTAAAACAGCAGATGAGATGAATGAAATACATCAATTTATGAATGAAGCACCTGTGTATTAGTTTTTCTCATATTATTACAAACTTCACACTTCACACTGAGGTCGTTTCAATAAAGTATGCCCCGAGAATTGATCTGCTGTATAAGCAAAATATTGTATCATATATTTCAGAAAATATTCAAAAATCAATTATCAAATTCAGTTTGATACATTTATAGGTTATATTTTCTATTCTTCAAGAAAAGAATCTTCAAAATTTCATGTAGCAATATTTCTATTGAATTATTCAGTGAATTAATCAATTTAGAATTACATTCCATTCAATATTCTACCGTTTTCTTTAAATAAATCGTTGAATGATTTTCTCTTTATGTTTCTGATGAAGTAGGTTAGGAAGAGCAACTACTTTTCGAACTGCTTGTAGATGGCAGCACAGTCTGGCTCTCCTGACACAGTGACACAGTTTCAGACAATTCAAATCAGCTGATTCAAATGCAATGAACTTGTGCAGACAATCTTATATTTAAGAAATGTACTATCCGAAAATATACGTGTAATCCCTAAATAAAAATCAAACTTCTTAAAAATGACATAAAAATACGACTAACAGACCAAATTGTTGATTGCATAGACAAATTCAGTCTTTCTTCCAACATATACAAAAATAGAATGATCGAGGTGAGCGAATAACAATGTATTGCCAAAATACTAATATTTTTCCAGTTTCAAATGAATGATTGACAAGACTACGATGGCTCAAAGTTGCAAAATACTCCTTACAATTGACAGCTGTCATTCTTCCAACAAATGAGGAACATTCAGTTTGAACCATAGGCGCACTATGAAATTTTTGACGAAACTTTGATGAATTTTTACTCTGTATCCAGAGGATTTACGGAAAAAAAGTTATTAGGAAAAATTGTTATGCTTGACAAATTGCATCACAGGTTAAAATTAATGTACTTATTTCTGTTACACCCTGTAAATAAGATATTTAGAGAGAATCTTATAGAATTTCGCCTAATTTTTGTGTTTTACACTACTGTATTCAATGGTTGAATGATGTAGGGTTGTTTCCAGTTGCATATTGCAGTAGCATTGGATCACCACGTAACAGACGTCAGACAGGGATGATTGGTAACCGGGTTTATACAGCTACTTGTTGGGGACATGTAAAAGCTCTCAACCACTCCTCAGAGAAAAACTTTCCATCCTGTAGTTTTTCAAGTCCATAAAATACAGTAAATGTCACAAATTATTTGTAACAAAGTTTATGCTGTGGAAACAATTAGAATAAAGAATTCTGAAACATTTATTATTTGTTCCACAAAATTTCAAATCTAAGAATCGGTTTTGACACTATCATCTTAGATCGGGGGGGAGCAACTGTATACACGTGTTTCGTCCTTATTAGGACTCGTCAGTACAGTATAGCCAAGAACCCAAGATAGTCAGGGCCTGGATCCCAAGGTCTTTAAACTCATAAAAATAGATGGACGGCAAAAGTAAAAACTATATGCAGCGCCATCTATCGAGCATTAAGCCAGTTACGGCATGTAAATAAAGTAGATATCACAAATTATTTGTAACAAAGTTTATGCTGTGGAAACAATTAGAATAAAGAATTCTGAAACATTTATTATTTGTTCCACAAAATTTCAAAACTAAGAATCGGTTGTGACACCATCATCTTAGATCGGAGAGCAACTGTATACACGTGTTTCGTCCTTATTAGGACTCGTCAGTAAGGTATAGCCAAGAACCAAGATTTTGTTCTTGGCTATACTGTACTGACGAGTCCTAATAAGGACGAAACACGTGTATACAGTTGCTCCCCGATCTAAGATGATGGTGTCAAAACCGATTCTTAGATTTGAAATTTTGTGGAACAAATAATAAATGTTTCAGAATTCTTTATTCCATAAAATACCCTCAAGTTTACTTTAAAATTATTAAATATTTTTTCAATGAAAAATTCAAGTGTTGCAGCAGTAAAGACACATTATTTTTTTTCTGAGCACTTCAAGCAAAAAATTTCAGTATCATTTAGCAGTAGCTGTCTTTTGTTCATTCAACTCAATTGCATTTACCAGCCCAAATTTCCACAAAATGCTGCTTACTTTTTTCATGATTGGCTGCTTCTTGATTATTGTTAGAGTTTCCTCATTTTGCGTAGGTGCCCTCCACAATTTGAAAGCTCTTCTTTTTGAAAATTACATACTGATGTGGCACAAATTGACTGACAACTGTTTTTAAATACAAATAATTGCTGAAGATTCAATTTTTATTATCGTATAAGTTTCTTTATTGTACTCTTTTCGATTATCTTTTTAACAGTAGCGTTTTTTTGAGTAAAAACTACAGAAAGACCCTCCTGCTCCTTTTTGGTACTAAACAGAACTAAGTACATAAGCTTAGTAATAATGTTTGGTTAGTTATTTTATTATTATAATTTTAGGAAGTTTAGACAGTGGAATTTCGTCTAATATTTGTCTTTTAGATGACTGTCTTTAAGGGTTAAATGATATGATGCATAAGCTTTCTGCCATCGTCTGGTTCATTATTCTATAGAGATGCTTTGAAAGTACAACAGAATTTCATACAGACAGGATTAGAAGATTAGGGATTAAAACTGTTTCTATAATATTTCTTTTCTACAGACACTTGATATCAGTGTTCAAAGTTCTTCATTGTACGGTCATTATTTTAGACTAGTCAGAATGTTCTGTATTTTATGTTGAGAGTGTATAGTAAGACCTAGAGTACGCTCCACTAGACGATCGCATAGATTTACTCACGACCGCAGTTTTCACCGTTCCACTAACATATATTTTCTGTGATTGGTACTTCAAGTGGAACGATACGAATGTCTATTAAATATTAAATAAAGTGACAATTCGTAGTTAATATCGAAAAAAATATCATTAATAAGATTAAATCAACCTGTAGCAAAGAGGATATATGAATGAAATGAATGCAATTTGCCTGTGTGAATTAATCTGCTAAATCTACTGAATTATATGTGATATTGACAAATTAAAAATCTTGAATAAATCATGATTTGAATTCGAAAGTACAAACTTGATAAGACATCTTTTCAATTATGTTATGTGCTTAAAGCATTAATGATCCTGAAAACAAAGACCGCGATCGTCTTGTAGAACGATTATTTGAGGTGACATGAGCGTTGCGATCGCCTAGTGGAACTTATTTCGGATATTGAATGTCATGTGTAGTATCAGATTTATTTATTTATTTCTAATCAGTCCTACAGAATAAATATTCCAATTACAGGACGATTTCACAAAAAGAATATAACATAAAAGTTTCCCGAGAGAGACAAAATTAAAATTAAAATAATGTAAGGTTAAGCCTAGATTATTAATCACATTTGAACTATGATTTGAACATTGAATATGTGTGAATTGAGTGAAAATTAGAAAGAAGAAAAACTGCTTTGTAGATGGCGTCTGAATTCTGTCAGTGAGCTACCAAAGATGTCAATATCAGATGTACTTGAAATGTGGTCATAAATTGTACAGAGCATTCGGACAGGTGATTTAGATTCATAATTTGTGCGTGAGAGACTGTAATAAAATGTCCGACTGCTCCGTGAACTTAGCCTAGGTACAGCAAAATGTATCAATTGAAGTGTTACAGGATCGCTTATGTAATTATGCAATAATTTATAAAGGTAAATACAGGATAAAATTTTCCTACGGTTCGCGAGATGAACAAAATTGAAATTAATGAGTAGTGTTTCGTACAGGCAGTCAAAATCAGAATACCGCCCGTGAAGCTTAAAATAACAATATCTGAGGAATTTGCGTTGGATAGATTCAACCAAAGAAATGTATTTATCGTAAATTGGATTCCAAACTTGCAGACAGTATTCTAATTTTGACCTCACAAATGAAAAATAGATTCTGTAAAGTGTTGATATTTTCGTGAAAAATTGAGTGTTTCGCATCAAGAAGCCTAGGTTTCTATTCGATGATTTTACGGTATTATTGATATGGTCGTTGAAGTTTAATTTTTCATTGAACAGAACACCTAAGTTTTTGAATTGATTCACTCGCTCAAGACGAAAGCTATCAATTCTATATTCGTATGTATGGATACATTTTTTGACGAAATAACTCATGATTTTGCGTTTACTGTAATTGAAAAACAGATTGGAGGATAAAGACCAGGACAGTAAGTTATTAACATCTCTTTGCAACAAAACTGCATCCTCGATCGAATTAATTGTTCTGAATATTTTTAGATCATCTGCATATAGCAGAATATTTGAGCTTTGAACTGAGTCAACGATGTCATTGATGAACAACAAGAATAACAGGGGTCCAAGATTTGATCCTTGAGGAACACCAGAAGTAGCAACATACGATTGGGATTTATAACTATTGTAGTGTACACGCAGTTCACACTGACTAAGATGTCGACAGAAAATGAAGTAGATCAGAAGAAAATTGGAAATGTACATTCAATTTATGAAGTAGTAATCCGTGGTTAATGCGGTCAAATGCTTTTGAAAAATCTGTATAAACTACGTCAACCTGCGTATTATCATGTAGTGAATTGAGGGTGTATTCAGTAAAGTTCATAAGATTGGTTGTTGTTGATCTGCCACTCATAAATCCATGTTGATGTATGGGTATTCTGTGTCGCACAGAACTGTAAATATATTTATAAAGGATAGACTCAAACACTTTGGACAAATTCGAGAGAATTGCTATGGGTCGATAGTTTGAAATATCAGAAATATCTCCGGATTTGAAAATTGGAGTTATGTATGAGTCTTTAAGGGAGGATGGAAATGTATGACGGGATATAGAAAGATTGAACAGATAGAATAAAGGTTCAACGAAAATATCCATACAACCTTTGAGGATATATGCTGGAAATTTGTCAGGACCAGGATTAGGGGATGATTTTAATGATTTGATAGCACCTAGAATATCTTCCTTACTTACATGAGTGATGATTACTATCTCAGCATTATTATGAATGATGTCTTCGTGAGGATCGAGTGTATTGTTTGTATAGACGCTTGAGAAGAAATCAGCAAAGCCTTGCACAATTTTAGAGGTAGAATCGTATACTATATTATTTAATGAAACCAAGTATTCTGGATTTATTACGTTTATTATTTATGTGCCTATAGAGTTTTTTAGGATCGTTAGCTATTTGATTTTCAATATCGAATATATACTTGTCGTGCTCTACTCTTATTTCTCTTTTGATTAATGCTCTTAAACGTTTGAATTCATTCAGGTACTTTCTATCGCCGTGTCGTTTGTATAGTTTGTGGTATTTTTCTTTAGACTTCAAATTATCGATAATTTGACGATTGAACCATGGTGGATAGGAACTAATACAAGGCTTAGAATAAGGGATACAGCTGTCAAAAGCAGAATGAAGAATTGCATAAAATTTCTCAAACGCAGCGTCAACATCATCAATAGAATAGACTTCTTCCCAGTTTGTCTAAGATAGTAAATTATAAAGCTTATCATAATTTCCATAGCGAAAATTATATCTAGAAGTGCTATTCACCGTGCAGGATTTTAATTTTAAAGGAGTAGGAAGGGAGACTGTAGTGAGAAGAGAAGGATGATGGTTATCTTCATCGACAAATGGATCAAGATGATGAGTGACAGAGCAGGGCATATTTGAGACAACAACGTCGAGCAATTTGCCATTACTGTTTAGAACATTATTGTACTGACTAGCATTCAATAAAATCATACAATCCTCAAAAGCCTTTGATAAATTATCATTTTTCGAAGAAATTTTTATAAGATTTGTGATATTTAGATCACCAATAATTAGGAAACTACTGTTCAATAGTGGAATGAAACTTTCGATAGAATCAAGTACAAATGTTAATTGTTCATGAGTGACAGGTGGAGGACAATAGACAACTATAACATAGATATAACGATATAAGAATTGGATGAAGTAAATAATTTTATACAAAGGATGTCGGATAGGGAGCAGGGATGAAGTGGTAAGTTTATTTTGGTAGAGTGATATTTGTGATTTATAGCACAAAGGACTCCTCCCCCTCGTTTTTTACTACTTCTTAGTGTATCTCTATCAGCTCTGTAGACATTATATTCGGAGGAAAATAATTCATCATTATACACATTGTCGCTTAGCCAAGTTTCAGTAAGGCAAACGTAGAATCATAAAAATATTCAAAGCAATTTCGAAATAAAATGCAAAATAGTACTTACTAATTCTGCATCCTCCCATTTCCCTCTCCCTTCCAAAGCTCCAGCCTCCCTCTTCTTTTTCTTTTCTTTTCTCACCGCTTCCACCAATTTTGCTGTAGCACTATCAAACTGTGATTTAGCTTTTGTAGTAGTCCTGTATTTTTTCTTATTGCTTGATTTTGCGCGCGGTTTTACCGTCGAAGTTGACGACGCAGTTGGCGTAGATGTTGATAAAGACAACGAAGAAACTAGAGGCGAACGCTCATTGAAAGTATGGTCACGAGCTTGCTCTATTATTGTTACTAGAAGGTAGATTATGTCTTCCAATGGATCCTCAGGAAGAGATAGTTGGAGATCTGATTGGGACTGAGGGAGCTGAAATCATCAATAAATAAATTCAATATTATTTATCGCATTATAATAGAAAACTTTGAAACGAATATCCATGACAACGTTCAATAACATCCGCAAACATTTTCCCATTATCGTGGTAACAATTGTTTCATGATCGTTACCATGAAATTGAAATACAGTTATTGATTTTCCGTCTGGTATTCGCAATTTCCAACCTAAATTGAATTTTCCGACTTAGTTCAGAACTTTGGAGAGCTCCTACGCTTTTTGTTTCAAATACGTTTTACGATTGTGTTAAATGTTATCCCGAACAAAGAAAACAGAATTTTGCACTCTTCGATTTTTTGTCTAAGCTTATTTTGTGGAATCTAATTGGGATATTCGTAGTAATGGATACGAAGCATGAATGCTTTTGTTTTGCCCGAGAAAACAGCTGATAAGCATGCCACAATATGCGAGGAATATTTTTATCCTTTTACCACCAATAAGAGAGTATAAAATTGGAGCAAAAGACGTAAATTACAAGCCGTTTTTCGAATTGGGAATTGCTCGAGTCCAATACTCAGCAGAAGGAATCCAACAAATTTAAATCGGCAATTCATAACAACAGAATAATTACCTGCACAATGTTTTGTTTGACGTCCAAAACACTTTTGACTAGCACTCCAACATATTCAAGCTGTCTATGCGTATAATGAGTATACGCTCCTCCTGAGCTCGAAGCCGCTTCTCTGGCGATGCCACTGAACCTGCAGGACCTGGTGGCCGCTGGAGGAAGCAAAGAACTTACCACATCCCGCCATTTTGAAGTCAGAGCTGAATCTAGTATGTTAATGGAATGTAAAGATGTGTAAGATGGCGTATGGGGAAGGGATGTTTGTAATGCATGTAGGCGAGCCTAAAAAGAATAAAATCAACTGATATTTTATCATAAATTGTCATGGCTTGAGTGCAATCCTGGGGCTCCAATAGTATACATATTTCCAGCGTACTTTATTATTGCGGCCCAAGTGAGTCCTTCTCAATAGTCCTCGGGCGCGCGCAGCGCAGCTTGGTTAAATTCAAGAATGTTTCTTAAAATTGCGAGCTTAGCAAGCAAGTCCTCAATCAATTAAGCACAATTTGCAATTTTTAGAGAAAAATAATTATGGGTTTGCATTTTGAACGACCGGTAGAGTAAATTTTGCTGCACTCATCGAGAAAGAAACAAATGAAAAGCTGTTTCTTGGGTCTTACTATTTCTAAAGAAGATACTCACCATATACATGTATAATCTATTAGCCTCAACGAGATAATCCTCTTCTCTAGCATTCCCCGGATTTCCTAAGAGATTTTCGCCCGGAAAGAAGTACCCAGGGAGATGTAGTACCCTTAGCGCACCAACTAGTCGATCCAGGAGTCGAACCACGTGTCTGGAGACCTGACCTGTTGACCACTCCGCCATAATAGCCAAAGGGCTTGAAAGTGATGATTCTAAATAGTGGTAAAGCGTTTCACGAAGCAGACGGCGGGACAGAAGCTTACAGTGGAACTGAGAAACATAAAGATATTGAAAGGATTGGCAACCAGAGTAGCTTGTTTGTGTTGCATTTAAAGGAAATTTCAAAATACCAGTTATTTAATTGAGTTTAGAGCACGGGACAAACTCGAATGTTGCTATCATCTGAATGAAATATTGATAAAGTTCATTAATTGAAATAAAGAGTCCTGTGGCTCCAATCAATGCGCACAATTTTTAAGAGATGGTGCTACGATCGACTTCCAGAGAAATTAAGTTTTATCAGTGGCCGCGTGATAATTTTTCATGTTGATAAATTTCAAAGTGGGGTTCAATTAATTGCGGCTTAGAAAAACAACTCTGGTTAGTACCGAATTGCACTGCGCGCGCTTGTGGTACCGAATTTGAGCCGGAGACTATCAAAAAGGGTGCATCAAACAACTCATGATACTCCGAAATCATTTTGATTGAGAGCTATTGTGCGCAGCCTAAACGCAGGCCACAGGACTGCAATCAAGCCTTTAATCACCTGCTGTTAGCATGTGCTGCTCCTATCATGAGAATATTCTTATCCAAAAAGAGTTACAGCGGCACGCGGTACCGTTTCCGTAATTTAGAAAATTTAGTTAGTCAGGTTCATAGGCCTCAATATTTTCCAAATAAAGGGAGTAGTATTTTATCTATTTATGTATAGAGCAGCAACAAAAAAAACTTTGTTATCTCGTTGTTTTTCATTAGTTTTAAAGTTGTTCAAGTGGAATTTTTGCCTCATAGACAAGCATTTAAAACTGGCCCCCATCCAAATCTCTATTACCAAATTCAAGTCACATGCTCATAACTTTAAAGAAAAGAAA
Source organism: Dromius quadrimaculatus (assembly GCA_963989225.1). NCBI lineage: Eukaryota > Metazoa > Arthropoda > Insecta > Coleoptera > Carabidae > Dromius > Dromius quadrimaculatus. The sequence goes on along the minus strand of OZ022325.1, from coordinate 6,668,626 downwards.
ATATTGATGCACGTGATTTTAGCTTGACGCCTACCTTTCCAACCAGTGGCGTACGCAGTTTGAATTCAATTACTACAAATTTAATAACATAGGGCCCGGCAATTGAATTGAATGGTTTTTGATAGCTTGCTGTAAAAAGGAAATTTTGGAGGGTATTGGAATAATATTAGTAAGGTTACAACAATACTTATTAGTGCCCAAATATCACATCGGTAAGAAGTTCACCACCAGCTTTGCATTGCTGAAATCTGCCTCGAAAATGCAACAAAGCACGCTGAAATAAATTTTTGTTATAAACATAATTATTTGCTTCCGAATTAAGTTTCTCAGCTCTTGAAGTGTTTGAGAATATCTCTGCTGAACTTCAGACTTCAAATAACTCTAAAGAGAAAAATGGGGAGCAGTTAAATTGTTTCCATCAAAGGACAAGACTTGTTGATTTACAGGCCAATTATCAATAGTAGGTAAAATTTTGAATATCAATGTAGGAATAAATCTTTTGTTGACAAGCATAACGTCAATATTATTTTCAACGTAAGCTATCAAAAACCAAACAATGCCTAAATTAAACTTTCACGCATGGCAGTCAAGATTCGTAGCCTGAATTTATAATTTTATAACAGCAGCACTGTGCACAGATCTGTCACCGATTATTTTGTCAAGTTATCTGTAGTCTAAATATCAATTCTTCCTTCAAATTTCATTGCTTGGTAATTGTCAAAATATGGAAATTAAGGGCCGTATGCAAAATATTAGTAATCCTAGTTTTGAAATTTCAGAATATAGACCAGACAAAATAGACGAAAAAAAATGCTGAGTTTGCACTAATTCCCAACAAGCTGAATTTTTGAACATTCTGGTATACGTCATTACAAATGTTATGTCAAAAGTCCTCATCAATTCCGCTTGTGCGTTGTTTTTTATTCGAGATCAAAGGAATATTGGTTTTTGTGATTCATGCACTCAAATACTACACGTGGAAAATATACGATTGAGGGAGACAATCGCCGTCCCTAATTCCAATAGTCGGTTGGCCTTGAGTAACATCAACAATCCAGTCAATTTTAAACGGTTTTTCGTAGTATATAAACGTGTTTGTAGATGGTATTTTTATTTTTGACTCTGCCGTTACAAAATTTGATAAAAATGTTAAAAATTTGCTTCATTTGTAGTGAATCTTTCACTGAAAGCAAAATATAAGAGTGCAGTTATCTTGTCCGTTCAACATCTGCTTCTGCTTATCAACACTTGTTTCGTGTGTTCTATAAAGTGCAAGTGTGGCTGGACAATGAACTGAATCCTGAAGACTGGGACTATAAATTGATGAAGAATAGTTTGGAGCCAATCCAGACTTTACTTCCACCTTTTCCAGAGAAACTGCTGAATACTATTTTTTTGTAATTGCAATAAAGACTGCACGAACAATTGTGTTGAGCAGAAAAGTTGGATTGTTTTATTTACCAGTCTGTTCCAATTGTCAAGGCCACTCTTGCACTAATGCTGAATCAAATGCAACAGATGAAGATTTTCTCGAAATCAATGAGGATCTAACTGATATATCTCTCTTCTTAGAGCAGTCAACTAAAATTAAGTAAGAAGAGAAAGAAGACTGCTGTAACAAGGCTAATTCGTGATGCAAGAGACACACTTATTAATTGTCGAGTCAGTATTCCAAATTACGTTATTTGTATTTGTATCAATAATAAACATAATATTTGCAACACTTTCAAGGTGAGATTGATATTCACGAATCAGCACTTGTTTAGTGTATATATAGAGTAAGGCAGTAGAGTAAAGTAGTTGAGTTAAGTGAAGTGAAGAAGTAGAAGTCAAGAAGCATTAGAATGTAGGGGAATTAAGAGCTCCACCCGCACCTAGCCGTCTAGTAGTAAGTTACATCTTTTATATTTGGTCTCATTTATCATTGTTAATATATCTTGTTATTTCATATCTTGTTATCTAATCTTTAATATATTTATTTGTTATACAAATTTGGCATTCTTTATATTTGCAATAACCTTTACCCTCCATCCAGCAAGAACCCATTTATTCTTTGTTATATCCAATTTAGGGTGTAACAAATGGTGGCAGCGGTTTAGGGAAATTCATGCTGCACCAGAGTGACTAGTATATCTGGCTCACTCGCGGAGACAAGGTTTATTGTAGATACTCAAAATTTTTGTTTAGTATATACGACAATTGTAGAGAAGTTCATGAAAAGATTCAAGTTCTAGCATTCAGTTACAGTAGACTTTGAGAAATGAATTGGAATAATTTTTTACTATGCTCTGATCTTGGAGAACGCAGTAACATTCCAGATACCAAAAAATCGGGGTTGGTGCGGGGAACAAATGATTAATCGAAATAGAAACGAAGAAAACGAACATCAAAGAAGAGTCACTAAATCTTTATTAGTCAAGGATTTGTTTAAGAGTATTTTTAGCCGTTATTGTTTTTTACCACAAAAATGTTTTTAAAAAACTATTAACTTCAATCATAGTATCAATAGAATTTGAAAATTATACACGATATGAGCGAATAGTATAAGCAAAGAGCAGATGTCAGCTTTTTTCCGAACATCGTGACGTATAATAGCAATACGTCAGACTGAGTTGCAAAACAAGAAAGTTGCAGCACTTGGAGTTTCAGCTTTTATCAAGAAATTATCAGCACAGGAATTGGTCACTTCTGTACGGAATGTCTTGATAAGAGCCGAAAGGAATCAAATTTTATGGGTTATGATAGTGCGCGTCATAGCAATTCCAGAGTTAAGAATTTGAAAGTTAAAAAATTCATGACGCATGTATGATATAGTCATGTGAAGAGCGGGAGGAATCCGCTGGCAGGGTATTCTGCATTTATAGGGTGAGTGCCGACAAGTTAAAGATTTGTAGGGTTTGGATGAAGAAACCAGAAGTGAAGACGTAGTCCTGCACAGCCAGATGTCAGTGAAGACAAAGAGCTGGAGGAAATTTTGAAGTATGGGAATTATAGGGTGATTCTCAGATATACCGAGGTCGGCACCGGTATGGTAGTTCCGTAGGAAACGGAAAGCGACGATAGCAGAGACAATCTGCATAAGACATTCAAGGATCCGAATCATGCAATCAGTCAATTTGTGGGTTGCCAATGGACAGGAGACCTTGGATCAGTTGAGGAACGCTACCTCTGCTCGCAGCTTGGACCTTGCATCAGGATACTTGCAGGTACAATTACACACTGTGACAAGGGGAGGACAGCGTTCAGCAACTATGACAGACATGGTAGAAGATACAGTTCACTCACACAAGACCAGTGTGAATGAAGGTATGTAAAGAATTTTTTTTCTCGTGGACAGGTCCGTACTTGATCGGTTGGAAATTAGGACCTCTAAATTACAAAATTGGAAAATAGACTATTCAGCAAAAAAATTATTTTTGAAGTCCACATAGATTCTTTTTGGAACAATTTGAAATTGAATTAGAATATGTAAATTGATCAAAGATAGAAATGTGAAAAGCTAGAATTTTGTTCTCTAAATGAGATTGAGAGAATACATTTTATTTTTAATTCAAAATGAAAATTATAAGAATTTCAAATCTTATTTACGGAAAAGTAACCTGAGTACGAGTGGAGTCAGTAGAAATAGGAAAAATCGGCAGGGCAAGATAAAGAAAGCAGCATGTCTATCATTTTTCGTAATATTGGGTTTAATTTTTTTTTTTTCAATGGACAAAGACATGTTGCTATATTTGAAATGGCTTGCCCTGTTGAATAATTCATATAGTAAGTAATTCATAATTCGACCAGGGTATTTAGGGAAGTCATTGATTAAGATATAATTTCGTTAACGCTCACTAGCCAGGATAAGCGAGATAAGTAGACTGCAGTCAACAGATGTCTCCCTCATCTCTATTTGAGCTACAAGCAGTTTCCATCCAGTTCAAACTTGGGCAAAGCTGGGACCCTGATGTCTAAGATGTGCCGAAGGAACAGATGTTCAAGATAGAGCCACAGCAGACCACAGGAACACAGCAACATGCACCAAGAAGCAGACTGGAGAAGAAAGCCATAGTCACACATAGAGTAATCGTTGGGAATAACGAGATTCCAGAAATCATCAACAATCAGGGATGTGACTGCAGCTGCGTCTGGAAGAAATTAAGCTGAACAATGACGTTAACGAAATGCAATGCAAGTAGTTGTTTTTTTTTTTTTTTGAATAATTGTTTATCTATGATAGTAAGATAAGATGAACCAGCTCACGGATCACCAGATGATGCAACTGGCTATCAAGGGATACGGCCCAGCAGTACGCAGAATAACTGCAGTGCGAATCAGAAAGAAGATCCAGACAAAAAGAATATTTATCTGAGATAATGGCCACACCAAACATATGAAGTCCAGTGAGTGAGTGGTTCTTTAGGGACTTATAAGTGTAATTTTATCAAAGGGAAATTGTGCTGCCTTCGGAAGCAAATTCCTAGGAAGGGAGGAATGTAACAAGGCTAATTCGTGATGCAAGAGACACACTTATTAATTGTCGAGTCAGTATTCCAAATTACGTTATTTGTATTTGTATCAATAATAAACATAATATTTGCAACACTTTCAAGGTGAGATTGATATTCACGAATCAGCACTTGTTTAGTGTATATATAGAGTAAGGCAGTAGAGTAAAGTAGTTGAGTTAAGTGAAGTGAAGAAGTAGAAGTCAAGAAGCATTAGAATGTAGGGGAATTAAGAGCTCCACCCGCACCTAGCCGTCTAGTAGTAAGTTACATCTTTTATATTTGGTCTCATTTATCATTGTTAATATATCTTGTTATTTCATATCTTGTTATCTAATCTTTAATATATTTATTTGTTATACAAATTTGGCATTCTTTATATTTGCAATAACCTTTACCCTCCATCCAGCAAGAACCCATTTATTCTTTGTTATATCCAATTTAGGGTGTAACAAATGGTGGCAGCGGTTTAGGGAAATTCATGCTGCACCAGAGTGACTAGTATATCTGGCTCACTCGCGGAGACAAGGTTTATTGTAGATACTCAAAATTTTTGTTTAGTATATACGACAATTGTAGAGAAGTTCATGAAAAGATTCAAGTTCTAGCATTCAGTTACAGTAGACTTTGAGAAATGAATTGGAATAATTTTTTACTATGCTCTGATCTTGGAGAACGCAGTAACATTCCAGATACCAAAAAATCGGGGTTGGTGCGGGGAACAAATGATTAATCGAAATAGAAACGAAGAAAACGAACATCAAAGAAGAGTCACTAAATCTTTATTAGTCAAGGATTTGTTTAAGAGTATTTTTAGCCGTTATTGTTTTTTACCACAAAAATGTTTTTAAAAAACTATTAACTTCAATCATAGTATCAATAGAATTTGAAAATTATACACGATATGAGCGAATAGTATAAGCAAAGAGCAGATGTCAGCTTTTTTCCGAACATCGTGACGTATAATAGCAATACGTCAGACTGAGTTGCAAAACAAGAAAGTTGCAGCACTTGGAGTTTCAGCTTTTATCAAGAAATTATCAGCACAGGAATTGGTCACTTCTGTACGGAATGTCTTGATAAGAGCCGAAAGGAATCAAATTTTATGGGTTATGATAGTGCGCGTCATAGCAATTCCAGAGTTAAGAATTTGAAAGTTAAAAAATTCATGACGCATGTATGATATAGTCATGTGAAGAGCGGGAGGAATCCGCTGGCAGGGTATTCTGCATTTATAGGGTGAGTGCCGACAAGTTAAAGATTTGTAGGGTTTGGATGAAGAAACCAGAAGTGAAGACGTAGTCCTGCACAGCCAGATGTCAGTGAAGACAAAGAGCTGGAGGAAATTTTGAAGTATGGGAATTATAGGGTGATTCTCAGATATACCGAGGTCGGCACCGGTATGGTAGTTCCGTAGGAAACGGAAAGCGACGATAGCAGAGACAATCTGCATAAGACATTCAAGGATCCGAATCATGCAATCAGTCAATTTGTGGGTTGCCAATGGACAGGAGACCTTGGATCAGTTGAGGAACGCTACCTCTGCTCGCAGCTTGGACCTTGCATCAGGATACTTGCAGGTACAATTACACACTGTGACAAGGGGAGGACAGCGTTCAGCAACTATGACAGACATGGTAGAAGATACAGTTCACTCACACAAGACCAGTGTGAATGAAGGTATGTAAAGAATTTTTTTTCTCGTGGACAGGTCCGTACTTGATCGGTTGGAAATTAGGACCTCTAAATTACAAAATTGGAAAATAGACTATTCAGCAAAAAAATTATTTTTGAAGTCCACATAGATTCTTTTTGGAACAATTTGAAATTGAATTAGAATATGTAAATTGATCAAAGATAGAAATGTGAAAAGCTAGAATTTTGTTCTCTAAATGAGATTGAGAGAATACATTTTATTTTTAATTCAAAATGAAAATTATAAGAATTTCAAATCTTATTTACGGAAAAGTAACCTGAGTACGAGTGGAGTCAGTAGAAATAGGAAAAATCGGCAGGGCAAGATAAAGAAAGCAGCATGTCTATCATTTTTCGTAATATTGGGTTTAATTTTTTTTTTTTCAATGGACAAAGACATGTTGCTATATTTGAAATGGCTTGCCCTGTTGAATAATTCATATAGTAAGTAATTCATAATTCGACCAGGGTATTTAGGGAAGTCATTGATTAAGATATAATTTCGTTAACGCTCACTAGCCAGGATAAGCGAGATAAGTAGACTGCAGTCAACAGATGTCTCCCTCATCTCTATTTGAGCTACAAGCAGTTTCCATCCAGTTCAAACTTGGGCAAAGCTGGGACCCTGATGTCTAAGATGTGCCGAAGGAACAGATGTTCAAGATAGAGCCACAGCAGACCACAGGAACACAGCAACATGCACCAAGAAGCAGACTGGAGAAGAAAGCCATAGTCACACATAGAGTAATCGTTGGGAATAACGAGATTCCAGAAATCATCAACAATCAGGGATGTGACTGCAGCTGCGTCTGGAAGAAATTAAGCTGAACAATGACGTTAACGAAATGCAATGCAAGTAGTTGTTTTTTTTTTTTTTTGAATAATTGTTTATCTATGATAGTAAGATAAGATGAACCAGCTCACGGATCACCAGATGATGCAACTGGCTATCAAGGGATACGGCCCAGCAGTACGCAGAATAACTGCAGTGCGAATCAGAAAGAAGATCCAGACAAAAAGAATATTTATCTGAGATAATGGCCACACCAAACATATGAAGTCCAGTGAGTGAGTGGTTCTTTAGGGACTTATAAGTGTAATTTTATCAAAGGGAAATTGTGCTGCCTTCGGAAGCAAATTCCTAGGAAGGGAGGAATGTAACAAGGCTAATTCGTGATGCAAGAGACACACTTATTAATTGTCGAGTCAGTATTCCAAATTACGTTATTTGTATTTGTATCAATAATAAACATAATATTTGCAACACTTTCAAGGTGAGATTGATATTCACGAATCAGCACTTGTTTAGTGTATATATAGAGTAAGGCAGTAGAGTAAAGTAGTTGAGTTAAGTGAAGTGAAGAAGTAGAAGTCAAGAAGCATTAGAATGTAGGGGAATTAAGAGCTCCACCCGCACCTAGCCGTCTAGTAGTAAGTTACATCTTTTATATTTGGTCTCATTTATCATTGTTAATATATCTTGTTATTTCATATCTTGTTATCTAATCTTTAATATATTTATTTGTTATACAAATTTGGCATTCTTTATATTTGCAATAACCTTTACCCTCCATCCAGCAAGAACCCATTTATTCTTTGTTATATCCAATTTAGGGTGTAACACTGCGAAGAGGAAGAAACGAGTAATCGTGTAGGATTTGATGATGAATAATTTAATTTTCTTGCTGCTACAATTTTCATTATATAAAATATTGTCCCATAGGATTTCCTGGATCGAAATATATCATGGAGTACTCCTACTGAGGAAAACCAGGTTAAAAAAAAGCGCCGAGTATGTACACTCCATAGAGGTGGTGCAGAAATGTGTGCATACCTACGGTCTGAAATTACGAAGACTCGAAAACGGTGCTTCATAGGGAAAAAAGTATCTGTAGGAAATTTTACGATCTACAAACTTTTTCTTGTCCATTTTTCCAGTAGCTCTTATCGATTCAGAGATATACGCAAAAAATTAAGATTTGTGACCTTTGACATCGGATAAAAAACAACGCACAAGCAGGATCGATGAGGACTTTTGACAGAATTTGTAATGACATATTAAGATCTATACCAAAATCCAGCTTGTTATGAATTTATGCAAACTGGAATATCTATTTCGTCTGGACTAATACTTGGATTTACAGACTTATTGCATGAAGAAGCGAAGTATTCAATTCAGTTACGATATCGTGGATGGTTTATACAAACCTTACACTTGTCTTCAGAAACACGGGAATGAATTTCATCAAGAACTCCATAAATTATTTGGAGAACTTGTGTAACAGTATTGGTAGGTCCATGATGCTGCAGAAGAGTTACCTCAGCTGCAGGAAGTAGAATCTTCCAGCTAGCTGAATTCTGTCCAGCTGCCACCAAATACATGCCCTGAAAAAATATATACAATTACGTCAACAAATACAACTATTATAGAATGTTCAGTATTTCTTGCTATAACAGCATACGTAGTTCCCAGATTTCGGAGGTTTACTAAAATATCACAAAATCTCAAAAATTCTATAATGTTTCCAATTTTCTATGTGCTTTTATATTGTTCCAATATATTTATTGATCTCTCCATAGCTTCATTCTGCTAACATTGTAATCCAAAGATCGTAGATTAAAGCCAGAATTCCTATTTTAATTCGTAGAGAGAGCTTGAAGACTGGCTGTAGTCTTTATGTATGTCAATGATGTCATAATATAGTTACATTTATAGAGACTTGAATATCAAGTACAACAATTTGAACTACAAATCTATGTTGGTAGCAAGTGAGGCCTATGCTTCAAATCGAATTCATTTCATGATTATCAATTTTTCCAATTAATTTTATACAATTTTGTTCTGTTGTTATTATTTTGATAATAGACAAATATCAACAACAGTCATCAAGCTGATGGAACTGATTTGACACTGTCTCTTAATTCTAGAAGACTGTCTTCAACGATGACGACATTGAATCACTTCCCCGATTATCCGCCAGGTGATATATTTGGTAATGTCCGATTAGTTTATTATTGTTCTCATAATAACACTGATTTCAGGGTAATTACGTAACAAATAATACTCGAGAGCATTATGTATCAAAATAATGCCCGAGGGCATTATTTTGAAAAATAACAAACAAGTTTCCTACTTACAGCAAGTAACTAGAGTACTTTCTTTGACAAAAATCATGATGACAGGGCACACATTGCTAAAAATTTTGATTGAAATAATACAAAAGATGGACATTAAACATTGAAGGCACCACGGGAGTTGAACGAACGATAATGCTTACGGTCAACGTACACATCTCGGGCCAGAGACTCTCGGAAAGCACACTGTTGACCTCAGGCATTATTGTCCTTTTAACACCCTTGATACCTTAATTACTATAAGAGTCTTAAAAATGGTGTCAAAAAGTTGTCTTAACGAATAAGAATTGAGTTTTTGCCTCGGATAAATTGTCAGTATCATTTTCACTGAATGACACACTCTCCACAAAAATTAAGAATAGTCGTGAGTTGACGACTGATAACTGCACCCCACGACTTAAGAAATATCAATCAATCTACCAATGTGCACTTAATAAGGTGTCTGAAACATCCGTACAGGGTGAAAGGCATGACTGATATTTATTCACAAACTACAGAAAATTTCGCAAAACAAGAAACAATATTTTTTTTGTGGATGGGATGGTTCTTCATATGAATGCTCACAATTATTCAACTATCGAATATATCACTCCAAATTTCAATTAACTTCTGGACAAACTATACACAAAAATATTGAAAGATAAATCAGCTAAATTCATTGAATATAATTATTTAAGAAGTGTCCCGCACAGATGTACATACGAACAGACCAACTGAAGTCACACCTCAATCCACAATCTCGATTTTGAAAGCTCATATAATAGAAAATAAGTTTGAACACCAATATTCAGCACGATTTCTTTCGTATTTCATGAAAGTGTAACGTTCGTTATTCGTAAAAATAGAATAGGCTCTGAGTCCGACTCTGTTGTCTGGGCGGAGCCTTTTATCTCTTTGCATTGCGCCGCTCTACACAAGCGAACATTCGAGTAGCTTACTAGAATAATGTAGAAATTTCTAAATACATGGACATCCGTATATATATAACCCGACTGAAGAGTCAATATCAAGAGTAGTGAAAATCGAGTGAGTGAATATCCAGAGCGTGATTAGCTAAGTGCGAAGTGTAATAAATAAATAAGTTGTTGTAAATAAATATCAGTGGCTTTGTAGTTAAAGTTTAATAGCAGTGAGTGAGAAATAGATTTTATAGTGTTTTAGTTGCATCAAAGAATAAAACTTTTATTATCTTTTCATTCATTAAATAGTGACTTTTATTTTAACAATAAACAATTCCTTCAAGAGCAATAAACATTACAAAAGCATGGATTTCACAGTACAAAAGATGTTATAGTATTTTGTTATAAATTTGTAAATATAGAATAATATTCAGATGAGATTGACAAGACGATTGGAACCGTAACGCGAGGTGCACAACTAGACCCAATACCAGTCTTAAATACAAAAATTCAACATTATAGGCTACGTGCATGAAGTCTACTAGCGCCTCTAGCGGGCAATGGAGAACGATTGAACTCCATTTTATCATTGTTTCATACCTATAATTTTTTAAATGTACTAATATTATTCAATTCAGCTGTGTGCGTATAATATAACTTGCATAGCATAAAAAGTACGTTGAAATTATTTATTTTGAGTATTTCTTTCTTTAATTATAGCGTACATATTATAGAGAAAACGTCTTAATTCGTCCAAATTGACAGGATAACCTCAAATTATGACGCCGAAGATCTTGCAGATCGGGTTTGTATTTATCAAACACTGTATCCCTTTTACCGAGGAAGCGTTGAAGAAAAGCGTGAAATTAGTTTTGCCATATTAAACATGTTGAAGAATATGTTGCTGACAATATTAACAACAAAATTATTGCGAAGTGCATCTGGCAAACTTCTATCACTGAAACATCTTTCAAACTAGATATAGAGGTAAATTCATGAAACCCAAATCGATGATGAATATTTCTAATTCCACAATTGAATTGCAAACATATTTATTATATAGATTAATAATGAAAGACAGGCAATACTCTATTTACCGCTTTGTTTCACTTCACTCGTTTTTTTATGTTATAACTGGGTACATGAAATCTATGAAACTATATTTCACTTGAATCATCCTTAACACAACAGCATGAAACAGAACAAACGCTTTCCTATGTTTTATATGCAATTATTTTCACTTTTAAACTACAATTCTCAATGAAAGCTTATTGACGTATTCTGAGAAATGGAGCTCAATGGTTATAATAGTGCTCACCATGAGCGCTCGCATCGATATTTGTTCAAATTCCGCCCCCTTGCACATAGCCTATAAGTTCAACCAGTTTTGAGATTTGCGAGTTACGAACGCACGAACATACGTACCGACATCAAGCCGAAAATAGTCAAAATGGATTCAGGGATGCTCAAAACGGATATTTCCATCAAAATCTCGATAGATGAATTTTGTCGGTTTCACAATACTTACTTGTTACTTTGTACAAGTTAAGTAATTATAGCTTGCAACTCGCTATATATAAGTTCAGTGAATGCAGTTTTAAATTCTAGTCACAGGCGGTTGCTGTAAATCATCACACGCAAACCTCTAAATAATGAAAATCTTCAAACATTTCTTGCGAAACAGCTTGTACTATTAGAAGGCAAAGCACTCAATAAAAATTGCGTACAAATGCACTCAAACGCGATTAGCATACAAAACAAATCACTACCATTAAGCTACTATTCAATAGAAAATGACGTGATTCCATTTGAATAATGACTACTCTAAGGTATTTTACGGGTGTTTTCCACATGACCTTTGCTCCATTCTCGTTTATCTATCTGTCAGGAGTCTCTATCATACAGTTGGACTTTGGCCCGAAAACGATAAAATATGATGATTTGTGACTAAAATATGGAGAGAATCCAACGTAAATGATTTTTAAATGGAATATAATGCCAAAATTATTCTATTTTAGTTGAATTATTTTGCACTGCTTTGCCAAAATATTGAAAAGAATATACCTTGTTGTTTGTTCAAAAATAAAAATCTATTGTTGGTATGCAATATCTTATCACCGGTCCATTCGTTAACTTATCTGTTAAGTTTAGTTGTGAATTTTTGTTCTGTGCTTCCTTGCTGAATATAATTTTTTTTTCTAAAATAAAGTCAATAGGGTATATTGATGAATTTATTTTATATTTTTAATTCACTGTTTACATCGTTATAACATAGTAAAAAATATAAATTATTTTCAAAAGTGCTGTAATCAAGTTTAAAAAAATATTTAAAATTGAGAATAATTTTGAGCTGTTCAAACGCCGCCATTTTCGTGCGCTCTATAGATGACGTCAAATACTATGTCCAGTGATATTACAGTCCATTGTTTACTACAGTTGTATTCGTTCTCAACTTATTTAAGCATTAAAAAAGGTCAAAAGTCAGTTTATAAGTATTGCATTGTGCCTGAATGCAAAATACTATCAGAAATGCACCTGATAAAGTCTTTTTTCCAATCCAGACAGGTTTTAAAATACATAAGAAATGATGTAAGGTTATCAGAAGAGATAAAGTGTCATAATAAACTTGACAGATCATGAATAACATTATATGTGATTAGTTTTAGCAATAAAATTCAGTGTATGTATGCGGCTTCGTTTAACATTCGCTCGTTTTAAAGTAAACAAAAATTATAGGTTATGTTCACTGCTCATCATATTTCGGGTTGTATTTATTAAAATAGCGTACATAATGTGTTATTATTGAATAATTACTTTGCAGTGTTCACTCTTTTTATTTCAGCGGACGTAGAATTTGGATTTGAAAGAAAATAAGACGTCATCATGAGTGGATCTATTCTTGACAGATTATCCTATTGTGCTTTTACAAAACCACTTTGTCTTAAATGATTTATAATCTCACTAGGATGCTAAAATTATACTTAAACAATAAATGAATTTACAACACACACGTTATTACTATGTTTTCTAATCAAAAGCCTGCAATGCCATACAAATATAAGCAATGCGCACTTGTTGGCATAGTATTTGACGTCACATTTCGCTTTAACCAATGGTGCTGCGTTTTAGAACTTTGAATTACCCTCGCTAAATTTGCATTTCTATTTATTAATTTTAAGCAATTGAAAAGATATTAATTACCAAAATGATGGTTTAGTACAAATATCCGGAATTCGGAATAAAAATATTTGAACCAAATTTAAATTTCATGCATATTCCCTGTTCTTTGATAGTTTTGCATTTCAGTAATTGTACTCTAAAATCCTGCACACTTTTTAAATGAAAGTATAGAAAGTCTCGTGCTGTCCACAATAAAAACATGTCTGAAACAACAGCGACTCCCAAAGCTCTTCCATGCAGGGAAAACAAAATAGCAAACCCGTTTTATGTAATAAAGTTAAATTTAAATTCATGTTTTCAGTTGAATTTCAGTCTTGCTGCAGATGAAATTCATTTTTCTTTTCTTTTTGTGGCGCCAGATATTTCTGAATATACAAACGTGGGCGTTAAAATTTGAATTAGTTCATAAAATATGAAGAATAGCTTCAAGATTTCTAAAATGAAAAAATCTGACGTGAACATCACGTGACTTACTTGTACATCATTTGATATACACACAAATTTATTCAATAAAATGTTTTGTCACTTCAGATTATAATTAATATAATTTTAATAATATTTTGACATGTACAATATCAAACAAAATCAAAGAATTGACAACAGATTATCATTGCCTACCTTTTCATTTCAATTAAACTGATTGTTTTATACAGCAAATTCTGAATGTCTGTTATACATATAAACTGCACTTCCGGCTCAACCGATTGATACAAAAATAGTAGATAACTATTTTGATGCTACAACAAGTTCAAACACTAAATTTCAATATGCTATGGCCGATCACTCTAGATTTATGCAAAAAATTTAAAAAAGTTTCAAGTAAAGTGCACTTCTGGCTTGGCCGATTCATACAAAAATAGCAGATAACTATTCTGATGCAACATCAAGCTCAAATATTGAATTTCAACATCCTACGGTTGATCATTCAGGATTTATTGGAAAAATTCGAAAAAAATTTCAAGTAAAGTGCACTTCCGGTACAGACGCTTGGAACCATAATGGGAGGTGCACAACTAGACTCTATACCAGTCTTAAATACAAAATTTCAACAATATATGTTTAACCAGTTTTGAGATTTGCGAGTTACGAACGAACGCACGAACATACGTACCGACATCAAGCCAAAAATAGTCAAAATGGATTCAGGGATGCTTAAAACGGATATTTCCATCAAAATCTTGATAGGTAAATTCTGTCGGTCTCACAATACTTCCTTGTACTTGGTACAACTTTATTGAATAAATTTGTATACATATCAAATGATGTACAAGTAAATCACGTGATGTTCACGTCAGATTTTTCATGTTTGTAAATACAAGTCGAAGGGTTGCTGCGAGAAAAACTCATGTCATATAATCACGGATACTGCTGGGAAAATATTCTTTTGTATATAAAGTTTTAGGAGACATATGCGGCAAATCACATTTTGATAAGCTTGGAATGACGTCACTTATTCGTGGATTAAATCGGAACCTAGTAACAATATAACATTTGCAATGAACTTACAACAGTCCTTCATTTTCACTTTTAGTTTAGAAACTATTCTTAGAATTTGGCAAAGCTTAAAACTACAGCAGTCCAAGATGTTTAAATCACGTTTTTGCTTACGTAGAAACCATCACAAGACTTGAGGTATTTTCGGCTGATAGTCTTAGAGATATAATAAATATGCTTGTAGGATATTTGCAGTTGAAAGAAAATAAACATGTTTATTACTCAATGAATATGAAATTTGTCAGATGCCAGTGAAAATCCTAAAATTTTATTTCCTGCTTTTTTTGTGGTAATATTGACGATAATCATATCCTGATAAATATCACAGGCAAACGAGGGGCTCAAATCCAAATTCGTAAAGACAGTGTCTTAAAGTCAGTTTAGAGACTTCGACACATATACCACCTAGCGAACAGTTGGAAATGTAATACAATGTCATCATTGTTGGAGACAGTCTCCTAGAAGTAATAGACAGGGCTAAGTCAGTTTCTTCAGTTCGGTATCAGTTTTTGACATTTGTATATCGTCAAATAATAACAGTAGAACAAAATTCAGCGACATTTAAGGCACTTCGTTTCTCGTCGTACCCTTGTCGTGTATTTTATATACTTTAATCATAATATAATATTCTGTCAGTCAAGTTTTGAAAAATATTTTGCTGATATATCATATGTGACAGGTTATATTAAACAAGTAACTTTGTTATTATTTTTCATGTCAAAATTGAGCGTACAAACTTGGTTCCAACAAAAATGGGAAATTTTTCATTGAGATATAGTAAAAAAAATCATATTATCTAAGTCGCATGAATCAGACGTGAAGTGATTATCTTTTTTGAGCATGATTGAAATTTCAACATCATATTGTAATCAGAAGTATTATTATCGTGAATAGAAAAATTGTCTTACACGTGGCCGTTTTTGTATGTCAAGTGATTCTAATTTAAAATGTCTGACTTGGCCAAGAAGACATGACCTAGGTTAAGTTCAATTACCTATTTATAATCTAATCAGAAGAAATTACCTACACTTTTACTGAAAATTAAGTGAATTATCATAGTAATATATTTTGTAATCTTTTTAAACGTCTCACATTGAAAATATTGGATGAAATTAAGGCTGAAAATTGTGTACAAACGTTTTTAAAAATTAACTGATTGCTGATTGAATGTTGAATGAGGTTCGTGCCGTCATGATGAAAATATTAAACTCAAATAATAATAGTTAATTTTTTCATGATTATGACTTCTGGGAACTTTCGGATCTATACAATTTAATTTTATGTGATTGGAGAAATGAAATTGTTCTATAATTCTCCAATCGTCCCATCAAAATAATTTTATTATTCATTGAATATTCAAGGATCCTATTCTAATTTGTAGAAAGAGCTTGGAGACAGGTCGCAGTCTCTATGTAAATGACGGCATGACATAGTTACATTTATAGGGACTTGAATACTATATGTTTTTACAAACAATATGTTGATAGCAAGTGAGGATGATGCTTTAAATCAAATTTAATTAATAATAGCTCATTTTTCTATTTCATTATTAATCATAGTATTCAAATTTTATTATTTGATGATATAGCAAAACCCACCAGACATAAATGAAATTCGAGAAATACTGAACCAATTGAAAAATAATAAAAGCCCGGGAATAAACGGAATAACATCAGAGATATACAAAAATGCAGGAGACGAAGTAATCCAGTATATTATGGAAATAATAGAGGATATATGACGGACTGAACGTATGCCTGTGAGATGGAAGGAAGGACTAATATGCCCAATTTATGAAAAGGGGGACAGACTGAAATACGAGAATTACAGAGGTATAGCACTATTAGACATGGCGTACAAAATCTTAGCAGGATGTTTAAAAAATAGAATACAAAAACAAGCGGACAATACCTTAGGAGAATATCAAGCTGGTTTCAGACCGAACAGATCAACTACGGATCAAATATTTGCACTGAAACAAACTATAGCGAATAGTTATGAGCACAATCTAAGCCTGTAAATGTTGTTTATAGATTTCAAACAAGCATATGACACAATAAATAAACATAAACTGTATGAAGCACTCGCAGAACTAGGAATGCCCAAAAAATTGATAAGTTTAATTAAGATGACCCAAGAGACAAAATGCAGAATCCTGGTGGATGGAGAAACATCAGAGGGCTTCGATGTAAACAGAGGACTGAGGCAAGAAGACTCAGTATCACCCGTCCTGTTCAACTTAGCGCTAGAGTGGGCTATAAGGAAAAGCAGAATCTACATAAAAGGAACCATTTGTCAACTAAAACACCAATGTTTAGCGTTTGTAGACGACATAACGTTAATAACCAGAACAAAAACAGAACTAAAGAAGGTATTCAAACGTTTAGTCCAAACGGCGGAAGCAATGGGATTAAAAATAAACGAGGACAAAACCAAATACATGGAGATAGAGTCGGATCATCAAGAAACACAAGAAGATTCTCTTAAAATACAGGTTGGAGGAGGTAAAACCTACGCATTCTAAAAAGTTAAAAACTTTGTTAATTAGGTGTTACGGTAACAAACAACAATAGCAAAAAGCGGGATATTATAACACGGATAACGAAAGGAAACAGAAGTGCGGGAGCTATGGGGAAACTATTAAAATCAAAAAGTGTGTCAAGAAGTGCAAAAAAGCGGTTGTATAAAACCATTATAAGACCAGTAGTACTGTACGGTAGTGAAATGTGGATGCTAAACAAGACTATGCAAAATAAATTAGAAGTATGGGAGAGACAAATTCTGAGTGGTAAAAAAGAGGGTGATGTGTGGTTAAGACGAACTAATACCGAGCTTATGGAACTCTATAGTGAGCCTGGAATAGTGGAAATAGCTAAAGCACAAAGGTTACGGTGGTTAGGACATGTGCTGAGACTACCAGAGGACAGAGTAGTAAGAAAGATGTTAGACGGAGATGCTGTGAAAAAAAAAGAAAGGGAAGACCAAAGGAGAGGTGGTATAACGCGGTGAAAAAAGACTTAGAGACACTAGGGATTATGAAATTCAAGCGATTAGCATAGGACCGTAAAAAATGGCGAAAAATTGTAACAGAAGCCATGGGTCTACTTGGCCTGCAGCGCTAAATTATATATATATACAAATGTCAAACACTGTCTTGTACCTATCTCTAATGCCTTGATCACACGTAACGAGTACAGCGGCGAGACAGTGCTCTCGGCCGAGTACTCGGTAGGTGTAAACACATTACCGAGTACTCGGCCGAGCGCTCGGCCTAACGAAAAGGCGAGACAGTAGCTCGGCCCTGTTTCTATTTACTAGGCCGAGTGCTTACTCTCGCATTGACTCGCCAGCCTACTCGGCAGGTCTGAACATGCACTCGGTGCTTTGAGTCGCGGATTCTCCACTCGTTTGTCGCTCAGTCAATTTAATATTGTATTGTTCTCAAGCTGATTTCTGCAAAGAATATAGCTATAATAAAAAATAGCATTGCTAATAAGTGGAACGTTGAGACGACCATTCTAACTGCAATTGTGGAGAGTGTTTGTAGCACCAAGGCCAGATCTCCTAAAATCCATGGTCTCATCCATATATGTTTCTCTTCTTCCAACAACTTCCTCAATTCTTCCAATATAACCGATATGAGTAGTTTAATACATGATTTAACTATTATTCATCGATTCATCTTTGCGCAGCTTAGTGAACTCATACTCAAAAGAGTGCACGAAACTGACTGACTGACTCGCTGCATCTTGTTTACACGTAACGAGTACACAAATACGTGTGAACACTCACTCGCCCCAATTACTGTCTCGGCCTAGTGACAATTTGCTGTCTCGCCACTGTACTCGTTACGTGTAATCAAGGCATTACTACTGAAAGACTGTGAGGACGTTGAATTACTTCTCCAATTGTCCGCTAGGTGTTACATATGCCAAGAGTCTCTAAAATGACGTCAAGAAGCTGTCTCTACGAATTAGAATTGAGCCCCAAATAATTCTATGAATCAGATTGTCGTCAAATGCCGAATTATCAATTTTACTCACCGTTAAAGCAACTTCTTGATAAAGTAGACACTCAGCATGTCCCAACTGAACCCTGTGCGGAAAATCGGTCGTTCTAGGCCAGGCATCAACTCCTAAAGCCACCAGGAGTCGCACATCGACATCATGTCCAGAAAAACCAGGGGCTAAAAAACCTACTCGAAGACGAATTCCTGCAGGTTCGTCTACTATAGCTAGACGGAAGTCACGAGGATCCGGAAAACGAAGACAATTAGACGCTAAAACACAGAAAAAAAAATTGTGTATCAATATTAGATGCTACTTTTATAAACAACTAAAATTTAGTATTTGTCTTATAGTACAGTCATTTGGTGGTTTCACCTGGAAAGTTTTCCGGGAGTTTTTGTCGCTCGCGCCACCATATTGGAAAAATGGCACCTAAAAGCAGTTTTTTGACAATATCTCCTTTCCTACTCATTTCACGATAAAAGCATTTATATACAAAATGAAACTAGAAAAAAATTCCTACAATTCTTATAATAACTTTTTTTTCATGAAATCAATAGTTTGGCGTACGAGCGTTGCAAAGTGTAGTCGGGCGCGAAGATCGCAATTGTGGATGAGAAGTCGTGAGATAGCTTCTTCCACGCAAAGATGCAGCGATTAACTTCTAATTATTATATCATTTTCAACATACATCGTGTACCACTATCGATCTCAGTCCTACAGACATGAAAGATCAACGAATAAAGGTTCAAAAAATAGCAGAAACTGTGGGCATCTTCTATGCACGGTTTAAAATATTTTGACCAACAATTTGGGAATTCTATTTGCTACTTCATTGTGAAGCTGATTTCAAAATTTTTACCGCTAATGGTTTTTTATCATCAGCCTAATCAAAGAGTAGTCAAAACAATAAAAACAGAAGGATTAACCTCCCCAAAAAACTATTGATTGGCACAGTTCGCTAGTTAATTCATGACGTCGGTTTTTTGGGATACGAAAGGTATCTTGATGGTGGATTACCTTACTAAAGTTCAGAGATGTATGGAAAAATATTATTCGAACATACTACATCAATTTTGTGGAGAAATAAAAAGGAAGCGACCTGGAATGCTAACGGAAGGTGAGTTGTTTCATCAAGATAACGCTCCAACGCACATATCCACTGTTGCGATGGCTGAAATTCATTGGTGCGGCTTTAAATTGATATATCATTCTCCATATTCCCTAGATCTTTTTCGAAGCAAAAAATATTTGAGAGGATAACAATTTTCATCCTTTAAAAACGTTATAGCACCCGTAACAAAATTATTTGCAGATTAGAACAAAGAATCTTATAATTATGGTATTATGACATTGCAGCATTGCTGGACCAAGTGAAGAGACCTGAAAAGTGACTATGTAGAAAAATTGCATTCGAGAATTTAAAGATGGTAACGTGAACTCCACTACTTAATTATTTATTTTTGATATCTACTAACTCCTCGAGAGCTTGAAATTGAGACCAAACTAGTCATCATTTGAATGATTTGTGAAAAAAACAATTGACAATCGTTTAAATATCCTTTTTGACACTTCAACTAGAATTATGACTCCCATTATTTCTTTGTTTCAGAAAAATGTAACGAATTTTATAATAATTTAAATTTTGATAATAACAAATGAACCGCTGATAATTTTGAAAAATATTTAAGTTGAATGTTGTGCCAAATCATTCAGGGATTAGTTTTTGTTCTTTATATTTCATGATTAATACTACCGGTCATAAGATAAACGCAAAAAACTGAAAAGTTTCATCATTAAAGTTTTGGTACCACTGGTTGAAAAACCCTTATCCACGAACTTGAACCTAGCTTTTTGATGAAAAACTTAAATATAAAATTTCAGTTGACAATTCGTACGCATTCTCAAGTTATCATGCTTCCAGACAGACCGACAGACCGACTTTTTTCAAAATTATGTTTTTCGGATTCAGTAGGGTCTAAAACGTGAAGATTCATCAAAATCTCGAACTGTCAAAAAATTACGGTTATAATATACTTCCTTTATCATATTATAGGCCGAGGATGTAAAAAGCAATCTGTTCAGAGAGTAAAACCATTTATGTATTTAATTCATGTATTAGTTTAGTATTTACTCCATTTTATGTTTTAGAGCCGCTGACATTGAGTAGTAGAAATTTTCAATTTGTCTATGCCAGTGTAAGATGTATTTCTTAGGACAATAACAGTTTTATCCTTTGTTGTATTTAACCCTCATCCCATTCTTTTAATGTTTAACACATGTGTTAGCCTATTTAACTTTGCCCTACATAAATTTTGCTTTGGAAATGTCCGATTAACTAATATTCCCTTCTGTGAACTTGACCACTCAAAGGTCGAGGCCACCCTCATATTTCCTTCTCTGAACTTGACCACCCAAAAAATTAAAGCCACCCCCATTTCACCTTGATTCCTCCAATAATATTCAATTTTTCCCTTCCAATAATTTTGATTTGTTAACCCTTCGTTAGTGTTTAACTCTATTTCCAATCGTAAAATCAATTTAAGACAAACAAGTGATTTCTTTTTCTCAGTTGCTTAGGATTATACTTGAACAAAGAGAACAGACTTATATACAACTATGTATAAACTTTCAATTGAGCATCAGACTTGCTGGAAGTTGGTTGGGGTATGATATACCCCGGTACACTTTTAATGTAACTTCTTATGTAGATGTAGAAAAGCCCTATGTACATTTTTGTTTGATATTCCATCCCAATAATTTATTGTGTAATTATTCCTAAAATATGAACGCAAATCTCACTGCAATGCTAGGCCCTGGTTCAGTCAGAAATTAGTGTTATTGCCATATATCAACGATTTGTGTCAGAATTATTCGATTTTCCGCGAATTGACTACTTTTATCGAGAAATAAATGAAGAATTCGACACTACAATTTCAATTTCTGTCGATTACGTGGAAATTTTTTAGTAATTTATCATTTTTTAAACAAAAGTTTCTGACGCCGTTTACTCGAAATTAAGACCGTTAACCGAAAAAATCTTTCAAGTAAACTCATAATATTCCCAAAAAATACTCAGAGTTTGTCATTAACTAATTTTTGATTACGGCCCTGGTTCAGCCAGAAATTAGTGTTATTGCCATATATTAACGATTTGTGTCTGAATGAGGGCTTTAATCGGAAAAATTAATATAAAGTACTCCAACTATTTTCAAAAAATAATATAGGTTTACTTGAAAGAAAATTTAGATTTACGACCCTAATTTTCAGATTTCGATACAATTATATGTAAAAAATTACTTGCTTTGTCAACTCGAAATTAAGGCTGTCAATCGAAAAAATCTTTCTAGTAAGGTCATATTATTTTCAAAAAATAATCCAACTCTGTCATCTACAATTTTTTGATTACGGTTCTGGTTCAGTCAGAAATCCGTATTATTGCCATAATTTGCCGTTTTCTGTCAAAATTAGGGCGTCAATCAAAAAATGTTATATGAAAGACCCTAATTATTTTCGAAAAAAACATGAGTTTACTTAAGAGTTTTTTTCGATTTACTGCAATTTTATTAAAATTTGGAGTATAGTTCCTCAAGAGGCTAGTAGATGGCAGCATCTAGCACGTTTTGAGACGATACAAAATTATTCCTCGATTTTCCGCGAATTGACCACTTTTATCGAGAAATAAATGAAGAATTCGACACTACAATTTCAATTTCTGTCGATTACGTGAAATTTTTTTAGTAATTTATCGTTTTTTGAACAAAAGTTTCTGACGCCGTTTACTCGAAATCAAGACCGTTAACCGAAAAAATCTTTCAAGTAAACTCCTAATATTTTCAAAAAATACTCAGAGTTTGTCATTAACTAATTTTTGATTACGGCCCTGGTTCAGTCAGAAATTAGTGTTATTGCCATATATTAACGATTTGTGTCAGAATGAGGGCTCTAATAGAAAAAAATTATATAAAGTACCCCAACTATTTTCAAAAAATTATATAGGTTTACTTGGAAGAAAATTTAGATTACCGACCCCAATTTTGAGATTTCGATACAATTATATGGAAAAATTACTTGCTTTGTCAACTCGAAATCAAGGCTGTTAATCGAAAAAATCTTTCAAGTAAGGTCATATTATTTTCAAAAATAATTTAACTCTGTCATCTACAATTTTTTGATTACGGTTCTGGTTCAGTCAGAAATTCGTATTATTGCCATAATTCGCCGATTTCTGTCAAAATTGGGACGCCAATCGAAAAAATGTCATATGAAAGACCCTAATTATTTTCGAAAAAAAACATGAGTTTACTTAAGAGTTTTTTTCGATTTACTGCAATTTTATTAAAATTTGGAGTATAGTTCCTCAAGAGGCTAGTAGATGGCAGCATCTAGCACGTTTTGAGACGATACAAAATTATTCCTCGATTTTCCGCGAATTGACCACTTTTATCGAGAAATAAATGAAGAATTCGACACTACAATTTCAATTTCTGTCGATTACGTGAATTTTTTTTAGTAATTTATCGTTTTTTGAACAAAAGTTTCTGACGCCGTTTACTCGAAATTAAGACCGTTAACCGAAAAAATCTTTCAAGTAAACTCATAATATTTTCAAAAAATACTCAGAGTCTGTCATTAACTAATTTTTGATTACGGCCCTGGTTCAGTCAGAAATTAGTGTTATTGCCATAATTACCGATTTGTGTCTGAATGAGGGCTTTAATCGAAAAAATTGATATAAAGTTCTCCAACTATTTTCAAAAAATAATATAGGTTTACTTGAAAGAAAATTTAGATTTACGACCCTAATTTTGAGATTTCGATACAATTATATGAAAAAATTACTTGCTTTGTCAACTAGAAATTAAGGCTGTCAATCGAAAAAATCTTTCAAGTAAGGTCATATTATTTTCAAAAAATAATTCAACTCTGTCATCTACAATTTTTTGATTACGGTTCTGGTTCAGTCAGAAATCCGTATTATTGCCATAATTCGTCGTTTTTTGTCAAAATTAGGGCGTTAATCAAAAAATGTTATATGAAAGACCCTAATTATTTTCGAAAAAAACATGAGTTTACTTGAGAGTTTTTTTTGATTTACTGCAATTTTATTAAAATTTGGAGTATAGTTCCACAAGAGGCTAGTAGATGGCAGCATCTAGCACGTTTTGAGACGATACAAAATTATTCCTCGATTTTCCGCGAATTGACAACTTTTATCGGAAATATATAAAGTATTCGAAGCTACAATTTCAATTTCTGTCGATGTCATTCTAAATTTTAAATTATATTACGTTATACAATAAGCTATTTCATATTTTGGTATTTTTTAAGGCCAATGTAGCCAAATGACAAAAGAGAAGCAGAAGATGTTCTGTTTGTCCTAGAAACAAAGATAGAATAGTAAATTGTGCAACAAGTGCGATAAGTTGACGATTGCCCATGAAAGCGAAGTTGGGCGTACACGAACGAAGCAAGTGCGTTCATTCGCTCAAGTGGGTAATTGACAACACGAGTTGCAGATACTATTTTTTATTACGAATGCAGGATAAGTACCATTTTGCGCTAATTTTTCTAAGCGGTAAATGATTTGCGTGCGACAAGATTACTTGTCACACGCTAATTATACTTAACGCACTCAAAAGTCAAAGAGCCATTTACTGCCTAGAAAAACGTGCGCAAAATAGTGCTTATGTATTAAAAAGACATTTAATGCTTGTAAGCGATGTAGAATTCCATTGTGCTTGGAACATGCAATTTTGAGTTGCAAAAACTGTGCCCAGTTTGAGAAGCAATAATATTTTTTCTTTGATGATACTTGAGTAATTTTTTCTTACTTTACTTATTTGATCCTTCTTTTCGAAAAATACTGTGAGATCTTTGATGTGTGATGATATTAGAAGTATTTATGAGCGATAATATTGATGTATGTTTTTTCCAAGGCAGACTTGCTGTTATTTTGATTTATCTTTTATATTTTTACAATAAATATAGCTGGATACATTTTGTTCAGTTTATATCACTTGGTAACAAGTTGTAGAACATGTGCAAACAGAAAAATTATCATATTTAGAATTTTAAATAGCTTGAGAGGACATACCCCACAACACAACCGTGAAACTTTTTTCGAGAACACTAACGGAGGGTTAAGTATGTAAAATTAAGTTCAGATTTAAGTGATTGAAGGAGTCGTTGTTCAACCAGCTCACCGAGCATTTCACTTGAACCGTTTTTGTTTATCAACCAGCTCTTCGAGCAATTTACCTCTAAATCGTTATAATTAAGCTCTTCAAGCAAACTCATTTCATTGTATTGTTAATTGTTAAAATAAATATTGATGAAACTTTAATTTAATTTAATTATCAAATTCACAAGTTATTGAAGTGACCTATCCCTTTACAAGTTTTCGCTTTCCAATAACGCGTGATTAAACACAATCATTTTACGTATTTAATGACAGTTCAAAAAATAATATATATAACTATATAAGCTCCTTCTGTGTTTTCAATCCACTCTCATATAAAACCAATCATTGGATCCTTCATTTCTGTATTCATTTAAATATTTCCAAAGCAAGAATTGCAGTCTTTGGGCATAGCGGAGTTGCTTCACCAGACCTCAGATAGCTATAATCTCATAGCTGAGTTGCTCCACCATCGATAACCGCAGGGATTAAAACAATACTGGGAACTTGAAGGGTATGTCCAGGGTACCTATTCCAATTCAACTTACCAACTTAATAATTTAACAAGGTCTTGATAATTCTGTATGAACTAGTGAGTTATCAAGACCTTGTTAAGTTTATCAAGTCGATAAGTTGAATTAAAAAAGGTACCCAGGTCATAAATGATAACGCATTATTTAAATATCATTCTGTACAGGGATATTTTATTTACAATGTACTTTGGTTACGAAACATTAGATACGAGTTTGTTGTTCTGTACATAGAACCATCAGCACAAGCCCATATTTCAGGAGGAAACCGAGCTTCTTCACTAATATAACTTAATCACAAAATTGTATTATTTTGGAATCATTCAAAGGAATATTGCCAAATATTTCCAATACAAAGAAATCACCTATTTTCTCTGGACTTAAAAACTGGATACCAAAAAATTGTTTTGAATATTGGCTGCCAAAATAATTACGTTTTTTGTACACTTGACTTAAACCTAATGCTTGAATTTACCGGAGCCAAGATTTTAACACTCGGCCATACATTGCGAACTGCATTATGAATAGCACTTTTAAAATCAATAACTATTTGCTGTGGATCAAAAACGATATTTTTTTTTATGAGAGTTTTTATCTAGTAGCAAACAAAACACAAGCGGGATTAGAATTAAAAGTGAAGGTGGAGGAACTCAGTTATGGGATTATCCTTCCAACCTTACGGTCGGAGATTAAAACAGGTAAAAGTGAAGGAACTCCGGTACTCCCATCAAAATTGCTGCTGTTTCCATCGACTGGAGTCGTTTTCCATGCAATCCATTTTTGATTCTTGTGAACGTAGGAGAATCGTTAGAACTTTCCTGGGACAGTATAAGTACGATAGATAATCCAATAATTCGATGTTTTACTTTTACTGCTCTTAAAATTAAACCATGCTCCGAATTGTGCATGAGCTTGCATTGTCTTGGTGGAAATTAATTTGTTGTTCTGGACTGGTTTCCTGGAACAGGTTGATTACTTCCTGCAGACAAACAGTTGCGTATCAATTGGCATTGACAGACCTTCGACTTTTTTTTTAAGATTTTTTACTCTGTGGCCTCATTTTGAGACAAACGTTGCGACCGACGGTTTATTAGATCCTTATTTCGAAACAATCTAACAATACATTAACGTTCATTTTCGGGTACATTGGGAATTAATTCATGATCTGTTGCCTTTCATTGTAATTTTATGAATTTCCTTTATTGAATTGGTTCAAT
The DNA here is from genome assembly GCA_963989225.1 of Dromius quadrimaculatus. NCBI lineage: Eukaryota > Metazoa > Arthropoda > Insecta > Coleoptera > Carabidae > Dromius > Dromius quadrimaculatus. Next base: position 6,641,798 of record OZ022325.1, on the reverse strand, counting down.
TTTTCATGGCACTAATGATCAGTTAAAGATGTAGCATTCGAAGGGAAATTAACTTGCACACACCCTATTCATGTCGTAGAGTTTTTCATTCAAGATTTTTGAATGCTTATGGATGTTTTAATTTTCCAATATTTCGCATGTTGATTTTCCTGAATTATCTTTATTTTTTGGGTAATTATAGTCTTATGTGAACCTGTCCTAAGATCGATGCTTTGACTGGTGCATCTCCACTAGAATTCGCAATATTAAAGGTAAATCGTTGATTGATACAGTGCTTCATCATCAAGCACAACGACCAATAACTCGGCGAGGGACTGTTGTTCAGATATCCATCCCTAAAGTTGCAAAATTACTGCGCGATTTTTTTCTCTATTGAATTCTATTTTCTCAAGCGACTTATCACTTTTCGTATATTAATGCAACTTTAGATTTAAATAAAATAAACATAAACGCTTATTTGACTATCGATAATTTATTAGTGATGCTTTTCATACTGCCATAAGCAAAAATTGAAAGACAACCCTTGATCACATATTTATATTACTTGTTAAAATCCAGGTGTTCTAGGATAGAAAGAATAATCCTTTAATTTACATATCAATTTGAAGACGACCGATAGATTTATACTTTTTAGTATGTTAATGTTACCTGTTAATCGACTAATTTCCCTACAAACTTTACTTGCAATTTCTGTCTCAAATCAATTATATTTGAAGAAGGAAAAAACTTTTCAGAACTCATTTTTAAATAAATATGTTTTATTGGTTGAAACGTTGTGTTTCTAATAAATTACAGAACTTATACCCAATAAAACATATTTAATTATATTTGAAGTTTAGAGAGAAAATTGCAGTAAACAGTCAGCTGTTCCTTGAGTTATGTGACATCTCATTTCCTATACATTTTAGTCTGAATCACATTAAATATTATGAAACATGATGAAATAAATTCAAAGACACAACAATTTCCTTGATTGTTATTAAATTACAAAACATATTAAGCCATAACAATTCTTTCTTGTCGCGTGATTCCAAGAAATGAAAGTGTTCATCGGAACATATCTTAGTGGAAAATAAATGACATGAGTTTGAATTCGCACTCGTTATCTGTATTACTGAGCAGACGTATCGATAACGTAATGTCATACGTACTAGAGGCAGACAGGAATGATTTTTTTTTGTATGTGACAGGCATCTACATCTAGGAAGCAAGATTAAATTTATCGTAAGTAGTAAATACTGGAAGGAATGTTATTTTGATGTATATATAATTCACACAGTAAATACCTGGCCCATAAAAGACTTGTTCGTCAGGTGGTGTTCGAAGAACATGATGTAAAGTAGCAGCATCCATAATTTTTCCAGGAGCAGCACATAATGTACTATCATCCACATCTAATGGAGAGTTGGGCCAATTTCCTGCAGCGGCCAAAGCAAGAAGTTCCACAAATCTCTCTTGTATTTTATCTCTGTAATTCAAAATTATTAAAATCAAACTTCCAAAATTTAACAATTGTTTTCACCTCCTGAGATACCCCGAAGAATTAATAAACTCAGCCCAATTAGTAGACGTCTTATTCCGGAGTCGAATTCGGGCAAATCCAGGCGATACTCCTTCTGAATCAAATTCCAAGATTTCGTAAGAAGGTACAGGATCTTTAGGGTACAAAACAGGGGTGGACAAAGTATCTATTCGGATAATATACTCCAAACTCAATTTTTCTTCCTGAAAATGTGCAAAAATATTTTCCTATTTGATAAAGAGATTTTTTCATAAGAAACTTACGTTTGAAAAGTTGTCTTGGAGGGAAACTAAAAATTTGCTTGCAAATCGTGGATCCAAATTTCCTACTGCACAAAGTAACCTCTGAGTTAGACGCTCTACGATAGATGCAGCCTGAGCCCACGAAAAATCTGGAAAATTTAGATAAAATGCCGAATTAAATAATAAACAGTGAGTGAGGGATTGAGTTTCTGAGTTCCTGACTTCAATGGAAAATTTTCATAGTACAAATACCATTCATGAATTCCTTCACAACTTCCCAATAAAATGCAAACAATACAAGCAAAAGTCATAAACCAACAGTAAATATAAACCTTGTAAATTTATTTAATAGCGCACCTGGCGAGTGGTAATGCTTAAAATATTAGTCACAATTACACACCAACATATCTGCCACGTGCATGATTTCATTCATAGCACTTATCACCAATGAAACAAAACTAAACATTCAAATTTTATTATTCATTCCAAACAAAAATTCAATAACAAATTTAGATTGTAAAAAAAAAATGCTGGACCTCGACAACCTCTTTGTATTTCAAATTTTGATAATTGAAACTCAAAAGATAGTAATATCTATACTGAAAAAAATAAGTGGTAAGAGTAACAATGTAAGTGGTACGGATAGTAATTAAAGTAGTACAGGAAGAAATTCAGGCGGTATTCCTTACTACTTGAATAGTAAGGGATACCGCCTAAATTACTACTCGTACCACTTGAATCGCTACACTTACCACCTAGTTTTTTTAGAGTAATAAGCTTATAATGGCAGCTTTTTTACTTGAGGATGAAGACTACTAATTTTTTTGCTCGAATCTATTGTTTGCGGCCGAAACAGATCAGTGATTATTTGAGGATCTATGTGTCAATTTAAGGGGAAATGAGGCAAATTACTCTTTTTAAGTGACATCATGTTCACCGATGAATACATTCAGATCTTTGAAAAGAGTTTAAAACTATAAATTGAATAGATGCGTATAATTTCAACTCTAGCTCTCATCAAGGCAGTAAAAAATTTGTCCAGTCAAATTAGAGTTTTACCTCGGAATGACGCATAATAGGCTGGAAACTTGTACAAATCTTTATTTTGGCATTCTAAAAGTTGTCACAAAAACCGAGATATTTGCAAAAAACTATTTTTGTGGCCTTTGACGCAGATACGAGATTTCATAAGACTTTTGAGACAACTTTTAGAATGCCAAAATAAAGGTTTGTAGATTTTTTGTATTTTATTAATGTCTGTAGAATACATTTGTGTAAAAGCTGGTATGATGAATAAAATGAATCACGAACCAAATTCATGAAGACAGTTTACTAAATTCTCACATCACATGAACCAAATATCAATTTTCTTGGACGGCTCTTCGCGAAACCTGGAAAAATTCTTCCATTTATTTCACTTTATGTCAGTAAACAAAACAGTGGATTCATTATTTTCACTGTAGCGGATATTGCTACTCGCGCTTGTTTTGTTTTATCGTCATTTGTCACGAACAGATATGACCGTCATGAGATTTAAAGTTGATTTTTTCCTGCAAATGGGCTGTCAATCGTCAGTCTATCAATACTTATATGTCAATAAGAAGAAATAGTATGGAAAGAATTGTCTCCACTCATTTTTATCGATACTAAGATGAATTAAATTGCACGGATTAGACACTTCAAGGGAATTACTATTGATCTCTTGTAGATGAAAAATAAATTGCTTGTCAAAATTTTATTTCCACATATATTTTTACAAAAATCTGCTGTGGCCATGACAGTACTTCTCCGGCCATAAATGTCATGGCCAGTTTGATCGCTGTTTCAGAAATTTAGAAAGTCGCATCAATTAATTGCATATTTCAAAGTGAAAGCTGTCTTTGTCAAAGTGACAGCTGTCATTGTTAAAGTGACAGATGACGGTTATTTTTCAGTCCTTACATAATTATAATAATTATTTTTGGAAATGAAGAGTCCCTCGAGAGCTTAAAATTGATATCAATCTAGACACCAAAGAATCAATTGACAATCGTTCAAATATCCTCTTTGACACTTCATCTCCATAAATTTGATACCAAACAAAATAGAGCCAAATCACCGATTTTAGAAAAACAACTGAGGAGCCCTCCATAATAATTTAAATTTTGATAATAACAAATGAACCGCTGATAATTTTGAAAAGTGCTTCTTGTAAATGTTGTGCCAAATAATGCAAGGATCAATTTTAGTTATTTCATATTTTATGATAAATACTACCGTTTATAAAATAAACGCAAAACACTAAAAAGATCCATCAATAAAATTTTGGCGCCACTGTTTGAAAAAAGTTCATCTACAAACTTGAACCTAGCTTTTTGATGAAACACTTGAATATAAAATTTCAGTCGAAAATTCGTACGCGTTCTCAACTTATTGTGCTTTCAAACAGACTGACAGGCCGACTTTTTTTAAATTATGTTCTTTGGGTTCAGTAGGATCTAAAACGTGAGGTTTCATCAAAATCTTGAACCGTCAAAAAGTCACGATTACAATATATTAAAAGTCGGGGAAGTAAAAATCAACAGTTTTATTTATACAGTAAACTAATTGATAAAAAATTTAAAGAATTATCTTGATGATCAAAGCACATCTTTGGCAGTTCATGAATGTTTGTTAGTTCGAATATCATATAAACAAAAATTCAATTCATTCTGATACTAACATCGAAAACCGCATGTCAATATCTTGTGTAACTCGCGAAATATTGAGATAAATAGTTACTACCCTAAAATGGGTCACTTCTAAATTAGAGACATAAAATTTTTAAATGAAAAATTGAATATAATTGCCTATTTTTTGTAAAAATGCGCTAAAAATAACACACAATGTATAAATGGTTTAATTTCTTGTATGTCACTAAAATATTAAAAAATTTCATCAAAATAATCTATAATTACTTACTTTGAACACAATAATTACTAAAAAGTTCATATCTACAGCATGAAGTGATGATAAATGCCGCCCAGTATATTCTTATAGTTTAAATTCTCGTCAGTCTAACAAAATTTCATAATTTTCTAAGCTTGAAATCTCATTAGGATAGCAGAATTAAAGAGAGTTCGACTTAGATATTTAGGAGGTAGGTTTTAATCCTGTAAATATTTTCAGCCAATGGAATGATGCGAATTAATTATTACTAATTGCAAGGCGGACCATTTTGACCAATAAGAAGAACAGATAAATCTTCGACATTTTAGAAATATAATTACAATTAATTGATTGGAGCCGTATCATTTCGATCAATAACAAAAATAAGAGTTTCAAGACATTTTAGAAATTCAATTATCAGTAATTGGAGGTGTATCATTTCAACCAATAACAAAAAAAATCTGACGTGAACATCACGTGACTTACTTGTACATCATTTGACATATACCCAAATTCATTCAATCAAGTTTTCTGTCACCTCAGATTATAATTAATATAATTTTAATATTATTTTGTCATGTACAATGTCAAACAAAATCAAAAAATTGACAACAAATTATCATTGCCTACCTTATCATTTTAATTAAACTGATTGTGTTATACGGCAAATTCTGAATGTCTGTTATACATATAAACTGCTCTTCTAGCTACAAATAGTAGATAACTATTTTGATGCTACAACAAGTTCAAACTCTAAATTTCAATATGCTATGGCTGATCATTCCAGATTTATGCAAAAAATTTAAAAAAAGTTTAAATTAAAATGCACTTCTGGCTTGGCCGGCTCCTACAAAAATAGCAGATAACCATTCTGATACAATTTCAAGTTCAAATACTGAATTTCAACATCCTACGGTTGATCATTCTGATGGATTTATTAAAAAAATTCTAAAAAAGTTTTAAGTAAAATGCATTTCCGGTACAGACGATTGGAATCATAATGCGAGGTGCACAACTAGACCCTATACCAGTCTTAAATACAAAATTTCAACATTATAAATTCAACCAGTTTTGAGATTTGCGAATTGCGCACGAACGCACACACGCACGAACATACGTACCGACATCAAGCCAAAAATAGTCAAAATGGATTCAGAGATGCTTAAAACGGATATTCCCATCAAAATCTCGATAGGTGAATTTTGTCGGTTTCACAATACTTCCTTGTACTTAGTACAAGTAAGTAAAAATTAAGATTTCTAGAAATGATTAAAATTGTCTGTTAGAAAATGGAATCAGGTGACGTCTGTAAAAGTTGAGTCATGTGGACTTAAAAAAATTAAGAATCATCTTGATAATTAAAGCGCATTTTTGGCAGGTCATAAATGTTTGATTTCACAAATTACTATTCCTCACAATCACTGAGCTTAAAATCAAGCTTTTTCATTTAGTACCAGTTTCAAGTTGAGACTATTATATACATAACTTGTGCTTGTATAAACTCAAAAGAACCTTCTAGTCTTTATTATTTAGTTAATGACTAACGGGAAGTCATGTGATGTATCTTAAAATAATAATTAGATCTTTATCAAAGTTATAAGAAAAAGCCTGAAAATTTGTTGCAATTACATCCAAAATTACAGATAAGTAACGAGTGGTCATTTACTGGCCTAAATTGATCATATATACAGAAATTCTATTTACTCTTATACTAACATCGAAAACCACATGTCAATATCTTGTGAAACTCGCGAAATATTGAGATTAATAGTTTCTATCCTAAAGTGGATATTAACTTATATCACTTCGAAATTTAAGGTATAAAATTTGATTACTGACATGCTGCTACCTCCAGCAATTTTTAAATTTCAATTATGCATAGTTCAGCAGTAATTATATTTTGAATTTTTATTCAATTTTTTACCCAAAAATAGATGTATGAATAAAAAAATCGAGCAGCTTGTGCAAACCCACAAAACAGCAGCTTTTAATTAGTACCAGTTTCAGGCTGTAAGTGCTGTAGTTGCTGAGAACTTAGCGTCACGCCAGTCAGATAGCCAAAGTGAATATATTAGCGTATATTTAAAAAAAAAAAATGGAAGAATCATCTAGATGATGAAAGCGCATTTTTGACAGCTCATGAATGCTTGTTACTTCAGAGATTTCGCAAATTACCATCTCTCACAATTACTGAGCTTGGAATCAAGCAGTTTGGGCAAACTTACGAAACAGCAGATTCCATTTAGTTCTAGTTTCAAGTTGACTATTTGATAGGTACATAATTTATGCATGTACAAACTCGAAAATACCTTTTAATCTTCATTGTTTAGGCATTGACTGACGGGAGGCCAAGTGCTGTACCTTAAAATGATAATTTGTTCTTTATCAAAGCTATATAAAAAAAATCCACCAAAAGTAAACAAATTTTCATCCAATAATAATAATTCATTCCAATAAGCTTCAAACAAGTCATTGAATGAATCCCGGACAGATTTGACAACTGTACATAATAATAGTGACACCCGCGGCGAAAGTTGTAACTAAATTTTTATCTACTTTAATAAATTTTAGTTACCATATCCCTAATGTCATATATATCTATGGGCATTGTTTCACTTGAAACAAGTATTTGAATAATTTAATCTTCCATAATCACTGAGCCTGAATTAAAGCAATTTGTGCAAATCTACGAAACAGCAGCTTTTATTTAGTACCAGTTTCAAGTCTGTAAATAGTATAGTTGCTGAGACCTCAGCGTCACGCCAGCCAGCCAACCAGACAGCCAAAGTGAATATAATAGCGCTTTTTTTCGAAAAATGCGCTAAAAATAAAAATGGCATATTTTTTTAGAGAGAGATCTTCTCATATCAAAAAATCTAATAAAAGTTAATTGCTCATAAGATCACCCTAGTTATAATTTATAAATAATTCTATTATGAAAGCTGAGTTATTATTTAGGAAACTAGTTTTAAATATGTTATCTAGTGAACACAAAAGCATCAAGGAGACATTCATTTCGATATGATTAATGAAGGTAAGTACATATTTTCTGCATTTTTATTGTGAATAATAACAAGCATCAATAAATATCTGTAGGATTTTCCATTAGGAAGAACATGTTAATATAGTAAACAAATACATTAAACATTTGCGGTTTGTGAACTTTATTTCATCTTATGTAAAATCTGCTTCAAGTTGATATGCACAAAACATACTAAGTTAACGCTAATTTATTGGAAAATATAATAATCAACTGTTTGAATACAAATATACAGTTGAGTTAAAAAAGAAATGGGCTTCTTTAAATGTTTCCAATTTTCAAAGAATATTATTGTTTCTGTAATCTTTAAAACTAAATTTTTGGTGTTAAATGATGGGACGGACTATTGAGGTGTGAGAATTATTCATGCCGTACGCCGTACTAAATTTTGTAAAAACTTACAGCCAATGAGATCAATTTTTTGATCAGTCTTCGGAATCATTTGACACCAGCAGTCTAATTTTATAGAGTATAGATTATAGAATATGGATGCGTCATATTTCTAAATGAAATAATGTTGAATTACATGCAAATAGTTGAATAATAGTACATTTTATGTTATTGTATTCATTAAACCTAAAAACATACTCGTTATCTCTGAAAGGAAGTCCAAAATCAAAATCCATCTTTTGACGTCAATCAAAATAAATCTTTGTTGCCTTTCTAATCAGCAAACGAAGTTCATATATCGAACCAAAATAAAAAATTACATTCAACCTAATTTTGAAGGCCGAGATAAATACAAATAAAAGAAAGATTTTGCATTATGTTAAAAAAATTGGTACTAAATCCTTAATATGATACTGTAATTTGATAACAAGAAATATCATCTTCTTGTGGTAAAAAATCTTTAATGTTCCAAAAAATACAATAAGAGTTCATTTTAATTGCTATAATTATTTATCTCTGATAGCCAAATTCACTATAAATAAATTACTGATTAGACAAATGCGAGCAACTTTTTCTTTAAGATAAGTGTGCTGTATGAAGCAATCTCATAACAAATGTGAATTACATAAATCAAATACTTGTAAACAAATCACTAAATCAGAGACTTTAAAAAAGGAAAAAATTGGTCAGTACGAAGATTATCTGATTATTACTTAAACCACAAGATAAAAAATATTACCTTGAGAAAATAACTCAACCTTTATGTCTTTTAATAAGTTAAACTATACCTATAAATATAAAATTGCTGTTTTTATGAAATTTATTCGTAAATTACATAACGACTAAAATTATAAGAACAATTTGTCATGGAAATAAAAAACACGCAGCTTCTACTAAAATAAAGAATTTAAATATTGCTTTCCACTATAAAAATATTTAATAATGTACGAGGACTTTATTACGTTTATATTTTGGTCTACTAACAGTCCGCTGACTCAGCGGTACGAGAAGACAGCACTGCTAGTATTGCACGATTTCATACCGGACGTCAGAATCTCAAGAAGGTCCAGTTTGTGTCCCAATTATTTTCTGGTTTTTTATTTAAAAATTTATATGTAAACTATCAAACAAATGGACTTTGATTGTATTATTAGTATGTAATGCTGAAAATTATAATTGAACATAAATTTTCATTTCGAGACGTAGATTTATTGATGTTAAAATGTATGTTTTGTTTGAAGTACTAAATATCAGCACTCATTTTATTATCGTCATTCATTGCCATCCAGAACGCCAGGATTTTGTAATGATAATCAACCTGTTGTAAATGCATCTGATACAGATTTGATTAATGGTGACCTGTCAAAATATTGGCATAGCGCCATCTAGTAAATTGACGGGAGTGCACTTATCAGTTTTATTATCACAAATAGAGTAAATTTTAGACATTACCGCATTTGCTCCACCAAATTAGTTTAAAAGAATATTATTTATTGGTTTTACACAATGTTGAACTTTAAAATCTGAAAAAAAACAGAATCCTTTCATAACAGTAATCATGTGAAACTCATCTGTTTGACACATGACCTCGATAATAAAAATAAAGGTGTGACATTGTGTGACACTATGATATTACAACATTCATGATAAATGATAATAAGCATTCGACGCACGTTTCAATCAAAAAAGGAATAATAATTTCATAAACATTTACTGTTTACTGAAATAAGATTTTTTATTTTTCAAATATTTTCTTTAATGGTTATCTTAATTTGTGTCAATGGCGGATTTACCAGCAAGGGGGCAGATTTTAGAAGCTGCGAATTTGGAGACCGAAGTTTTTTTGTATATGATTGAGCTTTAATTGACTCAGAAATATAACCAAAAACTATTTCTTGGGCAATTTCAATCAAATTGTTGGATCGTAAAAATAATCTAGGAACTGACAAGTGTAGGGATGAGGGCAAAAATTTCACAGTCTATACTTGGGAAATTTGTAAATTCGTCACTGATTTGTGTTTGTGGAACAAGTACAGGAAGTGATCTGATCTGTTCTGTAAACTCTCTAGATACTTGTTTTTATTGACACTGGATTGTCAAATGTAATGCCAGGTAGTTTGCCCTACACGACTAGACTAACATGAAAGAAAAAGGTTCATCCTTAAAATTTTGCTGGTCTAAATTCATTATATCCATTCGTCCGTACGGATTGTTTTGATTGGTTTTTTATGACAACTTATAAATACAATAATTTACAAATATTTTTCTGATTTTAAAAGAAATATTTGTTAGTTAAAAGTTCATCATATGGCCTGACCAATTCCTTTATCTTCAGAATGCAAACAGATTCTCGACACACCCTGCTATACCAATATGACCCAAGACCATAGTATACATTGAACCTAGTTTCGAATAATCAACCCTAATCGCTTCCAAGGTCAAGCCTAACAGGAAGCGTGTGCTGCAAACACATTTGCATCACTTTAAAGTCGAATTTTGAGTGTCCAGTTTATCTGTGTGATGCATTGTTTACTTTAATTATCTGAGCTTAATTAGTCATCATATTATTCAATTCAGTGTTGTGAAGTGGCTGAGAACTTCTATCAATTGGTTTGCCATTGGGTTTAGTAAGTTTAGCGTCACCAGCGGTGACGCCACGCTAAGTATGCGTGGGGTATGATCCTTTTCCTTTGAAGTATTGGTATCCTTAGCTACCTGGGGTACCAATGCAATCGGTGCACACACCTTAACCGTGAGACGGCGGTTATTGTTGCCAACCGCATGTACTTTGTGTTATTGCAGCAACGAAGTTGTTCCAAGAATGGATAAATCAACCAACCTGCGTGTGTTGCAGGCATCGGTACGGCATTACGGTACTAATAGCCATCCGTAGGTATCGTCCAACGTGAGATAAACAGTACTAGTGACTTAGCTATCTAGGAGCTAGAACCACCGGCGCTACATCATTCTGTCGGTGTTGCTCGGGAATATGTGTATGCCAACCGCATGTACTGTATGTTATTGCGGGAAACGGGGTTGTTCCAAGAGTGGGTAAATCGACCAACTCGCGTGTGTCACGGGCATCGATGTTCACTATAGTACTGGTAGTTATCAATTCGGTGAACTCAACGGCCTATCTGTTAACCAAATATCCTATCCAACTTCTGAGACAGGTGTATTATTTTTATATCCGTTCTAGTTACCTAAACTAAACCTGAAATGCCCTGATGGTGGAGAATTGATGTGTGTGACTCTCTGATGACTTCAATTTTCTTCGCCTTCAGTTTCAATACTTTTTGTAGTGAAAAAGATTCTTGTATCGATGCAGAAATTGCTAAAAGCCAATATTCCAAAATCTATTTTAAATTAACATCAATTGAATGATGTGCTTTAGAACAAAAAATTAAAGAGTAAAAACTATGGACTCTATCCTTACACAATATATGAATAAAACAATTAACACTTCTGATCATAAATAATTTATACAAATATTGTGATTAACACTCCAGCAGAGAATACAACTATTTATTTATACATTAGTTTCTAACTGTTTGAATGAAGCTAATTACCTTCAGCAGGTTTACTGTTGGTTGACATGCAATTTTAAACTAAGGTTAGCATATAACAATTATCTACTTGAAATTTGAACTCAACTAGTACGTAATCTGAAATTAGAAATTTGTTCTAAATATGGACGATGTGAAACTAATCAGATATTTTGAATGCATGCGATGAAATTTTACTGACGTTTTGAGAAATTATAGAAATCTGACGTAGACGTCACGTGACTTATTTGTACATCATTTGGATATATTTTTTGCATAATTATAATAATACGATAATCAAACACAAAATCGCATCTTTTCACGGCTAATCGTTTTGGATCTATCAAAAAAATTCTAAAAATCTGTCAAGGAAAGTGCGCTTTCGGCCCAGTCGGTTACTGTGGAAACAGTAGGTCATCATTCTTATGTTACAACATTCCTAAATACTGATTTCCGAGATTCTACGGCTAAAAGTTCTGAATTTATGCACGGAATTAAAAAAACTATTCAACTGAAGTACACTTCCGGTTCACTTGATTATTATGAGAATGGTAGACAATCATTCAAATGCTACAGCAGACTGAAATACTGAATTTCAATACTCTACAGCCAATTGTTTCGAATTTATGCGAAAAGTTCCGAAAGACCGTCAAGAACAATGCATTTCCGGCTCAGTCGATCTCAATGAAAATAGGATATGAGCATTTAGACGGTAACTACCGTTTTAAATACTAAATTCTAACATTCTAAGTTCAATCGTTTCGGATTTATGCGGAAAACTCAAAATATGTTTCGAATAAAGTGCACTTTTGGTACAGACGATTGCAATCATGATGCGAGGTGCACAACTAAATGTTACAGAAGTGCTTAATACAAAATTTCAATATTCTACGACTGATTGTTTTGAATTTATGCGAGAAATTCGAAAAGTCTGTTATATAAAGTGCACTTCCGGCTTAGTCGATTGGTATAAAAATGGAAAATAACTATTAGATGCTATAGCAATCTCAAATACTGAATTTTAGTATCCTACTGCTTATCATTCTGTATTTATGCGAAAAATTCTAAAACTGTTTCAAGTAAAGTGCACTTCCGGTTCAGACGATTGCAACCATAATGCGAGGTACACAACTAGACCCTAGACTAGTCTTAAATACAAAATTTCAACATTATACGTTTGACGGGATTTGAGATTTGCGAGTTTCGAACACACATATGTACCGACGTCAAGCCGAAACTAGTCAAAATGAATACAGGAATACACAAAACGGATATTTGCATCAAAATTTTGAAATGTGAATTTTGTCGGTTTCGCAAAATTCCTTATACTTTGTACAAGTAATTAGTTAATTTTAATATATTTTTATTTTGTGCACTAAATAATTGAAACGAACACTTAAAAATGCCTGCTTTGCACTTCAAAAATCAAGATTAATAGCAGGATCTGCACAACATTTTTAATTTATTATATAATACAACAAGGTAGGAAAGTGAACAAATTTGATTTTTCTTGAGATCTAATTTGAAGCCCAAAGGAAACAACCGTGCTAAAGACCTTTACTGAAGTGCATATAGTATCTTTCCACAGTTTCAATAATAATAACAGGTTTGATAAACACATCGATTAACCTCAATAATACATAATTAATAAAACTTTGGTCACAATCAATCAATTTAATGAAATAGTATCGCGTTCAAACATAAACAATTGTATTATAGTCTGTAAACAATGTTAATTTAACATCAGAACCTCGTTTTTGCTTCATTCGCATTCATCATCCAATTCTTTTCACTCGAAAAGTTTCTCAAAAACAAACCAACAATCATATTGATCCATTCATATATCGGACGTCCTCATACGTTCATTGAGGCGTTTTTGTTTGATATCTGGTGTTTGGTGTCTCCGCTTCTTCTCCTGTAGTTTTCAAGGTATTGATATAACTCCATCACTAATCGGTAGCTTATTAAAAAGACGATACATTCCCCATTTGAATAACATGGGATTTCGGCACGTTTTACATTTAATTTTTTTTCTCCTGAGCAAGGTAATGTACAGTAATAAAAGATATAGACATATGTAAGAAATTGAATGTTCTACAAAAAAACTTCCTCATGATTTTTCGATAAATTCACTGGTTTAGAAGTTATTCAAGGTTAAAGTTCAGCTTCTGGTAAATTTTTTATGGTGAAAAATGCCTAATTTTAACTGTGCTAGAATTGAGTTAAACTAATATTAGATTCGTGCAATGTTATACAAAATTCTAAATTAAATATAATCTCATGTCAATAGATAGTTTTTACAAGCCTCCGCTAATGATACGATAACGCTAACGTGAAAAACAAATTACTGTGTGCATGCTTACTGAATAACGTTAGAATAAAATTCAGCATATTCACTAAAAATTTCACGAAATACCAAACACCATCAACGTTACAACAAATCTATTCATAAATCCCAGTACACATATATACAAAAATTAATAGGGTATATTGATGAATTTATTTTATATTTTTAATTCACTGTTTACATGGTTATAACATAGTAAAAAATATAAATTATGTTTAAAAGTGCTGTAATCAAGTTTAAAAAAATATTTAAAATGGAGAATAAGTTTGAGCTGTTTAAACGCCGCCATTTTCGCGCGCTCTATTGATGACGTCAAATACCATGTCCAGTGACAATAAAGTTCATTGTTTACTACAGGTGTTCTCGTTTTCAACTTATTTCAGCATTAAAAAAAGTCAAAGTCAGTTTATAAGTAATGCATTGTGCCTGAATGCAAAATAATATCAGAAATGTACCTGATAAAGCTTTTTTCCAATCCAGACAGGTTTTAAAACACGTAAGAAATGATGTAAGGTTATCAGAAGAGATGAAGTGTCATAGTAAACTTGACAGATCATGAATAACACTATATGTGATTAGTTTTAGCAATAAAATACAGTGTATGTATGCGGCTTCGTTTAACATTTGCTTGTTCTAAAATAAACAAAAATTACAGATTATGTTTACTGCTCATCATATTTCGATTAAAATAGCGTACATAATATGTTATTATTGAATAATTACTTTGCAGTGTTCACTCTTTTTACTTCAGCGGGCGTAAAATTTGGATTTGAAAGAAAATAAGACGACATCATGAATGGATCTATTTTTGACAGATTTTCCGATTGTGCTTTTACAAAACCACTGTCTTAAATGATTTATAATCTCACTAGGATGCTGAAATTACACTTAAACAATAAATGAATTTACAACACACACGTTATTACTATGTTTTCTAATCAAAAGCCTGCAATGCCATACAAATATAAGCAGTGCGCACTTGTTGGAATAGTATTTGACGTCACTTTTCGTTTCAACCAATGGTGTTGCGTTCCAGAACTTAGAATTTCCCGCGCTTAATTTGCATTTTTATTTATTAATTTTAAGCAATTAAAAAGATATTGAATACCAGAATGATGGTTTAGTACAAAAGTCCGGCCAATATAAATTCGGAAGAAAAATATATAAACCAAATTTAAATTTCATGCATATTCCCTATTATTTTGTGCATGCTTACTGAATAACGTTAGATTAAAATTCAGCATATTCACAAAAGATTTCCCGAAATACCGAACAACATCAACGTTACAATAAATCTATTCATCAATTTCAGTACACATATGTACAAGAATTAATTTCTGACATTAACGTTAACGTATCATTAACAATGGCTTGCAAAAACTCACTATTATCTTTTATTATCTCTTTTCAATCATTTTTACTCTTTTAATAATACAATGAAAATCACATATTTTCTTAGATAAACAATTTCATTTTATATAAATAATGATGATTTTGCTGTCAAAGTAAAAAAATCTGAAAAATTACTTTAAGTTCAACTTTAACCTTGAAAAACATTTAAGTCAGTAAATTTATCGAAAAATCATAAGCGTAGCAGCAAGACGTAATGAGATCCAGTTCCCAATTAATTGTATTTGAGCTCATTCATTCCGTGATCAAAAATCTAATTTTCATGATTTTTTATCTAGAATTGCAAGTGCATACCTAGTATACGAATACTTTTTCCAATCCTTTTATAAGAATTTATTTTATTTCTTTTTGTTTCTCACCTTTACCTTCCTCTCCGTCTCCTGCGTAAATTCTCTTCCCCAGATGATAATTCAACGTTTCCAATTGCACCCCTGAGAAACGCAATTTTGTGACTGGAAGTACTTCTCCTGGTTGTCGCTCCTTGTCCATATTCTTGTCCTTGTCGGAGAAGGTCTTATCGTTATTGCCAAGTTCTGTACAAGAAGAGCTGGAGGTTCCTTGGAGACAATCCATTATGTCGTAATGGGACCTGACCTTCGACAAAAACAGGTGTAAATCAAATGATCTTTTTGAATGTTGAATAAAAGCGATGTATCATGAAATGTAGGTACGCTTCTAGATTTCGAATTAGTTGAACAACTTTAATATTATGATTAGGAATATTTGACATTGCAATAAAAAATCGGAGTGAGCGAAAATAATGAATCCAATTTTTAAAATTATGGTAGATGGCTTAGAAGAAGAAAACCAATCATAAAATAATTGTTTGCCATAAATGGAATTGAAAACAAATGATGAACAGCAAAATATAAATCTGTTGCAATGTAGAAGATGGAGGCTTTTATTCATTCTATTATTTGGGTATTAAATAAAACGGATTATCGTATTTCATTCTGCAAAAACAAATAAATTCTCTGGTTTTCAGTCGACGAATGTATTTCACATTAATACCCAATTATACATTTTTGCTCTATTTTGCTAAATCGCGTGGATATAATTTTCCTTTTTTGTGCAGTTACTGGGTTGTAAACACAAAAAATATGATTTACATGTTTCATTTTTTGTTTTCGTTTCATTTACGTTCATATAAACTAATATTTTACCACAACACTGCTTCCTACTATTTACGTTTTGAAGACACTTCACTCTTCACTCGTCACTTGAAACTAACCCTCTACACTCAAACTTTCACCTCAATCCGCCCTCACATCTATCAAGGGTCTGAATTCTCCACGTACTTACTTTGAATGAGTGTTTTACATGCAATAACAAAAATGGGACCGAATGTACGGAGAGCTGGTCACACTTCCGGTTTATTCATTTGTTTTGTGGAGTTTAGAAATGAGTGCGGAGAGCACTTCCGATTTTGTTGTTTGGATTGGGTAATGAGGTGATGGTGATTTATTTGTTGAAATGTGGAATAATTGAAATGAGTTCAGTAACCCAAAATTGCGTTGAATTTGGCAGAAAGATTAAATTAATAATAGCAACATTCAGTTTGTCCATTGAAAATACGTCGGTCATCAACATCAACATCAGATTTATATCAAGTTTCATGTGAATGAGCTAAATAACAAAATCAAATAGATCAACAAAAAAAAAACATGCATCAGAGACTTTTTGAGGATCTTACGAATCTTCTAAAGCAAAGTTTAGTCAAAAGATGGAGAAATATTGTCAATCCAATTAATTATTTTTGTACATTTATTTTCATTTTTTTTGATCCGCACAAAAAGTTAACTGGCAGGACACACAAAGGACCTCTTTAACAATAAGCAATTTGGCAAAAATGTTCCATTATATACACCCAATTAGTCTCAAGAATTATGAACGCGATTGTTGTTTCGTAACTAGACAAATTGATGCAAATCTTGTTCAAACTCATTAGATAATCTACTGGCTACCTCATCAAATATATTTAAGAAAAATTTATATTTTCAGGACATTTTGCCCAAAAAAAAAATTATCTGACGTGGATATCACGTGACTTACTTGTACATCATTGGATAAATTTTTTGCATATAATAATACGATAATCAAACAAAAAATTCCATCGTTCAAAGGATAATAGTTTTGCATTCATCCAAAAAAAAAAAAAATGTCCAGTTGTAAAGTGTGCTTTGGGCCCAGTCGGTTGCTATAAAAACAGTAGGTCATCATTCTTATGCTACAAAATTCCTAAAAACTGATTTCCAAGATTCTACGGATAACAGTTCTGAATTTATGCGCAAAATTAGAAAAAACAAACAAACTGAAGTGCACTTTCGGCTCAGTCTGTTGTTATGAGAATAATAAGCAATCATTCAGTTGCTACAGCCAAGAAGTCTAGAATATAGGAGAATTCAACAGATAGAAGTTGGTGGAAGTGAGGCAAAAAAGAGGTGCAGCAAATCGTTTAATCTGCTGGCTGCGCCGTGCAGCTAGGCAACGTTTCTCTAGCGCTTATATTCGTGAATAAAATTAAGCCGTAGCCACCTGGTGGCAAAATCAGGAACTACTCAAAGACGTATTCCGCTTGAGACGCCATTTGAGCTAATGTTATTTTACTCGTTTGTTATTTATAAACAGTGAGCTTTTCTTATATTTTTTCCATTTCACGTTGTTATTCACTATTTCAGTATATTTGAGTTGATCAAAATTAATCCTTTTGGAGACTGCGTTCCTATTTCCATCAGTTTCATTTCATTCTCTTTTGCGCTTTCCTATTTGCTATCTATTAATTTCCTTACTCTTTTAACATGAGTTGTCCTTCGACAAAAGTGAACAATGTGAATTTAAATTATTTAAAGACTATCATCCATGCACAAAATTGAAATAATAGCAATAAAATTTAATCCTCGAACTTACCAGATTCTCAAGAGAAACCACCTTAAATATTATAACAAAATATGACTCCCTGGAAAACTGCGGTTTTAACATATTTTGCCTCAACTCGATACACGATGCAGCATCAGCCGTTAAATCTCCTGTATTCTAGACTTCTTGGCTACAGCAGTCTGAAATACTAAACTTCAATTCTCTAAGTCAATCGTTTCGGATTTATGCAAGAAAATCCAAAAGACTGTCAAGTAAAGTTCACTTCCGGGTCAGTCGAAAAAATAGGATATGAGCATCTAAACGGTACTATCGTATAAGATACTGAATTATAACATTCTACGTTAAATTTCAAGAAATGTTTAGAATAAAGTGCACTTTCGGTATAGATGATTGCAATCATAATGCGAGGTGTACAACTAGATGTTACAGAAGCGCTCAATACGAAATTTCAATATTCTACATCCTACAAAACTCATTGTCCTCCCTAAAAATTTAGCTTTAATGTCAGACTTTAAACTTAACTGCAGATTTGAAGAAGACGCCACTTTTAGTCCAGGGGAATTAGCAAAAAAAGATTTTTTTTCAGAAGTTGGCAAGATTATTCGCAAAAAGCTAGCTTTTAGCGTACTTATTAGTAATGTATCAATGTTCCTTTAAAAATTTGGAGAGTGCTTCATGGTTATATTTATGTTTTTACGCAATTTATCCCACTTTCTGGCAAAAAAATGAGAAATATTCCAGGAGCTATTTCTTGATCAAAAAATTTCGAATGAAAAAAAATTCGCATGTAATCCTACAAATTGATCTATTTTACGATATTGATTTTCTCCAATTATTTAGGAATCATTATATCCAAATATGAAATCTAATAAAAATCAATTATATTTCAAAAACTATGCATTTTATCAATAATCATGTCCAGTAATAAAATGTCCTATGAATTTTTTTTGTAAGAAATTTAATTACAAAATTTTTTGATAACATCAATAATTGCCGAAATATTTTTGATTATTTGCCGAAAATGCTATGAATCGCATGAAAACACGGATATAATCATGGTGAAGCCCTCAAATTTTGGTCTGCAAAAAATCTTGCTGACTTTTGGAAAAGACCGCTGTTTGTCACTATCTTTCCAGCTTCCAGGAGTATGAATGAGCTCCATAATTTTGAGGTATCACCTATGTATTTCTCATTAAATTGCACCGCTTCTTCCAAAATTCGTCGATTCTACTAGAAAGCTAAATGGAATTACTGAAATTCAAACCTTGTATTGGCTGATCAGCTGGTCGACTGTCCACCCTAAGAAAATTTAGTAGCTACGCCAATGTCTACGACTGATTGTTTTGAATTTATGCGAAAAATTCGAAAAGTCTGTTATATAAAGTGCACTTCCGGTTCAGCCGATTAGTACAAAAATAAAAGATAACTAGAATACTACAACAATCTCAAATACTGAATTTCAGTATCCAGCGACTGATAATTTTGGATTTATGCGAAAAATTCAAAAAAAGTTCCAAGTAAAGTGCACTTCCGGGTCAGATGATTGCAACCGTAATGCAAGGTGCACAACTAGATCCTATACTAGTCTTAAATACAAAATTTCACCATTTCAACATTTCAAAACGAATATTTCCATAAAAATCTCGAAATGTGAATTTTGTCGGTTTCTTAATACTTGTACTTATTACAAGTAAAAATTATGTGGGTACCACATGACTTGTATATCTTCTGACTGAATGGTTGATGGTTGACACTGACATTGACATAAGGCAAAATCGATTGCAACCAAAATTTGAGCTGATCATTTAGATATTACAATTCATTAAAACGCTGTAGCAGTCTCAAATACTAAACTTTATCATTCAACGGCCTATAGTTTCGAATTTATGTGAAAAATTGGAAAATATTGTCAAATAAAGTTTATTTCCGGCTCAGTAGATTGTTTTGAAAATATGAAGTCATCATTTAAATGCTACAATTGCTTAACCTTCATAAGACCGACTATAAAAACTTATATTGAAGGGGGGTACACGTGTACCCCATTGTTTTTTCAGTCATATCTTTTGAATTGACTATAAAATTTGTTCAAAAAGTTGATTGCTCGAATAACTGGAGTTTTTATGTATTCTCTAGTTGTTTTTTTTTTTATAAATAAAGTCTAATATTGTTCTAATATATTAAATCTACTTTCTGACATTCAGTACACATGAACAGTGATCTCGAATGCAATTTGCACACATTATTATTGCATTTGAAGCACATATTTCAACTTTTCCATCTTTTTTCCTGTCACACAAAGATGACATCTGCTAATTTAAACCCTACCAGGACCAGGATTTTCCGTTTCTCTTGTAAGTAGTTCTGGCACTACAAGCACCATGTTTTTCTCGATGTTCGACTGGAAAGTGTTGCTATGTCTACGTATTATGTTGGAAATTGTTTATCAAGGATAAAATAAAATTCCCTCAAGTTACAATGAAATATATCACTGTACCCCAGTCGGCGGTGAATACTAGATTTCATGATTCTACAGCTGATCGTTCTGGATTTCCGGTTCAGCCGATCGCAATAATAATGCAAGATGTACAACTAGATGTTATAGAAGCGATTAATACGAAATTTCAATATTCTACGGCTGATTGTTTTGACTTTATGCGAAAATCTCAAAAAGAATGTTATGTAAAATGCACTTCCGGCTTAGTGATTAGTACGAGAATCAAAAATAACCATTTAGATGCTCCATCAATTTTAAATATTGAATTTCAACAACCTACACCTAACCATTTTGGATTCATGCAAAAAATCCAAAAAAAGTTTTAAGTAAAGTGCGCTTCCCGTACAGACGATTGCAACCATTATGCGAGATGCACAACTAGACCTTTAGTACAAAATTTCAACATTATACGTTCTACTAGTTTTGAGATATTCGAATTACGTACATATATACGTATAGTGGTGGGCCGTTGCCCCCCTAAATCTGGCGCCTACGACCACATACGCTCATGTCACATGCGCTCAAATATTCAATTAAATTTGTAGAAGTCCTTACCCATCATCAACCTTTACCACATCCGTTTTCTTTAAGGCTATTCTTCATAATGCTTATTTATACTCGCTCTGAATGTTTTATCGGGTCAACGTTCCTCTTATTAGAATTCTCTTAATTTTTGTTATATTATATTATATCAGAAGTTTTGAAGCTAAATAATGCTTAAATCTAATGAAAATCACTATTAATTGATGTTTTCATACGGGGTAATAGGGTAGTGAGACATTTTTCCCATTCCAAGTTTTCCACTGAATGAATTTCACACTGTATATTTTTTCCACTATGTATTCTTTCTACTAAATATATTTTCCATTATATTTTTATCACTGACTTATTTACAAGCTTTGATTACATTTCCGAAGTTCTACGTCGAGCCTGGTCAGAGCGGACAAAGCCCACTTGTTTGTTGGATGCAAAGCACCGCCACTTGGAAACAAAAACCACTATTTTAGTGCCACTGATACAGTGCGCATACTGTATTACATAATATCGCATATGGGACACGACATTACTCAAGATTCCAAGCCGAGCTTGGTCAGAGGGGCTCAAGCCCGCGCGTTAGTTGGGTGCAAAGCACCGCCGGTTGAAAACCCTCGGAATTTCGATATCAGAAGACAGGTGACAATTTATTATTGATTTTTGAAAAAATGGAATAAATGGAACAAAAATAATGGAAAAAGAATTAGTAGAATCATTTGTCAAGTTTCGCATTTTTTTTTTTTTGAAAATGTACACCTTCACATTGCAGAATAATTGAGAGTAAATAAGAGGTATGAGAAAAATTGTTCTGCCTTGAATCAATTAAGTTACTTGAATTCCCCCCTCCCTACACCCTAGAAATCTTGAATATGAGCATGGCTTCTAAAATTGATGAAAAAATATTCCAATATTGCTGAAATCCCGCCACTGCATACGCACGTACCGACGTCAAGCCGAAAATAGTCAAAATGGGTTTAGTGATTCAAACAGATATTTCCATCAAAATCTTGAAATTCGAATTTTGTTGGTTTTAAAACAGATTCAATTATTTTAATACAGTCCTGTTCGATTGGCATGTTAATAAATTCATCCAATCCAATCCTGTGATAAAAATCACGCTGTATTGATTTTATTTTCCGCAGAACTACTGATGTTCTGGCGCTTGTATCTAAGCACGGACTAAAAAATGTATTGGCAATTTTCTCGTTTACTTCCTGTTACTCTTTTGAATGTACGAACCGAATTTATGTGGAAATACAGTCAACCATTTTATTCTATTCATCTTTAAGCCCAACAGTTTCGATTACACCTTGACCATCCTCAAGAGTCTTGGTAATACTACAGGACATTTGAGAAAATATGAAACAAAGAGTCCTCATTTTAAATTCAACTAAAAATATTAAAGTTGCTGCCTTTGGTTAACTTTGCTAGTTATTTCAACAAAGTTTGGTGCCGGTATTCTGTGCTTACAGTCAGGGAATTAAATAAAGACGTAACATGAAAACTAAGAAAACTACATTTGCTCTGGGATGAAGTACATCCAAACGTACGAAGTCTGTATTTTAGCTAATTATTTCCTTTTGTTAAGTGTACAATTACACGCTCAAGAGAAATTCAACGTGGGTGGAAATAATTGATGAAAAGAATGAAAAGTTTAATTAATTTTAGCAAGAGAATGAATGTAGGAGAAATTCAATGTAAATGTCACCAAACAAATATTTAATAATTTTGGGCAGTAGTGTACCAAAAAGTAATTAAAATAATTTGAGTAACGGTTGTTTTTTAAATTCGCTTTGTCTTGATTGTCCAATGGACCAACAAATTGCAAACAAAATACAATTCTAAAAAGAAATAAATGGTCATTGAGATTCCTCCAAAGTACAAAAACATTCATCATTTTATGTTGCACTTATCCTTAATTGAACTGTGGCCAAGTAAACACTTTAAATTCTAACTATTTTAACTTGAAGTCACGTGCGATCAAAGTGCATAGAATATTACTACACACATGTTTACCGCTATCAGACATAATACTTGTTTTTTGTCTAAATGTCAGAATCATTCAGAAGTGTTTTCGCAATTGTGTCCCTTATAACAAACTCCGTAAAGTTGATAAGCTTATAAATAATTTTTATTTATTACTAGTTATTGTAAGCATTTGGAAGACAAAATTGGGACCTTCACTTTGTTATCAATTTTATTTTACATCAAGAGAAATAAATTTGAGTTGCCCTTGTTCCTATTGAAAAGACAGAAAAAAGTGTCGCACAGAAAATGAGTAATCACTCGAGTTACGTAAAGAAAACAGAGGAAAGAATAAATTCTATAATAAATAAATAATGATAAAAAACTAAAAATTCATCTCTTTTCAACCCCTAAAAAGCCCCACGACTTGGATCAAAAGTACTTTCCAGAATCTTATTGGAATAACAAAATAAGTCACCAAAAAAATTCGGGTCATTTTAAAACCTAATTTTATTGGACTAAACAGATAAGCCGAAATAATTTGAAATTGCGAATATTTAAATATCCCATTAAGTAAAGTGAAAACTTGCGAAATATGTGAAATTTGATATTGATCTTGAATTTATCAAGCTTCAACTATCAATGAGATCCAATTTATGAACTTTTTAATGATTATTCGTTTATAACTAAATCATATATTAAAATACTGAATCAAAATAAATAAGTATAGAAAGCGAAAATTGGAGTTTAATTATCCTTGAAAATTACTAGAAATAAAGGCGGGTAAAAAAATTAAGACAAAAAGTTGCGTCATTGTCTACTATTATTTGACTTTTATATAAATGTTTCAGTCATGACATCGGTTAATGACTGAGCATGTATGCTAAAATAATCTTTTTCTCAAAACTAGATGTTTTTGTAATATCGCTTCCTGTTCCTATATCTCATTTTAGCAAATTTTTCGCTTTCGGTTAGTAGTATTCTGTGACGCAGCGTTGCTACTAGTGCCATCGCACCGCAAAGTTGGTACTTCCCAGTCCCATTGTGTGTCAGAAGTGCGACGAGTGTTAGTGTGCTCAGCTGATATCGCCTCCATGCCTTGAACAAGATATCCTGTGGAGTGTGTGTTGTAGTGGTGAAAATGAACGTTTTCGTGTTATAATAAATAATTTATAATGCACTCCCTTTGGCTAACTGGGAGATTGTTGTCTCGAGCTATTTGGAACGGCATTGCGAATTATTCCAGCGCGGCTGATCCCAATGTGCAACGAAAAGCTGATCCTTATATTATATCAGCGGTGTGTGGGTTCCCTAAAGAAAGGGTGTTCAAGAGACTGATTAAGGGACAGTTTGGTGATGATGCCTGGTTTTCATCAAAGAGCAAATCGGCTGACGTTTTAGGTCAGAAGCAAGACATAACCTTTGACTTACTGCACAATAACATATCTATTTCTTACGAAGTTTACATTAGGAATACACAAATTCTGATTACATAACACGCATTAAATGACATTTCGGCTATTATTAGAAAAATTACAGTAATAACAGTATTAATTTCAAAAGAGTTCACAAGTAAAAATTTATGCAAGTAAATTCTAACCAAAAAAATTAATATTTATCACGTGCTTTACATAAACTTGACAAATCAAAATGAAATACCCATTTCATATCTATTGAAACTAATATACTTTTTGTAATAATAACCAATATGCTTGATTAAGATTAATATAATTTGCCTGTCAAACGTGGGTGGCAACCCCCGAGAGAGTCATAATGCCAAAGGGTATTAAACACACAAAGGTTTTGAAAATTATTAATCAGAAATATTTTTCTCATCCAAAAATGATTTAGTTCTATTAACCATCGATTGGATTAGGTATCTTCTAGATTTTGTACCATTTATATTGTGAACAAATCCTGCTGACACAATTCTACAATAATGCCAAAAGGAATCGATTGAAAACTCTGTGAAAAACAAATAATATTTTTATTCTAGTTTTCAAAATAACTGCACTTCTATAATTAGAAATAAATACGGTTTCATGCCAAGAAAATAATTTCAGTATCCGTAATATCAGTTATTTTCAGTCTGGCATGATGTGAAGTATCGATTCTAAATTTTGTTATTCTTCGGAAACTATTTTGAATAATTTGTTCAGAAACATGACTCCGTCATATTCACCTTGCAAGAAAAATAATAAATCTGATGCGCTATCAGGTTCCCGTAATTATTTTTAATTCGTGCATCGCTCGTACGCCGTTACTGGCTCTGGTTGCTCTCCTAGCGCAGTTTACCTACAATCGCTTTGTAACCCCTTCCTCGTAATCTGTTTCTTATTTAATAATGAATTTTTATGAAGTATTAATCTTTAAATGCAACTTTTGAAAAATTTACCCGCTACGGGTGTGGCAGATACTTATAGTGCACTCAGTAAATTGATTGATATTTCTTCAGCCGTAGGATGCGGTCATCTGTCGTCAAGCTACGGATACTCTTAATTTTTGTGGAGATTGCGCCTCAGAGTACATTATAATTCAATGAAAATTCTCCTGACCTTTTTGTTCGTCAGTGAAATTCGATCCCACGATCTCCAGATTACAAGGCCAGCATATTTACATTGAGCTATGAATACTCATATTGAAAATATGGGAATTTAGTCAAGAATTTAATTCTTCTTATTACTCTGCAGTTTCGGTTCTACCTGGACCACCCTCAGAAGTAAAACGAATTATTTAAAACCATATTAAGTTTATTTTAATAAAAACTAGAACGTTCTACACACAAATTATTTACTTCTGACAGAGGATGGTCCAGATGGGACCGAAACTATAGAGTAAAAATAAAAATTTAACTCTTGACCCAATTCCTATATTTTCAATACGTGTATTCAACCATTTTCATCAAACATTAACATTATTCTGTCTCTTCAGGATGTCACCAGTTATTTTTTATATATTCCCAGCAAATAATGGCACAAAATTATAATTGTAGGATCTATTTGTCTTTAGACATATCTTTGACTAAATTGCTGGTTACAATACAATAGCATAAATTAGCGGTAAAATGGAGAAGAAACTGTAAAAATAAAGACGTATGTTATATGATGGAAAAAAATTGAATGTCATGTTTTTTTTTCTAAATTCATTTTCCAAATTTTTTCGTATTTTGTGAATATATATAATAGGCCTTAGTCACGCTCTAATCTCTTCAAAAAAACATTTAAATCTAAATAAGTTTCGATAGTTTTGTACTTATAAATTAATCAAACATTTGCAAATTACATAAAAATGAGATAATTTTTTTTATTACATCTCTGGATCAACTGAAGTGTCCTTAATTTTCATTTATCATCACGATTTGTTGAGATAATGCAATTTTATTGAATCTATTTTAACTTTTTAGCTCATATTCGGCCAAAATCATTAATTTTTTTGTTTTAATCATGGTTAATTAGATCTTATTGATGTTTCCAACTTTTAAATAGTGTGTTACAAAATAAAGTAAAACCGTTAGTATTTACTCATTTATATGTATGATTAATGATTTTAAAAGTAATTAGTTTTGATTTTAATTATTGTTGTTCATGTCAAATTATAGCACGAATATAAAAAAACGTGTTCACAACTTGGGAGCTCAATATTTTATTAAACACTTCAAAAATCAAGTTTCACTCAAATATATTAATAATTACTTGATTCAGATAGTTATTTTGTTCTGATATAGAAATGTAACTGAATTAATGATATATACAAGAAAAAAATTTAAATGATTTAAATCAATGATTTTTTTTAACAAATCACACTGATTTAACCCGTAACTGGTATGGTACAATAACTGGAACGTCGTTGGTATGGTGGGGTCAATCAGACCCCAGGCTTGATACCTCAAAATGACGTCACAATAACTTATAGGTACTATATAATTATTCTGGTATAGTTGAACGTATGGTGTATTTGAAATGGAACATATTTTCACATAAAGAAGAATTTTATTAAAAACATACAAATACCGATAGAGAAAAAGCTAAGAGGCGGAACATTTTTTGAGTTCAGATAATTGTTACAATTGTTATCACTTTCTTGTGCTTCAGCAACATCTTTTTTCAGAATGAAAACAATGTTCTGCTTCATAGAGAATCCTAGGAAGATATTTATTTTCGATTCTTATTTCCATATGGGAAACAACAAGTTGTCTTGCCAGTGCCTTCATAATCATTCTTTAAACCGAGGATCATTCATTTGTATTTGCTTCCATGATGAACTCGCCATTGCAACGTCCAAAACAAGAGAACTTTGAGTACAAATAAATCACGTAATTGGTATGGTGGGGTCTCACAGACCCCAAGCGAACAAAAACTGTCAATAGACTAATAATAACAGATGAAAATAGATAGAAACATCACACTCTACCATTCAAGGCGCATTGACTGAAAGGTACACGGGCGGACAGCACTATCGAACAAAAACTGTTTGAGCTATCAAGGAAAATAAAAATGCATTATTCACGTCCTCATAAATGTGTTGATAAAATTTTCATAACGATTTTTTAGAAAATATAAGTTAATCTCGAAATAAGTCAGTTAGAAAAAAAACTTTGTTCCCAAGTTCTCGTGAAATCTATTTATTAACCTGTTTCGATCACTTGATGGTCATCTTCTGTTCAAAATATTACCGGTGAGAACATATAAAACTGCTCAGGCGTAAATCGTATGTTCTTGTTGTTCTCATTTTTTTTTAATTTCATCAGCAATACTCTGATGATGTCTCCTAATTGGTTCAAACCAGCCAGTAAATAATTTTTGCGACAACAGTGTGAACGAAGATTTCTTGAAGTTTTTCTTCTTAAAAACCATTCTTTCATCTATTTTTTATCAATGCTTCTTAAATAAAATGACATTGGCAATTCAAATTTTGAGTTGTCATATTTTGAAAATTAATATTCGTATCTAATCGCTCCTTATGATACTTAAAAAAAGTATGTACGCTGCGACACAAAACTACAAACAGATAATCTACATTATTTTTTCACTATAGTTCATTTCAGTTAAGAACGGCCCAAAAGCTTTTATGGGAATACGATCTAAGCCCTCTGATTGGCCGAAATGCGATTTACTTACACACAGTGGCCAGCGGACCTGGAAATTGAAAAAATCGGGAATTTCTGTCCAAAACAGGAGTTTTTCCAAAAAATAAAATTTTTGTAACGTTATTTTTACTAAATCAATTCTGACCTATTCCGAATTAATATAATTTTCAACGTTATAGAAATATAAGTATTTACTCCGTTAACCTGACCAAAAGTGTAATTTGCTCAAAAATTTACGTGGATTTGCCTTTGTACTGCCTGAAAAGTGGTTATGCCTTCATTTTTATTTGGCGTCAGTTTCGGCAACAAATACGCAAGATTCCTCTCTTTCGTTTACATCGACTGAAATTAAAGAAATTGAACCTAAATTATGACATTTGTGCAAAAATGATTTAAAGTTGACCGGTAAAAAACGACATTATTGACCGGAAAAAACCGGAAATTTAGAAAAGCTCAAAGACTGGCCACCTGTATACAAATAATGCAGGATTCAAAAAAAGCTTGCTGGAAATGAATTCAAGAATAAAAATAGCAAATATTTCTACTTATTATGTGAAAAGATACAAATTTAAATAGTCGAACTGCACAAGTTTATAATAATTGATAAACGACTGACAAATAATGCAACTGACAGAAAGCCATGTGCGATTTTTCAATTTTTGTGCTAATGTGAAATTAGTTCGCATTTTGGCTAATCAGAAGGCTTAAACTGTAGTTCTAAAAAAGTCCTTGGAATATTCTAAGCCGAAATTAACTACAAAATATGTTCCTCCGTGAGTTATACAGTTGTACCAACTTTCATGAAAATATTGTAACAATTAATCATTTTTGAAAAAAAAGCTATTCTTCTGGTATCATCGAAAATCATTGATACTAAAATTATTTGTATTGTAGTAAAGACATTTATGATTCTTTTGAAAAAATGAGCTGTACAAAAACGTACTATTGTGTTATCATGTGCCAGGAGCCAGGAGGAAAAAATATCTTGCGACCTCTTAAAAATATTGTAAAAAATGTAAAAACTTGATATTTCATATAATTTCTTCATTGAAAATTGTATGGAGTACAGGAGGTAATGAAATCATTTCAGACAACTGTCTGTGGCGCCTAGAATAGGCCCCAACATTTGTGCGTGCGTAGGAGGGCGGCGCGAGCGATGCATGAACTATAGGTCATTACCGGAATATGATAGCACATCATCAGCACAATCAGACAATTTTTTTTTTCTTAATCAAAAATGATAGGGCTGAGACTTTAAATCGGAGAGCCCATGACTCATGTTTCATGAAGTGTTTGATTTAGATGGAAATTTTGTACAATAGTATCTTTAGATAAGATGTATAGGTAAATGAGTGTTTGTCTGACCTACCTGGGTACGCCAGGTACTGCACATAAGAAAGATGTAACAAAATATGTGCCAAAAAAAGTTTTTTATTCAGAAGGCATCAAGTAGGTACGATTCGAAAGTTGAGTTTATTTTAAATAACAAAATAAATAAGGCAGACTCTTTTGGACGGATTAATATTAAACCAAAATACCCCAAAGTTGTATTTTCTAAAATTAAAAAGAAGTGATTGATTCACGCTGAAATTTTCATAGCATCTTAATTAGATATATTTAAAAATATTTGCAAAAAGCCAGACACTTTTTCCGGGGTTTAAAAGCCGACCAACAATAAAATTAATTTTTTGCACCTTTCTTATATGCGCAGTACCTGGCGTACCCAGGCGTACCAGGTCAGGCTAACACTCATTTACCTATACATCTTACCTAAAGATACTATTGCACAAAATTTCTATCTGAATCAAACACTTCATGAAGCATGGGTCATGAGCTCATGGACTAATATTTTGGTGCAAAAATTCGAAAAATACTCATTCATAAAATTCCATCGTTGAGCAGACATAGAGAAAAATTCGTACACCCTATAATAGTTTAATATTTTTTGTTTTATTGTGAAAAGAAATCTCTAACCAAACAGATACCTAATGAAGATACAATATTCAATTTTTAGTCTTGTATCTCTCATATTTCAGCTGATAATAAATGTTGATAAAATAATTCGCAAAAATATATCATTTTTTAATTTTAATTTTTGTGTTCCAGGTGTAGCCGATGGGGTGGGTGGCTGGAGAGCGTATGGAATAGATCCTGGCGAGTTTTCCATGCAGCTGATGCGAACCTGTGAACGCTTAGTTAAATTAGGAAGATTTAGCCCTAGTAACCCTTCAGACTTATTAGCTAGAAGTTATTATGAATTGCTCCACAACAAAAAAGCAATATTAGGTAAAACATATTGATTATTAAATTAAATAGCAATTAATTAGCTTATGGGTGTGGCACTCGCAGATATCGAACAGAAAAAAATGGTTAATTTACTGCGAGTGCAAGTCATTTACAGAAAAGATATTTGAGCAGTCGGAATAAAACGGTTGAGGTGTGTTCTATTTATTACTGCGTTTAAAAATTGTATTGAATAACATTACGTCATCCATAACGTCACCAATTAATATGTAACATTGAATATCACGAGATTTATTGAATCATTGATTTAAGTTATTCAAATTTCCGATGATCCAACTTCCACAATAAAATTATTAAATTTTTTA
This sequence comes from Dromius quadrimaculatus, assembly GCA_963989225.1. Classification (NCBI taxonomy): domain Eukaryota; kingdom Metazoa; phylum Arthropoda; class Insecta; order Coleoptera; family Carabidae; genus Dromius; species Dromius quadrimaculatus. Next base: position 6,610,830 of record OZ022325.1, on the reverse strand, counting down.
TTCATTGAAAAATTTTCGTTTCCAGGAAGTAGCACAGCATGCGTAATCATCCTCAATCGCGAAAACTCGACCCTCTACACGGCGAATATAGGCGACAGCGGTTTCATGGTCGTCCGTCACGGAAAAGTGATCCACCGTTCGGAAGAACAGCAACATTATTTCAACACGCCCTTCCAGCTAAGTCTCCCACCCCCTGGTTATCAAGCAAATGTGCTTAGCGACCAGCCCGATTCCGCTATTACGGGCAACCTCCCCGTGGAAGACGGCGATGTTATCTTGGTGGCCACTGATGGCGTTTTTGATAACTTGCCACATTCGTTGCTAGTGGAGGAGCTTTGTAAGGTGCAGGGGGAAAGAAGTGCTAGTAGGTTACAAACGGTGGCTAATTCAATAGCTTGGATGGCTAGAAATTTAAGTTTTGATGAAACTTTTATTTCACCTTTCGCCGAAAGTGCTTTTGCTAATGGCATCAATACCATAGGTGAGTCATAAATAAATTATATAAAAAAAACTAAAATATAATCGCCATCTGTCACTTTAACAAAGACAGCTGTCACTTTGTCAATGAAAATTCATGGTTAAGGAAGTACAAAGCCTCAGCAGGTTATCTATTATAGGATATACGGAAAAATTGTGAGAAAATGTTCAAAACCAAACGGAAATCGGTTTCTGTATATTTTTTTATGAAAGTGTACACATTTCAAATCATTTAGATTGTGCGATTTGAAACAACAAAACCTTTGCTCTTTGCATGTCTATCATCCATAAAACTCAAGAAACTTGGAAAATTATGAAAAAACTAATATTTTTTATTCTTATCAGAAATATTAAATCCGTTCCCAAATGTTGAAATTCAATTTTAATTTTGCTGTAATAGACGAAAAATATTGCAGAATTTTGATATTCACATCAAAATTTTTATTGGTATTCTTGAATATTAGCGCAGATTGTGCGATACTAAATTTATTTTATGTTTTGCTGCATCATGACTTGCTTTATCACACCGTTTATAGTCAATAAAGTACCATTTATTATAGTAGTTTTTTATGACAACAAAATTGGATTTCTGTCTGTCAAAAATGTTGAATAAATTTCATAATTTAGTGCACTACATTATTATTAAGTTTATGTAAATGAAATACATGGATGAATAGAATCAACGAGGTAAATTATTCGACAATCTAATCAACAAAACTCCATTTGAGGTACGCGTTATTTTTATTCTTATTTTATTATAGTTCGACCTACCATGCTGATAAAATAATCAATTAAATGCGTTAGCTAGGTCGTTCAAATGGCATTATTAATGTTCCTTACAGTTCGATAGAAGCAAAAATAAGGAGTAAGCCTAAATAATATTTTTTCTTTGCAGGAGGCAAGCCAGACGACATAACAGTACTTTTGGCGACGGTAGCTATTTAATTTTAATTTACTTTTTGATTAGATTGCATAAAAATAAATTATATTTGGATTTATAATGCGATTTTCAAAGCAAAGAACAAAAAGATCTTTAAAGAAAAACTGCTACGATTTATTATTATAATTTAAAGAAATAACGGCGCAATTTTCTTTTTATAATCACAATTTATTGCCCAATTATCACCGTGAAATATGCCTTCATTATTTTTACAAGTTATATTGATTGCCGCTAATTTCTTTGCTTAGAGACATCAAGATCAAAATTCATGCAATCTGATCTAGTCTGTATTATCATTTCACTAGTGTTATTAGAATTTTTTAACTTGTTACAAGCATTTGTTTTAATATTCCTCACAAAAATTCCTTTTATTTTAAAAGAAAATTCTTTATATCTTTTGATATAATTTTCTGCGAAGGAGATTCGTGATATGTATTTATAATTTTCCTATTGTAAAGAACGATGAACACTGATCACTTTTTAGATGTTCACAATTCGTTACCTTAAGTCAGTTTGTCGTTTTCTTTACAATTTTTTAGTTATATTTGTGTGTTTTGCGGTGGGTGGTAAAAATGTTTTAACTATTAGAGGAACACTAAAGCTGATGATTCCTTTTAAACACATCTAAATTTCTCGGAAAAATATTTAATTTTTGGCTCCAGAACTTTTTTGGTTATTTTGAGCCATATTTTGGCCTGTTTATGCTCCTCTAACTCGACTTCCATGTCACAAATTTAGGTGCTAAATACAAACGCAACGCGCAGCGTTTTTACGAGACAAATCGTGTTAGACAGCCTTTTTGCTTTTACCAAAACGACGTAATAAGCAGTTTAAAAGTTTTAAGCTTCAACCAATTATTTTAAAAACAGCATTTGGCGTTCCTCTTCTTTGTTACGTACTACTACAATATTTTTAGCCACCCGTATCTAAACTGAGGTTGTGAAAGTGCGAATGTAAAATGATACAAGTATTTTATCATGTCTTTACATTGTTGTCTGTTATTTATATTCACTTAAACTGATATTACCGCTGTGAATGCTGTATATTTGCAATATTCATTTATTTCATGTGATCATGTACTGTAAATCGTTACGAAGTATACTGCAGAATTAGTATCATTTATTATTATTTTAAGCAATATAATGTGTAAATATATACGTAGTAATAAAGTAATAAATTTTGAAATACCCCTTTTTGAAACAATCCCTCGAAATAGATTAGAACTCCATAGTTTACAATGATAATTTATAATAATTTGAAAAGCTTTTTTTTGAAAACTGGAAGAATTGTAGGTACTGCCATTTTATACCACATTAATTCCAGTATGTAATAATCATAATGTATATCCGTTCCGTACCTCCTGAGAACTGATTGCAAAAATTAATTGGCATTGAAGTTGTACGGATAGATATAAATACGTCCAAAGCTTCATAAGATCTAAAATCTGTTCAACTGTTGAAAATTATCTGCAAATTGTCAAGTACAGGCAATCAAAAGGATGCAGAAAGGCCAGACTTCATTGCTCAATTATCTGTGAAGTTGCAAAAGTAAATTTTGCATCTAAATATCCCAGATATCAGTGGAAACTGATGGGGAAAACGTCGCCGAAGAGTCAACAACAGAGCCTGATCTACCATAGGCTAAATAGGCTGAAAAATGGGGACGCAGTTTTAGAAAGCACGATGAGAATGGTCGGTACTAAACGAAAAGTATTTTGGAATTGGCCCGCTTTATTTTCTATTATATTAGTCAAGCTCGAATCCAAATCAGGTCCTGGTCAACGGCACAGATTTAAGTAATTTTTTTGAAAAATACGACAGGATACGAACGCACCTTAGAAATACAAGAGTGCATATCTGGGAGCAAACACGGAAGAAATAAATTGAGCAGATGGAGAAAATAAAAAATCTATCGCAGCTCTCTGAAAAGAACTAGTGACAGAAAAAAGAGAACAAATTTTCACAGTCTGCCAGTTATAGGGAAGATACTTACAGCTGTAAGCTTAATATATTTGCATTTGAAAGTCCCTGCTAGGTGCTAATGCTCATTGAAAAATAAATTTGAATTAGCAAAAAAAATAGCTTCTTTGAACAACTTTTTACAGTCTGCCAATCGACTAAGTTTTTTGTAAAAAAAATTCCTAGCTACGTAATAAATTCTCAAGTTTACCCACTGATCTCTAATATAACACTGGATTGGGTTAAGACCGTATTGGCATCTGAAAGCGGCCTTGACAGTAAAACTGAGGTTTTGTGTCATTATTCGGCGGCAAATTCAAAACACTTATAGAAGACACTCGATGAAATTCAAAGTATAATGCAAGTTAGATGATGAAATTATTCTCAATATACGTCAATATGCACACATTAATAATCAATAATAGTTAAAAGTATTTAAAAATTGTTATAATAGTTAAAATATTTAAAAATATTCATTAATAGCTCAAAATATTTGTTAACTTTTTAGTATCAGTATTTTAACTATTTTTTAAACATTTTAGCTCTGAATTATTAAATTCATTGAATAGTTTCACGATTTTTGTTATAAATCTAAACAATAAATAAATCGTATTGAGAATTGTGTGACTATTTGAACATTTTTTTTTTTGGTTTTGCAGTTAACGCTATAGTTTTTGTATAGTTCGTTGAAAATAGTCGGAACATCATTTTCCAGAGCCGTGTATCTTTTCGCGGACGCAACAAAATTTTGAGAACATAACCTCATGTTTTTGGCTATTTCTAAGTTTGGCAAACCCATTTGTTCGAGCCATTTTTAGAACGATTGTTCATCGGATGGAAATCTTGAAAATATTCACATCATAGCATAGTAATAAAAATAAGTAATGTTTACTTATTTCAGTCATAACGACAGTTACTTCAGGTTCATTTGTTGTACTTACTTGTGCAGTGTCAAATTTCTCACTGAATCGGGTTTCTTTACGCAAAACATGCACTCGATCATCATGTTTGATAAATAAAATCCCGGCAAACCAAACATCTTAATTTTAAATATCGCGGCACAACGCGGTATTGATCTGACACAAAACCTCAGTTTTTGCCAAGATGGCGACGCTTAATTGGGGCCGCATTCCAGCGGCCTAAATCCAATCCAGTGTTATTTAGAGAGCAGTGAGTTTACCTGAATATGCTTTACTTGGCCTCATGTAGACCATCTTCCAATAATTTTACAAATTTGCCTTGTTCGAAAAAAACTGTAAAAAGTTATTCAAAGTAGTTACTTTTTGTTGCTAATTAAAATCAATGTTTCAATATGCATTACATCAAGCGGGAATATAAAAATATCTTAAGCTTACAGCTATAAGTATCTTCCCCATAATTTTTTTTGTCACGAGCGTCCGGTCTTTCGGTGAAAAACTCAAACATAATAATAAAAAATCTGACGTGAACATCACGTGACTTACTTATACATTATTGGATATATATATATATATATATATATATATATATATATATATATATATATATATATATATATATATATATATATATATATATATATATATATAATTTCGATGTGATTTTGTGCTTAATCGTATATGTCATTGGATATGTATAATCAAACACAAAATTTCATCGTTCCACAGTTAATCGTTTTGGATTTATCCAAGAGATTCTAAAAATCTGTCAAGTAAAATGCACTTTCAGCCAAGTCGGTTGCTACGGAAACAGTAGGCCATTATTCTTATACTACAACATTCCTAAATATTGATTTCCAAAATTCTACGACTACCAACAGATCTGAATTTATGCGCAAAATTAAAAAATAAATTCCTACTGAAGTGCACTTCCGTTTCAGTCTATTGTTATAAAAATAGTAGGCAATCATTCAGATGCTACAGCAGACTGAAATTCCAAATTTCAATATTCTACACCTGATCGTTTCGAATTTATGCGAAAAATTCCAAAAGACTGACAAGTAAAGTGCACTTCCGGCTCGTTGGATCTTAATAAAAATAGGATGTAAGCATCTAGACGGTATAATCGTCCTAAATACTGAATTCTAACAATCTACGTTCAATCGTTTTGGATTTATGCGGAAAATTCAAAAAATGTTTCGAATAAAATTCTCTTCCGGTTTAGTCGATAGCAATTATAATACAAGGTGTATAGCTAGATATTATAAAAATGCCTAATACAAAATTTGAATATTCTACGACTGATTGTTTAGAATTTATGCGGAAAATTCAAAAAAGTTTTAAGTAAAGTGCACTTCCGGCTTAGCCGATCGAAATCATAATGCAAGATGTACAATAAGATGTTATAAAAGTTCTTTATACAAAATTTCAATATGCTATGGCGGATCATTCTATATTTATGCAAAAAATTCAAAAAAAGTTTCAAGTAAAGTGCACTTCTGGCCAAGTCGATTCTTACAAAAATAGCAGATAACCATTCTGATACAACATCAAGTTCGAATACTGAATTTCGACATCCTACGGTTGATCATTCTGGATTTATTAGAAAAATTCGAAAAAAGTTTCAAGTAAAGTGCACTTCCGGTACAGACGATTGGAACCATAATGCGAGGTGCACAACTAGCCCCTTTACCAGTCCTAAATACAGAATCTCAACATTATACGTTCAACCAGTTTTGAGATTTGCGAGTTACGAACAAACGTACCGACATCAAGCCAAAAATAGTCAAAATGGATTCAGAGATGCTTAAAACGAATAATATCCATTAAAATCTCGATATGTGAATTTTGTCGGTTTCACAATACTTACTTGTATTTTGTACAAGTAAGTAAAAATGTGCAGTATTTGCTCATCTTTTGTTACGAAAAGTTTTTTCAGATTTTCGAAATAGCGCAAAAAAAAACTCGTTTGATAAGACAAAGATCCTTATTCAGAAATAATTTCCAGCTTGGCAGTAGGTTTCTGAGGAAGCGATTTTTCCACAACTGTTAAATCAATTATTTATTTATTTTTCAATCAACTTTAACAAATCAATTTTTTTGTGAATGCGGGATGCTATCCGAAATTTTGACACTATTACGATATTAATTCTGCAGTAATACGAATGTATACTAATATTTTGAAACAATGCAATTCTTTCATCTTGTTGGACGCAGTCGTGTCGGTAATTTCTAGAGCCGTGTTTAAGTATATTTGAAAACATATTTTTTTCTCATTTGAATGTTTGAAACAAATCTATAATTTATTGAAAGCAAATTTTATTGCAGATAATTTTTAAACCAAGAACTGAAACAAAATGAAATATTATAAAAATTGTTTTAAAAATGAGTTTTGAATCATATTAGGAGACAAAATATTAATTTGGGAACTTTTCGCCTGTGTCACATGTCAGGTACTACTTTACACCAAATATAATTTTATTGTATAATTTAATATTATTTTTAGTGTAATGTTTTGTAATTAAAATATTGATTCAGGAACTTTCTTTTATTTATTAGAAATTTTGAGTTTTATTTAGATACAACAAAATACATCCGTTAACAAAAATGCTTAACATTATACATTAAAAATCTGCTATGAAAATATCACCATACTTATAGGAGCCGCAGTGAAAAGTTGCAAGAGTTAATCTACAATCGTTATTTTATAACTAATTAATTTTTAATATAAAAATTTTGTTTTACTTTTCTAATCGAAAATTTTGAGGGCATTTATGTCTTGGCTCTCACAACTTTGCGACTATATAAACTAAAGATTGAATTTGTACAGTGGGCACCATATTTTACAAATAAATAGTATTTTATTGATTTGTGGAATGCACTTCACGTTACCGTTTCGTTTCTGGTTACCCAAATGGTAATCGGTTAGTACGTAGTTACTGATTAGCAGGGCGATTGTTGTCACCGCCCCATTCAAAACCTCCGGGACGTTCTTCGGGCAGCGGGTTGTAGTCAGGGTCCTCAGCATGCGGATCAAACACTGCTTTTCTAAAAAAATTAATTATAATTTAAAAAACCATTATTTCGGTTGACATCTAACTATATAACATAAAACCGGATTCAATTTGGAAGATATCATTATTTTTTGCTTTCAACTAATCAATTTGAAAACTATAGTAAAAATAAATCACTTACAGGAAAAATGGTGTTTTCAGTAATTTGAAACCGCCTCTTTGGTGTGGAAAAACATCTTCAATAAAGTAGTACATATGTCCTACTACAATACCCATCATATCTACATATATGGCATTTCCCAATAAAACTGAAAAACCCAATAATACCCATGGCAAGTAGGGAGCCTGAAATTTTATAAAAACCAATTGTAATTTTTGTTTAATATTGTTATAACAAAAAAGTGGAAATAATTGAGCTATTCTTGATAATAAAAATATCTATCTTCATCAAGTACACATTTTAGTTATTATTTTTTATTTAATAGTAAATAACAGAATCCTGAACTACGCGATTTTAGTTACTTTTCTCACGTATGCAGTAAGTTAATCAAATAAAATACTTTCTTTTCATTTTATTGATAATCAAAAAACATAACAAATATAGAATATTGTAAAAAGTTGTTTGAAAATTTAAAAAATAATAATTTAGAATTTTATTTGGCTCGGCGAGTCTTCCTTTATTAATTTTAATCTTTTGATAAAACAACCGGAAATATGTAAAACGAATGATAGGAGACCTATTTACACTATATTATTCCCAAAGGCAAAATAATATTAAATAGCGATGAAGTAGTAATAAATTGACTTTATGGATACTTGCCTGAAAATTTAGCAACCCAAAGAAGTTCATCCTTACATACGGATTCCTCCTGGACCATACGTACACTAACATTATTGTAAATGCTTGCCCAAGAAATAATAAATTGACAAAAAAGGCAAACATCTGTCTTTATTAAGAAAAAATATCAATTGTTGATTGTCATAATTTTACCACAGAAAAGGATACAATCATGCAAATCGCTCCAAATAAGAACATCATGACGAAGTCAGCTGTTCTTCCCCGAAAGGAGAATTCTTCTAACATTCGACAATATCGGTACGTGAAAATCATATTGAAGAAAAAGTTGAAACCGAATGTTCCAAAAAACAAGAAGGACGTTAAAAGTCTCCATACTTGCCCTTGTTTTAATATTAAAATTGGATTAAAGTATAATTGAAACGGTGATGCTAAATCTAGTTGCTGAAAAAAAAAAGAGAAATATTTAAATAATAATTTACAAGGTAGGTCTTGAAAAACAAATCAAATAAATTTGAATTAAATAATCTATAGGTTGCCCCACAACAGTTTGATCGGAAATTGACCTTAACTTTCTTATTTTAAATGAATTACTCTATTTTTTATTTTACCATTGAATTCAATCGAAAATTTTACTTATGGAACAATAAAAACATTTTGTTGCTGACCAATCATATTCGGCGTAATTCAATTTTTTTGATTTTTTGTCTGAAATCCAGTACACCTTCAAAACGCTGTATCATTTAACAAAATAGACTTTTATGATGTTTGTAGACTGTAGCTTTGGCGTAGCGTATTCGTCACATTTTTACAAACTCGTTCTCGAGATACAGCGTTTTGAAGGTGTGCTGGATTTCAGACAAAAAATAAAAAAATTGAAGTACGCCGAATATAATTGGTCAGCAGCAAAATGTTTTTATTGTTTCATATGTAAAATTTTTCGCTGAATTGAATGGTAAAATAAAAAATAGGGTACTCTATTTAAAATAAGAGAGTTGAGGCCAATTTCTGGTCAAACCAGATGTGCTTCTAGTTTAAAGATATTTTAATTTAAATGGACATGTCGGAAAACTCATAGATACCAAATTTTGTAGAATTATATTAAATAGTATTTAAAATATAGATAGCGTGAGCTCGTCGTGACATTATTAACAGATAATAAAAAGAGTACGTGTCCTAACTCCGCAAAAACTACAGCATGTCTAAAAATTCACATCTTTTCATACGTTGCAAGTAATTCATTGTGAAATATTTATTTCTAATGAGATTAATACAAAATTTAATGTTTAATAAATATATTATAAAAGGAAACTTACCACAGCAATGGTAGTAATGACACAAGCAGTTGTATATGCCCTCGTTACAGGGGGCATTAGAAGATATTCCTGTCTAATGACATACGCCATTTTCTTTATTTGGTTATTTTACAACTGTCATGAACTCACCATGTCATCAATAATACTAAAATAAAATATTTACAAATATTATTTACACTCAGAATTTGCTTGTATCATCTCTGTTTGACACTTTGACATGGGTTGATTTTTTTAAACACTTGAATAACAAAATTCCCTAACTATTGCTAACTTGTAGACAACTCAAAATTACCTTTTGCCAAAAATTAATGTTGATTTTAATAAAAGAGTATTGAATTGATAGTATTCATGTTGTAAATGAAATAATTTGATTATATATCCATTAAAATATTGAAATCATTTTTGGTTCTTATGTTGGCTATATAAACTTTGACAGCTCGGGTAGTAATATCGCATTACACGCGAAAAGTTGTTTTAAGTAAATGTCAATGTATATTTATTGACAAATCATTATACAAAGTTGACTTTATATTCTCCAAAGATGGTTTTAACTAAAGAATATCGAATATGTATGCCGCTAACAGTAGAAGAGGTTAGTTTCATTTAAATTTATTGCTTATAAGAATCTAATTGATTCCATTTTAGTATCAAATCGGACAGCTATATATGATAGCAAGGCATAGTTTAGAACAATCTGATCGTGGTGAAGGAGTAGAAGTAATAGAAAATCGGGAATGCCTCGATCCTGAACATGGAAAAGGACAATTCACTGAAAAACGGGTTCACCTTTCTAGGTTAGTTTTTGATAAAGTTATCGTAATCAACATAATTTATATTTCGTAGAGCTAGATAATTGTGAAAAGATAATTTAAATTGACCATTTGATAGCTTTATGATTGTTGTTATCAATATATAGTTTTAAATTTTTTATAAAAATTGTATTTATACTCGTTGATTAACAATTTAATTATTCTTTAATTGTAGCAAATTACCTTACTGGGTCCAGGCAATGATACCAAAGATATTTTACATTACTGAGAAAGCCTGGAATTACTATCCTTATACAATAACTGAATACACAGTAAATATATCTTAAATTTAATTGTTATTCACAAATAATAATTTTTTGTTCTATTCAGTGTTCCTTTATGCCAAAATTCAAAATTCATATCCAAACTCGGTATGAAAATAACAACGGCAGCACAGAAAACGTAAGTTAGTAATTGAATTATTGTATTGATAGAAATTAATTTTCGCCGAAGTGTTTAGGATTAACAGCTGAGCAATTAGCCGAGAGAATAGTCGATCATGTCGATATAGCTTACGACGATTTAAGCGCTAAACATTACAAAGAAGAAGAGGATCCAAAATATTTTCAATCTCAAAAAACTAACAGAGGACCTCTTATAGAAGGATGGCGAAATAATTGTCAGCCCATTATGTGTTCATACAAATTAGTTGATGCGTCGTTTGAAGTCTGGGGGCTGCAAACTAGAATGGAAGATTTTATTCATAGTGTAAGTCCACATTCTTCAAGTAACAATTTATTTTCAATCGCTTTAAAACATATATCCTCATTTTTATAGTGCATTCGCGAAGTTCTGCTCTTGGGCCATCGTCAAGCCTTCGCCTGGATAGACGATTGGATTTCCATGTCTTTGGAAGATGTTCGTTCTTACGAACAAAGCCTCCAACTTAAAACTAATTCCCTTGTACAACAAACTAATCAAATTACGCCTGAGGATGCTTCTGTCGAATCTCGCATATCTAGCATGAGTCTAGGTGCCAGTGGAGATACGGAACCGAGCCCCACACCTAGCGGCTCAGCTCCTTTAACACCAACAACCCCCAAGAGCCCAGATCTCGCGCAGAAGAGATCAATATTTTCCATGTTTTAGGAAATGGTAAATTTACAAGATCTGTATTCCAAATTTAAAAAAGATTTTACTCAAACTTATTTTATTAATCATTGATGGCAGACATAAATTTCAAAAATAATTATGGAAAGAAAATAAGAAAATTATCAAAGAATATTTTCAAAATAATTAATATATTTACGTTCCACGTATCCATAAATAATTTTTCTCATTTTATGCAAACTTGACTATTAATGGATGCAGGATGCAGTATTAGTTTACATTGGTACGGAACACGAATTGAGCAGGAGCTGGTTCACACTTGAATAGATTTTTTTTTTAAATACGTCCAATATGTATAATAGCTGAAACTATATTGTTCAAAAATGTATTTATTTATTAGGTGTAATAAATATTTATTTGAAATATAAGTTATAATTATATTACATTGATTTTCACCATATTTTGGCATTTTAATATTAAGACTTGTCAATTCACTATAAATATTAATCCAAACAATCAGAATATAAAAAAAATAATTCAAATTTGTCAACAAGTCTCCAAATAAAATTTAATTAGATATTCGAGTGGGTCATTGCATTATTTGACTCCCATACCACTAATTTAAAAGGTTGAACCTGGTTTTGAAATAGATTCGATAATATAAGCTTTCCATTTGTGATTGTTTTATTAATATACGATAATTTATTCAGGATATATGTATAAGCCCTTTACTAGAAATTGATTTATAAATTTTCGGCTACCTGTTGAGCAGATATATTGTACGACCAGAACTTTGTGAGTTTGAAAGATAAAGGACTGGACTTGATTTTGAAATGAATAACATGATATAAACTGCCTCTTAAAGGTTGATTTATAAAGCTACAATCATTTATTTAGGAGATATACACTCTCTGTTAGCAGTGGTGGATTTACCAGCAGGCTAAGTAGGCTGAAGCCTAGGGCGGCAACATTTTAAGGGGCGGCAGATTTATAAAATTAAAAAAAATATATTATACACACACAAAATACGAATTTCGAAAATTGGGGAGAAATTAAAAGATTTAACAAAAATCAAAATAAAGTCTCATACACAGTGCTGAATACTGAATATTTCAACATTTCTACTCAACAATTGCTAAACGCTTTGTAAAATATACGTTAATGATCATGAATTTTTCGAATATCGCAAAAGCGATTCAATGTTATCATCGAAATGTAGTTATTGCATGCCTTAAGCGCAAGCGTAGATATGCTCTACTCTTGCCTAAAAATCAAGAAACTCGTCATGTTAAAATGTATTTTAAATCCATAATTCTCATAATAATGGCATAAAAAAATGCTCTGTGGAATAGAGAAACGAATACTGAACTGATTAAAAACACTGCTTGATGGAATAACTATCAATTTTAGTAAAAAAAATCGTGTTAATAACTCATAGTGGAGAAAATTGTCAATTTTTTAGCGATGTGGTCACGATATTGTCATAGACTTTTTTAAAGAGCTGTATTGAAAATCACGGCTTGATATTGTTTCCTTCAGTTGTAATTAAAATATTACAACTGAGAGCAACACACAATTTTCTATATTTTTTCCGCCACATATTATGTTTTTATTGTAAACCTTCTTGTTGTAAACAGAGATCCTTCAGTCTAGAGTCAATAGGCGCATGCGTACTAACTTATAACTGAGGGTACACTAGTAGAATAGGAACCCAAGGAAATTCCAAAAGTCACAAAGAGATGGCGGTACCAGCATGCGCAGAAATCTTCCAGTGGCACTAAAACGGTGTAAACTAGTATTAAAACAAAGAAAATGTGTTTTCTTTTGTTTAAAACAAAAACAATCAAAACATAACCTAAACCGAGCTTTTTAAGCCAACTAGGATTGGAAGGCAGTAAAGTGGTGATTTTATTGCTTTTTTTTGGAAAGAGCACACACTTGTACGTATTTAGATGGAATGCACTCTGTTTGAATGCCACTGACTAAAGTAACACGTGTGCAAATTACGCGCATGCGCACGTCTTTGGGTTACTATTCTACTAGTGAGCCGACAGAACAAATGAGGGTGTGCAACTCGCGTTTAAAATTACAGTTCGCGAGAAAATTAAAAAAAAAAACACCAAATTTTTTTTCATTGAACTTAGAAATAAAATTTATTTTTTAAACGAGCGCTTAAGGCATGCACATATACCTTACCTCACTTTAAAAGTGGTACATGATTGAGATATTTTTTGCTTTTAAAATAATGTTTTTTGATAATTCTTCGCTGTAAAAATAATCAAGGATCTGACACGGTACCTTAGTTCTCAATGATACTAACCATATACAGGAAAAGTTGATGTAATGAGGATGATGGGGCACAAATCATGAAGTTGGAATTTTATTGATAAAAAATGTAATTGATATGATCGTGGAATAGGGTATAAAAATACAGAGGCGGCAAAAATTGAATAGCCTACGGGCGGCAAATCTGTAAATCCGTCACTGTCTGTTAGAAATTGACATTTATAATTATGGTTATCTGTTGAGCAGTTTTATTGTATGACTTGATTTACTTGTTAGTTCACGAGAATCCAAGAGATGGCAGCATGTATTTCGTTTTAAAAAACACTAAAGTAATTTATATTTTATTGTGGCTAAATGGCAACTTATTTCGAAAAAAATTTCAAGATAATGTCACCCTTAATTACAATTGTGCATTGATTAAGCATAAAATAATTTTTGTATTGAACACCAGGCTGTAGGGGTAGAAATTATTGATTACAGCCATCATAAGGGCTCAAATCCCAAAAATATTGGAAAAAATTATATAATAGATCAAAAATAAATTCAACTAATCCAAAAGCTTCTTCCTGTAACTAATATTACTGAAGTTATTAGTACTTTTATAAACTTATGATTTTCTCCTAAATAAGGGCTTTAATCAAAAGATTTTACTTGAAGTACCCCACTTATTTTCCAAAAATAATAAGGCTTCACCTGAAACTTTTTTTGCTTCCGTATTCATTTTCGAGTAATTGTTATATATCCTATGAAAAATGCAGGTATCAATAACTCGAAAATGAGTACGACAACCGGAAAATAGTTTCAAGTTAAATCATACTATTTTTGAAAATTAGTTGGTGTACTTCATGTATCTTTTTCTGATTACTGCCCTTGTTCACATGGAAATTGATAATTTGTGAAAAGATGATTTCTCACATAACGAAAGTACTAATCAAAAAGTAGTAAATGAAGTACCTCATTTATTCTTTGAAATTAATATGAGTTTACTTGAAGTTTTTAATGATTGTCGTACTCATTTTTGAGTTATCACAACTCTAAATTGTTATAATTGAAGTTCAGCAATTAGTTTACATTTCTCTACACAGGTAGCACCACGTGGCTCGTTTGTAATAAGTGGGAAATAAATATATTCAGTTTTGGCTAAACGGCTCATTGTATCAAGAATTTTGTAGAGAACTTTTAATTTTAGCTCTCAGTTGTCTATCAAATGTACATTAATTAAATTTGCAATACTGCGCTTGTTCCGAAATAAATGTGTATTTGCGTTACCATTTTTTGACTCAACTATGGCTTGAATCTGAAAATGTTTGAGATAAAATAAAAAAATAATATGAGTTTATTTGAAACATTTTTTCGATACCATATACCAACTTTTCTGTAAGCATTTTTCCTTGTCCAGCTAATAGTCAACATTTTGATGCACAGATGGCGCCACGTAGCTCTAAATATATATAATTTTGGCTAATTGATTGCTTATATCAAAAATTTGTTAGAGAACTTTTAATTTTTAGTTTATAATTGTCTGCCAAATGGGCATTAATAAATTTTGCTGCACTGCACTTGTTTCGAAAGAATTAGGTATTTGTGTAACCTTTTTTTTGGCACATCGGCCTAAATCAAGAAATGTTCCAATTAAAGTCTTATTCATTTTTTGAATTGAATATCGTGTAATAATTTTTTCGCACTCCCGGGAGTAAAAGACTAATATAATCCCTCATTTTAGAGACTTAAGTTTGAGTTTGTCCCCTAGGGATCTAAAATGATAAAATTCCAAGGGACCAAAGTAAAATAAACTAATTTTTCTATGACAACAGAATAATAAAAGTACCTACCTAAATATCAAATTGAATTTTTTCCTTCAGAATTTAAACCTTTATTATTGATTTATATTAGCATTATCGCAATTGATACAATTTTACAAATGCATTGTATTGTTGTTCGTAGATTTTCTAGATTTTTGGGGAAATAATTTTCCAGTTACCACTTCCGCAGCTTTATCAATATCAAATTTCTCACTTATCTTTTTGACAGCAAGCTTATTTATTTAACAACTGCTGTAGCCAGCCTTGTTACTATGATGAATTTACTTAACATTTTTGTATCAAGTTTGTTGTTGTCAGAATTTTAAGATTAATGAATTTGCTTTTAGACTATTGTGATTCAATATAATACGGTAGTGCAAAAAATAGCGTAGATAACACATGACTTAAGTGCCTTTAATCCCTCAGGAATAAATCAAGAACTTAAGTTCCTCGTTATATAATATACTATTTTGCCAATAAGGCTCATTATTCCAAAGTTTTTGATTGTTTTATGAATCAACGATTATCTATGAGACCGGAACCCTAATCACAAAAATGTATATGAAACATTCAACATTATTTTGGAAAATAATATGGGTTTATTTGAAACATTTTTTTGATTGGGGCCTTCGTTTCTCAGATAACAGCTTGCGAACATTTTTAAATAAACATTTGGTGATCCAGTTATCAGTTGACATTTTGAAGCATAGATGGCACCAAGAAGCTCGTTTAGAATAAATGAAAAGTAAATATATTTTTTGGCTAAACGGCCAATTTTATCAAAAATTTTGCAGGCAACTTTTAATTTTATTTTTTAATTGTCCACCAGATCAGCATAATTTTTTTTTGCTATACTGAACTTGATGCTTATATAGCGATTATTTTATTAATTTATTATTTTTAAAATGACTAAAACTAAGATTATTTTTTATTGAAGATTTTATTTCATTATTCATACAATAAACAATTCATTTTATGATGACTAGCACCTTTTCTGCAAATGAAAAAGGGGTTCTTAATTTAATAGAAACTTACGTTGCGGGTTGTCCGCCAATTAACTTAATTAATAAATTTGAACTTACAAATTTAAATATTATTGAATATTATTTAGGCAACTTTATTACTTATTTATAACTGAAAAAAACAATTACACGTGGGAAAGGTTTTATTTAGTAATTTTGAAATAAGTTACAGAACGAGGAGCAATTTCAAACATAACTATTTCTGAAAATAATTTCAATAGGTTTTAATAATAAAACGACTGTAAATTTTGTCGGAATAAGTTTATTTTCGAAATTAGGAAAGGGTACAAATACTCCAAAATTAATTGTTGAATACTCGATGCGCGATGCTGTTGTGATGTTCTAAGCCTTGTTCGCCTCCAGGCTTTGACTAAGAAGGAAGAGCAGGCCCTTCTTTTCCACTGTGCACTCTGGGCACGTGACCAGGGCCCCACGATTGATAGTGGCCTCCTAGTTCCTACCGGATCACCAAACGATAACCGATATTAATTACTCGTAGGATTTATATAGCGACGTAAAACTGAATGTGACCGATCAAAGGGTAACAGCATAGTGGAGCGGCGATACAAACGACGATAAGTGGGAAGAGAAGAGCGACGAATACAAACACACGCATTTCAATAGAACATCGCATAGTAGAGACTGGAGAGGAGAAAAATGCGACAATGAGCGCTGCTACAAACATACTTGTTTTCGTCGCTATTCTCGTTGGTAGTTTGGGACAAAATGGGTGCTGAACTGCTCATAAGTGGAGTGTTTGTGAGAAAGCCTATCAGGGTTTATGAGATTGTGATTGAAATTCGTCCAATTTTCCAGTAGACTTTGTTCAATTTTGGCTAGGATTTAGTCAAATGTATTTATTTTATCAAAAAAGTACTCTGTCAAGGTCATAGGGGTCCCTATCCTCCTATGCCCAGAGCCTCCAATAGATTAAAGACGGTCCTGGGAAAAACACGGACTCTTCTCCTTGAATTATCTCTTTGAGTCCAGCAAAACCTAGACCAGAGAAGCGGCTTCTTCGTTTGTTGCTCCGTAGTTTTATTCACTCTTCGACCGTTTCTCAGCCTTTCAAGAGGTTGCTAGAATCATCTCGAAATATTCCAGACTATTAATTAGAGGAAATCTATTACAGTATTTTCGAAAAATTGACTTCCTAGTAGCGTAAGAAAGTTTTTCCATACAAATGCTAGTACTAAAAAGAAGTATTTGATGGTAGGGAAAAAATACTCGATTTCTATTTCAATTTGAAATTGAAATTTGAGAGTTGAGATGAAACAAATTCTGACAAATGTCGCAAATAACATTAAAGTCAAAATTTAAAAAAAAAACAACAAAATTATAGGAAATCTGCTGTAAATTAATTATTCAGCTTTAAAATTCCAATTAGTTTGGTGCAACTGAAACAGTTCTCCACAGATAGTAAGAAAGAAATTAAGATTTACAAAATTGTCAATCTAAAATTCCATATGGCTTCTAATTCACCTCCGGAGGATCAAACCACATCATCAAATGAAACAACTCAACCTGATCAAGACAATATTGCTGAACCGCAAAATGTAGATCCATTACCTGAACAAAAACAAGACTCTTCTGAAGAACTTGAGCCTGTGGTGGAGCCACCCTGTGTGAAGAAAAATGCTTATTTGCTACAAAAACTTAATATATAAATGGGAACAAACTGTCTTGCAAATTGTATTTATTTGAATAATTAAAATTTAGAAAACCTGGTTTATTCACATGCAGAATTTGTCAAAATATTGTACAGCTAAAATAACGAAATAAAACAAATTTTGACATAAGTCAAACGAATGTCAAATTATTTAGTTCAATTTTAACACTAAATTTTGAAATATGAATGAAGAAATTAATATATCAGCAAAATCTGTGCTAAAAGTTGTGATGCATCATTATTGAATCCACATGAATTCTAATTCACCTGTTGAAAATCCAGCTCCATCTGAAACTTTACATCAAACAGACACAGAAGTAGAAAAGGAAGCATCGCAATCTCCTGACGCTCATAAATCATCAGAAGATGCTTCTCCAGATGTGCCAGCAACAAACGAAAACAACCAACCAGTAGACGAGCATATTTTCGTAACAAAAAATGCATTCAGAGTGACTTCTGATACTAATGTAGATAATGAACAAACCGAAAATAGAAAACCGTTCGAGGTTAGCTCTCATCATGACAAAGACTGCACTTGTAATTTATGTAAATGTATACCATGCAAAGATCCAAAAGCTCCAGTTTATGTAAGACCAACTTTTGAGGCGTGGACGAAAATTCCAGATGCTGCAGTAGGTTTTAAACCAAAAATTTGTACAGAATGTTTTTGCGAAAAATGTAGGTGTATAAAATGTATTGAAATTGGGAAGAAAAGATACAAAACTGATGATAAAGATTTGAGTGTTAGAGAAGTTTTAGAATTACTGAAAATTACCGAATGTGCGGCTGGAGGTGTGCCCAAAAAGAAACATAAAAAAGATTTAGGCACTGTTAAGGATAAAGATGAAATTTTGCCTACAAAAAAATCCTCAAAAGAAAAATTAGATTTTGACAAGCCTTCAGCAGAAAAAATTCAATCACCTATCTCAACTGAATCAGATGTCACTGTAGAATTATCAGATTCTGTATTAATTGAAAATTTAGATGCATCACCCAGTTTCTCGGAAGAAACCTTCAAAATTTCAAGTCCTGATATATCAGTAGATGAAACAAGTATTAGTGTCGAAGAAAAAACAGAAGAACTGCCAGAAAAAACAACCAAAACTGAAGAAAAAGGAATAGATTTTCATCCTCATGACGTTGGACTTCCTTGCGACTGTGAAATTTGCCAGGAGTGCTATTTACCACCTTGTGTTGATTCCAAAATTACAAGTCCTGATATTTCAGTAATTGAAGAAAAAACGGAAGAACTGCCAGAAAAAACAACCAAAACTGAAGAGAAAAAGAAAGATTTTAAACCTCATGATGTTGGACTTCCTTGCGATTGTGAAATTTGTCAGGAATGCTTTTTACCACCTTGTTTTGATGAAGAAACTGAATCTGCTACACGAAAAGAACAAATATCAAATGAACTTCGAGTGCAAGAAGATAATGTGGCTATAACAATAAATGAAGCACCTAATCTTCGAATTACTCCCAATGAAGAAACGGTTTTTAATGTTTCAGAAGAAGTGCAGGAATTAATTGAAGAAGCAAAGAAATGTGCTGCTGAAGAAACGTTATCTGAAGAAGAATGTGCCACGGAAGAAATATGTGCAGCTGAAACTGTACCACATCTAAAAGATCCTGGAAAAGATTCGGGCGTCGAATCACTGAATTATTTTGAAGATCTAGCTCTTCCATTTCCAGTTGCAGTTGGACCAATTTCTGATCCCATGCCTATTCTAGGCCGAACAAAAACTGAAGCAAAAGACGCAGTAAAGAAAACTGAAAATTCTGATCAAGCAAAATCGATAAAACTTAATGAAGAAGAGTCAAAATTACCTTCTGGTAATGAAGACAAGAAAGAAGAACCCATTTTAGCTACAGAAAAATTTTCTGAGCCTAATAAATTGGAATCAATGGAAATTGAACTTGCGCCTCATTCAACTAAAGTAAATGAAGAAATGATTGTTATTAAATCCAGTGAAGAAGAGTCGATAAAGTCTTCCGGTAATCAAAACTTGATTGACGAACCCATTTCAGAAACAGAAAATCTACCTGAACCTATTATCCCCACTTTATTCATTTCTAATAGTTTGAAATTAAAGAAAATTGATGAAGAAAAGTCTGCCCCTGAAGAAGAAATAATTCTCGATAGAGAATACGAGCCGATTGAAAAATCAGATCATGTTACTGATGAAACGTTCAGCAAAACAAAAATGCAGCTATCAAAGCCTGTTTCTGATGAAGACGCAAATGCAACGGGAAGAATTGTAGCACCTGATCATGAGTTATCTGGTTCAAAAGATATTAAAGATCAAATTTTTGATAAAGAAAAAGCAGTTGAAGAAACAGCTTCTAAAACGATGAAATTATTATTGGAAAAAGGAATGTGCGAAATATGCCATTGCGTGCAATGTCATCATATGAAAACAAAAGTTGTCGAAACGGATTTAGATGTACCTGCCGAATATCCAGTTACAAATAAAGCACCTGAATTTATTGTGCCAGAAAATACTTCCGATATTTTAGAAACAAAATCTGCTGCTCCTAGCGATTTGGCATCAGCTCCACAAGTGTCTGACTTGAATAAAAAATCTTCTGAAGTGCCTGAATCTGAATCAGGCAAAGGTTCTGCAATTTCAGATTCATCTACTAAAGAAATAAATGGGGATAATTTATCTGCTAAAGAGATTAAATATCCTCATGATGAGGGCTTACCATGTGACTGCGAAGCATGTCAATGTATAAGCTCGCCATGTGTAGAAAAAAATATGAAACAAGAAGAAACAAATCTACCAACACCACAAGAAATTCAAGTTCAAAATACGACTGAAACATCGCAAAAAAGTAGTGCTTCAGAAATTTAAAAATTAAAGGAAAAACCTCAACTATAAAAGAAGTAGAAATAAATAATTGTAAATATAGAAAAACTATTTATTGTCAAAATGTACATAATACGTCAAATATATTCGATTTGAAATTGAATAATTTGGAATAATGTTCTAGCAGCCAAATGTTTGTACATACTCCAACATTCAACCAGTAATTGAAGTATTGTAACATTATTTATTTAAATTTTAGGAAGCAAAAGTTACTAAACACTACTATTTATTTTTATGATTTATTAAAACAATAAATTAGATAACTAACACTATTTCTAATAAATAATTCTAATTTAAACTAAAGATTATTACACTACACTATAACTTAACTCTAATTATTCATGTCAATATTGATTTATTTTAAATAACACAATTTATTTCAACCATTAGCAGTCCATAATATTATAAGGTCTCTGAGACAAAATCAATAATCTCCTTGTTGAGTCAGTCAGTCACATATATATATATATATATATATATATATATATATATATATATATATATATATATATATATATATATATATATATATATATATGATATGAAGTTTATTGGGTAGTCAGTCTTCAATTATTCAAAAATTCTCATTTATTTCAATGACAAAATCAATAATCTCCTTGTTGAGTCAGTCAGTCACATATATATATACAGGGTGTAACAGAAATAAGTACATTAATTTTAACCAGTAATAGATCTCGTCAAATGTAACAACTTTTCCGAATACATTTTGTCTGTAAGCTCCTTAGATATCGAGTTAAAATTCATTGAAGTTTAGTCAAAAATTTCACTGTGCGCCCATGGATGATTCTGAATGTTTGACATTTGCTAGAACAATGACAGATGTCAATAAGAATAAGCACCTAATTTGCAAATTTGAACAGTCGTCGGGCAGGTTCTGTAAATTGTACATGGGATTACGCCCTAATGACTTATTTATTGAACTGAAGAATTAGGCTGTAGCGTCTTTGTGCATCAATAATGTTTTTTCACTGCTTACAACTGTTATGAAATTTTCATGACATATTAAATTGAAGAATTCAACTGTAGTGTCCTTGTGCTTCAATAATATTTTTTCACTGCTTATAACTGTTATGAAATTATCATGACATATCACTAAACTGGAAAACTAAGAGAATTTTGGCAATACATACTTTTGCTTACTGTCTTTAGGTTAGATTTACCATTGATTTACCGTTGAAATCAATTCTCCAAGATAACAGTCTTATTTATACCTCAGTGTCTTCTAAATTAATTTATACTCTAACAGAATATCAAGAAGATTATGAATGATCTTGCTTTTATTATGTATTACTGATGTAACACTCAGAACATCTCACATGACGAAGGTCATTGAACTCACAGCAATCAGCTGGGCACGCTGAATTAACTAACAGTCAGGCTAACAATCAAGAGATGGCGACACCAATAACTAAAAACTTTAACAGTGACACTAAAACAGTGTTTCTTTGAACAAAGAATGCTAGCTAAGCATCCCTTAATAGTACCGAGTTGCGCAGCGTGTATCTTTGTGGTCGAATTTAAGGATAAGACAATTAGAAAGGGTGCATTTAACACCTCTTGTTGGACCGAACCAGGGAGTACTTGACCGAACTTTCAAATGAAGTGATCATTGTTTGAGAGCTTCTGCTTGAAACAGCAAGACGCAAGACATGCGCGCAGGCTGTGAGCAAGCACGCAAGAGAAGTTTAGAATAGTTTTTACTCCAAAAATGAGACATGTTCAAAAGATACGAAAGAAGATAAAATTCTGAAGAGAACGACAAAGGTAAGTGATGAAATAAAATTTATCGAATCAATAAATTAACGAAGAAATTATAGGTCAACTGAATTATAATAAGTGTTCAAAATGACCACCGTTATTATCAATATAACACTGAAGGCGTCGACGGAATGAATCATTTACTTTTTTCTAACATCTGTGGGCTATTGCGAATACTTATAGCTGCATTTTCGAGTCGTTCTCGCAAAACTTGTATCGTATCAATAGGATCTGAGTATACCAAGTGATCTCAAAGATGCAGGACCACATTCACAAAAGTGCGAATGTTTGGAAGGCGACGATTTGGAAAATGGTCCGAATAAATTCGTTGAGCTAGAGCAGCATTTCCCTGAGCTTCACCGTGAGCCAATACAATATCTGTACACTCGTTATTTGTGAAGGTAGACATTCTTTATTTTTCAATCAATATAATAGTTATTATTGTACCAATCTTTTATAATTAGAAATAAATAGTATCTGACAACTTATATCTGTCAAAATCGATTGTTTTATTGTTATTGCTACTTGATCAAATTATGCTAGAACCTGAACGGCTCGTCAATTTATGGGGGGGTAAAAAGGCTAAAAAAAAAGGAGATTTCAGGAAAAAGTTATTAAGAAATATTGTTACACTTGATGAGTCCTATAACTGGTTAAATTTAATGTACTTATTTCTGTTACACCCTGTATATATATATATATATGTGACTGACTGACTCAACAAGGAGATTATTGATTTTGTCATTGAAATAAATGAGAATTTTTGAATAATTGAAGACTGACTACCCAATAAACTTCATATCATATATATATATATATATATATATATATATATGTGACTGACTGACTCAACAAGGAGATTATTGATTTTGTCTCAGAGACCTTATAATATATATATATATATATATATATATATATATATATATATATATATGATATGAAGTTTATTGGGTAGTCAGTCTTCAATTATTCAAAAATTCTCATTTATTTCAATGACCCAAGCTTTCAGCAATAATTTTTGGCTTCTTCAGGGGACTAAAGTGATGTAAACAATAAGACAGTTAAATCTAATGAACATGTAAAAACGGATAAACTTCAACTTACAGAAAAATAGAGAATAAATTATCACAAACATTCAAAAAACTAACAACTGGACAAGAGTGAAAACAACCATAAAAAACCATAATAAACCATCAAAAAACTCTTGAAAAATCAATAAATAAAAAAGGATGGAGGAATAAAATAACTGACGACGATAAAAATATAAAAATATATTCTTCGCAAAACATGTGTAGAATTTGATAGATAAATAAATGAATAATCAACAAATGAATAAATTCTTTGAAATTGAAAAAATAAATAAACATGGAGTGTCATGAATATGAACACTTGATTATATTCGAATAATATGAACTTAAATTTTGGGTATCTGTTTTTTTTTATTAAGAGTGTTGTTATGGAAATTTATATGAAACATTTCAAGAAACAGACGTTTGACATAATTATCACTCCTGTCAAGAATTTCAACATTATCAAAATCTGGATGATGCTTGGATTTGCTGGTATGAATTGATAACGCACAACAGTTGACTTTTCTAGGATTACTACAATCACTCCTATGGGCTATAATTCTTGGCTTCAAAAGCCTACATGTCTGTCCAATATAAATTGAAGTGCAGTCCTTACAACTGATTTTATAAATAACATTACTTTGATTATCAATAGATGCCGAATCTTTAAGTTTAGTGTAAAGACTTCTGATAGTGAGGTAATTCTTAAATGTTATAATGGAATAATCATTCTTTAGAATTTTTCTAATTTTGTCAGATAAAAAAGGGATATATAGTAAAGATTTATAAATGACAGCATCAGAGGAAGATCGATTGCTCAAATTAGAAGGAAGAGAAATCGATAAATTGCAATCATTAATATTAGAATTGATATTGTTCAAAAAATCATTATTATTATTTCTAAAAATGTATTTATTGATAAAATGTAAGGGATAACCATTATCTAAGAAAATATATTTCAATTTTTGCAGATTTTCATGGAGATACTTATCATCAGAAATATATGAAACTCTGTTTTTCATATTAACTAAAGTATTAATTTTCTGTTTTAAATTATGTTGAGACAAAAAATGTAGGTATCTCTTAGAAGATATAGGTTTCTGATACCAACTTAATTCTATTTTGTTATAAATATTCCTGATTAAAAGTACGTCCAGAGAAGCAATTTTTTTCTCAGATTCTTTTTCAATAGTGAATTTTATAGAAGAATTGTAGGAGTTAAATGTCGAAAGTAATTCAGGGATATTATCTTCCTTCACAGATGGAATAATGTCATCTACAAACTTTTTGATGAGTGGAATATTAAAAGAGAGTTTAGGGATACAAGAATCAAGAAGATCATCCATAACAAACTGTGACAGGATAGGACTTATAATACTACCCATAGGACAGCCATTAGTTTGCTTATAGAATTTATTTCTGAATTGACAATAATTTGAACCAAAAATAAAGGACATTATTTCAGAGAATTGATCCAAAGTCAGTCTACAATGTAATAAAATGATATTCCAATTATTAAAGATGACAGAAGAAGCTAAATCTTCAGAAATGTTACTAAATAAAGAGACCACATCCAAGCTAATCCAAATATGGTCATCAGGGAGTTCAAAACCTCTAATAAATTCGGAAAAATGGAATGAATCTTTAACATAATAAGGATTATCAGCATTATAAGATTTAGAAAGTATATTAGTTAAAAAAGAACATAGTTTTGTATTGGGAGAATCAATAGAAGATATGACTGGACGTAAAGATAAAGAAGGCTTATGAGATTACGTTTTATCCGCAAACGTCCAGGCTTTTCTAGAAAACGCTAGAAGGTACTAGCAATTTTCTAGAAAACAAATATATTCGCTTCTATTCGCTTGATGTAAAATATTTCCACAATAATTCTAAGCACCAGTAAAGCCGAAATGACCAATTTATAGAATTAAATTCGTTACAGTATGCTCTTTCACCTCATTTACATTTAAAATTATATACTAACTAAAGTAATAATTTATGTCTTTGTAACATTTGAATAAAAATTTTAAGTCGTTTTTATCATAGACCAGCAGCCGGCTTCGCACGGGTGAATATTTTTGTTCGAATTTTCAGAGTATAGTTCAATAATATAAGATAAATATTGAGAATACTACCACATTTGATGCTTGAGTAACACAATAATCATTGAAACATAGCCTCAACTGTCGAAATTTATTGATAAATTAGTAGATCTATGCATAGATAGCGTCATCAGTATTTAATGAAATAAACTACTGGAGATAAAAGATTGCAGCGCACGCGGCGTAAGGAATTTTATCGGTCATTTTTTTACATCTTGGGCTACATTAATGGAGTTATCGTAAGGATCTCTTCTTTTCGAAATCAAATTATAGCCCATGTTACTAAGTGATAATATAGCATTCTATTGGTGGAAGAATAACTGGAATCGGTCTAGTAGTTTTTGAGTTTATTCATTGCAAAAAAAATATATATAAAAATAACTCTTAATAATATTGGTAAAGATAGATGATACAGTCAACAACTTTGACGCAAGTGCCAGCAACAACTATAGAAAGTTTCAACTCAATTGGATGAACGATGCTCAAAAGAACAAATACCGCCCGTGTGCCACGTTAAGAAACTGTCAAAACCTTCATGCAAGTGCCCAACAACTGTACAAAGTGCCAACTCAATTGGATGAACGATGCGCGAACAAACAAATACGGATCGTGCGCCACTTGATGTAAGTTGGTGTTACTATTAGTGTTTCACAAGAGTCTTGCATTTTTCTTGCTCTTGTCTAGTCTTGAGCAAGAAATGCAAGACAAGAAATGTCATAATTTCTTGTCTCGCATTGCAAGACAAGAACAAGAATTGGATTTTGTGAGAAGATGCAAGACTTGGCAAGAATTGCAAGATTTTCTTGCCTCTCTTGTATTCTTGCCAGAACTGCATATCAATGAGTCTGATTTTAAAGTTTTGAGATAAAAATGAGTATTTATCGCGTCATTAGCCATGAATAGGTGGAACATCTTGAACAAGTTGGAATGTAACATTTTTTTTTAAAGAAGCGTACTTATTGAAAATTACTTATGGAATATTTATTTCTTTAGAAGTACATGACTGGAAATGTAAGATATAAAATGAAAATTCTCTCTGCAGAAACATTTCCTTAAATAAATATAACTTTTATTGAAATTTATTTATTGCATTATTCTCTGTAAAACTTCGACGAGGAGTTCAGGGACAGAAGACTTCTAACAGAATCGAGATTTAAACAGTTTCTGTGCTTCCTTATCACTAAGGCCGCCCTGAAGAAGAGTCGTTCTGATGGCACAGATGTAGCGGTGATACTCAAAAGATCTTCAGGCATTTTAGACAGATTAAGAAATATAGAAGTATGAGCTTGCCACCAAGCCAGAATGTTGGTATCTTCGCTTACTAATTTGGAAAAAAGATATTGATTTAGTTCTACTCTTCATTTTTTTTTGTCTATGCCTTGCAACGATGTCGAAGTAGATGTGTCAAGTTCATTTTGGATGAATATCGGTGTGAAGTCAATATCATAGTCGTCAAAAGATGTTACTACAAGTTGTTCTTCATCCTCATTATTTTGACTACTATTATAATCGACAAAATATCGATTTTTAAAAGTGTCTTCGAATTTCTTGATTAAAGATTCCTCCAAATTTTTGCCTGATTCTTTGAGCTGGAATTCTTTTTTTTGTGCTGTAGATTCATAATAAGGGAAATGCAATAGATCCAATTCGTTTTGTTATAGTGTTTTATTATCTTGTCTCTTACTATATTCATGACTAATATAATTTGTTCGTCAATTGATGTTCTGTTTTGTGTATCTAGTTCAAATGCCGATTTCTCTAATTCATCCAAAAGAATGTTAGTACCCAATACAACCAAGGAACTACGAGTTAACTTGGTGAATCCCCGCAAAAGCCAGAGTGTAAGAATCTTGCACAAGAATCAAGAAATCTAGTAACGCCATCTATTTAAAATATAATATACTAAGTAAAATATGCAAGACAAGAAATGTGCAAGAGGCTTGCAAGACAAGACAAAAAATCGTCTTACAAGAATTGTGCAAGACAAGATCTCAATATATTTCTTGCCTTGCATTGCAAGACAAGATCAAGAAACTACTGAGCAAGACAAGAATTCTTGTCTTGTGGAACACTAGTTACTATAATAAGAAAACAACAACAGTAAGTTTCAACTCAATTGGATAAACGATGCGCGAACGAACAAATACGGCTCATGCGCCACTTGATGTATGTTAATGATATAATATCAAAATCCTTCAGAAAAGTGCCAACAAATATATTAGGTTTCAACTCGATTGAATGAACGATGCGCGAACAAACAAATACGGCTCCTGCGCCACTAGATACATGTTGATAATTCTATAGTAAGAACCTTCACGAAAGTGTCACCAACATTTATATACAGGGTGGTGACTCGAAGGACGCACCATGGCGTTTTAAATGCTATTTTTGAAATGTTCAATTAGTGACTTACCTAATTATTTTTCATCAAAAAAATTGAATAGTTTATTGTAGAGGAAAAAATTCTGCTTTTTTTGACACTGATATTTTTGAGTTCATTCTACCAACCAGTGAAATTACGGAAATGTTTATTGATAATTTTCTTAAAATCAACAGTGCCATGAAATAACAAATAAATTAAAGAAAACTTATATTTGTCGACCACTATTTTGACCATAAAACCATTTCACCATATCCATTTTTTCTTCTAAATTATACATTTCAATTCAAGACACTTGATATGAAACGCTGATGACAGCAGATGACAGATATAAGCAATAACTTTGAATGAGTACATTTGTTTTTTATTTCATGGCACTTTGATTTTAAGAAAGTTATCAATGAATATTTTCATAATTTCACTGGTTCCTAGTAGGATAAAATTAAAAATATTAGTGTTAGAAAATGCAGAAATTTTTTCCCTACAATAAACTATTTAACTTTTTTGATGTAAAATAATTAGGAAAGTCAATAATTGAATATTTCAAAAATAGCATTGAAAATGCCATGGTGCGTCCTTTGAGTCACCACCCTGTATACTTTCAACCCAATCGGATAAACGGTACTCGAATGAACAAATACGGCTCGTGCACCACTTCTTGTGAAGCTGTGTTTTACAGCCTATGTTACTCAGTGATAAGATTATACTGGTAAAAGAATTTTTAAAATCGGTTCAGCAGTTTTTGAATCTATTAATTATACAAAAAAACAATCACTCGGAGCAACCCGATCAGGTATTCTGAGCAAAACTTTTCGATCATGGTCATTGTCAAGATTGCGTGCGAAATTTCAAGTTTCAATATGCTGTG
The DNA here is from genome assembly GCA_963989225.1 of Dromius quadrimaculatus. Classification (NCBI taxonomy): domain Eukaryota; kingdom Metazoa; phylum Arthropoda; class Insecta; order Coleoptera; family Carabidae; genus Dromius; species Dromius quadrimaculatus. The sequence continues at coordinate 6,581,705 of OZ022325.1, read as the reverse complement.
TATTATGAGAAACATGGAGTGCTTAGAGGAAGTTGATGCAAGTGTGCAGTTTCTGTGGTTATACGTTCCATTAACTCTTTTTTTCATTTCAAGAATTAACAATTCATCTTCGCTTGATTCTTGCACAAAATTATTTATCAAACAAGAATGAATTTTTCATGATCAATGTTTATTTTATAGTACGCATCAAGTAACTAGATTTAAATTTTTACTATCGTTGATTTTACCAAAAAATTATACATCAAAAAGTGATCTATTCGATGTGTTCGTAAATGCGTTGAAGAACTAATCGCTCCGATCAACTTGGGATGTCAAAGCTTGGATCTAATCGATCTCCGAGCGAATAAACGAAAACGCCTATAATATTAATATCATTATTTGTTGTTGTCAAAAAGTGAGGTTATAATCACGTAATCAAATATTTGACAATGTGATTCAAGTTAAAAATACTTTCTGCAAGATCATTTTATTATTGAGAATACTACCACATTTATTATTTATTTCAAATAAAATATTATTATTATTATTATAAACTTTTTAAATCTCTTAATACCCTTTCGAGTGTCGAGATTGTTCTTGTTTTACTTATTTGCGTTGATTACTATTCTATCTTGTTGATTATCTCTTTCCATTTTTTTCTGTCCCTTGCTAACTTCTTTGCTTCTTGGCCGCTAATGTTGTTTTTTGTTAATATCTCTTCTATATTATTTTCCCATGTCTGTTTTGGTCTTCCCCTTTTCTTCTTGTTTTGTATTCTTGCATTCCACATTGCTTTTGTTTGTTTATCTTCGGGCATTCTTAATAGGTGACCATACCACGCCAACTGTTTCTTTTCTATGACATTATGAATGCTCTCTATTTGTACTCTTCTTCTTATATCTTCATTCTTTATTTTATCCATTATCGTGACTCCTTCCACTCTTCTTAAATATTTCATTTCCGCCGCCTGTATTTTGCTTCTTATTCTCTTATTCATCAACCATGATTCACTACCATATATTAATATAGGTCTATGCACTGTTTTGAATAGAGTCATTTTTCTTAATCCTTGGGATGTTTTAAACTCTTCTGATGTTGCGTTGCCAGTTCTTATGTAGTTGGATGTTGTTTCGTATGCTTTTTATTGCTGTTAATAACTGTTCTCCTATTTTTCTTTCTCTCAATATATTCCACAACTTAGTCCTCGGTACTCGGTCGAACGCTTTTTTCAGGTCTATAAATGTGATATACAGTTTTTTGTCCGTTTTCATTGTATTTTCTATCAAGTTCCATATAGTGAATAAGTGGTCTTGTGTCGAATGTCCCCTCCTAAACCCATTTTGCGATTTTTCCATTGTTGTTTCTATCGTAGCTCTAAGCTTGTTTTCTAGTATTGCTTCGTAAATTTTCGCTGTTGTGCATAAAAGTGATATGCCCCTATAATTCTCACAATTTTTACTGTCTCCTTTTTTATGTATGGGAAATATTACTGCTTTCTCCCAGTCTGAAGGTATTTTCCCTGTTTTCCAGATTATGTTTAATATAAGCAGCAATAATCTTTCTCCTTCTTCGCCCATATACTTCAATTGCTCGGCCTTCATACAGTCATGTCCCGGTGCTTTGCCATTCTTCAGTTTTTTAAGTACTCCAATCAACTCTGCTTCAGTTATCATCTCTGTGCTTTCATTTATACTTTATGTTTGTGGGGTCTCCTCACTCTCTGTTTCATTAGTACTTTCGTCACTTACTAGTAGGTCTTTAAAATGTTCTCTCCATCTTGTCATTATTTCGCTATCCTCTGTCAATATATTTCCTTGTTTATCTTTCAGGGTTTTAATTGTTACTTTTTCTCTTTTACTTCTCTTAAAGGTTCTATAAAATAGTTTTTGGTTTTCGTTGAAATTTTGTTCTAGTGTCTTTCCAAATGTTTCCCATGCTTTTACTTTAGCTTTTTTAACACTTTCTTTAACTAATCTCCTTTGTTTCTTGTACTCTTCGTAGTCACTATCGTTCCCTGTTTTCAAATATTTCTTCCATATCAGTTTCTTCTTCTTAATGTTGTCTTTAATTTCTTCATTCCACCAATGTGTTCGTTTCCTGTTGCTTTCGTCGCTGATTGTACCACAGGCTATTTTGGTTGCTTCTTTTATCATATTTTTGAAATAATTCCATATTTCTTCTACATTGTTTGTTTCTTGTTGTGGTGTATGCTTATTAATTCCTTTATGATATCTTGATAATTCTTTCTTGTCTGTTCGTCCTTCAGTTTGTCTACTTTTAGCTTTAATATTTTATTTTTATTTTTTGATGTTTCCTGTTTTTGCTGTACCTCTTTCTTCCCTTCTTTTACTTTTGCTGCCGTCAAGAAGTGATCACTTCCGATTTCACAGCCTCTTAGCACTCTTACGTCATTTATTCTTTTCCTTTGGTTCTTGTTTGTTAAAATATAATCGATCAAGGATCTCTCGTTCCTACTCTTTACTTCTCTTGTGAATTTATGTATCTCCTTATGTTCGTAAAACGTATTTAAAATTTGTAGCTCGTTTATAAGACAAAAATCTATAAGCCTATTGCCATTATTATTTTTGACTTTTTCTCCATGTGTCCCCATTATTTCTTCTAATCCCTCGTTTCGATTCCCTACTCTCGCGTTGAAGTCGCCCATTATGTATATTGGTTCTTTTAGTTTCTCATATTCTAATTGTAAAATATCCCAGAGCTCATCTTTGTTTGCTTTGTTTTCATCTTCATTTGGTCCATACACTATCATTATATTTGCTATGAAGTTATCTTTCTCTTCCAATTTAACCGTCATTATCCTTTCGTTCACGCATTCCCATTCTTTCAGTGACTGTTCCAATTCTCTATCAATTATACAACCAACTCCCGCTTTTGCTCTTACATTTTCTCCGACTCCACTATATATTAATTTGGGGCCATTTCTCATCTTTCTTGTTCCTTTTCCTTCTTTATTTGTCTCTGTGATAGCTAATACCTTCACTTTTGCTTTCTCTAGTTCATCTATTAACTCTTCCTCTCTTCCATTTAGACTTTTAATGCTCCATGTTCCTATACTCATTATCCTGTTCAATTGCTGGTCCGTCTTCCTTGGTTCTTCCTTTAATGCCTTATTTTCTATCCGTTTTTTGAGGCCACTTCTTTCCATTTCAAAGTGACCCCATTTTCTCCCTTGTCCCAGATATACACTTCCCCATTTATTATTAATTTTTGGTATCCAATTTTCACGTTTTTCCCTTTGTCTTTTTCTGTTCTCGCTATATTTCTTATCTCTTTTTGTATTTTCCTTTCATTCCAAGTCAGATCATTTTCAATGTAAATGTTGGTGCCTTTTAATTTATTCTTTGCTGCCATTACTTTGTATTTTTCTTCCCAGTTCACCATTTCTGCTAATATGATCTCATTTCTTAGATTTATTATTTTTTTAACTTCTACTTTTATTTGCAGTTTTCCCTCTAGCAATTTTTTAACCTCTTTTTCCGGTTCCTGAGCATTTTTTAATCCTTTAATTATTATATTGTTTTTCTTCTTCTGTTTCTCGTCCTTCTCTTGTTTATCCTCTAACGTTTCTATTCTAGCTATCAATTTTTCTTTTTCTTTTCTCCAGGCTTTTTCCTTTCTTTCCATTTCCGTTTTAAGCACTTCTATGTCTCGTTTTATTTCTTCCATATTTTTATCCATTTTTGTCATCATTTTTTCCATCATTTCTTTCAGTTCATCCATATTTCCTATATATTTTTCTTCCGTTTTATCACTGTTCTCGTATTTATTCGCTGCTTCTTCTTCTTTCCTCCTCTGTTCTGGAGATCTCAAAACTTTTTTACTCTGGTGAAATATTTCTTCATATACTGAATCTTCCTCTCTTTTTTGTCTTTTATGCATATCCTATATTCACTTATAATTAAATTCACTTAAAATTATATTCACTTTGATTTATTTAGAAAAGATTTATAGCACTTTATTTAAGTACGCCACTGAATTTGTTTATGACAATCAATTAGCACTACGATGCACTGAGCACCAAGCACGATAGCTCTAGCAGCCAAGGTCGAATCCCAATATTTTCACTATTATTATTAAAGTTTAAATGTGCACTTGTATTTTTATGAACAAATCTCACTTCACTTCTAACACAGTTCATTCGTCCCTACACTTGGTATAAATTTGCGTTTTTTACAATAGCGATAAGTCCCGAAAAACGAGGTGATTATCGGCCACCTAAAAAACACGTCTTACTCACAACACGTCAACCGGTCAACATCTCAAATAAAATATACAGAATTTAAAATCAAAAGTATATATTTATATTTCTTATTTTATTACGACAAATATAGTTTTTATTATGTGAGGAACTGCGCGAATAATCTTCAGCTAAAAAAACCCAATCCGAATGCAGGGAACAGGAAAAAAGTTTCAGTTTGATATTTCTTAGGCTCTATGCACATGAAGAATTTTTTCAGAGAAGATTCCATCTAAACATTCCTGCATAAAAAATACGGAAAGGTTTCACAAAGTCATTACTTTTGTGGAATCTCCTGTGCATCTAACTTCTCGTTCTTGTCAGTTATTATGAATCGTACTTCAAATATTTGAAAAATACAGGTCATATTTCTCGCAACTCATAAATTTAAAATATACCTGAAGCTACTAATTGTGAAAGTGAAATTGAAAACTAACGAACAATAATCATCCATAGTCTATTCCAGCTAAGAACAGTACAAGGCTCTTATGGGGCTATGATTTGAGCCTTCTGATTGGCCGAAATGCGAACCAATTTTACATAAGCACAAAAATCTTGTCATCTGTCACTTGTATAGGTGCTGCTAGTCGTTCATCAATTATCATGAATTAATTTGTGCAGTATTTTGTCAGGTAAAATGCGAATATATTTCCTATTTTAATTTCTTGAATTTATTTTCAGACAGCTTGTTTCAAATCCTGAATTTATTGCGAGTGAAACGTGTTTATATTTCGGCCAATCAGCAGGCTTAAATAGTAATACCATAAGAGGCCTTGGAGCATTCTTAACTGGAATAAACTATTATAGGGATTTTAAGTGAAATTTGTTTTTCAAGAATTTTCCAACACTCCTCGCGTGAAAGTGATATTGCTACTTTTTCAGGAATCTTTTTGAAAAAATATTCCTCGTGTGTACAGGGCTTTAATGTTGACTGATTTTTTTATTTCTATCTGAGTAGCGGTCATTTCTATTAAGTTTTCTTCTTGCAATCTAATATTATTTTTAGTGAGTAATTGATAAAAAAAATCCCACACATTTGTGTTCCCACAAAAGATCGCCTCAAATATTTTTTGCTCACTGAAAGGTAAACGTTGAGAAGATATTTCCAATATGTGTTAACCTTCCAATCATCCAGAAAGCTAATATTGCGGCAATTTGGTCCTGGATGTGACAGAGGCTTTGGAGTTAATAAAGAATTTGGAAGGAACAGATTCGTTCAAAAAAAAAATATTGTCGAAATTCAGGTATCAATTTTTTCGGAGAAAATTCTTTGATATGTTGAACGTATCCTCCATATATTCTGCTCTTCGAAAACTTTTATGGCACATACTTCTCTCGTTTTGATAAACCACTCCCTTGAGCTTTCACAAGCAGAACCAATTAAAACTAAAATAATTAAACCTACAATTTATTGTCTTTGTTATTTTTCCAACACTATCCAAACTCGTGAGAAGTATCGCAAATTTTAAAAGAAAATTGTAATATATTTTATTATAAAAATCCATATTTAGCGGTTGCTCCCGCGCAGGCGTGTAGTCACGCGGTGCGCAAACTCGTCCGCATTTATATAGAAATTCTCGTTTAGAAACATCAGTTTGACTCCGAATTTCGAATAGTGTGTGTTGTTTGAATCTGTATTTTGACAAGTGGAGTGTTAGTGAGGTTTTGATGAAGACTGGATGAAGTAGAGGGTCCATATTTATCAGGTAGATTTAATTCCATGCCAAATTGTATTTTGTTGTGTAAACAAAACATAAAATAACAGTTTTTAAAACAACACACCCCTTGTTATGTATAACAGCTGATATCTTATTATATTTGGTTTCTATTTAGAACAATAATTGATTGTTATTATTGTCCTCAAAATATTTCTGTTCAAAAATAAGGAATAAGATGATTGAGCCCACGTGTATTTTGATCTTGGTATCCATGGTAACAGTTGTATGTGGTACTAATATTTTGTCGATCAGAATGCCGGTAGTTTACATAATAATCATTGTCGTATTAGACTGTAAAATTAAATATTGTCATGTCGCTTTAGTTGAATTTCTAATCTTTTACGTACTTTGTTTTTAATAACTTGTTTTTATATCATTCAAAGTTTAACCTGCAAACACGTTCCTACTGTACTTTGATTTATATATTGTAGGATAGATATGTATTGAAATTGAAGTACATTAGAAATAATACAGGGACATTTTAAATAACAATAATTTTCATTAAAAAAAATCTTGATTACACAATGACAGTTTTGTGGTAGGTCAATTTAATTAGAGTTCAGTGGCATTGAAAAGTATATTGAATGAATATAAATATGAGTGATAATAATAATGACGAAGTATTATTAATTTCATATTGTTTTGTTTCTAAAGAGTCCGATATCGGAACAGAAAATTCTGTAAATATTTGTATTGCTTATAAAATCCATTTATTGTTTGGTTAAGTTGATAACTTCTGATGACCATAAAATATTATTATTTTAAGCTAAAATGGGCTTAATCTTTTTTGGAAATTTTTGTCTTAAAGGTTTGTAAACAATTTGCATCACCCAAACAATTCCAAATTTATGCTAAATGAAAAGGATGTTTACGCACGTTCGAAGTAAAATCTCTTGAATTCTGCAAGCAAGAAACTTTCCTCTATACCGAAGGATATTTAATTAATCAAAAATTGCTGTATGAATTTCAAACAAAATCGGCTTAGTGATTTAGGCCAGCTCTAATATCCTGTAAAAAAAAATCAGAAGGAAGTGTGAAACTTGAGCAAAATCAGCTCAGAGTGCAAAAATAACAATTGGGCTCTGTAACAGAACTGCACATTATCAGGTCGCTCGCGCAAATGATACGTGAATTTCATTTACTTTACGACGAGACACAAAGTATTTCCTCTCTCCCCACTTTATGCATGCTCATACTTCTTATCATTTCCACAGTCACGCTGACACTGCAGATCTATGGCTAGCGCAAACACAAGGCATACAAATATTTATATTCATATCTTCTGAAACCTGCAGGTTATCGAAATGGAAAATACACGAAAATTTAAGTCAAAATTTCTGTTTTAAGTCCTGAAATTTTCATTGAAATCTGTTGTGCCGTTTTGGGGCCTATTCAAGACAAAAATTCTGAAAACAGTCATTTATGATTGAGCGTAGTTTAAATAGCAGTTCTCACTTAAATTTCTGCATTTGTTTTGGAATCACAGATAGACTCTTCAATTTTATTTATCTGTATAGATTGTAGAACAAATTTGATGAATTTTATTTAGTGTAAACTCTTTATAACGATAAACTCCCTATTACGTAGAAGTGAGTATACTTTGATTAGTTTACCTCAAAACCCACATATTGATAAAATCTATAGCGCAACATCCATTCTCTATTACGAAGAAATTTATTCATATTTAGACACATTAAATATTTGCTATCGGTATTATTGTATATGTTATCTCATCAGATTACAAAAGACGCCGACTAAATCTTTGACGAAACTTTTGAGGTCGAAAACAGTCGTCTTGCTTTTCTTATTGTTAATTGCCTTGGTTTGTTTGGAAATGATGGTCTCGAACTGAAGACACTAGGTACATCGTGTATAGAGCTAATTGAAAGGATGGTGGGCTGGGCATCACAGCGGGCAGTTACCGAACAAATACCACAAAATTTTGTAAGTATAAAATGGAAAAAACCAGAGTTGTACTGAAAAATTATTATTTTCTTGGTTTTCCTTCCACAGAATTCAAGATGAAGTCAATGGTATCACAATAATTATTATACAACTGATAAAGTCATATATAAATAACATATTTAATATTATATACTATATACATATCACTCAGATTTGGGGATTTGTATTTACTATAACGGGACATATATTCACACTAATTGCAAAATTTTCCTCTTTTACTAGCAGGTTCTGATATCTCCTGCTGTGGTGGTGCGGCCTTCCAATTAGTAAGCCAGTCATCCTTCCAGTTAGCTCTATACACAATATATCTATTGTATTATCAGTCATACATCGTAAAGAATAATTTAATTATGTACCTATTTTATCAAATATATATTAAAAATTACTGTGAATTTGGTTTGTTTTTCTTATCTTCACTCCTTATAACGGTAACGATAAAAAATGCTCGATCCCTTGAGTTTCGTCATGAAGAATTAAACTGTATTTTTTGTGTTACCTACAAATAACTTAGAATTTCCCTACTGTAGGTATTAGAGTTTATTGCTTTACCCCAAATATAAGCAAAAAAAATTACAGTTAAAAATGTTGAAATAATTATGACCACGTAACCGTCAATGATTATTGCAGTAACATTTTCAGCTACATTATTGTTCAAACACACGAGTGATAGTTTGACATATGAGCGAAATTTTTTATTTTCGTGAAATATATTCAAATTTTCATGAATATTTTTTTTTTTTGTGAATGTCATCTTCACGGCTTCTATCGATAACTGAGGAAACGATATTGTGGATTGAACTGCTGTTGTTGAAGTTGACATAAATGTTCCTGAAAGCTTGAATTAAAAAATCAAGTTCAAAATGTTCAATAGAGAGTATGCATGGTAATGTAGACGAGTTGCAGAATACTTCACAGTTGTTTAAAAAAATCGTACAAGTAAAATGTGCAATAAAACTTATCACACCGTTCTCCGTAAAAAGCCTACTTTTTATATTCAAAATGATGAAAAATGGTCAATTTTAAATCCAATGCAAAAATTAGATTTTGATGCAAGACTTATTAGTAATTGTTTTGACTGATTTTCTGCTACTAGAATAATTATTTTGGACTTCTTTTACAATTGAATATGTTCTCCAAAATATTATTCCACATTTTTTTATTTGAAATGTTGCCAAATGAAGCTAAAATAAATGTAGCAATCACGTCGAATAATAAATACAAATTTTTGCTTAAAAATCTGCTGTAGCCACATTGTACTTCCTTGACCATGAATTTTATGGCTGGTTTCATAGAAGTGTATTAATTAATTCCATACTTCCAAGTGACAGATGGCGGTCATATGAAATTACTATTTTATTTTACAATGGCCATAGGTTTTATATCCAGTTACTTTGATTGATCCCAAACTTGACATAATTAATTTGAGCTGTAAAAACATATTAATTCAGAGTCGGAAAATTATTTATTTTAAATTTTTACTAAGCTTATCTCTCCGAGCACTTTAAATTGATACTAAACCAGACATCATTTAAATGACTTGAAAAAAAAAAAATTAACAATCGTTTATATATTATTTTTGACACTTTTATTAGAATTATTTTCGCAGGAGCTTTAATTTGATAACCAATTGACGTACGTTTGCATGTGATTTCCGAATATGAATAATAAACTTCACATTATGATTTTCATTATTACATTTCTTCACATGTTTCAGGAAAATATAATAAATTTTATCATAATTATAATTTTGATAATAACAAATGAACCGCTGATTATTTTGACAAATGTTTTTTGATGAAAGTTGAATATGAAATTTCAGTCGAAAATTCATACCCGCTTTCAAGTTATCGTGCTGCCAGACAGACCGACTTTTCTAAAATTTTGTTTTTCGGGTCTAGTAGGGTCTTAATCGTGAAGATTAATAAAAATATCGAACTGTTTAAAAATCGTGACCACAATACTTCTCTTATTTTTATGAGTCGACGAATTAGAAACAACTAACGGAATATTAAAATCAATGTTTTAACAAAACGGCAGAAAAATGTAATTTCCCTAATTATCAAATACAAAGTGATTTTGATCAATTGTTTGTATATAGTAACGTGTAATAACTCCCCCTCATTATAATCCGCAGATTACAATTGATATAGGTATTAATAATATTGGTCAATAATATTAACCTAATAAATATTAATTCCTGTGAATTTTCGTACGCGGAATTAGAATAATTATATTGCAAAGTTAATGGATTCTAAATTAAATAAAAATAGGTCTTTCAGTGGCGCGCTTTCTAGCTCTTTGACAGACAAGCGTCTGTAACATTGTTTGATTTTCAAATATTTTACCTATTAATTTCGCACAGAGGTTATAAATCTCCTCTTAGGTTTTTCAACCGAAATTGACGATTTTTATTTATTTGTACTAAGTAAGTATTGTGAAACCGACAAAATTCACCTATAGAAATTTTGATGGAAATATCCGTTTTCAGCATCCCTGAATCCATTTTGACTATTTTTGGCTTGATGTCGGTACGTATGTTCGTGCATAACTCGCAAATATCAAAACTGAACGTAGAATGTTGAAATTTTGTATTTAAGACTGATATAGGGTCTACTTGTGCACCTCGCATTATGGTTCTAATCGTCTGTACCGGAAGTGCACTTTTTTCGAATTTTTCTAATAAATCCAGAATGATCAACCGTAGAATGTTGAAATTCAGTATTTGAACTTGATGTTGTATCAGAATGGTTATCTGCTATTTTTGTAGGAATTGGCCAGGCCAGAAGTGCACTTTAATTGAAACTTTTTTTGAATTTTGTCCATAAACATAGAATGATCCGCCATAGCATATTGAAATTTCGTATAAAGAACTTCTATAACATCTTATTGTACATCTTGCATTATGATTGCGATCGGCTAAACTGGAAGAGCACTTTACTTGAATTTTTTTTTCATTTTTCGCATAAATTCAGAAAGATCAGCCATAGGATACTGGAATTTAGCATTTGAAATTGCTGTAGCATCTAAATGGTCATCTTCTATTTCTGTAACAAACGGCTGAACCGAAAGTGCACTTTATATGACAAACTTTTTGAATTTTCCGCATAAATTCTAAACAATCAGCCGTAGAATATTCAAATTTTGTATTAGGCACTTTTATAATATTTAGATGTACACCTTGCATTATGATTGCTATCGACTAAGCCGGAAGAGCACTTTATTCGAATTTTTTTTTGAATTTTCCGCAAAAATCCAAGACGATTGAACGTAGATTGTCGGAATTCAGTATTTAGGACGATTATACCGTCTAGATGCTCATATCCCATTTTTATTGAGATCCACTGAGCCGGAAGTGCACTGTACTTGACTGTCTTTTGGAATTTTTCGCATAAATTCGAACGATCAGGTGTAGAATATTGAAATTTGGTATTTCAGTCTGCTATAGCATCTGAATGATTGCCTACTATTCCATAGCAACCGACTTGGCTGAAAGCGCGTTTTACTTGACAGATTTTTTGAATCTCTTGGGTAAATCCAAAACGATTAACTGTGAAATGATGAGATTTTGTGTTTGATTATATATATATATCCAATGATATATATGATCAAACACAAAATCACATAGCATTATATATATATATATATATATATATATATATATATATCCATATATATCCAATGATGTACAAGTAAGTCACGTGATGTTCACGTCAGATTTTTTCAATGATGAAAATGAGTACAAATATTTTGTTTATATATCGTTATTTGAGTGAGTAAAATCACAGCAGTCGAGATAAAACTATTGATAAAATTGGTTTTCATTCGTATTAACAAATATCAGAAATAAAAATTGAAACATAGTACAAATTGAAAATGAAATTTTAATTAAATTTCATAACGCGGTAAATTTGACATCAATATCGTGTTGGTACGTTTGTATGTATACGAAGGCAAACTAGGGGTGGACGATCGAAAATTACATTCTGCACACGTTTGCGGGATTTTATCTGCATGCGAATCCCCCAAGTTGTCACGATTGATAGGGAAAAAATGGCTCGGCAATATGTCGTGCGATTCTTGTAGATTAAAGAATTCCGGCCTCAATAAGAAAGCAGAATGGGGGATTAAATATCTTATTATATTAATAGCTGTTTGTTCGATTAAATTGTTTACGATTTATAGTCGCAGTCTCAATATTTGAGAGATTTTAAATGAGGTATTATGATTTATGCACTAATTATAAGTTCAAGATAAAATTGTTTCACTTTTGTTATTCAAAACAAGTTTTGATAAAAGGCGCAATCAAATTGCCATTAAAATCGATTTAATAATTCTATTATGTTTGAAATTACATCTACCTACTGTTCTCCAAATATTTTTGATCGAAATTTTATCAGTTATTAATTAAAAACCAAGTTATTCAAGATACAGATTTAAAACTTGATTACTCCAATCACATTTATAATTCAAATATACTTGGCAATAAAAAAAACTCAAATAAAAGTTCCATGTTAACAAGTAATTTTTGTAAAGTCCCGTTTACCAACTTTCAATATTAAAATGCAAACTCATGTTGAAATTGGTGTTTACAGTATTTTTTCTCTTTTTTAATCTAGACTTAAGATTCATGAAGTCTGCAGCATTCAGCCTCGAAATATTCGTTACTCTTCTCTCGAGAGAAATTTCGCACACTGCCTTTCAATTTTTTACGAGTTCTGTTTCATCAGTGTGGCGTATTACCTTCTTTTTACTGCAACCAAAGGTTTTAATATTTCACACCCGACATTACTATTCTTCTCCGTTCGCAAAAACACCAATATGTTCACCGATCATTCTTTCATGCGTTTTTCTTCGGAACTTTTAGAACTAATATCTCTTGGATAAAGGATAAACTTTGGACATGAAGAATTTAGTTGGAGATTAAAAATTTCGCTGCATCTGTGCGCCCTGAAAAATTATCAAAAGATTGAAGCGGGAATTTCATTGGTTCTCCCACTGCGAATAACCAAGGACTAAAGTCAATTTTGGCTCGGAATTAATAGAAAAAAATCTGACGTGGACATCATTGGATATATTTTTGCATGATAATACGATAATCAAACACAAAATTCCATCGTTCCACAGCTAACCGATTTAAATTCATCCAAAAAATTCTAAAATTCTGTTGAGTTGAAGCGCGCTTTCGGCCCAATCGGTTGCTATGGAAACAGTAGGTCATGCTGCAACATTTCTAAATACTAATTTCCAAGATTCTACGGCTAACAATTCTGAATTTATGCGCAAAATTGAAAAAAAAATTCAATTGAAGTGCACTTCCGGTTCAGTCTATTGTTATGAGAATAGTAGGCAATCATTCAGATGCTGCAGCAGACTGAAATACTAAATTTCAATACTCTACAGCCGATGGTTTCGAATTTATGCGAAAAATTCCAATAGACTGTCAAGTAAAGTACACTTCCGGTTCAGTCGATTTCAATGAAAATAGGTATGAGCATCTAGACGGTACTATCGTCTCAAATACTGAGTTCTAACATTCTACGTTTAATCGTTTTGGATTTATGCGAAAAATTCAAAAAATATTTCAAGTAAAGTGCACTTCCGATACAGACGATTGCAATCATAACACGAGGCGCACAACTAGATTTTACAGAAGTCCTTAATACAAAATTTCAGTATTCTACGACTGATTGTTTAGAATATATGCGGAAAATTCAAAAAGTCTGTCATATAAAGTGCACTTCCGGCTCAACCGATTGTTACAAAAAAAGAAAATGACCATTGAGATGCTACAGCAATCTCAAATACTGAATTTCAGTATCCTATGGAAAATTCAAAAAAAGACTCAAGTGAAGTGCACTTCCGGTACAGACAATTGCAACCATAATGCGAGGTGCACAACAAAACCTTAGTCCAGTCTCAAATACAGAATTTCAATATTATACATTCGACGAGTTTCGAGATTTGCGAGTTACAAACGCACTTACGTACCAATATCAAGCCGAAAATAGTCAAAATGGATTGAGAAATGCTCAAAACTAACATTGATAATAGAATAAAAAGTAATCAATAGCTAATCAGGTCCTAATTGAATTGCTTTTGTCATTGGCGAAAAAAAAAGGAAATTAAAATTCAAACAAGCTTTGAAATTTAATTAAAGAGAAACGTAGGAAGCAATTGACTTATTTAATAAAATTAAAAAGAAATTATTTTAGAAGTCCTTTATAGAATTGAAAAATAATATCATTAGACCGTAAAATTATCTAATTAGTATAGAAATGAAGCAAGAACACATTGATTCGTTTGAAGAGCAATTTGAAAATTAATTTTTTAAGAAATAAGAATTAGGACAAATTTTAAAAGCACCTTATATTATCAATATTATTTAATGAATGTATAATGAAGACCATATTACACGAGGAATACTAACCAGTCATTTTATAATAAGTATTAAACTATTCGGTACAATCGTGTAATTCGTAATTGAATTTAAAATAGTCTAAATATAGAATTAATTCTATGTAGAGTCATTGTTGGGGTGTTGAGTTGCCTCCAAGATGTTTAGAACCTCTGGCTTAGAGAGGGGGTAACATGCCAGCCTTTAAATTCGGACACCCTGTTTCCAAGAGGATTATGGTAAAAACAAGACGAGAATTACAAGATAAGTTGACTACGTCAAAGCATTGCACTGCGCAATCATATATTTATGTATGTACCTATGTATGTGTACATTACTCTAAAATAAAAACAAAAATAACGAGTTCCTAAGGCTCGAAAAGAAATAGTGGTTTCATTGTTTCTTCCTCACGTCGTCCTCTAATCGAGTGTGTGAGTGCACAACAGTCATCTTTGGGAAAATCCATGCAAATTTTATTTGAACTAACATAATTCTATAAATATGATATAATTCAATGCATAGACTGTCATTTTATTGCTGTCATACTGTGATGATCTTAAGGTCCGCAATAAAAAAAAAACTAAAAACAAAATATTTGATTATCATCACCATTAAACGTATTTGCCTGATCAGTTGTTTTTTCAAAGAAGAATGGTCCAATGATGCTTCAAGCCCAAAATTTGCACTAAACAGTGAAACGTTGTGGATGCATGTGTTTCTCAACAATCACTTGTGGATTTTCTGAATCCCAAATGCGACAATTCTCACGATTATTAGCCATAGGCTATTTGTCAATAAATTTAGTTAGGTTAACAAGCCATTGACAGCTGTCATGTAATACAACATGCCGATACTAGATAGCGCCACAGAACAAATCTACTAGTAAAATGTCAAGCCCACACCACTAGAAGAAATTGAAAAATATTTTTCCAAATTATTATTTTGAAATATACTGCCGTTGAAATGCCGGGAAATATTGTTAAACATTGCTCATGATTTTTAAATACCATAAATAAAGTTTTTTTTTGTCCATATGTTCCTTCATAACAAAATCTATGAAAGGACATCAGAGAAGTACCCAAAATATCGAGAATTTTGAGCCCAAAATTTAGTGACCGATGTCAAAAAAAATTAATCATTTAAATAGATATCTTTTTGAGTATAAATGTTATAAATAAATATGTTTTATTGGGATATAAGTTCTGTACATTAATTAGAAACACAACGTTTCGACAGCAAAGTGCTGCCTTTTTCAAGTGTAAAGAAATATAAGTATAATAAACAAAATTGTCAAGACAACAAAAATAAAAGTACAAATAGTAACTAGATAAGTTTAAAATATATTAACTCCTAGGATCGTAGAGCTTTGCCTGTGATTGATGATTCAATATCCACAGATCTTCATGAGATAATAATGAAGGTCTAAATAGGGAAATTGTCAGCTTCTTGTGGTTCTAGGTCAATCTGGCTCTACTCTTTTTGGTTTGGCGCATAACTGAACCATTCACAGATCTTCAGGAGGTGGTGATGAAGTAACTCTTGCAAGTAGATTCGTAGATAAAAATCACTTGAAATTATGAACAAATGATTGGTAGCCATGATCGATTAAGTTCATAACCGGTATTCAAATTCAAATTATTCGGTGATTTTTTTATTTCAATTGCTTCTCTTATAAACCTCTTGAACCAATTGTTCTCTTTAGCCAGAAGCTTCGTATTCTTGAAGTCAATGCCATGTAATTCTTGAATAGCATGCTCAGCCACAGCAGATTTTTCTGGATGGTTCAATCTTATATGACGAGAATGCTCTTTCAATCTTGTTTCTACAGTCCTCTTGGTTTGTCCAATATATACTTTGCCACATTGACAAGGAATCTTGTATATACCTGAATACTGTAGAGGAAATCTGTCTTTAACATTACCAATAAGATTTCGAATTTTTAAACGGGAAGTGTATGAAGTTTTAATGTCATATTTATGTAAAAGCCTTCCAATTTTACCTGTTATATTGGTTACGTAAGGTAACGTAACAAATATTTTCTTATTATTAGGATCTTGAACAGGTGTCTAAGTGCTTTTTTAATCTGTGTTTATAACCATTCTTCAAGGAAACATTATCAAAAAATTTGATTTCATCAGATAGTCTACTTGGATGACATAATGAAGAGGCTCTCTGATATAAAATTTTAATAGTGCAAAATTACTGAGCAGGATGGTGATTTGATGACTGATGTAAATATTGATTTGTATGGGTTGGCTTCCTATATACAGAATGGATAAGTTTACCATTATCTTGTTTCTCCAGGTAAACATCCTAAAAAGGAAGACAGTTATTTTCTTCAACCTCAATACTGAATTTAATGTTCCTATGTTGCATGTTAAGATGATTCAAAAAAACATTCAAGTCATCTCTACCATGAGGCCAAACAGCAAAGACGTCATCAACGTAACGAAGCCAGACAGTAATATGCTCAAAAAGTGGCACAAAATCTGGAATATATTACCAAAATTATTCTAGCGGTCTCTCGAAAGGCGGTAAACTCTTCCAGATCAACGCAGTCAGAAAACTCGCAATCTATACAAAGGGACTGCCTTGTTTACTTTGAAATAAATAATTCGGTGTGTCATAAATACTACTAGAAATAAATATTAGTGCATTTAAGTATAGCGTAGTTAAATAGTCATAGTGTATTTTTAGTGTTTTTTTTTTTATTTAATAAACTTCAATTTAATTTAATAAATATCCTACTTTTAAATAATCAAGAACAAACGCAAAATAAATTCCTTCTCTAGAGACTGATTCCATTACAAAATGAAATTTAAAGTGAACATCCCGAGACTGAAGGCAGGATATATCCATGATCCAGAAAGTTAACATCCAGCGTGGCTTCCAGTCGGTCTCTGGAGTTTTGAGTTCTGGAAGCGACAAGAAAACCAAATTACGTTTAGCAAATTTTGCTCCGATGAAACACAAAGCAAAATCAGGGTGACAACAAATAGAATTAGGAGAAATTAGGAATTATTAGTTGCAATTTTTTTATTTATTTTCACGGTTTTTTATTTATTTGCAATTATTTGTTTATTTATTTTTCACTCTTCTTATTTATTTCCACTGGTTCACATCGTCTAGTTCACTTTTGCGCGCTCCGTAACTGATGTACCAATTATTACTTCTACGCGCTTCAACTATTACTGCTAATTCTTCTTAAATAATTCGAGCTGACGTCACTACGTCCTTGACACATATCAGTCAGTTGCGTTGGCCAGGCAACAAATCTTTTGCGTATGTTCCCCGTTTAACCGGCGTGTTGAGATAGAAATCTACTCTGTAGGAGCACTGTTCGTTACAATACTATTCTACAATTATTTTTAATTTGATTTTTGTATGATTATTATACAAATTAATATCAGAATATGATTCACTCCTATTCTCTTGAAAAATATTACAATAATACAACATAGATTCACCCTCCTTTTAATTGAAGTACATTTCCTCCATTTCTTTTTATTATTCTCCATTTCACTCTCCCCAATAACTTACCAGGGAATACATTTCAACAAGTAAACCCCCAGATCGTTTCCTTCAATTTTATGCCCTGCGGTTAGGAATAGGAGAGCAAGGGCACTAACAGGAAGTACTTGTAAAGGAATCGACAACCGGATACACTATCTACAGGTCCGTTATTATCCTGGATTAGATTCAAAGGATATTGAATGGAAAAGAATGTGCAATTGATTTGAAAGGCATTGAAATGCTGGGTTAAAGATTTTGAAAATAAGGTCTTGGAGTTGATTGCGATTTCTATTTTTATTGAACTAAAATTGATTGCTTCTAAAACGCTAGATAATTATTTATTCCGCCATTGGAAACTCAAGAACTAAAAGGGCAGTTTAACTTCTGTATTTATTCTGTATTTATCGACAAATAAATTGAAATAAAGTTTACCGGTTACGATATTGCAAGCCCTAAATAGTATCAAGTAAAAATAGTCCACAAAAATTCCACTAGACGGAAATAGATCTCCGTGCCTTGCTCGTTTTTTAAATCAATAGTTAGAAAGTATTCAGGACCTTTTAAGACATTGTTTTTCTTGTGAACTCTATAATTCAGCACACTGCACGAAAACAGCTCGTATTAAAAACATTTAAGTGGCTGTAGAATACACAGAAAATATTTTCCTCATTTTTAAAATGCAACTTTTTAATTAACTTTAGTTAGACACTATCCTCGGCGCAGAAGACATTGTAATGTAAAACAGAAGAAATTTGTTGCAAGAAAAGTTTTATGGAGCTCTTACAAGTTTTATTATTTAGTGAAAAGTGTAATTTAGCCAGCATATGACCTCAGGTTACTTACTGTGATATAGGGAAACAATTTTTATTATATACTTTGGAAGTGTTCTTTTTAAGTTAAAGATTAAATTTCTTGATTATATGTTCATAGAAAATTCAATATTAGCCTGGGGGTGGAAAATATAGCTTGTTTTGATAAATTGAAACAATTAATCAGAAATTTAATACTCGACAGAATATAACAGCGGTACTTAAACATTTAATCAAAGTACCACCAAATGTATAATCTTGCCGTTACGAGAATATTAATTATAGGAAATTAAGCACATCCTTGCTTCTAATGTTTATGACATCTTTCTAGGATTGAGTTAATAATTTGCCATTAAGTTGAGACTTATGACCTCAATCAACGATCTCATATATTATTTTCTCATGAAATATGAGAGTAGTTCAAAAAGCTCTCGGCTTGAAATAAAACTGCAAGCTTTTACTGTAACGATCAGTGCCTCTACAGAGTAGACTTTCATTGCGCAACAAGGATGTTAGATGGGTGGCGGACGCAAGCTGTATGATGACTAGCGCAACTGATATGTATCAAGTCTAGTGGAAATTCCTGATGAACCACTAGAAATTTATGGAATCGTCGAAAAAAGGCGGCCGCAGAAGAAGAAGGCGAGCCAGAAAGTCAGTAAGACAGACAGTGAGTGAGTAAGAAAGACGCGGTCGAAATAAATAGCGCGTAGAAGTAATATTGGTTGGTTGGTTACGGAAGGGCGCAAAACTGATCTAAGTGAAATGAACAAGTGGAAATAAATGAGAAGAGTAATAAATCAACAGAGAAACAGTTGAAAATAAATAAGAAGGCAATCGAGAAGATAATAGGTGTAGTGTTAGTGATTAATTCAAGTATCGATAATAAGTAGAGAGTTTAAATTTTGTCCAGCGATGCTCTGACTTTTTAGTTCAAGTCGGGAAAAAGGGAAAAATCGCTGGGAACCAGATTTGGTGAATACGGGGCATGAGGATTTAGAAAGAACTTTCTGAGAGAAAATAGAAAAAAAAATAGAAACAATGAATTCTTTGATAGAAACAAAAGTGTATACTAAAAAAAAAAAAAAACAGACCAACGGACAGAGACGCTTGTCTTTCACAGGCAAATTTGAGTCATAATAAACTAAAAAAAAAAATTGTTGGACGACATGGGACGCCCGGCAGATGTGAAACATCTTAGTGAACATTTAAACTAATAAATAAAAATAAAATAAAATTATGGAGTTCTTATGCATCTGCTCGTGCATCTATTATTGATTTATAGTACAAATCATTTCTGTCATAGTTTGAATAATTTTTTCTTAAAAAGTTCCATTTCTAGCGCTTTTTAGCGCATTTTTTGTAAAAAAGCGCTATTATATTCACTTTGGCTGTCTGGCTGGCCGGCTGGCTGGCTAGCTGGCTGACTGGCTAGCTGGCTGGCTGGCGTGACGCTGAGCTCTCAGCAACTATACTATTTATAGACTTGAAACTGGTACTAAATAAAAGCTGCTGTTTCGTAGGTTTGCACAAATTGCTTTAATTCAGTGATTGTGGAAGATTAAATTATTCAATTACTTGTTTCAAGTAAAACAATGCCCATAGATATATATGGCAACTAAAATTTATTAAAGTAGATAAAAATTTAGTTACAACTTTCGCCGCGGGTGTCACTATTATTATGTACAGTTGTCAAATCTGTCCGAGATTCATTCAATGACTTGTTTGACGCGAATTTGAAGCTTATTAGAATGAATTATTATTATTGGATGAAAATTTGTTTACTTTTGGTGTATTTTTTATATATAGCTTTGATAATGATCAAATTATCATTTTAAAGTATAGCATTTGACATCCCGTCAGTCAATAACTAAACAATGAAGATTAAAAGATATTTTTGAGTTTGTACATGCGTAAATTATGTACCTATCATATAGTCAACTTGAAACTAGTACTAAATGGAAGCTGCTGCTTCGTAAGTTTGCCCAAACTGCTTGATTTCAAGCTCAGTAATTGTGAGAGATGGTAATTTGCGAAATCTCTGAAGTAACAAGCATTCATGAGCTGTCAAAAATGCGCTTTCATCATCTAGATGATTCTTCCATTTTTTTTAATAACTATGAATGAAAGAAATGTGTTTACAGTTTCAATAGCTTCGGCTGCTACAAAATTTTCATTCTCTACGACATTTTTATCATAAATACTCACTACAGCCTTTTCAGATGTATATTTAATGCGATTTCTGATGATTAGGCGTTGTTCTCTATCAAATGGACCATAATCTTGACGTGCAGATGTCATTGGAATTTTTTTCGATTCACGTAAATATAATACACTAAATTATTGTTGAAATTCTCGTAGATGTAATACATTTACGGTACGTTCCACTAGATGACCGCAACGCTCATGTCGCCTCAATAATCGTTCCACAAGACTATCGCGGTCATGACGTTCATGATGAATACGTCATAGATGACGTCTTTGATTTCGACCACTTCAAGCTCACAACGCCCGCGATTGAAAGGTGGGTCGAAGCGTTGTTGCGTTAATTTTTGCAAAAATCGCCAAGCAATTCAATTTAAATGAGAAGGTGCCTTTCCAATTTGTACTTTAGATTTCAAATTATGTCAATTGATTCATGATTTTCCTTTTGTCAATTTGACAGATAATTTTATGGTCTCTCATTATCATTATTTATTATTTAAGAGCGATTAATTTACACAGGCATATTGGATTCATTCCATTCATATATTTTTTTTTGCTACAGGTTAGTTTAATCTTATTATTGTTCTACTTTTCGATCGTAATCATAAATTGACTGTTTATTTGACATTTAACAGACATTCGCATCGTTCCACTTAGAGCACCAGTCACGTCGACCATAAGTTAGTGGAACAGCAAAAACCGCGGTCGTGAGTGTGAGCGTTGCGGTCATCTAGTGAAACGTACTCTAATAAAATCAACAAAGAAACTGATCTGTCATAAGTGACATTTCTCAAAAATTTCTCTTAGAAAAAAAAGAATAAAAGATTATTACCAATAAGAAAATATTCTTTCTGTGTGACAGTATGAGAGAGCGTCATGCCGTTTGTCTTCACGGCATACAGTTCGATTTTACTTTATATCAAGGTGCGCCTATAAATATTTCACACAAAAAATTGAAGATCCCTGGCTTCCAAAAATTTATATTGTAATAAACATGGCCCTTACAAAGTAGACTTCCAATTGACATGAACGGGTGGAATACGGAATAGAGTTGTATGGCCAACGCAACTGACTGATATTTACCAAGAACGTGATGACGTCTGACCGATTAGAAATCGGGAGTCGGTTACGGAGCGCGTAAGAGTAATAATTGCTAATAGTTTAGATACGGAATGTGCAAGGGTAGAAATTAATAGTTAAACAGAGGGAATGAATAAAAAGTAGTGGAAATAAATAAAAGACAGTTAATTTAGGTTGAGTATCTACTTTTAGCGTCGATAAGTAGAAATATTGGGCATAGACCGTTTGAGCGCGGTCAAATTTTTAATCCGTATAGCAGGGTCTGCCGTGATCCCTATGTACCACTTGAGCACGGCGGAAGCTTAACAGATTATTGGATTAAACATAAACATAGATAGTAAGTAAAATGTAAAATCTTCAATGTACAATGCAGATAACCAAAATGAACCAATCACGTAAGAATAATGAGAAAAAAACACTCCAATGGGACAATTTTTTGAATGGATAATGTAGGGGCAAGTGTATAAATTGACACCAAAATATAACATTCATATTAGTATTCATTAATTAAAATGTAAATATGTATATATGACGAGTTTTCAATAAAATGAATTATGTTGGTTGTAAATAAGTGTAAATATTTGTAAATATGTTATATTTCTTCTACCTATATAGTTTTTATCAGTCGTTATTTGTTTATGATGAAATAAAATGAATTGTTACCCAAGTTCGTTTATTATATTAACTCACAATTTTTGGCATTTAGAGAAGATACATTTATTTGGAATCAAAAGATTAAAGTAATAAACTTGGCTCAAACGGTATATAGGGATTAAAAAAAAAATGCTCAAATGGTCTATGGGATTAAGACAAAACTGACCGCCGCGCGCAAACGGTATATCCCCTAAAAAAATTGAATCTTCTAAATGTACTAATAAATTCAAAATTCATCATGGGCAACTGATTTCCATGTTAGTCGCGTACAATTTTTGTGCAAATGTTAAGTTGGTCAACATTTTAATCAATCACATGCTGAATCACGACCCTTCCTTCAATTACTATTGAATTCAATATATTTTCAAATTAATAGTTAATTCATCGATAGAAAAAGTTATTTTTGTATTAAGTATGCGAAGTGATTGTTTTTCTTTTTTGTTGCGCGTGAGAATGTCAATTTTAACCGAGACCCTAAGGTCGAGGTAATAAATTCATTCGAAAGCGCAACAAAATACAATCACTTCGCACACGAAATACAAACAATATTTTTTCGCCAAATGTCAAAAGATAATAGATCAACAATAATTATTGTCTTATTCAGTAAAATGTAGGAAAAAAGTACAAACAATAATTAATTTGCAGTCACCGGGGTATTGTAACCAAAAGTATGCGCAATTGTTGTTTGATGAATAAAGAACTGTCAACAACTAATTTTTATATTCAAAAATAAGTAGTTTTGTGTACAAATTCATATTTCTTTTTTGTTAAATACCTGTTTGTTTCTATCTTTGTAGCATTACCAAACTGATTTATTTCAGATTAGGTGTGCAAAAGTAGAATTTATTTTTTCACTATTAAAAAAATATGTTCATTTTTTCTTTAGTGAAAAAATATGTTACATTTTTTTACTAGTGAAAAAATCACGAACTTTGCGTATCCATAACAATACAAAAATATCATGTTTTTTTGACAGTTGGCGAAAAAATATTTTTTTAAATCGGACTGGAGCTGCGACCTGTAGCACGTCCTCATACGTACAGACCAACGGCCAGAAATTCAATATGATTTTAAACTGATGATCAATTGACAGAAAATAGTATATTCTATAATAAGTATTGGAATGGCCTATATTCTGAACGAGCGAAAAGTTTGTAATGCGAGCCGAAGGCGAGGATTACGTTTCGCGAGTGTGGCATACGCCATTCCAAACATGTTGTAGACTATACTTTCTCTAACAAGGTTTTGGAAACTCACCAATATTTCAGAGGAAGCTTAAAAAATTATTAAATGTCAAACGTCAAATCCAGATTATGAATACTTGAATTGTTAGGAAGTAACCATGGTAGTAGCCAAACTAACAGCTTCTGATTCGTCGAAATGATTTTAAAGGCATACAGAATCATTCTGAACGGTATACGGAATCATTCTAAACAGTTTTTTGGAATTTCATTCGTTCCAACATAATTTTTGGTTATGGAATATGCAAATTCCAAAACAGTGTTGGAGAAAAGATTTTCTACTAGTCTAGTCAACAAGTTGAAAAACGTGTTAATTGTTACTACTGCGAATCAAAATACGTGCTAGCTCGTTATGATGTCTAGAAAAATGCGTAAAAATTTTAATCCCGTACATAGACAATTACAAAAGTTATAAACAATTGAAGATTCCTAAAAAAGGGGACTACTTTTTTGAAAATTACTTGAAAACTATTGGTGCTAAAGAAATTTTACAAATGGATTCTTAAAGAAGAGATTTCCAAAGAAAAATGTCGACTTCCGGAACTTGACCCCCATTGTTAAAACTTTTTATTTGATGTTGAAAATAGGGCTCTGCGTTGTGCCGTTACGCTGTCTTGAAACCGACCGCTCATTTTTGCATATATAGAATATTAATTTAAAAATTTGAAAAAATTATTGTGTCATCTAGACATTTAGAAGAAAAATAGTCATCAGAAAAATTTGATTGTTGTCACTGTTTTACGATAGTTAACAGCTATAACATAATCATTAATTCTAAGCTTTTCAGATGTTTGTTCAAGTTTTTTTTTTTTTAAACAAATGGCTTTATTACATATTTTTGTGAGAATTTTCTTTGTCATATAGTTCGTTCAGCAAAATTATGACATTTGTTTGTGAAATTCCTTCAGCACCAATAGTTTTTGAGTAATTTTCAAAAAAGTAGATCTTTTTTTTGGGATCTTCAATTGTTTTTAATTTTTGCTATTGTTTATGTGTGGGTTTGAAATTTTTCACATTTTTATTGACATCATAACAAGTTCAACAAGCTATCGCACGTATTTTAATACGCAGTAGCAAGAATTGGCACGTTTTTTACTTGTCGGGGATCTAAATTGATAGTTAATTAAATGATAGAAAGATTTTTTTTTTGATTGGGCAAAAATTGCGACTTGTGTCTTCATTTGTACATAAACCAATTGCCAGAAACGCAATTAATCACAAGACTGGTGTTATAGCTTTATGCACAACGACTGTCTTTTGTTTGGTTACTATAAAAACTAATAGGGTTCTGAATTGATACTTAATAAAACGACAGCAGAAGAAATTGTAAAATCGGGCAAGAATTGTGACTTGTAGCGTGTCATCATACGTATAGACTAAAGGCCAGAAACGCGGCTGGTGTTATAGCCTCATGCTGAACCACGGCCCTTATTTTAATTATAATGAAAACCAATAGGGTCTCGAATTGATAGTTAACTAATCGATAGAAAAAAAATCATATATATAATTGGCTATATATAATCAAACACAAAATCTCATCGTTCTACAGTTAAACGTTTTGGATTTACCCAAAAGATTCTTAGAATCTGTCAAGTAAAATGCGCTTTCAGCCAAATCGGTTGCTATGGAAACAGTAGGCCATTATTTTTATACTACAACATTCCTAAATACTGATTTCCAAAATTCTACGACTACCAACAGATCTGAATTTATGCGCAAAATTAAAAAATAAACTCCTACGGAAATGCACTTCCGGCTCAGTCTATTGTTATGAAAATAGTAGGCAATCATTCAGATGCTACAGCAGACTGAAATACCAAAATTTCAATATTCTACACCTGATCGTTTCGAATTTATGCGAAAAATTCCATAAGACTGCCAAGTAAAGTGCACTTCCGGCTCGGTGGATCTCAGTAAAAATAAGATATGAGCATCTAGACGGTATAATCATCCTAAATACTGAATTCTAACAATCTACGTTCAATCGTTTTTGATTTATGATAAAAATTCAAAAAATGTTTCAAATAAAGTGCTCTTCCGGCTTAGTCGATAGCAATCATAATACAAGGTGTATAACTAGATATTATAAAAGTGCCTAACACAAAATTTAAATATTCTACGACTGATTGTTTAGAATTTATGCGGAAAATTCAAGAAATCTGTCATATAAAGTGCACTTCCGGCTCAGCCGATTGTTACAAAAATAGAAGATGACCATTGAGATGCTACAGCAATTTCAAATGCTGAATTCCAGTATCCTACGGCTGATCATTCTGGATTTATGCGGAAAATTTGAAAAAAAGTTACAAGTAAAGTGCACTTCCGGCTTAGCCGATCGCAATCATAATGCAAGATGTGAAATAAGATGTTATAGAAGTTCTTTATACGAAGTTTCAATGTGCTATGGCGAATCATTCTATATTTATGCAAAAAATTCAAAAAAAGCTTCAAGTAAAGTGCACTTCTGGTTTGGCCGATTCATACAAAAATAGCAGATGACTATTCTGATACAACATCAAGTTTAAATACTGAATTTCAACATCCTACGGTTGATCATTCTGGATTTATTAGAGAAATTCGAAAAAAGTTTCAAGTAAAGTGCACTTCCGGTACAGACGATTGGAACCATAATGCGAGGTGCACAACTAGACCCTATACCAGTCTTAAATACAAAATTTCAACATTATACGTTCAACCTGTTTTGAGATTTGCGAATTACGCACGCACGAGCATACGTACCGACAACAAGCCAAAAATAGTCAAAATGGATTCAAGGATGCTCAAAACGGATAGGTGAATTTTGTCGGTTTCACAATACTTGTTATTTCGTACAAGTAAATAAAAAATCAAATAGAATAATTTTGAAGAGGAACTGTACCGAAATTTGATTGCTTCTTGGAATATCCCAGTTATAATTACTAGTATCGTCAAAACTCGAGGCTAGTTCGCTGGTTGTACATAATTTGAATCTTGAAATGCACGGATACATCAATGATTCTTGATGAGCTATACATATCCAAGTTGAAATTGAATTTTTTTACATTTCAATTAATCACAAGCTGGGAATTACAGCCCTATGCTGAACCATAAACTATTTTTGACGGGAATTAGCTGCAATTGTACGTTTAAATGCGAAAATGAAGGAGCAGATTCTTGAAATGTAGAATCTGAGTCATTTTTTATTTTTGTCGGTTTAAGCCTTCCAAAACGAAGTACTTCATCACAGCACGAACTTCAATTTTATGCATTTCATAAGATAGACAAAAATTGTTTATTCATCGTCATTGCTACAACAAATCTACTAAACACACAGGCCTGAAATTTTACATTATGCATGCAATAAGGATGTCAACTTGAAGTCCTCAAAGTATTGAGCTTGTTTGTCTTGTTGAATGACCCTCATAATTATCATGCAGGGACGAAAAAACCGATTTTATGCCCCAGTTAGGTTCGTAGTGAACAAGATAAACTAACACTTATACGCTCTGGAATTTATCTCAACTTCTAAACCATTTGGAACAGTATATATCTTCTCTGGCTCCCATAAAAGAGTTTTTTAATTCTTCTTGCTTTCATTCGAAGTTAATGCTTGTAGAAGAAAGCATTGTTTGCGTCCAAGATTTATGACTTGATGTTGTTTTGTTTTGATGGTTAAATTATTATAAGACGCCTCGTTGAGGTAATTAGTGTAGCGTATAAAACGTTATAGGTTTTTTTATGTTTTAATTATTTGTCTTCTAGTTATTTACCTCTTGTCACGGATAAATAACGAAAAATGCGACATTATTGGATAATATTTGGTATTTGGTTGCGAGTAAGAAAGTGAGAAGTTTATTCATGTTCTCGTGGGACATCTTACCCAACTGGACATTTCCCTCCTCATTTCCACAACAGTACTTCCTTTATTACAGTCTGTAGAAGATCCTTCAACTCCTTGGAGATATCTCCAGTGACTGTCCAAAGAATCCCAGCTAAAAATTCCCTTCTAGAGCCCCAAAATCTAACCTGTCAGAGACCTCTTTCAGCTTTCGACGCTTTCGTACTGTCTTCACTCTCCGTAGAGTCTTTCTACAGTGTCCCCTGTTCAGTGTCTTTTAGCAATGGTCACTTGATATATTTTAGATGCACAGACGTGTGCTTCTACATTTTGAATAAAATATCAGGCCGGAAAGAGATGGTCATAAGAGACGGAGGATAGTAGACGAGTATCGGAGTTGGAAAGTGGAACCGGGAGTAGATATACACTTGGGAATTAGAGAATTAATAGCTTTGCATATTGAAATTGATGTTTTATATTTTATAGAGATAGTTTATGGAGGAAATTTATTTAAATATGGGGAAGATGTCTCACAGGAACTTAATTCTGGAAAATGTGCACCTAATCCAATTGGAATACATTTGGACGAATTCCTGGACTTATTGTCAAGCACAAATTAATTCGCACGAATAAATTGATTTTATATTTATATTCTACAAAACAGTCATAATATTATCTATTTGAGCGAGAAATTTGATACTTTTGTAAGTTTTCAAAACTTAAGGAATATTTTAACAACAGAGTAAACAGTTTCTGCAGTAGCTTTATATATTGCGTGCTATTTTGCAAAATAAACATATTATGAAGTGTATGTTTACAATAGACATCCGTAAATATTCTTATCTAGTGTAGATAAACCATATGTGCATGCTATTCTATTAATAATACGCGTTTGTAAGAAAAAATTCTGTAAAATAAGTTGGCTTCTTAATAAAAATCTCCTATATTTTGATTGTAGTACACCAACTTCATTGCTATTTTTGGTATGTAATAATATACAATATAATATTCAGAATGCGTCACTTTAGCCACATTTTCCAACATTTGATAAATTTTGACCGTGTTCAAACTATTTAAAACAAATTCCATTAATCCCTAACTGTACGTCTGTGCTTTCTATCTCTTTCTACCGCCATCTTTCTTTCTCATCTCGTAGCAATATCTTTGCTACTGAATTCAGAACACGCGGATCGGAAGTCGCTTCGGTTCACGTTAAACAGCTTATCTCAGCACTTCCGGTCGCTGTTGCGTGCGCCCGTGGGATGAATTGCAGCGGGCTGAGAGGGAATGAATACTGGAGCAGATGGGAGCTGGAGTTTGGTGCAAATATTGGAAGAATAAGAATGGGAATAATTAAGAAGATTGGAGCTTAGTTTTACTCCGTTTGTAAGTTGTAAGCGATGTACAATCTTAAATATGTAGATTCCTGCATCGCTCGCACATTCACTGCTAGTTATCCTAATCAATTAAAAATGAAATGTAAAAACTTATGTTTGGCTGATGAGCTGTTGGTAGCCTTGCCGTCAGGAGTAAGAGGCTGATCAGGGCGTAATTAAGCCGAATTCTTCTGAAAATAATATGAGTTTGAGCCACAATACTCTGTGACATGTCATCATACACATCAATTCCCCGCCATCGGGGCATTTCAGGTTTAGTTTAGGTAACTAGAATGGATATAAAAATGATACACCTGTCTCAGAGGTTGGATAGGATATCTGGTTAACAGATAGGTCGTTGAGTTCACCGAATAGATAGTTACCAGTACTATACTTAACATCGATGCGTGAGACACGCGAGTTAATCGATTTACCCACTCTTGGAACAACCCCGTTACCCGCAATAACACACAGTACATGCGGTTGGCAACAATCACCGCTGTTGCACGGTCAAGGTGTGAGCACCGATGGCATTGGTACCCCAGGTATCTAAGAATACCAACACTTCCAAGGAAATACCAAACTCATAATACCCAATGACAGACAGACTCACCAATTGATAGAAACTCACTTCACTACACTGAATTGAATAATATGATGGCCAATTAAATTCAGATAATTAAAGTAAACAATGCACCACACAGATAAACTGAAC
The DNA here is from genome assembly GCA_963989225.1 of Dromius quadrimaculatus. Classification (NCBI taxonomy): domain Eukaryota; kingdom Metazoa; phylum Arthropoda; class Insecta; order Coleoptera; family Carabidae; genus Dromius; species Dromius quadrimaculatus. Next base: position 6,551,981 of record OZ022325.1, on the reverse strand, counting down.
GCTCAAAGTGCGACTTTAAAGTGATGCAAATGTGTTTGCTCACATGCTTCCTGCTAGGCTTGACCTTGAAAGCGATTAGGGTTGCTTACTCGAAATTAGGTTTTATGTATAGTACGGTTTTCGGGTTATATTTGTAAATTATTGTATTTAAAAATTGTAGTAACAAACGCATTCTCAAAATATTCAGCGTTTTATTTTTGTATTGAAAATTTTGTGCTGTAAACAAGTGTAGTATGGAAATTTAAAGTAGGTCAAATAATAAAAAAAACTTCCATACTGTTATGAAATTTTTATCTCACAGCTGTAGATAAATGAAAATATACCAACACAATAAATTAAGTCGTGCTGTGCAACTAAATTTAGATTAAATATTTTGCTATCGCCTCCACGTTTTTCGTATCCGATTTCCTGTGTTTTACTACATTATTTGTTATATCTACAAATACAAAACCGCAAAACCTAGAAAAAATACATTTAAAAGTATTTCTGGTTATCAAAAATATATACGCTATTAACTAGATTGCAGACTCAAACTAATTCAGACAAAATAGACATTCCAGTCTGCATTAATTCCCAACAAGCTGGATTTTTGTTTAGGTCTTAAATACGTCATTCATTCTATGTCAGAAGTCCCTATCGATCCCGCTTGTGCATTGGTTTTTCTCCTATGTTAAAGGTCACAAATCTTAATTTTTTGCTTATATCTCTCAAACGATGAGAGCTACTGGCAAAATGAACAAGAGAATGTTTGTAGATCGTGAAAATCTCTAAAAAAAAATTGTCAATACTTTTTTCCCTACGAAGCACCGTTCTCGAGTTATTGCGATTCCAGGCCGTAGATATGCACACATTTCCGCACTATCTCTGTAGTGCACTCGGCGCTTTTTTTAACGTGGTTTTCCCCAGCAGGAATACTCCAAAATATATTTTGATCCAGGTAATTTAATGGGACAATATTTTATTAATATAATGAAAATTGTAGCAGCAAGAAAATTATTCATCATCAAATTCTACATGTCCACTCGTTTCTTCCTCTTCGCTTTTTTCTTCATCTTCTGGCTTAATTGTGTTGACTGCTCTAAGAAGAGAGATATATCAGTTAGATCCTTATCGATTTGGAAATAATCTTCATCTGTTGCATTTAATTCAGGATTAGTGCAAGAGTGGCCTTGACAATTGGCTCAGACTGATGAACAAAACAATCCAATTTTTCTGCTCACACAATTGTTTGTGCAACCTTTATTGCAATTACAAAAAATTGTATTCAGCAGTTTCTCTGGAGCAGGTGGAAGTAAAGTCTAGATTGGCTCTAAACTATTATCCATCAATTTACGGTCTCAGTCTTCAGGATTTAGTTTATTGTCCAACCACACTTGCACTTGGTAGAAAACACGAAACAAGTGTTGATAAGCAGAAGCAGATGTTGGAGGGAGACAAAATAACTGCACTCTTATATTCCACCTTCAGCCAAAGATTCACTGCAAATTAAACAAACTTCTGACATTTAAAAAAAATTTTGTAGTGTCACAGTTTAAAATGAAAGTACCATCTACAAACACATCTATTTACTACGAAAAACTGTTTAACACTGACTGGACTGTTGATGTTATTCAAGGCCATCCGACTTATGGAATTAGGGACGGCCGTTGTCTCACTCAATCGTATATTTTTCACGTATAGTATTTGAGTGCGTGAATCACAAAAACCAATATTCAAATATTTTTCTCTTCAAATGATGTAAACTGGCCACATATGAGTTCATATTCGTATTTTCTAGGTTTGAAATCGCGATAACTCAAGAACGGTGCTTCGTAGAGAAAAAGTATTCACACCCTTTTTGTAGATAATTTCACGTTCTATAAATTTTTGCTCACTCATTATTCCGGTAGCTCTCAGTATTTAGAGATATACACAAAAAGCAAAAATTTGTAACCTTTGACATCGGATAAAAAGTAACGCACAAGCGGGATCGATGGTGATTTTTGACATAGCATTTGTAAAGACGCATTCAAGACCTGTACAAAAATTCAGCTTGTTGGGAATTAATGCAAACTCAACACTTTTTTTCATCTATTTGTTTGGGCTCTATAGTCTTCTTAAATAATTGCTAACAGATATAAGCAGAACTTGGAAAACGAAATACAAGAAGGCACCGAAACAGAAACAATATTAGAATCTTCTTCAAGAGAAATGCAAGATGTATCAAGAAACAATTTCAATTGGAGAACCTCTGAAAAAGACAAAATTAACATGGAGGGAAACACTATAACTACTTATATATGAGCTCATACTTGGAATATGGAGGTAAAAAAAAATACCAGAAGAATAAGAAACGGAACAGGGGCCTGTTGCATAACAAAATACAAGTTAATATTATTAGCGTTTTCACGTGCATTTTCACTAATAGTATTAGCTTGTATTTTATTATGCAATAGGCCCCAGATTGTCACAATTCATAAGAAAGGAGATCAAAAAGTATGCCAGAATTACAGAGGACTTACACTGCTGAACACTGCGTACAAATTCTTGTCTAGCAAATGTAACTAGAACTACTGTCGGACAAGAAAATCATTAACAGACACTATACATATAGTAAAACAAATAATTGAAAGAACCATAGTATATAACATGAATACAGAGATACTTTTTGCAGATTTCAAACAAACGTTTGATTCAATCAAAACTAATGACAGCTTTAAAAGAACTAGAAATATCAGGACAACTCAGAAGACTAATAGCTCTGACAATGAAAAAAATAAAAATTAGTATTATAATACAGAAAGGAGAAACAAAAGATTTTGTAATAAACAAAGAAAGAAATGGAGATGCGCTATTAACAACTCTATTCAATTTAGCATTAGAATGTGCCAGGAAACATAGAAAAGGAACATCAAGAACAAAAGCACACGGTGACGATATAGCAATCATAACAAAAAATAGACAAACGATGAAAGAAATGTAAGAATAAAAACGGAAAATAATAACATATGACTAGAAATAAATATTAATAAGACAAAAATAATGAAATTTAGGGAAACAACAAAGGATGAAGGAATAAGGATTGGAAAATATACTTTTGAAAAAGTAGATAGATTCAAATACCTATAGTTTTCACAATAACAAATAAAGAAGAGAGAGAAGCAAAAATAAAAGAGAAGATAGCAACAAAAACAGAGCTTTCTACGCAAATAAAAAATTGTTGAGATGAAAACTGTCAAAAGTAACGAAAACGAAAATATATAAAACAAGAATAAGACCTATACTGCCGAAACAATAGTGTTTCACAAGAATCAAGGAATAATTTTGATCTTGTCTTTATCTTGTCTTGATCTTATCTTGAAATCAAGACAAGACCAAGACAAGAAGTATTTTTTATTTCCCAAGACAAGACAAGGAAGCACTGTCAAGAATCAAGACTTCCTGTCAAGAAATCTTGATATCTTGATAATTAATTTTTCAGATCTGCATATTTATTAATCTATTATTGAAATATTAAAATCTGCTGTGGCCATTACTGTTTTTCCCCGGCAATAAATTTCATGGCCAGTTTCATCACTGCTTAAGGGGGTAACTCGAAGACTGGCCGTATCTTTAATAACATAAGTACTTAAACTTTTGTTAAAACAATTTATAATGGATATTGACAATAAAAAAAATACATTTTTTATTTATTAGTGAATCTGACAGTTTCTTTGAAACGGATATCAACAATAATTAAAGAGAATGTTGTATTTAGTGGCTCAGTTGATTTTTGTGAAAATAGTTGAAACAGATCTGGCAACGCTGTTTTCTTTGTAGTTTGTTTTGAGCATGGTGTAAAATAACCTAATTGACATAGAAACATAGTGTGTGCGCCACATACTATTGTATCATTTTAATATACAAATTTCACTTGTAAATCTATATTTTTGAGATAAAAAAATTTGAATTTCTTATTTTTCCGCGGTAGAAGAAGTGATCTCTAGAACAATATTAAGGTCATGAATGACGTTTGGCAAGCGACGTTGTCGCTTCTGTGATGGCCATGCTTGAGAAATTGTAACTTGGATGTTTTCATATTATTTTCCTTATAATTCAAAAAATAAGTCGGTGAAGTGTGCTTTTCTTTTGTGAAAATTAAACGTTGATTATTAGTGGACAAGAAGAAAGTTGATTTTCTGCAGTATCTAATCGTTAAGTTCTATTAATATTCCAATGAAATAATCTTGCTGCAATCTGCCATAAGACACTGTGTTATTTTAACGTTATTAAAACTATTATTCTTCATTTAAATGACCCATAAGATGTTCTCAAAATTTTTTTGAGTCGGATATGTGTATCTGATCTGTAACTTGCTATAAAATTTAAAATTTTATCTTATACCAAGTATGTTCGAGTTACCCCCTTAATGAATTTAGGAATGTCATACCAACTTTCAAAGTGACATTTGTCATTGTCAAACTAACAGTTCAAAGTGACAGCGTCATTGTCAAAATGACAGCGCCATTTTCGAAGTGACAGCTGTCATTATCAAAATGACAGCTGCCATTTTCGAAGGGACAGCTGTCATTATCAAAATGACAGCTGCCATTGTTATGGTGACAAATGGCGGCTATATGTTTGTCCTGACAATATAAGTATTTTTGAAAATGGCGAGTCTTTCTCTAGATTTTCTGGTTGAAAAAGCTTATTTACAAATTTAAACCTAGCTTTTTCATTAAAAAACTTAAATATCATGAAAGTTTGGTCAAAAATTCGTTCGGGTTCTCTAATTATTATACTTTTAGACAGACAGACCGACCGATTTCATTCAAACTTATGTTTTTTGGGTTCAGTAGGGTCTAAAATGTGAAAATTCATCAGAGTCTTGAACTATCAGAAAATTACAATTCTAATATTTTCCCTATTATATATAAGTCGGGGAAGTAAAAAGTATCTGTGAGTATGATCAGAACAAATATTTGATACATATCGAAAGCATAAGTCGTCAGTTTCCGGTGATTAAATCGTTCATGTTCATGTAGAAAAGAAATGTTTAGGTTGATTCCCCAATACTCTAAGAAAGTTGCTATCTCTTAGCAACATTGCCATATCATATAACAAATAATAATTGCAAATACTGATTAAAACATGAAAATGATAGACTTTCCAATTATTTCTATTGGTGGCAATCTTGGAAAACGTTGCTACAATCGATTCATAACATAACTGACAGGGAGGATAGAGAGTAGATACTAACGCTAAAGTGAGTGTTCGGATTGGATAAAGCAATAGAGAAAGAGGAATCCCCCTATATGTCAAGATCAAGAAGTATCAAGAATTCTTGAAACAAGACAAGAAATGCGTCGTAAGAAATGGGAAAGACAATAGATTTCTATTTTCTTGTCTTGAAAATCAAGACAAGACAAGAAATGATCATCAACACAAGAAATCTTGTCTTGATGAAACACTACGAAACAATGACGCAATGGAGAAAAAGACGAAGAAGATTTAAGAATAATGGAAAGAAAAATCATGAAAATAATACTAGGGCCAGAAAAAGTATCAGAAAACGAATATAGACCAAGAATGAATCACGAAATAGAAAAAGAATTAGAACAACACCGATATTGACCAAAACTAATACCACCCTCCGCTTTAGCTTCAAGTCGGCCACTTGTATTTTCTCTGACTTCAAACTGTACTTTTACAAAAACCAAACACCCTGTTGCCTCATATTACCATGATACATTCATTACAATTTAGTATACCCACCAGTGAGTACTTTTCATTCAGTATTTCTTTGAATTTGACATTTTCTCGTAAAGATCTCTTTTATATTCAAAAGCTTTCAGCATGTACAACACATATACTAAAAATGTTTGAATTGCAAATTCTCACGAGAAAATTACCCTGTCTGCTAGCTACACCTTACAGTTATTTTACAAAGATGTCATATTATGCAAAATACTCGAATTGACTGTTGAATACATGTAGCAAAGTTGTTACATGAATTTGAGTAACTAGAATGCGAATATAGTATATCATCTTTGTCCTTGACGTATTAAGGCCAGGATAAAATCATGAACAATTGTCAACTGTTTAGTTGTTTATAAGCCACTGAGCAGTGATAAGAGGCATTTTAATGTATGTAAATAATGTGTTCGAACTTTCACTTCGTTAAAAAATGCAGTTTATTGATAGACCTTCGGAATGACAATGTCAGTGTGGAATATTATGATAAGTATGTGATTTTATTGGAAGGATCTCCTTGATTAACGTCTGGAATATTTCAAGATAATTCTAGCAACTTCTTCAATCTAACGCAGGTAAAACAAATACCCCTCCTCACCCAAATTTTTATTTATTTTTTAATAATAGTGTTGTTTTATTTGGAGTCCCAAGAACATAATAATTACCCGTTTTATTTTGTTATCAATGATAACTGCTCAGCAAGATCATTTTATAATTTAAGTTCAGATTTTCTGTAAGTAATACGAATACGAGCATACAACTTTTTGTTGTTATTATTCTTGAAAATTTTAATGGGCGTAAAATTAGTTTGACCACCATCGCTATTTAAATACTCTGCCTGGAGCTAAATTAAAATTCATAACCTTATATTTTACATATTACGATATTTATGTATATAGTAAATATACATAATTCAAAGCTTGCGTTTTTTGCATAATTTTTTTAGTGCAAAAAGTTTGACAGCTCTGCTGTATGAAATATGACCTTAATTCCATTGAATTTTAAAAATAGCTCTATATTTTGATTTGTCAATATTTGATGTTCATCCAATAATACTCAATTAACTAAAATATGAAATTCACAGATTTTATTCCTAAATTATTAGCTGTGCAATGGAACTGATTAGTAATTTAAATTTTAATTATCCCGATTATTTGTGGATGTAAAATGAGGATTTTTTTAGCATTGTTTAATTTGTTTTTCATGGCTCAACATCACAGTTTGATTCAATTATGAAATTAATGATGAGAAAAGCATCCACTCAGGTGCAAAAAACAGGCTGTAACGAAATCACTCGTTTGTAAGCCTATAATAAATTTATTTTCACTGAAGGCTACAATAATATGCGACACTGAACTAACACTTATTTATTATTCATACAGTGAAGTTATCTGCTATTCATTTTCACTACTTCTATTTATCTCAACTTATTTATTTTCAATCTTACTCCCTCCGTATTTGAACTATAATAATTCTTTGGATCGACCTTGTCCGGGCTTAAATATCCCTGTCTAGAGTTTCTCGAAGTCTTAAGAAAGTTCTAGTGAGAAGAAATTCTACCAGACGTCAATACATCCTTGGCGGATATGAATCAATTGTGTTTGCCACCCATTTATCCGGCGGTATGCGATGGAAGTCTAATCTTGTAGGAGCTCTGTTCATTACAAGTCCATCTAAAGTATTTCTAGTTTTCTGACACTAACGGATTTCCTTGATTAAAATCTAGAATATTCCCAGATAATTCTAGCAGCCTCTCTCATGTAATCGTTTTCTTGAGAGGTAACAGAATAAATCAGATGATTGGAGAGTGAATAAAGCACGGAACAAGTTGATATAAATTTTAGTGATTCAAATATATCAGGAAATAAATATTGATTGCATTATTATTATTGAATAGAAGTGTATTGTGATTGCTTCGCTTTATTCAATAATTTGATTGGTTTGTTTTTATTTCGAACCTCAAAAATATTACAATATTATTATTTCTGTAATAGAGCTAAATTTCTGGTGTCAACTGATGAAATGGACTATTCAGGTATTAAAATAGCAGCATATAGTTATTTTGGTCCTATAAATAGAATATAGTAGTTGAATATGAAATTTAAGGATATTTTTAGTAGTCTAGTCAACTAGTTAAAAAACGTGTTAATTCGTGCAACTGCGAATTAGAATACGTGCGATAGCTTGTTGAACTCCTTATGAAGTCTAGAAAAAAGTGCAAAAATTTCAAATCCACCCACATAAATAATTGCAAAAGTTTTGAACAATTTAAGATTTCAAAGAAAAGGGGTCTACTTTTTTGAAAATTACTCGAAAACTATTGATGTTAGAGGAATTTTACGAACAGATTCTTAAAGAGGAAGATATTCCCAAGAAAAATGTGGACTCCTAAAACTTGACATTTACTTTTAATAATATTTATTTGATATTGAAAATAGGGTTCCGCGCGGTGCCGTTACGCTGCCTTGAAACCGACTGCTAATTACAAAAACTATTTTTTTATAATACCTGCATTGAAACAACGCGTTTCAACGCTTGTTCTGTCAGTCGAAACAAGACAATTTCAGACAAATACGAGTATAGCCGTTTCTGTCCGCTGGATTTATTTTTTACATCGTTTTATCCCTGGCAGAGTCGCATTTGTTCATTGTCAATCTTTAAATGAAAATCATATAACCTCAGTTAATTTGACAGTTGTTGTATTCGTAACTGCAAATTAAATTAAAAAGGCGATTAGTTTCAAGAGAAAAAATTTAATTCGACAATTTCAAGTAGACTACAACATCTTATCGATAAAGCACAAGCAGCTACTCTCGACTTGTAACCTGCAAAATCAAATGAAAAATATTTACTTTGTTATGACAAATTTGTAATGTGGAAATTTTCAATGCAGGTATTATGAAAAATACAGTGTGTGGCACGGGACAAAACACGATTTCAGCCGAGGGTGATACCGGCCCTCGCTTCGCTCAAGCAAGCAACACTCACCCTCAGCTGAAATCGCCTTGCTTCGTCCCTAGCCACATAATATATTATTTTGACGGTATTTATCTTTTCCATGTTTTTAGATGACACAGTGATTTTTTCAAATTTTTAAATTAATATTCAATATATGTAAAAATAGCATCGGCCCACAAAAAGAAAAATGGTCTGTACTTTTGACCAGACCTATCTATCTTTATATATTTCGACGCGCTGAATCCGAAGTCAGTTTTGCCCGTACACCCTCAAAATTTTAAGTAAATTGCAAAAAACCATAATAATCGCTAAAAATTAGCAGTTTTGATAAGAAAACAATTTATGGAACTATAGACCATGATTTTAATGTATTTTGGTGCGCTAAATCCAAATCCGAAGTTTATTCAACCATAAGCCTTTTGAAATTTAAGTAAATTGCAAAAACCTCTGAAAATTACAGTTATTGTGATGCAATAAATTCTATAGAGCTAGATTAATAGATCAGTCCTGATTTTTATGTTGAATCTAGATCTTGAGCCTATTTGGCTTATATATCTTTAAAAATCTAAAAAAATAGCAAAAAATCTGTGTTGTGATGAAACTCATTTTCTAACCTTCAATTTTTGCAATTTTTTTTCAATTTTCAGGTTTTTTTTTCGCAGTTTACTTAGGTTTTAAATGGCTTATGATTGAATAAACTTCAGATTTGGATCCAGCGGACCAAAATACATAAAAATCATACTTGGTCTACAGTTACATAAATTTTTTTCTCACCGAAAATGCTAATTTTTGGCGATTTTTATGGTTTTTTGCAATTTACTCAAAATTTTGAGCGTGTACGGGCAAAACTGACTTCAGATTCGAATTCAGCGCGTCAAAATACATAAAGATAGGTAAATCCGGTCAAAAGTACAGACCACTTCTGTTTTTTTTGTGGGTTGGTGTAGTTTTTGTAATTAGTGGTCGGTTTGAAGGCAGCGTAGTGGAACCGCAGAACCCTATTTCCAACATCAAATAAATAGTGTTAAAAATTGAGGTCAAGTTTCGGGAGTCGACATTTTTTCTTGGAAATTTCCTCCTCTTTAAGAATCTGTTTGTAAACTTTCTCTAGCACCAATAGTTTTCGAGTAATTTTTAAAAAAAGTTCATAACTTTTGCAATTGTTAATGTGCGAGTTTGAACGAGTTCAACAAGCTATCGTATGTATTTTAATTCCCAGTAGCTAGAATTAACACGTTTTTCAATTTGTTGACTAGACTATTAGCTATCAAATTTAAAATGTTCACAAGAGATCTTAGAGTAGAAGATACGTTTTAAAATAACTCTTCGATGTTTAAAATATCGTCACAAACTCATTGCGATTGAAATACTGTACACAGATTACAGTAAATTTCTTATAAATTGTCGCACAACGTAATCTCGCTAACTGTTTATTATTTCCAGTTCTCAACATAAGTTTATATACCATCGTTCCATGTTATGGAACAATTCTAACCAATCAGAGTATCGCCAGACAATCAGCGAACCAATCGAATACATTTTGGGACAATGAATTAATATTGGAATATCTGACAATTATATCAGTCCTTGTCCGTGGGATATTTGGGCGTCCTCGATCTCGGCACCAAACTACCTGGATCTTTAATCCCCTACTCGAACTCGGCACTATGCTATGGATTAGGATTTGTGACTCAATCGTTCTACCTGAGTGAGATTTTCTGGATACATGCGATTTTATATTAATAATAAACCAAACTCAAATTTAGCCGTACTTTTAAACGAATCTATAATCACACGTGTGACATCAATAACTCAAAAGTCCTGCATATCGTAGACAAAATAATTTGTTTCCATTTGATGCAAGAAATTCCAATGTCAAAAATATCTAAAAAATTAAATGTTTCAGTTTGCTCTATACATATTTATATGTTTTTGTAATAATGTAGGTATGTAACAATATATAAATGAGTCCTTTTTTAATATTATTTTTTTTCTGAAATTTCCTTGAATATTATTTGCAGTATTATTTTTAATACAAATTAATTTTAAAATAAAATATAGAGACTTATAAAACCAAATCTTACAGGTAGATCGTGGCTTTATTTAAAAATTGACAGTGCCGAGTTCGTGTGCGCCTCGCACTAATCGGATTAGCATTGGTGCCGAGTTCATGTTCTTGGTGCCGAATTCGTGTACGCCCGGATATTTTATGTTTGTGACAGTATTCCTAATAAACTAAATATTTAAGGATGCATTCTGTAACTATGGCCAGGTTTCTTCACAGAATGCCTTTGTTTTTAATGAGTTTATGTTTTCTCTTCTTCTGGATTTTTTTTCTTTATTACTATCTTGTGTCGCCCTCACGGACACTGGATTTTGTAACGTAATATGAGACATAAAATAACTTCATTCGATTTTTCAAAAGTTTCTAAGCAGTCAAAAGAATCTGAATGTTTTATTTGAAATAAATTTGAAAGAATTTGTTACCTTCTTGTAGCTCCCTGAGGAAGCAAAAGAAATTGGGCGAAATATTGGAATTAAATTAAATTGACACTTCACTGATGGTTCAATTCATCAAACCCTTCGTCATATTCGTAGTCTCATTGATGGATTCTCCAACTGGAATAGTGCAATAAAAGTGTGCAATAAAACCTTTATTGGCACAGTTTTCTATGTGGAAAACTATCACTTTTTGGACGATCGTACATAAATATATTTTTCAAATCCGAGCGCATTTCATCTGTTTCAAATGAATTCTATTGTTCTATTTGAATGATGAAAAGTTTTAATCTACGTTTTAGTCCATCAAAACCACAATTATCACAATGTAAAGAGCTAAATTGAACAATTCGTGTATAGATTCAAGGATATTCACTTTAACCGAACCTTCGAATTGTACTTCCTTCATTCAATTTACTTTGTGAGAGCATCTCGACGTGTCAGCAAAGTGGTTATCTTCAGAGTTTGGCATAAATGTGAATCTCTTGGGGGATTTAGTAGCACACATGAACATGGATGTGAAGTTGGCGTGTACGGTGGTGTAGTGAGAAAAAGTGAGAAAAAGTGTAATTACTGTGTAATTCAGTGAAAATCAACAGTTAAAGTGGATTGTGAGTGCAGCTAAGACAAAAGACTACAGATAGTGTCACTAGGTCTTCCGGTTAGAAGTGAAATAAACGTTAAAAAATAAATCGCAGCCGGGAAGGTTAATTTCAGTAAGGTCGAGAATCGCGCGCGATACAGACACAAACGCACGTGTAGCTTAGCGGCGAGCCGGGCGAATCCAGTGTTGCAAACAATAGCAAAAATAAAAATAAATAGTTTTTTCTTTTAATCGTAAAACTTAGAATCGCAATTAAATAATAAAAGCATAGGCAGTATTTATTATAGAGTTAGAGCGGAAGCAATCAAATGAATGGTAGAGAAAGAAGCAATAGTACCAGTTGCATTAGAAAGAGAGAAGAAGAGGAAGAAGAAAAACTAAGAGAATCTAAAAGAAGCGCGATAGAAAAAAGATTTACTGTTAAAAGAAGTACAACAGAAGAACAGAAGAAAACGACAAAAATGGAGGAAATGTTGAAGAGGATTTCGGAAGATCTGAAAAAGCTTACAAATAATTATGAGGAAATAAAGGGAGAAGTAACGAAAGGAAGGGAAGAAGTACGAAACGGGAACATAGCAATCAGAAAAGATATGGAAGAGTCGTATAAGAAAATTATAAGCAATATTGAGGGTATAAATAAAGAAATAGATCAAATAAAGGAAAAAGAGAAAATGTGGGTGAAAGAAAATAAGGAAATGGGCGAAAGAATAAAAAGACTTGAGAATAGAGAAGAACAAAGAGAAAAAGAAGCAAACAAAAACAAATTTATAATAACAGGACTAGAAATAAAAGAAAACTTAAAAGAAGAAATTGGAAAATTCATTAAAGATGAACTAAAGATCCATATAAAAATTGTGGAGGCGTACAAGGTTAAACAGATAACGGAAAGACAGAAAGTAGTGATAAAAGTAAACAACGAAGAAGATACACAAGAGATATTCAACGCGAAAAATAAATTGAAAGGACAAAAAATATATATAGACAAATTCCTAACAGTCAATGAAAGAAAAATACAAGGAGAGATAATAAAAAGAGCTAAACAGGAAAGAGAGGATGGAAAACAGGTAAAAATTTACACTAATAAGCTGATGATAGATAACAGCATGTGGCTGTGGGACAAACAAAGAGAGAAATTAATCCCAAAAAACTGAGCCGCAAGAAAGGAAAGGAAAGAAGAGGTACGACGACCGAGCAAGAAAATGGATATGAGAATTTATTGAATAGAAACATAAAAGTGAAAAATAGAAACAAAAAAGAACCAAAAAAGAGGAACAGGCGCAATGAAATAAAAATCAGTACATGGGATGTCCGTACGATGTTACAACCAGGGAGGATGCAAGAAATAGTATCAGAAATAGCAAGATATAACATTGACATAGCGGCAATACAAGAGACTCGATGGAAAGGAAAAGGAGTGATAGAGAAGAAAGACTTCATATTACAATACTCAGGAGATGAAAAACAAGGGCAGTACGGAGTGGCTTTTTTAATAACGGGTAAATTAAAAGAGAAAGTGATAGAGTTTGAAGCAATAAATGAAAGATTAGCCTATGTGAGAATAGAAACAACTCCTTTCAAGTTGTCAATAATAAACGTATACGCACCAACAGAAAACGCAAAGACAGAAATAAAAGAGAAATTCTATGAAAAATTAGAAGAGGAATTAGAAAAAATACCAAAAGAAGACACCCTATTACTATTAGGAGATTTCAACGCTCAAATAGGAAAAGAAGATCATATAAAGCAGGTAGCAGGAAAATATACAATACATGAAAACACAAATGACAACGGTCAAAGACTATGTGATATAGCGGCAAGAAACAACATGATTATAAGTAGTACCAAACATAAACATCCAAAAATACATAAAATAACTTGGGTATCGCCAGACCAAGTAACCCAGACACAAATAGACCACGTACTAATCACAGGAAGAAAACAATCAGATATAACAGATGTAAGATCATACAGAGGAGCATGCGCGGATTCAGACCACTTTATGGTAATAGCAAGTCTTAAACAGAAAGTAAGAAGAAATCAGAAGGACAGAAGCAAGAAAACTAAATGGGACATAGAAAAACTTAGCAATGAAGACACAAGGAAGAAGTACGAAGAAGAAATAGAGAAGCACATCAAAGAAAAATATGAAGAAGAAGACAATGTAGAGAATAAGTGGCATAAGATACAAAACTGTATAAACCAAGCTGCAAAAAAATGGATAGGAGAAGAAAAACAAGAAAATAAAAAAACATGGTTCAACAAAGAGTGCCAAGAAATAGTATTAAAAAAGAAAAATGCAAGACTGAAGTGGATGAAAACAAATAGGATAGAAGACAGAGAAGATTATAAAAAAATGAGGAAGAAATGTTGTAAAATTCTAAGAAAAAACAAGAGAGATTGGATAGACGATAAAATAACAGATATTGAAAAAGAAAGTATGAATAGAAACTCAAAACAATTCTATAAAAAAATAAATGAACAAAAAAGAACATACAAACCAAAAGTCTACTGTATAAAAGACGCAAAGGGCAACAAAACAGAAAACGATGAACAATATAAGAAAACATGGGTAGAATACTTCAAAACCCTGCTAACAGACCCGCAACAAAACGTGGATATTACAACACAAGATGAAATTGCGGACGAAGGAGTATCAGAAGAACCAACAGAAGAAGAAGTCAGAGAAATAATAAGAAGCAGGCGAAATGGGAAGACTCCAGGCAAAGATGGAATAAACACAGAACTAATAAAATATGGAGGAGATGAACTACATGAATATATATATAAACTTATAATGAAGGTGTGGAGAACAGAAAAAATGCCAAAGGATTGGGAAAGAGGACAAATAATCACAATTCACAAAAAAGGAGACCAACAAACATGCGAAAATTATAGAGGTATAACGCTACTGAACACGACATATAAAATAATGTCAACACTAATACAAAAGAGAGTCCAGAAAGAAACAGAAAACATAATAGGACAGCATCAGTGCGGATTCACGCAAGGCAGATCAACAACAGACGCTATACATACAGTTAAACAGATAATAGAAAAAGCACATGAATATAAAATGAACATAGACTTATTATTCATTGATTTCAAACAAGCGTTTGACTCGATCAAAAGAGAAAAACTTATGAAAGCCCTAGAAGAATTTGGGATAACAGCTAAACTAAGACGATTGATCTTGATGACATTAAGTGGAACAACAACCACAATTAAAACACAAAAAGGAGAAACTCAGGAATTCGAAATAAACAAAGGAGTAAGACAAGGAGATACACTATCAGCAACTCTGTTCAACATAGCGTTAGAATATGTGATGAGGAACTTGAACAAAGGAACACTCAGAACTAAAGGCGGACAAATAATAGCATACGCAGACGATATAGTATTGGCAACAAAAAATAGGAAAATATTGAAAGAAATGGTCGAAGAAATAGTAACAGAAGGAAACAAAATGGGTCTAAAAATCAATGAGAACAAAACTAAAATAATGAGGATAGGAAAAAAATCAGGAAGTAGAAATATAAAAATAGGTAGCCTGCAGTTTGAGGAGGTTAATAAATTCAAATACTTAGGCATTATGCTTTCAAATAATGGAGACAGGAAAACAGAAATCCAAGAGAAGATATTAACAGCGAACAGAGCCTTTTACGCAAATAAAAAATTACTCAAGGATAAAAACCTAACAAAGAAAACAAAATTAAAAGTTTATAGAACAATAATCAGACCAATAATAATGTACGCGGCAGAAACAATGACAATGACCAAAAAAGATGAAGAAGATTTACGAATAGTAGAAAGAAAAATAGTAAGAACTATTACAGGATTAGTAAAAACGACAGAAAACGAATATAGAATATTAATGAACCATGAAATAGAACAAGAGCTGCAAGGAGAAGATATAGTAAGGAAAATAAAACAACAGAGGGCGAAATGGTTAGGACACATATGGAGAAAAAGGGAAGAAGACACCGTAAGGGCAATTTTACAATGGGAACCAGGCGGAAACAGAAGAAGAGGCAGACCCAGGTCGAAATGGCTACAAGAGGTAGAAGCAGACCTGGGTAAAGCAGGAATAAAGAAATGGAAGGAGAAAACAGAAAATAGGAAGACATGGAGAGAAATATGTCAGAATATTTAGAACAAGGCGATGAGGACTGATCCCCCTCAAATAAAGGATCTAGAGAGCTTCAGAAGAAGCGGCGCAACCCCACCTGGGGTGTCCAAGCCACTATATATATGAACATGACACAGAAAATATATTTATTTGCAAAGTTAGATAGATTTTGGGTTCACATCTTTACATCGCGAATACATTTCTTGATTCAATTTTTATCATTGTTATAACTGATTAAATTTATTTTTCGTAACAAACAAATGTGGTTTTCCTTCATATTATGCCACTTTCAAACTTTATTTATTATTAAAATACTTTTCAAGCGACTTGTTTATTAATTGTAGGACAATTATAAAATGTATCCCTGTCAAAAATACCCCAATTTATTATGTCACTTTTTCCTTCAAATTTCATAACCTACTTCCAGTGATTCTCTTGCTTAATTTATCCTCCATCTCCAACAATGTTTACATAACATTTGCATATTCGTCTTGCTTAAGATTAGCGTCCTGTAGTCCCTACTCTTCCCCATCCTTTAACTGCTAGAGACCTTTACTAAGGGCTCAAGGGTTGGCGGTGCTGTTATGTTCTTAGTTGAATCATTACACGATAAACCCACTCGTTTTTCACGTCGTCTGTGGGTAAAATTCTGTGGGGCTCAAATTTGTAATCCAATAAGTTAAAATGGAAAATTTAGGAGGCGTATTTCATTGGGTTATTTTATGCACGATATTTGAAACAAAAGACAAAATAATTCATGCAGACAAATATTACATTAATTTTGTCGTAATGACTCCCTTAATTTATTCATACCCCCACCCCAACAAATAGTCCATTATCTAACGATTAAATGGTTAATATAGACCTTGCCCTCCTTAATTTACAAACCTTATATTAAAGGGGTAAAAATACACAGTGAAAGCGTTGGCAATCTGGGTCGAATTTTACATAAAAAGGATAGAGATATAGAAGTGGTAAAAGAAAGGGAAGGCACAATAAAAGGGTGTTCTGGACGCGACGTAGAGGCGAAGGTGACTTGATTTATGGATGATGGTTATTTATTGTGAGGTCCAGGCGAGAGAGACTTTTTTTTAAATTCATTCTGAATAGGCGTACATACAAATGTGACATGATTATTATTAAAGATGATTTTTTAATAAATAAAAATAAATATCTTGAATCTTGGGCTGCCTATTTTATACCCTGTAGTCTCTTAGTCGAAACTTTTGGAAAAGCTTCTAAACTTTTGTCTCCAAAAGATACTTGCGGGTATAATCTATAGGCTTATGCTAAAACAAATAAAAGGAAAAGGTGAAATGAGTAATAAATAGATTGTAAGGTGAATAAAACAATTATAAACTGTAGAACATGTTGGTTTGAATGTATTACCAGTCATTAAAACTTATTTTATCGGGTGTAAGTTGATGTTAGTACAAATGATTTTTGTTGTTCTCTGAATGTATTGTACTAATTTGAATTTTTGTTTACAGGTAAGAGGAATAAAAAGGATTTTTGATTACAATTTCACATGCAGTTTGGTGTACTTTTCAAAAGTAGTAAGCTTGTATTTGTTTATTTGAAAAAATGTTGTTTTTGGAACAAGTAATGAATTTGTATGCCATATGCTTTAGAAAACGTTTTTTTCAAGTTTTTTTTGAGAATTGTTGAGAAGAAATTACTATTTGATTTACATTGAGCATGGCACGCCGAGCTTGATCAGAGCGGGCGAAGCCCGCCCGTTAGTTCGCCGGTTGAAAACAAAAACCACTGCTTATAAACATTGAGCATGGCACGTCGTACTTAGTCAGAGCTAATAGTAATATTATTATATGATGCGTTATTATTTGACCTAAATATGCCCTTCAAGTTCTCAGAATTGTTTTAATCCCTTCGGTCATCGGTGGTAGAGAATCTCGGCTATATCCGATTTTTTTTAATATTATCTAACATTATAATAATTCATGTAGCGGCAAATTTTCGCACATTTGTAGTATAGGGCAAGGTATCCTTAACGACATACTAAAAATCCTGAAGGGTGGAAGTGAAGCTACGGTGATGGGGAATTTCTAAAGGTCCCTTTTTTCAATTTTTTGTTAATAACTTAAAAACTACTGCCTTTAGAGAAACAATATTCATATACTATATTATTTTAAACAAAATTCTCTTGGAAGAAGGTTTCATACACTTTTTTTACAAGGGTCAGTACTAAAGGAGATATGGAGGGAGAAAAATGCGAAATTTAAAAAAGTTTTTACTGCTTCGGCCTATATATAATAAAGGATGGAATTGTAATCGGGATATTTTACAGTTTTAGACCCTACTGAATCCAAAAAACATGTTGGAAACATGATAACTTGATAGTGCGTACGAATTTCCGACTGAAATTTTATATTCCAAGTTTCAAGTCCGTAAATGAACTTTTTTAAACCAGTGGTACCAAAACTTTACTAATTGAACTTTTTAGTTCTTGCGTTTATTTTATAAACGGTAGTTTTATCATAAAATATGAAATAACTAAAATTGATCCTCGAATAATTTGGCACAACATTCACCTGAAATATTCTTCAAAATTATCAACGGTTCATTTGTTATTATCAATAAAATTCGTTGTATTTATCTGAAGCAAAGAAATAATGATAATCATAATGTGAAATGAGAATTACTAGTGATCGCCCAGTGGTCGCAATTCGACTGTGAATCATAAGAATGTTGCTAAGTTGGAACGTTACTGAATTTAACATTCCATCCCCGAGGTAAACATATAAAATTAACTTGATTTTCGACGCTTCATCCAAATCTAGTATTAAGGCGGGTCTCTGCGTAAAAGGCGATAATTGTCACTTTTCAAATCGTTATACAGCTTTTATTTATTATTAGAATGGCAAATGTTATATATCATTTCAAAGATTAGAGGCTTATAAACAATTGTACGTATCGAAATTTGATAATCTTCTCTAGATCCAGAGTAGAAAGCCCCTAAACATAGTACAAATATTGATTTTAAGGCTTTTCAAATCGTTTTAACTCAAATATGATTTGACTTACACTTATTAAAATCAACTATATGAAAGATATTATTGTCAGCTTCAAATAAGCGTATGGAATTTTGGAAAAATTATCCCAGTCTTTAGTAAAAAAATTGTGAAGTTCACTAAAATAGGTACTTTTCAAACCTATTTTTCTTGTATGAAAATCAGATAATCAGTTCAAATACCTATATGTTGATTTACTTTCAACCTTTATCTCTCATTTTTCAGCCATATATTTATCAAGAAAACCATGTATTCGAGGTAATTAGCAGAATAAAATTATAAATATAATTTATTTCGTTGGGTCATAGATGGCGTTAGTGAAGTGATATATTTTCTGGAAGACTAGCATTTGGCATAACTCCGCCTCCCAATTTGTTTGCATAGCAACGAATTTTTGAATGGACTGTTAGGTACTCGAAAGTAAAAGCGGTATGAATGTGAATTTTGTTGGTTTTTGAGGGATTTACCAGAATTTTACTTTTCGTCACTCGATTGCCGATTAAAAGTGAAAGTGGTTGATCTGTGGATTTTGTTGGTTTTTGATTTTTCTAAGTTATGGCACGCCGTTACCTATTTAATAGCAACAATTTATTCCACTTAAATTAAAACTATACATTTTTATTATCTTGCAAGATAATTTCAATTCATTGAATGTTTATGATTGAATTAAAATTATTTATATAATAATAATTCAGCATAGAGACTATCCAGCAAAATTATACGAAATAGTTGAATTTTTATGATTGAACTAAAATTATGTACATAATGAAAATTCAGAATTATTATTATCTTGCAAGATAATTTTAATGCATTGAATTTTTATAATTGAATTAAAATTATGTACATGATGAAAATTCAGAATTACCATTATTTTCCAAGATAATTTCAATGTATTGAATTAAAATTATGTACATAATGGAAATTAGGAATTCTTATCATCTTGCAGTATAATTTTGATTCATTGAATTTTTATGATTGAATTAAAATTATGTACATAATAGAAATTCAGAACTATTATTACCTTGCAAGGTAATTTTGATCAATTGAATTTCTACGATTGAATTAAAATTATCTACATAATTAGATTTCAATTTGTATTCAATTATAAAAATTCAATGAATTAAAATTATCTTGCAAAATAATAATAATTCTGAATTTCCATTATGTACATAAATTTAATCCAATCAAAAAAATTCAATGGATCAAAATTGTCCTGCAAGATAATAGGATTGCCAAATTACCATTATGTACATAATTTTAATAAATCATAAAAATTCAATGCATTGAAATTATCTTGCAAGAAAATAATAATTCTGAATTTTCATTTTGTACATAATTTCAATTCAATCATAAAAATTCAATGAATTAAAATTATTCTGCAAAATAATAAGAATACTGAATTTCTATTATGTACATAACTTCAACAAAAATTCAATGCATTAAAAAATTTTGCAAGATAATAATAATTCTGAATTTTTATTATGTACATAATTTTAATTCAATAAAAAAAATTCAATGAATTAGAATTATTCTGTAAAATTCCAAATTTCCATTATGTACCTACATAATTTCAATTCAATCATAAAAATTCAATGCATTAAAATTATCTTGCAAAATAATAATAATTCTGAATTTTTATTATGTACATAATTTTAATTCAATCATAAAAATTCAATGAATTGAAATTATCTTGCAAGATAATAATAATTCTGAATTACCATTATGTACATAATTTTAATTCAATCATAAAAATTCAACGCATTAAAATCATCTTGCAAGATAATAATAATTCTGAATTTTCATTAAGTACATAATTTTAATTCAATCATAATGATGCAATGAATTAAATTATCTTGCAAGTTGAAAAAAATGTATAGTTTAAATTTAAGTGGAATACGGCGTGCCATAAACTGACGTGCGTCCACCCTGGTTGGTGAGGTACTGACGATCCTCCCTCCTTATCAGTCAATACTCATTTTTAACCACACCCACAATGCTGCTTTCTGTTACCGTCCCCTTTACACCTCCAAGACCTTAGATGGTCAATGATTGCAAAAGACACCCCTTAAGAATAGTGGCTCTCATTCAAGATCTTAAAGTGACTTTCTTTCTCCAACCCTCGGAAGGAGAATTAAATCATTAAGCTTTTCCTATTCGTTGCATATTTTTTCTCGAAATATTCTCTTTCCAGCGGTGAATTAGAATTGAGCACCTGTGTATAGTTAAAATTTTCTGCACTCCTTCTCCACATAAACTTCAAATATGTCAAATCTCATATACCTTGATGCGCAAAATTAAAATAGGATACTCTTTATATAATTCAGCACTTTTTCTCCATTTAAACATCAAGTATGCCAGATTTCACATTCCTTTGTGCACGTTACAAACTTTTTTTTTTCATATAAAATAAAAATGGGATATCCTGTACATAATTTAAGCATTCTGTATTCCTTCTTCAAATGAACTTCAAGTATGTTATATCTCACATTCCTTCGTGCGCGCGGTACAAAGTTTTCTCCCCACGTAGAATTGAAATGGAACAGCCTGTATATACTTTTAGCTTCTTGCACTTCCTCTTTAATATAAACTTCAAGTATGCCAAATCTCACATATTTTTAGGCGCGCAGTACAAAATTTTTCTTGCACGTAAAAGTAAAGTGAGACACCTGTATATAATTCTAGCTTTCTGCACTTCCTTCTCCACACAGATTGTAAGTATGTCAAGTCTCACATTACTTTGTGTTCGTGCGCGCGGTTCGAAGTTTTCTCTTCACGTAAAATTGGGAAGAGACGCTGTGTACATACTTTAAGCTTTCTGCACTCCTTCTCTACATACACTTCAAATATGCCAAATCTCTTATTCCTTCGTGAGCGTGGTACAAAATTTTCTCTTCCCGTTAAGTTAAAGTGGAACAACCTGTATAAGTTTTTAGTTTTCTGCATCCCTTCTCCATATAAACTTCAAGTATGCCATACATAACATTCCTTTACGCGCTCAGTACGAAGTTGTTTCTCTACGTAAAATTAAAATTGGACACCTGTATTTAATTTTGGCTTTTTGCACTTCCTTCTCCACACAGACTTCAAGTATGCCAAGTCTCACATTACCTTGTGTAAAATTGCACTCCTTCATTCAAACTCGATTCAAACTTAAAGTATGCCAAATCTCACATTCTTTCGTGCGCGTTATATGTTTAAAAAGGGGTACAAGGTTTTGTCTTCACGTATTCATATCTAGATTCAAATGAGACATCCTGTATATAATTTTCGCTTTCTGCACATCTCCTCCATATAAACTTTAAATATGCCAAATCTCATATTCCTCCGTGCATGCAATGTGCTTAAAATGGGGTCGAAAGTTTTCTCTCGACGTATTAATATATAGATTATCACTCATATTTGGACATCACATGCAAACGTTCGTCAATTCTGTTTTCAAATAAATAATTTGTCTCTTTCGTGTTTGGTATCAAATTAAAGCTCTTGCTGGGATAATTCTAGTAGAAGTGTCAAAGAGGACATCTAAACGATTGTCAATTGTTCCTTTTACAATTTTTTTTAATAATGTCTAGTTTGGCATCAATTCAAAACTTTCAGGGAGATAAGCTCAGTAGATATCACAAATAAATAATCATTTATTATACCATAAGTAGTTGAAATATTATCGATTATTTTTGTGGTGCTATCACGAATGTTTATTGTGCTTGCGTTTGAATACCACGAGTGTGCAGCACGAGTGGTATTCACAAGCACAATAAACATGAGTGATTGTCCCACAAAAATAGTCTATAATACTTTAACTACAAATGGTATATGGAGGACTATTCCAGGAGTCAAACCATTTTTTCAAATTAGTTTTCTATGAATCTAGTAACAACTCACGTAATTTTCATAGGAACGAGTAAACAAATTTCTGTCAAACTGAAAAATTAGAATTTCTTGCATTTTCTTTGACGAATAATAGAGAAATATATTGCGTCTTGATATGGGAACTAGTTCAGAAAGGTTTGGTGATAGATCAGAAGATAAAATTGATGAAGATATTCAGAAAAATATTCCATTAAATACGAAGAAAGCACAAATTGAGTAAAATACTCACATGGACCACTAGTGTAATACCCGATGGTATTTATACACGTCCAAATACTCACTGATATGCACCGTTTCTAAGGCGATTTAGCATTGTTAACATTGTTATAAATACTACGAATGGAATAGTTAGTGGAATCCACGTTACCATCTTTGAACTGTACTTCCGGCGATCAAATGTCGAAACTGTATTATATAATTAATTAAAGACCACGAATATCTAGAAAAACACTACTTATTTTATGTAAAATAAAATATAACCGCCATCTGTCACTTTAACAATGACAACTGTCACTTTGACAATTATCATCGATACTGCCTTCGATGGGAGCTCCGTTCGTACATAAAAGTCGTTTGTGGGCGTTAGCACGTTAGGAATCCATCTCCTCAAAATGTAAAATGCAAAGTGCAAAGCGTTAAGCGGTCCTATGAAAGGAGAAAGTAGATCACGCATGCGCATGTCATTTACAGCATCGCAAAGCCACGTTTAAACTTGTAGCACTTTTATGCATCGTTCTAATCGAATCAGGGATTGTGTTTAATAATGTGTTTGAATTTTTTTAATTACTATTCTTTTCCTTCCATCTTCCATAAGATCAATTTTTTCCGTAATTCTATGTCATTTGATCAAATCGTTATTTCGCTGTGTGTTACGTCACACAAAATATGTATGCTTAAATGATATATATCAGGGAAGAGTTAGTTGGATGTGTCACGAAACCTCCTGCGTTAGTGTCTCTGCTGTTCACCCTCTTTTGCGGACGGGTGAGTCAGTGGAGTGACGATTATTCGTGACACCCTCACACAAGTTTGCAAAACTCGTGGCAATTTCTTGTTTCTTTTATATTGCAGGATTTTGTGCACAAAAAACTGGACGGAGGGTTTTTAACCTATAATTAGTGCGAATCTGCGGTTATTTTTGCTAAATTTATTTAGTTTTTGCCGCTTTTTTTTGTAGCTATGAAGTCTTAAAATGTGATTAGTTTATTATGAGTTGTCTACAATTTATAATGGATATATTAATGACTTTTTTATGTAGATCTGTAGTTCAGCTATTTAATGTAATAACAATTATGTTGGTAATTGTGAGTGGCTAGCAAAGGTCGTATTCCTAAAAGCAACCTACTTCAATTCAAATTACCCACTTCATTCTACCATTTGTTTGCTTTTAGCTCATTTCATCCACACCTGATATTACCGTACAGTGTTTTCGTCCAATGAATGTGTAATTAAATTAAATTACAGTCCTACCACTACAAGTATGCACAATATGGACGTTGCCATTTTCGTCCGCCGGGTTGCTGTACTGTAAACATTCAATGAGTTTTTAAGCTCGGATGTTCAAAACCTAAACGACGAACCGATTGTGTGCTTTTGTGAAAGCTCAGTTGTAATTTAGTTTTATTTTGTCCATTGTTTTAAAAATACGAGTCTAATTGATTTTTGGCTAACGAATGACGAGCGACTGAACCAAGGACTAGTTGCCCGATACTTAGGGATATGTCAGTAGCATGGTTCAACGAATCTATACTAAAAATTCAAACTTCTATTATAAGTAATTGTGGTGAGAAAAGCTTGATGATAAGTCCAATTGCAAAGCACTTAAATTCAACCCTTGACCCTTTAACGCTTATCTTGAATCCATTAAAGTAAACTGAGATTCAAAACGGTCTGATATCAACCCTGATATGGAGGACCGCCCGACCGAGTCAAATATCCAAGTTCTCAACCCTCTCTCCTTTTCACAACTCACGAATATGCAAAGTTCCAACTGTGTAATGTTTGTCTTTTCCATACTGTATGAGTATTTGAATCTCTTGAGTTCAGCGGTTGGGTACTGCGACAGTATTTAGCGTGCAATGTAAATATTGACTTGCGGGTTTTACGGAATACGGTGGCATTTAACCGGCGATCATTTTCACATGGTTGCAGATCAATTTCATGCTACGCCTACATTGCTATTTAATGGTGCGGTATAAAAATTTATTCCTGTAGATTTGCTGGATTTACTCGATCAGTGAGATAAATATTTTTATCTACAACTGTATCACATTTCCGTTTTAAGCATCCCTGAATCCATTTTGACTATTTTCGGCTTGATGTCGGTACGTATAATGTTGAAATTTTGTATTGTATTGTTCAAGGTCTAGTTGTGCACCTCGCATTATGGCTGCAATTGTCTGTACCGGAAGTGTACTTTATTTGAAACTTTTTCTGAATTTTTTGCATAAATCCAAAATGGTTAGCCGTAGGATACTGAAATTCAGTATTTGAATTGCTGTAACATATAAATGGTTTTATTTTTGCACCAATCGGCTGAACCGGAAGTGTACTTCATATAACAGACTTTTCGAATTTTCTGCATGAATTCAAAACAATCAGTCGTAGAATATTGAAATTCCGTATTAAGCACTTCTATAACATCTAGTTGTACATCTCGCATTATGATTGCAATCATCTGTACCGGAAGTGCATTTTACTCAAAACATTTTTTGAATTTTTCACATAAATCCAAAACGATTGAATGTAGAATATTAGAATACACAATTTATTGGATCCTTCATCTTTGCTAAATCTTGTTCTGGATTCTTCCACCCTTTCGCTTTTAATTTATTAATGAAATTCCAGAGGTAATTGTTTGGCTAACACAAAAACAATTGGAGGATAAATTTGTATCTTTAAATATAGTCACGTTTCAAACAAACATTTTTCTTATCTACGCACAGTTCCTAAATAACGCTTTTTATCTCACTTTAGGTGCGAGATAATATTGCGCACGCATTTAATGTGCCAAATATGCAAATTGAGACGAATTTGTATTTCAGTGTTTTGCTTATCATTTCGGTATTACTTTTTAGGAAAATTAAGTTAAGAACACCAGCCAGACTTTTATTAATCTGCAAATATCTTATTTTTGAAATTTACGGGAGCAGTTCGAGATGTTTTCGGCTGGAAACTGTGCAAACTTTCAAACTGGTGCGTTCAATAGATATATTGTAGCAGTGATGATTTTTGTCTGTCTTATGAAAACAATAAATTCGTTTTAAAAGAATCTGCTCCTCTATTCTCGACAGTGAAAAAATGACCGTCGTCGATCCAGGATATTGAAAGCACAAGATGTCCAAAAATCGTCGCAAAAATCCACAATTCCATATTAGACGATGAAGGTTGGAGAACTTGTTGAGGCTGTAAACATTATTACATTCAAAATTGGGTAGTAACTCTATCTATTCAAAAATGAATCGGTCCTACGTTGGGCGCCAATTTATTGCAATCAAAACTGCTAGCGGAACAAAATAGACTAATTCTAAATTATCTGTCACTCGCTATCTTTGAAACGGGCTAGCTCAGTATTTACCAAAATAATAAAAATAATCCCAGGGCCGGACTGGGTTGTTGTGAGGTTACCTTTAAAAAAAAAAAACTTTGTTGAAACAAATATACTGGACGCTACGTAAACTAAATTTAAATGAAATAAAAAAATAAGTGCGACACGCAATTGTTAATTTTTCCGTCCTCAGCCACACAACTGCGAAAGTACCATAACATAAAACAATATCTCAAAAAGTGATACTTACTCACCACTAAATAAAATCACTTTCTGAAAATTTAGGTGGTAGATACTATTTTACAAAATAAATGATGATCAAATTTACCAAAATAATAGATATTTAATTGAGTCCACCCAAAAGTAAAATAAAGAAAATATGAAAACGATAAAAGTTTAATTGATGTAATATAAACAAAATTGATATCTGAACAAAACATTTATAAACCTACTCCATAAAAATGGTACAAAAGAAATGAAAATCAGGCTCGAGATCGATCGACCTGGTTCACAATCGGACGTAGCGTTTATGTTGTAACGAAAAAGCATAAAAAATGGAAGCGACAACGAATGCCTACCGCAGCAAAGTTATACATAAAAAAATGAACCAAATTCGCGGTGACGCCACGAGGTGCCTAATTACACAAATTAGCACCAACAAGTAAAGTCAAAATAGCAAAAAAAATAAAACTGAACCACTTAGCTGGTGACGTCGCTGGAGACCCTGAATGACACGTCTGTCTGGCGTCTGGATCTTGGCCTTCAGGTCTACTTTTGCTGGATTCTAGGTGGTCAGGAGATCCAGGGAGGAAGTCAGATACTTCCACAGCGTTGTGCCTTAGTCCGGACGACGTTAAATCGCTGATGATAGCGATAGAATCAAAACGGAACGACCACTCACAATTTATACTAATCCCCAACACGTGGGCTGCTCTGCCGAATAACGCAAATGGCCAAACTGTCCAAAATATTCGGCCGAAGCACAGCTTATTCCAAACGAATCTCCAACTTGGGGCTTGCACACGCAAAAAAGACTTTGGAATAAACGCTAAAATTGTGGTGGCAAAAAAAATAACTAAAAAAGCAATAGATTCGACGTCCGTCCTATACGAGGACTTAAGGCTGACTGTCTACTCAAGTTAAGTCAAATCCGGTCTATTTGTAATATGAATGAAATTATTAAATTGAGAACTGAAAATATCTTTAACCAAAGTAAGTAATGAAGTAAACCAAATTGAATCCAAATTAACTCAAACTATATTCTAGAATTTAACCCAAACAAAAAAGGACCAAAAGCCAAATTGGCACGAAACAACATCTCACCACATTTTACGTGATGTTTTGAGCTGACAGCTCGTTGGGTACCGCGTCTATTGACAGTCGACCAAAAATGCATTCGTTTAAACATTCCTTAAGAATGTTTAGACTTATTTAAACGCTATTCCATTGTGTTCCTTCGACGTTTCATCACTGTGGAAGTGTAGATGAATCGTGGATTCATCACTACATGCCAGAGATAAAGCAGCAGTCCAAACAATAAATTGGAGCAGGGAAAAATGCCCTAAAAAAACCTAAACAGTTCCGTTTGCCGAAAAAGTCTTCTGGGATTCTCATACCCTTCATTGCTCAAGGAATTCAATGATAATACATTCACTTCAAGCTATAAAAGAGGATAAATCTTGGGAATGAAAGATAAATAGCTGAAAATTTGTACAAACTTCTATTTTGACATTCTAAATGTATCCACAAAAGTAGCAATAAATTTATTCATGTGCCCGTCTCAAGATATTCAGGATCAGAGGTCGCAAAAATTGTTTTTGTCGCTTCCTATGCTTCAAATCGTATTTGCATTCATTATAAAAATTGTAGAGTATTAAATTTTCTACTAATTCTGTCTTAAACAATTTTTTGTATGCTTAACCGTTTTTGAAATAGAGCGCGAAGAGTGACATATATGGCTGAGCAAAGCGCACTCTTCGAGCTCTATCTCAAAAACGGTTGAACGTATGAAAAACTGCTTCACACAAAATTTGTAGATAATGCAAAGCTGTACAATTTTTGTAATGAATGCAGATACAATTTGAAGCATAAAAAGCGAGATATTTACAAAAAACTGATTCTTGCGATCTTTAACTTTGAATATATTTTTCGCGACTTGTGAGATAACATTTGGAATGTCAAAATGAAGATCTGTACAAATTTTCAGCTTCTTGTCTTACTTTCCGAGGTTCAACCCCTAAAGTGACTTGAATATGATGCAATCAAAGTTAAGTGTCCCCATCTGGCAAAAAATATAACCTTATATATTCAAGATTACAGAGATTCATAATAGGCTATGTGCAAGGGGGCGGAGTTTTAACAAATATCGATGCGAGCGCTCATGGTGAGCATCATTGTCAACATCGAACTGCATTTCTCAGAATACGTCATTGAGCATTGTAGTTTAAAAGTGAAAATAATTGCATATAAAACATAGAAAAACGCTTGTTCTATTTCAGGCTGTTGTGTTAAAGATGATTCAAGTGAAATATAGCTCCATAGATTTCATGTACGCTGTTATAACATAAAAAAACGAGTGAAGTGGATGAAAGCGGTATATCGAGTATTATCTGTCTTTCATTATTGATCTATATAACAGAGATGTTTGTAATTCAATTGTGAAATTAGAAAAATTCATCATCTATTTAGGATTCATGAATTTACCTCTATCTCTAATTTGTAAGGTGTTTCAGTGATAGAAGTTTGTCGGATGCACTTCACAATAATTTTGTTGTTAATATTGTCAGCAACATATTCATCAACATGTTTAATATGGCAAAACTAATTTCACGCTTTTCTTCAATGCTTTCTCGGTAAAAGGGATACAGTGTTGATGCATACAAACCCGATCCGCAAGATCATCGGCGTCATAATTTGAGGTTATCCTGTCAATTTGGACGAATAAAGACGTTTTCTCTAATAGGTACATTATAATTGAAGAAAAAAATACTCAAAATAAATAATTTCAACGTACCTTTTCATGCTATACAAGTTATATTATACGCACACAGCTGAATTAAATAATATTAGTACATTAAAAAAATTATAGGTATGAGACAATGATAAAATTGTAGTTCAATCGTTCTCCATTGTCCGGTAGAGGCGCTAGTAGTCTTTATGTACGTAGCCTATACATCAATATTCAAACAAATGAAGTGTTTAATATTGTGAAATTAATCATTTTAATAATCTTGGGATATCAATTTTAAATAATGTGGAGCTTATTGTGTGAACAAAGCTTTATATATTTCGTATTTGCCAACAAAACGACACAAGGACAAAGCAGCCAACGTTTGTGTTAGCATAAAAGACGGAGGAGGACACAAAAGGTGAACAAACTGCAAATATACACATACAAACATACAGCTGAATATATTCAGCGTAATATATAGTTTGTTCAAGATATATGGTTTGACGTGGGGTCTCGCTTATCTGTTACCTAACAGGCATTGGCACTTAAAGTTGGATGTACAAATTCAATACTATATCCACGTAAAAGTTTTTTTTTTTTTAATGTCATTACACTGGGTTTTTCGAGATGATAAGGGGAGTAAGGGGCTGGTCAGGTGTTAGGGCGTAATTAAGCCGAATTCTCCTGAAAGTAATATGAGTTTGAGCCACAATGCTCTGAGAGATGTCATCAGAGAGTCACACATATCAATTCCTCGGCATCGGAGCATTTGAGATTCAGTTTAGGTAACTAGAATAGATATAAAAATGATAAACCTGCCTCAGAGGTTGGATAGGATGTTTCTTCACTATTTGGTAGCAAAAACTTAATGTACTTCTGATTGACACTAAATTTAAGTATTGGAATATTCTACCTTGAAAGTGAAGACTCAGGCTAGCTATTAATAAGGGCACCGGAAATATTCTACCTGAAAAATAGGAAATAGGCGCCACTCCCAGGAAATGATCAAAGGAGAAAAAAGGTGCTATTCTGGGAGACAATAGCGACAGCAAAAAAGAAATAAAGCATAGACGTCGAAATCAATCATAAACAAAATTATTATTAATTCAAAGAAAAAATTCAAAAAATTATAATTAGAAAAATTTGGTAACTCACGAAAATGGTTAAAGCTATGATACAAGAAAATCCCACTGCAACAGCCAAAAGGGAACTGGGAGCACGTCACAGACGTTCAAAATTACGTTACAAAAACTAGCTAAATATTCTCTTCAGGCGGAACTCAAGACTAGTATCGGCAGAGAAGGTAGTTGACGAATTGTTAGCCACAAAAACAATGTCAGACAAGAACGTTTCCTGAATTAAGTAAAGTTGATCTTGCCTCTTATAGGGCTTTGATAAATACCCAACGGTCCTTGAAGGTGTTAAGGTTGGCCATGCGCCTGGTAATCAACTTCGGGACGTATTAATGTTCTTCTTAATTTCGTAGACGTGTTAATGTTCTTCTTAACGTAAAGTTGGCCAGAAACTAGACTCAAGTGGCCACGCAGTTTACACTAAAAACAAATAACCCAATTGAACTGAAACAGGAGGTTCCTATAAAAAAATTGGAGAGCTCTCTTCAAACGCGAAGTGTTAAACTTGAATAAATTAATTTAGATTTAAATTGAAAAACGAATAAACTGAAAATTTAGTGAAAATCAAGTAAAATAATAATCAGTAAAGATTTTTATTTGCCTAATTTTAAATTGTGCACTAAAAATTTACAAAGTAAAAAAAAAACTACGCTGAGCATTAGAGAGAAGAAAAACAAAGAAAATACAAAGTCTAGCAAGACAAGAAAAAGGATTATCAGCGACAAGTCGATAAATTTACGAACGTGGTTCGTTACTAAAAAAATTGAATCAATCTCCACAAACTCGTAGGATTTTCCAGCTTAAAAACGGGAACTAAAGCCCACAACAAAATATTTTAAGCTTTGGAAACCAAAAACTACACAAACAACATAAGAAACTAAACTACGAGTTGTTGAATGGCAAATCTGCAACGCGTTGGATCCAAAATATAGTTGAATTATATATTATCAATCAATTTCACTGATCAGTCATACATCAAACATACTTTGGTGAGGAAAGGTGAAGGGAGAAACGAAGATAGCCACAAATCTCGTAGGTTTTTTACTTCGAATGCATATATAAAAAAATCGCGTATCAGCGTTTGGTAGTAAAAAAAAATTTAAAACAGAAATACAAAAAGCCGGAAAATAACAAAAAAGGAATGTCTACTCTTGTAGACGGAATAGTATGATAAACTAGGGCAGGTAGCAACTAGAACATGTGTACGAAACACTCTCAATTGTAATGATTGTCAAAACGAATCTGAATATAAAAAATGGAAGAATCATCTAGATGATGAAAGCGCATTTTTGACAGCTCATGAATGCTTGTTACTTCAGAGATTTCGCAAATTACCATCTCTCACAGTTACTGAGCTTGGAATCAAGCAGTTTGGGCAAACTTACGAAACAGCAGCTTCCATTTAGTACTAGTTTCAAGTTGACTATTTGATAGGTATATAATTTATGCATGTACAAACTCAAAAATACGTTTTAATCTTCATTGTTTAGTTATTGACTGACGGGAGGTCAAGTGCTGTACTTTAAAATGATAATTTGATCTTTATCAAAGCTATATAAGAAATATACACCAAAAGTGAACAAATTTTCAACCAATAATAGTGATTCATTCTAATAAGCTTCAAATTTGCGTCAAACAAGTCATTGAATGAATCTCGGACAAATTTGACAACTGTGCATAATAATAGTGACATCCCCGGCTAAAGTTGTAACTAAATTTTTATCTACTTTAATAAATTTCAGTGGCCGTATCCCTAATGTCATATATATCCATGGGCATTGTTTCACTTGAAACAAGTAATTGAATAATTTAATCTTTCACAATCACTGAGCTTGAATTAAAGTAATTTGTGCAAATCTACGAAACAGTAGCTTTTATTTAGTACCAGTTTCAAGTCTGTAAATAGTATAGTCGGTGAGAACTCAGCGTCACGCCAGCCAGCCAACCAGCCAGCCAGACAGCCAAAGTGAATATAATAGCGCTTTTTTCGGAAAAATGCGCTAAAAATAGGCCAGCTCTTTCGACCGGAACAGCTATGGCAAACCAAAGAGGCCAGAAGAGACGCGCATCCTTCCCAACTTAGCGCGCCTTCAATCAAGTGTCATTAGCAAGTACTAATTTACAAAATTAGTGCAAATTTGTTATACAGATGGCGGCATAGGTATGGAATGAGAAAAAAATTGTATAAAAAAGAGGTAAGACGAAATTTTTGTAACAACTCGAATCTAGGTTCTGTGTATACTACGGTTTTTGAGTCATATTGGTATAGCAGCAAAATTAGCTGCCTATAGGACGTGACTTTGAACATCACAGGATATCCAAATGTCAACTAGTATTATTTTATGTCTCGAATTTGGTTATAAGGCTATCATTTAGGACTGTAGAAAAATATTGGCGTTACGACTTCAGGACCACAATTTTAGTGTCTTAGGCAAGTCTCGTGCCTCATATCTTGATACTCTTTCAAAATACTTGGGGGGAATTAAATTTTTCTGATTAATATTGTACAATGCTTATTTCCAGATAAAAGAGAATAAAAGTGGATGAAAAATTGTTTCTCACAAATCTGAAATTATCTTTCTTTGTCATTTTCCAGTCCTTTCAACACGCCTGTCTTTTTAATCAGCAGTAGGAGGATTAGCCCAGTGAAAGATGATTTCTATTTGGATTTGTTTGATCTTTCAATTTCTTACTTCTGTTCCTTTTTTTATTTGGATTTACAATTTTCACAACTACATCCTCATTATTTTTGTTATCAAATCAATTAGTTTCACATAGAAAATCAGTACAAATTTTACGATTAATATTTATGATAAATATCTCAAAAAGAGTTTTTTCAGTGGTTGTTTCTTGCTCAAATCATACGCTGGTTTCATAAGATTTTGCTTCTTATTTATTCAAGCTAAAAAATTTGATTTACGACACAATGGCGCTCTTGAAAAATTAACGAGATACTTGTTCTAAAAAAACATCAGAATATTTCATTTTAGAAATATTTAAGATGAAAATCCGTTGTAAAGTTTTTACTGCAGTCATTAATCTAAAGAAAATATAAAACCAAAAAAAGCGAAAGAACAGCAGAATGAATGAATTTTTAACAGATATGAAGCAGGCTCATTTCCTGATCCATTAAATTTGGTATAAAATTAATTTTCTATAAATACACTGAATACTTTTGATTCTATTGTCATTCTCGACTATCTTTTAGGGTACATCGTGTGGAAAATATGTAAATATAAACGGTAATCTTGAAGATTCGCTTTGGGCGAAAAGGCTCAAAGATTATTTGCTGATATAAGCTAAACAGGATTTGCTGTTATACAAATTTAGAGGGATATTTCATAACGTGTTTTGTTACAGATTCAATTACTATGAAATATGTGGGGCAACAAAAGTACAGGCAAAACTCTGGCATGTCAAAACTTAAATTTCAGTATTTGTATTTTCATATCTGTACGAAAAAATGATTTAGATTTTACATTAGAAGAATCTAATGCTTCATTTTCGACGATTAGAAAGTGGGCGATAATCTAGGAAGGTTGATGAACGCAAGGGATTTCCAAAAATCGTCACGGCCGACGAAATCAACTAGACGATCGTCGACTGAAGGCTCTACAAAATTGCTGAGGCTATAAATGAATAAGTTGAACGCTGCCACCAAATAATGCCTCCAATTTCTATCTCAATGTCTTAAATGTCTCATAAATCACATGCCTAATATACTGATAAACTTTTCGGTATTGGAATAACATATTTGACACTACCCAAATCTCCTTTAACCCATTTCGAAGCAAACAAGTGTCATGTAATTCACATAACAAATGACTATCTTACAACCGGCATTTGTCTCTCGCTCAAGGAACATACGATGCACCAAACGAGACACAAATTGAGGGAATACATTTTACATCTTATCTAGTGAAAGACGAAAGAGATGGAAAGCAGGGTGAATGAGAGAAACATTCTGAGCTCAAATAAATATTGGCATTTTGAAAGGAATGAAAAATGTTGGCGAAGATCGAGATACAGTGATAAATATTAGGTACTGTTTCAACTTTAAGAGAGTTGATATCAACAATTTGAAGGTGTGGGATTCTTTTAGAATCTATTTTTCAAGATATCTTGTTACACAAATAACATTGTGTACGCTTTTTGAATATCCTAAAACATGCTTATTCAACAAACATACGGTTCAACTCCTATTGATGACCCTTGTTACACCGAGCAACCATTTCCTTCATAAAAAGGACAGTTCAAAAGTTTAAACCTCAATTTCTCTTGGAAGAAACAAAATGTTGTATTAAAGGAATAAAGTACTGAAAAAACATCCCTTTCTTGCAGCAAAAGATGAGGGAAGGAATTTTGAAGCTTTATGAGTGCTTAATAAACGGTGCGGCTACCCGCAATAACTTTCCTGCATTTTTTAATAACTAACAAAGGCACGGGTGGAAGGAATAAAGGAAATCTTCACGTAAACTAGCCTCAATGTTTCGAATTTTGATATATTGGAAAATAGTCCAGACAATATAGACGAAAAAAAGTGCTGACTTTGCATTAATTCCCAACAAGCTGAATTTTTGTACGGATCTTGAATATATCATTACAAATGCTGTCAAAAATTTCAATTAAACTGGTTATTTTATACGGCAAATTTTGAATATCTGTTATACATATAAACTGCACTTCCGGCTCAGCCGATTGGTAGAAAAATAGTAGATGACTACTTTGATGCTACAACAAGTTCAAATACTGAATTTCAATATGATATGGCTGATCATTCTAGATTTATGCAAAAAATTTAAAAGAAGTTTCAAGTAAAGTGCACTTCTGGCTTGGCCGATTCATACGAAAATAGCAGATAACCATTCTGATACAACATCAAGTTCAAATACTGAATTTCAACATCCCACGGTTGATCATTCTGGATTTATTAGAAAAATTCGAAAGAAGTTTCAGGTAAGGTGCACTTCCGGTACAGACGATTGGAACCATAATGCGAGGTGCACAACTAGACCCTACACTAGTCTTAAATACAAAATTTCAACATTATACGTTCAACCAGTTTTGAGATTTGCGAGTTACGCACGCACGCACGAACGCACGCACGAACGCACGAACGCACGTACCGACCTCAAGCCAAAAATAGTCAAAATGGATTCAGGGATGCTCGAAACGGATATGTTCATCAAAATCTCGATAGATGAATTTTGTCGGTTTCACAATACTTTCTTGTACTTAGTAAAGTAAGTAAAAATGTTGTTTTATAAAGTATCTGCTATATATGTGAAATTTGCGCAAAATCGGTCTAGCAGTTTAGCCGTATGATTGATGAACAGACGCATGTACACACCCCACGCACACCCACACCATTACCGAATACACAAACACAATGGTGGGAATATAGTGCTCCAGTATACCCCGATTCTCTTAACCCTTAGGGAATGAAGAAGTCTCCAGGACTTTCGTCCATAAATAAATAATCACAAGAGAAAGAACGTTTTAGGATGATAAAAATGTTGTTCAGGAAAGCGTTTGTCGCTGTGAAACAAGCTTAATGTAGACATATGACAAAAAAGACATATTATGTTTGAAATACATTCAGACTCCAAGTGAGTAATGATTGTGAGGATAACAACGAAAAAATCGCCCAATATCTACCAAATATTGAGAAATTTACTTGTTGAATTCGTTATATTCAATATGAATCATTTCGATTCTCGCATCAAGGCAATAAAAAATTAGCCCAGTCAAATAAGGGTTTCATCACGGAATGACGGATAATAAGCTGGAAAACTTGTAGAAATCCTTATTTTGGCATTACAAAAGTTGTCTCAAAAGTCTCATGAAATCTCGTGTCTGCGTCTTGAGTTATTCAAGGTCAAAGGTCGTAAAAATTGTTTTTTTAAGCAAATATTTCAGTTTCTATGGCTCCAATAATGTTGACATTTATCACAAAAATTGTGGAGCATAAAATTTGCAACAAATTTTGTCTTGAACATTTTTTTATACGCTCAGCCATTTTAGAAATAGATCGCGGAGGATGCGCAGCATTCAGCCATACTGTAATGCAAGGTCAACTGTGATCTACGGTGGATAATACTCTTCGTACGAAGTTAGTAAATCACTAAAATATTCTTAATCAAGAATGATTCGTATTATTTATTGGTCAATACATTATATTTACTAACATTTTACTTATATATAATATATTTTTCCAATAATTTTACTAGTTTGTGTAATTAAGAACTCATCACGTGAAATACTCATAGTATTCGTTCATTTAATATTAATGATGTTGATATGGATTACACAGCATTGAGACAAGCTTGCCCATTGCACTGGTCACAAGCTAAAGTGCTTTGCAACCTGATTTTCTGCACTCGCAGTGTGCACCACAACATCCTTACAGTTGCAAATTATTGTTTTGAGTAATTCATCTAGAGCCGATGGTAATATTGTTGTCATTAGTTCCATAAATTCATTTTGCATCTCTCAACCCCATTCTTGCATTACAGTATGTATGGCTGAGCGCTGCGCATTTTCCGCGCTCTATTTCAAGAACGATTGAGCGTACGAAAAATTATTCAAGACAAAATTTGTTGCAAATTCAATGCTCTACAATTTTTGTTATAAATGTCAACATTATTGGAGCCATAGAAACCGAGATATTTGCAGAAAACCGATTTTTGACCTTGAATTACTTGAGACGTGGACATGAGATTTTATCAGACTTTTGAGACAATTTTTAGAATGCCTAAATAAAGGTTTGTATACAAGTTTCCAGCTTATTATCTTTCATTTCGAAGTAAAACTCTAATTTGACTGAGCTATTTCCGGAATAAATTCCATGAATGAAAACACCAAATATATTATACAGGACGTGACAGAAGAAAAGACCAGTTCAACCAGTAATAGATTTCATCAAGTATAATAATTATTCTTAATAACTTCTTCCTGTAAACCCTCTGAATATCCAGCTAACATTTATTGAAATTTTGTCAAAAAATTCACTGTGTGCCTATTAGTTAGGGAGTTGGTGGCAGAAATTTTTATATGATTTTATTATGCGAATAAAGTTGATAATTGTACAGACGTCATTATAAAGAGTAAGAAAAACCATTTCAGTCATTCAGGCGCTGCTGAGTTTTTGATTGAGAGTCAATTGAAAATGCTAGAAAAAACTTGTATATATCTTATTGTGTCAGCCACATATTTAAAACGTTACTTGTCGATATGACATAGATATAAATGTAATCGGTTGAAATCTATATATCTGCATTTTTTTGTAATATGATTTTTTTATATAGTTTTTGATATACTTAAAATTAAATGATTTTATTGTCAACGTATCTTGTAACAGAAGTTTCGCAATGTAATTAGAAACAATAAAACAAGCTTCAGTCACCTGACTGCTGCTGCGTTTAATGAGGATGAATTTTTGAAAATGGGGCAAAAAAAAAAATGCTTCTATATCATTTCATTGAGTCAGCCACTTGACAGGCAGCATCCTCTATTTGTAAAAGACATTGAAAAAATAGTGGCTGAAATCTACGATTCTGAGTTTTAATTGACTGACGTTTGTTGATAATTATTTTTATAAGATTTTTGTCACTATCTAGGAAGTTTCAAGAAAATTTTCAATGTTTTTACAATTATTCTCTTCTATTTCAAGTAGTTGGTTAGAAAATCAATTTGAACTACAAATATTAGAATAAAAAAATACGTAAGTGGAGTAAATAGTTTTCATTACTTCGAGGCCTTGGAGTTTGGATCGGTATTCGTAATCCTAATTACATTTTTTCTTTTTGTTTTGAAAACGATGAATTCTAGTGTATGGTATAATGTGAAATTTGCATGCATTTCGAAAACTTTGTTCTTTCCTCTTATAATAAGAAAAAAATCGTCAGGTGATGACTATTAACCGAGTAAGATCACTCTGGATGTCAATTTTTGAATGTTCAGTTTCCACAAAAATACAGTTTATAATATTGCAGCTATAGTGAATTTATAGTTCCATTATTCTCATGGGTTAATT
The DNA here is from genome assembly GCA_963989225.1 of Dromius quadrimaculatus. Taxonomy (NCBI): domain Eukaryota; kingdom Metazoa; phylum Arthropoda; class Insecta; order Coleoptera; family Carabidae; genus Dromius; species Dromius quadrimaculatus. Next base: position 6,513,515 of record OZ022325.1, on the reverse strand, counting down.
CATGATATCTATCTTCTTTCCTTCTTTTTCTCTCTATTATTACTTCCGATTGAATTCTACGCTTCTATTTTACAATGACTCAAGTGTTTAGTGATGTTGGAAACAATATATTGTAATGTTTATTGCTTGACGAGTCAGTTTGTAATTAAATAAAAGTCACTATTTAATAATCTAAATGAAATAAAAGATTTATTCTTCTTATGTCACTAATAACACTACATTTATATATTAATCACTTGATTCTAATTCAAACAAAGTCACAGATATTTATATTTCACTATTTATATGCACTGTTCACTTTACTTGTCACTGTTCATTATTTATTTCACTACTACTATTCTTACTACTGTACTGTTCTACACGTCTTTTGCTTGGCCTTATATAGAGAAATATTGTTTTCTCGAATTTTCCATTTCTCGACTCTTTCCATTTCTAGGAATCACTAGAGGCTTCCATTGGGAGGGGTGATGTGCTGCGACGTGGCGCGGCGTAAGAGACGACGAGAAGCTCCTCCCCATACTACGTCGTCTTTACGAGCTCCCCCCTCACTCTCGCACGTCACAATATGAATGAAAATATGTTCTGAAATCGAAATATTAGTAACAAAATTAGATAGATATACCTATCTTTTAGTAATAAATGTTTTGAAAAAAATTCAAATATATGAAATAATCAATATGTAACGCGATCAGTAATAAAATTTATGGTTGAATTTTTTTTCCCAATAATCAAACATGAATAACACCTTGTTTTGAGTTTCAATACGATGATAATCTAAACTGGGAATATTTCTGAAAATCAGCAATGTATACGTCAGCCAATGTTTTTTCTTACTTTTGGATATGAGAACCATCAAATCAAAACCAATGCGAAGCACAATAAAATGAGTTAATAGCAGCTTTTTTTCTGCAAACTAATAATTAGTTTTCTCAAAAAATCAGAGACATAGGCTTCAGCCACCAATTTTTTGATTTCTAGTTCTGATAAACGAGTGTTTTGTAATAATGGCTGAAACAATAAATTAATATAGGAGCATTTTTTTTTTTTGGAAATTTGAAATTCATCTATTAGAGAACTCAGCGGCAATTATACTCGATATCTGCTTAAATTGGTCAGTTATATCAATGCCTACATTCCATATCATTGTTAGTCACAATAAAATCATATACCCGTATTGCCACCAGCTCCCTAGCTATATGATGTCGATTAAAATGTATTTAGTGACTTCCAACAATCCTAGTCACATCAATCATTGTTTTAAAAGTGAAAGAATTGAGGTAATAAATAAAACAAAGATATTTTGTGTAGTTTTCGTTTATTACTTTACGACTCAGGTTGGTACCCACAAACACAACAAGCCGAAAAGTCAACTCAATCGAGTAAGCGTAGAAGATGAACTTCACCGAATGGAAGTCGAGTATGAACTGATTTTAAAACATTAGACAAAACATGCAGCACTAAGAGGAAGTTCGAGACAAAAAAAATATACTACAGAAGAATCTAAATAGTTTGCACATGTTAGTATTCAGAAAAATAAAGCAGTTAATTCTGAGAAGGATCTTGGTATGATTTTGTAGTCGGAAGCATGCACAGTGGGCTATTAAATATTTACACAAAACACAACTAGAACATTTGGTATTTACAATACTTAAAAATAATATATTACAGTCTTAAGCTGAAATGTCATAGTGTCAAGTGTTTTGTGTAGATACGAAAACTTAATCATATATATACATGAATGTGTTTGTGTGTGCGTACATGTATGTATGTACATTATATGATGTATGTGGAGATTCTAGTCCTTACAGAATAATTTTATTCTGGCAATGCATTGAGATTTGAGTTTACCTCTGTAAATATATTCTAGAATAGATTTTATTTGTCTCTAAAATCAATCATTCGGTCTACTAGTCATATCTATATCTCACTGTCAAGTATAAATTATTTTTATTCAAGGATGGCACGTATTTTTCCAGATAGTACATTTCTCACAAAATGAAATGGCTACAAGTTCGTTGCATTTTCTCAGATAACAGCTGAGGAAAACAGTCAAAATCTGTGCCACCATCTATGAACGGTGCATGAACTAACTGTTATATTTATTATATATGGCTGTATATTTATGTCAATTTTTTTGCAAGTACTGATTTTGAAATGAAAATACCATTATTTGTTTGATGTATTATTTTTGGTATATTGAGTCAAAATACGATTTATTCTGGGTTCCACATTTCCTGCACTTATCTCAAGCACCATTAATTCTCCTCGCGTGACATCCTGGACTTTGGATCTTGGTGCTCACTATTCTCCCTGGAATATCTCCGGAAATACTCCGGTCGACATTGGCACGTGCGCTACAAACGTATACTCAAAGGCACATGCGTTTACTCTCGACAAATTGGACGTGCGTGAAAAAAAGCAAGATATAAGAAATATACAAGACATTTTGGAACAATATGACATATTACATGTTTCCCTAAAATATTGCTATTTTTTAGCAGAAAACGTGTTGAACAAAAAATTGGAAAATGATGGAAAATAGGTGGCTGCCCTTCTCGCACTTGACCTCTTTTATTTTATAGACTATTCATCTCTGGAATGCGCTGAATGTCAATATTTGTATGCAGATTGCTAGTGTAAAATTATGGAAATTACACAGAACCGTAATTAGTTTAAATTGACTTGAACTTGGCTTTTATGAATAATTTGACTTAATAAGTACGCTTCGATGATAAATACGGTTATAAAAATTTATTCAGTGTTGTAGATATTTTCTGGCCTTTATTAGTTATTATTTTCCTTGTTCACGAGTAAATGGAGCTACATTTTTTACTGCTTCGTCCAGCAAGAGACAAATTTGTCAAACAGTGTGCAAACTCATGCCACAGATAAATCTCTTAAATTCTGTGGTTAAACATGGCTATCACTTCAAGCCTGGAGCCTTTGCACTGCAGTAATGCTTCAGTTTATGTTTTATGTCTCAAGCTATGAAACTGTAATTGGACCTCATTTGGAGAGCGAATGTAATAAACTAAATTTAACAAGGTGGAGAAGTACGAATGTAGATTTGTCTACAAGTTACAGATGCAGTTAACACAAAATACAAAACATAGTCTGATGGTGTGAATTGCATTTGCCAACATACTGTAGTGCAAAAAATATTAATCAAAAAATAAATAAAAAAATCTGAAACTTGACTCTATATCACTCCCCTATTGGATTATTCAATTTTTTATTGAGTTCTCTTTTGAATTATTCCGTAATCCCTTTCGCTTGTTCGATCTTTCCGCGACTTTTTCACGAATTTCCTATTGGTTCCTTCCTCTATGTGTTGTGAATGTTTAATGTTTTGTACATCGACGTCTGTACCTGGGTCTTAATAGTGGATTTATGGACGAATCATTTTTCTAATTTAAATTGATGATGGTTCTTGGTTCGCTGAGTGCAAAAGGTGATAAATTGTACCAAGGGTTTTGTTTGGAAGGACTGTACTGGTGAGAGGTGGCAAATGGCCTCTACGTGCTACTGGTTAACATTGAGGGTCTCTTTGAGACATAATTTCTGCTTTGGTGTATTTTCATGAACAGGATGATGTAAATTTTTTTCAACGATGATCCTCCCTTCCTTTCAACAAGAGTTGTTTTATAATTGGTAATTTGTAAGTATGTCTGCAATAATTGAAAAAGTCAGTAAAGATTATTTTGTTGTATGTTTTTAACTGAAAGTTATTTTTTTTAAGTTGTTTACAATGAACTGAACTGTGAATTGAATTTTAATGCAATCTGTGCCCATATTTGTTCTTCAGGCTATTTGTTGTTTTGTATGCATGATTAATATTAATTTCATATATTTTCTCTTTCAAATCATTGATTTTAGAATGAAAATACAAGCTCTGGAACCTGGAACCATTATTTTATTGATGTATTATTTTGGGTATATTAAGTCAAAATACGATTTATTCTGGGCTCTACATTTCCTGCACTTATCTCAAGCACCATTAATTCTCCTCGCGTGACATCCTTGACACTTACTTCAGGTGGTAAAAAATTTGTTAGTTTTGATTGGAATCCCATAAAATTGATCTTAAGTGCCAATTATAAAATACAGTTCTGCCCTAAGAACAGGATTTTTAGCGCATTTTTTGTAAAAAAGCGCTATTATATTCACTTTGGTTGTCTGGCTGGCTGGCTGGCGTGACGCTGAGTTCTCAGCAACTATACTATTTACAGACTTGAAACTGGTACTAAATAAAAGCTGCTGTTTCGTAGGTTTGCACAAATTGCTTTAATTCAAGCTCAGTAATTGTGGAAGATTGAATTATTCAATTACTTATTTCAAGTGAAACAATGCCCTTAGATATATATGACATTAGGGATATGACAACTAAAGTTTATTCAAGTAGATAAAAATTTAGTTACAACTTCAGCCGTGCGCGTCACAATTATTATGTATAGTTGTCAAATCTGTCCGGGATTCATTCAATGACTTGTTTGACGCGAATTTGATGCTTATTAGAATGAATTATTATCATTGGATAAAAATTTGTTTACTTTTGGTGTATTTTTTTATATAGCTTTGATAGAGATCAAATTATTATTTTAAGGTACAGCACTTGACCTCCCGTCAGTCAATAACTGAACAATGAAGATTGAAAGGTATTTTGAGTTTTTACATGCATAAATTATGTACCTATCAAATAGTCAACTTGAAACTAGTACTAAATGGAAGTTGCTGTTTCGTAAGTTTGCCCAAACTGCTTGATTTCAAGCTCAGTAATTGTGGGAGATGGTAATTTGCGAAATCTCTGAAGTAACAAGCATTCATGAGCTGTCAAAAATGCGCTTTCATCATCTAGATGATTCTTCCATTTTTTAGTTGTTTCGTTGTTGAAGGCATAACATTGTCAATCCGATCATATAATGCCTACATGTATGTATGTATGATCTTTTGTAGTTTTTAGATAATTATACCTATAGACCGTCAGATAGTCGAAGATTTGAGTGCCCCATTTTGTTTTCTCTGCCTTCAAGAGTTTTGATAAGTATGTATATTCAGAGTATAATAATGCCAAAATTAAAGCTGGACCGTGTGGCCAACATAATAATAATTAATTTTAAATTTTCATGAAAAATCCTGTTTTGATCCAATTTTCTCGTTTCTGCCATGCTTACGAAATGAAATTTAAGGAAAAAAGAGTCAGCGAAAAACGATAGGCAGAAGTGATCCACTTGGCCAAGGGTTTGGAATGAGGGCTCGATTATGCAAAAAAATATATCAATTTTTCACGTTTTTCTCGTTTCTGCCGTTTGGCCATATGAAAGTTGATATCATAATTATCTCGTAAAAACGAATGGCATAAGTTTTTCGAATGGCCAAGTCAATGCACGAAAACATTCAGACTTTCGCAAGATGTTTTCGTGCATATCTTGACTTGGCCATTCGAAAAACTTATGCCATTCGTTTTTACGAGATAATTATGATATCAACTTTCATATGGCCAAACGGCAGAAACGAGAAAAACGTGAAAAATTGATATATTTTTTTGCATAATCGAGCCCTCATTCCAAGCTCTTGGCCAAGTGGATCACTTTTGCCTATCGTTTCTCGCTGACTCTTTTCTCCTTAAATTTCATTTCGTAAGCATGGCAGAAACGAGAAAATTGGATCAAAACAGGATTTTTTATAAAAATTTAAAATTAATTATTATTATGTTGGCCACACGGTCCAGCTTTAATTTTGGCATTATTATACTCTAAATATACATACTTATCAAAACTCTTGAAGGCAGAGAAAACAAAATGGGGCACTCAAATCTACGACTATCTGACGGTCTACTATTTAGACAAATGAAGTTCCTATTTATTCGTTACAAGCTGGATTTTTGTACAGGTCTTGGATACGTCATTAAAAATACTATGTCGAAAGTCCCCATTGATCCCGCTTGTGCATTGTTTTTTATCCGATGTCAAAGGTCACAAATCTTCATTTTTCGCGTATATCTCTAAAACGATGAGAGCTACTGGAAAAATGGACCAGCTGATAAGGCCAAAGCTACAGTCATCTTGAATAGAGAAGATTACATCAAAAAAGCAAATGACTTACTAGATGTTGCAGCTAACGTTCGAGTTAATAATAATCCTCTGAGCTCTTCAAGATATCAAACAACTAAACTTTTGAAATAATCGTCTTTACCTCAAAATATTCAGAAAGAGCTTATACCTTAAGATACTGTCATTTCCAAGTTTTATGGTCTGCCGAAAATTCATGTTCCCCTAAGACCTATTGTTAATTCAGTAGGTCCAACAACATATGGATTAGGCAAATATTTGGATGATTTGTTGAAGCCGTTGATTGGTCATACTTCATCATATGTTAAGGATTCTCGACATTTTGTGGATTTGATTAGTGATATGACATTGACAGATAATGATCTACTTGTCAGTTTTGACGTTTCATCTTTATTCACAAAAGTACCGTTCATCGATACTTTGAAATTAAGATCATTTTTCATCTGATATTATCAAGCTTCTCAAACATTGTTTGATTTCTTGTTTCTTTATCTTCAATGGTAATTTTTACAAGCAAATCGATGGTGTTGCTATGGGTTCTCCTATTTCTCCGTCTATTGCCAATTTTTACATGAATAATTTTGAACAAAAAGCTTTAAGCACAGCTATGAAGAAACCCACTGTTTGGCCACGTTCTGTTGATGACGTTTTTGCTGTTTGGCCTCATGGTAGAGATGAATTGGATGTATTTTTAAATCATCTGAACATGCAACATAGAAACATTAAATTCAGTATTGAGATTGAAGAAAATAACTGTTTTCCTTTTTTGGATGTTCACCTGGAGAAACAAGATGATGGTAAACTCATCCATTCAGTATATAGGAAGCCGATTCATACAAATCAATATTTACATGAGTCCTCCAATCACCATCCAGCTCAAAAATTCTGCACCATTATAACTTTATATTAGAAAGCCTCTATTTTATGTCATTCAAGTAAACTGTCTGATGAAATCAAATTTTTAGATGATGTTTTCTTAGAGAATGGTTATAATAAAACACAGATCAAGAGAGCACTTAGACAGAAGAATTCTATTCCTCCTGTTCAAGATTCAAATAATAAGAAAATATAAAATATTTGTTACGTTGCCTTACGTAGCTAATATAACTGATAAAATTGGAAGACTTTTACATAAATATGATATAAAAACATCTTACACTTCCAATTTGAAAATTCTAAATCTTATTGGTAATGTTAAAGACAGATTTCCTCTTCAGTATCCGGGAATATACAAGATGCCCTGCCAATGTGGCAAAGTATATATTGGACAAACCCAGAGGACTGTGGAAACAAGACTGAATGAGTATTCTCGTCATATAAGATTGAACCACCCAGAAAAGTCTGCGGTGGCTGAGCATGCCATTCAAGAATTACATGGCATTGACTTTAAGATTACAAAGCTTCTGGCTAAAAAGAACAATTGGTTCAAGAGACTAATAAGAGAAGCAATAGAAATAAAAAAATCACCTGAAAATTTGAATTTGAATACTGGTTATGAACTCAATCGATCGTGGTTACCAGTCATTTGTTCATAATTTCAAGTTATTTTTATCTATGAATTTACTTGCAAGAGTTACTTTAACACCACTTCCTAAAGATTTGTGGATGGTTCAGTCATGTACCAAACCAAAAAGAGTAGAGCCAGATTGACCTAGAACCACAAGGAGTTGACAATTACCCTATTTAGACCTTCATTTTTATCTCCTGAAGACCCGTGGACATTGAATTATATGCTAAACCACAGGCAGAGCTCTACGGTCCTAGAAGTTAATATTTTATCTAGTCATCTTTTGTATTTTTGCTGTCTTAACAATTTTTGTCTATTTATTTATTATATTTTCACACTTGAAAAAGGCAGCACTTTGCTGTTAAAACGTTGTGTTTCCAATAATTTTATGTACAGAGCTTCTCCAAATACAATATATTTGACACAAAGTTTGTAGATTGTGAAATTCTCTACAAAATAGGTGTCAATCCTTTGTTCCCTACGAAGCACCGTCCTCGAGTTATCGCGATTTCAGACCATAAGTATGCACACATTTCCGCACCATCTCTGAAGTAGTGTACTCGGCGCTTCTTTTAAAGGTGGTTTTCGCAGTAGGAATACTTCAAGATATATTTCGATCCAGGAAATTTAATGGGACAATATTTTATCAATATATTGAAAAATACATTATTTATCATCAAATTCTTCGCTCTCTTCTTCCTCTTCTTGCTCAATTTGTGTTGACAGCTCTAAGAAGAAATATATCAGTTAGATCCTCATTGATTTCGAAATAATCTGTATCTGTTGGATTTGATTCAACATTAGTGCAAGAGTGGCCTTAACAATTGGCGCAGACTGGTGAACAAACAATTCAACTTTTCTGCTCAACACAATTGTTCGAACAGCCTTTATCTAATTACAAAAAATTGTATTCAGCAGTTTCTCTGGAGCAGGTGGAACTAAAGTTTAGATTAGCTCCAAACTATTATTCATCAATTTACAGTTCCAGTCTTCAGGATTCAGTACATTGTCCAACCACACTTACACTTGGTAGAACACACGAAACAAGTGTTGATAAGCAGAAGCAGATGTTGGAGGGAGACAAAATAACTGCACTCTTTTATTTCACCTTCAGTCAAAGATTCATCGCAAATGAAGCAAACTTTCGATATTTTTATAAAATTTTGTAACGGCACAGTTTGAAATGAAAATACCATCTACAAACATGTCTATTTACTACGAAAAACCGTTTAAAACCGACTGGACTCTTTGTTACTTAAGGCCAACCGACTAATGAAATTAGGGACGACCGTCTCACTCAATCGTAAATTTCCCACATATAGTATTTGAGTGCATGAATCACAAAAACCAATATTCCAATATTTTTTTCGTCAAATGGTGCATACTAGCCACATATGAATACATATTTGTATTTTCTAGATTTGAAATCGTGATAACTCGAGAACGGTGCTTCGTAGGAAAAAAGTATTCACACCTTTTCGGTAGAGAATTTCACGTTCCATAAATATTTGCTCACTCATTTTTCCGTTAGCACTTACCATTTCAGAGATATACGCAAAAAACGAAAATCTGTTACTTCTGACCTCGGATAAAAAACAACGCATTTTTTTTAGTCTATTTTGTCTGGACTACTCACTTTTTTAAATAATTATGTTGTATTGAATTGGTGCAGCATTGTTTAATAAAAATTTATTGATATTATACTGAAATTTTTGCTATAAAACTGCATCGTCTTAAAAAAATGCTTATTTTTAGCGATCAAGATAAACGTATGAAATAAAAGTGATAAAAGATTCTTCACTGCATTCTTTAATATTTTAACGTCTGGTGTTCACATTATACGTAAACTTACTCATTCGTGAAATAAAGCACGACTTTAAATACTTGCTCAACTATTATGATGTAGGTTTTATTCCGTCATAAAAATTAAGTATCATTTTTTGCATTCTTAAGAGCGAAATTATAATTTGAAACAATGTACTTACATAAAGGAAGCAAGCGTTTACGGTTTACCCAATGTGATAAATATTAAATATTGCTAATATGAATAGATGTTGCAAAGGTAGTTGCCTACAGCTTTGTTGGTTAATTTTGCATGAGAAGTTGCTGTTTGCAACACTAATGATAATGAAATCAATTTACTGACTGAATTTTGCAAGCTTGCTAAATCATTTACATAAATTTTGTACTAATAGGTGATTTAATCAATAATTTAAATTATTAACAGCAGTTGAGACGAGATTTTTTATACAAATAGTTTCATAATGGGCACTTCTGAAGTACTCGAAGTACAGTACTCGAGTGTTTTTGAGTGTGTTTCTCAATAAAACAAAGCGACAGAAACTGATAAAAAAACTGAAAGGATCTGAAAGCTTCTTTGCTAATGGTTACTTTTTATCGAACGAAAGAATTTCGAAAAAAAATACTGCGGTATAAAATGTAACATCTTAATATCCACGGCTAGAATTAGAATCCCTTGTCGGCTATTTGTTCATACGTAGTTACATACAAAACATCAGAACACATAATCATAAATGTACAGTGGTATCCGCGTTATATGGTTCAAAATATTTTCATCCAGTTGTATAGCATCTCCACATACTTCAAACCATGTACGACAAACACATTCGTTTATATATATATATATATATCATTAAGTTTTCGTATCTACACAAAACACTTGACACTATGACATTTTAAGTCTGTAATATATTATTTTTAAATATTGTAAATTCCAAATGTTCTAGTTGTCTTCTGTGTAAATACTTTATGGTCCATTGTGCATGCTTTTGGCTATAAAATCCCTTCTCAGAATTAACTGTTTTAGTTTTTTTGAATACTAACATGTGCAAACTATTTAGATTCTTTTGTAAAATGTTTTTTCTATGTGTCGGACTTCCTCTAAATCTTACATGTTGTTTTCTCTAATGTTCTAAAATCAGATCATCCTCGATTCCCATCCGATAAAGTTCATCTTCTACGCTTATCCGATTGAGTTGACTTTTCGACTTGTTGCGTTTGTGGGCATACACCCAAAACCAAGTAAACCAACAAAAAGCGTTTTTATTTAGTTTCGAATAGTAGTGATTTCATTCTGATACAACGCTGCGTCTTCAAATAAAATGAAAACTTAATATACTGAAGATCCCTGTACAATTTACAATTACATGTTTGACTGTATAATACGCGGTAGTAGGTACTTAGATGAGGCGTTGCTAATCCTGCCATTTGAGTATTATCTGTGTGAAAAGTTTATTCACATCTAATGTCTCCATTTATCAAACAAAGAAGACATGTACTCTTTTTTATAATACTTTTTTGTCTAGAAATTGAAGTTCAACCACAAGAGACTCATAGATTGCAGCAATTAGGAGTACAATAATCGTTTTCCAATTTAAAAATAATGGAAAATCTAGTTTGAAAATCGAATTTGTAGGCTGGCCTTCATCGAGAAACAATTGAATTGAACAGTTTTTTTGAGAAATTAACTGAGTTCCTATTGTTTAGTTGTTAGAAGAATTGATACCGGGATTCTTTCAGTTAAAATTATACAGCGATAGAAATAAAGCCCCTCAGGCCCGGTTGCTCAATCTCATTTCATTTATAGTTCGTTCACTAGGGAGCAGTTATTACTGCAATTATAACTTAATTAAACTATTTATTTATTTGTATAGTAAAGCCGAATTATGGTAAAATCCCGTGCTACTTTTATTAAGACAGAGCAAGGGGCCTCTTTTCTTCACTTGCGATAGTTTAACGAAAGGCTGTTAGAATTATCTCGAATATTCCTAACTTTTAATTAAGGAAATCTGTTACAATATCAAACTTATATCAAATTGAAGGTTTCAAATTTTCATCAAACCTAATAGCAACTATTTCTTTTCTCACTATTGATGTTGTTACTACTCTCATCAAGTTAGGGCTTCGAATTAGCTTCAAATTGAAGTTGAAGGCCTCGACAAATAGAATATTTGGTTGCCACCTTTCAACTCACAAATATTTAGCAACATACAAGTAAGAAATTACAATGAATTTTTGAGTGTATTTATGTGTGTCGCTCGCTCATTCGTCCAATTTCTTGTGGAGCTATCTCCTCCTAGGTTTTCGATTTCGTGACCGACAGATCGATTTTTTTTTAATTGCATGTTTTTTGGGTTCAGTAGGGTCTTAACCGTGAAGATCAAGAAATCATGATTACAAGACTTTCCCTACTATAGTCGAGGCAGTAAAAAAATATATGAAAAAATCTGCTGTGGCCACACAGTACTTCTCCGAGTATAAATTTCATAGCCAGTTTCATCGCTGTTTCAGAAATTTAGAAAGTCGCATCAATTAATTGCATTTTTCAAAGTGAAAGCTGTCATTGTCAAAGTGACAGCTGTCCTTGTCAAAGTGACAACTGTCCTTGTCAAAGTGACAACTGTTCTTTTCAAAGTGATAAATGTCATCGTCAAAGTGACAGTTGTCACTTTTAAAGTGGCAGATGGCAGTACCGAAGTCCGAGTCTTCTCGTGGTGCACCCTGAATGACGCTAACGACACCGCAGTGACCAAGAAAAGGATGTGATCACTTTGCCACTCGTATAAATCAAATGCTTTTCTGCTATAATCCGAATTTTTGAGTATGCTTCGAGCTGGGTTTATGAGAGAAGAACCAAATTTCGAGGATATTATATATAAATACACATTAAAGTAGGGGTAGGACAAAAAATCCAACATCTACATCCTTGAATGTCAACCTCATCTATAAGTTGTATACCCTGAGTAACGCTAATAAAACAGAGGAGACCAGAAAAAGAGCAAGATAACCTCACCACCCGTACAAAACAAGAATCGTACTATTATATTCCAAATTTTCTCGTGGTGTACTCTAGATAACGCTAACGACGTCCTAGCGACTGAGATACGGTGATACAACCTTACTACTTCCAGAAATCAGAGAATCTTCTGTTATACTTCAATTATTTTCGTGGCTAGTTCATACGAATGTCCAGAGTTGGGAGTATGATGTTTATCGACCATTTTGGATGCTCATTAACAAAAATGCTCTCACGACTGGCCTAAACTATGCTGTCCAGCATTTATTTGTAGAAATCGAAGCCGCAAAGTCCCTATAAACATTGTTTGACTGGATGTTGACCAAATAGCTCTTCGCAGTTGAACATCAACAAAACTCCCTTAAAATAGTCGAACGATTGCGTTTGTTGTCAATTAAGAGTAAGTGTGGCACCCATTTGGTATTTATGTAGAATGTTAATCACCCTTTCGGATGAGATATCCACAATTTTAGGTATGATTTCATGGAGTTTATCGGCTATTTCTGATGTGGTGATTCCTTTTGGGCAGCCTGGACGCTTATAACTTTATGCCCGGCCTGAATTACACTGTCCAATATTCACTTATAAAAACTGAAGGAGCAGAATCTCCATAAACATTGTTTGGCTTCCTTGAAATGGTTAGACGATTGCGTTTATTATCGATTGAGCAAGTATGGCACCTATTTCGTATAGAGCTTAGTAGGGCCTAAAACGTTAAGATCTATCAAAGTTTCGAACTGTCATAAAATCACGATTACAATACTTTCCTATAGATATATAGTCCGTGAAACAGGGCATAAATTTTTCGTTGATTACCGCTCTCTTGAAACTTCGTGAGTGACTTCATTGTGATGAGTCCGACAGCTTTCACATTTGACGAAATTTTGGATTTGGGGGCGTTTTTCTGCGAGTGCTAATTGAGCATGTCAATTTCATGAAGTCCTGAAAATGTATTACCGTCATATTGATGTTTACACTAATCGAAAGATTTTTTGATTATAAAATGAAAACTAATATTGTCCGACATGAATATTGGGGGCCAGTGGTGAGTCCGACAAGCCGCACTTGTCAAAAGTACGTTGGTATGAAAACGGATTACCGCTAGTCTGAGACTTTGAAGACGTGTTCAATTATTTTCTTTCTAAGATTTGGTCATTTTGTCCGACAAATTTTCGGAGGCGTTTTCTCAGTCCGACACTGAAAACGTGTTAGAATTATAATAGTTCCTTCATCAATGACCGCTTGTCGGACCAAAACGGGTATAATTTGAAAACATATTATCTGTCCAAAAAACATATTGTTCGACAGAAATATTGGTTCTTATCGTCAGTCCGACAAGAAAACGCTCGCACTTATATAACTCAGTTTTTGACGTATTTAATATCAAGAGATAAGAAATGGACGTTGTTTATAAGCTAGTAATGAATAATTCATTAACAAAATAATTGAAAAAAAAGTAAAGTAAAAAATAGAAAAAGAAATATATTATTATGTCGCTAATTTGGAACGTCACTCACTTTAATCTTCCATCTCCGGGGGTTCCTAGTAGAATTAAATTGGTATTTGATGCTCCATTCAAATCTAAAATTGGAATTACTGGTTTCCAATCAAGATTTCAAAGTGACTTTCTCCCCCGACTATAGGAAGGGAAGAGAAATCTTTGAAATTTTTCTTCAGCCATTCTTCCATTCGGTGCATATTTCTCCAGATATACTTTAAATATGCCATATCTCTCATTCTTCACACAGACTTCAACTAAGCCAAGTTTCACATCACCTCGTGTGCGCGGTACAAAGTTTTCTCTTCATGTCGTAAAATTGAAATGGGACACCTGTATATACTTTCAGCTTTCTGCACTCGATCATATGAACTTCAAGTATGCCAAATATCAAATTTTTTCGTGCGTGCAATATGCTTGAAAAGGGATTCAAAGCCTCCTCTTCACGTATTGATATATATATTAAAATGGAACACCTGTATATAATTTTCGCTTTCTGCACATCTTCTCCATATAAATTTTGAGTATGCCAAATCTCACACTCCTCCGTGCATGCAATATGCTTATAAAGAGGTCGAAAATTTGCTCTTGACGTATTAATATATAGATATCACAGTTGAAAGTAAATTTGAATGATATTTGAGGTGATTATTACAGTATACTGACTTTATATCAAACATTTGATTCCAAAATAATATTAATATATTGGTGGAAATGCCTTTTTTTTATTATTTATAATCAATAATCATACTGACTTTATATGCATTTCATATATGTATATGTCTATAAACGCAGCCGCATTCATACAATATATTTTTGATTTTCTGAAGTATTGCCTCACTTATATTGTCGGACATGTATATAGTAATGTTCTAGACACTATTTGAATGGAAAATGAAAAACATAGAGATGAGCGGTCATTGATGAAGGAACTGTTATAATCCTGACACGTTTTCAGTGTCGGACTGAGAAAACGCCCCCGAAAATTTGTCGAACAAAATGACCAAATCTTAGAAAAAAAAAATTGAACACGTCCTCAAAGTCTCAGACTAGCGGTAATCCGTTTTCATACCAACGTACTTCTGACAAGTGCGGCTTGTCGGACTCACCACTGGCCCCCAATATTCATGTCGGACAATATTCGTTTTCATTTTATAATCAAAAAATCTTTCGATTAGTGTAGACATCAATATTACGGTAATACATTTTCAGGACTCTATGAAATTGACATGTTCAATTAGCTCTCGCAGAAAAACGCTCCCAAATCAAGAATTTCGTCAAATGTGAAAGCTGTCGGACTTGTCACAATGAAGTCACTCACGAAGTTTCAAGAGAGCGGTAATCAACGAAAAATTTATGCCCTGTCTCACGGACTAATAGGTATGGCAGTGGAAGTTAAAAAAAATGAAAAAATCGATAGCCCAATGGCTTCATAATTACTGAGAGAAAAATTCTCCACGAGTCAAAAATTGATTAAGGTAGTCTCACCGCTGAAAAAGTAGTTGTTGATTTCGCAGCGTTAGATTGATTTAACATAGCATCACCGTTCAGGAGGTCATTGTGGGCTTCACAGCGTTGGACAAATTTAACGTAGAGTAATTGCTGAAGAAGTTGTTGTTGATTTCGCAGCGTTAGATTGATTTAACGCAGAATCAACGCTGAAGACGTCATTGCTTCACAGCATTGTACAGATTTAACGTGGAGTCACTGCTGAAGAAGTCATTGTTGGCTTGACAGCGTTAGACACATTTAACGTAGAATCACCGCTAAAGAGGTCATTATTGGCTTCACAGCGTTGGTACAGTAATGTAGAGTCACTACTTGGAAATCAGTTTGGTTTCACAAGCATAGAATAATTTTTAAAATTAATCTACCGTTTGGGTAATCGCTTCACAATTTCGCGAATGACGATTGTCTTGGGCAGTCGCCGCATCGTCGTCAGCCTTCAGTCAATCTACCTCCGTTCCAATTCTTTTGGAAATCAACCCTCAAGGAGTAGACGAAGCTTGAAATTGACGTCTAGTAGTCCAGATCTCTTGCTGATCGAAACCTTGAATAGTATACCATGACGAAGAATCTTCGATCATGGTCCTCAAGCATGGAAACTGGCTGAATTTCTTTAAAAATCAAATTTTCTCATGAGAATATGAGATCATCCTTTCGATCAAAATTGAATAATATCGCTTATACTTCTTCCTTATTTTTATGGAAGTTTCCTAAATTTTGATTGCGGTGAACCACCTCATTGTATATAAAATCAGTTCAACTAGAATGTAGATGAACTTGGATTGAACCTGGATTGAGCAATCTGTCCTAAGCACATCGAATAGATTGAAAAATATGACGTAGTAGCAGACAGTGATTTTGACAGTTCCAAATGGATTTTTTTTTTGTAAAGAAGTGATGTTGAAGCAACAAAGCAGTTTACTTGATTAAAAATCAACTTTGGATTTAAATTGATACTACTTTTTATAACAAATATTAATTAGATTTTGATCTGACAACAGTAATAATAATATTTTATCATGCTGAGATATTGATTGAGCAAACTATTCTTTAATAATAAATTTGCTCACCGTTCACTTCGTCTGTGTTTAGATAAAGATGCGAGGAAGTAATTGCTGGATGCTTTTTTGCGGAACCATCGCGAATATAGACATTAAAATGCAATAAAATTCTTGAAAATTGCACAGGACTAGATTGCTAATACAATAATAATATCACAAATAAAATGCTGTTCATTATATATGCGTTAAACATAATCTGCTGCATGAAAATGTAATCGCTTTTAATACGTGGGAAGCATGGTGAACATTTTTAAAGTTGGGCTGACAAAATGAGATAATGCGCTGTTGTGAGCTTTCGTTTTAGTTTTTTTGGAACTAAAACAAAACGCTTCATACATAATTGAATTAAAGCGGCTGAACTTTTGTTCACAGATAAACTGGGAACAATTATCCTGGAAGGCATCTCAAAATATATTATTGAAATATTCCTTCTAAAGCGTTTGGCTCTTTGGATCATCAAAACTAGAAATTGAGTACAGAGTTCTAAGCGCGTACATTTCGCAACAATATATCAAACTATCCCTCAAACATAACTTTTGCCTCACATGAACTCAGAATGAATGCTTTTGGCGAAGTGTCGGTACACATTTCAACGTTATTAAACCTTGAATGCACTATCTTCCGTGCTTGGCTATTCTCTATGAAATGCAACTTGCGATTCTCTTGCAGTGAGGAACAAAACAATTTACTGCTAGGTCAATTTGCCCTGACGTTGGTCCTGTAACAAAGTAAGTCCTTTGAGCGTCACATTTGCCCTACACTGCCTTAAAAAGGCATTAGCTACGACGGTAAATCGCTAGTTGAAAGACCTGTCCGCGCGGATTAACTTCATCATTTATTGTACGCCAGGAGCAAAGAAAAACAAAAAATTCTTTGTTGATGGAAGCTTGATAAACTTATAACTGGGTGATAAATGAAATTATAGAGTAATTTTTATTGGATTACTGGGTAAAATGAATGGTTTCGAAAAATATTGGTGCTAAATCTTTGCGATTTTAATTAGAACCAGTCTTGGTTTAAGTACCAATTCACTCTTATATCACTTCCTTTAACAAAGTGTTATTCCACTCAATGTAGCTTTGGTAGAGGTCAAAGGAACTAACTACCCCTAAGGGAAATTTCACGATCAACACTTTCAACACAATACCTGCGAATCTGTTGAAATTGGTGTGGTGGGAAGAGAGATAATTTGTTAAATACAGAGAAGGCATAGTCACATTTATTTTTGTGTTTTTGCACTTCTCTCACATCGATTTCTAACATTTTGATCAATGGAAACTGTTATTTATGAGTTTCGAAGGTTTGTTTGCTAGATATATCAGCCTTAATGTTCAGTTAATCACAACTCAAAGTTCTATTTTGGCTCGACTTTGGGCTCGACAGATAATTTAGTCAAAGCGAATTTTTGGAATTAATGTTCTACCGAATTGATTTCTGTTCTTAATCGACAATTTATCGTTGGTATGGCAAACTCCAAGATGGACACATCAATTCCGGAGACAATTTCAGGACAGGTCCCTTAAGGATTGCAATTGCCCAGAACAGTACCAAAATTGTCCACTAGCTGATCAAGATGGATCAACACACGACATATCGAGAAATTGAGACCTCTTTAGGCATTTTACCTCAAACAATGCTTAGTCGTTCCATTACTACGATCAAACTGCACCTGAAAGACTTTTTAAACTACAAGAACTATTAATGATAAACTTGATGTCCGAATAATGATTTACATGCTTGACTTTGTTGCATCTTTACGGTAGACCATACATACTGATGGGGCATCTAACCCGGAGACCTCTGGATTCGTACGTCTCAAAATTGCAGTAAGAGACATCGTTGGCATTTTAAAGACCTTAATTCAGAAAATCGTACAAAATTAATTGGGTGTGAAAAATAGACCGATACTGGAGTATGCGAATGTAGTATGGTCCCCATATTACCAAAAGGACATGAAACACCTTAAGAGAGTATAAAGATATGTAACCAGGATTCCCAGAAAGTATCTGTGATGACTCTCTTGAAATTAGAGCAGAGAAGGCACATGATAAAAACATTCAAAATCTGATACTCTTGTCACAAAAGCTTCGGACCCGAGATTGAGAGGACATTCGATGAAACTAAGGAAGAGGAGGACGAAAACCAAATATCGATTCCACTTCATCTCGAATCGAGGTGAATGCATGGAATACGCTTCCGGAGTACTGAGATACTCTCCACTCCTTCAAGAACAGCCTGGATAGCTGAGTTCGCAACTGTTTTGATGACATTAATAGTTTATTATTGTTGTCATAATAGCACTGATTCCAGGATAATCACGTAACAAATAATACCCGAGAGCATCATTTATCAAAATAACAAACAAGAATATCACGTTCCCTAATTACAGCAAGTAACTAGAGTAATTTCTCTGACAGAAATCACAATGACAGGACTTACATTGCTGAAAATTTTGATTAAAATAGTACATTAGTCGAACATTGAACATTGAAGGCACTACGGGAGTTGAACGGACGATAATGCCTACGGCCAACGTACACACCTCGGGCCAGAGGCCCTCGGAAAGTACACTGTTGACCTCAGACATTATTGTCCTTTTAACATTCTTGATACCTTAATTACTACAACATTGTATTTAGATTGTTTGCCTTAATTTTCTTTTTGTTGGATATGTGTATAATAGCTTGTTGCTGCTACCATGATTGAATAAATTAATGAAAATAGTCATCTTCTCTTGAAGTGTGTCAGAAGGATGGTCGCAAAGTTCTTCTTAAAATGATGTCATCCACCTTCAACTTTTTGTTGGGATCAAAGAATAGTTGATGCCACTTGATATATAACCGTTTTTTTGTCGGAAATAACCGCCATATTGCAAAAAACTAGCTCAGAAGGACGAGCCATTTCTCACTAAGAAAATACAAACTCACTCACAGCTCGAAAGACAGTCTAGTTTTTGAAACAAGCTATCAAATTATCGGGTCACTTTTCGTACAGTCTTGACTGAACTTTCAAAAATTGTTTTACATTTCCAAGGGTCAAGAATGAATTGCATGGTCAACAAATTCAGTCGCTGGAAGGAAAAAGATCAGCATACAATATACAACAAAGCTGAGACATGAAATGGATGTGAGAAAGCTATACTTTTCCGTTGTATTCCGCATGTTTTAATCGAGAAACAAGAAACAGAATGCCATTATTGGTATCAAATAACAAAGAAAGCTTTAAAAATGTTTTTAGCGTATTAAGATGGTGTTCAATCATAGATTATCTCTCATGAACCTGAAAATGAGCACCAATCAATCGCATTTGTGTACATGGTGCAATACTTTTTGCGTGGCCCGACCTTTATTCGTTCCCGAATTGTATCGAAAAGATAGTCAGAGCACGCTTGATGCCAATTGGTGTATATATGTTTGTTTGCTGGAAATAATTATCGTTCGAAACACCAACTCATAATTGAAATAAAAATTATCCTCTACGAAGAAAAAGTAAGTCTACATAAATTCACAAAGAACTATCACAAATGTAATATTCTGTTATGCTGGGAACATTCTAATAAAATTAGAGTTCAGAAATATTATAAATAATATAATATGAATGCTCCATGAACTACAAATTTATGAGTCGGAATTATGTTCATCATCTTAGATAGGGGAGCAACTTTATACACGTGTTTCGTCCTCATTAGGACTCATTAGTACAGTATAGCCAAAGCTCAAGATAGTCAGGGCTTGAAACTCCAAGTGTTCAATCTCACAAAGAGGAATGGTTCGCAGAGGTAGAGACTACATGCAACGTCATCTATCCTGCATAAGTAGAAGCTACGTACAGCATCATTTAGTGCATAAAGCCATATCTGGCTTCTAAATAAATTCACAAAGAAATATCACAAATGTAATATTCTGTTATGCTGAGAACATTCTGATTAAATTAGAGTTCAGAAATATAATAAATAATATAATATGAATGTTCTATGAACTACAAATGAACTTGTTCGTAGCTTCTACCTATGCAGGATAGATGGCGTTGCATGCGGACCATTCCTCTTTGTGAGATTGAACACTTGGAGTTCCAAGCCCTGACTATCTTGGGCTTTGGCTATATTGTACTGATGAGTCCTAATGAGGACAAAACACGTGTATACAGTTGCTCCCCTATCTAAGATGATGGACATAATTCCGACTCTTAAATTTGTAGTTCATAGAACATTCATATTATATTATCTATAACATTTCTGAACTCTAAGTCTACATACTTGAAGCAACAAAATATCGAAATTTGGGTCGGGACTGTATAAAGTATGACCCAAGCTTCAGAGATTATCACTCATTCTCAAGAATCAAGAAACATAAGCGTGGTCAACGATTACAGTCGTCCAAAGAAACCAGTGAATCTAGGAAGAGTAACATACGACATGTGTTGGGATTTGTTGATCCAAAAAGTTCTACTGGATGAACTGGATATGAAAATGCTACTTCCTTGTTAAATGCCACATCTTCTCCTCTTTCTCCATGATTTGTGCCATAATACTTGAAGTCAGTTCGATAATGGAAGTTAGAAAACATTTGTAGCATACCATAGTTACAAATTATGGATTAGCTGCTACGAATCCAAAAATAAATGTCAATTCGCTATTTGGGCATTTCAAGAAAGGAGGAGGAGAAGAATCTGAAAAGGCTATTAGTTTTCGAATTGTTCCGAAGAAAAAAGGTGCAACGTATTTCTAATAATGATGTCATAGGTACAATTTTTCAACAGTATTAAAAAATGATTCATATTATTTGATATATATTTGTCATATGGAATCGTCATGTTCCCAAAAAAACAAAATAAACCTATCATCACAATTATCCTCCACTAAAATAAGGCAAGCTCACAAACTGGTCGACGAATATTTTAGTTATTGGAGCAACAAAACATTAAATTATTGAATCATCCTCCATTGGTCCTGATCTAAGTCCCGAAGATTATCTTAAATTCTCAAGAATTGAGAATGGATTGGTCAACGATTCCAGCCACTAAAAGAAGGAACGGATGCCTTCAAAATAATAATACTGATTGTGTCGACTGAGGAATGAAATACTTGCTCTCGAAAGGCTGTAGTACTGTTCCAGGTCAACGCAGATAAACAAAATATACGTCACCCTCTGCCTACATAAACGAACGCACAATAAATCAAACGGTCGGTGTTAAGTCTCACCCCCTACTTTTACCCCCACTACTTGGGTACTTGTATTTAAGGGTAAGTTTGGAGATGGACGAAGAGAAAGTGTGTGTGTCAGACTTAAGGATCAGTCTTAAGCATCATTGAATATATTGTAAATATTGTGAATAAAGTGTAAATAGGCAGAAGAAGCCTTGTTCTTATTCCAAATATCCTGCACTACAACTGAGCTACGAACAGTCGGAGAGTGAATGAAATGACTAAAACCTGAAAGTACGTTAGCAGGAATGTCAGTGGCCAAAAAATGTTTGAACCAATAATTGATGGACAATATGTCACAAATTTTATTGTGAATAAATAATTATTTCAGGTTACAATGCGAATATTTATTTTATCAACTCGTAACTGAATGACTCACTTTCTCCTAGCTCACTCTCTTTATATACCTTAATCCAACAATGGGCCAACATTTAAATGTCTAACAGTTGATGCCTGACAACCACCGAACATCTAGTAATCATAGGCTGTCAATCACGTCCGACAATTGAACATCGACTTGGTCAATACTAACTAGGATTACAGTTACAATAGATTATTGGCTAAATAGCGAATTCAAATAGATAATAATGTGAACTAATTACTTGAAATATTTTACATTTGTGACAGATATTTCTATCAATAAAAACTAAAAACAATGTTGACTCGGCGAGAGCTTGTGAAGAAGTATTTTGTTCAACCTGCTCACTACTATTTTTCAGATATACTTTTCTTCTTTTAGGCAGTAACTCAGTAAATTAAATCTTTTTTCATCTTAAACCAATCATAAGAATTATGATAAAAAATATGATTAGGAGCAGTCAGTTGATTACAAAAATTTTGAAGTAGCACGAACTTGGACAATTAATTCGAGACAAATCTGTAGCAGGAGGTTTGTAAAATCTTTGTCTTAGGATAAATTGTTACCTTAGGGTGAAAGAGGTAATTAAGTCTTAATTTATTTTTGAGTAAGATAGCCAAGAAGATATATTAGCTGAGTAAGAATTAAAGTGGGAAAAGAGGTTAGTTGATGCATATATCAGAGATTATTACAAATCTCATTAGGGGTGCAAATACAAGGACTGTCATTTTTGTTTTGCCCTGGCTCACAGATAGCGCCGTCAATCAAATGTCAAACAAAAACATCAACCTCCGTATTTTTATTTGAGCTAATTCGAAAGTACGATACGTAAAATGTCAAACTTGACAGCTGACAGCGAATAAACAATCATCACTGTAATTCAATTTGAGAAAGAAAATTCGGATTCATATTTTGGGTGGATCTTCCAATCGTGCAAAAAATTTTGTAAGCATCATGTCAATAAGTTATATTACCGATTTCGCATAATATTTGGAAACCTCGCCAAGGCTCGGCCTCCAAACTATTATTCTCAATCGGTAAACTGTGCTTACTGATCTTAATACTTAAATAACTATTAGCTGTAGCGAATTTTCAGCTTTCGAAAAAATATACTTCAAAAAAAAAATAAGTCTTAGCGATGAGCTAAGGACTCAATACCGTGCGCGAGTTCATCAACGGAAATTGTGCGTACAAAAATTAGTTTCCTGTTGGTTACCTCATCTGTTGACCAAAGAACAGAATGGAGCTAGGGTCAATTGGCATCAAAAAACTCTAGGCCGATTCAACGCAGGCAAGTTTAAAACATGTACAGCATCGTCAGTGGTGATTGCCAGGCAACAACTGTTAGACAATTGAATGTTGGCCCATTGTCGGCTTAGGTATATGAGAGCGCGAGCTAGGAGAGGAATTCAGTCATTCATTCATTCAGTGATTCAGAAAATGTATTTGTGAGCGATAAAATTTGTGACAATATTAATGTTTGTGGAGAAAGACAATCCTTGTATATATATTATTAATTGCAGGCAAGCAATTCCATAAAAGAATTGGGCACATAGCTTTCAAATGAATAATGGATATCACAGCATCTTGAACTGATAAAAATTCTAGAAGTAATACCAGTAGGATTTTATCTTCTTTGAAATGACAGGATGAAAATAAATAGCACTTTGTGACCGATTTCCGGACAGATTTCTCAGAATTCTGTATAAGTGGAGAATTCAATTTATCTTTTTTACAACTGATAAATGATATATCAGACAGAATTGAATTACATCCATTTGGAAATGAGAAGACATTCCTGAAATCATGGAATATGTTATACAATGCGCAAAAAAGATTATCAATCTTTTTGTGACACTAGATTAATGATTATTAGAATTGTAACTGAACCCTTATGAGATAATTTACCGATCACATAAAATGTTTTGTGTGCTACTCCCTGAAATTAATAATTAATCTCTTTGTCAATCAAAACCTCACCTATATTAGCACTTAATATTTCGTTTTCGATGTTAGTCCAATCTTATTCCTTACTGGAAGATTTTATTGTAGATGACGTTCCACGAACTTTTACTAATTGACTAGCTGGAATGGAATTGGAACCACTCACCGAAAATAGCTAATTTTCCAGCGTCAGATCGATTTTCTCACCCCTCGAACATAAGAGATACAAACTTGGTTTGTTTCTTATTGTGTACAGAACTGATCAAGTGTTGAAGATATTCCTCCATTTTTGGGGAAATAGGGTTGACAAAGTAAAAATGAATGAATTGCGTTTGTTCCTTATGTATGAATAGAATAATAAATATGAATGAAGTATGAATGATATGCCAAAATTACAGAATCCTCTGACCTCCAATTTTGACAGGCTCTGTTTTCCGTCCACATTGCTGCATGTATGAATATCCATATTTATTCGACATATTTATTTCCAAACCTATATCGTATAACTGGAATAAATTTACAGTTATTTCCATATATTCGCATAACTTCCACCGCGTTTCGTCACATAACAAACGCCATATTGTAAATCAAGAATGTCATGGGGTGTAGTTGCGTGAAGACACTGGTATTTCGCAAATATGGCAGCTTGTCGCTTCATCAAGTTGTGTGAAATGTAAAATGATCGATCAGAGCAGAGTGTAGCATGTTAATAGATAAATTGGCAAAGAACGCCCACTGCAAGCCACGTGAAACTTTCCTACGCTGCTCAAAAGATTCAACTGTACAATCACAACTCCAGAGGAAAAAAATCATGTCGTTTTATACAATTATACAATTGCAAAATAATTACAGATTTTTTGTTTTCGTTCTGAGGTACAAGTTCAAATTTTCCTCTTGTTGCATTATGTTGCAGCGCTGTGCTATTTAGACGCTATTGTTTGCAGTCTGCATATTATGTTTGACGTAATTGGTGTATGCTAAACATCAGCCGACTGTTATTCACTAAACATGAAACCAAATCTATATTGCGCTACACTTAAAATAATTAAATTGGTTGCAGTGTTGTGAATAGTGTCAATTCTCTGATTCAACATGGAAGCCACGAAGTTAATAAATGGATTTAATTGAGTCGAAGGATTCGCACAAATTAATTTGTTGATTATATTATCAGAGATTGATTAAGTAAAAGTTTCAGATTTGATAAGATCTGAAATGGTTTATAATATTTTTGTGTATAAAATGTTATTGGAATTGCTGAGCTGCTATTAGAAAAAGTCTTACTAGAAATTATAGGTGATTATATTTTCACGATGTCATGCGAAGCGCCGCTTTTATGATCTAAATTCAACTTCATGATAGTTAAATATTTATGAAGCTTGAGAACTAGTCGTTTTTATCCTAGTGAGTCACCTCGTCGTGTCGTTATGGCGTTTATTAAAATATTAATAGAGCCATTCTAAGAAATTGCCAATTTATATTTACAATTCAATATTTTTTATCGCTGAATACATTGAAAATAAATTATGTATTTGATGTTGTTTATTACACAAAAATTAGCTAATATAAAAGTGTGTGTTCGCTTTTTCGTAGAAAAATATTCAAATTTGAAAGGTGTTTTCAATATTACTCGCAAATATTTCATATTTCATACAACTCTAAGAAAAATGCAGGTATTTCATAGGATTTAAAATACTCCAAATGGTGCACCACGTTTGGAAATTATCTATCATAAAATTTCTAAGATTGCCTATTTTCCCGACTGAAGATGAAACCAAAACTGCGTCCACTGAAAGATATTAATTCAGCTAATCATAGGAGTAATATAATAGACCGGGCGTTCGTGACAGAAAAATAGGAAACATTTTTTATGCCTACCATTTCTAGGAAACATACTTACTAGTCCAATGAATGAAGGTGGTTTTCCCTACAAAGGGTCCGGTAGTCCTGAAAAAATAGCTTCTGTGAACAACTTTTTGCAGTCTGCCATTTTTTTAAACGTGAGGCAAGTTTGAAAAATTCACTGGAAGCGTAGTGGCAGACGGTCTACATGAGTCCAAGAGCTCAGAACATTTTTTTAGAGTAAGCTTCTAATCTACTTTGCAAGTCTGCCTTACATTCGGAAAAAATAGCAGTCTGCAAAAGGTCATTTAAAAAAGCTTTTTTTTTTTCTATTTAATATCCATTTTCCATCATGCATTAACACCTAGCGAGGACTTTAAATGTACACATCTTAAGCTTACAGCTGTATAGTCCAGTGAATAGAGACTCAAAAAGGAGGTCTACCTTACAAAAGGTCCGGTAGTCCTGAATTTTTATATGTTGCTTGGGACCATTAGGTAGTTATAAATCCAAGTTTTCGTCATCCTAGCCCCATGTCAACTTTTGTTATACGCGAAAACCATGAAATTCTTTGCACTTTTTTCAATTTTTGGCCTATAACTTTTTTCCTGTTCCTTTATATATTATTATAACTACCGGATTGTAGAGGATAAAATTTCCAACAAATTTGCGCTCTTGAGTTTTTTTTGTACGAGCAATGGCTACCAGAATATGGGGCTACGAAATAGGGGTGAAATCTCAAATTTTGCAAAATTTCTATTTTCTTGCTACTTTGACTGACGAAAATTCCATGAAGACTTCTTTTTAGAAAAAATTGCTCAAATAAAAGTTGCAGAGCATTCAATTGTCTTCAAAATCCATGCCTCAAAAATTTTTTAACGTCAAATTCTGAAGAGTGGGATGAATTTAAAGAAAAATGGGAAGATGGCATTCTTGTCATTTTGGCCCAAGATTGCTCTGATGTTCTTCGAACTCTGATAATTTCAGTTCCACCAGGTACAGCACTAATCAATTCAGTGAATCTGAACTAACAATCCTTATTGTTAGCTTCCAGAAAAAAATAAATATATTCCATTGCTTCATCAACTCTAGGATGTAGCCTAAATCGTTTTGCAAACCCAGACAACAGGGTGCTTGATATAACTTCTTTTGGCAGTCATGGTGGTACTGAGCGTCAGCGATAATTAAATAGTCCAGTCAAGTTAGCCTTAAAAATAGGGGTACCCTTGCATGAATTCCCAAGAAGCTGAAAATTTACATGAACGTTAGGGATACCATTATAATGAAGTTGTCAAAAGTCCCTATCGATCCCATGTGTGCAAAAAGTTTTATACGAGGTCAAAGTTCGCAAAAATGGGTTTTCTGGGTTTTTAAGCGGAACGGCTGATTAAATGATAAAAATAGTCCAAACAAAAATTGTAGATCCTTCAATTCTCTACAAAAATGGTTTCTACCCCTTTTTCCTCAAGACTCACCATTCCTGAGAAAAAGTCATTCTAGAATTATTTTCCCAATAATATGCATGACTACGCTGCCTATGTACATTATGGACGTATAATATAGATACAACTATTAGTCTGCGTAACTAGTACTCGTACATTAATATTGAATGATAATTCTAAGAATATGAAATGAAAAGAAACCCAGTCCCTCATTTTATGTGACCTGCGGCCTTGAGCAAAATCTGTCCGCTGTTCAATTGTCAACGTAGCAGTGTCCGTCTTTCAGTTACTTTAAATTACTTGCATAGGTAAGTTACGTTTCGTATCTTTTGCAAAACATACACAAAATAAAAAACGTGTTCAATTAGCTTGTCTTCTTCCAACCTCGGATTCTGCTTATCACCATTTTTATCAAGTATATTAGCAGGTTCAACTGGACCCAGAAGAATGGGGTTGGAAGCTAATTAATAATGTATTAGAATCAATCCACACTCTACTTCCACCTGCACTAGAAAAGCTCCTTAATACTTTTTTTTTTATAGCTACAGAAAAAGGTGTAATTCGAAATTAGGCTGCAAGAAAGAAAGATGACATTGTTCACAAGCATGCACCACTGCACCAGCTGTCAAAGTTGGTCGTGTTCAAATACTAAATCTTCAACAGAAGATAATCCTTATATCAACGGTGAATCAACTGTTGTATCGCTATTTGAGCCATTTACGTCAACTCAGGAAGATGAAGATGAAGAAGAAGTTGAATAAGAAGAACTAATATCATATTGAACTTCAATAAAAAGACCATAGAGTGGCCTACCGGGCAAACCACATTGAAAAATACGCGCCAAGTACATTACCTCATAGGTAGCATGGCAACTTATGCATAAATGGAGAATATAACTTTGGAATGGCTTCTTCTCGGAAATAGTAGATCTTAGGAATAAAGAGGCACAGACTATTTTTGTAGAGAATTGAAAGATCTATAATTTGTATCTGAGCTATTTATATCATAAAACTGATCGTTCCGCTAAAAAATTCAAAAAACCCATTTTTGCGAACTTTGACCTCGCATAAAATTTTTTGCACACACGGGATCGTTGGGGACTTTTCACAACTTCATTATAATGGTATCCCTAACATTCATGTCAATTTTCAGCTTCTTGGGAATTTATGCAAGGGTAAATGTCCATTTTGACTGGACTAAAATTCAAATTTGGAGGAATGCGAGCTACTATTTTTTTGACCCATTCGTCCCTTTTTTCTGACTGCTTCTAAAAACTGGTCTCTTGTTCAGTGTTTCTCAACAAAATGAGCTGGGCATCTCTTCGAATTGGTGGTGGGAACCGGTATCGGTATTATTCGATACCGCTTTTTGTGAGAACCGGGTACCCGGTTATTTGTATATGCAACTAACCGGTTCTCGGTTCCAAATCTAGTTCCGATTCCAGAATCGGTCTTCGATTCCGATTCCAGAATCGGTTTTCGATTCCGATTTCAGAATCGGTTTTCGGCTCCGATCCCAGAATCGGTTTTCGATTCTGATTTCGATCTCCAGTTCACTTCGACTCGATTCCAAAACCAAGAAGAGAAATTTTGATTTTAAACACAGTTATTTTCAGTATCCATTGAGAAATAATGTGTTCTGCACCTAACCGATGTTTTTATGTTATGAAGACGATAATTTTGGCGTTTCGAATCATTCATTGAACATATGAACTATCACTTGTATTCAGTATGTGTGAAATATTTCAACGTCTTAGACAAAAATATATAGTGTATAATGTAGTTATTTAGTATTCATAAAATAAATTTTATAATCGATGACAAAGTGTAATGAAAATTTAGAGTTATTAGAATAATAATTGACAAAATCAGATAGTTTAGCATCAAAGACTACCGCTCGCTATTTCTAGTTTTAGGTAGGATTAATTTTATGGCCAGATCAAGAGCAGATGGCATACTACCATTTTCAGCATCTTTCAGTTCATTTTAATGTCATTGATTTGTTCAATAAGCTAACAGAAAGATGGGCCTCTTGGTGAATGGGAATATTTGATATTCGAGATAATTTGCAATCCTCTTCGATGTTCAGAATTTTACGTTAATTCATGTTTCAAAATCTGCAGTGTCACCGATAGAATAAAAGTGAAAATAAGTAAACGTAGTTATGTGTGGAGGTATTTCTCCCCTACATAAAAAACAATATCCCCTGAAGGCAAAAACTGCAACCTGAACTGCGGTATTGATGAGGTTCTTCTTGATGGCCTAGCTTTCGCCTGTTCTCTCATCGCTGTAATTTTTGAACAAGAACTGTGAATTTGGATATCATTCAACAATTTGACGTCATCTCTCCTCTGCCTTCTAAGGCTTGCTTTCTGCAAAGCATCCAATCCTTTTTTCTTCACAGTAACTGCAACTCCTTCTTCTAAACTCTTCCCATATATAAAACACTCACTGTCTGACATCACTTGGCTTTTGAAGAAGCAATTGTTCACACATGTATCAACCAATCAACACTACAGTTATTTCAAACATTCAAATCCAAGACTCTGTTAGGTACGTAGGGACTCAGAACGATCCGAACAGCCGAAATACTACCAGTAAACTAAGGTAGGAAGGGGCTCAAAGGCTTTCCCAATCTTCCTCCTCTTGCTATTCCACCTCACAAAGGTTGCTTGGGCAGATAATCTTTTGACAGTAGGTAACGGTAACAAAAGAGAGTACCCGACCCATTTATTGCCCTCTGTGGAATGTCTTTATATACGGGTCCACTCGAGGAAGAGCCCTGAAATCTTGGGCCAAAATGACAAAAATGCCATTTTTCCATTTTTCTTTGAATTTACCCTCACTCTTCAGAATTTGACGTTAAAAAATGTTTGAGGCATGGATTTTGTAGATAATTGAATGCTCCACAACTTCTATATCAGCAAGTTGTCTCTAAAATGAAGTCTTCATGAAATTTTTGTGAGTCAATGTGGTAAGAAAGTTGATATTTTGCAAAGCTTGATATTTCATCCCTATTTTGCTGTCCCACTTCTCGACAGCGCTTGGCCGTACAAAAAATTTGAGAGAGCAAATTTGTTGAAAATTTTGTCCTCTACAATGCGGTAGTGATAATTGTAGATGCGAAAATGCACAGGAAAAAGTTATAAGCCAAAAATTGCTAGAAGTGCCAAAATTTCACAGTTTTCGCGTTTTAAAATAGTTGTCATGTCAGGCTAGGTTGATGAAAACTTGGATTCATCATTACCTGATGGTCCCAAACAACATATTAAAAATTCAGGACTACCGGTTCTTTTGTAGGGTAGACTCCCTTTTTGAGTAAGCTTGAAATGTGTGCATTTGAAGTCTCCGCTAGGTATTTATGTATACTAGAAAATAAATTTAAATTAGCAACAAAAAAAAGGCTTCTTTGAATAACCTTTTACAGTCTGCCATTTTTCAGAACGTATGGCAGGCTTGCAAAATCGACTAAAAGCTTATTGTTCTGAGCTCTTGGATTCACTAAGCTTTCAGTCGATTTTGCAAATTTCTCTCATGTTCGAAAAAATGACAGACTGTAAAAAGTTGTTCAAAGAAGCTATTTTCTGTTGCTAATTAAAATCAATTTTTTAATATGCACCAACACCTCGCAGGGATTTCAAAATGCAAATAACTTATGCTGACTGCTGTAAGTATCTTTCCTATAAATGGCAGCTTGTAAAAAATTGTTGATCTTTTTCTGTCAGGAGAGCTCGGTTTATATAATGTCCCTAAAGCTGCACCAGCATTTATGGCCCACACAAAAAAAAATTATATCAATATTTCTTACACATTAATTACAATTAATTACAACCCGAAGTAAATTTTTTACAGTTGCCGTTTTCCGGAAATCGGGGTGTGGCTCAACTTTAGTCTAAAGTTACACCACACCTAATAATATCTCATCCAAATGAACTCTAAGTGGGCTAAACAATTCTTACAAATTAATTACAATTAGAATAAATTGGTAGAGATTACCGAAAATCATTCCTTACGTAATAAATCCCTCTTTGAAAGAGTGGAAGCGCACCAAAATGAGACATAGCGAATGAAAGTGAAATTTCAAGGCCAAATAGTGGCAGTATGGCTACTTGTATGGGAAAATATATATTTTTCGTAAATTATAAAATAGTAATTGAGACAATATATTAAAGGCAAGTGTACAGGATACTCTTGTTACAGAAATTTTTGAAGTGTCAAAGCTGGTATATTTGTTTTTGATCATAGGGGAATATTTTGACGATGCATTGGAACGACTCTCATAGATTTTCCAATATTTGGAATACGTTGAAAAGTAGTTCGAATAATAACAATAAATAGAATCGGTAGGAAGATAATGCTTAAAAATGGTACAATAGTTATCAAGTATAGAGAAATCGTTGGTTAATTGATTACAACAACTCACTTAAATTTTTTTGTCAATTTTATCATATAATAATGTAGTTTACATAATAGTCAATAGGAAATAAGTGTGAGGGATAAAGTAAAAAACGTTTACAATGCTTTAAATTGATACAATAGGAATCAAGGAGTTGTTAATTAATTGATTACAACAGCCCAATTGACTCTTTTTACAATTTTATTACATCATAGTGTAGTTCACACAATAGTCAATAGGAAATGGGTGTGTGGGATGGTATAAAAATATTTAAGATGCTTTAAATTGGTTCAATAGTTGTTGTCCACCAAGGAATTGTTTGTTAACTAATTAAAACAGCCCACTTGACTTTTTTCACAATTTTATTACATCTTAGTGTAGTTCACACAATAGTCAATAGGAAATGGATGTGTGGAATGGTGTAAAAAATGTTTACAATACTTTAGCATGGCTCAATAGTTGTTATCCACCAAGGAGTTGTTTATTAATTAATTACAACAGCCCACTTGACTTTTTTCACAATTTTATTACATCATAGTGTAGTTTACACAATAGTCAATAGCGAATAGGTGTGTGGGATGGTGTAAAAAATGTTTACTATACTTTAGCATAGCTCAATAGTTGTTGTCCACCAAGGAGTTGTTTATTAATTAATTACAACAGCCCACTTGACTCTTTTTACAATTTTATTACATCATAGTATAGTTCACACAATAGTCAATAGAAAATGTGTGTGTGGGATGGTGTAAAAAATGTTTAAGATGCTTTAAATTGGTTCAATAGTTGTTGTCCACCAAGGAATTGTTTGTTAATTAATTACAACAGCCCACTTGACTTTTTTCACAATTTTATTACATCATAGTGTAGTTCACACAATAGTCAATGGGAAATAGGTGTGTGGGATGGTGTAAAAAATGTTTACAATACTTTAGCATGACTCAATAATTGTTGTCCACCAAGGAGTTGTTTATTAATTAATTACAACAGCCCACTTGACTTTTTTCACAATTTTATTACATCATAGTGTAGTTCACACAATAGTCAATGGGAAATAGGTGTGTGGGATGGTGTAAAAAATGTTTACAATACTTTAGCATGACTCAATAATTGTTGTCCACCAAGGAGTTGTTTATTAATTAATTACAACAGCCCACTTGACTTTTTTCACAATTTTATTACATCATAGTGTAGTTCACACAATAGTCAATGGGAAATAGGTGTGTGGGATGGTGTAAAAAATGTTTACAATACTTTAGCATGACTCAATAGTTGTTGTCCACCTAGGAGTTGTTTATTAATGAATTACAACAGCCCACTTGACTTTTTTCACAATTTTATTACATCATAGTGTAGTTCACACAATGGTCAATAGGAAATAGGTGTGTGGGATGGTGTAAAAAATGTTTACAATACTTTAGCATAGCTCAATAGTTGTTGTCCACCAAGGAGTTGTTCATTAATTAATTACAACAGCTCACTTGACTTTTTTCACAATTTTATTACATCATAGTGTAGTTCACACAATAGTCAATGGGAAATAGGTGTGTGGGATGGTGTAAAAATGTTTACAATACTTTAGCATGACTCAATAATTGTTGTCCACCAAGGAGTTGTTTATTAATTAATTACAACAGCCCACTTGACTTTTTCCACAATTTTATTACATCATAGTGTAGTTCACACAATAGTCAATAGAAAATGTGTGTGTGGGATGGTGTAAAAAATGTTTAAGATGCTTTAAATTGGTTCAATAGTTGTTGTCCACCTAGGAGTTGTTTATTAATTAATTACAACAGCCCACTTGACTTTTTTCACAATTTTATTACATCATAGTGTAGTTCACACAATAGTCAATAGGAAATAGGTGTGTGGGATGGTGTAAGAAATGTTTACAATACTTTAGCATGACTCAATAGTTGTTGTCCACCAAGGAGTTGTTCATTAATTAATTACAACAGCCCACTTGACTTTTTTCACAATTTTATTACATCATAGTGTAGTTTATAAATTATAAAAATGTTCTAAATGCTTTAATCAGCATAAAATAGTTTGATACTTAACTTTTTACCTTAAAGTGAAAGTATATCCTGGAAAATTAATGTCAGTAAGCTTGTGTAAGTTTTAGTAGTTTTTCCCATAAATCTCCAGATTTTATATTATTGTAGGTTTCCGGCTTATTTAGAGTCTTATTTCAAAAGATCACAAACAGATATAAAAGGTCTTAAAACTACGAATAAGTTTCTGGGATTTCTGTACGATTGTCTTTAAGCTTTGTATTATAATTGGGGAAATATTTTTGAATGAAAAATAATACTGCAATCCTATTAAACTTCAAAGATGAATGCAAACTATCCCGAATATCTCAAATAGGTAACCCAAAATCTGAGAACACCTATTAGGTAGTATATTGAACAAAACAATTATATTGAAATAAACCGAGAGGGGTTGAAACAATATTGACCGACATAATTCTAAGAAACTATAGTTTAATCATCGAATGAAAGGTGACTCCTTAATTATTTTATAGATGTAGTTTTTATCCAAAATATTCAGCTATGACGCGAATTGTAAAGAAAACTGACCTTTACAAATACGAAATACCCACTAAAATACTGGACTAGGAATCCCCAGAAATACATCAACATGAATGTTCTTAGTACCACTGGATTACTGGAGACATTGAATATGATATCAGTAACAAAGTTTCAGGGATGTATTACGACTCATTTGTCTTTTACCAAAGTATTGTATTATTATCTTTGAATTCCATTATGCTTTCTCGTAGAGTTATTCAAATTTAGTTTCTAAATAACTACATATGTATAATCGAGAAGCTGACCGCATCTTATGTTTTTATAATTTTTAATCCTTGGATCAGAGTCTTCCGCAATCCCTATGTATCCAAGTTCATTAATAATTTCAACTTACAATTTTCAGCATCTAGAGAATAAACATTTATTTGAGATTAAAAGATTAAGATAATAAATTGTGCTCAAATTGTACATAGGGATTGCTCAATTGGTTTATGGGGTTAGGACAAAACTGACCGCCGTGCTCAAACGGTATATCCTATTTCCCGGAGGTTTTTTTTCCTAGATTACTTATTAATTATTAATGAATGTTAAAAATATTGATACTTGATTATTTGATTGTTGTCATTTTTTAGAAATAAATAAATATAAACGTAAACAGTTTGAGAATTTTCTTAAATTTTTGTACTTTCTAGTTCTACTGACAATTGTTTCCAACAAATTATTAGTTTTGTTTTATGTCTTATTGGATTATTTTATATTGAGATACTAATACAATGAATAACAAGAAAAATATAAATTTTCCAATTGAAAAAATATAGAGAAACCAAAATAGAAAAATAAATTAAAAAATTTGAACTCGTGGCTAAAGATCAAAATATCAGCAGTAAACTTGAATTTAGTATTACTCGGACGTTTCGGCGCCGAAATGATCCTCCATAGTCCTGTGAAAGTTGAAATATTATAGCATTCTTGGTTAAATTTAAAGTTAGTTCACAAAGAAAACACAAACATTCAGACATTAAAATCAGAAAAAAAAACTAAACAATATATGGCTATGATATTTTTTGAAAAATGACGCGAACCACCAATGTTTACTACTCAATAAAAATCGATAATAGTGTTGCCAAGTCAAGTGGCCTGTTGTAATTAATTAACAAACAATTTCTTGGTGGACAACAACTATTGAACCAATTTGAAGGATCTCAAACATTTTTAACACCATCCCACATTCCCATTTCCTATTGACTATTGTGTGAACTACACTATGATGTAATAAAATTGTGAAAAAAATCAAGTGGGCTGTTGTAATTAATTAATATACAACTCCTTGGTGGACAGCAACTATTGAGCCATGCTAAAGTATTGTAAACATTTTTTACACCATCCCACATACCTATTTCCTATTGACTATTGTGTGAACTACACTATGATGTAATAAAATTGTGAAAAAAGTCAAGTGGGCTGTTGTAATTAATTAACAAACAATTCCTTGGTGGACAACAATTATTGAACCAATTTAAAGCATCTTAAACATTTTTTACACCATCCCACACACCTATTTCCTATTGACTATTGTGTGAACTATACTATGATGTAATAAAATTGTGAAAAAAGTCAAGTGGGCTGTTGTAATTAATAAATAAACAACTCCTTGGTGGACAACAATTATTGAGCTATGCTAAAGTATTGTAAACATTTTTTACACCATCCCACACACCCATTTCCCATTGACTATTGTGTGAACTACACTATGATGTAATAAAATTGTGAAAAAAGTCAAGTGGGCTGTTTTAATTAATTAATAAACAACTCCTTGGTAGACAACAACTATTGAACCAATTTAAAGCATCTTAAACATTTTTTACACCATCCCACACACCTATTTCCTATTGACTATTGTGTGAACTATACTATGATGAACTAAAATTGTGAAAAAAGTCAAGTGGGCTGTTGTAATTAATAAATAAAGAACTCCTTGGTGGACAACAATTATTGAGCTATGCTAAAGTATTGTAAACATTTTTTACACCATCCCACACACCCATTTCCTATTGACTATTGTGTGAACTACACTATGATGTAATAAAATTGTGAAAAAAGTCAAGTGGGCTGTTGTAATTAATAAATAAACAACTCCTTGGTGGACAACAACTATTGAGCTATGCTAAAGTATTGTAAACATTTTTTACACCATCCCACACACCCATTTCCTATTGAGTATCGTGTGAACTACACTATGATGTAATAAAATTGTGAAAAAAGTCATGTGGGCTGTTTTAATTAATCAACAAACAATTCCTTGGTGGACAACAACTATTGAACCAATTTAAAGCATCTTAAACATTTTTTACACCATCCCACACACCCATTTCCTATTGACTATTGTGTGAACTATACTATGATGTAATTAAATTGTGAAAAAAGTCAAGTGGGCTGTTGTAATTAATTAATAAACAACTCCTTGGTGGACAACAACTATTGAGCTATGCTAAAGTATTGTAAACATTTTTTACACCATCCCACACACATATTTCCTATTGACTATTGTGTGAACTATACTATGATGTAATAAAATTGTTAAAAAAGTCAAGTGGGCTGTTGTAATTAATTAACAAACAATTCCTTGGTGGACAACAACTATTGAACCAATTTAAAGCATCTTAAACATTTTTTACACCATCCCACACACCTATTTCCTATGGTCTATAGTGTGAACTATACTATGATGTAATAAAATTGTGAAAAAAGTCAAGTGGGCTGTTGTAATTGATAAATAAACAACTCCTTGGTGGACAACAACTATTGAGCTATGCTAAAGTATTGTAAACATTTTTTACACCATCCCACACACCCATTTCCTATTGACTATTGTGTGAAGTACACTATGATGTAATAAAATTGTGAAAAAAGTCAAGTGGGCTGTTTTAATTAATCAACAAACAATTCCTTGGTGGACAACAACTATTGAACCAATTTAAAGCATCTTAAACATTTTTTACACCATCCCACACACCCATTTTCTATTGACTATTGTGTGAACTATACTATGATGTAATAAAATTGTGAAAAAAGTCAAGTGGGCTGTTGTAATTGATAAATAAACAACTCCTGGGTGGACAACAACTATTGAGCTATGCTTAAGTATTGTAAACATTTTTTACACCATCCCACACACCTATTTCCTATTGACTATTGTGTGAACTATACTATGATGTAATAAAATTGTTAAAAAAGTCAAGTGGGCTGTTGTAATTAATTAACAAACAATTCCTTGGTGGACAACAACTATTGAACCAATTTAAAGCATCTTAAACATTTTTTACACCATCCCACACACCTATTTCCTATTGACTATTGTGTGAACTATACTATGATGTAATAAAATTTTGAAAAAAGTCAAGTGGGCTGTTGTAATTGATAAATAAACAACTCCTTGGTGGACAACAACTATTGAGCTATGCTTAAGTATTGTAAACATTTTTTACACCATCCCACACACCCATTTCCTATTGACTATTGTGTGAAGTACACTATGATGTAATAAAATTGTGAAAAAAGTCAAGTGGGCTGTTTTAATTAATCAACAAACAATTCCTTGGTGGACAACAACTATTGAACCAATTTAAAGCATCTTAAACATTTTTTACACCATCCCACACACCCATTTTCTATTGACTATTGTGTGAACTATACTATGATGTAATAAAATTGTGAAAAAAGTCAAGTGGGCTGTTGTAATTAATTAACAAACAATTCTTTGGTGGACAACAAATATTGAACAAATTTGAAGGATCTCAAACATTTTTAACACCATCCCACATACTTATTTCCTATTGACTATTGTGTGAACTACACTATGATGTAATAAAATTTTTAAAAGAGTCAAGTGGGCTGTTGTAATCAATTAATTAACAACTCCTTGATTCCTATTGTATCAATTTAAAGCATTGTAAACGTTTTTTACTTCATCCCTCATACTTATTTCCTATTGATTATGGTGTAAACTACATTATTATATGATAAAATTGACAAAAAAATTTAAGTGAGTTGTTGTAATCAATTAACCAACGATTTCTCTATACTCGATAACTATTGTACCATTTTTAAGCATAATTTTTCTACCGATTCTATTTATTGTTATTATTCGAACTACTTTTCAACGTATTCCAAATATTGGAAAATCTATGAGAGTCGTTCCAATGCATCGTCAAAATATTCCCCTATGATCAAAAACAAATATACCAGCTTTGACACTTCAAAAATTTCTGTAACAAGAGTATCCTGTACACTTGCCTTTAATATATTGTCTCAATTATTATTTTATAATTTACGAAAAATATATATTTTTCCATACAAGTAGCCATACTGCCACTATTTGGCCTTGAAATTTTACTTTCATTCGCTATGTCTCATTTTGGTGCGCTTCCACTTTTTCAAAGAGGGATTTATTACTTAAGGGATGATTTTCGGTAATCTCTACCAATTTATTCTAATTGTAATTAATTTGTAAGAATTGTTTAGCCCACTTAGAGTTCATTTGGATAAGATATTATTAGGTGTGGTGTAACTTTAGACTAAAGTTGAGCCACACCTCGATTTCCGGAAAACGGCAACTGTAAAAAATTTACTTCCGGTTGTAATTAATTGTAATTAATGTGTAAGAAATATTGGTATAATTTTTTTTTGCGTGGGCCATAAATGCTGGTTCAGCTTTAGGGACATGTTTATATAAGTATTTCCTTTCCGTCATGGAACGCCTTAATAAAAATTACAGGGAGTACCCTGGCGACCGCAGAAAAAGAATATCCTCCCAGCATCCTACTTCTGTTATCAAACAATGTTTTTCTTTCAATACAAAATTGGAATTTCGACCTTTCAACTGTCCCATTTTTAAAAATAATGATTATTAATACCTGCAATTTCGTTTTTGTGGCTCACTTTAATCGAAATAAAAAGAAAATCATCAAGAATTATCACTAGAGAAAGCAACTAGATTCTGTAATAAGAACTGTGCATCACCAGGTCGCTCGTACAAACGGCTTGAGGCAGAAAATTATGGAGACTACACAAGAAGTTCGAATGATAACTAAACAAATTGACAAAATATGCCTCAAAAACCTGACAAATTAGATGTCGCTAGTGTCCGATTGGTACCGACGTGAAGTTGATGTTTTCACGAAATATTAAAAATCCTTGATCTTTAAAATAAAATATTCTGCTCACTCCACATAACGCATGCGCATACATTGCATCGTTTTGACAGTTACACTGACACTACAGCGGTGGGAATACCTCTATAACTGATGCAAATATGAAACGAGCTACGGTTTTATTCATTGGTTGTACGAACCCTTTCATTTTTCAAAATCAAAAGAATACTAAACAGTGATCCAGATATGAGCTATCACTGTATGTCAAGTTTCGTCAAAATCCGTCAAGTACAACATTAAAATTTCATATTTATTATATTATAATATGAATTGATAGGAGAACGAATAAGTTTTTTCATGAGCATCGATACTCCAGTTTTGAGGAATAATAGAAGAAAAATCGATAACCATTTTTATACTGGGTGACCATTACTTTTGTAGTCAAGGCAGTTAAGAGGTTAAATTCAATTCCTGCTTGTTGGAAAAAAGTTGTATTATGATGGAAGTTGGGTACTAGATAACCATCTTTCCAGTGCAGTAGCCAGAATAGAAAAAATCTTCGGTATATTTGGTTATTTTGTCCTCCAAAAGAGATTTTTGTTGGATTTGGGAAAAGAAAATTATCTTTATTCGACACGCATGGGCGAGTGCGTTATGGTGGAGGAGCAATACATCTTGTGTCAATATTCGTCTTTCCTTTTTATAACAGCTTACTTTAAGCGCCTTTTTAGGGTTCCATAGCTGAATGGCAAAAACAGAACCCTTATAATTTTATCATGTCCGTCTGTCACTGCCATTTTACTTTACTTGGATTAGATAGCATTAATAACGAAGAGGTAGACTCTTCTTAAACTGCTATTTGATCAATTTTTGTGCTGTTCCCTGTTCAGTGCGATAATTAACATCAACATCATGAACTTGCTAATGGTCATGGTATTTGCTCTATTATTTAACCATATACTTATCTATCAAACCATCTGAAAACTTGTTTGGAATAAATCGTAATGACAGGGTATTAAATCATTTTCCTATTTGATTTTGATAAATTCAATTATGGGAAGTAATCAAATCTATTCCTGAAAAACCTGCTACATTCCGACTAAACTGTTTCCATTCGCTTTTAATTAACTTATCATTCGACTTTTGAATGACAAACCTGAACTTGATCCGTTGTGTAACTGTTCAGTGCATTGGCCATCGATTCTGATCCGCTGATCAGAAGTGGTCACTGAACTCACGGCAGCATCTCAAGAGCGCGACCTGGGGAACTGTAGAGCATTATGAACCGGTCGAGCAGCTGATTAGCTATCACACCTTCTAATCGCGAACAGGTATTAAGAATGCTGAAGAATGGAGTGTCAGACTGTGAGAATTGTGACCTTGGAGAAGGGCAGCAGAACTGCAAATTTGAATAATAACGCGATTATATTCTAAGATGAGAATTTAGGTCCTGGCAGTCGAATTCATTTATGAAATTTATTACATATTAACCACCGTGTAAATTGCCGGAAATAGATTAAATTCAATCTATTGAATAGTTCTGTAAATAACATTAATGTGTACAGTTTATTCCTTGCTCTATGAAATATAAAATAGATGGATTTAGAGAGCATAGCGTCTTTATGTACATGTACATGTAATGTAACAACATTTGCGAAATGTATATTTATAACCACCAGGGATTCTGAACATATTTTACGTTTGGGAACCGGTTAAATGTTAAATGTGAAATATAACCTTAGGTTTGTTGATGGTACTCTGTTTTCATTAGAGTGGGCATTACTTAAGATAAAAATTGAGTCCTAAAAGTGGTTGGATGAAAGAGACACTGTGTACACAGCATTTTAAAGCTTTATTGTTGAAGATTATGCTTATTCGGCAAATAAAATTCAATTTCTATATTTTAATCGCAAGATTTGCTACTATCAAATGTACTCATTCCTTTTGTTACAAACAAGAACAGTTCATGTAGAAAAGAGGTCGAAATTTACATATGCACATATGTGAACCCTCCCTTGCACATTTGAGCTTATGAACACAACGATCGAATGTTCAACTGTGCGATCAACTGTTACATTTTCACACCTTGTACGAATATTTACTTGAATACCTACATTTAATATTAAATTTAACATCTGGAAGACTACATTCCAAGCGGAAAGGCTTTCAGTAGCAACAATTGTACTGAATTGTTCAGTTATGTGTTCACACTTCGCTAGCTTAGGTAGGAGGTAATTTGAAGTGAAGAAGTGAGCATTCCAAATTCGAATTCTGTAGACAGAAATTCA
The DNA here is from genome assembly GCA_963989225.1 of Dromius quadrimaculatus. Classification (NCBI taxonomy): domain Eukaryota; kingdom Metazoa; phylum Arthropoda; class Insecta; order Coleoptera; family Carabidae; genus Dromius; species Dromius quadrimaculatus. Next base: position 6,471,906 of record OZ022325.1, on the reverse strand, counting down.
TAAATAACATTTATTACTAAATAGTACAATTAAATCAATAAAATCTGCTTCCCAGACCATAAATTTAATTGTTGTTTCATAAATTTAGAGTGTCGTATCAATTAATTGCATATTTTAAAGTAACAGCTGTCATTGTTAAAGTGACAGATGGCGGTTATATGAAATTACTCTTTTATTATACAATGGTCATAAGTTTTATGTTGAATTACTCTAATTGATACCAAACTAGACATCATTTGAATAACTTTACTTCAATTTCTAATTTCACATTATTATTTTCAGTATTTTATTTCTTCTTTAATTGAGTGGTTTTATTGGAATTAATTCTCTTAGATTACTGACAGCAACTGGGGCATTTTATTTTAGTTCACAAGTTCCAGTAGAGGAGCTAATATATTTGTCCACTTCCTATATACATGTTATAGCAGAAGTATTATTTAAAAAAATCTTTTTGATTCAAAAGTTGGAGCAATTTTAAATTTTCCGCTTGAGATAATAACCAGGCAATTTGCAGTTTCTTTTGAAGTGTCAAGTTCCGTATGATCACAGTATATAATTTGCTAGTGTGCTCTGATTTCTGTTCTGATTTAATATTCCAAGATTAAATACTATGGTTGTGTCAAATCTCTTTTTATTATAATTTGATGTAAGTTTAACTTCGTTCACTAGCCTCTAATTTATGTACATAATAAAATATTTCTTCCATTGAAAAAACACCCTACAGGTTGCCTTCGTGAAATTGTAAAATAGATAATAATCAATTAGTCATTGGAGGATACCGTGAGATTATTTCACAATATGCATTGGACTATTTGTTTAATAACATAAAAAAAATTTCTTATGATTATTATGCAAATTTTACTAATTAACGAGTGATTATGCATGGAACAAAGAAATATTGGTCATGGGTTCTGTCTTTGTCATATAATTGCTTGCAATTATCAAAGTATCGAACTTATTGTTTTGAATTTTTTGCTATAGTTTTGCAATAGATTTTTCTTATAGGTTTGCCCGGGTTTGCCAAATGTTTGTCATTACCTTGACAAGATTCAAGATGAGTGGGCTTCAAAAAAAAGGCATACCCACACTGTTTTATATTTTTATTTTATAAAATCTGACGTGCACATCGTCTCTTACTCTTGTACATAATTGGATATATTTTTTGCATGTAATAATACTATATACATATAGTTTAACCATTAAATGAAAGTTGACTCTTAAATTATTTTATAGATGTGGTTTTCTTTCAGAACATTTAGCTTTTATTCAAATCTCAAAGAGAACTAAACTTTATGACGGAATGGTTATAGCAAAGATAAGAATTCAGGCCCCGAGAATTTTTGCAAGCACCCATTCAAATATTGGATTAGGAATTCCCATAAATATATAAGTATAACTTGCTTGAAAAAGATGGATGACTGATATTTACAGGGTAGTGGAGAACAATACAGGGGTGCATTGAACGTATTTTTTATTATTTATTTTGATTCTAACAAAATATGTTGTGTATATCTTGGAAATGGTTCAAAAGAAGATTCATTCCTATTGGAATCACCAGAGACCCACGGTTGCCACATTTTAAATTTTTTTATCTTAGTTATCTATCTGCCTGATACTTTGGTAATGAGACAAATGAATCGTAATACATCCCTGAAACCTTGTTTCTAAGATCATTTTCCATGTCTCCAGTAATCCAGTGATATTAAGAACATTCATGTTGATATATTTCTGCGGATTCCTAGTCCAGTATTTCAGTGGGTACTTGTAAAGACCAGTTTTATTTACAATTCGAGTAATAACAAAATTTTTTGGAAGAAAACCACATCTATAAAATAATTTGGGAGTCAACTTTCATTCGATGGTTAAACTTACCATAAGTACTAACATACTTATGACAAGTGCGGCTTGTCGGACTCACCAAGCCCCAATATTCATGTCGGACAATTTTTTTTTTTAATTTTATAATCAAAATATCTTTGGATTAGTGTAAAGATCAATAAGACGGTAATATTTATTCAATAAATTAGCCCTCGCTGAAGAACGCCCCCAAATCTAGAATTTTGCCAAATGAAAGAGTTGTCGGACTCATCATAATGAAGCCACTCACTCAAGTGAGCGGTAATCAATTGAAAATTTATGCTCTGTCTCACGCAGTATTGGAACAGTGTGGGAAAGACTTTTTCCGCATTTTTTTTGGTCTAAAATCCACTCATCCTGATAATATTTTTCACACTTGTATGTTTTCATCTTCATTTATTATAGGTTTGCTATAGGTTTCACCATGATTTTGCTATAAGTTTGTCATAGGTTTGTTATAAGTCTGTCATATGTTTGCTATGAATTTGTCATAAGTTTGCTATAGGTTTAGACATGGGTCTGCCATAAGTTTGCTGAAGGTTTGTTATATGTTTGCTATAGATTTGTCATAGGTTTGCAATTGGTTAGCCATGGATTTGCTATAGATTTGTCATGGTTTCGTTCAAGATTTGCTATAGGTTTGTCAAATGTATGCTATAAATTTGCTGTAGGTTTTTAATAAGTTTGCTATTGGTTTTTCATGGGTTTGCTATAGGTTTGTCAGGTTTGAATGCTTGTCATAGATCTGCCATAGGTTTGCTATAGCTTTTTAATTGGTTTGCTGTAGTTTTGCCATAAATTTGTCATAGGTTTGCTATAGATTTACCAAGGATTTGCTATAGGTTTACTATAGGTTTGTCATAGGTTTGCTATTGATTTTTCATAGATTTGCTGTAGGTTTTTAATAGGTTTGCAATGGGTTCTTCATGGGTATTCTATAGATTTGTCAGGTTTGCTATAGGTTTGCTTAAGGTTTATTATAAGTCTGCCATAGCTTTGTAATAGTTTTGCAGTAGAGCTGCAAGTTTGGAAAAATTTGATGATTCGGTCCGCCCGAAACCCGTCAAATCTTTATCCTACCCGCCCGATACCCGACTCAACCCGAACTGGCACGATTCGAAATCTTCAACCCGGCCCGACTCGAATCAGACAATCTTATACCTGATCCGACCAGAACCCGAAATGACGTAGATTGGACAACCCGAAACTCGAAAATAGATTGGGTCGGGTCAGGTCGGATTCGGGTTCAGGTGAAATATCGCAGCTCTACTTCACAGTACACATCAAAATTGGCAAACAAGAAGTTTGGGCTGGGGCATTTATTCTCCAAGAATGCGTTTTTTGATTTGTCAGTTCAATTTTGACAATAAAGTACCATGCAAATACTTTATTAAATATGTTAAGAGATAATTCCGTATACACAAAAATGAGTGAGCAAGAAATCTTCGGGAGGAAGAGAGGTAGGCTTTCTTACTCCAAGAAGCAATCCAAAATGCCTGTACGTCAAGAAAATTTCACGGAGAGTATCATGAAAAATTTATATTAGTAATTATCGGGAGTACTTCACAGTACAAGAAGTCTGGGATGGGGCTTACATCCTCCAAAAAGGTGTTTTTTTATTTGTCAATTTAATCTTGATATGAGGTACCATGCAAATTCATTACTGAAAATTCTGTACACAACAATAGAAGAGCAAGAGATCTTCGGGGGTGGCTTTCCTTCCCCAAGAAGCAATCCAAAATGTACTCATATCAAGAATTAGCAATTAGCAATTAGTTGGAGTACTCCACAGTACATCAGAATCTGCAAGCAAGAAGCTGGGGCTAGGAATTTCATCCCCCAGAAAGGTGCTTTTTGGGGGATGAAATTTAATTTTGACATAAAATATGTAAATTCGTTACCTATTGGTTTTGGTTTGTTTTGAGTTTCTTATAAGTTTGTCATAGGTTTGCTGTCTTAGATTTGTTATGGATTTGCTTTAAAATTGTAATTGGTTTGCTATAGGTATAGGTTTGTCGTGAGTTTGCTATAGGTTCTCATAGGTTTGATATAGTTTTGTCATAGGTTTGTCGTAGGTTTGATGAAAGTTTGATATAAGTTTGTCTTAGATTTGTCATAGATTTCCCACAGGTTTATCATTTTTATATCACCTGTTTGCTATAAGTTTGTTATAGGTTTGTTATGTGCTTGACATAGGTTTGTTATGAATTTGACATATGTTTCCATAGTACTACTGCGGAAGTAATACCGTTTTTTTTTTGTTTTTTTTTATTTTACATATCTCAGTTATTTGTTATTCGTTTTCTCTGTTATTTCACTATACTATTGTATTAATAGAGCACCTCTTCGATTTCTGTGTGGTGCGGTGTTTAATATGCGATCCAATATCATCACTTTATTTATCTTTCCTAATTACCGCATAATAATAAGCTGGAAAATGACCGGAAAATTGAATAGGCATCGAGAAACCGCTTTGTATTTCTGTATTCAGGTAAAAGGTTATAAATCATGCTGCGAATTAACCTTCAGAAGTATTTTACTGTATACCATGACATTATCCTGAACGTAAGAATTTTTCATTTAGATTCTCGAGTTCCTTTGTTCGGAAAGATTTATGATTTGTCATTCGTGCTTGTCGTTAAAGTACTTTCATATTCATATTTTATGAAAATTAGATCTTTATTGCTTATACTAATATTGAGTAGAACTCTGTGATAAAAAAATTATCAAAAGAAATCATGTAATTGTGAGAGAATATTTGGAGTAAAATTTACGCAAACAAGTAGAGTTTATATGGTGGTAGAGATCAGTTTACACATTGTTTGCGATTTTTAAGCCACCAAGCCCAGAAATGGCTATATAAACAAAGATTAGAAGAGCATGCTTTTTATTCCACAACGATTTGTGATTCCCTAGTTCGCCCCTTGTATTGTCTTCTGATTTGCCCTACAAAACAATAAAGCTGAGTAATGTATATTCCATTAAGGAACCATATGCTAGCAAATAACAGAATAATGTCTTTCGGTGAAGATTGTGGACATCTGAGTCCGAATAATGACGTACTTTCATTTGTATTTCCATTTATAATATTGTGACTTTATGTTTAATGATGTTTCACTCAGCTCTTTGATAAATACGAGTATGAATTATTATGTAGCATCGCTATAGTTCGTTTATCACAATTATCGTCCGAACTAGAACACTACTAATTGCCATATTTATCATTTGCATGTTTAAATAGTGCAATAAAATTGACTATATAAATCAGTAAATAGACCAGACAGTTCAATTTTCCTTACTATAACATTGTGTATTATTGCGTTATTAAAGGGCACATTTCGTCCTCCTAACTGTTTATTCTAGTATTTCTGAAGCTCTTGTTGCATATCTATTGATTCGAACTTTAAACAGTCCAGTGTTTGAAGTTAATTCATTGTTCTGTCATCAAAACAGAGCCAATTCAAACAAATCACAGACTCACAAAAACATATAAAAAGCTTCCCTCTGTTTTATATATCCCTTCACTCCATCCCTTCATCCTGTTTGCAATAGCAACCTCGCTTGAGGCCATCAAACAAAGGCTGTATAATGTTTGTATACTAGAAAGAGGATTGGAGCTAAATATGCAAATAGGCAAGGTTATATGATGTTGGTCACTAGATACACGGTACATGATGCACACCACACCACTGATCTGCAATAAGTATCTGTTTGCACATCAAAAGCTAGGGCTTGCCCTACAAACAAGATGAACAAGGTATCGAAAGCAAATTGTATTAATGTATAAATTACAACAAATTTGGTATTGCTCACTTGATACAGAATACAAATGTTGGGCTCGTCACGCTCGCTCGCCTATAAACTGGGTCTATAAGCAGCCATTTTTCTGTAATTCATGACTCAGTAATAAATTCCTATAAATTAAGACTTTACGGCGTTCTCCTGCGACATAAACGTTAAACTCTATAATGATTATGGATCGAAGAAGTTAATGGATGTTGTGAAGAAGATCATAAATTCCGGTATTGCCAATATTGCGGAATAAATTATTTATTAATGATCGCAAAAACGCATTAACATCGCCAATAATGATATTTCAGTATTTAATGTTATCATTGGGTTATGATGAGCCCGGAGTGAAAGGAATTAGGTCAATTGATACATTTTATTATTAATGGAACTGTTTGTTAAGTTGTATTAATAATATTTTTATAAATGATGTGCATCTCCCTCGCGGACACTAGAATAAAATAAATAATATTGATCATCAATAATAATATCTGTCTACGTAGGCTGAAGCTGAAACAATACTTTAAGCAGATAACGATCAACACCAATCCTACATTAATATAAATCATTTCTAAATGTACCTACTATCAATTGTCAATTAAATTAGATTTCTGATTGCAAAACTGAAATAATAGAGTTGGTACTACACTATATTGTTTTAGCATATCCGGATGCCACACGGAAATGTAGTTTTCGCCGAGGATGTAAATTATGATCTAGAATGATGCAAATTTATTCATACGTGGAAATGGAAGTACTCTTTGTCATGAAGTAAAACTAGAGGATGTTTCATGGGAGACAAGACATAGAGAATTATTATCATTTTGTGAACGGAAGTTTAATGACAATTAATTTCCATTTCACAAATATCTGTGACCCTCTTCTTTTGGTATTAATAATTTGATCTGGATCTGGACTTAAATTTAATGATCATCGATGTGGATTGCACACATAGAACTAAGTTTCTTCTATGCTCATACAAATTTTCATTGTTGTGCGACTGCTGGTTTAGGAATTAAATGCCTGTTTTCCTTGAATAATTAGATATAGGTAACAATGAATATTCCTTAAATAAAATTTGAATGACAATTGATTTGAATCCCATGGCCACGTCCAACCATCTTCTACGTTCATTTTTTTTTTCATTATCGTACGACTACTGGTTCAATAAAAACTAATCTTTTTCAAGAATTTGATATGAATTATAATTCCTGTTGACGATCTCAGTTTACCAAATAATATTCTATGAACAAAAATTGAATGACAATTCATTTGAATTGGATACGTTGGTACCTCAATGTTGTACTACCACTGATTCAGTTATTATGGAAGTTATTCAATATATCATAATTCCTGATCAAGTTCTTATAATCCAGGAGCCGAGCGCACATTATGTTCTCTGATCGGATTTGTGGCTAAATTGTTCGTGAATCGATCGAGTATTTAGGAGTTAATAGGATGCCAGACTTGATAAATGCAGGGTCCTGTCCTAAGTGTCGAGAAAAAGGCCAATTTTGGTCAAGTTTTCCGACGCAACTTCCCTGATAGAACTTACGATTGAAACTAGTACCAATTGATAGCAAAGGTCAATTACTTTGAGAGAAAAAATAGGGTGCCGCCCTCTGCCTTATTCAGGAAAGTGGCAGCCACTCCTAAGTGTAACCCATTTCCGTATTAAACTTTCCTGATCGAGTTAAGAATAATTATTTCTTTCAAATTGAAGCACGAACCTTCCTGACCCCTGAAAAATAAGGTACTGCCTCTCTATCTGTCCGGGAGGACAAGTTGAAACGCAGCTCTCATCGAATGTACGATTATTCTCTGTAAATTGTAGCTTGGGCCTTCCTGAACACGAAAAAATCGTCCTGTCTGGGAAGGTGGCAGTCACCCCTAAGTGTAACGCATTATCATACTCAACTTCCATTATTGGACTTACGATTTTCATCAATTAAAAGTTTAAACCTCCCTGAACACGGAAAATCCGGGATACACTTGATGGGAGAAGTACAGCTGCGTTAATTAGGACCTAAAAATCGAATAGATTTTAAGATAGGCTGCCGCCCTTTCGGACAGGGTAGGAGACAGCACTTGAGTTTCAGGTGTTCAGGAAGGCTTAAGAAAAAATAATCGAACATCCGATGAGAGTTCAGCTACGTTCCGAATGGTCAGGAAGGTTCGAGCTTCAATTTGAAAAAAAAAGACGTTTATCGTAAGGTCGATCAGGGAAGTTTAATAAGAAAATGGGTTGCACTTAGAGGTGGCTGCCGCTCTGCTGAATAGGACAGAAGGTAGGACCTTGGTATTTTCTTAAAGTACTCTACCTTCGCTATTGATTGGTACTAGTTTCAATCATAATTTCGATCAGAGAAGTTGCACCGAAAAACTTGACCAGAATTGATTTTTGTTTTGACACTTAGATCCTGCATTTATGAAGTCCGGTATCATATTGACCAATGAAATTTGGTCGTAAGTCCGATCAGGGAACATAAGGTGCGGCCGGCTTCCCGGCTATTAGTTTGCCAGTCAATGTTTTATGATCAACTGTCAGTTGACTCTGATTTTATAATTACCCTTGATCCTCCGCCATACAAGAGTAGTTCGAAATGTTGCAGCTGAAATAGGCACGTGATGAGCACAATTTCCAGAAGCCACAGAACCTTGATTCCGAAATTGTCGATAAATTTGTGTATCTTGGCTTGAGATAATCTCCAAAAACTTGAAATTGAATTCAAATAAAAATATATCTTGACATCAGAAGCTACTTCGCAAACTTACGATTAATAAACAATAATATTTTTAACTAGTGTTACCCGAGGCTTCGCCCACATATAGATGCCTTTTTTGAAATCAATGAAAGACACTTTTATAATAATTGGCTGCATCACTTGGAAAAATCGCGGAAGACCTGTACTATCAATATTTTCTGTTAATTTATTCTAAGGTTTGGGCAATTCAATTGACTTTCTCTTAGAAATATTGTAATTAACTGCAGCACCCAAGCAAAACGCGGCAAAGCCCGTGGAAGTCTTGTGCTGCCGATATTTTTTTTTGTTGTATTGTAGGGTAGCCCATACCAATTGACGGTTTTTTGGAAGCATTGCCCATGCATCGATTCAAGTGCAATGAAAAATATGAGAAACAGAAAAATCCGTGAAACAAAATGCACGAAAAAGAAATTTAGCTTGCGATTTTTTTTTTTAAATCTCTGACCTATAATTTGGATAATTTCTGACGAATGACATTTGTGACATTAAGTTGGTTTCCGATTATTTGACCGAAGTTTACATGTAATAGAAACTTCAACAAAATTCAATGTACCACACACGAAAACCAATGATAAGAAAAGATTCATTTTATTTGCCCCATTGCACTCTAGGTAAAATCAAGCTGAACTGAATTGGTATTATATTGACAAATGATTCTAAATAATTAGTTGACGACTGAAGGTTTGAAATCTGACCACTATATTCTCAAGGAGGCACTTCGTGCCACCACATAACAGATAGATATATGCTATCGCGGACTGTTTTTTCGAGCTTTGTAAGGCAAACAATTCCACCTCACATTTTTGTGTAACTCCAACGGTTTATGCAGTGTACACCGAAATAGCTCTTAAATGGCAGAATTGATAATGATAGTTATACATAGACCAATTCACACAATATCTTTGTCTGTTATAGCCTATGTGTTATTCTGATGTATAAGCTACATTATTGTGGACTTCATTAAAATCCATTCAGTAGTTTTCGCGTGCAAGAGTAACAAACATCCATACATACATAATCGAAAGAAAGATACTTTGACGCATATTTGGACCTGCACAAAATCTAGATGACTCATGGAAAATAAGGACAAATGCCGAATTGCAGCACCTGTACAAGGATATTGACATCGTGCACTTCATTATATCATCTTGATTAAGATGGACAGGTCACGTCATTCGCATGAAGGAACAGCTAAACTAAAAAATAATACTGAACACCAACGGGTCGAAGAAAAGGCCAAAGAGGCTATCTAGAACAAGGTTCGACAACGTTTTCAAGGATGTAAATACTTTAAGACAGGAGAGCATGGAGAAACGTGTTGGAAGAGGCTAAAACCATCCACGGGTTAAAACGCCAGAAAAGAAGAAGACAAAGTTCGTAAAGCTCTCGGCCTAATAAAGAAAACGCAAGATTTCCGAGTAATTTTGTTTTAAATTTCCGTACATAATCTCCTTGCAATTCAATACATTCAGTTCAACTATGTTCTAACTTTTTAAAACCATCATAAATATAAGATGTAACCAACTCTGCAAATTGAGCTTCGACCTTTTCATTCGAAGTTAATTTTCATCCTTAGCCATTTTTTCAAGTTAGGAAATAAAATAAAAATGCTGGGAGCTAAATTTGGTGAATACGGGGCATGTGGATGAAGTTGGAATCTAAGTTCCCCGAGATGTGAAGTTTAATTTTGACTGCATCATCCAATTTGTCCAGTAAGGAAGAGTAGTAGGCCTCATTGATAATTTTGCCTTTTTTTAAGCAGTCTATGAGCACTTCAACATGAGAATTCCAGAAAAACGTTGCCATGACTTTTCCGACATGTGGAACTGTCCTGGTTTTTTAGGCACAATATTCCTTGCTCCAATCTATTATTTGGACTGCTACTATGTCTCTGGCATGTAGTGATGAACCCAAGATCCATCTACAGTCTACACTGATAACACGTCGAAAAAACTTAGTAGGATAACGTTTAAATAAGTCTAGACACTCTTGAGAAATGTTCATATGAATGTATATTGATCGATTGTCAGTAGACGTAGCACCCAGCGAATAGTTAGCTACCGCAACCCAAAATATTACGTAAAATATGGAAAACGCGGTCTATCGAAATGTTTACAGCCTCAGCAATTTCTTGAACCTTCAGTCGGTGATCGTCGAATATGGAATTGTGGATTTTTGCGATGATTCTCTCAGTCATAACAGTTTTGGAGCGTCCCATGCGTTCATCATTCTGGATTGATGTACGGCCATGTTTAAATTCAGCCGCCCAGCAGATTCTTCTAATGCCGACTGAAGGTTTTTACTTTTCGAAATACCCTGTATCCCTACCAATTTCTATTGTTCTATGACTCCTGATTTAGAAAAAAATTAAGTGTTTCCTTGAATATTTTAATTTGAATTAATGTTTAACTGAAAGTTACATCCAGTTTATTCATTATAATCATATTGTTATTGAATGTGAATAATCAACTGTCAACTCAAAAATACTTTTTAGAAATGATAGCACTGCAAATTCTGGAACCAGTGAAGTAAAAAATATTAGCTCAATTTTTATGTGTGTACGTGTATAAAAAGTAGAATTTCCAAACTAAGATTGGAAAGATGTGGAAGTCATGGACACGCAAAAATTTTCCTTCAAGAAAAAAGTTTGTAAACTGAATTATAAGAAACGAAAGAGCGAAGTTTTCTGGAAGTTTGTACATTAACTTGTTAAAAGTTTATTGATTATTGCCAATGATATCATGATTTTCTTCATTGTTTTATGTTGAGAGTTTGAAAATATCACCTGGAGCATTTTTGGAATATTTTGGATTGTTCTGCATTACGAAACTTGAAGGATTGGCTTTGTACTTGATGGAAGTGATCATATATTTGCACAGTATATTTATTGATAGATAGTTTTCTTCAACCACAATAAGATTACGTCGAACAAACAATTTTTGTGCTCGAGATTTGCTTGTTCTTTCTATGCTAGGTCAGAAACTCATTAATATTCCTCCGAATTGTGACACTACACAGAAGTAGAAAAGCAAACACTATAAATTATAGTAGCAAAACCTTTATAATAAATCCTGTAATATGGACAACAAATATTTGCTGTCTACTTGAAGCTAACAAACTAAAAAATAAAATTAGACTGTAGAGTCGACAGTACACTGAAATTGGTACGCCTCTTCTATGTTGTAGACTTAACCACATTTCCTAGAATAATTAGTAGTTTGGATTGCTCAGAAATTGATGAAATTATTCTCCCGACTAATGGAAAAGCGTAATTAAAACAGCTAGTAGTGGGCCAACAAGAACACCCTTCGGAAGTCCAATAATTTGACAGTTTATATCTGCATTTTCAAAAAGATTGATTCATGGAGGACAGGGTGACAATTTTTTCAAAATTCACAAGTCTGGCATCATAGAAATGCCGCGAATCGTTCTTCGTACAATGATTTACTTCCGGAGTGAATTTGGACCAATAATGGCGCTAACACTAGTAGGAAAGTCACTGATCTAATATAACCTAGTGTTTTGTTCCTCTTTTTGATATAATGATATAAGATACGGAGACGATAGACAAGCTGTGGCGCCTTGAAGACGCCAGGAGAAGAATTTTTGCCCATTTAGCTACCTATGTTTGCACGTGTAAGAATATTATATAGAATTAAGTATTTTTTGAAGGATACTTCTTCTGTGTGTATTATTAGTTTGGCATAATTGAGTGGAGAGCAGTAATTATATGATTAATTTCTTTTTGCATTAATAGTTCCATAATGGGCTTCCGGGATGTTTACAAAATGATTTATTTCACTCCTAGTCTCACAGGGTGCTGTTTTGCGGTCTGCACACCAGTTTTTTCCAAATTTCAGCTTGTATTCAAAGTCTGCAAAACTGTGTCTCCCAAACCCAATTAAATCTCCCTCACCAATTTGACACATTAGATTAGGAAACTCGCAGAACACAAATCAAAAGTAACTCCACTTTCCTCTTTATTCACTTGTTTTATATAATGGATACCTTGCACCCTTCGCTAAAAATAACTTCCATGACTTTTGTTCTTGTTAAGTGAGACAAAAGGACGCTACGCATGCGGCGATGTTCAAATGTAATGGTATTACGCGCAGATAAAACAAAAGAAAGAGAAACGAGATGGGAACAAACGAAGTCAGCTGTCATTACGCACTGAGGACTGAATAAAACATTGTGTCAATCCGAGAGGAGAAAAAATGAGGGCAAGGAATGTTGTAGATGTTTTGTACGATTTTTGACAAAAGGAGAAATATTGATAAAATCATTTCCAATTGGCAGATTCAAAAGAACATTTTTTCCTGATTTTACATTTTACTCATAATTGAATTCAAAATTTTACTATCGTAAGGACAATTTCGCTTGCACAAAACCAACTTACTAAATCTTAGCCGAACAACAAAGACAAGAGAACCTGTCGACTGTCTGTCCCAGCCAAGTTGATGAATCAATCCACCAGGTAAATTATTGCAGGTTTCTGTTGCTATGTCTACGAATGTCACTGAAACAAGACATTGGAACGTCGACATCTCCAGCGATGTCTAAGATTAGTTTCGCTATTGTTTGAACTTGAACATAAGACAAAAAAGAAATTGAAAGTATTTCTTGTTCAATTTTTATATTTGTTGATGTAAATAACGATTGGGAGGATATTCTCCGAGAATATAATCGTAATCATCATTACTAGTAGCTTTATCATCATTATTGAAGACTTGACAGCCCGTGAAACATTGACGTCAAAGAAACAGTTGTATTTGCTTCGCAACTGAATGTCGTTGGTGCTAGAGGTACCGTTGAGTATTTCAAATTGCGTGAATAATCTTGAGTTTCGCGTTAATTACAATGTGTAACTAGATGAAAAGATCATTAATCGGACATTTCCAAAAAATGACTTCTCTCCGTCTTGGCACAGAATAGCTACCTAGAAGCGACAGTCAGACAAATAAACTCGGTTGAAAAGAGAGATAGTTCATCAAACGGATTTAAATGCCCAATCAGCTACTCTAGCGAAACTTCGTTAATTTTTCTTGCAAAATACTTTGTATCGGAGTGTTCGGAACGTTCTTTGCACTCCACGTGCAGTGGTGCGTTTAATTTTCGATAAATGCCTTCGTTTATTTGTGACAAATTGATAAATACATGTTGTTTTCATCATTATCTTGGTTATCCTCATATTGAAAAGACAACGTGATATGAGCTGCTATCAATTGTTATTCTCTCATGATGAAAATGTTGACTACACGGCAACGGAACTTCATAGCGACGTACTGACAGCACTGCAAATGTTCTGAGTTACAACCTTCGTTCAAATTGTTTGTATCAAGTTTAATCTATGAGTCATTGCTATTTGGATGCAACTTATTTCCTAGTGTCCGATTCACGAGAGCATAGAATTCAGCCAGACGTTGGAGAAAACATTCAAAGAAACGCAAAGAGAGACCACAGCTGTGACAAAATATGATCTCTCCACCTTGATAATGCACCTGACAGCCTTTTTTGCTAAATATCAGCTGGTTGTCGCAGCCTTTTTGCTTACAGCTTATTGGTTCCAGTTTCTTCCGAAGTACTCCTCTACTCTATTCATACACTTGTTCCAGTGGTGTTTTTACTGTACCATGCAGTCCTGGAAAGCTTCTTTTGAAGAAACGTTCAATGCCAGTAAAGAATTTTTCTTGGTGTTATCAATGATGCCGAAACGGCGTCTTCTAAGCACTGATTGCGAACAAGAAAAGTCGCAGCCTTTCTACTTCCTAGATCTTGCACTCTGCGACTTTTCCTATTCCTGAAGCTAAAATCAGTGCTTAAGGGACGCCGTTTCGGCATCATTGATAACATAAAGGAAAATTCGCTTCTGGTATTCAAGGTTACTCCATAAGAAGCTTTCCAGGACTGTATGGTGAAGTGAAAACACTCTTGGAACAAGTGTGTGTATAAAATAGGGAAGTACTTAGGAGGAAACTAGAATCAGTAAGCTGTATATGTTTTAGTGGAATGGAAGAAAAGGTTTCGCTATTTTTTTTGATAGATCTCTAACAACCATACTTTTTATTTTTCTCAAACAACAAAATTGTTACCTTCAAAGTATTTCCCTTCGGCAGCAATAGTTTTGGGAGCGGCAGTGAAAGGTTTCAACTGGTAGGACCTTTAACATGTCGGTCACATCTTTTTGAATGTTCTCCAGTTTCCTAAAATGACGTTCTTTCCAGTTATTTTCCATATCGGAAAACCAAAAAAGTCACAAGGACATAGAACAGGTAAAAAGAGGGACTGGAGAATAAAAGAAATGCATTTTGAGGTCAAAAATTTCTTGATGGAAGTGGCCTGATGACATGGGGCATTGTCTTGATGTGCAAAATTTCGGTTAAAATGTGATTTACCGTACGGTGGTTGATTTAACTAATCACCCATAAACCTTATTGTTAGATAGATAGATAGTTAGAGAGGGGGAGGGTGAAGAACACGCGCACCGAGGCCACTTTAAGGGCCCATTGTGCTACCTCCGGGTGCACAGCTACATGCTACTGGTCTTGAAGCCAGTCAACGCTGAGGAAGAAGGCTAACAAGTCAGCAGCAGGAGTTGTGCTAAGTGCAGCCATGGAAGGCCATGCTTCCCCCAGTATGGATCTTCTTTTACGAGATAGAGCGAAGCATTCGCGAAGAATATGCTCCACTGTTCCATCGTCGTCCTTGCAGCCTCTACAAAGAGGACTGCTCGAAATTTTTATTCGGTGCATGTGCTTATTAAAGCGACCGTGCCCTGTAAGGACCTCTGTGAGAAGTTTAAGATTCCTCCTTGAAAGTCCTAGGAGATAATTGGCCAGCTCGGTGGATGGCTTGGGGATAAGATTTGTTTGTTTGCAGTAAGTTGAAGTGTTCCAGCTGCTGGAGAATTTCTCAAAAATAATTCTGTGGATTATGTTGTGAAAAACAGTTTTTGATAGGGGCAACATTGGTTCTGGACCATAGGGTCGAACTGACGAGCCTTGTTTAGCAAGGTTATCTGCACAGATATTGCCTTCATTTCCATTGTGCCCTCTTACCCAAATAAGTTCCACAACGTTGTGTTGAGATATATTTGACAATGCAAGGTGACAGAGTTCGACAAGCCTAGATGTGAATTTGCATACACTTAGGCTGCGAAGAGCAGCTTTACTGTCTGTATATATCTTTATATTTCTATTTATAAATTTGCGTTCTTTAATCAATGTCGCGGAATGCAAAATTGCAAAGATCTCTGTTTGGAAGACGCTGGGGTACTGTCCTAAAGGTATACTGACATACAAGTTTATTTGTTCTGAAAAGATACCAGAACCAGAACCTTTTCCTTTTTTGGAACCGTCAGTAAATATTTCAATATCAGAGGTTGAGGATATCTGACCATCTAATATGATTTGATAAGATTTATCAAAGTAGAATTTTGGAAGAATGGAGTCGGTACTCATCTCTAGAAGAGGAGCTCCCGATGTTGCCTCCCTTAAGATGGAGCAATGCCTGGTATTAGCTCCAGTTTTAGGATACAAACTTAAGTGTAGGAGGCGAAGAATTCCCTTCGTAGCAACCTCCTCTAGGTGAAGATTAAGAGGGGTAAGACATAGAAGGACTTCCATCGCTGCTGTTGGAGTTGTGCGCATGTCACCTGTAATTGCTAGACATGCTAACCGTTGTATATGTTCTAGTTTTGATCGTGCAGTTGATTGTCTGACTCTAGGCCACCAAACAAATGCACCATAGGATATCATTGGCCTAATAATAGCAGTGTAGAGCCATAAGGTGAGCTTTGGGTTAAGACCCCAAGTTTGACCCAAACCTTATTGTTAAACGATGGTCTGATTTCACAAGAGCCCTTATATGTTCGACGTTTTCGTCTGTTTTTTGAGATGAAGGTCTTCCTTTGCGAGTTTCATCTTCAACGTTTTCTCGGTTTTCAAAAAATGATTTATGTCAGCAAAAAACTTTTACTTCTGGTAAAGAATATTTCCCATAATCCTTCTTCATCTTTTCGGAGGTCACACTCGCGGTTTTCTCAAGTTTAACACAAAATCTGGTGGCATGACGTCCCTCTTGATTTCGCTGTTTTATTTTCGTAACATACAACTGAACTCGAACTGAACTGATGACGCTCTCAAAAGTCACGTGATGGCTGAACGGAGCTTGTAACAAATTCTTTACAGAGAAAGAAAAACGGCCTTGAATGATTCTGGAAATGATCTTTGTAGTACAAAAACATCCTGAAATATTCTGGAAGAGGCAAGAAAATATTTACTCTGGGAAAATCATGATTTACAAATGATATAAATCTCCCAATTGAAACAGAGAGCCATTGAAGACAGTCCTCTCTGATTTAGCCTCCGTTGATGCCACTGCCTTGAGAATTGAAGAGCTTGATCTGGGAGATGTCAATATAAATAAAAAAAGCTTGCAGAAATAGCTTGAGTATCGCTATAAATCCTTTGAAGGGTTCTGGAGGATTAAATAACAGCAAAAAGTCGATTTCCAAAGTGCTGCCTTTGTACAGCGACGCTCCTTGGCCCAAAGTCATTTTGCAATGGCTGTTTTACATTACTGGGGATTCCAGATTTCACAGTTCAGACCTAGTTTGCCCTCAAATCCATGAAAACAGCTTCGGGTGTAGGATTATCAAAGGATAAAATGGAAAAACAGTCTCAAATGATTCTGGAAGAGATCTTTGTGGTTCACTTGCTAAAAACACAGCCTCAAACGATTCTGAAGAGATCTCTGTGTTTCCTGAGGATACTGCTTCAATTTACGAATGGTGTATTATAATTAGGGACAAATTTTGCCAAGGTGGTTCGTTGGGCTACTTTTTGGATATTCTTAGTAAAATCAGAGACCTAG
Source organism: Dromius quadrimaculatus (assembly GCA_963989225.1). NCBI lineage: Eukaryota > Metazoa > Arthropoda > Insecta > Coleoptera > Carabidae > Dromius > Dromius quadrimaculatus. Next base: position 6,454,621 of record OZ022325.1, on the reverse strand, counting down.
TTTTGGAAGATGCCCACTTGATAAAGATAGCTTGCATAAATCATTTCTAAAATTATGGTTCATGAAGGACTGTACTTGGCAACGCTTTTGAGGACAAGAGTTTAGTTGCAATCGTTGTTCCACACAATTGTGGCCCAAAGCCTCAACCATCTGTCAGTTAGACTTAGCTTGTCTCCACATGGAAAAAAGTTGAAGTTGAAGTGATGTTAAAAGACAAAATAAGAAAGCAGCCTTTAAACAATTATAAGAAAGATTTCTGTGGCTTACAGAAACATCTGCCAACAAAAATAGCTTTAATCGATTCTGGAAGAGACTTTTGTGTCATTGAATATATCATTTGGGATCGGCTCACATTTCGCAGGCGTACGCACGAGCATTGACGAACAATACTGGTCCAGTGGACGCGGCTCCTCTCTAAACCACACTTTTGGATCGTTCGTACAAACTCAGACGAACTTGATTTCGCAACTTTTCGTATCTTTCTGCTTTCAACGGACGGCGAGCCTTACGCTTCTTGTTGGTATTACTCTGTAATAATGGAATAACAGCTTTGGAAAAAAACGAATGACGTAAATCGAAAGATCTGGAAAGTGTTTTGTGTGAAAATTATATTGGGGAAGAAGAATGATATGTTTTCTTCTTCTCGACCTCCACTTTATATCATGATTCCTTGTTCATTTTGCCACATCCTATTCAATGCATTCATCCACCATTTTTGCAGAAATAATAACCAATCAAGTTGAGTAAAAATAGCAAATTGCTCATCACTGTGTTTCATAAATTGTGATAGCATTTTTTCTTCGCTACATCTGTTATTAAAGCACTTTTTTGTGTTTGAAGATATGCAGTCGCTTCGCTGGAGTGCTAACAACATTTAAGTAGCAATTATTTCAATAATTACCCACTCGAAATACAGCCCCCATTAAAGTAACAAGTCGTTGCGGAAAAATACAAATGCCATTTGTGTAGCGATGATAGTGTTCGGAGGGTAACACCAGTGCCTCTCAAACCATTGAAAAATACCCTTTTTACTTCCTCGGCCTTCTATTATAAGAGGGAGAAGTATTGTAATCATGCTGGACTTTTTTTCTGGAAGCGAAAGATATATACTTTTTGAGAACCCGTAACACAATTGTGCTTCTAATCTTTCACGATAGTTGGTTAGGATCGGTTCACCGGAACACCTCCAAACATCACAGTTATGTAATTTGATACAATCTAATCTCATTTTCTAAAAATTGAGATTCTGCCAGACTTCTCCAGCTACGATGTTCAAGTTTTCCAATAAGTCCTCTCCGTAGAGACCATGGATATTGATGGGGAAGTACTAGGACGAAATACGAACGATTTCTTCAGCTCCTCAATGGGATACTCGCAAAAAACCAATTTGGGACTATAAGAGAGTGAAAATCACTGAAATAAAAACTGAAATTGTATAAATATAGCGTTATAGTGGAAAAAATTAAATTAAGAAAGACAGTGCCTCGAATTTTGGGAAGAGGTGAGAATATGGGCTGTGTTTCATCCAGTGAAAATGTTTGCAAGCACTGATCGGAGGCTCTATGGCCGGTGTAATCCGTCGCCACAAAACGAATTAAAATGCAAATTCATGCAGAGAAATGCGAATAACATGCGTGAGTAATTGTGGCGACAGACATAACATGGGCGTCCAACTAGGTGGGACTATCAGAGTATGCTGCATTCAAATGATAACGCGCAGTCCTTTGTTATAACACCTTATACGTAAAGAATGGTGCACATAAGAACTGTATTCTGTAGTTTATTGAGAAGAAACTTCTCTGATTGTCTGATTCCAAGAAAAAAACTTCTTGAGCTGATGAATAAAAGATAACATTGATCATTTCATTCATCACTTATTTAATCTATCACTAGCCGATACATTTTTTTAGCTCCTTTTCAGTCTCCGGATGCGGTTTTTCCCTCTCACTCGATTTGCACGATTCAAGCAAATATTAAACACAGGCTAATCAAAGCAGTAGGGATAGAATTTGGACTGTTTATCTCCAGAAGATGCTACTTATTGGAAATAATTTTGATACACACTAGTGAAGCCACCTCTTTGACTTTGCATGTTTTTTTCAAACCATCCTTCAATATATAAGAAAGCACTCGTAATTAGATTATGTTCAATATGAAGGCCATTTCGGTTTTTGTGAAACATTTCATTGTCTTCAGAAACCGGATGGGATTCGTTCTTCCTTTTCCTGTCTCTTGTATTTTTCGATTTTTTCATTAACTTAATTATTGTACTTGTATGCGGCGATGTTTGTGAACTAAAGTGGAAAGAAATAGAAGATGAGAGAGATTTCAAAAAAGTATTGCAAAGCTTCAAGCTCTCTATTTTTGCGTTTACTTTCGAAAACTATAAAGATTAATTCCTAACCTAAAAATATAATACTTCATAATTCATTTGAGATTGCTGTACTTGCCTTTTGGCCTTTAACCTTCAGATGGCGCTGTGCAAAGTTTTAGACTTGTGTGTTTAATAGATTTGTTTAAGCAGGGACGATAATTGAACGATTTTTGTCTGTCTCATGAAAATTAAAGTTAGTGCTCCTGTTTGAAAGGTTTAAAACCGACAGATGAAAAATTAGTTCTGTTCATTCATTTTCAACGGTTAAAAAATGGGCGACTGCATTTAAACGTGGTCCTACCTCATGATAATGAACGCATGGGAGTCCCAAAAACTGTCGTGACCGAAGACGATTGTCGATTGAAGGTTGGAGATATTGCTGAGGCCTTTACCACATTTTACGTGATATTTTGGGTGCCGCATCTAGTAATAGTCGATCAAAAACGCATTCGGTTGAATATTTCTCAAGAATGTATTTAAAAAAAATTCCACTAAGTCAAAATAATACCAAGCTCCTCTTTTTTTTTCTAAATATAGCCTTCGGCGAACTGAATCCGATTTAATTCACCTAGAAGCTATTCCCTCTCACATGTGAAAGAGTATATTTCGCTAAGACAGCACTTTTAAAGTAAGTGTTTTCAACTGGAGTTTCGAATGTAAACTTAAATGGAATCAATATCTTGTTTCGGTTAGCAACCAAAAATATGATTATTCCATCCCCCAGCACCCTCCGATGATTAACAAATGAAATAAATCCATCCTTCACCGGCCTCAATCAATCTGCAAAAACTCCATCAGTCCAAAATGTTTCTTTCAGTTTATTTATTGTTTTTGTTGTTGAATATAATTCAAAAAGATTGTTACAAATCATCTTCCCTTCAAATTGATTTACTTTTAAAGACTTTGGCGTTTTCTCATTTATAAATTGAGTAGCATTCATTTGTCAATAAAAATAATGTAAGGATATAAGTTCAAGAGAATAAATGAACTGAATTTGACACAAATTGGTCCGCGTCTATAAATATGAATTAAATCGTCTATCATACATTCTTCCATTTCCCAGAGATATTATTTTCTTTTGGAATCTAGAAGAACTGTAAGTCCAACGAAAATAATTCGATGGAAAATTAAGGCCTGGTTGCATGAACGTGCATTAACTAAAGAGTTCTTTAAAAATGAACAATTTAAAATCGAATATATTTATTAAATCAGTTGCTTAGCATTGCTGTCAAAAATTCTATTTGATATTGTTCATTTTTGGAGAATTGTTTAGTTAATAAACGTTCATGCAACCGGGCATTAGAGTATTGTCCATCTATGTACAACTGTTTGAATGTTGATTAGATGATCTTCCACTTTGCTGACTCTTATACTTTTTAGCAATAACCGCTCGTATTTTTATTAAAGATGGTTCTATTTCATTCAGCATCATATTCTTTTACATTGAAATGTCATTCTGAAATATCAACTTTGAAACACTGTGGATATTCCATATACTACTATTTGAATCTTTTGATTGGCCAAAATGCAAACTAATTTCACACTAGAAACAAAAATTACACTTGGATATCTGTCAGTTGCATCGTTTGTCAGTCGTTCATCAATTATCATAAATAGATTCTTGCAGTTTGAATATTCAAATTCGTATCTATTCACATCATGTATGAATATATTTGTTACTTTTATTACTTCCTCGACCCATAATATAATAGGGAAAGCATTGTAACCGTGATTTTGATGAATCTTCATGTTTTAGAGCCTCCTGAACCCGAAAAACATAATTTAAAAAAAGTAGGTCTGTCGGCTTGTTTGAAAGTTTGATAACTTGAAAATGTATACGAATCTAAGTTTTTCATCAAAAAGCTAGGTTCAAGTTCGTAGATGAGCTTTTTTACTTCATTAATGGAACTTTCTAGTTTTTTGCATTTATTTTATAAACGGTACTATTTATCATGATATACGAAATAACTAGAACTAATCTTTGCATGATTTGGCACAACATTCATTTCAAACATTTTTCAATATTATCAGCGGTTCATTTGTTATTACGTAAATTTGAATTATTATAAAATTAGTCATATTTTTCTGAACCAAAGAAATAATGAGAATCATAATGTGGAGTTAGAATTTATATCACTCATATTTTGGCATCACATGCAAACGTTCGTCAATTGTTTTTGTTAAATAAGTAATTTGGCTCTATCGTATTTGGTATCAAATTGAAGCTCTTGTGGAGATATTTCTTGTAGGAGTGTCAAAGAGGATATTTTAACGATTGTCAATTGTTTCTTACACAAATCATTCAAATGAGGTCTAGTTTCGTATTAATTTTAAGCTTTTATGGCCAGTTGCACCGCCGTCACTTAACTTTAAGGGAAGAATAATATCTATGATTACCATTGTATAGACAATTGTTTCCATGGTTATTATTCCGTACTTAAAGTTAAGGTGAAACATCACTCGGAAGAACTATTTTAGCGCGAAATTTGAATTGATGAATCTTGTAGCAATATGTTTGATAAATACTTTCTTATAATAAATTAACAAAGTTTTTAGGCGTGTATATCAAAAATTAGATAATTTGTCAAAGTTTCATTATGTCTGCAATAAATCCGTATTAAATTAGTGCTAACGTATAAAATTAGCATGCAAATCCTATATCTCAGAGACTTTGATAACAACTTATCTGGAAAAAATATATATACTAGGCGCTATACTTGCACTTATCATATAAAAAATTTCATTACAATTGAACTTGATAATTTCGAGAAAAAAAATGATTAGTGCTGAGAATATTAATTTCTCAGAGATTATCTAGTTTTTTGGGACAAAATTTCGTAAACTTATAGATGACATTATTCTGCAGACTGCTGTGCAAAAATTGTTGATTTTTATTAATTAATATTCCATTTATAACCCTTTCTGTGCACTTCTAAAAATATAATATTTATATTGAAAATTGGAGGAAAATCAAAGTCTTGTATCCAGGAATTATATATATTTGAATAATTTATTATTTTTGACATCGGCCACTGGATTTTGGGCTGAAAATTCTCGATATTCTGGGTACTTCTCTGATGTCCATTTACACTTTTTTATTCCCTGCAAGGTTAATTAAGACAAAAGTAATTATATTCCATGGCTAAATATTTCTTGGAGATAAAATATTTTTTTGAGAGTCGTGAGATTCCAAGTTTTCGAGAAATTATTTTTTTTTTGTTCAAATCATAGATTTTGTTATGAAGAAACGTCAAATGAACAAAAAGAAATATATTTATTATATCTAAAAATTATGAGCAATTTTTTACAATATTTTGCAGAGTTTCAGCAACTGTATATTTCAAAATAATAATTTAGGAAAATATTCTTCAATTTCTTATCTACTTCTTTTATTAGTGTGAATATGACCTTTTACTAGTTGATTTGTTCTGTGACGCTATCTAGTATCCAAATTTTGTATTACATGACAAGTGTCAAAGATTAATTTTATCATGTATTTATTCATTAGAGAATAAATAGCCTATGGCTGATTTTAGTAACAAAAACCATTTTGAAAATCTGCTTCTGGCTGTGTGTGTAGTTTTACCGATCTTGTCACACTAGTAAGAAAAATGGTTTGGATTCCATGATATTTGACTAATCTGACTTATGTTACAGTAAGTTTATTGGATAAATACATTAAAAATCAATCTTCAAATCTAATTTTGTAAAACTGATCTCTTTTAGATTTCTAAATACTACTATAACTGGAAGTGTACAGATGAGAATTTCAAGTTATCAATATCATATTTCTCAAGAAAGCGACAAAATATTTTATTTATGTCCATCAATTATTATTGGGATCTGTCATTCTACAAATAATAATACTTGATCCGAATCTTCATTGCTCTAAGGCCCGAGATATTCACCTCCAAATAAATTACAAGTATTAATTTATTAGTGAATACATTAAGGGTAAATACTTAAAAGAAAACATAGACTAACAGCTTCAAATTTTGGTCTAGTCTGTAAGCGAAAACTGCCAGTCGGACCCCTAGTAGAAAACATACCATATGTTCGAAATCTATCTACTAGTGCTACGGAATGGGGTAAGAGTCATGAGCAAGTAGCAATACACAACTATGAAAATGTAATAGGTGTTACAGTTGCACATTTTGGGTTGAAGGTAGCATCGAGAAATTCTTCTTTGAAGAAACAACTGATCATCAGGCAAAAACATTTAATGGTGCTCGCTAAGGCGACATGATAATCAGGAGTCTGTATGTGCCAACAAAGTCGTGAAGATCATTTGCTCTTTATAATATTCCATACATAATCCTTGTACTGTATACTTTACGGTTCAATAAAAAATTCATAATTTTCAATTTAAAACCAGTTTTCTATCAAAATTAGATAACCCTTTACTTTACCTTATCCTTTATGATTCAATAAAAAACTCATAATTTTTTATTTAAAACATGTTACTATCAAAATTTTGGGACATTTTTATATCATAACTTCATATTCTCATTATGAATTATTTCATTAGAACTTATGTCTTTGAAAAATGATTTTGCATGCGAGCATTAATTTCCGTAAAATTCTCTATAAAATGTTTTTCTTTTGAAATGTCAAATTTGAATTCTTGTGTATCCCGCCGTCATCACTGACCTTCCATAAGCCTCACTTACTCCAAAACAAGAGTGGACTAGACAGAGATAGCTAGTATTTCCGGGTGATGTTTCACCTTAATGCAGGGCCACACTAATGTCTAATGCTGTTAAGTAAGGCGTTATGTGACAAATGACATATTGTCATTGACAATGTGTTCATTATTGAATAACGCCTTAATTAATGACATTATACGTAAGTGTGGCCCCAGCATAAGCGATAGCGGTGCAACTGAGCATAAGGGAGATAAACGTAGTAGATATAAAAAATAAATAATTAAGTAGTGGAATCCACGTTACCATCTTCAAATGACAAAACTGTATGTTTCAATGAATTAAAGACCCTAAATATCTAGAAAAGGACTCCTCATTTTCAAAAATACTTATTTTATGTAAGGACTAAAAAATAACCACCATCTGTCACTTTAATAATGACAGCTGTCACTTTAATAATGACAGCTGTCATTTTAATAATGACAACTGTCACTTTGACAATGACAGTTTTCACTTTGAAATATGCAATTAATAGATGCGGCACCTCAAATTTCTGAAACAGCGATGAAACTGGCCATGAAATTTATGGTTGGGTAGTACTGTGAAGGCCACAGCGGATTTTTCCTCAAATTTATTTCCAGCAAGCTTGTTTTGAATTTTGCATTTTATATGAGTGTATCGTGCTCTCATTTCGAACAAATAGAAAACTCAAATTGTTGTTCCATAAAAGCCCTTGAACCGTTTTTACCTGAAATGAGCTATAATACATCTAACGCAAAAATTGTTCATATAATTGTGTCACGCAGCGATAAAATTTGCTGCAACGTTTCGTTCTAGTACAGTGCCTTCCTTAATAGCTGAGATGAATTTCACAGCTAGAAACCGTATTATCCTACAGCCATGCAATATGCTTATTATATTAAGATGTGTTAACTATTTCGACTGAGATTACTGTACTCTGTTACTCATTCTAAAATTTTTGTTACAGGTATGTCAGGGATTTTAACGCATTCGTCTTCTGTAAGTACAATATTCTTTTCATATAATTACGAATCCTGTTTAGTATTTTAAATAGATTTTTATATCGAAGGATCTTGTCAGAGATCCTTTTCTGTACTAAATGTCTGCCGGTTTGCATGAGTCCAGCGCAAGGTCTCTACGAGATCAATATACGTTGGTTTTTAGTACAGTCATTTGGTTTTAAAACAAAAGGTTACTTGGAAAGTTTACCGGGAGTTTTGAAAATAGGTAATTTCATAGATTTCGATGTGCTCTTTCCAAATTTTAACTTTGCCACCTCGTATCTTTGCCGCACGCGCCGCTATATCGAAAAAATGGCGCCTAAAAGCAGTTTTTTGACCACATCTCCTTTCCGACTTATTTCACCATAAAAGCATTCATATACAAAATGAAATTGGAGAGAATTTCCTACAATTTATGGGATGACATTTTTATTCTATATAACTTAGCTTCATTTTGAATATCTTTGTTGAAGTACTGATGTTCATTTGTTCTGATTTGTTATTATAATGTTGAAACTTCTCTTCATGTCCCTCACAGAGCACGGTCATTCCTCTCTTGCAGTTCTAGTGTCAGTAATACAAAACAATCAATTACTTGTGTACCTATTGTGTGATTGAATTTCAAATATTCTACCTTCAAAACAATTTGAAGAAGCCTAGAGCTACTGCTCCGAATACAATCCTCCCATCTAATGGCTACGTGCGGTCAGAAACTCATTATTTGAATTTGGATTCATCTGTAATAGTTACTTCATCTGACGCAATTTATATTACATATATTTGTGTGATGAAATCACTGCACTGGCCTGAAGAGAGATGAATCGTTGTAGAGTGATTTCAATCAGTCGCGGGTGCATTGATGTTCGTCAATGTGGTTTTGTTTTGTTGATAGATTGATGGTTGCTTGGGAACAGATAATTGATTTTGTGAGATATCATCTGTTATACATTTTGAATGTATATCTCTGTTTAAAGTTTTTGAAGTGTTAAAGAAAGTCAATATGTTATGCCATAAAGTGCGTTTGTTGATATTATAATAGGCACAGTAACAAATTTGCTATAAGCGAATGGAATAATCAAACCATTTATGGTTTGCGGTTGAGCATAATTTGAATTTAACCCTTAACCTCAGCGAAAGTGGGATGGGCCAAATCAATATTTGATAAACATCCAGTAACAGATTGCAATACATCAATTGTGTAGCTATCTCAACACAGAATGTCCGTACTGTTATATCGCATTGAATTAAAGGGTCTAGTAAAGTAAGCATATGATATGTGCAGCATCTGTCATCGACCTGTGGTTTGGGTTATGTGTGAAGTCTAAATGTCAACTAATGCTGAGTTATTCATCTCAGATTTGCTCTTAAATGAGTTAAAGAAAAATTGAGTACCAATTCATTTTTATGAAGCATTAAAGTTCTCCTCAATAAGGCAATATCAAGCTGTCTTGTAAGAATAATCGTGTTTTCAGTATTCTGGCGCGTATGCATTTATCTTCATTGCCGAAGATTATGATTAATATATTGTCTCAAATTGTAAGGTACGTAATGGTATATGTCCATCAGAAACAATATAATAACACCCTTTGGTATAACTGCGTTGCAGAATACGAAGGACGCAAAACAAATGTTTTCCATTAATAAACTGCAGAAATCAGGACGAATTTTAAAATAAACTCATATGAGAACGTCACTAATCAATATCTCGACTATAGCGCAGGCATATTGTTCGGATTAAGCGCCAAAGCCATCGCTAATATTACCGTTCACATTTACCGTTCATAACCGTTACCGAATTTAATAACTGCTTCATCTTGCATTTATGTAATCTTATCCAATCGGTCGGGGTAATTCATCATCGAAATTATATCCACTCTGCGAATTCCTGTAATAAAATGATCGTAAATCATGTGGTGACGTTCGTGACGTCATTTAAGTAAGTACTGTATTCCACGATCTGGAAGGGTAATAAACGAAGTCCATAATGTTGCTGCTTTTAATATTACCTAATATTTGAAGAAATATGCCTCAAATTCCTTGAATATGTCAAGGTTAACTCTAAAAAGCTTCCTAAATTGGATTATTAGCAGCACATTATGTGTTTTTATCTAGAATATAGATAACCCAATATTGTTACTTCATTGTTGTTTATTTCCCATTATTTGGAGCTTTTAGTTTTGTCCTTGAACGAACTTTCAACAAAAAAAGCTTAAGAAATGGTTATATAATGAATATTGACTTAGAAAATGTACAATTATTTCATGGAAGCCGATAATTTAATGCTAATAATGTGGAACGCAAGTGAAATAATCTAAAATGTAATCTATTTCAGTACCAAATCGATAAAAGCCATTTACGACAGTAACTACATGAAGAATATGGAAATAGGTCTATTGAATATATAAACAGGTATTAAAGAGGAGCTTATGTGCCAAGAAAATATGAATTTTACAAATTATTATTACAATATTAAATTTAAAAACATCATTTTTCACATATTAACCAAAAGATTGCTCTACGATTGTTCACCTAGTTGTTAGCTGTTGCTGCTTGGACTGCGCGCACTGCAGACAAATTCTCACGGAAATTTTTCGGTACTTGAATACTGAGGTTATTGACCCTTAGATCACAAAATCAACTGAGGGTAGTGCTACCTCCTTATTAAAAATTCATCATCCCCTAAACCAGTAGTTAAGAAACTCATTCAAGCTTAAGATATGATCAATAAATCATAAACTCCTTTGTGGATAGTAATGTCTTCATGTCTGAAATTGATTTTCCCCTGAACCATTCGTTGAAATTATGGTTACTGATAGAAAAAGATTGGGGGCTCAAGTAGTTAGAGCTAAAATCTGCCAAGTCTACTAATACTAGAAATATTGACCAATAAATCATTAATTCGACTGAGGATAGTGATGAATCCATATTAACAATTGGTTATTTCCAGAAAGATATAAAAGAGCTATCCAAATGCACCCCGAAACCTAATATGAATAACATAGAGGAAATGTGAAGCGCTTTCAAATACATATTAGTTGAAGTAACAAAAAGCTCAACCAGAAGCACACACAATAAAAAGCAATCACACTGGTGGAATGAATAGATTCAGGAAGAAATTAGAAAGAAAAAACAGAAATGAAAGAAATATCCAAACACAAAGAAGTTAGAGGATTACGAAGATTATAAAATACAAACGAAAACAACGAAAGAAATCAAAACTCTGAAGAAATTTTTTGAAGAAAATCAGAAGATATAAATACTAAAAAGCCACAAAAAAAGAATAACAAACAACATTAAAACATCTACAAGATAAAAATGGAAAGGTAATAAATGATGACTTCGAAAGTATCCAAAGCTGGAAGGAGCATTTCCAAGAACTATTAGAAGGAAATTATAGTAGCAGCCGAGATTCAGAAAACGAAGATATACAAGAAAACACAATAGTAAGAAGACCTATAATAGTTATTTACGTATAGAGGGCTGAAAGATTAAGTTTACACCCGCGGACAAAGTTTGAGGCCCGAAGCGTAGCGACGGCCTTAATTCGTCCAAGGGTGTAAATTGTCTTTCAGGCCGAGGCACGTACAACGTTTTACGCACAACTGTGATAAAATTTACTTGTGAATTTCTCGTAAGTAATTAGTTTTTGAGAACACGCAAAAATATTTATTACTTCAAAATTATAAGGTGGCGTATGGTAACAAAAAACATGTCATGTGTTAAACAATTGATTTTGTTTATATGTCAACAAAATTCTGTTGGTAGTTTTCTTATTTTAATAATAATACTGGTGGCCAATTCTCTAGTTTACAGCCCAACGGGCGGTAAATTTTTTTACCGCCCGACGGGCGTAAAGTAGAAGTTACCACCATGGTAACTAAGTTGTAAACAAACAATTTTGTATCAATTGTGCGTAATATATTAGAATTGAAGAAAATGAGTAACGGTAAAGAATCGGGACACAACAGAAGAACTGAAATATATTGGAGACGAAAGAAAGCAAATATTACTAGAAATGTTAAACCAAATTTGGAAAATGGGTACAATATCAAAAGACCCATTTATAAAAAAAGGAAACAGTAGAGACTGTAATAATTACAGAGGTCTATTACTGCTTTGCACTGCAGCTAAGCTATATGAAGCAATATTAGAAAATAAACTAAGACGAACAACACATGCATCAATGGAGAAAGCCCACAGTGGATTCAGGAAAGGTTACTCTACACAAAACTACATATTTACGTTGAGAGAATTAATAGAAGAAACAATGAAACAAGACAAGAAACTATTCATAGCATTTATAGATCTCGAAAAAGCTTTCGATAGAGTACCGCGGAAAAAGAGGTAAAAGAAAAAAATTTGAACAAACAACAGCTAAATGCAATACAATGTGTATACAAAGCAACATCCAACTATATAAAAGCAGAAAACGAGTGCTCGGGGAAATTCACAACTAGGTTAAGACAAAAAAGAGCACTAAGCCCATTACTTTTGATCATTTTCTTGGACAGTATTATAAAGAAGGTAAAGAATGAAACAAAAAAAGTATACATGAGACACCACAATCTAATCAGGACGATTATCTCAGAATACGCCTTCGCAGATGATTCCACAATATTTGCTAAAAATAAAGAAGATTCACAGCACAACATTAATATATGGAAAAAGGATCTAAGCAAACACAACATGACTATAAATGTGGAAAAAACAAAAATCATGATAATTTCAAGAGAAGACACAATAGTACAAATGAAAATAAATGATAGAGAAACAGAACAAGTGGAGACATTCACATATTTAGTCTTAACACTGAACAGCGGAGGTAGTATAGAGAACAACATAAACAACAGAATACTGGCAGCTAATAGTCCGAAATCCCACAGCAAGATATCTATGTTCATCTGTTTTTTTGATTGAAATACATTTTTCATAATACCTGCATTGAAACAACGCGTTTCAACTCCTGTTTTGTCAGTCGTAACAAGGCAATTTCAGACAAATGTGAGTGCAGCCGGGCAGAAACAAGCCTGTTTCTGCCCTAAGGGAGAAACAAGCTTAAATTCGTTTCTCACATCGTTTTATCCCTGGCAGAGTCGCATTTGTTCATTGTCAATCTCTAAGAGAAAATCATATAACCTCAATTAATTTGACAGTTGTTGTAATCGTAACTGTAAATTAAATTAAAAAGAGGATTAGTTTCAGGAAAAAAAAGTATTAATACGATAGTTTTAAGTACATCACAATATCTTATTGATAAAGTACAAGCAGCTACTTTCGACTTGTTACCTGCAAAATCAGAAGAAAAATATTTACTTCGTTATGACAAATTGGTAATACGAAAAGTTTCCATGGAGGTATTATAAGAAATACAGTGTGTGGTTCGGGACAAAACACGATTTCAGCCGAGGTTGAGAGTTGCTCGGGCAGAGCGAAATCGTCTTGTTTCGTCCCTAGTCACGCAATATACTATATCATGAAACATTATTAATGGAGGAATACGGTTTTGCAAGGTTGCTTATCAAAATATGGCCGCAAGTATTTTTCATTGAATTTCATTTAGCTCAGTTTTTAAACAATTACGTTCATTTGTTTTTTGGGAATTGTATAATTTATTTGAAAGAGAGGTACATAAAGGACCTAAAAAGTTAGGGCTGCCACCTCTCACTTGGCCGCAACCTCTTGACAGCCAGGTATGAACAGGTACCTGAACGTTGATTTTATACGTTTACAACTTATTCAAATGAATTATATATGTCAAATTGTAGCCAATTTTCATCTCTAAGCGAGGGTACATGGTTGCCTATGTCACTTTGTGAAAGTGCCCGCAAATAGGGGTTGCCAACTTTCAAAGATACATAAGAGCGAAAGATATTCCTATAATCAATTAATCAATTTCTACCGGGTTCACGGAATTCGACGCAGTATTTCGAAAAATAGAGCTAATCAGATCCTAAAATTGATCGCTAGAATAGTTTAAAAGCTATTGAATTAGACCAATCTAATTGAAACTCTTAGGAAATCTCAACCAAATAAAATTCTATCAAATGTCGCATACCAGATCTCAATCGATCGGTTTGTTCAAAAATTGTGGGACACTTACGTGCGTATACATATATTAATACATGCAGACATTCTCTTAGAAATAGTCTGAATAGCTTTTTCAGATCTCAAAACGTCGAACAGTTGCCACACTGCGTCCTTGTCTAAGGGCTAGTGTGATGCGCTAACTCTCCCTCGCTCCTATGTATCTTTGGAAGTTGGGAACTTCTATTTGCGGGCTCTTTCATATAGGTAACAATATACCCTCGCGTGGAGATGAAAATCGGCTACAATTTGACATATGATTCATTTGAATATTTTGAATACGTTGTGAACGTATAAAATCAACGTTCATGTATCTGTTTACACCTGGCTGCCAAGAGGTTGCGGCCAAGTGAGAGGTGGCAACCCTTAATTTCTAGGTCCTTCATGTACCTCTCTTTCAAATAGATCATATAATTTCAAAAAAAAAAAATGAACGTAATTGCTCAAAAAAATGAGCTGCATATATTCAATAAAAAATACTTGCGGCCATATTTTGATGGACAACCTGGCAAAACCGTATTGCTATATCAATAATTATCCTTGAAAAATGTATTTCAATCAAAAAACAAATGAACGTAGATATCTTGCTGTGGGATCTTGGACTATAATAGAAATTACCACGCTTTGAAGAAGTATTTTGAGTAGCTGGCAAGTATCGAAGAAAACAAAAGTGATACTATATGAATCAATTTATAGACCAATATTAATATACAGAAGCGAAACATGGATAATGAATCAAAAAGTGAAAAGCAAGATACAAGCATCAGAGATGAGATATTTAAGAAAAGTAGGAATTACAAGACTAGATAGAATAAGAAATGAGCATATCAGAGCAACTCTACAAACAGAAAATATACTAACCACCATAGGAAAGAAACAACTAACATGGTATGTACATTTAATGAGAATGTCAGAAGATAGTCAAACAAAAAGGGTGTGGAATGCCAAAGTATCAAACAAAAACAGGAATGGAAGACCTCAAAAAACATGGAAACAGAATATAGAAGAAATGCTAAATAAAAACAATATCACTTGGCAGGAAGGGCATAGAAAGGAGTGGAAGAGATTGAAGTAGCGCAGACTAATAATTGAATACTATCTCTACTTGCAAAAGGGTATTAAGATTCCCCAGAACAGTAGCTGAAAAAAATGAAATTATGTTTTCTGGTTGAAAAAAGTCAGAGGTTTGAATGTTCAGAGCAAGTATTTTTCTGGTATGTCAATACTAGGGTTATTGGCCCTTAGATCACAAAATCAACTGAGGATAATTCTGTCCCTTATCAAAAATTAATTTTCTGAATCAACCGTTGGAAAATTTGGAAATTGTGTTTATTGATAAAAAAGATTGAGAGCTCGAGTGCTGAAAGCTGAAATTCGCCAAGATTACTAATACTAAAAGTATTGATCAATAGATCATGAACTTAATTGAAGATGGTGATGTCTTTATATTAACAATTGAGTATTTTCTAGAATAATAGCTGATAAATTTGAGATTATGGTTTCTGTTAACGAAAAGTCAGAGGTTCAACTGTTTGTAGCTAGAATTTTTTTTGGTTGTCAATACCAGAGTTATCGATCCTTTGATCACAGCATCAACTGAGAATAATGCTGCCTGGGCTATAGCTAGGGTTTTTTTTTGGGTGACTTGAGACAAGTTCGCCAAGTCAGAAAGTCGGATAAAAGTTCTAGAATGAAGCGGTTGGATAGAAAGCCATTTCGTGGGATTCGGATAAATCTGCGTTTTGCTCTGATCGCGTTAGTGTTTCGAACGTAGTTTCAAACAAAATACATCGGTCGATCAGCCCACATTAAGGATCCTAAGAACACGTGTTCTAAAAATCGCCTGAACATCCAATACAAGATATTGAATCTCAAGAGTGCCCACTTTCCAATTCCTGAAACCACCTCCAGGATTTTTAACCCTAGCACCTTTCCACGACCAAGCTTTGGCCCGACGCTTCCATTAGGTCAGCCGAAGTCGTCAACACAGTTCTGAAGGCCCAGTGATTCAGCTAAGTGGACTGTTATATTTTATTTGTTTCAACTACTGTTTTGGTATTCCTAGACCAGTTAGGAACTCAAACACTTATATTTGGTGCTCATTTATGATTCAATATTGTTATACTTCTTTTGTTACTTGTCAAACGCGGGCTGGAGGTATATTTCGTAAGAATATGTCGATCTTGTTAGGCCTTTTCGACGGCGTTAGATCCTGTGGGTATTTATGATTTTGGCAAAGGCGTATAGACATCGTGTCTTTTCTTGAAGGCATGCTGCTTCCAAGATGCGTATTATTATCGTTATTTTTGTGTTTATAAAAATAGCAGAAGCTTTACTTCACTTTTCAGTTCGTCATTCTCAATAGTAGGGTCAATTTGTTATTTATTTCCAGTTATATTTAAAATCAATGCTTATGATCGAATTTTTATTTTCCATTTGATTGAAGTCACTTAGTTTAATTTAATAGTTTGTTGGAAAGTGTGGAGCCTCACCGTTCCTTTTTCAGTGCTTAGCTCAGTTTGAGAGCATATGGTAAGTGTAGTACTTGCCTGGCCGATCACTTGGTTGGTGCAGAAGGTCATCGTGCAATCACATTGTCCCTTATTCTATCGTTAAACCCCAATACCTCACTTTTTAAGCACTTCCGTTGTTGTGTGCCCAGTGGACAAAGTTACAACTGTATGGCGCTCCAGGTAACGCTGGAACTTATTTTACAAGACTCAATAACACTCACGATTACACTGAGAGCAAGATAACTGGAGTCACTCTTACATTTTATAAAGTTCAATAAATAAAGCAAAGTAGTAACAATACTAATTATGGTGTATCATAAATAAAACAAAGACATTTTGTGTAGTTGTCGTTTATCACTTTACGACTCGAGTTGGTTTTGGGTGTATGCGAAAAAGAGGTACCCACAAACGCAACAACAAGTCGAAAAGTCAATTCAGTCGGGTAAATGTAGAAAATAAACTTTATCGAAAGTATTCAAAAAACTAAAGCAGTTCTGAGAAGGATCTTGACAGGATTTTGTAACCGAAAGCATGCACAGTGGGCTATAAAGTATTTATACAAAAACAACTGTCCGATTTACTTTGTGACCTCTTGAATAAATGACGCAGTGAGCAGAGTATCTTTTGTTTACTGCGCTAGCCTGGAAAGGTTGCTAGAATTATCTAGAATATTCCAGTCTTTTAATTAAGGAAATCTGTAACAACATCAAACTTATATCTAATTAAAGATCTTTAATTGGGTTGCTTCATTAAATTTTCGTCGAACATAATAGCAACTACTCTCAATTTCTTACTACCCTCATCAAGTTAGAGTTCCAAATTAGCTCCAAATTGAAATTGAAAGCCCTGACAAATAGAATATTAGATTGTTGTCTTCAATCTTATTTCCTGTTGAAACATCATAAAAATTATTATATTTGCAAAACATATCGCCAATTCAATCAAATATAGTGAGTAACTCAAAATCACTTTCCAGATAATAATCTCCGTTTTCTTTGTCGTTTTCTTCCCCAGGAATCCACTCCAGCACCCTTTTTCTGATACCACCTGTTGCTATGGTCAATAACCTTGTAAACATGACAAAAACAAAAGACTCTCAACCCACCCCCAGCCATTCAACTGCGCGTAATGTTCGGAGCGTTATCATCGAATTCCTTCCTTGCCATTCTGAAGACGCGACAATACGTTAACAATTCTATATTCTAGCATTTGGAGAAGTGGTATTACTAGAAAAGGGTTTGTCTTATCTACGTAGGTATTGAGTTAGGTTGTAGTTGGCCTTGTCAGGTGAAACAATAGGCTTGAAATTGACGTAGGTGAAGCTGCAAACAAAGCTTTATTGAATTTAGTGAGATAGGTCGAAATTAATGAATGAACAGTTAATAAAGACTAAACTATACATCAAAGAATAGATTAATTAGATAGGTACGCTAGTTCGACATAGTCTAGTCGAAAGGAAATCTTATGCTTTGTTTATCAGGTCAAGACTTATCGAACTACCCTCGATGTATCATACAAACATTACCTAGATTGTCGTGCTTAATGGCAACATAATCTCGTCCTGTTAACTGTATATTCATTTAATTTTGAAGCTCTTGTTTAATACTTGTGAAAATCAAGGAGATTTATTCATTATATAACCCAGTTTTTAATGTGATTGGTAGGGTGGTAGGTGATTCTTATTTTGTGTGTACATGGGTATTAGTGGTTGTTAATATTGTTTTATGTTGTTTAATATGTTCCAAATTAGTATATGGAGTGAAGCATGTCGCATGTTCATGTTATCATCACGAACAAAACAATTATCAATCAAAAATAACCTGTTAAAGTAGGTATGTACTTCCACTTCTCATACTTGTTTCTATACAAGTTTGTTAATCGTCTCACCTTTCACAGTGGGGTGTGTGTACACCTAACCGTGGGGTGCGTCTGTTATGACGTGTACTTATGATATCGTATGCAGCACTAGCTGTAGGTGGTACCACGATGTGTAGTTCCATTGAAGATATGCTTTCAGAGACTTAATACATATACAAATTTAAATGAGCGAAGATTCACGTGTGAACAGCATTCCATAAAAACATAACATGTCATTCTTGCATACTTTATTTCATTTAGAATCAGATGTCCTTTCCAAAATCACGTCTTCATCAGAAATAGAGAAACTTTCACCCCTTCGCTTCCGTATATAGGTACTCTATCATTATTCGCATCCCGGTACTCCATCACATCATCTTCATTCAAAATCTCAGCACGGTATTCATCTGGGGGTCTAGACTCCAAGGCACAGCCTATAATACTAAGAAACATGGAATTCTCTGTGCTCCACACTCTCCGTCCATGACTGTCAAATGTTTATGCTCCGTATCACCGGAACACGATCGGAATATGTTTACTGGTTACGTGGTGACAACGTGGGGTTGAATATAAACACGAGGAGTAATTGAAGTATTGCTTCAGCATATTTGGTAATCTAATCTGAGAATGGAACCCTTAGGATTGAACTTTAGCTGTTTACAAGATCCGGCGACTTTGTAGGTGTTTTGATTTCAAACAGACTTACTCGTAGAACTAATTTTGACTCAAGTATTTTTTTTTTAAGTAGCCAATATATTATGACCTAAAGTTGCCTTTGAAAAACGAGATATCTCTTCATCTGTTAGTCTGTACGTATGAGGACATGCTACAGGTCGTAATTACTGATCGATTCTAGTGATTGGTTGACTATCAGTATATGACCCTATTGATTTCCATTGTTTTGTCCAATAGTTAAGTTCCTATAAACATTTATCATAAAAAACTGACACTTAGATATATTAATGAGACTTGTGAACTGCAAGTTTATGAAAATGGAGTTGATACATGGCATGCAGAGATATAAATCTGCAGCAGTTCCATCTATCATAATGTAGCCAAAGTGACAGGCTTAAGAAATGCAGGACACTGTAAAGTCCTTGAAACAGAATTTATATTTCCAGTTTGAGGTTTTATTCCATTTTGAACAATGATAATCCTCAGCTTTTAATACGTATTCAATCTGAAGATAATAAATGAAATGGTACCCATGAAATATTCTTTGAATTTCAGATTTTATTATTCAAAAACATCCGTTTTATCACCGTATAACTAAAATGCTGTAGGTAGTTATGGTTCTCAAACAATGAATGATTTTTGGATTGTTCTGTGATTATGATAAACAATATTTAAGATTAACAAGTTGCTGAGGTTCGAAACAAATTTTTTTTACATTTGATACATGTGGGTGGTATGAAATTCTACTACTTCACGCCTTCAAACTACTATTGAACGAGATTTCATTTTTCAACATGATTCTTTCAAGATTATGCTCAATTTCTGAATTTTCAGAAGGTAGCTTTCTTAAAAGTTCCTCAAATAGTTCATATCAGTCTTTATTTTATTATTCCTTTTGTCTATGAATTTGCAATTAATTCGAGAAAATTTCAACAAGAATGTCTGGCCAAGTTGCTTTCTGTTTTTGATAATTAAGAGTCACAACAGTCAACAGTTTCGCGGTGGTATGGAAAATTTAAACGTAGACAAATAAGTCTTAGCGTCGAACCAAAGATAGGTCCTTAAAAACGGCAGTCACTCAGGAAAACGTCAATGCCGTTCGCAAGCTCATCAATATGAAGATCGACATGTGTTATATTGCGAGATTGAGGTATCACTGGAGATTTCTAAGACCTAAATTTGAAAAAAATACGTGGAGAATTGTGTGTAAATTAATAGTTTCTAGTTGGATGCCTCATCTGTTGAACAGAAAGAAGCAAGGATCAATTGGTGTCAAAAAAACTGTAGGCCGATTCAATGCAGGCAACTCTAGAAACGTGTACAGCATCGTTACTGGTAATTGATCGTGAATTCACTCATATGAACCCGAAAATAAACGCCAGTCGTCTGTTTGGGTGTTCCAAATCCGACAAAAATTATCCTTATTTTGAAGTGTGTGCTACGTATCAATTTGATTTGTTGCTCTTAATATCAGAAAGACCGCGGGTACAATGAGGCGTCGTGAAATTAAGCTCTGAGCATATCCGGAGGCGCCACGCTAGTTGTATTTTTGTTCGCGAGGCACACAAAAACGAAAGTATCTGTAATAAAGGGTATTAGGTCGGACAAGGGGTAATGGGACTGTATGATCAGGCGATGGCCCTCAGCATCAACCAAGTGGTCGAGCTATGGTAACACACTTACCAAATATTGCGCTTTCAAATGGAGCCAGTGGTACCTAGATGTCCTGAAAGAGTACAAGAGTGGTTTCTCTCTCCACATAATAATAAAAACAATCTACCAATTCCGTTTGACTAATAAAATGACTTTAATGATAAAAACTGGAATTTTGAACAGAATATGAACAATTAAATTGAAGTGGATTCTCTGATCTATAAAACAAGTGAATAGTGGATCAATAAATAAATGAATTTTGTATTGAACACAAAAAAAAAACGCTAAATGGCAAATAACACAGCTTGGAGAACAGTACGCAACAAAAAAAGGAAACAACAATCAGACGATGCCTATACGCCTATGACGTAATGAGGGCCCGATCGATCGCACTTTACAAAGTTCGACATACAGCGCACATACTAACTACTGCGCTACAACCACCGTGTCCAAGAGACGTTCAACAGTAACGTAAAGTAGTAAAAAAATAAAATATATATTGTGCTCCTAGCTGCTCTAAGAGCACTACAAAATAATCAAAATAACAATAATAAAAGGACTGTACATTTAGCTGTACCACAGGGCCTTGACAGGGCGTTGACATCGACTGGTCTTGGTAGAGATGTTGGGCCAAAGTTGGTCAGAGATACGGCAACAAGTTTAAAGTTCTTGGGATGGTCGACCGGATCCAGGAATCGGTACCCAAGTCACTGTACGCCTGGCGGGCGACTAGAACTTCGCCTTGATGTATTGGGCGGTTTTCGTAAAACGAAATCACGACTGTAAGTTCATGAAAAATCCCTAAATTGGGCTGCTCGATCGTGGACTTGATTCCATAATATTTCACACGACCGGAACAAACGCTGATTCAATTTTTAATCCAGCAAAGCGGTTTTGAACATTTAAAGTATCAAATAAAATCGGCGCAATAAAAACTTGTTGACGCAACCTTTTGTTCTCAAGTACTTTCTGACTCGACCTAACTTAATCCAACTTTTCCGAATGTTTAAGTGAGGAAAAAACCGTTTTCACTTAACTTTTAAGTCATTTAATTGGTTCCAGGTAATTTTGAGAAATAATAGAGAGAAGAGAAGGGCGGGAAGGATTATTAGGGTTGAGAAATTTCATTGTTCTTTATTCTTTTCCGACATATTGTGTTAAATGTGATTTTAATGTAATTTCAAGCTCTAAATAAGAATGTTTTTATTTTGAATTAGCGCCCTGTCCGCTACTGCCTTCTACGGCAACTATTTCAACCAAAACTCAAAAACTCTTGACCTTTTCCGAACGACAACTCAATTAAAATTATTTTTGTAACACGTGCACCGAAAGTATTCTATTACAGAGCTAAATTCTGCTCAGAAAGTTCTTTATTCCAAACCATGGTAACAATTTTCATTAATTCTCAGTTGACAGGGAATTAATGGATATTTTGTCAAACGACAATTACAAATGCTATCTTATCTTAATTATTTGAAATAACAGTTATTAATGCATTTAAATTGTAGCAAAAGAAATAGATAACATACTGGAATGTGGAAAATGGAAAAATAGGAACAAGGTGCGAAATTGGAACGTAACATGTGTCCTAAAAAATTGTCACTATATTCGTCTCATAAGTAGGTCATATAGCAACAATTCGTCTGCAAGATCGAATTACTGTTATTACCGTTTGATATACAACCATTTATTTGCCGGATGTAATTGCTGAACTTCGAAAAACCAAGCTTGAACGACGAATCATCCTCCACCAAAAAAATGCAAGCTCGCACACAGCTCGCAAGACTATTGAATTTTTATAGCAGCAAAACGTCGAATTGTTACCATCCACATTACACTCCCGACTTAATATTCTCAACGAATTATCTACTTATTCAGAAATCAGAAACGGACTGCGTAATCAAATGTTTCTGTTGCTGGAAGAAGCAGTCGACGCCTTCATAAATGCAATTTTGTCAGTACCAACAAACGAGCGAAATAACTGCTTCCAAAGTTGGTTCGAGCAAATGCAAAAATGCATAAAGGTGCGTGGGGAATAGGTCGAAAAACAATAAAGTCATTAGAAATTTTACTTACTTACTTAATCTACTTTTCTTGTTTATTCTGCTTCTTCTTCTTTTGGTATCCGCTTTCCTACCTCCTTCTATTTTTCTCTTATTTTGCTTAAGTTGTCTGCTTCTGCTCATTTACATCCTCTCTTTTCCAGTGTTTTCTTCCCTTCTTTCCATATTTTCCTAGGTCTTCCTCTTTGCTTTGATTTTTTTGTTCTTGCTTCGTACACTTTTCTTTTTGTTCTTTCTTCTCCCATTCTTTGTTAATGTCTCCACCATCCTCCTTTTTTATTTTCTCTATCAGTTTAACATTCAGTGTCTCCCTATTTGCCTTGTTTCTCATCCTATCCAAGACTGTTTCCCTTCTATTTTTCTCAGGAATCCCATTTCTGTGCTGTTTAATTCACTGCGTTGTCTTTCTGCTGTTGTCCAGGTTTCTGATCCGTATGTCAGGATAGGCAAAGCTACTTTTCTGTATACTTGTGTATTGTTTTCCTTTGGTATTTCTTTATTAGTTAGTATAGTGCTCTTCAACGCCTGTTGCTCCTGTTATTTCCCTTATTTCTTCATCTAGTATTCCGTCATAGGTCAATATATTTCCTGGATACTTGAACTTCTTGTTGTTCTTCTATCTTGATTGTGCGATTTTTCTCGTTTTTGCTTATGACCATCGACTTGGTTTTTTTGCGGTCTATCTTCATGTTCATTTTTTCTAGGTGTCTTCTGAGTAATTCTAAATTCTTGTTTAGTGTGTCTTCGTCTTTACGTATTACTTTCATGTCGTCTGCATAATATATCTCTATTACTTTTACATTTTCCATTTTCCACTTTTTCATTACGTATTCCTTCGCTCTATTTTTTGCTTCTTTTATTGCTTTTTTGATCACTAGTGTAAAGAGTAACGGGCTTAATATGCATGCAGCCTTGCCTTACGCCTTTTGTAGTCTCGAACATGTTTGACATTTCATTCTTTGTTCTTATGTAGTTTTTGGTCTTTTTGTATAAGTTTTGTATACTTCTTATTATGCTAGTATCTACTTTTCTTTCCCTTAGCGTCTCCCATATGTCTCTCCTATCTATTCTGTCGAAGGCGTTTCCTAGGTCTATCCAAAAATGCAATTTTATCAGTACCAGCGAACGAGTGGAATAACTGTTTGTAAAATTGGTTCGAGCGAATGCTTTAACGTTTGTGAAGAATACTACAAAAGACAATATCGTTGTTTTCTTCCATTTCTATATGCAAAACTAAAAAATTTGACGTGACCATCACGTGACTTACTTGTACATCATTGGATATATATATATATATATATATATATATATATATATATATATATATATATATATATATATATATATATATATATATATATATATATATACTACGATATGATTTTGTGTTTGATTATATATATCATTGGATATATATAATCAGACACAAAAACTCATCGTTCCATAGTTAATCGTTCTGGTTTCACCCAAGAGATTCTAAGAATCTGTCAAGTAAAATGCGCTTTCAGCCAAGTCGGTTGCTATGGAAACAGTAGGCCATTATTCTTCTACTACAACATTCCTTAATACTAATTTCCAAAATTCTACGACTACCAACTGATCTAAATTTATGCGCATAATTAAAAAATAGATTCCTACTGAAGGGCACTTCCGGTTTAGTCTATTGTTATGAAAATAGTAGGCAATCATTCAGATGCTACAGCAGACTGAAATACCAAATTTCAATATTCCAAAATTCCAAAAGACTGTCAGGTAAAGTGCACTTCCGGCTCGGTGGATCTCAATAAAAATAGGATATGAGCATCTAGACGATATAATCGTCCTAAATACTGAATTCTAACAATCTACGTTCAATCGTTTTGGATTTATGCAGAAAATTCAAAAAATGTTTCGAATAAAGTGCTCTTCCGGCTTATTCGATAGCAATCATAATGCAACTAGATATGATAAAAGTGCCTAATACAAAATTTAAATATTCTACGACTGATTGTTTAGAATTTATGCGGAAAACTCAAAAAGACTGTTATATAAAGTGCACTTCCGGCTCAGCCGATTGTTACAAAAATAGAAGATGACCATTTAGATGCTACAGCAATTTCAAATGCTGAATTTATGCGGAAAATTAAAAAAAAAGTTTCAAGTAAAGTGCACTTTCGGTTCAGCCGATCGCAATCATAATGCAAGATGTGCAATAAGATGTTATAGAAGTTCTTTATACGAAATTTCAATATGCTATGGCGGATAGTTCTATATTTATGCAAAAAATTCAAAAAGGTTTCAAAGAAAGTGCACTTCTGGCCTGGTCGATTCATACAAAAATAGCAGATAACCATACTGATACAACATCAAGTTCAAATAATGAATTCCAACATCCTACGGTCGATCATTCTGGATTTATTAGAGAAATTCAAAAAAAGTTTCAAGTAAAGTGCACTTCCGGTACAGACGATTGGAACCATAATGCGAGGTGCACAACTAGACTCTATACCAGTCCTCAATACAAAATTTCAACATTATATGTTCAACCAGTTTTGAGATTTGCGAGTTATGTAGAACGCACGCACGCAAGTACAAACGCACGCACGAACATACGTACCGATATCAAGTCGATAATAGTCAAAATGGATTCAGGGATGCTCAAAACGGATATTTCCATCAAAATCTCGATAGGTGAATTTTGTCGGTTTCACAATACTTGTTACTTTGTACAAGTAAAAATAGTCCTCGTAGCAGAAGCTGCAGATGAAAAGGGACGAAATTTAGATTTTCGTGATGTGCCAATAACATCACCAATTGTTTTTATTGATGGTCTGATAGAGTCTAATTTTATTATCGAGTTTTGAGACACAATCAAATATTTTTGTGTCATAATCAGGTAATGCAAATATTAATCCGTCTCTAAATGAACCGGAGTGTTAACCAGGGTTCTTTTTATTATTTGTACTTTGTATTTCTAACATACTTCTCGTTTCTATACATCTTTCCCATATTTTTTTTTGTAATAGAATGGCTACGGTGAAGCAACAGGTTATCTATGATCTGTTTGTAGATTCTAATTGAGTGCTCTCCATCCTTTGATTTTTCTTTTGAAACTCAATGATGCTTCATTAAAAACTTACTTTGATAAAGAAGTGTTCTTGAGAGGAGATCTGCCTCAATATACCGTCTAAAATATCAAATTTTAAATATGGATATATCAGTGTTTCCAATTACGGATACGTAAATACAGTGTGGAACCCCATATTTCCACATCTTCCCCCCTAATCCTGAACACTTCACTTCATCCTCCATATTGATATTACCTTCACTTTCTGTTCCCCTTTCTCGTAAATACACAACTTGTCTCTCTCCTTCTAATGTGTTTAAATTAATTGAAACGGAATCGTTTTGAGGTTTGCCGAACTAAAAGCCTAAAGCTCCGAATACACGGAAGTCTAAATTTGCAATAAAGCAAAGTTGCTGAGCTGGGAAAATGAGGCAAAGGCGGCAGATATGCACAGATGAGCAAATTTTGGGAATAGGGTTGTTTATAAATAGAATTTAGGAAAAGAGAATCTTGATTGAGGAATTGAACATTAATAAAATATCAATTATTCCATCATTAGCTTTGAACGTTTGTAAAATTCAGTTGTCAGAAACAATTTCCTCTGAAGTAAACACTCATTTGCCTCTTTGATATACGATTATTATGAAATCAGTACATTAAACATTATTACAACTACATGCTGTCTACAGCAAGTATTAATTATAATTTCAAATGTAGTATTACTCTATAGAACAGCATACACCGCTGCGATGCAGCGCAGAGACCGTAACGAGCATACTTCAATTCCGGAAGTGGATTCACTTTTATCTTATCTTGTCTATGATGAAATTCAGACAATACAAGTTTTTATTTCTATATCAGGTGGATTTAATTAACGAAATCATTTCATTATTTCCGGAGAGAAATTTGCATATTTTGAAATGGAACCCAGTGAGTACGTTCAATTTTTGTTGACTCTTGAGGATGGTCCAATTGGGTCTAAAACTGTAGTGTAAAAAGAAAAATTAAACTTTGTGACTGAATTTCTGTATTTTAATACCTACATTATTTCATTCACATTTATCTGGAATTTAATCTTAGGAGAAGGAAGCATTTCTTTTGATAAAACCCATTTTTGATGTATTGTGCTACTAAAAACTATACCTAATAATGTTTCCATTTATTGAATAAATGGTTTTAGTTGCTTGTATTCATAGCTAATCGACTTCTGAACGATTTTCATATCGTACAAATTGTTTCCAATTTATTTTCCATTTCACAGTATTTTAAATAATTTATAATCATTTACGCTGCTATTATTCGAATTATCAACTACAAATGAACAAATATATCAGATTCAATTTTAATTTCAAAATTTCATATATTTGGTGTCATGAGGAGGTAAAAATATTTATTATTTAATCAATCTTTTTTGTTAATTGGTACAATAAAATTTGCTTTATATTCAGGAATCTAGAACAGGGGTATCCTAAATTGTTTATTACAATTTGCTTTAAATTAGATGAAAATTTTCTGCAGTCAGACTATCGAGTTTGAGAGAGGAGATGGTAGAAAGTGTCAAAACCATATTAGCTCAGGAATTGGTAAGGACTTTTTTAATAAAAAAAACCATAAAATTCTTAATCACACTGTTCTCTAATTTTAATTTAGTTATCGGTTTCGATCACTGGGTGATCATCCTCAGACTACCGGAGAGACTACAATGAGAGGAAATAAAACGTAAAATAAACAAACATACAAGCAGGTAGAAATTTTAACAAATTGAAAAAATACAAAATGGTAACTTACACAATAAAATTACAGGAGCTTCACAAAAGAAAACGGCGTCAAGTAGCCCGCTAGTGTCATGATAATGAAAAAATGTGAAGAAGCGGTAATAAAACACTAAAAAATGTAAAATGATATGAAAATATATATCCAATCTGTTCAACAAAATCCAAACTACAACTGAAAAAAACTGAAAAAACTCGAAGACTATTCAAAAAATCTCGTGAGAACTAGTAACGTAAACCGCGAATTAAATTAAAAGATTTAACAGTGGGGTGTGTTTAAGGTTCGTTTGGTCATTCAAACTAAAATCGGCGTGGCTTTTTAATGACTTCTTAATCTCGAAGTTTTCCAGGAAATCAAGAATCTTGCCATTTTTGCGTATGTGTAAAATTTCAAAGTTTTTGGTAATATCAAAATCGTATCCGCTTTCAATTAAATGATCAGCAAAACTTGATTGGCTGTTTTGAAATTTTACTGCGCGCGCATGTTCTTTAAATCTCGTTCACGAAGGAGAATATTAGAGGAGCGGACACTCAGTTGGAAAACATGAAGCCTAAAATGTAATGCGGCAGTCGTGAGAGAGATAGCAGCGAGAGCGGGCCCAGCTTTGCATGCTTCATATACAGAAATGAGATTATATTTGAATTTTTTTCAATAAAAAACAACTCCCAGATAAATTCAATATCTTCATTACGTTGAATACTTCATTATTTATTGAATGAAAGGCAAAAGTAAAAGAAAATTAACATTTCTATTTATTAAAATCTGCAATGAAAAAGTGCATTATTATGAAACATGTTTTATAAACGTTTCTTCTGATAAGAGTTTTCTAATTATGAATAACAGATACATAAACAATTTTATGAATATTTCATATTACAATGGGCGTAATAAAATTGAGAAAATATACACAAACAATTTCTTATATACCAGAAGAAAATATTAACAAAAAACTTGGCAAAAATCTCCTAAATTACGTACATCCGTGATATTTCTGGGAAAATTCCGCTCATTTTTATATTCCTTTCTGAAAAGAAAGTATTTTGTTTCTAACATCTCATTGATGAAAATTTGTTTTTCTTCGATGGATATAGTTTTCAGTCCTCTGAATCCAAGTCTTGCTTTGGATTTGAATTTATTTCTAGGGTTTAAGTGTCTTCTACTAAAAATTACTTTAATCGAATAAATGGAAGATGAATTCTATCTACATTTTAATATCTTTCTCTTTTTTGCACAGCTTGGGTTTTTTTCAAAGATCCATCCTGTTTTATAAGAGATTTCCTTGTTTTTTTTAGAGACGCTTAAATATTTCGGGCAATTTGGCAAAATACACGAACATGTATTTTCTTTTAGTCGGAAATATTTGAACGGTATCTGTAATAATATACATGATTGAACAATTCCATACTATACTGTGCGGTGGACTTGTAAACAATTATTACATCTCTATTGATTTCAAAACATAAATAGAAATATTTATATTCTTTATTGATAAGAAGTTTCCTTGAAGTTGAATTTTTTATTAAAGGTTTGGATTAGATACGTTCAATAATTTGAAACATTAATATAACCTTTAATTTTAAAATAATTTCTTCTCACTTTTACATCTCCAGACGAGCATTCTTTTATGATATCCTCGCCACTTATTTAATAAAATATCATCTTTGGGTGCAGAAAAAAGAGAAAATTTCTCTTTCCATGTTCTGTACCCAGTATCACAATTTGTCACAAAACATTTTCGTTCCATTTTACAATATATTTTCACATGAAAATACTAAATAAACCGAACCTAGCCATTTAACTCCATGCAAACATGGGCCCGCCTCATCCTATCTCTCAGTTACTTTCTCTCTCTAACAATATTACATTTTTGGCTTCACTTTTGCAACACAGTTGAGATAGGGAATTGCATAGGCGTGATCTCGTTGTAAATTTCCGACCAGTCTTGCCAATGTAAAAACATTCACACGTGTCGCATTTTAACTTATAGACGCCAGATTGCATCACTAATTCAAGTTTGTCCACTTTTTGACACATCTCTTTTTTCAAATATGTCAAAGGCTTGAAAGCAATGTCAACATTGTATCTAGCGAACAAATTCCTTACTTTGTTGCTAATATTACCAATAAAAGATAGACTAAAGCAACACAAAATAGCAGTCTTCAATTCTCATACTCACAGAATGCTCTCTTACGGCTTGGACACTGTCAACATTGATCTGGAGACAAAGACCCTTAAACAAATCGCCTTATTCAATAATTTCAATCCTAATATTATCGATAGAATGATAGCATAAAGAAAATATAAACTTTAACTGAAAGAAGCTTATAACAGCGCTTTACACATTGAAAAAACAATTTGAGATTCAGTCTATCTTTTATTGGTGATATTAGCTACAAAGCTAGGAATTTGTTCGCTAGATACAATGTAGACATTGCTTTCAAGTCTTTGACATGTTTGAAAAAAGAGATCTGTCAAAAAGTGGACAAACCTGAATTAGTGGCGCAATCTGGCGTCTATAAGTTAAAATGCGACATGTGTGAATGTTTTTACATTGGCAAGACTGGTCGGAAATTTTCAACGAGATTCAAAGAACATGCGCGCGCAGTAAAATTTCAAAACAGTCAATCAAGTTTTGCTGATCATTTAATTGAAAGCGAACACGATTTTGATATTACCAAAAACTTTGAAATTTTACACATACGCAAAAATGGCAAGATTCTTGATTTCCTGGAAAACTTAGAGATTAAGAAGTCTTTAAAAAGTCATGCCGATTTTAGTTTGAATGACCAAACGAACCTTAGGCACACCCCACTTTTAAATCTTTTAATTTAATTTGCGGTTCACGTTACTAGTTCTTACGAGATTTTTTGAATAGTTTTCGAGTTTTTTCAGTTTTTTTCAGTTGTAGTTTGGATTTTGTTGAACAGATTGGATATATCTTTTTATATCATTTTACATTTTTTAGTGTTTTATTACCGCTTTTTCACATTTTTTCATTAAAATGACACTAGCGGGCTACTTGACACCGTTTTCTTTTGTGAAGCTCCTGTAATTTTATTGTGTAAGTTACCATTTTGTATTTTTTTAATTTGTAAAAATTTCTACCTGCTTGTATGTTTGTTTGTTTTACGTTTTATTTCCTCTCATTGTAGTCTTTCCGGTAGTCTGAGGATGATCACCCAGTGATCGAAACCGGTAACTAAATCAAAATTAGAGAACAGTGCGATTAAGTGTTTTATGGTTTTTTTTTATTAAAAAAGCCCTTACCAATTCCTGATATCAGTCACACTTGGGTTTCCCTGCTGCCTTATTACATATTACCTCAGTTTTTCGCAGATATCCTGAAAGCCAACTAACGTAGAGTTCACATCACTCTACAAAAATGGTCCTATACATATTCTTAGTTTGCTCAATAGTGTCCAAAATTTGAGGAATGCCATTGATGCATTAATTCAAAGTTGCTTTTCTTCTTCGTCACTCGCATTTCAGAAGCTTCCTACAGGTCCTTCATATCTTACAGTCTTTGTCCGCATCATAATCAAACAATAGATTCACTTAATGACAGTCCCAAAGCAATCAGTACAAAGAAGCTCAACCAAATTACTTTGCCTCCAACGAAAGCATCAACAAGTAGTCACTAAGAGGTACTATTAAGTGGTACACAGTGGTACGGTTTCGAAAAAGGATTTTTAGCAATCAACATTTCTTGCTGTTGCTGCTCCAGAACAGTTTGAAGCCCTGCATCTCTTGTTTATGCACAGGAGAAAGTCCAAGAAATTGTGTGCCGAGGAAGTGTCCCCCAGTATAGTCATCTTAGAGATAACTGGAAGAATGACTGACTGATTGGAAAACCACACCACCACAGCTGAAGGTGTTTGTACCAGCTAGTTAGAGATGTACTTACAAGAAGTACAAATTCCAAAACCTTAGTAATCCACATTCTGTTAAATGAGTGATTAGTCAGCTATATAAAAATAGTTCAGTCCAAAGCAGCATTAGCTACGATTTGTTTGTGAATTTGAAAATTTGTCAAGTAAAAAAATTCTCTGTGAAAAATGTGGAAACCGTGGAATGAAAATGAAGATAGTACGGATGAACTGGGAGAGCAGATTTCATCAACATTTGCACAGTGAATTTTGTATTAGAAAATCCAAGACAATAATTTTCTGGTACAAGTTTTGTGGTATTTGCTCGGTAACTGCCCATTGTGATATCTATCACACCGTCCTTTCAGTTATCTTTGAATACAGTATACCAGGATAGCTCTAAAAGTGCTCGGGCAATAAGTTCTTACGCCTGTCAATTGAAGCTAGTTTGGAATTGCAAGGAAACCTTTAGCAACTGGCAAAACATAACCACGTCACATTTTGGTGGGTACCAGGGCACGAAGGAGTTAAAGGCAAATAAACTGGCATACGCTTTGAGCGCGTCGCTCGAAGCTTCATGTGGACTCCTGTTATATTTGGAAATGGATTTTATACCGCATGATTTTTTGAGGGTGCCAACTGGAAATGCATACCAATTTTTTCACAGGAGTTTTTTGGCTGAAATCTCCATTCTTCACATTGGAATGCAATTTGAAGACACAGGATTTCACATACTTTTTTTACAAGTTCACTTGACCGCTTGAGCTTTTTGGGCTGTTGCTACTTGCATGCCTTTTAGTATTAGGCATAAAATCACTTTTAACTATATCACGTTACAAAGGCATGCAAATGACCGGAAATCGTGCATCAGTCAATAATCATCTTATTTTCCTTATCAAGGGGTATATTTCAATTGTAAAATCAGAGAACTCCAACTATCATCATCTCCCGATCTATTAAGCCAGTTGAAGAAGGCAATAAAAGTATGGGAGGACGCAGCAAGAACTTTGTACTGAGAAAGTGAGAAAGCACAAATTTAAGTGACTTCTCAAATTTTCGCCTACAAGCGTAAAGAGCTATCAACTCTCAGCGAATGGGATCTTAGAATTCTGATGATTTTCTTAACCAGTTACTGCCTTCAAAATATCATTTGCATGAAATTGATAAGGCTGTCGTCTATGTGAAGAAGATGGGGAAATTCCAGAGCACATTCTGTGTGACTGTATGGCTGCAACCCGGTGCAGATTGTACTTCTTTGGAAAGGCCTACATTACAGCAAACAAAAAGAAAGACATATCTCTTGGGGCAATACTGAGACTTGTAAGAAGCCTAAACATTCGAGAGATAATCTAAGGAAGGGATACATTACAAAAGATCTTATAATAATGTTCACAAGTTCACTAGATCGATTAAGCCTTTTGGAGTATTGCGAATTGCATACCTTTCAGTATTAGGCTTCAAATCACTTGAAACTATCCCACGTCACAAAAGCATGCAGAATTTTGTCACGGAGAACCCATTTTTTTAAAAATATAATTAGAGTTTGCACTATGACCAGAAATCGTGCATCGGTCAACAATCTTCTTATCTTCCTTTTCAAAGGAAATATTTTTAACCCTTGAAAAGGCATGCGATATAAAATCGGAAAACTTCAACTGACTCCATCTTCCGGTCTATTAAAACACTTGCAGAAGGTAATAAATGTATAGGAGGACTCAGCAAGAATTTCGTACTGGGAAAACACAAATTGGAGTAAAATCGGAAATCCTTAGTAGATCTTCGTCTTCAAGCGTAAAAGAACTATTAGCTCTCAGCAATGAGGATCTTGAAACTTTACGGGTCTCTTAACCAGTCACTGCCGTCTAAAATACCAATTCAATAAAATTGTTGAGATAAAGACATTTTTCTGTATGTGAAGATGAGGGATCTTAAAATCCCGACTGAATTCTTGAACAGTCACTGCCCTCGTAAATACCATTTGAATAAAATTGGTAAGGCTGAAGACCACAAGCGTAGAGAGCTATTAGATCTCAGCAAATAGGATCTTAGAATTGTGACGAGTTTCTTAATCGGTTACTGCCTCCAAAATATCATTTGCATGAAATTGGTAAGGCTGTCGTCTATGTGAAAAAGATGAGAAAACTTCAGAACACATTCTGTGTAACTAATCGGCTGCAGCCCTGTATGCAGATTGAACTTTTTCGAAAAGACTTACATTAAGCAAACGAAGTGGCAGATGTCTTTCTTGGAGTAATAATGGAACTTGTAAAAATCCTAAACATTCCAGAGATAATTCAAGACAGATGATTTTATAGGTCACTGTGATAATAGCCTATCAATCCAAGCTAGTTTGGAATTGCAAAGAAACTCTTCAATAACTTGTAAAACGAAACCACATCACATTTTAGTGGGTACCAGAACACAAGAGAGTTGAAGGTAATGAAAAGGCAGCTTAGCTTGCTAGAAAAGAAACCTGAACCTTTATGAGAATTCCTAAAATCCACTTGAAGAAGGTTATAAAAGTATGGGAGTACTCAGCAAGAATCTTGTACTGAGAAAACCCAAAGAGAATAAATAGGCGAAAAGGGTTATCAAACTTCCGCCTACAAGCGTGAAGAGCTAGTAGCTTTTAGCAAAGGGACTTTGACCGCTCACTGCCCTCTAAAATACCATTTGCATGAAATTAGTGAGGCTAAGATATCTGTTGTTCATGTGAAGAAGTTGAGGAAACTTTAGAGCACATTCCGTGTAACTGTCCGGTTACAGTTCATGCAGACTGAACTACTTTGGAAAAGCCTACATTACAGCGAACAAAATCTCTTGGAATGAGACTCGTAAAAAGTCTAAATGTTACAGAGATAATCTAAGAAAGGGATGATCACAAAAGATCTTACAGGTCATAGTGATAATGATGTTTTGATGCGTGCAGACCTCGTACACTACGTATGATCATAATGATATTATATTCATAAAGTAAAAACTTTCAGAAGGCGCTGTGCAAAGTTTCAGACCAGTGTGTTCAGTAGATTTGTTGTAGCAGTGACAATAAGTGTACTTCTTCTATCTGTTTCATGAAATGAATAAATTGAAGTTCATGCTGTGATCAAGTACTTCTTTTTGAAAGCTTAAGACCGACAGAGATAAGAAATGGACTAGATTCTACATTGAAAGAAAATGTTATTTGATTTTCGACGGTTAAAAAGTGTGCAGCTGAATCTGAAGTGGCCTTACGTCAATCCAAGATCTTTGATTGAAGGTTCAAGAAATTGCTGAAGCTGTGAACATTTCAGACCGCAGTCAGCACATTTTGCATAATATTTTGGGTATACAAAGGCTGACTACTCGTTGAGTGTCTCATTTATTAATAGACATTAACTTGAACATTTCTCAAGAGTGTCTAGGCTTATTTAAACGCAATCCCACTGAGTTTTTTCGACGTTTCATCACTGTTGGATTCTCCACTGCACGCCAGAGACAAATCAGCATACCAAATAATGAATTGGAGCGAAAAGTGCACCCAAAAGAATCAAAACAGTTCCACCGGCCGGAACAGTCATGACAACAGTCTTCTGAGATTCTAATTCTAATGGTGTAGTCTCGGGTGTAGTGGTCATAGACTACTTAGAAAAAAGCAGAACTATTACTGGACCTTATTCCTCTTCATTACTGAACAAATTGAATGATGCAATCAAAGTTAAGCGTCACTATCTGGCAATACAGATGATGCTATTACATCATGATGATGCTCCTGCATACAAGTCTCGCGTTGTTGCGGCACCATATGCCCAGTATTCATCAAATTTGGCTCCTAGCGATTTCTTCTTTTCCAACTTGAAGAAAGGGCTGAAGAAAGAAGTCGAAGCTTACTATTCTGATGGTATTAGAAAGTTGGAACATCTCTGGACTCAATGTATTGAACTACAAAGAAATTATGTGAAGGAATGAAAAAAAAAAATGCCCGCAAATCTTTGATAAGGCCAAAAACTTTCCGAACTTCCCTCGTAATCAAGTTTGTACACCAACTGTAAACTGTAATACAAAGGTAGCCTTTGATTAATGTAGGAGAGAATTAAGTGTTGCCAAATGAACAGGAACTGAAATGAAGAAGATGATTGATAAATTAAAGGCTTGAATTTGACAGTTCTGCCAATTCTTAATGATTTCACAGTTTTTTTACAGTTTGCAATGAAAAGGAAAATTTTACGATAGCCTCTTCCCCAAATATTGGGCGTAGCAAAAAGATGTACGTACTCTGATTTTGTATAGAGTAGTTTAAGCTCTAAATTGGATGATTTCAGAGATATTAGCGAAAAAATGAGAGAATATAATTAAAAGACACCTTCCCCCACCTCTCCTAAAAAAATTCAGCAGTTTACTGCGGAGATTTTGTGTCACATCAAATAATGTAGACAAGTTGGGACTCAGTCCAGCCAAGCCCGTATAGTGAATTAGTGTCTCATGTTTAAGAATAAGGTAGTTTTACAATTAAAATATGGGGAACTTATATGGAAATAGGAAAGTATGTATTGATCATTAATCGTCTTATTAATATAATAAAATTATTATTCTTCTTCCAGGTACAGCTTATTTCGAATTATTCCATCCAAGAAAGAAATTGGTATGTAAAAAAATATTTAATCTTATTTCCTTTATCTTGTAACCTTCGAATTCTTTTGCTTAATAGTTTCGCAAATGATAAAACAATATCCTTGAATGGAGAATTAAGCAAATCTTTTGAATATTTAAACCTTTGCACACACCTAAGCACACGAAATTGTGTGTCTAACCTGATTAAGGCTTTCATTGTTCTAGATTCTTTTATGTGCTTTCTCAGTCGGCTAGAATAAAATAAAGAATTCTGGGAATTATGTATTTAAGAACAAAATTGAGCTAGCTTTGTTTTACTCGAATCACGGAATAATTATAATTTGCACGCTTTTTTGTTTTTATTGACTCAATTTTGATAAAAGTGGATGTCCCAATTTTTTTTACAACCTTACGAGTAGGAAACTATGACGTTGATTTCGTTCCACCTGTTTTCTGAAATAATTGGATTATGTATATTTATTTTAAACATTATTCGATTTTCACTATGTTATATATATTTACATTGTTCATATTAATTTAAAATGAGCAAATGTTAGTACAATGATAATAATATATATGTACATATATCAGTAAATAATTGATTCGATTATGTTTTATTTATTTTCAGTATAGCATTTGAATAATTTATATATTAAACGAATTTGCGTTCCTTTAAGGGTATAACTCCCTAGTTATTATAAAAAAATCTGACGTGAACATCACGTGACTTACTTGTACACCATTGTATATATTTTCTGCATTTAATAATAGTGTTTCATCAAGACAAGATTTCTTGTCTTGATAACCATTTCTTGTCTTTTCTTGATTTCCAAGACAAGAAAATAAAAATATCTTGTCTTGCCCATTTCTTGACGACGCGTTTCAGTTTAGCGTTAGTGTCTACCCTTTATCCTCCCTGTCAGTTTTGTTATGAATCGATTCCAGCAACGTTTGCCAAGATTGCTACCAATAGAAATAAATGAAAAGTCTGTCATTTTCATGTTTTAATCAGTATTTGTAATTATTATTGTTATACGATATAGCAGTATTGCTAAGAATTAACAACTTTCATAGAGTATTGGGGATTCACCAATACATTTCTCTTCTACATAAATGATTTAATCACCGAAAACTGACGACTCATGCTTTCGATATGTATGAAATATTTGTTTTGAAAATCATAGTCACCGATACTTTTTACTCCCCCGAATAAGTTTAAATTTGTAAATGAGGTTTTTTCAACTGAAAAATTTAGAAGAAGACTCTTAATTTTCAAAAATACTTATATTGTAAGCCGTTATCTATCACCATAACAATAACAGCTGTCATTTAGACAATGACAGCCGTCACTTCGACAATGACAGCTGTCACTTTGAAAATGACGCTGTCACTTTGAAAATGACGCTGTCTCTTTTACAATGACGCTGTCACTTTGAACTGTCAGTTTGACAATGACAAATGTCACTTTAAAAGTTGGTATGATACTCCTAAATTCATGAAACAGTGATGAAACTGACCATGAAATCTATTGTCGGGAAAAACTGTGATGACCACATCAGATTCCAATATTTCAATAATAGAATAATAAATATGCAGATTTGAATAATTAATTGTCAAGATATCAAGATTTCTTGACAAGAAGTCTTGATTCTTGATAATACGTTCTTGTCTTGTCTTGGAAAATAAAAGACAGTTCTTGTCTTGGTCTTGTCTTGATTTCAAGACAAGATCAAGACAAGATCTAGACTATTTCTTGATTCTTGTGAAACACTATTTAATAATACGATAATTAAACACAAAATTCCATTGTTCCACGACTAATCGTATTGGATTTATCAAAAAAATTCTCAAAATCTGTCAAGTGAAGTGCGCTTTCGGCCAAGTTTTCCAAGATTCTATGGCTAACAATTATGAATTTATGCGCAAAATTAGAAAAAATTCTATTGAAGTGCACTTCCGGTTCAATCGATTGTTATGAGAATAGTAGGCAATCATTCAGATGCTACATCAGACTCAAATACTGAATTTCAATACTCTACAGCTGATCGCTTGGAATTTATGGAAAAATTTTCAAAATACTATTAAGTAAAGTGCTCTTCTGGCTCTGTTGATCTAAATGAAAATAGGATATGAGCATCTAGACGTTACTGTCGTCTTAAATACTGAATTCTCACATTCAACGTTTAATTGTTTTGGATTTATGCGGAAAATTCAAAAAATGTCTCGAGTAACGTGCACTTTCGGTACAGACGATTGCAATCATATTGCGAGGTGCTCGACTAGACCCTATACCAGTCTCAAATACAAAATTTCAACATTATACGTTCCGACATCAAGCCGAAAATAATCAAAATGTATTCAGGAATGCTCAAAACGGACATTTACATCACAATCTCGATATGTGAATTTTGTCGGTTTCACAATACTTTTACTTTGTACAAGTAAGTAAAAATCAGATTGGATATTACTTTCAACATATTTTCAAAGAAATATGATCCATGTTTCTTGTTTCCTATAATAATATACATAATTCAGCCCAAATTGCATCATTAGTTCAACATTTGAATTTTTATTTAATTTTCAATCGAAATATTTATAAAGCGGCGAGCTAAAAAATAAAAAATATACTGCGTACAACATTGAATTACTCGTAATTGCATCAATTTTGGAAGGTCCTATTCATCCTGTTTGAAATTCATCGAGCTAGGCGTTTTATTTAAAAAATTTATTGAGATAAATAAAATGTGTTACATGCGCTTTTGAATATTTTGTAGAAGTTTTTTTGTGTCTTTTTCAGTCGATGCATTTTACCTTCATGCTCAGATTCACTGACGAATAATGTTGATTATAAAAAAAAAATATGAAAAGAATGTTTGCACGTGTGTTAACATGAATAACATGTGCTCAAAATGGCGGAACATGATTTTTTCTTGTTGTTATGAGAATATTGTAATTTTTTAAAAATAAATAAAAATATATAGCTGGATTTCAAAAAGGGATAAGATCTAGATTTGATCGTTCTGCATACGAGAGCTGTCTTTTCAGTTTTGCTTATAGAAATGGCCTCGCGCCTCAAGCCGATAAGTCAGATTTTTTTAACACAATGATTGTTTCTATAATAAGCAATATGAATGCTAGATTTATGTCATTAAAAAATTTAACGTGAACATCACGTGACTCCCTTGTACATCATTGGATACATATATAACACGATGTGATTTTGTGTTTGATCATATATTTCATTGGATATGTATAATCAAACAAAAAATCTCATCGTTTCACATTTAATCGTTTTGGATTCACCCAAAAGATTCTAAGAATCTGTCAAGTGAAATGCGCTTTCAGCCAAGTCGGTTGCTATGGAAACAGTAGGCCATTATTCTTATACTATAACATTCCTAAATACTGATTTCCAAAATTCTACGACTACCAACAGATCTGAATTTATGCGCAAAATAAAAAAAATAATTCCTTCTGAAGTGCACTTCCGGTTCAGTTTATTGCTATGAAAATAGTAAGCAATCATTCAGATAGTACAGCAGACTGAAATACCAAATTTCAATATTCTTTACCTGATCGTTTCGAATTTATGCGAAAAATTCCAAAAAACTGTCAGGTAAACTGCACTTCCGGCTTGGTGGATCACAATAAAAATAGGATATGAGCATCTAGACGGTATAATCGTCCTAAATACTGAATTCTAACAATCTACATTGAATCGTTTTGGATTTATGCGGAAATTTCAAAAAATGTTTCGGATAAAGTGCTCTTCTGGCTTAGTCAATAGCAATCATAATGCAAGGTGTACAACTAGATATTAGAAAAGTGCCTAATACAAAATTTGAATATTCTGCGATTGATTGTTTAGAATTTATGCGGAAAATTCAGAAAGTCTGTCATATAAAGTGCACTTCCGGCTCAGCCGATTGTTACTAAAATGGAAGATGACCATTAAGTTGCTACAGCAATTTCAAATGCTAAATTCCAGTATCCTACGGCTGATCATTCTGAATTCATGCGGAAAATTGAAAAAAAGTTTAAAGTAAAGTGCACTTTAAGTTTTGCCGATCGCAATCATAATACAAGATGTACAATAAGATGTTATAGAAGCTCTTCATACGAAATTTCAATATGCTATGGCAGATCATTCTATATGTATGCAAAAAATTTGAAAAAAGTTTCAGGTAAAGTGCACTTCTGGCCTGGCCGATTCTCACAAAAATAGCAGGTAACCATTCTGATTTAACATCAAGTACTGAATTTCAACATCCTACGATTGATCAGTCTGGATTAATTAGAAAAATTCGAAAAATGTTTCAAGTAAAGCGCACTTCCGGTACCGACGCTTGGAATCATAATGCGAGGTGCACAACTAGACCCTACACAAATTTTAAATACTAAATTTCAACATTATACGTTCAACCAGTTTTGAAATCTGCGAGTTACGCACGCACGAACGCACGAACATACGTACCGACATTCGACATCAAGCCAAAAATAGTCAGAATGGATTCGGGGATGCTGAAAGCGGATATATCCATCAAAATCT
This sequence comes from Dromius quadrimaculatus, assembly GCA_963989225.1. NCBI lineage: Eukaryota > Metazoa > Arthropoda > Insecta > Coleoptera > Carabidae > Dromius > Dromius quadrimaculatus. Next base: position 6,413,916 of record OZ022325.1, on the reverse strand, counting down.
CGATATGTGAATTTTGCCGGTTCCACAATACTTCCTTGTAATTTGTACAAGTGAGTAATGAACATTTTTAAATTTTGGTTTCCTATACGATCTGAGAGAATTCATATATATACCAAAAGAGCAAATAATAAAAAACTTTCAAGATATTCACACAGTCCTGCGAGTGAGTAAAAGTAGTGACTTCCAATCTTACGAATTGTTTGAAGAATGTACCAGACTCCATTAAAGATGTGAAAGAACTGCTTCAATACATAATAGAAAATAACTTGAATAAAAATCCAAATATTTACATTGTCTATTTAATTTTGTTATTGTTAATAATCTTTTATTTTTATTTTTAAAACAGAAATATCTAGTCAGTTCAGTTTCTAAGTCATTTTTATTGATTTTATCAAATGTATTGGACAACATGCTCCTCACAAATTTTAATTATTTGTTTTGTTCAGGAGATACAGCAACATTGTGCTATTACAATAGTTGATTTTAGAAATATTATTGAGTGTTGAATTTCAATCGATCATATTTGTATTTCTGAAGATATTATGATAAAACTCTCCTTCGCTTTACATCTAAGTATTTAGATCCCAATACTTTCCACACATTTTGATTATCTCAATTGAGTCGAAAGGTACAGCTACAAATTTCAAATGTTATTCATCAGGTACTTGTATTTTTAAGATAGTTCAATAATAATCCTTATTACATTAGAATTAATCGTGCAGGATACGATATTCTTTACAGACTTCAATTATCTCAATTCGTTTAGGAGATACAGAGTCAAACAGTGTGTGCTTTTGATTCGGCTATTCTCTCCTCCGTTCGTTACTCAAGAAATACAGCGTGCAATCGTAGCATCTTTATGATGTTTATAACAACAAAAACTATCAGAATCGATTCTTGATGATTTATTTTATCTTAGAATATACAAATTTCAGGATATTTAGGTCTGATATTTTAGAAATTAAGCAATATTTGTGATTTTAGAAAAAGTAGATAATAAAAATTTTTCAATATTTACACACAATCCTGTGAGTAGGTGAAAGTAGTGACTTTGGACTTTACAAGTTGTATGAAGAATCCGGAATGAACCAGACTTCATTAAAGATGTGAAAGAACTGTTCTAGTACATAATGAAAAACTTGAAAGAAATTTACCCAAATATTTACATTGTCTATTCGATTTTGTTAACAATACCGCCAAAAGGAGATTTCGAAATTAAAACTAATAAAAAATTATTTGAGAAGTACGATGAATCAGGAAATACTTTTAGCTTTGGCAGTTCTATCTATTGAAGCAGATATAGCATATAAGTGAGCAGAATTACAGTACAATCATTTTAGTCTAAGAATATAGTTTAGCTTGCATTGTCTATAGTCTATACTATAATAAAGTTAGTTGTAAAAAGCTATGTTCCAATTGTTTTTTAATTTATATAATAATGATGCGTCACCAAAGGGCCTCGCAAAATGTATCTTGCCCACCACTGTTCACACCAATATTAATAATAATAATGAATTTATTTGCCATCCGGGATTTTCTCGATACAAATAGGAATTCATAGAAATTTTACCAAATAATACATAATATATACCAAATAACACTTATAGAAAAGTAGATTTATATAATTATACATCCATTATGAATGATCGGATCTTCAAAGCATTATTTATGAAAAAGCACACTTTTTTAACCTGTTCGATAGATGTTACATCAAGTATAGCATACAGGGAATTTGTAAGTTCTGATAAATAATAGTTTCTCGGGTTTTTGTAAGCTGGGCAAGAAAAAATAATATGCTGTAGATCTTCTTGCTCATTAAGACAGCAAATGTTGCAAATATCAGATGGATTATTTTTGTAGTAGGTATTATTGGCTGTGATGTAGATACACATTGAATTTGATGTACGAAGCTGGGCAATAATTCTAGTGAAATTTATATTCAAATTGAGAGTTAAATAAGGGTGTGGACCATTATATATACCAAAGTTTTTATATAACTGACAAAAATTGGAATTCTTTACACTGCTTGTGTCCATTGCTTTCAAAAGTGATTCATATTTATGTAATATGAACTCGGTATTTTTCTCTGTATATTTCGGGTCTTGTGCTGTCCAAATATCATTACAGTCTATCATCTCGAAAAGTTGCCTAACTTAAGACAACCATATTATATTTAACGTTATTATACGGTGATTTTTTCTAATTTAAATAGAGCAATGTAACACATTTTCGGATATCTATGATTTTGCATTTTCCAATGCTTCAATAACCATACAAATACAATAACCAATTTAAAGATTTGGTAAGATATCTTCACGATTCCAACTTCAATTCGTATGATATAATTGGGAGTATTTCTATGCAAATGGAGGAGATTCTCAAAAAAACTTATTTGAGCTTTCTCAAATACATCAAGATATCTTAAGCTCCATATAGCAGAACTGTATAAAAGTGTGCTCATTACGATTGCATCGTATAATTTGACGGTGGTCATCCAATTCTTATTTTTTGATCTAACTGTTGCGAACAGTTGCTGTTGCGATATTTGTCTTGGATATTGCGTTTTTTGTCGCTTCCAGAAAAAACGAAGAACTAGAAATAGGAATACCAAGATATATGTACTTATTTGTCAGTTTTAGTACACTAGAATTGAAATAAAAGCTGGGTAAATTCAACACGAAAATATTATCCATGCAGCTGCGATTTCTTCTGAAACCAGCTTGACTTTCTGGAAGGGCTGAAGATATATCTGTCCAAATTTCGAGTCTCTCGAGAATAATTTGTGTGAAAATTTTCAGCAAACTGTTAAGAATGGCAATACCTCTATAATTAGATGGGTTATGCGTATCACCTTTCTTATGCAGCATGAAGATTTCAACTTGTGTCCACCGGTAAGGAATGGATTCAGAGTTCCAAATCACATTAAAAAGGAACGTAATATAGAGCAACCAATTTTCAAGAGATTTTTGAAAAATTCATTGCTAATTGTATCCAAGCCTGGTGCTTTGCCACCTCTAGATCTGTTGATGGAACGGAAGACCTCATAGCTCGTGATTTCGGGATCCAGAATTTGATTGAATACATCGAAGTAGGTAGTATCGTCAATGATTCGTTCAGTGGTTAAGTTGTCGTAAAAATGTTCCCATACCTCTCTATCTAGGATATTAGCATTATTTCTTTCTCTAAATTTACTAATTGTGCTCCAGAACATTTTACTATTATTCACATTATGATTGTAATAGTTTTTTGAGAGTGAATAAGTTGCTATTTTTATCAATTTCGTCAAATCCATTGGATCTACATAGCCTGAATTTTTTTTCACAATTTTGTATTGATCTTTGCAATCTTGATCGTACCAAGGCTTATTACGATTGTAGTTTACATCAATATTAATAATGAACCAATTCAAGTGCTGTGTTAATTTATTTCAAACAGTTAAGGAATCTGCATTATCATACGTTAACCACATCAGTCTTCAAGGATGCGTACTTGTCAAGCAGTTCATCATTTACGTCAGTATGTCAGTAGGGAGAAACAATGGTAGTTTTTTGGATGAAGCAAACACTTGAGTGCTAAATTTATGAGCGTTAGGTACAATTTATGTCATATGCAGGCGTAGAGAAGTAAATTTATGATGTACTGACACTGTTGATACTAGGTGTTGCGGTGTACATGCGTCTGAGCATAGTCATATAGGACGGTGTATAGAAATTTATTAGGTAACTAAATCAATAATTTTGTGGATTTCATTGGGTTCTCTTTATCATCATACCAAAGAGTCAATCTCTACATTTATTTGCTTGAGATTATTTCTTTCAAATCTTGACCTTAACTACGGCTAACATTGTCCATTCTGAAGTTCCAATTTTCGATGACGCGTCCGAGTATTTCGAGCGGTATTTGTGGAATAATGCAAGTGATGCTGGCTTCCAATTTCTCAATCGTAGCAGGCTTATCCATGTACACTTTGGACTTTAAATAGTCTCAAGGGAAAAGTATAGGGATGTGATATCACACGATTTAGGCGGCCAACCTGCCCTAAGAGTGAAATTAACTGTTCATCGAATTGTTCTTACAATAAAGCCATGGTTTCACAGGCTGTGTGGCAAGTAGCGCCGTTTTGTTGGTACCAAATGTCCTCGAGATCACGGGCTTGAATTTCAAGCAAGAAATAGTCCGCTATCATGGTGCGCCTAGGTCGTCATCGATAGTAACGTTCTGGGCGGCTATTCTCAGCTACCCCCGCTATATTTTGTTCACCACGTGCTGGATGGGGTCTATTGGGTCGCATATTATCTAATAATGAAAATTGGGCTTCAGACTTTTTGATGGTATAGCAAATTGGGTTTTTGGTAGGCCGAGTATGTGGACCATAAGTAGCTCTAAGTACAGCAAACACATTTCTCGTAGAACACTGATTTTCGTAATACAGCTGAATGATTTGTAGGGATTGAGGTTAAGTCTTTCCACAATGAAATGTCAAACAATACTGAACAAAAATACCACGACAAGTCATCATGATCATCAATTTTTGATGAACCGCATTACTCCACCGCTTGATAAGCACGACTCCATCCACATAATAATAATAAATTAACAAACACCCTCGGTCCATCTTCCACACTTCGCAGTGACACATGTGGTTAGTTTGGTCTGGTAGTTTCTCTGCTTTTCACGATGTTCACTTATACTTGTTTCCCTGGTGATGCTGTTGGTTAAAACAGAACCAAAATAACCGCAACTTCATTGTAGGAAACATCGTCGTTGCGTTTTCCAAGCTTGGAAACTGAATTTCGCAGTTCTTGAATCTCTTTTGGATTATCTCGCACGGATGTATCCCGCCGAGGATTTCTCGAATACATATTTATATACCTCTTTATATATTCAGATTTTTGTATCTCTGTACTTCAGTCGTACGGAGGATATTGATAAGTTTTTGCTGGCCTAGCATAGAAATAACAATCTTCTCCCAACTCTGTGAACTCAGTACATGAGTTATAAGTAACTCCAGACAATTGGGAGCAGTTCAGGGTAACTATTCACCCTTTTATAAATGTAGGCGACTGTATAAATCGAAGTCATGGAAATCCTAGGTTGAAATTAAAAAAATTTTGTACCTAAATTCACTGACTTAAATATCAAATATCAGCACAAACTATTTGGAGGACACCGTAACATCCTTTCATTTTCAATACTAGATCACTTCTCTAATGGCTCCATTGAGTCGATGCAGAATCTCGTAATATGGTTCTTTATTAGATTTTAGAATGGCTTAGAACTGACCTGATTTTAAAGTGAAAATCACTAACTTAAGCGATAGTGATGAATGACGGATCTAATTCTACCGTGAATTATGTTATTGAAGTATGCATTCATTAGATGGTAGTAATAATGACGTAATAGCAGCAGATGAGAGTAGTAGTAGACAGGAAGTAATTGTTATTTGTTATGATCTGTGATATCATCTAGAATCTTAGAGCAATTTCTTCTAGGCAGATATTTAAAGTAGATAACCAATAATTGGAACATTATGTTATGACTTTGTGAATAATAATTTATTATTGGCCGTTATTCATCAGAAATGTTAAAAAAGTGATAATAATAATAATGAAAGCTACAATAACCACAAATTGATTTATCCTGAAATAATGTCTATATTTCATTAGTTGTTGCAAATCAATTACCGGACTGCTGATATTACCGAATAATAAATGAGAACACGGAATATCCATTAGTACCTACTAGAAAATAATAACTAAATTATAAATATGTTTGATACATATTAATTTAGTTGAAATTTTGTGGAAATATGTGAGGATAACAATCATTTGTGTACTACAAAGTTGCTCAAGACATAAGCTTGTAGTTTGACAAAAAATGACATTTTAAATGAATACTTCTCCCTTAAATACAGGTAAAGATATTAATAAAAATAAATAACATCTCGATTAGAATTCATTATCAAATCCTTATTATACAACTTTTCAAGAAAACCTGAAAATCCTAAAAATGTCAAGAAATTTTATTACGAATCAGGAAAAAAATTTGTAATTTTAGTTTCTTCCATTACCATGTTTTGGTTAATCCTCACTGATCGCCTGATTATAGAACCGAATAGAAATACATATTTGCCAATTGAATCTTAACCTCATATCTAATTCAAAATATTTGGGGTGGAAAACTCCCCAGAAACTCCAAAGGGATCCTTTGTGATTTTCTCAGATTTGATCTATTTTCAAATTTTTCTTCAAAGTTCGTATTTGTTTTTCAATTGTTTTAGATTTAGGCACATGTTTTTTACATTTGCCTGATTTTTCTTGGCAATGTAAAGAGATATAAAAAATTAGTTTCAATATTTGGAATACTACTATTGTGAGATGATGTAACAACATTCATTCCATATTTAGTATTTTTTTGAATATATCAATTTCTGGTAATCTGAGTGCCCATTTCACCATTTCTCAGTCATTTGCTCATAAATAGCGTAATTTAATCTAGTTTCAGCACATTACTTACTAGGTCTATACCTAATTGAAGACAGTAAACTAAATTCTGATACTTGTCCGCAATCAAAAGTTTATATATTTTCTAATTGAAGATACAGCTGTATTCATCATTGAGAAATATTCAATAAAAATCTGACGTGAACATCACGTGCCTTACTTGTACATTATTGGATATATATGTATAATACGATGTGATTTTGTGTTTGATCATATATATCATTGGATATATATAATCAAACACAAAATCTCATCATTCCACAGTTAATCGTTTTGGATTTACCCGAGAGATTCTAAGAATCTGTCAAGTAAAATGCGCTTTCAGCCAAGTCGGTTGCTATGGAAACAGTAGGCCATTATTCTTATACTACAACATTCCAAAATATTGATTTCAAAAATTCTACGACTACCAACAGATTCGAATTTATGCGCAAAATTAAAAAATAAGTTCCTACTGAAGTGCACTTCCGGTTCAGTCTATTGTTATGAAAATAGTAGGCAATCATTCAGATGCTACAGCAGACTGCAATACCAAATTTCAATATTCTATACCTGATCGTTTCGAATTTATGCGAAAAATTTCAAAAGACTGTCAAGTAAAGTGCACTTCCGGCTCGGTGGATCTCGATAAAAATAGGATATGAGCATCTAGACGGTATAATCGTCCTAAATACTGAATTCTAACAATCTACGTTCAATCGTTTTGAATTTACGCGGAAAATTCAAAAAATGCTGCGAATAAAGTGCTCTTCTTGCTAAGTCGATAGCAATCATAATGCAAGGTGTACAACTAGATATTATAAAAGTGCCTAATACAAAATTTAAATATTCTATGGCTGATTGTTTAGAATTTATGCGGAAAATTCAAAAAGTCTGTCATATAAAGTGCACTTCCGGCTCAGCCGATTGCTATAAAAATAGATGACCATTTAGATGCTACAGCAATTTTAAATGCTGAATTCCAGTATCCTATGGCTGATCATTCTGAATTTATGCGGATAATTAGAAAAAAGTTTCAAGTAAAGTGCACTTCCGGTTTAGCCGATCGCAATCATAATGCAAGATATACAATAAGATGTTATAGAAGTGCTTAATACGAAATTTCAATGTGCTATGGCGAATCATTCTATATTTATGCAAAAAATTTAAAAAAAATTTCAAGTAAAGTGCACTTCTGGCTTGTCCGATTCATACAAAAAATAGCAAATAATCATTCTGATACAACGTCACGTTCAAATACTGAATTTCAACATCCTACGGTTGATAATTCTAGATTTATTAGAAAAATTCGAAAAAAGTTTCAAGTAAAGTGCACTTCCGGTACAGACGATTGGAACCATAATGCGAGGTGCACAACTAGACCCTATACCAGTCTTAAATACAGAATTTCAGCATTATACGTTCAACCAATTTTGAGATTTGCGAGTTATGCATGCACGAACGAACGGACACACGCACCGACATCAAGCCGAAAATAGTCAAAATGGATTCACGGATGCTCAAAACTTTGTACAAGTAAGTAAAAATAGCTACAAAAAGTTTATTTATTGATCGGTTATTCAGAAATTTGATACAAATATTGAAAATACTATAAGAAATTAGAATCAAATCAAAACTCCACAATATTGGGGGCATTTTTGAAGAAATTGTTAGAAAAGTCGATTTCGCTTTTAATTTTGATATTATTAAATTGTCAATATCTCGAAAACTACATTCCAGACATCGTTTTCTTTCTAAGTCTTGGATCTACCCCCATGAAACTATATATAATCTTATGCCTAACCAAAAATATTCGGGATCAAAAATTTCCAAAGGAATTCCAAGGGATTTTTCAGACTTAAGCCATAAAATTCGTATTAATCATTTAATTGCTTTGAAATTTGGTACACTCATGGTACATTTTACACTTTAGCGATGGTGTAATTGACAATTGGATATCTTCAATAACTTCTGGGATAATAATTTCACCATTTTTCAGTGCGTTGCTCATCAAGAGCGCACTTTCTTAGGTATTGAACTGAATTTTGGAATATTAGTCACAAGGTCTATATCTAATTGAATACAGTAGACAAAAATGTAATACCTGATTTCAATCGAAAGTTTCAAATAATTGTTTGAAATAAGGGAAGTGGAATAACCCAAGTGTGACAATAATAGGACCTGGATAAGGTTTTTCAAGAAAAAATCCAGAAATTCTCGAAATTTATATGTTACCGGTTTCGATCACTGAGTGATCATCTTCAGACTACCAGTGAAACTACAGAGAAGGCAAAAAAGACAAATTGAAACAAGTAGCTGTATTTTTTCTAACAAAGTTCAAAAATAGTAGAATTTAAAGTATGTCTAAATTTGCTCTTTTTCCTCACTTTGTAGTCCCACTGTTAGTCTGAAGATGATCATACAGTGGTCGAAACCGGTAACTAAATAAATTTCGATTGAGAATTTTCTGGTTTTTTCTCAAACAATCTTTACCAAGTTCCAACAATGATAATCAAATAAAAATCGGCTCAATTCTCATTTGAGAAAAATCTCAGTTGGTCCTAAGCATGATGAGCAAATCAGAACCAAATTACTTTTCCATAAGGCAATTAAGAGAACTGAACAGGATGACTCGATAAAAAAGGAATAACTTCTTCGTATGATTATTCTGAGAGCAATCCTCACTGGATCTGATCAGAATGATTTCAATTTCAACGAAATTGTCAGGTTTGCTTCACTGAGGAAAACTTCAATTTAACCTAATTAGATCCTCATGATACTTGAGACAAATCAGGAACAAACTCTACTTGGAATTATATTCATTTTGGTGGGTGTTATTGGTTCATTTCCCACTTTTCTAGACAAAAATTTGACGTAACGAATGCCGTTCGTTGTCATGGATAATAATGTAACGAATTTTTTCAATTATGGATAAAATATTCTAGATAAACTATACCAACCTCTCGAAATGAGGTAGAGCACTTCCAGGCCACCGCAGATAAACTAATGTACATATAAAGAACCGCTGTCGTTCATTGAAAGTCAGAGTCGATCGGACAGTCGGAGAGTAAACCAGTCAAAGGTCAAAATAAATTTGGTGCGACATAAATACTCTAAGAAGATAAACCTTGATGTGCAATCATTATTGAATGTAAAATAGTTATGGTTATTGACGTATTTTATTCAATTCCTAGTTATTTGTAAATAATAGTGTTTTTTTTTTAGTGTAAACTCTTGCTCTTCCTGAAATATCTGGTATATTCCGCCGTTAGTTTCAGTACCGTGGGAAACTACTAACTTTTCCAGAAAAAAATCGTTATAAATTAATTTTTGTAGTACTATTACGCTTAGAATTTATAGAAAATAAGGTAATCAAGAACTGACAAAGAAATCTTCATCCAATCGCAGCATTTAATATAGTCGTATCCGGTATCATAAACGTCCAATACAAAATTTACTCCCATAATAAATTAGGTTGATAATTATCGTAATTAAGTGTGCAGATAGTAAAGTGAATATTATAAGTACAGTTAATTAATATAATGAGATTTTGCACTAAATTTCAAAATCGTTTCTTTTCTCTTCAATTCATTTAGTAACAAGCTGGAAGAAAATCACAAACATTGCCTCAAATTTCAATCAGTGTTTGATAAAAAATGCGAGCAACTACGTCTTAAGAGCGGTTTTATTGTAAAACAAAAACTAAAACATATAACTATCGCTCACTCATTCAGAATTTTGAATAAATACGAGAAAAATTGTAGTACTGTTGAGAAAGAACTACTAATCATTGTATGGGCTATTCAAAAATCCCTCATTTGCTTAAATTTGACGTGTTCTGGGAATATATTCCTGGATCAGAGAAACTGCTACATACGTAACTTTTATTATTAAACACGAAGTGGATGTTCTAATGCAGTCAAGAATCTAGTACATTCCGTTTCACAGTGTTTATCCGTTAACCATCCAGTGCTTTGACAAAAAATTGCAATTTTCCAAAGCAAAATCAAAAACAAATGCATCATTCTGCAAACAGTCCACATCAAAACATTTATTTCATATTTTTGCGTTTTGTGTTTTTTATTCTGTTGTCAAACATTGTTTGTCTCAATTAAAAACTACGTATGACATCGGATGGCTTTTATCCACTTTTTGACATATTTGTTTGTTTACAAAAGTGAACACTAGAACAATAGTAGCAAGCTGGCCTGCATGGCATAATTTCTATCCTAGGGTTATATGATTATGTGAGAGAATTGTAGCTGGACGCTTGGTGATTGCAAATTATTTTGTAGATATTTGTTTTTGAACTGAATTAAAATTAGAATTGGAAATGAGATTAGTATTATTCTCTGAAAAGCTAATGTAATTATCAAACATATGTTAGTTCAAAGTTTCAACTGAATTGATTCTATAATAATTGCTTATTGACCTATATTTCAAACCTACAGTTGCGGTTAAATGTTTGATGCATATATAGTTCCAATCTCGCTCCGCAATATCTGCTAAACTTTTCAGCTACGCAAGTTAGTTCCGTCCTTCAGGCAAGAAGCGATTTCTAGGAAAATCAAGAAGCTTTCAGAGCTTAAATTCCTGATGTTGTATGCTGGAAGCTGAAATCTTCTTAAAACGATTTAAATATTTCGCAAAGTAGGAAAATCCTACTGAAAAAATTAGCTCTTAAGATTAGTTGAAGTGGTTGGTAAGCTTTGGGATGAGAGCTTCAAGATAAGTGAAGTTGAAAGTTTTTGTACTAATCACGGATAAATAAATGGTGTGTCAAAGACTTGAATTGCTGTATTTTGATTTTCGTACTGCAATTCTTCCGCAATACGAATTTTTGTCATGAATTTTGAAGGACAATTATTCCCAGAAGCTGCCACCAAATTTCGATCATTAATCCTCTTTTATTGCACCAGGAATACCAACTTTGCATAGTTAGAATTTCGTATTAATTCATAATGAACTAATTTCTTCAAGCTATGATGTAATTAAATGCAGCATTAATAGTAAAATAACAAAATAAGTCGAATATTAGCTTTATAATACGAACATGAATTGGGAACGCTCTAATGGAACAGAAAATGAACAATTAAACAGTTGGCTGTATACAAAGTGATTAATGAAGTATTGACTCATTTTAGAGTTGTCGAAAATCTTAATTAAAAATCGAGGTGTCTGATTATGGCTACTGAAAGATTTCCAATGCGAGAAAAAGTCTTTCAATCCCATTGTGATGTTCTAATGCTTTCTCTGATCATCGATGCGAGAATTCTCTTCCAACTTTTGTTTGGAGTGATTACATCATCCTCCATCGGAAGAAACTATCACTAAATGATTAAATTAACGAACAAAGAGATAAGAGGCTTCAATTTCAACAGCGTTAACGCCTTTTCGCTTCTGTTGTGTCTTGTCATTAATGTGAGCGATATTCTTTCCAAACTTTTACAATTTTCGCAATGAGAACACTTACACAAATTGAATTTGTTTTGAAACTGGCGTGGGGAGAATTGTGATGAATCCTGAAAACTTGCAATAAAATAAAATGAAAAATTCATAACTTCGGAAAATATTTTTCCCATGTTGGGCCAAAAAATCGTCAATATGTCCTCGTAAATATCTGTTTTCATCGCGAGAAACCTCAAAGACCGCACTTTAAAGGCTTTAAAACCGCTGTGGAGGTAGAATCTAGGATCAGGGTAGCAGGGTAGCTAAAAGCGGAAATACCATCGGGAGGAAGTAGAGAAGATTATCTTTTGAATAATTGTTGTATGAAACCGGTGCATCGCTAAGCAGGATAAATTAAGGTGGATAACTAAGAGAGATAAATATTCAAATATTAAAAGTGGGATGAAAATTATGCCAGGTGAGGAAAATCTCATTAAAAGGAAAGCGGATGTTTTGATAAATATGTGCATGATATTCACACTTTGTTGAAAACTCTTCAAATATCCCAAAATTATGATCCAAAATTACACACTTCTCTAATACATCTTGATTAATTTGTTTTTTAATAACTTTCATCAGTATTAACTTGAAGACTTCATTTTTGCACCAAAATACGCTGAAAATATTCCTCTACAATCGACATTTCGAAATATAGCGTAATATATGTGGGAGAAAACCGCATCGAACATGAACAGAAGCTAGATTGATTCTCTTAACTTTGAGTATAATCTACTCATAAATTTGATCTTTGCGCCAAATCGTTTTGCTCATTTTGTTGAACTATCTTCAATGCGTTAGGAATATGAAGAAAAACTGGATTGATTGTCTTATAAAATTTAGTAGAATGAACTCATATACTTGGTTTCTGTACCAAAATACACTAAGAATGATTCTATACAATTTCTCACCCTAATGTATTGAGTTGTATCTTCAATCAGCCGAAAAATATTGTAATATATAAAGAATCACATCAGATATGAACAAAAGCTAGATTGATTCTCTTATAACTTTTAATGGAATCTACTTATGGCCATCATTTCTGCGCCAAAATATTCATTACATATTTCTCTACAAAAGCTCTGCTTGTTATGTTGAGCTATCTTAAATACGTCAAGAGATATTATTATATATGAAAATGGTAGTTGTTTGTTACTTGTATTTTGAATGTAGGTATTAAATTTTGTGAATTCAGTCAAATTTCTCCAACATTTCTTTCTACTCTATAGTTTTGGACCTTCTTTAGGAGTGGAAAGAATTTGTGAGTTCATAACATATGCTGTTCAAATGTGAACTCACAAATTATTTTTACTCTTGAATATGGTACAGGTAGGACTGAAACTGTAAAGTAGAGAGAAATATTGAGAAACATTAGACTGAATTCCATAATAACTTATATCGTTATTTAAGTAAGAAAAAACCGCAGCGACTATGACGAAAAACTAGAGAGATTAGGATCTATGATTTTCTTCAGAATCAAATAATGATTCAATTGTTTTCTTGGTTCAAATTTTGTATATTTATTTTTTTTTTGACGTTTCCACTCTTCAACCTCGACTCTTCTTTTTCTGATGAAGACTTTTGGTTATGGGAGGAAACTTCAAAAATAAATAAAATATACAGAATTTAAAATAAAAAAAAAATTATCTGACGCGGACATCACGTGACTTACTTGTACATGATTGGATATATTTTTTGCATATAATAATACGATAATCAGACATGGAAATCCATTCTTATGAGAATAGTAGGCAATCATTCAGATGCTACAGCAGACTGAAATACTAAATATCAATACTCTAGAGCCGACTTCTGTGTCAGTCGATCTCAATGAAAATAGGATATCTAGATCTAGATCTAGATGGTACTATTGTCTTAAATACTGAATTCTAAAATTCTACGTTTAATCGTTTTTGATTTATGCGGGAAATTCAAAAAATATTTCGAATGATTGCACTCTCGGTACAGACGATTACAATCATTATGCGAGGTGTACAACTAGATCTTATAGAAGTGCTTAATACGAAATTTCAATATTCTACGACTGATTGTTCTGAATGTATGTGAAAAATTCGAAAAATCTATTAGGTATATAAAGTGCACTTCCGGCTCAGCCAATTGGTACAAAAATAGAATATAACCATTTAGATGCTACAGCAATCTCAAATACTGAATTTCAGTGTCCTACGATTAACCATTCCGGATTAATGTGGAAAATTTGAAAAAAGTTTCAAGTAAAGTGCACTTCCGGTACAGACGATTGCAACCATAATGCGAGGTAGACAACTAGATCTTAGACCTGTCTTAAATACAAATCTTTAGCATTATACGTTTGACGAGTTTTGAAATTTGAGAGTTTCGAACGCTCATGAGTATCGACATCAAGCCGAAAATAGTCAAAATGTGAATTTTGTCGGTTTCACAATACTTGTACTTCGTACAACTAGGTTAAAATGTTAAAAGACATTAAATTAAGATGATTATCTTATAATATTTTGTAGAAAATGTACTCATACCTATGTTTGGTTTCTGCACCAAAACACGCGGCAAATAATCCTCTACAGTTGCTTCTTTTAATGTATTAAGTTATCTTCAATCAGTCGAAAGATATCGTGATATATTGTGGGAAAAAAATCCTCATCGTATATAGACAGGAACTGGATGTATTCTCTTATAACTTTTAGTAGAATCCTCTCATATATTGTATTTCTCTAAAATCGTTTTGTTTACTATGTTGAGTCATCTTTAATTGTGTTAGGAGATGAAGTTATATATGTGGGGATAAGTCGTATCGAATATAAAGAAAAATTGTAATAATAGTTTATAACTTTCAGTAGAATTCACTCATAGACCTGAGCTTTTGCACCAAAACACGCAGAAAATAATTATCTACAATTACTTCCTTTGATGTATTGATCTATCTTCAATCTTTTGGAAGATATCGTTATATGTAATATTTGTGGAAAAACACCGCATTGATGTTGATTCTCTTATAACTCCCAGTGAAATCTATACTTATAAACTTGATGGTCTTTGCACCAAAACATACAAAAAATATTTTTCTACCATTTCTTTTTGTGATGTATTGGACTTTCTTTAATTATTCAAAAGATATCTTAATATATGTGAGAAAAATTTGCAGTAGATATGCAACAACATTAAATGATAATCTTATAACTTTTAGTAGAATCTACTTATAGATTTGTTTCTTGTTCTAAAATACGATCATTTGATTGATATGTTGAGCCATGTTTAATGGCTTAAAAAATGAAATTTTGTAAGTAAGTGGGAAAAACTGCATCAGATAAGAGGAAAGAGTTGATTTAATCTCCTATAACTTTAAGTGGAATCTACTAATAGACTTGATTTCGTCACAAAAACACACAGAAAATTGTCCCCTTCAATTGTTCCATTCAATAAATAGAACTATTTTTAATGGATCGCAAATTATCGTGATATATGTGGAAAAAACTACAGTAAGGGTGGGGTGAAACGACACTAGCTTGATCATCTTAACTTTCAATAGAATCTATATATTATAACGCCAAGAGAAATATTTTGGCCCTTTTTTTAAGCATGTTGCTTGCACGAAGAAATGTGAGACTTACTTAAAGTTTATATGGAGAAGACATGTCCATTGTTCCATTTTTATCTATATATTAATACGTGAAGAGCAAACTTTGTACCTCTTTTTAAGCATATTTCGCGCACGAAAGGATGTGAGATTTGGCATACTTGAAATTCATATGAAGAAATCCAGAAAGCTGAAGGCATATGCAGATATCCCATTTTAATTTTACGACGTGAACAGAAAGCTTTGTACCGCGCACACGAATTAAGTGAGTCTTGGCATATTTTAAGTCTGTATGGAGAAGGAAGTGCAGAAAGCCAGAATTATATACAGGTGTCCTTTTTAATTTTATGTGAGGAGAAAATTTTGTACAGCATGCATGATGCAATGTGAGATTTAGCATACTTGAAATTTATATGAAGAAGAAATGCAGAATGGTAAAAGCATATACAGGTGTCCCATTTCAATTTTACTTGAAGAGAAAACTTAGTACCGCGCGCACGAACACGAAGTAATGTGAGACTTAGCATACTTGCAGTTTGTGTGGAGAAGGAAGTGCAGAAAGCTAAAATTATTCACATGATGTCCCATTTTAATTTTACGAGAAGAGAAAACTTTGTACTGCGCACATGAAGAAATGTGGGATTTGGTATACTTGAAGTTTATATGGCAAAAGGAGTGCAAAAAGCTAAAAGTTTATTTATGTAGGATGTTCTATTCTAATTCTACGTGGAGAGAAAACTTTGTACCGCGTGCACGAATAAATGTTAGATATGGCATACATAATGTGAGATTTGACATATTTGAAGTTTATGTGGAGAAGGAGTGCAGAAAGCTTTAATTATATACAGGCTGTTTAATTCTAAAGGCGGATTCATGCAGCCATTCACATTTACATTTAATTTTAATTTAATTTCATTTAAAAGATAAATGTGTGTAACTGAATGGAACCATGCATGCACCATTCTAATTTACATTTTCATTTATCTATCATTTTCATTTAATTTATAAGATGACCAACTTTTATCTTTTTAAATTAAATGAGAATGAGAAACACACTGCGCATGTGCAGTGAAGAATGTTCAAGGTTGTAGCTGTCAAACGCCGCATCTTTTGAAATTTCATCGTATTGCTATTGTTCAAAATTAATAGAGACAGAGGAATATGAACTTTGACGAACACACACCTTCTACTATTTGACGCTTCAGAAATACAGAAATATTCTAGGTGACAAGAAATCGATATGCGCATGAGTTCATTTCTCATTTAATTTATATTTGTGCGTCTGCCTGAATGCTACATTTAAAAATAGATAAATGAGAATTAAATGAAGATGAAAATTAAATGTAAACGTAAATGTAAATGGCTGCATGAATTCGCCTTAAGCTATCGCTGAAAATGATATTATTTTGAATATATCGAAAAATATGCACCGAATAGGAATGCCGTTAATTTTACCTGGAACACCGCGGAGGACGGAAGATTAAACTCAATAACGTTCAAACTTTGTAACATAATGATTCTTTCAAATACTTGATTTTCAAACCAAAACTCGCAAAATGCATCAATCTCTTATATTTTTACTTGTACAAAGTACAAGGAAGAATTGTGGAACCGACAAAATTCACATTTCGTATTTAAGACTGATATAGGGTCTTGATGTGCACCTTGCATTATGGTTGCAATCATCTGTACCGGAAGTGCACTTTGCTTGAAACTATTTTTGAATTATCCGTATAAATCCAGAATGATTAGCCGTAGGGTACTAAAATTCAGTATTTGAGATTGCTGTAGCACCAAAATGGTTATATTCTATTTTTGTACCAAACGGCTGAGCCGGAAGTTCACTTTATATAATAGACTTTTCGAATTTTCCGCATAAATTAAAAACAAACACTCGTAGAATATTGAAATTTGTATCAAGCACTTTTGTAATATAGTTGTGCACCTCGCATTATGATTGCAATCGTCTGTACCAGAAGTGCACATTACTCGAAACATTTTCCACATAAATCCAAAACGATCGAATGAGCCTGAATTGCACTTTACTTGACAATCTTTCGGAATTTTTCGCATAAGTAAATTCGAAACGATTGACTGTAAAATTTAGTATTGCAGTCTGCTGTAGCATCTGAATGATTACTTAATATTCTCATAGCAATAAACTGAACTGGAAATGCACTTCAGTTATTTTTTTTTTCAATTTCGGGCATAAATTCAAAACAGTTAGCCGTAGAATCTTGGAAATCAGTATTTAGGAATGTTGTAGCATAATAATGATGACTTACTGTTTCCATAGCAACCGACTAGGCCGAAAGCGCATTTATTTTACTTGACAAAATTTTAGAATTTTTTGGATAAATCCAAAATATATATCCAACGATGTGCATGTAAGCTTCATGATGTCCACGTCAGATTTTTTGTTACTGTTTTCCCAAAGAATCAATAGATATCGTGAAATATGTGTAAAACAAACTTAATTTTCTTATAACTTGTAGTGGAATTAATTTATTAACTCCTTTTTGCATCAAAGCTCGTCAAAACATTTCTTACAGATTTGATCTATTTTCAACAGTTCTTAAAATATATTGAAAGAAAAACAATCACGCCTTTTATCCGCTACGGATGTGGCAGACACTTATAGTGCTCCCGGTAGATTGACTGATACTTCTGCTGCCGTAGGTGCGGTTACCAATTGTCAAGTTCATTACAATTTAGTGATAATCGTACTGACTATGAATACTTATAGTAAGATATAATAAAATCTTGAAAAAATTATCAAGCCGCAAACAAAAATGAATAGAGTTGTTGGAATGGGAGTAAATCTCTACTACTGTGGTAATTTCTTCACCTGAGCTTCTGCTTCTACTATATTTCATTTTCTTTCCATTGGGCAGATATTTTACCTGAAAATCGAAAGATGAGTCATTTTGGAGACGAATAAGGTGTTTTCTAAAGTGAAGTCAGTCTGCTAGACTGTATGTCTTTAGTCTTCCATGATAGCAGGTGCAGCGATACACCAATCAAGTATTTTATCGTGATATAACCAAATTACACTCTGTTAGACCATCAAGTCTTCAGTTTCTGCATAAAATGCAGAGACAGTTTCGATTATCTGGAGATTGAAATCCTGAAATATTTGGAGACCTCTTGAGCCATACAGTCTTTTTATGTCCGTTCTTTTTACTGTCAGTTGGTCTCTAATAAATAAGCGCTTTAAAAAAGTTCATTTCATGTGACCACAGATAACAGACGGGATTTTTCAAAATCATCATTTCAAGAATTCTACTGTATTGAATAAATAATTGATCTGTAATCACATTGAGACACACCTCAATCTCCTTTTTATTATATCTGGTAATATTTATCAAAAAAAGTTATTTAATTCCACATTTATATTATTGCGAAATATATTAACAAAGAAAACTTATTCTTTGTATTATTCATTAGAAAGTATGATTACTAATAGGTCAGAAGGAAGCGATAATCGCAAATCAGATTTGTTCTTTTCGATGACACAGTTCTAGTGTTATTATTTTAATAATAAACTAAGAACAATACTTTTATATATAATAATCGCTGTAATAAACAACCATTCACTTTGAATGAAGTGTAAAATATTGTTTTGTCCTGTTTCTATATTAATATTGCACAAATTTATTGTACTGATGTGAAACGTAGATACATTTGTGATGAAATATATATCGAGCCATAAATCGCTTTCAAATTACAATTCACAATTAAATTGTTTTTGTTGGGGCATTAAATCTATAACAAAACAAAATATGAATGAATTCAAGTATTTTCAGAAACTCCCACAAATTGTTCTATGCTATTCTGGACGCCGCACAAGCATGTAAATAAATCTTGCAGAGTATTTTTCTCTTACTGTTGGTAGCATCGCAAATGTCAGTCACGATTCAATCATTCCTTCAGCAAACATGATAATCGCTGGAGAGCCTAATAAGCAACTGTAACATAAAATCAAGGTTTGTGAGCAAAGAATGTTTAAATTATGTGACATATGTGCACAGCCTGAAGGCTTGAATAATTCAAAACAGGCCGTCCTAGTCATTAACGAATTCCCAATTCACAGATTAGTGTTATTTCTTGACTTCAGATTGAGAAATTATATGGTGAAAAAGTAGCTTCGGTGTTTCACAGTCACTAGATGACCCTGGAAAGTTTTTTTGAAGAACTGCTCAATTTGAAAATCAGATTACGAGGACTTAAAAGTGAATATTGAAGAATATTTGATTATTATAATTATAGCTCTAGAATATTGAATAAATTTTCAAAATTTTTATGGAGGATTCTTCAGTGAAAACTGAGTGGTAATTTTCTCGGAATCTTCTTGCATGTGTGTAATTAATTAGTCACAGACATGTGTTTCATAATAAAAACTCATTTAAATAATTGGAGCAGGTGTACCAACCTAACCGAACAAAATGAAAATGTAACTGTATCGTTAATTACTGATAAACATCTAGTGCGACAAACCTAGCTATCTTTCGCAAATTTGTCACGAAAATTATAATAATTATATTATATTTCTGTAAAGATAGAAGGTAGTCTTTTGTCCAAGCCAAGATATCTTGAAACTTTTCATCACTTTCATCAATAATTTATGATAATTTCGTCATCATCCTGAACAAACGGAGGTTATCATATCCCCTACTCTGCAAAATTAGATCGCTGTGATTGCAATTAGATTGTCTTTTGTTTTGTGCGAAGTTGTGTTTTATTTGCGGAAGTAGGAATATATTTGAAGTTGGAAACGATGCTGTGTCTTACAAGAGTTCAGAAGCAATTAAATTGGATGAAGACTTGGCAGAAGTTCGAGGTATTCAAATGGGGCTGGTTTTGCTACAATATGCTTATAGTTGTTGGATACTATTTGGAGATAAGTTTTTATGCTGGAAATAAGAACAAGAGCTTCACTTCTTTGTTCAAGTATTATTCAAAATAACCGGTTGCATAACAGCTGTGAAAGAAGTTTTTGTTGTTATGTCTGTTATATGAAGAACAGTAAATGTACATTAAGAGCACAATAGTGATGTTTTCTGGTTGTAGAATCTTCTATAAATAATGTGTAAATGGAAAAGTTACTCACAATGCATAGCATCTTAGATTAATGATGAATTTTAATCGCAATATTGATGCATTAAGTATCTGACTTTTGAGAGCTACCCTTCAGGTAACTAGTTGAAAAAAGGAATGCGCCTCATTCTGCCCAAATATCATATATCATGATGCCCACATATTTAGCTAGCATTCACTATTCATGTATCATCTGCGTCAGTCAAAAACTTCTAATCCAGTCATAAATTTAATCTTATCCAAAAATATGTTCATTTGCTCCAAACGAAACCCCCTGCACTTGACCGTCATTTAGATACTTCTGGGGCTAATATGGAGGATGTATTGAATTCCAATAATATTTAGAATTAACTTTCATTTCATTTAATGAACGAACAAATGTGTCATGAGAATTTTTGCTATAGGTTTCTAAAAAGAGAGCAATGTTTGTATGCGCATACATTGAAATAATCTTGGTAGGTAAAAAGTTCCAACATATTCATTTTGAAATTATTAATTTACAGAATAAAATGATCAACAGCATGAAGACAGAACATGAAGTACTTTATTCATGAAACATGAGAGAGAATATAGCTCAACAAAACAATATCAATAGATGATAAATCACATTGAATAACATTTTGATATGGGGAGAATATAAGATGATAATAGATACTGAAACCAAAAAAAATGTACTAGAGATTTGATTAGTTTGTGAATAAGAATTCAGATAAAGCAGAAGCCCCTATGGTACATGCTCTGCGTCTACTAGGAGTTGATCCATTGGTGCAGTTGATCATTTTCATTTTTATTGGTTTCAAGTGTTGACACAGATTATCAATGTGATAAGAAATGTATACCTGGTCTGGTGCAGTTGGTAATTGTCTTTCATAAGGGCCACAAGTCGTACTACCCAAATGTCGTAATCCCATAAACATTCTCCCATCACTTAACATATTTGGAACCGTTGAAAGTAAGTTATTATTACTACAATTTAGATGGCGCAAGCCTACGGCAATCTTATAACAAACCTGACAAACTTATGACAAACTATGTCAAATCTATAGCAAACCAATGATAAACCTATGGCAAACATATAACAAACCTATGTCAAACCTATAGCAAACCTGCGACAAACCAATAACAAACCTATTGCAAATCTATAGCTAACCTATAACAAATCTATAACAAACCTCCGGCTTCTCCCGCATATACTCCACCCTGTACTATTGGTACTTTCTGCATTTTAATTTCTGGATTAACCGATTTAATTGACTTTGACAAATCTATTACAAACCCTGACAAACTCATGACAAGATTGGGATGCAGTTTTTCCTGACTATTTTTCTCTGAGACGTTTTCTCGATCATATATCTTTAGGCATATATTTTCCCGAATACATATTATCCGAATCCATTTTCTCCCTCACAAAAAAAAACAAAAGTGAAATATAAATACACTTTTAATATGTACATATTTATTAGAAATGTTATAACTAAAATATTTGAAATATTAGGTCAAATGTTTTTCAAATAGTCGAGAGCTTCGTCCTTGTTCTTATAATTTTGATACCTCTTGAAAATTTTTATTATCCAATCTTCTTTCATTTGATGAGATTTTGATATAATTATTCACATGTTCCGGAGAAACTTCTCAAAAGTTACACTGGTCAACACAGAAAAATTTTCCAGAATTATGTTGATCGTTTTTGGTTAAATTGAGGGTGCTGATTTCGAAACTAGCACTAGTTTTTCTCTAGCAGCTCTTGTTTTTGAATTACATACAGGCTATAAATTCTTACAAAAATGTATATTTTTACACACTAAAGTTGATTTGAATCCATACAATATTGTCTTTTATAGGACTTTTTGGAATAAGGAGCTTGCTCAAGGTCCCGACAAAGATTCCAGCAATTGTATGTCATCATATAAGTGTCTCATCATCCTTGGTATCGTTCTTCCATAACTCGTATCTTGATGAAATCTTTCATCCTGTTCCTCACTAAAATCTTCAAGAGTTTTAGGAAATCGATCCAAATGAGAATGTAGATGATGAACTTCAATGTTCTTGTTGCACCCAAAATCTCTCAGATTTGACAACATGTCCTGTACCACCTGTAAATAGTTTTCTGACTTTTTGGATTTTAAAAACGAATTATTTACATGTCCTCTTTTCGAGCTCATATGTGCTCAACAAAATATTGGATTTCTGATCAACAGTCTAATTTGTGGACCATCGAGAATACCTATTTTCAATTTTTCTGCACTTAGCTCAGGATATTTGATAGGTAAGCAGAACATTCACCATCTTTGTTAAAGGCCTTAATAAATTGTTTCCTAATGCCGAGTTTATCATGAAGCGGTGGTAATATAATTCGATCTCAATTCACTAAATGTGGATTCATCACATTTTGATTACCAATAACTAGTGACTCTCTTGATGGCCGCATTCTTGGAGTCCAAAGGTTTTTTTTATTTGTAATATATTTACGATACTGTATTAAGGTATATTCACCACAAATAAAACAAAAACTGTCTGGATCGTTTGTACAAGATCTCCTCTCCGTAGTCATTGTAATATTCACTATTAAATTAACAGGTAAAACAGGAAAAAAAATCTACCTCCTAAATGTAAATGAATGTGAAGAATTTAAATATCTCAAAAACTAGAGCTGCCAAAGAAGATTTTGTATGATATATGGAATCACCACATCAAAATACATTGAAATTGACACCAATATTTTTAGAAAATTTTATGAAGTCGTAAATTGTTGACCAGTGTTATCATTCATTTTGGAGCTGGAATAAATGGGGATTAACAAAAAAAATCCTGTTGAAAATGTAGCCTAAACCAAGCTTTTTAGGTAGACTGATATTTGAAGGAAAAGTTCTACAAAAACCCATCATTAGATTGCTGGACCACAATAATCGCAGAAGTCCCAAGAAAAGTACTGAATTGAAGCTTGGTTTATATAACGTTTTCGGTAGGTTTCTTTTAAGTTCACCTCTCCACTTGTAAGTAATTATTTTTTCCATTATCCTCATGTCAAGTAATGAACTGAGCTAGATTCCAAATAATTCAAATTCAAACCCAGAGAAAAAGACTAGGGAAGAGTGTCCTTGAACGCATGACAAATCCATAGCAAATCTATGGCAAACCCAACCCAAGACAAGCTTATAGCAACCTATGACAAACCTATAGCAAAACTATGACAAACTTTAAGCAAACCTATAGCAAACTTATGGCAAACCTATAGCAAACCCATGACAAACCTATAGTTATACTATAACAGATTTAGTTCTAAGATATATTTTGGGTTGAATCGAGTTCAATTTGATTTTAATTTACTACTTTCAGTTATGGCTTCTTAACACGGTTATAAATATAGGTAGATGTAATTTTACAAAATCTTCTTGTTTGATGATATTTGACCGTGTAAAGCGACAGAAATTTGCATTGTTCAATACGATGCTGTGAAAATAGTACAAATTTTTAAAGGCCATTTTCATCAAATTTTGGTGATATCTAGGGACTTTAGAGTTCATAGTTGTTGCCTTGTGTGAATCACGTTCAGCATTTAACTTCATTCTTATTATGATTCAAGCAACTGTCAATGTGCTTTATGTCAATGTTAATATCTTTCTTGTTTTTGTGAAAAACTATCATAAAAGATGTGGAATCAAGAAAATACATCGAATTTGATGAAAATCAAATCTTTATCAAGTGTCTGATAAATTTACATAAAACAAAAATACAAATGAAGTTGTACGTTGCTCCAAGTCTAAAGAAGACAAATATATTAGCTGTCACTGTCATGCTATCAAATATTCTGAGAATATTTGATCGTGTAGAGTGCTGATATAAATTGTTGAATATGACAAGAAATACATGTAGAATTACATGTATAATTGTATATAGAAATATGATCGTGCAAAGTGGGCATTAGAAATATTTCAAGCTCAAATTTAATAGTTTGTAATGCTGGGCTGAAACTACAACGACTTGACATCGACATTGACTTGATTTTTACTGTCAGTTTGCCATGCAAGTTGGACATGTTTCCAGTTAATATTCATCATAGGGACATGACAGGGACTAAGTCAGGTTATCCTTCTATAAAAATATAATCTAGATAATAATGACAAGGATTGGGAGTTCAAGACAAGATCGGAATATGTCAATGTCGACTCGATGTGGTATCAGTCCATATTTCTATTTACTAGTCCTTAGTATTTTGAATTCAAGCTTTTTAAAGAGTTCATTGATAAATAGAAGCGTGTCTTGCAATTAGTCTTTGCTTCGACCAGATATTTTGAGGCAGTTTGACCATTTGTGTGATTCGGCAAAGTAGTTTACGAGTTGGGGATTGGTTAAATTGTTAGTGATCATCCTTTTTCTTATCGCTACCACCTGCGATCAAACGTCGTCCAAAAGCAATGCACAATACTGTGGAAGAACCTGATTTCCACCCTAGATTTCCTCACCACCTGAAATACAGTCAAATTAGATCTGAAAGCCAAAATCCAGCCAGCTAAGTGGCTCAGCTTTTGAGGCACTTCGTGGCTTCACCACGTATTTAGTTCATTCTTTTGTTAAATTCTGCGGTAGGTATTCGTTGTCACTTTCTTCATGCTTTCTTACTGCGTTATAAACGCTTCAAACTATCTCGAGCCTCATTCAATTTTTGCTGTACTTTTTTTGGAGTAGATTTATAAACGTATTTGTTCAGATACTTAATTGAACTTGTGGAAGTCTGTGTTAGGGACGTAAATCACTACCATTTTGTTGTACATTTTGGATAACTTTATCTAAATTTACTTTGTTGTTGTATCAATTTGTAGATTTTCATTTTTTACTTCTGTCATTTTTGATATATTTTTTTTTAACTTCAATTAGATATTCACTACTTCGGGTAAATTTGATCCTCATTTATTTCGTCGAAAAAAACCACAGCAAACCTAAGGCAAACCTGTGGAAAATCTATGACAAATCTATGGGAAATTATTATGTTGAAAATATAAGTGGATAAAAATAAAAATAATAATAATAAATAATTGACTGCAGCACCTGGACAAACCGAGGACTCCACCCTATATTATCGATATTTTTCACTGTTTAATTCTAGAATTAACCAATTTAATTGACTTTCTCTCAGAAATATAGTAATCGAGTACAGCACCCAGAAAACCACGGGTACTGCTCGCGGTAGCCCTGTGCTTTCAGTATTTTTTGTTGTTTTATTTTAGGATGATCCGATCTAATCGACTTTTTTGTTTTTGGAGATATTGTTCATGCATCGATTCATCATCAACAATGACTGACGAAAAAAGAATATTATTTTTTCAATTAAAAAAAAATCAAATAAATTGAATTAACAGAATACGTAGCAAGGAATCAAATATCAGCAGTAAACTTGAATTTAGTTTAATTCGACTTCATTTTATATATACATTTAAAAAAAATAATTTCGCCGCTGACTAGAAAGGCAAATTAATTTCATGAAATTTATTTCCAGCAAAGAAAGTTGCATAGCAGGCCATTTTTTTCTTTTTTAATTATTCCGTCCACAATTCGCGTGTACTGTCGCACAACGAGTACCGTTAAATTCAAATTTATGACAGTTGTTGACAGCGTGCGTAAATCATAAAAACATACGTGCTGTACATTGTGTTATAACTTCGTAAGAATATATGAAAATTAAGAACCATAATAATTTCGTACGTGCAGTTCAAGCTTCACTGCTAATTTTAAAAACTGCTTCAATGTTATATTTTCTGAATTGTTTGTCAGTGATTGAAAAAGCTACTAAGTAATGGTCAGTTTTTGTCTTTCTGATTGGAACAATTTTAAAACAATAAAATTTTTTGGTTGATTGATTCTGTTTTTCAAGATGATTTGTTTGTTATATCTCAAGGCTATAATCATTCCGGGTTTGTATTAATTTTTTTGTTTGGTCGTGACCAATTTTATTTCAATTCATACTTTTTATTTTCTATTACTCATCATGAATCATTCCTACCTGAAGAAGACAAACGGCTAGTTTGCAAGAACATCTTATTATTTCTAACTAATGGACTAACAAATTATTGTTGTTTCTTCGAAAAGCATGATTCATTTTTATATGATTTTATTCCGCCGGTCCTCAACACTACCATTCATTCTATTAAAAAACAATTTCTCATTGATTTAAGTGACATTATCACAGTTGATGTGTTTGACTAAGTATTACAGTCTTTAGGAGTGATTAGGAGTCAGATTTTTCAGGTACCACCACTTTTTACTTTATGGGACCCCCAGAAAGCCATTCCACGCCCTTTGTTATCTTTTTCCATTATTTCAACTGTCATTAAACAACGAACACACATCAATTGTTTATCATCTCCCATTACGTAACATAACAACCATTTTTGTAGCCCTTTATCGCTGTGCGTTTAATGTGACGATATACGCAGATATCTCAAAATTGTATGTTGCTTTTATCTATACATCCGGCGCTGAAGTGACTTCCGTCTGATTCCATTTGCCACTTATGTTTTGGGTGTGAGGAACTCTGGGATGTTCAGTGGTTAGTTTCAAAAGCTGTAGGAGATTAATATTGTTTTAGTGATCTGTTTTGAGTGTTTTGTGATTCCGGAAATCACTTTATGCTGTTTCAGTCCACATCCATGCGGTTTTATCAAGTAAGAATGTTTTAAAGTACTGATTCCAAGTATCGCTTTTCAATCTTGGAAAAAAGACTGCTGATTGTATTGTTTCACTTGATCTTGACCTAGCTCAATATTTCAAAGTCAATCTCTATCATTTTCTCTCCATGACCTTTGTGCAGTTATTGCTAACGGTTAATTTGTCCAGCAATAATTGGTCATGTTTTGTTATTGTTGATTTGGTTATGGATGATTGGAGATAAATAAAAGGCTGTGAGTTATTTGGAGTGAAGATTGAAATCTGTTGTGGCTGCATAGACTATACAAAGTTTATAGGATTTCGATCGGAGAAGCGTTGTAGGATCCTGAGAATATACCAAAAAATAATCTAGTTTTTTTTTTGTGCTATTTTTGGGGAACTTTTGAACAACATCAAAAATTTTATGTATTATTGTTACAGAACGATTTGGCTCTGTGACATTGGAATGTGAATATTGTTTTTATTTGAGCTAAACATTGTAGACCTGCGAAAAACGCTGTCATCACCCTTCTACTGAATAGAAGGAGACAAAATGTTTAAAGCTCTAATAAAACGTGAACATGACAGAAAATGATTGATAAAATGTGAACAAGATAAAAGCATGCACAACAATAAAAATGGGAATATTATTTACAAAAAAAAAATTACCAGAAATCAATTACTAATAAACTTCAGATACACTTAAAATATACTTACTCTTGAAAACACTGAGTACATGATGATATTACACTCAGAACTAATACTTCTTGAAAAATACCTGAACTACGTTGGTCTACATTTTGACTTGGACTTTACTTTTTGAACGCCAACAAGCTAATCTTCAATTTTTGGAAAAGTTTCCCCTATTTTTGAAGTGGCAGGAAGAAATTTCGTTACCTTGATTGGTTAATTAGTCCAAAAAAGTTTTCTGAAGCAAGTGAAAACCATTGATTTTGGAAACGAAGCTTACTCGTAAGATTTATCGTTAGCCTTGAAAGTTGATCGTTTCGGCGAAAACTTTTCGTAGCTAATTCATCCTTAAAATACAAATACAAAAGGCCAAAAATATCTTCTAAATTTTATGAATAAACAAATTTTCTGCCGTTTGTCACACCATAATCACCGTTCGTAGTATTTCCTGTAGGAAAGCTTTAATCCCTAGAGTATCTGTACTTCCATTGAGCACCAGTTCCTCCTAGGGTATACCTGTAAAATAACATATATAGGTATTTCCTGCGGAATATCTATATTCCTGTAGTACTTGTAATGCCTCTGAAATGTCAGTATTTTCCCTGGAATACCCCCGGGAAATCTACTATAGGTTTGCTATAGATCTGCCATAGGCTTGCTATGGGCTTGCCATAAATTTGTCATGGGATTGTTATTGATTTGCTATAGGCCTGTTGCGTATCACCAAATTTCGACGAAAGCGCCGCATATTATTCAAAAATCAAAACTTCGAGGTGTGATGTCACCTGTCAATGTTTTAAAATATGTCAATCTGCTTTCAAATCAAAATGAAATCCATGACGTACCATCTGTATTCTTAATAAAATAATAATATTGTATTTAATTTATGACAACATTTGTAGAAAAAAATATTCTAATGCAGGGGCCACACTAATAGAGCAAGATCCCAGGCCCGCCAGACCTTACTTATTTTCTGAGAAACAAAATGTGTGGAATAGAGTAGTGTTAATATGTACTTTGATCATACGCATACTAGCTAGTTTGTGGCGACGGCCAATTTACAGATACGAGGTGCTAGCGGTACGGTAAGACATTACTCACTTTTCCTAAGGTCTTGAGTGCTGATTTTGAGGTATGTTCCAGAGAATGTTGTTAAAATTTATAATCAACACTGCTAGACACTTTCCATCGGTGGTAATTTCTGCTAGACTCTTTAAAGCTCACAAAGAATAACGTGATCTGGCTTATAGTTTGAGTGCTAATTTTTATATATGACACTCAAAGTACAATTTCAATACTTTTTGTTAATAGCTAGATTAATCGTAGGGCTAAACATCCCCCAGAGACATCTAAAATATCGCTGTGAGTAAAAGCGCGAGGTCACTATTTGTAGGCTTGATACTAAGTGAAGTATCTATGGGCATCCAACTCTTCCTTGGTCTGGCTATTTATAAAAAGTCTTGAAATTGCTCACCGAGTATTATATATAAAAATCAGGACTCAGACTATAATTAAGACAATGATATTTTTTTGCGAGCTTTGAAGCGTTTAGCAGAAATTACTGCAGTGTTGATTATCAATTTTCAACAATGTTCTCTAGAACATACATAAAAATCAGCACTCAGACTCCAAGAAAAGTGAGTTTTGTCTTGATGTACCTATAATACCTCGTATCTATAAATTGGCCGTCGGCACAAACTAGTAAATATGTGTATGATCAAAGTACCGACTAACACTATTCTAATCCACAAATTATGTTTCTCAGAAAATAAGTAAGGTCTGGCGGGTCTGGGATCTTGGACTATAATGTCTAATGTCGTTAATTAAGGCGTTATGTGACAATTGACATATTGTCATTGAAAATGTGTTCATTATTGAAAAACGCCTCAATTAATGACATTATACGTAAGTGTGGCCCCAGCATAAAAGAAGCAAATCAACCATAGTCATTTTTTTTTTAATTGTTATGTGACTCATCTAAAGGTAATCAATTACAGTTAGATTTATAATGTCTTATATACGTATATAATTTAGGCGAGATCCTAGGGGAAAGAGATTTTCTCATCTTGTTTATCTTTAAAACAAGTCTTGAATTTTGAGAATGAAAAATACTAGGCAAAAATCTGGTGCTTTCAGTGAAGGATTCTAAACGAATTTGTGTGACTGTTCAGTCAATTAAGAAACTTATCTAAGTAGTATTTATTGAGTTTCTTCACAATTATAATGATAATGATAATGACTATCTATACTCCTCAAGATGGTTGATGCTGAGAATTGAATGATATCTAATACAATAATAC
Source organism: Dromius quadrimaculatus (assembly GCA_963989225.1). NCBI lineage: Eukaryota > Metazoa > Arthropoda > Insecta > Coleoptera > Carabidae > Dromius > Dromius quadrimaculatus. The sequence continues at coordinate 6,383,686 of OZ022325.1, read as the reverse complement.
AGATTGTTGCATGAAATTACACTTGTTTGACTGCTGTTATCCACATTTCTCTTTGTTTCTCTTCATAATCTTCTCTCTATAAAAATCAGTTCTGGGCTATTTGCTTAAGTATTAGTACATCTAACAACACAACAACTTCTAAGTGAATGATTTAAACTGACTATTACCGAATAATATGACATACAAAAATGACGTTTGACAGATTGACGTTTTTGACGGCACACCTCGTAGATGTAAAATTCATCCGATAGAGCGGAGCCACTGAGGATACGCAATAGGCGTATAGATTTGTCATAAGTTTATCATATATTTGTCATAGGGCTGCTATATGGATTTGCGATATATTTGCTATGAGTTTACCTTAGGTTTGCCATGGGTCTGTCATAGGTTTGCTATAGATCTGCCTTGTTTGTCATAGGTTTGCTGTAGGTTTGTCACGGGTTTGACACAGGTTTGCCGTAAGTTTGTCATTGATTTGCTATAGGTTTGTCATAGCTTTGCTATGGCCTTACTCGAAAAGAGAGTCAAGAACTCGAGAAGTCGAAAAATATCAAAACTACAGAAAAAAAAATTGGAGACTATGAGTAGTCCACTGGAAATCTTGAAAGCTTGTACATGGCTTTGATGACTGTTAAGGCTCATTTAACAGAAAACAAACGGAAATATATACTTCTAATGTGCCTACTTTATTTTGAATTGGATTTTTTTATTCTTCATCTATCAACTAGAGAGTTTTATTGAACTTTGCATCGACTTCACAAAAACAAGCACAAAACATATATTTTAGAAAATAAATAAAGTTGAAGGACAGGGCAATGAAATAAGGACTGTGACTGCGACTGTGACTGCGAATGATTGTATTCTCGAGTCCAGAGAAGAAAAATTAGTCAAGAAATCAGATACCCTAGTTATAGGTTTGCTATAGCTTTGTGATAGGTTTGCTATAGGTTTGTCATAGGCCCCTTCCTTCATTTTCGTTGATCTTTTTATCCTTATGATAAAAATTATTTATCTACGATCGCATAAAAAGTTATGGTGTTTTACATCATTCTCAAAGTAAGAAAAAAGGCTTTCATGCAAAACTGAGCAAGAAAAGTTATATTGCACACTTTTATTGCACGGATTCACACGTGTAAAAAGTCTCTAATGCACTCACGGAGCTTTCGGAAACACTCGCTTCGCTCGTATTTTTAACCGAGCCGCTCGTGCAGTAAAGCATGACTTCTTACACTTGTTTCTTAAATATCTATTAAATATATATCTTTTTTAGTTCAGTTTACCATTAAAGCGTGTTCTTCAAACTATTTTATCTCAAAATGTCTTTGTTTGACTTTTTTCGGTTTCCGAGTTAATTGTTTTGTATTTACTTCTTATAAATGTGAAGAAACGGGAAGTCGGTAAATTTAGCCCAAGTTTGTAGTCTTACAAACGGCCGGTATAGTGGACTATGATTTTAAGGTAAAAATCGTTGATCCTGAAGATCTGGGTCAGGATAATGAGACAAACTTATCAAATTAATATATTGTCGCCGGTGATAAGATGTGCAAGGTTTTAGTTCAATCTAAAGGCTTGAAGTGGATAAAATCGCATTCAAAAATTCTGCTACAAACAAACATACAAATATATTGTACATATAAGTGAAACTAATAAAAGCGTGATAAAAAATATTCTTATTCTCTGCTCCGGCAATTTTTCTTACGTACAAGCTCTTTTTCATTTGAAAAAATTGGAGGCGGTGCTCCCTCCCGTTAGATTTTAGGGATGGTATTTGGCCCCCTCTGCCGCCTACTTCCGCGGCCCCTGGGTTTTCTATAGATTTGTCATAAGTTTGTTATAGATTTGTCATAGATTTGCTACAAGTTTGTCATAAGTTTGTTGTAGATTCATAATAGTTTGCTTTAAATTTGTCACAGGTTCGCTATAGATTTGCCATAGGCTTGTCACAGATTTGCTATAGATTTTTCATAGGTTTGGGATGGGTTTGCTATATACTCGTCTTGGATTCAATATAGGTTTGCAAAAGGTTCGTTATACGTTTGCTTTAGATTTGGCAAAGGCTTATCATAGGTTCACTATGGTTTTCTATAGGTTTGCCATAGGCTTGTTATTGGTTTTAGGCTTAGCATAGGTTTGTCAGATTCTCTATGGATGTGTCATAGGTTTGCTTTAGGTTTTTAATAGGTTCGCTATACGTTTGTTATGGGTTTACTATAGGTTTATCGTAGGTTTGCTATAGATAACGTATAAGTTCGCTATAGGTCTGCTATATACTTGCCATAGGTTTGACATAGCTTTGCTGTAGGTTTGTCATAGAATTTCTACGGGTTTGCTATAGGTTTGGGCTTACTATAGATTTGTCATGGATTTGCTATAGGTTTGCTTGAGGTTTGTTATAGATTTGTCAAATGCTTGTCATAGGTTTGCTATGGTTTTCTATAGGTTTGGCATGTATTCACTATAGGTTTGCTATAGGTTCAGTATGAATTTGCTATAGGTTTGTTATAGGTTTGCCTTAAATTCATCGTATATTTGTTATAGGTTTGTCATTGATTTGCTATAGGTTTGTCATAGCTCATAGGTTTATCTTTGATTTGCTATAGATTTGCCTTGGGTGTGCTATAGGTTTGTCATAGATTCGTTATAGGTTTGTCATAGGTTTGCACAGTGGGGGATTTACCAGCAGGCTGAGTAGGCTGAAGCCTAGGGCGACAGATTTTAAGGGGCGGCAGATTTAGTTCATAAATTTTTTATTTAGATTTATAAAATTTAGAGAAAGAACTGTTATACACACACAAAATACGAGTTTCGAAAATTGGAGAGATATTAAAATATTTATCAAAAATCGAAATATAGTCCTATATACAGTGCTAAATAGTAAATATTTCAACATTTCTACATCAACAATTGCTAAACGGTCTGTGAAATATACTTTAATGTTCAATGATCATGAATTTTCAAAATATCAAAATAGCGATTCGATGTTATAATCGAAATTTAGTTATTGCATGCCTAAAAATCAAGACTCCAATCTCGTCATGCTAAAATGTATTTTTAATCCATAATTCTCATAATAATGTCATAAAAAAGACTCTGTGAAGTAGAGAAACGAATACTGAACTGATTAAGAACACTGCTTAATGAATTAATTATCAATTTTAGTAAAAAAAAAAAAATACTTATAGTGAAAAATATTGTCCATTTTATGGCGATGTGGCCGCAATAACTGAAAATATATTCAATTTTAGACCTTTTTTATTTTGAATCCTGTCATCAGACTTTTTTGAAGAACTGTATTGAGAATCACGGCTTGATATTATTCCCTTCAGTTGTAATTAAAATATAACAACCGACAGCAACACACAATTTTCAAAATTTGGTTCGCCATATATTATGTTTTTATTGTAAACAATCGTGTTGTAAACAGAGATCCTCCAGTCTAGAGTCAACAGGCGCATGCGTACCGGCTCATAACTGACGTGACATAACACATGAGGGCGTGCAGCTCGCGTTTAAAATTACAGTTCGCGGGAAAATTTAAACAAAAACACAATTTTTTTTTTCTCATTAAAATTGGAAATAAATTTCATTTTTGATTATTTTTTATATTATTTTTAAGGCATGCACATATTCGTTTACCACGACGGTGAAGTTAGCAGACGATTCGCAGCAGACGATTCGCACAGCGACAAGTGTGTAGTAGCCTTACGGAGCTGAATACTGGAATTGGTTTTTTTCTTTATAATAAGAGTTTTCCGTTGCTGTAAGTTTGTATATCGTATTTAAAGACATCCAAACTGATACGTGCTTTTAAGGACATGGATAATTTTTATATGACACGAAGACTGTGATGATAATGAGAAAACTACAATATTCATCTACTTTCGTGGATTCAATTGTGAATTTATCAAATTAAAAATTGATGTCAGTTGATCAATTTTCGTATGCAACATTCTTGATCATATCTGATTGTTATGCATTGTGAATATATTACTCTTCCCCCGTAGGACAGTAAGGATAAAGAGAAAACTACAAGATTCACCTACTCTAGTAAATTCAATTGTTATTTAATCAAATTAAAAATTGATGTCAGTTGATCAAACTTTACATGCAACATCCTTGATCATATTTGAGTATTATGCCGTGTGAAAATGTTACTCTACCCCGTAGGACATCAAGGATAAAGAGAATACTACAAGATTCACCTACTCTAGTGAATTCAATTGTTATTTTATCAGATTAAAAATTGATGTCAGTTGATCAAACTTTACATACAACATCCTTGATCATATTTGAGTATTACGTCGTGTGAATGTTACTCTATCCCCGTAGGACATTAGGGATAAAGAGGATACTACAAGATTCACCTACTCTAGTGATTTCAATTGTTATTTTATCAAATTAAAAATTGATGTCAGTTGATCAAACTTCACATGCAACATCCTTGATCATATTTGAGTATTATGCCGTGTGAAAATGTTATTCCACCCTCGTAGGACATTAAGGATAAAGTGGATACTACAAGATTCACCTACTCTAGTGAATTCAATTGTTATTTTATCAAATTAAAAATTCATGTCAGTTGATCAAACTTTACATGCAACATCCTTGATCATATTTGAGTATTATGCCGTGTGAAAATGTTACTCCACCCCCGTAGGAGATTAAGGATAAAGAGGATACTACAAGATTCACCTACTCTAGTGAATTCAATTGTTATTTTATCAAATTAAAAATTGATGTCAGTTGATCAAACTTTACATGCAACATCCTTGATCATATTTGAGTATTACGTCGTGTGAAAATGTTACTCTACCCCCGTAGGACATTGAGGATAAAGAGGATACTACAAGATTCACCTACTCTAGTGATTTCAATTGTTATTTTATCAAATTAAAAATTGATGTCAGTCGATCAAACTTTACATGCAACATCCTTGATCATATATGAGTATTATGCCGTGTGAAAATGTTACTCTACCCCCGTAGGACATTAAGGATAAAGAGGATACTAAAGATTCACCTACTCTAGTGAATTCAATTGTTATTTTATCAAATTAAAAATTGATGTCAGTCGATCAAACTTTACATGCAACATCCTTGATCATATATGAGTATTATGCCGTGTGAAAATGTTACTCTACCCCCGTAGGACATTAAGGATAAAGAGGATACTACAAGATTCACCTACTCTAGTGATTTCAATTGTTATTTTATCAAATTAAAAATTGATGTCAGTCGATCAAACTTTACATGCAACATCCTTGATCATATATGAGTATTATGCCGTGTGAAAATGTTACTCTACCCCCGTAGGACATTAAGGATAAAGAGGATACTAAAGATTCACCTACTCTAGTGAATTCAATTGTTATTTTATCAAATTAAAAATTGATGTCAGTTGATCAAACTTTACATGCAACATCCTTGATCATATTTGAGTATTATGCCGTGTGAAAATGTTACTCCACCCCCGTAGGACATTAAGGATAAAGAGGATACTACAAGATTCACCTACTCTAGTGAATTCAATTGTTATTTTATCAAATTAAAAATTGATGTCAGTTGATCAAACTTTACATGCAACATCCTTGATCATATTTGAGTATTACGTCGTGTGAAAATGTTACTCTACCCCCGTAGGACATTAAGGATAAAGAGGATACTACAAGATTCACCTACTCTAGTGATTTCAATTGTTATTTTATCAAATTAAAAATTGATGTCAGTCGATCAAACTTTACATGCAACATTCTTGATCATATATGAGTATTATGCCGTGTGAAAATGTTACTCTACCCCCGTAGGACATTAAGGATAAAGAGGATACTAAAGATTCACCTACTCTAGTGAATTCAATTGTTATTTTATCAAATTAAAAATTGATGTTAGTTGATCAAACTTTACATGCAACATCCTTGATCATATTTGAGTATTATGCCGTATGAAAATGTTATTCTTCCCCTGTAGGACATTAAGGATAAAGAGAATACTACAAGATTCACCTACTCTAGTGAGTTCAATTGTTATTTTATCAAATATCAAAAATTGATGTCAGTTGATCAATTTTTGCATACAATATTTTTGATCATATCTGAATGTTATGCACTGTGAATATGCTACTCTACCTCCGTAGGACAGTGAAGATATGTACTGCGAAAATGTAATACTGCTTCCGTTGAACAGTGACATAATAAGAATACTTCAAGATTCAATTACTTTGGAAAATTCTATTGCTTACTTAATATATCAAAAATCGATGTCAGTGGATCTATTTTCCCCTGCATCCTCCTTAATCATAATGTAAGTTATATGCACTGCATAAATGTTCACCCCCGTAGGGCTGTGAGGATAATGAGACAAATTCAAGGTCCACCTACTCTAGTGAATTCGATTGAATATTCATTATATTAAGAAGAGATGTCAGTAGATCAATTTTCACATGCAATAGCCTTGATCATAGGCAAGTTATATGCACTGCAGAATTGTTACGCCACCCCTGTAGGACAGTAAGGATAATATAAAAATTTCAAGGCTCTCCTACTTTGCTGAATTCAACTGTTATTTCATCATATTATAAATCGATGTCAGTAGATCAATTTTTCCCTGCATCATCCTTGGTCATATGCAAGTTTTTTGCACTAGAGTAATGTTACACCACCCTCATAAGAAAGTTTGGATGATGAGAAAACTTCCAGATTCACCTACTTCGGTGAATAATTTTTCTTCACACCTTTTTTTTTCTTTTCTATGTATTTTGAGACTTGAACCTGTGCAAGTGATACCTAAAAAGTGTCAATGACTGTTCTATCTCTATAAATGATGATCTCATCCTGTTAATGTAGCGTTAGGAATGACTTATTGCGTTGAAGATGAAATATATTTTTTGTGAAAAAGATTTCCAAATATTTATTGCAGCAGATGGTATCAAATACATCATAATGTGACTGCATGTCAATATAATTGATGGAGTAGGAAAAGAATGATTTCTGTCTCAAAATTGGGAAAATAGTGTTCTAACATTGCAAATAGAAATGAGAGAAACTGATTGTGGATATAATAATATCCAATAATAAGTAGGGCTCATCTTAATATTCTGTGATTTGAATTCACTGGAGTGGGTGAATCTTGTAGTATTCTCTTTATCCTTAGTGTCCTACGGGGGTAGAGTAACATTTTCACACAGCATAATACTCAAATATGATCAAGAATGTTGCATACAAAAATTGATCAACTGACATCAATTTTTAATTCGATTAAATAACAATTGAATTCACTGGAGTAGGTGGATCTTGTAGTATTCTCTTTATCCTTAATGTCCTACGGGAGTAGAGTAACATTTTCATACGGCATAATACTTAAAATGATCAAGGATGTTGCATGTAAAATTTGATCGACTGACATCAATTTTTAATTTGATAAAATAACAATTGAATTCACTGGAGTGGTTGAATCTTGTAGTATTCTCTTTATCCTTGATGTCCTACGAAGGTAGAATAACATTTTCATACGGCATAATACTCAAATATGATCAAGGATGTTGCATGTAAAATTTGATCAACTGACATCAATTTTTAATTCGTTAAAATAACAATTGAATTCACTAGAGTAGGTGAATCTTGTAGTATTCTCTTTATCCTTGATGTCCTACGGGGGTAGAATAACATTTTCGTACGGCATAATACTCAAATATGATCAAAGATGTTGCATGTGAAATTTGATCAACTGACATCAATTTTTAATTCGATTGAATAACAATTGAATTCACTAGAGTAGGTGGATCTTGTAGTATTCTCTTTATCCTTAATGTCCTACGGGGGTATAGTAACATTTTCACACGGCATAATACTCAAATATGATCAAGGATGTAGCATGTGAAATTTGATCAACCGACATCAATTTTTAATTCGATAAAATAACAATTGAATTCACTAGAGTAGGTGAATCTTGTAGTATTCTCTTTATCCTTGATGTCCTACGGGGGGGAAATAACATTTTCATACGGCATAATACTCAAATATGATCAAGGATGTTGCATGTAAAGTTTGATCAACTGACATCAATTTTTAATTCGATTGAATAACAATTGAATTCACTAGAGTAGGTGGATCTTGTAGTATTCTCTTTATCCTTAATGTCCTACGGGGGTATAGTAACATTTTCACACGGCATAATACTCAAATATGATCAAGGATGTAGCATGTGAAATTTGATCAACTGACATCAATTTGAAATTTGATAAAATAACAATTGAATTCACTAGAGTAGGTGAATCTTGTAGTATTCTCTTTATTATTGATGTCCTACGGGGGTAGAATAACATTTTCATACGGCATAATACTCAAATATGATCAAGGATGTTGCATGTAAAGTTTGATCAACTGACATCAATTTTTAATTTGATAAAATAACAATTGAATTCACTAGAGTAGGTGAATCTTGTAGTATCCTCTTTATCCTTAATCTCCTACGGGGGTGGAGTAACATTTTCACACGGCATAATACTCAAATATGATCAAGGATGTAGCATGTGAAATTTGATCAACTGACATCAATTTTAAATTTGATAAAATAACAATTGAATTCACTAGAGTAGGTGAATCTTGTAGTATTCTCTTTATTCTTGATGTCCTACGGGGGTAGAATAACATTTTCATACGGCATAATACTCAAATATGATCAAGGATGTTGCAAGTAAAGTTTGATCAACTGACATCAATTTTTAATTCGATCAAATAACAATTGAATTCACTAGAGTAGGTGGATCTTGTAGTATTCTCTTTATCCTTAATGTCCTACGGGGGTAGAGTTACATTTTCACACGGCATAATACTCAAATATGATCAAGGATGTAGCATGTGAAATTTGATCAACTGACATCAATTTTTAATTTGATAAAATAACAATTGAATTCACTAGAGTAGGTGAATCTTGTAGTATTCTCTTCATCCTTAATGTCCTACGGGAGTAGAGTAACATTTTCATACGGCATAATACTCAAATATGATCAAGGATGTTGCATGTTAAATTTGATCAACTGACATTAATTTTTAATTTGATTAAATAACAATTGAATTTACTAGAGTAGGTGAATCTTGTAGTTTTCTCTTTATCCTTACTGTCCTACGGAGGAAGAGTAATATATTCACAATGCATAACAATCAGATATGATCAAGAATGTTGCATACCAAAATTGATCAACTGACATCAATTTTCAATTTGATCAATTCACAATTGAATCCACAAAAGTAGATGAATATTGTAGTTTTCTCATTATCATCACAGTCTTCGTGTCATATAAAAATTATCCATGTCCTTAAAAGCACGTATCAGTTTGGATGTCTCAAAATACGATATACAAACTTACAGCAACGAAAAACTCTTATTATAAAGAAAAAAACCAATTCCAGTATTCAGCTGCGTAAGGCTACTACACACTTGTCGCTGTGCGAATCGTCTGCTGCGAATCGTCTGCTAACTTCACCGTCGTTACCTTACCTCACTTTAAAAGTGCTACATGATTGAGATATTTTTTGCTTAAAATAATGTTTTATGATAATTCTTTGCTGTAAAAATAATCAAGGATCTGACACGGTACTTTAGTTCTCAATGATACTAACCATACAGGAAAAGTTGATGTAACGAGGATGATGGAGCACAAATCATAAAGTTGGAATTTTATTGAAAGAAAATGTAATTGATATGCTTGTGGACTAAGGTATAAAAATTCAGAGGCGGCAAAAATTGAATAGCCTACGGGCGGCAAATCTGTAAATCCGCCACTGGCTGGAAGGGAGCAGAGCATTGTGCTTCACCATTGGAGAAATGCTATTTGCATCAATCGTTCACATCTGGCCAAAAAGAAAACGCTCCTCAACTAAAGATAATATTTTTTACACTTAGTCAACGTCTTCCACAGATGTAAATTGTGGCATTGACAAATGGAAAAAAAAATTTCCCGCTATTTTACCAACTCGATATCACATTTCAATGTACATTTTTAATTTTTCACAATATAGTTCTTTTCGCTTCTGAAGATGGCTGAGGTACAGCCGAAACTGTAAAGTAGAAAAGAAATTAAAACAGAAATATTGACTGAATTCCCAAGACTTTTTACTCACTCAAATTCACTCATCCAATCAGCTTCATCAATTTTATCTAAAGATAATATCCTTGAGATATGCTTCGAAGTGCTTCAGAAAGCTTTGTATTCGTTGGATTTGGTACGAGAAAATCATTTCCTTTCCCTAGATTTGAATAAAATGGCTGAGGTCAAAGTTAATACAACAATTTAACACATTTTTATGAGTCTCACAAGGTGATTTCATTGAAAAATAAAAAATAGAGATGCTCTAAAATCAGTGGCAGATTCACAAATTTCCCAAGTATTGTTAGGTTGAAATTTCTAATATATTTTTTCTTTCACAAATACGATTCAAAATTATTATTTCTATGTTTGCACCATCGAAAAAAAAAGAATATCAAAATAATCATGAGGAATATTATTTACGGTCTCCAAATTAGCCGCTTCTTAAATCTACCGCCCTAGGCTCAAGCCTATTCAAGCAAATTCGCCACTGTCTAAATTATGGTGCTTTCTTTGTCAAGTCCAAGACCTCTTGAACAATCAACTGTATTAGAGTTGCAAACAAAATCAACAGATAAAATAGAAATACTCGCTTTGCATCTTATTCCTATCAAATTACAAGTACAAGAATATTCCTTATTTTGTCTGACTGGCATGAGTTATTAATTTGAGAATGACAGCGTACTTCCGATCGATAAATTTTCATGTGTTATCGACTGTCATTATTTAATATCAATATCATTTGACTCACAGAATGTTATCGATCACTTCTGTCTTATTGATCGATAACAGGTGATGATCACCTAATGTTCTTTCAGACAGAGACGATCATCCTCTGTTTGTAACAATATCAGAATTTTTATTGAAGAAGCGTATCAATCTTTTATAATCCAGGAGTCACGTCGGCGGTATTCGTCTTAGAATATTCTATAAAATATATCTTCAAAGAATAAGATGCGGCTAGCCATAATTTGAAGCTTCATATATAACATCTTTACGACAATCACACAATACCGACCCGCAGATCCAAACGCTGATAGTTACCTTGTTAGCCACGCTAAACTGCTTGGTTACTAGCTGCGTTTATACAAAAAGAGATATTCATCATTTTTATCGTGTAATAAAAACCACCGCGCCTTATCCTTAATATTAATAATCATGTTATTATTTAACACGTCAAAATAAAACGTCATTTTAGCTGTTTCTCTTCGGCAATATCATAACTCTTCCATATAATTGGCTGTTATTGTACGACTTTTTTTTCAGTGATAAAATTGATCTCCATGACAATACTTTTAATGAGTCTCGGTAAACGACTGCCGTCACAAAGTTCATGGTTAAATCATCTTGAGCGATAAAATTTAAATTATTGGTTTTACATTCAAGGATTTGAATCATTACTATTTGAAAGTCCTATTTATGTTGAAATTAATTTGTTATTATTGATAATTATAGATTCATGAATCATATTAAATGGTTTAAGCTGTATATTATAATTAATTTTTTTTTTGTTTACAGGTACGCAGTACATCTGAAAAATATTAAATTATGAAGGTAACGTGAAATTTTAAACTCATACTTTTTTCTTGCATTTATTTTAATAACTAGAACCTCAAATCCAGATTATTCAGCTACTAATGCCTCAACTAACTCTTTTTTAATAAGTTCAGTGATACTAAACCATTTTATTTTGTACGAATAATACAACTATTTCAATTCATTTCATATTTAATTCAATGTGTGAAGCTTTGCGATTAGATTTAAAGTAGATTCACTAGTCGTGATTACACCTGTTGCATATCTGCCGCAAAATTGCCATCATCTTGGCAACCTTACCTCATCAATTTTGAAAAGAAAAAAAGAGTAAAAAACATCTAATTAAACGATTCACTGCTTATTCATTCTCCTTCAAGGCGATTATCGTTATAGCAACTGAAGATCCGTTGTTTTTAGCAGTGGATTTGAAACTGTTGACTTTATCTCACAATTTGTGGATGTGTTCATGTAATGATTCAGTTTAATTTACAATAATTCGTGCGTACATTAAATAACAATAAAAATTTGCCTTTAACATTACTAGTTCTGAAAAATTTCAGTTCTTCTACTTTTAGGAAAGAAGCAGGGTATAAGCTTGCTACAAGTTTGCTGAGAGTAAGCCGTAGGTTTGCTATAGGTTTGTCATGGATTTGTCATAGGTTTGCTATAGGTTTGTCATTGGTTTGCTGTAGGTTTACTAAAGGTTTGCCCAGTGACCTAAGGACCTCGATGCAAAAAATTGGGACCCTCATTTGAATTGATTAGGCTCTATCAAGTAAAAATTTGAATACACATAAATTCTTGAAAGGTGCAAAGCTACTTCATGGCTTTATTCTGAAATAGATGTTTTCTTTGTGCGCTTGCGTTCAAGTCACATGCTGTTGTTATAAGCAGTAGCTTTTAAGCAAACAAGATGAGTGGTTTAGTCCACCTTATTTGGTTGTCTCGGGCTCAAGTTCAGTCTCCTAGTTGCGATATTATTCTTAAGTACAAGCGAAACAAGCTAGTCTGAAATATATTTATAGACAAACAACCAATGTTTTAGTGCAACTACTTCTCACTGGTGAGTCTCTTAAAAACTGTTCAAATTACTAGGAACGTCTAATAGAGGACCTTGCCAATAACGTTAGTGAAGAAGAAACGTGAAGCCCTGTCCAGACTTAAACATTTTGAAGACACATTTAGGATTTTGAGTTTTAAAAAGAAGTTTTTTGGAGCTACAATATTTTTCTGTCTTGACCGCTCACATGTGTAGCTTGTTTATTGCGTTTGAATGTATTTCTTCTTCCACTTCTAAAATAAAATCTTTGAAAAATTTATTCATTCCATTGGTACATTAGTACTAGATTATTCAAATAGGGTTTATATTGCTTGATGAGAAATGATAAAAAACTGTTTGTGGATGATGCGAGTTTCAATACATTAGAAACCCCTAACTTTATTTTCATCCACCAAATTACTTTCGAATAAATATAATGTGCTACTTGGTATTTTTGTAAGCTTTCTGATACTTTTTTGTCTATTAATTGATCAGGTGGAAGAATGGGAGCATTTATCGACACTTTTGAGTCGTGTTCGTGTTTAAACTCTCTAAAACCTCTTGAAATACTGTAAATCTTCTGTTCTTAGTCCTCTTACAGTAAATATAGACTCTCTTTACCCTCATATCTCCTATCTTTTAACCCAGAGTTTTGATTACTCTCAATTACAAGAAAGTATAGTTCAGTTTTAGTTTCCATTCATTCGCAAAAAGTTGGAAATGGTTTACTTCTCATTTGGGGGTCCTAAATAACAGTAACAAAAGTTTGCGACGATTTCTGAGGACGGCTGAATTTCCGAAAGCCCCATAACTGCAAAATTTTGACATTTTTTTTCAGTTTTTGGCTTGTAAAATCTAAACAGTGCACCGTACACAAAATTCCACTTCCAAAAAAATCAAAGAGCATTGAATTCTCAGTTTGGTCAGAATCAGAAGTCAAGAATGAGCTAATTCCTCCATTTTTGCTGGAAAGTGCCTCACGGAACATTTGTGATTCAATTTCTGTCGTCAAAAATAATTAAAACGAGGAGATCCTACAATTCCCTACAACTTTGAAGTAGCGATCCTGACCAAATCGCTGAGCCGAACTTGTTATTTAAGTAGATCATTTGACAGAGAATTTAACTATCTTCAATTTTGATACAGGTGATATTCCGTTTACAATGCATTATTTAGATGTAATAAGCCAATAACTGAAAAAAGTGCCAAAATTTCGTATTTTTGGGGTCCTCAGAAACCATCGCGAACCAATACTACTGTTATTTGGAGCCCTCGAAATTGAAATCAATTCATACGCAGCTTCTTACGAATCAACAGTCAACAGATAAAACATCTTCTATTTTGCAAGACACTTTTAAGGCTCAAAATAGCGGCGCCTTTATTTGACACAGCGACACAAAGTGTACTCCTTCTTAAGACTAGAATTTTCAAGTATATCTTCAAAGTGTCCATGTCTGAACAGAGCATAATGTCATTCATAAGTTTACTATTGGTTTGCCACAGATTTGATACTGGTTTGCCATAGGTTTGCTACAGGTTTATTAAAGATGTACTAAAGGTTTGATGTAGGCTGTCATACGTTTGCCAATGGTTTGCTATAGGTCTGCTTCAGGTTTATCATAGTTTTGCCATAGATTTGCTATAGGTTTGCCATAAGTACGGCTTGTGGTCCTTTTGAAAAGTGAACGCCAGCTAAATCTGGGCATCATATTATTTGGGCACCACGATGTTTGGGCTGTTAAACGTGTCCTACTTCAATTTGTGAATCTTTTCCAAGTATTACGATCATTTCAACTGTGCAGAATAGGCATTCCAATAGAATATTTTTTTGTCATATGGATATAGGACCAACTAGAAGTCCAAGGTAGCCAAATCTGGAGAATAGTGATAATTTAGAACGACTGAATCAATCAATTTTGCAGTCACAGCTTAAGAAGATTGAACTGATGGCTTGTCGTGTGGCAAACCCAGAAACAAACGATGGGCATGTAAATAGATTCACGAAAAGGCGATTGATCCTATGAAGGTTTATTTATTGTGTTGTGGTACGGAATATAAAGAAGCTAATAGGTCAACAGGTTCTTCTGGAGTCAGAAATATTTCTTATAATTTTATTGTGAAATATCTTTATCGCTAAGTGTAAATCAATGAGTATACCTACCCATTAATTTTTTTCTTTTCATTCAAATTAGTTACCAAATTATACTTCTTTGGCTAACACAGATTTCTAAATAACCTATTATCATATACTTATTCCTCTTTATGAAGATTATACGTTATGCGCCATTAATTACATTTTTAAGACCTCTGGTTACTCATCTTCGACTTAGGCGTCATACATCCGTGTACAGAAACATGCATATTATCTATTGCATGTATCTCTAGGCTATCGGTAAAGTACATACTTGGTGTGAATTTGTACATAAATATCTTAGCTTAGAAGGCTCTGCGACCTGAATAGAAGGTCGAGTTGATCACGGTTAACCCTGAACCTGTGGAGGTTGATAATACTGGGTGTCCCAACAGAAATCAAAGTTGACAGTATCACGAATTGAGTTCAATTTAATTATTATTTCTAAAAAAGTTTTCTTTGTCATAATGAAGTGGCTATTGGACAAAATGTCTTGATATGTGTTTGATTCTCATAGTTTATATGCTACACATTGAATCGTCAATCAGTTTGATAATGACCACATAATCAGTGCTTGATTATCTTGTTAATTGCCGTACGTGCCCAAAATCACTTTTGGTAAAATTAGTTTTGAATCCAGGCATAGAATACGTTCAGCTTGTATTAGATTCTAATTGTCTTCATCGAAGTTCAATTAACACTGTAATGAAAATATGTGTTGGAAATGTGTTCGGAAATCACCTGCGACCAATGGAAAATTAACAGTTTGTTCCAATTGGAATAATACGAGGAGGGCAGGCCTCCTCTCACAATTTCTCCAATCAATATTGAAGAACCATCGATTTTCATACTTTTTAATGATGAAAGAGTGATTATGCTATTACCGTTTCAATGAAACAACCTGTAGATCAACATTCATGTTCAATTGTCACCCCATAAATGCTAATACTTTCACAAAAAAAGCAGATTTACAAGCCAGCATAATAAAGTGACATTATCTCTTCTCACATTCGTCACAATTCATTACGACAATACTCAGTTGACATATTTATTTAGAAAACATGTCCGATAACGCATTTAATGTAATTTGTGCAATAATTGCTACATCTGCTAACGAAACATTCAACATTTACATGTTTTATCACATGTGAATATAATATGTTTATTGATTTAGTCTGCTGCATAATTGAGGATATCATATTTATTATTTAATCATTTTCAAATTGGAAAATTGTTTGTTACACGTACATCAAAGTGGAATTATCGATCATACCGCTAACAATATTATTCGTACGTGTATCAGTTAATTGAAAATACTTTTGTCTAATCAAAAAATTATGTCTTTATTGCTCTCTAAAATAACCCTCTTTGGTCTGAATACACTTTTTCATTATTTGGAATCATTTCTCAAGAAGCCTCTGAAATTCTGTAACGGCTGAGTTTGCGTTGGTAAATCTTCTACCACGCTTTTGTTTGAGGGTAGAAAAGTAAGAATTCAGTATTTGGGACTAGATTTTGACTATAAGTTGCACACTTGATGAAGGTCAAAAATTTGAAGTTTTTTTGGCTGTTTGCGAGTTTACATTGTTGTTAAAGACTGGCAAACAGACTTCCGTATACCAATTTGCAGTTTTATGATACCCAAGAGAAATTACTATGACTGGACCACTGTTTCTGTTTAAGCTTTCACTGCGCACAGCTTTTGCAGTCTGATCTTAATTTTCTGGTTCCTTTTTAGTTCCGAAGTCATGAAAGTAGCTCCAGTGTTTTCCCAGCTTCTTTACATTCAGATGTTGATTTGAAATATTGTCTACTGCTGTAAATTCAATGCTAGAACTTCTTTGATTTCTCCTATGAGATACATTTCGATTTCCATTACAAACATCAGGCCTTCAGGTCTTTGTTCATCTTACAGATGACACCATCCACGTTTAAATGCCTCTTAACTGTGGATTTTGAAGGGCTATTATCCTCCAAAAGCTGTCACTAAATTTCAATGACAGCTTGAATGTTAAACCTCTTTCATAATCGTACAAAATTGCATAAAAAGCTGCTTGTGGCATGACTTTGAATAATCCCCTGTATTTCTAGCTTTCTTGCAAGTAGATTCTGATTCGAAATATTGTCTATTGCAGTGAATCCAATGCCTAGACTCTGTTGAATCTTTCTTTGAGTAACTTTTCGAATTCCCTTCAGCAATTTTGTCGTAGCACGAATGTATCCTTCGCAGCTAGTTCAGGCGTTTCAGGTCTTTGTTTGTCGTTCAAGTGACACCATCCACGTTTAAACACCCACTAACCATGGATTTTGAAGGAAAGTTATCCCCCAAAAGCGCGACATCAAGTTCTAGTGTCTACTTGAACGTTAATCCCTTTTCATAATCGTATAAAATCATTGCATGAAAGGTGCTCGTGGCTATTCCATGACTTTGAATAATCCACTGTATTTCTAGCTTCCTTATAGACCCGGAGATAGTGGCAAAAACTCCAAGTCATTTGTTACTAGTATGGTGATCCTTCAGGAGTTGAATTAGGTAATTGATGGAAGAAAAATAATGGTCGTAGCGCTGGTCGTCAGGGCGTAGTCGCAGAGTAATTATTTACGATTAAACTACGAGTTTGAACGATCTGTTATTCAAAGATAAGAAAGAATCCCTATGCCATACCGCTCCGGCGGTTTTAAATAACCGCCATACCGCCGCAAAGAAGCAGATTTATTTGATAATGCAAAACAATTTGTTACAACCTATAACTCCGGTTACCAGCTATTTAAATAATCGAAAATTTAAATCTGATTGTGCCATATCTGTGGGGTGGGTCAAATACGTGGGATGTTATTGCAAAATGGTAACATTTTATGCGGAGTTCAAATAATCAATGTGAATCGAGAAATCACCTCAGTTCGCTATTTGAATAAATTAATTCACAGGGAAATTGATGATGCTTACTGTCTAAGTCTAATACCTTTTTACTCTCCTTCCGTCAACACTCGCAGTACCCGTACTTTCTATTTACCTACTCCACGAACAAATATTGTTTCTTCTTCTCCCATCAACCGAATGTGTAACACATTTGAAAAAAAAATTCTGATGTTGATGTTTTTCTTTTGGAACCAAAGGACTTTGCCAAAAAAATTATTTTATATGTTCACTAACTTATTATTAATTCATTTTGTAGGTTTTTATTATGTTCACTGACTTATTGTTTATTTATTTTGTATGTTTTTTATTCTCTGATATGTACCATTTTATTGTTTTTTAATGTGTTTCTCCTGTCCATTTATTGGGCTTCACCTGTGTATATATAATAATAATAATAATAATAATAATTTGTCACAATACGGCACAAATTTTTTATGAAAGTTTGAGATGCGAAGAACGGAAATATTAAATATTGAAGTAAGTATTGTCACAGTATGGGCTAATTTGAAAAAAAAATTGAATTGAAACAAAATTCGATATAACTTAGGTATACTGTTATTAGAACTTATGCATCGTGTACAAGTTATAGCTGAATGAGGTTGCTGAAAATCAGTTCTCCGGGTATGGCATCACTTTAAGGTCCGGTTTCACCAAACTCAGTTAAATTTATCAAGGGGTTATTTTGAGTCAGTAACTATGGTTACAATTGTATCAACAATACTTTTCGTATAAAATAACCTTTGGATAAATTTAACTAGCGTTGGTGAAACTGGACCTAAGTATGGCAAAATTTTTCCGAAGCGTATCATTTTATTAACTCTTTAAAAATTCAAATGCCATACTGTAACAAATCGTTGCGACATTTTTTTTGTTACATTGTAGCGCGTATGACTATCCCAGCCTCACGGTCATATTATTTTAATGCTGCTTGAACATCAACCCTCTTTCATAATTGTACAAAACTATTGCATGGATAGCTGCTCGTGGTTCTTTCATAACTTTGAACAATCCACTTATTTCTAGCTTCCTTACAAGTAGATGCTGATTTGAAATATTTTGATCTATTGCAGTGAATCCAATGCCTAAACTCTGTTTAATCTTCCTATGATTGACATTTCGATTTCCCTTCAGCAATTTTTTCACAATTCGAATATTTCCTCACAACAGCCAAGCAAGCTTCTCAGTTTTTTGATGTTCATCTCTCTGGTGTCATGCACCTACCAATCGTGGATTTTTATTTACAATTATTATACTCCAAAAACTGCCACCAAATTTCAATGACTGCTCGAACGTTCCATAATCATACAAAATCATTGCATGAAAAACTGCTCGTGAGCCACGATGATGTTAAATTATCACTCTGTTCTACTTTTGGTGTTTTCCTCACCGACTATTCATTGTAGAACTGTTATATTTTACTGTTTACATATATTTATTAGTACATATAGTAAATGATTATTTTATTTATAATTTCATACAGAAAATGACATTCATCAAATCTTGTTATTTTATAACAACAGAACAACCAAAGCTACCTAATATATTACATCACATTTCTCCTCTTAAACAAAACAACTTATTCTGTTACATAATCATCTAGATACTTAGGTCTATGTATGACCCTTCCACTTCGGGTTACAATTCTATTGTTACCAGTATCAGGTATTTCAGTTGACACAACATTAGGAACTGAACTCTTAACATCTAAATAGTTGTAGGGACTGTTGTCAACTTTGTTTTTATTTGGGATAACTTCTTTATTAAATGTTTTTTTTTTATATGAAAAGAATTTCGCCTTATTAAATGGCCTCTATCATTAAACAATGTATAAGACCTAGGAGTCTTTGCTTTATTTATAATTGTGGCTGGCCTCCAATTACTTTGATCTCTAATAACTACATTTTGGCCTGGTTGAAAACAGTCTCTTTTATGAGCATTTTTGTTGTAATACAAACTTTGTTTTCTTTGCCTAGCAGTTAGCAAACATTTGGCATCAAATACCTTAGGAATTAACTGTGACTTAACAATTGGCAAAGTAGTTCTCAATTTCCAGCATTTATTGGACAAATTGTTCTGTATTTCATCTACAAAAAAGTCACTTACTTCATAAGTTTCTACCTCATTCACATTTGCTTTCTTATTGAAGAAACATCCTACAGCAAAGTGATTTGTTTTACCGCATTTATTGCATACTTTACCGAAAGCTGGACAGCTAGCTTTTTTATGTTTATATCCACATTTCCTACAGTCATATTTTTCATCACTTCCTGTATTCGAAGAATTCTTCTTCCCTATTATGTCTTCATTCTTGTTTTTTTTCTTGATAGCATCCACGTTCATTGGAACTGTCACTTCAAACTGCTGTCTAATTGTCCTCTGTTGACTCTTACTTATTTCAGCGGCTCGGCAACTATCTATTGTCTTCTTCAAAGTAAGCTCAGGATCCCTTAGCAATTGTCCTTGAAGACCTTCATCTTTAATAGCAATAACAATCCTGTCTCTAAGTAGAGAATCTTCTTGTTCACCAAAATCGCAACTTTTAACTAATTTCTTTAATTCATTTAAAAAATTATCAAATGGTTCACCATTTTGTTGAATACGAGTGAAAAATTTATGACGCTCAATTACTACATTGCTTCTTGGTTTTACATAATCATCAAAAGCCTCACACACATGATTAAGAGTTAGAGTTTCACCAGTCTTGAGACTTATGGTGAACGTGTTATAAACATCAAGTGCATTTTCACCAATACAGTTCAAAAACATTGCTACCTTGCGTTCTTCATCCGCTTTTGTTAGATCAGTAGCTTTTATAAAAATGTCAAATCGTTGCTTGAAACTTTTCCAATTATTAACAGCATTTTCATTTAAATTGAGGTCAGTCGGGGGTTTGAATGATGTATTCATATTAATTTGAAATTTTTTATTGTTATTAAAGTTCTCACCTCGTTTTTACTTCTGACACCATGTTATATTTTACTGTTAACATATATTTATTAGTACGTAGTACATGATTATTTTATTTATAATTTCATACAGAAAATGACATTCATCAAATCTTGTTATTTTATAACAACAGAACAACCAAAGCTACCTAATATATTACATCACAAGAACATTCCTTCATAGTATTTATACTCATTGATAGATTAAACATTCAAAAATAAATAGGGATATCAAAAAAGGGTCTCTCATAGTAACAAACTATTATTTTCTCTTATATATAGTACAATACATGTTGTGGACTATATTTTCTATAACAAGGTTTTGGAAACTCACCAATATTTAAGAAAAAACTTTGAAAATTATGAAACGTCAAACGTAAAGCTAGAAAAGAATATCAATATCTGAATTGTTGAGACGTAACTATAGTTACCAAAATTACAGCTTCTGATTTGTCGAAATGATTACACACGGTTTCTGAATATTATTCTTACATGACATGTGAAATGTCACCATAATTTTTGGTTATGGAATATGCAAATTCCATAACAGTGTTGAAGAAAATCTATTCATTCAAGTAAAAATTTATTATTAGGAATAGGACAAGGCCTTTCGAAATCCAGTTTTTCTGTATCACAATTAGTTTATTATGAACGTTTCGGGTCCAATTGAACAGTTTTTTGCTACTTCTGCTACAGGGAGGTTGGTCTCTCTAGCTATTGTGTTTAAAATTTTGCCGCATTTTTCGTTTTTTTTTGACTTTACTTTTGTAATTCTGAATTTACTTACGTAAGTTCCACCTGTTGTTGAACTGCTGATGATGGGTCAATTGGACCCGAAACGTCCATAATAAACTAATTATGATACAGAAAAACTGGATTTCGAAAGGTCTTGTCCTATTCCTAATAATCATCAACGGATCCTTCGCTTTACTTTTTATAAAAATTTATTCGTTTCTGCTGCTAGTATAAGTCAGATTATTGACCAAAATGTGAAATTATCAGGTTTTTCTTAGTCTTCAAGAACACTTGCGATCGTTCAGTAAAAACTGTACCATTTCTATTGAATGAAGAAACGTAGATGAATCATCTCTCATGAGAATGAGCTAATTTGGTCTTACAATTACATCAGCGAGATGATCGATAGGTTGACATAGCCGCAAATTTCAATACAACTCAAAGAGTGATTTTGGGACTAATTTGTCGGCACAGAGAAAT
Organism: Dromius quadrimaculatus; assembly: GCA_963989225.1. NCBI lineage: Eukaryota > Metazoa > Arthropoda > Insecta > Coleoptera > Carabidae > Dromius > Dromius quadrimaculatus. The sequence goes on along the minus strand of OZ022325.1, from coordinate 6,361,817 downwards.
AGGCACAACCTCAAGAAGACCTGGTAATGGATCCAGTCGCATTACCACAGTGCGCCAAGACCGAAATCTTGTAATACAAGCAAAGAGACATTCTTTTGCAACTGCGCAGCTACTGCAGCAAAATCTTCATAATGCCACAGAGGTCCTGGTGAGTGGTCAAATGATGTGGAACCAATGTGAGAGGCTGGTTTGACTTCATACTGACCATTAATATCGATTTCAAAAACTCGTGCTCACCGACGTCAAAGAGTGACTCATTGATACTGTTCGTGGATGAGTCCAGATTTTGTATTTATGATGATAGTCGACATCGGAGAGTATATAGGAGTGCAGGGCATCGGTCTCTGATACAGAATATTCAGTCCCATTTGAAGATGGAGTTGTTAAGGTTAAAGGAGATATCAGATTAGACCTATTTACTTGTGTTTGATGGTAGATCCTCAAAATTTAATGTTTTGGAACGGAAATGCTAGTTCGTACCGAATAAAAATAGTGCTGCAAACTTTTGATGGAACATGTATGGGATATGCTCCAGAGACAGCTTGATAATCATGCTCTTTATCCACAACCCCAAGACAGTTTGCAGAAGTATTGCCTACATTGTGGCATAGAATACCACAGCAAACATGTATTTTGATTTATTCACTTAAACATATCGATATAATTATTTAAATGTTTAAATATTACTTTTGAGTAGTAGTAAAGATTATTACGTGTAAAGTCCTTTTAAATTTCCGGCCTGCGCAAAAATCCATCGAATTAGTAACAATTTTTCGCCACCTCATTTATCATTGTAAAAAAAACGCTTAACAAAACGCTGTCAACTTTTCAGCGTATGTAACAATGCAATTTGTTCAACAAGTGAAACATTTGAAGAATGCACATGACGGCGTTTGTTTCTCGTGTTCCAGTGATGACCTACTACAATAATTAGAGCGATATTATCAATTGTTTTGTGCCCTTTCACTAAGAATGATAGTATGACGTAAGCTCTGAAGCAAAAGAGAAAGAATAATTATTGTTCATTTTCTAACATTTTTTACAGAAGTTTTTGTTTATGATATCATCGGAAATTGAAAGTTAGAAATTATATGATGGGTAATCAAACTGTGGGAATATTGATTTATCAATTTAAAGATAGATATTGATGACGTAGATCATAGTTTTTGGATGGTAAAATATTTATTTGACGTATGGTAATTTTTGAAATCTTCAACATGTTTAATACCAAGTAATCGGTATTCTAAAATTTCGCCATAAATTTCCAGCGGCAAACCCGATTTCATCTTCAAATTCATGCAAACGTTGCAATCTCTTCCAACCATTTTCCTCCCGTCTTGTATGTGACAAAGACTCAAATAGACAGGACCTCATATTTCAACCTCACTATCTCGATTTAACAACATGCTTCTTGCGCTAAAGACATATATCTTGTTGCTATAGAAACGATTTTTATTTTACCTTTTGCTTTCTTTGAAAACTTCAAAAATTTTTCATTTTATTTAGTTTCAAGGTATTTTAAAAGGTATTGAATGTACGTACTGAAGCTTAAAGATTTAAGGGCAAAGCGTGTTTAGAATTTCATTTTGAGGGCGAATAGAATTGAAATAAAGTTTAAAACAAGATTTCTGTATTCCAGGCAGATGAATTTACATAAAACAGGACTTTGAATATTCTTAAAAAAATTTGCAAGATCGATATTGTTTTGTCAAAGACTGGAAAAGGTGTTGAAAGACTTTAAATAAAGACATTCCTGCACTGGATTTTTCCAGCTTTTGTGACGGCAAAAAGAATCAAAAGTACCTGTCAAATATTTTTTATTAATATTTCTCGGAGCGGCAATAATTTCTTTGAAGCATTTCATTTTCGGAAAATATCATGTCTGGTATTTTGTTTGATGTATAGTAATGAATATTTGAACTGTTCACCCAAAATGTCCAAATTGTAACTGAAAAAACGGAAAAATCGAAGAATTTCAAAAATGAAACTTGTATGTTGAAATTCTCAAGAGAATCGAACTTCCTTCTAATCTTTATTTATAAAGGAGTTGTTCTATGATTTCCGTTTCGCCGAAACACTACATTGTGACAAAATTACAAAATATATTTCTTTTATTTTATTCAGCAAAGCAAATCACATTATTGTCTCAAATACATCATTTGTTCTATGCAGTATGTTTACTCAGAAGCGGTGAATACACAAACAAACAGGTTGCATAATAAATAGGTGATTTTCATTTACAAATGTAATAAATAAAGTTTAAACTCTTTGTTAGGTCGTTTAGTGTCACAGGTAGAAGAAAACTGTCTGCAATTTAATAAAACTTTATTTATACGTCATTATATCATTATTCATTCAAAGATTCTTGAAGAAAATGTCATCGTAACCAAGTTACTTTAACAAAAGTTTCTTGAAAATTAAGCAACCATAATGTTCTTTCTTTGGCTTTAAATAAAAGTATGTAATGTCAATGTTTGAGTAAGTATGCTATTAAATTTCTAAACAAAGTGTATTTTTCATTATACTCACACAGTTTGGCAAGATCCTGAAATTCAAGGAAGCGATTCCATATTACTAAAACCGGATTAAATAATGTAGCTTTTTAACATGACATCACTGACATGTGGAGAGCGCTGTTTAAAAATGCAAGAATTCCTAAATATCTTCAAATGTCATCTTAACCTTTTCCTTAATGACTTTGAGCCTTGCATAAAGAACTGAAATAACGATAAAAATATTTCATCATAAATGTTGTAGGATGATATTTAAATTCGATGTTTGTATGGTCCTAGTTCGATTCCAATTGGGTTACAATAGAATTTCCAATACTTGAACATTTGGTTGTTGGACACCTTCCGCTGAAAACTAAAAGTGCGTCAAGTTAAAGGGCTGCTAAATTATGACTTTATTAAAAGGATGTCTGACAGAATTTTTATGAGGTGAAATCATCCCCAATTCATATAGCTCTTAAATACGTCATTACAAGTGCTACATCAAAAGTCCTTATCGATCCGATGTCAAAAATCACAAAACTTTATTTTTTTCGTATATCTCTGAAACGATGAGAGCTACTGCAAAATGGATACAAGAAAGTTTGTACATCGTGAAATTCTCTACAAAAAATATGTCAATACTTTTTCCCTACGGAGCATCGTCCTCGAGTTATCGCGATTTCAGACCGCAGGTATGCACACATTTCCGTACCACCACTGAAGTAGTGTACTTGACGCTTTTTTTTTAAGTGGTACTCTCAGTAGGAATTACATTATTCATCTTCAAATTCTACAAGATCACTTGTTTCTTCCTCTTCGCTCTCTTCTTCCTCTTCATGCTCAATTTGTGTTGACTGCTCTAAAAAGGAAAATATATCAGTTTGATTCTCAACAATTTCAAAAGAATCTTTATTTGTTGCATTTGATTTAGCATTAGTACGAAAGTGGCCTTGACAGTTGGCACATACTGGTGAACAAAACAATCCAACTTTTCTTCTCAATACAATTGTTCGTGCAGTCTTAATTGCAATTACAAAAAATTGTACTCAGCAATTTCTCTGGAGCAGGTGGAAGTAAAGTCTAGATTGGCTCCAAACTATTATCGATCAAGTTACAGTCCCAGTCTTCAGGATTCAGTTCATTGTCCAACCACACTTGCATTTGGTAGAACACACGAAACAAGTGTTGATAAGCAGAAGTAGATGTTGGAGGGAGACAAGATAACAGAGCACTCTTTTATTCCACTTTCAGTCAAAGATTCACTGCAAAAGAAGCAAACTTCTGAAATTTTTATAAAATTTTATAACGGCACAGTTCAAAGTGAAAATACCATCTACAAACACGTCTATTTACTACGAAAAACCGTTTAAAACTGACTGGACTGTTAATGGTACTCAAGGCCAACTGATTGATGGAATTAGGGACGGACGTTATCTCACTCAATCGTATATTTTCCACGTATAGTATTTGAGTGCGTGAATCACATAAAACAGTATTCCAATATTTTTTTCTTCAAATGATGCATTCTGGCCACATATGAATACATATTCGTATTTTCTAGGTTTGAAATCGCGATAACTGGAGAATGATGCTTCGTTGGGAAAAGTATTGATACCTTTTTGGTTGAGAATTTCATGCTCTATTAATATTTGCTCACCCATTTCCTCGGTAGCTCTCACCATTTCAGAGATATACACAAAAATCGCAAATTTTCTGGTTGCATCGATAGCTGTGATCACTAACACCCGGTACATTTAAATGGGAACTTTAGACATAGCATTTGTTATGACGTATTCAAGACCTGTCAGCTTGTTGGGAATTAATGCAAACTCAGCACTTTTTTTCGCCCATCTTGTCTGGATTAATAATGTCGTCAAGTTTTGTGTTAAACTAGGGAAATTCGCGAGTGTGACCTTTGAAACGCTGAAACAGGCTTATGGAGAACATTCCTCATCAAGAGCACAAGTTTCTCGTTGGCACAAATTATTTTTGGAAGGCCGAGAAAACGTTGAAGATGAACCTTACCAAAGGAGATCTTCAACTTCAAAAATTGACAAAAACGTCGGATGTGTGAAAAACTGCTTCTTCCTGAGGACTGTGCTTTTGTTGGCTTCATAGGTCTACAGTGCATTTTGCAGTATGACGTGTGTCTTCTCTTAACGGAGGACGTTTTTGTTGCCTCCGCTGGATTGTGGCATGTGTTCTGAAGTTCATCATCGTATGAACGCATTTGAGTTACGATCCGTCTTGCCTGGCCGCTTTGTCACAAGCCTCGTCACTATATTCCACAGGCTCTTTGAGGAACTTTGATTTGATTTTCCAGCATAGGAGCCTTTACCAGTTTTGAATTGTGACCAGGGACTGGGTCGTGCTGGGAGTCCAGTCTAGGGTTCGTATGGGCAACGATCCTGCAGCATAATATTTCGATGTAAAACACCCGCTAAAGGAAGTTTTCACGACAAATGGCGCTAGAAGCTTAGTTTCTGATCAAGGCAAGATGAATTCGACTGAATAACTCGGAATATTACACCGTGGGTTCGTTTTATTCGTACGAGCCTTTGACAAGACATTTCAGCGGGACTTGGTCCCTTGTCACAATTTGGGTTTGCTGAAGGCTTTCGATTGGTTTGAAAATTCACCTTACTTGGATCCCATTGAAGGCTTGTGGAATATTATGATGAGGCGTTTGGGTGGTATGCATTGTACGATAGAGAAACGCATAATGTGTGATGCTGTTCAGGTGTGTATGCACGATGATGAACAAGCGGGATCGAGAAAATTTGCATTTGCCTGGTGGAGTCAATGCCAAGATGTCTGCAGAATGTCATTTCCGATGGGAGAAGGACATGCATCATACTGAAAAATGTGTGGGAGGCGAATGGAAGCACGGTTCCCTGAAGGAAGCAATTTTTTCTCTTTGCCTCAATTAATTTGCTCAGTATAGTACTTTAAAGGGGACAATATTGCTGTTTGAAAAAAATTAAATAGGTCTCTTACACCCCGTATATTGCATATAATTTTTATGAATACACTGCTGCAATAGGATTTTGAAGCTCCACTTTACTTTCTGGAGTCTGTCTTGCGGTATGTGTCCTAATTCCAGATGTATTGCATTTTTCAAGACTCGTAGGTTGTTGAGTAGATGTTTTTAGATGTTAATTTTGGAGAAAAAGATCTTCTGCAGTTGAATCCAACTAGCGTGATATGTCACCGAACCTAAAATGAAATGACCGGGAAACAACTATTGGATTATTGGTTGTGTAGGCTTTATTAACATCTTGTTGGAACCAGGCATGTCCCATATCCAATTCTTCAAGTTGTGATGCACAAAAATTTAAGGCGTTTGATTCTTCGGCTACATCTTTTTTTCGACTAGAAGGCATACAGATCAAAACTTCTCGAAAAACCACATTGTTTGAGTTTATTCTTACCCTCCTACAATCATTCTTCAAAATGCGCTTTTGAAAGCAATGATGATGCTCTGACTTTTCCTGCATCGAACCTACAATTAAAGAACAAACGTAATTCTGGAGGTGTTTGAATAAATGACTATGTCATCTTTGTTCACAAGGATTACATTTGCTCCCAATCTTTCTCTCTACTGATTCTGTAACCCTTTAAGAGTTTTAACCTCCGGTAGCTTTAGCCTCCACACTCCTCTATCTCTTGCCATTGCTCTCCAATTGGGTCCTTTTCAACGTCGTCAATCCATCGGCCTTTCGACCTTCTCGGTCTTGTCCTCAACATCCCCTTGTTCAGATTTTTTTGGCTGTTCTGTCTTCTTTCATTCTGATCACATGGCCTAACCACATTAGCCTTTGTAGCTTTATGAACCCAACGATATCTTGTTCACTATATAATGCCTCCAGTTTATGGTTCATACGAATTTTCCAACTTTGCCCAGAGTTCACCGGACCGAAGATCTTACGGAGAATTTTCCGTTCGAAAATTATCAGTGCTCTTTCCGTTGCGGCATTTAGAGTCCATATCTCCGATGCATGAGTTACCATGAGTCTTATACATCGGGTGACTTATTTGCTCCCAATATTCCTAAGGAATCCAACCATCAGTGGAACCGGGCAGGTATAACGAGCAAAATGACTGAGACACAAACAGTCGTTTTGATTCAGGGTAAACATGATTGTATTTCAAGCTGAACTGTACGCGGTTTTGATCAGAATACTACTGGGAAAAAAAACTATAGTAATTGGAGAAACTCCATATTTATAGACATCTAAACCACCCTTAGATTATTAGAGTCCTAACTAGTCTTAGATTTAATTTATCAACATCAGTGGTACTACAATCCTTAGAGGGTTTTGACCTGTTTTAGGAGTTTCCGTCATTCGTTCCTATTTAGCGCTTTCATTCTCCAATTATTTATCTTAAATGTCTTCACATCCGTTTCTATCTGATCCATATATCGTAACTTCGGTTTTCCTTGGGATCTCTTCCCCACCGGTACTTGTCTGGCATCCTTTGAACGTATCCCATCCATCGTATAGTCTTCCTATTTTAATTTTTGTGACTATTCCATTCGTAGTATTTATAACAAGGTTAACAATGCTAAATCGCCATAGAAACGGTGCATATCAGTGGGTATTTGGACGTGTAGAAATACCATCGGGTATTACACTAGTGGTCCAAGTGAGTATTTTACTCAAAGATGTGGATACCTCCAATTTGTGCTTTCTTCGTATTTAATGGAATATTTTTCTGAATATCTTCATCAATTTTATCTTCTGATCTATCACCAAACCTTTCTGAACTAGTTCCCATATCAAGACGCAATATATTCCTATTATTCGTCAAAGAAAATGCAAGAAATTCTAATTTTTCAGTTCGACGGAAGTTTGTTTACTCGTTCCTATGAAAATTACGTGAGTTGTTACTAGATTCATAGAAAACTCAATTGAAAAAATGGTTTGACTCGTGGAATAGTCCTCCATATACCATTTGTAGTTAAAGTATTATAGACTATTTTTTTGAAGCAATCACTCATGTTTATTGTGCTTGTGAATACCACTCGTGCTGCACACTTGTGGTATTCAAACGCAAGCACAATAAACAATCGTGATAGCACCACAAAAATAATCGATAATACTTCAACTACTTATGGTATAATAAATGATTATTTTTACCATCCAAATTTCGACCAATAGAATTGCACCATTCGACGTCGCGTGGTACAACCTACACGGTTTTCAAGTGGAAATTTTTTGAAAATTTTGTCTGTTGGTTATATATACAAAACAAAGAACATTCAGCCGCGTTGATTCAGCATCTGTCAAACTGACAGATAGATTGAATGTGAAAATGAGCAGATTTGGAGTCGAGTCTCTGGAATCTATTGATGAATTTGGATGGAAAAAATAATCTTCCGAATACCATTCGTGATTAAATTTAACCTGGCAAAATTTTTAGATTGGTACGAGAGCTTGCTACCAATTTATTTCGTGATATTGATCAAAAATCACTCGCTTGACAGCTCGTGATTTTTCTGTCAATATCACTCAATAAATTGCTAAGCAACAAGCTCTCGTAACAATCTAAAAATTTTTCCGGTAAAATTTAACCACTTATGATATTATATATGATAATATCAGGTTTCTTATAATCTCTGTACTGCATTTATACACTCTTCATTCCCAGAAAAATGAACTTGAGCTGATGTGAGTATCTGGGCACTTAGAGAGGAAAGCTAATCAAGTAACTGACCATTTAGTCAAACAATAAACAGATGTCACTTATTGGGCCAACCCGCTTGCGGAATTAAAAAGCGCGACAATTGCATAAGACCTGTAGGACACAATTACCAGGACAGAGACAAGTTAGTCTCTTAATGGATAGAGAATCTAAATAGAGGACAGATAGCCTACTTTTAATGAGCAGGCAGAGCGTCAGATTAATAACAAGACTCATACAAAGAACAAATACTACATACAATGGGACTGAACCAGATACCACTATGCAGAGATTGTGGAGAAGAAGATAACACACATGAACACGTTGAGCATTTACTGTTAGCAGACATAACTTCTAGAAATGCAAAAAATTAATCTGAGACCTTAGAGGAGTCAAATTTAAAGAGAATTTTGTCCTTCGCCAAACAGACAGGACTCCTATCAAAGGAGTGAATGAAGAGGGTACAATAGAACGGAAGATTGCAGTACAGGAATTTTCAAGAGGACCACCACCTGTCAAATAATGAAATAATTGGAAACCACCTGAAGTTATCTTCTGAAACTGAACATTTAAGATTAGTAAAAGTACAACACATTTCTTTCTTTTCAAAAAAACAAAACGACAGCACATTGCCTTGTAGATTGTAAAAGGATAAAATTTCAATTTCTTTCTGTTTCGATTCGCTGTTTGTCGCCATGTTCTATTCAGATTTTGTCGTAGCTACGACAGGGTTGCATGATTTTCAGCGTTGTTTTGTAATAGCACGAATTGTTTTATTAAGTAAAAAATTGATTTCTTAATGTGCTGTTTTTGCGAAGTTAATATGTATTCAAGACACGCACAAACTGTATTTGAAAAAAGAAAAAATACGCTTTTTATACAGTATGGATTTTGAGAATTAGATTCAGAAAGCTGATATTATAAATGAACATGCGATTACCAAGCGTTGACAAAATGGTATGTTCAGCATGAATTTTAACTTGGAATCAATTTTCTAATCATTTCAAATGGTTATAGCAGTTTAAAAAACCCTCATAATAAAAATAAATAATGATTTTGAACTCTTTCTACAGTCTCCGAGATGTAAAGCACTCAATAATCTTGGCTATTAATCATAAAATGCTTCATGTTCTTTGGCGGTTGACCTGGATGTTATGAATAACAAATGATTCACAATTCATATTTTTCTGAAAGAACAAAAGAATAGCGAAACTGACATAAAGTTGAATTTTACGGAACGATAAAAGACAAGGCGGGTACTGCATTTGGAGTCGCATGTCACAATGAATTTATGAGTAATACAGAAAGTAACAAATATGGGGAAGATAATAAGAAATTGTTGGGAGATTCAGAGACGTAGGAAATTGAAGATGAATGCAATTTCATATTTATAAATTGGTGCATGAAGTATGTTGTTGAATAAATAGGAATTCTTCAGTTGCGTTCGAATAGGCACCGATAAATTTTTCTCTTTTTGTCCTGAAAATATGCGAAGTTTAACGGTTAAACCCTCCTTCCGTAACTAGATGAAAAATCATCACTAGATCCCTGAATGTGCTCTCTACGCCACTGCCGTATGACACTTCACTTTTTATCTTAAGTCTAGCATTCTATATCTGAAATTCCCTTTCTTGATGTCATATTTGTCGTCTGCTGCTGGAAATAAAAGAAGAGGAGTTGACCATCAGTGTCATATATTCCAACAAAATATTACCCAGTTACTTCCTGTAAAAAATACACAAAAAAGTTTATCTTTTAGAGAAGATCATAGAGGAAGAGATTTTTGTGTTTGAAATATAATAGAGAGATGGATTTTCCGATGTCACTTTGTTATATAACATAAAACTGAAAGGAAATTATTGGTTATTTACTTGACATGAAAATAGTTTATTATTAATTGGATTTTATTGGATAAGAGTAGCTTCACTGTCATAAAAATCAGACTAACAAAAAATAACGAGTACTTTTTGATTGGTTGAATAGTTAATGGTTGGAGTAAACCATCTATTTTGTCTTTCCTTCTCTTATAAACCGGGCGCTCGTGACAGAAGAGGAAACAACTTTTTACAGGCTACCATTTATAGGCCATACACTTACAGCTGTAAGCTTAAGATTTGCATTCGAAATTCCGTGCTAGGTGTTTATGCATATCAAAAAATTGATTTTAATGAGCAACAGAAAAAAACTTCTTGAAACAACTTGTTACAGTCTGCCATTTTTTCAAGCGTAAGGCAAGTGTGTAAAATCGACTGAAATTTTATTGGCAGATGGTTTACATAAGTCCAAGAGTAAAGCATATTCAGGAAAACTTGTGAATTGCAATTTTGGATGATTTCTTTATGAAGTCGGGCTGGATTTCCGCAATAGCTCAATCAATGTTGTTCTCCATTTGGGCAAGAGTTGTTGGTTAAATTGGCGTGGACTACTCGACGTCAGTTCTTTCAGAAATAACGTGCCCTTGGAACTTCTCTTGCAATAATTCACTCGTATCACCCGCTGTGTGGCACGTGGCACCATCTTATTGGAATCAATGCTCATATCGTCCACTGCGAGCCACAAAAAGTTCAGTCACCGCCTGATCTCTTTCGTTTCAAAAGATGTACGGACCAATGATGCCACTCACCTACAATCCGCATCAGTAAGTTTCTCAGGATACAAGTGAGCCTGCAGTATCTTCCGTGGATGGGTGTCGCCTCAAATGCGACAGTTGAGTTTATTCACGTATCCATCCGTTGCTGAAGATGATTCTTTTGCAAAAACGAGAATTTGTCTTCAGCTGCCCCAAAGCCTAGTCTGCAAAGCCGTGACTTCGTGGCTCCAATTCCGGTACGAATTGAATCTTATACGGGTACAGATTCAAGTCTTGCCGCAAATTTTGCCAAGTTCTGATTTAAGAAAGACCAAGTTGTCGTAAACGACGGAAGATGGACAGATTTCTGTCTTCACGCACATTTTCAGCGACAGTGGCAATGTTTTTGGTCGAATGCCTAGGACGATCACGTATAGGCTTTACTCGATCATAAACCGATCCAGTCTCGTCAAATCTCTTAACCAAACGTTCAGTCGTGGTCTTGTTTGGACGATCAGTACGACCGTTAACATCACGAAGTCTGACCTACAGAGCACAAATTTTATTATAAACTGTAACGTGCAAAAGTAGATAATTCGCAAAAATAAAATAGGCCCTGAATCCAGCCCTGTCTGGGCGGGGCCTTTCGTCTCTTTATATCGCGCCGCCTGCGCTGCACGGTCGAAAATTCTAGTAATGTGCTCTCGAATGACGTAGAACATTTCTAGAAATTGACATATATATGGGCAAACGACCTAAATGAGAAACTGTGAAATAAAATGAATATTCAGAGCGTGATAAATAAATGAGTTGTTGTAAATAAATAATATGGGCTTTGTTGTTGAAGTTTAGTAGTAGTAAGTAAGAAATAAATAATAAATTGTATAGTGTTTGTTTAGTGATACTACTCTTTTCATTTATTAAATAGTGATTTTCATTCAAACAATAAACACTTCTTTAAGAGCAATAAACAACACAAAATGTTCGCAGCTTGTGTGCATTGCTGAAGCGTGTACTTTTGCATGATTGATTAGGGATCATAGCAGAATACAAACATAGCTTGATAAATATATAGTGCCAGCGTTCAAAAATCTAGCCTCAATTAAATTTCAAAGTTCCACACTCATTAATATTGAACTTACCCAAGAGATTCTAAGAATCTGTCAAGTAAAATGCGCTTTTAGCCAAGTCGGTTGCTATGGGAACAGTAGGCCATTATTCTTATACTACAACATTCCTTGATACTGATTTCCAAAATTCTACGACTACCAACAGATCTGAATTTATGCGCAAAATTAAAAAATAAATGCCTACTGAAGTGCACTTCCGGTTCAGTCGATTGTTATGAAAATAGTAGGCAATCATTCAGATGCTGCAGCAGACTAAAATACCAAATTTCAATATTCTAGACCTGATCGTTTCGAATTTATGAGAAAAATTCCAAAAGACTGTCAAGTAAAGTGCACTTCCGGCTAGATGGATCTCAATAAAAATAGGATATGAGCATCTTGACGGTATGATCGTCCTAAATACTGAATTCTAACAATCTACGTTCAATATTTTTGGATTAATGCGGAAAATTCAAAAAATGTTGCGAATAAAATGCTCTTCCGGCTTAGTCGATAGCAATCCTAATGCAAGGTGTACAACTAGATATTATAAAAGTGCCTAATATGAAATGTGAATATTGTTCAGAATTTATGCGGAAAATTCAAAAAGTCTGTCATATAAAGTGCACTTTCGGCTCAGCCGATTGTTGCAAAAATAGAAGATGGCCATTTAGATACTACAGCAATTTCAGATGCTAAATTCCAGTATCCTATGACTGATCATTCTGAATTTATGGGGAAAATCTTAAAAAAAGTTTCAAGTAAAGTGCACTCCCGGTTTAGCCGATCGCAATCATAATGCAAGATGTACAATAAGATGTTATAGAAGTTCTTTATATAAATTTCAATATGCTATGGCGGATCATTCTGTATTTATGCAAAAAAATCAAAAAAAGTCCCAAGTAAAGTGCACTTCTGGCCTGGCCGATTCTTACAAAAATAGCAGATAACCATTCTGATACAACATCAAGTTCAAATACTGGATTTCAACATTCTACGGTTGATCATTCTGGATTTATCAGGAAAATTCGAAAAAAGTTTCAAGTAAAGTGCACTTCCGGTACAGACGATTGGAACCATAATGCGAGGTGCACAACTAGACTTTATACCAGTCTTTAATACAAAATTTCAACATTATACGTTCTACCAGTTTTGAGATTTGCGAGTTACGCACGAACGCACATACGTACCGACATCTAGCCGAAAATAGTCAAAATGGATTCAGGGATGCTCAAAACGGATATTTCCATCAAAATCTCGATAGGTGAATTTTATCGGTCTCACAATACTTTCTTGTATTTAGTACAAGTAAGTAAAAACTAAAAGAAAAACAAATGCAATAATTTGTTGTACTTATTGGAAAATTGGAGTTTTTGAGTTATTAGTTGTCTCTGTAATTAGTTACCTGGTGCATCCATATTCAAACAGTTGTAGATAGTATAAATTAAAATTTCTTCCGGTATAAGAAAAGAAAAAAAATTTTCAACACTTTTTACATAAAATAATTTGAATACTTGTTTTTTTTTTTTAATATTTGTGTGGGAAAATTGTTGCTGCAACATGCGTGTCTACAACTATTTAGAATAAACATCTCATTCTGCTAGAAGACCACTTAAGGAGGAATTCCAGAAAATATTGCAAATAATCCAAAAAATACGTTTTATCGAAGAAAGTAGGAATAAAATAGAAATAATTCATTTGCAATTGCTCCAATGGAAGAATGTTGTCAATTTTTAAAATGTTCGAATAAAAATATACCACAATTTGATTGTCTCACTCCCTGCTTTCTTTTATTTTATCACTTACCAAATAGTTCGGAAGAAACAGCACTGCTGATAATCAAGTAATAAAATACTGTATTTCATTTCATAGCCTTTAACCCGATGACATTTCATACATCTTTACGATTTCCTTATATTCAGCATATGTGGTACATTATTAACTAATTTTGTGTCAATACTGTGACTAAAATTTTCACTTTTATTTGAAATTTCTAATAATTTCTCTATTTATTTATTGTCTTTGCATTAGAATATGCAAGAGTGAAATTTGTTTTGATAAGTGTTTGTTTACTGTATTCTAGAAATGATTTTCGTAGCTTTCATAACGATGAATATATCTTCAGTTATTGAATCCAAATTGCATTTATTTCTCTTGTTCAATTGATGAATAATTGACTTGTACCACTTTCGATTGAAAAAAAAAGCTGTAGGTCGACTAGATACACAAAGTTTGATTCAGGTATGAACAAATTATAGGCCAAATAGAGTCCTGATAGTTTGAACGCCGCCGACCAAAAACGACTGACAATCACAACATTCAAGTTGATTTGTGGTCATTTTGAAGGGGATTCATCCAACTTTTTGTCTTGATAATGACTGTGAATGGAACTCAAATCCAATATTATCATCCAGAAATAAAGAAACAGTCAAAAAACTGGGAAAAGTGGTCCCAAGATGTTTAACTTCCAGAAATAAGTAGATAAAGTTTTTGCCCCTGTTTTGGGGACAAAAATGGGGTACTTCTTATGAATGACTTGCAACAGGACAAAATAGTGACTGTAAAATATGATTCTTCATTTTTGAATCAAGTTCGCCAGAAGGAAATGATCTAATGGGGAGACAATTCGTTCCAATCTCTGCACAGAATAATTGAATTGAATATTCTGCTGATTTAGTACCATCGGAATATTATCTACCACCTGAAAAAACATTTGGAAGCTCACAAATTTCATTCAAATGAAACGGTGATAAGTGTTATCAAAAAATTGGTTCGCAGAATCAAGTCTTATCATCCAAAAATTTACTTTTTATGTCCTGGCACTTCTGACTAGGTCAGAAATTCATCAAAATTCTTTTATTTTATGGGTGAGAACAGCTTACTTGTAGCTTCGAATTGTTAGAAACTCTCTTCAATATTTCTCTTATTATAATAAACGAATTTCTCATAATATTCTTGAATATTTACCTATAATTTTAATTCAATTTCTAATGGATTTCTCGCTATTTCAAACATTCTCATATTTACTGTTTTCATCGACCTTCTATCTGAAGATTCCCATCAACAGAGGTCACTGGTGAAAGTAAGGAGTCAATTAGTTATTAGCGTTTTTTTTATTGTGATTCGTTCACAAGTAATGTTTTATTTGTCATGATGTCATGGTATGTTAAAATTACTTTATTTAAATATAAATAGTCATTAAAGAAAATCAAATCCTGTTAGGAAGATCGAAGATTGATGATTCCCACAAACGATTTCAAGAGACTGAATTGATTGGCGTTTTAAATGAGTTGTGTAATCACCGATTGTTTTTTTTTTCTAATGAAGAAACTTAATGTGTCTACATGCCGTCGTATTATCGAAGAAAAAAATTGATTATAACAAAAGAGCCTGAAGGTTTTTAATCAATTAATATAATAGCATTATGATCATATTATGCTTCCGGCCGAAAATTTTCCAAACCACCCCCATAAAAATATTTAAAAATCAATGCAATCACTGTAAGTGCCTCAAAGTTTTGTTCTATCAGATGACATACATATTTCTACTATAACGAATAGCAATCAGATATTGAAGAGCGTTAAATTATTGTCATTTGATTACAAAGGATTTCTAAATTATCAATAAAAACTATTATTGTGCAACTGTCCTTGTATCATTTGCTATATTATCGGTTACTAAGTACATCCTTAATTTTTATAATAAATGTTAATGCCAATAAAGTTTACAATTCAATAATGAATCTGACATTATCTTAATGGTATTTATTAATAATCATAATTATCTCTGTAGTTCAGTGTGTCAATGTATAGTAAGAAGTTGATGAAACAAAAAATATCTAACTGTAATGGTCTCAGCAATAATTGCAGAGAAAAAAATTATAATATTCAGCGCGCTTTGATAAAAAATGTCTAAGGGAAAAGGCTTTGTAATAAATATTCATGACAACTAACAATAACATTCGAAAAAGTACCGATTGTGTTTCGCTCCAGTACTTCCCCAGCAGTAACCATGAATTTTCTTCGATTTGTCTTCTTGGAAAAGACATTTTCAAAGACATGAAAAAGAATGAGCTCATGTCCACAAACAGACTCGTGGGCGGCACTTGAGCATCCAATGATTTCTCAACATCAATCTCCTCGATTGCAAGCTCTTCATTTTCCTCAGGATCTTCAGATAATTGGCCTCCCTTATAATTGAACGCATATTTAACATCCGCCAGACAAATCCTCCATTTCATCATGGACCGAGCAATGGTGACAAAAAAAATAGAACACTTTTTTACAGGCTGTCATTTACAGAAAAGATACTTACATCAGCTGTAGGCTTCAGATATTTGCATTTAGAAACTCCCTTTAGGTGTTGATGCATTTGAAAAGTTGATTTTATTTGGCAAAAAATAATAGCAAAATCGAAAAGATTGTTCCGAGTTGCGCAATGAGTTCAAAAGTTTACCTAAGTATGCTTTACTTTTGGACTCATGTAAACCATTTGCCATTAAGATTTCAGTCGATTTTGCAAGCTTGCCTTACGTTCGAAAAAATGGCAGACTGTAAAAAATTGTTCCCTTTTTTTCTATTGCCTATTGTCTATCAGATCCTGCGACATAATGCTCTCAATACTTTCTTAAATTTTTATACAGACAGTTGTATTCAGAAATGCTTTCGAACCGACTTTTTTTTTGGGAAAATTGCCTTCTCCCCTCGGTCATCGACCTCCTGGTCAAAATTTCTTGTTGTTTGCACAACTAAGCATCTAGCAAAGTTCACACCATTAGTTCAGACGAAATAGACATTCCAATTTGCATTAATTCCCAACAATCTGGATTTTTGTATAGGTCTTAAATACGTCATTACAAATGATATGTCAAAAGTCTTTTTAGATCACGCTTGTGCGGTGTTTTTTATCTGATGCCAAAGGTCCCAAATCTTCATTTTTGTGTATATCTCTGAAACGATGAGAGCTACTGGAAAAATGAATAAGTGAAAGTTTATGGATCATGGAATTCCCTACAAAAAAGGTATGAATACTTTTTTCCTTACGAAGCACTGTTCTCGAGTTTTCCTGATATCAGACCGTAGGTATGCACACATTTCCGCACCACCTCTGAAGTAGTATACTCGGCGCTCTTTTTAACGTGGTTTCCCCAGGAGGAATACTCCACGATATATTTTGATCCAGGAAATTTGATGGGACATGATTTTATTAATATAATGAAAATTGTAGCACCAAGAAAATTATATTATTCATCATCAAGTTCTACATGATCACTTTTCTCTTCCTCTTCGCTCTCTTCCTCTTCTTGCTCAATTTGTGTTGACTGCTCTATGAAGAGGGATATATCAGCTAGATCCTCATCGATTTTGAACATCCAAGTCGGTTGCTATGGAAACAGTAGGCCATTATTCTTATACTACAACATTCCTAAATACTGATTTCCAAAATTCTACGACTACCAACACAACAGATCTGATTTTATGCGCAAAATTAAAAAATAAATTTCTACTGAAGGGCACTTCCGGTTCAGTCTATTGTTATGAAAATATCAGGCTATCATTCAGATGCTACAGCAGACTGAAATACCAAATTTCAATATTCTACACCTGATCGTTTCGAATTTATGCGAAAAATTCCAAAAGACTGTCAAGTAAAGTGCACTTCCGGCTCGGTGGATCTCAATAAAAATAGGATATGAGCATCTAGACGATATAATCGACCTAAATATTGAATTCTAACAATCTACGTTTAATCGTTTTGGATTTATGCGGAAAATTCGGCAAATGTTTCGAATAAAGTGCTCTTCCGGCTTAGTCGATAGCAATTATAATGCGAGGTGTATAACTATATATCATAAAAGTGCCTAATGCAAAATTTAAATATTCTACGGCTGATTGTTTAGAATTTATGCAGAAAATTCAAAAAGTCTGTCATATAAAGTGCACTTCTGGCTCAGCCGATTGTTACAAAAATAGAAAATGACCATTTAGATGCTACAGCAATTACAAATGCTAAATTCCAGTATCCTATGGCTGATTATTCTGAATTTATCTGGAAAATTTAAAAAAAGTTTCAAGTAAAGTGCACTTCCGGTTTAGCCGATCGCAATCTAATGCAAGATGTACAATAAGATGTTATAGAAGTTCTTTATACGAAATTCCAATGTGCTATGGCGGATCATTCTAAATTGACGCAAAAAATTCAAAAAAAAAATTGAAGTAAAGTGCACTTCTGGCCTGACCGATTCATACAAAAATAGCAGATAACCATTCTGATACAACATCAAGTTCAAATACTGAATTTCAACATCCTACGGTTGAATTTTGTCGCAAATGGAAGTAAAGTCTGGATTGGCTACTATTACTATTATTCATCAATTTACTGTCGCTCGCCGCACACGATGCAATTTTTCAAGCAATTTTGTTCACTTGGCGCCGCACTGGGTGCCACGCTTGCTCCGATGCAAGAAATTTGGTGCGATGCGAGGTACTAGACTTACCACGAGACTTGTTTTTCAAGATAGGTTCGGTGCTATTTTTTGCACTTGCTGCGCCACTGACTGCTGTCCACAGCCAATCATAGCAGACGACGAAATCACGTGATTACATCACTGAGTTGTATGTCGTATTAGAATGCTGTGCCTCA
Organism: Dromius quadrimaculatus; assembly: GCA_963989225.1. Classification (NCBI taxonomy): domain Eukaryota; kingdom Metazoa; phylum Arthropoda; class Insecta; order Coleoptera; family Carabidae; genus Dromius; species Dromius quadrimaculatus. The sequence goes on along the minus strand of OZ022325.1, from coordinate 6,343,320 downwards.
TTAGTACATTGTGTTTTGTGGTGTTTTAAGATACAAATAAGTAAAAATTATGGCTAGTGGAAATTATGTAATGTTTACGTTCCCTAGCTCAGGGTGAATACCAAAAAATTAAATGAAAATTCCCTGACTTCCAGGTTTTCCAGGTTATTTTCAATAAAATTCCAGACAGTAAAAAACAAAAGTTTGATACAAGTTTCCATATAATCACAGATTAATGTTGCAATTCTGTGTGAACCCTATAAATCTGTGAATTAAAAACAAAATCGCAACGAAGTTGATATCATGAACGAATTTACATTAATCGACAAAAGTAAATGTACTTTAATAAAATTTTTTTTCATGAATTTATAGATCTGGAAGACTTATAGATTTGCACAGATGGCCCTAGTATCTTAAAGAGTGAAAATATACTTTTATGAGTAATAATGCATAAATATCCTATGATGTATTTTTTCTAGACAAATACCAGAAATTCCCTGACGATTCCATGACATTTCCAGTTTATTTAAATTCCCTGACATTTCCAGGTTTTTCACGTTTGGTATACACTCTACTAGCTCGTCAAACAAAATGTTGAAAACTCTGCGGCCTTGATTCCTTCTCAAAAGTCACTCTCTTGACCAGAGTTTTTTCTTCTTTTTTTTTCTGTCTCGTAATGCTATAACTGCAGCAAATGCTCCTGCTCTCCTCTGACGATTAGTTGCGGTAACATCCATACTTGTAATGTGAAAACCTACCAAGTCTACGTTCTAGTGTTAGAATGAGTGGCGCAGCTTGCATCGTGTGATGCGAGAATAAGTGTCACACTTAAGTGTACCTCAAAGTGGCCCAGTGCGCAAGAAAACTTGCTGCAAATTAAGTGAATAAAATTGCATGGAAAATTGCCTCGTGTGCGGCGGGCTTTAGTCTTCAGGATTCAGTTCATTGTCCAGCCACACTTGTGCTTGGTAGAACACACGGAATTAGTGTTGATAAGCAGAAGCAGATGTTGAAGGGAGACAAGATAACTGCACTCTTTTATTTCACCTTCAATCTAAGATTCCCTGCAAATGAAGCTAACTTTTGACATTCTTATAAAATTTTGTAACGGCACAGTTGAAAATGAAAATATCTACAAACACATACATTTACTACGAAAAACTGTTCAAAACTGACTGGAATGTTGCTGTTACTCAAGGTCAGCGACTTATGGAATTGGGGACGGCGTTGTCTCACTCAATCGTATAGTATTTGAGTGCATGAGTCACAAAAGCCAATATTCTAATATTTTTTTCTTCAAAGATTTGAATTCGCGATAACTCGAGAACGGCGCTTCGGAGGGAAAGAAATATTGACTCATTTTTGTAGTGAATTTCACGTTCTATAAATTTTAGCTTGACCATTTTCCGGTAGCTCTCGCCATTTCAGAGTTATACGCAGAAATGAAAATTTGTGACTTTTGATTTCGGATGAAAAACAACGCATAAGCGACAGTGGCGTAAATAGGGTCCGCAAAACCCCGCAATGCGGGGGGGCCGCGCAGTTAAGGGGGCACGCACAACACAATTTGCCACAAAACTATAATATGTAAATCTTTTTGAATTTTTGAGGCCAAAAACATTTCTTACATCATTAGAAAAAGAACTTCAAATGTCGGCAATAGAATTACAAAGACATTAGAGCGATGATTTATCAGAAAACTTTGCGATGCAATTAATAAATGCGGTATATTTAAAAAAAAAATGACATTAATGCCAATACAACTATTCAGGAAATGACAGATATTATATTAATCAAATATTCATTTATCGAAAGTGATTTATGTGAGGTTTGCACTGCTTTATTACTATTTTTAAGCATTCCTATCACTCTGGCTGCAGCAGTAAGATCTTCCAGGAAATTAAAAATAATTAAATTCTATCTTAGAAACGGCATGAATTAAGATAGATTAAGTAATCTTGCTCTTTTGGCAATAGAACATCATGCAGCAGAAAATTTGAATTTTTAAAAACTCATACAACAGATTTTTCAAATAAAAAAGCCCGAAGAACTGATATTTAATTTCATTTCATATAAAATATGTGAATTATCATTTTTTTCTTGTTTCTTTTTTTACCTCAAAGAATTATAGAAAATATTGCATTTATGACTGATCATTGAATTTTCAAAAGTTTATTGGGGTCTAGATTTTGTTTTGCGGGGAGGCCACCAAATCCTAGTTACGCCACTGATAAGCGAGATCGATGGGAACTTTGGACGTAGCATTTTGACCACAGTATTTGTGATGACGTATTCAAGACCTGTACAAAAATCCAAATTGTTTGGAATTAATTCAAACTCAGCAGTTTTTTGTGTATTTTGTCTAGGCTACATGTCAAGGAGCTGAGTTATGACGGAATATTGGAAACACCCTGGCTCAAGATGTCTCAAGCAACTACAGGTTCTTAGCTTTCATAAAATTTGGTTTAATGGAACAATCAAAACTTGTTGTGTATTCTCTAATTTTAAATGAACATCTTCATTATTATGGCAGTTATGCAGAAGATCAAGAAATATTTGAATTTCAACCTTAATTTGGGATAATTGAGAGAGATTTGTTAATAGGCACTTGGTGGAACATATTTAATGTATAAGAAAATAAAATACTTGGGTTGTCTAAATATATTCGAAAGAACGATACAACTGTTGCAAATAAATTAATTTGTGGAAAGACCTACCTAATTTGGGAGACCGATTTCTTTTCAGTAACCTTCGAAATCGTCTTTGGAGATCTCAAAAAAAATATATCCGTAATTCACACAGTAGAGAGACCGGGGATGGTTGACCAAATTTCAGTTAAGACGCCTGTATTTCTATTATTTCAGTGTATATAATTGCAATAACCAATACACCTGATAGATGTGCTATTAAGCTTTAGAAAAAAATTACAAAAAACACGGAATAAATTATCATAAAGTGTACAAGTGATATATACAAGTGTACCCCATGCCCGGGGTTGGTTGACTTTTCACTTGGAGCAAGTTGACCTGTGCCAAATCTAGGGATAAATATAATAAAAACAACAGGTATTTGCACTATCAATTTTTATTGAAACACACTTGTCAGTCCTGACAACTTTAACAAATACAATAAACTTTAAATTAGAAAAAAACTATCAGACGTTTTAACATTTGACAAATTGAATACTAAAAATATAAATCGTTTAACATCACGTACCTGGAAAGCCAATTGGAAAACTTTTCATTGACTTCATTTAGCAACAAACAGTCTTAACTAACATAACTGATATAATTATATGTTTGGGTGTTTTTCCCTCGATCAGGCTTTTTCTTGTACGTTTGCATGGTTCTGAAACAATAACCTCTTAATAAATTTTGACAAAAGATCTATTTTACTTCATTGAAATATATCCAGACTATTTTGGGACAGGTTTACTAGGTGATCAACCAGCCTCAAATGACTTTTTTATTCCTAATCTCGTGATCACTGCAGCGAAATTAGAAATGATGATATGTAATCAAAAGAATAACAATCAAGCTCATACTTTAAATCACTTGAAAGTAAATCACAATGAGTATGTAGGGATTACTACAAAAAATATTACTAGCAATATTACATGTGTTGTTTTTCGATTACATGCTCTTTCCGAACGATGAGCGTAGGCAATGCCGCGTTCCCGGCGAATAAACGGAGAAGAAAAACGATTTCTTATACCTAATTTGAAACACAACACTTTCAAGTAGACAAAGTTTTTGAAAATTAGACAACCTGCCCCTATCGTCAACCATCCCCGGTCACCCCTTCCCCTGTCAATAATAAATGCCCGGAGAAATAAAAAACTGAAATTTCGATCTTCAACTGTCTTACAAATTAAAATAATACTCTCTCAGTATGCAAATGGTTATTTTTATTGACGAGACTTTCCTTAGGTGCATTATGTACACTTTCTTGGGCAGTGAATGTGTTTGACCGCTTGCGGTGCGGTAGACTTAGTTTCAAGCTACAGGGTGATATTCAAGGGTTGTAGAACGCATTCCGATTTTTCAGTTATACTAATTGAAAGACGCAAAAGTAGCTATCAAATTCAGCATATTGAAGCAATCTCATTAATTTTCCAAAGGACAAAAATGTGATAAACAAATCTAGTACGTTAATAACATTGAACTAAAAACTTTCTGCGAACCTCAATTATAAAATAATGAAGTTACAAGAATAAAAGGACAGTCCTTTAGGAATTAATAAAACCAAGTGAGTTCAGAGCACATAAAAGTTTGTAATGGATTTAATTCCCTTATTAATTTTCATTTCTACTTGATTATGAAGAATGGCAGTGTTGCAATTAGGTTTAATGTTTTAGTTCCAAATTGCGAACAAAGGTTATAAAGCAATAATTTTGATATAAAGGTTTGTGTGTGCCATTTAAAAGTTATAATAAAGTTTGTATGTTATTAAATGTTTGATGAGATGGCATCACTGACTGTGAATAATCCTTGACATTTAGAGAAAATAAAATTAATTTTATTAAATTATCATTAACATTTAAATCAGATGCACATCAATATTTTTAATTAGTGTTCTCTATATTGTCCATTCTTTTTTGTTTATTCCAGTACCGTTTAACGCTTTACACTTTGTTTTCTTATATTCTTTAATATAATTCTAATTTGAATTCAATCAGGTAAAATACAAGAACTTTTTCAATCAAAACGGATCTATTTTTTATTTCTATCGATTCCTAAGAATCGTTACACAATTCTGTTTCATGTATTCATTTAATGCTGATTGGCAAATCATTTGTTTTAATTTTATTCAGTTTTTTTGTAACTGTTTTCTAAGAAGAATATTTTACAAGTATATTTGCATGTTAGCAAATTGCTTCATCTTAGGAAAGAACAAAAAATGTATACGTTTGCAAGATTATTTGTGGTATGGATGAAGAAAGATATTCATTCCGTGGTGTATGCAAATACAGGACGTGAAATTATTATTATTAGCGCTGCGAATCGGCAGATTGACAATTCTGACTACAAATGTGCTTATAAGATATAATATTTATTCTTATTCATATCAAAAATGTGAATTGTTTCCCGATCATAACAATTAAACCAAATTGCCTCCATAGCCACTTTTTGATCCCAAAAATTGAATGAATCCTCTTCAAAACGACTACAAATCAATTTAAATGTTGTGACACTCCTTTCTTTATTGTCATCTCCCATTGCTTTGTCTGCTCTGTAAATTATGAAAATTATATTTTCCTTGGAAATAACGACAACTTTTTCTTGGAAGCATCTCGCACTACCAGCAATTTAAATTTTTAAATTATTTCGTACCCACTGAAAAACTTGTAAATTTTGTAATCATGGACTGACACACCGAATGCTATCATTATATGTCATTAGTATAATTGTTTTACTCTAAATATTCTTTAATATACAGACATCGTTAGTACAGTTTTTGCCTTTCGCCACACACATGCAATGGAGATAAAGAAACCGTGCTAAAAGTCAAATACAAGTCAATTCTCTATTATTAAAACACTTTTTATCAAATAAAATGTAGCTTATTTATCATTTTCATGGTTTAGTACAACGAAACTTTGGTATGTCGGTCAAAATATAGAATGTTTTTATTTATCTGAAGTTATTAGAGTGCCATCAGCAAGCTAGGAACTTTGTGTGATCATCCCTATTTTATTTTGTGAAGAATCCGAATTTTGTACTTCTAGAGTCAGCAGTTTGAGAATAAAACTTTTTACTCGTATGTAAGATGCGGGTCCTGTATCAAAACACAAAAAAATCTGCGAAATATTCAATTTCATGGTACAATTTTACTAATTTCAACTTTTTTTGTTGCAGGTATGTTGTCCAGTATTTTCTACCCTTTTTTCTCAACTGAAAATCATGTAAGTTTCTGTAAATTGTTCTTTAAATTAATTGAGGAATCCGTGAAATATTTTGAATAGATAAGGAAATAGTTTCACAACCTAGAAATAAAATTTAATACAAATGTCAACTTCGGAATAACGTAAAGCAAACCTTTATGTTCAAATGGACGAGAAAGTTATTTATGATCTATTTGATGAGACTTGATAAAGTGTACCAAGGCATTCCAAATTATTCAAGAATGTTCCTCAGTGTTTTGAAGAATTGTAAGACTTTCTGGAGTGTTCCAAAATATTCTATAGCATTCTAGTAGGATCTGAAACGTTATAAAGTGTTTTGCAACTTTAAATAACGTCCTAAAATCATCTGTGAGTTATTAGAGACTTTTGAAGCATTTTTGGGATATTGGATTATGTTCCGAATGTTTGAGAAGATTCTGAAACATTCTTGAACGTTCTTTATTGTTTTTGTTCTGATGTTCTGAAGTGTACTGAAGCATTCCAAAGTTTTGTGAAATTTTATAACGAACATTCTACAGTATTTTTGAACATTGTCTGACGTTTTAAACATTCTGAAGAGCTTTGGAACTTTGAATAACATCTTTAAATATTTTTCAACTTTCTAGAGAGTTTTGAAACAGTTTTTTGGGATACTAATAGTTTTGTAACATTTTATGATGCTTCGTATTGTACTGAAATATTCTAGAGTAGTTTGGAGAATTGCTTAACGTTTTGAAATATTTTTAGATGTTCTACATTGTTTGGAACATTTTAAAGATCCCAAAATATTTTCGAATGTTCTAAAACATTCTGAAGTGTCTTGAAACTTTGAATAGCCTCCTGGAAATGCTCTATTATTTTCTGAAGAGCTTTGGAGTAATTTTGTAATGGTTTAGAAAATGCTCGAGTGTTCAGGAACATTGAATAATGTTTTGAAACTTTTTGGAATACTCTACAAACCTCTTATAACGTAAATATGTTTTATTGGGTATAAGTTCTGTAATTTATTAGAAACACAACGTTTCAACAGCAAAGTGCTGCCTTTTTCAAGTGAAAAGAAATATAAATATAAATAAACAAAATTGTCAAGACAACAAAAATAAAAATAAAAGTACAAATCATAACTAGATTAGTTTAAAATATATTAACTCCTAGGATCGTAGGGCTCTGCCTGTAATTGATGATTCAATATCCACAGGTCTTCAGGAGATAATAATGAAGGTCTAAATAGGGAAATTATCAACTCCTTGTGGTTCTAGGTCAATCTGGCTCTACTCTTTTTGGTTTGGCGCATAACTGAACCATCCACAGATCTTCAGGAGGTGGTGATGAAGTAACTCTTGCAAGTAGATTCGTAGATACAAATAACTTGAAATTATGAACAAATGATTGGTAGCCATGATCGATTAAGTTCATAACCAGTATTCAAATTCAAATTATTCGGTGATTTTTTAATTTCAATTGCTTCTCTTATAAGCCTCTTGAACCAATTGTTCTCTTTAGCCAGAAACTTCGTATTATTGAAGTCAATGCCATGTAATTCTTGAATAGCATGCTCAGCCACAGCAGATTTTTCTGGATGGTTCAATCTTATATGACGAGAATGCTCTTTCAATCTTGTTTCTACAGTCCTCTTGGTTTGTCCAATATATACTTTGCCACATTGACAAGGAATCTTGTATATACCTGGATACTGTAGAGGAAATCTGTCTTCAACATTACCAATAAGATTTCGAATTTTCAAACTGGAAGTGTATGAAGTTTTAATGTCATATTTATGTAAAAGCCTTCCAATTTCATCTGTTATATTGGCTACGTAAGGTAATGAGTTCTGAAAAGTTTTTTCCTTCTCTTCGTTTTCAACGTTCCAGAGCATTTTAGATCTTTCAAGAACAATCCAGACGTTCATAAATTGTTTAAAACATTATGGAATGTTTCAGTGTGTCCTAGAATATTTTTTCAAATGTTCTTGTCAAATATGTAGTGTTTTAGAATATTCTAGAGCATTTATGACGTAACGAAACGTTGTAGCATATTTTAGACTATTCTAGTGCGCTTAAAAGTGTTTTATAATAGTGGAGCACTCTAAAATATTCTAATTGGATAATGTATAACGGTTTGTGTCTCTTGAAATATTTTGGTATGAAGTAGGGTGACTTAGATTATTCTAAAACTTTCTGGAAGAATTTTTAAGGATTCTGAAGCATTTAAGAGCATTCTAGAGCATTTCGAAACATTGTACAACGTTCTGGGAGCATTCTGGAACGTTTTAGAGTGTTCTTCAACGTTCCAGGCATTGTAGAAGATTCAAGAACACTCCAGACGCTCATAGATTATCTGGAATTTTTGGATGTGCTCTGGTGCTATTTTGAGTCTTTTGGAGAGTTTTAAAAAAAGTGTTGTACCGTTTTAGAACATTCTAGAGCTTTTTCAGAAACTATGTGACATACTGAAGCGTGCCGGGTTTTTATGGGTTAGGCTTTCAATTTTTCAAAGATCTTGGGTATTCTCTTCGACTGTAAAATGACATGAAAACCACACATATTGGAACTGAAGGCCGAATGTTTCAAAAGACTGAATTTAATTAAAGCATACATCATAACTGGAGAGCGGACAACTTCAATGTCACACAAATAGCTAGCTAACGAAAGCACCCAACTCATAGACAATTTTTCGAGGTACTCACAAACATCCAACTAAAACAACACCTACCCCTTTTTACCCAAATCCAACTACTTTTTAATACAATCAACCGAAACCTAGAATGAATAAATCCAAAAATAATTTTCTCAATATTATCATGAATAGTTTTCCAAAAATACCTCAAAAAAACAAACTGCAGAAGAAACACACAAAAATGAACTTGAAGATATATTGAGGAACTACACTGGAAACTGTATATATACTGACGCAGCCAAAAACACCATGAGACTTGGCAATAATCACAGAAGAAGAAATCATCAAATTCCGAGTCCGACTACCCGCCTCGATCAGTATCCAAACAGCAAGAAATTACGCCATCCTTAAAGCCCTAGAAATCATCTCCTTGAAGAAAAAGGAAGAAAATCATATAATATATACCACATGTCCATTATCATCCGAATCAGAGAAAATCTCCATCAAAATTCGAATTGACAATTGAAGGGAATAAAAAAACAAACCAACAGGCGAGAGAAGCAATGAATCTAGTAATGACCAACAACCTACATACCCTTGAAGATGACATCAAACAAACAATAAAAAGCAAATTGAAGAAATTAGACAACAAGCATAGACCGAAACAGGAAACAAAAAACTGAAAGAAATAAAAGAATACATTGAACCATGGAAAATGGACGACAATAGACGAAACCAAATAATCTACACATGACCTCGATTAGAATACATGAAAATAACCTACAAACATCTATTTGATAGGGCTCCTTCACCAAATTGCGATGTATGCAATACGAAAATAATAGTCAAAGACATAATCATAGACTGCATTAAATACTCACAACAAATAATAGCATGCAATGTTTCAAACGACCTCAAGAAAGCCGTAAAAGAAGACTAAGACGAGGGCCGAAACGCTCTAGATAAATAAATAAAAAAAGATCACTGGATACGATGGCAAGGTAAAAAATTTCTGAAAAATGAAACAAGAAGTGATTTATTTGGTCAAAACTTATATTATTTGTCAACATAATCTCCTTGTAGCTCGATACACTTCGTCCAACGTCTTTCTAATTTTTCGATCTCTTCCGAATAATAAGATTTCGGCAATCCTTCGAAAAGGACGTTGGTTCCAGTGATGACCTCATCTTTGGAGGCAAATCTGTTTCCGCCTAGACATTTTTTCAAATTTACAAATAAATAAAAGTCACAGGAAACCAAATGATGAATGACGAACCAATTCGTTGCGCAATTCATGCACTGGTTCATTGTCTTGATGTAGGAGCACTTTTGTTTTACTAAATGCAGCCATTTTTGCTTCAAGTCGGCGTCAAATCGATCCAACAGCTGTTGTACATCCCAAAAAACTGTCATCATGACTTTGTTGGCCGATGAAACTACTTTAATCTTTTTTGGCTTCGATTCGTCAGGATATGTGCACTATTTTACTGTTCTTTGGTCTCTGGTGTGTTGTGATGGATCCATGTTTGATCGACGATTACGAAACGAAGCAAAAACAGTCGCGTTTGTTGCCACAAAAAGCAAATGTTGCATCCAACTTGCAGATAGCTGTCTCATATCCAAAAATTCATTCAAAATATTCCGTACCCGTTTGGCTGAGATGCCCATAGCCTCAGCAATCTCGTGCACTTTCACTTGCCGATCATCTTATATCATACCATGGATTTTAATTACGATTTCTGGCTTGTAACGTCAATTGGGCGTCCAGAACTTTCGACGTCCTTTATACTGTAGTACCACAACGGAAATCGATAAACTACTTGTGAATCATTCCAATCAATGGTAAGGAGTCCCCATAATGTTTACTTTAGTTTGCGTATTATTCTTCCACCCAAAAAGTAATGTTTTATCAAGACGTCAATTTTTTCCATGGTCACAAATATCTTCAACATTGTGTAATGTTTATTGCTTGACGAAATCAGTTTTTAATCAAATAAAAGTCACTATTTAATAATCTAGATGAAATAAAAGTTTTATTCTATCTATGTCACTAATAACACTATATTTATATATTAATCACTTAATTCTAATTTAATCAAGGTCACAGATATTTATATTTCACTATTTATATATACTCTCACTTCACTGTCACTGTTTATGGTTTATTTCTACTGCTACTATTATTACTGTACTACACGTCTTTGGCTTTGCCTCATATAGAGAAACACAGTCCTTCTCGAATTTTCGATTTTCGCGACTCTTTCCATTTCTAGAAATCACTAGAGGCTTCCATTGAGAGGGGTGATGGGCTGCGACGCGGTGCGGCGTAAGCGGCCGAAGAAGCTCCGCCCCATATTACGTCGTCTTTACGAGCTCCCCCCTCACTCTCGCACGTCACAATTGCTTGCTTTCGACGAGTGTCGAAACAGAACTGAATGACATATCAGTCTGGAAATTTTAATGTGTTCTAGTTAAAGATGATTCTTCACAAAGGTCACATGTGATTTACGATTTATTATCCGTAAGAAGTGCGGAATATTTTTTGAGAAAATGATAAAAAAACAAGCGGCTATACTTCTTTACTTACGGTTGCGATCAATTTATTTTAACTTGCGAATTGTATAACATGAGGATACGCTGAAATAGGCTATACATATTCCGCCCAAAATTGTCATGGCAACTACCGAGCCAGAGGTAGCTCGTAAGCTCTGCTTTGTCTGCTCTAATAATTAATTAGTGTTCTTTTGTGCGATTTTTATTAGTTTTATCTCATTTATTGAACATGCACCCTCCTAGATACATAGGTAGCGAGCAGCCACTGGTTTTGACATATTATTTCGATATAATCGAGTTCATTTTTCAACCAGGTACATAATTTCTTGAAAAATAAAATATAACTTAGCATAAATAATTATCTTTCCGATAAGCTATTTACCTTTTTGTCATTTTCTTTCAAATTTAAAATTACTAACTCGCTTACGTATCTTCATCCATCAACGCATAATTCGGTGAGATAAAACGGATCCTTTTTTGCTTATTTTATATTATAAAGTTATTTTAATCTTCAAAACAAATTACAATTCAATAAAAAAAATATTATTTATCGTCGTTACTTCTTGCTTGAGGCGAGCATGATTTCCAAGATATTTATGATATAAATAAAACAAAAAGAGGAGGCTGTGATACGATCGTTTTTTGTTTTTGATATCTTGTAGTTTGTCTGTAGGAGCGATCAAAATAAAGATGAATAATTGAATGATTTGTACTGACCGGAATGCCGCGCTTCTCTAAAATAGGCGCCTGCCTAAGGTGTCTAATGAATAATTAAGTACAGCTTGCACTTCCGGAACACAATTGATTGAATCCTGTTCGAAACATTCTAGATATTCATTTTCTCATCTGCTTCCGGTATATATTTAGCAAATATAGCACCCATTTCGCACAGAGCTTTCTTATATCTAATTTAAGGTACAAAATGTACCGCACCTACTTTCGCAAGTATATCACAGGCACTAGCATTACCACTAGAGCGGTGGTTGTCTTGACGATCGCCGTATCGACCTTGAGCGGAGTATGGAAGCGCCGTAGAGCTCATTCAAGCGCTGTCTTTATGCCATGCATTTTTTTAATAATACATCGATTAATTATCAGCAGCATCGGAACGTTAAATCCAACTATAATTTGTTCAACAAACATAGTAATTAATGTCGCAAAATTGTTTTGAGCTCAAGATAAAATGCTAAAATTATTCAACAAAAAAACCTAGTACCCATAATTAATTTAGTGTGTAAATAGTGCTGATTATTTTTGGCTTAATAGCAGCATAAATTTTAATGATTGTGAACACAACTTTCGTTTCTCAGCAATGAATAAAAAGATATTCCAAAAGAAACTATACAAAGATGGCATTTTATACAAAATTATTCAAGTGTCTCTCTTATCTGTTCATAAATTTTATAGAATGACATGCAAGGATTTTTAGATTGTGAGAATTAATTCAAAATATTTGCTAAGTGCTTGTTTAGCAATTACTGTAAATTAAATCTGGAAAATATTTTGCATTTAAGTGGATTTTGTACACAAATGGTTTGTAAGTTTATTGCTAAAATTGAAGAAAATAAATACATTTGTTCTGTTGAGGATTAAATATGTTCCTTTGCACTTTATAAGGATGATTGTAATTATTATTCAATTATATGGGACTGACGTAACAACATCTTTTCAAAATATCAGTTTTTCCCCGAAACTTTTTTTATGAATAGCTAAAAATTATGAGCAGCTTAATAATTCTAGGTGTGCCAGCAGAAACATTTTTTTACTGCAGACAATAGCTCCAAGGGTAGATTTGGCTTTAAACGCAGTCATAAATCTTAACAAAGTTAACAGTTTTGATTGGCTAAAAGTACACATTTCATTTCTATTTTAAAGATGACAGCCTTGCTATTATGCTAGTTTATACAGTTGATATATTTATGTATAAGAGTGATATATGACTATCGTCTTTATACCCACGATGCTACATTGTTTTGAAGAATAACAAATGATGGGAGAAATAATCTTCAAGAAGATTATGGTGAACAGGAAAGAATGGAAATCGCATTATGGAAATGGAAATAAAATAAAATAGAGAAGTTGACTGCCTTTGATTAAATAACATCTTAGTGTACATCTTGCATTATGATTGCGATCGGCTAAGCCGGAAGTGCACATTACTCAAGACTTTTTTTTAATTTTTCACATAAATCCAGAATGATCAGCCGTAGGATACTAGAATTTAGCATTTGAAATTGCTGTAGCACCTTAAGGGTCATCTTCTATTTTTGTAACAATCGGCTGAGCCGGCACTACTCTTTATATGACAGACTTTTTGAATTTTCCGCATAAATTCTAAACAATCAGTCGTATAATATTCAAATTTTGTATTAGGCACTTTTATAATATCTAGTTGTACACTTTGCATTATGATTGCTATGGACTAAGCCGGAAGAGCACTTTATTCGAAACATTTTTTGAATTTTCCGCAAAAATCCAAAACGATTGAACGTAGATTGTTAGAATTCAGTATTTAGGACGATTATACCGCCTAGATGCTCATATCCTATTTTTATTGAGATCCACCGAGCCGAAAGTGCACTTTACTTGACAGTCTTTTGGAATTTTTCGCATAAATTCGAAACGATCAGGTGTAGAATATTGAAATTTGGTATTTCAGTCTGCTGTAGCATCTAAATGATTGCCTACTATTTTTATAACAAAAGACTGAACCGGAAGTGCACTTCAGTAGGAATTTATTTTTTAATTTTGCGCATAAATTCAGATCTGTTGGTAGTCGTAGAATTTTGGGAATCAGTATTTAGGAATGTTGTAGTATAAGAATAATGACCAACTGTTTCCATAGCAACCGACTTGGCTGTTCAAAATGAGAAAGTAATAAGATCGACGTGAGTATTATTTCATTTATAATTCAATGAAACCAGTATTTAACAACTAAATCGCACTGTGAAAATTACGGGAGCACATTGGATGTTGTGAGTGAAGATGGAAGCTACTCGATGTGGGAAAAAAGCCTGTGGTCCATTTTATAAGGGCAGGAAGCAATTGAAATGAACCAAAAACTTCAATTAACGTTTTCCAGAAAACTGTGTTTTTTAGAAGTGCTCCTGTAATTCTCAAGACGCGTTATGTGAACTTACCTGTAGATAAATACTCTGAACGAGTATTGCTTTGAGACTTCTCTGGTTGGAGAAAGATTTGGGCTTCATTGACGCTTTTAAAAATACCGTGTACCGATATTTGTTCAGGAGGGGGGCATCCTTCAATTAACTTATTGCCTATTTGGTAAATACAGGTAAAATTATTTAATTAAAAAAATGTCATGTTTAAAACAATTTTTTCCTAATAACTCTAATTTTTTGTTCTTAATCAAATATTTAGCACTGGAAAGAAGCCCTACATAAAATTTTAAGAACTTTTCATCCTGAAAAAATCCACATAGAGTAAAAAGACCTGAATCTAAAAGTAAAATCTCCAACCTAATAACACTGACAAGCTAGGAGCTAGGAAGGGGTTAAGTACTGAATAGAGTAAGGAGGGAAGCTCTGACCTCATTGCCTATAGTCACACATTATCGTGAGGGCTTGGGAAGTCTCGACAATTTCAATGTACCGGGACACGAGACAATCCAAGATTGTCCCGAAAGTCTCGGGAATCGAGACAACTAAATTTACAAAAAGACACGAGACGTCCCGAGACCCTATTTGTGATCCTCTCAGCACACAACTTCCGTTATATACACATGATTACACTCACCTGTAGTAGAGTCATCAAAACGCGATATGAGCATAGTTCATCTATTATTAAAACTTGATTTTTAACAATCAAAACTATTTTTCTACTAATTCTCTATTTTCCCCCTCCCATATCTTCTCTAATTCTGATCCTAGTGAGAAAATGTATAGGATGTTTTTTGTAGAGAATTTTCTTTAGAATAATTTAGTAAATCAACCTCATTTTTCTAGAGGCAGTAGTTTTCGAGTAAGTAAAGAAAAACTAAAAAAAGAAATCTTCAAACTACCTTCACTTTCTTAACTTACCCTCCAAACAATCAGGACTCTTAGGGTACGTTCCACTTAACGACCGCAACGATTGTGTCGCCCATTTTGCGTTCCACTTAAGGCCGCGGCTGTTGCGGTCGAGGTTTTAAACGTCACGGACACGTCACTAGTGACGTCATTCCTAAGGACTACAACGCTCGCAGTTAGAGCATGGGTCTGTGCGGTCGTTTGGGATTTTTCGCGCACTTTTAAAATCTGACAGCTTGTATACAAACAAGAAAATGGTGGAAGGACAACAAATGCAGAAACTGTCTCTCATAAATGCTGAAAATAATAATGTTGTTGAAGATTTAGTAGCTCCAGAAGAAGACTAATTGTGGGGCAACCTTTTACTGCTCTAGTTAAATCTTTCCGTATAATTTATTTATATATAATATAAATTATCAGCTTGAGTTAAATTTTTTGAATCTTACAAGCGAACAACATAATAAATACAATCAAGTTGTCAATTCTCACTCATCTAAAATGGCTTTTAAATTCGGCTCCATTGTAACGGCCAACAACTTCAGGATAGTTTGTGATTCGAGGACAACATTTTCGCTTTTTTCTTTCATAAAGAGCTGCTTCCCATTCTTGATCAGAGCTTGAACTTTCCGAAAACTGTCTATTTATTCGACGCCTCATATACGTACCAATGACAGCAGTAGTAGCAGTCATGTTTAGCTCGACAGATATTTGTCTATTGACATATGTTCATAAACCCGTTCCACTTAAGTTTTCGCCCGCGACGATGCCTAGCTAGTGGAACGGAGATTTGATCGTTGTGAGCGCGGTCGTTGTAGTCGTTAAGTGGAACGTACCCTTAGTATGTTTTAAGGCCACCTCACCTTACATCTATGCCAAAATTGGTTTTTATGAAAATTTTTCTCGCCATTTGGAATATTTCGGTCTTCTCGTTGCTTGGATTACTGGAGACAAATTCTTATATTAAGAGTTAATGATCCAACAAACAAAACAAGTATATTCCAAAAACAATGTAGGTATTGAAATAAGGATAGTATACTACACATTTTATATTTTATCGATCCTACGTCGTTATCGTTCCATGGAAGTAGATTTTTCTTGTTTCGTATTGCCTGTAGACAAAAATTGTTTGTACAAATAATATAGAGGATAGTATTCTGCATATTTTTTATTCTTGTTACAAATCTATATAGTTCATATATCGGGCGTCAGAGGGCGCGAAAGCTACAATTAATCGATCTCACATCGTTATCGCTCCATGGAATTGAATATTTCTCATTTCCTATTGATTGTAGGCAAAAATTGTTCAGACAAATAATATAGAGGATAGTATTCTGCACATTTTTTATTGTTGTTACAAATCTATATAGTTTATAGATCAGGCGTCAGAAGGCGCGATAGCTACAATTAATCCATCTCACGTCGTTATCGCTCCATGGAAGTAGATGTTTCTTGTTTCGTATTGCCTGTAGACAAAAATTGTCTGGACAAATAATATAGAGGACAGTATTCTACACATTTTTTAATTTTGTTACAATTATATATTGCTCATATATCGGGCGTCGGAGGGCGCGAAACATCTACCTGTAGTAGAGTCATTAAAACGAGATCTGAACATAGTTCATTTATCTTTAAAACTTGATTTTTAGAAATCAAAACTATTTTTCTTATAATTTTCCATTTTTCCCCTTCCATATCTCCTCTAATTCTAATCCTAGTGAAAAAATGTAAACGATGTTTTTTTGTATAGAATTTTCTTTAGATTAATTTAATATATCAACCTTATTTTGCTAGAGGCAGTAGTTTTCGAGTTATTAACAAACTATCCTCACTCCTTTAGCTCCACTGCCACCCATCAGGACGTCTAGTATGTTATTAGGGACACGTCACTCTACATCTGTGCCAAAATTGGCTTCTTCTTAATTTTTTTCCGCTATTTGGCCTATTTCGGTCTTCGTTGCTTGGACTATTGACGACAAGGTCTCATATTAAGAGTTTATGATCTAACAAACAGAACAAGCATATTCCAAAAACAAAGTAGGTATTGAAATACGGGAATTCAGTCAAGAGTTAAATTTTTCCTTCTACTCTACAGTTTCGGTCTCACCTGGATCATCCTCAGGAATATAAAGAGTTTTTATGTTTGAATTGAACAGCATAATGTTCATTGATATTAAATCTAAAAAGTCTTATCAAAATGAGCTCAATATATTCTTATGGCTCTTAATAAATAAGCCAAATTTAGTGGACTGTATCTTTTTTACGATATTAGTAACTATCGAGATAGAATATTCAAAATGGGGCGAATCCCCATTTTGAATATATGCTAGAGAAAGAAATCGGCTATGGCAAAAGTAAATAATTTATTACCTCTTTAATCCGTAAATTTTGACTCGATTCTTGATATCAGGTGACAAAAAGATTCGAATCGAATTTTCACAATAAAAGAACCAAGTTCTTCACCATCTAATTTTGCAAGTTGAGGCTAAATGCCAAATTTCTTTCTTGATTTTGAGTTCCAATTTTATTCTGTCTTGTGAATCCGACTTGATTCACTGCCTATTATTTCTTTCCACTAGTGGAAAGACACATATAGGACAGCCTGTCGATGTACGTACTGCTTTTCGAACTTTTAGTATAGTACTTATTTTTATATTCCATTCAAAGAATATCTCGACTTTCTATTAAACAGCACTTCCAACTAGTTGTTTACATTGCTTACATTGCTTTGTTTTACGAAGTAATCTCCGTTAGTTACGTTACCATTGTTGAGTTTTAAACCCAATACACCCCATCTAGATTAATGAAAGCAATAAACATTCCCTTCACCGACCTCAAAAATCATCATTGAACATATGCTGTTCAATCCTAAACGCAAAGATTCTTCTCACTCCTGAGGATGGTCCAGTTGAGATCAAAATTAATTAATACCTACAGCAGTACCATCAACCATTTTCTTCAACTAAGAGCACTTTGTACAATTTTTCTCGTAAAGTAACTATGGATCTTTAGTTTAAGCACTTTTGTTTTCATCTGCAAACCAATCTTTGATTACTGGTATTACCATTTCATTTGGATAGAATTTGAGTCGTCCTTATTTTTTTTTCTATTTTTGAGAATAAATAATGGTCCTATGATGCTTAATCAGAAGGATATGGAGGATGATCGATCAATTCACAGCGTAATTCGTTGATAATGACGACAATAACGGCACCTCTTCAGATACTTTATCTTGACCTTTTTTCAGAATATTTGTCTCAAAAAATAAAGCAAAAACATTTCTTTTCATTTTTTACAAGCAAATCGTCGGCCGAGGTAAACAACATATTGCCACTCTTTGGACTGTTTTCTTGTTTTTGGATCCTTAAGTTGTACCTAAATCCCATCCGCAATCATTATTCAGTCCAACTATTTAAAAAACTACTACAAATTAACTTGAATACTGTGATTCTCAATTGTTTCCAGTCGAAATTCAGACTTTGGAGACCCTTTTAGCAAATAATATTTTATACTTAAATCTGAACGGATTTGTCAATCAAAATATGATATTAACTAGAAATCATGATTCTTCATTATTTAAAAAAAGTTTGCACACGTATGAGCGTAATTCATTTTTTAGTGAACAATTGCCTCCTTTGGCTACAGTTTACCACTGTTATAAAGAATTTGATTGTGAGAGGAACTCTATTATGGCTGTTACCAAAAAAACATTGCTGTTGTTGAGAAGATAATCGAAAAGAGCAACAAAGCAGCTCATACGGCGATGGAGCATCAATTCAAGATTGGATATTGAGCTGTTAAAAAACTGATTGTCAAAAAGCAGAGCGTGTAAGAATTTGCCATGAACCTTTGAATATTTGAAGTGATGGAACTCATTTCGACGTACTTACACGCCAGAAGAATCGTGTATGGATTTATGAAAATGGAGAAGCTTCAACAACGACCAAGAAGCAGAAACCATGAAAAAAGTAATGTATGCAATATTTTACAGAAGTTAAGCTGGATGAACAAAAAACAGTTACTGCTAAATGATACACTGAAAAATGTTTGCCTTAAGTACTCAGTAAAATTGTAGAGAAAGAGATAATGCGTCTCATAAAAATTGTGCTCAATTCTTCTGATGGCGCGATTCAATTCAATTATTCATATATAATATCATAAGTGGTTAAATTTTACCGGAAAAATTTTTAGATTGTCACGAGAGCTTGTTGCTTAGCAACAGAAAAATCACGAGCTGTCAAGCGAGTGATTTTTGATCAATATCACGAAATAAATTGGTAGCAAGCTCTCGTAACAATCTAAAAATTTTGCCAGGTTAAATTTAATCACGAATGGTATTCGGAAGATTATTTTTCTCATCCAAATTCATCAATCGATTCCAGAAACTCGACTCTGAATCTGCTCATTTTCACATTCAATCTGTCTGTCAGTTTGACAGATGTTGAATCAACGCGGCTAAATTTTCTTTGTTTTGTATATATAACCAACAGACAAAATTTCCAAAAAATTTCCACTTGAAAACCGTGTTGGTTGTACCACGTGACATCGAATGGTGCAATTCTATTGGTCGAAATTTGGATGGTAAAAATAATCAATGATAATTGTTAATAAAAAAATTTACCTGAATACCAGAAAACCCATACCATTTATCACATACCATCCTCGTACACCTGCCTCATGACATTTGGCACATCTCCCCTCCACCTACCTCCGTGTGAAATCACCTGGTTTGACCCTGTGACCGCAAGTCCGCGAGCAGCAAGCCGTTCGGAGTCATCGTTGGTCGCGCTAGAGAAGCGAACCGAGTTAGTTCACATTCGTTAGTTCTTCGATGATTTCGAAGCCGGAGGTTTGTTGGAGATAGTTTCGAAGGCTTGTCGTTGACGCGGTGGACGAAATATTTGCACTATTTGTGGTTCAGAGATCTCTGGTCTCAGTGGGTGGAAGTAACGGGTTATTCAAGTGTTGTGAGGTGTAGTTTTTTGTTGATTTTTTTTGAGAATTTTGGATTTGAGTTATGAAGACACCAACAAGATTTTAAGGTAATTTTTTTATAAATATTGAGGGACACTCCAAACATAACTAGTAATATATTCTTTAGATTGTTGAAGTTTATATTATAAGCTTTTGATGAATTATGTAATTTTATTTTCAAGTTTATATTAAGGAATGCTTCTCTTTATTAATTATTATTATTTATCAATAAATATTCAACAATTCTTATATTGACATTGAAATAACAAACATTCTAACGTGAATATTTTTTAAGTTACTCTTTCATGAATGAGCAATTAGTAATGTGATCTTGATACTCTTTTCTGTCATTATTTCCATTATCAAATGTTTGATACTGAGAATCATCGGAATTCCTAACTATGAGTTTTCGAACAATGATTGGAAAGGATCCAAAAATTTCATTTCCTGAAAAATTAGAAAGGGGATGAAACTGATTTCATTTAGAAAGCTCTTATTATGACGATTTTCATTATGAGCTTTGTTGAATAATACAGGCTAGAGTTCCGAAAATCTTTTATTATCTTGTAAATTTGTTGGAGCTTTCAGATATGCCCAAAAAAAGAAGCACCTAAAAGGATTTTTCACTTCTCTTGTTACAAAATTAATCGAAATTATATAAACTACAAACAGTACAATTGAACTATCAGGAAAAAAATCCTTCATCCTTGCAAAAATTGTTCTTACAAGTTCATTTTGAGAAGAGGTCTTGGAATCACGAGATGATTTTTCTCGTTTTCAGTTGCCTGTAGACAAAAACTTTTTAGACAAAAAATATAGAAAATAAAATTTGTCATATTTTTTGTCCATGTTGCGAATTCATATAATTCATATTTTGGGCGGCAGGGAGCCCAAGAACTTCCACCATTCGATTTGACATCGTTATCGCTTCGTTGAAGTAGTGTTTTTTTGTTTTCTACTGCCCGTAAACAAAAAATTTTCGGACAAAAAATATAGAGGATAACATTTTGCACATTTTTGCTCCTAAATGTGAATTCGTGTAATCAATATTTCAGGAGTCACAAAGCGCAAGAAATACCAAGAATCGTTATTCCATCATTATCGCTTTGTTTGAATATATTTTTCTTGTCTCCTACTGCCTGTACACAAAAACTGTTCAAAGAAAAAATGTGGAGGATAACATTCTGCACATTTTTCACCTTGTTGTGAATTTGTATGGTTCATATTTTGAGCGTCAGGAAGCGCAAAAACAACAAAAAATCGTTCTTTCGTCGTCATCGCTGCATATAATTGAATTTTGTTTGTTTTCTATCGCCTGGAGACAAAAATAGTTCACATAAGAAATATGAGAGATAACATTTTGCATATTACTTACTTTATTATAAATTTGGGTGGCTCATATTTTGGACCTCTGGAGGCGCTAGCACTACAAAAAATCTTTTTCTGTTGTTATCGCTGCATGAAATTGGATTTTTCTTGTTTACTATCTCCCTTAGACAAAAATTGTTTGAACAACAAATAAAAGGGGTGACTTTTGCACAATTTTTTGTCCTTTTTCAAATCCATATTTATATATCGGAAGTTAAAGGGCATAAGAGCTACTATCAATCGATCTCACGTTATTATCGCTCCATAAGTGTCAATTTTTCTTGCCTCCTACTGCCTGTAGACTAAAACTATCTAAAAAAATAATATAGAGGATAACATTCTGCACATGTTAATCATTGTTGTAATATCGTATAGTTTATATTCTGGGCGTTA
Organism: Dromius quadrimaculatus; assembly: GCA_963989225.1. Lineage (NCBI taxonomy): Eukaryota > Metazoa > Arthropoda > Insecta > Coleoptera > Carabidae > Dromius > Dromius quadrimaculatus. The sequence continues at coordinate 6,321,528 of OZ022325.1, read as the reverse complement.
GAAGGCGCAAAACAAACAAAAATTGTTCTGCCATCGTTATCACTCCACGAAATTGCATTTTTTTTTGTTTTCTTTTGCCTTTAGACAAAAACTTCTTACACAAAAATTATAGAGGATTACGTTCTGTACATTTTTTAACTTATTGTGAATTTGTATGATTCATATTTTGGACGTCAGGAGACACTAAAACTACAAAAAATCGTTCTTCCGTTTTTATCGCTGCATGAAATTGGATTTTTCTTGTTCACTATTGCCCGTATACTAAAATTGTTCGACCAAAAAATAAAAGGGGTGACATTTTGCACAATTTTTGTCGGTTTGTGAATCTATATAGTTCATATAACGAAAGCCAGAGGGCGCAAAAGCTACTATTAATCGATTTCACGTTGTTATCGCTCCACAGAAGTAAATTTTTCTTGTCTCCTACTGCCTGTAGACAAAAACTATCCAGAAAAAAATATAGAGGGTAACATTCTGCACATGTTTATCATTGTTGTAGAATCGTATAGTTCATATTCTGGGCATCAGAAGGCGCAAAAACAAACAAAAATTGTCTTGCCATCGTTCTCACTCCACGAAATTGCATTTTTTTTATTTGCTATTGCCTTTAGACAAAAACTTCTTACACAAAAATTATGAGGGATAACATTCTGTACATTTTTTAAGTTGTTGTGAATTTGTGTGGTTCAGATTTTGGGCGTCAGGAGATGCTAGAATTATAAAGAATCGTCCTTCCGTTTCGATCGCTGCATGAAATTTGATTTTTCTTGTTAAATATTGCCCGTAGACAGAAACTGTTCAAACAAAATATGAAAGGAATGACATTTTGCATAAGTCTTGTCGTTCTTGTGAATCCATACAATTCATATATCGGGAGTTAGAGGGCGTAAGAGCTACTATCAATCGATTTCACGTTGTTATCGCTCCATAGAAGTAAATTTTTCTTGTCTCCTATTGCCTGTAGACAAAAACTGTCCAGGAAAAAAATATAGAGGATAACATTCTGCACATGTTTATGATTGTTGTGAAATCGTATAACTCATATTCTGGGTGTTAGAAGGCGCAAAAACAAACAAAAATAGTTCTGCCATCGTTATCACTCAACAAAATTTTATTTTTCTTATTTTCTATTGTCTTTAGGCAAAAACTTCTTAAACAAAAATTATAGGAGATGACATTTTGCACATTTTTTGTCTTTATTGTCAATTTGTTTACTTTATATTTCGGGCGTTAAAAAGAGCAAGAATATACAAAAATCGTCCTTTTGTCGTTATTGCTCTGTTATGTTTTCTATTGCCCGTTGACAAACAAATTTCGGACTAAAAATATAAAGGATAACATCTCGGATAACATTTATGATGCTTTTGTTATTTCGTGTAGTTTATATTTCGGCAGGCATCTCCATACTTTGATCTGTTCTTATTATTTTTTCTATCGATTGATTAACTATTAAAATCTGATTCCATTGATTTTGGCATTTGATAAATAATAATAAATTGTTAAAATATTCCTAAGCAGTATCAGCTTTGATCACTTTACAATTAGAATACGTGAGAATTGCAGAAGAAAATCGTCAACCTCTTCCGTTTGTAGTCGCTAAACAATAGGTGCTTTCATGTAGAGTTATATAGAATGTACAAAAAAAGAATGAAGTTATTTGAAGGCTGCCGATTCTCGGAGCCTTTGCCATAATTTATTATTGACTGTTGTCAAGTTAGAGATGTTGAAAAATAAATTTTTACAGCAAAAAGACATCAAAAATAATTTTTTTTTTAGTGTTCCAATAGATCGATAAATAAATATTTATCAATATATCTTCAAAATGTGGATGCTTTTAGGTCACAATAAACTCATTTGCTCGGTAAATTCCTAATTGCTTCGTAAGAATTTCCAAGAATTGTTATGATTTTATTTTTAGTTCTGTTGACATATTGCATTCGGTGTATTTCGTAACATTTTATTGTGAAATTGATCATAATATTGAATTGCTTTATTTACAAAATGTTGTGGATAATTTTGTTTGGTTTCTTTAATTTTTTATTACTATTACCAGAAAATGCACCGTCAGCAAAAAACCAGATTCATTGCAGATGAAACAACAGTCGCTACTGAATAAGTAACTATTCAAAAAAAACCGGTACTTGTTGAGTCATACCGAAACGCATTTTGGGAATTTCATTTCACTCACTGACCGAATTTAGCAATTGTGTATAAATATTAAAATACTTTATTATCAGTTATTATATTTTCAGGTCTTTTATTAATTGTAAATACTGTTTATAAATATTTTTCAACAAATTATCGCGTGATTCTTTGTCACAATATTGTACACAACATTTTAATTGAACTAAAATTTTTTTTAATGAAAGGATTGGCATGCAAACATTGGAAGAAAATAATTGTACATTGAAAATGAATAAAAATTATCGAGCAATGCACACATGTCGCTGAGGTATTCATAACGATTCCCGTTAGTTTTTATTGTCAGCCGTTTGAGGTAACGAAATTACCGTTAATTTTTAATTCTGCTAATGTATCCAGTCAACCATTGAAAAATACCATCGTATATTCCAGGCGACATATTTTATTCTTTGAAAAACAACAATTAATCGCTGTTTTTATTTGGCATGCAATAAATACTGTTTACGAAATTGTTTACCTAAAAATGTGTGAAAGTTGAAATTTATTTTGGACATCTCTGATTACAGAATACATCATTTTTTTCTTAGCAGGTCAATAATAATTTATTGTAAACTTCATGGAAAACATTGAAAATTTCTCATTCGAATTATCAATTATTCGCACGTATAATATGTGAATTTCAAATTTTTAACTTCTTGAATTATAGAGATATTCTAGAAAACATCGTAACAGAAGCTATGTTTTGTGGTCTCACTAACCGTTGAAGTCTCCGGGTCAAAATTACTTTTCCAGTACTTAAATGGAGTCTTACCCAATTTTAAAACATTGGCATGTTAAAAAATTACAAATACAGTATATTCCCTATTAAAATTGAGTAAAAGGCTTGTTGTAATAAGAGTGAAAAATAGTTTAATCATTTTTTATTCATAAAAAATCTCCGGAAAGACACCAAAAATTAATTACAAGCTATCAGATTACTCTGAAAGATAATCGCTACGCAGATCCCATAATTAAAAGTTGAATTATTCAAATTAATTGGCACTATTTAAAATAAAGAGAAATGAGAGTGACTGAATTTTCAGGGATTAAATCTGTTCAGATTTAATTAGAAAAATACTTTCGTGTAGTACATTCATTTATTGCTTCAAACTCTTTTCCCTTAAGAATCAGGAATTAATTGCGCATGAAATGCATTGAATTTGAATAAAATCCATTCAATTCACTATTAAAAAAGGTATTGCTGGAATTCTTTAATTTTAGTTTTATTATTTTTTATATTTGAAGATATAAAAAATAATGATTTTTCATATCTCTAAAATCGATTATATCCGGTGATTTCTGCCGATGTGCCAATAAAATATTTGAATTGATAATATCGCGGTAATAAAAAGGAATTAAATATTGATTGTAAAAATGGCATTATTATGAATTTTCATTCGTAGAAATCAATCTGTGACAGACAAGAAATGGCGCCAGCAATATAAATATAATTTTGTTCTTTGTGAATCCTAATGATTTCCTCTTAATGTTTAGGAATAACAGTTAGTTAATTCGCCACTCATAGATGGCAGCACAGATTGTGATTGTTTTCCTCAGCTGTTATCTGTGAAAGTGCATTGAACTTGTACGAAAAGTACTAACTATCTAAAACTTCTGAACAGATCATAAACGTAAATATTTGAATCGAATTGAGTAAATTTCATTTATTTTTCTGCATTTCCACAAAAGTGAAAAAAATCCATCATCGTGCAGTAACTAAATTCATATTTTTGGGAAGAAAAGGAATGATGAGATCAACACCGAATTAAATTATGTATACCTGCACCTTTGATTTGAGCAATTAAAAAAAAAGCTCACCACACCAAAAATGATCGATAGAAACCAGGAAATGATAATTGACAAGTAACCTTCTGTGAGATAGCTATGGGTGCTCAACATTTTTTATGAATATTTGGGAATGAGGAAGCTCTCTGTCGGATGAGTGCTGCATTTAGTGTGACATGACAACAAACGCGAACGTCTGACCCTGTCGGAGCACTTTTTGTCGATAAGAATAAACATGGATCTATCTCAATACACCAGAAACCAAAGAGCAGTCTAAATAGTGGACTACTCCTGACGAATCAAGCTCGAAGAAGGCCGAGATGATTCTGTCGACAAACAAGATTCTAACCCCAGTTTTTGGGGTGCGCATTGTATCACCAACATCGACTATCTAGAAAAAGCAAAACAATCATAGACGTATATCATACAGAGCTGTTGAACCGATTCAACGCTAATTTGAGGCGGAAACGGCCGCATTGGACGAAGGATAATGCACCATATTCTCCAAATGTTACCTCTTCCAGTTATTATTTATTCCCAAACTTCAAAAAATGGTTCAGTGGTGAAAGATTTGGGTCCATTTGCTAAAACAGAGGCCTATTTTTAATGTTTGAGGAAATCGAATTATTCGAAGAGCATCATAAAATTGGAGAATCGATGGATGAAGTGTAAAGGGTTTAAAGGAGACTATATTAAATAATGAATTGAGTTTTACCGACAAAGCTCTATTTTCTTGAAAATTGTTTTTGTTTTTGACTGGCATTGAACCTCCACAGCGGTCGGTTGCTGCCAAATTTTATACATACTTCTCGACTCAAAAAAACTGTTTAGTTTTTATTGAAATAAACTCAATTATGTTTCTATACTTTTATTGAACATGTGCTGTTCAATTGTGAATTCACAAATTATTTTCACTCCTGAGTATGGTCCAGGTGAGACCACAACTGTATAGTAGAAAGAAATATTGATACGTACATTCCATTTCCTTGTTTAGACCAATTAATAACTGCCTGTCGAAGAAATATTATGGATAAAGACTATGCAAAATTTTTTAAAATGTCATTTTTTTTTCAACATTCTCTCCATTCACGCTTATATACTCCGTCCAAAACTGCTCCAGTTTGTTGATCTCTTCCGAATAATAGGATTGGCCCAAATCCACAAAATAGACTTTCGCTATCGCAATCACATTCACGTTTGAGTCAAATTTTCTTCCCACCAGCTATTTTTTCATGTCGGAAAACAGGTGGTAGTCCTAAGGAATCAAATCTGAATACGGCATGAATTTTAAACCCTAGTTTCATTAATTTCACGAGTATAACTCAAGAAGAGTGAGCTGGTAAGTTGTTGTTTGATGTTAAGGATGTACGGAATCGTTATACGCCGGTGCTAACATTCAAGAAAGATTAAGAGGATTTCGTTTAGAATCATTCATGTTTTAGGCCCTATTTAGCAACAGGGTAATAAACTTAACGACTGATAAAATGAATATCTGATGGAAAGGAAGATTAGGGGTGGGTTTTTAAGGGTATGGAGCCGCCATACGCCGGTGCTAACATTCGTGGAAGATTAAAAGTGTTTCGTTTTGGATCATTCATGTCTTAGGCCCTATTTAGCGTTCCTACAACAGGGTAATAATCTTGACAACTGGTAAAATATATATCTAATGGAAAAGATGATTAGGGGTGGGTTTTTTAAGATACGGAGCCGTCATACAATGGTACCAACGTTTAAGAAAGATTGAAAGATTTCGTTTTGGATAATTCATGTTTAGGCCCTATTTAAGGTACCTGCAACAGGGTATTAATTTTGACGACTGGTAAAATAAATCTCTAATGGAAAGGATGATTGAAGGCAGGTTTTTAAGGGTACGGAGCCTTGATACGCCGGTGCTAACATTCAAGAAAGACTAAAATGGTTTCGTTCCGGATTATTCATGTTTTAGACCCTATTTAGCGTTCCTGCAACAAGGTAATAATCTTGACGACTGGTAAAATGAATCTCTGATGGGAAGGATGATTAGGGGCGGGTTTTTAGGGGTACGACGCCGTCATACGCGGGTGCTAACGTTCAAGCAAGATTAAAAGGGTTTCGTTTTGGATAATCCATGTTCTAGGCCTTATTTAGTGTTCCTGCAACCGAGTAATAATTTTGACGAATAGTAAAATAAATATATGATGGAAAGGATGGTTAGGGCCGGATTTTTAAGGGTACGTAGAAAGTCATACGCCGGTGCTAACGTTCAAGAAAGATTAAAAGGTTTTGTTTTGGATCATTCATGTTTTAGGCTCTATTTAGCGTGCCTACAACAGGGTAATAATCTTCACGACTGGTAAAATGAATATCTGATGGAAAGAATGATTTGGGGCGGATTTTTAAGGGTACGTAGAAAGTCATACGCCGGTGCTAACGTTCAAGAAATATTAAAAGGGTCTCGTTTTGGATCATTCATGTTCTAAGCCCTATTTAGCATTCCTGCAAGAGGGTAATAATCTTGACGACTGGTAAAATAAATCTCTAATGGAAAGGATGATTAGGGGCAGGTTTTTAAGGATACGGAGCCGTCATACGCCGGTGCTAACATTCAAAAAAGATTAAAAGTGCTTCGTTTCAGATCATTTATTTTCTAGGATGATTAAGGGCGGACTTTTAAGGGTACGGAGCCGTCATACGCCGATGCTAACGTTCAAGAAAGATTAAAAGGGTCTCGTTTTGGATCATTCATGTTCTAGGCTTTATATAACGTTCCTACAACAGGGTTATAATTTAGAAAATTGGTAAAATAAATATTAGATGGAAAAGATAATCAGGACTGCGTTTTTAAGGGTACGGAACCGTCACAGCCGGTGTTAACGTTTAAGAAAAATCAAAGTGGTTTCGTTTTGGATCATTCATGTTTTAAGCCCTATTTAGCGTTCCTACAATAGGGTAATAATCTTGACAATTGGTAAAATCAATCTCTGATGGAATAGATGATTAGAGGCGGGTTTTTAAGGGTACGGAGCCGTCATACGTCGGTGCTAACGTTCAAGAAAGATAAGGAGGGTTTCTTTTCGGATCCTTCATGTTCTAGGCCCTATTTAAGGTTTCTGCAGCAGGGTAATAATCTTGACGACTGGTAAAATAAATCTCTGATGGAAAGGATGATTAGGGGCGGGTTTTTAAAGGTACGGCGTTGTCATACGCCGGTACCAACGTTTAAGAAAAATTGAAAGAATTTCGTTTTGGATTATTCATGTTCTAGGCCCTATTTAGCGTTCTGCAGCAGGGTAATAATCTTGACGACTGGTAAAATAAATCTCTGATGGAAAGGATGATTAGGGGCAGATTTTTGAGGGTACGCTGGTGTAAACATTCTTTTTGTGAGTCAATCGTGGATATTTGGTTTTCAAGTGATGCAATAACGATGCATGTTATGTATCTGTAATAGTCAACGAGAATTATTCCCTGCAAGTCCCAAAAGAGAGTCGCCAAAATCTTCTAAGTTGAAATAACGGTCTTCGCCTCTTTGATGCGAACTTCCTGCCGGCAATCCATTATTTGGATTGTCCTTTGATCTCAGGTGTGTAATGGTGTATCCTTGTTTTTATGACGTCGAAAGTCCTCAAGATTGCGCAGAAATAGCTTCAAGCAGTCCTTAGGGCATTTTGCTCTCAGTCAGTTATAAGCAGACGATTAACCCGTCTTTCGAACACTTTCCTCATATTTAATGGTGTTAAATATTGAATAACCAATTACTCACAGAATATTAGTAGTCTCATGGATTTATGAATGATTTCTGGAGTAGTTGTCGCAACAGGGCGTCTAGAATATTTAGCGTCACTTGTGCTCACAAAATAGTTCTAATTTAAGGCACAGATTCAACTAACGATTATCTAAAAATCTTCTAAACCTCATTAAAAATATTTCTATCGGAGTGGATTTATCATTAAAATATTTGATTTATTTCCCATCCGATTTTCACTTCACTACTTCGTATTAAGTAGGCTAAATTAATACAACGAACGTCTACACTACACAGCTGACGATCTTTCGACATACTTTCTAGAGATCTTCGATCTTTGACTTTTGAGAAGCTTCGTGAGAAGGACAGACAACACGGTAGTAGAGAGAAATGATTTTTATGACATTTAATGCGTAAATAATGTCACAGGATCCGCGAAGAAGAGTAAGATTTATTAATGTTTTCACTGTAGGAAGAGTTATTAGATAATTCAATTATGAAAAAAAGGAGGAAACATAACATATTTCAAATTAATAATAAAAGAAAGTTGGTCTGTGCGTAATCTGGTAATGTTACACAGTGAAATTAATTGTAGTAAATTTGAATTATAGTCATTTAGGATATAAAAGTCATGTTTCATTCTATGAACGCGTAAGATTATGACGCGAGATTAAGTAGAAACTATTCAGGAAAGGTCTGGTTTTTGTTTCGACATTAAAGTTTTTCTAAAATATCTTCCAGATAATATTTTATTGAAAATTCCAGTTTGCAAGTGTGTAAACTTTAGAATTATGACATTAGGAAACAATTTTCGTAACTTGGCAAGCCTTCACATCAAAATGCTTAATTATTTTCTACATTTGATTGTTCGTGATGCAATGTGTAAATACTTAAATTATAAATGACTTAATGCACAATAAGACCCACATTTCATTCTTAAATTGTCATTAGTTCTATTTTGGGTGGCCGTGCTTGAATATCTTCATTTACGGTGATCCAGTGATTTGTATAATTTTTTATTGAGAAATATGACATTTTTATGACAATGGTTTTCCTTTTCGGGTGCACAAAATCTTAGAGAAAGTCATTGAAATGTCGTATTGTTCAATTTAAGAAAGATATTTTATGAATAATGCGCTATAACTTTTTAACTACACGCGAGAAATTGTGAAATACTGAACAGGTCCATAAGAGCGTATTGTGTGGTTGTCATAATAATGGTAATACATCAAGCCTTAAATCCTTCGAATGACAAAGTCTGCTTTAGCTTTTTCTTCTCATTCTCCAGAAATAATTAGTTTTTTGAAGACTACTTATTCTTGAAAGCACAATGAGTTCGTGTTTGATTTCGCCTATTTGCATATTGCTTGAAAAAATTGCTGCGTGTGTAAATTATGCTTTACGTAATTGATATTATATCATATGTAATTACTAATTGTGTATGTTCTTGACCTTCTTTCCAGCAATAAATAAACATGAATTCTAATTTGTTATATTCTGAATTCAAACCGTGACATTGTTTGATGTTTCAAGTATTGAGAAACGCTAAATGCAAATTGATCTGATCATTACTAGAGCGGCAGTTTGATAATAACTCTCATTGAAATCAATTAGTCTCAAATCTTATCACTCAATTGAACTTGCAATAGAATAAATGCCATAATTTAATTAATTAGGAATACCTTAAAAACCATTTTGCAACAAATTAATTGCATCTTCCCTAAGATAGTTACCGAGCTCAAAATACATATTTAACGAATCAATAAATGAAACTATAACGCTCCACTGGGTCCACTTCAACGGATGGTTTTACAACCTCTTGACCTGAAAATGTCTCTTTGTAATTTATATCGCCAAGTACTTTACAGAAGCCGACAAGGAGACACCAATGTTGCTGAAACGTAAAAACCACACAAATTACAAACGTTGGTTGTTTTGTTACATCTATTACAAGAATTACACGAATGAAGAATGCATTAGCTTTGTTTAACCGGAAAGCATGGTCATCCAAGGAAGATAGACGATTAATGGTCTAAAAATTGCAATCTTATTCTGAAAACAATAGTCAATAAAAATAGAACTATCAAAAAAATTATTATGAAAATCTATTTTGATAGATAACCAATTGATAGAAAGAAGAATCACCAGAATCGGTCAAAATTTGCAACCTGTAACGTGTCACGAACAGACCATCGGCATGTCATTCTTCCCAGAAATTCTCTCACGTACAACAAGTGAAAAATTATATCACTTTTTGATTCCTTGTGTTATATTCATTTACAAATCATTCAACTCTAACTACCAATTACTATAAAACAGTTAGCAACGTGTTACCAACTTCAAACAAAGTATTCTTTTTAACAATCATGACTGACTTGTCTAATTCCAACTACCAATTATCAGAAAACAGTTGGTATCACGGTAACGGTGCTACCAAGTACATACAATTCTTCGTATCGTTGTTATTCATTCTGTTCAGTAACCAAGCTAAAGGAAATAGTTGGTGGAGCTGTGCTGTGCATTGAACTGTGATACACTGTAAAATTATCGCCGATGTTTGTTGTTCAATTTAAACTTTGGTGGTCAATCCAACTTCTACTGTAAATTAAGAGAGGATTGTTTTTCTTTTTTAGAGAAAGTATATTTTTTGTTGCTAGCGCTATTTAACTTTATTTCTAATGGAAGCTGATGTATCTATCCAAAAAATTCGCATTAGCAATGGTTAATTGTGGTACTGAGTTGTAATAGAACTTCTTTTACCATTCTACTTTAAAGGTTAGGTTTTACTGGTAGCTGAGGAGACTATAACTGTGGACTATGATATCTGAGGAATCAATTTTTAATTTGCGAGCTGAAATTTCCTTGAGGAATGTCAAAAAGACAGCGTCTTACGAATTTTACTATGAACATACAAATGTGGTACAAAAGTTATTTCTGTACTCTCCTACTAAGTTTATGTAAGAAAGAAGAGTTGAAGAAGAGTCGACTTAAGGGTTTCCTAAGGAACGATCATAATTTCGGATCTTAGACTATAGACTAAGTGTGAACAGTCATTTTGACTTGAAAAGCCACCTCTCAGTGAGTAATATTTGGAGGAATCATCTATTTATCTTTTCAAGAACTGAAAAAAATATATATATCTAGCCTACTATATCAAACCTTTTTGCGTTGTCTTCTAAACAAGATGATGATGGACCACTATAACGTTTCATTGTTAAGCTCGCCGCACATGATGCAATTTTTCAAGCAATTTTGTTCACTTGGAGCCTCGCAGGCTGCCACGCTTGCTCCGGTGCTAGAAATTTGGTCCGCTGCAGGGTAGTAGACTTGCCACGAGACTTGTTTCATAAGATAGACAGCCAATCAGAGCAGACGACAAAATCACGTAACTACATCACTGAGTTGTATGTCGCATCAGCACGCTGTGTCTCATTAGTGCATTGTGTTTTGAGATACAAATAAGTGAAAATTATGGCTAGTGGAAACTAGGTTATGTTTACGTACCCTAGCTCGTCAAACAACATGTTGAGAACTTTACGAACTTGATTCTTTCTCTTGACCAAAGTTTTTTCTTCTCTCTCTGTCTCATAATTCTAATTATTTCGCAAGCTATAATTGCAGCAAATGCTCCTGCTCTTCTCCGACGATTATTCTCGGAAACATCCATATTTGTATTAAACAAGTCTACCAAGTCTACGTTCTAGAGTCAGAATGAGTGGCGCAGCTTGCATCATGTGATGTGAAAATAAGTGCCACACCAAGTGCAGTTTAAAGCGGCCCAGTGCGCAAGAAAACTTGCTGCAAATTGAGTGAACAAAATTGCATAGAAAATTGCCTCGTGTGCGATGGGCTTTAATCGTAAAAGTATGAAAACCGCACACAATTGGTGAGAAATTAATTTTTCCGGCAGTCGAAGAGCTATCAGGAAAAGTTCTTCATCATAAAAAAATTCCTCCCAGTGATAATTCATTGCAAAGAAGAATAGATAAATGATAATAGATGTTGAGACATCATAGGTTAATCGTTGTACTGAGTTATCATACAGCTTTTTTCATCTTTCTACTTTAAAAGTCAGGTTTTACTGATAGCTGAAAAGGCCAGAAATAATGAAAAAATAATATTATGAATCAAAATGATTTTATTGTTCTTTAATTTCGATTGAGGCATCTTGAAAACACTCGTTCTAACACTTCAAGCGCTTCTTCTGTCATCGAAAATCGTTGACCACTTAGTTTATTCCTCCCGTTAGGAATCAGAAAGGAATCATTGGATATCAAATCGGGGCTGGAACTACAACGACTTGACATTGACATTGACTTGATTTCTACTGTCAATTTTCCATGCAAGTTGGACATATGTCCAGTTAATATTTATCATAGATCTTATTTTAATAGAAGCATAATCTCATCATGTCCCTATTACAAATATTAACTGGGAACATGTCCAATTTGTGTGGCACATTGTCAGTAAAAATCAAGTCAATGTCAATATCATGTCGTTGTAGTTTCACCACTGACATCGACTTGATTCCTACTGTCAATTTGCCATGCAAGTTGGACAAGTATCCAGTTAATATTTATCATAGATCTTATTTTAATAGAAGGATAACCTGACCTAGTCCCTATCATGTCCCTATTACTAACTGGAAACATGTTCAATTTGTGTGGCACATTGACATTAAAAATCAAGTCAATGTCAATGTCAAGTCGTTGTAGTTCCACCACGTGGCTGGAGTCGACATTGACATATTCTCATTTTGTCTTGATATCCCAATCCTTGTCATAATCATCTAGATTTTATTTTTTAAAAAGGATAATCTGATCTAGTCCCTGTAATGTCCGTATGATAAATATTAACTGGAAAAATGTCCAACTTGCATGACAAATTGACATTGACTTGATTTCTACTGTCAATTTGCCATGCAAGTTGGACATGTCCATTTTGTGTGGCACATTGAGAGTAGAAATCAAGTCAATGTCAATGTCAAGTCGTTGTAGTTCCAGCCCGAGCTGTTGATTCTAGATAATAATGACAAGGATTGGGAGATCAAGACAAGATCGGCATATGTAAATGTCGACTCTTTGTGGCTCCAGCCCAGGGCTGTACAGCAGAGGACCCGTTAATTTGATATTTTGACCGGTCAAATACTCATTTGGCTGTGCCAATGTGCTGTGGCAGCTCCCATTGTAGTGATGGAAAATGATCCTGCGTCTTATTTCTTCAAAAACTTCCGGCAAACAAATGGTTGTGTATCATTCAGAATCGACCGTTGTTCAATCGTCTAGTGGTCCCATAGTCACATGTCCATTTTTTCTTAAAGAAAAAAGACGATTATTTACTTCAAAGCTCGATGCGCTTCTTGCGCGAACAACTTTTGTTGGGTTCGGTTCATTTTGAACCTCCATACCGCAAGTTTCAGTTTAGTTTATCACTTTTTAAGATGTTATACATGGCTTTGACGCACCATGACTGTATTTTTCAATATTTTTTTACTTCAATTGACACATTGCTTTCTTAACAGCGATTGTCGAACCATGCGGAATATTTATGCAATATCTTATTCATGCTTGTCATATTTTATTAATGTCCAGGAATGCCTTAATTTCACAATATGTCACATGACGATTTAGCGTTACTGATTCGCACCCAGCATCGATGTTTTCTGACATAACAATCGATTTTGGATGACCTTATTAAAACTAGTGTCATTTCATTTAGGATGTAACAGAAATATAACTACTTTCATTTCAACCAGTAACAGAACTCGTCAAGAATAACAATCTTTTCGTTATAACTTTTTTCGGATATCGAGCAGAAATTCATCGAAGTTTTGTCAAAAATCTCACAGTGCGCCTGTGGTTCGAGCTGAATTTGTTGGAATAATTAAAATGTGCATTTTATAATTTTGGATCCATTGTGGTCACGTCAATCATTTATTTAAAACTGAGAGAATATTTGTATTCTGGCAATACATTGAGATATTTGCTTGCCTATGTCATTCTATTTTGAATATGTTGTAAGATAGGTTAAATTTGTCTCTAAAATCAACAATTTGGTCTATTAGTCATTTATATCTCATTTTCAAGTAAATTAATTTCTATGTAGGGATTTTAGGTATTTTTTCAGATAGTACATTTCTTTAAAATTAAGTTACACAAGTTCATTGCACTGCCATAGAGAATAGCTGGGAAAAAACAGTTAAAATCTGTGCTGCCATCTATTCGACATAAACTAACTAATATTGAGAGAGGATTATTCAACGATTTATTTAAGGAAAACGGTCGAATATTAAATGGAATTTAATTCTAAAATAATAAATTTAGTGAATTGGAAATATTACCACAATTCTTAAAGCCTGTATTCTTATAGAACAGAAAACAACCTATAAATATTACATAGGTGCAATATTACGTACGTTTTTTTTCTTGTTTAGCAGATCAATTCACGGGGTTCAAAGAGATATCATTAAGTGTTAATTCGGAGCTGATATTCATTTGGTTGTCCCAATGTGTGAGAGCTCGCATTGTCGTACTGGAGAATGATCCTGAATTTTATTTCCAGCAAAAAAATGGTTGTGTACCATTTATAGTTGACCGTTCTACAATCCTTCAATGGTACTGCAGCCATTGTCCATTTTTTCCCCAAAGAAAAGGCGACCATTTGCTTCAAAGTGTATAGTGCGCAAACAACTTTTCTTGGGTTTGGCTCATTTTGGAACCTCATTCCGCCAATTTCTGTTTGGTTTTGGATTCATTTGCAAAGATCCAAGATTCGTCAGTTGTTCAGTTGTTGAACACGGCTTTCGACGCACCACAATTGTATTTATCAAGATTTTTTGATATGAATTTCGCGACGAGAACGAGTCGGGTGTCACTTCGGCTCAGAATACGACACTTTTTACAACTCGTAAACCATAAAAACTACTGAATTGAAGTAAACATATTGTCACAAATTTTATTGTGAATAATTTATTAACGCAGGTTACAGAGTGAATTTTCACTTTACAAACTCAAATGATCACAATATCGCTCACAGCTACTCGTACTGAACCACTGACTGAATGAATTTTTCTCCTAGCTTGCGCTCTTATATACCTAAGCCGACAATTGGCCAACATTCAATTGCCTAACAGTTGTTGCCGGGCAACCACCGAACATCTAGTGACCATAGCCTGTCAGTCATGTCCGACAATTGAACATCGACCTTGTCAATACAAGCTAGGATTATAGTTTCAGCGAATTCAAATAAATAATTATGTGATCTAATCACTACAAATATTTTATATTTGTGATTATATTATAGTAGAGCAGACTTTACTCGTGGTCCTTAGGTATGACTCACCTTTTCAACATCCGCAATGATGACGTAAAATGAGCGTTAGTGTGGAGCGATAAATTTAAGTTATTGAAAGTTGTAATTTCGAAAATAATGGACCAATTTGCATGATTTAAACTTCAAGCTGCTCATAAATGAGCACTGAGTGTTGCTAGTTGAGTGAAATAACTATATAAATCATTGAATTTGCTTTTGGAGCCATTTCATCCAAATTAAACAATTTTTCTCACGGTTAAATATTCATGCAATATCTTATTTATGCATGTCATATTAATATCCAGGGATGTCTCAATCTCCCGATAGGTCACATGACGATCTTGCATTAGGCATTACGGATTTGCACGTAGTATCGATGTTTTCTGGCAAAACAACCGATTTTGGATGATCCTAATAAAATTACTCCATGAGTGAACGACGACCGCCATTAAATCCTCTAAACCAGTAATATATAATGGTTTTAGATGGTTTTTGATGACTAAAAGTCAAAGTAAGTTGATCGATGCACTGTTGTTGAGATAATCCATGTTAAAGTTGTAATAAATCAGTGCACAAAAATATTCATGTGGAAGTAAATAACATCTGCAAAAAAAGTGTTTCGAGTAAATATTAAACTTCAGTGTGGATATTTCAGATGGCACCTAGCAACAATAATATTGCCAATTTCGGATACATTAATAGTAAAGCTCGCAGAATAAGCTTCTGTATTTGTAGAGCAAAGAGAATACGATAAAAATTGGGCCAAAGAAATAATTCATTTCAATTTTAAACATCAGTAAATGTTTCACTGTTTTGGAATTCCAAAATTAATCTTCAATTTGTGTTTTGGCAACAAATTCGCAAACAATCGCGCGATATTTTTTGTGCTACCTGCTGCGAAAACAAAATTTTATTTTCCAATACCGATAGTAAACCAAAATACAATTTTTCACGGTAACAAAATCAACTTTTCCGCTATATATTTTTAATATGAAAAGCAAACTTGAACGCCAGCGAACAAAAACATAACAAACTAAATTGAACATAAAACAAAAGCAAAGCGAACGAAACAAGAGGCTGGGAAGTATATCAGACCTGAGACGGAAACAAGAGAATATCTGAAGAATGTGGTATGTTTTGTATGAGACGAAAACATGAATGGAACTGTACTCTGGAAAATTGGTAGACGTGTACGCATACATATAAAAGAATATAAAAGATGAGAAAATAAACTTGTTGGTCCTTTTCACGTATTTTCATTCCAGCCACTCCCATTTCTCCCACATTTTTTTGTCAATAAAATAATGCATCTAATAATAAATAATAAAACACCCGGTATACTTCTTTCATCCCCAAAAACCTTTCCAGCTATATTAAATGCTATCCAGATGCCCAGGCCATCCAATTTCGCCCTTCATTCTCAACATTTCTTTCTACACATCTGTTTTTTCTCCGCTTCGTGCCAAAATTAGATCGCGTTGTTTGACATTGTTCACATCATATTGCAAGCACGCGAGAACATTCACACCTAACTGAAGAACACAGCTGAACTCCAGCAGCTCTCATACCGGAACCCAATGTATTATTCTTAAGTGAGATATATGAGTCACGTGCTACACTGCTGCGTGTGCCACAATAAAAAGCATTGTTTGATTAACACAAGCATCGTATCATATTGCTTACCTCACTCGCCTTTATGTTGGGAAATTTCTCTGCTGTCACTTTGATAGCATTGCGGTAATTAAAGGTCGTATAGATTCCTGCGAAGAAGGTCAGGCGGTCGATGTGTCACATAGTGGACGTGCCTCCGCATCGAAGGACCATGCTTTCAAGATTTTATGATGTCCACAGTCACCTGAGCTAATATTTATAAACGTGAATCCTGGTATAATTATTAAGAGGGCTATTTAATATTTATATTACTTTTATAACATGGTTTCAATTTTTTGAGAGACTTATATTGGAAGCACTGTGCACAACTGCTTAACGGGTCCTTCGACATGGTCTGAGGGAGACAAAATTAAAAAATGAACTTCCTGTCTATACTCACCCAACATTCAAAAAACTGGCTACATGTAATTGAATAAATTGTAATATTAAACCATAAAATTATTGTAATTATTCAAATTTGCTGGACTTTAAAAAATAAGAGTAATATTTAAAGCTTTCAGTTTCATATAATATCATCGCGTGTAAGAGTCACATCCATCCATTTGACATTCGACATTATATTTGACATTCAATTATGTAAATGATCTAGAGATGGCCTGAGACAAGAAAGATATGAATTTGTTGTCTTGTTCAATTGTTTAGTAACATTTAACCTTTACGTTTAGCTTGTCAAACTAGAATGGATGAATAAAGACGATGTGATTTTTCGTGACTCGATAGATGTAGCATATTCGATGATTGAGTAGAAAATGTTTTATACAATTTTTTTATTCAAACTCAATCAGGATCTCGATCTCAAATTAAGTGGCTCATCTCCTTGGTATTGGTAACAATATCATTTTTCTCAGATTTAAATAATGATTGAAAGGTTTTTCTGGTTCAAATTCTGTATATTTCATTTATTTTTGGTGTTTCGACTCTCTATCCGAGAATCTTTATCAGAAAAACAATGATACAAAAATAAACAAAGCAAGTATCCAATTAATTAATAAATATACAGAAGACTAGATGTAAAAACGTGGGTCTCACATTTAATGCAGAAACAATAAAATTTCTCTGGCATTCACTCAAGGTCTGAGAAAAAACTACGTGGAACAACCTCAAACAGAGGAATCAATAATAAGAATCTTCATAATTATCATTGTGAAAGAGAGACAGGAAGTTGTTCCGTTTTTGCAACCGCATATAGCTCCATGGTCCAAATATGCCAAAAAAAAAATTTTTATTCGGATCTTTCATTATTCCAATCGCTTCTCTCACTAATCTATCATGAATTGATGAGCATCTCACGATTATTTTTGTATCTTCTAACTCAATGTCATTCAAAAATTCAATAGCATGATCAGCAACAGAAGATTTATTTGGATAATTGAGTCATGCATTTCCTATGTTCAGTAATAAATGCCTACAGTTCTGCCCGTCTGACTAATATAGACTTTCCCACAGGTACAAGAAATCGGTTGAATATCCGATTAACTCCCCGTCACTTCAACTCAGGTCAATTCAACTCCCAGTCATGAAATGACGGGCATAAGTGACTTTGTCTCCTCCTCGAAAATACGTGTAATCCTTGAATAGAAAGAAATATATAAATATAGTCAATAGACCAAATGATTTCAGAATGAATGAAAAAGAAAATAAAAGTTTCATTCTTCGAGAACTCTAAAATAAACAATATACAATTACTCATTTCTTACATACTACTATTAAACTTCAACAACAAATCCACAGATATTTATTTTTAATAACTCATTTATTTAATAGTTTACGTGAAGAATTGAAAAATGAAACTAGTTTGAATATATTTAAGAGAAATTGTAAAGAGTATGTGAAGAAGCATGTATAGATATATAAATGGTGATACAAACATATATAATAGTTATGTAAATAACAAAATTTTGTTAAATAAATATATTATTATTATTATTGATGTGAAACATCTATAGGCTCACTTGTAAACCGAATTGTTGGCGTGGCGACGCTTGCCGTGGCGACGGGTCGCCACGCTATACTAAGATATATATATATATATATATATATATATATATATATATATATATATATATATATATATATATATATATATATATATATATATATATATATATTTTTATGTGTAGTAGAGTGTACGTTTAGTGTCAGTATCAGTATCAGATATATAAATGGTGATACAAACATATATAATAGTTATGTAAATAACAAAATTTTGTTAAATAAATATATTATTATTATTATTGATGTGAAACATCTATAGGCTCACTTGTAAACCGAATTGTTGGCGTGGCGACGCTTGCCGTGGCGACGGGTCGCCACGCTATACTAAGATATATATATATATATATATATATATATATATATATATATATATATATATATATATATATATATATATATATATATATATATATATATATTTTTATGTGTAGTAGAGTGTACGTTTAGTGTCAGTATCAACTTCAGAAGCATCCGGAAATATAAAATTACTTACCCATAAGCATACTTTCACGTGCTACAAAAAAAATAAGATCTACTTCAGTGCAAAAGTGCCGATTTGAAGCACCATTCATGCCTTGTAAATCCACAATGATTTTAATACCGATGGAAAAAACTGATCCACTTTACAAAAAACATTTGATAAGATATAATGAAATAAGAATTAACTTAGAAAGTAATGATTATGACAGTATTGATGATTATTATGAAAGTAATAATATCAGATCAGACGAAGAATACACAGATATTCTAAGATCTGGTATTAGTAGGCCAAAAATATTCTTTAAACGATATCCATCCGAAAAATGGCACAATACTTTCAATCCATTCGTTTTTAATGTATTAAAATCTAATATGGATTTCCAAATAATTACTGAAGAATATTCTTGTGCGGCCTACGTGGTTGAATATGTAAATAAGACCAACAGAGGTATTAGTAATTTGCAACGTAAGATAATAGAAGTCATGAATGAGAATCCCGAATTTGATATTGTTGAAATAACTCGTAAAATGAGTGTTGACATGCTAAATACCATTGAGATGAGTAGTCAAGAAGCTGCTTGGTATCTTCTACGCCAAATTCGTAATACTTCATTTTTTCATTAGGCTATATTTAATTCCTGTAATAATATTATCTTTCATGCATATTACTTGTACACACACGATGTTTCACATCTGCCAGGCGTCCCATGACGGCTCACATGTTTTTTTATTACACTGATCATTCACTGGATATTCACTGTTTCACTGTTTTACTGCTCACTCCTCTGTCAGGTCGCTTGCTCATTTGTATATACAGATATCCGTTTCTGGAAATGTTTTAGGTCAGTCGAGAGCACGTTACTAGAACTTTCGACCGTGCGGGATGATGCGGTGCGATACAAAGAGACGAAAGTCTGGATTCAGGGCTTATTTAATTTTCAAGAATTATGCAACTTTCGCACGTTACACTATCTTACAAATTATGCAAAAATAAATTACAAACGTAAGCTAAGATCCCATTGTATTGCCAAATTACAAATATTCTTCCATTTTTGAATAAATGCTCGTTCAAAATCACAAAATACTCATTTTATTCGACAGTTATTCATTCAATGAATGTCAAGCATTCAGATCAAATCATAGACAAACAGTAGAATTTTTGACATAAACTTCAATTAATTTTAAGTGGATATCCAAAGAGTTTACAGGAAAAGTTATTCAGGAAAAATTGTTATATTTGACGAGTTTTATTACTGGTTGAAATTAATATTTCCGTTTCTGCTACACTCTTTATATTCCGGGTGGCTCATCGGTCTATACTTTTTTTTAAATCGATTATTGTAAATATTACCGAAATATTTTTCGAATAAAGTTTATTTACTATTAAATTATCCATATCTTTTACGTATTAAATTTTCTTATAATTCCTGTATTAATCATTTTGAGACTACAAAAAATTGAAACTTTTTTAAAGAGAAACAAAATATTTCAAAAAATATGCAACAATATATAGGGCGCTCCATTAAAAAAATATAAAATTGCATATCATTGCGCGAAAATGGAGCACACTAAAGAAAATCTTTTACAGCGAAAATGTAAGTGATTTAATTGTAAATAAACTTTGTTTGAAAAATATCTCAGTAATATTCAAAATAATTGAGTTAAAAAAAAATACAGACCGGTATATATTGATATATTGATAAATCCATATAAATACAGATTGACTAGCAGGTTCAACAAGCTGATCCTCCATCATGCTATTCACACAATTATATATATCAAGTTAATACATAACAAAAATGTGAGTAGTACATGACAAATATTTAAATCTAAATCATACATTCCTTTCATGTTCACAATGTACTAATAGTATATTACAAGTTTGGAATGAAGCTTATTCAGCATGAGTGAAAAAGTTTGTAGCACGAGCCGTAGGCGAATGTGACGAATTCACTAGTGCTGAATAGCCGGAAAACATGTTTCAGACTATACTTTCTCTACGACCATAAATTTGGCAATTTACAGAGAAACAAAGAATTACAAACTCTGAAACAGAGAAACAACAGAAACTCCAGAAGTTAAAATTTAATTCAAGTTGATTTGACTTTCCTACTAATTGTTATAATAGATGAATAGATGCAGCTTGATAAAATATCAAATATAAAATGCAATATAAATCAACAATGTCATAACCTCAGTATTATTTGAAATCTGTATTACTGACATGTAGGGAATGCAATCCCGATCTCGCGAGATCTCGAGCTATTTTACGAGCTCAATCCCAAAGTGCAAATTGGGCGAGATCTCGCGAGATTGACGAGATTGCCCTTTTAATGATTGCAGACGATTTTAATTAACGAGTTGTTGCTGCTGCAAAAATCAACACGACTCTACTAGAGGAATTAGAAAAGGCTCTAAAGGCATGTAAACGTCCTTTTTTGCGTATTTCTACATCTAAAGATAGGCTAGAGTCACTCACAAAGAAAAAATCTCTTAGTGTGTGGAAACAACAACAAGAGAATAATTTTTATAGTTTACTAATAACTGCTTTGTCTGGCTGGTGCCAACCAGTGTTCAGTCTGAGAGGGTGTTTTCAGCTGCTAGGTACGTAGCAGATGACTTGAAATGCCGTTTTTCTAGAGTTGCCAACCGTCCTGTTTTCGTAAAACATGTCCTGGCTTTTGGGAGGATTTGGGATCTCCTGAAAAGTTTTTAGAAAACGTCCATGGTTTTTTGGAGCGTAAAACTTAAGAATTATTCATTTTATGATTCAACCATCCATGTTTTATATAGTTGCATTGAAGATACGTCCATAAATAATTGTAATAACTATTGTTTGAGTTTAATTGAGTTTCTTTTCATTGCGTAGATGTCATATCACTATTAATTGATTACTGCACTACTGCGTCCTGTTTTTAAAATGAAATATCCTGGTATTTCTACCTTGAAATCCTAGCTTTCTATATTAGGGGATGAAATCCCCACATTTTTGGGCAGCAATATCAGTACTCTTTGTTTTTTATGGAGCTATTTCCAAAATCACCCCAAGAGCAGGGTTTTTAAATATATGATTTTGACAGAAGCCTCGAAAATCGAAATCGGAATTTCTAGTTTCACGAGATCTCGAACTTGCGATCTCGGTTCGAGATTGCATTCCCTACTTACAAGTCACTGTGACAGATGCTTATTTTTATTTAAAAATGATGTTTTCAGCATTTTACTTATAATTTTTAATATTTTAAACTGAATTATAGCAACTGCATCAATTTTAGAATAAATATGAATTAATAAGGTAGCATTTTTTTGTATTTCATCAATACCATAAATGTGTAAGAGATGTCGCTAGCTGTGCTCATTCCATAACTTGTGTTGGAATGAATATTCTAACACAATGTGATAGAATTGAATCATTCCGTACTTAAAATTAATATTAGAATTTTGATGTTCTATAATGGTCGTAGAGAAAATTATTATTTTTACAATCATCAAAAAAATCACATATAGAATAATATTCCTTTTGTTTAAAAATTTGTTTGATTTGTAACAGCGCTCGCTTGATTGGCATTGTTTTAAAATATTGAGGAAGACTATTGAAAATATTTATGTCTATGAAATGTACATTTTTTTCAATCGCATAGATGTTCTATGACACGATATTTCTATTATATTTATTTGTCTGGTGTTATAATTAGATTGAATGAGATCAAATTTGCTGCTAAAAAATCATATTCATATGTTCATCATTTTCATGTATATAATAGACTATAGCGATGCTACTCTCCACCATTCTCCAAAGTGGTTCGAATTTTCACATTCACTAACTCTTGAAGTACAGTAAAACTGCATTTTCGATTGTACAAAAAATTGGGGATAGGACGGAAATCTAGAAAAATGTTTGTTATGGCTCGTAGTTCAATCAACTAACTCTGTAGCACTCCGATTGGTACAATTTTTTAAAGAGTGTGGCAGTGTCAAATATGTTTTTCTTACAAATAACTCAAAGGAATTAGATTTCAAATAATCCCTGCTATTTTTAGCGCATTTTTTGGAAAAAAGCGCTATTATATTCACTTTGGCTGTCTGGCTGGCTGGCTGGCGTGACGCTGAGTTCTCAGCAACTATACTATTTACAGACTTGAAACTGGTACTAAATAAAAGCTGCTGTTTCGTAGGTTTGCACAAATTGCTTTAATTCAAGCTCAGTGATTGCGGACAGTTGTCCGGGATTCATTCAATGACTTGTTTGAAGCTTATTAGAATGAATTATTATTATTGGATGAAATTTGTTTACTTTTGGTGTATTTTTTTTTATATAGCTTTGATAAAGATCAAATTATCATTTTAAGGTACAGCACTTGACCTCCCGTCAGTCAATAACTGAACAATGAAGATTGAAAGGTATTTTGAGTTTTTACATGCATAAATTATGTACCTATCAAATAGTCAACTTGAAACTAGTACTAAATGGAAGCTGCTGTTTCGTAAGTTTGCCCAAACTACTTGATTTCAAGCTCAGTAACTGTGAGAGATGGTAATTTGCGAAATCTCTGAAGTAACAAGCATTCAGGAGCTGTCAAAAATGCGCTTTCATCATCTAGATGATTCTTCCATTTTTTGGAAAAAAGCGCTATTATATTCACTTTGGCTGTCTGGGTGGCTGGCTTGACGCTGAGCTCTCAGCAACTATACTATTTACAGACTTGAAACTGGTACTAAATAAAAGCTGCTGTTTCGTAGGTTTGCACAAATTGCTTTAATTCAAGCTCAGTGATTGTGGAAGATTAAATTTTTCAATTACTTGTTTGAAGTGAAACAATGCGCATAGATATATATGACATTAGGGATATGGCAACTAAAATTTATAAAGTATAAAAAAATTTAGTTACAGCTTTCGCCGCGGATGTCACTATTATTATGTACAGTTGTCAAATCTGTCAATGACTTGTTTGACGCGAATTTGGAGCTTATTAGAATGAATTATTATTATTGGATGGAAATTTGTTTACTTTCATGCATTTTTAAGAATAGTGAAATCTTCAAGAAATTCAGCAACTATCATTTAGACAAGCTCCAAAACTGATTGGATGGTCTTATACAAATTCGACAAAATACTTTCACTGAATGTTATAAATGTGTTTGAGGAACTAAAATTATACTGAAAATAGTTTGCTTTCATCATGGAAATGAATCAAGTTTTGAATAATTGGGCACAAACAATGACAGTATTTCAATATGAATTTCTGTCACCTGAAAATATTTTTCTAAATCAAATTCATCACACGATCCACATACCAACACGATTTCTTTCATTATCGAAGCACATTTTTAAAACGACACTAGTGTTTCACAAGAATCAAGAAATAGTCTTGAAATTGTCTTGATCTTGTCTTGAAATCAAGACAAGACCAAGACAAGAAGTGTTTTTTATTTTTCAAGACAAGACAAGAACGTACTATCAAGAATCAAGACTTCTTGTCAAGAAATCTTGATATCTTGACAATTAATTATTTAAATCTGCATATTTATTATTCTATTATTGAAATATTGAAATCTGCTGTGGTCATCACAGTTTTTTCCCGACAATATGTTTCATGGCCAGTTTCATCACTGTTTCATGAATTTAGGAGTATTATACTAACTTTCAAAGTGATATTTGTCATTGTCAAATTGACAGTTTAAAGTGACAGCGTCATTATAAATGTGACAGTGTCATTTTCAAAGTGACAGCGTCATTGTAAAAGTGACAGCGTTATTTTCAAAGTGACAGATTCATTTTCAAAGTGACAGCTGTCATTGTCGAAGTGACGGCTGTCATTGTCTAAATGACAGCTTTTATTGTTATGGTGACGTATGGCGGCTTGCAATATAAGTATTTTTGAAAATGAAGAGTCTTTTTCTAAATTTTCCACTTAAACAAGCTCATTTACAAATTTAAATCTATTCAGGGCAGTAAAAAGTATCGGTGACTATGACTTAAAACAAATATTTGATACATATCGAAAGCATAAGTTGTCACTTTCCGGTGATTAAATCGTTTATGTAGAAGAGAAATGTATTGGTAGAATCCCCAGTATTCCAAGAAAGTAGTTAATTTTCAGCAACATTGCTATATCATGAAACAATAACAATTGCAAATACTGATTAAAATATGAAAATGAACTTTTCATTCATTTCTATTGGTGGCAATCTTGGAAAACGTTGCTAAAATCGATTCATAACATAACTGACAGAGAGGATAAAGGGTAGACACTAATGCTAAACTGAATGTTCAGATTGCATAAAACAATGAAGAAAGGGGATTCCCCCTAAAAGTCAAGATCAAGAAATATCAAGGATTCTTGAAACAAGACAAGAAATGCGTCGTCAAGAAATAGGCAAGACAAGAAATTTTTATTTTCTTGTCTTGAAAATCAAGACAAGACAAGAAATGGCCATCAAGACAAGAAATATTGTCTTGATGAAACACTAAACGACACAATGGATTCGTGATCTTCAAATGTTTAGATTTTCACATGGAAAGGACAATGTAGGCACACATTTTATTAGCAATGACACGGCCTGGGAGTATTAAAGATTAAGAACTGTGGGAGGATCCGAAAGTGAAGACGATCAGTGAAAGGAGATTTCAATTGCTTTGTTCAATGCATAATTTAAATAAATGACACGGTTTGATAACCTTATTTCCAGCTGCAATATTTCTGTGAGATATTTTATGTGTAGGCACAAGTTGTTTGTTGTTAAAATATCAAAAGTGATAGGCCAAAAGTTTGTCAATTGAGAGTCAAAATGTTTTTGTCAATATATATCCAATATTTTGAATAATATTTTTAAGCCAAAAAATTTTACACTACGTCACTGCTTTTTCAAGTCTCATTCGTATGCTGTTCCCTTATTGTGAATTGTGTAAAGATTTTTTTCTCTGTCATTCGCGTCTTGCCCAAAGTTTGATTGCTTTCGGACCTCGTGATTCAACTTCTTTTGTTAGACTTTCTTTAATTCCACAAAAAAATGTTTCAAGTTTAACAAAATCGAATACAAAGTTTTCGGAACAACTTTTCTTATAACAACAAAATTCACAAAAAAATTCGTTGTCCTTTCCAGGTTTTTGGTGATCCATCTATTTTTTTATGGTTCAGTGGATATGTCTAACCCAATATTTGATGAACTCCCGTAAATAGCTTTAGTATGTTTGATCTAATTTATTTTTTTGTTGCAGGTATTGCCTTTGAAACTTCAACATTTTCAACTAATCGTAAGTAAGATGTTTTTAATACAGTTAACCGCATACGGTTAACCGCATAAGAAGTATTCACTTCAGTCTCAAGAGTACGAATCTGTGAATAAAGAAATTACTAAATACAATGTTGTTGACTGCATGAATCATATATTACTCAGAAACAAATTAAATCTCACTAAAAAAGTCACAACTTTCTCCGAAGTTACCGTCCTATTCACCAGACAAAATTACCAGACTATATGGCTAGGCTGTCATATATCACCACTAAACAAAGACAAAACTTTATGCTGGGCTCAGAGTACACGGAACGTGGTAATTAAAATTTATAATAATACATAAAAGCCGTGGAACAAATATAACTCATAGCCGTGTTAATGTGGAAGCGACAGGCGCAACGAATTTACTACATTTTTATTGTGTGCTGTCGTTAGTGCTACAAGTTAACGGTTAGTTAATAATTGATTATTTGGTTTGTGTTAAATATGAATCAGGGAATTGTTGGTAAAACCAAAAAGGTACACAATAGACTACCTGGAATACAATTACTTGTCTGATGAGTAGAAAATTGTTTTTTTTTTCGTTTGAAAGTCAAGTAACTGATAAAAAATATTTCAATAACTTTTTTGTACTTCAATGTTGAAATGGTAAATGTATTCTTTTCGCATTAAAGCGAGCTATTCAAGGGCAGAAGATGCACCAAAAGAACATAAAATATGTTCACTTTTATCTAAATTCAATCGGCGTTCAACTTCACGCGTTTTGAATTTTAATCTTGCAACACCAATAGTATTAAGTGTGACATAAAAAAAAGCTATTTTTCTTCTTTATCACAAGAGTTCACGCACAAGTTTTTACCAAAACTAAATCTTGTATACTTTTTTTCTTTTAACACTTACTGTCTTTCATAATGGATATAATTTGAAATAAAACTTACTACCTCTTAAGATTAAGTTTGTGATTAATGCTTTCAATTACTTTTAATATCATCTTTTACAAATAATAAATATTTTCTGAGATTCAAGATATTCGCTTTTAATTAAGATCTTAAAAATAAGATTACACTTCAGAAGCAATGAACAACTTTACTAATGAAATACGCAAGATTGTAAATTACCTTAACGCCCTTGAAGAGATCTCTGCTACAGCAAAAATTATTTATTCTCAATTATTTCATGATTAACTTAATTGAGCGAAACTGATGAGAATACTTCAAGGAATAATTTGATCGAGAAATATTTATTTTTCCTACGAATATTGGGGGGTCAGTGTTAGAAGCTTTATGCCTGGCACTTAGTTCCCTTTTAGTTTGGAGCATATTGCCAAACTTTTCTTCATCGGAAATGAACTCCACATTCGAAATAATGTTGTGGAAAGTCGCCCATTAACCAATCTATGCCTGCTATCTTTTTATTTGATTTTATAGATTCGGGAATAAGGTGGTTATTTGCTTACTGCTAAAGCATCATTGAGCATTATTGTAGAAACAGGGGTTGACCTGATGGAAGGAATTTAGACCTCCTTCATCAAACTTGTTGCATATTAAAATACTAGTTAATATTATTAGTGAAAATACACGTAAAAACGCGAATAATATTAACTTAAGCGTTACTATGTAACAGGCCCTAGATGGTCCAGAAGACAATTGCAATGTTCCCCAGGTATTATTAGTTTACATTTTCAAGATAAAACTTAGAGAATAATCCTTTTAATTCTGAATACTGGCTGTAAGCTTCTTGGCAGAAGAAATTGGCTTCGCCTTCTTTAGTGCAAAACCATCGGCTTCCATCCACTGTTTTGAAATTTATTTCATATCTGGAATAAGGTGGTGAACCTACTCCTTATCCACAATGAAAAATCGGCACAAAAAACCTATAGGATCTTATTTAAAACAATTTAGTAATTTGATTCTTCATTTACTTTCGGAATACATTCATCAATTGCAATACCTATTTGGGCAGAGCTTTCTCATACCCAATTATAGGTGTAGAATATAACCCACCCATTTTTCTGGTAAACTTTCGACCTCATCTGTCGTATATAGTTCAATTACCGATGGTTCAATACCATTTAATGAACCATTTCAATTTTTGCATTTATGGCTGCAAATATTGGTTGACCTTTACGTAATTTTTTTAAAGGGATGTTTGATCTCGTGTAAATTCAGTTACCCAATTTTTATTGCTGAAATCATAAGAGCAGACTTTTTATGGACCGTCGTGAACTTAATACGGGTTTTCGTCGATGATAAACTGTCCAAACAAGACTCTTTGAGTACATTCCACTAGATGATCGCAACGCTCACGCTCATGACCGCGGTCTTTGCTGTTCCACTGACTCATGGTCGATGTGGCTGGTACTTCAAGTGGAACGATGCGAGTGTCTATTAAATGTCAAATAAACTGACAATTTGTGGTTAGGATCGAAAAGTAAATCATTGATAAGATTAAACTAACATATAGCAAGAAATATATGAAAATAGAATAAATTCAATATGCCTGTGTAAATTAATTGTTCTTAAATAATAAATAATGATGATAAGAGACCATGAAATTATCTGTCAAGTTGACAGATTAAAAAATCTTGAATCAATATACATAACTTGGAATCGAAAGTACAAATTAGAAAGGCATCTTCTTATTTAATTTGAACTTCTTAGCGATTTTTGCATTCCTGCAAAAATGAACGCAACGACCGCTTCGACCCACCTTTCATTCGCGGACGATGTGAGCTTGAAGTGATCGAGATCTATGACGTATTTATCATGAACGCCAAGACCGCGATCGTCTTGTGGAACGATTATTGAGGCGAAATGAGCGTTGAGGTCTTCTAGTGGAACGTACCCTTAATAATGGCTAGTTTACGACCGTAGGGCAGATTTTTATCGAAGCCGAAGTCAATTGTTCGACCCTAGCCGTAACCTCCAGCCGAAGTCGAATGTTTACTAGAAAATGATAATGGCTGAAAACCATAATATTGATGCAAATTGTGTAAGAAATATTTATTATTATGCATGATGATAATAATAAAAGAAGTACTTAGTAAAATCAATAAATGATTTCCTAATAGCTATGATCACGGCAGCAATGTTTGAAACAAAAGAAATTTTATTTCTTAATAATTGGTGAAGCAAAATCTGGCACTTTATCTTGGTGAAATAAACGCTTCAAGAATGTCTCTTCATCATTCAAAACTTATATTAAAATGATAGATCTTTTGTCCAAGCACTTCGCTCGTTACCATGAAAATTTTGAAAGAAATAATCCTCCTCCGATGCTTGCAATTCGTCGAATCATGAAAAGCTTTGAAAATGAATTTACTCTACAAAAAAACACCACAGCTAGTGTTTCACAAGAATCAAGAAATAATCTTGATCTTGTCTTGAAATCAAGACAAGACCAAGACAAGAAGTATTTTTTATCTCTCAAGACAAGACAAGAAAGTACTAAGACTTCTTGTCAAGGAATCTTGATATCTTGACAATTAATTTTCAAATCTGCATATTTATTAATCTATTATTGGAATATTAAAATCTGCTGTGGTCATTACAGTTTATCTCTAACAATAAATTTCATGGCCAGTTCCATCACTGTTTCATGAATTTAGGAATGTCATACCAACTTTCAAAGTGACATTTGTTATTGTCAAACTGACAGTTCAAAGTGACCGTGCCATTGTCAAAGTGACAGCGTCATTGTCAAAGTGACAGCATCATTGGCAAAATGACAGCTGTCATTGTTATGGTGACAGATGGCGGCAATATAAGTATTTTTGGAAATGAAGAGTCTTTTCTAGATTTTCTGGTTGAAAAAGCTCATTTACAAATTTAAACCCAGCTTTTAAAAAAACTCAAATATTAAATTTCAGTCGAAAATTTGTACGGGTTCTCAAATTATTATACTTTAAAACATACCAACCGACCGATTTCATTTGAATTTATGTTTATTGAGTTTAGTAAGGCCTAAAATGTGAGAATTCATCAAATCTTGAACATTGCTATATCATATAACAAATAATAATTGCAAATACTGATTAAAATATGAAAATGACAGCTTTTTCATTTATTCCTATTGGTGGAAATCTTGGAAAACGTTGCTAGAATCGATTCATAACATAACTGACAGGGAGGATAACGGGTAGACACTAACGCTAGGCTGAGAGTTTAGATTGGATACAGCAATAGAGAAAGGAGATTCTCCCTAAATGTCAAGATTAAGAAATATCAAGAATTCTTGAAATAAGACAAGAAATGCGTCGGCCAAAAATGGGCAAGACAAGAAATTTTTATTTTCTTGTCTTGAAAATCAAGACAAGACAATAAATGATCATCAAGACAAAAAATGATTACGTTCAAAACTAGGATAGCGACCCTACCCTTCAAAACTGACTAGCTCAGTATCAAAATAAAACTAAACAAAATAATCCCAGGGCCGGACTGGGTTGTTGTGAGGTTAGCTTTCCAAAAATACAAACTTTACTGAAAACAAATATACTGGACGCTACGTAAGCTAAGTTTAAATAAAACAGAAAATAAGGGCGCCACGCAATTGTTAATTTTTCCGTCCTCAGGCACACAACTGCGAAAGTATACTTTGTTTCAATTTATTTGCAAACGAACCTGCCTTCGAAATGAGGGACAAACCGCAAACCAGCAGGGTTTTAATATTTCTATGAGTCAGGGGAGGATTAGATTGATTTGGAGATTACTAGTGCAACTGTATTTTGAACGGCATTTCTTGTGAAGTGCAATAACTGTATTTGTTAATAGTATTCGAGATTAGGGAAATTTTCAAATCCATCTAATATAACGTAATTTGTAGCTTTCAGATAATCAAAGATTTTGCAGGTAACATTTTTCAATCAACTCATTTTCCACTCCCTGAGGGTAGTTAACCAATAAGAGAAATGATATTATTCATCCCTCTATTTCCTAAAATTATTTAAGATGTTACATTTTTGAAAATTTGTCATTGTGTTAATGTTATACTTCTATTTATCATCGTGAAGCTCATCAGAAATTCTAAACGAACAATGTGGCAACCAAGCAGTAAACAGAAACATGTACATTTATCGGACTGTTGCAAACAAATTATTTTGAACGTATACGACTCTTTAAAAACTAGTGAAAGTGATAGAGTTCTTATTAAAAAAACGGCAGAATTAACAAAAGTGAATTATGCCACTGTAAGGCGAATTGTTTTACATGGAGTTACACCAAAAAGACAAAGACGTGATTCCGGTCAAGTGCGAGTTTTGAGTGAGTTCGAAATTGATGTAATCCGCCGGAAAATTTATACCATGTATGCAGAAAATATTCTTCCGTCCATAAGAACTTTGCATAAGAGATTAATCGATGACAAATCGGATATTGATTGTTCAGTGACAAGTTTATATAGAGTAATCAAGAAAATAGGATTTTCTTTCAAAACGGTAGATAAAAGACAAGTTGTAATGGAGTCCAAAAGAATTTGTGAGTGGAGGTATAATTATTTAAAAGCAATTTTTGAATACCGTCAGAATAATACTTTTATAGTTTATCTTGACGAGACATGGTACGATTCTCACGACATTGCGAAAAAAGTTGGACAGATGGAAGTACCAGTTGTGCTGTTGATGTACCAGTTTCACGGGGAAAAAGAATTATTATTCTGCATGCAGGAAGTGAACAAGGATGGCTCAATGACGCACTTCTATTATCTGCCCGAAATGTGAAAGACTCTAGTTTGGACTATCATGACAACATGTCAGCAGATATTTTTGAAAGTTGGTTTAAAAATAAACTCCTTCCTAATTTACCCTCCAATAGTGTTATAGTTATGGACAATGCGAGCTACCATTCTCGTTTAGCTGTAAAAGTGCCTACTATGTCCAGCAATAAGTCTGAAATAAAAGAATATTTAATTGAAAATGATATGTATTTTGAAGAATTTTATTCAAAGAAACAACTTATGGAAGTCGTGAAAACTAAAGTAGTTGAAAAGCAATATGTATGTGACTCAATAGCTAAAGAATTTGGGCATAGTATTTTACGTTTACCGCCGTATTACTGTATTTTTAATCCCATAGAACTAGCCTGGGCCCAAATTAAATCTAATATTAGGAGAAACAATAGTTCACCTGCCAATTGTGCTTCAGTCATTGAATTAATACAATGTGAAATCAATAATGTGTCCCAGAAAAATTGGTCCAATTATATTAAACATGTGAAGGAAATAGAAAACCAATACTTGAATGCAAATAATATTGTGAATTCTTTTATGATACATGTAGACGGTAGTAGTAGTGATAGTGACAGTGACGGTAGCATACTTGTGAATTAATAATTTTTATATTATATATACATATCATGTATATATATTTTTTTGTTAATATTTTTATATGTTTTGTACTGTATTCCTTGAAAATAAAATGACATTAAATCCTAGACAAATATTTCATCTATTGAATTTCAAATACACTATTACAACCCTGTCCTTTCTCCCCTTAAGCTAATTTAAGAAGCCACCCGCTGCGTAAGTCGAAGCAGGTACGTTTGCAAATAAATTGAAACAAAGTATACCTGTAAAAGAAAAGATGGTAGGATGGACGGGTAGAATATTGGGTGTTAGGATAATTAGATCTGTCGGCGTTGATCAAGATACCGCAGAACATAAAAAAAAACAATATCTCAAACAGTGATACTTACACCAGCTGAAAGAAAAAAAAACACTAAATAAAATCACTCTCTGAAAACTAAAGTGGTAGGTACTTTTTTACAAAATAAATGAATCAAAATTTACCCAAAGAAGTGAATATTTAATAACGTTATTTCAAAATGAAAATAAAGTAAGCTCAATCAGCAAAATTAACATAGTAATAAAAGTAGAATAACAAAAAAGTAAAACAAAATGGCGGCGATTCGCGTCCCTACGCAGACTTCAGTAAGTCTGAGCAGAATTGATCGGAAGCAAACACTTATAACCCTACTCCATAAAAAAGGTACAAAAGAAATGAAAATCAGGCCCGAGATCGATCGACCTGGTTTACAATCGGATGTAGCGTTTATAATGTAACGAAAAAGCATAAAATAGAAAAAGGCGACAACGAATGCCTACCGCAGCAAAGTTATACATAAAAAAAATAAACAAAAGTCGTGGTGAAGCCACGAGGTGTCTAATGACTTAATTAGCACTAACAAAAAAAGTCTGAATAACAAATTGAATGAAAACTGAACTACTTAGCTGGCGACGTCACTGGAGATCCTATGAATCGTCTGCCTGGCGTCTGGATCTCGGCCTCAGATCTAATTGGCTGGATTCCGGATGGTCGGGAATACCAGGGTGGAAGTGAGGTACTTCCACAGTATGTGCCTTGGTACGGTGGACGTTTTATCGATGATGGTAAGCGAAAGTAAGTAAAACGACCACTCACAATTTTAAATAATCCCCAACACGTGGGCTGCTCCGCCGAACAAAACAAATGGCCAAACTGCCCCAAATATTCGGCCGGAGCACAGCTTATCCCAAACGAATCCCCAACTTGGGCTTGCACACGCAACAAAAACTTTGGAATAAACCCCAAAATTGTGGTGGTGAAAAAAGCAAATAAATAAATTTAACGTCCGTCCTGTACGAGGACTTAAGGCTGACTGTCTTCAATTAAGTCAAATCCGGTCGGTTTGACTTAATTAAAAATAAACCGTTTTTCATTAAAAAAAAAAAAAACTAGCGGACGCCCTAGTACTATGATTCAAAAAAAATAGAACGTAACGTCACTGCCTGCAGCGCGCGCATTGCAACAGCGACAATTTGAAACAAAAATCGTGAACTAAAATTAATTGATAAAAGTAAACAAAAATACGCTTTTATTATAACCAAAAAAAACTGAGCTTGAGAAGAGAAAAGAAACGGAATTAAAGATTGAAATATGAATGAAATTATTAGATTGAAAACTAAAAATATCTTTAACCAAAAGTAAGTACATGAAATGGACCAAGAAAAACCCAAATTAACCCAAACTATATTTTAGAATTCAACCCTACAAAAAAATAACCAAAGGCCAAATTGGCACGTAACAAAATCTTATCTTGATGAAACACTAACCACAGCGACGACGAAATCAAGACAGCATTGCCACATATCGAATTGGATTAACTTCATTTTTATTTTACATCTCAAAACATACTATTTCTGTTGGTAAACCCTTTTTTCATTTGTTTATTGGATTGAATTTTCGATGAATTAATCCTTCTGCTATCACTATTCCCGGAAGTCTGGATTCGCAACTCGTGTGCATTCTGCAAAATCGTTTGTCCGAAAATGTGGATGAGGGTGTTTTTTGGCCTAAGATAGCCGAAGGTGAAGATTTGGTCGAACCTTAATAATAGCTCGATAATCCAGTTCATCCAGCCCGAAAAACCTCACGCAATACGTCCACTTTCAAGAATCGTAAAGAAAAATTATTCAACAGATCAATTTGAAACTTGAAAGTTCGTTAACGTGAAACATGCACCAACATCATTAAAAAATGCCAGCTCTATATTAGGCCGAAAACTACCATATCCAGCCTTTGTAAAATATTTGAAAATGTGGGAGTGCTCTCTGCAAAACACCAATAATTCAGATTTTGAATTGGATAAATTTGGTCGTGCTTTGTCACAGTATTATCCTGGTAGCATCTATGGTCGTATGATATTAGTTTTTTGGAAAAAAAACGCATACTGAAAGACTTGAAAAATAGAACTTTTGAGATCAATGGACACTGAGGCTCAGGGAGCCTCAAGAAACAGTAAGATATCTCAATCTCCAGAAAGGGTAAGTTGAAAATGCCTTTATATACCAAATTTCATGTCAATATTTCCGATACACGATGTAACTGAACCTTTGTAACAAAATTTGATAGTATATAGTACTGGCCGTACTGATCATGAATAAAAAAAAATTTTGCTGAAATTCGTAAAAACAGTAGTACTTTGCAGAAATATAGCATTTTGGGTACCACTGGTTGTCATAGGTACTCCTATACAAAATAAATAAAAACTATGTTGCTCAATATTCACATGCGTAATTTACTATGAGTAAAGCAATTGAGTTAATTGAATAAGAATATTTTCATCGACTGCAGATTAAATAAAATTTGTACTACACAAGATATTACATAAATCCAAAGAAAAGATTTAGAAGATTATAAATTTATAAAAATTGCTCAAAATTGTCGCCGTTCACAGCAACACACAATGCAGCACGTTGAATGAGGTTAACGGTATAAGCTTGACGGAGGTAATTGTGTTCTTTTATTATTTCTGCGCTATTTTCAATACGCTGTTGCAGTTCTTCAATACTTTGCGGCGCATCTTAGTTATCATAAACTAATGACTTTAAATGACCCCAAAAATAAAATTCAAGAGAATTAAGATCTGGTGATCTCGGAGGCCATGGTACAGGACTACCACGCCCTATCCAACGACCTTCGTTTGCAATACCTAAATGCTCTCTCACAAATTTGCTGTAGTGCGGAGGTGCACCGTCACGGAGAAACCATGCATGCTGTCGAACATCTAGCGGAATGTCCTCTAACAATTCT
Organism: Dromius quadrimaculatus; assembly: GCA_963989225.1. NCBI lineage: Eukaryota > Metazoa > Arthropoda > Insecta > Coleoptera > Carabidae > Dromius > Dromius quadrimaculatus. The sequence continues at coordinate 6,285,586 of OZ022325.1, read as the reverse complement.
GATAGAGTGTTTTGTAAAAATTCTAAGTAATCATTACCATTCATACGCGCAGGTAAAATGTATGGACTAAATAGAGTACCATTCACAATCCCAGCCCAAACGTTCAAAGGGAATCGATGCTGGAAATTACTTCTTCTAGTAACATGTGGGCTTTCTCGTGACCAGTAATGTCAATTGTGGAAATTATAAATACCATCTCGAGTGAACAAAGACTCATCAGAAAAATTTACATTCAATGTGAAATTTTGGTCTTGAGCATGTTGGTGAAGAAGCCATTGGCAGAAATTTACTCGCTCGGGGTGATTATACATTGCATCAGATTTTGAGCTGTTTGGCAATGGAACGGTTGGTACCTTAAGTTTCGAAGAATTCTCCACACATTCACATGAGAAACTTCTTGTCCCAAGTTGCGTGAAATTTGGCGAGTACTAATTGTAGGATCAACATCAATTATATCCGATAAAACATTTTCAAAATTTTGTCGGTATTTTAGACGTCCTCCACCTCTACCAGGATTAGATCGAAGTATCACGGAGATGCTGTAATAGTCTTCCAAACATTCGATGACTGGGATGCCGTCTATCAGGATATCGTTCTGCATACAAATGCTGCGCTACACTCCCATTTTGCCCCACTTCTACATACTATCATCATATCAGTTAGTTCTAAATTACTAAATGCAATATCCATTTCCATTTTTTTCTTTTTAATTCAATAGCAATACCATCAAACACTGTTTTACGTTACAAGTTTGTGAACTTTTGCCGACAGAAATTAATAGAAAATTATTTGATTCATTTATGTATTATGCCATATTTATTCAATTTGTGATTAGTTGTTGGGTAATGCTCACGAGTAATGTTGTAATTCTTAAAGAAGTTATTAACCCAGTGGCCCAAAACTGTTCATTTGATTGAAGCCATTTCCCAATTTTCAAATTTCAGCGAAATTCTTCTTGATTCATTATCAGTACGTCCAATTCTATATACCATCAAATTTTGTTACAAAGGTTCAGTTACATCCTGTATTATGGAAGTTATTTGGAAAATCAATGTGGTACCTGATAAGAGTCTTCCAGTGGATCAATTCCAACTAATATCTGAGAAGGTTGTATTCCAAACTTCAACTCAATTTGGAAATCGTCTTTGTAGACGAAAATCTGTCGTTTTCAGGACCATAGTCAAATTTTCCTCTTTTTTAATTGATATTGACGGTCCGAGAAGTAAAATGAACGCACAAACTCCATCAAGGGAGTACAGATGTGTATGAAACGTGTTTGCGGAGTACCTGTAGCCAATTACTCGTGCGAGTGATGCTAAAATTGTTAAAAAAATTTGTTGATTCCATGATTCACATTCTTTCGCGTCACTGTTGAAATTTAGAAGCTGTAAATCACATCAACCTGTCCTTTACGGTAAAAATGACTTTTCAAGTCTCTTGAAAATGCAAAACAAGAATTGAAAAACTTGTTCTGTACATTAATTAGTCATTGTGGAATGCAGCATGTTAAGAAGACAATTCGTAAAGAGCACAAGAAAGAAGAAGTTGTAATTTATTATACCTGTATTCTTGTAATGTTGTACATGATTAAAAGGTTTTTACGCGTTAGTGACATCAACAATTACCGCACAGTGTGGAAAAATGATTAATACATTTTGCCAGATTGTAATAATTGGTTCGTTACGTTAAAGGCGAAAAAGAAACGAAAAGTGAAATTAATTGCATAGTGGAATATTTGTGGTATTTATTACAACAGCGCTGGTTCAAGTTTAAATTGGTCATTTCGTGGAATATATGGCGAAATTGGAATTTTCCAATTAATTGCACAATACCGACTTTTTAAAAGTTTAACATTTTTAAAACTCTCCTCATTTTGCATTTTTTGTCTGTACATAATATTCATGACTACTAAAACTTCTCTATTAAATAAACCTTCGTACAATTTCAAGTCCAGTTGTATATTTAACTCCAGGAGGTAAAAATACCTATCAACTTGAACTTAACTATAAAATGTAAACTGTTTTACTGTTATCTGTCAGATCGACGTGGAACAAATTATGTTCACCACTATTTGCTTGGTTAATTTAAGAGCTATATAAAATAATAAAAACTGTTTTACTTCATGTTTATTCGTACGCAAATACGAGTACATGATTTAAAATAAAAAGGCATAGAAGCGTGTCGAAGTTTAAATTACGCGTATAAAATACATGTCTGAAAATTATGTTATTTCCCACCAAGCAACTTGATGCTAATAATTTTCTTCGAAGATAATGCTCAGGATGACTAATTCCTGCAGCAATTTAAGCGTTTTACTTCACTGAAGAATATATTGCATATGCAATTTCTCAAAGACAAAGTTAATTAGAATTTGAAACTTTTGAAAATAGAATAAAGATGGAAAAACCGCAAAAACAAATTTTACTAGACAAAAAAGACTTGAATATTACCCAAAAGAATTTCTGGTGATTCTATTTGGAATTATTTGGAAAAATTGGACGAATACGAGAGTAAGCGAGATTACTGCTCTTTATTATTCGCTATATCTTCCTAAAACAGAACTTTATCAAACTTGGAAACTTGGCTCTACTCCTAACTATTCACCGCAGTCTCAAACCAAACTACAGCCAACTTACTGTCGAAATACATCGAAATATCCCTGGATCATTGCAGCCACGTACAAACAGATAATTTTCCGCAGTCAAAAGGGCATAGGAAACTTCCTAGCTTCAAGTTTATGTGGAATATTGTATGAGTTATTGTCTGATTTGGCTGTCTTTCTGCTTTGGTATGTTTGAAGCAAGCCCTAGGATATTTAGTTCGCCTGAAGGGATATAGATGTATATATATTAAGTTTGAAGTATTTGATATTTGATTGAGTTATTGCGGTCGAAAGGAATTTGTGTTGCGGTAGAAGGAGCATCCAATTGTTCAAGTATTCTGAATACAAAAACAGATCCTAGAAATATATCAAATTATTTGTGCTTACCCGAAGCTATTTCCCATATTTTGAGGTTTTCAGTCGCAACTAGCTATGGAATGTTCCAATTTTTGCAATTTACAGTTGTGCAGAGCTATTTTGTGCCCTGGTGCTCAATTCTAATTCGTAGAGACAGTCATTTTCGAGACTCTCGAAACATATTTTAGTTAGTTGTGCCAATTCAACCGAGGCTTGGTTTGTATTATTACATTATTATCTGAAATAATAGAATAAATCAACCCAGGTAATTCACAATCGGTTATTAGTATTTGTTATCTGTTTGCTTTATTATTAGTGAATAACACAAATTTATCCCACGTGAAAAATGTATTCACAATGCGATTAATAATGCGCTAAACATATTTATAATGCAACAAAAACGATATGTCGCAATTTATGTTTTTAAAGGAGATAAAAACCTGAAACAATTATTCTAAATATAACTTCATTTCAAGTTTTGCTTTTAGTTGTGCGAAAAATATCGATGGTGTTGCTTAAGAGCATCTGAAAGGAATAAAGGTAATCGAAAGCTTTTCTCGCATTAATATTTTATTCCAAAGAACGTAGATCAAACTAGTCTTGAAGAAGTATCTATTCCGGTTTCTAGAACCTATAAGAAGAGCACACAAATTAATTCAAGATAACTTTCCCCGAAAATATGTTGGGAACTGATGTTAAAAATGCAGTAAGGTAAATTCAGATCGTTTTGAAGTATTTGGAACCGCAAATTACTATTTTACGGTCACGCTATTATTATTTAAATTGAGAAACATGATTTAAATTCTCTAGTAAAGCATGTAGCAATAACTGTCTTTTGTCCATCCAACACAACTGAATTTATCAGGCCCTCACTTTTGTAGAATACTGTATTTATTATTTTTTTCATGGCTCGCTGCTTTTTGGTTGTTGTTGGACCATCCTGGCTGTCACAATTCTTGAACAATTTTTTTTAAACGATCTGCTTACAATATTGAATTAGTGCGGCATACTTTCTGGTTATCCTTCCAAAAGTAGTAGTCTTTTTTCGGTAACAACTGTGGAAGGTCTCTCTGCTCCTTTTTGGTGCAAAACAGACTGCCACCCATTAAATTTTCATACCAGGGATAAATTGTAGCTAAAGAAGGCGCTTGTTCACTAAATACTGAATCAAAACTCCCCTTAGGCTCATACGCGCTTAAAGCTTTTTTAATCATAAAAAATCTGTCGTGGACATCATGTAACTTATTTGTACATCGTTGGGTATATTTTTGCATATAACAATACGATAATTGAACACAAAATTCCGTCGTTCCACTGCTAATCGTTTTGGATTTATCCAAAAAATTCTAAAAATCTGTCAAATAAAGTGCGCTTTTGGCCCAGCCGGTTGCTATGGAAACAGTAGGTCATCATTCTTATGCTACAATATTCCCAAATACTGATTTTCAAGATGCTACGGCTAACAATTAGTTCCGGGAATGAAGACAAAAAAAAGATCAAACTTAGGAAAAATTCCGGGAAAGCTGAATTTTTGAATGATGCTTCCTTTTGTATCTCTAAAACAATATCCCAAAAATCCCCGCTGATACATGCGCCGCTAAAAAATTTATCGGGTAATAGTTATTATCAAATTTGTAGCTCAAGAAATTACCTAAAAAAAACATATTCCTACTTTTTTTGTAAGATCAACGGTTTTCGAGAAAATTTGATTCAAATATTTCTGATGTTCATTTTTCATATGATACGTGTCCCTCCAATAATGGATATTAGTCTTTTTTCCCGGTGGTGTTCCCAATAGGCATGAATCACGTTTATTTGTGATTGAAAAGTATTTATTTATTGAAGAAAATGAACAAATTATAAACTTTTATTAGCAAAATGATTATTCATCGAAAAATTATAATTAATTATTTTTTTTTCTATTTGCAAGAAATATTGTTTTTATATTAAAAAATGTTTCAATCGCTAAAATTATTATAGAACAGTTGAATCTTGATTCTTTATCAATCAGATGAATTATTATGGTTTTTCGTCAGACTCCATTTCAATTACAACGTCCAACTCTTCATCATCTTTTTCCCTCGCCTGTATTTCCATAGTTTAAGTCGGGGATATACCGTTTGCGCGCGGCGGTCAGTTTTGTCCTAATCCCATAGACCATTTGAGCGTTTTTCTCTTAATCCCTATATCATAAACAAATAACGACTGATAAAAACTATATAGGTAGAAAAACTATAACATATTTACAAATATTTACACTTTTTTACAACCAACATAATTCATTTTATCGAAAACTCGTCATATATGCATATTTACATTTTAATTATTGAATACTAATGTGAATGTTATATTTTGGTGTCAATTTATACACTTATCCCTACATTATTCATTTAAAAAATTGTCCAATTGGAGTGTTTTTTTCTCATTATTCTTACGTGATTGGTTCCTTTTGGCTATCTGCATTGTGCATTGAAGATTTTACATTTTACTTACTATCTTTGTTTATGGTTAATCCAATAATCTGTTAAGCTTCCGCCGTGCTCAAGTGGTACATAGGGATTACGGCAGACCCTGCTACACGGATCAAAAATTTGACCGCCGCGCTCAAACGGTCTATGCCCTTTCAGTTAAGAAACACAATGGATTTACATCTTCAGTAGGCATCTCATTATTAACGTCATGAAACGCATCATGTGATACATTTTTAAACAATCCTGCCTTAGTACCACATCGAGTCGACATTGACATATTTCCATCTCGTTTTGAACTCCCAATCAAGGTCATCATTATCTGGATCTCATTTTTATAGAAAGATAACTGGATCTAGTGCCTGTCATGTCCCTTTTGATAAATATTAATCGGAAACATGTCCAACTTGCGTAGTAAATTGACAAGAAAAATCAAGTCAATGTCAATGTTAAGTCGTTGTAGGTCCACCACTGATCGTGATAATTACCGCTAATTGGTGAGCAGTATCAAGGAACAATCCTTGATGCAGTTACAAAAAATAGAGTTGAATAGACTATCAGGTGCGGGTGGAAGAAGAGTTTTAGCTGGCTCCAAAATTTGATCTTGCAATAACCATCCCTAGTCTGGAAGATCGAGCTCGTTACCAAGCCATACTTATACTTGGTAGTAAACCTCATATGAGTATTACCGAGCAGAACTAGATGTTGGCGGAAGAGACAATAGTTCTACAGGGTTTTGAAGGTATATTAATTTCGCAAACATCAATTATCTGTGTTTATCGATGGACACTTCTTTTATTGGTGCTTCATACATAGCCTATTACAAAGTAAAGTCAACATTATTGTATAGCTTAAATTTGTATTATTATGGATATGGACTTTGAAACTTTCATTGCATTTCTGGTTCAGTCGATTGTTATGAGAATAGTAGACAATCATTCAGGTGCTACAGCAGACTGAAATACCAAATTTCAATACTCTACGGCTGATCGTTTCGAATTTATGCAAAAAATTCCAAAAGGCTGTCAAGTAAAATGGACTTCTGGCTCAGTTGATCTCAATGAAAATAGGATATGAGCATTCAGACGGTATACTATCGTCTTAAATACTGAATTCTAACATTCTACGTTCAATAGTTTTGGATTTATGCGGAAAATTCAAAAAAGTTTTGAGTAAAGTCCATTTCCGGTACATACGACTACAATCATAATGCAAGTTGCACAACTAGAGATGTTATAGAAGTGCTTGATTCAAAATCTCAATATTCTACGACTGATTGTTTCGAATTTATGTTATATAAAGTGCATTTCCGGCTGAGCCGATTGATACAAAACTAGAAAATAACCAATAAGATGCTACAGCAATCTCAAATACTGAATTTCAGTATGCTTCGGCTAATCATTTTGGATTTATGCAGAAAATTCAAAAAAAGTTTCAAGTAAAGTGCACTTTCGGTACAGACGTTTGCAATCATAATGCGAGGTGCACAACTAGACCCTAGTCTAGTCTTAAATACAAAATTTCAACATCAAGCCGAAAATAGTAAAAATGAATATTTCAATTAAAATCTCGAAATGTGAATTTTGTCGGTCTGACCAGTAAAAATTAATACTCACATTGCCATTTCAACAATAATAAATGAATTATTAATTTATTACATTGTCTAAAATTTGTTTACATTTACTAACAAATTCAGAAACAGTTAAAAAGATTCATACAAATGTTAATTCTTTACAACTGTTTTACTAATGTTGTATATTCATTACTTTTCAAACATTGAACATACAGAAGAATTTGTATTAAAACGAAATTCTTGCAAAATGAGTTTCTAATTTTCTTGTATAAATTTCTGTGTAAATAAATTTTCTATTATATTGTTGCATCATTATTAGCGAATTCTTATCGTAAATGCCGTTAAGTATAAAATATGATCATTTTATGTTCAAGGTACTTAAAATCTCCGGAATAAATATGTTAGTAAGCGAATTTTTATTTTGTTCATCATTTATTTAAATAGGTAATAAATTTTGTACTTATATTCTGTAAGTATGAGAGTATGTTAGTCAAAAATATCAATTGTTCAAACCGCCATAACTCAGTTGATTTTGATTTAAAATGGTTGAATTCTTGAATTTTGAAAAGTTTGATGTCTTGATGTCAAAAAATATCAAACTTTTTTTTGTTTAGTTCATAGCCTTACGCCAAATCGTCGCAGATTCTCGGTTTTTTGTGCAATTTGAAGGAAAATGAATGAACTTGATTTCCTTGGTCGTGAGTTGAGTCCGCGATTTTTTTTGCACCTAGTACAAGTAGTCAAAGTTTGATTTTTTGACATCAAGAACATTTTTCATCTCAGGGGTGTGATAGGGAGTGCAATGAACTTGGCGTCGGATTAACTTACAATCTTCGAAATTTTTAGAATTCAAGGATTCATCCATTTCCGATTGAAATTAACCGAGTTATGGCGGTTTGAAAAAGCGGAATTCGCCCTCATTCATTCAAAGCTTTCTTTTTAATTTTGAGGACTGCACAATAATAGAATAATCAACGTATTATGCAAATAATTGGTGTGAAACAAATTAGCTCACTTTGACAGGAAACCGTATCTACTTGTTTCGTATTTTCGCTGATTTTAATTAACTGAGAAATAAAAATATCTGTAATTAAAAATTTCCGGCGGTATCTCGACAAATGCGGGGCTTAATCAGTAACTATTCTACAAAGCAGAGTTTCTCATTTTGTTTGCATTTCGAAAGATTGCAGTTGTTTGGAATTCAGGAGCAAAAATTATTAATTATCATTCTACGCTCTATGCAATGATTTATACAAATAATAGCTATCCCAAGTAATATTATCAAAGATAAACGTATTTAAAACTTCCGTTACTTCCACCGAGAGTCGAAGTGTGTAATTTTCTTAACGGTTTAATTCGCATAATTTACTACTAGCTATGTTTTAACTTTTAAACGTTTTCTAAGTGCATCATTAATTTTATTGGTCGGTAAATTTTAAGAACTAATTATTTTCAAAAGCAATCATTCTTGGAAAAATCGTGTTTCCGTTCTTGAATGGATTTCAATTTTCTTGTGTTTATGGGTCAGTATTAAACAGAATTATGGGCTACTTTCTGACCACTTAAAATCAAAAACTTTATATAATGAAATATTATCAGCCAACAGTAAGAATGTCCTTACTACACCACTAAAAGGAATTGGGATACGGATTCCAAGAAAGAACCACAATTTTTAATTTATTTCAATAATATATCAACTGTTTTTGAAATAAGTATCCAAAAATTCTTGGTAATTTGGTGAATTGTTCTCAAAAATTGATATAAGAGGCCCAACACGTGCACAACACCTTTACCTGCATATATTTTTTTATTCTACTAAGAAGTCGCAAAAAACAATACGTACATAAATCTAGAATAATCTTTGCTTGAAAATAACAGCGTAGATAACTACAATCATTTAAAGGTTCTTCAGAAGACATTACAGCAAATTATATGCTTCGAGTAAGGCCCATTTCGAAAACTATAAATAAGTATGTTATTAATCATAGGAGGCTATAAATTTCCTGGTATTGATAATAACCTCCGATAAAATACTTTTGTGGAAGTACCATTAATTAACTCTTATCCGCTGTTTTTTACAAGTAAGGCGGATGCCAAAAAGTATTTTATTTACAAAAACTCAGCAACAAGATAAAGCTAGTTACAGTGCTTCCTCTTGAGAATTTATTCAGAAAGTTGGATGCTTAACAAAAAATTTAATTCGAGATGTAACTGACCTAGGAACCTCCTAAATATAACAGTTAATTAAATCGAATGCACAGTTAAGATAGAATATAATTATTTATTCACTCATTTTATATGCGTCTTAATTGGCGGATATTATAATCAAGCTCCAATCAATTCATATATTTTCTTGATCGTACTAATATTTGTATGCATCTATGTGCAGAACTAGTTATTTAACAGTTAGCATTACCTAACGGTTTGATAAACCAGACGTTTACCGGTTAAGGAATTTTTCGTAAAATCTAACTGAATCTCCTTATTTTATTATTTCTATGAACATCAGCTGCTCCACTTAGCAACCTACCTCCGTTTAGCTATACAATTTGAAATTATCAGTATTAGACTGTGTTAATTCTTACAACTGTTGATATTTATTTTTGAAAGGTACATCACAATCATCAGATGGGTGGGACACTAACGCTTAATAGACATTCACTAACACTATTCATTATTTACAAAATAACACTGTCTGCTATTTATTTCCACTGCTTTGCTTATTTATTTTTACTCTTGCGCACTTCGTATCTGAACTACTAACTTTTCTCCGCTCGACTTAGTTCCAGGTTTATATATCCTCGGCTATGATTTCTCGAAGCTTCCAGAAATTTTTAATGGGTCAGACGTCACCACGTCCTTGATAAATTGCGTGTAACCGGCGTGTCACACTAGAAGACTATCTTCTAGGAGCTCTGTTCGTTACAGATCTTTTCAGAGTTCAATTCATTGTATTTAACAATTTTTCGATTCACTTCCGGAGGTGGTTGTCTCGAAACCTCCAAAAAGCTCTTCATAAATTCGTTCTCTCCTTTGAAAACAGAAATGCATTGTTATTTTTTATCATTCTTCCTGGAAAGTTACCTTTAACTCCCCAAAAAATGTTTAGTCTACTCAAGGGATACGTAAAAAGGGCTTGCAGACAGACATTTTACACTAAAAAATTTATTTTTTAAACAGTTATACCAAACTCCCTCTGCCCTGAGAAATGAACTAGCAGAATGAGAGACGTTTTTCAGTTTTTTATTCATATCTCTTGAACTGTTGGTCAAAGTAAAAATATGGTCCCATACAAAATTGAAGCCAATTAGATTTCCATAAATTTTGTTGCCGTATGTTTTTTCTCTATCCCAAACTGTTTGGGAGATATTACAAATGAAAAATAGACTATTGCGAATAATAATAATTGTACGTTTTCCGGCTAACTTTGTATACCGCAGAAAATTATTGTATGTTCAATCTAGTCCCGAAAAGGACTTGCAGAGAGACTTTTTAATCCTAAAGAATTTAATTTTGGAACGATTATACCAAAAATTATCGGCGTTACAAAATGAGCTAGCAGAATGTGTGACATTTTTTAATATTCTACTCGTATCTCCTGAACTGTTGGTCGGAAAATTAGTTTTATTCAAAATTAAATCCAATTAAATTTCCATAAATTGTGTTTCCTTACGTTTCTTTTCTATCTCAAACCGTTTGGGAGATAGTACAAATGAAAAATAGACTAGCGAAAAATGATTATTATATATTTTTCGACTAATGCCTAAAGTTTTGGATTTGCGGCATAAATCTTTGAGATGAGAGCTTATGCAATTTGAAATTATATCTCAAACAAGTCAAAAATGGTTCAATAATAGAGGTACTCATAAGATAGTCGTAGTCACTTTATTTAAATTAGAATATAGGACTTTTCTCTGGCGTAAAAACGACAACTGATTTACAGGATTATCAATATGTTTATAGCCAACAGAATCCGTTTCAAATTTTCCTAAATTTTCTACTTGCGCAGCTCTTGGTACCCCTGAGAAATGAACTAGCAGAATGTGTGACATTTTTGTGTTGGCCGGAAAAAAATATGGTCCTATACAAAATTGAAACCGATTAAATTTCCATAAATTTTGTGCCCGTATGTTTTTTCTCTATCTCGAACCGTTTGAAAGATATTACAATACAAATGAAAAATGGACTCTATTGCGAAAAATAATTATTATACGTTTTTCGGCTAACTTTGTCCTCCAATGCCTAAATTTTTGGGTTTACGGCATAAATCTTTGAGATGAAAGTTGTAGGGCAATGGATTTTGTACGAAAATATGCAATTTAATATTTGATCTTAAGCAAATCGCAAGTTATAGTCCAGTTCTTCTGGATCCTGACAATCGTGAAACATTTTATAACGTTTTTGGGAGTTTTGAAGCATTATATAACGTCCCGAAGTGTTTCAGAACACTTTGGAACATATTTTATAACGTTTTGAACTGTTCTAAAGTATTTCAGAACATTCTGAAGCGGTCTAGCACTTACTGAATTGTTTTAAAATAAAAACCGTTCTGAAATATTTAATAACGTTTTGAGGCGTTCTCAAATGTTGTAGAACATTTTGAAACATTGTGGATTATTTCCAAGCTTTGTGAATTATTCTGGAACATTTTATCATGTTATCGAGAGCTTCGAAACATTGTATAACGTCTCGAAGTGCCCCAGAATCTTTCAGATCTTTTTGGACCTTATTTTATAATGTTTTGAAGCGTTCCAAAGTGTTTTGAACCATTCCAGAACATTCTGAAGCGTTATAGCTCATACTTAAGTGTTTTAAAACATTTCTAAACATTATACATCGTGCCAAATCATTCTGAAACATTCCAAAGTGTTCAGATTCCTTTCAGAGCATTTTGAAATTATTCTAGAACATTTTATAACCAAAAAAGTTGATTCACAGCTTCGTCCACTCCTTTTAATGAAAGAATGCAGAATCATATTGGATTGCTCTTTTTACAAAGCTATCTTTAACTCCGAAAAAAATGTTGTGAAGCATAGACCTGTAATTTTCAAGGAATTAACTTTGTCGCACATCTTACGCTCACTCAATTACAAACCTTGAAGAATTTAATTTTGAAACGATTATATCAAAAGTTATTGGCGCTACAAAATGAGCTAGTGGAATGTGTTCCATTTTTCAATATTTCACTCGTATCTCCTGAACTGTTGGTCAAACAAAAATATGGTCCTATACTAAATTAGAGCCAATTGAATTTTTCATAATTTTTGTTCCCTTATATTTTTTTCCTATCTCAAACCGTTCGAGAGATATTTTAAATGAAATATCGACTTTATTGTGAAAAATAGTTATTATACGTTTTTCGTCGAACTTTGTCTCCTAATGCCTGAAGTATTGTGTTTTTGTAAAAACTTTTGAGATGAAAGTTGTAGAGCAATGAATTCTCCATGAGATTTATAGACAATTTTTTATTTGATCTCAAATAGATCGCAAGTTATGGTCCAATCCTAGATCCTGACAATCGTGGAACATTTTATAACGTTTTCGGGAGTTTTGAAGCATTGTATAATGACCCGAAGTGTTTCAGGATACTTTGGAACATATTTTATAACTTTTTGAAGCGCTCTAGAGTATTTTAGGACATTCTGAAGTGTTCTAAAGTATTTTAGAACATTCTGAAGCGTTCTAGCACATACTGAATTTCTTTAGAACATTTTGAAATATTATACAACGTTCAGAAGCGCTCTGAAATATTTTAGAGTTTCCAGAAATCTTTCAAACCGTTTTTGGATATTTAATAACGTTTTGAGGCGTTCTCAAATGTTGTAGAACATTTTGAAACATTGTGGATTATTCCCAAGCTTTGTGAATCATTCTGGAACATTTTATCATGTTATCGGGAGTTTTGAAACATTGTTCAATGTCACGAAGTGCCCTAGAATGTTTCAGGACTTATGTTAAAGTGTTTTAGAACATTTCTAAACAATTTACATCGTGTCGAGGCGTTCTGAAACATTATAAAGTGTTCAGAAACCTTTCTGAGCATTTTGAAATATTTAAGAAAATTTTGAAACATTATACATCGTGCCAATGCGTTCTGAAACATTATGAAGTGTTTAGAAACCTTTCAGAGCATTTTGAAATATTTAATAACGTTTTAAAGCGTTCTCAGATGATCTAGAACATTTAAAAACATTGTAGATTGTTCTCAAGCGTTGTTCTACAAAGTTACCTGTAACTCCGCAAAAAATGTTGCATTAGTTTTTGCCTACGGCTGTCAAGAAATGTTTTTCATTTATCAATGCAAAGTCGATAATTTTCAACGAGCTTACTTTGTTGCACATCTTTTACAATCTATTTTGTCGCTTGCGCGAATACAAACAGAACGTTTGACGAGGCAATATATCTTAATTTATGTAATTATTTATTCACTAGTCAAGTAGTGCCCAAAAATGCCTTACAGACAAAATTTTTATCTTGAATAATTCATTTTTTGAATGCGCTTACAGAATGTGTGACATTTTTTAGTTTTCTACTCATATCTCCTGAACTGTTGGTCGAAGAAAAAATGTGGTCCCAAACAAAACTGAAGCCAATTAAATTTCCATAAACTTTGTTGCCGTACGTTTTTTCTCTATCTCGAACCGTTCAAAAGATATTCTACATGAAAACTAGACTTTATTGTGAAAAATAGTTATTCCACGTTTTTCAGGGAACTTTGTCTTTTAATGCCCGAAGTATTGGGTTTACGGTAGAAACCCTTGAGATGAAAATTTATAGGCAATTTAATCTTTGATCTCAAACAGATCGCAAGTTATAGCCCAGTCTTCCTTGATCCTGATTTAAAATTAGTGATTACGATTGTGATATGAGTATTTCAATGATTGAATCTTTTCTGAACTGTTTGATCAAATTGTACTATGCATTTTGTTGGAAATTTATTGCTCTACTACTTTTATTCTGGAGAATTCGGTCGTAAACCCAAATTTTTAGACATTAGGAGACAAAGTTTGTCATAAAACATGAGAAAACTGTTTTTCATTACCTATAAAGTCTATATTTCATTCTGAATATCTCATGAATTGTTTGAGATACATAAGAATTCAATCAGCTTTAATTTCCACTGCGGTCAACCGTTTGAAAGAGACAAGACTTTATAATAGAAGACAGTGCAAAAATCGAGTTTTTATTTTAAATATCTCCCAAACGGTTAGAGATAGACGAAAAACCTGTAAACCCAAAATTGTAGAGAATTTATTTAGCTTTCAATTTTACGGAAACATGTTTACTCTACGACCAACAATTCACGAGATATGAGCACAAACAACAAAATACACACGTTTCTACGCTATGGAGTTTGCTCACACTACTGGACCTGTAATCTCCAAATACATCCCAGAAATATATTCTTGACTAAATAAGTATTATGAGTGCAGAGTAGTTTTATTGCTTTCCATGATTGTAGGGCTCGTCCTAAAAAACTGACTCCTTCAACTTTTAATACTGACTTTTCGGCCAATAAATAAATAAGAAACTGAGCTACGAGAAATTTCAACCACCTTGTCATAATTAAAATTAACTATTTCGCAATTCGTCGTTGAAATAATTCTTCCTAATCGATATTTTGGTATTTTGTTACCAATATTTTTTAGTTTTACGACTGCTTGATAAAATCCTATTATTTATCACCTCAATAACTCATGAATACGCCTGCCTCTAGCGATATGCCCCAATCATTCTAATTTTTCACCTAAAGGTGAACGAGTCAGCGACATTTGTGAAGTCATGCGAAAAGCAGTCGCTTGAATCTTTAAGGTAATTAATATCGATGAAAAGAGAATTTGAGATGCTTGTCTGTAGTGTAAGGGGGTCTTTATCTGTAATTACGTCAAGATATGCAAATTTTTTGCTAATAATAGAGTTGAAGAAAAAACTCTGACGGATGAAAAAATTGAAATGAATGTTGTGTTATTCGTTAAAAAGAAAAAGTAGAAAATAATTGACCTTGACAATGAAAAATACTCAGTGAAGCCCGTACATGAAATTCACTACCCTGATTCACCTAAAATCTTACAACCAGCATGCACTTTCGTCTCATTCTTTAAGACAATAAGGTGTTAGTAAATAATCTTGTTTATCATAACAGAATCAAAATAATATATCACGCATCAAATAATACCTATTAATCATCACGGTTAACAAAACAAAGCAATCACAGCTTCCTAATGAGTGCACTGATAATATCAAGCCTCAATGCCAGTTTTAATTATTCTCATCCAATGATAATCACATTAATTTAAAATAAATTAGAAATTCACGCCCTTTTGGATCTTCTGTTGACCTTGAGAGGTGAGCTAACGAAGAAGAAAAATAATTGCATGTTGTGTTGCCGTGTTGGTGTGCACCCCCTTATACTTTATGTAAATTATTGTAAACGTAGTATTGTGAATCATGAGAAGATATAAACAATCCAGACAAACCTATTTCTTACTAGAATATAAGTGGGTGATCAAAACCGTATTTTTATAATCTTAAATCTCGATTGCTTGTATGAAAGCGAACACTCATCTTCTCAAGAATTTTTAGTGAAAGTTAATTGTATCAGGAAATGTTTACACGATTTCTGGGTGTTTTTATGTTTATATAGTTCTCTAAATTTTTTGGATTGAACATTTAAGGCGTGGCATTACGAAATTGGCGTTCGTTAGATTCATAAGAATCTTCAATGATGAAAAAATGAGAAAGTTGTTGATCAAAATATTAATAAACAGGAAAATCATTAACATAAATACCGATCAGTATTTTGGATTCCATCCGCATGTAGTCTTGAAAATTCATGTACATTCAATCCATTCAGATATTAATTCTGCTCCCATGAAGTCATTACTTGATATAACAATGCGTAAAATGAGCATTCACATATAAGCGCGTGACATTCAAATTTCGTAACCTAATATATTTGTTAGGTTGTTTATGAAGTCCAAATGTCAACTTGTGCTCTGTGCTTCTTTGTTTATGCTCAATAAATGTCAAAATATGGAAGTTCAGGGTCGTAAATAAAGTTATGTATGCTGACAATAATTTCCGTGACTCAATTTGAATAGCCAAGAGATGTAATAATTATCCAATAATCAATTGTTTACAAAAGTTGAACCATCCATCAGATGATTATAAAAATAAATACGGTTCTTTCCTGATAAATAATCAATCGATAGAAAAAAGAGTCACCAAAATCGGTAAACTCCAGTTTGAAGAAGTGAATATGTTTAAATATTTAGGCATTATGCTATGCAATAAATAAGACAGCGAAACAGAAATTCAAGAGAAAATATTGGCAGTAAATAGAGCTAATGAAGAATTACTAAAAGATGCAAACCTCACAAATAATCAAACTGATAATAATATACGCAGCGAAACAATGACAATGACAAAACCAGGCGAAGAAGCATTGCGAATAATACAAAGAAAAAAATGGAGGTACTATCTTAGTACGAATAAAAACGTCAGAAAATTGAACAGAATAATAATGAACCATGAATTACTACAAGAACTGCAAAAAAAAAAGATTTTGTAAGGAAAATATAACAAATGAGGATAAAATGGCTAGGACACATATTACTAAAGAATAAAAACTTTACAAAGAAAACAGAAATGAAAGTATATAAAACAATAATCAAACCGATAATAATGTACGCTGCGAAACAATTGCAAATAGTACAAAGAAAAATATGAGGTACTATTTAAGGACAAATAAAAACATAAGAAAACTAGTTCAGAATAATAATGAACCATGAAATACAATAAGAACTGCAAGAAGAAGATATAATGAGAAAAATAAAATAACTGAGGATAAAATGGCTTGGAAACATATGAAGAAAAATAGAAGAAGACACTGTAAGAACAATTTTACAATGGGAATCAAGCCAAAAGAGGAGAAAAGGTAGACCCAGGTCAAAATTGCTACAATATGTAAAAGTACTCCTAAGTAAAGCGGGAACAAAGAACTGGAAGAAAAAAATAGGAGATAAGAAGATATTTAGATATGAAAAGTAATATGTCAAAAAAATTAGAACAAGGTAATGAGGACTGATCCTCCTCGAATAAAGGATTTAGAAAGCTCCAAGAATCGGTAAAGAATTGCGACCTTAGCTTGTCCTTATACGAACAGATCAAAGGACTAAGTTGCACGTCATGTTTCAAAGAGAAATTCAAGTCATAATAAATATTTTTTTAAAAATCTGACATGAACATCTTGTGACCTACTTGTACACCATCACAAACACAAAATCTCATCGTTCCACGGCTAAATACTCCTAAATACTGATATCCAAGATTCTACGACTAACAGCTCTGAATTTATGGACAGATTTAGAAAAAAATAATCAACCGAAGTGCACTTCCGGTTCAGTCGATTGTTATGAGAATAGCAGGCAATCATTCAGATGCTACAGTAGAATGAAATATTAAATTTCAATACTCTACAGCCGATCATTTAGAATTTATGTGAAAAATTCTAAAAAACTGTCAAGTAAAATGCACTTCCGGCTCAGTTTGACTCAATGAAAATAGGATATGAGCATCTAGATACTATCATCGTCTTGAATACTGAATTCTAATATTCTACGTTCAATCGTTTTAGATTTATGCAGAAAATTAAAACAATGTTTCGAGTCAAATTAGTGTTTCACAAGAATCAAGAAGTAATCTTGAACTTATCTTGATCTTGTCTTGAAATCAAGAAAAGACCAAGACAAGAAGTATTTTCCATTTCTCAAAACAAGACAAGAAAGTACTATCAAGACTCAAGACTTCTTGTCAAGATATCTTGATATCGTGACAATAAATTTTTATCAAATCCGCATATTTATTGATCTATTATAAAAATATTAAAATCTGCTGCGGCCAACAGAGTTTTTCCCAAACAATAAATTTCATGACCACTGTTCCATGAATTTAGAGTGTCACGCCAACTGTTGCTATTATCAAAATTACAGTGTCAGTTTTAAAGTGACAGCTGTGATTGTTGAAGTGACAACTGTCATTTTCGAAGTGACAGCTGTTGTTTTCAAAATGACTGCTGCCAGGGAGTACCAAGAGAGAGCACTCAATGTTAAAAATTTTGCGCATGAAAATAGTTGCGCCCCTTGCCACATGAGGTCTCTGATAGTTATGTTACCATGGTTTCCAGTCTAAATTAGTATTTTGAGGTTAGATCTATCAATAGAAAGGAGTCACAAAACTTTTTCAACAAAAATACATGTATTATAAATGTCTGTACATGTAAATCAATCTCAACGACAAAATATATGTACAAATATCAGGTTTTGAGATAAAATATGGAGTTACTTTATCCAAGAAGTATGATCCAATTGTAGTCAACAAATCCGCAGTTGTAAAGTATAAAATTTGTATTAAAAACGTTATGAATCAATGACTTTGGATAATCTTTTTTTGTATAATGCCTTCTCTAACTGTGGATCATACCTTAGAATAAAATTACTTTCCACAGTATTGCAATACATTGAGTAGCTTACAAACTCAAAATTTAATGAAGTCATTTCATGCATTAATGTTGATTCAACTTTGTAGTTATTGAATAAATTAGTGATTTGAGCTAAAACGTCATAATAGGTCAATTAGTTTAAAGTGTCTATCCTCAAGAAATGTTTTTTCAATTGTGGGTCATACTTTCTGTTGAAATTACTTTTCACAGTATTCCAAGTTCATTGTGAATAAGACTAGAGAAACATTGAATACAAACGGTGAAAACAATTCGAAATTATTCTATTAAAGTATGAAATTTTATAGCCATATTCTCAAAAGAGCTCATACTAACCCACAATTTTATATTAGTGAATTCTCTTCTAATTTAGGTTTTTCAAATACTATCTTGAATCACTTATGGTGATAAATAGCAATAGATATGAACTAGAATGGGTTTTAATAACAAAACTGAAAAAAATAGGACAGGAAAATCACTAATCCAAGACTGTAGACTAGTTCAAATTATTTTGAGAAGTGTAATTAATTGAGAAAATGAATAAAAGAAAAATATCATTGTTTCGAAGTATTTTATAACATAATTACTGAATTTTTTCAATTTACTTTGACCTAAAGTGACGTTCTGCATTGTTTTCACTTTATCTGAACATAAATTAAACTGAATCAATTTTACTGAATTTGAGATTTTCTTCCCACAAATATTACTTTTCTTCTTGATTCTACTTCCTTTATATTGACTGGCAAGTCTTAGCATTTTCGTGAGGCATGAACTTATTGCGAGTATGAATTTATTGATATTTCTTCAGCTGCCTGAATTCCAAAGTAACATCAAGACTGAAGAGTATTACTCTTTCTTGGTTGTATATGATATAGATAATAATAGGAGCATCTTCCGTTACAAATAATTTTCAGTTCTAGCACCGTTCAAATATTGCAGCTGGAAAACTCTCATCCATCCCAAATGCTTCTTATATGTTCACTGTTCGAAATTCCAGGTATTTGTGAAGTCCAAAAAATTATTTAGTTCAATATCTGTCATTGTGGTAGATCTAAATCTTGTGTGTAATAATGCTATAGCACTTATAGAAAACTGCAGGCCGCAGATTGGAACTAGTGGATGTACGCCTAGAATAATTATGTTCTATAATAAATGAACAAAAAAATATTAAGCAGACTTACAATTTACTTGTTGTATTCACTTTTTAATAACTTCTTGTAGCATTTAACTATTAAAATCAGTAGAAAATCTCAACTAAAAAATAATATTTGCATTGACAAACGTTTTTTCATCTAAATCAATATTTGTTCAAATTTTTTTCAACGGTAACTAAGATTCAAGATTCAAATAAAATTGAAAAATAGGTGCGCCCCTTCCCGCTAGGTCGTAGTAGCTAAGCGCCAAATCCTCTCATTTGAGTGATCTCTCCCGGTACTCCCTGACTGCTGCCATTGTTCTGGTGACAGATGGCGGCTATTTTTTAGTCCTTACAATATAACTATTTTTGGAGATGGAGAGTCTTTTCATAGATTCTCTGGTTAAAAAAGCTCATCTACAAATTTAAACCTAGCTTTTTAATAAAAAACTCGAATATAGGTAAAATTTTCAGTCGAAAATTCGTACGAGTTCTCAAATTATTATAGTTTCAGAGAGACATCGACCGATTTCATTCAAACTTATGTTTTTTGGGTTCAGTAGAGTATAAAATGTGAAAATTTATCAGAATCTTGAACTGTCTAAAAATCATGATTTCAATACTTCCCCTATCATATATAGGTCAGGAAAGTGAAGATTATATATGACTATGATTTCCAAAACAAATATTTGATACATATCGAAACCATAAGTCCTCATAGTCCAGGAGCCCGCAGCTTTTTTTTTGAAAGATAATGATCACTTATGAAATGTAGTGAGAATAGTTGTTATAAAAATCTGACGTGAACATCACGTGACTTACTTGTACATCATTGGATATATATATATATATATATATATATATATATATATATATATATATATATATATATATATATATATATACATAATACGATGTGATTTTGTATATAATCAAACACAAAATCTCATCGTTCCACAGTTAATCGTTTTGGATTTACCCAAGAGATTCTAAGAATCTGTCAAGTAAAATGCGCTTTCAGCCAAGTCGGTTGCTATGGAAACAGTAGGCCATTATTCTCATACTGCAACATTCATAAATACTGATTTCCAAAATGCTACGACTACCAACAGATCTGAATTTATGCGCAAAATTAAAAAATAAATTCCTACTGAGGTGTACTTCCGGTTTAGTCTATTGTTATGAAAATAGTAGGCAATCATTCGGATGCTACAGCAGACTGAAATACCAAATTTCAATATTCTATACCTGATCGTTTCGAATTGATGGGAAAAATTCCAAAAGACTGTCAAGTAAAGTGCACTTCCGGCTCTGTGGATCTCAATAAAAATAGGATATGAGCATCTAGACGGTATAATCGTCCTAAATACTGAATTCTAACAATCTACGTTCAATTGTTTTGGATTAATGCGGAAAATTCAAAAAATGTTTCGAATAAAGTGCTCTTCCGGCTTAGTCGATAGCAATCATAATGCAAGGTGTACAACTAGATGTTACAAAAAAATTCTAATACAAAATTTAGATATTCTACGACTGATTGCTTAGAATTCATGCGGAAGATTCAAAAAGTCTGTCATATAAAGTGCATCAGCCGATTGTTGTAAAAGTAGAAGGTGACCATTTAGATGCTACAGCAATTTCAAATGCTAAATTCCAGTATCCTATGGCTGATCATTCTGAATTTATGCGGAAAAATTAAAAAAAAGTTACAAGTAAAGTGCACTTCCGGTCTAGCGGATCGCAATCATAATGCATGATGTTGAATAAGATGTTATAGAAGTTCTTTATACGAAATTTCAATATGGTATGGCGGATCATTCTATATTTATGCAAAAAATTCAAAAAAAATTTCAAGTAAAGTGCACTTCTGGCCTGGCCGATTATTACAAAAATAGCAGATAATCAATCTTATACAACATCAAGTACAAATTCTGAATTTCAACATCTTACAGTTGATCATTCTGGATTTATTGGAAAAATTTGAAAAAAGTTCCAAATAAAGTGCACTTCCGGTACAGACGATTGAAACCATAATGCGAGGTGCACAACTAGACTCTATACCAGTCTTAAATACAAATTTTCAACATTAAACGTTCAACCAGTTTTGAGATTTGCGAGCTACGCATGCACGCACGAACGCACGCACGAACGCACGCACGAACATACGTACCGACATCAAGTCAAAATAGTCAAAATGGATTCAGGGATGCTCAAAACGGATATATCCATCAAAATCTCGATATGTGAATTTTGTCGGTTTCATAATAAGAATTTCTGTTCAAATGCGAAATATGATCAGCTATGAAACTTTGACAGAATGTAATTCATGGATAAATATTAACGAAAAACCATTTCTTATACCTAAACAGTAACGCTAAACAGCGTTCGGATTGGATAAAGCGATAGTAAAATGGAATTCCCCCAAAATGTCAAGCTCAAGAAATATCAAGAGTTCCTGAAACAAGACGAGAAAGGAGTCGTCAAGAATTGGGAAAGACAAGAAATTTTTATTTTCTTGCCTTGAAAATCAAGTCTTGATGAAACACTAAGTAAAATGTACTTCCGGTACAAACAATTGCAGTCATGATGCGAGGTGCATAGCTAGATATTATAGAAGTATTGAATATGAAATGTCAATATTTTACGATTGATTGATATGAATTTATGCGGAAAATTCAAAAAGTCTGTTTTATTTCAGCCGATTGGTACAAAAAAAGAATATGACCATTTACTACAGCAATCTCAAATACTGAATTTCAGTATTCTACGGCTAATCATTCTGGATTTATGCAAAAAAATCAAAAAAAGTTTCAAGTAAAGTGCACAACTAGGCTCTAGATCAGTCTTAAATACAAAATTTCAACATCATACGTTCAACGGGTTTTGAGATTTATACGTTCATACGTACCGACGTCAAGCCGAAAACAGTCAAAATAGAATTAGGGATGCTCAAAACGGATTTTTCCACCAAAATCTTGAGATGTAAATTTTTTCAGTCTCCAATACTTGTACTCTGTACAAGTGAAAAAAAAGTTTATGTAGAAAATTGCTTATAAAAATCATACTATTCAACAAATCATGACAAAAATCAATAAGGTTTTATTTAGATAACTTTTAAATCAATGGAAAATAGAATCATTAAAATCTGTAGAAAATTGTGACCTGTTGCTTTCTTCCATACGAATAGATGAAAGGAAGGAGTTGCAACTAATTTTTCAAAGGCAAATTTACTACTCGTTAAATTACCCAAGTTATATAATTTGCCAGGGGTTCAAGTTTCACATCCAATTTCAATCAAATATCTTCTAAATACTATCATATATTTATTCGAAGTGTGTTCTAATTTCAATCCGTTTTTTCAGAACCCGCTGACTCTATCAAGTATAATGGACACTAACATTCCTTTTTCCATGGCGACGTAACAGAACAGCCTTTTCGAACGTAAGTATCATTTAATTAACTTTGCAATACGATCCAAAAGCTTGAGATTTGAGGTATTAGTATTTGATAACAAGGATGTGATCCTAGATCGGGTTTAAATCAGAATTTAATATAAATAAATAATACCAAGCTCACAGAAGAAACATCTGCATGGACATAGAAAAATCTGTTTCTCCCACGCTTTAAACACATTGCGATAAAATTATCTAGAAATGTTCGTGGACCGCTTTTTTAGAGGAGCCTTGAAAACTCAAATGTGCGCTGGTTATTACAGAAAAGCAATAATGTTTCCACAACAAAGACATATAAATCTTAAGATTCACCAATATGTAAATGGTTTTTATGAAGGTTATCCGCGGTAATTCACTCATATGTCCATTTATATTTACCTACATTGCGTTTCAGTCGTGGAAATAACAACTGATTTTCTTCTATTTATAAATCTTGCATATTTTTCCCATCTTTGAAATCGCTAAATCGTGATGTTCACGTCAAACCTTCAATTTATAACAAATTACAAGTTGTATTTGTAAAAACAAGCATTTTACAGCGAAAACAAAAATAGCAATTATGCTACATCCGTAATCTCTTGGAAAGACTGGGCATGCTAATGTCACTTCAATTGTTTCAGAGATAATTATAGATATGAACAATTAAATCGTTTCGACCTAATATCTTAAAACTTTGACCAACTTTTAGTTTTTTTCTCTCAATAATGCTGTCATTTGGTGGTTTTACATTAAAAGTCTTTCCAAATTTCAACTTTGCCGCTCGCGCCACCATATTGAAAAAATGACGCCTAAAAGCAGTTTTTTGACAATATCTCCTTTCCGACTCATTTCATGATAAAAACAGTTATATACAAAATAAAAGTTGAGAACCTTTTTTTCGTAAAATCAATAGTTTTGGCGTACGAGCGCCGCAAAGTGTAGTTGGGCGCGTAGATCGCAGTTGTGGATGAGAAGTCGTGACATAGCTTCCTCTACTCAAAGATGCAGCAATTAACTGCTTATTATTATACCGTTTTCAACATACATCATAAACCACTATCGATCTCAGTCCCACCAAAAGTTTATCCTTGTTGTCCTTTCCTTTAAAACTTGACTTATAGTCCAGTCGGCATGTCGAAAAATTGAGGCACATTAGGAAAAAATGCGAACTTGATGAAACTCAGGTATATTGTTTTTGATCACCTAATAGTGTTATATGTATATTTTCCGACCAAAATTTCGCAAAGCAATTTTCAGGGGGAAGAGAAAACCACGAAATTTTGGCACTTTTTTCAGTTTTCGTCCTGTAACTTTTTCCCAGTCATTCCTACGCCTTAGCTCATCAAGTTCAATTTCGTAGAACATTAAATTTTCGATAAGTTTGATTCAGAAAACTTGTTTGTAGACCCACTAAGTTCCAAGATACAGCATTTCAAAAAAGTGAAAAATTTCTTAAAATCTAGAAAAACATTAAAAATGGGGGTTTTCGCTGGATAGCTTTTATTTTTCAAATTTTTTTATGGTACCTAGTCTCGTTCTGACGCAGAAATCAACAACCCATCCCTCATCCTGCCTACCTATGCCACTATATCTGGAGGCACGGTAGTGCCCCCACCAAGACCAGTCAAATGAAGCGCAAGAGCACTACATACCTTTCTCGAAGAGCTTCGTCGTTTTTTTGAACCCCCATAACTTGGATTTGGATTATACCTACCAGATAAACAAAATTCTCGGGATATAATGTCAATAGTGGACTTATTAAACATATAAAGTTTCAATTGCATAGTTCTTATACTCTGAATTTTATTGACATCTAAAAAAACCCCGATTTCGTCACTGACTCGCTCACTGATGATTATTAAAATTCTTCGGTTACTTCTGGAAGTCCTAGAATACTGAAATTTGGTATGTAAGGTAGTATTAGTACGCAAGCAACAACAAAATTCTAAAACTTGAAACTTCTACTCCCAACCACTTAAACTAGGGGATGAAAATTTGTATGAGACTTCCACTAATTTTGATGCTAGAGGTCTGAATATTGATACAGAGACTCCTTGTTATGAATCATAGTAAAATAAAAACTTACTAAAAGAAGTGGAATCCCACCAAAAACATTTTCATGTAAAATGTTGCCAAGACGAAGCCATATGGCTCGCACTGTCAAAGAGTTAATAGATCCCATGTAGAGCCAAGCTTCTAACTCTACACGCTCTAATTCTACAAGCCATAACTTCACAATTCTACACCTCAGTCAAAATATGCGACTTGGTCATTTCGATACATTCACATGGGCATAAAGTGAGAAATTCATTCACTATTCATTAGTTTTCTGTTATACAATAGTCCTAATAGTTCCCTTCTAAATGAGTGGTGGCTAGACAGGTAGATGGACAAGGAGGCTTGTAGAATTAGAGCGTGTAGGGTTAGAGACTTGGCTCTCAATCTGACAATTTTTTGACAGTGCGAGCCATATGGTCTCGTCTTGGCAACATTTTACTTAAAAATATTTCTGGTGGGACTCCACTTCTTTTAGTAAGTTTTTATTTTACTATTATTTATAACAAGTAGTCCCTACATCAATTTTCAGACCTCTAGCATCAAAATTTGCGGAAGTCTCGTACAAATTTCCTTCCCCTAGTTTAAGGGATTGTGGGGTGAAAGTTCCAATTCTCAGTATTTTGTTGTTGTTTGTGTACCAATGTTAGCTTACATACCAAATTTCAGCATTCTAGGACTTCAGGAAGTAACCTAAGAATTCTGATGGTCATCAGTGAGCGAGTCAGTGACGAAATTGGGGTATTTTTTCAGATATCAATAAAATTTGAAGTATAAGAACTATGCAATTGAAACTTTATGGCTGATACCGCGAGCTCTATTTTTGGCGATATTAGGAGCATTGTGTCAAGATGTGTTTTGACGCAATTAAAATTTTCCTAAATACTTAAGAAAATAATCTTCTGATACAAATTACGGAAAACACATATTTCTACTAAATTTAGTTGAATATACATAGCTAGTATAGCCTAAAACAGAGCTTGTAGTACCAGCCAATATGTTTAATATGTCCACTTTTGACATCATACCGAGAATTTTGTCTATCTAGTATAATCCAAACCCAAATTATGAGGGCTCAAAAAACGACGAAGCTCTTCGAGAAAGGTAGGTAGTGCTGTTGCGCTTTGCTTGGCTTGTCTTGACGAGGGCACTACCGTGCCTCCAGATATGGTGGCATAGATAGGCAGGGTAAGGAGTGGATTGTTGACTGATTTCTACGTCAGAATGAAACTAGGTACCGTAATACCATAAATAATGTTGAAAAATCAAAGATATTCAGCGAAAACCGCCATTTTTCATGTTTTTTTAGATTTTCAGGAATTTTTCACTTTTTTGAAGTGCTGTATCTTGGAACTCAGTGGGTCTACAAACAAGTTTTACGTATCAAATTTGTCGGAAATTTAATGCTCTACAAAGTTGAACTTGATGATCTAATGGAGGGGAAAAAGTTACAGGGCAAAAACTGAAAAAAGTACCAAAATTTCGTGGTTTTTCCCTTCTCCTGAAAAATTGCTTCGCGAAATTTTGGTCGGAAAACATGGAAATAACACTATTGGGTGATCAGAAACAACATACCAAAGTTTGATTAAGTTCGCATTTTTTCTGACCTCAAAGTACATGTCGACTGGACTATTATGACAAGTCACCAATCTTTTTTCTTTTACTTCAATCACTTCATTTTTACTCAATAGATTTGTACAAATAAAGTCATTTACTTCATTAAAAGCCATGGCTCTATAAATGCAAACGACATTGTGAAGGGAGAGAAGGACGCCCGACACAAAGCCGACGCATTCCTTTATAAGTGCGGAAGATGGGCAATAGTAAGCCGGTTTTTCAACGCATTGTAAAATATTTATTGTTAGTATAGTTTTTAGATTCAAGTTAATTTTATAAATAACAATTTTTAGTCAAAATTAATTGTCACGGGTTGGCGTAGATGTATGATGGTTTGCGGCGCTCGTACTCCAAAAAAAAGGTTATTACATAAATTGTAGACAATTTTCTCTACTTTCATTTTGTATATGAATGCTTTTATCGTGAAATGATTCGGAAAGGAGATATAGTCAAAAAACTGCTTTTAGACGCCATTTTTCCAATATAATGGCGCGAGCGGCAAAAATACGAGGTGACAAAGTTGGAATTCGGAAAGAGCACATCGAAATATATCAAATTACTCATTTTCAAAACTCCTGGTAGACTTTCTAGGTAACCTCTTTTTTTAAAACCAAATGACTGTACTACAAGCAAATGCATCATTTTTTCATCACCATTCAGTGTCCGCGAATACGAGCGGCAGAATCCCACCCTCAATTTATAACTAATTCTTCAGAAACAAAAGTATCTGTGTCAAATTTGTATAATTTATATCTAATTAAATATTACAAGATGTAAATCTCTTTTCAATGTTACTGACTCTAATTTCATTTGAATACAAAAGATAACAAATAATTTGTGCACAAATTTCGTCAAGTATTGTATGAAAATTTTCGAATAATCTTATCTTGATCCATAATAATTAATATTGCATACAATGTATGAGTATATCATTAATTATAATTAATGTAATTAACAGTACTATACTACAAGCAATAATCACTTTTTTAAAATTTAGATACAGATCAAATCAAATTGAATTTTTTTCCAGTCAGAGGCGAATCTAAAATTTAATAAAATAAATATAAACAAATATAATGCAAAAAATCTTTATCACATTGTACAACATCAGTAATTATAAAATAATTCCGCTCTTCTTCATCTTCTATTAATCGTTTTTTGATTAATTAACAATCTCTTGATAAATAATGCAACAAAATCTCATCTCGCAGCTTTTATTCAAATTTTATTAATCATATATTAAGAATAAAATTGAAAGAGGCTGACAAGCTGCTTTGAATGGTTAGTAATTATGATCTTCACATATTTCATATTAATAAGCTGTTTAACAATTTTCATTCAAGCCCAATAATGCTTGATTATAATTACTTTAATTATAATGCTCCTTATATGGACCGAAAATCCTATTGTCAATAAGATTTTACGCTCAAGTTATTGCGAATATCACAAAAAGGAATATTCAACATATTCAAAATGCTTTGCGAAAATGTCTTTGAAGACAGATGAAAATCATTTTAAATTCCTCTGAATTCATAAAAAAATTGCAGAATAATTCTAAATGTCCGTCTCGTATGTCAAACCAAAAACAGAAGCTTTTGTGTCATGTTTTCTTGTTTTATCCTCGACATGCGTCACTGTGAATATAAAATGTCACAAATCACATTCTCAAAAAAGCGTACACAATGTAGCTACGCAAACGTGACCTAAAATAAAATTTTGATGCAAAAATGTTCTTATTTAGGAAAGCAATCGATATAATTAGACTGAAGGCCATATTTGATTGCACAATTGATTTGAATTATCGAATGAATTCAATAATAGTATATTATGCATCAAGAGGAAGAAATTTTTAATTAAGTTAGCAACAATTTGTGAGCCTTTTATTCTTAAACATAGAAAAAACTCTCACTTCTGACCGTAAAACTATTTAGTATGCCTACCACTGTCACTTTCCAAAATTTATGGATTCTTTTTATTGGATTATTTATAAAATTTATGATTCTCAATAATTTAAGAGTCATAAAACAACATTAAATCACTTTTAACAAATTTATAAGTCATAAATAGAATTTTCACACACTAAAAAAATAGTTATTTTGCTATCAATTGTATTGATTAATTTATTACATTTTTATGAAGCTCTTTCAAATTAAAAATTGTTTTAAATTGCAACAGCAGATATAAATGCTGAGCTTAACAATATTTTTCTACTTATTATTATGGTACGTTCCACTAGGCGACCGCAACGCTTATGTCTCAATGATCGTTGCATAAGACGATCACGGTCTTTGCGTTCAAGATCATATTTGGAAATATGCATGAAATTTAAATTTGGTTTAAATTTTTTTCCCGAATTTATATTGGCCGGACTTTTGTACTAAATCATCATTTTGGTATTTAATATCTTTTTGATTGCTTAAAATTAATAAATAAAAATGCAAATTAAGCGCGGGAAATTCAAAGTTCTAAAACGCAACACCATTGGTTAAAATGAAATGTGACGTCAAATAATATGCTCACAAGTGCGCACTGCTTACATTTGTATGGCATTTCAGGGCTTTGATTAGAAAACATAGTAATAACGTGTGTGTTGTAAATTCATTTCTTGTTTAAATATAATTTCAGCATCCTAGCGAGATTATAAATCATTTAAGACGAAGTGATTTTGTAAAAGCATGATCGGATAATCTGCCAAGAATAGATCCATTCATGATGTAGTCTTATTTTCTTTCAGATCCAAATTTTAGGTCCACTGAAGTAAAAAGAGCGAATACTGCAAAGTAATTATTCAATAATAACACATTATGTACGCTATTTTAATAAATACAATCCGAAATATGATGAGCAGTAAACATAACCTATAATTATTGTTTATTTTAGAACGAGCAAATGTTGAACGAAGCCGCATACATACTTTGTATTTTATTGCTAAAACTAATCGCATATAATGTTATTCATGATCTGTCAAATTCATTATGATACTTCATCTCTTCTGATAACCTTACATCATTTCTTACGTATTTTAAAATCTGTCTGGATTGGAAAAAAAACTTTACCAGATACTTTTTTGATAGTATTTTGCATTCAGGCACAATGCAATACTCATAAATAGATTTTTGAGCTTTTTTAATACTGAATAAAGCTGAGAACGAAAACACCTGTAGTAAACAATGGACTGTAATGTCACTGGACATATTATTTGACGTCATCAATAGAGCGCGCGAAAATGGCGGCGTTTTAGAAGCTCAAAATTATTCTCAATTTTAAATATTTTTTTAAACTTGATTACAGCACTTTTAAACATAATTTATATTTTTTACTATGTTAGAACGATGTAATCAGTGAATTTAAAATATAAAATAAATTCATGAATATGGCAGTTCCCGCGATTGAAAGATGTACATTCAATTTCTAATTATGTTAATTGAGTCAGTATTTTTTATTCATCAGTATATCTTTTTTGCGATATGTTAGTTTAATTTTATTAATAATCCACTTTTCGATCGTAACCACGAATTGTCAGTTTATCTGACAGACACCAGCATCATTCTACTTGAAGCACCAACCACAGCAATCATATGCTAGTGGAACAGCAAAAACTGCGATCGTGAGCAAATCGTTGCGATCGCCTAGTGGAACGTACTCTTAGTAAACGAGGTCCCTCCGGAAAATCATAGCTGCCTATCTATGTATACTATTATTAGCGAAAGATATGTACAGTTCAGAGAGAAACTTCGAGAGTTCCCTCCACAAAATGGCGTGACACATGAGCCTCTTAATCGGCTGTGGCATAAATGTTGTGCCGTTTTTGACTACATTTTGCAATAATAGTTGGATCAAATCAAGAAAATTGGTAACTTGAATTTTTAGCGCATTTTCTGAAAAAAAGCGCTATTATATTCACTTTGGCTGTCTGGCTGGCTGGCTGGCTGGCGTGACGCTGAGTTCTCAGTAATAATACTATTAACAGACTTGAAACTGGTACTAAATAAAAGCTGCTGTTTCGTAGGTTTGCACAAATTGCTTTAATTCAAGCTCAGTGATTGTGGAAGATTAAATTATTCAATTACTTGCTTCAAGTGAAACAATGCTCATAGATATATATGACATTAGGGATATGGCAACTAAAATTAATTAAAGTAGATAAAAATTTAGTTACAACTTTTGCCGCCGGTGTCACTATTATTATGTACAGATGTCAAATCTGTCCGGGATTCATTGAATGACTTGTTTGACGCGAATTTGAAGCTTATTAGAATGATTTATTATTATTGAATGAAAATTTGTTTACTTTTGGTGTATTTTTTCTATATAGCTTTGATAAAGATCAAATTATCATTTTAAGGTACAGCACTTAACCTCCCGTCAGTCAATAACTAAACAATGAAGATTAAAAGGTATTTTTGAGTTTGTACATGAATAAATTATGTACCTATCAAATAGTCAACTTGAAACTAGTACTAAATAGAAACTGCTGTTTCGTAAGTTTGCCCAAACTGCTTGATTTCAAGCTTAGTAATTGTGAGAGATGGTAATTTGCGAGATCTCTGAAGTAACAAGCATTCATGAGCTGTCAAAAATGCGCTTTCATCATCTAGATGATTCTTCCATTTTTTTTATTGTATTTGTTAGTTTATAACATGACAAATAACATATCCCATTTGTACACGGATACGTTGTCAGGAAGGCTGTCAAAAAAATCAACAAAAACGGCCAAAAACAGTTTTTTGCATTTTAAAAAAAGCTATGCATCTGACAAAAGAAACTATGAGGGTATAAAATATGCGCAATAAAAAGACAAATCAAACGAGTTTATTTCAGCCACAATCGGTCTAATATTTTTTGGATAAATTGTAAAAAAATGTCATTTTTGGTCATTTTTTTGAAAATCGATAATTTGCATTCTATTTGATATTGAGACTTGAAATTTTGATAGAATTTGGTTTCTTGATAAAGGAAATGTTGTTTGTAAAATTGGTCTAAGTTGGCTTACGAATTTTTTATCGACGTTTTTCCAAGAAGTCTATTTTTGAGTTTTTTCAACATTTTTTGAAATGTTCACAGCCGATCTTTCTAAAACTTGGTGCGTATGTTGGAAACTACTCAAACCACATTTGATCAAAATTTCAAGTCTTAATATTGAACAGAATGCGAGTTATTGATTTTCGAAGAAATAGCAAAATATGACGGTTTTTTGCAATTTATCTAAAAACTATTGAACTGATTGGAATTGAAATGAACTCATTTGATTTTTTTTTCTATTGCGCATTTTTTATACCTCAACACTTTTTTTTTATCAGATGCATAGTTTTTTTGTAAAACGCAAAAAGTGTTTTTGGAATTTTTTTATACTGTCACAAATATGAAATACTTGTAGCAATTACTTCACATATTCATTTATTTAAATTCGTTGTAACTGTAATCCTATTTAGTATTGACAAGGTCGATGTTCAATTGTCGGACATGATTGACAGGCTATGGTCACTAGATGTTCGTTGGTTACCAGGCAACAACTGTTAGACAATTGAATGTTGACCCATTGTTGACTTTGGAATATAAGAGCATGAGCTAGGGTAGGAATTCATTCTGTCAGTAATTCAGTGATTCAGTAACAGTGAGTGATATTGTGAACATACGAGTTTATAACATAATTATTGGCACTGTAACCTGTGAAAATAAATTATTTACAATAAAATTTGTGACAATACTTTTTTTGAAAATCTTCCTAACAACGTAGCCGCGTACAAATGGGATGTGTTATTTGCCACGTTATAAACTAACAAATAATAAAATAAAGTATAAGCGAACGCATTGGACAAAAAGTTAGAAGAAAATGAGGTAATTTGTCGAAAAGTAGTGACAACACATTCATTATAATTTGTTTGGTGATTTCTGGAGAAATACTGGATGCTTTGATAATATCAACTGCTATACAGTCTCCTAAGATTTTCGAGTAGTCCCTAAACTTGTAAATACTTCAAGAGAGAAAAGATTTCAGGACCTGAGATTCAAAAAAATGTGACCAACAAGCTTTTAGCAATTGCACGAGTACTTTCGAAAATAGAAAGATTGCTGGAAGAAGATTGTGACTTTTAAAGAAATGTCAAAGTCAATAAAAAAATTATTATTGTAGAGAAAAAATTCAATTAAGTATTCTTCATCTGACATACTCCTGACGAATGAATTATATGATTACATTTATCAATTTGCTGAAGGCAAGGTAGTTTACCGTCTGCAGAACTATTATGGAAATCAGTATCGTTAGATAATAATTATGTTTCCTTGAATCTATTTCTAGGAGTAAATTGAAATCACGAATCTTAAGGTCTAGGTTTTCTGTGATATGAGTATCAATTATGTATTTGATCATATTACAAGAGATATTCGCGTTTAAGGCTCATCTTTTGTTAGCAGCACCATGCGAGCGATGCGCATCCTCACCTAAATATTTAAAAATTGCTATTTGAACGGTCAATTTGTTGGGAAATTTAGTAGCAAAATATATTTCCACTCAATTTAAAATTTATACACACAAGCATTAAATATTCATATAATGCATTTCATATAAATATCCAATTGAAAATATAAATGACATTTATATTCGATATTCCAACATGATATTCATGTGTTAGATACTCATTTGGTAAACCTTTTTCCTAATGAATATTGATATAAAAGGATTTCCATGCATTAAAAGATTATTTAATTGAATTTGATTTACATTTCGTTCTATGTTTTAATAATAAAAATGAAGCAACATTAATGAATGTATGTATAAACAGAGTTTTGAATATTCTGGTTCCTGTTTTAATTATTTAAATACTATTTGAATATCATTCATTTAAACCAGATATATATATTTGTTTTAAGTGAGTAAAAATCAGTAAATGATATTTACATGCAAATGATATCAATTCTTACACAGTTACGTCGCCACTAGAGCTACGCATTTAGCGTACAGTGATGAAATAAGATTGTTAAAACGTTCGATCTATCTAAATGTCATCTAGTAATGTGTCAAGTCTGGTGCATAATCGATTTAATTTACATTCACGATCAACATTTTAAGATATGAAATACATGTTATATTATAGCTACAGGTTGACGATTCAAATGAAAAATACGAGTATATCCTTCACACTTCAAGTTTAATGGTTTTAAACTTTCAATTTAACGAGATGACATTGATGAGAACAGTTTTCAGAAACAGGTATTGTCAGTAAGAAGAAAGAGGTGATGTTAAAAGTTTACCACTGGCTGTGGTGTCCTCCTAACATTAGATAAGTATCCAGACAGGAGAGGGGAAAGTGAGCGTGTAAGAATACGATCGTGTGACCGCTTTTCTAATGTTAGGAGGACAATTTGAGATTGTACTAGAGCATTGATTCCTAAAGTGGGCGATATCGTCCCTTAGGGTGCGCTGGAATGATCCAGGGTTAGTTCAGGTTCATTTGGGGGTCTTGAAAGACAATAAGAGGGCGTTAAAAGCAATAATAAGAAGAGAATATAGGCAAGCTCAGATTTTATTTTTAATTATCAATTTTCTCAGATTTTACTATTTCAAGCTTCAAGGTGTCTTATTCGCAACACCTTCCTCTACTTTATCTTAGACATTTGTCTAGGAATATAGACTTCCAGGGGGCGTTGGGTAATTTTTTTTTTCTGAAAAGGGGTGGTATGTCAAATAAGTTTAAGCACTACTGTACTAGAGTTAGGCAAATCGCGGGGAGAGAGGATCTTCTCTGTCTAGCCTCTTATCTAACGTTAGGAGAACACTTTGGAATCGTCGCTTTTACTACAGTTAACAAGATTCTAGACCGCGAGGATTTCTGGTGTACCAGCCCTTAGGCGCAGTCACACGGCGCGTGATTCGCCAAGCCACGAGCTCAGCTCGCGACTCGCGCTGGTTCGCTTTTAAGCGAGCCAGAGATGTCAATACGGCACGTAATTTCAAGTGATCTTGTGAGTTGTAGGCTCGTCAAAAATAAATGAATGATCAGCCAATTGCAATTGTATTGAATTAGTCCACGATATAGTTGACACAATTAAAAATCCTATACGAACCTCGCACGAGTTTAACACGCGCCAGTTTGTCAGCGGCTTTCACTCGTCAAACTTTACCTACACCTTGGTGGAAGATGCGAGCCTCGTCTGCCGAACCAGAAACTATGTCGAGATGCCTATGTCACACGGCGTTTATGTGACTTGCTGAGCCAGGTTCGCCCAATCACACACCGAGTAACTGTGCCTTAAGTATCGCCAGCTGTTTTGGTGACATATTGGTTGCATAATCAAATCTTCTACTCTGGTTCAACTGTTCTTTCAATTAATAACATTACTTGTAATTGTATTCTCACACTGAATGTCAAGTAACATGATCTCCGGTATTCACATATTGTTGCCAGTAATTTACGACAATTATTATAATTAATATAAGACTACCCAACTTCAAAACTGCTGACAACATGCGAACTGAGACCACACCAACTCCAACAGAATTGCGACCCAACAACTGTGGCCCCAGAGATCCCGTCTTCCCGCTATCTGCTTAACTCTTATACGATCTGAAAGTGTCCTCCTAATGTTAGATTAGCGGCCAGATAGACAAAGAAACTCTCTCCCTGTGATCTGTCTTACTTTCGTTCGATCTCAAAGTGTTCTTCCAAGCCTTGTTCTTACGGCTTGTGATTTGGCGAGCCTGGGCTGAAGTTTTTCAGACATCACGTCGTGAGAACGCAAAAACTCATTATTCCTCAGGATAGTCTGAGTTGGTACCACGGTACAAGACATAGTAGGTAACCTAACTCGCCCCGAAAATGCGTCCGCTGAGATGGTTATAGTTCGCGCTGTCGCCGCTACAGACGCCTACATCAGTAAGGCCTGTTTTACAACAGTGTTTATTGTATAATTACACTAAACTTACAAAATTTTACGAAATCATTTATATATTAAAGTTACCCGTATATGTAATGTTTACAGCATATATTTTACTTCAATTAAAAATTGATATACTTGTTCAATTAGTGTTGCATTGAGTAATATTTAATATTTAATTATTACTTATGCAAGAAACTCAGTTGGATAAATTCCGAGATCACATGCGATTAACAATAATTGAGAAATATTTGAACAATACATTAACAATGTGTTTAATCTTCAAAAATATATATAGATGATATGTTTTCAATTACAAGAAAATTGTTCGAACTTTCAATAAAGGAAACATGAAAACATAAGTTGAACAAAAATTAGATTCAGTTCAAAATATTATATTTCTATATTATACATAATGTTTCACAACGTAATAGTTTTTTCTGTATTAAGGGCACTTATATTTATTTTTAACAAATACACGTTATTTTAAATTATCTTATACTTAATTCATTAATATTGTCAAAATTTAGATTTCATTTGAATGACTTGATACAAATTTACTTTGTGAGTAAATTTGAATGAGAATTAAATTCATTTATGAAACTGGACCTAGTTCAATAGTTATTTATACAAGTGAATTAAACCACTGTTTATTTGCGAGAAGAAAGTTCAAAATCACGAGCGCGTTCAGCTTTAATTCTTTGAGCAAATAAAGAAGGGTAATTCACGTGTTTGTATACATAATTTTATTCAATTGCTTTGTCCCAAATTTCTATCATGTCAAGTGGAGCTCTAAAAACACTATATTTTATCTTACAACTCTCATATCCAGAATTACAATTCGGGACAAAACATTTTCCAGGCATTTTAATTGAATGTTCATTTGTCACACAGCTATCACTTTATTGAATTATTATTTATTTACTATAATCTGACTGTATTCAACGACACAAACACTAAAATCAAACGCTTTTCAATTGGCAACTAGGCCCTACATATCCGCCATCTTGAAACATTTCCTCTCACCTCTCACGTCCACATGCTTGACGCAGTCAGCGGACACATTTATAGTAGACCGGCAATGAGAGTTGTGGGGGCCTGGTTGGTACGAAGTGACTCGGCTTTTCCCGTTTATTGTCGGTGGACCCTCCGACATCGAAGGCTTAAGGCTCGACAAATGACAAGCCTCAATACGACTTCAGCACCCGTTTCCACGACCTGTACTTTTGTACGATCTCAAAGTATCCTCCCAGGCCTTGTTCCAATGGCCTGTGGCTTGGTGAACCTGGTCTGAAGTTTGTCAGACATCACGTCGTGGGAACGCAAAAACTTGTTATCACATAGGGTAGCCTAAGTGAGCACGAGATGGGTCGGTCGTTCCCATGTATTGTCAGTAAACTCTTTGACATCAAAGGCTTAAGGATCGACGGATGAAAAGCCTCAGTACGACTCCAGTACCCATTATAACGATCTGTTGTGATTTGTACGGGCTTATTCAGTTTTTTTCTAAATGTTGTTCCGCTATCTTCATGATCACTGTCCGAATTTATTTTTCTACATCTATGAATCTAAAATACTGTACCTATCAGCTTCAAGTCAACTATCTTTAATAGAAAGCGAGATTCGCCAAGCCACGAGCCTTTCTGCGCTATAGGAACGGTTTGAGGTCAAAATATGACAGGCTACAACAGACCACAAGCCTGTGAGTACGCTTGTTAAGCCTCAGGCCGTGGGAAGAAGGCTTTAACATTAGATAAACGGCCAGAGAAACAAAGATTACTTCTCTCCGCGATCTGCCTTATTCTAAGTACGATCCCAAATCAACGATGACGTCATCTGTCTCGCTCTTATGCTCCTCTTACTACTATTGTATACTCAACATGAAAAGTACGGTCATGAAATCATTCCAGAGCTTCAAAAAGAATATATTTGCTCTAGTCCGCGAAACAGTCTTCGAAAAAACTTATTACTTTCTCATTGGAATGAAATTTGTATCTTTTTGAATGATTTTTTTCCGTTTTATGAGTTATAGCGTATAGAAAAAACGAGAAATTGGTTAGTTCAAGCGGTTTTTGAGAACGCAAAGTAATGGACAGAATAATAAAAATCTGACGTGAACATTAGGTGACTTACTTGTACATCATTGGATTTATGTATATAATACAATGTGATTTTGTGTTTGATTATATAAATCATTGGATATATAAATTAAACACAAAATCTCATCGTTCCATAGTTAATCGTTTTGGATTTACCCAAGATATTCTAAAAATCTGTCAAGTAAAATGCGCTTTCAGCCAAGTCGATTGCTATGGAAACAGTAGGCCATTATTCCTATACTACAACATTCCTAAATACTGATTTCTAAAATACAACGACTACCAACAGATCTGATTTTATGCGCAAAATTAAAAGATAAATTCCTACTGAAGTGCACATCCGGTCTAGTCTATTGTTATGAAAATAGTAGGCAATCATTCAGATGCTGCAGCAGACTGAAATACCAAATTTCAATATTCTACACCTGATCATTTCGAATTTATGCGAAAAATTTCAAAAGACTATCAAGTAAAGTGCACTTCCGGCTTGGTGGATCTCAATAAAAATAGGATATAAGCATCTAGATGATATAATCGTCCTAAATACTGAATTCTAACAATCTACATTCAATCGTTTTGGATTTATGCAGAAAATTCAAAAAATGTTTCGAATAAAGTGCTCTTCCGACATAGTCGATAGCAATCATAGTGCAAGGTATACAACTAGATATTATAAAAGTGCCTAATACAAAATTTAAATATTCTATGACTGATTGTTTGGAATTTTTGCGGGAAATTCAAAAAGTCTGTCATATAAAGTGCACTTCCGGCTCTGCCGATTGTCACAAAAATAGAAGATGACCATTTAGATGCTACAGCAATTTCAAATGCTAAATTCCAGTATCCTACGGCTGATCATTCTGGATTTATGCGGAAAATTATAAAAAAGTCTTAAGTAAAGTGTACTTCCGGCTTAACTGATCGCAATCATAATCCAAGATTTACAATAAGATGTTATAGAAGTGCTCAATACGAAATTTCAATATGCTATGGCTAATCATTATAGATTTATGCAAAAAAATCAAAAAAAATTTCAAGTAAAGTACACTTCTGGCCTAGCCGATTCTTACAAAAATAGCAGATACTGAATTTCAAAATCCTTCGCTTGATAATTCTGGATTTATTGAAGAAATTCGAAAAAAGTTTCAAGTAAAGTGCACTTCCAGTACAGACGATTGGAATCATAATGCGAGGTGCACAACTAAACCCTATACCAGTCTCAGATACAAATTTTCAACATTATACGTACGACCAGTTTTGAGATTTGCGAGTTACGCACGAACGCACTTACGAACATACGTACCGACATCAAGCCAAAAATAGTCAAAATGGATTCAGGGATGCTCAGAACGGATATTTCCATCAAAATCTCGATAGGTGAATTTTGTCGGTTTCACAATACTTTTTTGTACTTAGTACAAGTAAGTAAAAATGAGCAATTGGTTAGTTCAAGCGGTTTTTGAGAACGCAAGTAATGGACAGAATACTAAAAATTGGTCAAGTGCAAGTCGGATTCGCACGCAAAGGATTGCGTACCACCGTACAATATTTAACACTATATATTTTTTAAAAACAAAAAAATGTCCCAAAAAACTTCTTTCTTGTTCGGAGACCTCCTGTTATTCTCAAATTCATTTTATTTTTATTATTTGTACATATTTAATACAGACGGACGGACAGGGAACGGAGCCTCAGGAATAGGATCCTTTTGACATTTTTTGTATACTGAATTCTAGAAATTGAGGAAACTTGATGATAAAAATAATTCTAAAACAATTGGCGCAAGCCCTTTAAAATTGTGGTATCCTTTTGTTTTGGGGTTCAAAATAAAAGCAAGAAACTATTATCCAAAAGAAATAAAATTAATGTTTACTGAAGAAAACAAAGCAATCAAAATACAGTATAACTATTTATTACTTTATACCAAATAATATTAAAGCAATTAATATTTATTCCCAGAAATATTTATATCAATAAAATTTTTATAGACCTTTTGATCTATTTTGAGAATTCTCGAGTAAATGACACAGTTCTTTATATAGGCAGAGGGAGGTGTCTCTTTTGTTCACCTGCGTTGACCTGGAACAGTTCTACCGCCTTTCGAGAGGCTGCCAGAATTATTTTAATATATTCCAGACGTTAATTAAAGACATTTGTTATGTATGTAATCCATACGTCTTTCCTAAAGTTTGATTTATATGCCCGAACATACTCTTCCATTTTGTTTTATTGCATTCATTTTTTTCTATATCTGTTTATTCACCTTGCACATCTATCAACTCTGTGGACAAACCTAACATAATTTATCACATACATAAACTGTATTCATGTGTGTTTGCAAGTTAAATATTAAAATCAAACAAAATTTAATATGTCCTCGCATTGTAGTGATTTGTAACTCCCTTGGAATGAATTCAAGCTCGCCAGCTTTCGCAAGACTTTTCTCCGTGCCCTTTAGTAAAAGCTCTCTGGATTATATGAATTATTCATACCTTGATAAACGCCTACATAACCTTACAGAATTTATGTAAAAGAAGTAAACATGGCAGTGTAAACATGGCTTACCCATTAGAGTTTGTATTATAACGTGTTGGATAAACGAGCAAAATTTAGTGGGGGATTCTGTAATTCAGTTTGATGGTATTTTAAGCGGGGGAGATAGTTGCGAATTTGGGATGTTGGCACAAAAACTAACTTTCTTACATTTATTATTGTGGAGAAGGCACATGCTGTAATTTATTGAATTTTATATTAGCTGATGATGGTGGGCCGTTTCGGCGCCGAAACGTCTAAATAAAATTTATTACAAGTTTATCACTGAAATCTTGATTCCTTGCCACTTTGAAGCTGAAATTCATCAGGAGGATACCCTTGAGTTTTTAAGATAAATACAGTTTTCCGTATGAATACATTTCCTGCATTCCAATCCTATTAAAATGTATTTGGGTTGTTTACCGTATCAAAAATATAAATCATAAATACCTAAATTAATATTTACCCCTATTTATTATACAACAAAATGCAAATAAACGTAAAATTTGAAATTTGTTTTGTTTTTTATCATGTTGTCTCTTTTCATCCCCTTTTTTCTTGCCACAGAAACATTTGATGATCTGGCATTCCCAACCACCTCCATAATCATAATACAGGGTCGTACTGGTCTGCTATATTACCTAAATGGCCTCGTTAATATAGTGGAGGACGAAATAATGACGGAGGGTTGAAATTTACGATGTGAATAAGAATAAAGGAAAGATTTTTTTGTTGTTTGTGATATGAAATGGGAGTTTATTGTACATAAGGGCTGGAAGAATTCGAGGGTGAAGAAAAATCAAACAAATATGCTCACAATCGTCATTTACGTTTTCATATTATATTTATTATAGGAAAGCAATTAATCATGATTACCTTCAATTATATTAGTGGACTAATTATCAATTTGCAATTTTCAGATCATTATTCATATTTATCTGACGTATGTTTTGACCGAATGACCGAATTTCGAGTTCCTAGATATCAGATGCACACATTGCATCCCTTCTTTGACCGCTGCGCAGCATGGTGCATAATTCAAACTTACCTCTGAATATTTTTTCCATCAATAAATCGATTACTCTCATTCAGAATGTTTCCAGAGCAATTTAATTCCAGAATCGTATACTATTCAAGTTGGACAAATATGCGTTCTCATCCGTTTTCCATATTTAAATCTTCCAAACTTAAATCCAGAAAATGGATAAAAAGTCACCGCCTGGAAGCTCGTAACTTCAACTCTCCATGAGATTACGAGTGCGCTTCAGTGACTCCAACTTATAACTTTCAGATGGAAGTATGGAAAAGTGTAAAGAGGGGCAGAAGATGAATGCAATTATATTTCCGTGATTCAAGACGCATTTTTCATCTCGCTTAAATGGAGATTGAAATTGGAAAGAAGGTATTTTATGAAGCACTGATATCAATTATGGATGCATCCAAGAGTACTTTCTCAGTTTATAGCTAGGTAATACATATTACGCGAGAGAAGTGCAATTTGATGCTGGATGTACGAAACGCTGACGAAAAGATAGCATTCTTTGAAATTCTGTAACGGTGATTCCTAAATTCCTTTATAAACACAAATCGATGTTACGGTTTAAAATTCTTGTTTTCAAGTATAAATAAACTTAGTCGTAATTACTCAGTAAAATATTTATCCCGTAATGCGTAAGCAACGTATGTACAAAATTGAACTGTGCAACATTTTTTTCAATTGATTAGTTGCACGTCCGATTCACATAAATAATTCAAACTTTTCATCAATATCATTATGTCCATACTTAAATCAAGTTCTTGTTCATAAAAGTTTGCTTTCAAGATGTTAAATGACATTTCTCTTGGCTTTATGCAAATTTTAGCTAAGAAGTCAATGAAAAGTGATGGTAGATTTCTTCATAATAATTTCAAGCAAATATTGACAGTTTCATTCATTTCAACTGCTAAAGAAATTCAGACGGAAAGGAAATTTTCTCGTTTAAATCGAGAGATTCCTTTGTCAAAATTTTATCAATTTGGTTTTCAATTATAAATGAATTTGAAGGGATGAAGGGATCAGTGTTAGTAGAACCAAAAGTGCACATTAATTCATTATAACATACATTCATGCAAAATATAACAAATAATTATGAAAATCAATAAAATTCACCTATAATAGTCAATCAGTCCATAGAAAAAAGAATCACTAAAATTGGTCTAATGAAGGAAAAAACTTTTCAGAACTCATTTTTTAATAAATATGTTTTATTTGGAAAAGTTCTGTATATAAAAATGATTAGAAACACAACGTTTTAACAGCAAAGTGCTGCCTTTTTCAAGTGTAAAAATATTATAAATAAATGAACAAAAATACAAAAGCTTTAAGCACAGCTATGAAGAAACCCACTGTTTAGCTACGTTATGCTGATGATGTTTTTGCTGTTTGGCCTCATGGTAGAGATGAATTGAATGTATTTTTGAATCATCTGAACATGCAACATAGAAACATAAAATTCAATATTGAGGTTGAAGAAAATAACTGTCTTCCTTTTCTGGACGTTCACCTGGAGAAACAAGATGATGGTAAACTCATCCATTCAATATATAGGAAGCCGACTCATACAAATCAATATTTACATGAGTCCTCCAATCACCATCCAGCTCAAAAATTTTGCACCATCGAAATTTTATATCAGAGAGCCTCTACTTTATGTCATCCAAGTAAACTGTCTGATGAAATCAAATTTTTAGATTATGTTTTCTTGAAGAACGGTTGTAATAAAATGCAGATCAAGAGAGCACTTAGACAGAAGAATTCTATTCTTCCTGTTCAAGATCCAAATAATAAGAAAATATTTGTTACGTTGCCTTACGTAGCTAATATAACTGATAAAATTGGAAGATTTTCACATAAATATGACATAAAAACATCTTACACTTCCAATTTGAAAATTCTAAATTCGAATGTTAAAGACAGATATCCAGAAATATACAAGATTCCCTGCCAATGTGGCAAAGTATATATTGGACAAACCAGAGGACTGTGGAAACAAGACTGAAAGAGCATTCTCGTCATATAAGA
This sequence comes from Dromius quadrimaculatus, assembly GCA_963989225.1. Taxonomy (NCBI): domain Eukaryota; kingdom Metazoa; phylum Arthropoda; class Insecta; order Coleoptera; family Carabidae; genus Dromius; species Dromius quadrimaculatus. The sequence goes on along the minus strand of OZ022325.1, from coordinate 6,242,285 downwards.
TTGAACCACCCAGAAAAAGATGCGGTGGCTGAGCATGCCGTTCAAGAATTACATGGCATTGACTTTAAGAATACGAAGCTTTTGGCTAAATAAAACAATTGGTTCAAGGGACTAATAAGAGAAGCAATAGAAATAAAAAAATCACCTAATAATTTGAATTTGAATACTGGTTATGAACTCAATCGATCGTGGTTACCAGTCATTTGTTCATAACTTCAAGTTATTTTTATCTATGAATCTACTTGCAAGAGTTACTTCAACATCACCTCCTGAAAATCTGTGGATGGTTCAATTATGTGCCAAACCAAAAAGAGTAGAGCCAGATTGACCTAGTACCACAAGGAGTTGACTATTTTCTTATTTAAACCTTCATTTTTATCTCCTGAAGACCCGTGGACATTGAATTATATGCTAAACCACAGGCAGACGATCCTAGGAGTTAATATTTTATTTAGTCACCTTTTGTATTTTTGTTGTCTTGACAATTTTCGCTTATTTATTTATTACATTTTTCACTTGAAAAAGGCAGCACTTTGCTGTTGAAACATTGTGTTTCTAATCATTTTTATATACAGAACTTTTCCAAATAGAACATATTTATTAAAATTAGTCTAGATTTGTGGCCTGTAGTGTGGTTTCATACAAATAGACTCTCGTCATTTTCCAAAGCCTTTGGGTCGTCAAATTCTTAATAAAATCAAAGATCATATGATTTCCAGAAACGATCTCTTCTTTTCAAAAAACTATAATTAAAGTTGTTTGTGAAATTATCCAAGTCAGATATTTCTGTCGTCAAAACTCGAAACTGTTCCAGTTCATAAATAGAACACACACTGTCCTATCTTCAAAACCATTGAGAACTATCAGCCTAATCATCAAAAAACTTGGAATTAATTATTTCTCCTCGAATGTAGCAGACAATAATTTATCGCATTTTGAGTACGTTCCACTAGGCGATTGCAACGATTTGCAGACGACTACAGTTTTCACCTTTGCACTGACATATGATTATTGTGATTGGTGCTTCAAGTTAAATGTCAAATGAATTGACAATTCGTGGTTAAGATCGAAAAGTAAATCAATAATAAGACTAAACAAACGTGTAGCAAAAAGGATATTTGATTGGAATGAATCTTATATGCCTGTGCAAATTGAACTTATATATTTATAATAAATGATGAGATTGAGAATCCATGAAATTATCTGTCATATTTACAAATAGGAAATTTGAATCAATCGACCTCATTTGGAAACGAAAGTACAAAAATTGGAAAAACACTTTTTTAATAAACTCAAGTTTTTTCGTGATTTCTGCAAGAATTGATGCAACGACTGCTTCGACCCACCTTTCAATCACAGTTTCGAATCATGACGTTATCTAAGATCGCGATCGTTTTGTGGAACGATTATTGATAGTCCAAGAGCCTGCTCAGAAATGCTATCTTGAATCGTTAGACGATTCTTACGTATTCTAAACGATTTTTCGTAAAAACATTACCCTTAAAAGTCAACGGTGCTATTTTCAAATCTGCGAGAATTAATTAATATTAATTATCCATCATGGGAATTAAACGCACAAACATTTTTATCTTAGACACTTGGAAATTAGACTGGAACGTGTATTTTCATGGGTAAAACAACCACTTTACCACAACTCTCGGCACCGTGGCTTCAAAAAGATTGTAAATATCAATGAGGAACTTTTTTCTATTAGACAAAAAATTCCTGTACAGAAATTATTGCCAGAGTCCTGACGAACTCAAAAAACCAACGGTGTCGACTCTCATGTTACCCGAAGTCTTCGGCACCGTGGATCAAATCGGCGCTCGCATAAACCTGTTTTTCCATGGCATACAGAAGTTTTTTTAAATAACGATATGTTTCGGCAACGCCGCATCATGATATTTTGAACCGAATGACCTCGAAAGGTCTTACAAACCGGTCTTTGACAGAACTCTACCGCGAACCGACTCACTTATACGAAACGTCACGGCACTAAAACGTCATGTCAAATTGGCCAGATATTTATATTCACCGTTCAGTGCGGCATGTGACGACGTGCAGAATTCTGAAACTTCCCAAATATATATTTTTTCAAAATGTCAATGTTTCATCCAAAAGAAGTTGCTACGATTACACTTTTTCTGGATGAAGAAGAGCTAGAAAGAAGCAATAATAGGCCAAAAATTTGGATACGACAAATGTTGAAATTGCGAAAGAGTGTCGAAGAATACCACACACTCTTTGGAGAATTAGAAGATGACGATATAAGTTTTAGCAAATATTGCAGAATATCAATTTAAATATCAATAGTCAGCGTCACGGACCAGAACGTCAAAATGTATCGTTGACGTTCCGTTACGTTGCTGTCAATGTGAATGTAATTATTCAAAAGCAATTGGACAATATTTTAAAGTGACGTTTCCGTAAATTGACCTCACGTTATTATTTCGTATAGTCTCGACCTTCGTTCTTCTCCTGTCACAGAGTTAGTGTCAAATTCAAAGACAGAGAAATCGCATTGCATCCATCCGAATTTGGATAAAATGTCATGTTTTATAAGCCACGGCAGTGTTAGGAAAATTATTTAATTCATAAGTATGCAAATTAAAATTAGACTGAAAATAAACTAACGCGAGTGCCGATTTGATCTACGGTGCCGAGGACTTCTGGCAACACGAGAGTCGGCACCGTTGGTTCTTTGAATTCGTTAGGTTTCTGGCTACAATTTTTGTGTAGGACCATTTCGTCCAATAGAAAAAGTTTTTTCATCGATATCTCCAACCCCTTTGAAGCCACGGTGCCGAGGGTGCCGAAGTTCGTAAAATAATCAATGAATAGATATTAATGATACAAGTTTGATATAGTCGTTGTAATGAAACGTGTGTGATGTTAAATCATGAGGCGATCAGCCGAGTGTTTTGATAGCTCAAGTTTCATTACACTAGCTATATCAAACGTGTATCATTCAATACTTTATCTACGACGGCCTTAATTGCTGCTGAACTAGATTTTTTTATTTGATGTTTGACATTCGAAAAACATTCAGTGTAAAATTCATAGCTTGATCAAGTAACACTTTATTCATTGTTATGGCAACTATTTGTTTGTTTGACAGCTGTCAAAGTTATAAAGAAAATAAACATATCTAATTGTAAGAATCTTGTCTTAAATGTTTATAAAACATAAATTTATGTGTGTGTATTTTTAGCTATTTATAATAAAAAAAAAAAACTTAAAATTTGATAGAATTTCTATTTTTATTATTTCTCTTACAAAAATTCATAATGACACGCAAATTAGTGGGCGAATCACCTATTAGCGCACCGTCGTAGATAAAAATTATTGTTGACTGTCATTGTGTCATCGTCACGTTATGATATTGAAATCATTCTAATTCATTTGACAATTGTCATCTGTCATAGTGAATCACAGTTATTCTACAATTTGAACGAATTGTGGGACAGTAAAATACATATTCTATTTATTGTGAACTGTAAGTACGTTTATTGTCACGCTGACATTTTTTCTCATCCTATCTGTCTAAAAAATATATTTTTATCGCTCGTAATATTTCTTTTTTTCAATTTTGGCACCGTTCATTTCTGATATCGATCTGTAAAAGCTGTGAACAAGTACATTTAAAACCAGTATACATTAAAAAGCAAAAAAAATTATACTGCATTTTACCAAAGCCCACACACTACCAATTTAAATGCCCCTCGATCTCGGTCTCTAATGATTCAATTAACAGGATAAAAAATGAATGCAATTTGGGATTCAACAGATTGTAATGTTTTTAGGATTCAAAATAAAAAATAAACACTGATCTATACATTTTTACTTACATACTTAGGATAGCCGTAGGATACTGAAATTCAGTATTTGAGATTGCTGTAGTATCTTGATATATTGCTGTATCATTCAGCTGAACCGGAAGTGTACTTTATATAACAGACTTCTCGATTTTTCCGCATAAATTCAAAACAATCAGTCGTAGAATATTGAAATTTCGTATTAAGCACTTCTATAACATCTAGTTTTATATTTCGCATTATGATTGCAATCGTCTGTACCGGAAGTGCACTTTATTCGAAACATTTTTTGAATTTTCCGCATAAATCCAGCAGGATTGAATGTAGAATGCTAGAATTCAGTATTTAAGACGAAAGTGCCATCTGAATGCTCATATCCTATTTTCATTAAGATCGACTGAGCTGGAAGTGCTCTTTACTTAATAGTCTTTTGGATTTTTTCGCATAAATTTGAAACGATCAGCTGTAGAGTATTAAACTTTAGTATTTCAGTCTGCTGTAGCATCTGAATAATTGCCTACTATTCTCAAAAAAAAATAGATTGAACCGGAAGTGCACTTCAGTTGGATTTTTTTTCTAAATCTGCGCATAAATTCAGAATTGTTATAGAATCTTGGAAATCAGTATTTAGGAATGTTGTAGCGCAAGAATGATGACCTACTGTTTCCATAGCAACCGACTGGGCCGAAAGCGCACTTTACTTGACAAATTTTTAGAATTTTTTGGGTAAATCCAAAATGATTAGCCGTGGTAGTAAGTCACGTGATGTCCACGTCAGATTTTTCATATAGACAGAGCGTGGGGCCTGAAAAAGTTCTACAGCCCTTCAAGAGGCTGTTAAAATTTTCTCGAAATACTTCAGACTCCTAATTAAAGGAAATCTGTTGCAACTTTTATATTTTTTTGGATTCAATTCAATCTATTCTAGTTTTTTTTTTTTTTTTTGACGGTATTATGTGTAAAAACTGGTTTCATCATGAATTTGGACGCATACACAAAAATTTGAAAAATATTGATGATATACATAAGTTCCTGGCCTAATAGAGAAAGAATAAACAGATCCCAAAAATAAAAATTGTACAGTTTAACTTAATCCCATTTCAGTTCTTATACTTTACTAGATCTTCAAGAGAATGAACAAGCAGATCCCAAAAACAATAACTGTTTATTCAATCAAATATCATTTCAGTTCTTATAATACAGTAGAAACTCTTTAATCCGGCACCTACGAAATATAAATTGTGCCAAATTACTGATTGTGCCGGATTATCAAACTTTAATAATTTCAACAAGAATACACGACAAATAATGCTTGATAAAAATGCAAACGATTTGAACATGTATTCCCATACATTCTGTACCTGTACCCAATAAAAGTCGATCGCGGGATTCTCAATCGGTGCGGGACTCTCAATCGGTGCCGGATTACAGAATGGGCCGAATCGTAGAATTCCGGATTAAAGAAGTTGAATAATAAACTGATGATGCTAAATCTGGGAATTGAGAGATGATCAATTAGTTTGAAAACTAATTGGTTATTTCTTTTAAGTTAATAACGACTTGTAAGAACAGCTTCCGCCTAGACACCTTTTTCAGTAGGATTTTTATCAGCTTTAGTAAATAATAGAGAATAATGAACTTCAGTACTATTTTATCCTATTGCAAAAAAAAATTCATTCGAGAAATCCCACTTTTGTCCCAAAAATAGAAGCAAAAACGTCTCTTGCTGATATCTGTTCGTGAAACTTCTTGGCTTGATATGAGGCAGTATGTTTCCACTTTCTCAGCTATTTTACGATCATAATGATGAAACAAAGTTTTATCCATACTCATCTTTCAATATGAAACTTAAATATTGTGTCTCTAAATCGTTTTTGGTCAACGTCCATACATTTAGAAATCAATTCAGCTGATAATTTCCACATTCTCATCTTAATAAGAATGAAAAATGTGAAAAAAACGTTCTTACAAAAAATAAAGAATTTTTATTATATGAAGGTGGCTCAAAAAGTCCGTACAAAAGCAAAGAGATAGTACCACTTATGGTGAAGGAAAAATTTCTCACTTAAGAGAGACTTAATTCTGACATAGAAACCGGCTTATCTTGGGTTGTGAAAGAAATATCAAATATAAAGTTGGTCAAAAGAAGAAATTTACTAAGTGTTTTTTCTTGTTTCAGATTCGACATATCATCAATCATATCACCGTGATGTACGCAACTAGCTTCACATTCAACTGAATCAAATACATTCCAAACTGACTAAAATGCAAACACACGACTGTGATAAAATTATATCAATATTATCAAATGTATTAACACATTCAGTATGAATTTCAAGTATCGTCATAAAAGATAAAACAGTTACTAGTGTACATTCGCAAAATCTAGTGTAGTCTCCCACTTAACCTCAAACAAAATTTAGTGCGTGTTACAAACATTTAAAATGGGTATTTTAAGTCGTAGAAGATCATTTTTGATCAAATTGATCGTAATAGTGACAACGGCGTGGTTTACCGTAGCATTTTTACTTTACACCGAGAATAGGACTCTTCCGAATAGCATTAACTCTTTAAGTGCGGTTGGAAACGACCACAGTGACCAAAACATTCCCCCGATTCCAGCAGAGGCCCTCAAGCGAGAAACAGAAAGGCCTAAATTGAAATCGGTTAAACCGAAGCCTATGGACAATGATGTGATGGTTCTTGCTGCTCCGGAAAATAGTTACGGGGAGCTGGGGAAACCGGTAGTGTTGCCAACGAACTTATCGGCGGATGTGAAAAAAATGGTGGATGAAGGGTGGGTGAAAAATGCTTTCAATCAATACGCGAGTGATCTGATTTCGGTCAGGAGAAGCCTGCCGGATCCCAGGGACGAATGGTAAGTCATTTTTTTTTTAATAATTTGTCAGTTTTCCTGCAGTACTTATGTTACATTACTGACTTCCTGATAAACACATTATATCAGTATTTTATTATAACTAATCTTATCGGTCGCGAGAAATAATAAAATAAATTCTTATCAACTAGTAAACAATCGGCTAATTATTTTATTACCTAAATTATTTTCATCTTATATATTTGGTTGTACTGCTTGAAAAATCGATAAAGTTTCAAATTTTGTGCCTTAAATCCCCATATTCAAGCATTATTGTACAAACATTTAGATTTATGAAACTCTTGAAACGTTCAGATTAAGATCATGGTTGAAAGCAATAAATTTTAGTGTTGCGTGTTTAAGTTTCTGCACAAAACTTCGATCCTTGTTCTCGGTAGAGCAAAAACTCAAATAGGGGTGAACTACCACGAAACTGCTGATTTGGTCTGTTAATATAACAGTTCTGAAGTTAAAGTTAATCTTGGGTTGCGAACAAGATCAAATAAAAAAGTTTCAAGTATTTAAAAAAGATAAAAGCTGCTGTTCGCAAAAAGAGAGGAGAATGGCGACGCTTGCTGAAATCAATGAACGAAACCTGCACTCAGCCTTTTTTTTGTATTCAATTTAGTTGTGAATTTTCCATTTCTTGAGGTTTCCATGTACATACTTCCTTCAACGACTGTTTTCCAAGTATTTCTGTATTTGATATCGATGTCAAGAATAAAATCTTATTCCGCAGAATGCGTCACAATACTGAAACATCCAAAATATGTCCTAGACATGAAACATCATACATACGAGGGTATATTGATAAATAATTGGCCTTAACCACTTTTTATTAACGAAAACAAATGCGGTTGCTTTGCATAGTAGATTGACTCTTAGAGTTCGTTCCACTAGGCGACCGTAACGCTCATGTCGTCTCAATAATCATTCCACAAGACGAAAGATGGATCGAAACGGTCGTTGCGTTCATTTTTGCAGAAATCATCAAGAAATTTGAATCTCGAATCCAAATTACGTGGATTAAATCAAAAATATTTATTTGTCAATATAAGAGATGAGTTCACGGTCTCTCATTATCATAATTTATTATTTATGAGAGATTAATTCACATGAGAATTATTGGATTCTTTATATTTATCATTCTTTTTGATACAGATTGGTTTATTCTTGGTTTACTATTTGATTTTAACTACGAATTGTCAGTTTATTCGACTTTTGACAGACACTTGCATCGTTCCACTTGAAGCACTAATCACAGCAATCATATGTTAGTGGAACGGCGAAAACTGCGGGCAAATCATTGCGGTCGCCTGGTGCAACGTACTCTTAAGGTACACAAATTTTGATAATACGGATTTTATTTAAATATTTCTTGTGGATACTCCAAAAAGGATTTTTGATTGACAAATGAATCTGGAACACAACAAAAATTATGATGATTATCAAAAAATTAATTTCGAACTCCCACTTATTTTTGTTTGATATGATAATTATACGTCGTTTCAAATGATAGTAATCTTCAATCGTTATCAAGTGTCAACTAACTAATTAACACTTCACTTGATAACGTTTGGAGATTCATACATTCGAATCTTTGTTGTAATTTCTATATCAAATGAAGACGAAGTTCGAAATGCATTTTCAATAATCAGCAAGCAATATTCAAATAAGGATTTGGTAATTTATTCGAATTTTCTTTTTACATTCTTCCATTCAGATACAGATGATGACACAGTTAATATTTTGGGCGTGACAACGTTTGGAGTGAAATAAGAGTAATAAAAATCATTTTACAATGTGTTGAAAACAATCCCAAGTTTCTTCAAATAACTCAGCGCGTTTACACGTTACAGCGCATCGACGTGAATTTACAACACGTTCTTTAGTCTAATGATATAAGGCCAAAAATTGGCCAAACCAGGACATTCAAAACAATAAAGATGTGATGGATTACGATGTTTGTTACTCTTGCACCCCCTTAAAAGTCCAAGAGGTTAGAAAGTCAGGCTTGGGGTTTGTTAGAAGCGGGAGAGATCAGAATGTGTTTTTTCTCATTTTCTTCGAATATCTCAAGAAGTATGAGGCTTAGAACAAAATTGTCCCTACACAAAATCAAAGTATTTTGAAATTCTTTCAAAAAAGGTTGAGTTAATTTTTTTTGCTATCCAAACCGTTTCTAAGATATGTGGAACGGAAAATAGGATATAAAATAAATTGTGGATAAACTGTTTTTAATCGTTGGGTCTGTTTTTAAACTATTTTTGTGCCCGGTTTTATAAAGGGCAGAATATTTTACTTCCAGAGTCAATAAAATTTACTTTGTTAGATTATTTGACAGCAATAATTCTGTTAGAAAGCTCAAACTGATTGTTGAATGAAATAGATCTACTTCAGGAGTGAATTTACTTGGACTTTTATAATACCGGCCATTGGTCAATTGATTATTTCATGATTAGGTACACAGTAACATTTTCGGTCAAACTGCAATGTATTTATGTAAAGGGGGATGGAGGAAGGGATTTATTTTACATGCGTTCGATGTAAAAAGATCAAAGGTTCCAGTCACGGTTTGTTTATTATAACGAAAAGTGAATTGAATGAGCAGGTAGTGATGGGTTTGAAAATTATATAGGCTCTGGGGGAACTCACAAAGGGAGAAGGAGATGGCATTGTAGGATGAATAAAGTAATCCGTCTTTTTTGTTTGAGGTACCGAAGTCTCCAACCTAATCTGTTGTCAAAAATTAGACGTGATAGAAATCTCAAAGAAATAATTGGAGGTTACAACAATGTTAATGTTAATGCCGCACCAGATTCAATAGCTCCCTTCTCCTCACATATATAACAATTACATAAAAAATGTGACTGCGTCCCCAACTACGTAATAACTAATCGTATAATAGGACAAGAACAATTTTAAAAAGACTTTAAAATGTTTTTTTTTTTTTTCAAATCTATGTATGATTTCCTTTTTCCGCTCCCTATATCTCAGAAACGGTTATGGTTACAAAAAAATTCACTCGACCTTTTTTGTAGGAAATTGTATGTACTTTGATTTTGTATGAAGACATCTTTGCTCTAAGTCTCATACTTTTTTAGATATTTGAGAAAAAAGAAAAAAAAATATATTCGAACACTTCTACCCTCCACCTACCTCAAGCTGACATTCTAACCTCTTGGACTTTCTAGAGCGCACAGAGAAGAGGAAAAAAGACTTTTGTTGTTTTGAATTTCCGAATTTTACTAGATTACTTGTTTTACCTCCTCCCGCGTGCATTTCTTACTACATTCCGGGAAAAGTATGGTAAGGGCATTTAGCTAAGATCTTAAGCTACACAAAGATGGAATGGAGAAACTTCTGGAATGCAGTCAATGGAAATTTATTTTTATTTTTCCATTTCTACTAGTTTCGACACCACTTGTGTCATCCTCAGTAACTATAAATTATAATACAGGCGATTAATGAGTTAAAAGTAATTACAATTTAAAAATGGTTTAACTGTAAGCTACTTACATGAAAATTTTGTTTCTAATAAAATTCAGTAAAATCATTAATTAATAATAAAACATGAAACATGCATGTAGATAATATTACACGTGGAGTTATGGTGTAAAAAACTTAACATTTGTAAACATGAAAATATGTTAAATGTAGTCAAAATTAAAATAAACTATAAAATGTCTTCCGTTTTACGAAAACCGTTAGAACATCACTTTTGTGCTAGTGGAAACCTGTATACCAGTTTTTTATTTAAAAAAGAAGAACTAAGTACCCCCAGGAACCAATTAGAGTGTTGCAATAATATATGAATTCTATTTAATCAAGTCTTTGTTTTATTATATTTAAGTAAGTTATTGTAAATTTTACTCAAACTCATTGTGTCAGTTCTCACATTAATATTGTTTTTGTCTGCATCAATGAGTAGCATCTCGAGTGTCAATCTCTTATTTAAGTTTTGTTCAAAATCCATTATTTTAGTTTCGTTGAAGTTGAACTTGTAATTTAACTCTTTTGAATGTCCAACTACTGCACATTTTGCTGTCGTTATATTTATTTTGCCCTGACAATTCTTGCTATGCACATTCAATCTCGTCGATAAATATATTTTTGTTTGTCCTGTATATGTGGCATTGCAATCCTCACAAGGTATTTTATATATTAAATTTGATTGGTGGTATTTATTTATTTTGTATTTTAAGTTACTGAACAATTGCCCTACAGTTTTTGTTTGTTTAAAATCTAACCGTATTTTCAATTTATTTTCAAACAATGTTATAAAGATATTGCATGTATCATTCATAATCTACCAGAAACAGTCGACGATAGACAAGTTAATTTTCGGAACGCAGGCCTACGAAGTGAGTCGTCGCATGAAAACTCATTCATTTAACTTTTTGGAAGGAATAGTACTACGGGAGAAATTTGGGATCATTTTTATGATCCAGAGACAAAAGAAGAGCCATAAAAATGTAAATGTGCTAACTCACCTTGACCAAAGAAGTTAAACGTTCAAAAATGTGCAGGAAGAGGTCTTGAGACTCGAAATAACAAATATTCAAGAATAAATAAAAATTGAAGCTTATTAAATACAGCAAAGCACGGACAATACAGTATAACTATTATTTATTACTTCTATTCTGACCGTTTGATTTATTCTGCGACTTCTCAAATAAACGAAATGGTTCTTTATATCGGTAGAAAAGGAGTCTCTTTTGTTTACTTGTTTTTTGAAAGGCTGCTAGAATAATTTAGAAATATTCCTGTCTTCTAATTGAATAATTGCGTTGTAATAAGTTAAGCAGAGCAAAGCAGTGACTGCAGAGCAAGATTCTTAATATTTAACAAAACGTCGCAGCGATATTCTGAAAGAAATGTCAAGAAAAAGTGTCTGAAGGGATGTTATTTTCGCGAGACAATGAGCGTGCTATGTTAGATTAGATTTGCAAAAAAAATTTGAATAAGGCTTTGAACTGATTGATTATTTTCTATATACCCTTAATTTTTTGCTGTTTGACTAATTATAAGTGGTAAATCTGACCCTCCTTAAGCTAGACGTGCCCAAGTAACCATTTTAACTTGAGTTATATTCCTGGATCCCACAGTATCAGGCCTTTAAATGGAGACTACGATTTGTCCAGATTCTTGAGGGAAAAAACATACCTTTTACATGAAGTTCGACTGTCGAAAAATAAAATTTTACCACATTCCCACTTCATATCGATGCCAAGCATTAAAATTTTATTTACAGAATACGTAACAATATTTGAAGCATGCAGAATATGTCCTGAACATAAAACAATAATAAATCAAAAAACTCTAATAGGATATTAGGCACAATTTATAAAAAAAGCCTTTTTTGGTACGACTTTCATGTCCATATTACTGTCCATAACACTTGTCGATTTTCCTGCACAAAGGGTAGGTCAAAAAACTTTTTCTTCTTCCCTTCAATGGTTATTCTCGAATTTAATATTCTAATAAGAATTTCAAAATGTATTCGGAAAGAGTATTACACTCTTGCATTACGCACATAGAAAAATTTATTACATTCAGAAGGGATTATAGCATTTCATAACCAAGAGCGCCCTAAACCTCCTACATTCATTCATATTTAAAGCGTTTTTCGCCGGATTAAAATCAGAATTTATTGTTTAGCCTGTACATTTCCTACCACAGCTATTAACAAAGGATTACCCCAGAATCACGTGGAACATTTATCTTTGAAAATTACTTTTTATTTAACACACAACATTTTACAAACTGTGCTTTAAATTTTCGCAAAAATTGCGTAGTTTTATTATACCTAGCAAGGTTCAGATCTTGTTCCCAAAACTAGAATCTGAATGTTGAGAGAAAACTCTATAAGTCATATATTAATTGCTGAACAGTGACTCTTTCCTATTTTTTCAACAATAGTTCATGTAATAGAGAATTTAATGGATGTCTTAAAGTAATCATACGATATTTGCTCAATGTCTAATCAATTAATTTTTAATTTTCGGATGTGCTTTTTTTATATAGCAACAATTTTGAAATTTACAGTTGAAATAACTAATGAGTACATCAACAGTAGGATTATTCTGTATTCCTATCAATAGATGGCATTGTTATTCGTGCTCGACATACGTCACAAACTGTTCAAATGACATATTAGCTTTTATATTAACATCGAAATGTACTCAGGCTTTAATGAACCATTAATTGGAATATAAAATTAATTTGAACTTCGGTTCATCGAATATTTAAATTGAATGAAAATGGAACAGAAACAAACAAATTTCTCAAACTTGTTTGACAACAGGTGGTAGAATGTAAAAACGTACCAATTATCGAACTATAAATTCTAATCGTTTGCAACAATCTTCAATGAAAGTTACTACCTAGCTATAAACCTACTGAACTAAATACAAATGCTGTGCACACTAATGTTTATTACAATGAGAATTTTAAAATGGTTTAGAAAACAGCGTTTTTTAAACTAATAAGAAATGAGCAATAACAGATGTTTGTTTATTAAACAGATGTTCTGCAATGTCTCTCAAATTATTAAAAAGATATTTTAATATAATTAAATAATTTTCACATCACTTTTCCTCATTTTCTATTAAATTCAGCATCACTTGAAATTGGATATTTAGCACGAAAAATTCTTTTAAGGTCAATGATCTTTGAAGTATGCTGAAGCTGACGTTTTCGGAGCGCTACCAACTTGTTGGGCAGATTGCAGACGTGGACTAGCTGAATTAAATATTAGTTTGCTGACATAAACTTGCAAAATTTGATCTGATAGAAATTTTTTATGGTTCCAAATCAATCCTTTATATTTAACTGAACTGTAACTTGTTTATAATCAATTCTGAGCTTTCTAATAACGATTTTTGACTAGACTGGGGTCAATAACCCTTCAAAGCCATCAAATACCATCAAGAGTGCAATATGCATGATAATCCTTGCACAAATAGACACACATACATTCACTGTCTCACCAAAATATACTCCAGGTGGCTTAGCAACCTCCGATCGTAATATTTATTACTAGTTGGCATGAAATGACGATCGAGGGAATCCATGATCCTCGGATTCCAAACTAATCTAACAAAGAGGTTAGTTTACATAACCTCACATTAGGGAAGATTTGATGTGCCATTGGATTAGCTTAGGATTTGTATTACAAATTTGAATGACGCCCTGGGAAAGATAGAACAATAATTGTTAAAAGAGAATTGGTTTTTTTTAATTTTAATCTCCAATTGCCTTTCTTTGAACAACAATTTTCCACAAATAACCGCAAACTTGGAGCTTGACACGAAACATATCGAAACGAAACTAATTCAAGAAGTTGTAACTTCGTTCCAGATTTCCATTCACCCCCCATGTCCTTATTGCACGTTAGTTGTAAGCGATTACCCCGGAAAATTGCGGAAAGTGTTCCGGAATTCGGCGAAGAGTACGCCTTTTCCAGTGTGGAATGCTACCGAAATTCCGCTACATTAATAAAGATGAAAGATGGAAATTATTATCCAATATTTCAGCTAATTTAAAGCGTCCTAGAAAAAAATTATCCACGTATAAAATAATTATTTTCTTCCCTCACGAATCATCCCCTGAAAATTGAATTTCCCTCTTGAAGGCACACCAAATATTGTTTCATCCCTCTCCTTCTCGCTTTTATCCCCAAATACAATCACCTATCCTTGTCTACGAATGAAGCAACCTATTTAAAGCGTAACATGTGTAGCGAAAATGTTACATAGGTTTTCAGTACGCCCAAGATGTGTAATATTACCGTTTTTTCTGCGTGGGAGCGTTCAGCCCCATTTAACGCATGATCTGAATTTAGGGATGTTTGGATGTTACATTAGATTAGGAGAAGAATGAAATATCGAGAGGATGGAAGTCTAATTTTTTTGTGTGGAACATTTTCACATTTGCTCAGACCCGCTTCTGTCAAATTTGAGCGCGCTTGAGGGAGTGGAAGACGCTGGCAATTACAATAATTACATTTACGTCTCATACTTTAGCCACCACAATCCCATAAGAAAATCTTTGAGCTTGCAAATAAAATTTTATTTTTTAACTTAAAATCTTTCGATTTCCAATACAGGCTAATGTTGATGACAGCGTGAGTCCCAGCGCTCAATTAGAAACAAAACACTCCCAATAGTGATAAAAATTTGATTCTAATTTCATTAGGTTAGTAATAAGAACACTAAAAAAATATTATGAATGCAAAATAGCATCACAAAATTGTAATACTTATAAATAATTTGATATAAAATGGAAAACAGTTTTGGTTTTTTAATTATTTCTCGAAGACTATACGAGATACCAAAAAATACCACAAATATTTGGGAAGAGCAGAAGATTTGCTAATAAATAACTGAACTTCCAGAATTCTAGAAACAAGATTCATTGTTGCTATTTGCTGTTAAAAATAGTGCTCCGAATGGCAGCGTCGCAACAGCGCACTCAATCGAAACACCTCATATTCTCGAAAAAAAAGTTTTCATCACCTAAATATTGATATTGAGGCATGAAATTATTTAGGTGGGATTAAGGTTCATAAATGTGTTGAATTATTTACGAAAGGTTAGTTTTTTTGAATTTTTTATGCTGTTGTTAAGTCCATTAGAAATCCTGTAACTGTGTTGAAAGAGAAACAAGTTGAAATGCTTTCACCTCTAGAATCATTTTCTGTAAGTCTGCAATAGTATATTGTGTGGCTAGGGACGAAACAAGACGATTTCAGCTAAGGGTGAGCGTTGCTTGCCCGAGCGAAGCGAGGGCCGGCATCACCCTCGGCTGAAATCGTGCTTTGTCCCGTGCCACACACTGTATTTTTCATAATACCTGCATTGAAACTTTCCACATTACAAATTTGTCATAACAAAGTAAATATTTTTTTTTTGATTTTGCAGGTAACAAGTCGAGAATAGCTGCTTGTGCTTCATCAATAAGATGTTGTGGTGTACTTAAAATTGTCGTATTAATACTTTTTTTCTTGAAACTAATCGTCTTTTTAATTTAATTTACAGTTCCGAATACAACAACTGTCAAATTAACTAAGGTTATATGATTTTTATTTAGAGATTGACAATGAACAAATGCGACTCTGCCAGGGATAAAACGATGTAAAAAATTAATTCAGCGGGCAGAAACAAGCTTGTTTCTCCCCTCGGGCAGAAACAAGCCTGTTCCTGTCCGGCTACACTCGCATTTGTCTGCAATTGTCTTGTTTCGACTGACAAAACAGGCGTTGAAACGCGTTGTTTCAATGCAGGTATCATGAAAAACAAATTTTCATTTGCAAAAGGTAATTTTTTATCGACAAAATAATTCATCACCGTTTTTGATAATCTCATTTGTCCATAAAATAACTACCTCATGGAAAATTAATGATTATTATCATGTATATCTATTTTATAAGCCTATAGCAAATGATTTTGGAGGTGAAAATATTTTCACTATTTTTTCTTCCCAATTACAGGGCCTTAAATGATAAACTGCATTAAAAATTGAAAAATTCAAACGAACAAAAAAAATTATGTGTCTCATCCATCTCAATTCCACCTGTAAATTCTTATTTTCCAATATTAATATTTAAGTGATGGAAACCTTTTTTTTTTATCATGAATATGAAATATTTCGGCCGAGCGCGCTGTCGCGGCCTTCGCTGTTTGGAATGCTATTTTCAACAGCAAGTATCAATAAGAAATCTTGTTCGGAAAGTTTCGGAAGTTACTTTTTTTTGTAATAAAATTTCTGTTTTTCTCGAATATTCTTGGTATTTTGCGATATCTGTTACAATCTTCGAAAATAATTATGAAACCAAACTCTTTTTTATTTCACAGTAAATTAATTGTAATTATTATAATTTTTATGATGCCGTTTCGCGCTTTTTATACATTTGCACTGATTTCATTACCGATCAAATAAAATCTAAATGAAATTTTTATTACTGTTGGAACTGGACTATAAGAGATCAAAGATGAATTATGACCAGGGCGCTCCCGCAGCGCATTTTGTTCGGTGCGTTACCTTCAACAACAAATATCGACAATAAATCTTGTTCGTAGAGTTGCGAAAGCTGCGACTTTTTTCAAGTAAAATCCTTGTTCTTTTCGAATCTTTCCGGTAATTTGCGATATCTGTTACAGTCTTCGAGAAATAATCAAAAAAATAAAACTCTCTTTCATTTTACACTAAATTGTTTTTGATTATTGTAATTTTTATGATACAGCTTTGCAATTATTATACTTTCTTATTGATTTCATTATCAATCTAATAAAATTAGAATCAAGTTTTTGCACTGTTTGAACTGGGCTATAAGAGATCAAAGATGAATTATTGACAGCGCGCTCCCGCGGCCCCTTCCGTTCCAACAAATATCAACAATAAATCTTGTTCGTAGAGTTTCGAAAGTTTCTACTTTTTTTAAGTAAATTTTCAGTTATTCTCAAATTTTTTTGAAATTTTGCGATATCTGTTTCAATCTTCGAGAAATTATCAAAAAACCAAATCCTTGTCTTAATTTTACACTAAATTCTTTGTAATTATTGTAATTTTCCTGATGCCATTTTGCGATTTTGACACATTTTCTCTGATTTCATTACCAATCAAATAAATTAGAAGCAAATTTTCATCACTGTTTGAACTGAGCTATAACAGATCAGAGATGAATCACTAACCCAGTCACTTTATACAAGAAAAAAGACAAACCTTCTAATAAACCCAACCGAAGATTTTTAGCGGAATTCTTTTCACTTTGGCGTAACAATTAATTTCTCAAAAGTCCATAAACAATTATCAGTTTTAAGTTAATTTTGGTTATAATAAAATCATTTTGTGGGATAAATCTTGGAGCTAAAAGCATACATCAGTATTCTTTATGTATGGTGATGTATATAGAAACATCATTTATGCACAGGATACATTACTAGGTTCAAACTTGGCTGGGAGAAGATTTAGACCTTCAGCAATAATTTATTATAGCCAATTTTGATTCTTTCTGCATCAGATAATCTTCTCAAATTTATTTTTTGCAATTGCAAGAAAGGTTTTGACATCAATTGTGGATGCAGAAAACTCGAATGGCCAGACTTCGTAGTGTCTCAATACAACAGATCAATTTGAGTTAAACGATGATGAAGCCGATCTCATATCGTTATTTTCCGTTAAGATGATTGTTGATGAATATGACAATATTGAAAATGAAAATAAAAAGATAGACGGGGACGAAATAGAAGAAGCAAAATTATATCATCACTTTTAATCCATGCACCTCAAAGTTGGTGCGGAATGCCCAAGTTTTCTCAGCACTATATCTCAAACACTATTGGTTATACAAAGATTTCGTATAGGGCCTTGTGTACGCAGGTTCATCTCACAAACCAATTTTATGAAAACCAAAATTAACGTAAAGTCGATTATTCACGAGATATTGGTGAAAAACTGATTTTCTTGCGACGTTTGACTTTCTTTTGTAACCAAATAAAGCCAAAATAAAGAGAATTCAATTGGATTACTCTAGATGTCCATGTATAAAGTAACTGGACTCTATATTGATCAATTCCTTTCATCAAAATGAGGTGTTTTGAGTAAGCACGCTCTCAGGAGCCTGCCGTTCAGAGCACCTGTCTTCAACAACAAATATCAACAATAAATCTAATTCATCGAGTTTCGAAAGTTAGGATTTTTCTGAAGTAAATTCTTTGTTCTTCCAGAATTTTTTCGGTATTTTGTGATATCTGTTACAGTTTGCGATATATGACCAAAAAACCAAAATCTTCTTCTATTTTACCCTAAATTGTCTGTGATTATTGTAATTTTTATAATGTATAAACTGATTTCATTATCAATCAAATAAATCAGAATCAAATTTTTATCACTGTTTGAACTGGTCTATAATTATTGACAGCGCGCTCCCACAACCCTTTCCGTTCAAAGCGCTATCTTCATCAGCAAATTAAACAATAAATCTTGTTCGTAGTTTCGTAATTTTAAACATTTTTATAGTAAATTCTCTGTTCTTTTCAAATCTTTTCGATATTTTGCGATATCTGTTACAGTCTTCGATATATAATCAAAAAACCAGAACCTTCTTTCATTTTACACTAAATTGTTTGTGATTATTGTAATTTTTATGATACAGCTTTGCGATTATTATATTTACTTACTGATTTCGTTACCAATCAAATAAAATCAGAATCAAATTTTTTTACTGTTTGAACTGGGTTATAACAGACCAAAGATAAGTTATCGACAATGTGCTTCCGCGGCGCCTATCTTCAACAACAAATTTTAACAATAAATCTTGTTCGCGAAGTTACGAGAGCCCCGACTTTTTTGTAGTAAATTTCTTGTACTTTTTGAATCTTTTCGGTAATTTGCGATATCTGTTACAGTCTTCGAGAATTAATCAAAAAACAAAATCTTCTGTAATTTTACACTAAATTTTTTTGATTATTGCAATTTTTATGATACAGTTTTGCGATTATTATACTTTCTTACTGATTTCATTACAGATCAAATAAAGTCAAAATCAAATTTTTTCTCGGTTTGAATTGGGCTATAAAAGATCAAAGATGAATTATTGACAGCGCGCTTCCTCGGCGCCTTCCGTTCGGAGCTCTATCTTCAACAGCAAATATCAACAATAAATCTTGTTCGTAGAGTTTCGGCAGTAATAGTTATTTATGTATCTAGTGCGCGAAATTATACTTTGGTGCTTGAGAATGAAAGTTTTTTTGTCGAGGCGGGAGCCGAGATACAAATCATTCGACAGCTCCAAAGAAATTTCGTGCACGTGTAGCATACAACATTTTTTCTACAGACGTCAAAGAACTAAAAAAATATATTAAAATCATATTAAAATACAAAAATTAGTAGAATTCTTTTTTTTGACAACGTGCACAAAGTACTTTGTGCACGTTGTCAAGATAAAATCAGTGCACAAAATGCTTCGTGCCCGTTGTCATGATAAACAACTCCAAAGCGATATTTCGTATACTAATATTGATGTACAAATGTCATGTTTTTCTGACGTTTGTAGAAAAAAATCTTTTTTTTTAGTAAATCTCTTGTCCTATTCGAATCTTTCTGGTATTCTGCGATAACTGTTACGGTCTTCAAAAAATAATCAGAAAATCAAAACCTTTTATATTTCACACTATCCCAGATAGCAAAGAAATATTCCAAGAATAAGCAGAGAATATTTTTTCCGAATATTCAGCTATTGTTGAAATATCCTATGTTTATCGATATATATTTGTGGGATATTGATAGAATATTCCCATGTCCCGATATTGCATATCCTATAAATATCCCAGGAATCATCCTGAAATATGCTATGAATATATGATGTTATATTCCTGGAATAATCTATGAATCTCTATAAAGTAAACGTTCAATATATGCTAAGAATATTATAGGGATAATTGAAATCATATTCTTGGATTATTCTGGGCTGGTTTATGACCATATTGAAGCTATATTTTTTTGGGAAATAAAATCATATCTGTGACAAGAAATTCAATTAATAGGAAATATTTATTCTTATATAAGTACAATTAGGAAAAAAAAATCACTCATAAAACTCACAAAAATGTAAAAATACATTGCGTATTGCACTTAACTTCCAGAGTTGAAGAAATATATATGATATGAAAAAAATAAAATCATATTTGCGATAACAACAAGATACAAATATAGATATACATTATATAATCTATTGATTTCTAATTTTCATATGTTCAGGAGCCTTGATTAGTCGTTTGGCAATTTTTAATTCAATTTGTTTTCCTGTGACATTTCTGGCGGTATGGTTCTTCTTGGCAGATTCCTAAATGAGAAATCATTTGAAACAGATAATATTAATTATGATAAAACAATACTTTACCAATAATTGCAGTAGTCAATTTGAATTTTTTGTTCTCTTTATAGTCCTGCCAACTCTATATCCAGTGGCTAATTCATTCGCAAGAATTCTTGTCATCACTCTTCTTATTAATTTGCCCATATTTTCCTCTTTAATTTGAGCCATCGAATACCTGGAAACACATTTATTCTGTATATTTACAGGGTTTCATACAAACACCAAGTGAAATGAATGAATATTAATTCAAGAGAAAGGAATAATAATATTAATGTTCATTTAAGAAATCTTCATTTGTTGGCTCAATCAATAGCCAAAATGAAAATAAAATAGAATACTTACATTTTTCAGAACCAATCCTCACACAAACAAAAAAATATCCGATGCCATGTGGCTGCGATAAATACGACACGATGACTCACATCTTTATAACTGAACTGTAAAACTCTCACCAAAATCGGCAGAGCATTGTAATAACTTTGTGCATCTTCTACAGGTCAAGATTTAACAAAAATATTCCATACATACCAAAACATTTTATAATATCACGTCATGAATGTAGTGTCTGAAAATTTTATGCATTCATTTATCATTATCCATTTATTTTCTTCTACTGCGTGAATGAGATACTCCACTACTATCAAAATTTGATAAACTTCCATGAAAATATGAAAATATTGGATAAATAATAGATACAAGTAATAAATATATTGAATATTGCTTTGTTTTAATGAAAGGTTGATTTAATACTTACATGACGTCATGATGACGTTCAAAAGTCTATAATTTTTCTCAAACAGTGGGCTCCATAGCTGTACAAATTCATAAAAAATTTGATCTTATCCATGGAAAAAATATGTTGCGTTATAATTTGATGTACTTATAAATCAATGGGAATGTATAGGAAAAGTTGACATATATATCATTTCTATTTATCGAATGCTATTTAGAAACATTTTGACAAACCTCCAAATTTCACAGGCATGCGCAAAGAAAGAAAACTTGTTTCAAACTACTGAGTATTGTTTGGTCGAAAGAAGAGTGATTTTGACAAGTAAATTTGTTAAATTAATAATTTATCTAGCTCGCGATCTTACTAAAAATATTAAAAATAATTACGCCACCTATTTCACTTTACGTCATTATTCTCAAAATGTTTGATGATGAATAAGACTACCGTTTGAGTGACAATAGACCTTTAGAAGTCATGGAAAATTTCCAAACCCAAAAATAATATTTCTAAATTGCTACGAGGCTCTTTTGATTCGCATTTTCAAAATACTTCCATTTAGTCATGTCTCAAACTACTCTGATCCATTTGAAAATTTTATGTATCAATGATTTAGGTCGGACTTGGGCTAATATTCAATTAATTATTTTAGCCATATTCCAATGATCAAGTAATAAAATACATGTATATTTAAATTAGATAGATGTGAAATTTTCCTGTCTCAAATTATTTTGAATAAAGAAATCAAGTTTTTGCAGAAATAAAAGAATTGAAGTCTAGACAAAAGACTTTGGGAGCATAAAAAAAAATTTTGAGTATTTTTATATGCAATAATTCACTAGACAAAAATGTTACATTCATTCCATTTTTTTTTTCTCCGACGAGAAATGTACGTAAAGTACGGAAATAAAAGTTAGATATAATTTTTCTTATGAAATTCTACGATAATTGAGATCTGTTTTTATATTGGGTTTGTTGAAATCTAAATTCTTGTTTTGGTTACAATTGAAGTCGTTCATCTCTTTCATCCTGACATGTTATAACACAATCATAAATGTCTCCATTGGCCCCACCACCAACAATCGTTTTCAGTTATGAATAAAGTTTATAAGGCTAAGCAAAATTGAATATAACATGAATATCTATCATATATTCTACTAAGAATATACAAAATGTGATAATCTTTGAATATTTGTATCAAATATTCTAGGAATAATTTAGATAGACTATTCTCAGATGATCCATAGTATATAGGAATATGCTATGTATATTAATTATGAATATTCCAAGAATAAGCAAAATAAGATATTTCCAGAAGATTTACAGGCTGTTGGAATATACCATGTATATTTCGAATATCCAGGGCATTCACAGGACAACTAGAGAATATTCTCAGGATGTTATTGCTATCTGGGATATTGTTTGTAATTATTGTATTATTTTTTCTGATGCCGTTTTGCGATTTTGATACTTTTGCACTGATTTCATTACCAATCAAATACCAGAATCAGATTTTCATCACTGTTAAACTAGACTATAAGAGATCAAAGACGAATTATTGACATAGCGCGATGCCGTGGCGCTCGATGTTCAGAGCGTTATTTTCAACAGCAAATATCAACAATAAGTCTTGTTCGTAGAGTTTCGGAAGTTAGAACTTTTTTTTAGTAAATCTCCTGTCCTACTCGAATCTTTTTGGTATTCTACGATATCTGTTACAGTCTTCGTCAAATTACCAAAAAACCAAACCCTTTTTTTTCCACAGTAAATTGTTTGTAATTATTGTAATTTTTCTGATACCGTTTTACGATTTTGATATTTTTGCACATTTCATTACCAATCAAATAAATCGGAATCAAATTTCTGTCACTGAACTGGATTATAAGAGAATTATTGACAGCGCGCTCCCGCGGCGCCTTCTGTTCGGAGCGCTATCTTCAACAACAAATATCAACAATAAATCTTGGTCGGGGTTTCGGCAGTTCAGACTTTTTTTCAGTAAATTCCCTTCTGTCCCTGAATCTTTTCGGTATTTTGCAATATCTGTTACAGTTTCAGAGGAATTTTCAAAAATCAAAACTATAATATATCAGAGATGAATTTTTTGGTCAAATCCTGTAAATAAAATAACAAGTAGATCGTTAGCAACAAAAGAAGTAATGATTTGTAGGAGATAATTTGCATCTTAGGCAAAGTTTGTTTGAAAAATATTCGCCATTATTGCATTGTCTTTCCAAATACGATTTTAATTCATAAATAAATGGCAATTACTCGTACAAAACTCCGAAATATAATGTTTCCTTTCATCGAGACAACAATAAGAACTTCTGTAATTCGTGACATGAAACCGTAAAACTGAATGTCATATACTTTTTTATTAGAATGTGAGCATCCATTGTCTGGTAATGTATGTTTTAAATCATAGTCAGTATTTAAATAATTTAATTCGTGGGAAATTTGTGCCGAGAAATGAAGTAATTACACACTTTTTTGATGACCGTTTTGCTATAAAACAATCAATTTCGCTGGAAGAAGCTCTAATTTCTAATTCAGTTCATTGAGAAGAAATGTAATGCATTTTTAATTTTGATTATTATCTAACGAATCTATTAACATATTACTGTTACATGCATCACAATTTTCTCTTCTTTACAATGAAACTTCTGTTTCTATTACGTGATGTCTTTGCTTGAGACATGCATGAGTAAAAACTTATTCGTTTGTGTCATCTAATGAGTTATAGTATTTAAGAATGACTTATGTTTACAGTTCCTTGTTATCTGTAGATTAATTACTAGAATTCATCTGGAATTTTCTTCCTACATTTTATTCATGCGATGTTTTCCTGCAAACTAAGTATTGGAAGAATTTTCTGGGTTAAATTGAAGAATATGGATTTTTTCGAGAATGATTGAGAAAAACAGAAAATAGAAGCGGTATTGAACTAAGAATCCGTGAGAAAGAATGTTAGCAGTCTGTAATCCGACCTCCCACACCAACAATCCCATCAATTCTTGTTTCGTAACCCGGAAATTGGGAATCTTATCTAGTTTTTCTCGAATCTATTCAAGATAGATCAGAATTGTAATTTTCTTCCCAAACGCTGAAAAAATATTTAATGATGAACTTCAAGTATTAATTCACTTTAAAACAAACTTTAATACAAAACATTCAATTGCGGATATCTCTCAAGTTTATTACTCCATAAAACATTTCCATCAGATAAAATTACAAACTAAACTAAAACAAAATTACCGCAAACACGTTTCAGTCGTTTTATGACACATTTTCCTAACATAACATTCTTTTTTACGTTTCTACATACCTCAAACTGACATGACATTCGGAAGTGTATCATAAACATTACTCGGGCTTCGTGGCTCTCTTGGGTTGGTATATCATGGTAATAAGTTTCAATAAGATCAATACAAACTTTAAACTATAAACTGAAATGTTTGCAGGGAGTTCACCTCCTGAGCTGAATAGTTAAAATGGAGCTCAGTTTTAATTGCGTTCTGAATAACAATGATGTAAAGTTTTGATACTTGGAATTAAAGATTTAGCTATTTCTAAACAAGGATTCTAATGTCATATTTTCCGCGATTAACCAGAATCAGTCAATTATTGAAATAAATGCGATATGATTATCTCCAGTTAAAAAAATGGGCGCCCGAGAACGAAAAATAGTTAATTAAAATTCTTGTGGCTCGTTACACTCTGTTTTTGACGTCAAGTCAAGTAATGTGAATATCTTTTAATTTTAGTCTTCCGATTACGCCCCACACTACAATAACAGAGACAACAGCAAGAGAACTTTATACAAAGAAAAATCCTCCGCTTCAGTTAATCTTAAGTCATAATATATCTCCCTACAATGTCGCTTTTATCCTTTAAAACAATAGAGACACTAAAATAAATATCAGTGTTGACCTTTCTGTAAAATTGGATTCAGGAAAGATGTTTGTTTTTAGCTATCTATCTGAAGTTAATTCAACTTTCCTTTTGTACAATAAAAGCAATAAATATTGCCAACTTCTGAGTTAAATGTTTGAATTAAATTAGTGTTTTTGCAGTTGGTTGATTCTCAACGTATCCAAATTATAACAAAAATTAGTGAAATGGTGATGAAGATAAAGTTTAAATAAATTAACCGCAAAAAAAATTATAATATTTGGACAACAATTTTTGTGATTTGGCGAACATCGTCTCTAAAAATAAAACTAAATTTTTGCCTTTGAATATTATGTTATGAATATAAAATCTAATTATTTTAAGTAGGGCAATCAAAATGATAGTTCTGAATTCGTAATATTCGTACAAACAGGAGTGCGAGAACTGTGCTACAAATTTAATTAAAATAGAAATTGAATTAAAGCGGAGTGCATTAATTGAAAAAAAGCAATTTGAAAATTGATAATTTCACATGGATCTTCTCTCAGATTCAATTTGGATGTTGGGTGCATATATTTCACACGGATTAAACTAAAAAGGATTTGATTTTCAACTTGATTATTACATGGAAACAGATACACGAGAATAAATCATTCTTATTTTTCAATGTAATCTTCTTTTCGTCCAACGCGCAAAAAAAATCAATTCAGCAGTCACATTCTCGTTTGAGTAAAATTTCCTCCTTATAGCCATTTTTACTTACTAGAAACGAGATAGTTCTTCGAAAAAGCCAAATGTGATGGATGAGGAGGATGCAGAACGAGTTGGGACCTCAACTCCACCAATTTTGTGACCCCAAGTCCACAGCAATGTGCTAGTCATGATGGCTAATCGGTTTTCAAGTCGACGAATTTATTCCTGGCGAATCCCAAAAAACAGCCTTTTTCAGTGCAAACTTTCTGTTGGCAATCCATTATTTGGACTGTTATGTGGTCTCAGGTGATATGTGGTGTATCCATGCTTCGTCTACAGTGACGAAACGATGCCTTAAGTGTGCTAACAGTCGCTAGAATTCACCCAGTTGAAGTAACGGTCTTCGTCTCTTTCAGTGCAGACTCTTTGCTGGCAATCTATTGTGTGGACTATTATGTCAACTTAGGCCTTGTGTGGTACATCCATAATTCGTCTACAATAACGAAACGATGCCTTAGGTCTGATATAATCTGCTGACAGTCGCTGAAATTCACTCGGCTGAAGGAACGGCCTTCGTCTCTTTCAGTGCAAACTCTTCGCTGGCAATCTATTATTTGGACTGTTACGTCAACCTAGGCGTGATGTGGTATATTCATGCTTCATCTACAATGACGAAACGATACCTTAAATCCGATATAATCTGCTGACAGTCGGTAGAATCCATCCGGTTGAAAGAACAGTCTTCGTCTTTTTCAGTGCAGACTCTTCGCTGGCAATCTATTGTTTGGACTGTTATGTGACCTTAGGCATGATGTGGTATATCCATGCTTCGTCTACAATGACGAAACGATGCGTTAAGTTTGATATAATCTGCTGATAGTCGCTAGAATCCACCCGGCTGAAGGAACTGTCTTTGTCTCTTTCAGTACAGATTCTTCGTTGGCAATTTATTGTTTGGAGTGTTATGTCAACTTAGGCGTGATGTGGTATATTCATGCTCCGTCTATAATGACGAAACGATGCCTTAAGTCTGATATAATCTGCTGACAGTCGCTTAAACCCACCCGGTTGAAGTAATGGTCTTTGTCTTTTTTAGTGCAGACTCTCCAGTGGCAATCCATTGTTTGGAAGGCTATGTGGTCTTACGCGAGAAGTGATAAATCCTTGATTCGTATACAGTGACAAAACGATGCCCAAAGTTTGATAGAATCTGCTGAAACAGTTGAAAACTGTTCTTGGAATATGTCACACATTTTTGCGTTTGGTCAACTGTGAGCAATCGAGCAAGTCATCTTGCATTGGTGCAAAATATTATACGAGAGTAGTTCGAAAAGCTCTCGGCCTAATAAAGAAAACTCTAGATTTCCTAGTAATCTTCATTTTATTTGCAATTCAATACTTTTAATTCAACTATGTGCTAACTTTTCAATACCATCTAAATGTTAAGATGCGTCCAAGTCTGCAAAATAAGCATTCGACCTCTTCATTCTGAGTAAATCTTCACTCCCTGGGCATTTCTTCAGGTTGAGGAAAAGGAAAAAATTTCTGGTAGATAATGAGCATGTGAAAGCACTTGGAACTATTTTCCCTGATCGGACTTACGGCCAAATTGGAAATATAGTGCTGAACTCCATATCTGATTTTATAAATCTAGGAATCTATCCTAAGTGTCAAAAAAAATGTATTTCCGGTTAATTTTTTTTGGGCCATTTCCCTGATAAAGCTTTCCTGGTCGAATTTATGATTGTTGTTTTTTTGCCTGTTTCGGACAGGGCAGGAGGTGGTTCCCTGGCTTTGTCTTCAAGTCCTTGATCTTCGTTATTAATTGTTCTATCAAGGAAGTTGACCCCAAAAAATTTGACTGGAGATAGGCGTTTTTTCGACACTCAGGACAGGATCCTGGTTTGATAGATCCTGGCATCCTATATTGACCACTATATTCATGATCGATTCATATACAATTTGACAGTAAGTTCGATCAAGGAAGATAAGGTGCGGTCGGCTCCTGAACTAAATCGAGTTTTGCTACAAAAACACGAGGCTTTTGTGCAGATGTATTATCATGGTGAAATATCACCTTCTTTTTTGTCAGATGGGGATGTTTAACTTTACATTATTCAATTTTTGTCCAGTTATGAAGTGATAGTTCTGCCTTTTTCTAAGTAGTCTATGGGTATTACACCATGAGAATCCCAGAAGACTTTTCCGGCAGATGGAACTAATTTGTCTTTTTTTTTCACTTTTCACTACTCCATTTCATTATTTGGACTGCTGTCTTGTTCTTGGTGGGTAGTTATGAATCCAAGATTCATCTGCAGTGATAAAACGTCAAAGAAACCCAGTGGGACTGAGTTTGAATAAGTCTAGACACTCTTGGAAAATGTTCAACCAAATGCGTTTTTGATTGATTGCTAATAGACGCTACAATTAGCGAACAGTCAGCTTTGGCAACCCAAAACATCACTTAAAATTGGCTCGACGAGGTGTATCGAGATTTTTACAGCCTCAGCAATTTCTTGAACCTTCAGTGAACGATTCTCAAGAATGGAATTTTGTAATTTTGCGACGATTTCGTCGCTCATGACGGTTTTTGGGTGTCCCGTGTGTTATTCATCCTGGATTGACGTACAGCCACATTTAAATGCAGCCGTCCACTTTTTGACCGTCGAAAATGAAAAATCAGATTCTTTTAATATTAAGTCCAACTAATTTTTTATCTATGTCGTTCTTAATCTTTTCATTACGAAGTACTTCATCATGGCATGAACTTCGATCTTATCCATTTGATAAGACTGACAAAATTGTTCACTTTTCAATTTTCATCACTGCTACAAAAAATGTACTAAACATACAAGTCTGAAACTTTGCATAGCTTCATCAGAAAGAAGTCTACAAGACATCTTTCCGATGACTTTCCGCTCTAGTTCTTGTGCAATTTCAGCCAAATTCTTGGATTTAAAAATAAATCTAGATACTGACAATTATTGTAGAGGTGAAGGTGGCAGAAATTCAATAGCCTTTACTTCGGAAATGTGTAAATCCGCCACTGCCTCGTATTTGAGATGCCCACAGCATTAGCAATCTCACGCACTTCTTCTGTTGTATCATTTATCACCATATCATGGATTTTATCGATGATTTCTGGAGTAGTTATCTTAGCAGGACGTCCAAAACGTTCAGCGCAAATTGTGCTCATTTAGTCATTCCAAAAATGTTGAATCCATTTATAAACCATTCCAATCGAAAGTGTAGACTCAACATAATGTTTATCAGGCTTCAGGTACCAGAGTTGATCTAACTTTGATGAAATACCGTTTTGTCAACATGAAAAATACTTTTTCATTCATTTTCTGGCAATCATTCGACTTGTGCGCTTCAAAAGATTGTTAAATAATCCAGATAAAATAAACATTCCGGTTTGCACTAATTCCCAACAAGCTGAATTTTGTATAGCTCTTGAATTCGTCATTGCAAATGCTATGTCAAAAGTCCTCATTGATCCCGCTTGTGCGCTGTTTTTCATCCGATGTCAGTTTTTGCGTATATCTCTGAAACGATGGGAGCTACTAGAAAAATGGACGGGATAAGTTTGTCGATCGTGAAATTCTTCACAAATAAGGTGTAAATACTTTTTCCCTTACGAAGCATCATTGTCGAGTTGACGCGATTTCAGACCGTAGGTTTGCACTCATTTCCGCCCCACCTCTGAAGAAGTGTACTCGGCGCTTTTTTTCACGTGATATCTCCAGTAGGAATACGTCACTAAATTCTTGTCAACCATTTTCAGATTGTGATCTATATTTCATCCACTGAAAAATAGTCTCCGTTAAACGTTCTTCAAATAACATATCCTATTAACTCAATGAACAATTTCCATTCATGATTCTGTCAGGATTTCATCCATAACTTGTCCAATGTTTTGATGCTATCAAACTAGTGAACTAAACAATGTTTGAAGAGTTTATTAACGGTCGATTTCACATTAGCTAGTTTGCAAGAGATGAAAATTGGCAATAGATCCACTGGACCGCATTTGTGATATCAACGTCCTCTTGTCTATGGATGGATATGTGTGCTTGACGAATTTGTATTCAGTATCATCAATTACTCGTATATTATAGTGCAGCTTTGTGTTGTGGTTGAGTGATGTGAAGTACAACATTGTTATATAAATATGGTGAAG
The DNA here is from genome assembly GCA_963989225.1 of Dromius quadrimaculatus. Classification (NCBI taxonomy): domain Eukaryota; kingdom Metazoa; phylum Arthropoda; class Insecta; order Coleoptera; family Carabidae; genus Dromius; species Dromius quadrimaculatus. The sequence goes on along the minus strand of OZ022325.1, from coordinate 6,212,219 downwards.
ATTATTGCAATGTTTATTGTTCTATCATATTACAGTTTTGTTTTTGTTTGTACGAGTATATTTGTTTTGTAAATGGTTTAATAATTGTATGTAATCTCGCTCATATCCTGCCACTGGAGCGAGCTGCAATTAACTGCTTCATATTTTGAGCTACTAAATTTTCAACATCAAAACTTTTTATTTACTTTTATTATTTTTGTGTAATTTTTACTTCAAAAGCCGCAGGCTCCGATTTTATTTTTACTTTAACAGTTATCTGTTGTCCTCGATTTATTTATTCTGCAATTTCGTTGCCTTTCGATTACCCCACTTGCCTAGTACACATCCTTTCGCTTTTCCAATCGCACTTGACTCCTGTCAGGTAACAAATTGAAACAAAAGACCATCATTATTTACCAAACAATCGAATTCAGCCCCAAATTCTGCTATTGCCTCTCCTTCACTGTTCAATTAAACATCTTGGAGAGGTAGAGTAAATGTGGTGATTTGTTTAGGATAGGGATAAACTTCTAGGATACGGATTTGTTGTAGAATAGAATTTATTTAAGAATCAATGTAATTTATCTTAAGATTACATTTAGAATTTAAGGGTCGAAATAAAATTACAATTTGTTTTAGTTTTATTTTGCTTGTGATTTACTTCAGTTGTTTCGTTTCTCTCATGTTCTTTGTATATCAATCAAGATTCTTCCAATTTTTTTTTAATGAATCCTGGTTCAAAACTCTGATCTCCATAATCCAGGACATTCCAACCCCGGCTATCCTACCCTTCCAAGATTAAAATAAATCCTGTCAAAACTTTCTCAACAAATAAGATAATTTCTTGCTTGAATTTCTGTCGCAATTTGTCAAGCTAGCAACAAATGGGACTACGCTAATATAACCTTTACTTAAACGACTCAATTTAGGATAAAAGGTCCTTATGCTGGTAGTAAAATATTCGCGTTTTGCGAGAAACAGCCGACACCACGAACGGTGTTAAAACTTCGTTTAAGTTCAAAGTTTCAAATCATAACTTCAATCTTAAACTTTTGTTGGAGAATATAACTTTCTGACTTTGACATATACTACCCACTTACACCCCCATTTCTTGGATGACATTTCTTGCAAGAATAAACACTGACGTGCGTTGTGCGCGAGAAGCAAATAACAATTAATTCAAAAATTAAAAACTTATAATATTTTTTTATTCAAATAATAAATTGACTCATAAATAAACAGTTCTAGAATCGCTGTTTTCTGGACGTTAACACATAGTAAAATTACCTTAGTTATTCCTCAGCTTCTTTATTGCGTAGAAAAAAAGCAATTTGCATATTTGGCTTAGCAGAAAATTTTTACGGTAACTTGAAGTGCAGAACGGAATGGTTCATAGATAGCATCGGTCTTAGACGACAATGAAGACAATTATTTGGAATATTTAAATTGCTATTACTGGTAATGGCTTGGAATTTTAATGCTGAAATGTTGTACGCTATTTGCGTGGAGATAAACACTGATTTGAAGTTGTTTTGTTGGAAAATATCCCAAATATTTCTTTTTATCAGTTCGGTATTGCTAAAAAAAATCATTTGTGCTTCAAGATGCTTTTTATAAGTACATGAGATACCAGCTTGTCTATACTGAATGTCTACTGGAAATCATTAATTTAGGAATTATCCATTAAATTAAATATATACTTACTTGCAGTAACAATCCATCTGAAGATGGAAATAGGTTGTGATTTTATGTATATCAGGTGGTTTAATTAAAACTTTTGCATTAGAAGTTGAATTCTCTAAGGGACAATTAATGTCATGTGTGTGTAAACATGCCTTAACAAATTCATTACGTTAGTTGTAGTCGCAGTTAGGAACGCAGATATATTGTTTGTCGAAGACTTGAATTATCATATCCACCTACGATGTGAACCTTTTAGCTGAAACCATGGACGTAGACTTTAATTTTTCTAAAATAATCCATTGCGTATGGATTACTGCTTCAGTTGAGCCATTTGTGTCATATATATATAACTCAATTATAGCCTAAATTATCAAAACCGTAATGCCTAAATCAGATTTTCTGCAGAGAATAAGACCTTTAAGACAGAATTTGAATTCTCTCAATCGGAGCTATTTTCACTGAGAAAAACGTGAAACATCTCTAAAAAATTGTCATTTTTCAAAAACTCATAGCTTGGCTAATTTAGGTTTGTAGCATCGACCTTCCGGAAAAAAAGTAGTAATTATTGTGCACAATTAGTGAGCAAAAGAAGAATTCTGTTGAACTATGGCGATCAGCAGTTAGTGTGTGAGAGATATGGACCGTGGATTAATTCGACTTAGAATAGAATCAGACACAAAATAAGTTCTGATGTGTTCATGAAATGACAGTCAGATAATTTGCCAGAGGTTCACGACTTTTTCTTGAAAAGTGTATTTTTCAACGCAGCTGAAATGAGTGTTGTCAAAGCTCAGAGATAAGTCTTTATTATGGTTCTTTCATTTGACAGTACAACTTACAAAAAACTTACTTGCTTCGCGATTACTGCTGCTATCACACCCAGGTACAATACAATACTATTTTGATGGTTTTTTTTTTGGAACTGAGGTTTTCTTTTGCTGACTTCATTGAAAGCGATACTACAACTGAGCGTTGTGACGTCACAACAACATGGCGGTTTTTTGTGACCTTTTCAAACGTCGTTGACTTTGGAATCGTATTTACAATCACAGAGATTCCTCTTAGGGAAAAAATTATTGCTAATAGTTTTTTTAATGTGCTTAGAGTTCATTTTCGACATTTTTGAAAAATCGTAGAAGACCTTATCTCAACCGATTAACGTATGTCAAATTTTCGTATAGATTATAAATGCTCAAAATTTGAAGAATAAAATATATATCTTACTTTTTTGTTAAAATACTCACAAGTAATCAAAAAACGCAACCAAATATTACTCCTTTCGTCCGAGCGCTTGAAAAAGTAGCGGCGGTGGAGCAATAGTGGGGAAGTAATGCTCAAATATTGTTCAAATATAACTAACAACTTTTGCTGGATTCATTTTTTATGTTTTACTCCTAGATACCCATTTACTGTAGAAATTTTTCACATTAAAATAGTGATGAGCAGACCAAGACTATTCATAGACTAATAAGACCAAAACCAAGACTGATTGGACAAAAACAAGACCAATACCAAGACCAAATATACAAGAACAAGACTAAATATGCAAGACCAAACTGAAAATTCTTACTTCCACAGTATACATGAGTTAAAGTATTTGTAACAGTGTCAACACATGCTTTTCCTGGAACAAAATATTTTTTCATTTAGAATCGTCAGTTTGCCTTACTAGATTTTAACATAAAGTATAAAAAAAAAAAAAAACATTACCACTGTTTGAAAAAAAAAATAAAATCTACAAGAATGTTCTTGGAGTAAGTATTCTTTATCTAGACAACACTTGGTCGAAGCATAAAGAAGAAGTATTTTTTTTCTATTTTTTTACTTCTCTCAAGTACTTTTTTGTGTTTTATCGTTAAATGGTCAATTTATGCATTGGAGGAAAGGTAGCTTCTCGAGCTTTCATAGCTCTCAGTGAGAGCCTCTCAAAATCAGAGATATCATTCCTTAACAAGTTATGACACGTACGGATAAACTTGAAGGTTTGGACTGCGCAGTTCAAACCTTGAGATTCAACCCGAAGTGTGTGCGGGATCCTTGAGATCGTCGTAAGTTCTTCCGGTAGCCAAAAAAGTGTGACCATGAATCTTTCGTGGAGGGAAATGGCTTCCTGTATCACTTTATATTTTTCTGGATGAAATTTTTCAATTTGCTATAAAATGAAGTATTTTGCTATTATTGATTGTGAATTATTTATAATTTAGAACTATGATGATCTTTGAAAGTGAACGAAAATAAGTAACAGGTAGAATGAACAAGACCACGCAAAACAAAGACAAAGACTAAATGACCAAGACCAAGACAAACGTATTTGAGCAAGACCAATATCAAGACTAAATAAGCAAGACCGAGACTGTCCGAGTCTTGGTCTTGTTCTTGCTTTGCTCATCACTACACTACATTAAAATAGTTATTCATGTATCTAGCGCGTGAAATTACACCAAAAAAACTTCGCGCACAAATTGCATACAACATTTTTTCTACAGACATCAAAAATAATGAAGAAAAAAATTATTAAAACCATAATAAAATACAAATATTGAAATATATAATGTACAAATGCCATCATTTTTTGACGTCTGAAGAGAAAAAATATTTTTACTGTCCTATCAAGAAAATCCTGAAAAATGTTCCCCTGACGTTCCTTCTGTTTCCTGGTCACCAAAATTTGTTGCGACTTGATGGTCGTCATTGTTTGATTGAGACTCAAACCCTTTTGCAAGTTCTTTGATAGCCAGACGTCGGTTAGCATGCACCAAATTCTTGATTTTCTTGTTGTGAGTGTCATCAGGTGAATACCTTTCTTGACAATCGACAATCATTTTAAATCGGGTAAACCATTCAAAACACTGCGTACGATAAAAGGAATCACGTTTGTATAGGCTTGCTTCAAAAATGAAAAGTTCAAATGTTGTCATCAACGTTTCCATGTAAAATTTCACTCTGTTTGATCAAACATTGCGAAAATCGCCACAAATATTGTTATTGCCTGTACCCAAATAGCAATAACACCTGAACCAAACAAGATGTAAAAATGGGGTTACTTCGTTACTTAGAACGTTTGAGAATTGCAGTGCTGTCAAACGTTCCCCTAAAAATTTATATTGTTTCTCGGACGGACGTGGTATATTTTGTAATTTTTGTTACTATTTGAAGGAAGAAGAATCTTGAAAGTTATTAAAAAAAGAGTAGAATACTCCCCGTCTGAAAAATCACATCTACGTCTTTGAATTTCCTCTTAATGTTCCATCATGTGTGGGATTCACTATAACGGTGGATCTCTTGAAAGGTAAACGTTCGTCTTGTTTTTCACTGAAGAGGAGTATGTGTCTGTTTACAATTGCAAATACAATTTCTGCCTCTAATGTACAGACGTCTACATGATGAAGTCATCAGAGTAAATCTTATTTGCAAAGCTAAATGGCGCATTAACAGTGTATGTTGACAATACCTTGTTATAAACCTTTGTGATAGTGCACAAGGTGGCCTTTGAGGAGAAGATGTATTCCTTTGAGAGATTTAGTAAAGATTTTAACAGTCCCAATTTGTAGATTACTGAAACATTAGCCACTTTAAAGATACTAATACACCTTTATTTACTAAAAAGAGGGATTAAAAAGGTATATATCTCAGACTTCCTGTGTGTATTGAAATCAAGTGTTAAGTTTTTTGCTGGCAAATACACCAGCTCGAGAATTACAGGAAATTAGTTGGACGCAAAAAGCTGTCTCTTATCGTAATCTGTATCTTCGCCAAGGTTGTCACAACCGTAATAATACCGTGAAAACATAACACGCCAATTTGATCTTCATAATAATAATTATGCCAACCAAAAAAGGACACCGTTTCGCTACTCACTTCTTTGTTTTGAAAGTAAAAGGTAATGCTACATAAAATTACCAGTTCTTAAATTCTACTTAGGAGAAGTTATTAATATACTCAGAGATAGTAATCAGATGATCATATAACAATTAATTTTTTTTTATAAAAGTAACAACCTTTTGTCGACAAGAAAATGAGAAAGATTTAATTGTCTCCTTGGAGAACTGCATTTATAACATTAAAACTAAATCATCAAGAATAATTTCTTGTTGGTGATAAATATCGTTTTATTAAAGTGAATTTAGTTGAATTGTTTTGTTTATATCAGATGTAGATCCATTTGCAAAGTTGTATTGTATATTTCTATTTGGGTTGTCTTTTACGGGCAAAGGAACCCTTTGTCTTGTGTGCTTAGATCCTCAGAGGCTTATATCTTCTTCTTAGCGGACTACGATGCTGTGTATTAAATTTTGTGTCCTCCAGGGCTTATTGTTGTCATTACATGGATACAAGATAATTTCCTTTTGATTAATAATATTATTGTGAAGTCTTGTACTATAACATAGACGGCTTTACTTTTATGTAGCTTTAATAACAGATCCATTGAAACACTACTAGATCTCTATTGTGAGTATCCTGCAATCTGGAGCTCGAGTTCTTCATTTTCCAGCTGGCTTTGCAATATAATACACTGACTGCATTTCGCATTGTATAGTGCAGAATATGCCCGCAGAAATGACAATAACGAATGCTGAAAAAGCAGGATTATCACAGAATTGTTTTGTTCCCAGTTTCTGTTAAACAGAAAGGAGTAATGATAAAACTCTTAAGATAATCACATAATTCCACATAGATCAACATCCCTCGTATACACAATTGTAGCATAACCAGAGACGCAACGTCGTGATTCCATGCCATACGGAACTTTTATTAATTTTATATTTTTGTGCATCAGAGACTCTATTCTTTGATATTTAATGAATTTATAATCTATTCCTTCTTATATTAAATTTTAAATTGGATTCTAATTGAATGTCATGGTGTCATTTGGTCAGTACGTACATACGTACGTACGAAACACTCTAGAGATTGTTACATCCAACAATATTTCTCCGATACTCGCGTCTAGGATCTTCTAAGAAATGTATCAAAATTCAGATTGATTGATCCAACAATTCGAAAATTATAAACTATTATACTATCATAGATACTCCACGACTTATTTTTCTTGTGGTCTCTGAAATGAAAAATCAAATGGATGCATTTGGATTCTACCTGAAGTGTAAAAATAATCCTAATAATAACAATTTTATGAAAATTACCAGCAAGAAACGATGTGTTTAAGTTTAACCAACAATCGGTTGTGCTTGCTCCCAAAAAAAAATACTATTTTTCAGCCGAAACAAGAAATGAAATGAGAATCATATGGCAATTTTTTTCCATGTCTGTGCTTTTTTTTGGTATTTCAAACATTTATTCTTGTTTTTATATTTACCATCATCTTGTTCAGCACACCAAATATTATTTTACGCTCTTGATACATGAATAATGGTGATCATTTTTTAAAAAACTGCAGTTCTAGTACAAACAGTTGCGAAAAAATATCTCTTCTACAGCAACCTACAGATATTCGCATAAAATATCAATTTATCACATACAATAAAAAAAAAAAATGTTTTCCCGTATTCAAATGCCTTTATAACTCAGGAATTGGTCCAGCAATTTAGATACAGCGCAGTCAAATTTATCCATACATACGAGGGCTGTCATTTCAGTTTTGCATACTAGCTCGAATATCAAACAAAAAAAATAACCTCCATATTTATTTGAACTGGATCCAGAATTTCAATACGATGCGTATAATATTTTAGCTGTTATTTCAGTCATTTGGTTCTAAAAAAAAAGGTTACTTGGAAAGTTTACCGGGAGTTTTGAAAATGGGTAATTTTATAGATTTTGATGTGCTCTTTCCAAATTTCAACTTCGCCACCTTGTATCTTTGCCGCTCGCTCCGCTATAAGCAGTTTTTTGACAATATCTCCTTTCTGACTCATTTCACATTAAAAGCATATATGTACAAAATGAAACTAGAGAAAATTTCTCACAATTTATGTAATAACCTCTACTTTCGTAAAATCAATAGTTTCGGCATACGAGCGCCGCAAACAATTATACAGCTACGCCAACCTGTGTCATTTAATTTCAACTGAAATTTGTGAGTTATAAAATTTACTTGAATTTGAAAACTATACTAACAATAAATATCTCACATGCTTTGAAAAACCGGCTTACTATGACCCGTCCTCCGCAGTTATAAAGGAATGCGTCGCCTTTGTGTCGGGCGTCCTTCTCTCCCTTCACATTGTCATTTGCATTTATAGAGCCATGGCTTCTAATGAAGTAAATTGTTTTATTTGTGCTAATCCATTGCATAAAAGTGAAATAAATGGAGTGAAAGAAAAAGGATTGGAGACTTGTCGTAAGTCAAGTATTAAAAAAAAGGACAACAAGGATAAACTTTTGCTGGGACTTAGATCGATGGTGGTTGACGATGTATGTTGGAAACGATATAATAATGAGAAGTTAATCGCTGCATCTTTGCGTAAAGGAAGCTATGTCACGACTTCTCATCCACAACTGCAATCTATGCGCTCAACTACACTTTGCGGCGCTCGTACGTCAAAACTATTGATTTCGGGAAAAAAAAAGGGCATCTCAGAAATTGTTGGAAGTTTTCTCTTATTTCATTTTGCATACACATGCTTTTAACGAGAAATGAGTTGGAAAGGAGATATTGCCAAAAACTGCTTTTAGACGCCATTTTTTCAATATGGTGGCGCAGGTGGCAAAGATACGAGGTGACAAAGTTGAAATTCGGAAAGAACACATCAAAATCTATAAAATTACCCATTTTAAAAACTGTCGGAAAACTTTCCAGGTAAAATTATCAAATGACTGTACTATGTAGCGAATTTTCAAAGAACTTTCGAAGAAAATTATCTCAACAAGAATGCCTCGCCGAGTTGCTTTCTGTTTTCGATAATGAAGTACCACATCAGTAGACTGTTTCTCGGTGCTATGGAGAATTCAAACGTGGACGAATAAGTCCTAGCGATGAGCCAAGAACAGGTTCCCCAAAAACGGCAGTCACTCAGGAAATCGTCAATGCAGTCGGCAACGTATCAACGAAAATCGACTTGTGACATATTGCAAGATTGAAGCATCATTGAAGTTGTCACAGTCCTCACTTGGGTGTTCTACTATTTTTTTTTATTCTCCTTTCTGATAAGACATGAATAAATAAAAGTATTAGTGACAATGCGATTCAAAAAAACCTCGCAGTACTTGAGAAATATTTTTTTTCAATTTAAAAGTTTTCCATGACGTCCTAAAGTCTATTGTGTCACTCAAACGGTAGATCTTATTTATCATCAAAGATTTTGAGAATATTGACGTAAAGTAAAATAGGTGGCGTTAGTGTCTTGCTTATTAACATCATCTAAATTATTTTTATTATTGTCAGTAAGATCACGAGCTAGATAAATTATACAGTTATTAAATTTACTTGTGAAAATCACGTTTCTTTCGACCAAACAATATCAGTAGTTTTGGACGTCATCATGACGTCATATAAGTATCAAATCGTCTTTTATTGAAACGGAGCAATATTCAATATCATTTTCATTACTTATACCTATTATTTATCCCATATTTTCATATTTTCATTAAAGTTTCTCAAATTTTGATAGTAGTGGAATACCCCATTCTAAAAAATTTGTGTGAAGAATTGTATTTTAAAAATTAGATTCCTGTTACATACCTCATCTGTTGACCGGAGAACAGAAAGAAGCTAGGGTCAATTAGTGTCAAAAAAACTTTAGGCCAATACAACGCAGGCATCTCTAAAAACTTGTGCAGCATCGCCATTGGTGATGAATCGTGGATTTATTGATATGAACTCGACAATAAACGCCAATCAGTGGCATAGCTACCGAAGGGCTAGACTTACAAACTATAAATTGAGCAAGTGAAAATGTCTTCACTTTAATAATGACAACTTATTTGAAAATACAGGGAAATTCCCAACAAGTCTCGAACATCTTTGTTTGAAACTTGCGGGGAACTCCCGTGTATCCTTAGGGTGGTTTCACAGTCGCGCCGTCGAGCAGCGCGTTTCAACAGCACGCGCTTGAAGCAAAGCAAACCTATGAGAAACGCGGTGCGCTTCAATAGCGTGACTATAAAATCTAGTGAATTTTCAAGCGCGCGCGTCTTGGCGACGTATTTTCTTTTATTTTCATAAAATAGTTTCAATTTGTTTATTAAAATAAGTTAAATTTGTATTTGGTTTTTAATTTTATTATGGAGTCGACTGTATTACGACGAATCTGGAGTACGACGAATCTGGATTATGACAAATCTGGAGCACGTCGAATTCGGAACACGACGAATACGGAACAAACGATTTTTAATTGTAAGTTGGGATCCTAGTTTATTTTTTTTCCCAGGACCTTTGGTTACCTAGCTACGCCACTGATGCCAGTCGTCTGTTTGGGTGTTCCAAAGTGAAGAAAATCTGACAAAAGTCATCCGTTCTCGAAGCTGGTCGCGACATTTGTCTCAAAAGCAAGTCATATAGCAACAATTCCTCTGCAAGCTCGAAGAACTGTCACTGCCAATTGGTATACAATCATTTGTTTGCTGGAATTAATTTCTGAGCTTCGAAAACCTACCCTGAACGACGAATCATCCTCCACTAGGACAATGCAAGTTCGCACACAGCTGTGTCTCGACCTAAGTGCTAAAAACGGACTGTGTGGTCAGAGGCTCCAGCCACCGGAAGAAGCAGTCGACGCCTTCATAAATGCAATTCTGTCAGTACCAGCAAACAAATTGAATAACTGCTTCCAAAGTTGACTCGAGCGAATGTATAATAGTAATTAGGATATCAAGGGTTTTAAGAAGACAATAATACCTGAGATCAACAGTGTACTTTCTGAAGGCCTCTGGCTCGAGGTGTGTACCTTGACCGTTGGCATTATCGTCCGTTCAGCTCCTGTGGTGCCATCAATGTTTAATGTCCGACTAATGTACTATTTCAATCAAAATTCTTAGCAATGTATGTCCTGTCATTGTGAATACTATTGTAACGTTATTTATTTTAATTTAGGGAGCAAAAGTAACTAAACACTACTATTTATTTTTATGATTCATTAAAATAATAAATTAAAAACCAACACTATTTCTAATAAATAATTCTAATTTAAGCTAAAGATTATTACACTACCCTATATCTTAACTTTAATTATTCATGTCAATATTGATTTATTTTAAATAACACTATTTATCTCAACCACTAGCAGTCCACATTATAAGGTCTCTGAGCCAAAATCAATAATAATCCTCGTTGATATATACCGTGGGTCTCTCCCCACTACGTTTCTCCCGCAAACGTCCAGGCTTTTCTAGAAAGCGCTAGAAGGTACTAGCAATTTTCTAGAAAACAAGTATATTCGCTTCTATTTCTTGATGTAAAATATTTCCACAATAATTCTAAGCCCCAGTAAAGCCGAAATGATTAATTTATAGACTTAAATTCGTTACACTATCATAGAAATTACTCTAGTTGCTGTAACTAGGAAACGTGATATTCTTGTATACATGGGCTGTTGAAGACATCACATTTTTTTTGACCTCGCCGTTGTCAAATAAAATGAAATTTATAGTATTGTCCTAATTAAAATACAATGTGATAGTAAACTTGTACAGTTCATAACTGTCGAAGAAACCCAACCCAAATTTTCTGATTTTGTTTCCGCAAGACAATACACCTACTCAAAAGTTGTAAGTTCTGCAAGTAATTTACGAATTAAAATCAAAAATTTTGATAAAATCAAATGCATTCAATCGAAAGGAGTTTATGTTGAATAAACAATTTTCATTTCTAAGATCTGCTTGTTCTTTCTATACTGTGACACAATAGTTACGCACATATGAACTGAAAATTCCATTCACATTATTTTCAGTCTTCTGGAGGAACTAGATAACTCTATGACAAAGAACAATCCTTAAATTCTTGAATACATATTTCCAATATTTGTCGCGATGCCTCTTTTTTCTTATTTTTATATATCACCTTTCCGCAGCATCCTAGCAACGTCAGCTTGTTTCTTACAATGCTAGGAAAGTAAAGATCCTCCCGATCGTAGGATCCATACATATCCTAGTTCTGATTCGTATTTTGGTGTATGTGCCATACCGTATTTGAATTTCTATTTCCTATATTTGCTTGCTGTATAACAAGATTTTTGGTATTTCTTTACATACAGGAAATGTGTAAATCCTCAAATAGTTCCCATAATATTTTAAATAGTCCGAAATTGTATAAGTAATAAAAATTTTAAATCATCAACAATTTGAAAAATTTGAAAATAATTCGGACACAAACTTGGACTTTCTTGAGATTATGACGTCTGGTAGGAAAGCGTGCAATACTAGCAGTGCTGCCTCGTGCCGAGTACATTTTTTAGTATAATTTTCATGCAAAAATATAATTTTAGGTTTGAAGATGTTTTACTAAAAATTCTTTTTATTTTCAGGTGCAAGAAGCCGAACCGCTACCAGACCGACCTACCCCCAACTTCAGTAATAATCTGCTTCCACAATGAAGCATGGTCAGTCCTTTTGCGCACAGTCCATTCAGTCCTGGATCGCTCCCCATCTCACTTAATCAAAGAGATAATCCTCGTAGACGATTTCTCCGACATGCTTCACACAAAACAACAGCTCGAGGAATACATGGCCAAATTAAAAAAAGTAAAAGTCATTCGTGCCGAAAAACGGGAAGGCTTAATCCGCGCTCGGCTATTAGGGGCTCGATATGCAACTGCCCCGGTTCTAACTTATTTAGATTCGCATTGCGAATGCACCACGGGGTGGCTGGAACCACTTTTAGATAGAATAGCTAAGAATAAAACTACTGTAGTTTGTCCAGTTATTGATGTTATTGATGATACGACTCTGGAGTATCATTTTAGGGACTCAGGGGGGGTTAATGTTGGGGGGTTTGATTGGAATCTGCAGTTTAATTGGCACGCGGTACCTGAGAGGGAAAAGAAGAAGCACAAGAATAGTGCGGAGCCTGTTTGGAGCCCCACCATGGCAGGAGGCCTCTTCAGTATTGATAAGGTAATTAATCAATTGATAATCATTAAAAAATAAAAATAATTTTATAAGTCGGTCAATAGTTTCAGTTTCCAATAAGCAAAGTGCAAAGTGTTGCCTTTAAACTTTGAAGCTTGTACAAATTTTTGCCCCACTTTGAACAATTCTCGTTCAGTTTTATCGCGCAAAAAGAACAAACAAAAAAGCAAACTTAATAATAATGCTAGTTCGGATTCCATTTCGGTAACTCCGTGCACAATATTGGTTTTTATTTCGTTGTTTAAGTTTGAACCTTCGACCATGTAGCACTATAGAATTAGCACGCTGCTGATTGATCGTGATGATGGCTACATGAAATTCTGAACCGGTTTTAATTCCAGATTGGCGATAACTTTCCACCTATTGATTTTAGGAGAAAAATGTGGGAATAATAATATGTTTGGAAATAAATTTTACCCTCAGAACATCTATACTAGATGAAATTACATATCAGTAGATCACGATATGTTAGTATCTATAAGGCATGTAGTTGAAAGTTCGAAACTACTTCGTTATCGATATCGGCTTGGCTGGTTTCCATTTATGTTCTATTTCCATTCGCAACTAAATTTTTCTTTATGTTAGCTTTTAGCTTTACAAGTTATACGAACAAATGTTGAACTAAGATAAGTGTAAAAGGTTTATGATTATAAAAATCGTGTTGGAATTTTATTACGCCCGATACACCAGCAATTATCGTTTTGTTCCACCCTTATCTTAATCAAATGTGAAACATGGAATAAAATACTTTTTAGAGCAGAAATTTCAAATAATTCTTATTCATAATTGAATCGATGATTTATTACGAAATGCATATTAAAAAAAAAAAAAAAAAAATCACAGCTGCAAGATCAATGACCTCTGTAATACTTTAAGCAAACGTTACCGAAATGCTTCCAGCTTAACATTTCTGTTCTGCGGGCTGCTGGTGCATGCATTATTCTGCATATAAAATCCAGTGCCAGCAGTTGTCAAACTTCGCGCGTCGAGCAAAGAATTTTCTTACTTCAATATCCTGATCGAGAATTTCCATCTTCTTCAGCTTTTTAGTTCTTTTAGGCAATAAATCCTCTCATAATCACATCCGGCAAACATAACCTCACTTTGTCAACTTCAGACACTCGATGTTTGGCTGTTTGAGAGTGCGGGAAACGCGAATCGAATCGAATCCATTAAAAAAAGCCATTAAACTTTAAAATTCGATTTAACTTTTTATAATTCAGGCTAAATCAATCCGCATGCTGAATTGACTGCTGAACGATTTGGGGAAAATTTGCATGAGGATACGGGAAAAATGGAAGAAAATAAATGGGGATATGTTTGCAAGATGTATTCAAACTTATATATATATTTCTTGTATATTATTTTGTATATTATTTTCCTATGTCTTCTGTGGTCTTCCTCTACTCTTTTTGCCTTCCATACCATTTTTGTTCGGCTGTCATCTGGCATTCTTATAAGATGGCCGTACCAAGCAAGTTTTTTTTTCTCCATGGTAGAATGTATACTTTTTCGTATATCTTCGTTTCTTATTCTATCTAATTTTGTTACCCCTTCTACTTTTCTCAGGTATCTCATTTCTGCAGCTTGTATTCTACTCTTTGTTCTCTGGTTCGTTGTCCATGTTTCACTCCCATATAACAGTATTGGTCTGTATAATACTTTGAATAGTGTCATTTTGGTCTTTTTCTTAACTTGTTTATTGCTTAGGATTATTTTATTCATTGCGTAGTAACTTTTGTTTGCTGTCAAAATTCTGTTGTTTATTTCTTGCTCCAAGTTACCTTTTTTGTTCAATGTGTGTCCTAAATATGTTCGATTTCTCTTCGATTTATATTTACCTCTGTTGCTATTTCTTCTTTCGCTACTACCATTTTTTTTGTTTTGTCTATGTTTATGGTCATATTGTGCTTTTTTAATTCCTTATTCCACAAGTTAATGTTATGTTGTAAGTCTTTTTCACTTTTTGCAAGTATTGCAAGGTCATCTGCAAAGGCGCACTCCGCTATCATAATCCTTTCTAAGTTCCTACTTCAATTTTTTTAGTTGTATCTTTTATATTTTTTAAGATGTTGTCTAGGTATACAATGAATAATAGCGGGCTTAATGCTCCTCCTTGCCTTAGTCCCTGTGTTGTGATGAATTCCTTTGAAATTTCATTTCCTGTTCTAACATAGTTGGATGTCTTGTTATAGATACTTTTTATTGCTTGCGCTAGCTGTTTGGCAATCTGACTTATTTTTAAGATTTCCCACATCTTTTCCCTCGGCACTCTGTCAAAAGCTTTTTCCAGGTCCAGAAATGCTATGTACAGTTTACTGTCTTCTCTTATGGTCTTTTCTGTTAGTTTTCTTATGGTAAAAATGTGATCCTTTGTGCTTTCTCCATCTTTGTCGCTATTAATTTTCTTAATTTATTTTCTAATATTGCCTCATAAATTTTTGCAGCGGTACATAGCAGTGATATTTCTCGGTAATTACTACATATTTCATTGTCTCCTTTCTTGTGTATAGGGAATATCACTGCCATTTTCCAGTCTTTTGGTATTTGCCCTATTGCCCATATTCTATTCAGCACTATTAATAATATTTGTTCTCCTTTCTCTCCCATATATTTCAATTGTTCCGCTCTTATTCCGTCATGACCTGGTGCTTTGCCGTTTTTTAATTTTTTTATTACTGTCTTCATTTCTTCCTCTGTAATATTTTCTTGATTTATTATTTCTGTGTTTTTCAGTTCTGTACTTTCTTCTTCTCTACTGACATTGTTAATGTGTATTTCTTCCAATAATTCTTCAAAATGTTCTTTCCATCTTTCCATGATTTCTTTGTCTTCTTTTATTATGACTCCTTGCTGGTTTACTAGCTGTTTCAATGCTATGTGTTTTTCTTTCTTGCAGTTCTTAATTGCTCTGTAGAATAATTTTTGATTCTCCTTAAAGTTTTCCTCAATTTTGTTTCCAAATTCTTCCCAGGTTCTCTCTTTTGATTTTCTTATCTCTGTCTTCGGTTTCTTCCTTTTTTTTATAATCTTCATAATCCTCCTCTTTTTGGTATTGATACATTTTTTCCAGTTTTGCTTTTTTTTCTTGACTTCTTCTTTTATTTTTTCATTCCACCCGTGTGTTTGTCTTCTCTTGTGTGAATTTTTGACTATTCCGCATGATCTTTTTGTTGCTTCTGTTAGTATGTGTTTGAATGTATTCCACATTTCTTCTACATTGTTTAAATATGGCTTGGGTGTATTTTTTATTGATTCGTTAATGCAATTTTGATATTCTGCTTTTATCTAACCATCTTTCAGTTTTTCTACTCTAAATTTTACTGTTTGTTTTTTGTTAGAATTAATCTCTTGATTATGTTTTGTCTCGTTTCCTAACGCTATGACTACCGCTATTACCAGTTAATGATCGCTACCAATTTCACTACCCCATTTCACTCTTACATCCTTCACTTTTTTTCTTTGTTGCGTATTAGTTAAGAAATAGTATATTATTGACTTTTCCTCTCTGCTTTTTTCTTCCCTAGTATACTTGTGGATTTCTTTATGCTCAAATGAAGTGTTTAATATATAATTCATCCATTTATGATGCAAAAATCGATGAGCCTCTTTCCATTGTTATTTATAGTCGGCTCCCCATGTCTTTCCATTATTTCTTCAACACCCTTATTTTTATTTCCCACTCTTGCGTTAAAAGCTCCCATAACATATAATGGTTCTTTCAGTTTTCCGTATTCGGTTTGCATTTTGTCCCAAAACTCATCTTTTTTTTCTTTATTTTCATCCTCATTTATTGCATACACTATCATTATATTTGCCTTAAAATTTGTTTTGTCTTCTACTTGAATTTTATTAGTAATCTTTCGTATACGCATTTCCAGTTTGTTATTGATTGTTCCAGTTTTTTATTTTTTATACATCCAACTCCCGCTCCAGCTCTATCCATATTTTCCACTCCGCTATATATTAGTATGTGATCATTCTTCAATTTTGTTATTTCTTTACCTTTCTTTTTCGTTTCGGTAATGGCTAGTATATCTAATTTTGCTTTTTCAAATTTATCTACTAATTCTATTTCCTTTCCATTCATGCTTCTAATATTCCATGTTCCTAGTCGTATAGTCCGTTTCAAACTTATAATAAGAAATATTATTGCTTAGTTGAACCTCCAATTTACTACTTCTTTTTGCCATTGGCTCTTGGAAGTTTCTAATAATTTTTATTTTTTCTTAATGAGTGCAGAGGGTGAAATTTGTTATAAAATCAGTTGCAAGCTTTCATCATTTAATCCTGGTGGTAGGGGGTGTTAAATGATGCAACGAATGTTGAAACTTGAAAGCTTACATCACCTGAAATAATAATCGTAGGATAATGGACCAAAAGTTGTAAGAAAGCTTATATAATGCCATTTATTATAAAACTATTCTCAATCCTAAGTTATCTAACCCTCACATACAGTTGAATTTAAAACAAAAGATACGCAAAATCTCATTTTCTGACTGAATCTCCTTTAAGATAATAATAGAAAAATATGGAGCCATATACATTGATAAGATGATTATGTAATACTATTTATTTTTAAACGAGTTAGCCATATAAAATAAAAGACGAAATCAATACATCACGTGAATTTAATGAATCTATCGCTAATAGAAAGTTTTTATAGTACAATTTATGCAAAAACCAGTTTTAATCCTTTATCTCTTAATCCTGGTGGCGTAAGGGGTTGAATAATGCAACGGAAATCTGTTACTTTTAAACCTTATTCCTCCTAGAATAATAATCACAGAATATTGAAATACACGCTGCGTCAGAGTTTATGTAGTGCTATTTTATCTTTCAAGCATAGTTTTATAGAAGGTTGAATAATGCAATGAAAATCCGTCATACTTTGATGCCGTATTTTCTTGGAATAATAATGGTAGAATAATGAAACCAATGTTGATAAAAAGCTTCTATAGTACTACTTATTATAAACAAGTTTCAATTTTTACTTCAATAAATCACATGCCTATTTACTGATTTTGAAGGTAAATGACTTGCCGCAAATTTTTTATCAGAGAACATTTTTCAATTTCCGATTATATCCGATGTATAGAAAATCAATTACAAGAATTATCAGGATTCAACGAAGTAAAATTAACTAGAATTTCCATCAAAAGATTTCAAAGGAATTGAAAATGGTTGATCTTTCTCTTCAAAAGACTCCGCGAGGAAATTATTAAAACGGAAGTTGATTTGGATTACATTGAAAAATTGGATAACTAATTGATTTTTACACTTCTGAGCGCGTCAAATTCGCCACTAGGGAATTGGGTGATTTTAATTACCATCAGTAATTTTCAGCAATTAAATATTATCAACGGTTTCAAATATAAGGCTTGTAATATTTTATTCATACATCAATTTGTGAGAAATAAGACCCAATCGCTCTTGAAGTTCGTTATTCATTTGTTGTTTTCTTTTCTTTTTGAAATAAATATCATCTTACGTCACGGGAAATGAGTTTGTCAGCTGTTTATTCTCCCACACTGAAAGTATACAAAAAATTGGATTACTAAATTCATTTCTTCTGAATATCAAAGGTTTATTAAAATATTAAAATTTTTATATTTTATTCAGATCGGAAAACTTTTAAGGATGTACATATGTCACCGTTTTAGTGTTGGAATCTATTGAATCTTACTGGCGGAAAAAAATCGATGGAAAATGAAAGGGCTCACTTTACCAGGTTACAAAAAATATCGTTATATACAATGGAGCAATATA
The DNA here is from genome assembly GCA_963989225.1 of Dromius quadrimaculatus. NCBI lineage: Eukaryota > Metazoa > Arthropoda > Insecta > Coleoptera > Carabidae > Dromius > Dromius quadrimaculatus. The sequence goes on along the minus strand of OZ022325.1, from coordinate 6,193,763 downwards.
CTGCATATTTTATGATAGAGTTTGGAAAAATAAAAGTATAAGTGAAAATACGATCTTAAAAACCCTCGCAGTATATGAGAAATTGATTTTTAAAGTTTGCAAAACTAGCGTGACGTACGAATGTCTTCACGAACTCAAAATTTATTATAACCATTCGGTTAATTATATCAGGGAATGTAAGCTTTCAAAATGTGATATCTTTTCGTTGCACCATTTAACCCCCTGTATTAATAGGGTTGAAGGATGAAACGTCAAATCTGGTTTCTTATAAATGGAACTAGATAAATTTCCTATCCTATAATAACAGTTTTAGTCCAGACAAAATAGACATTCCGGTTTGCATTAATTCCCAACAAGCTTGATTTTTGTATAGCTCTTGAATACGTCATAACAAATGCTATGTCAAAAGTCCCCATCGATCCCGCTTGTGCGTTGTTTTTATCTGATGTCAAAGGTCACAAATCTTCGTTTTTTGCGTATATCTCTGAAACGATGAGAGCTACTGGAAAAATGTAGAACAGAAAGTTTGTAGATCGTGAAATTCTCTACAAAAAAGTTGTCAATACTTTTTTCTGTATGAAGCACCGTTATCGAGTTATCGCGATTTCAGACCGTATGCACACATTTCCGCACCACCTCTGAAGAAGTGTATTCAGCGCTTTTTTCCAACGTGGTTTCCCCTGCAGGAATACTTCACGATATATTTCGATCCAGGCAATTTAATGAACATTATTTTATTAATATAATAAAATTTGTAGCAGCAAGAAAATTACATTATTCATCTTCAAATTCTACATGATTACTCGTTTCTTCCTCTTCACTCTCTTCTTTCTCTTCTTGCTCAATTTGTGTTAGATCCTCATCGATTTTGAAAAAATCCTCATCTGTTATATCTACTAATGAAATTAGGGACGGGATTTCCACGTATAGTATTTGGGTGCATGAATCATAAAAACAAAGAGAACAAAAATGCGAGAAATAGAAAAAATTGGTTTGATGATGAAATTTAAAAATCTATAGAAGAAAAAAAGCAAGCAAGGTTAAAATTTGTAGCAACAAATAAAAGTGAAGATAAAGACGAAAACGAAAGAATAAGAAACAAATGTAATAAAAAGATTAGAAAAAATAAGAGAATATGGATAGAGAAAAAAAATTGTGTCCTTAAAGAAGAAGGATTGAATAGAAATATATGGAAATTTTATAAAGAAATAAACGAACAAAATAAAACATATAAAGCTAAAACATACGGAACAAAGGACAAAAATGGAGTTTCATTAGAAAATGACCAACAATACAAAAAATTGTGGATAGAATACTTCAAAGATCTATTAACTGAACCAGAACAAGAATTAATAGTTGATACCCCAGAAGAAAACAAAATAGAATTAAGAGAACCTACTCTAGAAGAAGTAAATGAAATAATAAAAAACATGAAAAACGGTAGATCACCAGGAATAGATGTAATGAACATAGAATTAATAAAATATGGAGGCAAAATAGTTATGCAGCAAATACATGAGCTTATACTAGAAATATGGAGAAAAGAAGAAATGCCGAAAGATTGGGAAATAGGACAAATAATAATATACACAAAAAAGGAGACCCACAAGTATGTCAAAATTATAAAGGAGTCACACTTTTAAACACAGCTTACAAAATAATGTCGACATTAATACAGAGAAGGATAACAAATGTGACAAGAGGGACCATCGGGCAATATCAGTGTGGCTTTGTGAAAGGGAAGTCAACTACGGATGCCATACAGACTATAAAACAAATAATTGAAAAAATACTGGAATATGAACTAAACACTGAAATACTATTTATTGATTTTAAACAGGCGTTCGACTCAATTAAAAGAGGAAAATTAATGACAGCTTCAAAAGACTTGCAAGTACCAGGAAAATTGAGAAAATTAATAGCTACGACCATGAGAGGAGCAAAATAGGCATTAGGACTTAAAAAGGAGAAACAGAAGACATAATAATAAATAAATGAGTAAGACAAGGCGATGCTCTATCAGCCACGTTATTTACTTTAGCCTTAGAGCACGCAATGAGAAATATAACAAAGGGAACACTCAGAACAAGAGGAGGACAAATAATAGCATACGCAGATGACATAGCAATTGTAGCAAAGAATAGAAAAGTGATGAAAGAAATACTGGAGGAAATAATAAGTGAAGGAGAGAAAATAGGGCTAGAAATAAACGAAGGAAAGACCAAAATAATGATAATTGGAAACAAGATATAAGAAAATATAATTAAAATAGGAGAGTTCAAATACTAGCAAGCAGATAAATTCAAATATCTAGGAGTATTGTTAACGAACAAAGGAGATAGAGAAATAGAAATGAAAGAAAAAATAACGACAACAAATAAAGCTTTCCACGCAAACAGAAAACTTCTAGAAAGTAAAATTATATCGAAAAATACAAAAATGAGAATATATAGAACCATAATAAGACCAATAGCATTATACGCAGCGAAAACAATGTCAATGACAAAAAAGAACGAAGAACAGTTGAGAATGACTGAAAAGAAAATTATAAAAAGAATATAAGGACCAATAAAAATAACAGATACAGAATATAGAATAAGAATGAACCACGAGATTGAACAAGAACTAAATGGAAAAGACATAGTAAAAACAATAAAACAACAAAGGATAAAATGGCTTGGGCATGTATGGAGAGCCAATGAGCAAGATACAATCAAGTCAATAATGCAGTGAAGCCCTAAAAGCAAAAGAAGAAAGGGAAGACCAAGATCAAAGTGGATAAAGGAAATAGAAGAAGACTTAAGATTAGCGGGAATCAGAGATTGGAAACAAATAGGACAAAAAGTATTGAGACCTTTTTTGTAGAGAATTTTACGTTCTATAAAATTTCATTAATACATTTTTCCGGTAGCGCTCACCATTTCAGAGATATACGCAAAAAGCGAATTTTTGTGACGTTTGACCTCGGATAAAAAACACCGCACATGTGGGATCGATTAGATATAGCATTTGTGATGACTTATTCAAGACCTGTACGAAAATTCAGCTTGTTGGGAATTAATGCAAACTCAGCACTTTTTTCCGTCTATTTTGTCTGGGCTATTTGCTACCGTATTTAAGGGTTGAATGAGGAGTTGAAACTGATTTTGTCATGAATAAAATTACATATTTTTGTATCAGGAGCTTTTCATATTCTGATTATTACTTTAGGCGATTCAGACATAATTATATGGAAATTTGTCTACTTGTTAGTTTTTATACTATCGTATGTAAGAGTTGAAAGTTGAATGGTTGTAATTGGTTTTATAATAAATCGGGCTATTTAAACTTCCTATTAGCTGTTGGTTTATTATTAATTTAAAATAATTTATAATTGGTTTGGGAAATATAAATTTTTAAAGTGTGACATGCATGCCAGATGTTTGTCGCATTTTTTTAACATTTGTACCGCCAGGAAAGACGTTAAAATATTTAAAATGTGAAAATTAAAAACTATAAATGACACATTGCGCAAAACCTGCAATCAGAATCAAAAAGCTATATTTATGAATGAATCTCGTCCATGGCAATCGGTAATAAATATAATATTATTCTCTTTTAAACTGACATTAATGTGTACAAAAAACAAAGCTAAAAATATAAGAGCGTAAACATAACTAATAAAACAGATGCGGCTTAAATCAAAAGAAAAAATCATTTCAACCTGTCCTATTTTGGACCATTTGTTCAAATTGGATCCTCGGTATCAAAATTAGTTATAATTGGTTTCTAATTTCGTTTAAAAAATAATGATGTATATTCATGAGTTAAAAATGATCTTGTGGTAACCTACCTCATATCTAAAAAAAAGTTTTCAATTTGTATTTTTTGGGATATGGTTACCGAAATAAGGCTGCTTGAAACGGGAGTGTCCAAATTATCAAAACCCACTGTTCACTCCCAATGTTCGCGTTTTTTTTTTTTCATCCAGAATAACAGTTATTAGACATGGCTCCGGCAATTTCACATGCATAAAATATTCAGCCAGCAATTAGGGCAATTATTTAAACATCTTTTAAATTCAGAACAGCGTACAATACGTTCAGCGTTCAGTGATGGTTTATACTGTTCTACAGACGGATCTGCACACAGACAAACAATTTAATTTTATTAATTCGTGCGTAGAACAAGATACGGGCCTTTTAATTCCCTTTATTCTTCGTCTTTATCTTTTATGCCTTCGAGGTAAGAAAATGCTTAGTTTCGCGATGCAGCGGGAATGGAAATAAATACAATTAAGTTTATTTTACGTTTGTTGAATGTTTTACATAAAATACGAAGCTTGTAAGTCATATGAATATATAACTCCACAAAATCTACCCTGAATAATAAACATAGCGAAACAAAATTCTACTTTATTTATTTTTACTTAAGGCTACAATAATATAACTAAAAATATGTACTTATAAATATTTCTATCAGTAACACTATCTGCTATTTATTTTCAATCTTACTCACTCCTTATCTGGACTACCAATCATTCCATGGCTCGATTTTTATATCCCCGCCTAGAGTTTTTTGAAGCCTCTAGAAATTTCTACCACCTGACGTCACTATGTCCTTAGCACATGACTTAGTTGCGTTTACCACCCGTTTATCCGGCGTGCTCTGTTCGTTACAATATGTTCATCCTGGTGGTACGCTACGCTCATCGTTCTCAAAATTATGTATGTCTTAGGCAAATAATTTTTGAATCTTCGACATCCTCCCAGAAGTGGCTCTAAATTTGTGCAATATTCTGTAACTCAATTAATAAGGGTTGATCAACGAGATTACAGTTTAATTTATTTGAAGAAGATAATGAGATTTCGTGCAATATCCTTAATGACCTAAAATTTAATAAAGCCAAGATTGTCTCAGCGACATAAAATTGGATTAAGTTATAAATTATTTCCTATGAAATTTATTTCAAAACTTGTAATATTTGATATCAGAGCATGTAATACAAAATTTTTCGTGAGGTTAATTTAAAGCAGACTTATTGATATCAACAGAAATAATAATCAATGCACAATAAAGTAGTGTTTGATTGATTGATGCTCAAAATATGTCATAACCAAATATGGTATCGAGATTACTGCGAATCAATTTATTCTTACATTTGCAACCTATCCAAAAATTCGTAAGACGTCTACATCTCCTCGAAATCTCCAATAATCCTCAGAACTCGAAATCCTAACACCCGCTAATGCTTCTCCAACGATTCACACTTTCCACTTTCACCCACCGACGACGTATACTTCAATAAAGAAAATCTTTTCCATCAGACTTCGACGCAAAAACTTGGCGGTGACTTGGATTTGATGTTGACAGAATAAGTTGAAAGTTGCAGACATTCAGTAAACACTCTTACCTACGTTCTTGCTTCTTCTCTGATTTGTTTGCTCTTTTTTGCGATACTCCATCCTTTTTTACTTTTGTCTGTCTCTTGGTTTGGTCAGCTGTTCTGTTTTATTGCATTACTTCTTTTAGATATCATTTTTATATTTATTTTCTTTCAAATTATGAGACTCGGAACGGTGAACGCATTTAACAAAGAGTGCAAAGCGTTGAACAGTACTGTGAAGAGAGAGATAGATCGTGAATCACACGTGCGCATGTTTTTCAAAGCAACGTAAAGCCACGTTATCCCTTGTAGCATTCCCGTACATCAAGAACATCGATTACTACACACTTTTTTCGTTTTCATTCAATAATATACTATTTCAATCACTTGTTCGAAGTACACAACTAGTTCAGACTAGCTTCAAAAAATCGAAACGAGACCATGGAATGGGTCTCGAGGCAAAAGTCGAGACCGAGACGAGACCAGAGTCGAATCTCGGCGAGAGTTTCGCGAGACTCTCGACGAGATTTGTATCATAATCATAAAAACAAGTAGGTGAATACCCACAAACTGCAGTAATATAGTTGAAAAGATGTTTATTCACTTCATATTCAGCCTTTATAAAAATATATTTTCGCTAATTATTTTTGAAAGAAAATCATTTGGTTCTATAATATTTGGTATTAAATTGAAGCTCTTGCTAGAATAATTCTAGAAGTAGAAGTGTGAAATAGAGTATTTAAATGATTGTCAATTGTTTTTTCACAAGTTATTCAATTGATTTTTAGTTTAGTATCAATCTAGAGCTCTCGGGGAGATGAGCTTAGTTGATATATGAAATAATTAATCGGTGGAATTCACGTTACCATTTTTAAATTATACTTTCGGTGATCAAATGTCAAAACTGTATGTTCCAACAAGTTAAAGACCCCGAAAATCTAGAAAAGGACTCTTCATTCCAAATGAAATTTATGGTTGGGGAAGTACAATGAGGCCGCTGTAGATTTTATATGATGAGATTGTGCAACAGGACGAATTCTAGCACAACACATTCAATTTCACAAAATATTATCGACATAATGGAAGAAAATATTATCATACTATAATTGATTTCCACTGGAAATACGTTACATAAATCGACTCAGGATCAAATCAAGCACTTAAGTCCCTCGTTATATAATATACTATTTGTAACTCAGCGATTCTTGACTTGAAATATATAGCCTTAACCTCATCATAATTCTTGAGTTCACACATTTATTGCATAAAGCTATTACCTTTTTATTATCTTGAATCCTCGTGGCTCCAATAATCTTATTCTAATTCATAAATTGTCAATGTTGTTGTCATAATTACATTTATAGGGACTTGAATATTGTATGTTGATGCAAACAATATGATCGACAACTTTATGGTGGCAGTTAGTTTAGAGCGATGTTTGAAATCAGATTCAATTTATGTTCAATCAATCTCCTCTTTATTAATTATAATAGTATAATTTTATTCTATTGCTACTATTTTCTGAAAAACGAATGTCTAATCTGACATCAAGCTAAGGCGACTGACTTGATCCTGTCTCTTACTTCTGGAAGACTGTCTTCAACGATTATGACATTGAATCATTGCTCTAATTGTCCGATAGAAAGTCTATAAAATGACGTCGAAAGACAGTCTTTACAAATTATAATTAAACCCCAGAGCGACTGTTGGTATTGCAAATTCGACGTGGGCTGTACGCTTCGTTCATCCAACACGCAAGCGCGTTGTACGTGATCACGTGATCATAGCTCCCAGAACGGTAAGAATGATTGTGAAATGCGCGAAATCTAAAAGACGCATTATTTGTAGCGTAGTGTTTTTTGGTTCTTAACGATTGTGAAGTGAGCTTCTGGCTTCTGAGGGTTTATGACCAAGCTATGAAACATATGTAACTCTACGCACAAAACATACAAATAGTTATTTTTGGTAGAATTCATAGCGAATAATAATCAAGTAGAACGAATTGATTTCCATACGTGAGAATATGAAATTTTGAAAAATTATGGCGAAACTCGTCGAGAATCGAGACCGAGACGAGATTGACCTACTCAAGACCAAGGCGAAACCGAGACGAGACCGGGACAAGGCTCAATGTAGTCTCGTCTCGTGGCAACACTAATTCAGACAAAAGAGACATTTCAGTTCGCTTTAATTACCAACAAGCTGAATTTTTGTGTAGCTCTTAAATACGGTATGTCAAAAATCCCCATCGATCCCGCTTGTGCGTTGTTTTTTATCCGATGTCAAATATATGCGTATATCTCTGAAACGATGAGAGCTACTGGAAAAATGGACGAGAGAAAGTTTGTAGATCGTGAAATTCTCTACAAGAAAGGTATCAATACTTTTTTCCCTACGAAGCACCGTTTTGTCAAATTATGCATACTGACCACATATGAATGCCTATTCGTATTTTCTAGATTTGAAATCGCGATAACTCGAGAACGGTGCTTCGAGGAAAAAAATTATTGACACATTTTTTGTAGAGAATTTTACGTTCTATAAATTTTTCCTTACCTATTTTTTTGGTATCTCTCACTGTTTCAGAGATATACGCATTTGTAATGACGTATTCAAGACCTGTACAAAAATTCAGCTTGTTGTGAATTAATGCAAACTCAGCACTTTTTTTCGTCTATTTTGTCCGGGATGAACATAAAAAAATGTATCCTTTGATTGGTTGAATATGTGAAGCATAAAAGAGTCACTATTGTTGCAGAAAAACTCATTTATTTTCCTTCCATAAGTTGATTTGCAAAAAACGCGTTTTTGTGCCTCGACCATCAATAACTAACGATATCTTCCGTGTAATGAATGTGCAAAATGTCAGCGCTCAAATGCGATTTGTAGAAAGGTCGCCCGGTCGCCATTACGCTAAAAACAAATGCCAATTTCACGCAGAATTGCGCAATCAACGTTTTATTTTACTTTTTATTCAACAATCGAACATTAACTCGCATCCAATGTGGCTTTTTTCACGATCATCTTAATTAAAACTGTTTTTTAAAAAGTTTTTATGCAGAGTTTTTATAAATGGGTCCATAAACTGCAAAATTTGATAAATGGATTCTGATATTGTCGACTATTCATTCTGAAAAAGCAATATTTTGTAGTAATAAATTGTTTTTATTATTCCAAATGGGAGGTGAAGATAAAGCTGTCATTTATTTTTCAGTTTGCAATAGATGTTTAAACTTGAGCATTATGACAATAGGCCAAGTATTTAGAGTCACGAAAATTGTTGTCCAAATGTCACATGTTGCATACAACTTACTCTGACGAATAAGTACGCGTCAACGCTCAGTTTACGCATTGCCTGCAATGTCAAATTTAGCGGGGGGTCGTAAAAAAATTACGTGTCAAATATATTTTGTTGAACCGTGGCTTTAAATCTTCCATCCGAAATTCGTTTTACATAGTAAAAGCAACGAAACTGCCTTTTCTAAGCTATTCCAACCACATTCTGTTCAAATATTAATTCTGTGTGAACCGCGTGATTGATATTTGTGAGCTTAACGCCTGTTTTCTCAGGGAAAATTTCATACCCTACATTTTATTACATCCTAAACAGAGTCTCAACAAACCAAAATAAATTTGCCGTACGCACATCACACAATATTACATACTCCTCTGCCTCCCCTCCACCTATGTGTGAAATCCTTCTTTACATATAAAACAAGGAGTCCGTGTAAATAGCGGCCTCTTTTCCACGTACGTCCATGATTTCGTACGTGATGTAGGAATTTGCATGAAAATTTCGTTTCGGTGGAAATCTGATTTCAGCCCCTATTCCTATTTCGGTGGCACGCCGCTGGTAATAGGAGATTTGGAAGGAATAAGCAATATGTATGGAAAACAAGAAGGACGTGCTTCATTGATTGTCATATTGTATTTTTTGCGGATGTAACAACTGGTGAGCAGGTACATTGTTTTGCAAGACCTGCATCCATTTAGCCATCTTTGCGAGCCTTAATTATATTCATATAATCATAAGACAGACAAAAGTCGTTCACTTATCGTCATTGCTACAACAAATCCACTGAACACACAAGTCTGAAGTTTTACACTTTACGTAATTAATATAATAACAATATGCTTTCGGTCAAGATCCGCCCTTGCGACGCCACTGACAATAATTAATGCACTACTTTCATATTCTCGTTACATATCGTCGTATATATCCCACTGAATATTAAAATAATACTTTTTCATCAAAATACGTGGCGTGAAACAAAAAGAAAATTATTTTTAGAAGCATAAACCAGAAATAATGAATAAAAATAACGATGTAATATGCGAAACGTAATTTGAAGTATACATTAAAGAAATAGAACCGTTCGTGGTGCACTGAGATGACATTTCTAACAAGGATGCGTATTATAAGATCTGAAATAGGATTATTCCAGGAATGCACTACGAGAAATCCAATTTAAAAGAGAGCTTTACATTATCTTTTGTGTTAACTTTATAAGTTTATGTAGCCGCATTTGTAAAGGTTTATTTACAATACTGCTGTCAGTACAGATATTATTGATTATTTTTCTACGATCGTACAAAAAGTGACAGTTTTTTACATCATTTTCAATGTAAAAAAAAGAGCATCCATGTCAACTTGTCAAAGTGACATTTACAAAAAAAAAAATCATATAATCGACTGTTTTACGAAAATTGGGACGATTGAAGATATAACATTGTAAAACGCACGTGTAAAAAGTCTCTAATGTACTCACGAAGCTTTTAAGAACACTCGTTTCATTCGTATTCTCAATCAAGCCGCTCGTACATCAAAAAATATCTTTTTACGTTTGTATCTTAAATATCTATAATAAAATTACTAGCAAAAAAAAAAATTATTACTAAAATCTGTCAAGAATTGTGACCTGTAGCGCCCCATACGTACTGTAACGTGCGAAAGTGTCATAATTCGTAAAAATCAAATAAGCCCTGAATCTGGCCCTGTCTAGGTGGGGACCTTTCGTCTCTTTGTATCGCGCCGCCCCGCCCCGCACAGTCGAAAATTCTAATAACGTGCTCTCAAATGACGTAGAGCATTTCCAGAAATTGACTGAGGAACAGTGAAATAGTGAATATCAAGCAGTGAATATCCAGTGAGTGATCAGTGTAGTAAATAAATAAGTTGTTAAAAATAAATATTGGCGGCTTTGTTTTTGATGTTTAATAGTATAGTAATATTTCGAGGGATAAAACTTATATTTTCTTTTTATTCATTAAATAGTGACTTTTATTTTGATTAAAAACGATTCCTTTAAAAGCAATAAACATTACAGTACAAAGGACGACGACGCATCTCATTTTTCAATTATTTATAAAAATTAAACTAATCAACAAATCTCAATGAAATTAAATAGGGCTCTATTCTGATAGTTGACCAATCGTTTTTTAAAAAAATGACCTATATCGGTCAAATTTGAGACCTGCAGCGTGTCTCATACGTGCAGACCAAAGAACGGAGATGCATGTCGTTTTGCATAAGAAGTTTTCGTAGAAAATTATTCATAAAATAGTATATTGTGCAACAAGTGCGATAAATTGTCGATTGCCCACGAGAGCGAGGGCAATTGACAACACCGCACGAGTTAGAGATACTATTTTTTATTACGAATGCGGGATAAGTACTATTTTGCGCTTATTTTTCCAAGCAATAAATAGTTTGCGTGCGACAAGTTCACTTGAAAATGCACCAAAAATACCGATTTTTCAAACCGCCATAACTCAGTTCATTTTAATCGAAAATGGATGTGTCCTTGAGTTTTTTTTTTTTTCGGAACATGTTAGTTAATTTGACGCCAAACTTATCGCACTCCCTATCTTACCCCTGAGAAAAAAAATAATGTTCTTGATGTCAAAGAAAGTCAAACTTTGACAACTTGTACTGGGTGCAAAAAAAACCGCGGGCTCAACTCTTGTCCCGGGGAATCAAGTTCATTCATTTTCCTTTAAATTGCGCAAAAAATCGATTGTCTACGACGATTTGGCGTAAAGCTATGAACTAAACAAAAAAAAAAATACATTCTGCGCATAATGGTCATAACTCGGCTAATTTTTTTTTCTTAGGCGGCTGCCTGTGAGTAAATTTGGTATAACAACACATTAATTTGCATATAATTGAAGAGAAAGCTTCAAGCTTTCTAAAAATGAAAAGTTCATCAATTTCCGTGCAAAATTAGCCGAGTTATGATCAAAAAAGCACGAAGTATAATTATTTTTTTGTTTAATTCATAACTCTGCGCCGAATCATCCCAGACATTCAGTTTTCTTGCGCAATTCAAAGTAAAATGAATGAACTTGATTTCCTAGGTAAGTTGAGTCTACGATTTTTTCTGCATCCGGTACTAGTTGTCAATGTTTGACATTTTTTGACATCAACAACATTTTTTTTCTCAGGGATGTGGTAGGGAGTGCGATGAGCTTGTAGTCGGATTAACTTATATGCCCTGAAAGAGAAATCTTCAAACTTTCCAAAACTCAAGAATTCATTTTCTTTCGATTAAAATCAACCGAGTTATCCCAGTTTAAAAAATTAGTATTTTTGGTGCATTTTATTTCTGGCCGAGTGTATTGCAACGAATTTAAGTCTATAAATTAGTCATTCCGGCTTTACTGGTGCTTAGAATTATTGTGGCAATATTTTACATCAGGAAATAGAAGCGAATATATTTGTTTCCTAGAAAATTGCTGGTACCTTCTAGCGTTTTCTAGAAAAGTCTGGACGTTTGCGGGAAAAACGTAGTGGGGAGAGATCCACGGTATATATATGTGATTGACTCACTGATCTCTATATAATACTGGATTGGGTTCAGGCCGTATTCTGACATCTGAAAGCGGCCTCGGTTGAACGGCGACCTTGACAGTAAAATTGAGGTTTTGTGACACGATTCGGCGACAAATTCAATATACTTAAAGGAGATACTCGATGAGATCCGAAGCATAATACAAGTTAGATGATGAAATTATTCTCAATATACGTCAATATGCACACATTAATAATCAATAATAGTTAAAGATATTTGAAAATTGATAAAATAGTTAAAATATTCAAAAATATTCATTAATAGTTCAAAATATTTGTTAATTTTTTAGTATCAGTATTTTAACTATTTTTTAAACATTTTAACTCTGCATTATTAAATTCATTGAATAGTTTTACGATTTTTGTTATAAATCTAAGCAATAAATAAATCGTATTGAGAATTGTGTGACTATTTGAACATTTTTACTTGGTTTTGCAATTAACGCAATAGTTTTGTATAGTTCGTTGAAAATAGTCGGAACAGCATCATTTTCCAGAGTCGTGTATCTTTTATTTTGTTTAAGCGCGGACGCAACAAAATTTTGAGAACATAATCTCATGTTTTTGGCTATTTCTAAGTTTGGCAAACCCATTTGCTCGAGCCATTTTTTGAACCATTGTTCATCGGATGGAAATCTTGAAAATATTCACATCGTAGCACGGCAATAAAAACAAGTAATGTTCACTTATTTCAGTCATAACGACAGTTACTTCAGGTTATTTCGTTGTACTTATTTGTGCAGCGTCAAATTTCTCGATTAATCAGGTTTCTTTCCGCAAAACATGCACTCGATCATCATGTTTGATAAATAAAATACCGTCAAACCAAACAGCTAAATTTTAAATATCACGGCCCAATGCCGTATTGATCTGTCACAAAACCTCAATTTTTGCCAAGATGGCGGCGCTCAATTGGGAACGCATCTCAGCGGCCTAAATCCAATCCAGTGTTATATAGAGATCAGTGGACTGACTCGACAAGGAGATTATTGATTTTGGCTCAGAGACCTTATAATATGGACTGCTAGTGGTTGAAATAAATTGTGTTATTTAAAATAAATCAATATTGACATAAATAATTAAAGTTAATTTATAGTGAAGTGTAATAATCTTCAGTTTAAATTAGAATTATCTCTTAGAAATAGTGCTAGCTATCTAATTTATTATTTTAATAAATTATAAAAATAAATAGTAGTGCTCAGTAACTTTTGTTCCGTAAATTAAAATAAATAACGTTACAGTATTATCATAGTTACCCTATTTATCATTAATCATACCCAAATTAAATAGGGTTTTATTTTAATAGTTGACTAATGAATAAAAAAAAATTATTAAAATCAATCAAGAATTGCAATTTGTAGCGTGTCACATACGTACAGACCAAAGAATAAGGTAATGCATGTCATTTTTCAAATATTTGTAGCTATAAAAATCAAACTATCAAACAAATTATAATGAAAATCAATAAGGTCTTATAATGATAGTTAAACAATCGGTAGGAAGATGAATAACTGAAATGGGTCAAAAATTGTGACCTGTAGTGTGTCTCATACGTACAGATCAAAGGACGAAGATACATGTTATTATTTAAAGAGAGTGTTTGTAACTATAAAAATTAAACTATCCAACAAATTATAATGAAAATTACTTCTGATAGTTCCCTAATCAATAGAAAAAAGATTAATCAAAATTGGTCGAGATTAGTGATCTGTAACGTGTCTAATACGTACAGACCAAAGGACGAATATGCATGTCATTTTTCAAATAGTTTTTATAGTTATAAAAATTGAATTACTAAACAAACCATAATAAAAATCAATAGGGTTCTATTCTGATAGTTCCTCAATCGATGGAAGAAAGAATCATCAAAATCGGTGAAGATTAGTGACCTGTAGCGTGTCTCATACGTACAGACCAAAGGACGTAAATGAATGCCATTTTCAAAGAGAGTTATTGTAGTATTTTTTTTGTAGAATCTAATCAATGTTTCTTATTTCAGGAATTTTTCGAACGTTTGGGCACGTACGACAGCGGCTTCGATATTTGGGGCGGCGAAAATCTAGAACTGTCTTTCAAGACATGGATGTGTGGTGGCACATTGGAGATCGTTCCATGTTCTCACGTCGGTCACATCTTCCGGAAACGATCCCCCTACAAGTGGAGAAGTGGTGTCAACGTATTGAGAAGGAATTCGGTCCGATTAGCTGAGGTAAGAGATTTGTTGGTAAATCCACTTGCTTTATGGAAACGGAAATATCATCTGGAAATTTTAAAACAAAACTTGATGAAGTGAACAATCACTTTGATAAATGAACCCTCGTTTTTTGTGTGTGTTTTTGTTATTGTAGGTGTGGCTGGATGATTACTCAAAGTATTACTATCAACGTATTGGTAACGATAGGGGAGACTATGGCGATGTGACAAGCAGAAAACAGCTCCGACAAAATCTGAAGTGCAAATCATTCAAATGGTATTTGAATAACATCTACCCGGAATTGTTCATTCCTGGAGAAGCAGTCGCTAGTGGAGAGGTAAGTCAAAGACACTTCCAGCATTTTATAAATCAATATTTCCGGAATACCAATAAATTGACTGTTGAATTCATTTTATTTACAAACAGTAAGTCTTTCTGCAAAATTTGATCTCTCCAATATCAAAGAGATAAAAAAGGATTGAAATTTAATTATATTTTTGTTTATTTAACAAAAACTGTTCTTTTTGCTGAACACTTCTCCAACCAATTACGTTTTTTGCGCCGTAAATCCACAATCTCCAATCTTTCATATAAGTGTGAAATAAATTGTCATTAACTTCGAAGTGCAAAACCGCCTTTAGATATGATCTCTATTTTCTGGTCCCTCTGCGATGCTGCATTTTCCATTTGAGATTCTTGGCATCAGTTTTATGCAAATTAAATTCACCGTTTTACGAGTTGGTATTTATTTAGTTGTTGTGCTCGGAAGTGTATTACCGGGTTTATGAAAAGTCGGGGAGGGGATAAAAAACTGATAGAGATTAGGATAAATGAAGATTACAAAAAGTAACTGAATTATGCAGACTGAATGTGATTTTGTGTCCTTCTAAAAAATCAAGCAATTTTGAGCTCAATTATGAAAATTTTAAAATGCCCAATTTGACTGGGCTATTAAGACTAGAAACAATTTGGTGAAGTTGAAGATGGCTAGGACCATATTCCTAATAACAAATTGAAGTTGGATAACTATTTTTATTTCCTCCCAATGTAATGTGTTAATGCATTCCAATCTTCCATTTCACGCCATTGTGTGACAATATGTAGAGATCTGTATTACCGGCATCGTTCCAGAAGCAATAATAGCGCGATTTGGAACAGTGCTTAACGTTGAATGCCTAATGTATTTCAGTCAAGTGCTAATCGTAACGCTATTGTCTATTCCGAGGGATGAGGATGCGAACGAAGCTATCTGTTGTAGGATTACAGTATTCCCTACTCAGCTTTCTCGTGTATTGTGAGCCTTTTAATGTTAGTGGAGATATAATTAATTCTGAGATAGGAATTGGTTCTAGACAAATTAACTTGAAATTTTTTAAATGTGGTGATGCAAATGTATTTTAAAAATATTGAATATGGGCATGTACTGTTCTTATTGGCCAAACTTCAAACATTTTACAGAACGGCCGATTAATTCCTAATCCTATTTGGAACCGTGGCATCCTTTCCTTTTGCCGTTTGTTACTTCCGCATCAAGTCATACAGAGCCGTATCTTCAGTCCAGATTATTATAGCGAAATAATTGAAAGATTGAGGTAGAAAAAAACATCAAATTTCTGATTTTGTTAACAAGGCCTTTTTTGCTTCCTCGGCTAAATCCAGATAACAAAATTTTTGCATATAATAATACGATAATCAAACACACAAATAGTTTCGGATTTATCCAAAAAATTCTAAAAATCTGTCAAGTAAAGTGCGCTTTCGGCTCAGTCGGTTGCTTCAGAATCAGTAGGTCATCATTCTTAGGCTACAACATTCCTAAATACTGATTTCCAAGATTCTACGGCTAACAGTTCTGAATTTATGCCCGAAATTTAAAAAAAAATAACTGACGTGCATTTCCGGTTCAGTTGATTGCTATGAGAATATTAGGTAATCATTCAGATGCTACAGCAGACTGAAATACTAAATTTCAATACTCCACGGCTGATCGTTTCGAATTTATGCGAAAAGTTTTAAAAGGCTGTCCAGTGAAGTACACTTCCGGCTTAGTCAATCACAATGAAAATAGGATATGAGCATCTAGACCAGTAGCTCCCAACGTAGGGCGTACGCTCCACAGGGAGGCATTTTGACTGTTCAGGGAAGCAATTTGATTGTTCGGGGGCAATGAAAAAAAATCTACTTTTTCAGAATCTAAATTGAACCACATAGGAGGAACTTTTAATTCTCCAAATGTTTTTTTAACATGCTTCTAAATTCCATAGTGTGCTGATTACGGCATTGTTTTTCTATTGTATCTTCTTGAGCATTAACTAAAAAATGAGACAATGAGCAAATATTGTCGATCATCTGAAAAAATTATCGGTTGATTTAAAAGGACGATAAAAATCGATTCTCCAACTTGGTTGATGCAGCCAATGTTAGTTAATTTGGCTCATATTTTTTTCAAATATGCAGTACCAAGAAAAACTGGCAGAAATGCAGAATGACGAGTCAGTGAAAACATTATTAAATATAACTTGATTGATGGCATGGTTCTTTTTGAAGAAACCAAAATGAAATATACAAGTACAACCGAATGTGCAAGTAAACTATTACTACCGTTTCCTTCTTCATATTTAGTACATAACTGATTTGTTGCTTGAAAAAAGAAATTGGTTGGTTATAATATAATTGGAACCTAATATAAAATATCTTTGCAAGCAGCATTAAGCGCAAGGATCTCACTAAATTTCATTTATTTTATACTTGAATACCTTAATATATTATGTTTACTTGAATTATTGTTTTACATAAATAACTTCCTGCAGTTCATCTTTCAAGTTCATCTTTCAAGTTACTTAGTGAATAATTAAAAAAAATTAATATTGAAAATTATGCATTTATGTAACATGGGGGACATTCTGAATTTTTAGAAGCGTTAGTGAGGCATAGCATAAAAAAGATTGAGAAACACTGATCTAGACGGTACTATCATCTTAAATACTGAATTCTAACATTCTACGTTCAATCGTTTTGGATTTATGCGGAAAATTCAAAAAATATTTAGAGTAAAGTGCACTTCCGGTACAGACGCTTTTAATAATAAAGCGAAGTGTACAACTAGATGTTACAGAAGTATTTAATACAGAAAATTCAAAAAGTATGTTATATAAAGCGCACTTCCGGCTCAGCCGATTGGTACATAAATAAGGTAACTATTAAGGTGCTACTGTTATCTCAAATACTGAATTTCAGTATCCTACTGCTAATCATTCTGTATTTATGCTGAAAATTAAAAAAATGTTTCCAGTAAAGTGCACTTCCGGTACGGACGATTGCAATCATAATGCGAGATGCACAGCTAGACCTTAAACCAACCGTAAATACAAAATTTCAACATTATACATTCGACGGGGTTTGAGATTGCGAGTTACGAACGCACATACGTACCGACATCAAGCTGAAAATAGTCAAAAAGGATTCAGGGTTGCTCAAAACGGATATTTACATCAAAACCTGTAAATGTGAATTTTGTCGGTTTCACAATATTCACTTGTACATTGTACAAATAAAAAGTCGGTCTGTCTATCTGGAAGTTCGCGAACTTGAGAGCTTGACTGAAATTGCATATTCAAGCTTTTTTCAACCCGTGGTACAAACATTTTACTGATGGAATTTCTTAGTTCCCTGCATTTACTTTATAAACAGTAGAGTTTTTCATAAAATACATATAAAATAATTAAAATTGATTCTTGAATAATCTGGAACAACATTCACTTGAAACATTTTTCAAGATTATTAGTGGTTCATTTGTTATTATTAAAATTTGAATTATTATAAAATTCTCTATATTTTTCTGAAACATGCGAAGAAATTAAACAATGAAAATCATAATGTGAAATTGAAATTATTATTACTCATATTTAGACATCACATGCAAACATTCGTCAATTGTTTTTTTTTTTTTCAAATAAGTAATTTGGTTCTCTCTTGTTTGGTACCACGGTCTTATACACAGGTCCTTGACACTCGTCAGTAGTGGGGGTATCCCTTATTGAAGCAGCTTATTAGTTATTAAAACTACCACAAAGAGAAGATAATTGAGCAAGAGAAACAGAGAATGTGCATTACTGATGTATTAGAAAGAGAAGAAACAGCGAACCATTTGAGTCTTTTTGATTATTCAATTGAATATCATAAAATTTATTAATAAATATTCAATATTCAAAATACTGACATCAAAATAACAATAGGTCATCTTATATTCCATAATAATTTAATTTAATTCTTGCTTTGTGTTGAAATTCTTACACAAAAATGGAAATTTGAACTTGTAATAAATAAATTTTCATCAAATTATTATTATAAGTAAATTTATAATTAACTAGTAGTTAGCCGTGGCTTCGCTCGCATATAAATGTACTTCATGAAGTCTATGAAAATAATAAAATATAACGTCGTAACGTTGACCAAGCGTGTCTCGCCCACACGGTGGCCTACAGTTGACCAAACTCGCTTCGCTCGCACGGCAGAAGCCTAAGTATTTCCTAAAGTCTCGGCAACCCTTTGAGCTGCGTGACGCTCGGCATCTTCTCCTCAGATTCTTATTTCTAGCAACTTCCGCAGCTCGAGGTCTGCTAGAGCTACGCGCTACATTAGATATACTCTTGCGAGGCATATCGGCAGCATAACTATTTATGAGATACCTATCTGATGAGAAAAAAAAATTCGAAAGAATATTTTTTCCCAAGGTGGGATCATATATGCCAACATCAATTTTTTCACTCTTGAGAAATCATTTTTTCTCAATAAAAAATGTCTTATATTTCTTTCCATACTCTTGAAAATATGTGTACAAAATTTCATTATGATCGGTTGAGTAGTCTACGCGTGGAAGCGTAACAAACCAACAAACACACTCACATTCATATTTATATTAGTTAGGATTCTTATTACATATGGCGTTGAATTTTCCAAAACATGATCGAAACTTTTTTATTATATTTTAAACAATTAAAATTTTGAAAAATTCGAATGTGAGTTCACACACGGTAGAAGTTAAAATTTGTATTCTGGTTCTGGGACGCGTGCAGTCTGAGGATGCAGAATGCACCGTGATGGCCGTTGCGCTATAGTCTCTTTTCGTTTCCTAAAATCCAATTTTCGCTGTCCCAAAAGAAGTCTCACTTCGAAATTCAATGTCCTATATTAACCAGTAAAGTGTCCTAAATATGTGAACAAAATTTCATGATAATCGGTTAAGTAGTTTACACATGAAAGCGTAACAAACAAACAAACAAACACACTCACTTTCGCGTTTGTAATATTAGTTAGGATTACTACAATATATTACAGCTTCTTTTTTAGCAATTCTTTATTATTGGAGACTTTAAAAACTGAGCATTGTAGTCCAAGGTGTTTTCGTCCCGATTTACATCGTGATACAAGGCAACAACTAGGCATATTCAATGACTCTAAAATATTTATCAATTGACAATTAATTACTCAATATAAATCACGGTAGTTAGGTTAGGTTTTATAATTTCTGTCTTTCTTTAATACACACCTGATACATATTCTTCATCTTTATCTTTCGCATACTCTTCTCGATCGTAGCGCCTCTTTTGGAGCAAATAATAACTAAATACAGCTTCAATAAGAGTCAACCCACAACAATGGTACTAAGATGCTAGTGTCAAAAACTGTGCATAAGACCGTGTTTGGAAGTAAATTAAAGCTCCTGCGGAAAATAATTTGAGTAAAAGTGTCAGTGATAAACGAATGTCAATTGTTTTTTACAATTTTTTTAAATGACGTCTAGTTTGGTATCAGTTTAAAGCTCTCAGGGAGATAAGCTTAATAGAAATCTAAATGTCATATCAGCGCCATCTGTCACTTTGACAATGACAGCTGCAATTTCGAAATATGCACTCTAAACACAATGAAATTGACCTTAAAATTCTTGGTCGGTCACTGCAGATTTTTTCCACATTAGATTTATACATTTTTTGTTCGAACATTAATTTTAACGACGCAACATTATTTTATTCTCTTCCCTCTTGATGATATAATTTCCATAATTTGTATACGCCACGTGAAACAAAATACTAATTTACATTTTTGACGAAAAATTTTAAAACCAAACAATGGCACTGTTTCAACAAGAGACTCATTTAAACCTTCTATAAATAAAGGAGCTTTGGGAATTTGTGGATTCAAATGCTTTTTTAATTTTTTGTTTGGCTACAATCATCCGAAAAAGGCCAAGTGTGTTACTCAGGTCCCTCAATATATTTTTCATTCGATTAAAATTGAAAATTCTTTTAGATATCGTTTGAAGGATTCTGTAATTGGCCGAGTTCATGATTTACAGCTAGCACACTAAACACAATCACGTAGTTTATTCACCATTTGTATAAACTGGAGTATTTTGTTCA
Source organism: Dromius quadrimaculatus (assembly GCA_963989225.1). Taxonomy (NCBI): domain Eukaryota; kingdom Metazoa; phylum Arthropoda; class Insecta; order Coleoptera; family Carabidae; genus Dromius; species Dromius quadrimaculatus. The sequence goes on along the minus strand of OZ022325.1, from coordinate 6,172,935 downwards.
AATTTATGACTTAAACTGTTGTTCATGGAACAGATAGCGGTGCCGCTTGTGTAATTCATGCACTAAACGATGACTTATGTGCAGCAAAAGTTTACATAACTGCATTAGTTGCAATGCAACTAGCTATTTATAAATTGTATCCAAGTTTTAATAAGGCAAATGAGATTATATGTGAGTAATTGTTTCACACTAAACATTAAAATCTCATAAGGATAATTTTATCATTTTATACCGTGAAAAAGGTGTATTTTTATGCACTTTTTTTAATCTCAAATATTCAAAGTTTCTGAGAAAATAATTATTAAATAATGTGTCCATTCCCAATCGATTATTATTATTCGATAAGTGCTTCCAAAAGTACCCCAAACTAAATATCCGTTTTCGTCTACTTCTTCTTTTCTAGCACCTTATCGACCACTTCCTACCCTCAAGTACCACTCAACACAAATTTCCTTCTCTCCAGCTCCTGCTTCAGCTATTGGCAGCAATGTTTCCACTAAATTTCCCGCTGTGTCCCTCCTTGATTTTACGACAGCTGTCATCGTGATAGACTCGCATCGGGCATCAATTGCTCCATCGAATTATTGCATCCATTTCGTCCGTCAAAATTGACGGATTATACGATTACCGGCAGTTGATCCTTTGACACATCCGGTACTTTTATTGGATTCATTTTTATAGACTCAGAGAATGATTGGATATTATTTGTCATTCGGATTGCTGGCAATTTAAAAACAGCTCAAGCGTTGAAAGACAAAATCTGAAATTCTAATATGATTCAGGTTAAAAACGATTCCATATATCGAATATAAAATGAACATTTTTAATGTTTCGGTGATTTTATAGTTATTCATGACGTCACTCTCTCTGAAAATCCTAACCTATAATTTCAATAAAATTGCATACATATTTTCCATTACATAATGAATAAATTTCCGAAGAAAAATATTTGATTTATATGGAAATGAACTTAGTGTGAGCTTAAGAATAACAAAAGATATAAAAGTTATTTTCTAGTTAGTATTTAATATTCCCAAAGTCCCAAAGGTTGGAGCGAGACGTTATAAAATGCGCTTGTGCATCAATTGCGCACACCGCAAGTCTTGTACTAAGACTCTTTAGTTCTCTAATTTATGCAATGTCCAAAACACATTCAAACCGCAGAAGGATTACGGAATGAAACTTCGTAATGAAATTTTAGTTGGACACTGTTCAGATATTCATGAGGCGCTTTATATTGTAGCTGCGAGCGTTTAAAGTTAGTGATTTCATTATTTTAACAGCGAATGTTATTTGTCTGCTCCTTTACGGGTTGCTATGGCAACAAGAGTTACAATGATAAATAATTATAATAAATTATTTTATGCATGTTATCTTAATTTTTCCCTAGATTCGAAATTTGGGCTTGGGAGGCAAAACTTGTTTGGACTCTGCTGCCCGGAAATCCGACCACTACAAACCCGTGGGTCTTTACCCATGCCATCGCCAAGGAGGCAACCAGGTACTTGAACCAGTGATTTTACTAACATATTTGGTGTGTGTTGTAGGTGTCGGGCATGGCTGGCACAGTTTGTTTGGACTCTGCCTGCAGACCTGAGGACATGCATAAACCTGCTGGATTGTGGCCCTGTCATGGACAGGGAGGGAATCAGGTAACATTGTCTTACACCGCCAGACAGGAACTGTACTAAAAGGGCTTGAAATTTATTGGGAAATAACAAACAACCCTAATTCAATTAATAACATAACAGTAGATCATAACTTCAATAACTTAATTAAGACAAATTGAATTTATATTCCTTTACACTTTTTTGTCTAAAAAAATGCACAAACATACTTATTCACAAAGGATCGATTTGTGTTGTGGTTGTGTGAGCGAGCAGGATGCGCGAGAACACTTCACACATATTGAAACAAATATGTTAACGAGACTTACGGTTCATAGTCTAACCAAACTTATACAAACAACTATGATGTTTAATTTGTTTTAGATTATTCTTCATTTTTTTAATACGTCCCTGTCACGTCTATCTAAAATTTTGTTAAATTTATATTTCTAATTCGTATCATTAATTTTAATTCTTCCTGAAATTAATGCGATCCGCTGTCTTCATTTATTACAAAATATATTTTCAGGTGAAACAATATATTGCTACACGTTCTCTTATTATTGTTGACAAATAATCGTTTGCCTTCGGCAGCCATTTTAATTAAAAATTTATGAAGAGAGTAACCGTTGCACGTTTTGTGCTAGACGTTTATAATCGAAATACATTTCGTTCCCGCGAAATATGAAGCCATTACCGCCCCCGGTTTTCAATTATAGTATTTATTTCTCATTTCTGTTTGCACGGTTCTCGCACTTAAATAAAATTGAGCATCACTTTAGAAATTTTCACATTTATGTCCAATCCGAAAATTAGAAAGTACAAATTATATTATAATATATTTTCAACAATTTCACAACAATCTGTTATCTGTAATTTCAGTTAAGAACAGTCCAAAGGCTCTTATGAGACTACTATTTAAGCCTTCTGATTGGTCAAAATGCAAACCATATTTGTTATCTCTATTTATTGAATTCTTTTTCAGCAAGCTTGTTTTGTATCTTGCATTCGATGTGCGTGAATCGGGTTCGCATTTCGACCAAACCGTAGTCCTATAAGAGCCCTTGAACCGTTCTTAGCTGAAATGAACTATAGGCTGCATAAAGAATCTTTTTAAAGGACCCAGCATTGCCTGATAATTAACTGTCATTTTATTCTGTCAAAACATTTGGCCCTGGATACTGTTCTGATTAGTAGAGACAATTTTTTAACATTATTTTAGAGACTCTCGATGTATTATGTACCACCTAGTGGACAACTTCAAAAATGAGTTAATGTTGTTATCGTTGAAGACAGTCTTCCAAAAATAAGAAACGCACTGAGGATCCCATTCTAAAGCTTGAATTACATTATACTTATTCCATCTAGATTTCTATTTCTAATTTCATTAAAGTTTCGTTCGATTTTCTGATTTAATTCCAAAACTATCCATAGATAGTCGCATAATTTTGTTTTTTTCCTGGAAAAGTACAGTTTGGGCAACTTGAAAAAAAAAACAGTAATATGATAGTTTGGGGTTAATTTCTATTGAAACAAACGAAATTAGAAAAAGTACAAAATAGTCACGGTCGTATATACAGGTCTGGAAACTCTAGCGTTCGAGTCGAGTCTATTACGTATCGTCAGACTCGTAGTTACTCTCTCTGCTACTAGGTGGCGCATGAATCTAAGTACGTTGACAGGAGTAGCAGCCAAGTCATTTAAATTTTAAATCTCATTAAACAAAGAATTCGGTAGATAATAACTGCATATTTTCAGTGCAATATTTACCTAAAATGCTGTATGATGATTTACAAGTCAGCCTTGACAGTCACTAGAAAACATCCCTCGATTCATGCGCCACCCTTGACGATTTTTGGTACTACGCGACAGTTGACACTTGACGGACTCGCTTTTCATATAGAAAATAGCCTCGAGTTTCCAGACCTGTGTATACGACCGTGAAAATAGTATATTAAGATATAAGTTTCATAAGACATGATTTTAAGACACGCGTTCTTGTTGGAAAACGAGCCGCTTTAATAAACAAGTGACCTAAAATGTCTTATGAAATGTGTACCTTATACAATTTTTTCTATTTGGGTCCATATATGTCAAAAAATAATAGATTTTTCTATTTTAAAAACATCGAAAAAGAATATTTATTTTTTTATTTTACACTTGGTAACACTGAGACTAGACAGATGAATAATTTTCTGCGAAATATATTGTATTTTGACATATCAAAATGACAGTTAGGTTATCTAATAACAACGTAGCTACCAACCTAATAAAAATTAGGTTTGGGTTCTATAAAGAGGCACTTTACGATACTCAAACAAGTTTCATAAAGTACACTTTATGATACCCAAATAGGAAAACTTATTTTATATAAAACAGGATGCAATTCGCACAATTCTACAAAAGATTTAGTCGTTTCCGGCAACTACTTCTTGGCCATTTTAAGACAAATCTCCATACAATAAAATGACGTCAAAAATTCAAAGGTTGGTGTAACTGGTAATACGCAAAAATGCGCATGCGTTTCCGAATCTAGATGAAACTCAAATAGAAAAATAAAGTAAAATGTATTTATAAGTCAGCCTTACATAAAAAGTGCGAAAATCGGACGGAAATTTCCAATTCACATTGTGCTAGAATTGACTGAAATCTAGCCGAAAAAAGTATGATGTAATTCAAGCTTAATTCGTAGAGACAGCTTGGAGACAGATCGCAGTCTCTATGTCATTGACGTCATGACAGTCACATTTATTGTGACACACACTGCGCAGTGTATACATTTTTTAATGATATAAATTAATAAATAAGGTTTTCAAGGTCAAGTGAGTCTGACCGCGAATAGTTATTATTTTTTCCCATATTTGTAATGCTAAAACAAATCTTTTCACGAAGTTTTTATCGAAATCGGACCATAACTCACTTCCAAAATTGAGAATTTGCGGTTGTTAATAGTGTTTAAAGATACCCGATTATAAATAATTAACTCAGTTATAAATATACTGTAAATATACCAAAAAAAACTGTCCATAAAATAGAAATAAATTTGTCACTTTCATGACAATTTTTCGATAAAATAAGTAAATAGTAATAGAAGAAATATTATTTTCCTTGAGTTTGATGTTACAGTTATAAAAAATAATAATCATTTAAAGCTTTTCATTTATACAGGGTGCTTGATTGAAATAAAATAATGCAATTAATTAAGTAATATGATAATTTAATCGTCCGGGATTTCAATTAGATTCTGGTATTGTTTGATATTGCACTGCAAATTAATTTTAAAATATCTATCTACACAATACACGCTTTCCTCCCTTTCACTTTAATATACTAGTGTATAAAACCAAATATTTTGCTTTTTAGTTCTTCGAATTTGATTATTTGTAAATAGAAATTTCTTCTGTAATATATTCTTTATAATTTTCTTCAAGTTGTTGGGTGGTGGTGTAAGATGGTGTTAATGCATGTTTTTAGGTTTTCAGGTAGTAGCTGTAATATTCTCTTAATCTTCCAGGGATATTTAATTTGGAATATTTCAATAATTGAAACTGTAATTGAATAATATTTCCTTAAAATTACTTCAAATATTTCACAATTTCTAATATAGTAAATTTAAACTTCCAGCCATCCATCATTCAGTCCAACTGAAAGACAGAATCTAACCTTAAAAAGAATTCTTATCTTCGAAACTTTTGATTGGTATTCTGCACTTTAATGTGTTCAGAGATACGTGATCATCTTTTTAGTTTTTCAGTTGTTAAAAGTTGAATTTCCACATCGATTGACCAAAAAAACAGTTTGGAATGAATGTTGACTGGAGGGAAGTTACAAAGAATTCAATTTATCTGTTAACTTTTGCAAATAAACTTTGAACCTTCTCGTAACTTTTGAAATTTATACTGAAGAGCTTATAGTTACTATGGTTACGAGTAAATAGTTTTGTTTTAAGTTGGAAATTTTGTTTACATAAATGAATTTGAAGTGTTGCCTTTAGAATATGTCTTTGCTACGGAAGTTAGTTTTGTTTTCAAAGCAGTAAATACAACTTGTTGTAATTTTAAGGCAACTATTATTTTAATCCCTTTTCTAATAACAAGGCCAAAAATTAATTCAAATAAAAATACTGTGTCGCTGATTTTTTGATTCAAAATTCAAATTAGTGCGTCTTTCTCCTTGAGCATTTGCCGCCATTTTAAAGATATTTTTAAACCTTTTTTCTCGAATATCGCACATCTGAGAAAAAAACTTTTGAGACAAAAAAGATAGAAGACAAAATATTCTGCATTTTTTCTACAAATCCGCAACTCTGTCAATTTATTTGAATTTTTTTTAATGATCTTATGGCCACTTTATTGAAAAATGGATATCTCTGTGAATATTGTAATTGATCTAATAGATTTTCAATGAATATTTCGTATTTTATAGTACTGGATGCTTTCCAAAACGGGCGAAATTCGCCGCGACGAAGCTTGCCTAGATTACTCTGGCCAAGATGTAATCCTTTACCCTTGCCACGGGTCAAAGGGCAACCAAATGTGGACCTACCAAGAAGAATCTAAGCAAATAATCCACGGAAGCAGTGAAAAATGCTTAAGCATCAATGAAGCGAAGACTAAGGTTCTAATGGAGGTCTGTAGCGATACAAATCTCAGGCAAAAGTGGACGCTGGAGAATTACGATAAAAGCAAGCTGCCAGAGCTATGATAGTGGAAGAGGGAAATGGCGAAGGGATAAATGTTTTTGGAGACTTTGACCAGAGAATCAATTGATTTTTCATTTAAAATGATCATTTATATAATGCAGGGCACAAATAACAACAGTTTTTTTCCCAAATACAATTTATATCAAATCTTCAAAAACATTTTTATCCCAACTGAAGTAGTGAAATTACACAAAATGAACGTTACTTAACGATATCTTTCCTCTGTGCTCAATTTATGATCGATACATTCCACTTTAGTACTTAATATTGAATGTTTTTAGTTTTTATATAAATGTCATATGATACGGTTCATAATGTGCGCGTGAATTGTGCGCATGCGCTGGTTATGTCATAGTAAATAATTGAATGTGAGACACGTTCTTAGGAAGCTACTGATTGTATTTTGAATGTATAATAGTATAATATAGTATAGAAAGTGATGTTTTCGAAATGTGAAGCCATATTTTTAGAATTTTCTCTTCAAAGAAGAACGGGTTCATCCTCGCGCAAAATGATGATTTAGAAACCTAACCTAGAATATCGACACTAGGATTTGCAGTAAAATTGTAAGTACAACAAAGAATATCGCTAAAAAATGCAACATATCAAGCACAATATTCTTGAAAATATGTCTTGATGTTTCGAAGCTCTGCGTAATCATATCTGACTTTAAAATGGAAAATCTATTCGTTTCCTAATCTTAATATATAAATAATTTATATAAAAGTATATAAGAGCTGCCACAAAGCAGCTCAAGTCATTAGAGTATTTTTCATATTTGTTGCTGACTTTTTACTATATTTTATTCCATTTTTTACTTTTAAATTTATAAAATATTCCCAATTTATTGTTGAGTACTTATGGCCAGTTTCTTAAAACTTGAATCATGTGTATTAATACAAAATATGGCTTGCAAGATTCGTTTTAAGTGGAAGAAATCACTGATATCGGCCATCAAAAGTGATATTTATAGTTAAATTTAATTTAATTTAAATTAATTATTTTTCTGTTTGAAATTTCCATTAATAATTATTAGATTCACCCTAAAATCCAAAATATACTTATTGCATCGTTTTGTACTTTTTCCAATTTTTTTTGTCTATTTTAGTTTCACTATTGAGTCTAGTCATCCAATAATCTAAATTTTGCTTCTTCAAAAGTAAAAATGTATTTGAAAGTACAGAATGAAGTATTTTATTTATATCTGCATTTAAATAATTTTACATTCCTTCATTTCAACGGGGAAGATCTCGAATTTTACATTTTTTACAATATTTTCTGCTTAGCCATATATTATTCTAGTTGTTAGCTTGAGACAGTATTTTTCAGTTTTTTAAATTTATGAATGGATGATTTTCAACTTAATTCTTCTTCAATTCTAAATGACTTCATTATAGAATTTTATATTTCCATTTTCTTCAAATGAATTTCAAATTTCAGTTATAGAATTAAAAAAAAAAAAATGAGAATGGGGGAATTTGCTTGCGAAAAGTAATTTAAATGAACAAATGCTCTGAGAATAGCAAACTTATATTAATTATCAAAGAATGCTGTTTAATTTTCACTTGTTTAATGTTTCGGAAAAATAAAATTTATAAATATGTTGCGGTTCATATTTGAAAATTACCGCTAAGATGCTCCCAAATCGCAACGTCAGTTGTTGCCCCCTTAAAACAACATAAGTACGTATGAAACATGCGTCAGACTGATTAATTTCAAATAAAGTTCTATATACAGGATGTACCAGCAGCACCGTAGCTAGGGTTTTTTGCGCCCAGGATAAGATTCCAATATTGCGCAAATAATAAAAAAATAATTGCGTGAGCATTTTATATTTTGACTTAAATTCTTTGCATATGACGAGAAAGTTATCAATGATAGTCGAAAATGGATTCTTTCGAATTGTGAATTCCAAATTGCGCCTCAGAATTAAAATTGAAGCACAAACTCAAAAAAATATGCTAATTAATTAAATGAACCTTTTAGTGAAGTATTCACTAATTTTTGTTCGATTTTATTTATAAATGATTAATAAATTCTGACGAATGATTCGTTCGTACAATCCATCTGTGTGATATTTGCATAAATGTACTGATTGTAATATTTTATCCTTCTAAGACATATTATATTTACTGTGTTATGTTTCACCTACGACATATCTTATAATAAATGAATTTATTGTGTACTTAATTTTATGAAAATATCAGTAATATCAATTGTGTGCATATAAATTATAAGTTATATCAGTCGAAAGTTATATTTATCGACTGCTACGAATTGTGCCTTAAATAATTTCTTGTACATAAAACTAATGAATAAACATATCGTGTTATGACATATTTTATGTATAATTTCATACTTTTGTACATACACATTTTCCTTACACAATAATATCTTTTAAACAACTCTAAACCAAAAATAATTGTAATTCGAATATTTTTCAAAAGATATTAAAAAAAAAAAATTGATATGCCTCGACCATTTCTGAGAAATGGAATACTATAAAGTCTTTGAGCCAATAAAACGATGCCAAAAAAATTTTCCTAATTATTTGCAAATTTATTAATATTGTGAAGTAATTGTAGTTAATATATTCTTTTGCTCCAAAACAGTATCAAAGTTTGATTAATATGTTTACATTTATAGGCAATAAATTTGTAAATAGTTGTATAATATCAATGTTTATTGATTTCTTTTATGATAGAGCAATGTATTCTTCATTTTAAATAATCCTTAATTACATTCCTATAACGAAAAATCTTATCAAATATTTCAGTATTCAATTATAAACGTAAGTATTGCTGCAGCTATACAACTATCCTTAAATTGAGGTGAGGAATGAGTTACAACACAATATTTGTTTATTGAATAATTTTATTTAATATTCTTACTATTGCCGAAAATTATAATTATGTTATTATTAATGTACAACCATATTTATTATCAAAATCACTCAGTTTATTGTATTTATTAGAATCTATATATTAATTCGTGAAGAGAAAACTTTCCATCCCCTTTCTAATCATATTTGATGCACGAAGAAATGTGAGATTTGGCATACTTGAAGTTTATTTGGAGAAGAAGTGCAGAAAGCTTAAATTATATACAGATGTTCCATTTTAATTTTGCGTGAAGAGAAAACTTTGTACAATGTGCACAAAGGAATGTGAGATTTGGCATACTATAACATAAATATAATTAATTATAAATGATATAAACTGAAATTTAATATCATGCCCATATAAAAATAATATTAACTTATTGACTATGAATGAATAGAAATAAAACTACATTATTTAAACCTAATTAAATTGCAAAAATAAGCAGTATTTCCTTTTCAAATAAAAAAATAATCCTGAGAAATACGATATTATTCAAAACACCACTGTATACAACCCTTAATTTTCTTTTCGCTCACAAATTTTGAGTACTCCACGTTAATTATCATGAAAAAATTGTATACTACAGTGGCGTGCAGTCCATATGTGCAGGATGTGCAGTGCACACCCTATGAAAATATTAAAAATCATGTAAATAAAATTAATACAACAATTCAGTGAGTACTTCATTTTGTTTCACAAATTTTTATTTTAAAATTAGAGAAAAAGCGTATTCTATTTATTTATGCAACCAGAAATACAGACGCGCTTCGCGGAGCACCCTACTATAAGATCGAAACGAATGCTGACGCCAACGTGTAAATTTCTCGTTGCACGGCGAGCGAGATCTGTTCAAAGTGAAGAACTGAGGGCTAAACATTCAACGTTTGGCTGTGTTCTTCTTTCAAACGCTTTTTATAAATGCATTGAAATAGTTGGAATATTGTTATTTAAGACACCAATCAGAGGTGTCTCAAGCGGGGGTGCACGGCATCCCGGCGCCATGTCCTTAAAGGCGGCAGTTGGGCCCCGAACATAATTCTTTAAAAATAAGACCAATTTCTTCAACAAAATATTTTATTAGAGCTAATCCACAATCAACAATCCATAAATTTGCCATTCTATTTTGGATTGGGATTAAAATTGTGGATTTTGGATCCAGTATTGTGGATTTTGGATTGGGATTGGGATTATGGATTTTTGATTGAGATTCGAGTCATAGATTTTGGATTGGAATTAGGTTTCTGGATTTTGGATTTTAAATTAGGATTGGGATTGTGGATTTTGGATTGGGATTGAAATTTTGGGTTGTGAATTGAGATTGGGATTGTGGATTGTGGATCGAGATCAAAATTGTGCATTATGGATTATGGATTGCGGATTGAGATTGATATCTACTTGAGGATTGTGAATTGTGAATTGGAATTAAATTTCTGGATTGTGGATTGGGATTGAAATTGTGGATTTTGGATCGGGAATAGTGGGCTTTGAATTGGGATTGGGATTTTGAATATGGATTGGGCTTCTGGATTTTGGATTTTGAATTAGGATTGGGATTGTGGATTTTAGATTGGGATTGAAATTGTGGGTTGTCTATAAAAAAGAAAAGTACGATAAAGAGCGGCAGGCAGGAGGGACGCAATTTATATATCTTTGGACCCCGGCGGTAAGTAGGCTAGAGCCGCCTCTGGATATAGATAAATGAATATTCAAATACAATTTGTGAATAATTTTTTACAATACATTGAGTTTTTCGGAGTATAATTTGAAAATTTTGTATTTTTATTAAAATGCAGTACCAAACTCAGAGATAATTGTTTCGATTGTTTCAGCTTGTCTGGTGTGTGACGTAGAAGAAATATTTCTATCTCTTTTCAACTCATTGTAGCTATACTGTATTAATATTTGAATTTGTTATTTGAATAATAACAATTTATATTTGTTTATAATAATATTAATATAATATTTAATGAATATTTAGCAATATTTCTGCACTAAAAAAACTGCTTAAATTTTTTTTTCTCAAATTCTGTTTTATTATTTGTTTTGATGTTTAAACAATTATTAATAATAATAATTTATTGTATTTACAACAATTTTACAATATTTTAAATAATTTTATTTCAATATTTTCAAATTTTTATTTTAAACATTCTTTTTCAATTATTTCGTCGAAGCAAGTTAATTCAATCAAGTACTAATTGATGGTTGCAACACGTTAGAACTTTGGTTCGATTTTTGATAATACTAGTTCCTTTTAGCATATCTATCTCTTTTTAACACATTAGAAAACGTAATATACTTCTTAACTCGTATAATTTATTTCTGAAGCTTGCTGTTTCGTTTCGTGTAGTTCACTGCTGTCTTGGCTTTCGTAGAAGCTGCATTTGCGTCGTCTTTGCTCTCGTAAACTGCGTTGAAAAACTATTTTAACAGTGCTCTGTGGTATATTTGGGGTTGTGAATTTTGCTTATTAACGTAGAGATCAAAATTTTGTTTATTTAAATATGTAAATTGGGGTGAATTTGTTCCGCATTGCGTGTACGTTAGGTGCATGTATTTGCGATGTTAGTCTTTGCTTTTATTATGTAGTAAATAAATAAAATGTCTTGGTTTTTTTTGCAAAGGCCTGTAATGAAAGGTCCAACGTGGGAATCGGTGCACACGTAGGTACCGCTACGAGAGGCACCCCCCCTGGTGAACACCACCGCGTGGATTTGCAATGAGTTCTAGGGCGAACGAGCGAATTAACTGGGGAGTAACGGCATACTCTCGATATGTACCTATCGGAAGTCGGAAAATATGGTAATTGGCGGGGGTCCTTGATTAAGTTCAAGAAACGACATTAGCTGAGACCGATACTTAAGGTTACCATATCGCGTAATTAGGCGGTATCGCGGGCCTCGGAATATGCATTGGCCACGTATTCAAACAACGTATTTTTTTTTTTGCAAACGACGAGCACACCGGTGCTTGGGTGTCTGAGCGCTCAGGCACTCATTGGGGTAGTAAAGTAGAGTCAAACAGTAGCATAATATATCTGAGCACTTTTAAAATTAAATCGCGAAGTAGTATGGCAGCAGTCACCCATCGCGTAGCTAGCTCTTCGAACAAAAAATTAATTAAATAGGCGCGCAACAAACAAACCAACACACAAAACACGTTTGAATGTTGAACGAATGTTGAATGTATGCAACTAATTAAAAAAAGTTCCCTTTCAGCTTCTTCATTTCATCATTATCACCTCCAACAAATCAAGAAAAGGACGTAAGTTGACTAATAAACTTTGCTTTTCAGGTTCTAATCTATTTTTCTTTCAGCTATTTTGTATTGCTTTTTCGCAGATTCCTAATTAATTTGTATTTTTTCAGATCATTTGCTGAGGATGAGCCCAGCTGATGAGGTGGACAACGAGGGAATGGACATCGAGGGAATGGACATCGTGGGAGGAGCTGAGGATGAGCCTAGCAGCCAAAATCAACTCTCAATATTTGTTTTGTTGAATGTGATTCACCAAAATTTGTTTTAAGTTTCTGTTTCAGGTCGCCGGCCGTAGATCGTCATAACATCACCGCACCATCAGCTAGGTAATACAATATTACTCTTTATGTAACTGTTTTTAACTACTGCTAAACACGTAAATTACTTATCTTCAATTTATTAATTTATTTGTATTTTTTATGTTTTTAGATCATCTAGCAGCGGAACCAGAGCCCAGCAGCAGAAGCAGAGCCCAGCAGCAAAATTAGAGCGCAGCAACCAAATTAGAACCCAGCAGCAGAATCACAACCTAGCAGCAAAATCAGAGCCCACCAACAGAATCAGAACCCAGCAGCAGTACCAAAGTCCAGTAGCCATCCAAGAAGTCTTCCAACAGCAGCAGAACAAAATCACAATAGCCGTCAAAGAAATCTTCCAGCAGCAGCAGAACCAGAGCCCAGCAGCCGCCCAAGAAGTCCTCCAGTAACTGCAACAGATCAACACATCAGTAGCAACTGTTCCAGGCCCCAGATTCAACTCAACTTTAAAGAAGTCAACTGATTAATTTAGCCCGCCGTTTGCAAAGTTCAAGTGAGTTCAATTTGTTTTTAAATATTCAGACTTGTAATAATTATTTTGTTGTTTCAGTTGCAGCGAGCAAAGAAGCCACTTCTCTGGTCTAGGTTTCGCTGGGGTTTTCCTAGACCCAAAGGGAGAATTCTCGGAGAAGAGTTCGCCTCTTTCCCCTTAGTCATTGCCTGGGGGCGAACAAGGCTTAAAACAACGCAACAGCATCGCGGACAAGATTTCCATCAAGACAACAGCATCTAGTAATCAACAATTAATCTTCGAACCTTTGTACCCTTTCCTAATTCCCAAAATAAACTCATTCCCACAAAATTTACAGTCGTTTTATTTCTAAAACCTATTTTTATTATTTTCAGAAGTAGTTAGGCTTAAAAAGGTTCTTGTTCTGTAACTCATTTTAAAATTATCAAATAAAACCTTTCCTACAAAATTAAATGTATTTATTTTTATTGTTTCCAGGGGTAGTTAATGAATGTATTGTAAAATAGTTTTTAGAATAAATTAAATTAATTTATAACTTGTGTCTTATTTTAAAGTGAATACAAAGTTCAGAAACCTATTTTTACTATTTTAATTATTCAAAAATATCAAAATAAGTTATTCAAAAGTCTCTGCAATAAATAAACATGCTAATTAGTCGCTATTTTTTCTATTTAAAAAATTTAGTTCAAAAACGTGCTAGGTGCTGCCATCTCTGACTAACTAAACAAACTAGTGTCTATTCATAAATGTGTTTATTTTCGACGTACGAGCTTTTATACACTATTTTTGATCAAAATATACTCCTTATCAAATTAAAACAAGTATAAATATTAGTTTAAAATTAATATTTAAGTAGTGAGTCAAGATTTATTCAGATAAACACAATGCCGGCAAGCGACGCGTCGATCGCCGGTTAAATCTGACAGCCCTGATATTTCCCGGTAAAGAGATATGAAATAAAATAACTGCTATTGACTTGCTACCAAATATATTTTGATATAAATTTTTATCCATAAAATCAGAATATGAAAAAAAGTCACTCTAAAATGTCTCAGAATCTTTCAGAAAGTTCCAGAACACTTTAAAACACACCGGCAGTGGCGGCGACAAGCTGTTTTTACAGTGAACGTCATTTCGAGAACATTTTTTAAATGACCATCCTGTAATCCACAAATATAATACTGTAATAACATATTATAACAATTAATGCATTAATAAAGTTATTATATATTAAGAATATATGCTCTCTGTTTAAATAACCTATTAAAATATGCTTAAAGTTAAAAATTAATTAATACCACGTATGTAGTTTTAATGGTCGCCGCAAGGGGGCAGCACCTGTCAATAAGACCAATTAGCAATCATCTTGAAAAACATGTCTTTATGATGAATTTTGTGTGTTCAAAAATCCAAAAATATTACCAAGGCAGCAGAAATGAAAAGAGTACTTTCAAGAATTAATTAGCGATTTTCTCGGAAACTAGAGACTTGAAAGGAAAATGTTTGAAATAAAAGTTACATAACTTTTGATGCCCTACAAGATTTGTTCGAAATATTTTTTTGTAGGGCTTATAGTTTTCAAGAAACGATATGCTACTACCCTTAATTCAAGGGTTGGAAGGAAAATGTGTTTACTTTTTTGACAGTCCTTTTAAAGTTACGTATGGTCATTTAATTAAATTTGACCTAAGGACTATAGTTCAGGAGTAAATCAAAAAAACACTTTTCAATATTTTGTCAAGTCGCGAAGCGACGAATTTTTTGTCTAAAAAATCCAAAATTTGTATTAAGGTAGCAGAATATGAAAGAGCAAATTCTAAGATTTTCGAGAAGTGTTTTTCTTAATTTATTCCTGAACTATAGCCTTTAGAGAAAATTTATTCATATCACCGTACGCAGAATTGAAAGGACTATCAAAAAAATTGATTAAATTTTCTTTTAACCCTTAAATTAAGGGTAGTAGTATAACGTTTCTCAAGAACTATGAGTCCTAAAGAAAAAATTTTCAAACAAATCTTGTAGGGCGTTTAAACTTACGTAACTTTTATTTGAAACATTTGTTTCTCAGGTCTTCAGTTATCGAGAAAATCACTAATTAATTTTTGGCGGGAAAAAAATTATCAGTAGAAATTGCTCCTACAATTCATGTTCCCCGGATACCAATTTGACAGATTTCAGAATATTTTTACTAAACGTCGCACTTTTTGGTTAACAGAAGCGCCCTCTGGTGGCTCATTTTTGAACTACTTTTTTTATTTTTGATCTAAGTAGAACTCAATGAAACAACATAATTTTTTACTAAGAGATTTATTCTTTTTCTCAATAAATACAATACATAATAATATTAATAATAATAAATCAATTATATTTCTGAACTTAAAATACATAATATATCTTTCTATAGGATAACTTGATCTAAATATATTATTAATGCATAAAATTTAATAATAATTAACATTTCAATGACTTTCCGACATTTAAACCTTTATTCCATCCTAGTTAACAATTATTATATATTTTTATTGATACAGACATTCTTTGATAATATATTAAGGTACAAGTTTCAATTTCAGGGACTTTTCAACTCTTATTCTACCCTAGTCAATAATTATTATATATTTTTTCTACGAACGAAAGTTTCAAACCCAAAATTAGTTGAAAAATATTAAATAAAGCTTACAATACATTTTATTTACAGTTTTGTAGATAAAACAAAAGACGTAAGGAAATAGAACAACATTTGACTGAAAATTTTGACTCCTCAGAAAATTTTATCCCAGTTTACATTTGGTCAAAAAAATTATTTAGTTTTTATTATTCAAACTGAGCTATGTGGTGCCACCTGTGTAGCGAAATGTAAACTAATAACTGGACTAACTATAAAAGTTTACTCAAAAATGAATAGGACAACAAAAAAAAAGTTTCAAGTAAACTCACATTATTTTCAAAAAATAAATAGGGTACTTGATTTCCTACTTTTTGATTAGTACTCTCGTTACGTCAGAAATCATCTTTTTACAAATTAATAATTCCAAGTAAACGCGGGCACTAATCAAAAAAAAAAAACATGTAGTGCCCCAACTAATTATAAAAAATAGTATGACTCAACTTGAAACTATTTTCCGGTTGCCCTGTTTCATAGATTATGTATCAATTACACGAAATGAGTGCAGGAAGTGAAAAGTCATAATATTTTTAAAGCCCTTATTGGGCTCCCTGCAAAACTAATACTAAATACAAAATTTATTTTATACTCAATAGATACACAATTATAATTAAGTATTTTTAAAATAAGTTGCCATTTAGTCACAAGAAAATAAAATTAGTTTAAAATTTCTCAAATCAAGTTACATGCTGCCTTCTCTTTGATTCTTTATATTTCTTAAATAAATGATTTTAGATTTATGATTTCATTTTTAATAGGAAGTTTATATCATGTTATTTCTTTTAAAATTGAATCCAGTCCTCTATCGATCAAACCCACAAAGAATAAGGGGTAAAATAATGCAACGAGAATTTGGTCATACTTTTATCAGCTCAACAGATAGCCGCAAATTTTTAAATCAATTTGTAGTAAAGGGCTTATATTTGGAAAACTGTTGACAAATTGGAATACATTTTTTTCATATTCTGATTTTATGAATCAAAATTTATATCAAAATATATTTGGTAGCAAGTCAATAACAGTTATTTCATTTCATATCTCTTTACCGGGAAATATCAGGGCTGTCAGATTTGACCGGCGATCGACGCGTCGCTTGCCGACATTGTGTTTATCTGAATAAATTTTGACTTAAATAATAATTTTTAACTAATATTTATACTTGTTTTAATTTAATTAAGAGTATATTTTGATCAAAAGTATGAAAGCTTGTACGTCGAAAATAAACACATTTTTGAATAGACACTAGTCTGTTCAGTTAGTCAGAGATGGCAACACCTAGCACGTTTTTGAATTAAATTTTTTAAATAGAAAAAATAGTGACTATTTTGCATGATTATTTATTGCAGAGACTTTTGAATAACTTATTTTGATATTTTTGAATAGTAAAAATTAATTTCTGAATTTTGTATTCACCTTAAAAATAAAACACAAGTTATTTATTCTAAAAACTATTTAACAATACATTTATTAACTGCTCCTGAAAACAATAAAAATGGGTTTTAGAAATAAAACGATTATAAATTTTGTGGAAATGATTTTATTTTGGGAATAAGGAAAGGGTACAAAGGTTCGAAGATTAATTGTTGATTACTCGATGCTGTTGTCTTGTTGGAAGTCTTGTCCGCGATGCTGTTGCGTTGTTTTAAGCCTTGTTCGCCCCCAGGCAATGACTAAGGGGAGAGAGACGAACTCTTCTCCGGGAATTCTCCCTTTGGGCCTAGGAAAACCCCAGCGAAACCTAGACCAGAGAAGTGACTTCTTCGCTCACTGCAACTTAAACAACAAAATAATTATTACAAGTCGGAAGATTTAAAAAGAAATTGAACTCACTTGAACCTTGCAAGCGGCGGGCTAAATTAATCAGTCGACTTCTTGAAAGTTGAGTTGAATCTGGGGCCTGGAACAATTGCTACTGATGAGTTGATCTGTTGCAGTTACTGGAGGACTTCTTGGGCGGCTGCTGAGCTCTGGTTCTGCTGCTACTGGAGGACTTCTTGGAAGATTATTGGACTCTGGTTCTGCTGCTGCTGGAAGACTTCTTGGAAGATTATTGGGCTCTGGTTCTGCTGCTGCTGGAAAATTTCTTTGACGGCTGTTGGGATTTTGTTCTGCTGCTGCTGGAAGACTTCTTGGTTGGCTGCTGGGCTTTGGTTCTGCTGTTGGGCTATGATTCTGTTGCTGGGCTCTGATTTTGCTGCTGGGTTCTGATTCTGATTTTGCTGCTGGGTTCTGATTCTGCTGCTGGGTTCTAATTTTGTTGCTGCGCTCTATATTTGCTCCTGGGCTCTGTTCTTACTGCTGGGCTCTGGTTCTGCTGCTGGGCTCTTATTCTGCTTCTGCTGCTGGGCTCTGGTTTCGCTGCTGGATGATCTAAAAACAAAAAAAAAATACAAATAAATTAATAAATTGAATAAATAGTTATTTACATTACAAGATGCGAAAGTATACTTTTTTGTGTGAGGTGGTATTTGAATGGCCGAGGTGAAGCCGAGGCCGTTCAAAACCTGCGAACACTTGAAAGGGCTTTCGCATCGTGTGATGTATTAAATTTTTTCTGGTACTGTTCTATATAGATATTAATATTTAATAATGATTATTATATTTGGAATGTTATGGAGGCTGTTTTACCTGTATAAAATTATCCATAGCAACGGTTTATTTACAATGTTCTCTGTCATCAGCGCCTGTCACAGATTTTGAATTTCAATAATTTAGTGAAACATTGCATTTGACAGAAAATAAAAATGGTATTCAAAAGGCAGCTAACAATGCATGTGCCTTACTTCTTGCGGATGAATCCAAAGAAAGGTACAATCAAACATACAGCATGTTTTCTAAATGGCTTGCTGATAAAAACGTTACTCGAATTGACGGAAATGTAATGCTTCGGGTGCCGATATTTTGGATTCAAAGAGCGGATGGAAGTCTTCTGCTTAAAGTAATGCAATTGAAATTTCTAAAAAGATGTTACATGAAATTCACATTAATATTTCCTCAAATAAAGAAACAGTGACAAATATGAATTTTGACATAATTCAAAATGATAAAAATCTCCCAATACAAAGTGAATTCAAATAATATTCCTACCATGACTTTTTCCAATTGTTCAAATTGCATAATTAATTAAAACCAAAAGATATATAATATTAAATTAAATAGATTGGATAAAATCATATTATTGTTATAAACTACTTATTTATTTGAATAAGTATTGAAATTTCCAATATATTTTCATTTTTTCAAACTTTTACTTTTTTGTCTTGGCTCCGAAAGTATTACTTTCTCAAAACAAAGCTCACTTATTTATACAGTAGCAGAAAAAATAATTTACGTGTTTAGCAGTAGTTAAAAACAGTTACATAATAATTAATATTATATTACCTAGCTGATGATGCGGTGATGTTATGAAGTTCTACGGCCGGCGACCTGAAACAGAAACTTAAAACAAATTTTGGTGAATCACATTCAACAAAACAAATATTGAGAGTTGGTTTTGGCTGCTGGGCTCATCCTCAGCTCCTCCCACGTTGTTCATTCCCTCGATGTCCATTCCCTCGTCCACCTCATCAGCTGGGCTCATCCTCAGCAAATGATCTGAAATATATAAATTAATTAGGAATCTGCGAAAAAGCAATACAAAATAGCTGAAAGAAAAATAGATCAGAACCTGAAAAGCAAAGTTTATTAGTCAACTTACGTCCTTTTCTTGATTCGTTGGAGGTGGTAATGATGAAATGAAGAAGCTGAAAAGGAACTTTTTTTGATTAGTTGCATACATTCAACATTCGTTCAACATTCAAACGTGTTTTGTGTGTTGGTTTGTTTGTTGCGCGCCTATTTAATTAATTTTTTGTTCGAAGAGTTAACTACGCGAGGGTGACTGCTGCCATACTACTTCGCGATTTAATTTTAAAAGTGCTCAGATATATTATGCTACTGTTTGACTCTACTTTACTACCCCAATGAGTGCCTGAGCGCTCAGACACCCAAGCACCGGTGTGCTCGTCGTTTGCAAAAAAAAAATACGTTGTTTAAATACGTGGCCAATGCATATTCCGAGGCCCGCGATACCGCCTAATTACGCGATATGGTAACCTTAAGTATCGGTCTCAGCTAATGTTGTTTCTTGAACTTAATCAAGGACCCCCGCCAATTACCATATTTTCCGACTTCCGATAGGTACATATCGAGAGTATGCCGTTACTCCCCAGTTAATTCGCTCGTTCGCCCTAGAACTCATTGCAAATCCACGCGGTGGTGTTCACCAGGGGGGGTGCCTCTCGTAGCGGTACCTACGTGTGCACCGATTCCCACGTTGGACCTTTCATTACAGGCCTTTGCAAAAAAACCAAGACATTTTATTTATTTATTACATAGTAAAAGCAAAGACTAACATCGCAAATACATGCACCTAACGTACACGCAATGCGGAACAAAATCACCCCAATTTACATATTTAAATAAACAAAATTTTGATCTCTACGTTAATAAGCAAAATTCACAACCCCAAATATATCACAGAGCACTGTTAAAATAGTTTTTCAACGCAGTTTACGAGAGCAAAGACGACGCAAATGCAGCTTCTACGACAGCCACGACAGCAGTGAACTACACGAAATGAAACAGCAAGCTTCAGAAATAAATTATACGAGTTAAGAAATATATTACGTTTTCTAATGTGTTAAAAAGAGATAGATATGCTAAAAGGAACTAGTATTATCAAAAATCAAACCAAAGTTCTAACGTGTTGCAACCATCAATTAGTACTTGATTGAATTAACTTGCTTCGATGAAATAATTGAAAAAGAATGTTTAAAATAAAAATTTAAAAATATTGAAATAAAATTATTTAAAATATTGTAAAATTGTTGTAAATACAATAAATTATTATTATTAATAATTGTTTAAACATTAAAACAAATAATAAAACAGAATTTGAGAAAAAAAAATTTAAGCAGTTTTTTTAGTGCAGAAATATTGCTAAATATTCATTAAATATTATATTAATATTATTATAAACAAATATAAATTGTTATTATTCAAATAACAAATTCAAATATTAATACAGTATAGCTACAATGAGTTGAAAAGAGATAGAAATATTTCTTCTACGTCACACACCAGACAAGCTGAAACAATCGAAACAATTATCTCTGAGTTCGGTACTGCATTTTAATAAAAGTACAAAATTTTCAAATTATACTCCAAAAAACTCAATGTATTGTAAAAAATTATTCACAAATTATATTTGAATATTTATTTATCTATATCCAGAGGCGGCTCTAGCCTACTTACCGCCGGGGTCCAAAGATATATAAATTGCGTCCCTCCTGCCTGTCGCTCTTCATCGTACTTTCAATTTTAATCGCAATCCACAATCCACAATTTGAGTCCTAGTCCACAATTTTAATCCCAATCCATTAAAGATACACAATCACAATCCCAAATCCAAAATACACAATTTTAATCCCAATCCCAATTCACAACCCACAATTTCAATCCCAATCCTAATTTAAAATCCAAAATCCAGAAACCCAATCCTAATTCAAAATCCAAAATCCAGAAACCTAATCCCGATCCAAAATCCACAATCCCAATCCTAATTCAAAAGCCAAAATCCAGAAACCTAATTCCAATCCAAAATCCACAATTCCTGATTCAAAATCCACAGTTTTAATCCCAATCCAAAATAGAATGGCAAATTATGGATTTTTGATTGTGGATTAGCTCTAATAAAATATTTTGTTGAAGAAATTGCTCTTATTTTTAAAGAATTATGTTCGGGGCTCAACTGCCGCCTTCAAGGACATGGCGCCGGGATGCCGTGCACCCCTTGCACCCCCGCTTCAGACGCCTCTGTCCCTGAGTATCATATTTAAAAATTAGTACCCAGACTATAAGTAAGAATACGTTATTCTTGGTGAGCTTTAAAGAGTCAAGCAGAAAGTGGATGGAAAGTGTCTAACCTCTAACAGTGTTGATTATTAATTTCTAACAATATTCTCCGAAGCATATATAAAAATCAGCACTCGAGAACTCAAGAAAAGTGAGTTATGTCTCAACGTATTTCTAGCACCTCGTATCTCTAAATTGGCCGTCGGTACAAATTAGCAAGTATGCGTATGATCAAAGTACATACTAACACTACTCAATTCTACACATTCTGTTTCTCAGAAAATAAGTAAGGTCTGGCGGGCCTGCTATCTTGCTCTATAGATTTATGCCAAAAAAATTAAAAAAGTTTCAAGTAAAGTGCATTTTTAGTTTGGCCGATTCATACAAAAATAGCAGATAACCATTCTGATACAACATCAAGTTCAAATGCTGAATTTTAACATCCTACGGTTGATCATTCTGGATTTATTAGAAAAAAGTTTCAAGTAAAGCGCACTTCCGGACTCCGGTACAGACGATTGGAACCATAATGCGAGGTGCACAACTAGACCCTATACCAGTCTTAAATACAAAATTTCAACATTATACGTTCAACCAGTTTTGAGATTTGCGAGCTACGAACATACGTACCGACATCAAGCCGAAAATAATCAAAATGGATTCAAGGATGCTCAAAACGGATATTTCCATCAAAATCTCGATAGGTGAATTTTGTCGGTTTCACAATACTTTCTTGTACTTAGTACAAGTAAGTAAAAATAGAAAAACTCTGTCAGATGGTTTTCAGAAAGAAGTCTGCAAGAGATCTTTCCGATGGGTTTTCCCGTGTATTTCTTGTGCAATTTCAAATTGTTGGATTGTAAACATAATCTAGAAACTGACAATTGTAATAAAGGTAACAAAAATTTAACAGCAATATATTCAATTACGACCGTATTTCGACCACCAGTATCAATTAATATCTTTTTAATACGTACCTTTAGATCTTCGCAGGAGAATAAATCAGATATTTGTCTTCATTTATACGAAAAGAAATAAAAATGACAAACAAAAAGTATTTGTTACAAAACAAAATCTACATTTTAAAAGGATTCTAAAGTAATAATTTGAATTTTTCATCAAAGTATTTGATAATATTTCTGAATATATTCCGATGGACCTTAATAAGATTCTGTATTTTCGAGCCGCGAAGTAAGACTGAATGAGAAGCCACTTTCTTTTGTCGAAATATTGCTTCTATTGTAATGATTTCCATTAATTTATGCAAGAGAGTAAACTTGAGCATTATGACATGAGGTCAAATATTTGGTGACGAGGTTTGCCGAGTCACTAAAATTGTTGGCAGAGTGCTACAAACATGAATTCATAGAAATTTAACTGCTACACGTTTAAAGTGAAAAAGATTCACTTTATGCACAGCCGTAGAAAAATTTTCTTTTATCGTTCCAAGTTGGATTTTCTGTGCATATTGATTCTAAAAATAATAAATAAATGTTAAACTGGTTTTATAAATGACAAATTATTTTATGCCATATATACAATAATACTAAGAATACAAAACACTAAATGTATTGCAATAAATTACATTATATGTTAAAATATTTGATATTTAGAATTCTTGATGAAATTTAACACAAATCTCTTTTTAATAATTCTTATTCAAGAATTCAAAATACCATTAAAGACGTTTAAAAAATTATCACTAAGATTTTTTAATATCGCATTATGTCATATAATTCTACTTATTGAAATTGTAGAAAGTATGTCCGGTTGCACAATTTTTTTTTCACTCAAATTACAAAATTTACAATTTAAAATATTTGATCATCAAAGTGAGTTTTTTAAGAAATAGTAGAATCGAACATTAGTTTGTAATAAAATTATTTGACATAAAGTGGTTATTATTTTACACCAATAAATATTTTTAAATATTCTATTATATTTAATATTATTAGAACTAATTGTACAACTTTACTAAATCACTACAAATTAAAAAAATATGTATCTTAAAGTCGTTTTCTTATTGTTCTTCAATTATAATGGGGATATGATAGTCAAATATTAAAACGAATTTGATGAAATTATATACACTTCAAATTATTTCAAGTTGAACGATGATTAAAAATAATTTTAACTATAAAATAATTAATCTTAGAATTATTTCTAAACACTAACGCACTAACTAAACTAGTCTAAAATTCAAGGATTAAATTATCTTTTCTTATCAGTTTTCGCCTTTTTAGCGTTTGTGTTGTTCTCTGTGGCTTTCCGCTTCTCGGCGGCCATTTTTTGTGCGATAGGAATGTCAGAATCATCCAAATTATTAGAGCTTTCGAATAATGAATCAAATAATTCGTCAGAGCTCTTTTTATTCTCAACCGGCTTCGGAAAATCGTCCTCCGAATCGGATAATTCCATTGCAGTTGGTTCTTTCTTCTCTTCTTTCACCAGATCGTTATCAAATAATTCTGGTTCGCTGTTAGAATCGGATTCAGAGCCGTCTAGTAATTTATAATTTACTTTTTTTGTAGCGACAGCCCTGCGAGATATTCGCTCTCTTTGAATAACTGGTGTAGCGGAGGAAGCATCTGACTCATCTTCCGATTTGATATCGTCGTCTTCGTCACTACTTCCAAGCACTTTTTTCTTCTGTTTGCCTTTTGGAGAAGTTTTCTTGAAGTCTAGTTTTGTTTGAACTAAACCATCGTCGTTCTTCTTCTTCCTAGGGCCGCGTTTTTTGGTGTTCGCAGCAGGAACTCCTTCAGGAGTTGAACCGAGCTTGTCTTTCAGCGTTTTCTTATTTTCTTCGAGCATCACATCGAATTCATCTTTCTCGTCCTGTAAATAGAATGGATATATTATTACTTGTAGAAGCAAATAAAATAGATGACTTTTAGACAAAATTACACATTCTAAAAAATTTTACATCAACATTTTGAAGAGGATGCAAGCAAGTTAAACCAGTATTTTTTATTTTGGAATAGTATACCTGTGATAAATTCAAAGCAGAAGTGTCCTTCTTCCTTGGACCTCTGGGTTTTGTAACCTTCTTCACTATTTCTTGGAATTTTGGTTCAATTCTGCGAGTATTGGCTGGACTTGAATCCATATATGCGATGGCCTTCTGTTTTCTGCCTCCCTAAACAATTAAAATTTAATTTAAATAATTCTACCTTTAATTAGTGATAAAATGGCAAAGAGAAGAATTAAAATATTTTTTTCATAAGTCTTACTTTAGTCTTGGCCTTGGAGTCTTTTTTGTTAGACTCCGCTTCCTCTTTTCTTTCCTTTTCTTCAACTTGGTCCAATTTCTCCACAAACACATCCAGATCTTCCCTCCATAAATCAGCAGGAGTCTTTTCTTTCAAAATATTTAATTCCATAATTTTATCGTCCCTTTGTTTCAACAACTGATTTTTTCGTTCGTCAGTCAACATCCACATAGACATTCCAAGCAAATAATCATATTTCTTGACATCCGTGAGTTTATTAAAACCTTTTTCGGGGTCTTTTTCCTCCTTATTACTCTGACTGGCTTCCTCTTCTTCTTCGGTAGGTTCGACTTCCGGTTCTTCGTTCATATCTCGCGCAACTTTTGCTTTCCATTCTTTGACGGGGTCAGCAGGGTAGCCGCGTTTGATAAGGTCTTCTACTAATTTTTTGCGCTGTTTGTTTTCAACTATGATTTTACCGGAACATTTCTCTAAGATGAATTTTGCTTGGTATCCCAGTCTAGAAGCCTCGGCTTCGAGACATGCTTCGAGATAATCTTTACGTTTGCCGTACATGCGAAGACGGACAGTATAATATTCTTGGAGGATTGTTTCTACGCTGTCGTACCTACAAAATAAATTGTAGTTATTATTTTTCTCTATCAACAAAAATAAAAACTATTATTACTTTTTGATTCCTCCGAACTCGTCAAATAGTACCATAGAAGACAATGAAAGAGTTGTTTGCAATTTTAGGATGTTGTGGAAGCCTTCACGTTCCATATTAGTAAGTGATCCATTAAGCGGAGTGATTATAAAACGTGCAGTTGTATCTGTGCTGTATTCTTTATAGTCGGCAATTGCTGCTTTCACTTTCTCAGATCCTGGAATTGGTAAAAAAAAATTATAACCCTCTAGTTTTCTAAAATGATATGACTTTGCTTGAGCCTTTTTTCCAATTCACAGACTATATTTTGAATTAAATTAAATTAATATAAATTCCTGTGGTATCACTGACATAGTGTTTTTAGTGCGGCCGGTAAAAAACCTCGATTTAAACGGGACTTACCGCTTTAACTAAAAGCAAAGTATTATAAAACTGGACTTAAAAAGGTGTATAGTGGTGTGTACATAAAGAGATTTGGATACTGTAAATAATAAAGAAATGGATGAGTTGAAGGAGATGATGAGAAGTATGATGACCAAGATGGACGAAAATACAAATGAAGTAAAAAAGGAGATCAACAAACTAAAAATAGAAATGGAAAAGAAAGAAGGAACAGGGAAAAAAGAAAAGAAACTCCTAATTGATAGGATTGAAAACCTGGAAAGAAAAGCAGAACGAGATGAAAGGCAAAAGAAAAGAAATAATATTGTAATAAAAGGTTTGAAATTAACACTAAATATAGAAGAAGAAATTGGAAAATGGATTAAAGAAATCTGAATATGAAAGTAGATCTCAATAATTTGAGGACACTGAATAAAGGCACACAGAACGAAATAATAAAGGCTGAGATATCTAACTGGAAAGAAAAACAAATGATTATGGCAAACAAAAGTAAACTAAAAAACTCAAAAATGTTCATCGATAATGATCTGACCTGGGAAGAACGGAGAATCTAAAGAGAAATCCGGAGTATTGCAAAATAAGAAAGGACAAAAGTAAAAATGGTGAAGATAGGATACCAAAAATTGATAATAGACGAAGAAGTTTATGACTGGGATAAGCATGAAAATGGTATTGTAGCCCAAAAAAATGAAACACAAAGCAATTCAAAAAACGATTAGGAAAACAACTACCAGTGATAGATAAAACGGAAACGAACAGGCATGCGAAAAGGACAATTCTACTTGGTACTTGGAACATTAAAAGTTTAAATGGAAAGAAGGAAGAAGTAATAGAAGAGTTTGAAAAAGCTAAATTGCAAGTACTGGCCATAACGGAAACAAAAAGAAAAGGACAAGGAATGACAAAAGCTAAGAAATAACCACATATTAATATATAGCGGAGTTGAAAATAATGATAGAGCAAGAGCAGGTGTGGGCTGCATATTACATAATAAATTAGAGAAATCAATAAATGAATGGATATATATATAAACGAAAGGATACTGATAATAAAACTCAAAGATGTTGAACACATTACAGCAAATATAATGATAATATATGGACCAAGTGAGGACAAGAGTAAAACAATTAAAGATGAATTTTGGGATCTACTGCAGTTGGAATTTGGAAAGCTAGAAGAACCGATATATATATAACAGGTGACTTTAATGCAAGAGTAGATAATACAAACGAAGGATTAACAGAAGTAATGGGAATATATGGAGAACAACTAGAAACAACAATGGTAACAGACTTATTGATTTTTGCATCATAAATGAACTAAAAATTCTAAACACTCTCTTCACACATAAAGACATTCATAAGTACACTCGAGAAGTTAAAAGTAGAAACGAAAAATCTTTAATAGATTACTTTTTAGCCAACAACAAATTGAAGAAAAATGTGATGGATGTAAGAGTTAAAAGAGGAAGTGAAATTGGTAGTGATCACTTTCTAACTATAGCAAAAATTAAAGTTAAGGAGGAGAGCAAACAAAAGCATGATGTAATCATAAAAGCAATAGAAACACCAAAACCGAAAGTAGACAAATTAAAAGATATTCGAACAAGAATAAAATACGAAGAAAAAGTAAGTGAACTAATAAATAAAACACCAACACCAGACATAAACAATATAGAAGAAATGTGGACAATTTTTAAAAGAATAATCATGGAAGCAACTGAATGTGTGTGTGCAACAACCAGGACCATAAAAAATAGAAAACAAACTCATTGGTGGAAAGAGGAAGTTAAACAAGAAGTAAAAAGAAAGAAACAGAAATGGAAGAAATATCTTAATACCAAGAAGGACGCGGACTATGAAGAATATAAAAAGCAAAGAAATAGAACGAAAGAAATAATAAAAAACTCAAAGAAGAAAACCTGGGAAGAATTTGGGAATATATTAGAAACTAACTTTCAAGAAAATCAGAAACATTCTTTAGAACCCTCAAAAGCTGTAGAAGAGGAAAAGAAATGTCGTTGAAACAACTAAAAGATAAAGATGGTAACGTAATAAATGAAAACAAATATATAATGGAAAGAGCATTTTGAGGCTTTACTTAAAGAAAATGAAACTATTGATAGAATAGAAGAGAACCAATCACCCGACAGAGCTCCAATAGATAGGGAAAGCGAAACTATAACTGAAGATGAATTGAAAACGGTACTTAAAAAACTAAGAAACGGAAAAGCACCTGGTCACGACAAAATCAAATCGGAACAATTGAAATACATGGGAGAGGATAGCGAACAAATTCTTTTGCAGACGTTAAATAGGATATGATCTATAGGAAGAATACCTAAGGACTGAGAAAAGTCAGTGATATTCCCTATACACAAAAAAGGTGATACCAGGAATTGTGATAAATACGTTTGAGGAATATCGTTGCTTTGTACTACAGCTAAAGTGTATGAGGCAATATTGGAGAACAAACTTAGGCAGGCAATAGAGTCAACGATGGAGAAAGCCCAAAGTGGGTTCATGAAAGGACACTCCACTCAGGACCACATATTTACAATTAGAAAATTTATAGATAAGGCGATAAATCAGGACAACAAGCTCTATATAACAATTATAGATATGGAAAAAGCATTTGACAGAGTATCGCGTGAAAAGATGTGGAAAATTTTAAAAGAAAGAAATATAAGCGAACAACTGATGAAAGCCATCAAGAGTGTATATAGACGGACAACTAGTTATGTAAGAACTGGAAATGAAGTATCGGAAGAATTTACCACCTCACAAGAGCTAAGACAAGGAGGAGCTTTAAGCCCTATCCTGTTCATAATATACTTGGACAATATCCTAAAGGAAGTAAAGATTAAAACGAAGAAAGTGGAAATTGGATACCACATTCTAGCTATTACAACGATAGCTGAATGTGCATTTGCTGATGATCTAGCAATACTAGCTAAAAATGAAACAGACATGCAATATAACTTAAATGTATGGAACGAGGAGCTACGAAAACACAACATGTTAATAAATGCAGGCAAAACTAAAACCATGATAATAGCGAGAGAAGATACCACAGTCAAATTATTTTTAAACGACAGAGAAATTGAGCAAGTTAGTAACTTTACATACTTAGGAGCATCATTGAATGATAAAGGAAGTATAGAACAAGAAATTAATAGAAGAATACTTGCAGCAAATAAGTGCTACTATGCAATAAACAAAGTAATATTAAACAAAAACAAGTATCAACGAAAACGAAAATAACACTATACAAGACAATATACAGACCAACATTAATATACGGATGTGAATCGTGGATAATGAACAAAAGAAATAAAAGCAAAATACAAGCGACCGAAATGAGATTTTTGAGAAGAATAGAGGGCGTCACTAGGATGGACAGAATAAGAAATGAACAAATAAGAAATAAGCTATAAATAGAATCTGTCCACAACACAATAGATAAAAAAACAATTAGCATGGTATGGACACTTAACAAGAATGGCAGAAGACAGACAAACAAAACAAGTATGGAAAGCCGGAATAATAAGGAAAAAGAGAAGAGGAAGGCCAAGAAAAACGTGGGATAACAACATAGAAGAAATATTGCACAGAAATAATACTAACAAACAAGAAGCAAAAAGAACAGCAATGAACAGGAAAGAATGGAGAAAATTTGTAAATAATATAATATAAAACTAAAATAAAAGATACAAAAATTATAGCATAATCTCGACACCCGTAAGGGTATTAAGAGATTTAAAATGATTATAATAATAATAATAAATTCCTCACCATGTAATAAGCTCTCCAAGACATTTTCCTTATAAACCTGCGTCCACGTCCCGATCGGCAGTTCAGTAATTTCAATTTCATCATCGTCTGTAATGGCCACTTCACCACTTGTAATATATTTTTGCTCTCCAGCGTAATCAATTGTTCCTTTGAAGTTCTTATACCAGGGTTTCATTGGCTGAGTCTCCTTTCCGTCGAGTAGGAGGCGAATATTTGCGATAATTTCGCGCGGGTTGAAGTTGGGGATCTTGGTACGCCAGCCGGTACCAATACCTTCGGCGCCGTTCACCAAAACCATGGGTATTATGGGAATATACCACATAGGTTCAATTTTTTGGTTGTCGTCAGTTTCGTACTTCAAGAGGGGATCATCGTGGGGGTGGAAGATAAGGCGGGTTAAAGGAGACATTTTAGTGAATATATATCTGAAAACAAACATAATTTGAATGCTGAAACAACAATGTGGCAAAAAAATATTATACCTGGGACTCGCAGAATCTTTTCCTCCTTGTAACCTAGTTCCAAACTGACCTCTGGGCTCCAACAAATTAATATTATTGCTTCCAACATAATTTTGAGCCAAATTCACTATAGTCATACTCAAAGATGTTTCGCCGTGATGGTACGCAGACATTTCCGCTACCGAACCAGACAATTGCGCGACTTTAACTTCCCGTTTGTCATTTCTTTTAAAACAAGTGAAAAGAACTTTTCTCTGACCCGGTTTTAAGCCGTCTACGATACTTGGAATAGATCTTACGTTGTCTCCATTTGAAAAATAAACTAATTCCTTATTAACGTACTCAGAATATGTAATAGTGCGAGTGTTTTTAGTGTAAAGATAGACTTCCGGTAAACCAAGCTCTTTTCGCTGTTTTAAATCGTCGTTGTGCCGTAAAAGCCAATCTTTGCGATTGTCGACTTCTTTTTTGCTGAAGGCTAAAAGAATGTTTCTGTCGTCATCTGGTCCGCTGTATTTTAAAGATATTCGGTGGCGCTCCATATTTTTGAAATATTCTTTTGCCTCTTTGGATTCCGAAGTACCCAAACCTTTGTAGTACTTTACAGACCAAGTATGATGATTTTCAGTTTCCTGTTTCCATTCTTCAAATTCTGGAAGCGAGTAAAACGCTAATTGTTTGTCTTTTTTGAATACTTTTACGATTGGAGTTATGAAAACTTCTAAAAAGTTTAATCTGAGCAATTCCGGCCAAAAATGATGCACAAAATTAATAATTAATCCTTTAATATGTGACCCATCCTGATCTTGATCAGTCATAATCATGACTTTTCCGTATCGTAGAGTTTTCAAATCATCCGGTGATTCGTATTTTTTCTTGTATTGCAGCCCCAAAATTTTGATAAGCGTGTTAATTTCAGCATTTTCTAAAATTTGTTTGTGAGTTGCTTCCCGGACGTTTAGCAATTTACCCCTTAGAGGAAACACTCCATAATGATCTCTCCCCACTACTCCTAAGCCGGAAACAGCTAAACATTTAGCTGAATCTCCTTCAGTTAGAATTAATGTGCATTTAAGGGCGTTCCTAGTTCCAGCTTCGTTAGCATCTTCTAATTTGGGAATACCTTTCAGTTTAGATTGCTTTTTACCACCTTTTTTTTCAAGTTCATTTTGAGCTTTAAATTTAGCCCAACTTAAGATTGTTTCTACTAAGCCAGAAGTTTGGACTTGTTTGATGAATTTTTCATTTATTTCGCATTTTGAGCCAAATTTCTTGGCTTGCGTTGTCATGTTTTCTTTAGTTTGAGAATCAAAAGCCGGGTTGACAATCAGACAATTAACAAAAATCCACATGTGGTTTTTCACTTGGAAAGGTTTTATGACTACACCGCCTTTATTTTTCTTTTTTAATATTTCTAAAAGTTGTTTAGTAATTAAATCAGTCACGTAATCCACATGTCGGCCGCCTTTAGTAGTCGCGATACTGTTAACAAAAGATACTTGCTGGAAACCGCGATCGGAAATAGTAACTGCTACTTCCCATCGGTCATTAATACTTTCGTAAATTACTTTTGGAGCACCCTGTGGCTCATCACTTTTAGATTTTACGTAAAGATCTACGTAATCTTTAAAATTTTTTACTTTAATTATTTTATTATTTAAGTAAACTTTGACGCCTCTGGTAGATGCAGCGACATCGTAAGCTCTTCTGGACATTAAAGCGACTATATCGTCATCCAACTTTTCCATATGGAATTTCTCCAAATCAGGACTAAAAGTTATTTTGGTGAAATCATCGTCCGTATGCGGTTTAATTTTCGGGTCTGATGCTTTAGTCATATTATTACCCCATGTTTGTTTGAATTGTTTTTTATATTCTCTGCAGCCAGTTTCTACCGTGAATTTTGTACTAAAAATATTGCACAATTTTGCGCCATAACCATTCCGCCCTCCAACAACTTTTTCTTCGTCGTCATCATAATTGGAAGAGGTTAATAAATGACCGAAAATCATTGTTGGTACAAACATATTTTCATCTTTATGCATAACTACCGGAATGCCCTGCCCATTATTAAACACGGAAATTGTGTTTGTCTCCTGGTTAATGTCAATTCTTATACAATCCATTGTTTTATCACGTTGTTTGTTGTCTGCGGCGTTTACTAAAATTTCGTCAAAGATTTTATATAAACCGGGACAGTAGTTGATTTGTCTTTGGACCATGTAGCCTTTGTCAGGGTCGAATACCCACATTAGTTCTTGTACATGCTCTACGGAACCGATGTAGGTATCAGGACGTAGAAGAATGTGTTCAAGCTGCGATTTTTTCTGATATGTTTTTTCAATTGTCGCAGCGGCGGCTTTTTTGCTTGGTTTTTCAGGGGCGGGTGGCGCCTCATCTGAACCGTTCATCATACTGGAGAACATAGACTGAAACAGAGAAAAATTATAAAATTTTCAAATACTTATTTTGATTCTTCGAACCGCTATAACTCGGTTGATTTTGATCAAAAATATATGAAACCTTGAGTTTTAGAAATTCTGAACTTATCTCTTTTAGGGCATGTAAGTTAATCCGACGCCAAATTCAAGGCACTCCCTACCACACCCATGAGAAAAAATGTTCTTGATGTAAAAAAAAAGTCAAACTTTGACAAATTGTACAGGATGCAAAAAAAAATCGCGAGCTCAACTCACGACCCAGTAAATCAAGTTCATTCATTTTCAAAAAATCGAGTGTCTACAACGATTTGGCGTAAAGTTATGAACTAAAAAAAAAAATACATTTTGCGCTTAATGGTTATAACTCGGCTAATTTTGCACGGAAATTGAGGTTTTTTTTTTCTTTGGCGAGTGCCAGGAGATAAATTTGGTTTGATGACACGTTAATTTACATAATTATGAAAAGAAAACTTCAAAAGTTCATCAATTTCCGTGCAAAATTAGCCGAATCATGACCAAAAAGGCGCAAAATGTATTTTTTTTGTTTAATTCATAACTTTGCGCCAAATGGGGTCATTCCAAAAAAAAAAATATTTTGTTTTTTCGCTAAATTACGAAAAAATATTGAATTTCAAACATATCTGTAATTATAAGTTCCCAAAATATAAAACATTTCATTCATAATTTTGATAAAAATCTTTCGCGGGCTGAATAATGACGTCACAAGTCTCCAAATCTATAGTATGACCAAAGAAAATAGATGTAACATTTTTATCACAGAAAATTCGATATTTGTGCTCAAAATAATATCCGGCACCTATCTACATATACACCGTAATAATATATATTATGTACGAATTTTATTTCTGAAGAGAAATATATTAAATGCATTTTCATATTTTTTTGTTCGAGTCATGTTTTCCAAACGGGCTATACATTAAG
Source organism: Dromius quadrimaculatus (assembly GCA_963989225.1). NCBI lineage: Eukaryota > Metazoa > Arthropoda > Insecta > Coleoptera > Carabidae > Dromius > Dromius quadrimaculatus. The sequence goes on along the minus strand of OZ022325.1, from coordinate 6,139,218 downwards.
GCTCAAGGTTGGATCGACGAACCAGAGCACGTGTTTTCGCTTACAGCCAATACGCACTCTCCATTTCAGCCAATAGGAACAAGAGACTTGTGACGTCATAAGATTATTTGAAAATAGATGAAAATTTAAAATAATTATATTTTTAAAACTAAACATGTTACGACAGTTTTATAAACGTGAATATCAATATTTAAGTTTATTCTTTCGTAAAAAAAAATTAAAAAAAATGTGAAAAGACCCCATTGTCGCGAACACTTGATTTTTGGCGCAATTCAATGGAAAATGAATGAACTTGATTTCCTGGGTCGTGAGTTGAGTCCACGATTTTTTAGCATCCGGTACAAGTTGTCAAAGTTTAACATTTTTTGACATCAAACATTTTTTTTTCTTAGGGGTAAAGTAGGGAATGTGATGAACTTGGCGTCGGATTTACTTACATGCCCTGAAAGAGAAAACTTCAAACTTCCCAAAACTCAAGGATTCATCCATTTTCGAGCAAAATAAACCGAGTTATGCCAGTGTGAAAAATCAGTATTTTTGGTGAATTTTTTTTTTGCCGAATGTATTTGATAGTTTAATGCGTGGAAAATATTATAGGTACAAAAATTGCATAGTTCTAAGCGCCTTTGATGATGATCATTCAAATGAACGAAACCGATCAGCATTTTAATATAAAAAATAGAACAATATAAAAAATAGAACTTTTCTCAAAGTTTTTTATATTTGCCACACTTGGGAATCCTCTCAACTTCAATTAATTTTTTTATATATTTTTTATGGCCGAAAAAAATGTAACTTGATCCTGACAATAAGGGATTTATTTGGAATTCGGAATTCCCTTAGAACACCAATAAAGTTAAAAAATAGTAATTTGTGCGGCTTAAGTGTAAGCTGAGGTTACAATTCAGGTGAGATCAAAAAAGAACAAATTACTATTATGAAGTAATTTTTGACAGATCAGTCCCAAAAAAGTAACATTTGACAGATGTGTACAAAAAAGTAATATTTGATAGATGCGTACAAAAAATTGAAACTTCAAGGCCGCAAAAGGGGCTCATAAAAATATCTTTTTTGTTATGATCGCCTAAAAAGTTAATTAGTTGAATTGACAATAGTTCAAATGAGAGCCGAAACGTGTTAAAACTTTTTTAAAGATTACTAAAGCCAGTATTTTTTCGCTAATTTTCATACTCAACATTTTTCTTATACAATAAAAACTAATTGAGTGAAACATGTTTTAAAATGTGCTGTTTCGAAGTTCTTTTTTGCATAAAATGCTCAAATTTATTGAAGAATTATTTTTTCGAAGAAATGCAACAAATAAAATGTTTTGATTTCAATCTATTCTTCCTTAAAAAGTTTTTGATTATTTATAAATTTTAAAAGTTTCAAGTACCTAAATAAATCGCCAAAAAAAGATTGAACATCCGGTTTTATGAATAATTTGGATTAAAATGAAAAAAAGAGTTTCATATAAATTTAATTCACCAAATTGGTTGGCCAATGATAACAAAAAATTGTAAGCTCATGAAAACGGCCATTATAGTGCAAAAAATAATAAAAGCTGCAGGACTTACGAGGTTAAAGATTTCAAATAATAATTACATGCAAGAACATTTACCTGGATATCAGCCATTTTAGGATTAATGCTGGATCGTTTTCCAAAAATATAACTCAAAACATCAATCTACAAATGAGAAAATAAATTACTACCAAAATCTAAGCTTCTGTTTTACAAATAACAACTTTGAGGACAAATGAACGGTTATATCAAAACAAATTCAAATTCGTCAAAAGCAAACGGACAATTAGCGCATGCGTAAAAGTTGAAAGAGATATGTCATATTTCATAATGCAAACAAAATTTAAAATTATAATAAAATTTAATTTTACTGCTCAAACACTAAAAATTAATCAAAAATTAGAATTAAATCATTCTTATAACTTGTATATAATAAAAATGGCGCCAATCAAAATGGTAGAGCCCGTGAATCAATTAAAATTTATTTGTTCAAATAATTAATATTTCTACTGCAACTAACTCTAATTTTTTGAACAATTTACCTGAAGTACCGCACTAAATCTTCTAAATGTTGTAACTATATTGAAAAAATGTATGGAATCAGAACCAAGGGAGTGATGCTAAAATTGTATTAATTGTAGGGCAGTGTTTTTAGAGTCTGTGTTGTGAATGTAAAGGCAATCTAACACTACTATTTAAGCACAATACAAGGTATTTAAATTCATTAATACAAGAACACAATAACAACATCGTCAAAGAAGCATCTTGACGGCATTGAAGCGACAGCTACTTCAGCGCCACTATCGAATATTGTTAGAACTAGAAAAACGGTTTTTAATTGATTTTTATTTTTGAATTTATTTTAAATATTATAATTATAGTAAAATAAAATAGGTTACTTGTTTTAATCAAAGTATTTATTAATAATTATTCAAAAACGCAAAATAATCTCAAGAAAAAGAAGAGGCTCCTTACGTGAACGTCAATTTGTGAGGTTAAATTTCTTTCTCTTTCCGAAAGTCCGGCAGATAGGTTTGCAACTTGAAAGTGATAATATATTTATAATCTACAATGGCTTTCGGCGATTTAAAAACCGACAAAGGTTTAAAAGCACTCAACACTTTTTTGGTTGATCACAGCTATATTAGTGGGTAAGTATATTTTTAATAATTTGTCTAGTATTACGTACCACATGGTACCCATACGGCTGACAGTTCATTCAACCGTCATTACAGATTTAACTTGCACATTGCTTTATATTTGGATTTTCCTAAATGCGGATTTTTCATTAATTAATTGCAGCCAATATGTAATACCGTTTTTTTAAGCGCATTTTGAGTAAAATAAATTGGCATCTATTTTAAATATGTTTGTGTAAACTCTCAAAAAAATCGTTTTATTTTATTTATTCAGTTTCCAACCATCTAAAGCTGATGTAGACACTTTCAACGCTGTCGGAAAAGCTCCAGCAGCCACCTATTCTCATGCCTTACGTTGGTACAACCACATCAAGTCATTCACCGACGCCGAACGCAAATCTTTCGGAGCTGGAGCAGCTGCTTGTCCTCTAAAAGCAGGCGGAGCCACCACAACTGCCCCTAAGCCCGCTAAAGATGACGATGACGACATCGATCTCTTTGGCAGCGACGAAGAAGAAGACGCCGAAGCAGCCAAAATTCGTGAAGATAGACTGAAAGCGTACGATGAGAAGAAATCCAAGAAGCCAGCACTTATCGCTAAATCATCAATTGTCATGGATGTCAAGCCGTGGGATGATGAGACCGATATGAAAGAAATGGAAAAACAAGTCAGAACTATTGAAATGGACGGGCTTGTGTGGGGAGCTTCCAAACTCGTTCCGGTGGGCTATGGAATCAATAAGCTTCAGATTATGTGCGTAGTAGAAGATGATAAAGTTTCGGTTGATCTGCTGACTGAAAAAATTCAAGAATTCGAAGATTTCGTACAATCTGTTGATATTGCTGCCTTCAACAAAATCTAAACATTACTATTAAAGAAATGAATTATAATTTGTATTTTGTTTTGTCATTTGTATGTTAATAAATATTTTCACGATCGTAAAGTTATTGAATTTCATTTGATTTATCATGGGTGAGAAAGATGATTAAATTTAATTAGTTTTCACATTTTTCTCAACAAAGAACTGAATTACGATTACTACAGAAATCTTGGGATATTATGTAGATATTTACGAGCAAGTTTCAATTTTTTTCAACAAGGAACAGGTTTTGCAGTTTCAGAAACAAGCTAATTAATAATGTTGAAATGTATTTTACATTATACAGCCGTTGGAATATCGTCTTTATTTTTTTATTAAAGTATTTTATAGTTCGATGTTAACAAAAAATAATTGCGGATAATCCTTTAGGCTTATATTTCAATAAGAATATCTCCCGCATTTATTTTTAATTATATCATGTAAAATTAAATTATTTTTAGAGCCAAATAATACTGTTTTCAAATCACTTTTGCTGTGTGGGTTTTTCAGTAATAACAACGCAGAAAATTTTAATATTATCCTAGGGATTAGCCCACCTCCAGGTTCAAGTTATAATTTACCTACTTTGAATATTAACAACAGGGTCCAATAAGTAAAAAATATTTCACAATGACAATGACGACATAATTCCAAAAATATTTTGAAACATATTTATCCAAACTCCTACATCTTCTATACCACTTCGTCACCAGCAAGACAATTGCCGAGGTCGAGGACATTAATACACGACAGGAGAACATCGGATAGAGTTTCCCAGGTGATATAAATCGCAGCGCGCTCCAAACAAGAATCAGTAGAGTAAAAGACGTGAAAGTGAAAAGTAGTTATAAAATAATATCAGAATGTATAAGTGGATAGCTTCTGTTGCAGTTGTGGTCATTGCGGCCTGTGTAATTGGTAAGTAGTAAATAATATTTTATAGTAAAAAAGTGTGTTAATACAAAATTAAGCTGAATCAATGAATACAAAATCTTAAGAAGTTGTTTCTAAACGGTTGTTAATTCAGGAAGTTGTCTTTTTAATTATCTACTTTTTTTTTTTTGTTGTAGCATGAGCTAATTGTTTGTGTCTGACAGAAACAAATGAAATCAGATGTTATTTTCGAAAGAAAACGGACTTTTATTACATATTCAGGTTGAAAAATTGGAATATTGTACTAGCAACAATAAAAATTAGAATTTGATTGAAAGAAACTATGACCAATAATTATTAAAAAAAAAGAGGAGCAGCCAATTTATACAACAAATACTGTTAACAAAAATTTATTATTTTGCTTCAATTCATCCTAATAGGAAAAATATCAATAATCAGAAATATGGGCCATCACAAGAACTAATTTGAACTTTTCGTATCAGTAAATTGTCATTTTTTGGTATCAAAGTACAGATTTCTTATCAACTAATAGAAACAAAATATTTTTGTATTCCATATTTCATTAAAAACTCATTTTTTTACCCTATAAAATTGTGTTGGATTTGTTTTTAATTACTAAGGCCCGGTTTCACCAAAGTCAGTTAAATTTATCTAGAGGTTATTTTGAGTTAGTAACTATAGTTACAATTGAATCAACAATAGTTTTCGTATAAAATAACCTCCGAATAAATTTAACTGACTTTGGTGAAACTGGCCCTAACTCTGTTATACTGTTTTTAAGTTGTCCGCGTTATGGAAAAAAGTAATTTTAATTGTTTTTACTTCACGCCATTTAATAGATAACAAAACAATAATAGATTAGGATCCTCCAGGTTTAAAATTTAACATTTTCTAACCATGTATTTATATTTGGTTAATCCTTGAGATTTTTATAACTGGCAATAATTTGCAACATTTTCATGGCCACTATGATACACCAAAGAATACTGAATAAATGCATATTCATATTATTAATGTAAAATGATTTCTTAGAGCGTAATAAATATATATTTTCGTCAACCTCTTCAATTTGAGACCATTGTATAAAAGTATGCCATCACCATGAGAACTGATGTTTTAATTGAAATATTTGCAAATTAGGTAGTTGGTGAAAATAGATATTTAAAATACAAATGTAAAAAATTATTCTTTAATGCACGAGCGGCTGGCTAAAAATACGAGCGAAGCAAGTGTCTAACAATGTTTTATCGTCGATCCCTAATTTTTGTAAAACAGTGAAACTATCAGAAATTTACAGCAGAAATTCCACGTTATCTATATCCACCTATCAACCATTTTAACAACTCAAACAATAGTAGATTGTTTGACAAGTAGAGAAAAGTGAGAGTTTACTAGCGAGTGTAAATGTAAAAATTCACACGAGCAAAGTAATATCGCTTTTCTTACTTCTTGAACATGCTATTTTTTGTATACTTGATGGAAAAACTTGAGCGGAAGACGCCAAGAATAGAAATAATTTTCTACAGAAATACTAATCAAGGTTGTGTCCTTGCACAAAAGTAGTAACGGTTTTGACAACTGCCAAGCAAAAGCATAGTAGCAAATAAACAATATTAAAAATTAATTTGTCAGAAACATCAGAAGCTAAAGATTCTCGCGAAATTCTGGATGCAGCTAAAGAAGCGACTTTACATTTGTTTCCGGCGAAATCGAGAGAATTTTTTTCTTAATTAGGGGAAAACTGTCATTTGGACTCGTGTCATACTGCATTTTTGTTTATTATTTTTTGTTGCTAATTAGAAAAATGTTGCTAATTGGAAAACTGGCCCTTTTCTTTACTGATTTCTCATCAAGTATACAAAAAAATGCAAAAAACCACTTTTATTGTTGTAAATTAGAAACATCAGTCAGAACTCAATTTTTTTAAAGTATTTGTCAAAATTAGTGCAATTGAAGAAGACGAAGTCGACGAAAATACAGTGAGAACCGAACCAATAAATGCAGTAAAATTTTTATTGTACAGTTTTTCATAAAAGCTTATTTCTTATGTTAAAATGATGTAAAAAAACTATCACTTTTTATACGATAGTAGATAAAATATTGTTTCAATTTTACATAAAATGTTTTAGAATCGTCGTTTAATATTTTTGCCACATGTTGGAATCAAAACTAATTATTATTTTATAAAAAAATTGTGAAGAATGCCAAAAAGTATGAACAATCAATAAGCGTTTAAAATTATAGAATTTTTAGACTTAAATAGATTTTTATTTGTATCCGCTTATTAATTAGGTATTAACGGCCTTTTTACGATTGGAAAATTAATTGTTATTTCTGACCGCAGTCCACATGAAGTTTTTTTTTTTACACAAGAATTTATTCAGCTAACAGGGCATCACTTCAAAGGATGGTTACATGTTTGTAATAATAAATTTAGAAATATCGATTTACGATTAAAATTTTTACTTGAATATTTTTTTGAACAAAGAATATCACGAAAATATCTGAAGACAATATTCATTTATTATACCATAAATAGTTGAAGTATTATAGATTATTTTTGTGGTGCTGTCACGAATGTTTATTGTGCTTGCTTTTTAATACCACGAGTGTGCAGCACGACTGATATTCAAACGCAAGCACAATAAACATTCGTGACAGCACCACAAAAATAATCTATAATACTTCAACTATTTATGGTATAATAAATGAATATTGTCTTCAGATATTTTCGTGATATTCTTTGCTTAAAAAAATATTAAAGTAAAAATTTTAATAATAAACAATAAACATCCAAATACCCACTGATATGCATCGTTTCTATGGTGATTAAGCATTGTTAACCTTGTTATAAATACCACGAATGGAATAGTCAATAATATATTTTTTTCTGGGTCATCTTTAAACTTGTTGGTTCATACATACCGTGAACAATGAGTAAACTCAGTTCCGCACCATATGAATTTAAATTTGCTGTGAATTCATATTAGTAACATGGAAGTTAAGAGCCATAAAAAAGGTCTTGTATGCAGCATGCAGAGCCGGAACTAGGGCGTGGCGCCGGTGGCTCCTGTCATGGGCGCAGACTCCTAGGGGGCGCAAAATTCTATGAACTGCATTAAACGATTCATTTAAATTCAAATTTAAGAAATGTTTTATGACGGGTTTTGGGGTGAGAAAGCTTATACCGTTATATTACTTGCTACCTATCTCATCTTAAGGTCAACTATAAAATTTTACTTGGGTTTATTGGTTATTGGAGATGTACACTGCTCTATCAGCAAATAGTCTAGTTTTTGCATTTAGTACATTGTGTTAGGAATGCCGAGCCACCCGCGACGCTTGATTTGTTAAAAAAGAATATATTAATTTTTAACTTTACATCTATTGTTCAAAATTAATTAATTCTGGTTTTAGACCCCAATGAACCCAAAAGACATAGATTGAAAAAAGTCGGTCTGTCTGTCGGTTCGTCTGTGTGGAAGCACGATAACTTGAGGACGCGTTCGAATTTTCGAACGAAATTTCATATTCAAGTTTTCCATCAAAAAGCTAAGATCAAGTTCGTAGATGAGCTTTTTTCAACCAGTGGTACCAAAACTTTGTTGACGGAACTTTTTAACTTTTTACGTTTATTTTATAAACGGTAGTATTTATCATAGAATATAAAATTACTAGAATTGATCCTCGAATAATTTGGCACAACATATACCCGAAACATCTTTCGAAATTATCAGTGGTCCATTTATCATTATTAAAATTTGAATTTTTATGAAATTCGTTATGTTTTTCTGAAGCAAAGAAATAATGATAATCATAATATGAAATTAGAATTATTATCACTCATATTCGGACATCACATGCAAACGTTCGTTAACCCATTAAGTTCCAGTATCAAATAAAACAAGAAATTTGATCTAATCAGTGATTATTTTTTACATTAGGATAATTTTGAATGAAAATAACTACATTCGATATTTTTGAGTTAATTAGTTTTCGAGAAATCAAGTGTCCTATATATATGACAACGGTATGATGTGTTATAAAATTAATATAGTAAAATTATTATTTGCCATTATTTTTTGTGGTGAGGTTTGAAACATTCCATACATGATGTGACATCACGTCAGTAAGCTCAGTTTTCCGGTTGAGAATAATAGTTTGGAGGCCGAGGCTTGACTAATATACGAAATCGGAACTGGACTTATTTACCGTGATACTTACAAAATTTTTTGCACTTTTGGAAGATTCACCCAAAATATGGATCCTTATATTCTTTTTCATATTGAGTTACTACCTAATGATTGCTTATTCGCTGTGGTTTGACATTTTATTTTGAATATTCAATCACAAATAACAATAAATAAATAAATATTTTTTGTGGAAATCCACAATTTTTCACTTATCGCCTTTGCCCATGAGCGGTAAGTCAGCATAACCATAGTATTCATAGTTTGCCGGTAAAATCAACATACCACCTCAAAAAGAGGGCTGGTAAACATATGAAAACGCCCAATCATGCAAAAAAGCCTTTTTCGTTTTGTTTAGTCGAAACATAACGTATAGTTTCATTTCGCAGTAAAATAAATACTTCCTCAGGCATAAATTTCTCAAATAAACCTACCGGCGTAAGATAATTCAATAGTTCACTGATATTCTTGATTTTATTTATTTCTGAATTCTATTCAGTTATATTATTGCTATAAATCGGCTTACTCATATGCCATCTAAGACAAATATCACTCAGTCTTCAGCGTTTTGATTTTTGCGTAATAATCTGAAATGAATTACTGATTTGTTCTTATGTATCTACTTCTTCATCAATTATATCATTACCTTGGAGATGTCTGGAACATCACTTATTCCTACATCTCCAGTGCAATCATCATCACTCTCATCAATGTCACTCAGAAAGTCTGGTTCTGGAGACAAAACAGCAATAATCTACACTATTTGCCTATTGAAGTTTTTCATAGAATTTTTTGTTTTCAAATGAAGTCTCAATTACTGTCAGACTCAGGATCTGTTTCCTGTCAAACCGTAGAGAGAACAATGATTTTTTCACAGAGAATATGCATATAAGCATGTTCTATTTTGTACTGCTATAAGAGTGTACGCACGGAAAATTTATATGTAAATTGTACCGTTGTCCTATATATATGACACCAAAAAATTTTACGTCATATTTCTTATATCCGGAATTTTTTGTGAACAGAACTCTACAAATCCATGAAACCTGAACCCTCAACATTGTTCCAGATATTGAATATATCTGAAAAATGAAACAGTATTTCTGAAAACGACAAATAATTGAACAAGTAAAAAGTTATCCAAAAAGGTGCTATTTTGGAAATAATTTTTCGCTGGATATTTATCTCAAATATGCAATGAAAAATACTTATATGGATTCAAGAAGGTCCATATTTATGAATTGAGCAATAATACATCACTTAAAATTATTTTGAAGCAGTAAAAAAAAATGATAATTCTTGAGTACTATATATAGGACACTGGTACATAATGGGTTAATTGTTCTTTTAAATTAGATAATTTAGCTCTATCGTGTTTGGTATCAAATTAAAGCTCTTGCGCAGATATGTGATTGTAGTGGAAGTGTCAGAGAGGATATTTAAACGATCATCAATTGTTTCTTCTACAAATTATTCAAATCATATCTAGTTTGGTATTAATTTAAAGCTCTCAAGGAGATAAAATTAGTAGATATCAAGAATTAATAATAATTAGTGGAATTCACGTTACCATCTTTAAATTACACTTCTGGCGATCAAATATCAAAACTGTATGTTCCAATGAACTGAAGACTCCGAAAATCTAGAAAAGGACTATTTATTTAAAATAGGACTGCCATCTGTCACTTCAACATTGATAGTTATTCCTTTGACAATGACAGCTGTTGCTTTAACAATGACAGATGTCACTTTAACAACGACAGCTGCCACTTTGAAATTAATTGATGCGACATTCTAAATTTCTGAAACAGTGATGAAACTAGCCAGGAACTTTATGGTGGGGAAGTACTGTGTGGCCACAGCAGTTTTTTTTTTGTATTATGACATCGATTTTTGATTCATTTTTTTTTTGTATTATATCTTTTTTGCCTCATATTCATAATAATTCTCTACACAAAAATAGGGGCGCAATTTTATGATTCGCCACGGGCGGCCAATACCCTAGTTCCGGCTCTGGCAGCATGTGTGTAACATTTGGACAGCAATTTTCGTGACTTATCCCAGAATACTTGGCCTCATGTTATAATTCTTTTACATACATTATTATTCAATTGTTTCTAGTTATTTGGAATTCCAAATACATAAAATTTTACATACAGGGGGTCGATTCTGTAACTTGCGTGACTACTTACGACACTAACACTAACACAGTTTTGTCACATATATACAGTAAGCCCTCTGTCGAATATTTGAGAAACTACTTACTTATGACGTCATTAGTTGCGAGACACGCAAATAACTTGCGTGAGCTGTTGAGGTACTGTATTTTCTTACGACACTATCTGTCTCATTCTAATCGTTTTGTTTTGTGTGTTTAGGCTGTTTGGAATGTTTTTATTTTGATAATTTGTAAAGTTAGCAATTATAGTTTTTGGTTATTAGTGAGTGTATTATACTAAAATATTCATTAACTCAATTTCGGTAATTTAAATATGATGATTTCAAAATAAATTCACATTAGTATTGTGAAATGGCTTTACTGGGGATTCTTATGGCTTTAAAAGAAAATGGAATATTAGAAGAGAGGGAAAATGAAACCCTTATCAAGCACAGACAATTTAGAGATGCTCAAAATCCATTTGAAATAAGAAATTTGGAGTTTGTGGGAAATTTTAGATTGAGCAAAGAGCAAAGATGCGTGTATGATCTATTAAATGAAATAAGACCACATTTGCGTGCTGGTTTTCATCGGACAAAAATTCCTAATCATATAAGAGTAAATATACACACGTATATTAAAAAGTTTATTGTAAAGTTTGTGTTCATCTTTCAGTTTCTTTCCGTTCTCAATTTTTTTGCTACGGGTAGTTATCAGCGTGAAGTTGCGAATAATTACTTATAAAATATTAATCATCTATTCAACATGGAACGATTTTCATTGCACTCACTGTTTATTGTTCTAACTTTTTCCACTCACCCTACAGAATTATTTTAAAGTTATTACCAACACTAATCTAGCCGAGGAACTCTTGACGCACAAAACTCCCTAGCAAAGTAACTAGATATTGCTGGTGACGTCATATTTTGTAGTCACGCAAATTGTCTCACGCAAGTACTAACGCAAGTTACAGAATCGACCCCCAGATCTCAAATAATTGAATTGTTTCGTTTTATTTAGGTGATAAATTTATTATTGTGTATTGAAAACAAAACCGGACTGACAACCAGTTGGCCCATCGGATGTTATAAATATTCTGTCCCACTAAACAATAATTTGGCCCCCTAAACAATAATCAATCTGAATAATCAAGGAAGAAAATAAATATTTGATTTTCGTGGCTGATCCGGCAGTCGCCGAGTAGTAGGTTGAAAATTTGAATATCTAAATTATTTTTTACTACTTAATTATTAAGTCAATAAACAAAGAAACATTGAAGACAATTGAAATCAAACATGCAGTTATGATGATTACCTTGTTTATCTATTACCACTAATTCAACTGTTTGCTTCGTTAAGTGGAAATTAATACATGTACAATAGGAAAAATGTTAAGCATTTGCGTATAAATAAATAAAAAACAAGGATAAATAGGCGTCGGAGTTTCCAAGCTTGTCAACATTCCTACAAAGAATTTTGGAAGATATTTATTAATTTTTCAAGAACTAAAATAAAGCGATACTAAATTATTAATGCTTAATCATTTATTGTGAAGATTCTTTGACCTACTTTGCATTTTTTTTGAGATTTATGTTTAAAATATGATAATATTTTGAAATAATGAGTAGAAACTAGAAATTCATAATTTATTGTCTTTTCTGAATTGATTATCCTCGAGAGGTTACTCAAATATTTTTTTTATCAAATCGCGTGTTGAAAACCTATATTTTTATAGAAAAAAAATCTGTAAATAGTATAATTTATGGAAATGTTCATGTCATCACCATTTTTGAAATATCACAAAAGATTCTACCATAAATACTGCAAAAGAAAACATGTTCTACGATTTTTTTTCTATTGTTTTACGGATGGGAATTTCTCATGAAACAATTGAGGATCAGGTCACCGCATCCTGTTGCAGAATCGTGCTGAGATTGTCCCGGATTCAGAGGAAAATATTTGAAGCATACGTTATTTATATTGCCAATTTTTTTTGTATTGACCATGAGTGTCTATTATTTGAAGTGACGTAAGGCTGACGTATTATTTACTAATTAGGATAGGTCCGTTATACTATTTTAATTATAAATAAGGTAACTTGATGGCTTCCAAAAGCAGACAATTGTTGAAATAATTTTTTTTTTGGGAACTTGGAATACATTTACCGCCGTACGGAAGTGTATTTAATTTATATTAATTTCTTTTAAATTAATGTGCACATTATTATGGTACTTAAAATCATCTCCAGCAAGAACCATAACATAATATGCTGGTATAAAATTAACATAAATTTAAATAATACTGAATTTATGACAAAAGAATATATATTTAAATAAAAGATGTCTTCAATGGTCACATCAATGACATTTGAAGCACGATATTGAGGACATCTCCTTGTTTTGTAATGCATTTGGCTTGGAAAAAACTTTATAGATGTGAATCATATGTTAAACCAAGTGCATGATGATACTTTTTCCTTTTTTATTGAACGCTGTATTTATTTCATTGACATTGAAACTCATAATTTTATTACAAATCAAATTGCTGCTGACAAAGTCATTAAAAAATAAATATTTTACCTACAATTTCATCATCTTTACAAAATGAATAAATTTGTTCTCAATTTACAGCACATTTCCCCTAAATGTCAATATAATAATTTGTTTGTAAGCGGAACACGCAAAGATTGGTGCAATGTCTGCCATAGAAGTTTGGTAATTAACGGCATCTTGTAACCTCGCCCGCTGTTGGGCTTGAAATCGCGCAAATAGCAAATTACGCACAAATCTGCCTGCTTTGTCCAAGCTATTAGAATATTTCGAGCGTCAGCGACGTTCAAAATCCCGAAATAAATTTAGATAAAGCCATGTGAAAGTTGTTCACTCGAAATTGTGATTTAATTGCAGGCTTTTGTATTCACAGAACAAATATTTTTATGTAAATGTTTGCTCAACTGATTTTAAAATAATTCTTTCAATATTATTTATATTTTTAAGATATTAATGATGTTTTCTTACCAAATTTAAGGTGTCCAATCTCAAGGAGCAGGTCCAGCCAGCGATGGCATAGCCGCCACATGCCTAGGTTGCCTATGTGAAGCCATATCAAGCTGTAATCAAACCAAAGGATGCGCTGGAGATATCTGCGGACTTTTCCACATAACGTGGTCTTATTGGGCTGACGGTGGAAAGCCCACTCAAGCAGGACAGAGTCCCGAAGAGCCTCAAGCTTGGGTCAACTGTGTTACTGAACCCTTCTGCGCTGCTAGAGCCGTACAAGGTTACATGGCTAAATTTCAGCAGGTAAGATCTAAAATAAATTAAAAACAAAACGCATTTATAAAGTGTGATAAATTGAATTTGATTATAGGATTGCAATCAAGACGGGAAAATCGACTGTTTAGACTACGCCCTCATTCATAAACTTGGAGGGTATGGATGTAGAGGAAGTCTTCCAGAACCTTTTGGATCCAAACTGACCAGATGTCTCCAAGAAGTTGGATATTTCAATCAACAGAATTAAATATTGCAGTCAATTAAGTTATTACTTAAAAATATTTAAAAATTAAATAATGTATTCCATCTTTTTAAAATTACTTTTTAAACTAATTTCATTTGTTAGAAAAAAATCTCGAATACATCGCAACATAAATAATTTAATATCTGAATATTTTGTATGATTGTATTTTATTCTCATTAAATATGATACATTTTTAAGAAAATAGTTATTTGTTCCAATAGTACAAAAAAATGCATGTTTTCAAGACGACGCGGAGCGTAGTTTGGCAATTTTATACGAATTGCACAATATTTATTTAATACTAAAATTAAAATAATGGTATTACATTAAAATAGTTGACGAATAAATCCCTCGAATATTTTTTTAGTTACATATATTTATCTAACATGATTTCTTGATAAATGCCATGTTGCTTTTTTTGATGTTTTAACATAGCAGCATTGGAACAATAAGTTTCATTACAAATATCACAAGTAGTATCATCATCATCATTATTATTTAAGTGATTGGTAAGACTTAAGTGATCAGGAAATAAGTCTTGACACATCATGCATTCCAATACTTTTTCGTTATAATGTTTCAATTTCTTATGTATTATCAATTTTGATTCACGTATAAAAATTTTTCTGCAAACAGAACACCTGAAATCTCTGGATTCCAAATGAATCTTTTTGTGCGTTTCTAATCTGAGTTTTGTTTCAAATTTCATTCCACAATCTAAACATTTATGATTCCATATATTTAAATGTTTAGATTTTATATGATTTTTTAAAGCAGATTTACTACAGTAATCGTTTTTACACAATATACAGTTGTAAAGAAGATAATTTTCATTATAAGGTTTTGGTTTTTCTGCTTCTTTCCATTTTTTATGGTCTCTTTTAGGTTTTTGATTATGTAAATTCTGCTCATCAGTATCTGAAGATTTTTTTTTCAAAATGTTTTCCTCCGGGGGTTCATCCAGTTGCATATTATCAGTATCTACTTTTATTAAGGCATTTTCGGCATGAGTTGTATTTAATTCGGCAACGTCTGCAGAAGCAATTTCAAACTGGCCGCTAGAACAATAAAAGCATTACTAGATTAGTAATTTAACTATAATTATCATAATTCAATTTTTAAAGATCAAAACTTTGAGCAAAGATAATAATTACCGAAATAATAATAACGAGTGGTGGAACCACAACGAACTAACATTGATATTGACTTAAAATTATCTCTACTTCCGGTACAAATCTTCAAAGTTCATGATATGAAAGCACAACTTCGTCAAATTGACGGCAATAATGAGATACATTCAAAAATATCGTATTGCCCAATTGAACCGTTATCAAACTCATTGACATCTTTTTTTCTTTCAATAATGATGAATTTACCTGTATTTCAAACGTTGATTAGCTGGTATGATATCCGTTACAATATATTGCTTGAAAATTTGATTTAAAGGAAAACCTTCATTTTGTACTTCTAATGGCAAAATCGGTTCTTCCAAAGTCACAACTCCATAACCTAATCGAATTCGTAGTTCGGCAAACTCATGCTCGTTTTGAGTATCGCTATTTCCGCAAAGTTTATCAGGAAGATTAGTCCAACGACAGAATGATTCTAGGCACCTTGTTTTTAATGAATAGAAATATTTCAACTCGGAAAGGCAAGTAGAACAAAGGTGTAAAGGTAGTTTAATTTCTGACATAGCCTAGAAAAGTTTGCATATTATTATAAGGTTGTTTCAAGATGATTTTACATCATATTAACTCACAATTTCAGGTAAAACAAAACATAATTGTGTGTAGCATTTTTTCCCATAATGAACAAAAATCTTTTGTAATTCTTCAGAATCTAAGCAAATGAAACAAGAATTTAGTTGCTGGTTATTTTTCTTAAAATCACCACTTTCTTCATCTTCTCGGATTATGTTTTGGGTGTAACAATAACTTTCTAAACCTTTTTTCTTAAACTTATAAAAAGACTGCAATTTCACATTGCATGAAGAACAAATGTACACATGAGTTGAAGCTTCTACGAAAATCTAAAAAGTAATGAAATTCGTGCTAATTTGATGATTGATGAATATGCATATCATAAATAGACTTACAATTTCCGATAGAACAAATGAAATTTGTTCCAAATTTTCTTCATTTAAATCTAAAATATTTTGTACACTGTCATCTCCTAAGCAAATAAAGCACAACTTTGACAAATAATACATTAATAGAAAGAAATTATAAACACTCTTGAATAGGTTATACAAATGTCAAACTTTAGAGTCGGTAATGTTGCTACCAGTAATCAGTAACAATGGTGCCAACTGCATGAAATTTGCTCCAAATTTTCTTCATTTATGTTCAATATATTTTACACATTGTCATCTCCTAAGCATATAAAGCACAATTTGATAAATAATGCATTAATCGTAAAAATTATTAACATTGAATAGGTTATACAAATGTCAAACTTGAATGTCGGTACTGGTAATGTTGCCACCAGTAGTTTTCAGACTACTGTCAGTAACAATGATGCCAACTGTACTTTAATACGAAAAATTGAAATGTCCAAATCTTTAATTAAAAAGTGCAAAATAAAAGCACTAAACAGAAATTAATAATCATATAATTTTTTTGTCGCTCTCCAAACATGTTTTATGTATCACATACTTTCTTATTATTATAGAAATCGAAAAATTCAATTCGGTAATTGCTGTTTATTTAAGGAATTAATAAGGCATATTAAAAATTCATTGTTGTCAACAGCCAACGGGCTTTATTTACAATTATAGCTTCAACTATTTTTCACCATAGTAACACCACTGTACAACACAATTTATATTCTTTACATTACATATTTGCCACTATTTAACAAGTCTTTAGAAAATTAAAGACCAGAAACCTTTTTATGAATAGTCCTACTTTGAAAATATATATTTTCTGCGTTATTTTAAAACCTACTTCCTACAAATATTACTTAGATTTTCTTCAAGATTATTGCCAACTTTTGTTTTTATTTAGATTTGAATGATAAAAGTTAAGGTTGCTGGTTTTGGAGGGCTGATACCACTGGTAAAATAATTAAATAAATATTTTAATTCATATAAAATTAAGTATAAAAAATTTAGAAAGAATTAGATCCTAGTACACAGTTTTCTAATCATTAATATTGCTTTTAAAAGTGTTTCTTTACATCAACTACTGATGAGGGAACACATTGTTGAGATATTAAATATAAATAATCATTACAATGATAATTCTTGTTAATTATTTATTGTTAGCATCTCTTTTTAAGCAAAATGGCTACTGCAGATGCTTTGCCGCTACTCTGAAAATAACAGATGCATCTAAGCACATCGCGAACTACATTCAAATGTTTTTAAATTCAAATAGCCAATCTTTTACAAGAGGAAATAGCGGCAGAACCGTAACTAGAAGATTTTTATAAAGAAACTTCTTTTTATTATTAATATTTTTTCTGTTCTTATTGTCATCAATTATTTGATTTATTTTCAGAAAAAAGTTACGATCCTGTTGACAGCAGAAGCACAACTATAAATTAATTTTATTCCATATTAGTTTCTCAAGTTATTTTTATTCTAAACTTTCAATATGTTCAGCTTTCACGTGATGAGAGTTGCATAACTTTAGAAACCAATTTGAAATATTTTGTATGTACTTCAGATGAAAAGTATTTTACTTTTCATTCTGGATACATATTATAAAAGGTATATTTTTTATCAAAACATTATAAAATAATTGACAAATAATTATTTAGGACAATTTTCATAATCACATTTGGAAATCATTCAAAAATTAGGAATTAGGAGTACGTTTCTTTGTTTTATAATTTCGTTGTATCATAATTAAAAACAATTCTTATCAAATTTTAATTTGATCAAAAATAGTGATAATTAAATTTGATTTTAGGGCTCTATGTAGGCTGACTGTCATTTGAATGACAGATATTATAACCTATAAATTTTTATTTTGTTCCGAAATGATTTTAATTTATTATAAATCATAGCAATATCAAACAGTATTTTTATTTATGTGAATATGTCCTTTTATTTTTCATTTATTGATATGTATTTTAATTAATTAGTAATATATAAAATACAAGGGAAGACAATATTAAACAAAATTTTTAACGCATTGAAACGATACAAAACAATATTCTGGAATTATGGAAGAATGAATAATTTTATTATAAAATTAGGCACATATAAACAAAAAGAAATTGGGATGAAATGGGCCTTAAATGATCGATAGCGATTTGTTTGATTATATATTATGCCATTCTAATTACATTGTAGTAATCAAAGTTTGTCGCACTGATTGAGATTTCTGAGGACATCAGGACATCTGTGGAATAAAATGAGCACCACTTGAAATCTTAGCCTTTTAGGAGCTACCAAACAAATAAATAAAAATTTATAATTATTCCAGTGGCATCAAACCTTCATTTAGTAACCTCTTATTGAGATATAAAAGACTGGATCGGGTGAAAGGACGCTACGTACATTAGCGCTTTATTTTCGCTATGTAAACATAATAAGTTATTATTTAGTTAGTTTACACAATTGACTAGTTTTCTACCTCTGCTGATGACGTTTCCTACTTAATTATGTTCTATTTCATACAATTAGGGCACAATAGTTTTGCCTAAAGTCAGTTTTACTTATTGTGGAATCTAATGCTGCGATTTTTGTTGGTTCAGTGGAGATTAGGCTTGGAATTGCAGAAATAATGCCCATGTGTTCACAACTTTTGCGCATTCTGTGACCCAGTTTTATTATATTGTTGCAAATTTCTAAATTGGCTTTATTTCAGCAATTCTTACATTTGATTTATATTTTGATTTTTTTTTTACTCTTCTGTATTTAATATAACAATGATTTTTATCAATTATTTAATACCTTAATAATTAATTTTTAGTTTGGCCTCTTTTAAAATTTATTTATTACGTTTCTCTAATTACTTTCTAAATTTATTAACAACTTACAAAGCAAATTTTCTAATTATCGTACTTGGTATATTTTAAAATAATTTTTATACATACTTTTAGTTCATTTCAATAATGGGTTAGTTTACTTGAAGTGTAACGGAGGCACATAACTTTAATTATGAAGAAATGATATACGAATCATCATTTTTATATACGAGGGCTGTACTGAAAATCTGTTCCGTGAATTTAAACATGATCAGTATTTATTAATGATAAAAATATTCGTGCTGTAAAAAAATCTTTGAACGAAAATCGGAAGGTAGCATATAAGGAAATTCTAGGCACTGAATTTGCTGCAGTAGATTATATTTTACATCAGCAGCTACCAATAAAAAAAAGCATGCTCCGCAAATTTGACCCAGAAGCATCCAAAAAGGTGTTTATTATTACGGGTGACAAAGCCAGCAGTTTGAGTCTTTGAAAATGAAAATAAGGAAAAGCTCAAATAACAAAATGATAGCTGCTTTCTTCAGAAAGAGTGGCCCAGTTGCAACAATTCCTCTTGAGAATCCCAAATCCATAACTGCCTCCCCAAAATACTGCATGCAGATGCAAAAACATGAATCAAAGATGCAATTAGTCACTCATCCACTCTACAGTCCAAATCTTGTCCCAAATTATTATTTTTTTATTCTTCTATATTAAATTAAATCTTTTGAGGAGATTCCGGAAACCGAAGATGTTGCCTGTTTTGGAAAATGTTTCCAATGAATGGATAATTGTATTCAGGCCAGTGGAGGATTATTTTGAAAAGCAATAAAGTTATTTCCTTCAAAAGTTATTCAATTTTCTTGGAATGTGAATAGAGTTGCCAGGTATCCGGCATTTTATTTTATCTACATGTACAACAACGGTGAAAAAATTTTTCTTTTAAATATCAACATGTCAATTTGTTCATGGATAAAATATAAACGAATGGTTTGAAAAAAATTAATTAATTAATGCCTTTGTTAGACATAAAACCAGCAATAGCGTAACATATACAAAAAAAATATTCAACAACATTCATTGGATTTTTCATTTTTTGTCAACTTAAAAAATTACACTAGTTTACAAAATTCAACTTTTTGTCTGTTGCTGTGAGTTTGATGGTTGATAATGTTTGCTTATGACTTGTTTTTGTCAAAGATGACTGAATTTTTTTTTGTACAGCTCTAGTTCCTTTGTTTTTGATTTTTATAATTCCTGCGTATTTATTCGTCGATAACGTGCTTATTTCACTGTGTTAAGATTGATATCTGGAATTTTTGTGATATGAGTTCAAGGAGACGTTGTTTAAACAATCCAAATCATTTTTGCTACATATGCGGAGAATATGCATCCAAGGATTGTAGAAAAGTTCATCAGAGTTGGTTGAAAATACCTATTCTCTGTAATTTGGGATGCTCTTGGATAAAAATGACAAATCTTGGGCTCCTGATTGTGTTTGTAAATCGTGTGTTGAATATTCAAGATTATGGAAAAGTGGTAAAAGAAGTGCTTTCAAATTTGGAACACTAACCATTTGGCGAGAAACCCGGAATCATATCGATGACTGTTATTTTGTAGTGTGAACATAAACGGCATAAACGCTAAAAATCGAGCTCAATGGCAGTATCCAAGCTACAAAATTATTCTACCACCATTGCATAAAACTGGACATCATAAATCAGTTAATTAAATCACTAGATAGAGACGGAGACTGCTTTTCTTACGTTTGCGAAAAATTTCCAAAGCTCACTGTTGAAAAGATTAGAGCAGGTATTTTTGATGGCCCCAAATTAGACAACTTACGGCAGATATTTAATTCAAAAATTCTTTCATTGAGCTTAAATTAAGGACTTTGACAGCTTTTGTCTCTGTGATGCAGAGCTCTCTCGGAAATACGCAATCAGAAAATTATATTGAACTAGTTGAAGACCTATTTAGATATGAGCGAGGAGCAAGAAAAGCGTAAGTATCAGGATTTACACGTGATGGAAGAACGTTATCAAGGTTTCTGGGACGATGTTTGACTATTGTTGGTCTCTAAAGTCACATTCCCACCTCTATCATAATCATAAGTCTTAAGTCTTAAGTCGTAACCTTGAGAGTTTGACAAACGCGAAAACATTGGAGCGTTTCCTGCTCTTGTCTTAATCATAAGTCTTAAGTCGTAAGTCTTAAGTCGTAATCATAAAAGTTTGGCGAGCCCAAACTTTTTGTCGTTATCATAAATAGAAAGAGATGGATATATGTAGCGCTATTTCATTTCATGGAATCGTTGCTGCTTTCATTATTGTTATTTACTTTTGTCATTGAAAGAAAGGTTATAGAAATATGAATAGAAATCAAATTATATTGAAAGCCGTATTGGAAAGACGAAGAAGAGCAATTGCAGCTCTTGTCACGATATTAGAAAGTGAACGATGTGTACACAGGTGGTGGGTTACAGGGACCTAGAGGTCACTACTAATCACCATATTTTCTCAAATAAATTAAAATAATATTGTTATAAATATTCTGGATATTTTATAGCTTCTAGAGTAATTCAATATAGAATATGATTTATTTCATATATGTTATTACATATTTTAAAGAGTCATGGTATGTTCACATATAATTGAGTACATTTCATAAATGCATTTATTATTTATTATTTGTTATTCAACTTATTATTTTTTTCCTTAGCAAAGTAGTATTATTTCTATACAACAGTTAAATTTAATTATTTAATCATTTTGAATATATTTCATTATTTTTTAGATTTAATTGTGAACAAAATATTATGATTATGATAAGAGCTGGAAACGGTCGAATTTCCTGAGACTTCAAGGTTACGACTTAAGACTTAAGACTTATGATTATGATAGAGGTGGGAATGTGACTTAATACGCTATTTTCTCAAGTCTATACACAAGAGAAGAGCTCTAAAGCAAAATTTCTGAGAACTCAATGATTCATTTGATTTTTTAATGAATTTTCTCCATGTAAATACATGTTTTTTCTGTTTTTAACGTACATAGCTGAAACTCAAAAACTAGAGCTGATAAAAAAATTCTGCTCACATATTTAAGATAGGCATAATATATTCACTTAGCAATAGCTAAAATTTCTCTGGCAACAGATGTACTGTAAATTAGTGTTATTAATAAATTAGTTAAGCTACTTTCAAACACTTATATGACGTAATCTTCTTGAGTATATATGTAGGAAAGGCTTCAAGAAGCAAAAAATTTATAGACGAATTATTCAAACATTTTTTGTTGCTCTAAATGAAAATGGAGGTTCGAAAAAAATTAGTTAGTTTACATAAATCTCACTTTCTTAAAAGTTAATTTAAAATATTTTTTCTAACAAAACTTTATTCTTTCAAGTTTTAAGGTGACACCATAATTTTTTCAAATTTTTAAATTGTTATTTAATACTATAAAAAAAATATTTCATGTGCTGTCGTCTCTTAACAGCCGTTGCGCTCATACTATAAAGATTGCTTGGAACCCTATTTTCAACATTAAATTAAAATTATAGACAATACAGATAGAGATTAGGAAGCAACACTTGTTCATTGAAAATTTTCTCCTCTTTAAGAATCTTTTTTTCGATTTTCATTATCCCTCATAGTTTCTGAGTTATTGCAAGAAAACTAGGCGACTTTTTTGTTTCATTGTTTGTTAATAACAATTGCAATTTTTTTTGGCGCAAAAGATCCTGAAAATATCTTCTTTGAATGAGTTATTGCTCATATCTTTTGGACTCTTAGAAATATTTTCTCAGAAAACTCACTTTTCGACTAGACTAAATTGCCAATTCACAATATGCGTATACGTAAGGAGTACGTAAAAACATTAACGTAAGAAATTATGTATGGTCACAGTGGTCGTAACATAAAATATTAAAATAAAGTGTTTTTTTCATTTTACGTTGGTACAAATTAGGGTTATTGTTGTATTGTGTTGGTTTCTCTGACTGTCATTTTCAAATATTCTGTTGATTTCGATTCTGTTTTGTGTTTAATGTTTTTCTTTGGTTTCACTTTTATTAGTTTGAAGTTTAGTTTGTTTTGTCTTATTGTATGATGTCTGAAAAAGATCTTGCGATTGTTTCATTATTATTGAAACTGCGTTATAAAAGTCGCCAACGAGAGAAATATTAAGACGAAGAAGAAATTGTTTATTTTTGTTTATTAATAATTCTATGTCAATCGTATTTAAAACACGTTTCGATCCAGGGTGTTGTCAACTGTCAGATGAAAACATGTGTTTAAAGTTGACGCATGCGCTATTAGTTGTTTCGTACGTAAACATAACATAAAGTTGAATTTAACTCAACTTTACGTTTTCATTACGTAGCTCTTATGTCAATACATAAACGTAAGAAATACGTAAGGGTATTGTGAACACGGGCATTGAAATCTTAGATCATAAATAATATCTAGATAGAAGAAACTGCGAACGGTTACGGCGGAAAGAGATGGAAGATATATTGTAAGAAAACTGGAGAAATGAACTGCGCAAGCGTGACAATAATCAATTTCGGTTTGTCAAGCCCGCAAAATGACAAACACATGATGTAATAAGTTCTTATATCTGTAAAAATATTTATATTCATCCGCCGTTTTCTAGTTGCAAAGTACATCTTCTTAACATTACTTTTATAAACAGCAAATGAAATTCGATAGACATGCGCAGTTCGTTTCACTTCATTTTTCTTTCATTATATTTTATTTCTTTGCTCCTCTAACGTAACGTATATTTTCCTCTCTTTCTGGCATAACCGTTCGCAAAAAGAATTTAAAGAGCTTAGAAAATATAGAGAATTTATGGGACAAAGGGAATATAGAAAATTTAGGGATTGAAGAGAATTTAGAGAATTAGAAGAAAATAGGGAATTTAGGGATTGGAGAGAATTTAGACAATAAAAATAATTTAGAGAGTTTAGAGAAATGGAAAGTATAGAGCTTAGAAAATATAGATATTTTAGAGAATAAAAGAGAATTTAGAAAATGAAGAGATCTTGGAGAAATTGGGGAATAAAGAAAATTTAGAGAATAAAGAGTACTAGTAGTCGAAATTCGACAGTAATTCAATAAATTTTCAAGTTTGGACGTTATTGAATTTAATCTTCAATTGGTGGAGGGAGAGGAGGGTTGTTCAGGTAGAAAAATCATTTAGTATTCGATTCTGAAATAAAAATAGTGGTTTCCATTTAAGATTTCAACGTGACTTCCTTCTACTCCCTCCCTCCTCCACCCCGAAGAAGTGAGTATTAAATGTCAGACATTTTTGCATTTGGTGTATATTTTCGAAATATTTCAGCAAAAATAATAACGTTTTCAGCGATAAATTGAAATGGAACACCCTGCATATAATTTTAGCCATCTCCACTTCTTCTCCATATGAACTTTAACCCTTAGACTATGGGGTAGGGTCCTCAAGGGATTCCAGACTTTGTTTTTTTTGAACAACTCTCTAGGTATTTTTTTAATGAATTTTTCCTCCCGTGTATCTATTCTTTCCACAATTATACACAACATGATGTATCTGTTTTTTTTTTTTTGTTTTCAATATCTACATACTTTTGTTGAGCAAAAAAGTCGCGAGTAGTAAGTGAAAATGAGGAGAAGAAATGAAAGTTATTTTATTTTTTGTTTTTGATATTTTGTTTGACACGAGCATCCTATAAAAATTAAATATGCGATGTTCACAATGTCATTTCTTCGTTTGCAAAGAATATCGAGAAGAAAATATTGTCTCTACAGCGATTTGCATCGATTAACAGTATGTTATACTTTTTCTTTAATTTATACGAATTCTGTTATTCTCTCATATTTGTAGTATGTGTTCATTTTCAATATATTTTACCATTATAACCACTTACTCAAATGTTACCATACGTATTAACACTTTTTTAGCTGGGGTCTTTCGAGGACCCCCACGCCGTAATTACCGTTGGTCAGAGGAACGCAGTAGTCTAAGGATTATGTATGACAATTCTCACATTCCTTCGTGCGCGCACTATGCTCAAAAAGGGGTACAAACCTGATTTGAAATAATTAAATTATGGGAGAAGATTTGTATGTAATTGAAATTTATTTTGGCAACATTTGTAATAGAAGATTCGAAATGTAATCTGTGGTGATAGAATCGACATTGATATAATCCCATCTTGTCTTTGCCCCACTAGCCTTGTTATCTTGAGCTAGGTCTAATTTTTGAAGAAGAACAACTTGATTTAGTCTCTTTCAACTGTTCATGATAAATTGCAATCGGACACATGTTTAGCTTCCATGGTAAATTGACTAGAATATGAATGTCAACTCGTTGCGATTCCACCACTGATCTGTTGCTAGCATCCTTTTGAGCATTTTTTCGTCATATAAATTACACAAATAAGAACTAGTCTTTCCAAAATCATATTTCCGAATATTGTTACCTCCGATAATCAACTTTAAATAAACTAACCCTGCTTTTGAAGAGATATTTCTATTAATTGATGAACTTATCCTACAGCCTGGTATTTGTTACTGCATATAAGATTATCCGATCAGAAACAAATAAAATTAATAATTCAAGAAAAATTTTATAAAAGTACATATTGCAATATTTTTACTGTCACATCAATTGACTTCTTTTATATTCAATTGTACCTACGTTTATCATCTATTTGTTTACATAAGCTATAATTACTTTCAGATTTTTCAGTTATCATTTTTATTAAGAAAACTATTTTCTAAAAATATAGTATTTTGAAGCATAAGATCGACAAGTGGTTGAAAAAATTGTCATTCAAAACATTTCATACTATTAATTTTTCTCCGGCAGAATTATCATTTAATGTTGTCTTGTTCTTGGATTTACAAAAATAATTCATAAATATACTTCTTTTCAGAATAAGAGAGAATAATAAATCAATTCAATCGTAATAAAATGTTAGAATGACAATAACTACCCAAAAGAACTGAAGATAAATTTTGTTATTCCAGATTTTCAAACGAACCAACAACTCTCGCAGCTACCAAACCTTTTACGATTTCTTTTCTGCTTTGGCTTCTTTCTTCAACTTCTTCTTCTCCTCTTTCGCTTCCTTCTTGGCCAGTTTTTCTAGTTCTTTCGCAGCTTGTTGTTTCTGTTTCTCAGCATCGGCTAATTTCTTCTCCATCAGTTCATTTTTTTTATTATCTACCAATTCTTCGCTCTTTTGTCTGTCTTTATCTTTGTTTAATGCGCGGTCAGACCATTTCCTAGGAGGCTCGCGCTCCCGGAGGGAGTCTATGCCAGGGAGTTTTTCGTACCCGCTGTTTGTACGGAAGTAGTTCTTGGAGCTGTTCGTTACGGGGGCTGTTTCCAACTGGGTGACGATTTTTTGTGCGCAGCTGCAAGATTTTCATGTATTTTTTGTTTATTTTTAAGAGGTATAAGCAAAGCGTGCAAGTGCAAAGCAAAAGAACAGTGTTTTTAAAAAATTTGAAAGATTAATAACTAGACATCAAATTTTTCTCTCTTTATGTACGTTTTTTGTGTTATTGTAAAATTGGTTCGCATTTTGGCGAATCAGAAGGTTTAAATCGTAGACTCATAGCAGCCTTTGGAACCGATTCTAGCGCCAATTTAGTGGTTGAAAATAAAAGTTGTCTAATGCCCGGTTTTATAAAGGGCAGAGTAATTCACTTCCAGAGTAAATAAAATTTACTCTGTTAAATGACAGTTGATTTATTAACAGCAATAATTCTGTTGTCATAAAGAAATTCAAAACGATTAGAATTTGTTAAGTGGAATAAATTTATTTTGAGAGTAAATTTACTTGGTCTTTTATAAAACCGGCCATATGACAAGTTAATTTTAAACAGAAAATATGTATTTAAAATGGATACTAAACAATTTGAATTGAATATTAAGTTTTCGAGTAATTCTAAAATATAAATAATACTTGTCATAGATAGCTTTCATATTTCACCATCAGAGAGCACTACAATCACTTCCCAAGGCGAATAGACCATAGAAATAAAGTTTAGAGTGAAGTTAGCACGAATCAATCAGCTGTGACACCTTTGTCTGCTATTATTTGATTTCAAAGATTATTTTCGAACGAAAAAAATAATTAAAAACACTGTTTTACAAAACTATTGACATCAATTGATATTGAAATACAGTATAACTTTGAATTTAATACATAAAAAGTTTCATAAGATATATTTAGACAAAAAAAATCTGCTTGAGAGCTTGAGTGTTGTACTGATTTTAAAGAATGCCCGCGTCTCTGAAATTTTTCAAAAAGTGGTATTTAAAAGGCTCCATGAAGTGATTAATACCTAACCTAGCATAACAGATGGAAAACTAACACTAATTTTAAATATTTTTAGGTAAATGCTACTCTGAATATTTAGTAAAACTATATTCTAATCTAATTTGGGTGATACAGTAAATTTGGTTTTCAGTACACAGTACACACTTGACTATAATTTTACATACGTGTTTAAAAATTTTATGTACAGTTCTAAGTTATACTGCAGTTAAATAAGAGTTTTGGCGAATTGCTACGTTCATAGATGGATCAAATGACGAAAAATTTATTTAATGTTTCACGAACAATATTTAATTTTTTAATACAGAACAAATTTGTTTTCATTATTTGATCCATCCATTAAAATAGGAACATATTTCTTCAAACTACAAAATTTATTTTGAATACATCAAAAGCACAACAAAATCAAGAAGCAGGTAATCATATTTAATAATAAAAATTCAAGACTCTAAAGCTAATACAATGCATTTTAACTATGCAAAATTGTTTGATCATGATTGTCAAAAAACTTCAAACTTTGTGCCTGGTTGTTTTATTAAATTATTGTCAACAAACAACATGAAAAATCGTCAAATTCTCAAATTTTGTCACGTGAACGACGAAAAGCTGTTATTGGCCAAGCGCCACTGTGATGTCATAACGCATATCGGCGATCGAGAGTTAGTGCATAAGAGATAGGAACCGTGAATTAATTCGGCTTAAAATAGAAGTCAGATAATTTGCCAGAGGTTCACCCAATCGTTCCTGTCAATAATGTGCTATTATTATGTATTAACGTAATAATTCAATATTTTTTCTTTGCTGTCACGTATGTTCAATTTTAAAATGGAAGCTTGAATAAATTCCTGTCAAATTCGTAACCATGAATTTAACACATCCTGTTTCTGGGAGTATACAGCCAGGCCAATTACAATCAGAATTAAATAATCAATAACGACAAAAAG
This sequence comes from Dromius quadrimaculatus, assembly GCA_963989225.1. Lineage (NCBI taxonomy): Eukaryota > Metazoa > Arthropoda > Insecta > Coleoptera > Carabidae > Dromius > Dromius quadrimaculatus. Next base: position 6,110,739 of record OZ022325.1, on the reverse strand, counting down.
TGTTATATCATACTGATGAAAAGTCGACTATTTTATATTATATGCATTATTAGGAGGGTAGGTATATTAATATTGAAAATGTATGTTTCGAATGTAGCATTATTTATTAACATAACCAGCTAAAAGCCATCAGGAAAACATAAACTTGCAGACATGCAATTTGAAACTATTTTAATTTTGTTGCTATGGAATGTTTCACGTTCATAAAAATTATAATATAAATAAATTAAATATTTATTGAAAATTCTGATGGTAAATTGTTTGCTCAAATTTTCTCCTTATTTTTAAATATCCTAAACAAATCGTTTGATATTGTAACGAATTTTCTACACCAAATTTAGAAACAGTCGTCACTCTGACGCCCTTAATTAAAATATTAATTGTTATTTGAAATTTGCATTCTTGCAATAATTTTGCATCAACTCCAAATGCATATATGAATGTATGTACAAATGAACATGCGTTATTAAGTGCTGATAAATAGATACGCACGAACACTACTTAAGTATGTTACATGGCGAACACATGCGATGCGTTGGTTGCTTGTTTACATACGAAATAAATATAATTTGGAATAAAACGGTACTGATTTTCCATTACAACATATAAAAATGGAATAAAGAATGGTACTCACCGTATTCTGGTAGACCCTGGTGCCGAAGAAGCCCTAGGTGCAGCATGGGGCGACATCTCACGTATTGGAGGGAGGCGACACACTGAACTCTTCTCTGAATGGTAGTAGTCTTGTAGTTTCATCTGCCACACATACATATACAATCATTTAACACATTACAGATTGAAATTTTTGACCGATTTTGGTAGTTCTTTTTTTTTATCGATAGGTTGACTATCAGAATAGAGCCCTATTGATTTTCATTACGATTTGTTGAATAATTCAAATCCATTGAAAAATTACATATATCTCCATCACTTGATCTGTAAGTATGAAGACACGTTATAGGTCGAAATTATTGACCAATTTTGGTAATTATTTCTTTTATTGTTTGGTTTACTATCGATATATAACCCTATTGATTTTCGTCAGTATTTGTTGGATAATTCAATTTTTATAAATAATTTTCTATAAAAATGTCTTTTGTAAAATGACATGTATTTCCGTTCTTTGGTCTGTACGTATGGGACACGCTGCAGGCCACAATTTTTGGCCCATTTTGATAATTCTTTTTTTTTTATCGATAGAAATTTGTTTAAGCTTATTAAAACGTTAAACCTATCAATTTGAAGTTCAAAAAACGTCTGTACAGGCCATGAAAACCAAAATACAATAAACTCCAGCGAATTTATTGAGTATAACAGTCCTCAGTACGTATGAGCCAACTGACATTACGCTCTCTTATTTTTTTATAATTTTTAAACCTTTAAGCCTATCATTCTGAATTTCAATAGATTTTTATGTGGATTATAGAACAATACATCAAAACAAAATAAAGTAGATGCATTGAATATCACCGTCTTCAGACAGACGTACAGACGTACAAATGAGCTGACATCATGACACGATGAATTTGCTTATAATTATTAAACTATGAAAGCTAACACTTTGAGTTTGGATAGACTTCTGGATTAATCATTAAAAAATGGAAGAATCACCTAGATGACGAAAGCGCATTTTTGACAGCTCATAAATGCTTGTTACTTCAGAGATTTCGCAAATTACCATCTCTCACAATAACTGAGCTTGAAATCAAGCAGTTTGAGCAAACTTACGAAACAGCAGCTTCCATTTAGTTCTAGTTTCAAGTTGACTATTTGATAGGTACATAATTTATGCATGTACAAACTGAAAAATACCTTTTAATCTTCATTGTTTAGTTATTGACTGACGGGAGGTCAAGTGCTGTACCTTAAAATGATAATTTGATCTTTATCAAAGCTATATAAAAAAAATACACCAAAAGTAAACAAATTTTCAACCAATAATAATAATTCATTCTAATAAGCTTCAAATTCGCGTCAAACAAGTCATTGAATGAATCCCGGACAGATTTGACAACTTTACATAATAATAGTGACACCCGCGGCTAAAGTTATAACTAAATTTTTATCCACTTTGATAAATTTTAGTTGCCATATCCCTAATGTCATATATATCTATGAGCATTGTTTCACTTGAAACAAGTAATTGAATAATTTAATCTTCCACAATCACTGAGCTTGAATTCAAGCAATTTGTGCAAACCTACGAAACAGTAACTTTTATTTAGTACCAGTTTCAAGTCTGTAAATAGTATAGTTGCTGAGAACTCAGCGTCACGCCAGCCAGCCAGCCAGCCAGCCAGCCAGCCAGACATCCAAAGTGAATATAATAGCGCTTTTTTCAAAAAAATGGAAGAATCATCTAGATGATGGAAGCGCATTTTTGACAGCTCATGAATGCTTGTTACTTCAGAGATTTCGCAAATTACCATCTCTTACAATTACTGAGCTTGAAATCAAGCAGTTTGGGCAAACTTACGGAACAGCAGCTTCCATTTAGTACTAGTTTCAAGTTGACTATTTAATAGGTACATAATTTATACATGTACAAACTCAAAAATACCTTTTAATCTTCATTGTTTGGTTATTGACTGACAGGAGGTCAAGTGCTGTAGCTTAAAATAATAATTTGATCTTTATCAAAGCTATATAAAACAAAATACACCAAAAGTGAACAAATTTTCATCCAATAATAATAATTCATTCTAATAAGCTTCAAATTCGCGTCAAACAAGTCATTGAATGAGTCCCGGACAGATTTGACAACTGTACATAATAATAGAGACACCCGCGGCGAAAGTTGTAACTAAATTTTTATCTACTTCAATAAATTTTAGTTGCCATATCCCTAATGTCATAGATATCTATGGACATTGTTTCACTTGAAACAAGTAATTGAATAATTCAATTTTCCACAATCACTGAGCTTGAATTAAAGCAATTTGTGCAAGCCTACGAAACAGCAGCTTTTATTTAGTACCAGTTTCAAGTCTGTAAATAGTATAGTTGCCGAGATCTCAGCGTCACGCCAGCCAGCCAGCCAGCCAGCCAGCCAGCCAGCCAAAGTGAATATAATAGCGCTTTTTTCGGAAAAATGCGCTAAAAATGCGTTAAAAATACATTAAAAAAGAATTAAATAAATTTGTTAGATATTACCGTTTTTAGAGAGTCCTGTACGTACGTACGTACAGCAGTGACATCAGGATATAAAAAATTTATTCATAATTTTGTAACTATGAAACTTATCACTCTGAATTTCAATAGGACTTTATATGAATCACAGAAAAATTTATTGAGATAAAATCCAATAAATTCCACTGGATATTACAATCTCTAGAATGTCTAATAGGTACGTATAGGCCAACAGTCGACACGACATTTCCAGTTAAGGTGCTTGCTACGAAAAAACTGCCATCTGTTAGTCAAACGCTTGAACCAACTAAAAAAAAATGAAGATTGATATTGTAGATAAAATGTAAGAGAGACAGAGCTATGGAAAATATTGAAACTAGGCAGAGATAGAAAATGCAGGGGCAGGGCTTAATATTGATTTTTTGTCCGGAACTGAATTTATTATTAAAATATATTTTTTACTAATCCATGACTTTTCTTGAAATTTTGATTTAATGATTATGAATATTATTTATATTTTTAATTTTATTATTTTTATTTAATGAATTTCGGGACTTGAACCTGATGGTTATGCCCCCAGGTTGACTTTTTGACCCACACAGCTATTTTTAGTGCATTTTTTGTAAAAAAAGCGCTATTATATTCACTTTAGCTGTCTGACTGGCTGGCTGGCTGGCGTGACGCTGAGTTCTCAGCAATTATACTATTTACAGACTTGAAACTGGTACTAAATAAAAGCTGCTGTTTCATAGGTTTGCACAAATTGCTTTAATTCAAGCTCAGTGATTGTGGAAGATTCAATTATTCAATTACTTGTTTCAGGCGAAACAGTGCCCATAGATATATATGACATTAGGGATATGGCAACTAAAGTTTTTTCAAGTGGATAAAAATGTACTTACAACTTAAGCCGTGGGTGTTACTACTATTATGTACAGTTGTCAAGTCTGTCCGGGATTCATTCAATGACTTGTTTGACGCGAATTTGAAGCTTATTAGAATGAATTATTATTATTGGATGAAAATGTGTTTACTTTTGGTGTATGTTCTTGTCTGTAAATCGAGCTGTCAGCTTAATAACTCTAAAGATCCAGCATAAGCCGAAGTTTGCAATATTAGGCTCACCAAAAGATACCAATACAAGCAAGTGACCCATTGAATTACACTTACCCATTTTTAATAAGGCTAAGAATTTTGAATGCAGCAATTGTAGAATATGTATAAAAAACGTTTATTCTAGATTGATGTTGATATAGCTCTCTTAATATGTATTTTATTTTAATAATTCAAAGCTTGGTTATGTAAATCTGGATTATCTCATTGATTACGTTAGTGATAATTGATTGTGCTACTCGTACAGAATTTATGTTCTGATCTTGGGACAGATAAACTATTTATCTATCTATCTGAAAAAGTTATTCGTTGAAACTTCAAATTACCTATTTGTGACCGTTATAAATGGAAGTAGATAGAAGAGCCTGTGTCAGCTTTGATACATATTGTAACGTTATTTATTTTAATTTAGAGAGCAAAAGTTTTTAAAACACTACTATTTATTTTTATGATTCATTAAAATAATGAATTAAATAACTAACACTATTTTTAATAACTAATTGTAATTTAAACTGAAGATTATTATACACTACACTATAACTTAACTTTAATTATTTATGTCAATGTTGATTTTTTTTAATAACACAATTTATTTCAATCCATAGTATAAGGTCACTGAGCCAAAAATCAATAATGCTTCTCGCTGTCCGTCGCATATATATACCTCGGGTCTCTCCCCACTACGTTCTTTCCGCAAAAGTCCAGGCATTTCTAGAAAAACGCTAGAAGGTGCCAGCAGTTTCCCAGAAAGCAAATATATTCGCTTCTATTTCTTAATGTAAAATAATTCCACAATAATTCGAAGCACCAGTAAAGCCGAAATGACTAATTTATAGACTAAAATTCGCTACAATATTATTTGCAGATGAGGCTATCGTGCAAGTTCATAAGACCTCAAACGTTCCATATACTACTTCAATAACAATTTCTCATTCCCAAATGAGCTCGCAGCATAGTGTCATTTCCCTCATCAAATAAACAATTGCAGTGTACTTCTCCTAGAGTAAATTTTTTTTTTTTTTATATAGCTTTGATAAAGATCAAATCGTAATTTTAAGGTACAGCATATGACCTTCCGTCAGTCAATAACTAAACAATGAAGACTAAAAGGTATTTTTGAGTTTGTACATGCATAAATTATGTACCTATCAAATAGTCAACTTGAAACTAGTACTAAATGGAAGCTGCTGTTTCGCAAGTTTGCCCAAACTGCTTGATTTCAAGCTCAGTGATTGGAAGAGATGGTAATTTGCGAAATCTCTGAAGCAACAAGCATTCATGAGCTGTCAAAAATGCGCTTTCATCATCTAGAATCTAGATGATTCTTCAATTTTTTTACTTTGCTTGCCACATTTCTTAAATTGCTGCTATGTGTGTTGCCAGTCAACTAGTGCAGGCTCATATTACAACAATTAGCCGGTGTCAGATAGCTTCATTGTGGCCAAGTTAATTTGATTCCCAATTTGGAAAAGTAACGAGAGCGGATACCGATCCAATCAAGCCGTGAGGAGTTTCACGATCTGACTTATTTATTATTTTATTATTTATACACACAGTTGATTTTGTTCCTAGCTCTTACTGTCTATCCTCTATCGCAACAATATCCAGAATTGTACCAAATGTGCTATGCCATCGCATGAGACCCCATATATAGGTAACCTTGCAGGGATTCTTAATTTTTGATAAGTTGTGTATTAATACTTGAAATTCATAATATCCAAATTTTATCAAAATCTCTTGTATATCGATTTTTGTAGCAAGCACCTTGAAATCTAGATTGAGTCTCAATAAAATAGGTTAAAATTCAATTGATTATCAAAGAACAGGATTTCTGCTATACAAAAGTTTTTTTTTAAAGTATTTTATTTGTCGAAAGTACTCTCTGTATAATAATAAAATAACTTCTCATGTTCCTACCTTCATTGCATGTTGCTGACTACGTCTCAGGGCTCCAGTTGGTTGTCTCGGATATGCCCCAAGGCACGTACGGCCCTGGCAACAACCAGCGCCACAACTCAGTGCAGTATCACTGGACAAACTACTTCCGCCGGAACTCACACTGTATAGGCTGTCGCTTTGAGGAACGCTTCCGCCGCTGCTGCTAGCCACAGAATACCTACAGGGAAAGCAAAAAAATAAAAACAATAATTCATGTCCCTGAAGATTTCGATTTACAAAAGCATGATTGTAATTATTATTGTTGCTATGTAAGAAGGTAATTGTTTTTGTTTAAGTTTATCCTATGCGGTTTCTGACAAACTAAAAGTTGCTAGTGGCACAATAATTTTAGAGCAAGGATTTCGTGCATTGAGAAACTACGTCACTTAATGAAACGCTCACTCATTGCACTTTAAAGCGCCGTAGCGAATGAACGCGTCGACCGACTAAAAAAATTCTGTCCTGCTTTGCTCGCAAATAAACAAACTAACAAAAATAAATGTTATGAATATGTGGCAAAATTACTCACCCACTGACACTCGTCGGCATGCTCCCACTCCTTCCACTACCACCTGATCCCCCACCACTAGAACTAGGACCCGGAGGAGATCCGGTTTGTTTCAATCGAAGGATTTTCGCTCGGCATATCACACATCGTAATGGTAAAAGACGTTGGGAAACTGCCATTTGAATCGTCTTCACAAAACACTTCCTGCAGACTACTTGGTGCCCGCATGGTGACGTCTGCATTGTTGCCTTGGCGTTGATGCAGATGACACACTAAAAAAAAAGAAATGATTTGTAAAAGTGTGTATTCACATGAAAGATGGACAAGAAAATTTCAACAGCAAGTTATCTTGACTAAATGTATTCATTAAGATGTCTACTTTACGTTTGAAGCATGCAACAAAACATAAAACAAGAATGTAATGCAATTTACCTCTTCTTCTTGAGTCGTCGCCAGTTCCGGTTCATTTTCTTCTAGTTTGCTCAGCAGTTTGTCCTGCAACAAATAATTAAAACCAATTGAATTTCTTTTCCTTGTTATAGATCCAATAAAGCATTATCCGCAACCAGCGTAACATGGAAGATTTATTGGTTGCTCGTTAGTTAGCTATATTTCCACTTATATACAAAAATTTTGAAGAAATTCCAATGAAAAAAAAAATGTATATCTAGTTAACAGACCCATATATAGTTTTATAGATGTTTTACGGCTGTAGAAATAAAAAATAAATTTCAATTGATTATTGAAGAATACTATGCAACAAATCATTACATACAAAAATTGTTGCTATAGTCCAGTCGACATGTACTTTGGGGCCGGAAAAAATGCGAACTTGATGAAACCTTGGTATGTTGTTTTTGATGACCCAATAGTGTTATTTCCATGTTTTCCGACCAAAATTTCACGAAGCAATTTTCAGGGGGAGGAAAAAACCACGAAATTTTGGCACTTTTTTCAGTTTTTGCCCTGTAACTTTTTACCCTCCATTCCTACACCTTAGATTATCAAGTTCAATTTTGTAGAGCATCAAATTTTCGATAAATTTGATGCGTAAAACTTGTTTATAGATCCACTAAGTTCCAAGATACAGCACTTCAAAAAACTGAAAATCTAAAAAAACATAAAAAATGGCGGTTTTTGCTCAATATCTTCTATTTTTCAAAATTATTTATAGTATTATGGTACCTAGTTTCATTCTGACGTAGAAATCAGTCAACAATCCACCTCTCACCCTGCCTACCTATGCCACTATATCTGGAGGCACGGTAGTGCCCTCGTCAAGACAAGCCATGCAAAGCGCATCAGCACAACCTACCTTTCTCGAAGAGCTTCGTCGTTTTTTTGAACCCTCATAACTTGGGTTTGGATTATACCAGATAAACAAAATTCTCGGTATATGATGTCAATAGTGGACTTATTGAACATATTGGCTGGTACCACAAGCTCTGTTTTAGGCTATACTAGCTATATATATTCAAATAAATTTTGTAGAAATATGTGTTTTCCGTAATTTGTATCTGAAGATTATTTAAATATTTGGGAAAATTTTAATTGCGTCAAAACACATCTTGACACCATGCTCCTAGTATCGCCAAAAATAGAGCTCGTGGAACCAGCCATATTGTTTCAATTGCATAGTTCTTATACTTTAAATTTTATTGATATCTAAAAAAATTCCGATCCCGTCACTGACTCGCTCACTGATGACCATCAGAATTCTTAGGTTACTTCCTAAGTCCTAGAATGCTTAAATTTGATATGTAAGCTAGTATTGGTACACAAACAACAAAAAAATTCTGAAAATTGGAGCTTTTACCCCCTAAACCCTTAAACTAGGGGAAGGAAATTTGTACGAGACTTCCGCAAATTTTTATGCTAGAGGTCTGGAAATTGATATAGGGACTACTTGTTATAAATAATAGTAAAATAAAAACTTACTAAAAGAAGTGAAATCCTACCAAAAATACTTTCAAGTAAAATGTTGCCAAGACGAGACCATATGGCTCGCACTGTCAAAAAGTTGTCAGTCTCAGAGCCAAGTCTCTAACCCTACACGCTCTTCTTCTACAAGCCTCCTTGTCCATCTACCTGTCTAGCCACCACTCACTCAGAAGGGAACTATTAGGACTATTGTATAACAGAAAACTAATGAATAGTGTATAAATTTCTCACCTTATGCCCATGTGAATGTATCGAAATGGCCAAGTCGCATATTTTGACTGAGGTGTAGAATTGTGAAGTTATGGCTTGTAGAATTAGAGCGTTTAGAGTTAGAAGCTTGGCTCTACATGAGATCTGATAACTCTTTGACAGTGCGAGCCATATGGCTTCGTCTTGGCAACATTTTACATGAAAATGTTTTTGGTAGGATTCCACTTCTTTTAGTTAGTTTTCATTTCACTATGATTCATAACAAGGGGTCCCTATATCAATATTAAGACCTCTAGCATCAGAATTTGTGGAAGTCTCATACAAATTTCCATCCCCTAGTTTAAATGGTTGGAAGAAGAAGTTTCAAGTTTTAGAATTTTGTTGTTGTTTGTATACTAATACTAGCTTACATACCGAATTTCAGCATTCTAGGACTTCAGGAAGTAACCCAAGAATTTTGATAATCATCAGTGAGCGAGTCAGTGACAAAATCAGGGTTTTTTCAGATGTCAATAAAATTTAAAGTATAAGAAGTTTGCAATTGAAACTTTATATGTTTAATAAGTCCATTACTGACATTATATCCCAAAAATTTTGTTTCTCTGGTAGGTATAATCCAAATCCAAGTTATGAGGGTTCAAAAAAACGACGAAGCTCTTCGAGAAAGGTCTTGCGCTTCATTTGACTGATCTTGGTGGGGGCACTACCATGCCTCCAGATATAGTGGCATAGGTAGGCAGGGTGAGGGGTGGGTTGTTGATTGATTTCTGCGTCAGAATGAAACTAGGTACCATAAAAAAATTTGATAAATAAAAGATATCCAGCGAAATTTTTCACTTTTTTGAAGTGCTATATCTTGGAACCTAGTGTGTCTACAAACAAGTTTTCTGAATCAAACTTATCGAGAATTTAATGTTCTACGAAATTGAACTTGACAATCTAAGGCGTAGGAATGAAGGAGAAAAAGTTATAGGGCTTAAACTGAAAAAAGTGGCAAAATTTCGTTGTTTTTTCCTCCCCCTGAAAATTGCTTTGCGAAATTTTGGTCGGAAAATATACATATAACACTATTAGGTGATCAAAAACAATATACTGAAGTTTCATCAAGTTCGCATTTTTTTCCTAATTTACCCCTATTTTTCGACATGCCGACTGGACTACTAAGTGTTAAAGTAAACAGTTGAGCTGCAAATCACGGAAAGTCTAATTATTTATAACCTTCATTATATAGAACATTGTGCTATGCAGGTAATCTGAAAAATGAATCTCAAATATGTAATTTTACACACATGCCATGTGTGTTTACAAAGCTGTCCTAAAAGAGACTTTTGGAATTTAAAATTTTTATTATATATCAGATTTTACCTTCAAAATAATTTCAGGGAATTTACATCAGAAAAAATTTACAAATTATAAATTTAAAACCCTAGTTTTTACGTCCCCGGTCTATAATATAATAGGGGGAGTATTGTGATCGTGATTTTTCGACAGATGAAAATTTTGATGAATCGTCACAATTTAGACCCTACTAAACCCAAAAAACATAATCTGAAAGCACGATAACTTGAAAACTCGTACGAATTTTCGACTGAAATTTTATATTCAAGTATTTTATATAAAAGTCAAGTTTAAGTTCGTAAATGAGCTTTTTTCAATCAGTGATACCAAAACTTTATTGATGGAACGTTTTAGTTTTTTGCGTTTATTTCATAAACGGTAGTATTTATCATAAAATATGAAAGAACTGAAATTGATCCTTGAGTAATTTGGCACAACATTTACCTGAAACATTTTTCAAAATTATTGGTGGTTCATTTGTTATTATTAAAATTTGAATTATTATAAAATTCGTTATATTTTTCTGAAGCAAACAAATAATGAGAATCATAATGTGGAATTAGAATTATTATAACTCACATTTGGACATCACATGCAAACGTTCGTCAATTGTTTTTCAAAATAACTAATTTGGTCCTATCGTGTTTGGTATCAAATTAAAGCTCCTGCGGAAATAATTTCAATAGAAGTGTCAAAAAGTATATTTAAAAGATTGTCAATTGTTTTCTTTTACAAGTTAATTAAATGATGTCTAGTTTGGTATCAATTGAAAGTTTTCCGGGTGGTGTGGTACTGACTTGGACTCGCACCAATGTCTCCCAATTTTTTCAAATATTTCCTACTAATTTAGCGCGCCAGCATTGGGTTTTGACGATAGAAATAGTTATAATTCGGGTAATTTCTCAAGCAATTCTCTTTGAGGAAATAATTCACTGGCATAAGAATATCAGAAAAAATGTGACAATGATGTTTGATTATTAACAGTAAATATAAGTAGCTGGGTAATATTAACCTCATCAAATAAAAGAAGCAATATTATTTGTTTGCTAATGGTAAATAGCTTTCCGCTTTGTAAAAACAGTAATGAAAGAATCGTGTTTAAGTGTTTGTAATGATTGATTCCTAATTGCGTCATGGTTAAAAGAACAAACGAGATACGTCAAAGGCAGACTGAAAATGAAAGCTAAACGGTTTCAAAATCTTCCGAGACGAAAATCAACCACCTATTGAATTTCACAAACAATTTTTTTTAATTATTACCAGGAAAGAATAATGAGCTAAATAATATTCATTTCATTATTTTCACGATTTGTTTTCCGGCCGGAAATAAAATAAAGTTTGAAAAGTGAACTTTGAAGAATGTCCGTGAAACAAGATTTGATAAATTGGCTGCGTTATGGTAGATGGCACTGCTGCAGATTTATAACTCTGCATGCTATGCATCAACTCCATTATTATTTTTCACCAAAGCCGAAAAAAGGAGAATTAAGTGCATTAAATTTCATTAAGCATTAAAATAATTTATTTAAAGTACATAACAATGAAAAGCAATGCTTTCTGATTGGAATAAATATTTTTAAAAAATGTAATGTTAATTTTCAAGTCGTTTTAGTTCGAGAAAAATTGCATGATTTTGTGCAAATCAGTTCAAAGATAAAAAACATTAAATAAATTTGAATATACAACCCAATAAAATTCCAGATGCAATAATTAGACTTAAGAATCAATAGCAGCAATGTTTTATTATAGTAAACACTTTTATATTTTGCATTGTAAATTTTATTGAAGTCCACGAGTTCGAATAAATTCATTTTACATCGTAACAGCAATTTTGAAATTTAATGAACTTGAAAACATCTTTTATTCAAGTTACCCTTTAGGAGAAACAAGTTCTGGGATTGAAATATGGTTGTTTACACATCGCAAACAATACACAATTAGAAATGTTTGTATTTTATTGTGCTTACACATCTCAGCGCTACCACCTCATTACATGATGTCATATGAGTTACTTAACCTAAATTTGCTGTTTATGTGAATTTAGGTTGGTAGCATTGCATGCTGATCTGTTATTGATCCATTTGTCAGACTCAAATGTCAACTTGTGCTTTATGATCTTTGCTGTAAGTTCAGTGAAATTTAAGGGACGTATGCAATTTTAATACTCAAATTGAAAAGTGAAACTAAACTATTATAAAATGTAGGAGAGTCCAAAGTGTGAAAAAAACATAATAGGACTACAGAACTAATTACTGACCGATTCCAGCCACTTGGTGGCCTTCTTCATGTTTTCACCGGTATCACTCTGAAGATAGTCACCTAATGGCCGAAACCTGTCAGTTATTTCTCCTGTTGGATCTAAATTAAGTTGTGTGGATAAATAAATGATGGGAGAGAAATATTGACAGCTACAAGGCGAAATATAACGAGAGATGCAATTCCGTAAAATTCTGACGGTGATCGTAATGAGCACGGCCGCTTTGAGCACACCACCCAGTGACCTATTAACAAGCTAAAACAAATGCACTATTACCCAAAATTATTCCAAATCTCTGAAAAGCCCCCAGTGTACTAATTTCCTCTCAAAGTTTCAGCTCACCAACAATGACCTTTCGTAACCTCTGCAATCTCACGAACCCTATCGCGGTTATCCCAGCGTCAAGGTCATGGGAAGGTCGCGAATGGTAAAACAGCGAATTTAGAGGAAGGGGAAATTACGATTGGTGTTTTTCAGTGAAAAGTGACAAGCGGATGATTTGCTTTTGTTTTAGATTATTTACTGTGTGGCTGTGATAGGTTAAGGTGGATTTAGGTTAGGTTAGTGGTCGGAGAAATGCTTTTTGGTACAATTTTTGGGGCGCTGTGTTCTACTGCACTTATTTACATTAGTAAGTTTATTTATTTGTCCAATTTTATTCTCATAAATTAGCCATAATTGGCATATTGGTAGATTCTGTGGAGAGTACTCAGTAATTAAGTGAAAATCAAACTAGATTTTTGTTCGAAGCTGGGATCGACCCCATGACCTTTAGATTATAAAGTCAATGGTAATAATATAGTAACTAATACATATGTGAAACAACCGAAGCGAGAAAACTGTATTATTGATTCTTTGTATTATTATTAAGCAAAATTAGGTGAGCCGGTCCTGGTAATCTAGTGTTTTTTTGAAATATTATTATCGCACTACAAAGGTTGCTTGTATTTGTCAACAAAAACCTATCCCTTGCCAAAAATACTTGTGGTTGTCTTTCTCATTTTAAGGGTGTTCGGGTTCGTCCGGGTTCGTCCAGATTCGTCCGAAATCGTCCGGGAAGTCTTGAAATGCGTCCGGAATTTTTAATAATTTCAAAATTTGTCACATAAGCTTTTCTTTTAATTACGGACATTTTTGTGTGTGTTCAGGGTTCAGATCGAAATGTCCGAGGTTTTCGCTCATAAATCCTCAATATAAAGCGCTGAAAAAAGATCTTGATTTCAATTGTTTTGAGAGTGATTTTGAAATTTGACTTTACAAAACACCTGGCAAATGGGTCGGTGACAGGTGCTACCGAAATGAATTCACAGAAAAATTAAATTGCCACACGTGTATTAATGGGGAGGCGCTGGATGGCGTAAACAAAATATTATGCGAAAAATACTTATTTTACGCATCGTTTGTAATGTGTAAACAATTAAATTTGACGGTAGTCGTTTAAAAATTTCAGAAATTTTTGTTTTAAGATCAGATCGCCTTGCAAGCCTTAAAAAAATTATATTTCGCCAAATAGGCGGAATTTCAACATGGTTTTTTTTATAAATCGTCTCAGTTATTGATGAGGAATCATGAAAACAAATGTGCAGGCCTCCATCCAAGAATTATAAAGTAAATAAATAAAAATAAAAACGTGAAAAATTTTGGTATGGAAATTGGAAGTGGTATTCAAATCAGATTTTATTCAATTCGACCCTGTTTCGCCAAAGCTTGATGGATCAAATTCGGAACTATTGTAGAAGGAATAAATTAATATTATATGAAAAAATGGTGAATGTGACAGAAAGATTTTCTGCCAAAATGGACGCTCAAAATTTTGTTTATTTGAATTATTGTTCATACATTTTTAAAAATAAGCTTGGTATACTAGAAATTTTCACTTCAGAAAGCCAAACTAATAACAGAAACGAAACGTGTCAATTCATACGATTCGCTAATGCAACTGTAAGCAGCCTGTGTGTAAGAAATTTTACTGCAATTTTTCCAATGAGTGAATATTAGGCATAAAATGTTGGCGGATAAAAGTAAAATACTGAAAATAATTTGATCTAATTTGTGTTTCTTTGCATGTAACTTTTTCAATTCGCCACTTGAATATTTCATTAGGTTTTGTGACGTAAAACATTTTGTTTAAAATTTCTGGTATACGTTCATCACTCGTACCAAGTTTCATATCGATTGGATCAATTGAAGCCGAGAAAAAAAAAATTTAAACGTTGGGAGTCATACGGAAACAAAAATTTTTTGTTTTTCAAGTACGGTCCATTAATGTTGAGTAAATGATTGACAGCTTTACAATTACAGTTATCAATGTTTACTGGGGTTTATATTGTGTAGAAAATATTTTTGGTTATCTTGCGACAGCTATATTTATTTCTAAATTATCAGTAGAGGTTATAACTATCACGCCCAGGCTTCGTACATTACTAATATCAAATTAATTGCATGATTATTAATTTTTTTCTAAAATTATGTGCCCTTCACGACTATTTTGATTCAGTACCTCCCAGTTTTCAGGAAATATGTACTTGTTTTTAATTTATTGAGCTTTAAATGTTTACTTTTATCAGTTAAAAATATTCAAATTTATGATACAATAAATTTTAATATATAAGGCTGCCTAGTTCTGAAAAAAGAAATAGTTTTATTTGATTTATGGTTGAATACAGCAATAACAGAAAAATTTCAAGTACACAATTTTATCTTTTCAAGTGAACATTCTTCCATATTATTAATAATGATAAAAATGTCATTTTTAAGGATACTTTTTGTAAACTTGGTGGTTTAGTCATACAAGGAGCAATTTATTAGTACAAATTAAAATTATTGTACTTTCAAAAAACATCCCTGAATAGTTCTGAATTGCGCTGCGCGCGCCTGTGAGACCAAACTTGAGCCCGAGACTATTTTCGTCAAGTCCTCATATCATAATTACACTATAATTACATTCTATCATAATTTTAATTATTATTAAAGCTTTATTCACCCTGTCAGTGTACCCTCGCTAGTTCGTATCGATTCCCATTAGGGTTAGGTGAGAATAGTACTTCACCCCTATCACACGCATCTGTCAATATTAATCAGTATTATCAGTGATTTATGAAAATGGGTGAATGTTGTTATCATGCTGATAAATTCAGCTGAATGGCTGCTGTATATTTAGACTAGATTTCATTTTATTGGAAAATGCTTGAAATACGGGTTTTTGCATATGGAAATAGGCAAATTAGTCAAAAATAACTTACACTTGGAATAATAAACTAAAAATTGCATGAATATGAAAAAAAATTGGTTGTGCTTTGCTGCAATACTTCTTCAGAGGCATTTATGATTGCATGTCATTTATTCGAAGTGGCTTTCCGAAAGACTTGCAAAAAAAAACGACATACTCATGCCTACAAGCAGAAAAAAGCATCATGGCTCAATAATCTCAATGAACTGCAGAATCGTAACCTCCAGGAAGTATGGTTCGATAAGACCGTCGAAGCTGTCCTTCTACACCAAATTTCAAATCAATATCTTTAATATTATGGAAGTTATGCAAAATCGAATAATCAATGTGGTAACTAAGGGCTTTCCGGTGCACTGATCACAACTACAATTTGATACGATTGAATCAGGATGAAATTATGCAACATTTTACTAAAAATATATCGAATTCTAATTCAATTTTTTGTTACGGTCCTGGTGCACCTCAGGCTTGTGGTTTTGGCTATTGTGTGACTGCAATAAACCGTTAATGTTATTAGGTGGATTTTGCAAATCGTCTTAGGGGATCCCAAAGAGGAAATATACGTCGCCCATTGATGTTGACGGCCGGAAAACAGCATCAATTCCAACATAATCCGATATTTGATAATTGAATGTACAAAGAACAACCAACTTTAAATTAGTCCCCACATGCTGCAGTTGCAGAGGGCTTTAATCCCTAAATGGTGAATCAGAGAGTCCACTTTACCTAATTTATTTAATTAAATTAGATTAGGTTAAATAAATTGCACATTTAGCTAGTTGAGACTACTCTTAAATATTCGCAAATTACTTCTTTATTTGCTAACAGTGTTTACAAAAGTCATTTTCGCTGTAATTGTTATATTTACGCAATGAAACTTTTTCCCAAGAGAATGAACACAGTAGACAATGAACTACTAGTTCGATTTCATTCAATTATAGGAGCAAGATTCTGTAAGATGCGTTACTGTTTGATACTACCGCATTTCACTTTTACAACAATGATATTCATACATATTATGGTTCCCTATAGAGGTTAGAAGCTGTGAAGATAGGCTTCTACACGTGATTTATACAAAAATAACAAAAAAAAATCTGTAAAATAATTTTGATAGTACTTCCAAATCAAAATTCACTCATCTCGGATCTTCGTTCAATAATTTCATCAAGCTCACCTTCTTTTTGTAAGATTCTTCTTGTAATAATCAAAAATATCAATTGCATAATGAAAATCCGTCAAATAGGTGTTTCTGACTTCCGGTATTTGCCGTGGCAGCTTTCAAAATTTATTTTTAGACGAGCTTTTCAAATAATTGACTGTTCAGGTAAATTTAAATTGCAAAGTCTCCGTATATAACTTCAATCTTGTACCGGAGATTGTATAACTGAAAACAGAGGCGCCGATGCCGAAATTACATGGGGGCAAAGATGTCCCAACAGGGGCGCAATATTTTGCAATAAATACACAAATTATTCTTTCATTTAAATACAAAAAGCATGACTGTGCTTTATGATAAAATTGTATCAGGCCTTCCTTGACACCACATGCAAACGTTCGTCAATAGTTTTTTTTTTTTTTTTTTGCAATAAGTAATTGGTTCTATCGTGTTTGAAATCAAATTGAAGCTCCTGCGGAAATAATTTTAATATAAGGGTCAAAAATGATATTCAAACGATTGTCAATTGTTTTTTGACAAGTTTTGCAAATTATGTCTAGTTTAGTATCAAATTAAAACTGTCGGGAAGATAAGCTTAATAGAGATCTGAAATAAATGATTTTATGTTCGACTGCATCATAATCATGCAATTTATGGTTTCATTTAGTGCCCATAATGTGCCACTCAATTGGGCTAGGACTTTTACTTTATTTTATTGGACGGAACTCTCATTGTCAAAAAAAGTTACACAAATAGATTTTTTTATTAACATGAAATAAATCCAAACAATTAAATCAACATATTATTTATTATGGTGATGAATACTTATAACACATAACACAATTGGTATTGTCGCGAGTATTCAGACCCGAAGATAAATTCTTATTGTTACAAAAACATTTTTCTCCCAATATTTGTGATTCTTTGGCACTTGCTGCCAACACTTCTACGCTTTCTGAAGTATCCACTTATTCTTTTCTATCGTATTTAATCTCTTCTACACTTTCTGAAGTATTTATTTCCTCTATTAAATTGTATTTAATATTTTTGACATCTGCCAACAAACAGTAAAAAATGGAAGAATCATCTAGATGATGGAAGCGCATTTTTGACAGCTCATGAATGCTTGTTACTTCAGAGATTTCGCAAATTACCATCTCTTACAATTACTGAGCTTGAAATCAAGCAGTTTGGGCAGACTTACGAAACAGCAGCTTCCATTTAGTACTAGTTTCAAGTTGACTATTTAATAGGTACATAATTTATACATGTACAAACTCAAAAATACCTTTTAATCTTCATTGTTTAGTTATTGACTGACAGGAGGTCAAGTGCTGCAGCTTAAAATGATAATTTGATCTTTATCAAAGCTATATAGAAAAAAATACACTAAAAGTGAACAAATTTTCATCCAATAATAATAATTCATTCTAATAAGCTTCAAATTCGCGTCAAACAAGTCATTGAATGAATCCCGGACAGATTTGACAACTGTACTTAATAATAGTGACACCCGCGGCGAAAGTTGTAACTAAATTTTTATCTACTTTAATAAATTTTAGTTGCCATATCCCTAATGTCATAGATATCTATGGACATTGTTTCACTTGAAACAAGTAATTGAATAATTCAATTTTCCACAATCACTGTGCTTGAATTAAAGCAATTTGTGCAAGCCTACGAAACAGCAGCTTTTATTTAGTACCAGTTTCAAGTCTGTAAATAGTATAGTTGCTGAGATCTCAGCGTCACGCCAGCCAGCCAGCCAGCCAGCCAGCCAGCCAGCCAGCCAGCCAAAGTGAATATAATAGCGCTTTTTTCGGAAAAATGCGCTAAAAACAATTGTAACAATAACAACACTAGCAAAGCACACCAAGTTATATTTACCGGATTTTTAGCGCATTTTTCCGAAAAAAGCGCTATTATATTCACTTTGGCTGTCTGGCTGGCTGGCTGGCTGGCTGGCTGGCGTGACGCTGAGATCTCAGCAACTATACTATTTACAGACTTGAAACTGGTACTAAATAAAAGCTGCTGTTTCGTAGGCTTGCACAAATTGCTTTAATTCAAGCTCAGTGATTGTGGAAAATTGAATTATTCAATTACTTGTTTCAAGTGAAACAATGTCCATAGATATTTATGACATTAGGGATATGGCAACTAAAATTTATTAAAGTAGATAAAAATTTAGTTACAACTTTCGCCGCGGGTGTCACTATTATTATGTACAGTTGTCAAATCTGTCCGGGATTCATTCAATGACTTGTTTGACGCGAATTTGAAGCTTATTAGAATGAATTATTATTATTGGATGAAAATTTGTTCACTTTTGGTGTATTTTTTTTTATATAGCTTTGATAAAGATCAAATTATCATTTTAAGGTACAGCACTTGACCTCCTGTCAGTCAATAACTAAACAATGAAGATTAAAAGGTATTTTTGAGTTTGTACATGCATAAATTATGTACCTATCAAATAGTCAATTTGAAACTAGTACTAAATGGAGGCTGTTGTTTCGTAAGTTTGCCCAAACTGCTTGATTTCAAGCTCAGTAATTGTGAGAGATGGTAATTTGCGAAATCTCTGAAGTAACAAGCATTCATAAGCTGTCAAAAATGCGCTTTCATCATCTAGATGATTCTTCCATTTTTTGTATAGGAAAATGAAGAAATATTTTTAGAAGATATCCTGGGTCTTTAGAGCAGTCGAACATGAAACTTTGTATGTAATTCGTACATAAACAAACTTTATAGACTCGCCTTCCTTATTAGACTCGCTCGCGCTGCACGCTCGTCCATAATCAGCGGCTCGTCCAATAAAGTTCTATATTATATACTAATTATTAGTTACATAAATAGCCGTTTTCGATTGTCAAGTCCTTTTTACAACTAGACTAGATTATGCCAAGTTTAGGATCAATTAAAGCAACTGGACATAAAACTTCTGGCGATTGTAAGATAAAATAGTGATTCTATAAAACCTTTATGTCACAGCAATGAAACTAGCCATATAATTCATGGTCGGGGAACTAGTGTGGTGGCCGCAGCAGATTTTCTTGAAGTAATCGAATAAAAAAATATTTTCTAAAAGTTTAGAGTCAAGATTCTGGGTGAAGAATACATTTATCAAAACTTGATTTCATTGTGTTTTTATGAATTGAATAGTGCGGTAACTTGTTCGCTTCGGTATGTTACAGGAAACTCATACAGCGCTGTGTGCTGACTTGTCTCTATTGTGTTCTCTTTCTATCGCATGGTGCAGATTTATATAAAAGTAAATAAAAGAAAAAGTGGTGAAATACGTATTAAATGAGAAACATTAATAGCCTAAAGCCATTATGGATAGCCAAATTATAAATACCACAAAGAAAAAAACATTTCCATGCAGACATTCAAACGTTGTATTAGCTATGTAGAGACAGATAATTTATTTTATTGGATTACTTAAAGTCCAGAATATTTCTAGTAAAATTCTAGATGGTCTCTAAGCAGGTAATGGTACGTTTCTTGAGTGCATGCCCTGCCTTTGCCTTTATAAAGGTGAGTGAGCTAATAGGGCAGGAAAGCAGCCAACTATTGGGCAGTCAAAATAAATATAGTATGAAATAAATAATAGTACGTAATTATAATTAAGTGTGTATTCAATAAACTTTTTTTTTTAGTTTTTTTATGTCGTGCACGAGATAATGAGTGGTGAATATGGAAAAAAGAGCGCGTTTTGTCAACAAGTTGTGGATATTGTATCAAATTTTCATGTTACCTGACAGAAACAGGAGAAAAATGAAAGAATAGAGCAAAATAAATGAGAATGAATCTTGCATGTTATTTTGTGCACATTGTGTTTTCTATGTAGACAGGATGGATCGAAAAAGAAAGTACGAAATGGACTTCAAATGGTGACTGGTAGACTGTGTTATATTATCTTATTTTTGAGCAGAAATGGAGCATTAATTGTTGAATTAAATCCAAAAGCAAATGTGAAACCATCAGAATCATCGAGTATGAAAGTAAAATCACTTTGAGTACGTTCCACTAGGTGACCGCAACGTTCGACAAGCCCAATCATCATTCCACAAGATGATTGCGGTCGTTGCGGTAGAAAGATGATGTCACACATAACTTCCGCGTTCGAGAGGTGGCTTGAAATGGTTGCTGTGTTTATTTTCGTTAGAATCACCAATAAATACTATTATGAAAAATAATGTTTGAACCGGTTTGTACAGATCAATTTAATCTTATTATTACTTCAATTTTAGTTCTTGACCATGAATTGGTAATTTATTTGATATTTAATAGGTATTTGCATCAACCACAACGACCATAAGATAGTAGAATTGTAAAAAACCGCAATCTGGAACAATGTTTTACGATCGCCTAGTGGAACGTACTCTTCAAATTGTATAAATGAATTGTTGGTAATAGAACACATGTGATATCGATTTAATTTTAAGATCCTAATTACATTCCTACGTCATTGCCTCGCGTTTTCTTCCAATCTGATAGCAATTTTGGCAATTTCCGTGGCTGTTTCAGTCATATTTCAATATCGAACGTTTCAATATTTAATTGTGTTTTCACAGTGCGCTATGCGATTTGATTCGATTTCGTTTTTATTCTGTTCAACGCTGGTCATGATTTTAAGATTACATGAACCTTATCGTTGTGAAAAACAGTTGTATTCAGCGGATTGGAAAATGGCTTGGTTGAGATTTTTGGGCCCTTTTGAATATTTCTTTAATAGTCACCTTTGAATTTGGTGTTTAACACATCGCAATTAAATTCTATAAACATTTAAATATTTGTGAATATATGCTGGTACTTGGTAATTTTTAAAATGTGGCAATTGACATTTAGGCAAAAATTTTAGAAATGCTCAAGTTTACATTTTTGTCTTTTGCACTTTACTTTATTTTTAGCTACAATGAAGGAATTCATTAATAAAACATGCAACACCTTCCGGTTCAGTCGCTCTATCTCCCTTTAGCATTTGTGCAAATTTTGCCACACCCCGCAAAGCAATCACTTATCAGAATTTGCAAATAATAGCAGTTATAAATCAGAGTCCTGCAATCGGCAGGGATTACTGGCATCACAAAAGGGCAAGAGATCGCTGCTGGTTGGTCACTTGCCAATATTGGCAACGGGCAAATATCACTTGATATATATTCTCACTCTAAACTCCTTAAATATGTATTATATAGTTCGAAACTCGAATTATTGACCTTCAGAGCAATGAAAAGATGAAAATCTGAAATACTGATGTATTTATTATTGTAGGTGAATAGATAATGAAATAAATTCGATTAAAAATTATCTTAAGAAACATCTAAATTCAACTTATTAACTTACATACATGTTCACATTTCTTATTTTAGTAGAACAAAAACCTAGATTTTATTATGAATATTAGGGTGCTAGGCGAATAAAAGCATATTCTAATATCAGTTCCTGTAAGGATAAAAAATAATCTTCCTTAATGTAAATGCATTAAAACTTAACCCCATCTGCATGCACCAACCTTCGCGCCAACATATGACCTTTCTAGTTTTATTTCAGGCCTTTTGAATATTCAGTAGGTTTTTACAAAGCCCAGCTGAAATAACGAATTTTATTATGTAAAGAATGACGTCAGCAAAATTTGAACGCAATGACGTCACTTGTGAAATTGAGGAAAGTTGAAAATGAAATTATTTTTAGAATTTGTGTGGATAAAAACAAGAATTTCAGGGATAGTAATTTTGAAATTATCGCTTACAATCTTGTATTGTTGCAATAAAAATATACAAGAGTCGAAGATGCCCACAAAATCGTTTACTCTTAAACCGTGAGATGGTGACAGGGTCTCCGATTTGATTTCACATACCTTTTTGAGGGTAGAAAATTCACCCTTTGATAAGAAGAATAGAAAGGTTATTGACCGATGCACGCTTTCCGGTCATAGTGCTAACTCCATTTATATTAAAACTAAATGGGTTTTTCCGTGACATTTTGCATGCCTTTGTAATGTGAAACAGTTGAGAGTGATTTAAAGACTAATACTGAAAGGCATGCAATTCACAATAGCTCAAAAGGCTCAAAGGGTCGAGCGAACTTGTAAAAAAAATACGTGAAATTCCGTGTTTTCAAATTGCATGAATTCTTGTGAAAAAAAAACCTATTAGCCGGGATCTCTCTTATCATATAATTTCTCACCCTTCTGCCAACGAGGAATGCAATGAATGCATGCCAATTTTTCCACAAGAGTTTTATGGCTGAAGTTTCCATTCTTTTCATTGACATGCAATTTGAGAACACGGATTTTTACATATTTTTTCCACAAGTTCACGCGACCGTTCGGGCCTATTGGTCTGTTGCGAATTGCATGCCTTTCAGTACTAGGCTTTAAATCAATCTCAACTATTTCACATTTCAAAGGCATGCAAAATGTTGTCATTTTCAATCCACAAAAAGGCATGCGTTATAAAATCGGAGAACCCCAACTGTTATCATCTTCTGGTCTATTTACTCTAATGTTAATATAATAGAAACAATGTTATAAAAAAAAATTGCTCTTTTATATTAATTTGCACCCAAGTCTAAGGAGGTCTGTCTGAAAAAAATCGACTTCAAGCTGTTACTGTTCAATTTCGACGTTGCCTTCTCAAAGGTACATTAGAAATTCAGAGCTGTCTTCCAGCAAACCCTCTACTTTCGGAAACATTTCTTTATAATTTTATGGTATCTCATCTCTTCTGAGTGTTCAAATAATTTTCCTTTCAAAATATTCTTTAATTTAGAGAATAGCATATTACAAAGTATATTTCGTTGAGTGCTGTATGACTGCTAACGAAAGATCCCAAAATTTACCAGAAATCACCAAACAAATGTGATGAATGGACAGGTACGCTTTTGTGACCAAATTATGTTATTTACTTCATACTGCCTTACGTAGTCGCTTCAGAACTTTGGAGTAACACTTTTTGCTCATTGTCTGATCTTTTGAATTATTTTCGTTATAAAATTCACTCTTAATTGAAAAAATCTGCTTTGGCTGGCCAAGAATTTCATGGCCCATTTCTTCACTGTTTCATGAATTTAGACTAGCGCATCAATTAATTGCATATTTCAAAGTGACAGCTGTCATTGTTGAAGTAACAGCTGTCATTATCAAAGTAACAGCTGTCATCATCAAAGTGACAACCGTCATTTATCGTATTCGGCTTACAAAACTGTCAGCGGGCAGGGCGGCCAAATAGCTACGAAACAAACTGAAGAGCTCCAGTTTTTACCGAGATTCGAGCAACGTCGGTGACCTTCGGTTCTCTTTTTGGTTAATATCGGCTATATTCGTTTGTTCTACCCCGTGGCAGTTTTGTAAGCCGAATACGATAATTGTTAAAGTGAGAGCTTTCAATTGATAACAAACTAGACATCACTTAAATAACTTGTAAAAAAAACAATTGACAATCGTTTAAATATTTTTTTTTGACACTTCTACTAGAATTATTCTAATTTCACCAGAAATCACCAAATAAATTGTGATGAAAGGACAGATACCTAGTCGTGATGAAGCATCCAACAAATTATGTCGTTTTCTTCTTACTATCTTAGGAATCGTTTCAGAACTTCGGAGAAACATTTTTTGTTCACTGTCTAATCTTTGGAGTATTAAATTTAAAGAAAAAACATTAAGCATTGCTTCAATATTGGACTTGCGCTTTTTTTCGGCTAGTTGCTCTTCGGAAGCCTTCTTTTAAAATGGCTTGGATTTTTGTCTTATTACCACACAGTTTCTGCATGAAAACAATGGTTTATGAACAATATTTTTTGGTAAAATGCGATGTTCACACAACAGCGGACTAGAATCGACTGAGCTGCTCATATGTCATTCCGTTTGATAAAAGGAACTCACAAAGGTTCTCTCCGAACTATTAACACTGTAAACCAGGGTAAACAGAATAACAGAGCCCCTACAGAGTGGACTTCCATGCGAAACGCCGGTTAAACGGGTTACATAAGTAATAGAGCTGTGTGGCACACGCAACTTACTGATACACGTCAAGGATTTGGTGACGTCAGATCGATTGAAAATTTAGTGAAGTTTCGAGAGCCATAGCCGTAGATATATAAACCGGAGACTGAGTTGAAATGGAGTAGACGAGGAGAGAATTGGAATAATAGTCGGAGCGTGTAAAAGTGATAGTGGTTCGTAGGTCGGTTATGGAGCGCGCAAAAGTGAATTAGACGAAGTGAACCAATGAAAATAAATGAGAAGAGTGAAAAGTAGAATTATTAATTAGTGAATATTTTCAGTTAAGTTATTGTAGGCTTATGTAAAAATGAATTATTAACTCACGAACGAATTTAAGTTTCGTTACAATACTTTTCTTTGACGATAGTACATGCTAATAAGTAGTTATGGCTTAAAATCAGATCTTGTTCAATTTATTGTAACGGTTTTCGTTAATAAACATCTGGAATACTTCGAGATAATTCTATAAAAAGACTGCATCGTTTACTGGAGAGGTCAGAGAATAAATCAAACGGTCGTAGAGAAAATATAATTGGAGTGCATTATCAATATTAAGTGTAGAGTGATAAACAGTGATAGTGTATTGTTAGTGCATGCTTTATTTAACAAACTTTGAATTATTATATATTTTTATTTACTTGTACAAAGTAAAAAGTAAATATTGTGAAACCGACAAAATTCACCTATCGAGATTTTGATGGAAATATCCGTTTTGAGCATCCCTGAATCCATTTTGACTATTTTTGGCTTGATGTCGGTACATATATTCGTGCGTGCGTGCGTACGTGCGTTCGTAACTCACAAATCTCAAAACTGGTTGAACATATAATGTTGAAATTTTGTATTTACGACTGGTATAGGATCTAGTTGTGCACCTCGCATTATGGTTCCAATCGTCTATACCGGAAGTGCACTTTACTTGCAACTTTTTTCGAATGTTTCTAATAAATCCAGAATAATCATCCGTAGGATGTTGGAACTCAGTATTTGAACTTGATGTTGTATCAGAATGGTTATCTGCTATTTTTGTATGAATCGGCCAAGCCAGAAGTGCACTTTACTTGAAACTTTTTTTAAATTTTTTGCATAAATATAGAACGATCCGCCATAGCATATTGAAATTTCGTATAAAGAACTTCTATAACATCTTATTGTACATCTTGCATTATGATTGCGATCGGCTAAGCCGGAAGTGCACTTTACTGAAGACTTTTTTTAATTTTCCGCATAAATCCAGAATGATCAGCCGTAGGATACTGGAATTCAGCATTTGAAATTGCTGTAGCATCTCAATGGTCATCTTCTATTTTTGTAACAATCGGCTGAGCCGGAAGTGCACTTTATATGACAGACTTTTTGAATTTTCCGCATAAATTCTAAACAATCAGTCGTAGAATATTTAAATTTTGTATTAGGCACTTCTATAATATATAGTTGTACACCTTGCATTATGATTGCTATCGACTAAACCGGAAGAGCACTTTATTCGAAACATTTTTTGAATTTTCCGCATAAATCCAAAACGATTGAACGTAGATTATTAGAATTCAGTATTTAGGATGATTTTACCGTCTAGATGCTCATATCCTATTTTTATTGAGATCCACCGAGCTGGAAGTCCACTTTACTTGACAGTCTTTTGGAATTTTTCGCATAAATTCGAAACGATCAGGTGTAGAATATTGAAATTTGGTATTTCAGTCTGCTGTAGCATCTGAATGTTTGTCTACTATTTTCATAACAATAGACTGAACCGGAAGTGCACTTCAAAAGGAATTTATTTTTAATTTTGCGCATAAATTCAGATCTGTTGGTAGTCGTAGAATTTTGGAAATCAGTATTTAGGAATGTTGTAGTATAAGAATAATGGCCTACTGTTTCCATTGCAACCGACTTGGCTAAAAGCGCATTTGACTTGACAAATTCTTAGAATTTTTTAAATAAATTCAAAACGATTAACTGTGGAACGATGAGATTTTGTGTTTGATCATACATATCCAATGATATATACGATCAAACATATCCAATGATGTACAAGTAAGTCATGTGATGTTCACGTCAGATTTTTGTATAATAGTGCTTTGTTTTTATTTCTGTACTTTACATAGTCACAATTTGCGACTAGATTCTCCTATCACAGTTTTAATTAAATTTTCCAACAATATTCTAGATTTTAACATCAAAGGATTTTAAAATATCAAACCTTTCAGATATGAAATAAAATTCCTACGCGAACAAAATATTATGAGAAAATGTCAAGCTTTAAAGTGGATTCTGAATATCAGCGAGACCTCAATGATATTAAAATCTCTTTAGAGACGGCAATACAAATGTGAAAGTTCATAACTACCCTCATATCTATGATCAGTGCATCCACCCACGTCAATTTATCCCCCACGGATACCAACCTAATTCCAGCTTGAACTTTATATTCTGTAGGAGGAAACGACGACAAAAATATTAATCAATTTTTTAGTATGTTTTAAATGTCTTTCAGATCCAGAAGAAGATATGACAGTATCAGGTTTGCCAATAGGTAACTGTCCATGGTGCTGTGCTTTAAATATAAGCGAAGATATTCGATTTTTGTTGTACACGAAAAGTGCACCAACGGAAGGAGTTGAAATACTTTTGAACGATCCAGGACCGGCATTTCAACAAGCCCGAGCCAACCCTGATAGCCCTACAATCTTTTATATACATGGATTCGTCGAAAGGGCGCCCAGTTATAGCACCTTACTGATGAAAGATTGTAAGTAAAAAAACATTTTTTTCTATTTTATAAAAAAAAAAATTATTTCAGCATATTTAGGATACGGAGACTACAATGTGATTTTGATAGACTGGGCACGATTATCTGCAGCACCATGGTATATAAATGCTGTACGAAACACCCGAGTTGTAGGACAAACTATAGCTGATTTTCTGCTGAAAGCAGATTCAGCAGGACTTTTCTCACTTGATAAAGTGCAGATTCTAGGGTTTAGTTTAGGTGCTGAGATTGCCGGTTTTACGGGAAAAGCCATGCCACCCAGTAAGTATAAATAATATTTGATTTGCAACTAAAAAAATAATCTTAATTTCAATCTTTAATATTTATTTTGTTCTTAATCTATTTTTAATTATTTCAACATCAATTTTAGCTCGTCGAATCCCCAGGATAACAGGCCTCGACCCCGCTTTTCCTCTGTACTACGGTGGGAGACGTTCTCACATATCTTCAGGAGACGCGAACTTTGTGGATGTCATCCACACAGACGCTGGACTTTTGGGCTATCCTGGACCAATTGGTGATTCGGATTTTTTTCCAAATGGTGGGAAACCTATTCAACCGGGGTGTCTTTTTCCAAGGGTGTTAAGCACCATTGGTGAGAGGAATTTTATTCATTTCGTAATCAGTGGTAAATGGTTTTCATTATTCATGCATTTATAGAACCTCACGGAACAGTTTTTTTGTGAAAATTTGAAGCCTCCAACTAACTTCAGAACACTATTTTTTAATTGTTAAAATGTACATTGCAATAAATCGTGATCACGAATGATTCATGGTTCAGGACCAACATAAATATTAACGCTGTATGTTCTTAGAAAGTTTGACCAAACTAAATGACGTAGTGTCACATCGTTCAATTATTTTTGACACCCCTCTATATTTTACCCTCATACTCATATATCATTGTCATCACTTCCCATATTTCTTTTCCTGCTGCGAAATTCTTTTCAACGAAACAAAAGCTAGTCAACTCGAAACTTTTGTTAGTTGTTCTGTGTTAGTGCGCTTGGGACACGAGTACCAAAAGCGCACATTTCCCCCGTGGCCTCAACTTGGCGCTGCCAGCGGCGACAGCAAGACATTGATGAGAACAAAAAAGCATCGTGGGGATAACTGGAGCAAAATACAATACAAGAACAAGAAAAAGTCAAGTTGGAGGCATCAAAGCTTGTAGGACATTATTATAAAGTTGTCGAATGCGTGTCGAACTTGCAGTTACAAAATTCTACTGGTAAATTATGTATTCATTTTAAGTTTGCTATCTCAAGAACTACAAGAGATATTATTTCAAATGACAACATTATTTCATTGATTCATTCGCAGCCTGCAGAACAATTATGTCAGGCTGGTTGCGTTTCAGAGATGCGAGCTGTAAGTGTAATTTTCAAAACAATTTGATCACTTTATGTGCTAATTATTGACTTAAAAATAAAACTGAAAATTAAAACCTATTCAAATTGAAGTCAAGAGCAATAATAAGAGCAAAATACATAAATATTTAATGTAAATCGTAAATCAGGTAGGCAGCAAAATAACTTTGAAGTTTTATTTACAAGCTGAGGTATTGTTTTCAGCTAAATTAGTTTTGTTCAGAGGAAAATAATAGAGTATGGAAAGAAAAGAAAAATTACTCATACACGTAATTGCTA
The DNA here is from genome assembly GCA_963989225.1 of Dromius quadrimaculatus. Lineage (NCBI taxonomy): Eukaryota > Metazoa > Arthropoda > Insecta > Coleoptera > Carabidae > Dromius > Dromius quadrimaculatus. The sequence continues at coordinate 6,081,487 of OZ022325.1, read as the reverse complement.
CTGAAGTTTCTTTATCCTACAGGTACACAGAATTTGTACTGTTTTGCAGAAATTCATTAAAAATTCATTAAAGTTTGCACATTTTGTTCACGGGTTGAGTAAAAATGCATATCGGGTTTCTACTCGAAAATAACTACAGGATCGAATTCGATTGGCGATATCTCTCCACCTATTGATTTAAAAACTAAAAAGCACGAATAACAATTTGCTCAGAATTAAATTCTGCTTTCAGATAGTATTTCTTTGATGTAGTAACTCATCTGTAGATTAAAATAATTATTAGGCAGAGTAAAAAAAAAAATGTAATGCAATATTAATGTGATAGTAAACATTTTCCCTCTGTTTTTTATAAGGTTCTACATATTTATCTTCACTTGTTTGTAAGTTTAATATTTGGAATATTCTTACTCATTCATATTTTTCCAAATTCATCACCAAATTTTTAGCGCATTTTAGCAAAAAAAAAAAATAATTCACTATGGCTGTCTGGTTGGCTGGTGTGACGCTGAATTCTCAGCAACTACAGCACTTACAGACTTGAATTTGGCACCAAATGCAAGCTGCTGCTTTGTAGGTTGGCCTGAACTACTTGATTTTTCATTCAGACACCCAGTTTTGGGTAAAAATTGAATAAAAGTTCAAAAGGTAATTACTGCCGAATTATGCTTAATTGAGATCTAAAAATTATTGCACAGAATGAGCAACATGTCAGTAATAAAATTTTATACCTTAAATTTCAAATTTATATGGGTTTGTTCCCATTTTAGGGTACAAACTATTTATCTCAATATTTTCCGAGCACAAGATATTGACATGCGGTTCTCGATGTTAGTATCAGAATGAATTTAACCTTTGTTTTTATTATCAATTTAGGCCAGTATATGACCGCCTATTACTCATTCTTTTTAATCTGTAGTTTTGGAGGTAATTGTACTAAATTTAATTGTAAGTATTGTGAAACCTACAAAATTCACCTATCGAGATTTTGATGGAAATATTTGTTTTGAGCATCCCTGAATCCATTTTGACTATTTTCGGCTTGATGTCGATACGTATTTGCGTGCGTTCGTTCGTAACTAGCAAATCTTAAAACTAGTTGAACGCATAATGTTGAAATTTTGTATTTAGGACTGATATAGGATCTAGTTGTGCACCTCGCATTATGGTTCCAATCGTCTGTACCGAAAGTGCACTTTACTTGAAACTTTTTTCGAATTTTTCTAATAAATCCAGAATGATCAACCGTAGGATGTTGAAATTTAGTATATGAACTTGATGTTGTATCAGAATTGTTATTTGCTATTTTTGTATGAATCGGCCAAGCCAGAAGTGCACTTTACTTGAAACTTTTTTAAATTTTTTTGCGTAAATCTAGAATGATCAGCCATAGCATATTGAAATTTAGTGTTTGAACTTGTTGTAGCATTAAAATAGCTATCTACTATTTACGTATCAATCGGCTGAGCCGGAAGTGTAGTTTATATGTATAACATACATTCAGAATTTGCCGTATAAAACAATCAGTTTAATTGAAATAATGAGGTAGGCAATGATAATCTATTGTCAATTTTTTGATTTTGTTTGACATTTTACATGTCAAAATATTATTAAAATTTATAATCTGGAGTAACAGAAAACTTTATTGAATGAATTTATTTGTTGATCAAATTATTTTCTTAGGGTACAGCGCATGACCTCCCGTCAATCAATAATTCACAAGCTATGTATGAAATAGTCACAAAATAAAAATTACAATAGGCGATTCGTTTTTGGTTTACAAAAAAGTACCCTAAATCGTCAATAAAACAGGAAGTATAGATGATATTGAAAAACTGATTTAAAAATAAGTTTTAGTAGTGGTTTGAGCTCAATTAAAAATTGGATAAGAGTAGCATATGACCTCCCATCAATCATTATTTATTATTTTGTGTTTGGTGTGTTTGATAGCGCGTCTTTGGAGAAAAATATGATATTGTAACGTGCGAAAGTGTAGAAATTCGTTGAAGTGTGGTAGGATTGGATCTTTCGTCCTCATTGTATCACACCGCACCGCACCACACCGCTCGCACGAGGGAAAGTTCTAGCAATATTCCAGACTAGCCGAGAACATCTCGAGAAATGGAAATCTGTAGAGAAGACGACCTGACTGAAAGTAGTCAACAAGGAACAGTGAAGAGTGGAATAGTGTGATAAATTAATAAATAAATAAAAATAAATATCTGCGGCTTTGTTTGATAGTAGTAAGTGATAAATAAATCATATAGTGTTTATTAGTAATATCCGGAAGAATAAAACTTTCATTTTATTTAACACTTACTACTATTAAACAAAGCCACAGATATTTATTTCAACTATTTATTTATTTATTACACTATTTTACTCTTTACTATTCCACTGTTTCTTGTTAATTACTTTCAGTCAGATCGTTTTTTCATATATATACAGATTTCCGTTTCTCGAGATGTTTTTGGCTAGACTGGAATATTGCTAGAACTTTCCACTGTGCGGGTGGTGTGGTGCGGTGCGGTGTGATTCAACAAGGATGAAAGGCCCCGTCCAGACAGAGCCAGATCCAATCCTACCCCATTTCTACAAATTTCTACACTTTATATTCAGTTTGGCTGTCTGGCTGTCTGGCGTGACGCTGAGTTTTCAGCAACTACAGCACTTACAGGCTTGAAACTGGTACTTAATAAAAGCTACTGTTTCGTAGGCTCGCCCAAACTGTTTGATTTTGGAACTAACAAGCTTTTATGTCGATTCTTTAATTTTTTGTCTCTCTCCTTAACTTTTTACTTACTTGTACAAATTACAAGGAGATATTGAGAAACCGACAAAACTCACATGTCAAGATTTTGATAGATATATCCATTTTGAGCATCCGTGAATCCATTTTTCGGCTTGATGTTGGTACGTATGTGCGTACGTATGTGCGTAACTTGCAAATCTCAAAACCCGTCAAGCGTATAAGGCTGAAATTTTGTATTTAAAACTGATATAACGTCTTGATGTGCACCTCGCATTATGGTTGCAATTATTTGTACCAGAAGTGCACTTTATTTCAAACATTTTTTGAATTTTCCACATAAATCCAAAACAGTTAAACGTAGAATGTTGGAATTCAGTAGATTGTGCCATCCAAATGCTCATATCCTATTTTCATTGACATGTACTGAGCCGGAAGTGCACTTTTTTTGACAATCTTTTAGAATTTTTCTCACAAATTCGAAACGATTGGCTGTAGAGCATTGAAATTTGGTGTTTCAGTCTGCTGTACCATCTGAATGATTGCCTACTATTCTCATAGCAATCGACTGAGCCGGAAGTGCACTTCAGTTGATTTTTTTTTAATTTCGCGCATAAATTCAGTATTGTTAGACATAGAATCTTGAAAATCAGTATTTAGGAATATTGTAGCATAACAACCGACTGGGCCGAAAGCGCATTTTACTTGACAAATTTTTAGAATTTTTTTGATAAATCCAAACTTTTAGCCGTGGAAAGATGCTATTTTGCGTTTGATTATCATATTATTATATGCAAAATATGTATCCAATGATACACAAGTAAGTCACGTGATGTCCACGTCAGATTTTTATTTCATTTTCTAATAACATGCTAATCCCAAAACCATCTCATCTAAATTTTATAGCAAACTAAATTTAAAGTTTGTTTCCACTAGAAGTTTGTTTAGCACATTTAATTTATTTTGTGTTTGCAGTGGGTTGCAGCCATCTCAGAGCTTGGAAATTCTATGCAGAGAGTATACACAACCCTTACGGGTTTCCTGCTACCCGATGCGAAAGATGGACGGGAGATTCTCCACCTTGTAGATTCACAGTAGATAACTATATGGGAATTATGGCTAATCCTAAGTAAGCAGATGAAAACTATTCACTTTTGATACAATCTACACAGAAAGTCAGTTGTGTTGGTTTGGTTATGTGGAGCGAATATAGAAAGTGATTCATTCAATTTAAAACATTATATTTGACCAAATCTTCATGTCACATAAACGTTTACAAGTAAATTGGTTCATTATATCAATTAAATTATTAATATCAATTAGTCTGATACATTTCCACAAAAAACGCGAGTAATCAAATATAATTACTTCTAACGCTTAACACGCACCACTCAAAAAATACAAAAACCTAAATTTAGAACTCTCAGAGGACTGCTCGTAGGATGAAACAACTGAGGGTGCATGCGACGTCACAAACCACACCCACTGCGAAGTTTTTGTTTTATTTCAGGGCTACTATGCTGAATTTCAGACAGATGAACAAAATATATTGAAAATTAGCTTTCATCCTTTGAATTTTGATAAAATAATATTTTTTTCGGACAATTATTTAAAATTGGATTTTTTCCTATGATCATTTTTGAACGTGGATATTGTGTAATATAAATTTAGTTTTCTGGGAGTTTATGCTGGGAGAACTGTATCATCAATTTATTTCTGAGATTTCAACCTGTTATTTGTGCTCCCTTGCTGTCAAAATATGATAGTCGCACTAACAGACCAAAAAATTGTGACGATTCCTACCAAGTTCGAATAGCAACAAATAAAACATTTTTTTCTATTCAAATCGCTGACTTATTTGGCAATTACTGCCCCCACAAATTCGTTTAAACCCAATTTCCGCGTTTAGTTTCGTCAAGAACAAATTCCTCCCAAATTAATGATAATAAATGTCTTATCGTCTCCTACTCCGCTACCATTGAACCATTAATCTTGTCTTCTCCCTCCACAGCAAATTTTTTAATTAAACTTGATATAAATCCTAGTATCTACAATTCCCTGATGGCATTTGACTTTGATTCCAAATAATCGAAATAAAATTTCTGCGCCCACTCAAACGGTTATCCACTTATCTTTTAATGTGATGGACTACCATTCGTAATTTTTAGCTTCTATTAAAATTCAATTCGAATCGATTGTTGGATTATCGTCAATAATTGCTTCTCGGAAATTTTAATCCATATTGCGATTCACGAAAAAGTTGGAGCAAAGTTAATACACAATTTTCGTAGATTGAATCTGTTCTAATTTTGACAATTCATTAATTAAAACATTCAATTTTTCTATACATTTTCGCTACAGATTTTTTATTTGAGGTAGAGAACCAATCATATCACATTTATTTTCTCCAATAAGAGATACTGGGCGGCCCAGAACGAAAAATATAAAATTATAACCCGGGTGGCATGTTATAGTTTGGAGAAACTTCATCTACCTAATAATCGTTAAAGGCAATCCTAAAAGATTAGCCCACAGATAAGAAATAGAGTCGAAAAGTTCAGTATGAACCATATTTATATATATTTTACCCTTAGTGTTCCATTGGTAGGTCAAAAGTTCTTCAAAACTTATTACCAGGATTGTATTCAAAATTTTAATACCTTAATTTTTTATAATAAGAATTCTTGGATAAATTACTCATTCTCTTATAGCTAATTTTGTATATTTAGATAAGACATGGTATGACACACATGATGTTGTTAGCAAGGATAGGTTGATGATGAAGGTAAATGTTTGCTGAATGCACCTGTTTACCGCCTTATTATTGTATTTTCAATTTGGAGCGAATTAAAAAACAATATTAGAAAAAAAAATGTCTCGTCGCAACTAAACTCCAGTGTCGTTGAATTAATCAAGAAATTGAAAATATTGGACAGCGACAATGGAACAACTGCATTCAACATGTGATAAAAATAGAAGATGAATTTGTATCGCTTTACAAAGACGTGCAACCACTAATTATAACTTTCAGTGATTCGGATGTATCCGATTTTAATACTGAGGATTAGGAGTTGGACGAGGACGAGTAAATGCCCAAATAAATATATATTTTTTAAAATGACATGTGAGGAAATCGCCACTATAAACAAATGTTAACGGTACGCAGTCAGTATCTCTTGGGTGGTTATGGAAACCTGATAATGCAACATTTTATTAAAAACATATTCTACATACTGAAGACATGAAATATATCGAATTCTAACTCAAATTATTTGTTACGGCCCTGGTGCACCTCAGGCTTGTGGTTTTGGCTATTATGTGACTGCAATAAACCGTTAACGATTAATAGGTAGATGAAGTCTGTCCAAACTATACGCCCTATTTATCAATTATAAACATCCAAAGACGATACATGACCGTAAAAAAATGCTACTATTGAGACAATCCAGGAAAGTATTAATTGTGCTTTTGGCAGCCGTACAAATCTTGATTTAGTTACTGACGTCAAAAAGCTGAAGCTCCAAACTTATATCAAATTGAAGGTCTTACTAAATCTTGATCAAACCTTGGCCAATATAATTTTGAGCCACATATAAGCTTCAATTTTAATAGAAAGTACCTCAGTCTAAAAGTAGACTGTCAGGTATTAGAATCTTAAATAATATTTTTAATTTTTAAAGTATTTTAACTTTGATTTGGTGCTAATTTGAAGTCCAAATACTATGAAAGTAGTAACCACATTGTTAAAAAGAGAAAGAGAGTTGTTGTTAGATTCGATCAACCATACAAGGGTGTATCAAAAAGTTCTCGGAAAGGCTCTGTCATCATCTGAAACCAGATCTATATGTCAAACAAATATTTCAGCAATTGTCTCTTCGCCTGTAAGAACTTATATTTCTAGCAGTCCTTTTAGACAATTTTCGACCTTACATGAAGCAAAGAGTTTACGTTTTTCATTTAACTGGAATGAAGCTCATTTGCGATCCTCGAATCTTCGAGAACTGTTTATGAGGATAATGTTTTAAAGAACACCGCAGTTTATTAATACATCAAGCAATTAAAAGAAGGCAGGGATGTCTTAACGACCTCCAGTTTGATTATCAGTACATGAAGTTGCTGAAAGAATTGGCATTTCATAATCAATTTGTAAATGACAATTTATAATTGTCAAAGCTCTCCAACCGTTAGGTCCCTCAAGAGTTGAGCAAAGTTAATAAATATTAAAGAGTAGACGATGTAGTAACCATTTTAAACAAAATCCATGCAGAGCTCGAAAAACTCTTCATCGGATCATAATTGGGGATAGAATTTAGATTTACCAGCATGACCCCGAAAGCAAAATGCAGCCAAAAAAATGTTTACCACGAGGATCATCAGGAATTAAAAAATTTGAAATGGACGCATCTGTTATGCCAATTATAAGTACCGCTTATTTGATTTTCTGAAAAGATAGAAGGTGAACATATATAAAAAATTCGCTGTGGCCAAACAGTACTTCCCCGATCATAAATTTCATGGCCAGTTTCATCGCTGTTAGATAGATGTTAATTTAGAGTGTCACATCAATTAATTGCATATTTCAAAGTGAAAGCTGTTATTGTCAAAGTGACAGTTGTCATTGTCAAAGTGACAACTGTCATTATCAAAGTAATATCTGTCAGTATTAAAGCGACAGATGGCGATTATTTTTAGTCCTTTGCATAAAATAAGTATTTTTGAAAATGATGAATCCTTTCCTAGATTTTCGGGATCTTGAATTCATTGGAACATACAGTTTCGACATTTGATCGCCAGAAGTGTAATTTGAAGATAGTAACGTGGATTTCATTACTTAATTATTATTTATTTTTGATATCTACTAAGCTTATTTTCCCGAGAGCTTAAAAGTGATACCAAACTACACATCATTTAATTGATTTGTGATAGAAACAATTGACAATCGTTTAAATATCCTATTTGACACTTCTACTAGAATTATCTCCACCACAGTTTTAATGTGATACCAAACACGATAGAGCCAAAATTATTATTATTATGAGATTGTAATTATTTTCACTTTAAGTTATTGATCAGTTCTTTCCACTCTTGTCTATTTTGTGCTATTCTCTTTGCTTCTTGTCATCTGATGTTGTTTCTGTGGAGAATTTCATTTAGGTTTTTTTTCCCAGGTCTTCTTTGGTCTTCCTCTTTTTTTCTTTCTTGTGGTTCTTGCTTTCCAAACTTGCTTCGTCTGTTTTTCCTCTGACTAAGTGACCATACCATGAAACTTGTTTCTTTTCTATGGTCTTAGGTATGCTCTCTATTTCTAAATTATCTCTTATTCGTTCGTTTCTTATTCTGTCTATCCTTGTAATACTTTCAACTCTTCTTAAGTATCGCATTTCTGATGCTTGTACTTGAACTTTTCAGTCTCTGCTCGAGTATCCACGACTCACTTCCGTATATTAAAGCTGGTCGGTATACCGTTTTGTAGAGTGTTATTTTTGTATTCTTGGATACTTGCTTATTTCCTAGTACCGCTTTGTTGAGTGCATAGTAATTTCTGCTAGCTGCTTGTATTCTTTTGTTGATTTCTGGTTCCATTTTTCCTTTATTATTTATTGTTGCTCCTAGATATGTACAGTCTTCTACTTGTTCTATTTCGCATCCGTTTAGCTGTATATTAGTGATTATGTCCTCTTTCGATATCACCATTACTTTTGTTTTTTTGACATTTATGTTCATGTTGTGTTTTCTCAATTCCTCGTTCCATACATTTCAATTATATTTCATATCTTCCTCATTCTTAGCCAGGACTGCTAGATCGTCTGCAAATGCACACTCTGCTATTTTAGTTACGGTCAACTGGTAATGTTTAATGTCTACTTTCTTCGTTTTATCTTCTATTTGCTTCATTATATTATCTAAGAAAACAATAAATAATAATGGGCTTAATGCTCCTCCTTGTCTTAAACCCTGCGTGGTGTTGAATTCTCCTGATATTTCGTTACCCGTTCATATGTAATTTGTTGTTTTTCTGTACACGCTTTTTATGGCGTTTAGTAGTTCTATGTTTATTTGTCTTTCTCCCAATATTTTCCACATTTGTTTCCGTGGTACTCGGTCAAAAGCTTTTCTAGATCGACAAACGTAATATAGAGCTTGCTTTCTTGTATCAGAATTTTTTCTATAAACCTCCTAATTGTGTATATGTGGTCTTGTGTGCAATGTCCTTTCCTGAATCCGCTTTGTGACCTTTCCATTTTTGATTCCACCTCTTGTCTTAGTTTCTTTTCTAGTATGAAGAGCCAAAATACTTATTTAAAAAAAAGACAATTGACGAACGTTTGCATGTGATGTCAAAATATGAGTGATAATAATTCTAACTCCACATTATGATTCTCATTATTTATTTGGTTCAGAAAAATATAACGAATTTTATAATAATTTAAATTTTGATAACAAATGAACCGCTGATAATTTTGAAAAACGTTTCTAATGAATGTTGTGCCAAATCATTCAAGAATTAGTTTCAGTTATTTCATATTTTTTGATTAATACTACCGTTTATAGAATAAACGCAAAAATCTAAAAAGTTTCGTGAATAAAATTTGGTATCACTGGTTGAAAAAAGCTTATCTACAAACTTGAACCTAGATTTTTGATGAAAAACTTAAAATATGAAATTTTAATAGAAAATTTGTACGCATTTTCAAGACAGACCGACTTTTTTTGAAATTGTTTTTTGGGTTCAGTTCTTTGAAACAGAAATCAATGAAAAAAGAATGCTCCTTCTCTTATAGCTCATATTTGGCTCTGTTTATTTTTTTTATTCTCAAAATCAAATCAGACTTAAAGAGGAAACTATAAGGGACCTTAAGTGAAGCAGAAGCTTTCATAAAAATATGGTTTAAAAACAAGGAATCTTTTTCAACAGGAAAGGACCAAAAGGATAACAGCACCGGCTGGGAAAATTTTTGGACGTTCAGAACAATTATGTGCAAACTTTCTGATATACCCTTTGGTATAGTGTTTACTATAAGATCAATAATTTACATATATTCAAACATAAATATTTATTTGAATTCGCTATAACTGTAATCCTAGTTAGTATTGACCAAGTCGATGTTCAATTGTCAGACGTGATTGACAGCCTACGGTTACTGGATGTTCGGTGGTTGCCAGGCATCAACTGTTAGACAGTTGAATGTTGGCCCATTGTCGGCTTAGGTATATAAGAGAGTGAGCTAGGAGAGGGATTCATTCTGTACGAGTAACAGTGAGTGATATTGTGAACATACGAGTATATAAAATAAATACTGTAATCTGTGTTAATAAATTATTCTGAATAAAATTTGTGACAAATTGAATCAAAATTTGTACCGGAAGCAAAAGCCTAGGCAATTTTTTTACGACCATCTCTCAAATTATTATTTAGTTCCCAAGTCACAAATTGCATCTCTGAAAAATCCCTACATTTCCGTCCCTTGATAAATAATATATTGTCTATTTTATGTTACAGGAAAAAAGGGAGATTTTATTTAGAGACTAATCCTGAGCCACCTTTTGCTAAAAGTATACCAAAGATTATTAATGAGAATGAAAGTATAGATGATCAGGAGACCAAATCTAAATTTCTTGACTGGCTGAAGAAATAACATTTCACTTTTAATCTTAATTATGTTAAATGTTACTTTCAAGTGTTGGATTTATTTATTTTTGAGTTGTACATTTGTTGTTATTTATTTTGTAAAATATGTTCAAATAAATTTTCTTATTTATAAGTTTGATAATTTGCATCAATTTTCAACAAGCTGGATTTTTATATATACTCGACGCATTTTTTTAAAGTGGTTTTACTCTTCTAGGAGTTTATTTAGTAGACTTCATTGACATCACATGACGAAATCTTTGGGAAATATGGATTCTCACAATCAGTATTCTATGTGAACTTATCTGAGAATATCGTGATTGCTTCTGAATGTATATGAAGTCATTTGTGCATGCATGTGTGTGAGCATGCAGCACTGTAATTACTGTAATTAATGTACTATTGATCACTAATGAATTTGCCCAGAGGCGGAGATATAGATTTTTAAATGGGGCACATTAATAAATACCACAACACGTGTATCAGATTTCATTCATTAGCGCCACATATGTTGATAATTAGATTTTGCAAATTGATTTATCAAAAAATGAACATGTATTCCAAACGCGCCTTCCAGTTATGTATTAAGGGTGTGTTATATAAATCCAGTTATGCTAATAGCAACCGATTCCGATCTAGATACGTTATATCTAACAGATTTAAGTTATGTTATGCAATGAAATGCTACCTTTTCCATTTAAATCTATTTTCAAAATCGATTATTCAAAATTTTCACGTAGGCTTCATGAATGTAAATGTGATTATGTTACATAAAAACATTTCAGTTCAAATGAAGAAGCAATTGCAGACCATGCTGAACCAGTGCAGTATTCTTCAGAATATACAATTCCATTTATAACATTTCGTAGTAAAAATTGATTATCGTTTAACTCTGATATAAGCATTCGTATCGTAAATGGACTTTCATGGAGCCAAACTAATAAAAGCTGGAAAAATAATTTTCTTTTCGTAAACAACATAATAAAAAATTTAAAAAGCTATAAAAGGGATTTTAAGATGAAATAACTTTGGGTTTTTAAGCTTAACTGTAATGATTTATGAAGATTGTATTATTTCGTGCGATTTCAGCATTAAAGTCATAATGGTGGAAATAAAATGCAGAAGAAGATAAAAACAGTTTGTGAGCATCCTGTATAATGCCAAGCATTTCCCAATTCTACTGAAATTAATTCTATTCTATAATTTATTATGTTTCGTTATATTTCCCTCAAAAATAAATATTGAGTTTGAAAAAGTAGGATTTCAGTTGCATTAACCAAATAATTAATCATAATTCTTTCACGCTACATTTTTCTTGATTTAGGTCAAACTTTTCAGACATAACAACCAATTTATGTTTTGGCAACGTCACAACCTAAATCTCAGGCTTACAGTTCTTGTAAGTAGACAAATATGTCATTAAAAACTTAAACTATCTAGCTACCTTTTGTACAAAGCAGGGAGTACTAAGGGCATTTTGCCAAATGATTGTTTTTCTAGTATGTTTATGTGTTTAAAGGACATGAAAATGCTCACGCAATCTTAAAATATAATACAATAATGTTTCTTGTCGAAATGACAAATAAAAGACTGATTAATTGTGGGTTTGTCGTCGAAAGAAAATGTAGTATTATTTTATTGGGAGTGTTGAGTTCAGACACTTTTGACCAAAACTCCAGCCGAAGAAACATAAATAGATTTACTTGACTCATCCGCTAGATGTCTTATTCTTATTCAAGAGACAGCTTGAAGACAGGTCGTAGTCTCTAAGTCAATGACATAATATTACATTTATAGGGATTTGAATGTTGGTGCAAACAATATGATCTACAAATTTATATTGGTAACAAATAGAGACGATGCTTGAAATTATATTCAATTCATGATTATTCATTTTTCTAGTTAATTTATCAATCACAGTAAATGAATTTATGTTCCATTGTTATTATTTAATGACAAAAAATGTCCGAAAGTGATATCTTACTTCTGGAAGACTGTTTTCAATGATGACGACATTAAATCGCTTCCTCAATTGTCCGCTAGGTGGTACATGTGTCAAGAGTCTCTAAAATGAAATCAAGGAACTGTCTCTACGAATAAGAATTGAACCCCAGGTCTGTTGCAGGTCTGAAAGCTCCTAAACCTACATCTTGTAGTTCCCAGAAACATTTTCGCGACTTACATGCGAATCATAAGTTTTCGGAAGTTGATATTAGTTTATGAAGTAGTCAGGCTACATTTCGAATACTATTCAGAACAAGAAATTGAACTATCAACTGTAGTTGCTCTAAGTTTGAACGGCTAGAGTTTCAATCAGGCTTCTTAAACATTTCTAATAATTTTTTAATGGTTCATGATCTGCAATTTAACTTTTTTTGTCATCAAAAACCGTTTAACACATACAAAATTGTCGTAAAAATATTATTAAATCCTAAACAAACATTAAACTGACAGTTGACGATTTGTGTGTTCAATAGTGACGATAAGTAAACGATTCTTGTCTGTCTTATAAAATGGATGAAATTGAAGTTTGTGCTGTGATTCAATATTTAATTCAAAGGCTTAAGACCAATAGAAATGAAAAAATATATTGGATTCTACATTAAAAGAATCTGCATCTCAATTTTCGACATTTAATGAATTGGGCGGCTGGATTTAAATGTGGCCGTACGTCACGTCAATGCAAAAACCGTCGTAACGCAAGAAATCGTCGCGAAAATCCATAATTCCACACTAGACGATCGTCGACTGAAGGGTCAAGAAATAGCTGAGGCTGTAAACATCTCGATAGACCGCTCCACATTTTACGTGATGTCTTGGGTATGCGGAAGCTGCTTGCTTCGTCTATTAACAGTCTAATGAAAACGCATTCATTTGAAAATTTCTAAAGAGTGTCTAGACTTATTTACACGTAATCTCACTAAGTTTTTTGGACGTTTCATCACTGTGGATGAATCTTGGATTCATCTCTACACGTCAGAGACAAAGCAGCAGTCCAAACAATGGATTGGAGCAGAAAAAAGTGCACTTGATCAAATACAAACAGTTCCATCTGCCCGAAAAGATATGGTAATGATTTTTTGGGGTTCTCATGGTATAGTTCTCATAGACTACTTAGAAAAAGGCAGAACTATTACTGATACCTTCTAGTCTTTATTATTAGACACCTGTGTACAAATTTCGCGTTGGGAAACCTCGAATTTAAGTGCTCCTACATGCCCCGCATCCGCCAGATTTCACTTTGAGAATTTTTTTTTTACCCAACTTGAAGAAAGACGAACGCTAATTGTATGCATCTTATTATTCTGATAGTATTAAAATTTAAAACATCATTGGACTAATAGTAGATTGTTTGACAAGTAGAGAAAAGTGAGAGTTTACTAGCAAGTGTAAATGTTTCAAGAGAGCGAGAGTAACGAGCGAGTGAATTAAATTTACACCAGCAAAGTAATATCGCTTTTCTTACGTTTGAACATGCTATTTTTTTGTATACTTGATAGAAAAACTTGAGTGGAAGACGCCAAGAATAGAAATAATTTTCTACAGAAATACTAATCAACGTAATAACGGTTTTGACAACTGCCAAGCAAAAGCATAGTAACAAATAAACAATATTAAGAATTAATGTGTCAGAAACGTCAGAAGCTAAAGATTCTCGCGAAATTCTGGATGCAGCTAAAGAAGCGACTTTACATCTGTTTCCGGCGAAATCGAGAGAATTTTTGTTTTCTTATATGTTTAACCTGTAATTTTTACTTAATTAGGTCAAAGCTGTCATTTGGGCGCGTGCATTTTTTGTTTATTATTTTTTGTTGCTAATTAGAAAAGTGTTGCTAATTAGAAAACAGGCACTTTTCTTTACTGATTTCTACATAATAAACCTGATGTTATATAAGAACATTAAGTGGTATGAAGTAAACAAAAAATGTATTGAATTGCAAGTTAATTATGTAGAAAAATAAAAAAAATTGCACGAAAATATTGTGCTTTTTCATCAGGCCTAGAATTTTTCGAACTATCCTCGTACAAAGATATATTTTTACTTGTAAGAAAAAGTAGCATTATGCTAGTATTCATTCCTTCGAAAATATATCAGTTTGAAATTCTAGAAATTCAACCTAACTCACTTCCACTCAAATCTTCATTTTCATTATTCTTCTTTTTAAGAACTTTTTCCTTCATCCCCAATGCTTTTCCTTTTGACATAATTCGATTGAACGGAGATGACTTGTTCAGACGCTTGTTCTGGCTTCTCATTTCTGTTATTTGTTCTTTTTATTGCCACTTGACAGGAAAGTGCCTTTTAGTCTAAGCTCGTTTCGTATAATTATTTGAAGAATAATCGAAATGTAAGGGCTGTTCACCTTTGACCTCCATTTGAATTGAATTGAGATATTTGCAAAAAAAAATACGCTACTATATTTAATTTGGGTGTCTGGCTGGCTGGCTGGCGTGGCGCTGAGTTCTCAGCAACTACAGCACTTACAGACTTGAAAATAATACTAAATAAAAGCTGCCCAAGTTTGCCCTAACAAAGTAACAAACATTCTTAAACTGCCAAAAATGAGCTTTGATCATCAAAAAGATTCTTTAATTTTTACTTACTTGCACAAAGTACAAGTATTGTGAAACCGACAAAATTCACCTATCGAGATTTTGATGGAAATATCCGTTTTGAGCATCCCTGAATCCATTTTGACTATTTTCGGCTTGATGTCGGTACGTATGTGCGTTCGTTCGTAACTCGCAAATCTCAAAACTGGTTGAACGTATAATGTTGAAATTTTGTATTTAAGACTGGAATGAATAGGGTCTAGTTGTGCACCTCGCATTATGGTTCCAATCGTCTGAACTGGAAGTGCACTTTACTTGAAACTTTTTTCGAATTTTTCTAATAAATCCAGAATGATCATAGATGTTGAAATTCAGTATTTGAACTTGATGTTGTATCAGAATGGTTATCTATTATTTTTGTATGAATCGGCCAAGCCAACTTTTTTTAAATTTTTGCATAAATCTTGAATGATCAGTCATAGCATATTGAAATTTAGTGTTTGAACTTGTTGTAACATCAAAATAGTTATCTACTATTTTTGTATCAATCGGCTGAGCCGGAAGTGCATTTTATATGTATGACAGACATTCAGAATTTGCCGTATAAAACAATCAGTTTAATTGAAATGATAAAGTAGGCAATGATAAATCTGTTGTTAATTTTTGATTTTGTTTAACATTGTACATGTCAAAATATTATTAAAATTATATCAATTATAATCTGAAGTGACAGAAAACTTTATTGAATAAATTTGTGTATATATCAAATGATGTACAAGTAAATCACGTGATGTTCACGTCAGATTTTTTTTCAATGTATTTGGAAGGTTCAGAACAAGAAGTTCTGTTGGACATAATTTTTGATACTAACTGTACAAACCTTTATTTTGGCATTCTAAAAGTTGTCTCAAAAGTCTTGAAATAAAATTCCGTGTCTGCGTCTAAAGTTATTCAAGATCAAAGGCCGCAAAAATCGTTTTTTGCAAATATCTCGGTTTCTATGACTCCAATAATGTTGACATTCATTACAAAAATTGTAGAGCATAAAATTTGCAACAAATTTTGTCTAGAACATTTTTTCATGTTGACATTCAATACAAAATTTGTAAAGCATGAAATTTGCTACAAATTTTTTCTTGAACATTTTCCCATGCGCTCAACCGTTTTTGAAATAGAGCGCGGAGAATGAGCAGCGTTCAGCCATACATACTGTGATGCAAGAAGAATTTCTGGAACCAATGACAACAATATTACCATCGGCTTCAGATGAATTACTGAAAATAATATTTTGCAATTGTAAGAATGGTTGTGCTGCACGCTAAGGGTGTAGAAAATCAGGGTTGCAATGCACTTTAGCTTGCGGCTCGTGTAATGGGTCAACTTGCCTCAATGCTGTGTAATCCATATTAACAACATTAATATTAAATTAAAGTATACTATGATTGTTTCACTTGATGAGTTTTTTATCACACATAGTAGGAGTATTATTGAAAAAATATATTATATATACGTAAAATGTTATTAAATATAATATATTGACCAATAAATAATACGAATCATTTATAATTAAGGATATTTTACTGATTTACTGACTTTGTACGAGGTATGAACAACCGGAACACATGGTTGACCTTGTATTACAGTATGTATGGCTGAGTGCTGCACATTCTCCGCGCTCTATTTCAAAAACGGTTGAGCGCATGGGAAAATGTTCAAGACAAAATTTGTAGCAAATTTTATGCTTTACAAATTTTGTATTGAATGTCAACATTATTGAAACCATAAAAACCGAGATATTTACAGAAAAACGATTTTTGCGACCTTTGACCTTGAATAACGTTAGACGCAGACACGAGATTTCATGAGACTTGAGACAATTTTTAGAATTCCAAAATAAAGATTTGTACATGTTTTCAGCTTATCATCTGTCATTCCGAGGTGAAACTCTAATTTGACTGGGCTGGCGAAACTCCAAGCATCCTTTTCGGAGTAAGATTTTCACCCTTTCAAAAGTGGTCAATAGCTTCACTATTATTTCTTTAAGCCCACTAGTTCCATGAAAGTAAGATCCTGATGGAACTATCTACATCTTCTATCGACACTTCTGCAGGGATTTGAGAATCTGGCAAATAAAGTTCTGGAAGCACTTGAGGCAACAACATGGATTTGAGAAGATTCTCATTCTTGAATCCTAAGAGATAAAGGCCCATCCATATTTTGCCCCTCATGTAAAACTAAGAACTATCATTTGTATTTACTGTCAAAGTAAGCAAAGAAGAAGAATTTATGTAGTAATCTTACACCAACAGATTTGGAGTCATCTCATCCAACACTCATTTATTAAATTCACAAAGAACTCCCAGTACAGAATTTGGTCCTAAAACGCTGAAGAGGCCTTTCATTCCTAAGTGGCTGCTCAAATCATTCATTTATTCATTCATACTGTAACGGATTTTCTTAATTAACATCTGGAATACTTCAAGATAATTCTAGAAGTCTCTCGAAAGGCAGTAACGCAGGTAAATATGAAGGACCGTATCGTATTTTAACGTGCCAAAGTGTCATGATTCGTGAAAATAAAATAGGCCCTGAATCCATCTCTGTTGTCTGGGCGGAGCCCGTTATCTCTTTACGTCGCGCCAAGCGACATTCGAGAATAACGTAGAAATTTCTAGATGTTTCGTTTGCGTATATATAGGGGCGAATAACCTGATTGAGTAAATAGTGAAGAGTGAATATTCAGTGTGTGATCAGTCAAGTGCGAAGTGTAATACATAAATAAGTTGTTGTGAATAAATATCAGTGACTTTGTTTTCGTTTAATAGTAGTAAATGAGAAATAAATTGTATAGTGTTTATTTCAGTGTTACTTCAAAAAATTAAACTTTTATTTTCTTTTCATTCATTAAATAGTGACTTTCATTTTAATAATAAACAATTCCTTTGAAAACACTTAAAAAGACACAGAATAAATCAAACGGTCGAAGAGTGAATAGTGCTGCTGAGCGCTGGTTAGTATAAATAGGAGTGATTTAATATTTTAAAAATAAATATTAGTTGCATTATTATTATTATTATTAAGTGTAGAGTATTAAATATTTATAATGTATAGTTGGAACTTTGCTTTATTCAACAAACTTCAATTTATTATACATTTTTACAGTCCAGAAACTAGTTTGAACATCAATATTCATCCTCAGAGTCCATAAACATATTGTAATGAATTAAAGCTTATAAATTAGTCAAATCGGTTTTGTTGGCTCTCAAATTACTGTAGAAAAATTCTTCAACAAGAATTAAAATCGGATATATTTGTATTTTGGAAATTTCTGGCAATTTACGCGTAAAATTCTTGATTCATTCAAGTCTCTTACCAGAAAATTCCAGAAAGTCCATAGGGTATAAATAGGCAGCTCAAGAGTCACGGTAGCAGTCTTCGTTGAACACGCATAGTTTTAATTTAATTTTAATCATTAAAAATATAGTGTTGGTTACTTTTACCGTCATTCTAATAAACTATTTGAATAAATATTCGTGCTTAGTAACTTGTAACACTTCACTAAAACGAATAAACGATATCTAAAGCACTACAAATTTTTATACGTTTCATTTTTATACCTCCGATCTTGGATTTTACGTGGTGGTATTTCCGTTTCGGATTTGAAAAGATGATGACGATTCGGTTGAGTTGAGGGGGGATGTTCTACATCATCGACGACGTCTTATTTTGATTTCAAGATGGCAATCGGGCAAAGAAAATGTTGGAATGATTGAACACAAGCATACAATGAAATGACGGACTGGAAATGATTTATTAAGATAAATGGAACTTGGATGATGTTGAAAATATTGTAAATGTGCAGAATACAGACGATAATGCCTCAAAATATCCTCAAATCATAGATAAGCACAAGATAATTATGACAATTTTCGAAAGCACGCTTCTTGGTATTTGTTTATTGTACTAATTTTGGTCATAATTCAAATAGGTTGCAGGTGCACATGAAAATTGACATCATGGTTGCTTAACAAGTGCGGATCTTCTTAAGGCGTCAATTTTTCACACGTGACCATGAACAAAGGGCTCTAATTGAATTCTGCTCTTGACAAAAAAATCAATAGCATGGCTTTTAATAAGTTACCTTCCAAAATCTGTCATCAATCGTATTCAACCACACAACAATAAGAAATCCATTTATCACACCCCCTCACTAACACACTTCCACATATTCAATTATACACACGTACACAACAATTTGTGAACTACAATATACCATATTACGTTTCACTAATGAACGTTTCCTGGAATCCACCCCAAGTCGAAATAGATTGAAGGTGTAGTATTTTTAGTATGGGGAAAATGTAAGAAGTTAAAGGTGCTTTAGCACCAATTCATGAATATATTGGTTGGCAATGAAATGTTCTAAAAACAGTGAGTATGAAGCGAAAAACAACAAAAGCACTTTCAAAAATATTACGTGGGCAGAATCAGAATTTCAGAAGCTTTTTGAGGAGCTGCATTGAGAAATGATTCCTAAGGATAAATGACAGCACTCAAGTCAAAGTAAAAAAAAATATTTTCCTTGGTACTATTACTTTTAGGACAGTCCTCGTATGAGGAAGTATTAAACTCTTCAGTGTTCGAGATTCTGTCAGCATATACACTATCGTCCTCCGTTTTCTGCACTTCCTATGTCAACAAGCTAGACGCTACTAATTTGATAATAACCTAACGCTTCCCAATAAAACGTCGCCGGAGCTTCTGTCTGGCGCTGTGAAACTCTGCTAGAGCTTAAAATAGGGAAACAAATTCCGTGGAGCCTGGAACGGAGAATAAGCACCGCGAAGCTTGGATAACAAGAGCATTAAGTGGTATGAGGTGTGTTTGTCGAAAACAAATGCCTTCCGCAATGTAATTATAACAAAAAGGCTGCTGGGCAGAAATGAACTAAGAAAAAATTGTTTAAATAATAATTAAGCACCAAGAGGACATTTAACAGCAGTACTATATTCAAATTTTGATCGAACACTGAATAATCAGCAGCAACAACACAGACTGCAGAACAAATTATTCCCACAGAATTTAGAATTGTAAATGTGACTATTAATTCAAATATTCGATATTAACATCTTTATGACAGTTCCAATAAGCTAAGCCAGCTCAATTTATATTCATGCCATTATATTTGAAATAACAACTTCTGGAACTAGCATTTGATGATTAAGCTATCGATCCATTTTTCACTTTTCTGGACAGAAATTGATGTAACGAATGTGTTTTCATGGATAATGCTGTAACGAATTTCCTTAATTGATATCTGGAACATTCGAGATATTTCTATCCATCTCTCGAAATGCAGTAGAACACATGCAAGCTACCGCTTGGAAAGTAAACAAATCAAAAGTAAAGATAAATTTGGTGCAATATAAGTCTGTCTAGAAAAATAGACATTAGTGCATAATTTATAAAAAAAACTCAAGGAACTAAAAATATCCCTCAATAAAATGTTGGTCATTTACGAATTTAAAACTAACTTTTTGATGAAAAACTTCAGTCGAAAATTCGTACGCGTTCTCAAGTTATCGTGCTTCCAGACAAACAGACTGAATTTTCTTAAAATTATGTTTTTTGGGTTTGAATTGTGAAGATACATCAAAATCTGGAACTGTCAAAAAATCAGAATCACAATACTCTCCCTTTTATTTATAGGTTGGAAAAGTAAAAATGGCTCCTTAACGACTGAAATTTCGCATAACGTGTGACGTGGAAAAAGGGAAAGTTCCCTCTTCACGTCATTCACTTCTGCGCCAGCTCTCCGCGCCAATGTTTACACAAAATTTTGAAGTGTCGGCGGAATAAATGTCTCTAGGAAAACAGAATTTGTAGTTATGTCATAAATTTATTAATTTTCTTTGAATAAATGTTATAAATTTTTAAAAAAGTACTATTTTTTTCGGCATCATATTTTGCATTTATTTATGTCAACAATTGTTTCACTTTTTCACTTAAAGAGTGTTTCACAATACGAGTAAGATTCTGGAACGAATAAAACTTGTTACGAGAGGTTAAAAAATGTATAGAGTTAAGAAAATCTAAAAAATAGCAGCCCTTGCCGGCTTCGCACGGGTGGACATTTATTAATATTTAACATTTTTGTTCGAATCTTTGAAGCTTAGTTCAATAATATAAGTTAATTGCTAAGAATAATACCATATTTGATGCTACATAAACATAACCTCAACTGCCAAATTTGTTGATTACCGCGTAGATCTATGTATAATAGCGTCATCAGTATTTAATGAAATAAATTACGGGAGCGCATGCAGTGTTAGCCTCAGATTATACTGTTGAATTTTTTTTTTAAATTGGTCCAGTAGTTTTTGATTTTATTTATTACAAACAAAAATACAAATAAATATGTTTTATTTGGAAAATTTCTGTATATAAAAATGATTAGAAACACAACGTTTCAACAGCAAAGTGCTGAATCTCTCTTATATATTATTTTATTTTATTTTTATTATTTTTTATTTCTTTGCTTTTATATACAGAATTTTTCCAAATAAAACATATTTATTAAAAAATTAGTTCTGAAATGTTTTTTCCTTCATTAAAGATACAAATCTTTCCTCTTTATAATATTATATATAGATATAGATATAGAGAATATAGAGGAATCAGGAAATAAAAAGGATATAGAGAATACAAAGAATTCAGGGAGTAAAAAGAATTTAGAAAGTTTAGAGAATTTAGGGAATATAAAGAATTCAGAGAATAAAGTGAATATAGAAAGTTTAGAGATTACAGTGGCGTAGCTAGAAATATTGGGCCCTTCCGCAAGCATAGTAGGAGGGCCCCCCTACTGTTCATAATAATTAAGAATAAATATAAAAATTAAATGAAA
This sequence comes from Dromius quadrimaculatus, assembly GCA_963989225.1. Lineage (NCBI taxonomy): Eukaryota > Metazoa > Arthropoda > Insecta > Coleoptera > Carabidae > Dromius > Dromius quadrimaculatus. The sequence goes on along the minus strand of OZ022325.1, from coordinate 6,059,653 downwards.
ATTTTGAGTTTCACAAAATAGATTTAATAATAGGAAATTGAATACATATTTTTCAACACGTACTAAATGAATTACTGAAAATCATATATCAAGAATATAAGTTGTTGTACTCATTAATTGAAATCTTTTCTCCTTGCTTATAAGTTGGTCGATCCGAGCGCGAATATTCCACGTTCAGACGTATCCCGCAATAATGTACGTTTGAAATGAAACAATACAAATTTTTTCAACAATTTTTTGTATATTTGTTGTTATAATCTATGGACTTTTTCTGTTAATTTGTCGAAAGCCAGAGCCTCCCAAGATCGTGGGCCCTTCCGCATTGCTGTCTCTTGCTACGCAGTAGCTACGCCACTGGAGATTATAAAGAATATAGAGAATTGAGAGAATAAAGAGAATTCAGAGAATATGGCGAGTACAGAGAATTTAGAGAATTTAGAGAGAAAAAAAAATAGTTTGGAGAATATATAGAATTCAAAGAGCTTAGAAAATATAGAAAATAAAAAAAATATAGAGAATTTAATATATAATAATAATTTGAGGATAAAGTATATTCACAGAATCAAGGGGATTTTAGAGAATTTAAGTAATGAAGACAATTTAGAGCACAAACAGAGTAAAAAAAGCTTAGGGAATATAAAAAATTCAGAGAGGCTAGAAAATATAGAGAATTAAGAGATATGGAGGATAAACCAAATTAAGAAAATAAAGAGACTCTAGGAAATAAAGAGAATACAGAAAGCTTAGAGAATAAAAAGAATTTAGAGAGCTTAAAAAATATAGAGAATATAATAAAGAGAATTTACGGAATAAAAAGTATATAGACAATCCATAGAATAAAAGCCACTTAGAGAATTTAGGGAATAAAGAGAATATACAGACTTTTTGGAAAATATGGAGAGTATGAAGAATTCAGAGAATGAAGAGAATATAGCAGTGTAATAATATAAACTTTTCAGCTTGAAACCAGCCCTGGTACCACATCGTATCGACATTGACATATTTAGATCTTGTCTTGAACCCCCATTTCTTGTCATCATCATCTAGATCTCATTTTAATAGAAGGATAACCTGACCTAACTCCTGTCATGTCCTTATAATAAATATTAACTGGAAACATGTCTAACTTGCATGACAAATTGACAGTAAAAATCAAGTCAATGTCAATGTCAAGTCGTTGTAATTCCACCACAGGACTGAGAAATATTGAAAATTTCTATTTTCATGTAATGTTTATTGCTTGAAAGGAAATAGTCTATAATTGAATAAAAATTATTTAATAATTAAAAATAAAATAAAAATTTTATTTTTCCGGATATCACTTTAATTTATTTATCACTTACTACTCTCTTAAACAAAGCCGCAGATATTTATATTTAACTATTTATATACACTGATCACTTCACTATTTGATATTCACTGCTCTAGATTCACCATTACACACTCTCAAATCATTTGCTTGCGTTTATATATAGAATTATCCATTTCTCGAATGTTTTACTATACTTTTGGAATATGGCTAGAGGCTTCCATCGGGCAGAGTGATGTGATGCGGTGCGGCGCGACGCAACGAGGACGAAAGGCTCCGCCCAGGCAAGGTCACCTTTACGAGCCTCTACACTCTCGCACGTTACAGTATATAAGTATAGATAAAAAGAATGTAGAGGAATCAGGGAATAAAGAGAATGAAGAGAATTTTGGGAGTAAAGAGAATTTAGAAAGTTTAGAGAGTTTAGGGAATATAAATAATTCAGGGAATATATTGCATATAGAAAGTTTAAAAATTATAAAGAATATAGAGAATTAAGAGAATACAGAGAATTCCGAGAATATGGCGAGTACAGAGAATTTAGAGAATATTCGGAATTTAGAGAAAACAGAGAATATAGTTTATAGAATATAAAGAATTCAAAGAGCTGAGGAAATATAGAAAATAAAAAGAATATAGAGAAGTTAATATATAAAGAGAATTTGAGGATAAGGTATATTCACAGAATCTAGGGGATTATAGAGAATTCAGAGAATGAAAAGAATTTAAGAAATAAAGAGAATTTAGAGCACAAACAGAATTAAAAAAGATTCAGGAAATATAAAAAATTCAGAGAGGCTAGAAAATATAGAGAATTAAGAGATATGGAGGATAAACAGAATTGAGAAAATTCTAGGAATAAAAAGAATTTGGAAAATAAAGAAACTTTAGGAAATAAAGAGAATATAGAAAGTAGACAATATAGAAAATTTACGGAATAAAAAGAATATAGAGAATTCGTAGAATAAAGGAAACTTGGAGAATTCAGGGAATAAAGAGAATATAGAGACTTTGAAAAATAAATAATATGAAGAATTTGGAGAATATGCAGAGTATAGAGAATTTAGAGAATGTAAAGAATTCAGAGAATATAGCAGCGTAATAGTATAAACTTTTCAGCTTGAAACCAGAACTGAGAGATATTGAAAATTTATAGACTACTGTGTCCATCTATTAGCCTCAAAATCTGCTATGGCCACCACTTCTACGACTATGGATTATATGGCTATAATCATAATCAACCTCTTCCTCTAAAAATGAGTTTATCCAAATCCCATCTAGTAACTGTTACATTAACTGAGTTTTCCCGTCAAAAGTGTAAATTGAAGAGTAGAGTTGAAAACTAATTACAGTGTGGAACTGGTAAGAGAATATATAAACCTTAAGAATAAGAATTATTAGTAGTTCACATACGGAGCGCGCAGGAGTGAAAATGAATAAGAAACAGTGGAAATAAATAACAGACAGTGTTATTTTGCAAATAATAAATAAGTGTAATGTTATGAGTGGAAGCATTTTTTATTTTAATTACCAAAACACACATATGATAGTAGGTGCTGCACTGAATATCGAAAGTCTCGTAAACATGTTGTAGTCAGTAGTGGCTTGACGTTCGGTCATATCAAATATATCGTTAGCTAATCTAAAGTTGCGAGGATATTGTGCATCAAAATCGGAGGTTATGTACTTTCAAAAAAATATATATATCATGGAATTTGAAGATAATTCTTCGTCCTTGAACTTCAACCTCTATTGTAACAGATACGTAGATAAAGGATTATTGAAACGATTACTCACACATACATAGAAAGCAGTGCGTGTAAAAAAGAAATCTACTAGCGATTATATCAAAACAAACGACTAGACGGCGCCACTATCGATCTCTTGTGGTACTCAACAAGGGTGTCTGAGCAAGGTAGGATAATGGCGTGCAAACATTGGAGAGATTGATCTAAGAAGAATTTAATATTTTGAATAATAGAGTTTTTAAATTCATGATAATTCAATCAACAGAAAAAACATTTTACAGACAGTTTACAGTTTCTTTTAGCCTAACAAGTTGTCCTAAATTTAGATCTGCGTGAGCTGAACTTCCGGTTGAATAAATATATTCAATTAATAATTCAATATTAATCTACTTTAAATTATAACCTCTTGAAATATTTTTTTAAAGCTTTCGTGTCGTATCTAGTATGTAAAACTTCATGATTGGCTCGTCAGACATCTTCGTGCTTTTCAAACATATCGCATGCCTCAATCTTAATGCGTTTGTTCTAAACTGAAGAATCAACTTGGTCATGTTAAGGGTTAGTAATGTGTTTTCTTATCGCATTTGTTCTCATATTAGGTTTAATCATTCCAAGGCCATCTACACTCATGTTAAATCGACACTCGTGAAAAATTATCCTACACCGGAAGGAAATCCAGCAGGCAATTTTTCTAGAAAGATTATGCAAGCTAGTAGATTTTATTTTTTTATAAGAATTTATGTTGGTAGAACTGTGCACCTGTCATCAATTTATTTGTTGATTTTTTGGTCGTTTTATTATCAATTTGTGCTCTGTTCTTCTTTGTTGTCTGTTGCCAAAATGGTAAGAAAAATATTCAAGAAATAAAATAATTCGTAAAAATAAAATAGGCTCTGAATCCGTCCCTGTTGTCTGGGCGGAGCATGTTATCTCTTTACGTCGCGCCAACCGACATTCGAGAGTAACGTAGAACTTTCTGGATGTTTGGTTTCTGTATATATAAGGGCGAACAACCTGACTGATTGGACAGCGAATAGTGAAATGGAGTGAATATTCAAAGCGTGATAAATAAATAAGTTGTTGAAAATAAATATTGGTGGCTTTGTAGTTGAGGTTTAATAATAGTGTGTGAGAGATAAATTGTTTGTTTAGTAATACTCCAAAGAATAAAACTTTTATTTTCTTTTCATTTATTAAATAGTGGCTTTTATTTTGACAATAAACGATTTTATAAAAGCAATAAACATTACAATATCGATGTAAGAGTAAAAATAACTTCGTAAAGTTCATTTTCCAGTAAATATTCAATAATAAAATAGTTGTTTATGTAAATAATAGTAGCTAAATTAATTAGAAATTATTTGTGCAGCAAAATTAGGACTAATTTTACATATGAGTAATTAAATAATTGTTCCATATTTCCACAATAATAAACAGTCTTAATTAATTAATTTGCGGTATTTATTGCAACGTACTAGTAATTATGTTATCAAATATTCATCAGTGAGAAAATTGGTTTAAGTGGATTCAGAATTATTCAGTGAGCTTATGGAAAAATCCAAAAACTTATTTTTTAAAACTTTATTAATAATTTAACAGATTATTGGTCCTTGTCTCCTTTCAAGTACTTCCCTCCCCTATTCATACACTTTTTCAGTCCAGGATAGCTATTTTCAATATGGATTTTGAGGTCTGTGATAATTCTATTAAAGTTGAAAGAAACAAAAACGTTCCAAGGTCATTAAGGGTTGGTTCGCGGTCTCTAGGTCACTAATATAATTAAAACTATCGCTTTTATGGGTGGAAGTATGGTCTTTATTTATTTTTGACACGTTATTAAAATGATGAAAACACGCCATATATTTTACTAGATTAATAGATAGGAGGGAAAGGGTTTATACTTCACATAATGATATATGGTCTGTTATTTGCAATAAACAATACAGTCTATCTATTATGAAAAAGGTGACAGCATAATTAATTTAGTAACCTTTGAAATATTTTCCTACTGTGTTATTAATGATAATTTTGTTATAATTAATAGGCTTCATCATTTGATATTTAAAACACCCTAGTATCAATTTGATTTCCATTAATTTATCCAAGAAAATATTTGGAAAATGAAAAAAGGACTTATATTTAATATATCAGCCAATTTTTGTGCTAAAAAGTCGATTAGAATAACAAAATGTGCAACTTTTGTAGAAAATTTTTATTTTTAGCGCATTTTTAGCGCATTTTTCAGAAAAAAGCGCTATTATATTCACTTTGGCTGGCTGGCGTGACGCTGAGATCTCAGCAACTATACTATTTACAGACTTGAAACTGGTACTAAATAAAAGCTGCTGTTTCGTAGGTTTGCACAAATTGCTTTAATTCAAGCTCAGTGATTGTGGAAGATTAAATTATTCAATTACTTGTTTCAAGTGAAACAATGCCCATAGATATATATGACATTAGGGATATGGCAACTGAAATTTATTAAAGTAGATAAAAATTTAGTTACAACTTTAGCCGCGGTTGTCACTATTATTATGTACAGTTGTCAAATCTGTCCGGGATTCATTCAATTACTTGTTTGACGCGAATTTGAAGCTCATTAGAATGAATTATTATTATTGGATGAAAATTTGTTCACTTTTGGTGTATTTTTTTTATATAGCTTTGATAAAGATCTAATTATCATTTTAAGGTACAGCACTTGACCTCCCGTCAGTCAATAACTGAACAATGAAGATTAAAAGGTATTTTTGAGTTTGTACATGCATAAATTATGTACCTATCAGATAGTCAACTTGAAACTAGTACTAAATGGAAGCTGCTGTTTCGTAAGTTTGCCCAAACTGCTTGGTTTCAAGCTCAGTAATTGTGAGAGATTGTAATTTGCGAAATCTCTGAAGTAACAAGCATTCATGAGCTGTCAAAAATGCGCTTTCATCATCTAAATGATTCTTCCATTTTTTTAATGCATATTGAGGACAGTGTTCGTTATTATTGTATCAGCACATAACCTCAACTGTCATGTCATTTTTACAAATGAATGATTTCGAGCATAGAGGTAAAAATCTGATGAATTTGAGTTTTTAACTGTCGAAATTGTCAGTGACAGCTTCTAGAAGTATATTTATCTGAGTAAATATTCTGTAAAGTGATAGTTCTCAATTTTTTATTGTGGATAGTCTTTTCAGAAAGAAGTACTTAATCGCCGATCAATATTTGAATAATTTCTCTCAATCTAACAATACAAATTCTAAGAATCGATCAAATACTTTCCATACATCAACTATGACCTACTTCAGTAAAATATCACAAATGCTTTTTGCGGAACTGTTCGACGTAAAGCATAGTCCTACTACTATGTCGAGTATGCATGTAAAGTACGTTGTTCACAAAAGCGTTGAAATCGTTTTGCGCTCAAGAAATGTAAAATCGAACGTGGTTTATGTGCCCAGAAAATAAAGAGTCTCAGTTTGTGCTCCAAATGGGTTAGAACGAGGATGTGGGTTGAGGAAGACGTTGGATGAATTTATTATTAGATTCGGTAATCTTTTTACATTGTAGCTAATGTTGAGTTATTGTAAAAGTAAAGATATTGTAGTTGAGACAAAATGAACATTCCAGTTTGCATTAATTCCCAACAAGCTGGATTTTTTGCGTATATCTCTAAAACGATGAGAGCTACTGGAAAAATATACTACAAAAAATTTGTAGATCCTGAAATTTTCTACAAAAAAGATATCAATAGTTTTTTCCTACGAAGCACCGTTCTCGAGTTATCGTGATTTTAGATCGTAGGTATGCACACATTTCCACACCACCTCTGAAATAGTGTACTCGTTGCTTTTTTTCACGTGGTTTCCCCAGTAGGAATACTTCACAATATATTTCGATCCAGAAAATTCTACATGATAACTCATTTCTTCCTTTTCACTCTCTTCTTCTTCTTCTCCGTGCTCAATTTGTGTTGACTGCTTTAAGAAGAGAGATATATCAGTTAGATCCTCATCGATTTCGAAAGAATCTTCATCTGTTACATTTGATTCAGCATTAGTGCAAGAGTGGCCTTGACATTGCACAGACTGGTGAACAAAACGATCCAACTTTTCTGCTCAACACAATTATTCGTGCAGCCTTTATTACAATTACAAAAATAGTATTCAGCAGTTTCTCTGAAGCAGGTGGAAGTAAAGTCTGGATTGGCTCCAAACTATTATTCATCAATTTACAGTCCCAGTCTTCAGGATTCCGTTCATTGTCCAACCCATTTGCACTTGGTAGAGTACAGAAAACAAGTGTTGATAAGCAGAAGCAGATGTTGGAAGGAAGATAACTGCACTCTTTTGTTTCACTTTCAGTCAAAGATTCATCACAAATGAAGCAAACTTCTGATACTTTTATAAAATTTTGTAACGGCACAATTAAAATGAAAATACCATCTACAAACACGTCTATTTACAACGAAAAAACCGTTTAAAACTGACTGGACTGTTGATGCTACTCAAGGCCAACCGACTAATAGAATTAGGGACGACCGTTGTCTCACTAAATTGTATAGTTTCCACGTATGCTATTTGAGTGCACGAATCACAAAATCTAATATTTTTTTGTTCAAATGATGCAAGCTGACCACATATGAATGCATATTCGCAATTTTTAGATTTAAAATCGCTATAACTCGAGAACGGTGTTTTGGAGGGAAAAAAGTACCAACACCTTTTTTGTAGATAATTTAACGTTCTATAAATTTTTGCTCACCTATTTTCTAGTAGCTCTCACCATTCCAGAGATATACGCAAAAAGCGTAAAGTTGTGACCCTTGACCTCGGATAAAAAACAGCGCACAAGCGGGATCGACGGGGACTTTTGACATAGCATTTGTAATGAGGTATTCAAGATCATTGATGTACGTATGTTTAAATTAAATTCTACAGAAAGAGAGCGTTGTTCTTGTGTTTACAGAATGTTCGTCAGATCTCTGATGGACTAACATCGCGTCGAACTCTCTCTCTCTCTTTTTTCTACGTTTTCTCTCGACAGTACCGTTTAACGCTCTGCACTTTACACAAGAAAATAGATAGATATGTCATAAACTGGAAATAATTTTTGTACATTATATATTGCAAGGAAGACAACGAAATAGAGCACTTGAGAGGCTGTGCAAGTTACATTCTTCTAATTGCATTTTTCTTGTGCGTAAGAAAGAGATAAGAGCATAATTTTATTGACAATACATTTTTTAGAAAAAAAAAATGCCAAAAGGTATAAACTTTCCCAAGGAACAACATATTGATAAAATTTTGGAAGAGAAGTGTTTCCTTGAAAACATATGTTTCCAGCCCAGTTTCAGTTTTACAATTTTGGCATGGATTCATTTCAATAAAACGTTTACTTGTTTTATTATAAGGGTTGTTAGAGTTATTTTGGTATCACGATATCTTAAATTTATTGAACCTTCAATCTTCCATTCATAAATTATCTCAAATAACTTAATAAATTTCAGTTATTCATTCATAACCTTGAATTACAGTGTAGCAGAAGGTTGACAAACATTTCATTGAGGAGAAGAATGACTTTAAGAATCTGTATGACAGGAAATAGTGAATGTGAGAAATTGGGAAATATATTACGAAATAAATGCTTCCCCAAAAATTATTTTACTCCAATTTTAGCGCATTTTTACAAAAAATGGAAGAATCATCTATATGATGAAAGCGCATTTTTGACAGCTCATGAATGCTTGTTACTTCAGAGATTTCGCAAATTACCATCTCTCACAATTACTGAGCTTGAAATCAAGCAGTTCGGGCAAACTTACGAAACAGCAGCTTCCATTTAGTAATAGTTTCAAGTTGACTATTTGATAGGTACATAATTTATGCATGTACAAACTCAAAAATACCTTTTAATCTTCATTGTTTGGTTATTGACTAACGGGAGGTCAAGTGCTGTACCTTAAAATGATAATTTGATCTTTATCAAAGCTATATAAAAAAATACACCAAAAGTAAACAAATTTTCATCCAATAATAATAGTTTATTCTAATAAGCTTTAAATTCGCGTCAAACAAGTCATTGAATGAATCCCGATCAGATTTGACAACTGTACATTATAATAGTGACAACCGCGGCGAAAGTTGTAACTAAATGTTTATCTACTTCAATAAATTTTAGTTGCCATATTCCTAATGCCATATATATCTATGGGCATTGTTTCACTTGAAACAAGTAATTGAATAATTTAATCTTTCACAATCACTGAGTTTGAATTAAAGCAATTTGTGCAAACCTACGAAACAGCAACTTTTATTTAGTACCAGTTTCAAGTCGGTAAATAGTTTAGTTGCTGAGAACTCAGCGTCACGCCAGCCAGCCAGACAGCCAAAGTGAATATAATAGCGCTTTTTAGCGCATTTTTCCGAAAAAAGCGCTATTATATTCACTTTGGCTGGCTGGCTGGCTGGCGTGACGCTGAGTTCTCAGCAACTATACTATTTACAGACTTGAAACTGGTATTAAATAAAAGCTGCTATTTCGTAGGTTTGCACAAATTGCTTCAATTCATGCTCAGTGATTGTGGAAGATTGAATTATTCAATTACTTGTTTCAAGTGAAACAATGCCCATAGATATATATGACATTAGGGATATGGCAACTAAAATTTATCAAAGTAAATAAAAATTTAGTTACAACTTTCGCCGCTGGTGTCACTACTATTATGTACAGTTGTCAAATCTGTCCGGGATTCATTCAATGACTTGTTTGACGCGAATTTGAAGCTTATTAGAATGAATTATTATTATTGGATGAAAATTTGTTCACTTTTGGTGTATTTTTTTCATATAGCTTTGATAAAGATCAAATTATCATTTTAAGCTACAGCACTTGACCTCCTGTCAGTCAATAACTAAACAATGAAGATTATAAGGTATGTTTGAGTTTGTACATGTATAAATTATGTACCTATTAAATAGTCAACTTGAAACTAGTACTAAATGGAAGCTGCTGTTTCGTAAGTTTGCCCAAACTGCTTGATTTCAAGCTCAGTAATTATAAGAGATGGTAATTTGCGAGATCTCTGAAGTAACAAGCATTCATGAGCTGTCAAAAATGCGCTTCCATCATCTAGATGATTCTTCCATTTTTAGCGCATTTTTCCGAAAAAAGCGCTATTATATTCACTTTGGCTGGCTGGCTGGCTGGCTGGCGTGACGCTGAGATCTCAGCAACTATACTATTTACAGACTTGAAACTGGTACTAAATAAAAGCTGCTGTTTCGTAGGCTTGCACAAATTGCTTTAATTCAAGCTCAGTGATTGTGGAAAATTGAATTATTCAATTACTTGTTTCAAGTGAAACAATGTCCATAGATATCTATGACATTAGGGATATGGCAACTAAAATTTATTAAAGTAGATAAAAATTTAGTTACAACTTTCGCCGCGGGTGTCACTATTATTATGTACAGTTGTCAAATCTGTCCGGGATTCATTCAATAACTTGTTTGACGCGAATTTGAAGCTTATTAGAATGAATTATTATTATTGGATGAAAATTTGTTCACTTTTGGTGTATTTTTCTTTATATAGCTTTGATAAAGATCAAATAATCATTTTAAGATACAGCACTTGACCTCCTGACAGTCAATAACTAACAATGAAGATTAAAAGGTATTTTTGAGTTTGTACATGCATAAATTATGTACCTATCAAATAGTCTACTTGAAGCTAGTACTAAATAGAAGCTGCTGTTTCGTTAGTTTACCCAAACTGCTTGATTTCAAGCTCAGTTATTGTGGGAGATGGAAATTTGCGGAATCTCTAAAGTAACAAGCATTCATGAGCTGTCAAAAATGCGCTTTCATCATTTAGATGATTCTTCCATTTTTAGCGCATTTTTCCGAAAAAAGCGCTATTATATTCGCTTTGGCTGGCTGGCTGGCTGGCTGGCTGGCTGGCTGGCTGGCTGGCTGGCGTGACGCTGAGATCTCAGTAACTATACTATTTATAGACTTGAAACTGGTACTAAATGAAAGCTGCTGTTTCGTAGGCTTGCACAAATTGCTTTAATTCAAGCTCAGTGATTGTGGAAAATTGAATTATTCAATAACTTGTTTCAAGTGAAACAATGTCCATAGATATCTATGACATTAGGGATATGACAACTAAAATTTATTAAAGTAGATAAAAATTTAGTTACAACTTTCGCCGCGGGTGTCACTATTATTATGTACAGTTGTCAAATCTGTCCGGGATTCATTCAATGACTTGTTTGACGCGAATTTGAAGCTTATTAGAATGAATTATTATTATTGGATGAAAATTTGTTCACTTTTGGTGTATTTTTTTTTATATAGCTTTGATAAAGATCAAATTATCATTTTAAGCTACAGCACTTGACCTCCTGTCAGTCAATAACTAAACAATGAAGATTAAAAGGTATTTTTGAGTTTGTACATGTATAAATTATGTATCTATTAAATAGTCAACTTGAAACTAGTACTAAATGGAAGCTGCTGTTTCGTAAGTTTGTCCAAACTGCTTGATTTCAAGCTCAGTAATTGTAAGAGATGGTAATTTGCGAAATCTCTGAAGTAACAAGCATTCATGAGCTGTCAAAAATGCGCTTTCATCATCTAGATGATTCTTCAATTTTTTACATAAAATTCACATTGGCTGCCTGGCTGACCGGCTGGCTGGCGTGACGCTGAGATCTCAGCAACTACAGCACTTACAGACTTTAAACAGGTACTAAATGAAAGATGTTAATTTGTAGATTTGCACAAACTGCTAGATTCTCTTATTCATACACCCAGTTTTGGGTGAAAATTGAAACAAAAATTGAAAAGGTAATTACTGCTGAACTATGCATAGTTGAAATCTGAAAATTGCTGCACAGAATGAGCAACATATCAGTAATTGAATTTTACACCCGAAATTTTGAACCGATATGGGTTAGTACCCATTTTAGGGTAGAAACTATTTATTTCAATATCTCGCGAGTTACACAAGATATTGACATGCGGTTTCCGATGTTATTAGTATCACAATGAGTTCGAATTTTGTTTTTACGATCAATTTAGGCCAGTACATGACCACCCGTTCCTTATCTTCTTGAATCTGTAGCTTCGGAGGTAATTTTCAGGGATTTTTATTTAGTTTTGATGAAGATCAAATTATTATTTTAAGGTACAGCACATGACCTCCCGTCAGTCAATAACCAAACAATAAAGATTAAAAGGTATTTTTGAGTTTGTACGTGCTCAAATTATGTATCTATCAAATAGTCAATTTGAAAATGATATTAAATAAAAGCTGCTGTTTCGTAGGTTTACCTAAACTGCTTGATTTCAAGCTCTGTGATTGTTGGAGATGATAATTTGCGAAATTTCTGAAGTAGCAAGCATTCATAAGCTGTCAAAAATGCGCTTTTATCATCAAGATGATTCTTCAATTTTTTTAAAGATTTTCCTTATTTTGAAGATTGTCAAAAATTACATCTTGGGTTGTGTGCATATTGGGTGTTTAAGCGTATGCTGATGATGTTATTTTATTTGAAAGTGGAGGACAATTAAAAAGAATAATTGGTAAAACATAATGATGTTGATTATTGTAGAGTTTTGAAGTTTGAGGAGGGTGAAACGGTGACTGATTGCAATATTTTGATTAAGAATTTACAAAGTTTAATGTTTTTATTCTAAGATATCGCTACTGGAAAATTTCCTATCATGTGTTATTTAGTAAGAATTTATGATCATATTTTCTTGCTTTAAATTCATCTCTGCAATCATTCTGTTAAGTCCACCCCTGGGACTCTACACTCGGCACTCTGTACCAGTTCTCTCTGCATCGTCTGTCTCTGTTTATATTGCTATTTGTCTCTTTCTAGTCCTGTTCGTGGTCCTGGGAGAAATTCCTGCAGTGGTCCGCAGGATAGCAGAACAGCGTTTCCAATAGAGAAAACAAAATAAATAATTGGATTTTATTTCGAGTTGACAACTAAGAGTATAAAGGGTAAAATTATTAAAAGGTGAACACGAGCTCTCAAAATGTTTTGAAGTGGATTTTGCTGCGAAAAATATATAATTCAATTATTGTATAATGGGAACTATTTTTTAGACTAAAACAATATTCATCCTTTCTTTCTTGAAGACTGGAAGTGAAAAATCAATTTTTTTAATCAGAATAAAGATTTTGGGGTTGACCTATTTCGCAAGAGGAAATTTGCTACCAAAGCTAAAAATAACTTAATAAAAAATACCTTATTTTCTCTACCGGCACAGCTAAAAACATCTTCCTAATAAGTTCTGTCAACTATTCACATATGAAAATATAATCAATCAATATAATATTGGTCTAATAATACCCAGAAAATAATCGCTTATGTTTTAACGTTGCCAAGTAACAAAAAGGGTTAATGGACAGAAATAATGAATCAATACGCCTCTTGAAAGCACAGTATTGATATTCAATAAAATATTATAAAACCAAAAGCACTCACGATTTTATGATTTAAATGCTGCAGCTCTCTCTCGGTCAGCCTCCTTCGAGCAGATTCCCGCCTCCTTCTTTTATACTGACTGTACTTGTAGAATAAGTACATTCCTGGTAAGGCGAGCACTACAAAAGGCCTCATTAGAGGACTAGACATCGGACCCTGCGGCATCTTGATTTTTTTTTAACACTGGACTCAAACAGGACACTCGCGAATTCACAAGTATTTAAAAAATTATTGTTAACACACGGTAAAAATAATAGTGATTTTAGTGGTGATAAAAATACATTTTGAGTTGAAGTTTTGATTTTAAGTTTTGTAGATTATTTTGATTTTCCGTTGCGGTGGGTTTGAAGGTGGGGTGAGTCGATATTGTGATCTGAAACAAAAGATAATAAGATTTATAATATTTTGCTTTTGGCAACTCAAATGGTAATTTATTCCAAAAACTCGCAAAGGGAGGCACAGTTACGACTTTATTGTTTTTATGGAACTGTATTTAAAGGTTTTTAAATGAAGGTTTGAAATTGGTTTTATTATGAATGGTACCACATATGCTTTTCTATCAGCGATCGATTCATTATTGTACGATAATTATTTTGTGAGGTATAAAGTTTCAAAATGTGAGATTTCGCCCAACTTTTATTTTTTCTTCTATCGTTTCTCAGACTAGAGAGATGAAGGGTTGAAACTGGCTTTATAATAAATAATACTATATAAACTTTGTGTCAGCGTTTATTTTATTATTCTATGATTATTATTTTAGGAAATATGAGCTACCAAATTTTGGTTCTATTTTTTCTTCTACCATTTCGGGGGGTTGAAACATAAAAAGCTGAAGCTGGATTTATAATAAATAGTACTACATAAGCTTCCTATCAGCATTTGGTTCATTATTCTATTATTATTATTTTATGAGATATAAGCTTTCAAATTGTCAAGTTCTGCTTAATTTTTAGTTTTTATAATACCATATTCGGGAGTTAAAAGATGAAAGGCTGAAAGTGGTTCTATGGTGAATGGTACTACATAAATTTCCTACCACCGTTTGGTTTATCATTCTAGACTATAATTATTATTTTAGGAGGAGATTTGGCCTAATTTCTATTCTTCTTTTACCATTTGTAAGGGTTGAAAGATGAAAGATTGAAACTGACTTCATAATATATGCTACTACCTAATCTTTTTATCAGCTTTTGGTTCATTATACTATGATTATTAATTTTGGAGATATGAGCTCTCAAAGTGTGTGATTTTGCCTAATTTCTATTTTTTCTTGTACCGTTTCAGAGAGTAAGGTAATAAAGGGTTGAAACTGGCTTTATAATAAATGGTACTACATAAGCTTCCTATCAGCGTTTGGTTCATTTTCTATGATTATTATTTTATGAGATATAAGCTTCCAAATTGTGAGATTTTGCCTAATTTAGTTCAGTTACTTAAGCTAAAAAAGGGCTCAACTTCGGAATAAAACGGAATAAGCTTAAAATATGTACAAATCTTCATTTTGGCATTCTAAATGTTGTCTTGAAAGAATCATAAGGTCACGTGTGAGTGTCCTTAAATATTCAAGGTCAAAGGTAGCGAAAATCAGTTTTTTGGAAATATCTCGCTTCCTTTGCCTCAAATCGTATTTGCATTTATCATAACAGTTTTAGAGTATAAAATTCTCTACAAATTTCGTCCCTAATGATTTTTTATACGCTCAGCCGTTTTTAGGATAGAGCGCGATGAGTGCGGAACGCTCAACCATACATGCCATAATGCAAAATCAATCGTGAATCTCAGTTCATAGTACAATTTTTTAGCTTAATCATTCGTTAAATACTAGCTTATCAGCTATTCAATACATTTTATTCATAAATATTACTTTAAATCAAACAGTCATCTAATATTAATCACTTTTTTCGTAAATAATGAAATAATTGAGTGAATTATTTTTTTATACATATATATTTTAACAATAATCTCATTGAGGATAACCGTATTTTACGTGAAAAAGGAATTGAGTATTTTTATTATGAACTAGGATACGCGATTAACCTTGCGCTATGGTATCTATAGTTGAGCGCTCCGCACTCATCGCGTTTTATCTTAGAAACCGTTAGGCGTATAAAAAATTATTTCAGACAAAATTTTTAGAGAATTTTATACTCTAAAGCTTTTATAATAAACACAAATACGATTCGAGGCAAAGAAAGCGAGATATCCCCAAAAAACTGATTTTCGCGACCTTTGACCTTGAATATCTAAGGATGCTCACACGTGACCTTATGAGACTTTTGAGACAGCATTTAGAATTTAGAGAAAACACTCGAAACATCACATAGTGGATTCAGAAAAGGACACTGCACAAACGACCATATATTTACAATAAGAATCCTTTTGGAGGAAATGTTAGAACATCAGCAACAAATGTACATCGGTTTTGTTGATTTAGTAAAGGCATTCGATAAAGTCAAGAGAGAATATATCCGGAAAAATTGAAAAAAAAAGGAAGTAGGGCAACAATTAGAAAAAGCGATTAGTAGCATATATATAAATGTACAAGAAATAAAATAAGGACAATGAACAACACATCACAAGAGTTTATTACCACAAAAGGATTAAGACAAGGAGGAGGACTGAGCCCTATGCTGTTCATCTTAATAATGGATGAAATTTTGAAGAAAATAAAAAGTAAGACAAAGAAAATGTCAATAGGATACAACAGGTTAGAAGCCATCACTATTTCTGAATGCATTTTCGCAGATGATTTAGCGATATTTGCAAAAACAAAGCAAGACATGCAAAGAAACATAGATATATGGGTAGAAGAATTAGATAACGCAGGTCTGAAAATAAACATAGACAAGACAACAATTATGGAGTTAGGGGATAGCACAAAAAAAGTGATATACGCATCTATGGTAGTGAAATCAAACAAATTGACAGTTTCAAATATCTAGGAGCTATAATAGAAAAAAAAGGAGGCAAAGAAATGAAAATAAACAGTAGAATACAGACAACAACGAAACTACTCTTCTTTCTAAACAAGGCAATACTCAACAATAAAAACATATCTAAAAGGACTAAAATTACAGTTTATAAAACAATTTTTGTACCCACGCTAACAAGCGGATGTGAAACATGGATTCTGAATAAAAGGCAGAAAAGTAAACTACAAGCAATGGAAATGAGATATCTTAGAAAAGTAGTAACTAAATTGGACCGAAAAAAAATAGAGAAGTCAGAGAAGAACTACAGATTACTGAAAGAAAGAAAATAATTGAGAACAAACACTTAAAATGGCTAGGTCACTTGAAAAAAATGAATAACGACAAACAAGTTAAAAGGATATGGCAAACAAAAGTAACAGGGAAAAGAAGAAAAGGCAGACCGAAGAAAAGATAGGACAAAAACATAGATGAAATATTGGCGGACAAGAGAATCACTAAAGAAGAAGTAAAAGATATGACTAGAAGAAAGAACGACTGGCATAAACTCATCAAGGACAGAAGCTAGAGAAGGACAGAAATCTCAACTTCGACACCCAACGCAGGGTTTATACAAATTTTTCAGCTTATTCTGTCTCATTCCGAGGTGAAACCCCTAAGATGACTGCATTAATTTCTACTTTTTCTTCTAGCGTTTCTAAAGATAGAGAGATGAAGTGTTGAAACTGGCTTCATAATAAATAGTACTAGATAAGCTTCCTATCAGCATTTGGTTCATTATTCTACGATTATTATTTTCAGAAGATATAAGCTTTCAAATTGTGAGATTCCGCCTAATTTTTAGTTTTCACGATACCGTATTCGAGAGATAGAATATGAAGGATTGAAAATAAATTTATTATAAATGGTACTACATAAATTTTCTTTCAGTATTTGGTTCATTATTCTACGATTGTTTTCTCATAAGATATGAGTTTTTAAAATGTAACGAATTTTTGTGGCATCATATAATCTCCTATACAGCCGAGAAAAACGTGATTTCACGCCAAAAAATTGCTAGCAATAGCAATAAAATAAGGGAAATCTGAAATTGAGCTTTACAATTAATTTTGAAACATATATTAGTGAGGTTTGGGCATGTGAAACAGATGTCGAACGTCTTTCGAATAAAATATATATGAGAGAAACTGGGGATGAACATTGCGTGAGCATTCGGTGTACCATTGTTGATCCGCTGCGAGAGTTTTTGAATGAATTATGAATGTGGATGAGGTGGAGCAGAGGAATGATGAGCATAATTTTTTTAAATAAAAAGCATAGCAATATTAATTAATTATAATAATAAAACAATCAAATTAAAAGTGTATATTTGTTGAAAAGTACAGAGGTATAATTAAAGTTTGAAACCATTTTGTAGTTTGTAAACTTCAAAAACAATTTAGTTGTTCGAAACAAAATGGTGCACATGCAACCTAAAGTAATTGCCCTACGGAGATTTGTTGGTATTTAGGTAAACTGTTTCGCAGCTGATGTGTGAAATAACTTGGAAACCCACGAGCATTGTGTACTTGACTGCCGTTCTGTAAATCAAGACTTGATTCCATTCGTTTAGAAATTTCTACTGTGGTTTACTCACAACAAATATACTTGAATTTTTTTGCTAGAATTTGAGCTTTACCATCAACACACGTGTGCCATTTTAGTTGCATAACTCAAAGATTTTTCTGCAAATTCATTCGAATGAGAGTCGTAGAGAAAATTAAAATTAGTAACTCATTTTCGTGACTCGTTATCAAATATTTGGACAAACGTTAAGGTTACATAAATTACTATTTATTCTAAATGCTGCGTAAATCATAATTTACTTCAAATCATATGTTATAAAATGAATCATTCAAAATTCAGAAGAAAAAAATCCGCCCTCTAATATTACGTAAAATGATACTGTTATGTGAATAGACAGTTATCTTTCAAATGTCATCAAAAATTCATAAGCGCGCGAGGGTAGATGCTCTATTGTCTATATTATTTGGTTAACTTCAGACATGCGATATAATGGTTGCTTTTCCTGGATAAATATACCCGGAAAAAGGAAATAAGATCAAGATAAGTAAAAAGTCAAGAAAGTTTGTTTGAAGAGTCATCAAAAAAATGAAACGGATATATAGCATTTGTTTTTTATATATAACTATTTCAGATTATTATCCTGAATATCTTAACGTATGCATCAAAAAACTAAAATAATTTTTTTTTTGTCATTTAAAAGTATGAAAAAATGGTGGAGGAGCCCCTAAAACAATACTTCAAGTATAACCGTAATAGGTAACCGCTTTCACATAAACGTTATGATGGTTGCAGCAAATGCTCAAATACAAATACTTTTTAAAATTCGTATCCTATTATAAAAGAAAGTTTATATTGACTTCGTCCAAATGAAACAGTACTAAATTATGAATTCCATTTAAATGGAACACAAAACAAATGAAACCAACTTATCTTCAGGACAAAAACAAGTGAGTGCGGTGCACAAAAGCAGACGGATGTTTATTTGCATTGAACAAAACAACAGAATGAATAAAATGCAAAATACAAAACGGAATATGAATGTTTTGTGTTTTATTGGAAATATTCTTACGAAGGAAACTGGGCGTAATTACTTTTTTGAAAAATGCTGACGTCAATTCAGCCTCATTAAATTATACAAGACTTCAATGTATAAAGTTATAATACCGTAGTTTCACGCTGTCCTAAGAGTTTGACAGTAAAAACAAATGAATCGGTGACAGTCAATGCTACCAACACGAGCTTATGAAAAAATTGAATTCAAGTTATCAAAAATCACGCATGTCTTGATGGTTGTATCTCAAAACAGAACTATTGATGGCAGTATTTGGCCACTTTTACCAAGAAAATTAAGTAAAAAAGGAATAAATAACGAGCTTAATATCTAATCTAATAAAATAAATTCATCACACGTTATTTTGCGGATGGTCATGAAAAAAATATATTGATTTCAAACAATAATAAAGCAATACTTGATGTGAAAATTGGGTTTGTATAATAAGGTTTTTATTACAGGTCAAAATAATTTTCTTTGGGTGCGCCATTAGCCAGATAAGAACTGTATTCAAATTTATTTTATAATACCAGTGCTCCATATGCATAATTCATTTTTTATTAATACTTTCATAGTAATGGTGAAGTAAGTTAATAGAATAAGGCACGAAATTCAAATGCGATTATTATAGATAACTCTAGTTATTTTCTCACTACTATATTTGCTTCCATAGACGAACAGAACTATGATGTAAAAATCAATATTTGTGAAGTACGCTTTTTTTTGGTCCTTTAAATGTGCCCAAAAATTAAATTAAATATTATTAGGACAAAAAGGACAGTAAAAAATTACTTCTTAGAAAAACATTTTATTATAAAAATTATATGACTGCGACATAAATAATTACAGTAAAAATGATGTACAAGAAACTGAGAAATTCAGTAATCACAGAGAAAACAAAGTTAATTCTAAAATGTTTAATATAAAAATTATTTCTACTTTTTTGTAAATCCAAACATACTTAGAAGAGTTGGCTGAGTTTTATTAACCTTAAATTTATTATAACTCTTATTATTTCGTAATAAACCTTGCGGTCGACATTTAGCTAGAGGTTTGGGCGGTGATTTAACCACACTTTTTATGGTCAATACTTCCATTTTTTTAGTTTCACACTCTGTTTCACTGCTCAGCACTGTGCTTTCAGTGTTGGGCGAGCTTTCGTTTTCTTTTAAAGAACTTTGCAATTGTTCGTCATCTGAATCTTGATTTGTACTCGTATTTATTTTTACTAAATTGTTTTCCTCAGGGGAATTAGTAACAGAGCTACAGTCATCTGTTTCAACAGCTGAATTGTTTGTTTCGTCCAAAAAATATTTGCTAATTACTTCTTTATTTTCTTCTTTTGTTTTATTTAGGTTTGATAATATCTTATTTTTCTTTAAAAATGGGTTTATAAATTTTTTTCTGCCGTTTAAAACTGGAGAGGTTTGTTCTTCTATTTTTATTTTTTTAGCAGGAGGTTCTTCTGTATCAATGTCTGCCTTTTTTTCAATTGTTTTAATTGAGTATATCAGTAATAAATTTTCTTCTACGCTATTATCTACTGGAGTTTCTTGTATCCTATTATTTTCTAGTTTTGTAACACATTTTGTTTCGATCTTAAATAAATTATTTTCTATTGGTTTTTTGGTTGGGTTTGTATATGATGATCTACACCATATACTGCTGAAATTACTCTGAAAAATATCAAAATTAACTTTAGTCCAGTCAGATTAGCTCAAAAAATTAGAGTTTTTCTGGACATGTTTGATGAAATTAGGTTTTGTTTTTACAATATTCGTACCTTTTGTGGCTCCCAATTACTCATTTCTTTGTGCGTGAATGGGTTATAATTTCCTACAGCTATTTGATACGCTAAATTATCTTCTAACATTTTCCCTGAGTTGCAACAATATTCTGGATTAGTGCCACATTTATCCGGATCCGTCAGTGGAACCAGCTTCTTTAAAACAACATCAAACACCAATTGATGTCTAAATGTTGCTTCCGCTATCATAAATTGATCCCTATATTCTTTTGTTACGATTAAAGTTGGCATATTCAGAACTTTTGGAAGCTTAACTAAATTCTAAAAAAATTAAATTAGATTTAAAATGTTTTTATTTAAAAAAAATATCTTACGTTATAGATATCATCGTTTGAAACGGATTTTATGAATTTAAAAGCCTTTTTTAAACCAATACCAGGAAGGGAGTCCAAATAATCACATCCAGATAAAACACACATTTGTCTAAATTTATCTGGAGAAAATGTGTCCGGCCGATCTTTGGTTGCTAAATGTAATCTTTCACTTTCAACCAAAGTACCTCGACCAGTTAAATCTAATTTAAATAAGACCTAAAATATAATTGCCAATTAGAATATCAAAAATTTATCAAAGTGAAACTTTGAGACGAATTATTAAAGTAAATACTTTTATATCAACCAGAAGTCAAGACAAATTTATTGATAAAAATTAACGTTTCGGGAGCCCGTAACTTCTAATTGACTTTGGCAACTTCAAATACAAATTTTGCGTATTTTAGCGAATTTTTATACAAATTTTGGATTGAGGTAAAAGATTCACAGAATTCTTACTTTTGTGCACCCAAAAGTGAGTAAATCCGAATCCTCGCTAATCACAAAATCCGCAATTTTATTGCGATTTAAATACGCCAACTGAGCGTCAGCTTCGTAAGGAGCAACAATGCAGTCAATATTTCTTCTCCTACATTCTTTTATTAACTCAAAAGCCATTTCTGGTGTAATATCAACACATTTTCTAAAGTTATTTCTCGCCTCAGCCATATTTCCCAGTTTCAAGTATTCAGTGGCACGTTTTCTCGCTTGATTTCTTGATTCACGTCGTTTTTTCTCTGTCAGCAGCTTTGCTGGGAGATGTTGGCCGTCTAACACCATAATTGGTTTTATTTTGAACGTTAAAAGCATGTCTATGTACTTGAAACAGTAAGATATGTAGCTAAAATAGAATAAATGTATCAATAAAAGAGTAGTGCTCCAGTTGTTTATTTGGATTAATTGCAATAATCAACTCTAAAAATGTACTTTTAGCAACTATAGATGAATAAAGTGAATTTCTAATAATATGTACCAAAAATTAGGCGTTAAGTTGCTTAATATATGTACAAAATATCGCATATAGAATCCAAATAACTTTTTTATTATTTACTGAAATATTCTGCACCTACCCATCCGTTTTTTCTTTCATGGCAAGTTTTTCAGCACATCCGAATGCACCTTTATGTAACCAGCAATAAGAATCCACAGCTGCTGTCTGACCCTTAAAATCTTTAATGTGTTTTTCAGTCGACGCTGGTTTTACAAACGGTAATAAACCACTGATTCCCATTTCACTTTAAAAATTAAAAGCACTGTTTCACAAATTTGAGGTTAGTTTAAATCACCAGTGATGTATTTCAGTGATTAATGAATTAAACTTATGCTCGAAAATGAATATTCGTCGAATACATTGGTTTGTAACTTAATAGACTTACAAAAAATGAAATTAATTGCTATTAACAGCTTCAAATAAGTTTTACTGCCCGCCAAAAATCAAGTCTGTTTACTACATGGTTCTGACATGGTTTTTCAAATGACGGATCGTAGTGGCGCCAGTGTTGCCAGCCGTAGAACTTTTTTGCTCGTTTGTAAACAGCTAAAAATCTCATATTTTGGCTGTTAAATTTCGTACATTCATTAAACATTTAAAATGCCCATGAAATTTAGAATAAGGCATTTTAAATAAGTGTGAATTCAGCAGACATCTGTTAATTTGTTTTTTTTTTTAAATATATTAATAAATGTTGATATTATTAAAAATTAGAATAGTATATTAGGGCACGCATTTGACAATAAGCCCAAAATGTCTTATGAACGAGTATCTTATACTATTTCTGCTAATTTGGTTCATATATTTCAAAAAATAATAAATTTTCTTTTTTGAGAGCACCGATAAAGAATACTTTATTTTTTATTTGACTACTGGCAACATTTAGACTTGACACAAATAATTTGTGTAAATCAGAAATACTATCCAAAATTTGTTAATTTGAATGTTGTCAATTTTTGGAAATAAATAAAAAATATAATCGTAAGCAATTTGAGAATTTTCTTTAAAATATATTGTTGTTTGACATATCAAAATGACAGTTAGGCTATGTAACAACGCAGTTTCCAGCCTAATAAAAATAAGGTTTGAGTTCTATAAAGAGGCACTTTACCCCAAAGAATTTCATAAAGTACACTTTATGACACTCAAATAGAAAAAATCAGTAAGGCAGACGACAAATCTGGTATTAGTATGAGGAAACTCATACAGTTGGCAACCTTGAGTGGCGCTAACTTGAATTATTATTCCGGAACCAGCACTACACAACTAAAAACGTATTGCATGCCCAAGAGGCGATACAATTTTTAAAAAGTACAAATAAAATTCAGTACTTATTTCAATCACAAAATAATGAATAAAATAAGTAAAATAAAACCGTTCTGAGTATTTGCATATTTAATTTTGTAAATAGGTTTCTGGGTTCTCAATCTTGTTATCTATCTAACGTAAAACAAATATTGAGCGCAAGAGTAGGATTTGACTGACATTTAAAATGTAGAGACAATTTTCAACCTTTACGGAAAATACGTGACCCGTACGAATAAAATTGAATGTCAAAAGTCAAGCCCTTCTTTTATTTCGTCTAAGTACTCAAATTTTTCGACAAAATTCAATTGTTTCAATAATTTTTGTTTTATTTTCTGGAACTTCAATTTTTTTCCTTATAAATAACAGTTTATGTTACGTTTTTGTGTTTCTTATTATTCATTGATACAATAAAAAAATGACACGTAAGGATGACTTAAAAAACAAACGAAGGACCTCTGAATGTTCGATACTGTATTTATAAATAACTTCAACTAATAAAAAATTCTATAATATTAATATTTATTTATTATTTTTATATTTTTGTAGAGCTCAAATGAAATAACATGCTTCTATTTGACGTGTCGTGGGATTTAATGCGATTGTAATATCCATTCCAGTATTATTATCCGTAGGCCACTTATGTAGACATATATTTATTGATTTGTAATCAAATTTAACCCCAACGAAAATTGATTTATTTATAAATAGGGACAAATTGACGATTTTTAACAGCCTTCCGCAATATTTTTTCTATTGGTTATTAAATCGAACTATAGGAGACAACACTTGTAATGTTCTATGTAGGATGACCTTGACAATATGTCATATGAATGGACTGTTCATTTACTGAAGGTCATCCTACATAGAGTACATTCAAAACTTTTACTGTGAACGTCAATTTCTAATACAAGGTTCATTTATAATTCAATTTTTACAACAAAATCGAATTTTAGAGGATAGCACTTGTGTAACATTCTATGTAGGATATTTAACAGCCTTCCACAATATCTTTTCTGTTGGCAATTAAATTGAATGTAATGTACTGTAAAATATTATAAATTAAAAATCAGATGCTACGCACAAAATAATTGGGACATAATGATCATCAAGTTAACGCAGAAACAAAGGAACAGAAGTTGAAAATGAAAATCGACAAAAACAAAAAAAAATGCGTAAATTTACAGGAAAATAATATTTATTACTTTATTATTATCAAAAATAAAAATGTCCCAAATGTGATTCGAATAATGCTCTGGTTATTTTTGATTTTCTCGAAAAGATACGAAAGAAAATAGTAAGATAAATAAATGATAGAACAAAGGAAAACAGAAGAAAATCTCAAAGTCAAGAATGAAACACTTGAATGCGTACTAAAACAACAATCGAATCACAAAGCTCTTACCAGGAAGTACAAATATAAAAAGTCAAGAATCAACACACTCCTTGGTTTCTACTCAAAACAATCGAAAATCGAAATAGATAAAACATTTGGCACAAAACTTGATCCACCAATTTCAACTAACGAACTGGGTAGGTGGACAAACGGGTGCAAATCAGGGCGGGACGAAATATTATCACACACATTCTTTGAAATTGGTAACGCCCACCCTGATTTCACAGCGGGATATTAGTACGCTTTGAAAAAGCGCACGAAGTGATGTTTACTTGATGACGGTTGAGAGCAGACTGCGGGCCGCGCGTACGAAGCCGACCGAACGCACGGCGAGTGTTGCCGATCGATAGCCAGGAGCATGCGCAGGAGATTAATGACTAGGTATTGGGCGCCAGGCAGATTACACAAATACAAACAATATATTTACGGATTTTGAATGGGCTAGTCGAAGCAAGGGTAACGGAAATTTGCATAATGAAACTAATTATGAATTATGGAAAATATTGAGGGTTGAATTAATTAAATTAATTTCCGAACGCATTGTTATTGTTAAGCGGGCCGAAGCAATTAAAATATTAGAATCAAATTCCATAAATTTCATATTTGGGTAAAGTAAATTAATTTTTTTTCATTTTTATCATGATTTCAATTCATTAATAAATGTTGTTTCAAGTAATGACAGATCAATTATTTGGAAGTTTAGCTGAATGGGTTACATTCTTTTGTTTTTATTCAAAATTCCGTAACAATTCCAACTCCAGTTTAATATTCATCGGTTAAATTACGTTATCGATATTTAATTCTACAATTTAGCTTCTCCCCACATCAATCACAGCGTGGATGTGTTTTGGGTTGCCGGCAAACGTGCCGTTACCTCGTTCACGTCATTCCCCTATCCCGAATTCCTGTCTCCTCTTTCTACCAGCACGATATCCTTGTTTGCAGTACAGGCATAACTGCCTGCGCATTGCGCAATCAGAATTCAGGACTATGGTTTGTATTGCCGAACTGCGCGGTTATTCAAGTGTTTGGCGTAAATTGATGCTCGAATGTTTCATGAGTGCGAAGGGACGAGTTGTATAAATGAGGTGAGAGCTCATTAGGATGAAATATGTTTTCATCATTTAGTGGACGAATGATTAATTTTACTATTGCAATGAGCTGTCTAAAAATTTTATTATTGTTTGGTTCAAATTGGCTGGGGTTGAATTGTACAAAAAAAAATACTGCAACTGTCTACACTTTAATGTACTACTGGTTGCAGCACATTTTTATCTTCTTTATCTTCGGGATACAAATTTATTATTTAGGTTTACAAGTCGGTGACTGATAAATAAATTAGTTGAGAAAGTCTGCCGGAAAAGATTTGTGGAATCACATATTAAGGGTGTGAAATCAACAAATACTGCACGTAATAACTGTTTTTAAATATTGCCTAGTGGCAATAATTGTTCTAGATTAACAATAATATATTTTTTTATTATCAGAACTATTAGAAATCATGAGAAGTAGTACATTCTAAGTCAATTAACAAATCTTCAACCCTTTCGTGTCCTCATTAGAACATATCAACCCCATAATTAATATTAATTAATTCACACGTTGATTATCTCTTCTCTCTTCACTTGATCGGTCTTCTATCGTTCTCTGCCCCCACTCTTTTCTCCGAAGGGGTTGTACCCGACACTGTTATTCACTTGTTTTTGTTCAAAGCACAAAGCTACTGACACAGCGTTCAGAGGGTATATCGAGCTTTATGTAAGAGAGAGAACAAGAGATTTAGAGAAAGAGGGATAAAGCCTGCGGACTACGATACGATATTGTGTAATGACGTCATCGGTAACGTGGTGACGTCAGCGAAGAGATCGATAGGTAGTGGTTGAGAGGTTGTCAAAATGTAACGGTGATTTTAAAAAAACAACAATAATAGATTTTATCATTCTCTAATGATAATTTGTAATTAAACCACTTTTTTATATGTGTTTAACTTTGGAAACAGTTTGAAAACTTTTGAGAAGCAGGGAAATGAGGTGATCTTGTGGAAGTTGTTTACGTTATGAGTTTCCTTATGTCCTGCAAGTGTAGTACTCTTGTATGTGTAAGGGTGTATATATAGACTGAACATGTGTTCGTCAAGGAATGTCTGTTTCATTACGTCCATGGTTTGCGCAAAATAAAAGCTCATGTGGGGCAGGACCGTAATTAATTTTATTTTTATACAGCTGAGAGTTGCAAATTTACCCCTTAATAAAAGAAATAAAAAGGTTATTGACTGATGCATGCTTTCCTGTCATTGTGCAAGCTCCAATTAATAATTTTTTTTTTTAAATGGGTTGTTTCAGGACAACATGTTGCATGCCTTTTTTAACGTGAAATAGTTGAAAGTGATTTAAAGTCTAGTACTGAATTCGCAATTCGCAACAGTTCAAAAAACCCCAAAGGTCAAGTGCCAACGAAGGATGCATGCCTTTCAGTACTAGGCTCTAAATCACTTTCAACTACATATTCCACATTACAAAGGCATGCAAATGTTGTCACAAACCCATTTTTTTTTAAATATAATTGAAGTTTGTACTGCGTCAGTCAATTATCTTTTTATCTTTCTTATCAAGAAGTAAATTTGCATCCTTCAAAAAGACATGCGGTATAAAATTGGAAAGCCCAAACTGTCACCATCTGCCAGTTTAATTTAAAGTTTGGCAAGTGTAAAGGGCGAGTTAGCACCAAATACTACTTCCTCTACTGGCTAAAAATATTTACTGATTATAGAAGAGGATGTTCAGCAACGATAATGGTTGTTGAATGCCAGATTTTAATTTAAAAATCGTCTTAACTTTCTCAGGGGACCTAAAAACGAATATATGTGCCGTTTTTACAAAAAAAATTAATGATTATAGGCAAGCACATAGTTGAGAAAGTAAACATTCTGATTTATTGTGCAATATCTCAATAAAATTGTGATATTTAGCTGTTTGGTACTAAATTATTTCATACGAAATAGACGAAATAGTAATGCATAATTGTTGAACAATTTGACATTTATTATCAATATTATGGTTGTATATTACCGTGGGATAAAATGATAAACACATATTGACATTTAACGACAAATTCGTGTTTATATTGCAAAATTAAGTTTTTTCAATGTTCGTTTATTTATAAACCTACACATTATCACAGTTTATTGAAATAATTGACCTGAAATCCCAAAAAAAAAATAGTCATTACTTTACAAATAAATTTTATGTACACGATCTACGTCCCAATAAAGCTAGCTCAATTAACAGTAGTATATTTCATAAAGGAATTAAGTTACATTTTTTTATTTACTTAAATGTTCATTCATAAAAAAAACTGGAATATTACTTCTGCGTTACATCGCATTTTTGGCTATTTATCGCCTTGATATGTCTAAAGATACGAGGGTGGTTTGAAAAGTTCTCGGCAAATAAAGAAAAGGCAAGAATTTTTTTCAAATTTTCCTGCATAATCTTCTTGCGATTCAATACATTTAGTCCAACGATGTTCTACCGTTTTAATATCGTCAGAATAATTAGATGTATCCAAGTCTGCAAAATAAGCGTTCGTCTTAGCTTCGATCTTTTCATTCGAAGTAAATCTTCAGCTTCACCATCATAGCTATTTCTTCAAGTTGGGCAAAAAGAAAAATCGCTGGAAGCACTTGGAATCAAAGTTCCTTGAGTTTTGCCCCAGTAACGCAAGACTTGTGCGCACGCGCATTCTGAAATATTCTAGAGTATTCTGGAGCATTTGAAGCATTATTCAACATTCTGGAACATTCTGAAAGGGTTTCAAGTGCCCTGGAGTATTCGGGAACATTCTAAGGTGTCTTGCAGTGTTTCGAAACATTTTTTAAAGTTCTGAAACTTTCTAAAACGTCCTGGAGCGTTTTATAATATTCTTAAACATCCTGACAGAGTTTAGAGTATTCTAATAATTCCTCAAAGTGTCCTGGAGTATTATGGAACATTTTAGTATGCCCTGAAGTGTTTCATAATAATGTTCAACACTCTAGTACATCCTGAAATGCTTTGAAGTCTTCTAGGGTTTTTTAGCGTATCCTTATGTATTTCGGAGTATTGTATGTAGTTCTGGAACATTCTGGAGCATTTTAGAGTGCTTTGGAACATTGTATAATGTTATGGAATATTTTACAGCGTTCTGGAGTATTTTAGAGCATTTTTCAACGTTCTAAAGCCTTCTGGAATATTTTAAAGCATACTAGAATGTTTCCGAGCATTTTTTTATGTTTTGGAACATCCTGGAAGGGTTTTAAGTGTCCTGGAGTTTTTTAGAACATTCTAAAGTGTACTGCAGTATTTCGAAGCAATTTATAAAGTTGTGGAACATTCTAAAGCGTCCTGTAGCATTTTATACCATTCTTAAACATTCTGACAGAGTTTAGTGTTCTAATAACATTTCAAAGTGTCCTGAAATATTATGGAACATTCTAGTGTGGCCTGAAGTGTTTTATAACATTGTTCAACATTCTAGTGCATCCTGAAACGCTTTGAAGTCTTCTAGGACATTTTAGCGCGTCCTAATGTATTTCGGAGTATTGCATATAGTCCTGGAACATTCTAGAGCATCTTAAAGTGTTTTGGAACATTGTATAATGTTACGGAATATTTTACCTAGTTTTGGAGTATTTTAGAGCATTTTTTCAACATTCTAAAGCCTTCTGGAACATTTTAAAGCATACTGGACTGTTTTGGAACATTTTTTTAACGTTTTGAAACATTCTGGAAGGGTTTCAAGTGCCCTGGAGTGTTCGGAAACATTTTAGAATATCCTGCAGTGTGTACATTTTTTAAAGTTTTGAAACATTCTAATGCTTCCTGGAGCATTTTATAAAATTCTTAAACATTCTGACAGAGTTTAGAGTGTTCTAATAATATTTCAAAGTGTCCTGGAGTATTATGGAACATTTTGGTGTGCCCTGAAGTGTTTTATAACATTGTCCAATATTCTAGTGCATCCTGAAACGCTTTGAAATTTTCTAGGACATTTTAGCGCGTCCTAATGTATTTCGGAGTATTGTTTATAGTCCTGGAACATTCTGGAGCATCTTAGAGTGTTTTGGAACATTGTATGACGTTATGAAATAATTTACAGCATTCTGGAGTATTTTAAAGCATTTTATAACGTTCAAAAGCCTTCTGAAACGTTCTAAAGTCTTGTAGGACATTCTAGAGCGTCCTAATGTATTTCGGAGTAGTGTTTATAGTCCTTGAACATTCTAGTGCATCTTAGAGTGTTTTGGAACATTGTATGACGTTATTAAATTATTTACAGCATTCTGGAGTATTTTAACGCATTTTATAATGTTCAAAAGACTTCTGAAACATTTTAAAGCATACTGAAATGTTTTGGAGCATTTTTTAACGTTTTGAAACATTCTGGAAGGTCTTCAAGTGCCCTGGAGTGTTCGGAAATATTCTAAAATGTCCTGCAGTGTTTCGAAACATTTTAAAGTTCTGGAACATTCAAAAGCGTCCTGCAGCATTTTATAACATTATTAAACATCCTGACAGAGTTTAGAGTGCTCTAATAATATTTCAAAGTGTCCTGGAGCATTATGGAACATTCTAGTTTGCCCTGATATGTTTTATAACATTGTTCAACATTCTAGTGCAACCTGAAACGCTTTGAAGTCTTCTAGGGCATTTTAGCGCGTATTAATATATTTCGGAGTATTATATATAGTCCTGGAACATTCTAGAGCATCTTAGAGGGTTTTCTGGGAACATTATATGAAATCATGGAATATTTTACAGCGTTCTGGAGTATTTTAGAGCATTTTTTAACGTTCTAAAGCCTTTTGGAACATTTTGAAGCGTACTTGAATGTTTTGGAGCATTTTTTACCATTTTGAAACATCCTGGAAGGGTTTCAAGTGCCCTGGAGTGTTCTGGAACATTCTAAAATATCCTGCAGTGTTTCGAAACATTTTTTAAAGTTCTGAAACATTCTTAAGTGTCCTGGAGCATTTTATAAAATTTTTAAACATCCTGACAGAGTTTAGAGTATTCTTATAATATTTCAAAGTGTCCTGGAGTATTATGGAACATTCTAGTGAGCCATGAAGTGTTTTATTACATTGTTCAATGTTCTAGTTGGTACATCCTGAAATGCTTTGAGGTCTTTTGGGACATTCTAGAGCATTCTGACATATTTCGCAGCATTGTATATAGTTCTGGAACATTCTAGATTGTTTTGGAGCATTGTATAACGTTATGGAATATTTTTCAGTGTTCTGGAGTATTTTAGAGAATTGTTTAACGATCTGGATTATTTTAAAGTAACCTGGAATATTTTGGAACATTTTGAAACTTCTTTTTGAATATTCTAGAATGTTATGGAGTATTTCGGAAATGGTTTAAAGTTTTAAAACATCCCGGGAGAGTTCAGAGTATTTCAAGAGCATTTTTAAATGTCCTTGAGTATTTGAAAACATTTTAGAGCGTTCTTGATACTTCCGAAATACTATTAAAGGTTCTAGAACATTCTGGAGTGATTTGGAATATGGTTTAACTTTTTAAAACATCTCGAAATGGTTTGGAATGTTAACATTGTGGAGCATTATCTCTGACGTGTGGAAATGAATCCAGCTTTATAATAGCATCATGGTCATACTATCGACATCTATGCTTCCAGCCGAGAACTTTTCGATCTATCCTTGTATTTACTACAATCAGGTGGAAAAAACAGGCTGTCTGTAATGTTTCCAGTTCTCTGAGCGGCATCTATGCTTCCGATCGAGAGCTTTTCGTATTACCCTCGTAGTGCCAACTGATTTTCAATTTTTAATAATCATCTGGAGTAAAATTGCTTGTAATTTTGCAGAGACGAGCACGTAACCGTGGAACACTTTTTGTTGGCTGTGATCGGAGCTTCTTCATGATTAGTAAGAGATCTAGGTTAAAAGTGGACAATCTTCCACGATTCCAGCCGCATGGCAAGCAGTATAATTTTGTTGAAAGATACATTTAATATTTTTCATATTTATTCAATTTATGCTTTTAAATTATTTTGAAGGATATTAATGTAATAATAGCATTCATGATGTCGTCTACAAAGTGTCTAGTTCACATGGATCCCCAAATCATCATGAATATTATCAATTTTATAATAATCTCGGAAGCCTAACATTAAATGGACATTTTGGATTGCTTTATAATTCAATTCCAGCGAACGCTCAACGATTTTCAACTTTTCATTAATTTTAACTTCTACCTACATCTATGACGTATCAGATCAATTTACTTTGCGTAATATCCATACAATATAGTAATTTTTGTATATGAAAACATGTAATTTGTACTGTGCAACAATTGACGCGATTTTAAATTTAAATGAATAAAAGAGAAAATACATGAGTGTATATTTCTTCATAATTTGTTGTATGATCATATGCGAATTGAACCCACGATTATTGTCTATATTCAGCTAGCATTATTCATAATAACACGATTTTTTTCATACATCAAGTTTAGCGGGTGTTTAATTGAAAGAGTTATTCGAAAAAATGAATTGCGAATTTCACTGATGAACACTGTGCTGGAAGACCTGTTTTTGTGTTGACTAAACAAACAAACCATTTTGTTGCAAGATATCAGTTGATTCAATAACAAATATTATTACCATGACATCATTAACAGCAAACCAACAAATGCCACCGAATCTACCTTATTTTGTCAATCGCATTGTTTGGTGTAGATAAAGAGAAAGACGAGGATAAAGATTACACGAACGTTTGACTTAGAAGTCGATCATTGCAACATAAATCCTATGATTCATTCTTCAACAGTGTAATTATATTTTCTTAAAGTCTTCACTTTCATTTGTCTTGGAATTATTAAATATCGCTGGGTGATGCTTGTTTGGGTGTAAATATTTTTCTATTGTTATTATTTTATGAAGGATGATCACTGTAGTTACGAAATTTGGAATAAAAAATGTATTTGAAGGTAATCATAACTGAAGGTCCTTTTTTATTCGATATAAGTTTGGAACTTCGGATTTTAAAGTTCAAGTATATACAGGGTGTATTAAGCCACTCGGCTTCTAATCTTCCTCTATTTTTTGCGCTAGGTTGCCTATTATTTTTTATTGGGAAGCTAAAAATTAATATTAGAATCCGAGTGGATTGTTACACCCTGTATAACATTTTGAATATGATTATGATTAAAAAAGGTTCCTATTAAATCTAGCCAAGCAAGTAGATAAATCAAACTTTAATCTATAATCAAAAACAATAGAAGATGATTTATATTAATTAAATTTTGAATCCTCTGGTCTTTGTAAGATACTAATTAATTCCGATTGAATTATTGCAAAATTATGACGTCAACTTTGAATCATTTTTATCTTGATTACATCTGTCCAGGCTTTGTTGTTCTGTCGAAATCCAGACAATAGTTATTAAGTTATTAATACTGCAGTTTTAGGTACAAAAAATTTGAGTAGGTCTTACTGATGAAATTCGAATGCAAATGAATGAATAATCAAGCCAACACCTACAACATTTAAGATTTGCAAATCAGTAATACACCTTAAAAAAATATAATAATCAGGCAGAGAAATTTATGAGTAAATGAGCCAATTTAGTTCCCCAATATTATCACAAGGTGATAATCAAAACCGAATTATAAGGACTCGTACCTTCAGAAAAACATTGTTTCCGACCTCCGTGATGATTTAGGATCCATGTTAACTAAACAGGGCGGTAAATTACATATTGTGGACAACACCATGAATGCTGATAGATACATAAGCGTTTTTCAGAAGAATTTAGAGCCACAAATTTCAATATTTCAAAATGACATTTCAATGAAAAGATTATGACCACTATAACTAAATCAAATGGAATAAACGTCAAAACTCATGGCAATACAGACTATTATACCAAAAGTTATTGCCAAAAAGAATAAGAATTATAGCAAATATTAAATAATCTAATCAATTTGAAAAATTGTGGTAATAGCCCTCAAGGAAAAACTGATGACAATGAATTATATTTATCGCAAAAATTGTAATATATTGAGCAATTTTATGTTTCTGATAGATACAGACATAATATATCTATATTCAAATATTTGCTTGTACATCATTGGATATATTTTTGCATCTAATAATACGATAATCAAACACAAAATTCCATCGTTCGACGGCTAATCGTTTTGAATTCATCCAAAAAAGTCTAGAAATCTGTTAAGTAAAGTGCACTTTCGGCTCAGTTGCTTTGGAAACAGCAGGTCATCATTCTTATGCTACAATATTCCTAAATACTGATTTCCAAAATTCTACGGATAAAAGTTCTGAATTTATGCGCGAAATTGAAAAAAAATCTTCCGGTTCAGTCGATTGTTATGAGAATAGTAGGCAATCATTTAGATGCTACAGCAGACTGACATACTAAATTTTAATACTCTACAGCCGATCGTTTCGAATTTATGCGAATTTCCAAAAGACTCAAGTAAAATGCACTTCCGGCTCAGTCGATCTCAATAAAAATAGTATATGAGCATCTATCTTTAATACTGAATTTTAACATTTTACGTTCAATCGTTTTGGATTTATGCGGAAAATTCAAAAATGTTTCAGGTAAAGTGCACTTCCGGTGCAGACGATTGCAATCATAATGAGAGGTGTACAATTATATGTTATAGAAGTGTTAAATACAAAATTTAAATATTCTACGACTGATTGTTTTGAATTTTTGCGGAAAATTCGAAAAGTCTGTCATATAAAGTGCACTTCCAGCTCAGCCGATTGATACAAAATTGAAAGATAACCATTAAGATGCTACAGCAATCTCAAATACTGAATTTCAGTATCCTATGGCTGATTATTCTGGGTTTATGCGGAAAATTCAAAAAAAGTTTCAAGTAAAGTGCATTTCCGGTACAGACGACTGCAACCATAATGTGAGGTGCACAACTAGACTCTAGACTAGTCTTTAATACAAAATTTCAACATTATACGTTTGACGGGTTTTGAGATTTGCGAGTACATACATACGTACTGACATCAAGTCGAAAATAGTCACAATGGATTCAGGGATGCTCAAAACGGATATTTTCATCAAAATCTCGAAATGTGAATTGTTCAAGTAAAAATTCTTGAAAATATGATAAATTTGATTGGAGAAATTTCAATTATTCGAAAAATATATACAAATATTGTTTATATAACAATACTATCATGTTTCACAAAATTTCATATTGTATTTCATATCATTACTGTGTGTTACATCTCGCTGAATTACAAATATTCGCTGTGTAATAGCGATTTTCAAATAATGACATAAATAATTGTATTATGGAAGAAAGAAATCTAATGATAATTTTACAAATGCTAGTGCTAGTATTCTTATGAATAATAATTTTTTTGTAATCATTTGTTACAATATTAGAATTATATTTGCTCAGAATATAATAAAATTACTAAATAATTTCAAACTTCTCGGAAATTCCTTGAAATCCTAAA
This sequence comes from Dromius quadrimaculatus, assembly GCA_963989225.1. Taxonomy (NCBI): domain Eukaryota; kingdom Metazoa; phylum Arthropoda; class Insecta; order Coleoptera; family Carabidae; genus Dromius; species Dromius quadrimaculatus. The sequence continues at coordinate 6,024,229 of OZ022325.1, read as the reverse complement.
TAGAGCAGTCATTTTAATACAAAAGTATTAATTTTTTGTAAAAAAAAATTAACAGCAATTTGGAGTGGGTGTCTGGCAGTAAAATATCAAAAATAGCTCCGACTAATGCTGTCAGTTTTTAGCGCATTTTTTGGAAAAAAGCGCTATTATATTCACTTTGGCTGTCTGGCTGGCTGGCTGGCTGGCTGGCTGGCTGGCGTGACGCTGAGTTCTCAGCAAATATACTACTTACAGACTTGAAACTGGTACTAATTAAAAGCTGCTGTTTCGTAGGTTTGCACAAATTGCTTTAATTCAAGCTCAGTGATTGTGGAAGATTGAATTATTCAATTACTTGTTTCAAGTGAAACAATGCCCATAGATAAATATGACATTAGGGATATGGCAACTAAAGTTTATTCAAGTAGATAAAAATTAAGTTACAACTTTAGCCGTGGGTGTTACTATTATTATGTACAGTTGTCAAATATGTCTGGGATCCATTCAATGACTTGTTTGACGCGAATTTGAAGCTTATTAGAATAAATTATCATTATTGGATGGAAGTTTGTTTACTTTTGGTGTATTTTTTTTTTATACAGCTTTGATAAAGATCAAATTATCATTTTAAATTACAGCACTTGATCTCCCGTCAGTCAATAACTGAACAATGAAGATTAAATGGTATTTTTCAGTTTGTACATGCATAAATTATGTACCAATCGAATAGTCAACTTGAAACTAGTACTAAATGGAGGCTACTGTTTCGTAAGTTTGCCCGAACTCTTGATTTCAAGCTCAGTAATTGTGAGAGATGGTAATTTACGAAATCTCTGAAGTAACAAGCATTCATGAGCTATCAAAAATGCGCTTTAATCATCTAGATGATTCTTCAATTTTTAATGACTCATACGAGATGACATCTTTAATTTTTTTACAATTTTCAATTAATTACTGTCGATGATGGGCCTTACGTCTAAAATGGGTGAAACTTTGTGCAAAAATCACCTGAAAAACTACATTATGGGAAAAATAGTGGCAAGTGGGGAAAACCCTTAGATGACATTGAAATCAATTACTTATTTGATACAATGGATTTAGTTCACCCTTCGAGGTGGTTCTCTCTCAAGTTTCGTCCCATAGGCGCGCGCAGCGCGATTGCGGTAATATTCAGGGATGATTTGAAAGCCGCGAGCGTAGCGAGCTAACTTACAACTATAGTTATACTGAGAAAAAATGAATTAATGACCTTAAAATAATATAACGTATAACCAATAGTTGTTTAATGTTTAAACATTGCAATTTATCTCGAAAACTATCAGTTCGTAATGCTTAAATAAGATAATAGGATATATTCATGAATTTATTTTATATTTTTAATTCACTGATTACATCGTTATAACATAGTAAAAAATATAAATTATGTTTAAAAGTATTTAAAATTGAGAATAATTTTGAGCTGTTTAAACGCCGCTATTTTCGCGCGCTCTATTGATGACGTCAAATAACATGTCCAGTGACATTACAGTCGATTGTTTACTACAGGTGTTTTAGTTCTCAGCTTATTTCAGTATTAAAAAAGCTCAAAAATCAATTTATAAGCATTGCATTGTGCCTGTATGAAAAATACTAACAGAAATGTACCTGGTAGAGTTTTTTTTCCACTCCAGACAGGTTTTAAAATACGTAAGAAATGTTGTAAGGTTATCAGAAGAGATGAAGTATCATAATAAATTTGACAGATCATGAATAACATTATATGTGATTAGTTTTAGCAATAGAATACAGTGTATGTATGCGGCTTCGTTTAACATTTTCTCGTTTTAAAATGAACAAAAATTATAGGTTATGTTTACTGCTCATCATATTTCGGATTGTATTTATTCAAATATCGTACATAATGTGTTATTATTGAATAATTACTTTGCAGTGTTCACTCTTTTTTCTTCAGCGGACGTAAAATTTGGATTTGAAAGAAAATAAGAAGACATCATGAATGGATCTATTCTTGACTGATTATCTGATTGTGCTACAAAACCACTGTCTTAAATGATTTATAATCTCACTAGGATGCTAAAATTACACTTAAATAAGAAATGAATTTACAACACACACGTTATTACTATGTTTTCTAAACAAAAGCCTGCAATGCCATACAAATGTAAGCAGTGCTCACTTGTTGGCATAGTATTTGACGTCACATTTTGTTTTAACCAATAGTGTTGAGTTTAAGAACTTTGAATTTCCCGCGCTTAGTTTGCATTTCCATTTATTAATTTTAAGCAATTAAAAAGATATTAAATACCAAAATGATGGTTTAGTACAAAAGTCCGGCCAATATAAATTCGGAAGAAAATATTCGAACCAAATTTAAATTTCATGCATATTCCCTATTTGTAGAAGTAGAAAATTATAAGACCTGCCGAATGCATTTTGAATTTTCTCAATCAGAGTCATTTTCACTGGAAAAAACGTGAAAAACCTCTGAAAAATGGTCATTTTTCAAAAATTTATAACTTTGCTAACTTAATGTTTGTAGCATCAACCTTTTGGGAGAAAGTAGTTAATATTAGGCATAATAAGTTAGCGGAAGAAGGATTTTGTTGGACTTATAGTTTTTCCACAATTGCAATAACAATATTGTGACAAGTAATCTTGCATAGGTCACTTTATCTCTTCCAATCAATTTATATTGAATTTTCAAACAGATTATTCACTTTTTTGTTCAAATACTCAAAAGTAATCAAAAAATGCATCTAAGCATTATAGACTAATTTTTCTCAGAGTGTAGATGATTAAAATCATTTGATTCAAATCATGATTATCATCAAGTGATTTTTTCAAAAAAATCATCAATTTTAATCAATTTTTTTTCAAAGAAAAACACCACAGTAGAAGATAAACTAAACCACTTATTATAAGGAAATAAGAAACAAGAAACATGAATATTTTATCAAAAATAAAAAATTATGCTAGAAAATAAGAAATAAATTAAATTATAGCATAAAAAATTCTAACTTATGCAGGGGCCACACTTATGTCTAATGCCATTAAGTAAGGCGTTATGTGACAATCGACATATTGTCAATGACAATGTGTTCATTATTGAATGACGCCTCAATTAATGACATTAGGCGTAAATGTGGCCCCAGCATATGATTAAAAATAGACAGAAATTGTATAAAGAAACTGTATGATTTTTTTAAACATGCTTTGATCTGAAATCTCTGGAATACTTGACGTATTTAAAAATAAATTTATATTTGAGCTAGTATTGCAATGAAACGATTCAAGTATTGAAAATACTATTTAAATAGTATTTCAAACGTCAAAACTAAAAAAAAGGAAAGAACAAAAAAATCAAAAAAATCCTGATTTTCTTCAATAAAAATCGTGGTTTTTGATGTTTTTCAGGAAATCATGATTATTTTACACTCTGATTTTTCTTTCAAATTATTTTTTTTTGCTAGTGAATTTGTTTTAAGATTATTTTGAATGAAAGAGCCCATTCCGAATCAACTCCGGCTCAACGGGTGACATACGCAATAGAGTTGTATGGCCAACTCAATTAATTGTAATGCGTCAAGGTCGTGATGACGTCTGATTGAATAGAAATTGTTGGGAACTTTGTGAAATATTAAGCCGATGATATAAAACGGAAATTGTTAGTAGTTCGGCTACGGAGCGCGTAAGAGTACTAATTGAAATACATAAGAAGCGGTGAGAATAAATCAATAAACTAGACGAAATAAAATTGAAGCAGTGGAAATAAATAAAAGATAGTGTTGATGTGCAAATAATAAATAAATTTAGTATAAATGGTATAGTTTGTACGAAAGCTATTTGTTTTAATTTTACGTTGCAATCTTCGAGAAGAGTTACTGAGACCGGAGCAATACAGGAAAGAAAAATGAACTCTCATATAAATGAAAATTGAAAATCGAAGTCAATATCAGCTGGGGAAGAAGTAGTGAAAAATAATGGCAAGGTTTATCGTCCATTTGAGTTTATTGTAGCAGAGCAGGATTGGGGAATTTTCTGAGTTCATTGTGACATAAAAAATAGAAGAATCATCTAGATGATGAAAGCGCATTTTTGACAGCTCATAAATGCTTGTCACTTCAGAGATTTCGCAAATTACCATCTCTCACGATTACTGAGCTTGAAATCAAGCAGTTTGGGCAAACTTACGAAGCAGCAGCTTCCATTTAGTACTAGTTTCAAGTTGACTATTTGATAGGTACATAATTTATGCATGTACAAACTCAAAAATACCTTTTAATCTTCATTGTTCAGTTATTGACTGACGGGAGGTCAAGTGCTGTACCTTAAAATGATAATTTGATCTTTATCAAAGCTATATAAAAAAATACACCAAAAGTAAACAAATTTTCATCCAATAATAATAATTCATTCTAATAAGCTTCAAATTCGCGTCATTGAAAGAGTCCCGGACAGATTTGACAACTGTACATAATAATAGTGACACCCGCGGCGAAAGTTGTAACTAAATTTTTATCTACTTGAATAAATTTTGGCTGCCATATCCCTAATGTTATATATATCTATGGGCATTGTTCCACTTGAAACAAGTAATTGAATAATTTAATCTTCCACAATCACTGAGCTTGAATTAGAGCAATCTGTGCAAGCCTACGGAATAGCAGCTTTTATTTAGTACCAGTTTCAAGTCTGTAAATAGTATAGTAGCTGAGAACTCAGCGTCACGCCAACCAGACAGCCAAAGTGAATATAATAGCGCTTTTTTCCAAAAAATGCGCTAAAAATAATAAGTAGCAGTATATGAAAAAAAGAGCATCCTTCAAAAGTTCAGTATATCCATGATTTTAAAGAGTTTAAATCAAGAAGTGCAGTGTGACTTATTTTTAAAATCCACATGTCTGGCATTGATTATCATTCGACATTATAAAATTATAATAATTAAGGTATCTAGAGTGTTAAAAGGACAATAATGCCTGAGGTCAACATTGTATTTTTCGAGAGCCTCCAGCCCGAGGTGTGTACGTTGACCGTAGGCATTATCGTCCGTTCAACTCCCGTGGTGCCTTCAATGTTTAATGCTTGACTAATGTACTATTTCAATCAAAATTTTTAGCAATGTAGGTCCTGTCATTGTGATATCTGTCAGAGAAATTACTCTAGTTACTTGCTGTAACTAGGGAACATGATATTCTTGTTTGTTATTTCTCAGAATAATGTCCTGGAACAATATTTTGGAAAATAATGCCCTCGAATAGAGGGCATAAATATTTTTTTTCAGAATGACAAATTTGAATAACTTCCGGATACATTTTAAGCACAAATTGGCAGTATATCTGACAATTATTTATTTATTTTATTATTATTATTACAGTCACTGTTTGCCTATATAAAAATTATATGATGACTGTTAGTGATTCGACGGTAGCTCAGTACTAAAATAATTATAAATTTCTTATAGATAATATTTTATCTCATTTTCTTTTTTACGTATAAGTGAAAGCAAACTTAATTGGAATTTTATTGACTCTTCTCAGAAAGAAACAAATATACAATGTATTAAAATTATATACATTTAATCCATCTTTATTAAAAAAGTGAATGTATACATAATATTATCTTATAAACTTTATCTGGCTTGGTAGATATTATAGTTGGGCAAATATTTGAACATCAGTCTTATTGGAAAATGTTCCAGCAACTTTCTCATTTTTCTGAATTTCTTATTTTATTGAAAACAAAAATAAGTTAATATTAGGTAATTAATATTACCAAAAAATATTTTTTAATAATGATTTTTTGATTTAAAAAAAAGATTAAATGGAGTTGTGCATGGATTCATGAAAAGGGGGAAACTCTAACAATAACCAAAAAGTAGTGAGCCATGAAATAATAATGTACGCAATATTCTGCAAGAGTACGGCCCTGGTAAATGCAATTAAAATGAATGAACAAAGGACAGTTACTGCTAAATGATACATTGGAAAATGTTAGCCTGAATTTTTCAGTTTCGCAAACGACGAAGTATTTCGAAAGAGGACTGGCTGGAAGCTTTTAAAAATTGAAGAAAAATTATTTTGCAATAAGTTATGATAGTTTTTATAACGTTTAGTTTAAAAAAAATTAATCATGAATATTATTGATGCTATCAAAATAAATAGCAATTTTTTTTATAATGTTATCTTTAGTACAAAAAATAGCTCAAAAAATATGAATTTATTTTTTTAGAGCACATAAATTAAACTACGTAAACACAGACAGTGATTCAATGAAATTTATGTGGTAAACTAGATTTTTATCTAACAGGCGTAGCTAAATAATTCATTTTTAAATTTGGAAACATACATTTATATTCACAACAATTTCATTATTACGTATTTCCGTGGAAAAATTGGTAGGTGAACCAGTCTATTTTTAATTCGTATTTATAAAATAAATTTTTATGGATTCAATTTCAAATTTGAAAAGTGACTCGTAATGTATGAAAATGTTATTAAAGAAAAAGAAAAATATATAATTTTTGGAATATACTAATGAAAAAACCTGGAAATAAAAAATAAAAAAATATGAATCGCTGCGGACAGGATTCGAACCTGTGCGGGCAGAACCCAATGGATTTCAAGTCCATCTCCTTAACCACTCGGACACCGCAGCTTGTAAAATTGCATTGTTATTGAAAGTATATAACGAGGATCAACATTTTTATTACTCGTGAATAATAATATAATTACACATTAGGGCTAAAAGTACTTCATTATTAACCTCACAGCTTGATTAAATACCATAATGGAAAAGAGAACAGAGCATGCAAAGCAATAAACTATATTTCAATCAACATTAGCATTGAAACCCTATTTTTAATTATTTATATTGCCACTGGCATACCAAATATTTTGCCATGAACAGTACCGGACTGAGGCAATATTTTATGAAATATTTTAATCCAGACATTGGATATGAAATACACTCAGTTACTTATTTGTTGGCTAATTTAATATTATTTTCCTGTCATTTTTATTATCTGACATTTGATATTCTATATCAGTGTACAAACTCAATATTCTCATTAACTAATAGGAAATTGATTAGAACAGTCTTGCTCCCACGATTATCAACAAAGCAAACAAAAAAATAATTAAATTTTAATTTACAAGGACACACCCAGAAAAAAATTAATAATTAAATCCCACAAAAGTCCGGCAAACATGCAAAGATACCAAAAAAAATTAGTCAAACGAACATAGGCGCCTCTTTAGTTCGTTGACTTCATTCAATAGGTGGAAAAATTGATAAAATTAAAATTCGCCCACCGATGGTAATGACAAAGGCTTGTTTGGTGCCTTGCAATACACAATACTGGAGCGTATTGAAGGACTATTAATATTTTTTAGAAATATTGAAAACCGTGGCAATTAAATAAAAAATTTTTGAAGATTGTTGTGCATCCAAAATTGGACAATAGATTTACACGGAAAAACCGCTAAACTTGATGGTTTACACATTGGGAGCCATTCGTTAATTTAGAATACACGCGTGGCTCTCAGATACCTTCAGAAATAGATACATGGTTCTAATGACAAACTTGTCTTGTTTTCTACTGTAGAATTCTAGGCTGTAGTCAAAAATGGAAGTTTCCATTTCAGAAATTTGAGGTTTTTAACATTTTGGTTCTTAAATTTTGAAGCCACTTTACACACACCCTGTATAATATTTATGAAAATCATTGACATAATGGCAAACCTTATTTCATTGTGAGCACATATGCTTGAAATCAAATTTTTTCAACGACGTGAATTCGAAATATTTGGTTTTTAGTAGCTGCATGCAACTATCAAAAAAAATTTTAAATGCAATTATTTCAGAAACTGTTCAAAATAAAGCCACAGTTGCTTTGATAAAGTCCCATTGAAAAATACAGGAGAACCCAAAAATATAATGAAATATAGGATGTTCCATTTGAAATAAAAAAGTTGATGTCGACTTCCGGTATAACCGGAAATATCGTAATTTTGAAAATATTTTAGATTAACTTGGCTTTATCATCAGGGCCCATGTGCAGAGTTTCAGATTTCTAACTGTATCAGTTTTCAAAAAAAATACCGTACAAAATTTTTTTGTCCATCAATTTTTTGTATTTATTCATGAAAAAAGCGATATTTTATGGTCATACGGGGATGTTATACAACTGTTTTTTCAACGTATTGTAACGAATTTAAGTCTATAAATTAGTCATCTCGGCTTTACTGGTGCTTAGAATTATTGTGGAAATATTTTACATCAAGAAATAGAAGCGAATATATCTGTTTTCTAGAAAATTGCTGGTACCTTTTAGCGCTTTCTAGAAAAGCCTGGACGTTTGCCGGAAAAACGTAGTAAGGAGAGACCCACGGTATATATATATGTGACTGACTCAGCCAGGAGCATTATTGATTTTGGCTCAGAGGCCTTATAATATGGACTGCTAGTGGTTGAAATAAATTGTGTTATTTAAAATGAATCAATATTGACATAAATAATTAAAGTTAAGTTATAGTGTAGTGTAATAATCTTTAGTTTAAATTCGAATTATTTTTCAAAAACAGTGTTAGTTATCTAATTTATTATTTTAATAAATCATAAAAATAAATACTAGTGTTTAGTAACTTTTGCTCCCTAAATTAAAATAAATAACGTTACAATATGTTCTATACTTGAGCCAATCATTCTATTTTAGAACTGCTTCTCCTATTTCCGCATCGCTGCCGCTACTTTTCCAAGCGCTCGGAAGGAAGGAGAAATGTTTGGATGATTTTTCTGATTACTTATGAGTATTTAACTTTAATGATCAGTACAAAAATTTGACATAAACTAATCGAGAGGAGTAGAGTGACTTATGCAAAATAACTTGTCCCAATTGTTATTGCAATTATTGTGGAAAAACTATAAGTTTGACAAAATCTAACTTTCGCTCACTTATTGTGCTTAGTAATAACTATTTTTTCTCGGAAGGCCGATGCTACAAAAGTGTAATTAGCAAAACTATGAATTTTTGAAAAATTACCATTTTTCCAAGATTTTTCACATTTTTTTCGATGAAAATAGATTCGATCAAGAAAATACAAATTTTATTCCAAACATCTCCCAATCTTCCACAAATTATCTGCTATGAGAACTACGATTACTCTGATAGTTTACGAGATAAACGTCAAGACAAGTCGAAATTGCAAATTGAAATGTTTAAACATTGTTTAAAAAATGGAAGAATCATCTAGATGATGAAAGCGCATTTTTGACAGCTCATGAATGCTTGTTACTTCAGAGATTTCGCAAATTACCGTTTCTCACAATAACTGAGCTTGAAGTCAAACAGTTTGGGCAAACTTACGAAACAGCAGCTTCCATTTAGTACTAGTTTTAAGTTGACTATTCGATAGGTATATAATTTATGCATGTACAAACTCAAAAATACCTTTTAATCTTCATTGTTTAGTTATTGACTGACGGGAGGTCAAGTGCTGTACCTTAAAAAGATAATTTGATCTTTATCAAAGCTATATAGAAAAAATACACCAAAAGTAAACAAATTTTCATCCAATAATAACAATTCATTCTAATAAGCTTCAAATTCGCGTCAAACAAGTCATTGAATGAATCCCGGACTGATTTGACAACTGTACATAATAATAGTGACATCCGCGGCTAAAGTTTTAACTAAATTTTTATCTACTTTAATAAATTTCAGTTGCCATATCCCTAATGTCATATATATCTGGGCATTGTTTCACTTGAAACAAGTAATTGAATAATTTAATCTTCCACAATCACTGAGCTTGAATTAAAGCAATTTGTGCAAACCTACGAAACAGCAGCTTTTATTTAGTACCAGTTTCAAGTCTGTAAATAGTATAGTTGCTGAGAACTCAGTGTCACGCCTGCCAGCAAGACAGCCAAAGTGAATATAATAGCGCATTTTTATAAAAAATGCGCTAAAAAAGCTGACAACTTTTTATGTTTTATATAAAATATTTTAGCTGTCAATTCTATACATTTTGGGCTAAGCCGTCCCTGTCTTCCATCTTCTATATCCTTGTATATATCCCACACCGAAGAAAAGAATTCGATTAGAAATAAATTGAAACATCCACGATACGATAAAAATAAGATAATTATGAGATAGATTCCAGTGATAAAATAAACAAGCCACAGTCTTAGATTTATGCGTGCAGCTAACACATTTCGAACAGTGCGATTTAGAATAATATGCAATGATTGTCAGCTGTCAATCTATTGTTAGATTTTAGTATAGATTAAGAGATTTCTGAAGAGTGAAAACAAAACTGTCTTGATTGCCAATTCTCCATTCAATCAATTAAAAACAATTATAAATAGGACCTGAAATTATTATAAAATATATTCTGGTACCCTATATAAGATAAAAGACATGCAAAAAACTATTATTTAATAATATCGTTACTTTTAATGCGTCGGCAACCTGCAGAACCGAAGTGTTGAGCTGGTTGCGCTATGGAAACATCAGCTTTAATTCATCAAAGGTTATTGACCCCACAGAAAACAATTTGTTTATATTCTTATTCAACTATTGAAGGAAATAAAAATTAAAATGAGGAAAAATATAAGAGGTGCAGCACAAAAGGAGTTTCATATCGAGTATTGAAGGAATATAAGTTTTGTATCACACAGTCCAAAAATTTTTATTTTGTTAATCGTTTTCGACTTCTGAGTAGCCATCTTCAGAACCGGGAGAATTATAAAACTACAGGATTCAAAATATGGATTATAACGTAGATAGATGGTTCAACAAATTTTCTAGTATAATAATAATAAGATAAAATAGAAATAAAGTTGTAGAAAATTGAAGTGTATAGCTTGATAACTTCGAAAAATTCTTGAAACAATCAAAAAAATATCAATGAAAAACAAATTGACAAAATTTAAAATTTAATTTTCAAAGGAGTTTTACTAATTATTTGCAGATTAGGAAAGATTTTTCTTTCAGGAATAGATTCTTTGAGATAATTTGTGGTTTGTTAAGTACAATTTAAATGGTAATGCATTGAGTACGATTTGTGCGCTGTATGAAGGAAATGTAGCTGCTGTTTGATTTGATCATAAATTCAGTGGTTGGTCCAATTTGTAAGCAGATGTTATTACAACATTATTTTACCCATTGAAGTTATCTATTATCTAGAATCTAGTTATCTAACGTTCTATCGAACATTAGAAACACATATTAGATAGTAGGTGTTTGTACTTTTTTATAATTGATTTATTGATATATGATAGCAATAGTTTTTACTTTCTCTGATATTCCGCCAGATGTAATCAAAGATACGAGAAAGTAATACTGAAAAAAATTCATTTGAATTTCAGAGGAAACTCGCATTTTCTCTAAAGGATGAGGATGCTATAATCAATTATAAAATAAAAAGCGTAATTTTAATCGTATATTGAAAGTGAAGGTTCGGAAGATTTATGCCAGAAATTGGCATGTTCCATTGCGTCCGTCTAATAAATATCAATTTTTTTCTCAAATCCCATCCATTCACAACTACTTTTTAGCGCATTTTTTGTAAAAAAGCGCTATTATATTCACTTTGGCTGTCTGACTGGCTGGCTGGCTGGCGTGACGCTGAGTTCTCAGCAACTATACTATTTACAGACTTGAAACTGGTACTAAATAAAAGCTACTGTTTCGTAGGTTTGCACAAATTGCTTTAATTCAAGCTCAGTGATTGTGGAAGATTAAATTATTCAATTACTTGTTTCAAGTGAAACAATGCCCATAGATATATATGACAATAGGGATATGGCAACTAAAATTTATTAAAGTGGATAAAAATTTAGTTACAACTTTCGCCGCGTGTGTCACTATTATTATGTACAGTTGTCAAATCTGTCCGGGATTCATTCAATGACTTGTTTGACGCGAATTTGAAGCTTATTAGAATGAATTGTTATTATTGGATGAAAATTTGTTTATTTTTGGTGTATTTTTTTTTTATATAGCTTTGATAAAGATCAAATCATCATTTGAAGGTACAGCCCTTGACCTCCCGTCAGTCAATAACTAAACAATGAAGATTAAAAGGTATTTTTGAATTTGTACATGCATAAATTATGTACCTATCAGATAGTCAACTTGAAACTAGTACTAAATGGAAGCTGCTGTTTCGTAAGTTTGCCCAAACTGCTTGATTTCAAGCTCAGTAATTGTGAGAGATGGTAATTTGCAAAATCTCTGAATTAACAAGCATTCATGAGCTGTCAAAAATGCGCTTTTATCATTTAGATGATTTTTCCATTTTTTTTACCCACAACTATCCTTTTTTTAGTAATGGACTGTATTCTTCTTCAGGGCCACACCATTGTTCTCAGTTATTTTTTTGATTATTGGTTATCAAATTGAAATATAAGGCACAACAGCTGTAATTTTCTAAGTAGGATGACCTTGTCTGTATATCATTTTGATGACAGATACCATAGCCTAGCTTATTATTCAGAATAAATATTTTAAAAGCATGAAGTATAATGAAATAATAACTAAAGCTCAATTAATTGGTTTATTTGATGGCGAGATAGCACAGTGGTAGGGTGCTAGCCTCTGATGCAGAGGTCGTGAGTTCGGATCTCAGTTAGACCATGAAATTTTTCACTTTTCTAGATCGGTATTTACTCTCGTTACCTTTCTAAGTTGGGAAACAAATCAACTTGGCAACAATGAAGCTATCTGGCACCGGCTAATTGTTGTAACATGGGCATGCACAAGGTAAAAACGTGGCAAGTAAAGTGAAAAATAGCTGTATGATTAAATTGCACCATTAAATACCTAAAAAATTAATTACGAGCAGTCCAAACAATATTTTATTGGTAGTTCACGGTTGAAGCAACGATAAAGATTCTTGGTAAATTCTTAGAAGAACAATTATCACAAATCTGGGGAAAAGAACCTCTAATATCCCTAAATCCGTAAAATCCCTAAAAAGTAACGAACCCATATAACCTGTATGACATAATTTATTGCTTCAAGCATAATGCACACTATAAAAAATTTATACTATTTATCTAAGCTTATTTCAACACCCTTCTCGTATCAATTTCAGGTAAAGTTGGTTGCTTTAAGAAATATAAGGAGTTGACTTATATATAAATTCTGAAAAGAGCGAAACTTGGATAGTTAAGTTGGTGGCACTGTGCACAGCACTTATCACTGTGAAATATGCTCTGTACTTCTTAATATCAAATTATGAAAATTGAGGGCTGTAAAAAAGATTTTGTAGTCAATGTTATACTCTTGTACCCCTAAAAGTACCTATAACAATAAACGAATAAACTTAAGCAAAGTTGCACAACAGCCAGTCATAAAAAATATTCTCACACATGCCGTCAAATCCTTTGCATGACATGTAGGCCCTACGAAGTCTAGTTAGGGTACTGTTTAAAAAAGTGGGCGTGTATTTCAAGCCCAAGGGTTTCCTACCCCTGAATCTACGACTCTAGAATAAAAGGGGACAAGGGATGTTTCCAAATGGTCATTTGTAAGAAATATAATCTGATGTAGCATATGACTTCCCGTTTTTTAAATTCGGTATTTCCCTAATCAGATTGTTTTATCCACTACTAGTTCCTCACCCTAGCTAGCAACCTCCTAATTCACGCTCAATTGAGTTCAGCAACTATTCTAGAATCTCAGTACCGCCCTAAATTTTACTACCCTACCTTACAATCCATTTGCATTGAAACATTTAAAATCATCTGCTTTCTGCAAGGCTATCTCTATGACCATACCCAGTCTTCCACCTAAGTAAGAAGATAGTGACTTAACTCAGTCACTCAGTCATTCAGTTGCGCTGTAGACAAGCATGCGTGAAGACAGTTCGAAAATTCAGACAGTAGCAGCGACGAAGTCAGCTGATGAACCGCGCGAACGAATATTGTAGTGGTTATTGCAAGATTTTTTTAAATGTGAGTGAAAAAATGTAAAACTTAATAGTGAATTAGTGTTTTTGTGGAAAGTGACATTTTAATGTATCAAATAAAGGACAGTTTTTAAAATATGTGGTAAGCAATCAAATATTACAAAATTACATTGTCTTAATCAATATACAATTTAAAACAAAATTATTTGACTTTTATAATAAATATAAGAAAATATGAATTTGAAAAATAAATAATACAGGCCCGAAAAATCGGCTTAAAATATACCAAAGATTATTTGTGCATTTATAACAAAATTCTAATTCATTTCAAGTACTAAAATTTCTTTGATTAGTATAATAATAATATTTAAGGGCGTAGCGAAAATTTTATGTAGAAAGGGACGAAAAAAGATTCATCTAAGATCGTGTAAAAAGTGTCAGTTCTATTTACATAATTTTCGATGTAAAAAGTAGGCTTTTATTGCACACTTTTAATGCACGATTTCAGTGAGAGTTTATCAGTTCAAATTATCAGTATTTTAAACATCTGGGGGATATTTTGAAACTCATCTGCAACCTAGAATCACTTTTGGACATTTTAAACTTAATATTTTAATTCAAATTTCCATGAACATTTATGTCAACTTCAAGTTCAACAGTTTAATTCTCAATATCGTTTTCTAAACTGCTAATAGTAACCGTCAAAGTCATATTTACAAGAGAAAAATATTTTACGAAAATTAGGTTAGCCAAAGATAAAATTTTGTAAGAATAACATTTTACATTTGGTCTTAAAATGCTTGCTACAAAAAAATGGCATCTAAGAGTCGCTTGTAGCAACAAAAAAAGAAAAACAGATTGGCAATGTAACAAATTATGTAGGAGCGAAGCTCTGAATCTAAAAGTATTAAAATATCTTTTCTACTAATTTTGATAATTATAATTTTTTTATTTTCTTCATATCTTTCTATTTTTATTGCATCAATAACCAAAGCAATGGCAAATGTGTTTCTTGAGATCCCATGTATGAGAAAAAAAGTATCTTTGATTTCTGAAGAAGATCCTTGATCAAAGGATCGAAACGTCAAAGTTTCAAATAAATATACAGAATTTAAGATTAAAAGTTGTTTTTAAAAAAGTATCGATTTAGGAATCAAATATCTTCCAAATTAATCCAGAGATTATATAGTTTTTTACTTCCCCGACTATATAATAGGGAAAGTATTGTAATCGTGATTTTTGACAGTTCGAGATTGTTGAGGATCTTTGCGTTTTAAACCCTACTGGACCCAAAAAACATAATTTTAAAAAAAGTCAGCCTGTCTGAAAGCACGATAACTTGAGAATGCGTACGAATTTTCGACCGAAATTTTATATTTAAGTTTTTCATCAAAAAGCTAGGTTCAAGTTTGTAGATGAGCTCTTTTCAACCAGTAGTACCAAAACTTTATTGATGGAACTTTTTAGGTTTTTGCGTTTATTTTATAAACGGTAGTATTTATCACAAAATATGAAATAACTAAAATTAATCCTCAAATAATTTGGCACAACATTCACCTGAAACATTTTTCAAAATTATCAGCGGTTCATTTGTTATTATTAAAATTCGAATTATTATAAAATTCGTTATATTTTTCTGAAGCAAAAAAAGAATACGAATCATAATGTGAAATTAGAGTTATCACTTATATTTGTACATCGCATGCAAACGTTCGTCATTTGTTTTTTTAAAATAAGTAATTTGGCTCTATCGTGTTTGGTATCAAATTAAAGCTCCTGCGGTAATAATTCTAGAGGAATTATCAAAGAGAATATTGAAACGATTGTCAATTGTTTCTTTTAAAAATTATTCAAATGATGTCTAGTTTGTTATCAATTTAAAGCTCTCAGGGATTAAGGGCCAAATTCGGAGACATGAATCACACTCACCTCAACCTTAACTCAACCTAGACTCAGTTCTCACTCACTTGAGTGTGAGCTGTGCCCACACTCACCTCTTCCTCAATTCCGTAAGCCGTTTTTTGAGATAATACGTCATAAAATAATGACGTCACACCTGAACATTCGCGCATAGATGTCATATGAGTACGTTACACTTGATTACCGCAACGCTTAAGCCCACGACCGCGGTTTTTGCTGTTCCACTAACTCATGGTCGATGTGGCTGGTGCTTCAAGTGGAACGTTGCGAGTGTCTATTAAATGTCAAATACACTGACAATTTGCGGTTAGAATCGAAAAGTAAATCATTAATAAGATTAAACTAACCTGTAGCAAAAAGGATATACGAATGGAATTAATTCAATATAGCTGTGTAAATAAATCGCTCTTAAATAATAAATAATGATAATGAGAGACCATGAAATTATCTGTCATATTGACAAATGGAAAATCTTGAATCAATTGACATAATTTGAAATCGAAATACATATTGGAAAAGCATCTTCTCATTTAATTTCAATTTCTTGGCGATTTCTGCAAAAATAAACGCAACGATCGCTTCGGCCCACCTTTTAATCGCGGGCGTTGGGAGCTTGAAGGGGTCGAGATCAATGACGTCATCTATGACGTATTTATCATGAACGCCAAGACCATGATCGTCTTGTGGAACGATTATTGAGGCGACATGAGCGTTGCGATAGTCTAGTGGAACGTACCCTTTTGACGTTTGAAATAGAATTAATTTATATAGAGAATTTGAATAAATATAAGGAAGAATATAATTTTTTTCTCAATGAGAATATAGACAAATGAATATTAGTTCCGATTTTAATGGATGTGCGAAATGTTATTAGCAAAAAATTTAAAAGTTATAAGAGTAAAGAATAAATACTATCCAGTAATACAACAAATGTAGAATTAAAGAGAATTAACTGGATACATACTATAGAAAATCATGCTCTGGAGCATCCCAAAAGTATTTACAATGGTACTTGAAACAATACTGTGTAAATATATTTTTTGTTGCTCTAAATTATCAAGATAAATCCTATTATACGAGGATTTCACAATGATTAATTCTTTGATTACAATAATGCTATTTCCGATCATTTTACATCCAGAATACAATAGTAGATTCTTGGATTATAAAAAGGAAATTCTGTTAACAAGTAAAAAAATTGAAGAATCATCTAGATGATGAAAGCGCATTTTTGAAAGCTCATGAATGCTTGTTATTTCAGAGATTTCGCAAATTACCATCTCACACAATTACTAAGCTTGAAATCAAGCAGTTTGGGCAAGCTTACGAAACAGCAGCTTCCATTTAGTACTAGTTTCAAGTTGACTATTTGATAGGTACATAATTTATGCATGTACAAACTCAAAAATACCTTTAAATCTTCATTGTTTAGTTATTGACTGACGGGAGGTCAAGTGCTATACCTTAAAATGATAATTTGATCTTTATCAAAGCTATATAGATAAAATACACCAAAAGTAAACAAATTTTCGTTCAATAATAATAATTCATTCTAATAAGCATCAAATTCGCGTCAACAAGTCATTGAATGAATCCCGGACAGATTTGACAACTGTACATAATAATAGTAACACCTGCGGCTAAAGTTGTAACTAAATTTTTATCTACTTTAATAAATTTTAGTTGCCATCCCTAAGTCATATATATCTATGGGCATTGTTTCACTTGAAACAAGTAATTGAATAATTTAATCTTCCACAATCACTGAGCCTGAATTAAAGCAATTTGTGCAAATCTACAAAACAGCAGCTTTTATTTAGTACCAGTTTCAAGTCTGTAAATAGTATAGTTGTTGAGAACTTAGCGTCACGCCAGCCAGACAGAGAAAGTGAATATAATAGCGCGTTTTAGCGCATTTTTTGGAAAAAAGCGCTATTATATTCACTTTGGCTGTCTGGCTGGCTGGCTGGCTGGCGGCGTGACGCTGAGTTCTCAGCAACTATACTATTTACAGACTTGAAACTGGTACTAAATAAAAGTTGCTGTTTCGTAGGTTTGCACAAATTGCTTTAATTCAAGCTCAGTGATTGTGGAAGATTAAATTATTCAATTACTTGTTTCAAGTGAAACAATGCCCATAGATATATATGATATGAGGGATATGGCAACTGAAAGTTATTAAAGTAGATAAAAATTTAGTTACAACTTTCGCCGCGGATGTCACTATTATTATGTACATTTGTCAAATCTGTCCGGGATTCATTCAATGACTTGTTTGACGCGAATTTGAAGCTTATTAGAATGAATTATTATTATTGGATGAAAATTTGTTCACTTTTGGTCTATTTTTTCATGTAGCTTTGATAAAAATCAAATTATCATTTTAAGGTACAGCACTTGACCTCCCGTCTGTCAATAACTGAACAGTGAAGATTAAAGGGTATTTTTGAGTTTGTACATGCATGAATTATGTACCTAACAAATAGTCAACTTGAAACTAGTACTAAATGGAAGCTGCTGTTTCGTAAGTTTGCCCAAACTACTTGATTTCAAGCTCAGTAATTGTAAGAGATAGTAATTTGCGAAATCTCTGAAGTAACAAGCATTCATGAGCTGTCAAAAATGCGCTTCCATTTTTTCCAAAAAATGCGCTAAAAATTCAGTTTTGAGTCTAGTATAATGAATGTTAGTGAGCGCGTGCGCGGCAATCGTTTATGCTATTGCTCAAAAACTGGATTTCGGTCCAACAATATTCTTGATATCAGTACCACAGGCGCGTAAACTCAATCCGATACCAGTCAGGGATGTTTTTTGAAAGTGCAAGCTTAGCAAGCCAGTCCATGACCATTGCAATAGGAAAAAAACATCGTTTTGATTTTACCGACAATATTTTATTTCATTTTTGTGATAATAAAACCTTCCAACACAAAATTTCCTTCGGAATTCTTTTTGATAAGTCCTTTCCTGAATCAAACCGTTATTTGATTGTAGAAAAAGATCAATATCAAAATATTATAGTAGAATAGTAGTTTTCATCTCACAGTGAAACCTCGCTTGAAACCATATTAATCAGAAAATATCAACTGACCAACATAAAACCAGTTAAAAATGCGTTTATATTAATTTGAGTAAAGTTTAAGGGACCTGCTCATCACACTAAAATCCTACTCAACTCACACTTAATTGTCACTCACTTGACATTCAATCTGTTAAAATGAGTGTGAGGTGAGTATGAGTCACGTCTGTGAATTTGGCCCTGAATGTCGAAACTATATGTTTAAATTAATTGAAGATCCCGAAAACCTAGAAAAGGACTCTTTATTTTCGAAAATATTTATTTTATGTGAGGACTAAAATATAACCGTCATCTGCCACTTTAACAATGACAGCTGTCACTTTGTCATAAAATTTATGGTCGGGGAAGTACTGTGTGGCCCCAGTAGATTTTTGATAAGTGTATTAACACTTATTGTCTTTTTTGTAGTGGGCTCCTTGAATAACTATGAGTTCTTCATACTGCGTTGGCATTTGATTAATGTCTTTATTTTATTTTATAAATAATTCAGTGCATCGCAATTTAAGAGAAAATCATGCAACAATAGTTCTCACAAAAAGTTATTGTTCTCTGATAAGATATTATCTTCACTTTCTTCATAAGAAAAGTAATTTCTGCAATTAAAAACATATAAAAATAATATTTATTATTCGTAAAACATTGTGACAATATTGGTAATCAACAAACATTTAATTGCCTACAGTAGAAAACAGTTGTAAACCTTTTGAAATCTAACGGTTAACAATTGAAAGTTTGAGAAAATCAAGGTCCGGTAATAAATTTGGCGATTTTATTTGACAAAAAATTAGGTTAATTTTTAAAATATTAGTGGATATATTGGAGGACAAATTCATTTACATTAAAGTAATAAATAAATCACATACTAAATATTGATTCTCATATTGTTTATAATTTTGTTTAGTAACTAATTCTTTTATTTTTTGCAGAACATTGAATGTGGAAGGAACGCTTAATTTTAGTTGAAAAATCGAAATATTTTGTGCGGTGACTATCAACAATAAAATAATAACTATTGACCGAAATTTTTAATGTGCAATTATTATCAAAAAAATTGTGTGGACTCAAGTGAACTGATGATAAAATAATTTTAGTGACCTAAATAATTAGTGACCAAATATCAAATAATGTTTCATAATAACTGGAACGCTCACTGAACTTTAATTTTTGTAATAATTCTATCTAATGTCTGTGTGCTGTGCCAACATGATAGCAACCTCCCGCACCCCGTACCTTGATTTGGGGTTCCATCAAACCCCTCCAAGGATTATATCCGAGATTAAGAAGCCTACTCCGGCGTGGCCGAAAGACAACATGAGACCGAGAATCAGTGGTAAGAAAAAATTTAATATCGCTTTCAAGGATAACATGGTGTGTGTTTTGTGAGAAAAAGTGGACGATATTTTTTTTGGCGCGAGATGTACGTGGCAGAAATTATTAAAAATGAAAAGGTTATAGATACTTTTTTCAGGGTACATTCAAACAAAAGCTTATTCAAATGTTTTGTACAAAGTGGACTGCCATTTATTTTCTTTTTTTTTTTTCATATTGAATGAATCTCATCTATACATGAAAGCCTATGAATATATTTTAAAGAAATGCTAGAGAAGCACGCCATGTTAACGAAGCATTGACATCAAAGATTAATATTACTATTTAATTATATTCACGAATGACATCAATAATTTATATGCGATAAATTGCTGGAAAACTAACTGGTAATTTATTCGAATTTATAATTACCTGCTGAAAACATCAATTTTTTCAATTAACTATTAAATTTATATTCAAAATATTAATCAATAAATGGATTATTTGCAAAAAAATGTCTCATTCGAATAAGTTTTGTAAATTTTTTGCTGCTGAATCTAATTTTTATTCAAATTTATATTACAGGACATTTGCAAATCAACTTAACAAATGCCAAAATCAAAATAATAGGAATATTTATTATTCGCTCTCTTTCAGAATAAGTTCGTCAATAATACGTTCCCGATCCTCCTTACATATTTTTCCGTATTTTTCTCAATAAATACGACAAGCATACCTCTTTTAGGATCTTTTAGGGTGATAAAAACGATTTCCAGAATGAAACTGGCCTGTTGGGCTGATGTGTAATCTTCCACGATAGCCAATAACCAATCGTGTTGAATTTTGGTGTACAGGCATAATTTCATTGTGATTCTACCGTATAAAATTGTGATTGACATTTTTTACAGAGGGTTCTCAGGTATACCACATCGATTCTTTGATTTGTTGCATAACTTTCATGATATTGAATATATTGACTTGAAATTTGGTATGCAAAGGCAGTCTAGATGGTCCCATCGAATTACACTTGCTGAAGGTTGAAATCTTGTAGTTCCTTGAGCTAGGGTATTTTCTATGCTTGTAGGAATATTTTTCAATTATTTTTTTCAAGTTCTCTTCCGAAAAGATGCTACGGAAAAAAAATCATGCCATACGACCAAAAACATTTTTTCAAAAAACGGTGAAAAAACAGTTCCCAATAAGTGAAAATAGATACTGCATCGGTATCATTCATAATTAAGTCTTATGTAATTAAGAAAAAAATCAAAATCAATGAATTATAGGTACTCCATTAATCGATAGATAGAGTATAATCAACTGTTCTGTTAATGACATAATTGTCTGTATTTCCTTTGTTTCAACACTAAAAAATGTTGCCAACATTCTGTTCACCTAGCAGAAATTCAATGTTAAATCAGTTTCTAATGGTCACAAATTTTTGTCATGGCTAATTCCTTTATCCTCCAATATATTTTTCCTATGGCCGTTCGTAAAGTAGCCGATTTCATGTCCAAGTTTTATCACCATTTAAACGTACAGCAGCTCAACTTATGTTATTTCATGTTCGTAGCATCTCTCACTGACCCATTTGTTTGGATATTTATCAAGTCTAGATGTCAATTTGTGCTCTAGGCTACCTTGCTGTCAACTGTCAAAATATGGAAATTGAGGGCCCTAGAAATAATCCTGTATGCAATACGACTGTAAATAAGCATTATAATATTCGGTCAACAATTTTAGTGACTCAACAAGCCTCGTCACTAACTACTTGTTCTTATGTCACTTAGTCTTGGGCCTCCTAGTTTTTATAAAAATAAGCTAATTCATTCAAATGTGTCGATTTTTGGCAATTTTCCACTAACTGCTTTCTGAAATCCTTGTTCCATATTCTCATTTATTATACCATAAGTAGTTGAAGTATTATCGATTATTTTTGTGGTGCTATCACGAATGTTTATTGTGCTTGCGTTTGAATACCACGAGTGTGCAGCACGAGTGGTATTCACAAGCACAATAAACATGAGTGATTGCACCACAAAAATAGTCTATAATACTTTAACTATAAATGGTATATGGAGGACTATTCCAGGAGTCAAACCATTTTTTCAAATTAGTTTTCTATGAATCTAGTAACAAGTCACGTAATTTTCATAGGAACGAGTAAACAAACTTCTGTCAAACTGAAAAATTAGAATTTCTTGCATTTTCTTTAACGAATAATAGAGGAATATATTGCGTCTTGATATGGAATCTAGTTAAGAAAGGTTTGGTGATAGATCAGAAGATAAAATTGATGAAGATATTCAGAAAAATATTCCATTAAATACGAAGAAAGCATAAATTGGAGGTATCCACATCTTTGAATAAAATACTCACTCTGACCACTAGTGTAATACCCGATGGTATTTTTTCACGTCCAAATTCCCACTGATATGCATCGTTCCTATGGCGATTTAGCATTGTTAACCTTGTTATAAATACTACGAATGGAATAGTCTAAATTATTCGACTATATAAGTCAATATTTCATAGAAAATTGAATATTAATATTCAACTTCAATAATAAGCATAACCTAACTTCAATTCAAACGTCAGCAAACTGATTATTAGCAGAAAATGTGTGGTCTACTGTAAGTCTGGAGAGCTGCAGTGATAATTACGTCCTAGATGGCGCTTGTTTAAATGGACACTATTATTTTAACATTTCAAATTTCAGTTAATTTTCATGTGCAATATGTAATTTTCAAGAGTTTTCAAATCATACAATTTTTTTTACTTTTGAGGATGGTCCAGTCGAAACCGGAATGGGAAAGTGAGAATAAATTAATGCTCTGTGACCAAATTTTACTTCACACTCTTGTTGCATAAATTACATTGAAATAATGATTTTTTTTCTGAGGTTTTCTCTGACTACAAAGCTCTGATAATAGTATGCTATGTAACATGTTTTTTCTACAACCGTAATTAAAATGGTAGTGATTTCCATGGCCGTAAATAACATTTTAAATACATCTTGACAAACCCGTGGCTTCGATCATTTTAAGCACGACCTGAAATTGGCACAAGCGTATTAAGCACGGACTGAAGCTTGCTTTACATAGTTTTCTTTATCTGAATCTGAAATCCTACATAACCTATGAAGCATACAAAAGTGACAGCTGCGTTGAAATTATTTGGAAAATGAAGTTAATTTTTGAGAAATATGAATCAAGAATATAATGAAACTGACGAAGAAAATCTTATGGGTACTCCACTCGAGATTACACAGGCAGCAGCGTTAGCAACAACAAATTTTGCAAACGGTCGAAGAAAGGGAAACTGATAAAATTTAAAGAGCCGAAAATATTAATTCTGAAAACGCCACAAAAACCTATATTGATGCTGGAATATTTAATCAAATGAATGACACAAAAATAGATGTAAAAAAAATCTATGGTTTCCTTTTACAACTGTCAAAATTTTCCAAATCTTAAGTTTTGGTGGTTTTAATTTGCGGTTGTAGAAAAAGTATAGTATGTTACTTGTTTTATAAGCTCTTTACACGCGTTTCTTTAAACACTCGTGTCTAAAAGACGTTTATAAAATATGTTACATAATATACTATTATAAACGTGTCTGTTTGTCTGTAGATACAAGATTATCAAGCACGAGCGAAGCGAGTGTTTAGAATAATGCATGCCAGAGTTTATAAAACAAGTCACATACTATACTTTTTCTACAAAGGCAAATTGGGACAGGGCAAATCAATTTGAGAGAACTATTCTAAAAGAAATGTCAAATATTAATGTGAAAAATTATTATTGAAGCTAGTTTCAGCTCGTGCTGAAAAGTATCGAAGCCAGAGGTTTGCCAAAATGTGTTTGAAATATTATTTAGTGCAATGGAAATCAGTTCGTTGAATCTTTTTGAATATTTTTTAATAATCTCATTAAAAAGCAGAAATACAAATAATAATGTTTTTAGGCGATCATGACAAAATAGTTATTTGTGTATCAAGGCCGTAAAGGTTATCTTTTTTGGTCGAATCTGTTGTTTGCGGCCGAAGCGTAGCTGAGGCTGCAATTCAGGTGAGACCAAAAAAGAACTGTAGGCCGAGGTGCACACAACGTTTTTTAGGCGATCATTACGAAATAATTCAAAATCACATCATTTTATCCATTTATTTCTAAAACATTGCAATTGTAAATCTTAGTTGCCGTTGAAATTGTTTTATTTTATTGTCTTCTATCAAGTTGACATTTAACAAAAAATGCGTATTTATTTTTTGAATTGCAAGAACTACAGAGGTTGACGGAAGAATATATGTACTATTTAAGCGAAAACTGTTTCTTAAAGAGTTCATCAAGCTGCCCATATAGGTAAATATAAAGTGTTTATGAAATATTTTTTGACAGATCAGTCCCAAAAAGTAATATTTGACAGATCAGTCCCAAAAAGTAAAATTTGACAGATCAGTCCCAAAAAGTGAAACTTCATGGCCGCAAAAGAAGCCATAAAAACACCTTTTTTGTCATGGTCGCCTAAAAAAGGTGTTTTTATGGCTTCTTTTGCGGCCGTGAAGTTTCACTTTTTGGGACTGATCTGTCAAATTTTACGTTTTGGGACTGATCTGTCAGATATTACTTTTTGGGACTGATCTGTCAAAAAATATTTCATAAACACTTTATATTTACCTATATGGGCAGCTTGATGAACTCTTTAAGAAACAGTTTTCGCTTAAATAGTACATATATTCTTCCGTCAACCTCTGTAGTTCTTGCAATTCAAAAAATAAATACGCATTTTTTGTTAAATGTCAACTTGATAGAAGACAATAAAATAAAACAATTTCAACGGCAACTAAGATTTACAATTGCAATGTTTTAGAAATAAATAGATAAAACGATGTGATTTTGAATTATTTCGTAATAATCGCCTAAAAAACGTTGTGTGCACCTCGGCCTACAGTTCTTTTTTGGTCTCACCTGAATTGCAGCCTCAGCTACGCTTCGGCCGCAAACAACAGATTCGACCAAAAAAGATAACCTTTACGGCCTTGATACACAAATAACTATTTACGATGGAAAGTGTTTTATGTACGTATTTCGGCAACAAACAATACACTTGTAAATGTCAATCTGTGTCGAAAATGTGAAAAATTATCTGAAGAAGTACCAAGAACTGAAAGAACATTCAGATAACTAAAACATAATCTTCTGTCATTTGTGTGCACTTCATACAACGGTTATGAAATAATTCCAGAATCTAGATCTTTTAAAAAAAAATATATATGTGCGAATCAGTCATTTTTTTACGTCTTCATTTGAATAAACTTGTTATTCTTTCTAGTGCTTTTTTCAGTTATGAGAATAGATAAAAGTCCGATTACGCTTAGACACCTTCTTTGTACGAATTCGTGCGAATGTCTATCGTCCATTGCTGCAATATTTACCCAAAAACTGTACAGACGATATAATATTGGTACGCGGAAACGATTTATGATTCTGATGAAGAATTTATATAGCATTGGAATTATCACCTTTGATTCTTCGACGTATATCACACAGACGATATTGGAGAAGACAGGAAATGTGGGCCAATCATATTCATACTGAAAGAAAGAAGTTTGGTGAATCTTGTCATTTGTGGCGAGATCTACAAATTAAGAATGACCACCCTTTTTCCTATATTTTCGTATTAGAAATGCCACATTTTTTTACATCCTTAAGAAATTTTCTTTTAAACTTGATTCCATCAGTAGATCGATTAGATGTTACGGTTAATGTGATTGAAAAATCATTCTATTTAATTTCTTTTTTTGGTTTTGTACTGTATGATTCGCCCTGATTTACAAGTAAATCCCAGTAGAATGGGATCAGTTCGCACTTCGCAGATTTACGCACGAGTATTGACGAACGACACGGGCCTAGATCGTTCGTGCGAATTCTGAAGAACTCGATTCCATAATAAGCCTTACGCACATCGCAATTGAAAGAGGTCTAAGCCAGAATATTATCAGTCTCCTCTTGTAAATGTCAATAACTGTTAAAAAAATGAAAAATTATTTCAAGAAGTAGTGCGAAGTGCAAAATGATTTTTAGTGCATTTGTCTGCCGTTCCTTGATGTTTTCTGCTGCCATTTTGCAGATATTAACCTGATTTCTTCGTTAAGTGGTAGCTTATTAAAAAGTAGCTGACAACCAGGAGAGCATAATTAATTTTCTTAATTTATTTCATGGAAATTTACGATCTATGATCAAAGAGGCAAATGCAAAGGAGTGAAGAGTACATAGAAGGGAAGATCTCGTTCGCAAATGCCAACAAACAAATTAGCAATTGCTGTATAGTATTTCATTTATAAATACAATTTTCATAGCAATTTGAGTCCTTAGTAAAGTCCTTAAACTAAACTTTCGGGAGAGTAATGTGCACATTATTAATTTTCTGTGGGAAAATTTTTGAGCACCTATTTCTCTATTGATAAGTGCATGATTTCTTATTTAAGGATCAACAGTTGATAACGACTGCATTAACAATTGTTAACTGCAAACAAAATTCAGATAAATCTAATCATTGTTGGCAAAATTGCCCCTTAATATTAAATATAGTTGCTGACAAATGATTTATCAATAGCAACGATAATATTGTAACAAGATTCCAATAATTTTGTATCATTTTAAAATGTATTTCCATAAATCTGCAATATATTCGTTTCTCGAATAAGTATGTCGATAAAATAGGAATTGTGTGTGCTGTATGCAATATGCGGGTACTGTCATCAATTGTATGTGGAACATTATTAGCCAGCTTTGCATCTCAGTCAATAATAATAACCTTCTCAGCCTTGGCGCATAATAAATTGAATTGTTATGAAAAATTTATTAAGCTTTGCGATCTGAAATTCACGCATAATTTCAAGGAAATACACGCCATAAAAATCATCAACACAAAAATTGATTGAAAAACACGTAAATAAGAATATACATAACAGAAGAATGCTATTAAAACCGCGTAGAATGCGACCTTCAAATTTACAAATCCATTTATTTATTTGTGGCTTAGATGTTGATTACTCATCGAGAAACACGATGTTTTTCCCGCTAAAATGAAGACTAATCGTACTAGTAAGCATTTTATCTGATTTTTTAAACGAATAACAGAACAAAAAGTAGAAAATAATTGTGAACTTTGAGAGCACACCTCTTTCCGATCGATCAAAATATCAGCCATCATTTTACTTATAAAATAATTTATAATAATTGATTCGCGTTGCTACAGTTTCATTTCATTATGATAATGTTAGCTGCACGATTCTATACTTAATATAAATGTATGCAAAGTCATAACCTACTAAGCCTGCTCCGCACGTTACTACTTTCAATTTTTTCTGACTTGTCTGTGTTTCTTTCTGCGCTTCGAGCCATCAGACATTAACGGAAATATAACAAATAACTGGTTTTGTTTAAGACGTTGTTTGCATTAAAAATCATTTTATGATATCGTTGAACTAGAAAACAAAAGAATTAATAATTGATAGAGAAATCTTGCTTTTTGGCCTCAAGTAAGAGGTTAGAAAACGATGCAGCTGACTGTTTCTCTCGTTCGACAAAATTCGGCTTTTCCGAGTTACCCATAAGCGTGACGCATGATATTTACTTACAAAATTATAAATAGATTTGTTTCGATATTGCAGCCCCTATTTGACATTTCAAAAATTTGTTGTAATGATGTATTGAACAAGGGAAAGTTGCGTACACTTGAGGAATTTTCTTATTTGTTTTCAAGTTCGAATAATTGTCATTAGGAGATTTTCTTTTCAAATGAAAGTGAATTAACGAGAAATTATTGGAGTAAAAGTAATATTAGCAAATGACTTACCATGTTATCGGAAGATCTGAAACCTGAAACAAAATTACGTAAAATTAGATAATACTTTCACATTTTAATATTTAAATAATGATATGTTAAACGCCAAGGATGAAAGGTATATTATTATTTAACTAGGGTTGAGATTATACCTCAAGGTAAGCAATCCAAGGATACAAATAAGAATTTTTTTGTCCACGTCTTCATTTGTAGTGTTAGAAACCTATCTCCAAGAGTTTCTAAATCTGTAAATAGACATTCATATCATAAATCTTTATTCAATCAATTCAGTTTCCGATTTTGTCCTATTATGGCATAAAAATTTCTAACAGGACTCTGTAGGTACTTTTAATTAACTTTTATTTATATTTTAGTTTATTTTCTAGCAATATTTCAACTGTTATTGTTTGAGAAACGTAAAACTTTCAAATCTTCATCTCAGAAACACATTACCTATCAACATGTCCACCCCTAAAACAAATTGGTTCCTTAACACATAACTGAACATTCTTTCTGCAGTAATATGATACTTAAAACCCCTAACAATATTTTTATGTCAGTTCGGCCGTTAAAATTGGGGTAGTAAGTTGAAGAAAATGACCTAAACTGAGGGTGGTCCAGAAATATTTCATAGTAAATTTCAGGGTAGTTGTGTAATTTGATACCTTTTTACATATGTTTCGAAGATTGACAATTTGACAAATGTTTTTACAAGATTTTAACGATATATTGTTGAATTCCTACCCTAGCTCTTAAAAACATAAACTGTGCACTAAATACAATCCTTATTTTGACCAATGAACTGCAAGGCCCTGGTCTGAACAGTATTCTGTGAAACGGTGATAAAATCTACATTGGCCAAACAGGAAGATACGTTAGTACGAGGCTGAAGAAGTATAAGAGCAATCTGAACCACCAGTTGGGAGAAATCAGCGATTGGGGAATAAAGATAGAATTAGACAATACCAAAGTGCTGGTGGTGAGGGGGAAAATATTCTAGGATCCTATTCCAATTCGTAGAGACAGCTTGGAGACAGGTCTCAGTCTCTATGTCAATGTTGTCATGATATAGTTTAATTTATAGGGACTTGAATGTTGTATGTTGGTACAAACAATATGATCTGCAAATTTATGTTGGTAACAAGTACGGACGATGCAGGAAATCAAATTCAATTTATAAATAATTAAATATTGTTCTACTGTCATTATTAGATGACATAGAAATGTCAAAAAGGTGAAGAAACTTACTTAATACTTCTGAAAGACTATCTTTAATAATAACAATTTCTCCAATTGTCCGCTAGATGGTACAGGTGTCGAGAGTCTCTAAAATGACATCAAGAAGCTGTCTGCACGAATTAGAATTTAACCTCTGATCTAGGCTCTACAGAAAGGCTAAATAAATCTGGAAAGATCAAGGAAAATATATCCAACGTGAAGAACTGGAACTATCAAGAATCTGTGAACGGATCATTCGTGGCAATCAATTAAGAGAGTGATATATAGGCAATATGACTCTTAAAACGTCAAGTAACTTGAACAAATAAGGTAATAATTTCAACAATTAAAGTTAGCCACCGGAGCTTTCCAAACAAAATTAGATTGTTATTTTGCTGACTTCTTTCATTTTCCTGCCTTGTAGTTGGAAAGAGAGCGTTGTTATTGGAATATATTTGTATTAAGACAATAAATGTCGTCCGAGTAGTCAAAATCTTCGAATCAATCGAATCCGTTGAAAAGTATAGAATAATAAACCACGACATTGAAGACATGTTAACAAAATTAAGTAAAATGACTCGGGCTTGAATGGAAAGCTAGTGAACAAGACCCAATTAAGACAAAACTGGAATAAAGAAGAGAAAACCAAGAACGTGGATGAAGTAAGTAAAAGAAAACATAACGAATCAGAAATTGGAGAAATAAAACAAGGGCTATTGAACTTGAGAATCGTCAAGAATATTTGAAATTGAAAAGGACAGCGAATCTCCTCCAAAACAAGAATTTAGAAAGCTCAATTAGAAACAGCGCAGCTCTTCAAGGACTGTCAAACCACCTTACGTATTTTAACGTCTGTAATATTGGAAATAACTCTAGCAGCCACTTGAAATGCTGTAGAATTATTGCAGGCCACCGCAGGTGAACAATAGAGACTCCACCTTCTGCCTATTTAAAAGCCCGCGTCGTTTAGTCGAGAGGCCACACAGTGAACCAAATTACGTGCAGATTAATATAAATTTTAATGATATAAATATGTCTAGAAATAAAATTAGTTGACTTCTTATTATTAACTCTTCTTTAGTGGTTCAATGATCAATGACCATCCTTTATGGTCCATGTAGAGCCTTGGCTTACCTTTCCATTTCTGTCTGTCTTTTGCTACTTGTGTCCAATTATCTATCATAAATCTTCAAGGATATTATCTCTTCATCTCAATCGAGATCTGTTCTACTTTCTTCATCCACGACTTTATCGTATTTTAAAACTAAGAACGTGGATGAAGGAAGTAGAAAAAAATCTTTTCATTTTTGCCTGTCATTTGATACTTGTGTCCAGGTTCATATTTTCATTTTTCTTAAATCTTCAAGGATTTTATCTCCTCATCTTAATCGATGTCTGCCCTCCTTTCTTGATTCACAACTTTATGGCATTTTAAAACTAAGAACGTGGATGAAGGAAGTAGAAGAAAACCTTTCCATTTTTGTCTTTCTTTTGCTACTTGTGTCCAGGTTCATATTTTTATCTCTCATGAATATTCAAGGATTTTATCGCTTCATCTTAATCTTCATTCACAATTTTATCGCATTTTAAGACCAACGTGGATG
Organism: Dromius quadrimaculatus; assembly: GCA_963989225.1. NCBI lineage: Eukaryota > Metazoa > Arthropoda > Insecta > Coleoptera > Carabidae > Dromius > Dromius quadrimaculatus. The sequence goes on along the minus strand of OZ022325.1, from coordinate 5,993,363 downwards.
AAGGAAGTAGAAGAAATCGTAAGATTAGTGGAAATGGGAAATTGAAGAAATAGCGAGTCTCCCTGAATAGAACAATCTGGGAAGCTTCGTTAGAAGCGGCGCAACTCTTCAAGAACTGATAAACCACTTAATGTATTGTAATGTTTTTAGGGTTCGAAATAACAAATAAAACACTATTAAAGCTTATTAAATAAAGCAAAACACTGAAAATACACTAATATTAAAAATACAGCTAGAAATATTTATATTAGTAACATTTACTTTACTCTCCGTTTGTTTGATTTACTGTGTGACCTTTCGACAAAACAACGTGTACTCCTTTGTTTTCCTGCGGTGGTCTGGAACATTTCGAGAAGCTGCTAGAGTTATCTCGAATATTCCAGACGTTATTCAAGGAAATCCGTAATAATGAAATACAATTAATTCTGTTGTAAGTAATTTATTAGAAATATTCCATTTGTACCTCCAAAAATTAACTGCCCATTTTTAGTACACCAAATTTTATTAAGCCGAGGTGATCCAGCATGTATCCACTTTTTTGTCTCTTTCTTTGTTTCTGAATCATCACGATGAACCAAAGATTCATATATAGTCACCATTTGATCCAATAAGTATGATGGAACTTCTCCAAAACGACTACAAATCAAGTTGGGTGACTCACAGTCGTTTTTAGCCGGCATTCAGAATTTTTAGCGCATTTTTTGAAAAAAATTCACTTTGGCTGGCTGACTGGCTGGCTGGCGTGATGCTGAGTTCTCAGCAACTATACTATTTACAGACTTGAAACTGGTACTAAATAAAAGCTGCTGTTTCGTAGGTTCGCACAAATTGCTTTAATTCAAGCTCAGTGATTGTGGAACATTAAATTATTCAATTAGTTGTTTCAAATGAAACAATGCCCAAAATTTATTAAAGTAGATAAAAATTTAGTTACAACTTTCGCCGCGGCTGTCACTATTATTATGTACAGTTGTCAAATCTGTCCGGGATTCATTCAATGACTTGTTTGACGCGAATTTGAAGCTTATTAGAATGAATTATTATTATTGGTTGAAAATTTGTTTACTTTTGGTGTATTTTTTTTTTATATAGCTTTGATAAAGATCAAATTATTATTTTAAGGTACAGCAATTGACCTCCCGTCAGTCAATAACTAAACAATGAAGATTAAAAGGTATTTTTGAGTTTGTACATGCATAAATTATGTACCTATCAAATAGTCAACTTAAAACTAGTACTAAATGGAAGCTGCTGTTTCGTAAGTTTGCCCAAACTGCTTGATTTCAATCTCAGTAATTGGGAGAGATGGTAATTTGCGAAATCTCTGAAGTAACAAGCATTCATGAGCTGTCAAAAATGCGCTTTCATCATCTAGATGCTTCTTCCATTTTTTATACCTTAATCAATTTGATCAATATGAGAAATACATTTATATGAAATATCCAGTCTCTACTATATATTTTAGCCCAATTTGTTGATCTTTCTGGAACAGAACTTCCAGAACGACATTCTTCACTAACTTCTATTCTTTCTCTGCTGAAATTCGCAACTTATACTTATTTAGCGGTGTTGGAGATCAAAAATGTCGCCAAAAATTTCTTTTGTGGACAGTTTTTGCAAAAATAGCTATTATATTACCGATTGATATTTGATTCATCAATAACCTCTCGTATATTCGCTTGAACTTTAAAAAATTCAAGATTGTATCGTGATCAGAGTTATTAGTAAGCGAGAGTGATTATTTCCATAAGTGTGTTGCACGCTTTATTAAAGTATTAAACTCAAAAATGCCAAGTTATTGTTGTCTACCAAGGACAGTTCCCGCAAAAGAATGGACTGGTGAAACAGCATAAAATGTTCATGCTGCGACAGTAAATAGTAAAACAAGAACTAATCGACTTAGTACAAACTGTTAGACAAGAAAAAACTGTTGCAAGAAGTTCGTGCGAATTGAGAGCATATTGCCATAATGGTATTTGATACTCGTATAAACGGAAATGATGACATATCGTTATCATTCTATATATAACCGGATGTTTGAATTGCTTATTGATAAATAATAAATTAGATTGTAGTAATTCGACCAATAAGTTTAGAGGTGAAAAAATGACTTGTAGGAAAGTCTTTCAAATATATTCGGTTCATATCAGGTAGACTTTCTAGAATTTCACATTCAATAGTTGCTATTAATATATCCTATAATTTTACCCTCCACTGAGATTGCTGTAAATATCATAATAACATATCAAATTTGATTGATGATTATTTAATTGTCCGTCAAAAAATAACAACATGTCAAACTGAACAGCCAAAAAATGATCTGTGCTCATTATGGATTCAGTTGGAGAAATTACACCCACGATTTTTATTTTAAGGAGCTCCTTTACCAAAACCGGAGATGATAATTATTTGTCTTAAATTATAATAATATTATATTCCAGGCTAATATAACAACAGGAGGTCATGTGCTATTCATTGTCTTACGTTTGTCATTTAATGAGTACTTTTATAATAGAGGCCAGCACGGAAGCTAAACAAATACTTTTTATTCCATTTTTTATTTTTCCTTGACACCAACTTTATAATTCTGTAAATGGTTTTATTAAATTAAATTCAAATTTTTAATTATCAGCTCCCTTCAAGGGCATTGATGGCTGTAAAGATTTTTCATGAGATATTGCAATATTTATGTGTATTCAAAGCACGACAATATTCGTGAACTTTTTTTGTTAATTACGTTCGTGTTTTTAAATAAAGAATATTTTTTTATGGTAATGAATAGTGATAGCACTGGAATACATTAGTTTTTTTATTCACCATTAAATATTACTGTGATTGTAATTTATAGTTGTACATAAAAAATCACGATTTTTTCATTAGTTCAAACATAAATTCTGATGTCATTGAATAATTTAGCTTGAAATATATTAGCTATAATTTTAAAATCTGTTTTGAGGATTGGAGATATTTATCTCCTTAATAGGAGATTAATAATAATTCATCTTATGATAAAAAATTATATCAAATTTCATGATTTTGTGAATCTAAAAATGAAAACACATTTTTTTAATGGCCTTATTTTCATTAGGAATAGATTTTTCAATGATCTCTGTGTACGGGGGATGAATATACGGTCAATTGTTGATACAATTTTAGGGAATCTAACTGTATCCAAATATTATTTAACCTCGCCTATCTATTTACATCAAAATAATAATTGAATGGAAATTGGAAATGAGACCTTCCGAAAAATCATTCCTCAAATATGCTGTTACAGCGAATAATGATTTTTTGAAAGTAAAATATCAAGAAATTATTATTGAAACCTATATTGAGTTCAATTTTTTTTTTGAGATATTGGTTCAATAATAAAACAGTATTTGTCTCATCATGCATTGATCATTTTTAGCGCATTTTTTGGAAAAAAGCGCTATTATATTCACTTTGGCTGTCTGGCTGGCTGGCTGACGTGACGCTGAGTTCTCAGCAACTATACTATTTACAGGCTTGAAACTGGTACTAAATAAAAGCTGCTATTTCGTAGGTTTGCACAAATTGTTTTAATTCAAGCTCAGTGATTGTGGAAGATTAAATTATTCAATTACTTGTTTCAAGTGAAGCAATGCCCATAGATATATATGACATTAGGGATATGGCAACTAAAATTTATTGAATTAGATAAAAATTTAGTTACAACTTTCGCCGCAGGTGTCACTATTATTATGTACAGTTGTCAAATCTGTTCGGGATTCATTCAATGACTTGTTTGACGCGAATTTGAAGCTCATTAGAATGAATTATTATTATTGAATGAAATTTTGTTTACTTTTGGTATATTTTTTTATATAGCTTTGATAAAGATCAAATTATCATTTTAAGGTACAGCATTTGACCTCACGTCAGTCAATAACTAAACAATGAAGATTGAAAGATATTTTTGAGTTTGTACATGCATAAATTATGTACCTATCAAATAGTCAACTTGAAATTAGTACTAAATGGAAGCTGCTGTTTCGTAAGTTTACCCAAACTGCTTGATTTCAAGCTCAGTAATTGTGAGGGATGGTAATTTGCGAAATCTCTGAAGAAACAAGCATTCATGAGCTGTCATTTTTTAAATCCGTACAGAGTTTAAAATTCAGTTTTATGTCAATAACTAATCAATGAATATTAGATTAATACTTGATTTTTTGTCTGGTCATATTTGGATTCTTTCTTTGAGTCCTTACAGACTTCAGGAATTATTTATTGCTCAAATGAAAATCACTATTTAATAAATAAAAAGAAAATAAAAGTTTTATTCTTCTCAGTATTACTAAGCAAACACTATACAATTTATTTCTTACTCACTCACTATTATTAAACCTCAACCACAAAGCCACCAATATTTATTTATAACAACTTATTTATCACGCTCTGAATTGTATATGTACTCAATTAAGATCGTTTGCTCATATATATACAGATGTCCATTTCTGGAAATGTTCTACGTCATTCGAGAGCATGTTACTAGAATTACAAAGAAACGAAGGCCCCGCACAGATAGAGCCTGATTCAGGGCTTATTTTATTTTTACGAATTATGACACTTCTGCATGTTACAATATTTTAACCTGAGAGAGCAAAAATATGTTTAAATTTCATTGAAAAATCACAATTCCGTCAATAACTGATAGATAGATATAAATTAATACTTGATTTTTTTGTTTGGTAATACTTTAATCCTGCCTTCAAATCCATACAGGGTTTAATATTCATTGAACTACTATTTCAGGAATGAATCAATATTGCACTTGAAAGAACAAAAATACGTTATATCATTTGAAAATCACAATTTTGTCATAACTATTCAACAAATATGAAATAATATTTGATTTTTTGTCCAGTCATATTTTGATCTTTTCTTTGAATCCGTACAGGATTTAAAAATTATTGGACCACAGGAATGAATTAATATTTTATCTTGATTATTTCATTCGAAATTATAAGTTTTGTCGTAACTAATCAACAAATCTATATATTAATACGTCAAGAGAAAAGTTTCGGCCCCATTTTTGAGCATATTGCATGCACGAAGGAATGTGAGATTTGGCATACTTGAAGTTCATATGGAGAAGGAGTGCAGAAAACAAAAATTATGTACAGGGTGTCCATTTTATTCTATATATTAATACGTGAAGAGAAAACTTTCGATTCTCTTTTTAGCCGTATTGCATGCACAAAGCAATGTGAGATTTGGCATACTCGAAGTTTATATGGAGAAGAAGTGCAAAAAGTGAGATTATATACAAGTGTACCATTTTTAATATTTTAATATGTGGAAAGGAAACTTTGTATCTTTTTTTGAAGCATATTGCGCGCACAAAAGAATTTGCATATTTGAAGTTTATATAGAAGAGTGAAGGAAGCTGAAATTATATACAGGCTGTCCCATTTAAATTTTACGTGAAGAGAAAACTTTGCACTGCGCGCACGAAGGCATGTGAGATTGGGTATACTTGAAGTTTATATGGACAAGGAGTGCAGGAAGCTAAAATTATATACAGGATGTTCCATTCTAATTTTACATGATGATAAAACTTGTATCGTGCGAACGAAGGGATGTGAGATTTTGTTTACTTGAAGTTTAAATGAAGAGAGAATGCAGGAAGCTTTGAGTTATATCTTAGATCATAAATAATATCTAGATGGAAAAAACTGCGAACGGTAACGATGGAAAGAGATGGAAGATATATTGTAAGAAAGCTGAAGAAATGAATTGCGCAAGCGTGACAATAATCAAATTTCGGTTTGTCAAGCTCGCAAAATGACAAACACTTGATGTAATGAGTTCTTATTTCTGTAAAAATATTTATATTCATTCGCCATTTTCTAGTTGCAAAGTACGTCTTCTTAACATTACTTTTATAAACGGAAAATGAAATTTGATAGACATGCGCAGTTCGTTTTACTACATTTTTCTTTCATTATATTTTATTTCCTTATCCCTCTAACGTAACCTATATTTTCTTCTCTTTCTGGCATAACCGTTCGCAAAAATGTATTGTGTGATATAGGACTCCTTCCATCTAGATATTATTTATGATCTAAGAGTTGTATACAAACTGTCCCACTTTGATTTTACGTGAAGAGAAAACATCGTAACGTGCTCAGTTAGAAATGCTACATTTGCCTTATTTGAAGCTCAAATGTAGAAGTACAGATAGCTAAAATTATATGCAAGTGTCCCTTCTTCAATTTGCGTAGAGAACGAACTTTGCACTGCGCAAAAGAAGGAATGTGAGATTTGGCATACTTGAAGTTTAAATGAGAAAGGAATGCAAAAAGCCAAAATTATAAACATAATGTCCCATTTAAATTTACATGAAGAGAAAAGTTCATATGGAGAAGGAGTGCAGAAAGCTGAAATTATTTACAGGATGTCCCATTTTAATTCTACGTGAAGAGAAAAATTTTTAACGCGCTCACGAAAGAAAGTGGGATTCAACATTCTTGAGGTTTATATGGAGAAGGAATGCAGAAATCTAAAAGTATATACAGGGTGTCCTATTTGAATTTACCGCCGAAGACAATATAATTTTTTGCTGGAATAAATCGAGAAATATGCACCGAAGGAAAAAATGTCTGAAGTAAAAGTTTAACGATTTTTACTTCCTTCAAGGGGCGGGGGTAAGAGAAATTCCTCCAAAATCTTCAATGAAAACGACTATTTTTTATTTAAAATTCGGATAGAGCGTTCAATACCTAGTTAATTCTACCTGAAACCTCCAACTCCCGGGGTTAAATTTAAATTTAATAACGTTCAAATTCAACAATAAGTATAATGAATTACGGTTGAATTTCGACCACTGGGTGACCACTAGTTTGAATTAATATTTGATTTTTTGTCTGTTCATACTCTTTTCGAATCTGTACTGACTTAAAGATCTTTTTGGCTACTGATACAAAAATAAATTAACATTTTGTCTTGAGAAAACAGCATCAAATCATAATTTTAATAGAAAATCCCTTTTTCATATTAACAACTCATCAACAAATATAAATTATTACTTGATTTTTAGTTTGGTTATACTTCGAAACTCCCTTTGAATTCGTACAGAGTTTGAGACATTGAGCCACTGGTTTAGTACTATAATACGTCATATTTTGTCTTGAGAAAACAATAATAAGCTATTATTTTGAATAATCTATACATTTTTCGGAATTTTATTTAATAAAAACGACTTTTGATTTCAAATTCTGTATATTTATTAGAAACTTTGACGTTTCGATCCTTTGACCAAGGATCTTCTTCAGAAAATAATGTTGTTTTCTGAAGAAGATTCTTGGTCAAAGGATCGAAACGTCAAAGTTTCCAATAAATATACAGAATTTGAAATCAAAAGTCGTTTTTATTATTATTTCGAATCAGTACTACAGTTTCCATGTCAATAATTCATGAACAAATATCAATTGATGATTAGTTTTTTATTTTCTCATTCCTTAATCATTCCCCTGAATCTACACAAATTTTGATATTTTTTTGACCTCTGAATTAATATTTATTTTTAAAGAACGAAGTATCATTTGGAATAAAATAATAACTCATAAACAGATATTATTTAATAATTGATTTTTAATTTTTGCACACCTGAATCCTTTCCCAATATCTAAAAGTGGTTCAAGTTTCATTGAAACACAGGTTTAGTTATGAGATGATATTTAGTTTTGAGAGAACAGAAATTTCTTTTGGATTTGTGCAGTTTTCTATTTCTGAAGCTACAGGTTCAGTAATGAATCAATATTTTGTCTTGAAGAAACCCAAATAAGGTCTGCAATAATTCATTAACAAATATAGCAATTGATTGGATCATGATTTATGTAAATTGTAAACCTATCTTTGAATCACAACAATAAGTTATAATTTCGAACGATGATTGTAATTTCCATGTCAATAGTTCATGAACAAATAACAATTGACAATTGGATTTTGGTTCACTCATTCCGCAATCCTTCCTTCAAATCCACACAAAGTTTAATAATTTGTGGGTCACTGGTTCAGTAATATGATATTCAGTCTTGAGGAAACAATAAGTTATAATTTCAAATGTGAACTGCAGTTTCCTAGTCAATAATTAATGAACAAATAACAATTGATAATTGGTTTTTGGTTCACTCACACCGCAATCCTTTCTTCAAATCCACATAAAGTTTGATAATTTGTGGACCACTGATTCAACTTTGAGGAAATATTAAGTTATAATTTCGAATGAGGACTGCAGTTCTCATGTCAATAATTCATGAACAAATAGCAACTGATAATTGGTTTTCGGTTTACTTATACCTTGATCCTTCCTTTGAATAATTTTTATGTCAATAATAATTCATGAACAGATAACAATTGATGATTGATTTTTAGTCCAGACATACCACAATTTTTCTTTAAATCAACCTACACTTAAATTTGACCTTTTCTGAACCCTGTAAATTCGACTTTTTATATATTTACAAAATGAAATATAACTTATACTTACGATTATGTTAAAAACTCTCGCTATATTAATTTACATATAAACATATCCAATTAAACATGAGGTGTTAATTTACATGATTACCTGATATAAATCGATATAATTAAGTTGCAAAATATTTAAATATACATTTTATTAAACTTGTAATATGATTTATGGAACTAATAAAAATTATGTTGAAATTTTTCAGTTTTCTAATTTCCTATTAAGTCTAATAATGTTCTAATTTGCATTTAAATCGCTGAGAAAACAATGTAATCTATGAAAAATGTAAGTGCAACATTTCACTTCCGTTATGAGTTCAGTACTTGCAATTATTAATTTTTAAATATGATGCAAAAATATCATCTAAGACAGTGAGAGACAGAAGCCGTCTTCACGCTCCAACCTCTCTAATCAGTCTCAAAAAAAGAACAAAATTATCTCCCCTTTATTTCAAACTCTTTACACACCATTTAACATATATTCCTATAAACATATTACAAAAACAGAACCTGTTTCGCAATTTTGCACACCCTGCAACCATTTATCAAACATTTCCAAATCAAGTTCCATTCTAGAATCCAACAAGAATATCTTCTTTTCTTGGATCCCTACCGTAATTCTTTTGTTGATCTAACAAAAGACGTTCGTCCCTGTCACTAGATTTATTTCTTACAACCCTACAACCGAATCTCAACCAATCTGCAAGATATAATGGTCAAGCTGGTCTGTTTTACTTTCAATATTACCAACTTACAAAGGAGATATGTTGGTAGGACCGTAACAGCTGGGGTTTTGTTTATAATTGTTAGTTTTGTAACAATTGAAAGGTGATGTTTTGATGATAGAATAGAATACATGCTTTTGTATACATAATTTATTAGCAATGATATCAAAGAAAAATTTCTGACTTCCTTTCGTCTAATGTTGCAACAGATTGTCTTACCTAATCTACTTCATAAATTTTTAACAGCTCTATTTTTCTTTGAGCTGTTGGAATATTGATATGTTCAATGAAAGACCTGTAATTATTACCAATTAATGAATGCGGAAGTCTGAGTGAAAATATCATTATCTCAATCAGATCAATTTGCAGAATTGAGGACAATATGCAATTAAGACCAATATATAAGTACTTCTTAATTTTTTTTATATTGGGAGTGTTAAAATAATGTAGTTTAATTCATCAAAATAATTATCTGCACTACGGTGTAAATATATCCAAATAACAACATTTAAATCAATAATTACTAACTGCACTGTTTTTCATAATTGATTCAATTGTAAATGAATTTCTAGGATTTCATTTTAAATATATAAAAAGTACTTTCCTTGACCATTCTTTGTTTCCATTTCCTAAAAATGACAATTTCATCTTCAGACAAAAACTACATGGCCTGTTTTTTTTTCAAGGTCAAAGAATAGCCAGAAAAATCATAGATGAGCATGGAGAGTGTTCTATTTTTTCTTTTTTCTAGTCAGAAACTTGAATATTGCAGCAGTCCTTTGCGATAACGCATTTTCATAATATTCTCTTATTCTTCAACTTTACTGAGCATTTTAGGCAAACATTTTTCGGTACACCATTCAGCATAGTAACTGTCTTTTGTTCATCCAGCTTATGACCAGTTGCACCGCTGTCCCTTATATTTGAAGTATCGCTTCATTAAACAATATCGTATCAAGACTCAAAAGTCAAATGTGACATAAACATTGCTGATGTCATTATTCCGATTTAAAATTTAAGCTAGAGCGGTGTAACTGGCCATTAGTTGTATTTACCAGGCTTTTATTTTTCTTGTAGAATATTGCACACATTACTTTTTTCATGACTAGCTGCTTTTTGATAAATGTTGTAGTTTCCCCATGTTCATAAATCCATACACAACTTTTTTGGCGTGGAAGCACGTCGAAAAGAGGTACTGAAGTTTCGCCAAGTGTCTCAATTTTCGAAAAAATTGATGTCCGTCAATATTAAGGTGAAACATCACTCGGAAAAACTATTTTAGCGCGAAATTTGAATTGATGAATCTTGTAGCAATATGTTTGATAAATACTTTCTTATAATAAATTAACAAAGTTTTCAGTGGCGTGTATATTCAAAATAAGATAATTTGTCAAAGTTTCATTATGTCTGTAATAAATCCGTATAAAATTAGTGCTAACGTATAAAATTAGCATGCAAATCGTATATCTCAGAGACTTTGATAATAACTTATCTGGAAAAAATATATATACCAGGCGCTATACTTGCAGTTATCATATAAAAAATTTCATTAAAATTGAACTTGACAATTTTGAGGAAAAAAATAATTAGTGCTTAGAATATTAATTTCTCAGAGATTATCCAGTTTTTTGGGACAAAATTTGGTAAACTTATAGATGACATTATTCTGCAGAGTGCTGTGCAAAAATTTTTTATTTTTATCAATTAATATTCCGTTTATAACCCTTTCTGTGCACTTCTAAAAGTATAATATTTATATTGAAAATTGGAGGAAAATCAAAGACTTGTATTCAAAAATTATATATATTTGCATAATTTATTTTTTTTGCCATCGGCCACTGGATTTTGGGCTCAAAATTCTCGATATTTTGGGTACTTCTCTGATGTCCATTTACACTTTTTTTATTCCCTGCAAGGTTACTCAAGACAAAAGTAATTATATTCTATGGCCAAATATTTCTTGGAGATAATATATTTTTTTGAGAGTCGCGAGATTCCAAGTTTTCGAGAAATTAATTTTTTTTTGTTCAAATCATAGATTTTGTTATGGAAAAACGTCAAATGAACAAAAAAAAATATATTTATTGTATCTAAAAAGTATGAGCAATTTTTTACAATATTTTCCAGAGTTTCAGCGGCTGTATATTTCAAAATAATAATTTAGGAAAATATTCTTCAATTTCTTTTCTAGTTCTTTTAGTAGTGTGAATATGACCTTTTACTAGTTGATTTGTTCTGTGGCGCTATCTAGTATCCAAATTTTGCATTACATGACAAGTGTCAAAGATTAATTTCATCATGAATTTATTCATTAGAGAATAAATAGCCTATGTCTGATTTTAGTAACAAAAACCATTTTGAAAATCTGCTTCTGGCTGTGTGTGTAGTTTTACCGATCTTGTCACACTAGTAAGAAAAATGGTTCGGATTCCAGGATATTTGACAAATCTGTTACAGTAAGTTCATTGGATAAATACATTAAAAATCAATCTTCAAATCTAATTTTGTAAAACCTATCTCTTTTAGATTTCTGAATACTACTATAGCTGGAAGTGTACAGATGAGAATTTCAAGTTATCAATATCATATTTCTCAAGAAAGCGACAAAATATTTTATTTATGTCCATCAATTATTATTGGGATCTGTCATTCTACAAATAATTATACTTGATCCGAATCTGCATTGCTCTAAGGCCCGAGATATTCACCTTCAAATAAATTACAAGTATAAGTTTCTTAGTGAATACATCAAGGGTAAATACTTGAAAGAAAACATAGATTAACAGCTTCAAATTTTGGTCTAGTCTGTAAGCGAAAACTGCCTGCCGGACCCTAGTAGAAAACATACCATATGTTCGAAATCTATCTACTAGTGCTACGGAATGGGGTAAGAGTCATGAGCAAGTAGCAATACACAACTATGGAAATATAATAGGTGTTACAGTTGCACATTTTGAGCTGAAGGTAGCATCGAGCAATTCTTCTTTGAAGAAACAACTGATCATCAGGCAAAAACATTTAATGGTGCTCGCTAAGGCGACATGATAATCAGGAGTCTGTATGTGCCAACAAAGTCGTGGAGATCATTTGCTCTATATAATATTCCACACATAATCCTTGTATTGTATACTTTACGGTTCAATAAAAAATTCATAATTTTCAATTTAAAACCAGTTTTCTATCAAATTAGATAACCCTTTACTTTACCTTATCCTTTATGATTCAATAAAAAACTCATAATTTTTTATTTAAAACATGTTACTATCAAAATTAGTTCTTGCGTGAATTTTGGGACAATTTTATATCAATTTCTCATTATGAATAATTTCATTAAAACTTATGTCTTTAAAAAATGATTTTGTATGCGAGCATTAATTTCCGTAAATTTCTCTATAAAATGTTTTTCTTCTGAAATGTCAAATTTGAATTCTTGTGTATCCCGCCGTCATCACTGACCTTCCATAAGCCTCACTTACTCCAAAACAAGATTAGACTAGACAGAGATAGCTAGTATTTCTGGGTGATGTTTCACCTTAAACGTTTCACCCTCTGATTCTTCAAAAATCGACATTCAATTATTTTCAATATAATTAATCGTGTATGATTCTTTTAATAGTTTAGGATTTAATCTTTTATTAATGCTCTATTACTACTTTATTGTCCCTTTCGATTATATTCTTAACAAGCGGTAATAGTCGTAAAAGATCTTCCTGCTCCTTTTTGGTGCTGGTCAGAAATTCACGTTTTCTCACATTTTTTTACCAACAAGCTAAAGAAGACGCTCGTTCATTAAAAACTGAATCTGAACTCTCCTTACACTCATACACATTTAAACCTTCTTGAAATCATAGAATACCATGATTCAGTCAGTTTCATATTTTGGCTTCAAATAATTAATAAACAAAAATTTAATAAATTTTGCTATTAAAATTCAACTTCGAATGATGGATGAATAACTGAATTATATTTTTTGATTCTATTATTCTCAGTAAATATGAATGATTTTTCTAAAAGTAAAATTAGAAAATAGAAACCAAAGTGCAAAATAGCCCAAGGACTAAAAGCACTGGAAGTAAAACTGAAAATTAAATTCTATTTTGAGTTTTTTCATTTGGGAAGAGTTGAAACATCTTAAATTGATGATTGTAGGATGAGTCAAGTTTCAATTTGATGATTTTTTATTTATTTTTTCCAACGATTAACATAACGAAATGGAGACTGTGATTGTGAGAAAAGTATTGTATACAACAAGTATAGCAAGAGAGAAGGCGATGGTTTTTAGGAATAGAGATCCCAAAACGACTTTAATTCATACTGTTCTCATAATTTATTTGATTAATGACTTGGTTGGTTGAAATCTGAACAGCAGTTTTTTTCTCGACCTCAAGAAAATGGCAAAAATACAGATAATAATATTTTTCTACGATCACTATAGAAAACAACATATTCTCATACAAAACACAACTAGAAAACTTACAATTTCACATAACTGTGCGAAAAGTCGTGAGAAATGATTTCTCACACCAGTTTGACCAACTTATATATTGATGATTCATTCTGAATATTATTTAGGTGATATATATGATATATTTAGCTAGATTATTAATAAATATCACGGACTTGATATAAATCTCTGTTTGCTCTTTTATAAGCCACATTTATATAACAAAATTGCACTAAGTTCTGCTGGAATTATTTTCTTATTCTTGTAATATATATTTCGAAGGTTGGCAACACTACGAATCACAACTGTCAAATTGAAGCAGACAACACACGTTCCATCACATTCTGTTGAAATCGAGAAATTATGTATCTAATTATTGTATCATAACCAAAATTAGATATCCACAAATATCATTACTGCAGTTGGAAAATGGTTAGTGACGAAAATTTAGAAAACATGGTATCCGAGATCACAGAAAACTCTAATTAATTAACCAATCAGAAGGTCGCTTGGTGAGAGTGGGCCAATTAGATACAATCTTTCCGTAGTTTGCAACAATTAGATTACACAACAATGAAATGTCAATCAACTGATAGAAAATATATCAATAATGTTCCAAATCATAGCTAAAATTAATGTCACAATAAATAAGCAGAGCAAACAATTAAAATGCCTAAATTATTTTACATTTGTGAAAATAGCTTTAAAATCTCAGTTATACGAATGATTTACCTTCATATTTCATTAAAAACTGTGATCGTAGAAAAAGTATAGTGTACAACACGTATAGAATCACCTATTTCACACTTGTGTGATTCCAGCACTCGACTCGAAAGTTACACACCTCGTGTGAATAGGTAATTTTCTATACTTGTTGTACATTATACTATTATCTCGTTTTAATGGAAAGTTAGATGGTAGCTTTAAAATGGATATTCATAACAACATTTTTCAAAAGATTAAGAATTTGCTACTTCCTAGACCATAAATTATATGGCCAGTATCATTGCTGTTTCATTAAAGTGTTTCGAATCAATTAACTGCATATTTCAAAGTGACAGCTGTCTTTGTCAAAGTGACAGAAGGCGCAGGGTCGATTTTTCAGTGGTGGGGCCCCTGGGCAAAAGTTTGATGGAGGCCCACCAGTGGAAAGAAAGCCTTTTTTGAAAATCATCGACTGTGGAATTTTTTAATTGAGTTTTTTTTCTAATATTGTATACTTATTATTTATTTACTGATTTATTATGTACATAAAGTTCTATAATTTTGAAGAGGCGATCTTCCAACGTTTAGTCTTGCGAAATCATCAATCACATCTTCAAAACTTTCTTAAAATATTATTATTTATGCCTCGCAATCGGTTTTTGACAAATTTGTATTGTGAAAACGACCTTTTTGCAGTCCAATTAGTAATCATCAAAGCGATGTACGTCTTAAAAATCATTTTCACATTGCGAAAAGCATCCTGCATTTGTTTTTTCACGATCAAGGTATAAAATGTTCTCGACTAGAACATTTACTTTCGTTGTTTGTAAAATTCGGATGAATACACGAGCCCTACTGGCGGGCACCCCAGGGCTTGAGCCCATTCTGACCATCCTTAAATCCGACCCTGAGAAGATGGTTATATAAAATTATTGTTTTATTTCACAATGACTATAAGTATTATGTCCATTTGCTTTAGTTGATCCCAAATTTGAATAACTTGTGGAAAACAATTGACAATCGTTTAAATATAATTTTTCACACTTTTACTAGAACTATTTCCGCATGAGATTTAATTTGATACCAAACACAAAAGAATCAAATTTCTTATTTTGAGAAAACAATTGACGATCGTTTGCATGTGATGTCCAAATATAAGTAATAATGATTCTAATTTAACATTATAATCTTTATTATTCCATTGCTTTACACGTTTCTGAGAAATATAACGAATTTTATAATAATTCATACTTTATAACAAAGGAACCGCTAATAAGTTTGATGAAAGTTTCATCAATGAAGTTTTGGTACCACTGGTTGAAAAAAGCTAATTTACGAGCTGAAAACTAGCTTTTTAATAAAAAGCTTTGTTGAAGCCGGTGAAGCAAGGATTTATTTCATTTGTTAATCAGCGAAGAGTGCTGAGGGATTGAATATTCTGATCAGCTTTATCGAGGAAAATAAAAATAAACAACTCAACGCTTTTGGTTGCTAACTGAAGTTAATTGGTAACGAGGAATGGAATACAATTTAGTTTGCATTTGAAAACTCAGTCGACAACATTTATTTGGAAAGTGATGTTCAGTCGAGATATTCTTTTTCACATGTGAAAAGGGATAGCTTCTAGCTGAATTAAATCGGATTCAGTTCGTCGAAGGCTTTATTTTGAAAGAGATATTAACTTGTCAAAAATTCTGGTAAGCTGGTTATATGGAATACTCCTGTATATGAGTCCTGAATTCGATAAAATAAACTTGGCAATGTTGATGACGCCGGATTTATGAAGTGAGAGAAATGGCGATAGTAACAGTGACAAAAATAACGACAGATCGTGACTGCAACATTATCGTGTCTTATATTATTTGAATAATTGTCTGAAATGAAAATAGTTAATAACATTTTTACAAATCGTATTCTTAGATATTGAAAAATCATGAAATTCATTAAATCTCATGTCAGACCAACTTTAAAAATTGCAAACTGGTTGTACTAAATTAATAATATATCAAACGGAAATATGTTATTATCCATTCAATACTAATTGAAAGGAATATGTAAATGAAGTTCTATTGATGACATTTATGTATCCTGTTATTTTTTACGTAATACTTTCAAGCATAATTTCAATAATTGATGCAAAAATATTAAAATTATCCTACAATTTTTTTTTTAAATAAAATTATCTGTATCCGATGTGAGTCAGTAGCAAAACTAGGGCCTTGTATCCTTTGGTTGCTTTGTATTTCAGGATACAAAGTAGCGTACAATAAACTATTATTTTTAATCACTAGCAATTGCAGTGTTTATTTTATTTAAGCTCAAAATTGCGATTTGGTTGTAGCTTTGTGTCATTCATAAATAACAATATTACATGCATTCATATAACAAGATCATACTTGTCAACATTCTTCATCCCTTTCTACCCTTCTTTTCTGTAAAAAGACGTCCATCGACCAACACCTTCAGAATTCATTCATTGAATTCCATCACAAAGAATCTTGAGGTACCCTCAGCCCTTGTACAGGATTAATGAACCCTTTAGTTCAGGTATGTAGCTACAGGGTGTTTGCTTTCAAGCGGAGGGTAGTCTATGGGAAAATTTACATGTGGTGTTATCTATGCGTCATGGTTAATATGAAAAAAAAAAACAGGAATATTTGAGGCTTTGCAACTGGCAAAATTATGTTAATAATTGCCACAAAAATTATTGATTATTTTATAAATCACTGTCAGATAAATGCATTGGAGCTTGTCTGGAACTAAAATCTTTTTGCATATTATTATCAGATAATAAGAACAAACAAAGATGCTCTTTTGTCGGTAGATGCACAAGAAATAAGTGAAACGTGTGAATTTCTTGACAATGTTTTATTATCATAATTAAAATTGTTTTTTCAATTAAACATTGTAATTAGCGTAAAGACGCAAGGACAGCCTCGTCTTAATGGTAAATATTACTAAACCACTCTACAAAAACGTTTAATTTTTGTCACTTTTATTGTTTGAAACAGTGATTCCAAACTTGAAGTTCACAAAATCAAGAAAAGTCAATACAGATTTTACATCTTGAAAAATTTTATGACGAAGTCATGATTGATCACGTGTTACACACAATTTTCACCAATCATTTGACAATCAAATTAAATCGCGGAACCCATCTGCCAATTTTCTAAAATTAATACCTTGAAATGTTTAAGGAGCACTGATCTTCAATGATGAAATTATAATCATATCAAGCAGAAATACCCGCAATTTGCTTGTTTGCTTTATTCACTTGTTTTGTGCTTTTGTAATTATCACTATAAGTTTGTGAAAGGTAAACCAGGACTAATACAATGTTTCTTGTAATGCGTCATTAGCAATTTCATATTAACTTTATGTTTAAATGTTCTTCAACAGCATGTAATATAATTTAAATGCATTGATGGCGATTAAAATATAGACATTGATCGCGCAAAGATAAAACATTAAATGTAATTCCGTAATAGAAACTATGAATTATATACTTCAATGACTCGCATTCAAATTTAATAGTTATTAATGATATTGGAATTTTTTTTTTTACAATTAGATAGTTTGTAACAAACGCGGTTGGCATAAGAACAAGAATTCTTCGATGTGAACGTATTACCATTAGTACACTGGACGGACATTCTTATCATAAACAGGATAGTAAAAATATTCAAACTCAATTTTATTTTAGGTTTTGAGTAATTTGGGAATGCTGTCACATTTTTCTATTGTTTTTCGTTCTTTCCTGCTCTACAGTTTCGGTCAAACTTAGGCCACCTTCAGGAGTGCTACAATTTACAACATAAGATAATTTTATGAGTTTGGTACAAATATAAAAATCTGCTCATCACTGTACTTCCCCGACCATAAATTTCATTGCCAGTTTCATCGCTATTTCAGAAATTTAAAGTATCGCATCAATTAATTGCATATTTCAAAGTAACTATTGATCAATATTAAATTTACAGCTGTCATTGTTAAAGCGACATGGCTGTTATATTCTAGTCCTTACATAAAATAATTATTTTTGAAAATGGAGAGTCCTTCTCTAGATTCTCGGAGTCTTCAATTCGCTGGAACATACAGTTTCGACATTTGATCGCCGGGAGAGTAATAAAAAAAAAGGGAACGTGGATTTCACTTATTATTTATTTTTAATATTTACTACACTTATCTCCCCGAGAGCTTTAAAATGATACCAAACTAGACATCATTTAAATAGTTTGCAAAAGAAGCAATTGACGATTCGTTTAAATATCCTCTTTGACACTTCTATACTAGAATTATCTCCGCAAGAGTTTTAATCTGGTAACAAACACTTATTTAAAAAAAACTATTGACGGACATTTGCATGTGATGTCTAAAAATGAGTGATAATAATTCTAATTTAACCTTATGGTTCTCATTATTCTTTGCTTCAGAGAAATATAACGAATTTTATGATAATTTGAATTTTAATAATAACAAATGAACGCTCATAATTTTAAAAAATGTTTCAGGTGAATGTTATGCCAAATTATTCGGGGATCAATTTTAGTTATTTTATATTCTATGATAAATACTACCGTCTATAAAATAAGCGCAAGCTCCATCAATAAAGTTTTGGTACTACTAGTTGGAAAAATCTCATCTACGAACTTGAACCTAGCTTTTTGATGAAGAACTTTAATATAAAATTTCAGTCGAAAATTCGTACGCGTTCCCAAGTTATCATGCATGCTTCCAGACAGACCGACAGACCGACTTTTTTCAAAATTATGTTTTTTGGGTTCAGTAGAATCTAAAACGTCAAGATCCATCAAAATCTTGAGTTGTCAAAGAATCACGATTACAATACTTCCCCTATTATATACCTAGGTCGGGGAAGTAAAAATCTAAAAACAACTAAAACTTAAAAGAGAACTACTTGTTAAATTTGAATTTAAACATAAGTAATACTCAAATAGTGAAATTAAAGAAAAAAAAATTTTGATGGCGGAAATGAGCTACAGAAAAACAATCATTTCCGTGCATTCTCCAGATTAGTTGGCAAAATGAAATATTATAAGCACATCAAACATCAAAATAGAGCATTTGAACGCCAAGTAATAGACGAAGGAATCGTTCAAACCAACAATATTTTTTTCCAAAACAACGCCACAACTTTCTTTTGCACAAATTAAGAAATTGACGACAAGAGACGATACCCAAAACATCATAAAAAATATATTCATCTTCGTATAAGTAGACCAAGGCGAATCGGATCATTTCAAGCTTGAGGGTTGGAAAAAATTGCAGTTCTGATGAAGAAAATAAAAAAAAATAATATGGCTTAGCTTGAGCAATGAAGAATCAATTCTAAAAATTTGAAAACGATCCTATCGACTAAATGCAAGATTTTCCAATCAAAAATAGAGCAAATGCAAAAGGAAGCAATTTTATACCAGAAACTTGAGAATGCTGCTAACGCCGGAATTATGATAGTAACAGTGACAAAGATAGCGATAGTGATAGTATCATGACTGCAACGTTGCCATGTCTCATACCTATTTTTCATTATGAATGTCAAAATTCGATTCGACAATTATTCAGCTGTCAAATAAACAAATTGAAACTCGAAATGAACGCGAATCTTTCGATCTATACATTAAAAACAAAAATGGTGCAAACATTAGATGTATCCTAAATTTTGAGGCTGATTGAGTCCCTTCCATAGTTTAGAATCATGAATAGAGCTGATCAACATATCATAATACAGAGTGATCAATAATGATTGTCTGACAGATGACAGGCAAAAGCTCGCATTATGATCAAAACTATCTTCATGACTGGAAATTCCGAAATATACCGAAATTTTACTGTAAAATTCCAACATTGAACACACTACCAGGAAGATTGTCAGTTGTTTCACTTTTTGTATGCAATGTACAATTTTTTCTAGTTTGGGAAGAGAAAATGATCGCTGGCTGCCAGATTTGGTGAATCTCATGAAGTTTTGCAGCAACACGGTGAGACTTGTGAGCAGGGGCATCATCTTAGTGGAAAATCCCTATTTTTATCCATATGAGGACATTTAGACTGAATAGTATCCTACCCTTTGTCCAGTATTGAACCATATTTATCTCCGTTGATAGTCCTGCATTTTTTTGGAAAGTTTTTGAACACAACTCCTAGAAAACTGTATCCTGCATATGGATTTGAAATGAATATACATTCAAAGAACCATTTTCTCAAGTTTGGTAAGAGGAAACAATTTTTAGGCCAAATATGGTCATTTAGACTGAATAGCATCCTTCAATTGGTCCAATAATGAAATGTAATCATTTTCGCTGATACTCTTGCCTTTTTCCGGGTAGTTTATGAACACTACTCCTTTAAAATCCCAGAAAACTACTTTGACTGCTCCTTTATCTCTGGCGTGTATCGATGGAAAGAAATTCAATGAAATTTTGTTCGAATAAATCCAAACCCTCTGAGGAAAAATTCATCTGGAAGTTTTTTGGTCGGCTGTTAATAGACGTGGCACCCATTGGGCGAAAAACTTTTTCATATACAAATTATTGTGTAAATGTCATACATTCGAAGTTAGCAAGCTCGCGTACTTTCAACCGGCAATCATAGGATTTTTGTGATGATTTCGTTTATAGTCGAAAACAAATCCAACTCTTTTTAATTAGAAAGTATTATATTACAGCTCAGACTTCATACAATGAGCTTTTGCTCTATATCTTTTAATCTTATTATCAGAATTTCTCAAGAATTCCCGAAGTACTTAAGCGTAATCAGTCATTGTACGTTTCTTTTCGCACATTGCACCCATGTGCAGAACATATGCACCCGACATTTTTCTTTTTTCATTCTTTGACACAGTGGGAATCCATCTCAATTGGATTAACCATCAGTTAAATGAAGTTATGTTCGGTCTTTGGTATGATTTCAATTTCTTTGTTGAAGGGACACCCGTGGTTTCTTACCGTTAGGAAAAGAAATTTAAAAAGGGTGTTTTGGGTTAGTAATATTACGGGTGGCAATATTTGGTGTTAAGTGGTGTCTAGGTTTTGTGTCTATTTTGATTTTAAAAGTCTAGACTATAGAAAAAGCGCCAATCATCATCATCATCATAAAAAGATTTTATCAATAATGAACTGATTGGAAACATTAATGTTCCTCACATCAAAGACATTATTTATAAACAAATAAAAAAATGAGTAATTTAAAAGTAGGACGACATGATATGTCAACAATGTCTGTAAATAGGTGAAATGATTCAGTTCCGTGTAACTTACTTCCGGAAACCATAAAAAATGTAACTAATTGCCAAAATTAGTGTTATCCCCCAATAAATTGTAAACAAAACAAATAAATCATGTTAACACGACCCGGAAAATGTAATCGGTATTTAACTGCACGTAAACGCGTCATAATCCGGAAAATGAAGTCACAGAAAATGAAGTAAATTGATTTTCTCGTTGTCACGTATTGGGGTCACTGAACTGCATCTAAAAATAACCTATAAAGCAATATTCAACTTTTCCAAAGCCTTATAATGCCACGCAAGGGAAGAATAGCTAAACACGATGTTTATTTCCTTATTATGTCAAAAAAATGCATTATGATAATTGGAGGTTATTGAACATTTTCTAATTTAGTAAATGGGGTCAAAGAACGAAATTGTATGCAAATTTCGTTTTTATTTTCCCAATTTTGTTAATAAGCTGGAACAAAACAACATGTTTTAATTTCAGTTGAGAAAAAATAGACAGAAATGTCAAAGGTTGTTATGATAATAATGACCTTCTTGTTTACATGTTTTTATGACTACTGATTAATTAATCAATGAGATTCAACGGTTTTTAATTCATGACAATTACATGTTTTTCATTTCTTATAATATGACGTGGAACACCAATGACACAATGTTATTTTATTGTCGTAGGGCGCACAAAGGCACGACAGATTTATTTAAAAATTGTGAGAAGTCTAATTTCATACCCAGATATGGTTTTTTTTTTAAGTGATGGTTGCCTTCTAATTAAATAAGAGGTAATCGGTCTAGCAGTTGTAAAACGCTGAAAATTTAACAAATAAAGTCAATTATCTCCCATCTAAATAAAATAAAAGTCAAAATTTTTGAATGCCAAACAAATCTTTAAATTATAAATTCTACCTCGTTTAAAGACGGACTCATATAGCCATTTATATTTACATTTAATTTTCATTTAATTTAATTCAAAAGATAAATGTGTGTAACTCAATGGAGCCATGGATGCACCATTCTAATTCACGTTTTCATTTATCTATCATTTTCATTTAATTTCTCAGACAAGCAACTTTTACGTTTTAAATGAGAATGAGATTGAGAAATACACTGCGCATGTGCAGAGAACGGTATTCAAGTCTGCGGCTGTCAGATGTCACATCTTGTAAAATTTCATGGTATTGTTATTGTCCAAAATTAACAGGTACAGAGAAATTTGAACTTTGACGAAGACATACCTTCAACAATTTGACATTTCAGAAATACAGAAATATTCTAGTTGAGAAAATATCGGTATGCGTATGAGTTTATTTCTCATTTAATTTATATTCGTGTGTCTGCCTGAATGCCACATTTAAAAAACGATACATGAAAATTAAATGTAAACGTTTTTGTAAATGGCTGCATGAATCCGTCTTAAATCCCAAGTCGTTCAAATGTTACGCCGTACAAAATATCTTCACCATCAGTCCCACAATAAAAATACGTCAGTGTCACGCCATAAGAAATATCATCGCCTTCAAACCCACACTGTACAGACACGCCAGAACCACGCCGTACAAATACCAACACTATCAGTTCTACAGTGTACAAACACGCCAGTCCCACGTTGTAAAAAATGCTTAGACCATCAGTCCCACAGTGGACAAATACGTCAGTGCGGCGCTCAACATGGGCCACAAGTAGTCTCGTCTTGTACAGAATTACTGCTCTTTGGAATTATAGGCTTTGACTGACTAAAAAGTGCAACAATACTTTGTAATTCATCCCATTTCGGTATACTTTGTACAGTGTGGCATTAGCGTATTTTAAGACACTGTAGGATTGATGATAAGGGTAATTTGTACGACGTGGTACTCTGACGAAATGGGTTCGAGCAAGGTGGAGTTTGGACGATATCAGAATCGAGCTAAATGGAATTTGGACAACATAGGACTCGAAAAAGGCGAAATTTGTTAACTATAGGATTGCATGGCACGTGCGCTTGCAATTCTTGTCATATTTGTTTGTGATGTATCAAATGAGGAACATTCATCAACCAAAAAATTATGTACATATTTTATTTCATTTGATTAAGGGAGTTTTAAACTCAATTTTTGAAGCTACATAATTATTTCATTCTGCTTTATATGATTTTTGAAAATTTTAAAGTTTGTTTCTCCAATGTCCGCTGTCAGTTCAGCCATTCCTTCTTCAGTTAGGACAAAATATCTTTCAAAGGTTATCGAGGCAGTCGCTATGTTTTGGTCATTTTTTGACGAGAAAACGTCTATTCGCTCGTAATAGCCAGTCAAACTTTCTTGTGTTAAAAAATACTGTTAGATTTCAATCGCTAATAATTACGAGACTAATAATGCAATAACAACGGTTGAGGCCACAATGGGTGAAGCATGTCCGTATGTATTTGTTGTGTAGTATTTGTTTTGCCAGTGACGTCATCGGGCTGATGTAGGCACTTGCGCGTGGTCGCAATAAATTTCAAAGCAAATGATCTCCAATTTGACTACCGTACTAATTGAGAATCGTTGAACTTTTTCTTGACGACATTATTTTACTCATCGAAACGAACAACTAGATATTTGACCGGTCTGGATCTTGATATAAATAGGAAGGCCTGTTGTACATCTTCCAAACAAGCGTTCCTCGCTATTACAGATCTTGAAGCCAAAAGGGCTAACAAGTCTACAGCAGAATTTAAACTCAAACTAGCCATGATCCCCAGAACAGAAGTCCAGAATCTTCTTAGCACGGATTATCTTTTTGAAGAGAAAACCAATTATACAAATGTGTTCAACGGTTTCATTTTCTTGTACACATCTCTACCGAGAGGGCTATCTACATTCAGTCGACTATGTTCAGTAAGCATACCCACGAGAACTCAAAGATTGTTCCTGGATAATCCGATGAGATGGTTAGCCAATTTCAAATTTGGCTTGAGAACTAACTATTTCATGTTTGCAAGAAGCTAGAGTAACCCAGTTTTTCAAAAGTAAAATTTTTGAGCCCTGTCTTGCCAGTTTGTCAACCTTGATCCTCGTCATGTCCCATGAGTACAATGACATATTATTGCATATCTCCATGAGAGATTGAGTGTAACAATTTACTTTGCAGCCGCTGAGGGCTTGCAGATTTGCCTTGCTATCAGTAAAAATTCTGATTACTTTGTCTTGAACCCTAAGTTCCTTACATTTTTGCAGAATGCCCAACATCTCTGTGTTTTACTCATCGAAACGAAAAACTAATATTTGACCGATCAAAATTTTCAATATTAAATTAATCATAGCCTTGCCAGGAATTTCTTAGCCAACCCATTTGCGATGTATTCTGTAATATACTAAATTTGATAGAAAAAAATTTCACCGCTGTAACAGATGGGCGAAGGTCGTTCTTAATTCGGATCTTAGACTATTATGATTTTATTTCGACGTTTTCACGAAAAATTTACGGCGTGAGCCTTTTCCATTTATTTTTTGTCGTGTTCTTCCTCTTTACTTCCCCAGCAGTATTCATAATCATATGACTTTGATTTTTTGAAGCATATTTTCGAAAGAGCTACTGAAATTTTTTGAATGAATTTCTCCATGTTGGTATGTGATTGGATTACAAGATAAAAAATTTGGAAATAATTTTTTCAAAACATACGTTTATTTGTGTTTATTCTTTTGGTTAAGAATAAACACAAATAAACGTATGTTTTGAAAAAAAATTATTTCCAAATTTTTTATCTTGTAAGCTACTGAAATAATTAGAAATTAACAACAAACTTAAAAGCACACTCAAAGAGAAGCTGCAATACAACAAACCTTAGGAAATGTGGTTCGATTGAACCATTGAAACTGCCTTAATATTTCAAATTTCAAGTCAATACTTTTAATATTGTTACGAATATAAGATATTTGTAGTAATTAGGTCACATAATTATTTATTTGAATTTACTGTAACTGTAATCCTAGTTAGTACTGACAAAGTCGGTGTTCAATTGTCGGACATGATTGACAGGCTATGAGATGTTCGGTGGTTGCCAGGCAACAACTGTTGGACAATTGAATGTTGGCCCATTGTCGGTTTAGGTATATAAGAGCGTTAGCTAGAAGAGGAATTCATTCAGTCAGTGATTCAGTATGAGTAATTGTGCGCGATATTGCGAACATACGAGTTTTTCAAGTGAAGATTTACACTACAACCTGTATTAATAAATTATTCACAATTAAATTTGTGACAATATTTTCCTGTTTTCCTTTGTGGCTGCGAATTTTGAACGTCTTTGACGTGACGTATGGCCGCGTTTAAATTCAACAGTGCATTTTTACTTGTTTTCATTTCAACTATTTTCGGCTTGACATCGATATATATTGTTGGAATTTTGTATTTATTACTGATCTAGTTGCTAGTTATGCACCTCGCATTATGGTTGCAATCGTTTGTACCGGAAGTGCACTTTACTTGAAACTTTTTTTGAATATTCCGCATTAATCCAGAATGATTGGCCGTAGGATATTGAAATTCAGTATTTGAGATTGCAGTAGCATTCTAATGGTTATCTTCAATTTTTATATTAATCGACTGAGCCGGAAGTGCACTTTATATAAAAGATTTTTCGAATTTTCCCCATAAATTCAAAACAATCAGTCGTAGAATATTGCAATTCTGTATGAAGCACTTCTGTAACATCTAGTCATGCATCTCGCCTTATGACTGCCATCATCTATTCCGTAAGTGCACTTTACTCGAAACATTTTTTGCATTTCCCGCGTAAATCTAAAACGATTGCACGTAGAATGCTAGAATTCAGTATTTAGGATGATAGTACCGTCTAAATGCTCATATCCTATTTTCATTTCACTCGACAGTCTTTTGGAATTTTTTGCATAAATTCGAAACGATCGGCTGTAGAGTATTGAAATTTAGTATTTGAGTCTGCTGTAGCATCTGAATGATTGCCTACTATTCTCATAACAATAGACTGAAACGGAAGTGCACTTCAGTTGATTTTTTTTTTTAATTTTGCGCATAGATTCAGTAATTATAGTCGTAAAAACTTGGAAATCAGTATTTAGGAATTTCGTAGCATAAGAATGACGACTTACTGTTTTCATAGCAACCAACTGCGCCAAAAGCGTACTTTACTTGACAGATTTTTATAATTTTTTGGATAAATTCAAAACTATTAGCATGATTTTTTTTGTTGGTAATAAAGAAGTATATGCTCTTTAAAAACCGCAGCTAACTTTGGATGGACAACATTCCAATTCATTTGGAAACAGTACATCTTCTTTCAAGAGTCGTAGAAAAAACTATTCAGCAGATCAGATTGAAATTTAACGTCCATCAACATAACACATGTACCAACGTCATAAAAAAAAAGTTTCGTTGATACAGTTTCTGTCTCATTGAGTGAAGATATCAATTTTTTTGTTCAAAAATTCTTGATGAAATCCAGCTTCACCTCTAATATTTTTTGTTCACCAATTATATTTTGAAAACCGAACTTCCTGCTTAGGTACAATGTTATCGCTCTATCCAGAAGGGATGACACTAAAAGGTAAAGTTATGTTGAAATATGAGTACGAGGTAGAGGAATGTTGTAAGAAACAAGTCAGAGATAATAAGATGAACCGTTTTAAAAATGATAAATGGAGCAAAACTACTGCTACTGATTTCATTTAAATTAGCTGTGTTGAAAACTAATTTTACCGAATTTTTACAAGTTAAAAAATTTTCAAAGATCGCCAGGCGTCTTATCAATCTCTCAAATAAATCTTTTTGTTTTTAATAATGCGGCATTCGCTTTTGATGCCTTTTTCATCTGAATCATTCCCATTATTTTATTGTACTCTCTTTAAACCTCCATTACTTAGCCTGAAATGACCAAATAAATATCTTATTATTATTTTTTATATCTCTTGGCATTCTTTCCCATCATCAGACAAGAAACAATCCTTCAGAACTGTGTCACAATTTTTTGCTTCAGTCATCTTAAGTTTTTTGGGTTAGGAGGTTAGGGAGTTTAATTTTTGCGCCTGGCAGTGAATTTCCAAGACAAATTATGTTTAAATGGAAAGTTTGAGTTAGAATTGTACGTTTGTTTTCCTAACCACTTTCAATTGTTTGTAATGATGGTGGTTTGTTTGGTATTCAGAGAAGATGATGGAGTTATTGTTTAATTATGGAAAGTGTGTAGGGAGATGCTATGAATTATTAATCATTGGAGATGTAAAGATTCCTACTTATTTGTTGAATAACTTAGATTTTGTTGCTTGAATTTTAATTTCAAGTGTACGTGAATTATTTGAATTTAATTTTGAATTCTATTCATAAAAAAATCTTTCAAATGAAGGAGTAATGAGTGAATAAAGAATTTTTTTAAAGGTCTGGTAAAAGTATAGAGTAGAAAGTATGTCAATAAGCTCTAAACTGAATAATCTACGGAGAACTAATGACAAAAATTTGCATATTACATTGTATGTACGTATCTGCTTATAAAATATGATTCACTTTAGTGATGTTATTGTCATTATCTTGAAAAACAGTTGAACAGTCATAGCGAAGCGCCAGCAGACTTCCGAATGAATCACGGATTATATTTATTCAACGTGAAAAAATGTCTAAATATTCAAACCACTTTTTAAGCATTATAAGAACTCCAAAGTATTTTAGGAACTTCATTCAGAATAAGCCGATTTTATTTTCATCATTATTTCCTTATTAGGTGAATAACTTGTTGGAATTTATTTAAACTTGGTTTGTCACCTCCCGAAAATTCGTTGCGCTCTTTTTATCTCATTAAAAAAATAATATAAATTGTTAGAAATCAAAACTTGATTATTTCACAGAATTACAAATTCAAGGACTCTTCAATGCAGTAATATAATAAGGGCGAAACACGTGTCTACAGTTGCTGTCCTAAAATGTGTTTTGTTATTTAATACACATCTTGCAGCAACTTTTCGATGTTGAATATGTAATGCAACTTTCTTTTAATAACTTTTGAGTCCATTCATACGGACCACACATCATCAGCATTCATTAACAACCCGCAAGGAGTTCGCGAACCAGTTTATTTGTCCTCATGTCACATTATCTAGTCTTTCAAGATCAAGAAACAGGTGATCTAGTGAAATTTTCTCTCTGATTTGACCCTGACCTTGTTCTGTATGTCTTCTACAGACATTGCATGCAGCGGATGGACTGTCTTTCGCGGATTTGTATACTGGGTGTTCCTAGAATTAGGCCACCGACATAGCTTTTTTAATTAAAATCAATAAAGAAGTCTTTCGTGATACTGGACCTCACTGTCCTCCTAGAAATATTCCTAAATAAATTCTAATAAAGCGTTTTATTTTCAAATGGTTGAAATACCTTCGAGTACACACTATTAAAAATTAACGCCCATATAAAACACTTAAAAACTGAATAATAACACTTCAGTTAAGTATAGGTACCCATAACTCTTAATGTGTAATTCAACAAGAATTCTAAAAAACAGATACCGAAGTGTTTGCAGAAGTAGATCATGCCAGGTGGTGCAATAATTTATTGATCGATTATAACTGTACTCAGATTAAGTAAGAGATTTGAAATAAATATTGAAATACCAATCTTTTCTTGTTATTATAGAATACCAGTGGTAACGATTCGTTACAAAGAAAATTTTACAGATTAAAGTAGTAATTAATCAGTATTTTAAAATATAAATCTCTGATGGCACCTTTTTGAATTTAGTTGATACTAGCTCAGATTTCAACCAGGATACAAAATTCAGTGTAATCCTCACGGACCAATATTTTACTTAAATCTGGCGTGGCGCTTTTTATCAAGACCCTTAACACCGCTTGAGTGTCGGTGTTTCAAATTAAACATTGTTATGGTAATGTTCTTAAATTTTTTACACTTTAAAACTAAAAGCTTTTAATGTTTAGTTTTATGATAGAGCCTGGGATTTGTATTAACGTGGAAAAGATAATTGTAAGCATTACTCACTACTGGTAACTATGACTATTTATAGCAGGATTTGAATCCACTCCTCTGCAACTATTGTAAAGCTAGTTTTTGATAGAAAATATGTTTTAAATTGAAAATTATGAGTTTTATATTGAATCATAAAGTATACAGTACAAGAGTTATGTATGGAATATTATATAGAGCAAATTTCGTTGATACAGCACTCAATTCCTAAAACTATATGTCATTCACATCCATATTATTTAACAATGTAGGCACAAAATATTTGATTATCATGTCGCGATAGCGAGCACCATTAAATGTTTTCGCCTGATCAACTGTTTCTCCGAAGAAGAATGGTCCGATATTGCTTCCAACCCAAAATTTGCACCAAACAGTGACACGTTGTGGATGCATTTGTTTCTCAACAATCACTCGTGGATTTTCTGAATCCTGAATGCGACAATTCTCACGATTAACGAAGCTATGAAGACTAAAACGAGCGTCATCGCTGAAAATTGAGAGTAATACAAATTCGAATCGAGTATTATTATTTGTAAAATGACAGATCCCAATAATAATTGATGGACATAAATGAAATACAACTTCAGAACTATGATATTGATACCTTCAAATTCCCATCTGTACACTTCCAGCTATAATAGCGTTTAGAAATTTAAAAGGGATAAGTTTTACAAAATAAGATTTAAATTCATTTTTCAATGTATGTATAGGCTACGTGCATGAAGTCTACTTGCGCCTCTAGCGGGCAACGGAGAACGATTGAACGCCCATTTTATCATTGTTTCATACTTATATTTTTTAAATGTACTAATATTTATTTAATTCAGCTATGTGCGTATTATATAACTTGCATAACATAAAAGGTACGTTGAAATTATCTATTTTAAGTATTTTTTTCTTCAATTATAACGTACCTATTAGAGAAAACGTCTTAATTCGTTCAAATTGACAGGATAACCTCAAATTATGACGCCAATGATCTTGCGGATCGGGTTTGTATGTATCAAACACTGTATCCCTTTTACCGAGGAAGAATTGAAGAAAAGTGTAAAATTAGTTTTGCCATATTAAACATGTTGAAGAATATGTTGCTGACAATATTAACAACAAAATTATTGCGAAGTGCATCCGGCAAACTTCTATCACTGAAACACCTTACAAATTAGAGATAGAGATAAATTCATGAATCCCAAATCGATGATGAATTTTTCTAATTTCACGATTGAATTACAAACATCTTTGTTGTATAGATTAATAATGAAAGACAGATAATACTCTATTTACCGCTTTGATTCACTTTTTTTTATGTTATAACTGGGTACATGAAATCTATGAAACTATATTTCACTTGAATCATCCTTAACACAACAGCCTGAAATAGAACAAGCGTTTTCCTATGTCTTATATGCAATTATTTTCACTTTGAAACTACAATGCTCAATGACAGCTCAATGACGTATTCTGAGAAGTGGAGTTCAATGCTTACAATGGTGCTCACCATAAGCGCTCGCATCGATATTTGTTCAAACTCCGCCCCCTTGCACATAGCCTATACAATGAACTTACTGTAACATTGTAAGTCAGATTTGTCAAATTTCTTGAAATCCGAACAAATTCTACTCACCAGTATGACAAGATCGGTAAAACAACAATTGAAACCAATTTTTTCGGTTCTTGAAAGATTGATATTTTAATATGTGAATCCAAATACAGTACCAATATATCATTTACATAGATAACATTTTATTAAACACAGCCAGAAGCAGATATCCAAAATGGTTTTTTGTTACTAAAATCTGCCATAGGCTATTTGTAATCTAATAAATAAATAAATGATAAAAGTAATTCAGTTAGGTTAACAATTCATTGATAGCTGTCATGTAATACAACATACCGATACTAGATAGCGCCACAAAACAAATCCACCAGTAAGAAGGTTATATCCACACCACTAAAATAAATTAAAAAATATTTTTCTAAATTATTATTTTGAAATATATTGCAGCTGAAACTCCACAAAATATTGTAAAACATTGCTCATAGTTTTTAAATACCATGAATATACTTTTTTTGTCCATTTAATGTTTTTTTATAACAAAATCTAAGATTTGAACCAGAAAGAATTAATTTCTCGAATACTATAATTTTCACTAATCTCAAAAAAATATATTATCTCCAAGAAATATTTGGGCACAGAATATAATAACTTTCGTCAAAATTAAACTTGTATTTCAATATAGAATAAAAAAAGTGTGAAAGGGCATCAGAGAAAAACCCAAAATATCAAGAATTTTGAGCCCAAAATTCAGTGATTGGTGTCAAAAAAAATTATTTAGGTACCTATTTAAATATAAATACTTTTTGAATATAAATATTATACTCTTAGAAGTGCGCAAAAAGTGTTATTAAATTATTAAAAAACAAAAATTCTCGCACAGCAACTTGAGGAATAATGTCATCTATAAGTCTACCACATTTTGTCCCAAAAAACTGGAAATAGTTCATTTGGAATACTCAAGGTATATCTGTAATTCCTGTGGAATACTTGAACTTCCTATGGAATACTTGAGTTTCCTATGAAAATCTTTCTATGAAATATCTATATTTCCTATGGAATACTTGAACTTCCTATGAAATACCTGAACTTCCTATGGAATACCGTGGATTACATGTGTGAGGCGAATAGGATCAATTAAAATTGAAAAGCATACTATTAAATGATAAATGCTTTCACGATTGCTAAAATACTTGTGGCATATCTGTACTTCCAGCAATGTACCTATATTTCATTTCTACTTCGTACTCATATTTCAACATACGTTTTAGTGTCATCCCTTTTGGATGGAGCGATAACATTGTACCTATAAGTAGGAAGTTCGGTTTTCAAAATATAATTGGTGTACAAAAAAAACATTGTAGATGAGCTGGATTTTATCAAGAATTGTGAGACAGAGAAAAATTAATACCTTCTCTCTATGAGATAGAAACGAGACTTTTTTGTGATCTTGGTACATGTGTTTGATCTACTAGGCAGCACTTCCAGCGATTCTTGAAATTAAAAATATTGTCTTTCAGTCCTTCGGTATGGATGAATTGGAATATTGTGCCATCATGAAGTTGGTGAAGTTCTCCAATAAAGGAAATAGGCATGGAAGACTATCAAAATTCGGAAACACAGAGAAAAGCATCGAGATGGTACACTAAATGGTATTGGACGATCATCAATTGATGAGTATAAGATAGCTGAAATCGTAGGCATATCAGAAGAATAGGTGCTGTGTATTCTAAACCTAGAAATATAAGTGTGAAAGCTCTGGGCGAATGTGTGCCGAAAACAAATGAGAAAAGAAATATATCAGCTTTAGTATTCCGATTTGTCACCATGAATGAGGCAAAGATCCACCAGACAAAATAACAATCAGATCAGTGGATTAAAGCAAATGGCTCAGAATTAAAAAAAGGCGGATTTGAGTCCAACAGCCAGTTTTCTGTGAGAAACAAAATGATTCTTCTTATTGATTACCTTAAAAGTATGAAATGATACCTCCTGAACCACCTAAATGGAAAAATATCTAAAGCCGGCTCCAGACATGCGGTGTTTGTCAAATATCGAGCAAATGTTTCGGCAAACTCGACGAGCACCGTGCTTGTGCATCATCGGCCCTGGCTCCACACATTCAGTATTCGTCAAGTAACGAATAAATGACAGGATTAAATTGAAACGACAGATATCGTTTGATCAATGTTAGAAAACATTGATAAATTTCTATTTATATTATTTATAATTCTTAATATACTGATGATTATATTGAGGTTGATGGTGAGTTATAAATACCCACTTATGAAGAGAAGAATTGATTTTTTTGGTTTTCTGGATAATTCTGACAGCAAAACTCTTGCACTGTATCTTAAAAATAAAACATGGATTTTTTAGACAATAATTCGGATCAAGTATCCAAATTACTAGCCATAAGAAGTGAATATCTACTAACAGTTATCTACTTCTATTCACAACTGCCATCCACCATCTCCTACATATTTTTCTCCTGTTTTTCATTAAACTACCATAGCTTATCACAACAAATGCAACTAGTTTCTTTTCTATGTCAGAATTATCCAGACTTTATGAATAATTACCAATTTTTATCTTCAATTTAACGAAAGAAATCAAGCGGGTATGGCGAGTGAGACAAAGACAAATATTCGTGTATGTTCCATGAAAAGCAAACATTTTGTCAAACATCGCATATCTATATCCCTGTGCTTCTCATTTCATGAGCACCAAGCCAAGCACTAGATACTTGATGCTCGATGTTGCGAGCAATGCTATTTGTCACACATCTAATGTCTGGAGCCGGCTTTAGGGGAAAAAAATTAACATTAGGATAATGTACTTGTCCTCAATGGTGCTCTGGCAGCAGAAAAATCGGAAGATTGTCCACCTTATTCACCATATTTGGTTCCCGCCAACTTCTACTTATTCTCGAATCTGAAGTTTTTAATTAGAATAGGTTTACAACTGAATGAAAAGACGGTGGAATTCGCGTAAATAGGTATCTTGGATATCTTACAGAAGTTTTCGTATTCAACGAAAAAATGTTGAGAAAAGGGGAACTACTTAAGGAAATAATTGTATTTATTCAATATTTCACTGCTAGATCAAGAACTTTTCACCCTGTCCTCGTAAAATTGATCATTTCCAATTGACAAAAACTGATACCTTTTTCTAGTTAGAAGAGTGAATAGGCAAAGGGGTTGAACTCAAATTCATAGAGACAACTTCTTACGTCATTTTAGAGACTGTCGATACATGTACCACCTAGCAAACAATTGGAGAAGTGTTTCAATGTCGTCATCGTTAAATAAAGTCTTCTACAAGTAAGAAACATGTTCAAAGAAAATTTTTTCAACTTAATGTTAGTTTTAACATTCATTTATCACCAAATAATATCAATGGAACAAAATTTAATTTCTATGATTAATAATGAATCATAAAAAAAAGCAATTGTGAATTTAATTTGATTTTAAGCATCGTCCTCACTTGCTACCAACATGAATTTGTAGATCATATTGTTTGCATCAACATATAATATTCAAGCCCCTATGAATGTAATTTTCATGATGTCATCGACATAGAAACTGCGACACATCTCCAAGCTGTCTCTAAGTAATAGAACAAGACTCCAGAAAATTTGATATGTTTTATAAAGTTATTGACATAAAGACTGCGACATGTCTCCAAGCTGTCTTTAAGAATTAGAACAAGACCTCACAAAATTTTGTATGTTTTATAAAGTATCTTATTCTGAAAGGACCGACATTGAAGAATCATTGTCCTTCCTACACTACTATAAAAAATTAATTTGCGTATTACTAGGGAGGACGAACCGTCATCAGTGATGAATAAGACAAAGCTGGAAGATCTGTACCTGTATCGACGCCAGATAATAATGATCCTGAAAGATCGATAAATTAGGCTGAAACGTACAGCAGAGACTTTGATATTTCAAACGAACTCTTTTTTACATCAACCATTCTGAATTGGGTTTATAAAAATTATCAACTTAGTAGATAACAAACTCCCAAGTTGATTTATATTTATTTTCACTGTGAATTCATCAAACTTTTGGATCGAACGATGAGTACTTAGGAATGGAACTTGGGAAACGGAATGTTCTTCAAAAATTAAAGAATAATTGTATTGATGATCAAAGCGCATTTTTGGCAGTTCATGAAACTGTCTCTCACAATCACTGAGCTTAAAATCAAGCAGTTTGGACAAATCTACGAAACAGTAGCTCCATTTAGTACCAGTTTCAAGTCTGTAAGTGCTGTAGTTGCTGTGATTTCAGCGTCGCACAGCCAAAGTGAATATAATGGCGTATTTTTTTTGCAAAAATGCGCTAAAAAGTTACTAGAAAACAACTTTTTTCCGTCCAGGCGAAAAATTAGTACGTGTATTTTTGAATTTACCTTCAATTATGAGGGTGTCCAGTGACAGATGGACTTCTATACTAAAAGTACTTCGGTAGGTTGATATTATTCCAACACGACTTCTAACCCTAAACGTGCCTAAATGTTGAAATATCATACCTCCGAAGCTAAAAATTAAATATTTCTCTACCTACAATAATTGCTTCTCTGAAGATAGTTACCAAGAAAAAGTCTTACAAATATTTATGGCTCCAAACCAACGATAAGAATTGAAAAACAAGTAGGGAGGAAGTAAACTCAATTTATATTTTTTCTTTTACTTAAAATTTACTGATAGTTTTTTGTTATCTTTTACAGAACTAGGTTACCTGGAATGCGTAAATATTGCAGCTTGTAGTTTGAGATAAGTGCTTGTAAATTTTTTTGACATAAATCTGTTTTTGTACTTATGCTCCGGAAAACGAATATAAACATATAACAATTTTAAGTGCTAGAAGAAGAATAATCAAAATATTGTCAGAATTAAATTATCCTAAAAAATTAAATAAAAGCTTCAACCATCTTTTTATTATTGAATCAAAAGAGCATCCCATTCTTCTACCTGGTACTTAAATGTATTTCCATAGCAGCACCCGTCAAAAGATTCTGCTTGTCATTTGTTTCATAAAAAACATGATTTCAGAATTTAACACAATCATCGCGAAAACAAAAGAAATGTGTTGAAGCCGACAAATTGTACACAACAATCATTTGTTTTTACACACTTAGGAAGTATAGTAGTTGCCTCTGGTTTATTTTATATAACCAGTTAACGAAAGCTGAATGAATAAATAAATAAATTTTGTTATTGAAATAATATAAAAATATTTTCTCCCATTTGAAGAAAGTCTAATCCTTCACATCTTTTGTAATAAATTGTATCAATATTAAAATACGAAATAAATAATATGAATGTAAACTAAAATAATCTTTTATAGGATAAATACGACTGTACGTGAATGCTGATTGCTTCATGAATATTTTTTTAATTTTCGGATGTTATGAAACCATATCATGTACGTAAACATGGATTTTATCAAATATTTATCTTCACTTTAGTCAATCGCTTCGAATGTCGTACAAAAAACGATATTAATATTAAGGTAGGTTGGCCATATTTATCAGTGAACAAATAAATTAAGGTAAAATTCTTGTTGAGTGAGTTAGTAAGTAAACATTTTATGATAAACATTGAGGAAAATATTGGTTTACTTACGTGCTTCAAAGATGGGAGGTTCGTGAGGAAGGTGATTGGCACTATCTTGAACCTGAAATAAAAAATTATAATCGTAAATGGACTGATGAAATAATTATTGATTTTATTGACGTATTTTACTTTGGAGACAAAATCAAAAAATTACAATTTTATTTGAATTCATATGACTTACAGATTTATTATTTCGTAACTACGGTCTGGATGAAGGTATACATTCGCAACAGTCCGCCTGCAGTCCAGAACTGCCGGTTTGTTTTGTATATCATCATTTAAATGCCGCTTACAGGTCTGAACCTACAGTTCACTTGAATTTCACGATCAACGGATGTGTATGAAGAAAAATCGAAACTTTAAACCTGTTAGAAGATTTCATATTCTTTTGTAACAAAATGACAGCATCTGGAATAGTACTGCTTTTTTCAGCGAATTTATTGCCTTACCAACGCTAAAAGTTCTTTAAAACTTCTATCATCCATTTGAAGGTAGTTTTTAAGGTCTCAACTTTCGCACCAATGTCATATGAGTTAATGTACCGCATCGTTTGGAATACCTGAATGGTGGTGACTCGAAAAAGTTTAATTCCACAGTTCCGATCGTACAGTTTTGGAACTATATGTGAATACACTTAACACTTCAAGCCTCAAATTTTGATGTTTATGTAATGTACTAAATTTCGTTATTACTGCCCTGCTACTTTAGGATTTATTAATAGGCAAAATTTATTGATCATTGAAAACCTTAGCATTCTTTCTGGAGTACTAAAAAACTGAAGTTTTGTATGCAGACTAGCTTTTGTATACAAGCGATCAACCTTTAAGAGGGGAGCGCAGGCAGATTTCTATAGATTTCATACACACTTCAACTTAAAATGTCTTATTGACCAATTTAGGACGATACTGCACAACAGGACATTCTAATCTCTGCCAGCGAGTTGTGGAACTTCTTCGGTAAATCTACAACATTTTTTTGTAGCCATCTTTCTTTGAAATTCGAGAGATCAAATAATGTATACACTTCTAGTCAAAGACCAACGGGCAATCGGAAGAATCTACAAACAATCTCCAAGTAATCTTCAAAATACATCCACCAACTGACAAGTCATTCCTATCATCCACTTTTTTGTCAAACTTACGTATTTATTTTTGCACTGTCGTTGTTTTTGTATTATTCAATTCTGGCGTTGGACGACCAGTTTGTCTTATTTCAAAGCGCTAAATATACAGTTTTTAATTTTACCCACTTTCATAGTTGTCCTTAAAGTCTAGTCCAATGTCTAATAAAAATGATGAAACTTATAAAAATTGCAAAAGTTCTACTACTCATGATTTACTAGGACGGACTAAACAAAGCCGACATGCAAATATATCACAGGCACTAGTATTAACACTAGAGCAGTGGTTGTCTTGACGATCGCCGTACAGACCTTGAGCGGAGTATGGAAGCGCCGTAGAGCTTATTTAAGCGCTATCTTTATGTCATGCAATTCGCAAGTTGAATTAAATTGATCACAAGCAAGTGGGAAGAATAACCGCCACTGATTCTAATACAAAATCAGGATGCCACCTCCTGTCCGGTCCACAACAGTAAAAAACAACAATCGTAAGTTCGATCAGAATAGTTGAATATGAAAATGGATTACACTTAGGGATGGCTGCTGCCCTCCCAGACAGGACAGAAGGTGGCATCCTGGTTTTTTCTTCAAATACTTGAGCTTTGCTATCGTTTTGTACTATTTCCATAATTAATCGGAAGTAGTCTTTTTTTCAATCCTAATCGATTCATATACAATTTGGCCATAAATCTGATTAGGAAACATAAAGAGCGGCCGGCTTTCCGATTAATACTAAGGAGGGATAAAAATATGCCTGTCTGGGCCAGAGATGGTGCAAAGAATCTAATTTTACTTGCATTTTACAGTATTGTCCTTGAATAACTTGTATAAATATTCTCAGGCTGATTGCGGCGTTAGTATGTGTTTGACGGCCTATTGATGAAAACGGATACCAAAAATTGAAGCAGCGTGCAGTTATTAAATACTTCAAATTAAAACACAGATAGATTCAACCCGGAAGGACTCTTATCCATCATATCCAACAGTCAAACAGTAGGTTTTTGAATTGAAGAAAGGCTGCACGTTCAGGGGGCGAACACGAACTCGGCACCAAGAACATGAACTCGGCACCGATGCTAAGCCGATTAGCGCGGGACGCACATGAACTCGGCACTGTCAATTTTAAATAAGCCCACAACCACACAATAAAACTTGGTTTTATAAGTGAATTCAACTTTGGAATCACTCATGTTGGGCTGAAATATAGTCTATAACAATGATTGTAGGCTAGCTCGCTACGGTCGCGCTTTTGAAAAACATATCTGAATATAATCGAATTGCGCTGCGCGCGTCTGTGGGACAGAGCTTGAGCCCGAAACAGCCGGGAAACGTGCACTGAACTCCTCATGTTTGGTCGAAATACAGTCTATAAATGAATGTTCAAATGTAAGGCTGAATTTGAATCTGGTTTATTCTAAGATAGAACGATTAAGTCATTAGTCCTAATCCATAGCATAGTGCCGAGTTCGAGTAGGGGATTGAAGTTTGGTGCCGAGATCGAGACCGCCCCGTTCAGTATGTTCCATTGAGATGACAGTGTCGAAATGATCAAGAAAATTAATGAAAAGCAGATAGCTGAGACTACTGAGATGTCAACTGAATGTGTACGCAATATTTTGTATCAACATTTATGTATAGAGAAAATATGTGCCAAGTGGGTGCCGCGATTGATAACTGTCGATCAAAAATTGCGCCGGAAGATTGATTCAACCGAGAATGTGGCACTGAGCAAGTGAAATGCTAGCAAATTATTGCATCGATTTATAATTGTTGAAGAAACAACAGTCAAAAGATTAAGTGGACCGACCCAAAAAAGGCAAAAACATTTTTGTCAGCGAATAAGATTATGGCAACAGTTTTTTGGAATTCTAATGCCCGATTTCATGATCGGGAGGTAAACTGATCTAGGTTAAAGTGACAGGGATTTAGATTTATTCAGTGTATTTGTTGACCAAAAAATGGAGAAATTGATATTTTTAGCAGGGAAATGAGCTTATTTGAACCGGATTATTTCAACTCGAGATCCTGAAATCAGCTATAAATCTATTATCTTGATGATTAACCTTGAAAAAGGTAAAACTGTCAATGAAAAATTCAATATTAACCCTTAGATGACTAACAGGGATCCATCATTGGCAGTAACTTTGGTTTTTACTAACTTGTACAAAGTATAAGTATTGTGAAACCGACAAAATTCATATTTCGAAATTTTTATGAAAATATCCGTTTTGAGTATTCCTGAATCCATTTTGACTATTTTCGGCTTGATATCGATACGTATGTGCGCTCGTAACTCGCAAATCTCAAAAACCATCGAACGTATAGTGTTGAGATTTAGTATTTAAGACTGACCTAGGGTCTAGTTTTGCACCTCGTATTATGGTTCCAATCGTTTGTATCGGAAGTGCTTTTTACTTGAAACTTTTTTCGAATTTTCCGCATAAATCCGGAATGATTAGCGGTAGGATGTTGAAATTCAGTATTAGAGATTGTTGTAACATCTTAATGGTTATCTTTCATTTTGTATCAATCGGCTGAGCTGAAAGTGCACTTTATATAATAGCCTTTTCGAATTTTCCGCATAAATTGAAAACAATCAGTCGTAAAATATTGAAATTCTGTATTGAGCACTTCTGTAACATCTAGTTGTGTACCTCGCATTATGATTGCAATCATGTACCGGAAGTGCATTTTACTCGAAACATTTTTTGAATTTTCTGCATGAATCTAAAATGATTGAACATAGAATGTTAGAATTCAGTATTCAAGACGAAAGTACCGTCTAGATGCTTATATCCTATTTTCATTGAAATCGACTGAGCCAGAAGTGTACTTTACTTGACAGTCTTTTGGAATTTTTCATATAAATTCGAAACGATCGGCTGTAGAGTATTGAAATTCGGTATTTCAATCTGCTGTAGCATATGAATGATTGCCTACTATTCACATAACAATCGACTGAGCCGGAAGTGCACTTCATTGGGAATTGTTTTTTAATTTTGCTCATAAATTCAGAGCTGTTAACCGTAGAATTTTGGAAA
Source organism: Dromius quadrimaculatus (assembly GCA_963989225.1). Lineage (NCBI taxonomy): Eukaryota > Metazoa > Arthropoda > Insecta > Coleoptera > Carabidae > Dromius > Dromius quadrimaculatus. Next base: position 5,952,441 of record OZ022325.1, on the reverse strand, counting down.
TCAGTATTTAGGAATGTTGTAGTATAAGAATGATGACCTACTGTTTCCATAGCAACCGATTGGGTTGAAAGCGCACTATACTTGACAGATTTTTAGAACTTTTTGGATGAATCCAAAACGATTAGCCGTGGAACAGTGAAATTTTTTGTTTGATCATCTTCCAATGATTTTTTTGAAGTATCTATCCCTATTCAATAATTATGAGGTAAGAAATGCTCTAGAATCGCTAAGTCTTTCATTTCGTCGTTTATGTTGCAATATGATACGAACATAAGTTTTTCTCATCTTTGATAATAAATATTGTTAGATTTTATGAGCGAGGATCATAGGAAATAGACCTGAAAGTTATTTACAGCAGACTGCAGCAAATAAAAAAAATTGAAACATAGAGTTATTTTTTTTTTCTTTTTCTTTACGAAATATTAGAGCAAGTTGAATAAATGAGTTATGAGTTATCTGGGAGGAGTATTTTAAGAGACTTGATAAATCGTTGTATAAATTGGTATTACTGCATTAGAATACCGTTATGAAAAATGTATTAGATTTATTGGAGATTATGTTAGAAAATACAATATTTGATCAAAGATAGTTTGTCTTTTGGACCATAGAGCCACCTCTCCAACCTTTTATCTGAGTTAATAGTCCCTTAATCCTTAATTCGTACCTAAACAGGTACAATTAAATATTTTTTTAATTTAATACTTACTGAGGATAAATGATTTGCAATTGGACGCAGTAGTGTGTACGCCATTATTTTCATTAATTGCTCATTTAAAATTAGCTCAGAATCGAATAAAAGATACTTGTGCGATTGCTCATGATTTTGATTATATATTTTCTGCTCTACGTTTTGTCATGGAAGAAAAACTTTTTTATTATAGAGCAATTGTAATTGGTAATTAGGTTTCTGTTATAAGAACGGAATAAATAGGTTTCTGATTTACCGACTGAGAGTGCACTATTATAAAATGATTTAATTTAGTATTTCACCTTAAAATACAAGTTAATTCAAACAGCTGTATGTATTTACTTCCATAAAAAATTTGTGATAAAATCTTCATTGAATATTTTAATAATTTTCCCACATGTTACTACTTTTGGTATGACCGCAGTTAATCATAGTTATTATTATTTTATTATTGCCGGCGGATATTTTTTGAACTATTAATGTTTTCCACACCTAAGAAAACTTTTTGAAAAGTTTGATCAAGTTTTATGCGACTAGATTTCAAAATGAGTTTGGTTTGTGAGATGAAAGTTTTATTAAGGATGTTCCGTATTCTAGTTTTTGCTCAACAGATTAAAATGGCAACTGGAAATCGTCGTTTTAATTAATATGAACTACATATTGGAAATTTTAGTTTGAATTATCGCAAGCGTCCCAATTTAAAAGTTTATTACTAAATTGGGAAAGGAAAATAAAGGACAATGCTCCCGACAGATTATGTTTCCATTTCCGTGTAAACTGTGAGAGAATGCAACGAATTAATTCGATTTTATTAACAAATAATGCATAAATTGCACCTTCCTTGCGCAACTTGCCAATAATTCATTTATTTAAACAATGCAACTGCAAAAACAATTCACGATCGGCGAGTAAACATGAGAAAGTAACAATCAAACCCCACTATAATAATAATTTTATTAGGAAGGTATTTTTGTTATATAGAAAGTGAAACTGCAACCTCAGATAAAATTAACTTCGGCTGTTGAAACAAAAATAATTTACTGAACAATAAAATCGTGGCGCAGAAGTGTGTTAATAAATAACAATTTTCTTTATGAAATTGTTAGGTTCAGTTCGGTTAGCTAAACTGAGTTTATATCGAAATTTCCTGTTAGAAATTTAACTAAAGGTGAATAAGGAAGTGGAAAATGTAAGCTACGCTCTGTAAGTAAGACGCACATGACTCAATATTTGTGTTCACGTAACATAAATAATAAATACGTTTCATATTGAATGTCTACTGAAATATAATAGTTAATGCAGTTTTTTCGAAATCAATTTTGTATTGAGAATCTTTGATGCTTCATTCAAACATTTACTCAGCGTCAAATTCTGAGGTTTATAAATAGTTTCTCCCTGATAACCGCCTGTATTAAATTCATAATTTCACTTGGCGGACGATATTAGAAATGTTTAGTCAACTAAAATTGTTATCAAGTGCGTTATCAAATGTTTAGTCGTCATTTTAGTGATACCACAATAAATAAGAAGCGACCAAAGCCGCATTGTTAAGACAAAACAAATCTATAGTGAATGACATCATTCAGAGAGCTCTCTAACTTAAAGTCTGAATTACAATATAAATTTCAACACACTGCAACAATCATTTAAAACAAAGTAGGTTTGCTCATATTAAACAAGAAAAACAAGAAACAAACAATCAAACAAAAAAATAAATGAATAAACAATGAAACAACAAGGGAGGTACTAAATTTTATTTTCAAATCATTCGCAGCAATGCAAGCACGGCAGCGTGTTTTAATTTTAAAAGAGACACTTGCTAGAGCTGTCTGCTTGTCTTTTATATCTTCTGCTGCAGTTCTAATTCGGTGATTACTGGTGCCTCATATACAGAAGTCTTCTTCTGACACCAAAAAAAGAAATTAGAGAATGCTTTTCCCTGAGTCACCCCCTGTCTTCAATACTTGATAACGTCAACGCTGTATCGTATAAGTCAACCAAACTGACCGACAACAGACAAGTAATCTTACACCACTACCGTATTAACCGTCCCCAGAGACCTTTTTGATAAACTGATAAAATGGAGACATCACGCCAACACGAATCGGACTACATAAAAGTTTAAGTCACGTAGTGCCAACGCATTCTCCAATCTATTTCGACTATTATTGGTTGTCAGTATTTAAAAATTTACTGAATTGTGGGTAATTTTGTGACTGAGCTCACGTACGCATGAAATGCTTTAGACTTAAAAGATTAACCTAGGTTGGTATTTTAGTACTTCAGATTTGTTTGTTTATGTTGAAGGTGGAGATAATTTTTAATGGATTGATGCTCATGTTACAATATATAGAGCTTTAAGAGCAAGAAATTAGGATTTCAAGCAACGGTACAGTTAATATTGCATAACAATGTCAAAGACAAATATTGCTATTCTTTTGTTCTGGACAAATATTTAAACATGCACACCACACTCCTCACAAGTTTAAATATTTACAATTAACACAAAAAGAAAACTTCCTCAACTGTTATAACTCAACACTAACAAGCATTAAGACAGTTGAAGCATTTTAAGCAAATTAAAACAAAACACTATCCATGCAATCTGTCATCTCGAGGAATAACATCATTTCATGTCTTTAACTGTTGACACAAACGAAAAAGCACGTTCGTGTGTCCCGCAAGAAAAAATATAGGAAATGCAAGAGTAGAGAAATTGCAGTCTGTCACTTCCTCATAATCTTGATCATTATTTTTTAATTATTAATGAGCAAGATAGCTGTTGAAGTAAGGCCCGAAGATTCAAGCTCCTGCTCTAGAAATCTGCAAGATTTACAGTTCTGAAATTTTTAAAACTATACAGTAGGCGCATATCTTCATTTTAATTAGCAACAAAAAATAACTTTTTACAGTCTGCCATTTTTTCGAACGTAAGGTTAGTGTACAAAATCTACTGAAATTTTATTGGCAGACGGTCTACATGAGTCCAAAAGTAAAACATATTCAGATAAACTTGTAAATTTATTGCGTAACTCGGTACAATTGTTTGCAATCAAAATTTAGTCGATTTAGAAACTTGCTCTATTTTCGAAAAAATGGCAGACTGTAAAAAGTTTTTGTTACTAATTAAATTCAATTTTTCAATACGCATTACCACCTAGTGAGAATTCAAAATGCAAATATCTCAAGCTTAAAACTGTAAGTGTCTTCCCTATAAATGGCAGACTGAATAAAATTATTCCCTTTTTCTGCCACGAGCCCCTGGTCTATTTTGGTTCCAGGACTTATTGATCCATTAAAATTATTATCTATATTCTATAACATACAGGGTGTAACAGAAATAAGTACATTAATTTTAACCTGCAATAGATCTCTTCAAGCCTAACAATTTTTCTTTATAACTTTTTTCTGTAAGTCTCCTGGATATCGAGTGAAAATTTATCAAAGTTTGGTCAAAAATTTCATAGTGCGCCTATGGTTAGAACTGGATGTTTCTCATTTGTTGGAAGAATGACAGCTGTCGATTTAAATGATTATTTTGAAACTTTAAACGATCATAGTCTTATCAATCATTCATTTGAAACTGAAAGAATAACAGTATTTCAGTAATACACTATTATTCGCTCACCTCGATAATTCTATTTTTGTATATGTTGCAAGAAAGATCAAATTTATCTCTGAAACCAACAATTTGGTATATTGGTCGTATTTATATGTTATTGTTGAGAAATCTTATTTCTATTTAGGAATTTTACGTATATTTTAAATAGTTGGTACATTTCTTGAACATTAGATTGTCAACACGAGTTCATTGCACTTGGATCAGCTGATTTGAATAGTCTGAATACAGCCTGTAACACAGTTAGAATATGGGTCAGATTGTGCTGCCATCTACGATCAACTTAAAAAGTAGTGGCTGCTCTCAGCTTACTTCATTACTGTTGGCTCTCAAACATAAAGAGAAAATCATTCAACGATTTATTTAAAGTGAACGGTGAAATATGAAATGGAATGCAATTCAAAAATAATTAATTTAATGAATGATTCAACTGAAAATATTCCCGCAAGAATTGTAAGAGCTAATTCTTGAAAAACAGAAAACCTAACCTACAAATGTATCACACTGAGTTTGGTAATTGATTTTAAATATTTTTTAAAATATGAGATACAATATTCTATTTGTTCAACAGATCAATTTACGAGGCATACTTCATTGAGACGACCTGACTGTGAAGTTTGTAATAATATGAGAAAAAACTAATTCACAGCTGCTTCATTTATAAATTGATATATTTTATTCATTTCATCTGGTGTTTTACATCCCAGGTAAACGATAAGTTCTCAATATCTCATAGTATTCTCATCATTATGTATAAGTGCACAATATTTTGACATTAAATACATGAGCATAACCACAATAATTCAATTTTTAGTGGAAAATTACATTTCTGAAATCGTTCCAAATAAATTCGGCGAACTAATCCTACACTGCCTGCGAAATCGCAGATAGAAGAGCTTGATATTTTCACAGGTTTTAACTTTTGTGACAATAATAATTAGACGATTTTTTCCAAAATTTATTTGAAGGAATTGATCTGGAATTGATAGTCGAAATCAATTGTTTCGTTGTAACCAGGGTTGTGACTGCTACTGGATCCGATAATTATGCACCTGAACGACTCGTCAAATTATAGGGGTCAAAAAATGCTAAAAAAAGATGAGAATTCGAGAAAAAGTTATTAAGAAAAATTGTTATGCTTGACGGGTTCTATCACTGGTTAAAATTATTGTACTTATTTCTGTTACACCCTGTATATATAGTGGCTTGGACACCCCAGGTGGGGTTGCGCCGCTTCTACTGAAGCTCTCTAGATCCTTTATTTGAGGGGGATCAGTCCTCATCGCCTTGTTCTAAATTTTCTGACATATTTCTCTCCATGTCTTCCTATCTTCTGTTTTCTCCTTCCATTTCTTTATTCCTGCTTTACTCAGATCTGCTTCTACTTCTTGTAGCCATTTCGACCTGGGTCTGCCTCTTCTTCTGTTTCCGCCTGGTTCCCATTGTAGAATTGCCCTTACGGTGTCTTCTTCTCTTTTTCTCCATATGTGTCCTAACCATTTCGTCCTCTGTTGTTTTATTTTTCTTACAATATCTTCTCCTTGCAGTTCTTGTTCTATTTCATGGTTCATTAGTATTCTATATTCGTTTTTACTAGTCCTGAAATAGTTTTCACTATTTTTCGTTCTACTATTCGTAAATCTTCTTCATCTTTTTCGGTCATTGTCATTGTTTCTGCAGCGTACATTATTATCGGTCTGATTATTGTTCCGTATACTTTTTATTTTGTTTTCTTTGTTAGATTTTTATCCTTGAAAAATTTTTTATTTGCGTAAAAGGCTTTGTTCGCTGTTAATATCTTCTCTAGGATTTCTGTCTGCCTGTCTCCTTTATTTGATAGCATAATGCCTAGGTATTTGAATTTATTCACCTCCTCAAACTGTAGACTACATATTTTTATATTTCTACTTCCTGATTTTTTTCCTATCCTCATTATTTTCGTTTTGTTCTCATTGATTTTTAAACCCATTTTGTTTTCTTCTGTTACTATTTCTTCGACCTTTTCTTTCAATATTTTCCTATTTTTTGTTGCCAATACTATATCGTCTGCATATGTTATTATTTGTCCACCTTTAGTTCTGAGTGTTCCTTTGTTCAAATTCCTCATCACATATTCTAATGCTACGTTGAACAGAGATGCCGATAGTGTATCTGCTTGTCTTACTCTTTTGTTTATTTCGAATTCCTGAGTTTCCCCTTTTTGTGTTTTAATTGTGGTTGTTGTTCCAGTTAATGTCATCAAGATCAATCGTCTTAGTTTAGCTGTTATTCCAAATTCTTCTAGGGTTGTCATAAGTTTTCTCTTTTGATCGAGTCAAACGCTTGTTTGAAATCAATGAATAATAAATCTATGTTCATTTTAAATTCATGTGCTTTTTCTATTATCTGTTTAACTGTATGTATAGCGTCTGTTCTTGATCTGCCTTGTCCTATTATGTTTTCTGTTTATTTCTGGACTCTTTTTTGTATTAGTGTTGATATTATTTTATATGTCGTGTTCACTAGCGTTATATCTCTATAATTTTCGCATGTTTGTTGGTCTCCTTTTTTGTGAATTGTGACTATTTGTTCTCTTTCCCAAACCTTTGGCATTTTTTCTGTTCTCCACACCTTCATTATAAGTTTATATATATATATTCGTGTAGTTCATCTCCTCCATATTTTATTAGTTCTGTGTTTATTCCATCTTTGCGTGGAGTCTTCCCATTTCGCCTGCTTCTTATTATTTCTCTGACTTCTTCTTTTGTTGGTTCTTCTAATACTCCTTCGTCCGCTATTTCATCTTGTGTTGTAGTATCCACGTTTTGTTGCGGTTCTGTTAGCAGGTTTTTAAAGTATTCTACCCATGTTTTCTTATATCGTTCATCGTTTTCTATTTTGTTGCCCTTTGCGTCTTTTATACAGAAGACTTTTGGTTTGTATGTTCTTTTTTGTTCATTCATTTTTTTATAGAATTGTTTTGAGTTTCTATCCACACTTTCTTTTTCAATATCTGTTATTTTATCGTCTATCCAATCTCTCTTGTTTTTTATTAGAATTTTACAATGTTTCTTTCTTATTTTTTTATAATCTTCTCTGTCCTCTATCCTATTTGTATTCATCCACTTAAGTCTTGCATTTTTCTTTCTTAATACTAGTTCTTGGCACTCTTTGTTGAACCATGTCTTTTATTTTCTTGTTTTTCTTCTCCTATCCATTTTTTTGCTGCTTGGTTTATACAGTTTTGTATGTTATGCCACTTCTTCTCTACATCGTCTTCTTCTTCATATTTTTCTTTGATGGGTTTCTCTATTTCTTCTTCATACTTCTTCCTTGTGTCTCCATTGCTAAGTTTTTCTATGTCCCATTTAGTTTTTGGTATTACCATAAAGTGGTCTGAATCCGCGCATGCTCCCCTGTATGATCTTACAATAATAGATTCTTTTTTTGTTTGCAAACAATTAGTGACGGAACAGCTTTCCAGTTTTTATAGTGTGTTCATCAATATCTTGGGATTAAAAGTCAATACATAAATGAAGTCATAAAATTGATCCCTGTATTATCTAAATTGAAAAGTTATAGTTCCTTGAACAGACTGTAAGCATCACTTTAACATCTTTTACTAGCAGTAAACATTAGAGTTTATATTTAAATACTAATGTTTACACGCAATACAATTAATGCTTTTATTCCATGTATAAAAACCGATCTGAATTGAAAACATTTATTTCAATGTCAAAACAAAGTTAGAAACATAAATTTTTTGTTGCTTTTGGAACAGTAAAAAATCTGAATTATTTTGTACACAATCATTTCTCAATTTGTTCTTGAAAATGATCTGTTTAAAACATACATACAAACATGTATCAGATGATAAATGATACAGCGATCATAATATATGTACTGGCTACTTGTTTACAAGAAAATTTCCGTATCGATTAAATATTTATAAACTAATTAATAGCAAATCAGTAATTAAAGAAAGCAAATTGGTTTCAGGAGATAAGTAAAGCATGACTATCATACCAACCGATGTGTTAATCCTTTAGTTTAAATGTGGCCGCTAGCACATGACCCCCGCCTGTTCGTTCAAATGTGAAATCAGAAATATTCTCAACCTAATTTTTTGGTTGTTCACACATCGAAAACAATGCCCAAACTCAGCAATTTATTCATTAATTTATTGAAATAGTAATTCTAGTTAGCATTGACCAACAATTTAGTCGGTGTTCAATTGTCGGACGTGATTGACAGCCTATGGTTACTAGATATTTGGTGGTTGCCAAGTAATTGAATGCTGGTTTATTGTTGTTCAACTTTCAGACATTTGAATGTAGGCCCATTGTTGGAGTAGGATATATAAGGCACGCAAGATAGCGAGAGAGTCAGTCATTCAATAAGAGTAACTGTGAGCGATTTTGTGATCATACAAGTCAATAAAATAAATATTTATACTGTAAATTTAATAAATTATTCACAGTAAAATTTTTGGCAATACATAAGTCAATTAATTTGAATAACCTAAATTTGGTTTTTCTGCTGCATAACACATGTCATCAATCAATGTGTCGATTTATTTGTGAGTGGGCTCCTTGCTGAATTCACAGAAGAACTAAATTTAGGGTACTAGAAATAACTGCCACGTGTTATTATGGTGATAGAGTTCAATTTATGCAGAATCACTAATGTTGCATGAAGGCTGAAGACTTCCCACTTTTTTATTAGATTAAATGTACAAAAAATGGTTTTTCGAGAATAAATCAGAAATTAATCAACTTACAAAAAAATGTTTCAGATAAAAAGAAAAGACGAATAAATCCTCAACAAAAAATGTCCTCTAACATTTTTTGTGAACGCATCTGTTTTTGCAATAATGCTGGGCGAAGTCACCTGTAAGTTACAGAATCAGACGTGAATTGATTCTTGATAAGTTGGTAGTATTATTCGAAGAGTGCGTACCGCACCGTCGAATGCCCACTGCGGCGATTTTCCTTCCACTACTGTTAACTAACGGGTGGGCTTCGCCCGCTTTGACCAAGCTCGACGTATCATATTCAATATTTATAAACAGCAGTTTTTGTTTTCAACCGGCGGTGCTTCGCACCCAACTAACAAGCGGGCTTCGTCCGCTTTGAACTAGCTTGACGTACCATGCTCAATGTTTATCAAACCGCTAGTACGGTCATTTCTTCTCAACAGACACTCACACAAAGCAGGGATAAATTCGCTGCAGTCAAAAGACAGTGCGGGCTGCTTCGTTACTACCCCTATATTTCAGGGCGTAGAAGGCGCCAACTTTATTTTCCTCCCAGCATGCTTTTCATCCTAAAAGGGTCACTAATAGACGTCTCCCTTCTTTGAAAATATTTATGCTAAGGAAATGAATAGGGCATTGCATACTAAAGTAGTTCTTTAAATTTATTTTGATATTTGGTTGGCATAATATGCAAAAAAAAAAGCAAAAAATGCACATATGTTCCCCAACCCGGCTGAATTTGTGGCTGCGCACGTTTTCTCATAAGAAAAGTATGCGCAGTACAGTTGTGACGTCATAAACAACCGAAAGGACTGTATTAGGATTGAAGACTAATAATTGGAGGTAAATTTTTCTGTATTAAATTTATTTAAATAAAATTCAATTTCCTGAGCTATTTATGCATAAAACAAGCTTGAAAAGATTATTAAGGAAGACATATCTAAACTAGTTCCCGATCAAATAAAATTTGATTTAGAAAAGGACTTCATTAATTGTTCGGCATTCGAAAAGGACATTTCTTAAGAAATAAGAGGAAGAAGAAGAAGGTCCAGAAAAGCTCTTATATTTGAGGTTATACCTAGAGTTACCAAGGATTCAGTGCTCACCTGGATAGTTCGGTATTTAAATATTTTGTCCGGGTGGAGAATTAATAAGAAACCGGTATTTTCTAAAATCTAAGCTAAATTTAATTTCTTCTCTAATTCCTGTTCTTTCGGCGTAGTTTAAATGTGTGCGGCTCGTATTTAGGCTGTGTTATGTGTCAGAGTGTGCCAGAAGCGCGAGAAGGTCCTACTTCTTTCAATGTGCAGATTAATATTTGTAGAATTTACTTGTTTATCTCGATTTATTCTCCAATGTAACTGATTTAACTGAATAATTGAAAATTTGGAAGCTTTTATTTTATCGCTTATTGTTTGTAACATCCCTTCCCTCCTCCACACTTTTGTATCACTTTTCAGTGGCGTAGTAAGGGGGGTGCAAATGGGTCTATTATGCTCCGGGCGCCACTCACGGAGGGGCGCCAAATGGTCTCCAACAAGATTTTCCAAATTTCAATTGCTGTTTTGATCGATTTCTGGGAAGCATATTCTAAATTGATAATTATTATTATATTCATATTACGAGTAAATTCTATATATTAGGAAGGTTTTTTCAGTTTAAATTCTGTATATTTTATTTATTTTTGACGTTTCGACTCTATCCCAGAGTCTCCATCGGAAAAACAATGATATAAAAATAAACAAAGCAAGTATCTTGATAATTGATAATATACAGATTACCAGATGTGAAAACGTATGTTTCACATTTAATGCAAGAAGAATAGAATTCTTATGTCATCCATTCAAGGTCTGAGGAAAAAACTATGTGAAACAACCTCAAACAGATGAATCAATAATATGAGTCTTAACGATTAATAGCATTGTGAAAAAAGAATTAATTAAATAAAATAACACACAAGGATCTTATCCCGTTTGGAAAGTTTTTCGAATTTATTGAATTATGTTCAATCTAGAACGAAGCAATGGTGACAGAATCCTACACACTGTTTATAGGAGGCCAACATACACGAACCAATATATTCATTCTGAATCACATCACTATCCTTCACAGAAGTATAGAACAATGTCGATTCCAAAGAGCTAATAATATTTGTCGCCCTGATAAACTTGATGAAGATTTGGTTCTTTTGGTGGACAAAATTTTAAAACGTTTTTGTGCATTGAAACTGTGTGCGTCTGCAAAAACGGGTCATCGTCATTGTGTTATATCAATTAATTCTTTTTTCTCAATGATAATTGTCGAGATTTATATTATTGATCCCTCTGTTTGAGGCTGTTCCAAGTGGTTTATTTGGGTGAATTCCAAAGAAATTTTGTTCTTTCTGCACTTAATGTCGAATTCACATTTTCACATCCACTATTATGTATATTTTCAATTATCCAGATACTTGCCTTATTTATATTTGTATCACTGTTTTACTGATGAAGTCAACACGTCAAAAATGAATAAAGTATACGGAATTTAAACCAAAATATAAAATCTTTCAATTATGATTTAATTCTTCAAGAGAATTTATAAGTTATTCTATATATTATAATACTATTATGAGATTCTTGAGATATGGGGGGAGGAGGCCAGTTATGCTCCGGGCGCCAGTTATAGTCGCTACGCCACTGTCACTTTTATCAATTTATTTTGATCATTGGAAAACAGACATCTCAGGACAATAGGATAAACTGATTTCCAATCAAATAGCCCTTGATCTAGTAGTGAAGGACTTCATTCATTGTTCAGTAATCAGAGAAGACACATCTTTGAGAAAAGGGGGAAGGAAAGGACAGAGGAAGGTCCAAAAAAGTTCTTATTCTATTCAAATAGCACCTGATTCAAGTAAGAATCGCATTAGTTGTTTTGTGACGAAGCTAGTCCCTACCGTTCGTCCCTAAAAAGGGTGAATTCCCAGAAACCCTAACATTTATAGTATTTCTGTTAGACATTTCTAGTGCTCGCGCCATGAATATAACCTACAAACCATAGTGGATGAAAACATTTTGTGACAAAAGATAAACTTACTTCCGTAATACCATTTACTGAGTTAAACAGGGCGAATTAAGTGTTAGACTAACTATTAATACCATAGTTGAGTGTTTAAATAAGTTAAAATTATAATTGTTGGACATCTGTCAGATTTGACAGATAAAAGCGTCATTGCGCAGAAATGTGTGTAACCAAGATGGCGGCGATACGAATATGTTTCAATTTTGCAATAAGAGATGGCGCTGACGACACTAATCGTTTTACAGTCATAAAGGCGCGATGGATTTCAAATGAAATCCAAGAGTTGCTTAGTACTTGATATGTATGCACCTTTCATTTTTCTGAGTCTTCGGCATCAGATAATGGAAGCATCTTCTTCGTGAAGCGCTACAGATTATCAGATTTATTTCATTTCTTCCAAATGTGGGCTGGTTGGTAGCATTGTTGGATTTGAATTAGCACTTACTTCGCGAAGCGCTTGTTCAACAATGAATTCACCCAGGGCCTAGAATAGGCTGTTCTATTCCTTTTCTAAATTATTTTTTTGTAAAGTTTTATATTCTTTTGTAAAAACGCCTTCTCTCTTAGAACCAATTCCTATTTGTTAATTTATTCATTTATAATAAATCAATCTGTTGTAATAATTGTTTGGTTTAGGATTTATTCCCTTTGCAATTGTTTTAATTAGATTGATGAGTCAATCTGTTGTAATTATTGTTTCGTTTGTTTTATTTATTTTCCTTTGATGAAATTAAATTCCTAAAATTCATTGGTTCCATTTTGGGGAAAATATTTTTACAATTCAGAACCGGACTTCCTTTGATAAAAGTTCCAGTGTTTTGTTTCTTTTTAGATAAAAATATCCTGGCGCCCGAGCATATAAAACCTCATGTGGGTAAGTGAGGTGATAAAAATCGAGGAATGTATAAATTGTAATTACAACTGTCATTATGGTTGTTGTGTTTTTATAAGTTAAATTAAAATCTTGCATTGTTGCCTGTTTAATACATTACAGTTTAATAGTCGAAACAAACACATTTCAGAAAATAGGAAAAAGAAAATTAAAGGAATACGATTTATAATCTTGAAACAACGTAGATTAGGCTTAAAGAGGAAGCTACAAAAAAGAATCGCGCTTTGTCTGTACCTAGCGGGTGATGTGGACAACTAGAGATGTATTCATTCGCCGAGCATTATCGCAAAAACTATTGCACTTTCATAAAAATGCTAAAGAACATTTTTTGTAGGAAATTCAATATTCTTCAAATTTTATTTGAAAAAATTTTCTTTTAATTGAACCGTTCTCAATTTATTCCTAAATTTGATGGGCAGTGAAGGAAATTCGCAATTTCCAAAGACAGGGAACTCTTTTCATTTTTTTCAGCAAACGTCTCTTTTTGTTTTAATTTAAGTGAACTATTTTTCGTGTTATAAATCACCAATTTCAGAGATGGCCTTACAAATTTTATTTGCATGACAGTATAAGAATAACAAAAAAAGGCGCGCAAATACTAGGATGTAAATATCTGATAAAATGGTTTGATAATAAATTAAACTGTACGTGTAATATGTATGCATATTTACATTATGTATGTGCGACGGACACATTCATAAAATGTGAAATCACTTGTCATATTTACTTATTTTACGCACATCTTTACACAGAACGACTTAGAAAATGTCGTTTAGTACTATGCTATTTTGCGCCCATATATCAAACAAGTATGGATAACTACAGATTTTTAGGTAGTAAAATATTGATTCAATTGTTATTTTGGTTCTAAAATTGATAACTGAGATTGTCCTCGACCAATTTGTGCATCACTAATAACCTAATCAATTGCATTATGCACTCATCACTGCAAACCACATATTCAAAATTACTTTCACTCCAATTGACGTACGCCCATGACACCCAATCCATTGAAGTGCGAAATACCTGATTCCACGCACCTGTTTATTGTAATTGATATGTGCTCACGCATACAAACTCAAAAAATATATAAATACGTACATAAACATGTGTCCCCATATGAAATTGTGGTTGTATGTAAAGTTGTTGGTTATGTGTTCGACCTTGGAATATAACTCGTACAACAAGAAAAGATAGGTGTGTCAAGTATTGTTTGTGATTTTAATGCTAAGGAGGCTGCGAATAATTTCGTGCCGGGACGATTTGAACCAATGACAGCATTTTAGAATTCATGGGGCATTTTTGAGCATAATGCTCGCGCACACAGCCACAGCACTTGCACTTTATGTACAAGATATAAATAAACATTTTATCGAGTGTTTCTTTAAATGGTTCATTGCCAGCAAGGTTATTTCTGCATTTAAGCATATTTTTCTGGCTTGCAATGTTGAAATTAAATGTTTGCTGCCGAGTCAAATGTCAACTTAAATCGTGACTCGTGTCTATTCAAATTCTTGCTTTGTTGTTGTTTAATGTTTATAATATGCAAATAGGCAAGATTATATAAAATACTGTAAATAAAATTGTTATTATGCAATTTTTTTGCATATAAACAAATTGAAGCACGTTCCAAGATCAAGGTTGAATTAGGAATTTTTAGTATAGTGTCAAGAATAATTAATAGTCAAGAGAAAATAGCATTCTCTCCTGAGAACAATAATTATAACATTAACATTGTCTTATTGTCGATTGTTTATAATTTTTTTAAAGACCCGAGTGTAATGTCAATTTAGTATCACTGCATGAATGAATTGAGTCATTTGGGTTATGGTTACATACATATTAGGTTGGTTTCCTTAACCATTGATCCGAAAACTGTAATCTTCAATAATTGTGTATAGAAAAATCATCTTCATATACTTGAAAATTGTTATGTTTTTAGGCTGTGACAAATGAGTAACTGATTTGTCGATGACTGCTTAATCTAATGGATAGCAAAAAAAAAAGAATTTTGTGTCATTTTTTCAATTGAATTTCTAGAAATTCACTTTGCCTTGTATTTGGGAGAGTCTTAGCAGAAAAAAATATCGATTAAGGATAGAGGAAGCCTTAATTCTACAAGAAATGTTCATAAATTGGATTAGAAGGACGTCGTATATATAATTACAAGTTATTCCTATTTCTTTAGCTCCAAGAATGCGAAGGAAAATCTTTATCCACTTCCACATATCGGATTGACTTGAAAATTGGCATGAATTCGTATTTACACTTAAACCCTCTCATATAATGGCGATTCAAGCTGATGTTACAAATGGCTTCATCATTTATCATTCATAGTTCGATTAGACACAAAATCAATATCAGAAGCTTTTCAAGGTCAAATATCAAAATTATAAATAGTTTATTATTTACATAATAACATCGTCTGCTATTCATTTCCACTGCTTCTCATTTATTTTTACTTTTACGCGCTCCGTATCTAAACTACTAACAATTATCATCCCTCGCTCGACCTAGTCCCGGGTTTAAATCCCTACCTTTGGTTTCTTGAAGCTTCCAGCAATCTCTAGTTGGTTTCCAGACATTTCCACCAGACGTCACCACGTTCTTGGCGCCATACGACTCTATAATTTTTGCCACCCGTTTAACTGACAAATCGAATGAAAGTCTGTTCTGTAGGGGTTCTGTTCGTTACAATAGACGGAGAGAGATAAAAATACTAGATTATTTGACAAGTAGAGAAAAGTGAGAGACCTGATATATAACATTAGGTTTAATATGTAGAAATCAATAAAGAAATGTGCTAGTTTACTAATTAGCAACACTTCTGATTAGCAACAGAACATAACAAACAAAAAACGCACTATGACACGCGCCCAAATGACAGCTTTGATCTAATTAAAAAAAAAGTACAGGTTATACATATAAGAAAATAAAAATTCTCTCGATTTCGCCGGAAACAAATGTAAAGTCGCTTCTTTAGCTGCATCCAGAATTTGTTTATTACGTTTTTGCAAGAACACAACCTTGATTAGTATTTCTGTAGAAAATTATTTGTATTCTTGGCGTCTTCCACTCAAGTTTTTCCATCAAGTATACAAAAAAATTGCATGTTCAACACGTAAGAAAAGCGATATCACTTTGCTCGTGTAAATTTAATTTACATTTACATTTGCTAGTAAACTTTTACTTTTCTCTATTTGTCGAACAATCTACTATTATTTTGCTTGTACTACACGATTCAATTTCTTCATCAATAAATTCACGAAGTTTTATTTTGAATTTATTGGATCGTGTAATATGAGACACTCCGTGAATTTTTTCTTCATGAAGAAATTCATGAATTTATTGACGAATTAGAACGTGTTCTATTTTTCGACAATTTTCTAGGGAATTCTAGGGTTTTTTCTCCACATTTTGTCGTTGCCAACCTTTGAATTTGACATTGTCTTTGTTCACCTCCAACCTTTTTTGCGGTCAAGTTTGTTTGATTCTAAAGTGTGTTTGTTCTTGAGCTTGTCGTGGATTTCATATTATAAAATGGTATACAATTTCACAAGAGATACCGTGAAAATTCTAATTTCATTACACCTCTAATTCTACGCAGAAACTTGCAAGAAACGCAATACAAAAATTAACGACAGTAAAATGACAACTGATATTTAGGTTGTTACGGTTGGTACTATCAAATTCTTCACAATAAATTGATGGAAATCTTCATGTGTGTAAAAACGAACCAACATTTTTCAGCTTGACAATAAATTCACGAAGAAATTCAATTGAATCGTGTAATACAGGCATTAAATTCGCGAAAATTACCCATAGATTAATATAAAACGGAAAGATTGGACAGATTAGCAATTGATTTCTGAACAAATGTTTTTGCTTTTGACAGCTCGATTTCGTAAGCATTCTGTTGAATATACGTGAATTTTAACAATAGTTTAGTGTATTATATTCATGAGTAACTAATTTGTGATGTATTTCAATTGGTGAAAATGTATTTTGAAAAATTAAATACTTTTTTATGAAAATCGAGAAAATGACCCATAGATTAATATATTATGGAAAGGTTGGACATTGTAGCAATTAATTTCGCAATTTTAATTAATGCGTTCCATCTACGTGAATTTTACCAACAGTTTGACGTATTTTATTCATGAGCAAGTAAATATTTAAACATTTAAAAGAATTACCCATAGACCAATATAATACAGAAAGGTTGGACATTGTAGAAATGAATTTCAAAACAAAATCTGTATCTGTACTTGAATAAACCAAAAATCCAATGGAATTTGTATGTCAAGATTCTGGTCCATCTGATAGATAACAACCCTAATAATCAGAAATAGGGTTAAAAATCTGAAAATTCTGTGGGGGTGTTTGTGACAAAAATGTCGTAGAGAACGAAAAAAGATAAAGATATTGAAGCTGCAAAAAATTTCTTTCACTTATAGTGATTAAAAAAACTAACGGCGCTAGAAGTGCAAAAACTGTCAACGAGAAAACAAACAAAAATACATTGAAGTAAAGAAAATTTACTTAAAAAATAACAGAGATGATTTGTAATATAAATCCATAAAAATGTTTCCTTATAACGCAGTTAGTTTTTGACCAATACATATTTTTTGTTCGTTTTGACGTAAAATTAATATATAGGATTTTTCGAGATGTGAAAAATAATTCAATAGGTTCATAAAATTGATAAAACAACGAAAAGACAAAATACGACTGCCACCTAATTTTGATGATTCCGTTCACTGTTTTGTTGGGATTAGTGGAGTTCCTCCACTTTTAAGGTTGGAAGATTAATCCCATAGCTGAGTTCCTCCACCTTCAATTTTAATCCTAATCTTCTTAATAATTGTGTAAGGACCAGGTGGCTACGGCTGCTTGTGTTTTGTTTCATACCAGATTAAAAATGCCGACATATTCGCTACTATTCAGAACTCTCACAAAAAAATGTATGAAACTTAATCTGGTTTTCGATCCACAGCAAATAGTAATACATTTTGAAAGTGCAATTCATAATGCTGTTCGTAATGTATGGTAGTGTGTTAAAATTATAGGGTGCAGATTTCATTTAGGGCAAGCTTGGTTCCGAAAAATTGGAACACTAGGTTGAAGACGTGATTCTTTTGGCAGCCAATTTTTAAAACAATTTTTTGGTACCCAGTTTTCAAGTCCAGAAAAAGTTGGCGAGAGATATTTGGTAATGATCCTTTGAATGATTTTTCAAATGTTCTACAGCATTTTTAGTTAGCAACTTATGTAAAAATCCATACAGCTAACAAATTCACTGAAAGGCTCACATAAGAAACAAGACAAAATTTTTTGAAAAATGAAATTTTCCAATTAGAAAACAAGGAAATTTTCGAAAAAGAGTTTGTAAGACCAGTACGTTATTATCGTCCACCGATGTAATACAGAGTGATCAATAATGATTGTCTGTCACGTGACTAGCAAAAATCGCATTATGATCTAAACTATCTTCATGGAATAAAGTTAGTATAAATTTATTTATTTTGATAACTACGTTACCGACATTTCAAGAACACAGTGGCGTATATTTTGCATATTTTGTGACGGATTTATCCATAATCTGATCCAAAAAACAAGGATGTGAGTGAATAGCTGTATTATGGAATGATTATTGAAAATTTATTATTATTCTACCAAATTTACAGGTAAGAATAGTGTTTTCAGAGGAACTGTCATCTGTCACTTGAAGCTCACTATCTCAAGCAGGCAGCAAAGAAAAAATTAGAACAAGGCGGCATGGACAATCATTTTTGATCACTCTGTATTATTCTTCACTGTAAAATATGTAATGTTTTGAGAATAAAATATCACTGAACAGAATGATATTTATATTATAGCTACCTGAAGTCTGGTAGAGCAACTCCGCTATGCCCGTTTTATTTAGTAGAGGTAACACATTTGATCAGCAGGTAATCTTTAAGAAAGTCGTAAATTTTAAATTTTCAGGACCGTACTCCATTTTTTTATATAATACCAACACTATACAAGAATAGTCCATGTTTCAATAGAATTTTATTTCATATAAGATTGTGTGCGGTAGTAATCATATTAGTAGAATCTACGACATTCTACAATATTAATTTAGCCTTCTACTATAATCGTACAGAAATGAGCTGTCAAATGAATGGATTTTTGACTGATATTCTTGCCTGTGTCACATTATGTTGCTTTGTTTGTCATTTCCGGTTCAAAATCCTAATTATTCCAATATCATTGATATTAGTATTTATCTAAACGAACTTTGGAACCTTTGTTTTATTTAATGTCACCATATGCTTCGATAATAATTGTTTTATTGACACAAGTATCAGACTCTGTCATGATATCAAATACAGTTTACACTTTCAATTTTTTATAATTATTGCCAATAGTTTATGATAAAATTTTCTCCTTAATTAATTTATATGTTTTTACTGAAAATGAAAGTCTATTCCATGTTGTCAATATTACCTGAGAAAATCTATTAAATCAATGTAATTGACCCTATATAAATATTTTCGTGTAATAAATGAAAGTTATAATCAGTTTGCATAAAAATGCTATTTTTCTCACGTAATAAAGATAGATGAATGAGATAGGAAGCATGAATGATGATTAGCGAGCTGATAATTAATTTTTCTCTGAACAAACAGGTTGAATAAATTTTTTATTTACCATTAGTATTTTTATCCCATTCTCACAAAATATCTGGCGTGTAGTGTCTCCACTTCTCCTCCTGCAATTTTAAAGATATTGATCTAATTCTTCCACTAATCAGTAGTTTACTAAAATGTAGCAGGCAACAAGAATAAATTTTCTTTATTGGTTTCATGATAATTAACGAACTAATGGTCAATTGAGGCACATGCAGGGGGGTGGAGGTACAAAACAGCGTTAATATGATTTGCATATGCCCGAAATGTCTTTGTAAATATTCGGCTATAATCGACAGTCGAGAAAAGTGCATATCTGAGGTGGAGAAATGTATTTTGTGTCCGCCGCTTGCAATTGCAATCAAAATATATTACTGACAATTTACAGTCAGGGAAATGGTACTTTTGCAGACTTGGCGGGAAGAAGGCTGAATTTTGTTTGGTGGTTCACAATTATTGTCATCTGTCAGTTGAATCAAGCAGAAACTGTCATGTGAAAAGGCAACAATTTTATCTGCAAACTTTTTCCCGAAAATTACTCATCTTTAGTTATTTCCTACATAATTAAACATTCAACAAACAAGTCTATAAAACAACCTATTTCGTACTTCCATGTAGTCAGGACAATACCTAGTAACATACAAGATTCAAGACATCAGTTAAAAGAACAACATCGACATAAGAGAGAATACCTAACTAGGAGAGTATTTCTCAAATTATAGGGCATTGATAAATAATTATAATAATTATAATTTTTTACTCTTATAAATAATCGTCAATTCAACTTGTATCAGTTTTGACTTTTAGTTTCCCTCTAAAGATAATAGTTGACCCAAAAAATTGATTAACATTTAAAAGATCAATGATCTTTGAAGAAATGCAACCAACTTGACAATTTTGCTCTGCTGGTTGCTGACTCATCAAAAAAAAATTTTTCAAGTAGTACTTCCGGCTACAAAATCAAGTCAGAGAACAATACTTTGAAGGCTACTATACCGCACATTCCAGCGGCAAGAGTGAAAGGAGAGACATTATTCATTCTTTGCGTAATCTGACTAAAGTCACCGCAGACAATATCAGTGTTAAGCGCAGGTGTCTTACTGACGGTTGAGTCGGCAGATTACTGAAGATGTCCAATCAAATCAAATATCATTCATCAATTTATTTTACCAAAGTTATTTATAAAATAAATAATAAAAATCGCACAAATGTTTCAAATATTGAAAAATTCATGTTGTTATTATTGTTGAGCGCGCTAGAGTCGATGCGAATCTTCAATAAAATAAAAATTCTTTGAGGAACAGTGCATTAAATGGTGCACCTTATTTCGAAAAAAGGCGTCGCATTATCTCAAACGGCCCTGAGATTTGAATAAGTTAATTCATAATTTCGATTTTATGCTAGGATTGTAACTGTACATAAACTTATCTTTATCACATCACAATGAATGTTTTTTTGCTTCAAGATTTCTCCTATATATTTTGTTGTTGCAAACAAAACAAATTCCTTATTGGTGTTTGAGATAAAATAACAAACGAACAACGTGTAATGACGTAACTTCTTTCAATCAAACAAACTTTCCAGCTGTGAGAATATTTCCTTGTACCATTTTGAGGCAGTATTTAATTGATTGGCATTAAATTTTGTATTATTAAATAATAAACTTCAAAATTAATTTCTATTGCTTTACTCGTACTAAGAATCGACTGCTATCACTGATCTCTAATATAACACTGGATTGGATTTAGTCCGCTGGAATGCGGCCCCAATTGAGCGTCGCCAGCTTGGCAAAAACTGAGGTTCTGTGTCAATTGGTGACAGTTCAGTGCGGTGTTGGGACGCAATTTTATACTGAATAAATTTTGTTCATTTATTTAAATGTAGATATTGTAACGCGGCAAGCGTTACGATCGTCTTTTATTTATTTTTAATTAATTAGTCCTACGTTGTGTTTATTTTTACTTTAACAGTGCCCAGAATTCTTTTAATTGAAGTCGTGGTGGTGAGAGGAAAACAGTAAGAAATACAACATAGATTCAGATCACAAATATAAACAGTTTTATTGTCTTTTTGTCTTTACAAATAAATATGTATTGATAAAGTATACTTAATCAAAGAGGGACAATGTGGGAGCCTTGGACCCCGGTTACGTGACTAGCCGGCCACGGCTTCACGGTTCTGCGGGAGACGTGTTGGCTCGGCGGACTCGACGACCCTTGGTGGCTCGGTAGTAGTCCGGAAGATTTCAGTGTCTTTGAGTGACGCCTGGTAGGCGCGCTTGTCACTTTGAGTTGGACGGACCAGTGGCGCTACTCTCCACAGTGTCGGTACCCCAGTGGATGGACAGCGGTCCAATAGCTCTCTGTGAACAGACTCTTTCCGTCCTACTGAACAGGAAAGTACTTGCGGTGTAGTTAATTGTAACTACAGCGACTACGGCAACTAATAATGTACCGCAGATTCTAATTATTGGTTTGTGAGACCAATGGGTGGCTTGTGAGGCCGGTTTGTGGCGGATTAAGGCCAATTGTGGCTGGTTAGGCCGATTTGTGGCTGTTTAGGCCCGTTGGTGGCTTGTGAGGCCGGTTGGTGGCGGTTTAAGGCCAGTTGTGGCTTGTGAGGCCGGTTTGTGGCGGTTTAAGGCCAGTTGCTTCGTGGAACGTGCAAAATCCAATTCTGAATTCCGCAGCTGAACCGCAAAGGCTACAGAAGTAAAAAACTATCTGCAGACTTTAGCTCCGAACGTGCAAACTCCAATACTGATGTCCGCAGCTGAACAGAGCTGACTATAGACGTGCAAAATCCAATACTGAATTCCGCAGCTGAACTATAGTGACAAAGCGTGCAAACTCCAATACTGATGTCCGCAGCTGCAATGTCAGTGATCTTGATCGAAACCAAGATGCCTTTCCAGATGAAAAGCATCATCTTTTATACAACAAATTCTCCCCCCTTGTTTTAGTGTGCGAATGCAATGCAGTATTACATAACCATAAGTTAGACAGGAACGACATGCTTTTTTCTGAGAAAATGCACTTGTTTAGTTAAAAGATAGAAGATGCAATCTTCATGCAACAAAAAGAGATCGTGGTTGATTTCGTGGAATCAGTAGGGTTGGATATTGGCAAGATTGGTCTTGGTATCGTAAGTGGTGGTAAGGATATTCTAAGTGGGGTTGAATCTTAGGTCGTTGATTGGTTCTTAGCTTTTTGTTAAACTTTCATAGTTCACATGCGCGAAACGATAGAGCAAATTATATGTATTACAGCATGCATTAGAGAGAGCAAGGCATCTAACCAATTCATCCCTTCCCTTTTGCGTTAGGTGTGCGTATTTTACGAGTGAGTCAAAACAATTATCAAAGCCCATATGCTAAACTGCGATGCGAAATCATAGCTAAAAAACTACCCCTACTTAATTTCCATAGACAAAGACCGATCCATTCGCTAACCACTGAGCCAGACTGCGATAGTGGATACAAAGTTGATATTTACCCCCTCTCTCATTTCGGTTTGACTATAATCATTATATTATAAACCCCTTTTTGAAACTCTATGTGTTTACTGATTATTTCCCGATTAAAACAGTTCAATTAATTTGCTTGTTCATAATCAAAGTTAGTTACTTTCTTAGTGGATTTCAGACTTGAGATATTCAATATTTATTGCCTTCCTATTTTCTGCTGACTTTGTACTAATCTACCCTTAAGATGTCACAGATTCACAGCTGTTTTGTGTTATGGTCAATTGGCTATGGTTTACGGTCAACCACTTGTCTTAATTTATGACTGGCCATCTGTGCTTTAACTAATGCGACCCTTAGAGTTGACCGTGGCGCCGTATTATGTTACCTACTAGAAACATTGGACATATTTTGTTTATTATAATTTATTAGTTACTGAGTGATGATAATTGAGCCAAATGTCTCAATATATTAATACATAATATTGTTATTGTTTTATTTTATTAGAAAAACTCAACTGAAAAAGTTTGAAGATATAACTTATTCCTATTTTCAGTGAAGTATTACTTTTTACAGGTTTTATGGAGACCTAGGAGGATACATCAATTCATTATGTTAAAGTAATCAAACAATTTGATTTTCAATTTTAGATTAAATTGAAAATATCATGAATAATAAAATCATATTGTTGGGCAATGTTACAAAGTTATGATAACAAATTTGAGTAATATATCAAATTTAATATAAAATATCTTGCTCACAAAATGAATCGCTGGACTGCCAAATTTGTGCTTACTTACGAACAATAAAATCTTGATTATTAAATGTATTATTATTCTCCTATCATGTGTAGTAGATATTTAAAATTATTAGTTTTGAATAGACAATATTATCGCAGAAATGCACTTCATTTATTCATATAGGTAAATTCATAGTTTTAAATTTTAGGTAACAAAAATTTATAAAACTATTGAACGGATTAAATAATACTAAACTACAATGTTTAAAAAATAGTTAAAACACTGACACTAAAAAGTTCACAAATATTTTTAACTATTAATAAATATTTCAACTGTTATAACAATTTTTAACTTTAGTTGATTATTAATGTATGTATTTTAATATATATTGAGGATAATTTCTTCATCTTACTTGCATTATACTTTGAATTTCATCGAGTGTCTTCTATAAGTGTTTTGAATTTGCCGCCGAATAGTGACACAAAACCTCAGTTTTACTGTCAAGGCCGCCGTTCAACCGGGGCCGCTTTCAGATGCCAGAATATGGTCTAAACCCAATCCAGTGTTATATTAGAGATCAGTGACTGCTATTTATTTCCACTGCTTCTTATTTATCTCACTTGCTTGGCTTATTTATTTTTAATTTTACTCGCTCCGTATCTGGACTACAATAATCCCTCCGGGTTCTATATCCCCGTCTAGAGTTTTTCGAAGCTTCTAGAAAATTCTAGTGAATTTCTAGAAATTCTACCAGAGATCTCTACGCCATTAGCGCGTTTGCTACCCGTTTTTCTGGCGTTTCGAAATGGAAGTCCAACCTGTAAGGGTTCTATTCGTTATAATATCAAGCCCAATATTGTTCCCTTCTCATAATTATAAGAGCAATGGAAACGGTAAAATAATCAGGATTTAAAAAATCATGATTTTTTTCAAAAAAACCAAAAATCATGATTTTTATTAAAAAAAACATGTTTTTTTTTTGTTTCTTTGATTTTTTTTCCTTTAGTTTTGACTTTTAAAATACTATTCAGAACATAACTGTCTCTAATACTAATTTAATTTTAAATTGACATGAAAAGTGCTTCAAGTGTTTCAGAGATTTCAGGTCGAAGCATGTTTGAAAAACTCACACAGGTTCTTTATACAATTTTTTGTTTATTTTCAATTCTAAGTTAGATTTTTTCATGCCATAATTTAATTTAATTTGTATTTTCTAGTATAATTTTTTATTTTGATAAAATATGTATGTTTCCTGTTTTTAATTTTTTTATGATAAGTAGCTTACTTCATTTTCCACTGTGGTGTTTTTCTTTAAAAGAAAATATTTTGTAAATGTTGGGACTGTGGTTTCTTCATTATTATCACCATTATTACCGCTGACTTGGAGTCTGCATGAATGACATTCAAAAAAAAATTAGTAAGAAATTGTTTGTTCAAGAAATTGAAGATCTTATAGCGCTTCCGAAGGTTTCAATTTTTTTAAAGAGCGTTGAAATGTTTAAAACTGTCTTTTTCTAGTATTCTTTCTTAAAACTGGATCTAATTTCTTGTCTTTTGGTTATTTTGGCACCCCTCTACGACCAAAATTGATAGCATCCCCATTTTTCAACCGTTTGAGGAAAGCAATATTTTTAAGCTGGTTTTTCAATAGAAATAATATCAAAAAATGTTTTAAATGCAAATTGTACAATTATCTACAAATTAATTTTCCATTTAGATTATTTGTAATAAAAAGTCAACTTATGAAATATAAACATTCTTAACAAATTTAAAAGTTTTAAATATATATACTGCCACTACTGTTGACGTTTGTTTCCTATCCAAGCCGATCTTGAATCATACGAATACAGAGCTCACTCGATGTAGGATGTACAATAACATATTGTAACGTGCGAAGGTGTTATAATTCATAAAATAAAATAGGCCCTGAATTCGACTCTGTCTGGGAGGAGCCTTTTACCTCTTTTTGTCGCGCCCCTCTATCCAATCGAACATTCGAGCAACTTGCTAGAATGACGTAGAAATTTCTAGACGTATGGATACCCGAATAGTAGAGATGAACAACCTAACTGAGTAGTGAATATCCAGAGCTTGATCCACAAAAAGCGAAGGGTAATAAATAAATAATTTGTTGTAAATAAATATTAGTGGCTTGTAGTTGAAGTTCATTAATAGTGCGTAAGAAATAAATTGTATAGTGTTTGTTTTAGTGTGCCTCAAAGAATAAAATTTTTATTTTCGTCCATTCATTGAATAGTGACTTTTATTTCAATAATAAACTGTGGGTGCAATTTCCCACATACGTCGCTACGCTACACTAACACACACATACAATTTTACTCAACATTCATATTGTCAACAAATTAAATACAAACATGCCATCTCTCTCATACATATATTTTTTGTTTCATTTCAATATTCAGTTTTGTGTTTCTATTTTGCTAAAATAACATCTGTCTTGTATTTCATGCCTCTACCCGCTAGCTTTCACTCAACCTTCCAAAGAATCACAACTATTTTTATTACCATTTTCCGCCCTTTCAAAATGCTTTTCTAATCCAGAGTTCTATCCTTTAGTCAGTTCATCTCGGTTCCTTTCCATTGCAACAACTAGTTTTCGCTTTCTGATTAAATCTATTATTTAAATATTGTCGTTGTTTATTTATTTATTTAATGTGTAACCTCCACAATGTCCTACCAATAAAACAATTTCTTTAAGAGCAATAAACATTACAATATCAAAGTTGCAGTGAGATGCTGGGAAAACTTGAAAATAGTGAATTAACCTTAAAATAACTTAGAAGCTATGCATTAGAAGTAGAAAAGTTGAAGTCGACATTATTTTGCACATTGTAGTTTTTTAAACGACTTTCCAGCACTAAAATTGGCTGATATATGCCACTTTAAGTATGATTTTACGACAGAAAATTCAACTGTTTGTTTTGTTCAAGTCAAGTATCCTGCCAAAATAATCGCAATTCAACATGAGTTGGTCAAATTTTGGACCTGCCTATTTATTAAGTCTCCTGTAATTAAAATCTTCCGACCTGATGATTTAATTGAATTGCCAAAACCGGTCGTTAAATAAAAGAACAAATTTTCCCTGATAACTTCATTCAAAATACTTTACAGGGTTCAACATTTCAATCATAAATGAATTTATTTGAAGGTAAAATTTCATATATCTCTGCATTTCCCATGAGCATAACAATCTTTTCCTGTGTTTAATCCCATCTATTGATAAAGTTATGCACAAATAGAAAAAAACAGTTGAGATACGGAAATAAACAAAGTAGCGAAATAACACTTGATTCATTTAATGATCTCCATCCGGCAATTATCACTTATAAATAAGTCTTTCATTATTTCTGGTTTGAGATAAAAACAATTGCTTTGGAAAGAAACAACAAGACTTTCAAAAGGAGCGTAATATAATTTCATGTAATTTTCTACATATTCCTAGATCCTAATTTGTTGTAGTAATAAAAGTTTATTGTTTGTAACATAAACTGTTTCATGCTTACGATACTTGTAAAGCAGTGATAGTCTATTGTTTATAAATAATTGATTAAACAATTGAGCATCAATTGTGAGTTTATGGGAACAATAATAGTTTAATAAGAATGTACATTGTCGGAGCTAAGATAATTTCTTGATTCTTTGATAACGTTTTGAAATGAACATTTATGGCAAATGAAAAATCTGTTTTAATGGAAAAAAAAGCCTGTGGCCCACTTTCATTTCCACGAACTTCAGACTTAACCTGAAAGTGCTTACATATATAAGCATCCTTTGCACAAGCCCAATTTTTGCTTTACAAACTGAGCGAAACAAACAAGAGCGTTCTGCAGCAAATAAAAAAAATTATTTTTAATTTTCTGTTAAAGTAGCTAAAAAATCTTTCCTTCGTGTAGAAAAATTTGTTCTTCCGTCACTGCTCGCCCTTGATCAACCTCTTCACGACTTCGACAATCAAAACAATCAACGCTCATCTTCAAAACAATCCCATAACCTTCAGGTCCTCTCCAATGAGTTTTCCATCTCTTTCTAACCTACATAACACCCACGTATACTCACAACTCCAACAGGTGAATGGAATGGTATAATTGGCGGTCTGTTTTATAAGTGATAAATTGTATATGTGATAATCTAGTGTGAAGGACAAAAATGATGGATCTTATGTTATAAAAAAATTAAACAAGGATTTAAATTACCGTCTAATAATAGGCTCGGTTTTTTATCAAGTTTTGATTGATTTTATTGATTAATTCTTTGTGTATGCTCATTACAATTATTGCTAATAATGATTGGGCAATATTTCAGTATTATTAGAATGTATTGGTACATTTATAGCTATTTACAATCGAGTGCATTAAAGTAATATTCTACGAAGCTACATCAGGATAATATAATTTAGTTTTCTTTAATAATTTTTTTTTCTGTTTTAGGCGAGCTGCTATGCTGGTTGCCAAATGAAGGTCGTTGGCGAGCCCGTCGGGTGTCAGTCCGTTGTGGTCAACTCCAAATAAGTGGAGGAGCTACTTCTGATGAATCCAATTGCAATCTTAGACTAGCTTTAAGAAGGCTTAATCTTACTCCTGGACCTAATACGTATTCATTTGCGCTAAGAAGGACCCAGGATTCGCCTCCAGTTCTCATTCTGCAGGTGAGTTGCGGTAGATATCAAAATTCAAAGATTATTGCAGTCATAATTCATTTATATATTTCAAAAAATATTAATAAATTACCTACATCAATAATTTATGCATTATGCGACTCTGGATGCGTTAAACGCAAACTGCAAAGCGTTGAGTATGGTACTGTGGTGGGAGTATACATGTGGCACACAAGTCGAGTGACCTAAATTTAGCTGCCTATGAATTTATGTTCCATATACAATCAGTAATAAAACTCAAATATAACAATTTTTCTTAATAACTTTTTTCTGTATAGGCTATGTGCAAGGGTTTGAACAAATATCGATGCGAGCGCTCATTGTGAGCATCATTGTAATTATTGAACTCCATTTCTCAGAATACGTCAATGAGCTGTCATTGAGCATTTTAGTTTAAAAGTGAAAATAATTGCATATAAAACATGAGAAAACGTTTGTTCTGTTTCAGGCTGTTGTTTTAAGGATGATTCAAGTGGAATATAGTTTCATAGATTTCATGTACCCAGTTATAACATAAAAAAACGAGTGAAGTTAATCAAAGCGGTAAATAGAATATTGTCTGTCTTTCATTATTAATCTATATAGCAAATATGTTTGTAATTCAATTGTGAGATTAGAAATATTCATCATCGATTTGGGATTCATGAATTTACCTCTATCTCTAATTTGTAAGATGTTTCAGTGATAGAAGTTTGTCAGATGCACTTCGCAATAATTTTGTTGTTAATATTGTCAGCAACATATTCTTCAACATGTTTAATATGGCAAAACTAATTTCACGCTTTTCTTCAATGCTTCTTCGGTAAAAGGGATACAGTGTTTGATAAATACAAACCCGATCTGCAAGATCATCGGCGTCATAATTTGAGGTAATCCTGTCAATTCGGACGAATGAGGACGTTCTCTCTACAATAGGTACGTTATCATTGAAGAAAAAAATACTCAAAATAAATAATTTCAACGTACCTTTTATGCTATGCAAGTTATATTATACGCACACAGCTGAATTAAATAATATTAGTACATTTAAAAATTATAGGTATAAAACAATGTTAAAATGGAGTTCAATCGTTCTCCATTGCCCGCTAGAGGCGCTAGTAGACTTCATGCACGTAGCCTATACCTTCTGGATGTTTTGTCAAAAATATCACTACCCGCCGCTGGTTGAACTGGAATGACATTTATTGGAAGAATGACAGCTAACAATTGAAATGAGTATTTTTTAAGTCTGAACATTCGTAGTCATATCATGCAAGAATACTAATTTTTTAGCAATACATTCAGATCTAAGCTTACCTCTGTAATTCTGCGAAATTTCTGAGATCAACCATGTGATCAATCAGTCACATTAATATCTCACTGTCAAATCAGATTTTTATGTAAGGATTTCACGTTGAGTTAATTACAATAATATTCAGGAATTATTGTTTATCACAGAAATCAATAAATGATTGTTGGTTGATCACAACAATAAATGAGTTGATGTTAATAAGAAAATGTCATTTCAATTTAATTGTTCTATGAAAATGCATCCCTTATACTTTTTGTAAAGTAATTAAGTTTATTGAATACATATTTAATTATCAGGGGTAATACCATATCGTTCCTGTCGGCATCTTATTCATATCAATTTCACGACACAAAATATCTGAAAATTTCCCGAAACGAAGTTGAGGGGAATTTTCTGTGATGTTTTGTGGAGTGAAGTTGCAAATAGAATGTCGTGGAACAGACAACAATTTTCAGAAAATTATCTCGAATGGTATTTAGGGAGAATATTTTTTGACATATTAAGTAAACACAAAAATTAAGAATAAACGTATTCTAATTATTTATTTGTAATGTAATAATTATTAGTAATTGTACAATTATTGTATGTGGCATTTCCAGTACTTCCTTCTTGCGCAACACTGGAAACTGTTTCACTTCTTATATTAGATATTATATTTTCTTGGTGACCTTTATCTAATTGAAGATACGGTTTAATTGAACTAGTTTTAGTGTGACCAGTAATTTTAATCAACTGTTCTTCTATGAATTTAGCTAACTGAGTTACAGCTGTAGCTCGATGAGAATGATTTGTTATCTTAACATTTTTAGTGTTTATTACAATCTGTTATTTGTTATTCCACCGTTTTCTTAAAATAAATCGTGGAATGATTTTTCTCTTTATGTTTGAGAATAACAAAAACCACAACAACTACTTTTCAAGCCGCTTATAGATGACAGCACAGACTTTGGCTGTATTAAGACTGTTCAAAATTCAAACCAGCTGATCTTTGAGAAGGTGCTAGAATGAACTTGTGCAGACATCTAATTTTCAAAAAATGTTCTATCTGAAAAAATACGTTAAATTCAGAAATCAATTCACTTGACAATGAGATTTAAATATGACTAGTAGACCAAATTGTTGATCTCAAAGATAAATTGAGTTTACCTTACAACATATGCAAAAATAGAATCACGGAGGTAAGTGAAGTTTAATGTATTGCCAAAATACAAATATTCTTCCAATTTCAAATGAACGATTGACGCAACTACGATGGTTCAAAGTTACAAAATACTCTTTTTAATCGACATCTGTCATTCTTCCAACAAATGAGAAACATTCAGTTTGAACCAAAGGCGCACTGTGAAATTTTTGACAAAACTTCAATGAATCTTTACTCATTATCCAGAGGGATTACAGAGAAAAGTTATTGAGAAGAATTGATATACTTGCCGAGTTCTATTACTGGTTTAAATTTAAATTTTATCCAGCTGTCAACTTTATTTATTTTTTGTTCATAAAATATCATTTCACTAATCCCGAGCTTTTTTTTCAAATGTTGTGTAATAACACTTGAACTTCATCATAATCAAATTTTATCAAAATCTCAATCGTTTTTTTTCGTAGTAAGCCATTATTTATATGATCTTTATTAGCAAAAAATGTATCTATATTTAATTTTAATGGGATATTTATATTCAATATTAAAAGCCATAAAAGTAAATTTCGCAACACTTATCAATAAATTCATTATTTCTCATTTATTTTGCAATTTGATGCCTTATTGATAGCTATTTATATTGAAATGCAATAAATGATAATTATTTATGGACATAGTAACAGAGGAGAGTCAAATCAATAAAAATTCAGGCACTAGAGTCCAATAAACATGTGACATTTTTATTGATTTATAGATAATTTAATATCGCATCAATGGAAAAAATAAAATGATAATAAATGTTTGCTTAGTTTTCAAAACCACACATACTAACTATACCACCATCAATACACGTGTGGCAGTCAAGTGCCGTAACATTTTAGTTTTATATTCGGACTTAAAATATTTGAAATCGAACTATTAATTCGTGACTGTACAATAAATATTTGATTTAATTGAATGAACAGTCTTTTATAATAAGAGTCCAATTAAAAACAAATTTCCTTATCTTTTAATAGCCAGTACGGCCCTGCTCTATCATACATGGTTAAATCATCATTAACTTCGCATCTTTCCATGTTATTTTGAAATCAAGTGAGCAAATGAGAATCATTTTAGTAAGTCCTATTATAACAAGGTTAAAAACAGCCCACTATATTTAACATCAGGTTATCCTCCTACTAAAATATTTTGAAGTAATTATAACGACATTAAACGAGGATATATTGCAATTCGTGACTATATAAAACAAAATTATCCTAACATGAAACAATGGAAGGTCGCTATTTTCATCTGTCACAGTGGCAAACAGCTGAATATCTCAAGCGAAAAATAAGAGAAATTTGAAAAAAAGTCTAATAATTTTCATGACATCGTGACATCTTAATTTAAATATTATTTATTGTTTACCTTCCAATCAAAAGAAAATATGCACAGATGTATTCAATATTCATGAACAGAATAACAAATTTTACATATTGTTTCTTATTATCTAGATCTAGAACACCTGTGAGTATTATTCAATTGTCTTTTTTTGCATAAAATATTCCACTCATGACTCAACTGATTTAAGAACAAGTATTTTTGACCTTGCAAATTTATTATAAAAATATCATGTCAAAATAAGCTATGCCGGTCCTGTTTACCTGTAGCAAACGAAGCATTTAAGCACAGGTGATTTGATTTAAGCTAATAGTCATGTTGCTTCGTACTTTGTAGCAAAGTAAAATACTAAAATAGCACGGAGAGAATTGGTTGGTATAATGTAATTATTACGCCCTGTGAAAATCGTAGAAATGAAACGGAAAATTGCTTCAGCACTCGCTGTTTTTGCTACCTTGTAATTAGGCGTACATCGTTCATCGGTTGATTGGTGTTTTTACTAGCGGAATAACACACTTTATGAGATAATAAGTATAGTGAATGAACGAATATTTTCTTATGATCGTGCTAATAATACGAGGCCTCATTTAGGCTTTAGCGGTTTGTCCAATGCCATTTAAAACTGTGGTGTCTCCGCTACTCTACCTGCAATTTCGTGAAGGCGATGAAGTGTATTTTGTATCCGCCGCTTGCAATTGCAATCAAAATTAAATTCCCTATATTCATATTCATTTATGGATCCAATATCAAAATTAATTTTGTTTTGTATCAGGTTTCAGGCTCCAGTATATTATTAATTATTTCAATGAAATATTAAAAAATCCCAGTACAGTTATGTTATTCTGACCCATTTTCCTCAACGACAGTAGAGCAAATTCAACATGTTACAAATCTTACATCTTTCTCCAGATAGTAATTACAGATATACGCGACACTAATAGAGAAATTTCCTGCTTGCACGCCTCTGAAATTAATGCAGCCTAGCAGATGTTCTCCATATTTCCTTGCAATAAATATAACAGAGCTCGATGTGCATTTGTTAGTCTCAACTAACTCCAGCTTAGCATTTGTAACCTAGTTACTTGTTTATATTGAAATAACAAAAGATAGAGCAAAACAAATGCAATATTTCTCATTGCACGTGTGGTAATTTTAACGCAACCTAGAAAACATTTGACGAATGGTAGATTAAGAGATTAAAACGTGAGGTGAAGAATGGGAAAAGGCTTGCATTTATTTTGTTTAGAATTCATTTCGAAATAATATTACCAATTGAGGTTAATAATTAAATGCATCGTCAGTCTCACCCTCAGACGAAAATTTCAAAATTAGCAAAAGCCTCATATATCTCAAATCAATTACTGCGTTTGAAAACAAAAATTTAGTGCAAGGCGTGTTTTTGTTGAAAGTGTTGCTAAATGTGTCATAAACAATACTTACTTTCCATGAAAACAAGAAATCATTTTTAAGGTGTGTTATATTTACTCAAAATATTACATATAAGTAAGCCATTATTTACAAATATAATACTGTCCAAACAAAATTTCAAAATGTATGTGATTGTACGAGAAATTTCATTTTCGAAAGTTTAAATATTATGAGTGAACCAAAATAATTGCACTTGTCCTTATTTGCTTATTAAAAAAGATGGTTAAATTAAAATTTATGTGGTAAATTATGCGCTACCACCATCAATACACGCGTGGCAGTCAACATTCGTGTCCCAAATTTAATTCTCTGTGAATTAGTGTTGATAGTACTGCTCCCCTACTGGCTACTATGTACTCATTGTCAAATAATGCTTTAGTTCATATACAAGGTATAACAGAAATAAATACATAAAATTCAACTAGTAGTAGAATCCGTTGAGAGCAACAATATTTTTTAATACATTTTTTCCGCAATCTCAATTTTTTTGGGATTTTTAGCCCACCCCTCATAATTTAACGAGTCGTTCAGGTGGTTCCATTATTATTGAATCCAGTAGCAGTAACAATGAAACAATTGATTTTGACATATCGTCAGAAAAAAGTTCCAACAAATGATAAACACATTTTTGACAAATTTTTGATGAATTTTTACTCGATACCCAAAGGATTTACAGGAAAAAATTATCAAGAAGAATTGCTATACTTGACTAGTTCTATTACTGGTTAAAATTACTTATTTCTGTTACATCCTGTATACATGCTGCATGATTACTTGCTGAAAAATGTTTGTTTTCTCTTAGTTATTAAGACGTAAAATTTTTGACATTTCGAAATATGTGGAGGTGTGTTATTTATACTCAATAAATAAATCTCAAATACATTAGAACAAATAAATTCTCAAAAATACATTAATATTAATCAGGTACTATATGGTATTTACAAACATGGTTCCATTGTAGAATAACTAATAAATTTTGTTGTCAAAACATATCTGCAAGGTTTAAAAATATTGATTTGCGAGTCATTTTAAATTTTAAAATATTTTGCAAACTCTCAAGAATAGTTTTTTTTAAATCTGACGTGAACATCACGTGACTTACTTGTACATCATTTGATATATACACAATTTTATTCAATGAAGTTTTCTGTCACTTCAGATTATAATTAATATAATTTTAATAATATTTTGACATGTACACTGTCAAACAAAATCAAAAAATTAACAACAGATTATCATTACCTACCTTATCATTTTAATTAAACTGATTGTTTTATACGACAAATTCTGAATGTCTGTTATACATATAAATTGCACTTCCAGCTCAGTCGATTGATACAAAAATAGTAGATAACTATTTTGATGCTACAACACTAAATTTCAATATGCTATAGCTGATCATTCTAGATTTATGCAAAAAATTTAAAAAAAGTTTCAAGTAAAGTGCATTTCTGGCTTGGCCGATTCATACAAAAATAGCAGATCACCATTCTGATACAACATCAAGTTCAAATACTGAATTTCAACATCCTACGGTTGATCATTCTGGATTTATTAGAAAAATTCGAAAAAAGTTTCAAGTAAAGTGCACTTCCGGTACAGACGATTGGAACCATAATGCGAGATGCACAACTAGACCCTATATCAGTATTTAATACAAAATTTCAACATTATACGTTCAACCAGTTTTGAGATTTGCGAGTTACAAGCGCACGAACGTACCGACATCAAGCCGAAAATAGTCAAAATGGATTCAGAGATGCTCAAAATGGATATTTCCATCAAAAACTTGATAGGTGAATTTTGTCGGTTTCACAATACTTTCTTGTACTTAGTACAAGTAAAAAGTGATTTTATTTGTGTAATAAATGCGAGATATGCTAATCAATTATTAAAAAATTAATTTAATTAAATCATCGAATCAATCAAAGCAAAACCAATTAATAATTTCTTGACTATTACAACTGGCATTGATTTTCAATATAATTATGCACAAGTTCCTTATTATATTCACCTATTGAAGCATGACAATTAGACAAATGATGTAACTTTAAAATTACAGCATATTTATTACTATCAATTATTCTTTTGTTACTATTAAAATTTACTAGTTACTTAATACTAACCAAAATTATCCAAGTTGTTATTTGAAGGTCATCATAATTACATAAATAAAAGCTAATTTTGCACACGTGAATTATGTAATGAATTATTTTGATACTTTAGTCTTATTATTATATAAAAATTATGAAGTACGCTTTTCCGCAATTCAATTGCTTATCATATTTTTTTTTTACAATTACGTTATCATGGATTGTTATCATAATTTGAAAAATGCACTTTTAAACTTTGTTCGATCTAAGATAATCGATTCTTTTATTGCATTTATTTTTATCCATTAGGAGCCAAACTCAACAACCAACTATTGAAAATTTTTCTGTCGACGACCTCTGAACGTGATTCCAGCGATACCAACATCAATACTCATATGATGGTTAGGTTGCATAATCTAAATTTAGTTTTTCTACAAACTTATATTGTTAGTAACATTTTCACCGACCCATTTGTTAAGTGATTGAAGTCTCAGGTCCAGTTGCATAAAGCATTGTTAACTTTAATCACATTGTCAAATATTTGATCACGTGTTAACTGACATTATTTTTATGCAACTGGCCATCAGTGTTACTATTTAGGACTGTAAATTTTTTTTTTGTATGTTATAATGTCACAAATATGAAATATTTGTAGTGTAATTAGGTCACATAATTATTTATTTGAATTCGTTGTAACTGTAATCCTAGTTAGTACTGACAAGGTCGATGTTCAATTGCCGGACATGATTGACAGGCTATGGTCACTAGATGTTTGGTGGTTGCCAGGCAACAATTGTTAAACAATTGAATGTTGGCCCATTGTCGGCTTAGGTATATAAGAGCGTTAGCTAGGAGAGGAATTCATTCAGTCAGTGATTCAGTACGAGTAACTGTGAGCGATATTGTGATCATTTGAGTTTGTAAAGTGAATATTCACACTGTAACCTGTATTAAAAATTATTTACAATAAAATTTGTGACAATATTATAATTATGATATTCAGCCACAATTTTAATGACGAGGCTTACCTATTAATAATCAATAATGAGTTATTATTTCCCAGGATCTATTTTTAAAGCCAAATAGTTCAATTCGAGTTTTGTCCAATTTCATTTACTACTATAATTCAGTTTCATTGAGTTTATTTACTATATTTACATTGCTGACCTAATAATTAATACAATTCTCCAAAAGTTCATCTAAACTGTTTATTTTGGTACATACTACGTACTATGGCTATACTTACTGCCGAAAAATTGTTACCACACTATATAATAACATGAACTGGTCCTAAACCACTGAAACTGTCATTTCCGAACCGAAGAACCTTTAATGTATGCAACCGATTTAACACAGAAATTGTGCTACACATTTTAGATGACTTGACTAATTTTAAGCGTAGTTATTCTAATTATAATCCATAAAAAAACACTTTAAAAACTAAAAAACTTGTTTCTGAATTAAATATTAAAAGATTGTGGTGTTGGCATTTTGAGATAAATAAATTAGTGAAAGCAAACCTCAAAATTCTGAGCCAAGATTTACGGAATTCGATACAGAAAAAAAATAGCAGAACGAAGTGCTTTTGTTTGCTGAGAAACAAAGTTATCTAATTTAAAGAATGCACTCCAAACTGTGTTGTTTTTTTCTCTGTATCGATCTCCGTAAGTTTCAGCACAGAATTTTGAAGTCTGATTTCATTAATTTATTTACTTCAAAATTCCAACACCTCAATCATTTTACTTAGCACAGAACCAATCTTTTCCTCTTCATTCTCTAAATTCTCTTTATTCCTTAAACTCTCTATATTCTCCAATTCGTTTATATTCTTTTTATTCCCCAAATTCTCTCAATTATTTTCATTCTTTATATTCTTTAAACTCTCTTTATTCCCTAAATTTTCTTTATTATCAAAATTCTCTATATTTTTTTTATTCCCTAAATTCTCTATATTCGTTATATTCTGTTTATCTTCTAAATTCTATATATTTTCTAGCCTCTCATAACAACTTTAATTCATTCCAGAACCTTACTCGTATTGTGGAAGACTCGTTGAATGAAATTTTTTTCCATTGTAAAACACGATGCCGGAAAAAATACTACTTTTTTCAAATTTATAACATTTATTCAATTTTATTAATTAATGACACATAACTATAAATTCTGTTTTCCTAGAGACATTTATTTTCGCCGACACTTCAAGATTTTGTGAAAATGTGACAGCTTTATCATTGAATAAAAAAAAATAGAAGCACAACGAGAGCTAAACACAGTCTAATCTGATGACACATTGGTGCGGAGAGTCGGCGCAGAAGTAAATGACGTGAAGAGGAAACTTTCTCTTATTCCGCGTCACACATTATGCGAAATTTTGGTCGTTCAGGAGCCATTTTCACTGCCTTAACCTACATATACGATTTTTCGACTGTCATATTTAAGCTTTTTATAAAAAAAAAAAATAGTTTTGAGTTTGTTAATGAGATTTTTTCAACCAGTGGTACCAACATTTTAGTTTTAGTTTCTTGCGTTTATTTATGAACGTTAGAATTTATCATGAAACATAAAATAACTGAAATTGATCCTTGAATAATTTAGAACATTTATCTGAAATATTTTCCAAAATTATTAGCGGTTCATTTGTTATTATTAAAATTTGAATTATCATAAAATTCGTTATATTTCTTTGAAACTTGCGAAGAAATGAAATAATGAAAATCATAATATGAAATTAGAATTATTATTACTCTTATTTGAACATCACATGCAAACGTTCGTCAATTGTTTTTCTTTAATTCATACAATAATTTTCATGAGTGTAAGTCAGGCAGTATTTAATTTGGAACCCAATAAGAATTCGGGAAATTAATTTTACTCTCGATCAATACAACGGAGATCAATAAATTACCATACGTTTCAATCATTATGAATGAAATTCGATATTAATTCAAATATATCCTGCAATAAATAAATTCAAGCCTGCAAAAAAATCAATAATGTATCGATAATCAAATAACTCAAAATAATCGAAGATTGCCTGAAGCTATAGGCATAGATAACAATGTGATTACTTTAGTCGTGCGGTTAAATCACACACACCTTGACTAATCACTACTCATGCGGCAAAAACTTATTATTAAGCAATTTTTGCACCTGTATCAAACAAACAATATCTGAAAAATATTTACCAAACTCAAGGACTCATGTTCTATTAAATGTATCCGCAAAAATTGATTCATTTCAGGGATTCATTTAATACATACATTTATCATTGGGTAAATGGCGTAATAAATATTATGATTAAATGATCATTAAGCATCACGATGACCTTGAAACAATTTTCCGGTTGTTAGGAATTCATTCAACTTTCTGAATGAATATATACAAAACAAGAGAAGTGTAGTTTAATTTTTTAAGTACACTTGTTGGCAAAACTTTCATTAATTTATTATTCATTCCAAAGTTATATAGATCAACATATGTGATCCAAGATAATAAATTAATAAGCAAGAGAATATGACGTAATTTCAGGCTGCATTTTTTTATTGAAAGTATTTTAAGTGCTTTGTTGACAGAAACACTTGAGACAGTTTTTAAATTATGAATTTATCTCACATTTTAATAAAAATGTAAATACATATTAATTAATGTATTGGATCTCGAGATTAATAGAGCAATTTGTTTTAATTAATCATGATTATGTGCTTTTAATACTTATCAGGATAATTAAGTTGATTCTGTACTGTATAAAAGTAGATTGCATCATCAGACAACTAGCAATACATGCGTGTAAATATGTCGCAGTAAAATTTTCTGATTGTAACATTCAAAATTAATCCCTTTAGATTATAGAAAATAGTTAAAAATATTAAAAGCTTACCTTTTTTGTTTTCAGGCATCGAATCAACGCGAGTTCGATCTTTGGGTGAGAACAGTAGCAATTGAATTGATTCGCCAAACACCTCTGGATGCCATTAAATATTTGGATATCTTAACACTCACGCCACAAATGAAATCAACACCAAAACCCGAAGAAAAAGACTGCAATCACAATAGTATCCTACATCCAATAATTGACAAACCTTACAGCACATTTCGTCCAAGAACACTGAATTTCAACAAATTAGATGAAAACAAAAACTACTGTTCAATTTTTAAAACAATTGAGAGCACAAGCTTATCTTCTGAGGTTAATTTGCCAACACACGACAAATTTACGTCACTGAATATTCCTAATACTGCACTGGACACTAAAAAATCTGACGATGACGAACAAACAGTTGAATTATTACTAAAAAAATGTCAAAACGCAGATAGCTATGTTCCTGTCAAAGAAAAATTAAAACTTTTTGAATCACTTTGTCGGTTGGGTAGGATTGTAAATAATGAGGAAACAACTGCTAGTGAATCGAAATACAGCTCAAAAAGAACGCGTTCATTACACGATTTGAGTAAATCTGAATATCCAGTACAATGTAATGCTGGTGTTAAACAAATTTGTAAATATTTCGAGAATAAAAACGATGAAAGTAAAGAGAATGATTCTATTAAGTTTAACACAATTGCTCGCGGAAACCGAACTAGCTTTGGGCCCGTTAAGACTATCATTAGTAGGAAATATTCAATTCAAAATAAAAATTATTAAGTCTCGACAGGTTTGGATGCGCACACAGCACACCAAAATTAATTTCAAATTATACGAATGAATGATAATTTGTAGTTTCTTGACAACGAAAAATTAATCGGAATATTGCTATGTAAATCGAAATTATGCTCTCTGCATTGCGTTATATTTTTTATTATTAAATAAATCACTTGTAATAATTTGAAATAAGTAATGTAAATAATAGTATATTGTGTGGCTAGGGACGAAACAAGACGATTTCAGCTGAGGGTGAGTGTTGCTTGCCCGAGCGAAGCGAGGGCTGGCATAACCCTCGGCTGAAATCGTGTTTTGTCCCGTGCCACACACTGTATTTTTCATAATACCTGCATTGAAACTTTCCACATTACAAATTTGTCATAACAAAGTAAATATTTTTCTTTTGATCTCGCAGGTAACAAGTCGAGAATAGCTGCTTGTGCTTTATCAATAAGATGTTGTGGTGTACTTGAAATTGTCGTATTAATCCTTTTTTTCTTGAAACTAATCGTCTTTTCAATTTAATTTACAGTTACGAATACAACAACTGTCAAATTATCTTAGGTTATATGATTTTCATTTAGAGATTGACAATGAACAAATGCGACTCTGCCCGGGATAAAACGATGTAAGAAACAAATTCAGCGGGCAGAAACAAGCTTGTTTCTCCCCTAGGGAAGAAACAGACTTGTTTCTGCCCGGCTACACTCGCATTTGTCTGAAATTGTCTTGTTTCTACTGACAAAACAGGCGTGAAAACGCGCTGTTTCAATGCAGGTATTATGAAAATAAAATTGTGTACCCCTTAAGACTAATTCATACCAAAAAGTGATACGTAACATAAAAACCTGTAAATAAAATAAAATTGTTGTAATAAAATGTTATTCTCATGTTTATGTAAATAAAATAATTTTTATTTAACAAGTCTTTTGTTTTATTCAAAATATAAAACCAATTCTACCACAATTGAAGAAATCTATCAACGGTGATTATAAAAAATCTATTTGTTCATAACACATAGAAAATACTATACAAATTAAATAAATTAAATATATTGCTCTAACAAATGTGTCACTTTTG
Source organism: Dromius quadrimaculatus (assembly GCA_963989225.1). NCBI lineage: Eukaryota > Metazoa > Arthropoda > Insecta > Coleoptera > Carabidae > Dromius > Dromius quadrimaculatus. The sequence goes on along the minus strand of OZ022325.1, from coordinate 5,910,847 downwards.
GCACTCTGTGACAGAATTGGACCTTTTGTGCAAAAGTTGGACCATACCATAACCTCACTAATGACTAACATTAAAATAATAATTCTACTAATGCGTAGAGAGAAATATTCTCAAAACAATTTTAATTCGACGATATTTATAAATTCACAACTAATCTTACACATATTCTATAATTGCTCTAAATTTTACTAAAATGTAAAAATATTTTTGTAGTTCAATTTATAAAAGTGCAATTTTTCATCTTTAAATTCAAAATTTATCACGGACTGAATAATTAGGCCCAAATTATTTTTGAAAACTAATTAATTAATTTACAAATCCAAAGTAACACCTAAAAGTTAATCTGGTATTATTTTCTATTACTGATTGCATTTTAAAATGTTTAAATATCAACGCGGTCTAAATATTCGAGTGAAATTTGTGTTGTTTTTTTCAAATTAAAAACCACTAATAAATTAATTGGTGAAACACTCTCCAATAAATTCAAATGTCATGAACCGGAAGGGGATAAATTTGTACAGAAGTCACCAGTGGAATGACAATTTCAGTAATCCTAGTTAATCCTGGAATTGATAGACATGTTACATTAATTTAAATTGAATTCATTGATTTTAAATAAATCTGTAAATTGGTACGAATCAGGACTTGTAAAATGAAATACCCTGGGCTTAAAATCTGGGTTTTGTTATTTTGTAAAGCTAAGAAATAAGAATAGTATTTTTGGAGCATTTTCATAAATATATTACGTCTCATATTTTGAAATAACCGCCAAGATGCTTTAAAATTGTAATATTGTTAGAGAGAGAAGGCAACTGAGAAATAGCTAGATTAGGCTTATGTTTGTATGGAGGTAAATGACGAGATTTGCTGCATTTAGCATTTTCTTCTTAAAAAGTTTGTGTAATGGGCAGAAAATGTTTTGTGCCTAATTGAAATAGCGGCTATTTAATGTAATTTTTTTCTGTACCCAACGACGATATTTTATTGAATCAAATTACCACAGGACAAAATATCGGAAAAAAACTGATTTTATTTGTGACAAACATTTTGCAGAGGGAGATATTAGGGAGTTTTTGCAAGCCACCGCTAATGAAACCTCAACGCTAACGTCAAAAACGATTTTCTTTGGGCTCCGATACTGGAATTAACAAATAAATTCATTGTTATGTTATTGATGTTTGCTAACCCTTTAAGTTTCTTGTGAGTACACTGTGATTCAAGCTAGCACTATTGAGCGAGCATTTCCCAAAAAAATTGTTTTCTACGTTAGCGTTATCGTATCAAAAAAACTCCCTAATATAAAATAGTAGTCATCTGAAGCCGTGAAAGTGAGTAGAAATTATTTTAAAATTATAATGGCAGAATTACTGACAATTCTATGTTAAAAAGTATTATAGCGATGTTTCAAATTATTAGTGCCAATTCACAATGTGCGTAAGCATAAGGAGTACGTAATAACATAAACGTGAGTCATAACGTAAAATATCAAAATAAAGTGGTTTTTTTCATTTTGCGTTGGTAAAAATTAGGGTTATTGATGTATTGTGTTGGTATCTCTGACTGATTTCGAATCTTTTTTGTATTTACTGTTTTTCTTTGGTTTCACTTTTAACAGTTTTGAGCTGGTTGCGATTGTTTCATTATTTAAACTGCGTTATAAAATTCGACAACGAGAAAAATATGAAGACGAGGAAGAAACAGTTTTTTTTTTTATTAATAATTCTATCTCAATAATATTTAAAACACGTTTCGATTCAGGGTGTTGTCAACTGTCAGATGGAAACATCCGTTTAAAGTTGACGCATGCGCTATTAGCTGTTTCGTACGTAAACATAACATTAAGTTAAATTTATCTCAACTTAAGGTTTCTCATTACGTAGCTCTTATGTCAGTACATAAGCGTAAGAAATACGTAATAGTATTGTGAACACAGGCATTGAAATACAGTAGTTCAACTTTATGTTTATGTTTACGGTTACGTACTTCTTACGCTTACGCATATTGGGAATTAACCTTTAAACGTACCTAACTAAAGTTTGGTGTAAAATTCTACTTCTAGAATTTTTTTTATCTTCTTGACTGAATAGAATTGGGCAGTAAAACTTTTGTTGCGCAATTTGATATAATAAGTTTTATTTACACCAGAAATTAAGTTTTTGTGAGATCGTGAATAAATGTATATAATATTTTTATTATACTTCCCGTTAATGCTCAACAAACAATTTTTTTCACAAATAATAACATTTTCCTTTTTTACCTTTCTTCTAGTAAATAAGAAATTGTTTGTATATATTTTTTCAATTTTCTTCCACCTATTTTAGTATGAAATATTCAGAGAATTGTTTATAAATGCTTATTATAATACATAATTGAAAAACTCGTGTCGAAAGAGATGTTTAAAAGACATGTTTCATAATGTAATATTTCACTGCAGGTTCAACTGAATAGGAATACTAATATTCTCTTACTTTTGCCTCTCATTTAATGAATAACAGAGTATTTGATATGAAAATACAAATAAATCTACCTGGAAATGGCATTTTACTGAATGAAATGATAATATAATATCATTTCTGCATTTGAAGCACACGTAGCTAGGCCTAATCTTGCTATCTCTCTCACACTTACTGCATTACATGTTTCTCGATTTAGTGCCGTTCCTCTATCATTTTCCTTCGTGCTGCCGAGTTAAAATTTACTGAATTAGTGCCTGATGCTCAAAAGTATATACATTGGAACAATTTATGATTTATTAAACCTCAGAAAAAATGAATCGCTTAGAGATTATTCCAAAAGATGACTTCCAGCGCGTCAGATAATTTGGAAGACTCTAAAAAGCATGATTTATAGATAAAACAGAAATTATGTGACTCCAAGGATGACATACTCTAAATGAATCATCCCATATCTTTGTACATTATTTGTTTTGAAGCCGGCAGGACGGCAAGGATAGAGATATGTTTGATCTACTTAAAATATTTGTCACAAGATGTCACTATGATCATCTGTCAGTTGAAATCACTATAACAATAAATACTGAGGTTGAGAATATGTATCATCATTCAGTTAGATAGTAAGTATAACTATAACATAAAAAGTATCAAATTATAAATTATATGAAGTAGATTTACTAATTTCACAATTTTTAGAGCATTATTTATGTTATAATCTACTATTTGTGCAGCGTATTGGTGTTAGTGCCAATCTGTGAAAGGGGGATTAGTATCTTTGCACGGGTATGAGTATAAATTTGAATAATTCAATAAAGAGTCAATATTAATTTATTATACTCGTGAAAACCGTATTTAATAAATTGTTTACGTAGCTGACATCTGGTGAGACAATATTGAAGTAGACCAAACATATCTTTATCCTTGTACCTCTCTTCATGTCCTGCCAGCTTCAAAGCAAAAAGCTACTTGCTTTGTCTAGACTCTAGAGTATATGTTATCCTTGTGTGACTCCAATTTATAGATAACACAGAGCACGGATTAGAATGACATCTGACATTTCGTTGATGTACCTAACCTGACCTATGTTTTCTTTATTGGTTTTTGTTTAATGTTTTCTCAATTTGAACATGGATTCATTCTGCATAAGTATAATATAAGTGAATGGGAACAAAGTCACAATTTTTTCGCCTTTTGATACACTTTTAAAGTAACGCGAACAACCGCTTTTAGATCCGACGTGAAGTCTAGTTGGAAAGATTTGATTAATTCAATTCAACAGCATCGCTTATGTAGTCTACATATGTCAACCCAAAGATTGGCAACTGAAATTTTCGTTCAAGGCAGCGACAGCACAAAATGGTGGATCTTTAGTGGACTTGTTAAAGTGGTATTGAGAGTACAATATTCAGCACAATTATATTCGTATTTTATCAATTGATTTAAATCAAATGAGGCAATAGTTTTTTGTTATAGACATGTGAATAATTAAATAATTTTTAGATGTAATTGACAGGTATTTGCCATGAGAAGTGATTGTAGTGCTCTCTGGTGGCAAAAATGAAAGCTGTCCAAGACCAGAATTACTCATTATGCTGGGGCCACATTTACGTCTAATGCCATTAATTGTGGCGTTATTCAATAATGAACACATTGTCAATGAAAATATGTCAATTGTAACATAACGCCTTACTTAACGGCATTAGACATAAGTGTGGCCCCTGCATTATTATCATTATAAATAATTTGTTGCCCGTTTGCATTATTTCTGTTTAAAATTGAATTGTCAGACATTTTTTTTTTTTTAATCGCTAAAATAAGTTTCCATGGCGTATATAAGGTTATGATATCTTCAGGGGTTATCTTATAATCAATAGAAGGCGAAATAACTAATTTCACAAAAAAAAATTGCGAATTATCGTAAATATTCTTGAGAATGACAATCAATATTCACTGCCCTATAGTTTTATTGATCACAAGTTGTAATTTTAATGAGATTAGAAGATAAGAAGACTGGTCGGGATTTCGATGTTTTTATCAAATTATTAAAAATAAAATTATACACAAAATGAGAATATTAGCATCTTGTTTCATTACATAAAAGAATAACATTGAAATCTGCAAGAAGATCAACAAAATAAGTAATCAAAACGAATCCACTAAAAGGGAGTTCCGCTCATAACCGCTAGATGGCTACAAGCTAATTTCAATTGCCAATAACCTAAACAAACCCAAACAGGAAGTATCCCATTACTGGCGGATAACTAATCTTGTATATTCGTGAATCATCCCTCATTTTAGGGTTCATGATTAGAATTATTAACGTAATGAAATAATAAAATAACAATTTTGTATTGGAAGTACATTTTCCAAAATTAAAAAAATATTTGAAAATATGATTGATTGATTTTTTTAAATTTTATTTTATGTCACGGAATTTGTTGCATGTCTTTGTCAAAAAAAAATGTGACATTTATTAATTTCAAAATTCTTCTACTCTAATTTTTATACTAGCTTCTAGAATCATTAATTAACAGATATATTAATGTAAAAATGCAATTTTTTTTAACATAGCTCTTCAATCGTATAATTCTAAATTATATTTGATATAAAATAGAATTTTATTCATAAAATTATTTAATTTGCAGTTTGAAGATATATGATTATAATTTTAATATTTAAAGATAAAAAAATAATTATAACATTATAAAATTTGAATAAAAAACGAATATTTCTCCGTAAGAGTGTTTCTTATAATATTTAACAATTTTCGGGGAAGAATTAAAAACAATTGCGATTTAAGTATAGTATTTTTATGTACATTAGCAGACTTATTGGTTCAAGTATTCCTAATATTTTGATAAATAAGTACACGTGAAGGATCGCAAATGTTTTTACTACTTCATTTAAAAGAGATCCTAAAATTTAAGTACTTAATTCAATTGCAATTTATAGAAATAAATATAATATTTCCAAAACATTTTAAAACGCAATCATTTGTCTTTAGCTCCCCTTAAAATATCTTTAAATACTGTTTTACTTGCGTTACGCATCCAAGTGTTCCGATTGTTCTAAAGAATCCAAAGTATCGTTGGAACTCGAGTGGGTTAAATCTGACAACTCGTCAAGATGTTTTTGCTTCTTTCTTACATTCCAGTGTAAGCACTCTGCGAGGGAATCGAACCAATCACTAATTTGGTCCTGTGCACAAATACTAGGGACTGGGTAGACGGATGTTGTCACCCGAAGGCTGGAAATTTTAATGGGATATTAGTAGAGGGTAATTGGAGGAAATGACACGAAAGCCCGCTACCTTATCCATGCAAAGATGTAATAAAGTGTAGATTAAGTGTGTGCAGCCTATAAATCAAATTTGACACTTTTATTTATACATAAATCTCTAATTTGGAAGTTCAAATAGTTTATAGTTGATTGATAAAAAAAAATTGTATCTATTTGTGGGATCGAATAATAAACAGAAGTGTCAAATATTGATTACTATAAAGACATAGAATAAAAGAGGAAATAGTGATTTCATATCTATTGACAGGAAGCAATAAATGATATGATGTCGGAAGAAACACACCTATCGCCAGGACGTAATTCCTGCTGATACCGCCCATCAAAAGAAACATAAGAGCTGCTACGTGCCTCAGAATTTGGTGCTATCTGCAAGGAAACACAAATAAAAAATAAAACAACCAATAATAATGTACATAACCTAAAAATGTACTACAAAAACATACACAACAAACAAATGTGGCCGAAAACAAGAAAACTGTAAGAAAAAATATAATAAAACCATTGCAGAATAACCTTGCAGTTTGTAATAAAAAATGTTTCAGTGTATGTTACATAGCAAAATATTTGTTAGGCGTAGATAAGGTATACGGACATTCGTGTCGATTTGCTGCATAACATACCTATCCCCGTGAAAGAGTTCCTGTCGATTTCGGCCATCGAATGAAACCCAGGACGTATTTCTACTATCAGGTGATACTGAAATCTGGTAAAATTTCAATATTGTTTTTATTTTTTAAGCTTATTATATCATTTCCTGTTAATTATAACACACAGTTTTATTGCAAATTTGAATATAATAGGTTATTATGTGATAATTTCAATTATTCAAATTTTATTTTCAATAAGGAATTGCAATTCATTCTTGCTATGCAAATTTGCATTGAAATATTATAATTTCAAAAAAATATGGATGGATTATATATATTTTTTTAAAATAAAAATATGTAGGGTGCAACCGAAGACATAGAATTACGTTAAGGGTTGAAAAATGAAGTGATAAAACTTGTTTTCACATTCTCTGAGCGTTGGGTTCATTATTCTGCGATTATTATTTTAGAAGATATGTTTTGGAACAGATTTTTGTTTCCCTTATACCTGCAGGGTTAAAAGATATTGAAATATTTATAATATTGCCGGGAAAGACGTTGTTCTACATCAAAAAATCGTGATCCACTGATACTTGGTGATATTTTTCAATATATGCATTTTCTCACCTTTAATTCGACTCCGGCAGGCACGACAATCGGCCTAAAACTTAAACTATGTGGACAAATCGGCGTGACCATAATGGCAGGAACACTTGGGTGGATCATACTGGCCCCAGCAGCTACGGCATAGGCTGTACTTCCAGTAGGCGTAGAAACAATAAGACCATCTCCTTGCACACTAGTAATATGTTTACCATCCAAAAAAAGATCAATATTTGAAAGATAAGGAGATGGGCCTCTGTCCACGACAACTTCGTTAAGTACTAAAAGGTTGGTAGGAGGTTTCGATTTGGATTCTTCAGAGTTTTTCCGCATTATTATGCAGCGAAGGCGAGAACGTAACGTCAAGGCAGCATGGCCTAAACAAAATACAATTAGTTCACAAATTATTATAAAATGAATTAACTCACCTTCGAGCACATTGGTAACTTGCTCTTGAAAATTATCGAACTCAAAAGGCGTGAGGAATCCTAGAGAGCCTAAATGGAACGCCATTACCGGGGGTACAGATTGTTGAAAGAGTAGACTAGCATATAAAAGGGTTCCGTCACCCCCCAGGCAAACAATAAAATCGATACGATCCGTTAAGTCATCTTTGCCGTCCCGGAAAGTCATCAACTTATCCCGGATACCGGTAAATGAATGGTTTGATAAAAGAAGGGGATCTTCTAGTACAGCAGCTTCGACAAAGACCACCATATGTTTCTCCTACAAAAAAAAAAACAAAACAATTTTGATTCCAATTGCATTATTCTATTATTATTATATTTATTGTACAGGATGGAACTCTAAATCAAACTTTTTATACTAGTGTTTCTATATTGTAAAAATTAACATATTTTTGACGTCTTTATACTTGGAAAAATATTCAATAATGTAAATTTCCTATTTCTATTAAATATTTTATTAGTTTGATTTGTACTTTGTCCGCTAGATGATTGCAAATTTTATTGTTTCAAATTACACGTGCTTTTAAGAGAATAAAAACTAGTTGTATTTTAAAACATGTGAATGACTATTTTTTTAATCAGGAGATAATAATGTAAATCTTGTTTTTTATCTCTGTAATAATAATATTGTAATCGTTCCTGCAAAAATTTACATTTGTCAAATACATGTAAACAAATTAAATGCCATATTGTGTAACAAGTTTAGAAAGAAATTTATTCTGACGCCGCAATATGCTTGAAGAAACCGTCAAAATTATGAATATTAGGGCCAGTTTAACCAACGTCAAGTTATTTTATCCGAAAACCAATGCTAATACAATTTTTGCTATAGTTACTAACTCTAAGTAACCTTCAGATGATGAAGCTGGCTCTTAATTAACAAAGGATATCGGCAAGAAAAATATTAATCAATAAATTATTCATTGGCTTAAATGGGTTTTGGATATTTTTATTTTGAATCTTACCTCAATGAGCCATCGAACGAGTTGTACAAAAGGAGACAGAACTGAAACATCCCTGACTTTTTTGATAACAAGAACTGTTAGGGGTGGCTTGTACCATGTGAGGCGTTGGCTAGCGGGGTCCTGGATCGTCCTGAAAGCCAAATAATTGTTTTACTAATAAAAATATAATTTGGAATAAATATGAAATCGGATGGATTGATACTTTTGTCACTTAATAACTAAGAAAAGTTTTTTTTAGTCGATGGCAGATACCAAACTATAAATTATTACTTTCACTGTATTTTGAATGAATAATAAAATAAATAATATTTAATAATTAAAGTAACGCAAGTTTTTCTTTAATAAATGAAAAACCCTTTTTTCATTTGCACAAAGGGTGCTAGTCATCATAAAAAATAGTAGATTGTTTGACAAATAGAGAAAAGTGAGAGTTTACTAGCGAGTGAAAATTTTTTCAATTTTATTTTCAGGGATAGATCATTAATAAAATAATAATTTGAGCGTAGTACAGCAAAAGAAAAATATGCTAATATGATAAGACAATAAAAAAATTAAATTAGAAGTCCCCTACAAAATCTTTGATAAAATAAGCCGTTTTAGCCAAAAACGTATTTAGTTCTCATTTATTTCAAACGAGCTACGTGATAACAGCTGGACTTAAGACGGTGCTACACGATACATTTAATGCCTTCAAACGTTGGCCACGCGATAGTTTGACACATCGTGTAGCCGTACTTCGATCGACATATGTTTGTGTCCAACGTTGGCGTTGGAACGATTGCCGCTGAAAGTCGGTATTTTTGACCCGCGTCAAAGTAGTATCCAACGTTGGAAGCAAGCTGCACAGCATTTGGTATACAGCTACACGACACAACTACGTCTAGTTTTCAGCCTTGGATTGCGGTCACGACCACGTGGTAATGTTAATGATAATAATAATAATAATGATGATAATAATAATAATATCTTTTTTCCTGTTTTTTCTGAATTAATATCTTGCTGCAAGATAGTACAATTACAGCGGCAGCAGCTGCAATTCCGTCATCCATTCTCTTTTCTCATTAATTTCACTTTTTAAAGTCAAATTAAAGTTGGAAGGAAGTATGCGTCCAACATGACACAGGACACTGGATTCAATATTGGCTACAACGTGAAACTGCAGTTATTAGTCCAACATTGGTTCCAATGTTCAGTCAACGTTTGCACGTCAATGTTGGAGCCAACGTTGGACGCATCGTGTAGCACCGCCTTTTAGCCAAATATTCGCATACTGTTATCTCAGACACGAAGGCCACAATCGAAAAAATGTTTCAAATAAACTCATGTTATTTTTTTAAATAATGTTTTATATACATTTTTGCAATTAGGGTTCTGGTTTTTTTATAGATAATCGTTAATTCATAATTAGTATTAAAGTATCAATAAATTTTGAATTCTAAGTCTTATTGGCAAAAAAATTATTACACAATATTTAACTGAAAAATAAATGTGATTCAATTTGAAACATTTTTTGATTTGGGCCATAGTTGAGCCAACAAGCGAAACAAGTGCAGAAAAGCAAAATTTATTAATGTCCATCTGGTAGACAATTATAAACTAAAATTAAAAGTTATCCACAAAATTTTTGGTACAAAAAGCCGTTTAGCCAAAATTAAATATATTAATCTTTCATGTATTCCCAACGAGCTACGTGATAACTCAAAAATGAGTACGACAATCAAAAAAAGTTTCAAGTAAACTCACATTATTTCCATTCACTACTTTTTGATTAATATTCTCGTTACGTCAGGTTCATCTTTTCACAAATTATCAATTTCCAAGTGAACAAGGGCACTAATCAAAAAGAGAAACATGAAGTATCTCAACTAATTTTCGAAAATAGTATGACTTGTCCAGTTGTCGTACTCATTTTCGAGTTATTGGTACCTGCATCTTTCATAGGTTATGTACCAATTACTCGAAAATGAGTACGGAATGCGAAAAAAAGTTTTAAGTAAAGCTGTATCATTTCTGGAAAATAAGTGGGATACTTCAAGTATTTTTTTTTTATTAAAGCCCTTATTTATAAAAGTACTAATAACTTTAGAAATATAAGTTACAGGAAGAAACTTTTGGATTAGTTGCATTTATTTTTGATCTATTATATAATTTATTTCAATATCTTTCGGATTTAAGTCCGCAAACTATTTTAGGATTGATTAATGCACAATTATAATAAAGGGTGACACTATTTGAAGTGTTTTTCTAAATAAGTTGCCATTTAGCCACAAAAAATAAAAAATTTTTGGGGTTTCTCAAAACAAGATACATGCTGCCATCTTTTGGATTCCCGTGAACTAATAAGTAAATCTGGTAATACAATATAACTGCTCAACAAGTAACCGTAGTTTTATAAGCTAATTTCTAATTTAGAGCTTATATATCATAAATAAATGATTTTAGATATATCAATTAGCCTTTAATACGAAGTTTTTATGTTATTCACTTCAAAACCAAGTCAAGTTCTCTATCTTTCAAATTCATCAAGTATAAGGGGTGAAACTATACAACGAGAATCTGATCTGCTTAACAAATAACCGCAAATTTATAAGTCAATTTCGTCAACTGAATTTAATATTAAAATATCTATTTTATTAATCCGAAGCTTTTCTTAAAATTTTGATCAAATAATTGTAAATATTCTATATGTTTTTTATTCATATCTTTCAATTTTTATCGCGACAATAACCAGAACAATAGCAAATGTGATATGCTGTCCCATAAGACTCCATGTATAAGAAAAATATATCGATTTAGGATTCAAATATCTTCCAAATTAATTCAGAGGAGATTCTAATATTTTGATATGTTGTGTATTAACACCTGAACTTCATAATAACCAAATTTTATTACAATCTCTGAGTTGTCTTTTTTTGTAGGAAGCAACTTAATGGACAATGTTACACCTTGGCTGGACTAGTGGAAAAAACAGCCAGAGACTTGTACTTCTTAGTGCCCAAGATACAATGTTTTTATAATATCCAACCCAAAAAAATTTAATAATAAAAAGAACAACTTAAAAATCTGTTTTCTCAAAAAACTTATAAATAATAGTTCATCTAACATAATTTTTTGGAACATTCAAGACCTAAAGAATCTATATAAATTAAACCAAAATGAAGAATCAATCTTAGCGAAACATGGGTCAAGTACGAAGACGAAAACTTGCCAGAATTTTCCGATAATTAATTAATAAAATACTAGTGTAGGAAGAGCACGTGGATGGATTATAATATTAATTAAAAAATGCAACTAACTAATTAAAACAATCGGTCATACATAAAACGTATATTTGCCACCTTATTATAGATCATATATTTTATATGATTACAGTTTGGCCATCTTCAGGAACGAAAAATTCAAACAACATACATTCAAGTGAAACAGTAAAAGTTTATTAAAAATAGAAAATAGTATAGCACGATTAACAATCTTTCACACGGAAAAATACTCAAGTCAAAAGATATTTATTTATTATTTTTAGCAAATAAATTATTATTGATTCAAATGCTTGTAGACATAAATTTGTCCGGAAGAGACGCTTCCAAAAAAATCATGTCGCATGACCATGAATACTGCCGGGCAAGTATACTGGGGCGAAGCACGACAGATTTTTTTTATATTTGATTCATTTATTTTCCCATAATTGTCCTTCACAGTTAATTTATTCGACTCCATTTTCTAAAGCAATGTAACTTAAGTAACTAGAAATCCTCGAAAATTGTCACGATACTAGAAATTCGAAACCAGATGTAATATCAGTGGTAACTGGATTAAATACGTCATGAATTCATCGGTCATTTTGAAAATAATTCGAAGAAATCTCTTTTGTGCAATGACTTCTTATCACGAAAATGATAGCCCGAAAGAACAATCAAGTGGAAAAAAATATTACCAAGTGTGGGCAAACATGATTAATTGGCAATTAAATTCAAAATATTTTTGAGCGAAGGTTATTTTTTAAACTTGTCCTTTGTTTTCCATCAATAATTTCTCGGAGGAGGAAATACTTGTAACTTTTTAACTACAGGACTTTGATCATATATAAGCATTATTATCAGCGTAAGGAGCATGAGCTTACCAGACATAAGTAATAAAAAAATATTATGACAAACTTCAATCATTCAAACACAATTTAACCTCGATAGATTATACACAAATAACACAACTGATTTAAACTAGACAGTAAAAAAAATATAAGTCAACAAATATATATAACAGACCCAGTGTCTACTTTTTCAATGAACAAATAACCATTTGAAACCGTTTTTAAAAACAGGCAGCATATTCAGTTATATATATTGCAATTGTACGAGGGCTGTAATTTTATGCAAAATAATATAAATCAGCACAAATAAACAAAACATGATTTCTCAATTACAAAATAAATCGGTGGTCCCCATTACAGCCGACACTAAGACTTAAAGTAAAATAAGTCAGCACGATTAAACACAACATGACTTCTCAATTATCAGAGTTCTATAACAGGTAATAATAAACTGAATTTTCCTATTCTCTCAGCCTTCTTTATATAATAAATCAGTATCAGTTGATACGATTTTCTGAAAATTCCATTACTTCTAATGACATAACTTGAAAGAGCTTCCTTATTTATCCATCCTAATTGGGTAAACTACTAAGTTCTGGATTATATTCTGATAGCAACATCTTAATGATTTACGGACATTTTTCAAAGATTATAGCTTCGTGACTACGAGTCCGACTATCTGAGGCTTGCTATACAGTACTGAAGAGTCCTAATAAGGACGAAACACGTGTCTACAGTTGCTGCCCTGGATGGTATAAAAACCGACTCCTGAATTTGTAATTTTGTGTAACAATTAGGTTTTGATTTTCAACAATTTGACAGACTGATTTATTACTCTCTCTCTCTCATTCTGAAACGAAGTGTAATAGTCAATGCAGGCCTTCCAGATATATGTTCATCTACCAGAAGACACCGTCTACGTTTAAATTCACGCAGCCATCTGCTGCCACTAAATTTTATTGACTTATCGAACGTAAATCCTCTTTTATAATTGTACAAAAGAACGAAAAGCGATTTGTGACTATCAAAATTGGTCACACACTATTTTCAGAACAGCCTTCGTATCTAACTTCAAATTCATAATGATGCCCATATTGCAACTAGTTACCTGTATAATGCCCGCTTTACACGGTTATAAATATTCATGTATTTCTACAAAATCTTCTTGTTTAATGATATTTAACTGTGTAAAGCGATAGAAATTCACAGAATGGCATTATTCAATACGAAGTTGTAAAAATAGTTGGAATAGAGCATGTTCAAAATTTTCAAGGCCATTTTTATCAAATTTTGGTGATATCTAGGAACTTTAGAGTTCGTAGTTGCTGCCTTGTGTAAATCACGTTCAGTATTTAACTTCATTCGTATTATACTTCAAGCAGCTGTCAGTGTACTAGATGTCAATGTTAATATCTTCCTTGTTTTTCTGAAAAACTATTTTAAAAGATGTGAAATTGAGAAAATACATCGAAACTGATAATGTTGTAAGGACAAAATTCAAATCTTTATCAAGTGTATAATAAATTTACACAAAACAAAAATACAAATGAAGTTGTTCGTTGCTCCAAGTCTAAAGTGTTGCCACCATAAATATATTAGCTGTCATTGTCATGCTATCAAATATTCTAAGAATATATAAATTGTTAAATATGATAAGAAACACATGTAAAATTGTATGTAAAAATATGATCGTGTAAAGTGGACATAAGCTTAAACTAAAAAAAATATTTACCGATATTCATATTTTGTCTTTGGTCCATCTGGAGTATTATATGGCACAATATAATTATTTGCAACCATTTTATTTTATTATTTCCCCTTTCCCGGAGATTCTGCTAATGCGGTCCTGACAAAAAACACTTATTATAAATCTATACTAATAAATATTATTATACAACTATATTATATTTGACCTATTTTTTTGTATTATTACTACAAAATCAAGGATATTATTATCAATATTTAAATTTTATTTTTAATTTTTCCTATCAGCATCATGTAGCCATCATATTTACCCTAATAAAAAAAAATATATATTTTTTTCTTTTTTCAAAATTTAATCGTTTAAGTTTAAGGACGCTACTATCTTATCACAAATTAACTAATAATAACTGGAAATAAGTGGATAGTATGGTAGTAGATAGTATGACTTCAAATTGCACTTATTTTCTGACGTGGAAAAGTATTTTTTTTAACAGGGCTTGGAAAAATAAAATTTTAATGAAAATGACATGAATAAAACTGTACTATGAGACTTTTATTTATTTGCAAAATAAACTATTACTGTCTTCAGTTGCGCCTCATCTACAAATTACGAATATAGGAAAAATATTGAATGAACAGCGTGACGTCACGGGCATGAGAAACGTCATAATGCTCCAATACCAACCTTGCAAAGTTTGAATAACTAAAAAATACATACTGGCATAGTGGGAGTTTATTGAGAATGTTATAAAAATGGAAATGCAAATGGTTTGTTGTTTTTAGAGATATTTAAATTGGCAACACTAATCACTTTCCATTTCACACTTCGTTTACAGTTCAACTGTCACTTTTAGTTCCAACACTTGACACCTTGGACTTGGAACTTGTTATATTCTCAATTGTATTTGACTTCTGTGATATTCTTTTGCAGTAAATTAATCTCTGTTTTTTGTTAATTTACAGAATATTAATATTTTTAGTTGCAGCATCATTTCATTTTAATGTTATACGTTTGTGATATCATATCTAATCGCAATCAATCATTGTATCTGATTCCTGTAGTTAATTTTAACAAAAAAAAATCAGTTTTCTGCACTTTCATAATTTGAATACAGGATGTAACAGTAATAATTACATTAATTTTAACCAAGGTGTAAAAAAATCATTATTTTTTTAAAAATAATCAAAAATTACAATTTTTATTTAAAAAAATCATGATTTTTTTGATTTTCAAAGTATTAATTAGATAGTATTTTCAATACTTTTAGTAATTATTTGGACCATTTCGTTGCATAACTGCCTCTAATACTAATTTATTTTTGAATTGACATGAAAAAAACGTCAAGTGTTACAGGGATTCCAGGTCGAAGCATGTTTGAAAAACTCACACAGTTTCTTCACACAATTTTTTGTTTATTTCCAATTTTAAGTTGGAATTTTTCATGCCATAATTCAAATTATTTTTTATTATCTAGTATAATTTGTTATGTTTGATAAAATATGTATGTTTCCTGTTTCTAATTTTCGTATGATAAGTAATTTACTTCAGTCTCCATCTCCACTGTGGTGTCTTTCTTGAAAAGAAAATATTTTATTTTTGATTGAAATCAATGATTTTTTTAAAAAATCACTCGATTAAATTCTTGATTTTAATCATGATTGAAATAAAATGATTTTAATCTATAATAGAGCTCGTCAAACATAACAATTTTTCTCAATAACTTTCTTTTGTAAATGCTCTAAATATCGAGTAAAAATTCATCAAAGCTTTGTCAAAAATTTCATAGTATGCCTATTGTTCGAACTGAATGTTTCTCATTTGTTGGAAGGGTAGGAAGATCGACGACAGTAGTTGATTGAAATGAGTATTTTGCAACTTTGAACCATCGTAGCCTTGTCAATCATTCATTTGAAACTGAAAGAATATTTGTATTTTGGCAATACATTGATATTCGCTCACCTTGATAATTCTATTTTTGCATATGTTGAAAGGAAGACTAAATTTGTCTCTGAAATAAACAATTTGGTCTACTAGTCGTATTTATATGTCATTGTTAAGAAATTTGATTTCTATTTAGGGATTTTACGTATATTGCTTAAACATTAGATTGTCTGCACAAGCTCATTGCACTTGAATCAGCTGATTTGAATAGTCTGAATACAGTCAGAATCTGTGCCAAACTGTGCTGCCGTCTATAAGCAGCTCAGAAAGCAATTACAGCTCTCAAGTTACTTCATTATCGTTGGTTCTCAATGATAAAGAGAAAATCATTCAACAATTTATTCAAAGAAAACGGTGGAATATTAATTGGAAGCAATTCTAAAATAATTAATTTGATGAATAATTCAGTTGAAGATATTGCCACATAAATTCTAGCAGCTTCTGTTCTTGAAGAACAGAAAACATAACCTACAAATGTATCAAACTTAATTTGGTAATTAATTTTATCTAATTCCGTTTTGAAAAGTCAAACTTTACATCAATTTCTGACGTTATGCAACGTCCCATTTTTCATAACTGCAATGCAACAGTTGCGTAAAGTAGCATAAAGTAGTTACGTAATGACTTTACGTAACTGGCCATGTTTCAGAGCTAATCAATTATACTTATCTGCGTACAATTAAAAGAAAGATTTATTATTCACAGTATGCAGCATTGGCAGAGTCTTTAATATCAAAGGGTACTATATCACTCAGGATATTACTGCTTGAGCACATTTTAAAAAATTATTTTGACGTTTTGTGAAAATTCGATATTTATCTATTTCAGTGCACTCTTGTTTCTGTAGTAACAATAGATGGTCATGAATCACAGTCATCTGAATTTGGTGATGTGACGTGACAGATGTTCTCATTGAAAAATATAGTTAAAATTATTCTGACGGAATTAGATAAAATTTTGTACAGAATACGTTATGAAAAGCCATATTGTTTGACTCACGTAATTTGCAAAACTCGCTACGCTCGTTTTGGCAAATATTACGTTTCGTCAAACAATATGGCACTTTTCATAACTAATTATGTAAATAACTATTAAATATTTTCTGAAATATAAGATACAATATTTTATTTGTTCAGCAGATCAATTCACGGGGTAGACTTTATTGAAACGACCCAAGTATGAAGTTTGTAATAATATGAGAAAAAACTAATACACAGGTGCTTCATTTTTAAATTAATGTATTTAATTCATCTCATCTGCTGTTTTACGTTTCAGATAAACGATAAGTTCTATATACCTCAAAGTATTCTCATCATATTGTATAAGTGCACAATATTTTGACATTAAATACATTAGCATAAACACAATAATTCAATTTTTAGTGGAAAATGACAATTCGGAAATCGTTCCAAGTAAATGAGCTAGTTCTAAACTTCCTGCGAAATAGTAGACAGAAAAGCTAGACATTTCCACAGGGTTAAACTTTTGTGACAATAATTGATAATCGATTTTTTTCCAGAATTTATTTGAAGGAATTGATAACTCACATATGTCAAAATCAATTGTTCCATTGTGATCGCTACTGGATCCGATAATTATGCATCTGAACGACTCGTTAAATTATAGGGGATAAAAAATGCTACGAAAATATAAGAATTCGGGAAAAGTTATCAAGAAAATTGTTATGCTTTGACGAATTCTATCACTGGTTAGAATTAATGTACTTACTTCTATTACACCCTGTATATATTATTTCCTATTTTTTGTGATATGTTCATAATTTAAACATCTTTTAATTGTAATACTATTCATTCAATATTTTCCCTATATATTTAGATTCTTATCAACAAGCAACTACCCCTATATGCCATTTATTCATTTATGCACAAATAAATCGAAAAAAATGTCACAGTTTTGAATTGATTCATTGAAAAATTTGCTTCCTACCGTACAATAAGATATTTTGAGTAAATACAAATATTTGTCCTATTGTACAATTCAAGTGGGGAGTATAACAAAAAAAAAATCTGGAAGCTTCTTTTACATTTTTATGCAAGTCAATCAATTTTAAAATTCTAATCAGAAGCACGTGAATGTAAAATGTTTGCTACACTTTTTGAATAATTATTATCGCTAATTATTCATTTATTCTACTTTTTTATTTTTTAGACAGTCTGCGATAATATAATCAATTTTCATTTTTTGATATTTTGAGACACTGAAGTAGTGAAAAATAGTTTTCTTGGAAATAACTAACAAATAAATCAAATATTAAACATGTCTATTTATATAATCAAATAAAAAAAATACAATCAAGTTGTTTTGTCTATGTTTATGCAAAATATTGCACCGAAATAGAAATCTATAAATAATTTGTTATTAAAATTACAAGAAAGATATTAACTTTTTAAATTAAATATTTTCGAGATGTATGCACTCATAAATTCAGGGAATATAATTAACATAAATTTTCAAATCATATTCAATTTTTTGATTGTGTCCGCTCTCATTTTAATGTTAATCAAAGTCTGGATTTTACTCAAAAATTCATCAAATGGTTACTGACTTATAACCTTAATTTTAATTAAGTGTGTTTTTGAAAAGTAAGGTAATCGGTTATTGGGTAATCTGACAGTAAATCATATTTTACTAAACGTTTTATAAAAATATAAGAATTCGGGAAAAGTTATCAAGAAAATTGTTATGCTTTGACGAATTCTATCACTATAATGAATTACAAAAATAAAAAAAACAGGGACTCAATTTTTTTTTAATTGTACGTACTGAAGTTTTTGGAAAAAAGTTGTATAACTCTAGAGATATTTAAAAACGTTCAACTATTTTTGGTGCGTTTGCAACCTGCAGTACAAGATTGTTGAATTGGTAGCGTTTTGGAAACGTCATCTATAGAAAATTTAAGAATTCATTGACCCTAAATAAAATTATGAGAGTAGTTTGACCATAAATTTTTTCAATTTTACTGTTTTGCACCTATTAATCTTGTATCATAATATGATATAAAAGAAATGATTTAAGTGCAAGCGATATTTTACACCGTAATTAGTTGGAACTAATTATATATCCATTATTTGATAATTACTTTCCAGACAGTCCTTGAAAAGAGGTAAATATGATTTGACGTATGTGATTTTGCTACATAATCTTGATGCCACCAGATATTTGAATTGTAACGTCCATTCTTGATGAAAGCAATTTTATTCAACAATAAGAATATATTTATTGCGTCAAAATGAATATAAATAAAATAAAATATTTTTATAACAATTTCTCGTTAGACAAAATTAGGCTGAGAATATTTATTCCTTGTAAATGAAGATCATGAAATAATATTTGATTTTGTAGTAATGATACTAAATATTTTTTGTTTGAGTGAAATTGGTCATATCATTTTATTCCACTTGGTATAATCTAATAATATTAAAAAAGTATTTCTGATGAAATGTTTATTTGTACTTGAAATAAGTCGAAAAAAAAAATTACAAGAAAATTGAATGTCATCGTGTTCTTTTGAAACAAGTATAAATAAATACCAATTTTCTTAGAAGTGCATCTCAACAATTACTTCCAATAACAACTGGTAAACAATGTTATCAATATTTGATATGCAAACAATCATCGGTAGTTTGAATTAATTTAAAACAAACTTTAAATAAGACTAATCATTATTTTCTTAATATTCAATGTAAAAAGAAACAAAAAGTTTGTAAAATTATTACTTAATAATTCTTTGACAAAAGTTGTAATAACTCTTTGAATATTTGAATAGTTACTGAATTTATTTGGTCAATACTCTGCACTTAACCTACTTACAAACTTACTGACTGATCAAATAGGTAGTATTTACAACTTTATGACAAGCTCTAGAATAAAGAATATATAATTGAAAGTTTTTGGTTTAAATTCTGTTGAGTTCTATTTATTTTTGACGTTTCGATTCTCTATCCAAGAATCTCAATCAGAAAAACAAAAATACAAAAATAAATAAGACAAGTATCTAACTGATTAAAAGGTCTGAGGAAAAACCATGTGAAATAACCTCAAACAGAGGAATCAATAATATGAATTTTGATAATTATTATTTTATATAAAAAACAATAATCACTTAATATTCTAAGCGAAAATGCTTGGAATACTGAACAAACAAATAAAAGCCATTTAAAAAAAAATTGTTGCATATAAAAACATGAACATTAGGATTAATGTTTGATTTTATTTTCATTTCATTTATTTAGTATTGGAAACTAATTTGTCCGAGTACAATTTCTTTAAAAATTATTATTTGAACTTTCCAGAACTCACCCAATATCCAGGTCCAGAATTTAACAGCTTTTCTGACTTAAATGACTAACTATAATACTATTAAAATATTCTTTGCTAACTATTTTTCATGTCACAGCCGTCTACTTAAAATATAATAAATAAATAGAACTATAAACAAATGCACATCACAGCAGAAAGTCAAAACACAGCGAACGATTCCGCGGCTACTGTGATATTGTAATCACAGTTCATGTTCTTATATCAACTTGTGACATCATAGAATGTATAAGATAACCATGTGCTTATTATTGATGCGTGTACGTAGTATGTATGTTTTTATTTATGTATGATGCGGAATGTCAGACAGGTTATACAGTTCCTTCAATGGGAACGAAAAATTATTTATTTTGATAATAAATATTACTATTTTTCTGCGCCACATCTAAACTTAAGAAAACTTAAAATAAATGTCGTAAAAAATATAATCGATTTGAAAAACGGTCACTTTGACAATGACAGACGTCACTTGAAATATGCAATTAATTGATACGACATTCTTTATTAAAAATATTTTTCCCAATTGATTGCAATAAGAGCAGCATTTTGTATTCAAAGTAAAATACATGGTGCATTGATTATTTTCCTTGATTTTCAACTGTTTTCTCGGGGTTTTATATCCTTTTTTGTTTTGTGAAAGGCACTTCCTGAATCAAAATGACATTTAAAATAAATTCGATTTTTCAGATGCTACCAAAAAATAAAACATACGCCTCTGGTCTCTGGTATTTCTATTTTGTTTTGTCCACGAATGAAATGTGTGACAGCTATATAATCGAAGATTTTAAATCACGAGGGCACTGAATTAGCTGGTAATAATCAATAAAAATTAAATTATTTATTATAACTATTTGAAGATAAGCTGCTTTAAAAGCAGAGTTTCATTCTGAACAGATAATTATTCCTGCATTTATGTCCAAAAATTAATAGGTGAAGGGATATCCTAATAATTATTACTAGTGGTCACCCAGTGGTCGAAATTCGACCATAATTCATTAAATTGTTGAATTTGAACGTTATTGAATTCTATCCTCCATTCCCGGAGGTTGAAGGTTTCAGGTAAAATTAACTTGGCATTCGACGCTCTATCCGAATCTTAAATAAAAAATAGTTGTTTCCATTAAAGATTTTGGAGTCGTTAAACTTTTACTTTAGACATTTTTTCGTTCGGTGCATATTTCTCGATATATTCCAGCAAAAAATTATATTCTCTTCGGCAGTAAATTCAAATGGGACACATGTATATACTTTTAGATTTTTGCACTCCTCCATATAAACCTCAAATATGTTAAATATCACATTCCTTCGTGAGCACGGTACAAAGTTTTCTCTTCAGGTAAAATTAAAATATAGCACCTTGTGTATAATTTCAGCTTTCTGTACTCCTTAAAATGAACTTCAAGTAGACCAAACCTCACATTTGTTCATGCGCGCGTTACGAAATCGTCTCTTCACGTAGAATTAAAATGGGACATACTGTAAATAATTCTAGCTTTCTGCACTCCTTCTCCATATGAACTTCAAGTATGACAAATCTCACATTCCTTCGTGCGCAAGATACTAAGTTTCTCATAATGTAAAATTAAAATGGAACAACCTCTATATAATTTCAACTTTCTGCACTCCTTCTTCATTTATACTTTAAAGGCCAGTTGCATAAAAATAATTAATAGGCTGTTAACTAGATTTTTTATTGGTGTTTATCTGGAAAAAAATGATTCGCGTGAATACTTAACTTGTTTCTTAAGTTTACATGACGATTTTAAATTGTATTGTAAAATTATACAGGAGAATATTATAGTTTCTATTTAGATGTCAAAAAAATCATTAAAGTTAACAATGCTTTATGCAACTGGGCCTTAGTATTCGGAATCTATTCGGAAAGTATTTCTCTCCACGTGAACCCAAAATGGGACACCTGTATATGATTTTAGGTTTCTGCACTCCTTTGCCATATAAACTTCAGGTATACCAAAACTAACATTTCGTCATGCATGCGGTATAAAGTTTTCGCTTCACGCAAAATAAAAATGGAACATCGTGTATATAGTTTCTGCTTTATGCACTCCTCCTCCATATAAACTTTAAATATGTCAAATCTCACATTCCTTCATGAGCATGATACAAAATTTTCTCTTCTCGTAATATTAAAATGAGATACCTGTATATAATTTTAGCATTCTGCACTTCTCCACTTAAACTTCAAATATTCCAACCAAGTCTCGCATTCCTTCGTGCGTGCGGTACTATGTTTTCCCTCTGATATAATTTGAGCTTTTTGCACTCTTTCATATAAACTTCAAATAAACAATAGTAGATTATGCCCGACCTGTGAAAAATCTGTCATTTCCGCCGTGTTGTGAATTGAGTTGCAATCGCCGGAGTGCCGGCTTGTGTGTCACACGCATAAGATCTTGGTAGGGATTAGGGGTAAAGCCCCCGACAGGTTCCAGAGGCAAAGCCATGGCAAGGTCAAGGGACGGAGTCCCTGCGGGGGGCCTGGGGGCGGAGCCCCCCGACAATACCACTTCCAAAAAGATAAGAATTAAATACTTACAAAAAAAAAAAAATTTAATACCTGTGAAAAGTAAAACTGGAAACTCTTATAGAATTACTTATCTAGCAATGAACTGATTGCAATTCGCCTCGCCCGTTCTCAGACGTCAACTTTCTACATTTTCCAGAATTTTTGTACTAGAAATATTCATTAAATCCATTTTTTATGATAAAATTATCGGTGTCATCGTATATTTTTGTTATTGAAATAATGACAGTTGCTAAGATTTGATTGGCAGACAAAAGAAATACGGTATTTCCACGTCGATCAAACGGAGAAAAAGAGGTATTTTCCGCCGAGTCGGTAATAAATTATTTTGTGCGCGCAATATGCTTTAGAAAGGGATACAAAGTTTTATTTTCGCGTATTAAAATATATCAATAATGGGACAGCCTGTATATAATTTTCACTTTCTGCACTTCTTCTCCATATAAACTTTGAGTATGCCAAATCTCACATTCCTATGTGCATGCAATATACTTAAAAAGGAGATCGAAAGCTTTCTCTTCACGTAATAATATATAGATTAAAATGGGATATCCTGTACATAATTTTCGCTCTCTGCATTCCTTCTCCATATGAACTTTTCAAGTATGCCAAATGCCCTTCGTGCATGCAATATGTTCAAAAATTATTTCCAAATTGGAGTATGGGGCCTCCACGAAGCATTTCTATTTGGATTTGTCTTGGGCGATTAGTTTGGCTGGGTTCCACGATTTCCCGGTTTCTTCCAGTTCCTTGAGCACTATTCTCCTCCATATGATCCTAGGTTGACCTTTTTCCTACTTCCTTAGGATTTCTGTCCAGGAATTTCTTTACAATGTTCTCTGAAGACTGCATGAGTATATGGACGATCCAGTCACATTTCTTTTTGAAAAGTGTAAAATTAAATTGACAAAATGTAAAGTACGGTTACTTTTCGATCCACGTGCTTAAGTGTGATGAATATGAATCTATAATCACACTTACATAATTTTTTATCACTATTACCATCAAAATAACTATTGTTTAAATGAAAATGAGTACACAATGAACACTAAACCAACGCAATTAAAGTAACAACATTTATATTCCAAAAAAAATTGTTCATTTCAAATAAAAAAAAAGAGTAAAATTTGGAAATGATTTCATAGTACAACAATTTCACAATTGTTCAATTTTTTAAAGCATCCGTTTTTTCATTTGATAAAGGTCAGTCATCAGTAAGTTAATAACTATTTGTTCTGTATTATTATTGAAATTTATAATTAGCTGTGACTAAGTTGGCCTTTCTTATAAGAAAAAAATATTTTGATGATTATTGTAATCAACCATTTCCATCAATGAGATTTTAAAAATTGTTGATAATTGATTCTCATCGCATTTTGTGACGACTTTATTGAAATATACAATCAAAATATGGAAAATATTTGATAAATAAAAAATAGACAATGAATTTTACGTCGTTTTAATTGAAATGACGATTTCATATTTGTATGACGTCATTATGACGCACAAATTCTTGCCTTATTAATTAATGATATGAATAAAAATTAAAAATAATATAAACGCTATTTTTCTATTTAGTCTACATTTAAAAACTTATTGGGAGTATTTAAATTTGGCGCGCTAAACGGATGGAAATCTAACTACGGAACTGTCACTTGGTTGACCTTGTGGTTGACAACTAACATAAAAATCAGACTCAATTTAGAAAATATTATTACCTGTTAGCTAATTATAGATTTAACGTTTGTAAAAATGATCAACACGAGAAATAATATATATTTTTTTTAATTCTGTTACCAAAGAAGTATTAAAAACATGGGAAATGTTAGGAGCAGTGGCGCCGCCAACAATGTGTCTTGGATATTAAATGATAAGCATTTCCAATAAATTTTAACAACCTTATTATTCACAATAATGAATTCAATCAATATCGAATTATATAATAAATCATTGCAGCACCCGGGCTAACCGCGGGCACCGCCAGCGATAGCCCTGTGCTTTCGATATTTTCTGTTGTTTTATTGTTGGGTTATCAATTCAATTGACTTTCTCTTGAAAATATTGGTAACTAAAATTAACTCGTAGCCACCAAACGGTTATAAGCGGAACTATATTGTAAAATGGATTCAATCTTAATTTCCATATAATCGTATGTTATGTTACTGGTTTTGTTAGCAATATTTAATGGCTTTTTTGAGATTGTTTATATGAAATTTTTTACTACAATAGTTCTTAATGGATTTGTTTAAGTTAATTCAGTGAAAAATACTTGGCTTTCGACTTTATTGTTACATTATATAACCTCAAAATTAGTCTTTCTCAAGACTATACTCTTCAAAATATGGAATTTAATCGAAGAATTGGTGATGAAAATTGTTATGTTTGTGGATGACATTCCAAATTTAATCGAAATATGGATTTGAGTTTCCATATTATTCTTAAAAAGGGAGATTCTGTAGTAAATAAAGTTGGCAACTACGAATTAGTTGATGAACGAGTTGTGTGGATTAGAAAAATTCGTACAAAAATAAATGGAAAGCTGGAATGTATAATACAAAAATGTCGTGAATACTTCCCCATAATATTATTTTCTTTGAAGCTATGAGTTTTATAACCTCACGCAGATTTTGAAAGAAAAAACTATATATTATAAAAGAAGAAAGTCAATACTTTCCCGCACAATTGGAATTGAATTAAATCATTTAATGAAATACGAATATTTGTTTGGTGAATATCAACGTATTTACATTGTAAACAGACTACAAACTTGCATAAGCCACTTTCGATCCGCCATTTTGTAAACACAGTGCTGCCGCCAACGGTAATTTTAGTTGCCAATAATGATTGACTACAGCACCAAAAAAACGCGGGTTTTTCCCGCGGTAATAACTTTACAAATATTTATATTCATACAAGCATTTATCCGCGGCTTCGCCCGCATATAATAAATGTACTTTTTGAAATCTATGCAAAAAAAATATAATGTCTTAACGTCGACCAAGCTCGCTTCGCTCGCACGGCAGCCCACCGTTGACCAAGCTCGTTTCGCTAGCACGGCAGCTTGCAGTTAACCGAGCTCGTCTGGCTCACACAGCGACCTACTTTTTAAGGTACCTAACGTTTTAGAGAAATCATATATGAACACTATTTGTGTATAAGTACCCAACAAATGATCGAAACTATTTTATTTATATTTTAAACAATTAAATATAAAAAAAATCGAGTGAGAATTCATACGTGGCAGAAGTGAAACTTTGTATTCTGGTTTTGGAACGCGTGCAATCTGAGGATGCAGTGAGCACCGTGACGGAGGGTGTGCTGTAGTCTCTTTTTCGTACACTTTTTCGTTTCATAAACGTCCCAAATAAAGTTTCACTTCAAAATTAAATGTCCTATATTAACCAATTGAATGTCCTAAATATGTGTACAAAGTTTCAAGATGATCGGTTCAGTAGTTTACGCTTGAAAACGTAACAAACAAACAAAAGAACTCACATTTGCATTTATAATATTAATTAGGATCTTCTGAACAACGCAAAAAATCGAAATAAAGCATACACGAAAATTTAAGTTAAAATTCCTGAAATTAGCTTTACAAATATTTATATCCATATCTTCTAAATCCTGCAAGATATCGGAATGGAACATACACGAAAATTTAAGTTAAAATTTATATTTTAATCCTTGAAATTTTCATTGAAATCTGTTGAGCTATTTCGGAGCCTATTCGAGACAAACTTTCAGATGGGGATATACCGTTTGTTTTTTGTCATTGAGCATTAAAAAGTAAATTACATTATTTTGCCCTCTTTAGTGCGTTAGGGACAAAAGGGCATGTATTTAGTAACCGGTTTCGATCACTGGGTGATCATCAACAGACAACCAGTGAGACTACAAAGAAAAACGTACAAATTCAAACATATTTCGTCCATAGAACGACAAATATTTTGGAATAGTAATTTTGGAAACATAGGTGACATTGCAGAAAATTATTATTCCGGTAAAAACTCTCGACACTTGTTTGGTACTGCCATCTATTCTTATGTTAAGGAACTATATACATATTTACTTAAAATTTATTCAATCTAATTCTACTAAAAGGAAAAATTCTCGAATTCAACTGGAAAAGAGATTTTTTACGTCCGAATTGTATCAAAGTTTTTATAACGATCCTCATAATAAAATATGATCAAATCAGGGCAGAAAGAAAGTACTTACATGACCATAGCAGAGTTTTTCATAATTCGGCCACATGGTCCAAACTGTTGTATGGGCGATGGGGCGTTTAATGATCTGGTGCGCCTAGAAACATAAACTTGACATTAAAATTTATTATAAAATATAAACAAGTAACAAAAAACAAACATGCAAGGACGAATAAACAGATGAAGACAAAATACAAGCTTACTACTTCTAACTACAAAATTATTTCCAGATGTTGAAATGAAATATATGCAACCAGCTTGACATGTATGCAACTCTAGTTGCAGGAGATTAGTTGAATTTTTGTAAACAGTAGATTTTCATCTGTTTCCATTTGTTTTGGCACAAAAGGCAATTTTTTATTTTTCGTCAATTTAACCTTGAAAACATCGCTGAATTCAAGTGATCATATTCTAATTTATGAATGTTTCAAATTTTATCTCAAAAATTAAATAACGATTGATTATTTTTATTTATTTTCTTTTTGATAAAGTATCATACTTGTAATACATGATGATAGTAACAGAGCTGATAACACCGAAATATGTAGATTATATTTTGTTTTATCTAATAGATAAAACAGTTTTATTCAGGAATAATTTTAAATACTTACTCAATATATTTTTTAAAAATATGTTTAGCAGTACTATCATCAGAACTAGAACTATTATCGCATGTGGTACTATTAGATAAATGGGACATATTTGGAATAGAAAATACTAAAAATTTCGAAGCAGCTTGACATTGTGTGCATAAGCCACTTGGAGCAGAAAAATACAACAAAAGAAAGTTATTTTTATGTATTCAAAAAGTTTAGAAAACTTTTAGTACCTATACGTCAATTCAAACAATAATAGAATTCTTTAATAGTAATTAGAGCTTGTACTGTTAAATTAGAAGCAGTTATTTATTTAGCCACGTATTATTATATTCTACATAATATATTTTCCTAGCATTAGTTGCGTTCGCGAAAACAATTGACTACAATTATTACTTATCACCATGGAAATGACAAATGAGACATGCAAAACATACAAATAACAACTACATATTTTAAAGTTTAATAATTGACTACACATTATAAATAATTATACAGCTGACATTCAGCAGTTAAATTCACCTGAAATCTTGTTCGTCCATTAAACTAACACATCTATTGTAATTTGCTCCTCCTGAGTCCATATCTGTGCTTTTACCTCTACGGACAAGTGCAGAAAAAATGACGTTCGCATAATATTCAGAAATTAATTAAAATATTATAAAGAGACCGATCAAAGTAGGCCACGAATTCTACTGTAAAATATAGTTTTTCTTTGTCAGATATTTTGACGTAATTATAGGTTAGAATTTTATTTATATAAGTTAATTCGCAGTATGGCAACTTGAACTTCTGGTTCTAATTTTAGCAACTCTAAATAAAAGACAATCTATTTGTATATTTAACAACCAAAAAACGTTTTAATATTCGTATCTAGTTCATAACTAATCATAGAATATTCGTTTGAATATAACTTACGGCCAAGTTCCCGAACGTCGTCTTCTCCGTACATTATCACTACATTGTTCTAGTTTACAATTATCTGACATAGAAGTTTCACACAAACTATTGAAATTTTTATGCTGCCTAAGGCAAGATAACCTATATTCTAACTTATCAGCCATTCTGCACAACCTTAGAGTCGATAAATCAACGTCCGAACCAACCCACAACGATTCCATCACTTTGTCACACAAATTCAAGCACTTTCACGTGAAAATACATTTGAATTTCACTCAAAATAAAGGTTATGTTCAGTAAAAATTATTTTAAACATTGTCAGCTTGAAATATAACTTATATTTTTCATCATTAATCACTATTCAACAATAAATTAATAATTTAAGCTGGTGTTAACGGTACCACACCTTTCTAAAATCGTAGACAACTGCCAGAAATGAAATGTGAAAAGAAAACTAGCAAGGGTTAAATCTGAAAACTGACAGCTTGTATTTTGCGCATGCGCATGAACGCAACTCAAATGTCAAAAATTTTGCCGCTATTTACAATTATTCGGAAATAATTTGATGACGTTTAAAGGATGACATTGCTTTTTACCTAACTTCCAGTTTTGAAAATATTTATTGAAAAAAGGAAAAAATATATGCGATGGCCGGGAATCGAACCCGGATCAACTGCTTGGAAGGCAACTATGCTGACCATTACACCACCATCGCACTTATTAGAAACGTAAATTTAATAATTATATAAATGTGACTTGATGAAACTGTTTCATCTAAATAATAAATAATTCATAAATTATCTATGCATAAAAAATAAATAATTCTTTTGTTCCAGCCACAAACATAACCCCGTTAGATCTGAATGAAAATGCGAGACCCACAAGGTCAAAACAACAATTAAACGAAAAATGTGCTTGAAAAAATAATCTGACAAATTTTATTGTTCTCACCACATAGACATTAAAGACTGAACATCCATGGATTCTATGTCTTCTAAAATAGATTTTCGTTCTAATTGTTCTTCCAAAGAAATACCACTGTCTGTTGAAAAGCTCATTTTTGATAATATTAATTATCTAGTCAAATTGAAAATATTTCACTTGTTTTCGATTTGACAACACGAACTTAGTATTTACACCAGTAGAATCAATTTGAACGAATAAATATTGCCTCACTCAACAACGATCGATTTTAAACTGAATTATTAATGACTGGTATGGAAAACATGCAATCGAAGCAAAAGAAACAAAAAAATACTGTCTTATCAATATCACGAGCAACGAAGAAATTTTTTGCCAACAATTATTAAACGTTATGTACCAATATGTTGAAACTCAATATTAAGGAATATTTCTTAATAACTATTGAAAATAATTGATCAAAACATAAATAAATAATAAAAAGTTCCTTCGAGCCGGATTTGAACCAGCGACCTATGGATTTCAATATTGATATCAAACTACAGTCCACCGCTCTACCAACTGAGCTATCGAAGGTTGTTATCATTGTGCTCAAAAAAATGTTCTCAAGATGTAATACTAAATTTGATTTAAAACAATACTTATTTGTACGACATACTTTATAAATTAAAATTACTAATAATTAAAAACTTGATTTATGTCCGGTTTTGTGGACAGATTAATTTACTGCCTTAATAGAATACTTTGATTTTAGTGGCAATTCACAATGTGCGTAAACGTAAGGAGTACGTAACCGTAAACCGTAAACCGTGTTCACAATGCTCTTATGTTTACGTATTGACATAAGAGCTACGTAATGAAAACGTAAAGTTGGGATAAATTCAACTTTATGTTATGTTTACGTACGAAACAACTAATAGCGCACGTGTCAACTTTAAACACATGTTTTCATCTGACAGTTGACAACACCCGGGATCAAAACGTGCTTGAAATATGATTGAAATAGAATTGTTAATAAATTAAGTTTCAATAATAATAAAATAATCGCAAGATCTTTTTCAGACATCATACAATAAAACAAAACAATTTAAACTCCAAACTAATAAAAGTGAAACCAAAGAAAAACATTGAAAACGAAACAAAATCGAAATCAACAGAATATTTGAAAATGACAGTCAGAGAAACCAACACAATACATCAATAACCCTAATTTGCACCAACGTAAAATGGAAAAAACATTATTTTAATATTTTATGTTACGATCACTGTGAACATACATAATTTCTTACGTTTATGTTTTTACGTACTCCTTATGTTTAAGCATATTGTGAATTGGCACTTAAGGTCAAGATCTGGGGGAATTGTGTTGAAATCATTTGACGTTGGCAATAATTTCACCGTGAGAGGTGTCAAAGTTGTAACGAAAATAGTAAATATTTATTTATTTTGTATATTTATCATTTTAAATAATCTCTAAAGTAATTTTTCTTACATAAATATCTTTTTTTATATTTATTTAATTATTTTGATGTTTTTCGAGTTTTTTACACACTGTAACTAAACTTTACAATATTATATGAGTAAAAGTCAAGTTATTCGTCGCGTAGAAACAATTGGAAAAGCGTTTTACTGTTTGATGGACTAAAAAACAATAAGTTTGGAATGAAGCTTATTCAGCACGGGTAAAAAAATTTGTAGCACGAGCCGTAGCAGTGGCGTGCAGTCCATATGTGCAGGGTGTGCACTGCACACCCTATGAAAATATTAGAAATTACGTGAATAAAATTAATTTAATGGTTCCTTGAATACTTCATTTTATTTCACAAATTTTCATTATGAAATTAGAGAAAGAGCGTATTTTATCTATTTATGCAACCAGAAATACGAGCGCGCCTCGCGGACCACTCTGCTATATATTTGAAACGAATGTCGACGCTTGAGGTGCAGATTTCTCGCCTGCACGCCGAGCGAGGTCTGTTTAGCATAGTCAGTATTAGAAAAGTGAAGGAATAGAGTCTGACAGAGAAAAAGCATACCGAAATTAGCGATCTCCTATCGCTCGTTCTCTCTCGCTGGGTGCAGGCAGACTTTCTGCACCTGGAGCTGAATATTCAACGTTTAGCTGAGTTGTTTTTCAAACGCCTTTTATTAGTTTGTTTTAAAATAGTTGAAATATTGTTATTCGTTATTTAAGACAACAATATCAGGTAAACATTTATTTTATACGTTTCTTGAATTATTTATTTTTGTGAAATTATTATTTGTAGAATGACAACTGAAAATAGATCTATAATTTGTGATCTACTGGAAAATCCTTTTTCACGTCGTGATGTCGGAACAAAAAATGAAATTATGAAAACAAGACCAACGCCAGACATAAAATTCACTCAGAATATAAAAATTAAAGGCCAGCAGTCCGTGCGACATTTCCAAATTAAAATATATGAAAAATTTAAATGGATTGCTGGTTGTTGCGAGCAATATAAGCTGTATTGTTGGCCATGTATATATCCCCTTCCTCACCACCGACTGTGCACACCTATCACAGAAAGTCATCGCACGCCACTGAGCCGTAGGCGAGTGTAACAAATTCCCGAGTGCTGAATAGCCATTCCAAACATGTTTCAGAGTATACTTTATCTACGACCATAAATTCGTCAATTTACAGAGAAACAAAAAATTACAAACTTTGAAACAGAGAAACAACAAAAACTCCTGAAGTTAAAATTCAATTTGGATTGATTCGACATTCCTACTAATTATTATAATTGATGAATAGATGCAGCCCAATAAAATACCAAATATAAAATACAGAGTGATCAAAAATGATTGTCCGTGCCGCTTTGTTCTGATTTTTTCTTTGCCGCCTGCTTGAGATAGTGACCTTCAAGTGACAGATGACAGTTCCTCTGAAATCACTATTCTAACCTAATAATTTGGTAGAATAATAGTAAATTCTCAATAATCAATCAATAATACAGCTATTTACTTACTTTTTTGTTTATTGAATCAGATTATGGATGAAACCGTCATAAGATATGCTGAATATACGCCATTGTGTTCTTGAAATGTCGGTAACGTAGTTTTCAAAATAAATAAATTTATACTAACTTTATTCCATGAAGATAGTTTTGATCATAATGCGAACTTTTGCCTGTCACCTGTCAGAAAATCATTATTGATCACTCTGTACAATATAAGTCAACATAAACATAACCTAAATGTTGATCTAAATATTATTTGAAATCTGTATTACCGACATGTCACTGTGACAGATGCTTATTTTTATTTAAAAATTAGAGTTTCGACATTTTAATAAAGATTTTTAATATTTTAAACTGAATTATAGCAATTCTATTGGTTTTAGAATAAATATGAATTGATAAGTAGTGAATGATGCTGACTGTTAGATGATATGAAGAAAACGAAGTGTGGGAACTCAGTCAAGAGTTTTATTTTTATTAATAAAAATAAAACTCTTGATTTCGTTCTCTTCATGAATTGATAAGATAGCATTTTCGTTCGTATTTCATCAATACCATAAATGTGTAACAGATGTCACTAGTTGTGCTCATTTCATCACTTGTGTTGGAATAAATATTCTAACATAGTATGATAGAATTGAATCATTCTGTACTTAGAATTAATATTAGAACGTTGATATCGTATAATGGTCGTAGAGAAAACTTGTTCACAAAATAAATTGATCTTTTATAAAACCTGCCAGAAGACAATTATCATACCCTTCTTGTAATGCAAGTTGCCCTTTTAATTTCAATTCTGTCCTAAATATCAATTATTATTTTTATTTTGTGATCAATTGTAATTGGCTTAAATTATTGTATTTATACGAGGATTTCTTTTAATTGGATTATGACAGTTCAATTCGTAATGGAGTAATAAATTTTTGCTATTAATTTAGGTTACTTAGCTAGCTCTTAGCTCAATAAATAAATTTGACCCTGAGTTATAATCAAAAAATTAATTAATGGAGCAATATTAATTACAAGAAAACAAAAGTTTGTTGAAAATATTGTAAACAAGAATTCTAGTTGAAAAAAAAGTGTGAAGTTCACGGAACTCGCACTTACCTACGAATCTAAGTATTATTTTTATACCAAATATTAATTTCAAATAGGATGTAAGCTAAAGCAAAAAAAAAAATATTTTGTATATTTAAGGTTATGTTAGCTGTCATTTATTGACAAAAATGAATTTTAGACTTTTATTATAACAAAATATTAACAATTCTTATTTATTTTTCTGTCCGAATATGGCTTTCTAATTTTATTCATGTTTAACTACACAAATTGATCAATATTATATTTTTACTTTAGTTTGTTATATATTTTATAAATATTTAATAATAAATTGACATTTAAACTAATCAATAAGATATTCAAAATGTCCTAAATAAAGCCAAAAACTTGCCTAAAATGTTGTTTCCTGTCCTGGACTGGCCCCAATTTCTTGAGCGGCAAAGGACTATTTCCTGGACTAGTAGAATCGAGTTCCTCAGCAACCATCGCCCGAGCTAATAGTAAATCCATCTCATTCATTTTGTCCTTGACTTTACGATAAAAGTACACATGAAAATAATGTGTTACTAATTTTTACACAATTTACAACACCGTAAAAAATGAAATTACAACATTGACATAAATCCCAACAAATGATTGAATGAATGAGTGTATGAATGAAGAAACAGTTGTATTCAGCACTAAAAATAACTTTTCGGCAGACAATGACAATTGAAACTCGCTTCGGTCGCGCGGTTTTCTCCGTACTGATCACAATTCTCTTGTGAAGGAGCAAATTTGTTACAAGCAAATCTCTGACTCAGGGACACTTGGAAAATATAATACCGTAGATTAACCACTGAACAATGATACCGAATTAGATATCAATGGTACCGCAAAAATTCTCCACGTTGTTATCAAATTACTAGTTGCACTCAAAAAATTCCGATGTTGATGATTACAAAACCAAAAAAAAAAGCTGCGGTTGGATGTATTTCCTATATTTGCTATTTTTTGTGAGTGGCCTAATTACTGAAGCTCTTATTCACTTTTCAGGTCATTACCAATCATTTTTAGCAACGCCCCTTATTCATGGCCGCTTTCGGGTCAATTTATGCCCTGAGGCATCTTATAAGCCGGTTTAAACATGCACATAAGTGACGCAATAGCGATGTCAATGGAAGTTACATAATTTTTGAGTTTTTAATATTGATACACACTGATGTCATGCAAGATTATATTTACATATAGTATACAAATTGTTTATTACAACAACAATTTAATAAAACTTAAATATAAGAACAAGTGCGATATACTATCTTCTTACAAAATTATTATTAAGAGATAATTTTTTTTGTATAAAATCCTTGTTATCACAGAATTAATGGTTCTTTTAATACACCTCCAAGCATTCACCAGATTCAAATGAAATAAACTTCGGAAAATTACAGTCAAAAGCCAAGTTATAATTTATTGTAAGCTTTCTTCATTAATTTTTTAATCTCATAATGCTTTTTCACACATTTGTCGTGTACAAGATTTTTTCTAGGGTCCTCAATTTCCATATTCAGATAATTATTTAGCACACAGTAGCATAGATCACAAATACCAACATGAATCCATAGAAAAACTGAATTTAGACTCAGAAATTTGACTGCCACATGTTCATGTGTTGGTAGAACTTGATTCACGCATTTTTAGGTTTATAAATGGCTGCAGAAAAGTTAATTGAAGTGAAGTGAAGCTCGCTGAAGCCAAAATTTTTATTCAAAACGCACTTGGAAGTAATTTTTATTAGGGAACTGTTGCGATTATTGGAGTTTTGTAAGTGTTTTCGAAAAGATGGACAGCTCGAACAAATTTTGTCCCTATTATAAAATTTCCTGCACTTTGGGATCGAAATTACCAATTTTTCATTTCCTACGACAATTGTCTATAAAACATGCGTTTATTAATCTAATTTTGAGAATATAGGCACACTATTATTATTAATTTATTTCATAAAAATTTGTGCTGATTTAAGAACCAGTGTATCGCGCACTTCGCTTCGCTCATTTAGGCATAGCGAAAAAAGTGCTCTAAATTCCGAAAATTCGTGTTTGCGTTAGAAAATTGAAGTTTTGTGGAAATGTGCGAAAAGCCGAAAAATATGAGTTCATCCAATTTGTAAGAAGACTTGGTTTGAGAACGGCGCCAGATTCCACCAATATTTCCGGATAAGTACGAGAAATTTTTGGACATCGTACTCATGTGGATAGCTTCGCTTCGTTAACTGTACAATTTGGATAAACGAAGAGCGACAAAGAGAAATATATTTTTTTGGAAAAATCTCTACGCTTCGCTTCTGCAAAGAACACATTAAAAGATTGAAAATTATTTCATTCCGTTATTTCTGCTCTAATTAAATCCATTTTTATAATTAAAAATCGTAGACAAGCACTGAATCTGTCACACATTCATAATTTAATTAATTAAATTTAGTTTTTGGCTGTAATTCCTTAAATCAAAAGTCACTTCAAATAAAATAATAGTTGAATTTTTTTTTTTTGCTTTAAATAAATATAGTCCAGTTAATGCACCGATTAGCACCAATTTGGCTGTAGGTTCTACTTACCCTCTATTTCAAAGTTGTCTCAATGTGCCGAGGGTTGCTTTTACCTTGGGGGTGGGTACCACCCTTTCTCGGCGCAATATTTTTCGACATATTCGAGAGTGGAAACGTTAATTTTTCAACAAAAAAAACACGTTTTCACACGGATTTTCATGAATAACTTTGAAAATAAGTATTTCATGGAAAAAATCATTCGAAGTAAAATGTAGCTTATAAAAAAAATAAACAAAAAATACTGGGTTCTTTATATTACAGGTTGGTTCTTCTTCATCAAACACCAAAATCGAAAGTTTCAACGTGAAATATCCAAAAAACAATGCATTTTTCGGGAAAACTCATAGGATTTTTTTTGAATTGCTTGAAGAAACTTTTTCATAATACCTGCATTGAAACAACGCGTTCTGGTTTTATCCCTGGCAGAGCTGCATTAGTTCATTGTCAAATCTCCAAATGAAAATCATATAACCTCAATTAATTTGACAGTTGTTGTATTCGTAATTGTAAATTAAATTAAAAAGACGATAGTTTCAAGAAAAAAAGGTATTAATACGACAATTTCAAGTACATCACAACATCTTATTGATAAAGCACAAGCAGTTACTCTAGACTTGTCATCTGCAAAATCAAAAGAAAATATTTACTTTGTTATGACAAATTTGTAATATGGAAAGTTGCAATGCAGGTATTATAAAGAATACAGTGTGTGAACAACACTCTCCCTCAGCTGAAATCGTCTTGTTTCGTCCCTAACCACACAATAAACTATAATTTTTTTAAGGGAAGCTCTTAGTATCAAAAATAATTACTACCCCAATTGAAAATGATCGTTACCACTTTACAATGTACTTTATTTATGTACTTGTAATATGCCCTATAAGTTTGACCGTTTTAAAGTGCATGAAGTGAAGAGAGCTTTCTTGCAAGTTTGTAAAAAATTGACTTTCTTAAAAAATAACTCAAAAATTAAGAAAGATACGCAAAATTTTGAGGTTAAAAATTGTAGGTTTATTTTTTCTAAAATTTTTGTTTTTTTCTATTTCTGTACAGTAAAAATTGGATAAGATATGGCTGTTTCTAATTTGTAAATGTTCGAAAATAGTAATGTTTTCAAGCTCTTCCAGCTCAAATTTTATAAAAAATGAGAGCTTGAAAACAAATTAGTTCACATCAGCTTATAGCTCTTGAAAAAATATATAAAATGGTTTTTTGTTGAGCTTGATAGCTCAAAAGCTAAGCGAATTATGGTAAAACTTGTTATTCATGATGAAATGATAATTTCTATAGATTAACCGAATTTGAACATAGCACAATTTCATGCTAGCTTAAAATTCAAAGCTAAGCGTATGAGTTCAGTAGTAACCATTCACAACTAAAATTTGTGGTATGCGTACTTTACGTCTGGATTGCAATGTTTGCAAAGTGCAAACTTTCACTTCAAGTCGCTAGCGAATTGGCATGTGCATTGCATCTTCCTATGATTCAACAGATTCAACATATGTTTTTGATGTTTAAAACCAAATAGAATAATAGAGAAGCCATATGCAAACAGTGATAAAGCTTGGTTTGATATTTCATTAATCGATCATTTCTTTTCTTTGATATGGACGAGAGATTATTAAATTTAGATTTATAAAGTTTGCTAACTTATTATATTTATTTATCTCATAACATTCTTCAATAAGAACTGAAATTCAAGTAAATAGATAACTGTAACTAGCAACTATAGTTCATGCTCCGCAAGGGATTGACCACTGAATTTGAAAAATATATTCTTTCAAACTAAAAGAAGAATAAAGTATTTAATATTTGAATTATTTTGT
This sequence comes from Dromius quadrimaculatus, assembly GCA_963989225.1. Classification (NCBI taxonomy): domain Eukaryota; kingdom Metazoa; phylum Arthropoda; class Insecta; order Coleoptera; family Carabidae; genus Dromius; species Dromius quadrimaculatus. The sequence continues at coordinate 5,872,784 of OZ022325.1, read as the reverse complement.
ACTTGTTTTCATAGATGGCATTACAAAATTTCAAGCAATGTTGAAAGTGATTTTAACCCTGCGTAATTTGAACTTCAAGTGCAAATTAAGCAGAGTCTAAAGTGGTTGTGAATACAGCTTAAACGCTTGAATCTACAATTCTACAATTATTTTCGAATAGGGGTAGTTTATACCCCTAAAAAAAGCAACCCTCGGCACATTGACAACTTTGAAATACAGAGTAAGCAGAACCCAAATCCAAATTTTGGTGCAAATTGAAGCTGTTTGGCAGAATTGCCAGGTTTGGTCGTTTTTCCGTGCACTGACTGGACTAATAGTCAATTTTTTTTTTTCTTGACAATAAAAACTAAGGCAATATTCAATTTTATAAAAAAAATTCTGTAGCCAATTCATCATCTCTCCAAATTTTTATAGATTTAATATTGCTGTAATTTTTAGTGCAGCTATTTCAACACTATTATATTTATTTTAAATAAATTCAAAATGATATATATATATATTATGTTTTATTTATTATATTATAAATATTGACATCTCTGTCAATATATTACTTAAAATAATTAGTATTTCATTTTGATCTGTACTTTTCAAGTCGATAACACGAAACAAATAAAAATACTAAATTCTTGAAGTAAAATATCAACCAAAGTAGTCCTTAATTAATAAGAAAATAGCTAAAAACGCTACATTACTAAAAACTGGTAGACTATCAACCTAATCATTGCTTATAAATATTTTTTAATATTGAGACAGAAGTATCTTGTTAATAAATAATAATTTGTACTTATACCAGAATTGAAAAATTAATTTGAAAGCGTGCGTGTATAAAAATAATTTGTTGAATTATTTACGAATTATTCATTCATCTCAAGAAAGATTACATTTTTTGCTTGCTTTATTATAAAGGCGGAAAGTACACCTCAATATGAGATTACTTGGAAAACTTGATAAATTCTCTAAATTTTTTTAATTAAATCACTTCTTCAACTGTCCGGTAGGAGGTACATGGATCAAAAGTCTCTAAAATGACGTCAAGAAACTGTCTCTACGAATTAGAATTGAATCCTTGATTTAACACATAAATCATCATTTTCATTGTTATTTCATAATAAATCAATAAATCTGATTGAAATAAACATAATATTAGCTATATTTTGTTTAGTGAGAAAATGCAGCACTGATTAACACTAACCAACGAAGCATTTAATTGTTTATTCAATTTTGCTGCACATATCTTGTTGAAAAAAATGTAAATTCAAATACAATGTGTTCCACAAAAATTCGAATTTAAGAAGGACAAAACACGTGTCTACAGTTGCTGCTCGATCTGAGATGGTGATTTAAAGCTCCACAGCTTTACAGCTTTTTCATGTGAAATTTTTTCATATTTTTTTTTGTATATTTGTTTAGAGCACCGTTTGCATTTATCTCGAAACAAATAAATTTTCTTTACACATTTACATAAATATAAATCATGCCATTTCCTCCAAATGAGAAACATCGAATTTATGCAGTCCGGGCCTTACTGCAGACTAGATTTCATAATTTTGTTTACTATATTTATATTGAAGTCCGTAGACGCTAGTTATGAAATAAAACGGTAAATATTAGGTAATAAAGATAATATTTACTAGGTTTCAGATGTAAATTGTATTAAAATACATAATAAAATAAAAAAAGTAACATTATGTCACCGGAAAGCCGTCATAAAATATGTTATTTCTTTGTAACATTCAATATTACATCATTCGTGTTGGACACCTACATGTCAAATATTAAAATAAAAAACGATCAAAAAAATAAATACAATAATAAATTTATCAAGTTTTCCAACTCATCAAAACCTTCATTCAAATCCAGTTCTAACCTTTAAGTACAAGGCGCAAGCGTATCAAAATGAGATGGGACAGTTTTCAACGCCTCCTCGGGAGACCGATTCGGAGAGCAATTCTGAGGCCTTGGTCTATTCGTATCCACACATTCAATCGGCATTTTAACCGTCTCCATCGTGTAACCATATCCCTCCAAAGTAAGCTTAATGATCGTGTGAAGAGGAACTTGAAGGTATGGTATTTGATCCGGGGGAGTTTCGAGAAAATAGCCGAGCAAAACGCGGAGTATCGCTTGGTGGGAAATGATTAAAACGTTGTTTTCGGTTTCTAGCTGCAGGAGGATTGGTTCGACCCGGTACATTAAATCGCGGTAGCTTTCGCCACCGGGGTAGCGGTAGTTTAATTTGTCGAAGTCTCGGCGGGCTAGTTCTGTAGGGTGGTGCTCTTGGAGTTCTTCGTACGTTAGGCCCTCACATTCACCCTGGAAAAAATATTATTATTAAAAAATACATCTTCACTTTTTATTCATAAATTTTGTGATAAATTTTCGTAATAAATTCAACACATAATTATGTACGCCATCAAAAAAATTATTATAAATATGATATTAATTTTAAGTTGTACACAATTACTAACTATAAGAGATACAGAGTTGTCATGTGCAAAATATTTATATAATAAAAAAGAAAAATAAACTAAATTATAAGAATTGCACATATCCACATTATTTTAAAATGAAAGAAGGTTATGTATTGATTTTTAGAACAGTATTGATGACCTATTACTGTTATGATATATCTATATATTTTTTTTATGCCAGTCAGTGACTTCTTACATAATAGTAATATATTTTTTATCGCTTTCTGCGGCCGTTATTTGCGGTATAAATTTGTTAAAACTTATTTATTATCGCGCCTAAGATAAAATCTGTCCATAAATTTTAATAGAATATGCATTAATTACATTGTAAATAAAAGTAACAGCAATGTTTGTGGGTATGAAAAACAGAGTGAATTTCACAATGATTTCATTGCTAATATGATAAAAATTACCAAGAATATTTCACTCATGTATGAATTTGCCCATAAGAGAAATGAAATTATCAAAAAATTACAGCGGAAATTGCACGTTGCATAGATAACGTGGAATTACCACCTCCTATCTATTTTGACAACATAAACAAATAAAACCTGTTTTGTTTCTATTGTAAATTAAAAACGTCAAAGTCAGTAGCAATTCCAATTTTTTCCAAGTATGTATTTGAATTGAAATTGAACATTCGAGAAATATTTTTCCTAAATACCATTCGTGCTTAAAAATTAACCAAATCATTTTCATTCAAGCATCAAGCTTATTGTAGAAATTTCACGAGTTCGAAGAACGAGAGCAATTATCATAAACATGAAGCTTTCTTGAAAATTATCGCCAATTTTTAAGCATTCGTGGTATTACCTCCAAAAATTAGAGGGTTTTCAGAGAAAATTATTTTATTGTTGTGAGCTGTAGTTTGAATGGATGATTCATTTGGAAAAATTAATTTTTTTGCAGTAAGTAAAGTCTGAGGCCTGTTGCGTATCTTCAAATTTCGATGGAAGCGCCGCATATTATTCAGAAATCACAACTTCGAGGAGTGCTTTCAGTAAAAGACTAATTTATGGGACGGTTCAATCAATTAAGAAACTTATCTAAGTGGTGTTTATTGAGTTTCTTTACAATTATAATATTTAAGTACTCTTAAAGATGGTTGATACTGAGAATTGAATGATATCTAATACATTTTTATAGATTATTGCATAAAATCACACTCGTTTAACTGCTGTTATCCACATTTCTCTTTGTTTCGCTTCATAATCTCTTTCCGGAGACCTATAAAAATGTGGTTCTGGACTGTTTGCTTTAATATTAGTATATCCAACAACACAACAACTTCTAAGTGAATGGTTTATACTCATGATTATCGAATAATATGACATACAAAAATAACGTTTGACAGTTTGACATTTTTGACGGCACACCTCGTAGATGTAAAATTTAACCGATAGAACGGAGCCTTTGAGCATAAGCAATAGGCATATACCAGCAAAAAACTATCGTCAGAAATATGAAATATCTCAGCCAATTAATTGATTGCACAGATAATTGTTGCAATTATTATCTAAATGGGCATTTGGGAGCATTCTAAAATTTTTCTGTCAGTTATCAGACATTTGAGCAATAGTTCAAGATCGCAAAATATATTCGATTGGACGTTGGCTGTCTGGCGACGCACTGATTCGTGTAAAAAATTGAGGAACATTGGACAAGGATAGAAAATCCATGTGGACAAGTAAAATATTTTTCAAACCGCCATAACTCGGTTGATTTTAATAAAAAAAACGGATGAATCATAGAGTTTTGGCAAGTTTGAAGTTTTCTCCTTCAGGACATGTAAGTTAATCCGACGAAAAGTTCATCGCTTTGCCTACCACACCCCTGAAAAAAAATTCGAAAAAAGTTTCAAGTAAAGTGCACTTCCGGTACAGACGATTGGAACTATGATGCGAGGTGCACAACTAGACTCTATACCAGTCTTAAATACAAAATTTCAACATTATACGTTCAACCAGTTTTGAAATTTGCGAGTTACGCACGCACGAACGCACATACGTACCGACATCAAGCCGAGAATAGTCAAAATGGATTCAGGGATGCTCAAAACGGATGTTTCCATCAAAATCTCGATAGGTGAATTTTGTCGGTTTCACAATACTTTCTTGTACTTAGTACAAGTAAAAAATTCTTGTTGTCGCACTTTGACAACTTGTACCGGATGCAAAAAACATCGTGGATCTAACTCACGATTCAGGAAATCAAGTTCATTCATTTTCCTTTGAATTGCACAGAAAATCAAGTGTCTGCGACGATTTGGCGCAAAGCTATAAATTAAACAAAAAAAGAAATATACATTTTGCGCGTTTTTGGTCATAACTCGGCTAATTCTGCACAGAAATTGATGAACTTTTGGGCTTTAAAAAGTATAATATGCAAATTAATATTTCGTCAAACCAAATTTACCGCCAAAGAAAAATTTCCATGCAAAATTAGTCGAGTTATGACCATTTAGCGCAAATCGTCGTAGACACTAGATTTTTAGCGCAATTTAAAAGAAAATGAATGAACTTGATTTCTTGGGTCGTGAGGTGAGTCCGCGATTTTTTTGCACCCTGTACAAGTTGTCAAATTTAACTTTTTTTGACATCAAGAACATTTTTCTTTCTCAGGGTACCTATTCTATAACATTTCACGACTTATCACCCACTTGGGGTGATATATTAATGACGTCATATCCCCTTCCACCGTTGAAGCATCAGACTCGTCTAGTAACTTTCACTTGCTTAAGTTTCTGGTTATATTTATTTATGTTGGTACACTATAGTTTGGAAATTTGTCAGATTTAATCAGGGAGTACCTGGATTTAATAGTTATTCATATTTTACAGCATTTATCAATGAGAATTAAAATCTGACTGCATAATATTGAATATTACAGTTATTAAAATTTAACCTACTACATTTTCAATGTAAATAAGATTTCAAATTAATATTTGTTTAAATTATTATGAATTTTCATCTTATGGTGGGTTTATGCACAAGAATTTTGTGTACTTTAGCCCACAACTAAAAATCAGATCCATTTAAAAATAAAATATGAAACACCATAACCTCAAACGTCAAAGTATCACCGGTGATAAGTTTCTACCACCACCTCTTGGCTGGGTGATACGAGGTGATACATATTTCACTAAGTATGACGTCACATAGCATAGTTCGGCAAAAGCGCCGCAAGATGGCAGCCCAAAATATATCACCCTGTTTGCGTATCACCGGTGATAAAAGTTATAGAATAGGGATCCAGGGGTGTGGTAGAGAGTGCGGTGAACTTGGCGTCGGATAGACTCACATGCCCTGAAAGATAAAGCTTCAAAATTTCCAAAACTCAAAGATTCATTTATTTTGATCAAAATCAGCCGAGTTATGGCCGTTTGAAAAATTGGTATTTTTGGTGCAAGCGATTTTGACTACCAATATTATATTGCGCGATAATTTATACAGTAAAAGGTATACTGTAACCTGTGTAAAATTATTAAATCACAATAAATTTGTGATATTTATTAGGAATTTCTTACCGAATCTAGTTCGTTTAGTTGATAAAGATGTAATTTTGGGGCATTAACAGCCTGAGCTGTGGCTTTTGTTCTTTGCAGTTCAGAGGTCCATACTTGGAGTCCTTTGAGATTCAAGGAGTTTATGTGTTTGGAAAGAGCTTGAGCGTAGCTGCGTCCTCGAGGTGATAAAGGCGCATCGCCTCCTATCCTTCCCAAGACGTTGAATTCGCTTTCTCCATGCTGAAACCAAAATAATAAATTAATTAATAAAAATATGTTGAAAACATTATTATATTTATTGGATTGCTACATGTGTAAGTCAAAAGGTTAATCTAACTACGTGTATAAGCCTAGTATTTCTATTTTAAGATGTAAATATCGATTTCAACGCAAATAAACGAATGTTTATTCTCCAATAGCTTGTAAGTATTCAAATAATTTTTTGTCACAATAATCAAATTGCAGCGCAGTTTCAGACACAAATCAGTCCTAAAAAAGTAGATAGTTCACGTTATTATAAAGATCGAACCATAATCAATATCAGACCACTGTCTTATCTATAAATATCTTCAGATTTTATCCATTCATTGGTAATTCTGATATCAATATCACGCAATTTCGTCTGCTGTTTCAATTCCAATTCTCTTTTTGTCATACAGTTTTCACGTGATTCTATTTCCTTTCACACAAAAATGTTTATTATTCTTTATTCTAATAATAAATTTAGTATAAAATTGCGGTACTTTTCCATTACAAGAAATAAAATTTAAAATTAGGTACAGTTCTAACAGTAGTTTTAGGAATTTGTTGGCAAGAAGACAAGTGACATGAAGGAGAATTTAGAGTGCGTAACATTCAACCGAAAATTATACATTTTTAGCAAACCATTCAATTGAAATGTTGGCATTAAAACCCTGAGTATTATTCACACTGTTCTATCTTGAACTTACGAGGGTACATCAAAAAGTTATCGGAAATAAATACTATTTTTCCAAATCTTTCCAGTCTTTTCTTGTTTGAAGCACGCTGCTTCATTTAAAGGCTTCCACCGGTTCCCTTTCAAGTCTGATTTTAATTTTGGGAATAAAAATAATCAGACAAGACCAGATCTGGGCTATAAATTCCTGTTTTAACTTTTAAACATCCTCATTCTTTTAAAAATTCAACCATAATAATTTCAATTCGAACCTTGAAAAACATTACTTTCCAAAGTAGGTTCAAAAAGTGAGTATTTTTAAATGCAATAAGTGTAGTCCTTAAATGTAAGGTAGAAATAAAATTTTCTTTTACACTGTTTTGGAATCTGCACATTCCACAATTAAAAACTATGTTGGAACAAGTAATATTTCCAAATATCATTTAGAATCATTGTATCATCGTTTTCGACGAATCAGAAGCTGTTAGTTTGGTAACTACGCTTACCTTCTAACAATAAGGTCTGCCTGAAAAAAAATAGTAAAACTTTTGTGTCTAAACGTAGGTTTTTAACCTCTAATTGAACATCTTGAAGATGAAACTTTTTTTTCTATTGCATTATGTCAATCAACAACATACAAAATTGTGGTTGTGACGTCATTACGCATGTTAGCGATCAGTGCATAATGAATAGGAACCGTGGATTAATCGGAGACAATAGTAGATTGTTTGACAAGTAGAGAAAAGTGAGAGTTTACTAGCGAGTGTGAATTAAGCTTACACGAGCAAAGTAATATCGCTTTTCTTAAATGCTATTTTTTTGTATACTTGATGGAAAAACTTGAGTGGAAGATGCCAAGAATAGAAATAATTCTCTACAGAAATACTAATCAAGGTTGTGTCTTGCAAAAACGTAGTAACGGTCTTGACAACTGCCAAGCAACAAGTCACTCATAAATAGCTGTCTTCTTTAAAGCATTGTCCCCATAAATAGTTGTCAAGGATTCGAGAATCGCAGTTTAAAGTTAAACGTTAACATGATGTGACGTCATTACGCATATTGGCAATCAGGAGTCAGTGCATAAGAGATAGGAACCGTGGATTAATTCGACTTATAATAGAATCACAGAATTAATTCCGATGGGTCCGTAAAGGAACAGTCAGATAATGGTTGCCGGCTCTTTCTTGAAAAGTGATCTTTTAACGCAGCTGAAACGAGTGCTGTGTCAAAGTTCAGAGATAAGTTTTCATTATGTTTTTTTTTTAAATTTTCATAGTGAAATTGGATGTAAATTCTCTTGGTGTTGATGCTGAAACATTTTCTATACGCGGGACTACGCCATCACCATTGAGACTGAGGCTCTTCAGTTTTTTGGTGACAATTGAGTCTAATTTTGCTTCTAAATCCTGTTCAACTTGCCTAACTTGATGTTCGATTTGCACGACATGAAGTTCTACTTCAGTGAACTTCCCATCAATCTCCTGGAACTCACATACCACAGTTTCGTTCTGCTCCGTGATTATTTTCTTCAATTCCATACCTTCCGTAGATTTGGTTATCTTTTGCTCCATGGACTGCATTTGCTTGGCTGAAGATTCTGTAGATTCAGACATTTTCTTCTCCATTGATCTGTTCCGCAGAAATCGCTTTCAGTTCAGATACCAAAGCCTTTTGTTCAGCTGCCGACGTCTTAATGAACTGTATCATCATTTTAAGCTGATCTTGCATCTCGCTGGTGGCCATGCTTCTTGTCTTGGGCACTTACAATAGTCCCCACTTAATTTAAAACACTTCACAACACTGCAACCAAATTCACTCTTCGTCGTCCGGATCCAAAATTATTTCCATTCATTTTCTCAGGATCCCACTTCTGACACCAATTTGTTACAAATTTTAATGTAAATAACTTTCTCCAACACTGTTTTGGAATTTGCATATTCCATAACCAAAAATTATTTTTGAACGAATGACATTCCAAAAAATCGTTTAGAATGATTCCGTATGCCGTTCAGAATGATTCCGTAAGCCTTTTGAATCATTTCGACGAATCAGAAGCTGTTAGTTTAGCTACTACCATGGTTACTTCCTAACAATTCAAGTATTCATATCTGGATTTGACGTTTGACATTTAATAATTTTTTAAGTTTCTTCTGAAATATTGGTGAGTTTCCAAAACCTTGTTAGAGAAAGTATAGTCTACAACATGTTTGGTTTACAAACTTTTCGCTCGTTCAGAATACAGGCCATTCCAATACTTATTGTAGAATATACTATTTTAACACAGGTTACACTGTTACAGTACCAGTATTTATTTTATCTACTCGTATGTTAACAATATCACTCACTGTTACTAGTACTGCAATCACTGAATGAATTCTTCTCCTAGCTCGCGCTCTTATATACCTAAGCCGACAATGGGCCAACATTCAATTGTCTAACAGTTATTGCCTGGCAACCACAGAACATCTAGTGACCATAGCCTGTCAATCATGTCCGACAATTGAACACCGACCCTGTCAATACTAACTAGGATTACAGTTACAGCGAATCCAAATAAATAATTATGTGACCTAATTACTACAAATATTTATAAGTAAAACATCTTCGTGAATATCCAGTGTCGATTTATGAAAGTTTTGTTGATATAGAATTTGACCCTGTCCGAGCCGAAGGCGAGGATTACAAACTTATCGCTCGTTTGGAATATAGGCCATTTCAATTGTAGAATATAGTATTCTACAATTGAAAAGAGAATTGTTCAAATATTTGTTTGTAATTAGTAATTAAATGGCAATATTTTTATTAATTCTCGCTCACATTTAAAATGAAATTTGTTCAAATTACTGGCAAGCAGCTTTAAGAAGCTTTCATCAGAAGATTAAAATAGCAATAAAGATAGTAATCCATCATTTCTATAATTACTTTCTCAACATTAGACTTTGATTTTCTGAGAATCAGTTCAAAGTTAGTTTAAACTAAAATAATCCAGCTGTTCTGTAATGACTATCATGTATTTCAAATTTGTTTAAGATTAAGTTCAAATAAATTCAATGAGTATTGACATAACTGTTAATATTGTGAAATAAATTCAATAATTATGTCAGACAAAAATCTGTTATTTATTTACTATAGATATGTAAATGTCAATATATTAATGATAATGTATTGTCATTTATTTCATTCAAGTAGATAACATGGATATAAATTTTTTTAATAGTTTTTGATTGCTACTCGCACGTTGAGTGCCATGTGATATAAATTTTCAACTTTATGGAAATCGCATCTAAATTTATAATTAATGTAAGATATATATTCTTGGGATTTCAGTCAATATTTTAATTTTATTTCTTTTCTGCTCTACAGTTTCGGCTGCACCTCAGCCATCCTCAAAAGCGAAATGAATTATTGTTTAACATTTCGCTTTTGAGGATGGCTGAGGTGCAGCCGAAACTGTAGAGCAGAAAAGAAATAAAATTAAAATATTGACTGAAATCCCAAGAATATATATCTTACATTATTTACATATCCAGTCAGCGTCAACCATTTTATCTAAATTTATAATATTTTGTAAATAATTATTACAATTGATTAAAAAAAAATCAATTGAAGTTGGAAGGTAGAAGATTATTATATAAGAATTAGTTCAAAGTAATCTCAAAATAAAATAAACGGACAGTCTTGTAATGAATGTCGTCTGTTTTAAATTTGTACAAGGTTACAGACAAATAAATCTGAAGATAATCTAAAATTTTACCAATCATTGCGACATTTTTTTGGGATTTCCAATAATAATACAGCAAAGACCTATTGAATAATAAAAATAAAGATAGTAAGGATAATGTAATCATTAATTTCATTCAAGTGGATGGCAAGATAACTATTTATGATATAGCTTTTCATTTGTTATTAATAACAAATCGATATCTCGGAAAGTAATTCACAAACGTTAATTCATTGAATATTTCAAATGTAAACAATTTTGTTTGAATTTTTAATTTTTACCGCTCCCTCACTCGCTTATTTTCTTCTAAAGATGGGCGCATTTTTATTAGCTCACGGGTGCCAAATATCTAAAGACGGTCCTGCATATATAAAAGTATAGACTGCAGGTCGTGATGAATTGGCTCCTGTTTCGAAAGAGAGACAGAATAAAATTGCAGTCGCTCTCTTATAAACGGAATGAGGGCCGAGCATGCGCGCTGTCGTTTTCGCGCCTCGAAAATGCGCATGCCCAGGCTCCATCTATTTCGTCGTTTTAAAATATTAATATTACATTTTCATTTTTAGTGCAGTTAATTTGATGTCTAAATTATTCTCTCATAAAATGTAGAATTGCACTTACCCTAGAAAAATACAGGACTTGCTGCAGTGGCCGTCCACAGCCAACATACCCCAATATTTTCCCCTCTCTAACTCCTTCCATCCCATGTGCAACAACACCTCCATACCCTCCATCAAGTACTTTCACCGTAGGGCACGGTAGGGCTTCTTTAGCTCCCAGTGTCGGGCTGTCATACTGCGCTCGATAATGCGCCATCTTTAACGTCAGATCTTGAAGAGCTTTTTCGGCAGCCATGTCGCGATAGTCGGAACTGTGCTGTAGAATAGATTTGAAGCTTCGTTCCAGGAGGTCAGGGTCTTCAACCACGCACTCAATGAACATGACGCGGAAATTGGTGGATAAGGAATGGATGTGCTGGCGCTGGTGGCGACTTACGTTAGGACCGTCTAAAATCTGAAAAATAATAAATTCGATAATGATTTTATTATGTAATTAAATTAGTGGTTCAATATTGGCACAAATTATTCAATATAAAGTACAAATTTAATTAAATTGCCGTTTAATGATTTTCCATTCTTTCTGACGTCAATACAAGTTAATTTTTCATCAGAAATAGTAGAAATAGGTCAACTCCAACTAATTTTAGGTACATGGTTCAACTTGCGACGAAAACCACGCATGAAATAAACAGCCAAGTTGTCAACAATGCGTTACATAAAATTCTAGTTAATCAAAATCTTTAGTAGCTTCTGAATTGTTTTTTTTTTTGTATGAGAAACAAATGACAATAACTAAATATGTTTTTTATTTTTCAGATAAAAACAACAAAAGTACTGAATCTTATTACAATTATTAGTCATGCAATAATTTAAATTGCAAAAAATCAGTGACGCAGATGAAGATTTGTAAGTAGCAACTTACAAGCAAAATAACAATAGGATTACGTGATAGTTGCTACCAATTCTCAGACTCCATAGCAACATTTTCTGTGTTTCTGCTGATTTTATAGTTATTTTCAACTGTAATTCAGGTAAAAATAGATTTTATTCGTTACAAAATATTTTAATAGTTATTATTTTTAATAATTTCTTACCACAATTGAATATCCTTCGTTTAAAATTTTTCCTGCGTCTGCTAAGGCTTCATGGAAACTTTTTTGTCTTAATTTCCAAGCTGGTAGATTATCTGGTTTAAACATTTCGTGACTGTCATATTTTTCCATATGTTTTCTTCTATACTCGCTTATATCCAAAACTGTAAACAAAAAAATTAAATAATTAGAAAAAACTAAAATTAATTCTTGTCTCTATTCCACTTCTTAAAATTAATGACCTTAGTACTGCAGTGTTGAAATTTACATTATAAATATTTTTTATTGTTACTATGAAGCTAATTTTGCAAAACAACACTTGATTTCAATTTTAAATAAGTTACCAAGCGGAATGAAGTAATGAGTTTTCATCATCCAACTCAATTTGGTCAAGCTCAATTAATTTATTGCTCAAAATTATTTCGTGTGAAGACATCTCCATTATCAAATAAAAGTATCTGGCATTGATGACTAAATGCACATTTAATGGTTGAAAATTCGTTCCGTGTTACTACGAGGGCTGTTCTAAAAATAATTCCTTACACATCCATTCTTTGGAATCATTTCTCGAAACAGGTAGCAATTTGGGTCAAGATCTGGGGTCCTATTCTAATTCGTATAGACAAATCCCAGTCGCCAATGTCGTCAAGTGACATTATGGTAAAGAAACTGTCTCTTATTTCAACGATGACAACGTTGTATCACTTCCTCAATTATCCGCTGGGTGGTACATGCTGCAAGAGTCTTCAAAAGACCTCAAAAACTGTCTTTACGAATTAGAAATAAGCCTCTGATCTCTACAGTCAATATTTAGAACGAATTCTGTATAGAATTATCTTTAAAAATCGCTTTCTAATATAATACAACGAAGACACTTCTCAAATTGTCCACCAGAGTCTCTAAAATGACGACAAGTAACTGTCTCTACGAATTAGGATTGAACCCCTGGACTATAGGATGGATGGGTGACTAGTTGCACCCTCAATTCATGTAAAAAAGTTTTTATGACCGTATGCTACGCTACTTTTCTCGCAATTTCTTCGACTTTAGGAGGAGGACAAATTGTTGTATACCAATCTGCAGCTATGTTCTTATGATCCTCAAAAGGAGATTATTCTTTCTGAATAAAACAGCAATCATTTTCTAGTTTAAGATTTTCACGCACCTAACTTTTGTGTGCTTATTTTCTTTTTCTAAAACTCAAACTACTGACTGTCGATTGTTTTCTGGGTATAATTGTAGATCCTGTAATATTATATACCTCTTTAGATGCCCCTCGATCAAATTTGCGAGAATAACAAATGTGAAATTCATCAAAATGCCAACTTCATTACACGTAGCTGCTGATGTTAAATATTATTTTTTGTATACTTGATGGAAAACATCAGGTTTAATATGTAGAAATCATTAAAGAAAAGTGTCAGTTTTCCAATTATTAGCAACACTTTTCTAATGAGCAACAAAAAATAATAAACAAAAAACGCACTATGACACGCCCCCAAATGATAGCTTTGACCTAATTAAGAAAAAATTACAGGTTCAATATATAAGAAAACTAAAATTCACTCGATTTCGCCGGAAGCAAATGTAAAGTCGCTTCTTTAGCTGCATCCAGAATTTCGCGAGAATCTCCAGCTTCTGACGTTTCTAACAAATTAATTTTTAATATTGTTTATTTGTTACTATGCTTTTGCTTGGCAGTTGTCGAAACCGTTACTACGTTTTTGCAAGAACACAACCTTGATTAGTATTTCTGTAGAAAATTATTTCTATTCTTTTGGCGTCTTCCACTCAAGTTTTTCCATCAAGAATACAAAAAAATAACATGTTCAACACGTAAGAAAAGCGATATTACTTTGCTCATGTAAATTCAATTCACTCGCTCGTTGCTCTTGCTCGTTAGTAAACTCTAACTTTTCTCTACTTGTCAAACAATCTACTATTACTGCAGTGGATCCAATGCCTGGATTCCGCTGAATTTTTCTATATGTTACATTTCGGTCGGTTTCCCTTTAGTAATTTTTCCGCAGCACGAATGTTTTAATCACTAAAAACTAATGCAGGTCTCTGTTCATCTTCCAAATGACACCGTTCACGTTTAAATTGACAGAACCACCTTCCAATCGTGGATTTTTGAGGTCAATCATTTCCAAAGCTGCCACCAAATTTTTATGATTCTGCTGGAACGTTAAACCTTTTATAATCATACAAAATCATTGCACGAAGAGCGATTCACGACATATGCAGATATAAATTGTCAAACGAATGTACTTTTGTAGTTTTTCGCTTTTATAGCCCACTACTCACTATTTTCAAAATTATCCTCATAGTTTTTTTTTTTAGGAAATTAAAAGACAAGATCTGAACTTGAATGTATTATTATTTGATTATCCATGACAATAAAATACAACTTCTAGGGTACGTTCCACTAGGCGACAACGCTAATGTCGGCTCAATAATCGTTCCACAACACGATCACGGTCTTTGCGTTCAAGTTCAATACGTCATATATGACGTCAATAATCGCGACCGCTTCAACTTCTTAACGCCAGCGATTGAAAGGTGGGTCGAAGCGGTCGTTGGGTTTATTTTCGCAAAAATCGCAAAGAAATTTGAATTTATTGAAAAGATGTCTCTCCAATTTGTTCGATTCCAAACTGTCAATTGATTCAAGATTTTTTATTTCGTTCAATATAACAGATAATTGGATACAATTGTTGAAGCTGACTGGATGAGTAAAGCAATATTGGGAATTCAGTTGACAGTTTCGGCTGTACCTCAGCCATCTTCAGAAGTGAAAAGAATTTTTTAGTGTAAAACTAAGAGTGTACATTTATATGTGATTAAAGTGTGATAAAATAGAGGGATTTTTTTTTTTTTTGTCAAATGCCATAAACGACATCTGTGGAAGACATTGATTAAGTTAGTTTTACACTAAAAAATTCTTTTCACTTCTGAAAATGGCTGAGATACAGCCGAAACTGTCGGAAAGAAATAAAATACAAAAATTGATTGAATTCCCAATATTGTTTTACTAACTCCAAATAACAGATAATATTACGGTGTCCCATTATTATTATTCATTATTTATGATAATAGCTATTTATGTAATTAGTATATAATATAGAACTTTATTGGACGAGCCGCTGGTTATGGACGAGGGAGCAGCGCGAGCTAGTCTAATAAGGAAGGCGAGTCTATAAAGTTTGTTTATGTTCGAATTACATACAAAGCTTTATGTTCGACTGCTCTAAAGACGCAGGATATCTTCTGAAAATATTTCTTAATTTAAATAATAAATAGACTTTTTTGGTTGTAATTCTGTATATTTAATTTTATTTTTGACGTTTCGACTTTCTAACCGAAAATCTTCATCAGAAAAAATGATACAAAAATAAACAAGGCCATTTTTTCTGATGAAGATTTTCGGTTAGAAAGTCGAAACGTCAAAAATAAAATTAAATATACAGAATTAAAACCAAAAAAGTCTATTTATTAAATACAATTGAGAGGAGTTTAGAAGAGATTAAATACGATAGAAAAGAATAAATGGATACTTCAAAAAGTGTAGAGAAGAATAAATACGATAGAAAAGAATAAATGGATACTTCAGAAAGCGTAGAAGTGCTGGCAGCAACTGCCAAAGAATCACAAATATTGAGAGAAAAATGTTTTTGTAACAATAAGAATTTATCTTCGGGTCTGAATATTCGTGACAATACCAATTATGTTATAAGTATTCATTACCATAATAAATAATATGTTGATTTAATTGTTTGGATTTATTTTATGTTAATAAAAAAATCTATTTGTGTAACTTTTCTTGATAATGACAGTTCCGTCCAATTATATAAAGTAAAAGTCCTAGTCCAATTAAGTGGCACATTATGGGCACTGAATGCAGCCATAAACTACGTGATTATGATGCAGTCGAACATAAATTAATTTACACAGGCATGTTGGATTCATAAAATTCAATTATCCTTCTTGCTACAAGTTAGTTTAATCTTATTAATAATTCACTTTTTGATCTTAAACACGAATTGTTAGTAGAACGGCAAAAATTGCAGTCGTGGGCAAATCGTTGCGGTCGCCTAGTGGAACGTATTCTAATAATATCTAAAATTAAATTTGTTTACATAGCAACTGAACGGTAATCAATAAATTGTAACGTTATAAATAGATCTATAATTATGGTAATTTTTGTTTGTATATTCAAGTAAAATAAAATAAAAATCAATAGAAAAAAAAATAGATTTAATAAATAAATATGTTTTCAATCTTTGAAAATACGGTGTTGGTTACTATTATTAATAATAATTATGATAATTCAGAATATGACCTCTAAAGTATTAATAACATATTAGGAAATAATGAATTAATCAAGAAAAAATACTTCATTAATATCAGTAGACCAATAATATTGTAAATAGTTAATATATAAAAAATGACAGTTTTTATTATTGAATTTAGGTTGTTCATAAATTATAGTTGGCCGTTTTCATATTTTTAAGCAAAAGACAGTAAAAAAAAAGGCAAAAATAATGTCCAGAAAAAAGTTCCGCTATTTCCGATTAAGAAGAGAAAATTTTTATCAGCTAGTTTTTTTCTTTGTTCTCGGCACATGATAGCACATCGGTTTCCAAAATAATTGTAAATGGCAGGGCTATTAGATATCAATAATAATACTTCCTAAGCTAGTAACGGCTAGTAATAGATAAAACAGTTTTTTATTGACTTATTATATCATTAAAGTTTCATATTTTGAACTGCTTTTGGCCCCGGTACTAAACTTTATCTCTCCTAACAATTTTTAAACTGGAACATAAACAAATACCCATTAAAGTTCTCACAGAAATACTACAGTATCACATAGAAATAAAACAAAAGTTTATCTTAATTTTGTTACGTTACACAAACAATTCTACGTCATGACATTTTTCAAATAAAACTTAAAATTGGAAATGTTTATTACAATTAGTTACTAAGGAAATTTAAATGTCGCAATGAACAAGACAAATATTTGCTGTTGCTCATAATAATATTTGCAAATATATTATGTATTTAATATAATTCTATTTCAAGAGACAAACAAAGATTAATAAAAAATAAAAATGTTGTTCTTGTTTTCCGCTTTTAATACGTAAAAATACGGTCAGTACGAATTTTATAGCGTTCTATATTGCTGTCTGATTTTTGTTTATTTTTCCTTGTTTTGCTACCTCATTTTTTTCACTTTCTCTTGTCCGAACGATTTCCGGTTCCAATTAATCCGATTTAACCAGGTTACTGTAATTGCATATTTTGTTTTCTTTATACTTTTTGACTAATTATATATTTTATTGTAGCGTAAATATTATTCCCTGTACTGTCCTACGTACGAATAAATAAACAAAAATAAGAGTGATGTAAAAGTTTTCGTTCAACGTTCATTCATTCAATAATTTGATTCAATACAAGAAAAGTTAGAACCCAAAACTGATATTATTTTACAAAAACAGTTTTGAATGACAAATTTGTCTGTCTTCAACTTGAATAATTTCTTGAAATAAACCAAAAATTAATTGTTGGTTTAAAATATATTTAAAAAAATAAAACGAAGCATTTTTTTCCTTAAAATTAATTGAAAAATATCCAAAAAGTGCTTACCTGTAGTTTTTTCGCCAATAAAATTCAAATACCGCGCCAATCTCTTCGCCAAAAGACTCTTCCCTCTTCCTGGCAGGCCCACCAAAGCCACCAATAAGGGCGCAAACTGCTTCAATTTGGGCCGCATAGTTCCTGCACATAAGACGGTCACAGTCACTCTAAATCAACTAGACAACTACAGAATTATCAAGTGCCTTAAGTCTGAACTGCTCAACACACATGATCATATACGAAACGTTAATTTCATCATACGCTGATAAGAAGGCCATGAGACAAGTTGTTTTTTCTATTATTGATTTGTTGTTGATATGGAAACTGAATTTTACTGATTTAGAGAAGTTTTTCTTGCGGAAGAAAAAATAAGGAAGTTCAAGTTCCATCGTTATAAGGTTAGGGTTTTCAAGGAAAGGACATAAGTTGCAGTTTTTTCCTTCCTTTTGTTGTTAAAAATTATTGACATTATCATACAATTTTTGTCATAGAATTTTGGACGGTGATTGCAATGTTTATATATACAAGCATATTTAGGTCCGATTTGTCCTAATTAATGGGGTTATAAGCCTTGAATATTTGTGATAAAAATTGCGACAACTCTAAATAAACGCAATGATAAAAATTATTCATGTCATTTAGCAATATTTCATTTTTCTAGTCATTTAAAAATTATTTATTTATTTATTTACATGCAGCTAATTTCACGTGGTAACTGGTAAATCAGCGCGGCTCGTGGCAGCTTTCCAAACTATACTACAAAAATTTAGTGAACAGATTAGTCATGGAGACCGGTCTCCTTACAAATATTTTTCATGAAATTAAGAAAGTAGCAGATGCCACCTGGCAGTCAGCCTGATTTACACTCAAATTGAATTATATATGAAAAGGAGTGAAAAGGTTTGCTAAAGTAGCAGTTGTGTATAAGCATCCTGGGTAAAAAAAAATTGTTTTCAACTCAACTTTTTTTTAGATAAGTTATCGCATTTTTACTGACTTTCAAGAAAGTAAATAAATAACAAATATCAGTTATTGCGGTGGGTGTGTTCCATAGATTTACAGTCCATGCCATCAATCAATTTACAGACACTGTTAGGTGTTTGTGAACAATGTGTCATTAAAGAACAGATTTTCAAGAAAATTTTTATAATCTAACAATAGAAAAATTGATTATACAACGACGTGTAATTTGAAATTCGACGAAATATTTTTTTTGGATTTATTCCAAAAGAAAACTACCAAATATTTTGAAAATATTCCAAAATAATTTATCGCAATATTTATCTTACAAATATATTTAGTCGTTCTTGATTTATCTCTATTTTTTTTTTTGCTTTTACTCGATTTAAATGGTCACGCAATTCAGTAACATCTAATAATATTATCTTATCAAACATTTAAGTGCGATAAGTAACAGATTATACTATACATATTTATTTCCTTACCAATGATATTATTAGTAGTAAAAAGTAAATACATTTGTGATTAAATAAATATTTGACTATTTGAGAAAATGAAGATTACATATTGTATACATGGAGCTAAATCAAAAAATATTTCCAATATTAGGAGGTAAGTTCACTTGCAATTAATAATTTTACAATAAATTAAATACGAAATTACTTCATAAACAATTAGGACGAAATTCAGAAACGTATAATAATTTTTCTTCATAGTTAAAATAATTTAATAAATATTTAGCATGGGCGCCGCGAAGGGAACAAATAATAAATTTTGTTCAATCCTATTATTGAAACATGCTATTTTTTAACTTGGATACCAATCTTGAAAGTGTTTGTTTTGTCAACTACAGTGATTCCTATGACAACGGGTGGGCGAAAGTAGTGAGTGTAATTACTTTCGTCCACTCACTCTTTCATAACGAAATAAAGAATAAACTACAATACATTTTATTACATGTATTTATTGATATGAAAATGAACTTCATAATTATTAAAAATTGCGTTACTTAAATAAGATATACCAGCAACTGAAAACTGATGAGACTCTGTAGTTATCGTAGTAACTTTTGTAATATCAACTTGAGTGCTATTTCTATTACTTATTTTCTCTTCTTTGTTAATTATTTTCCTCGCACAATTTCATTATTATCTTGTTCCATTTTAGTGTCACAATTTATATTTGTAAAAATATCAGGACAAAACAATTTTAATATTTTTGACAGTTGCGGACGTTTATATTTACATGATCCATAACAACGCATCCGCCGCCTATGCTACTTTAAACTTTAAACATGATCTTTGTTTAAGAAGTGTAATAGATTTTAATGTTTTAATGAATATTTCAATAATAGGATTGAACAAAACGCTATACAGCACTCGTGAAGAAACGAATTCGCTCACTTGTGGGCCTTTGCACACTCGGCTAGCGCCTCGTGCACAAAACTGTCACCCGCGTGAGCAAAACTCATAGTTTCTTCACTTGTACTGTAATATACTATTAATGTGTCTTATGCCTGTATTACACGATACAATTTATTGATCAATAAATTGACCAAGTTTTCTGTCAAGTTTTCAACAATTTATTGTCGAGCTCAAAAATATTTTGTACCATATTACACGATACAAGTTTTCGTCAAGAAAAATCAGAACTACCAACTTATAATTTTTGACGTAACTTCAAAAAGTGTGGTTAGAGAGAAAGTGAGATAGAAAAAATGACAAAAAATTAATATACTGAAGGCAAGTGTATATAAAATTATATTAATACTATGTCATCACTAAAATTATCATTTGACGCGAAATAACTAATATGAGTAATGTTGACAACGACAAAATCTCCCTAGAATACCCCAGAATATTGGTGAAAAATAGAGCCAGTTCTATTTCAAAAATAACTTGATCAAGAAAAAATTGTGGAAATTTTGAACATATTACACACAACAATAAATTAAAGATCAACTTTTGAAAAGAATTGACCAATAAATTGTATCGTTTAATACAGGCATTACATTTATTAATGACTCGCCTTGCCATAATATTAATTACCAATAAAAACTACAAAGGATAGCATACTTCATTTTTTCAATCCAAAAATAATTACAAATATCGAATTCTAAATCGAAAAAAATAGTGTAGCTCACGGCGCCTGCAAATTTGATTCGGTGCCGAATTAAAAAAAAACGTTGAGGCCCGTAGACACATTTAATGAGAGCCTAAACAGTATTTAGTGGGGCCTCTAAGCTCATGAAAAAATAAATAAATGTTTGGCAAATCGTCAAGTGCTCAATGCGCCTCATCAATAATCCAGCACTGCATTCAAAGTGAAACCTTTTTGCTTAACCCTCAAGTTTCGTGCCGCAGACCAATTCAAAAGAGATTTCACTTCAACAACAGTATTTTTACTTTAGATAATGGGGTCAAACAAATATTGTATTCCTGAGATTATGTTAAGGTTGATTTTAAGCTACAGTTTCCGTTGAAACTTGGTGAAAAGATTTGTTTTAGCATTATAAATATAGGAAAAATAATTATTATTGATGGCCAGACTCGATTGACTTTGAAAATCTTATTTATTAATTTATATGATTAAAAAATGTATACATTGCGCGGTGTGTATGTGTGTGTGAGATGGCGATACTAGCGACTCACTAGTAGAATTGAATCTTGTCAGTGGCACTAAAACAGTGATTTCTCTAACAGGCGGTACTTCGCACTCAACTAACGAGCGGATTTCGTCCGCTCTGACTAAGCTCAATATGAAATTTTGAGTCCAAGACAATGACGGCAGATCAAACCTAATATGAGTTGTTCAGCAGAGCCGGAACTCCTAGGGGACGCAAAATTTTATGAGCCGCATTAAACAAATCATTTAAATTCAAATTTAAGAAATGTTTTATGACGGGATTTGGAGAAAGCTTATACTGTTATACTACTGCTACCCATCTCATCTTAAGGTCAACTATAAAATTTTATTTTGGTTTATATTAGTTATTGGAGATGTACACTGCCCTATCAGCAAGTAGTCTAGCTTCTAGCATTGTGTTAGGAATGCCGAGCCACTCGCTACGCTTGATTTGTTGAAGAAAAATATATTTTTAACTTTTAACTTTTCATTTATGGCTCAGAATTAATTAATTCTGGTTTTAGACCCCACTGAACCCAAAAGACATAGTTTTAAAAAAAAGTCGGTCTGTATGTCGGTTCGTCTATGTGTGAGAGCGCGAACGAATTTTCGAATGAGATTTCATATTCAATTCTTTCATCAAAAATCGTTTTTGACGTTAGCATTAACGTTTCATTAGCGGTGGCTTGCAAAAACTCTCTAATGAGAATCATAATATGAA
Organism: Dromius quadrimaculatus; assembly: GCA_963989225.1. NCBI lineage: Eukaryota > Metazoa > Arthropoda > Insecta > Coleoptera > Carabidae > Dromius > Dromius quadrimaculatus. The sequence continues at coordinate 5,850,574 of OZ022325.1, read as the reverse complement.
ATTATTCTTTTAAATTAAGTAATTTAGTTCTATCGTGTTTGGTATTAAATTAAAACTCTTACGGAAATATGTAATTATAGTGGAAGTGTCAAAGAGGATACTTAAACGATTATCAATTGTTTCTTTTACAAATTATTCAAATGATATCTAGTTTGGTATCAATTTAAAGCTCTCGGGAAGATAAAATTGGCAAATATCAATAATGAATAATCATTAATGGAATCCACGTTACCATCTTCAAATTACACTTCCGGCGATCAAATGTTCCAATGAACTGAAGATTTCCAAAAACTAGGAAAGGACTCTTCATTTTCAAGAATACTTATTTTATGTAGGACTACAATATAACTACCATCTGTCACTTTAATATTGACAATGACAGCTGTCTCTTTGACAATGATAGATGTCACTTTGACAATGACTGCTGCCACTTTGAAATATGCAATTAATTGATGCGACATTCTAAATTTCCGAAACAGTGATGAAACTGGCCAGGAAATTTATGGTCGGGAAAATACTGTGTGGCCACAGCAGATTTTTTTGTATCATGACATCGATTTTTGATTCATATATAGACATTAAGATGTTAATAATATTTAATGTACCTGATTGATTATAATTTTGTTTTTACTATGTCACCACTTGGTTTGAAGTATATATACATTTTTTTTGTATTCAAAATAATTCTCTACACAAAAATAGGACCGCAATTTTATGATTGGCCACGGGTGGCCAATACCCTAGTTCCGGCTCTGTTGTTTAGTGCTCCACTGTTCCTCAAATTTTCAGTATAACACAAACAAAAATCGAAGCCAAATAATGACAAAAGTATTTAGCTACGTCACATTTGACTAATGATTTTTGATAGGAAATGGTTTATTAAGACGACTCTTGAAATACATGTTATAGCAAAAAAAAAAAAAGTATTGTTCATTTTCACTGTCTATGTTTTCAAAATATCAATTGAATTGATAAACAATTTTATCAACCGTCTACAAAAATTTAGAAATACATGTAATTGTATTTATTTTATACTACAAAATATTGATATTACTTGTTTTGAAATACTTCAATAATCAAAATAAATATTAAAAACAAATTAATCTATTTTTCTGTAGAAAAATGTTTGTATCTTTTTAAGACAATGACAGCTTAAGATAATTTTGGCTGCCAATTTTTACTTTTTTTGTATTTTGAATTATTTTTGTTATGTTCTGCATTTAACCAGTTTAAGGTCCAATATTCTGCCTTTTAGAAAAAGTTAAACTGCCAGTTTTATATGAAAATTAATTATGAAACATTCCTAAATGTGAGAGTTTCATTTTCTGTGCATTTAAGTTGGTACAATAAAAAATGACACAAAAAAGATGGGTCATATTGGACCTTAATGACATTTGATTTTTATGAACTGGCATTTGTTTTTGCCAACAATGACGTTTCATAAAAACGAGACATACTTCATCAAAAATTAAAAATAGGTTTATGAACCGCAGCCACCTTAAATTATAAAGCAATTATCTATTAAATTTTATTAATTCAATAAACTGAATATATTTTATACTAACCTAGGCTAACAATTCTACTGATACTATATTTGAAATAGTTTATGACAGTCAACAATAAACATTTTAAATGAAATTGGTTTCTTAAGAGCTCACCGTTATTTTGTCCCTCGAAGATGCATAAATGGGCTGATGCCAGCATATTCAAAATCCTCTTTAGGGTAAAAATCTTGCTCCCTATGTAGGTTAGTCGAATGAATGATTCCAGAAACCGTTTGGCACTTTCAAGTGCAGCAACCGGCGTAAAAATATTTAAAACGGAATGAAAACACCCTTGTAGAAATGGAATGAGAAAACTTTCAAGTAGATTTATACTAAATATAGTCCGAAAAATGGTCAGAAGACGTATGCCTGATGAATTTTTGTACATCTACCCTCATACCAACACGAGCCCTCACTTCAGAAGCCAGGTTGAACGAAAATTAATCCACTCACACGATAAAATTCAACTCCGAACTGTCACTAACATTAAAGGTTAGCTGTCAGATGAATACTTTCGACAGTTCTAATCTTTTTTGATTTAACTTTACTGATAAACGTGCTATAATCACAAAAGCAGTTCACAGAATGAATGTTTATATTTTGGTCGCCTGCCTGTTTTAAGTAGTTGGATCGATTAGAGAGTCACCAATGGCGTCCCACACAGTTTTTAAAAGGGGTCACCAATTTTATGCAAGTTTCGTGACGAAAATTTGTTGCGTAATTGGATGGATTGTATTAAACTTAAATATAGACACTGCATTCCAATTTTAAAATTATTAACAATGACCTTTGCTATCATTAGCTATTTTCTTACTTTCTTTCATAATTAATTTGCGTACATTCTGATCACCTTACATTATCGCAAATTCGATTTAGAACGACGAAAACTCATTTTCTATATTCTAAGCTAAGGATAAGAATAAAATTGTGTTATCTATAATTATTCTCACGGTAATAATGTGAATTATAATAATTATTTGAGGTCACTGCATAAAAGCTGATTGCAAGGCCGGTCATTACCATTTGAAAATAAAACACTATCCATATTCTTTGTTTCATGACAAGACAAAAAAAATTACCGGCTCATCATTATTTTCACTGCTTCCAACAATTTCGTTTAAAACTGGAACAGTAAATAAACATTTCTCTTGTTTTAAACAGGATACTAACTTTTTATTTTCAGTTATTATTCATCAAGACTTTCAGCTTCTAATTTTAGGTCAGGAACAAAGATCATCTTTTCGCAAATCCAAATGACGACAAAATCAAAATTAAAACGCAAGTGCGGCCAAAATTAGTTATGGTAGGGAAGCACCTTGTATAATAATGGACTTCAGTCAATCTGAAAAATATAAATTTAGATTTCGAAGGCGTGTCTTGCATGTAAACAGAAGTTTTCGGTGACTTGAAGTACAAGTATTTAAATTTTAAACATTGATAAAGAGTTATTAAAATTTAACCTTGAGAGAATATTTACATCCAGCTGATGTAATTAGGATTTTTATAAAATTTAAGAATGTTGCTTGACCTTCCGAAACTTGAAATCACTCTTCTATTATCTAGCCAAAGCTCAAAATTCATTTTTATCTATAGATGACAGATAAACAATATCCATTTGGTTTGCAGCCTCTCGTAAAACAGAAGTGTTTTTTTTTTCTTTATAAAATGCATACAATTTGCAGAATTGCTTGAATTAATTCCGTAATTAATATTAATCTTAGCAACAGAAAAATTCCGCGAACTAAATGCATAGCTAATAATAAAATTGTACAAAAAATATTAATATGAATAAAAGTTGTTATGTTTTTAAGAGATTGGTAATCTGGTAGAAAAAAGTTTGCAGTTTATTTTTTCTGAATCAACAACCTTTGGTCATTTGAGCTTGGTACAAGTATATAAACAAGTGGGCGTGAACACATGGAGTGCAAAGGTCGCTTTATTTCCGAAAATAAAGTTGTATTACTAAGAAATCGTGCAAAAAATGAAGTGCAACTAAAAATAAACCTTCCGGTCTTTCATACTTCTTAAATGAACGTCAATATGTCACGTTTTTGGCAATATCAATCATTGCGCAAAAATCACATTCACCTAGGGAATTTTCTCCACTAGACGTTGTTCGCTTGCGCATGTATTGATTGGCAACAACCGGAAATGAGTCAAGGACTCGAAATTCGCGATTCAAAAAGTTATGTCAAAGTTTCATTGTTTACTTGTCACAGCTGACTTTGACAGCTAACCAAATCAAAAAATTGCAATAAAAATGTTACGGTTATAATAATAAAGAATTGATTTTGCATTTGTGTTGTTAGTAGTGATAAATTTCAAGTTGAAATGGATAGTCCAACTAGACAGAAAGCTCAAGAATTCACCAAAGATTTGGAAAATTGGATGTCGAATCTACCAACTCAACTCCGGTCCATTTCTCTTATACACCTTGCCATTCCAGGTAAGATTTTTCAAATAGTCAAAAATATTTGGGCGTTAGCCGGAATTGTTTGCGCTGCTCTCCTTTTTTAACCGATTTCAACAAATTGCAATTGTTTATTATTCGAACTGCGTTTGTTTTTGATTCAGTATTAACAGTTTTAATGCTTTATTTATATTTTTTTGTTCATTTATTTTGCCGACTAATATAATTTGAAGTTTTATTTTATATTTAAAAACAAATTGAAGCAGTAAACTATCATATTTCTTTTGTTTTTGTTTCAAATACTTGAATTTATTGAATTAAATTGTTTTTAACAGTGAAACAACTGATAACCGATTTATATCCTGTAGATCAAAGTTCGATTTAAATCTAGTCAAATATATGTTACTTCAAAGGAATGAATAACAATTATTTCGTAATATGGTAATATATAATTATTTGATTGTAGAAAAAAAAATTAGATTAGGAGCCAAAACAAAATAATTTTGTATTGATTTTACCATAATATTATGAATGAATGAAAAGGATAGACAGAGTCGGACAAAATTATTATTTAATTATAAGCATGCAAAAAAAAGGGCACAACTAGAAGCCAGCTATATATAATTTATATTCCAATATTTTATTCATGACAATAATAACGTTATTATTTCGTGTACTTTAAAATAACTCATTGAATTTCTTACAACAATAAACTTGATTTATTTCACTTGATGAATTTACTTGTGAATATCAATAATCTGTCAATTATAACCTGACCTAAAATGAAACCAAATTCGAATTGGCGCGTAGATCATTCACGGGCATTTTTCGCCATCTTAAAAATATTTTTCCTATTTCACGTACACAAAAAGAACTTTGTGCCACTGTTTTTGATTTTTCTCAAAAACAGTTGTATAAAATTCAATTTTGTGCAACTGTTTTTAGTGACTTTTTTATTAGTGAAGTTATCTAGTTGTCGAACATAAATCTGTCATTTTGGCTGTCACTTTACATGCACCTGGTATTTTCTCACAATAAATTTGAAATATTTATTGAATTTGTCAATATTACTAACCTTGAATTATAATTTTCCAATAATTATATCCAGATTCACAGGAAATGGATGGAAAAAGGCAGGAGAAGAGTGAAAATCGTTCGATTTGAATAACAAAATGCTGAAGTAAACCAACTTTGAATAACACTTATTTCCCAATATTTTAATAATTTTTGAATTAAAATAAAATTCATGCGAAATAGAAAAAATAGTATGAAAAACACGTGTTACAATAACCAATTGTAACACTTGTTTTACAATATACTATTCAAATCGTTTTCTTATGAATACCGTACATCTGAGAAAAAAACTTTCAAAATAAAAAAAGTTGAAAACAAAATTTTATTATACGAGAGCTGTTCTAAATAGAATACTAAGAAAATTAAAGAGTTTACGAAGAAAATAACATTTTTCTTGTATCGCTTGAATAAGACTTCATATTGTAACACTACACTACATGCAAAACTAATTCATTTTGGTATATCAACAAGTTGCCATGGCAACTGTACAAAAAGCATTGATTTTTTTTTGACTTGTATAAAAAGTAAATCACGTTACATAGTTCATATTTCCTAACACTAATCAATCTAAAGAATAATATTTAATTAAATATGAATTTCATGCGTCAATTATTCTGGTGGAACTGGTTATCTCATGTTGGTGATTATTATTAATTATTTTAAGCCTCCTGAAATAAACATATGATTATATAATTCAGTGAAAAAAAAGTCACTACAATAACTATATTACTTTTCAAAGCATATTAGGTCTTCGGAAGCTCCGCAAAAATCTCTGAAATTCTGTAACGGCTAAGTTTGTGCCGGGAAATGTACCACTTACGTTTTTTTTATAGTTATACTCTTGATTCATATAAAAAAAGATTTTGTGGTTATATGCGGGACTGCGTTTTCATGATGCAACAAATGCCACACAAACCAGTCTTTGGTCATTCCAATTGTGTAAATTTACAATAGTGTCATGTCACAAGAAACTAACTCAACATTTCAAATGCATACAAAATAATGAATAACAATATATCTTGATTTTTCTTAGAACCGAAGTTTTCTTGCTGGCTCAATTGTTAGCAATGCTACAGCCAGCTGTGCCAACATGCATAGTGACGTCATAACAATATGGTGGTTTTTCGTAATCTTTTCAAACATTATTCAATTTTAAATCGTGTTGGCTAATCACAAAGATCTTCCTTCAAAAAAATTAGTGTCAATAGTTTCTTTAATATACTCCGAATCAATTTCGAGATTTTTAAATAATCGTGGAAGACCCTATTCTAGATCCAAGGTTCGTCACCTGTAATAATAATATACATCTCCTTAGATGCCCTTCAGTTATTGCATTTGTAAGTTACGTCCGTTTTCCAAAGCTAACGTTTCGCATTCCTCAAAAAAAATCCATCCCTGTGGTGGCAAGTCTTTACAATCGTTTTCTTCGTTTAGTATTTAAGATGCGCTGTCGTAATTTTTGCAGATAATGAAGCATCTGCAAGCGGCGCCACAATTCTTTGTGCAATTAAAAGATAATTAAAGCAGGATATGAGGCATGGATTCCAATGCTGTTTTGACAGCAAAACTTATTTCATATCTCCTTTTGCTCCTTTTGCAACTCTTTAGAACATTCCAATAGTCGATTAAAATGAAAAATCAATTTTGAGTGCATGTCAAATTTTAGTGCAGTGTAATTCATGAACCGTGAGATAAAAATCAAACATACTTTTGACATTCCCATATAATTCTTATATTAAATTTTTGAGTTGGATACATTTTTGACGGTAAAAATGATTTTAGGTACCTTCAGTGCCATCTAACTGTTTTTAAATCAACTTCACAGAGTTGCAATCAGTCAGAAAAATGCAAAATATTTTGTACCCTACATTTCTTGAATTGAAAGTTTTTTCTAAGATGATTTGAATAAATTTTTAAGAGAGAGACATGCAAATTTTGATTTTGACTGATTTTTTCATCAAAAACAAGATATCAAATAGTTATTTTTGATTCTAGATTGCGAAATGTCACTTTTGCATTCGAGAATGCAAAAGAATTTCGCAATCATGTATCAAACAACGTTTCTCAATGTCTCAAAATTAATAAAAATGTAAAATTAAAATTTTGACATTTCGAATAAATTAATGTCACTTTAAATGTTGCTATGATACCAATACAGTTTATCTAAAAATTTCGCATCCTGGCTGCGAAATATTTCGCGTCTTGTAAACAAAACAATCATTTCGCATGTTTCTAGTTGCCTTGTAAATGTCAACTTTTGATACAGTTTTCGAAAAAATCAATTTATAGATCATTTCAGTTAAGAACAGTCTAAAGACTCTTATGGGACTACGTTGTAAGCTTTTGATTGGCAGAAATGCGAGCACGATTCACTCAGATTAAATATTTATTATTTTATTTTCTGTTTTTAGTTTTCAAATAAAAAATTTAAAATTAAATGAAAACGACTTTTGATTTTATTCAATAAAATTCTGAATAATGTATAGATTAATCAATTTAAAATTATTTACTATTTACCGCAAGAGATTCCATATTTTAGCAAAGGTCACTATAAGCTATTTGTAGCAAAACAAACCTCGTGGCAGACTTTGACCTAATCTGAGCTCTCAAATAATATAAACAATTTAAAATATCACACAGTCCTTTATTTTTGTTTTTTCTTCAATTATTTTCGATTGAAAAATAGTTGATATTAGGTTTTTGATAATTTTTGAAATTATACTCACCTAAGAATCGTTTTTTTGGTAGGTTCCCACGACAGTATGACCTGGAGCATAACCCGCAAAAGTCCAATGTCCCCCGACGCCGAGCCTCTTCTCCAGCGCCTGCGGTTCCTAGGCTCGATGTTAGGCTACGTCATGAGCCGCTGGTCAATCACACAAAGTTTTGATGTAATGTCACAATTAAATGCCGGAATCAGGTACTTTGATTTAAGAATCGCTACGAAAATAGGAACGGAAGATTTGTATTTTGTACACGGATTGTATGCGGATGATGTTCGAGGGCCTTTGGGGGATATTCAGACGTTTTTGGAGACGCATCCTAGAGAAGTAAGAAATTGTAAGATGGAAAAATGTTTAAGTGGAATACTTACTTATTTTTTACAGGTAATAATTCTTGACTGCCAACATTTTTACGCATTCGGTCCGTCAGATCATGAGCGTTTTATGCGCCTGCTTACTTCCACTTTTGGGCACAAATTGCTTCCGTATACCCAGCACATGGATCATATCACACTTGAGTTCATGACGACGCAGTTCAGATACCAAGTTATTGTTATTTACCGCAGTGATGCAGCAAGGTAATATTCTAAACAATGGATCAGAATTTTTAAACATGTGGAGGATATTTTGAAACTAATCCACAACACCAAAATCACTTTTGGGCATTTTAAATTAGATAATTCAATTTAAATATCCAAGAACATGTCATCTTCATCATTAAACAAAGTATACATTGCGCGGTGTGTGTAAGACGACGATCGTCATTGTGTCGGACTCAAAATAATGGGTTTCAGTCTTTATTTAATTTTTTTTTGTATGCATAATGATGTAAAATAGGGGAAATCGTTAAAAATTGTTTTTGTAGGTTTGGTCAGCCACTACTGTGGCCAGCAGCAAGCTGGCCAACCCCTTGGCCAGATACCGTATCAATATCCAAGTTATTCAACATTTTAAATGAAAATTTGCAATCTCGAAGCCCTTTAAAAGGCTACGTAAGTCAGTGTGTTCTCACACCAAGCACTTGGTTTGTGTGTAAGCACTTATTTGGTAAGTCACTTGTTTTTCTACTGCATGATTTGTTGTAATATTTCTAAAACTAAATTTTAAATTCAGATACTGTTTTTGCTCTTGTGATTCATAAATAATTTTTAACTATATTTTCAGGTACTCTGCGTTCCGAATGTGGTGCACCTTTAGAGAAACACAAATTAAAATGGATAGAAAGACAAAAACCTGGTGGTGCAGGAGTAAACATCATAATTTCTGATTTTATTGATATGTCAGAAACGCATTTTAGCAAAGCGGTGGTAGGATTAAATGCTAAATTATTGGCCGAAAATGCTTCGCCTACTTAAAAACAATAATATACAAGAAACACAATATTTATATACCATCCCCACCTACTTAATAAGTATACAATTCAATATATACGAAAACATATACACAAAACCCGATGAGATATATTATCAAAATAATTTAGAGTAGAATTTTAGATTTTGTTAATTAATGAAAAAATGATATTTTTCGTACCTTTTCTACGATCGCTTTTGCGATTTTATCAGTTTCATTCTGTGATTTAGGTTTTAGTTAGTTATAAAATTGGAGTCAGGGATTTTATATTTTAAACCAAATATTTTCATACTAAAAACTACGCGCTCAACACTTAAAACTAATACTAATCTTGCCACTATTATTACTTACCTAGTATTTATTATGCTACCTCTTTGATGTCTATTCTATACACTGCTGGTCAGAATCAATTAAATTTATATTTAGAAATAATATAAAATTAATACGTAAACAAAATTTGCGCTAAAGCAATCCTTGTACAAAAAATTGAGATAAGATTCGAATTAATGTATTCCTCCAAAGGAATGTCAAATTGACAGTTTTATGTAAAGTTTTCATTTAAAAATCTTCCTATAGTTCATTTCAGTTGAGAACGGTCCAATAGTTTTTATGGGATTACAATTTAAATCTCCGATGGGCCAAAATGCAAATACGATTCACTCACATCAAATACAGGATTCAAAATAAGCTTGCTGGAAATGAATTTAAGAAATGAAAGGAACAAATATATTCACATACTAATGTTACCCGCGGCTTCGCCCATTTTGAAATCAATGAAAGACTTATTATAATAATTGGCTGCATCACTTAGACAAAACCGCGGTAAACCTGTACTATCAATATTTTCTGTTAATTTATTCTAGGGTTAACCAATTCAATTGACTTTCTCAGAAATATTGTAATTAACTGCAGCACCCAAGCAAAACGCGGCAAAGCCCGTGGAAGTCTTGTGCTGCCGATTTTTTTTGTTGTATTCTAGGGTGACCCATACCAATTGACTGTTTTTTTGGAAGCATTGCCCATGCATCGATTCAATTGCAAAGGAAAAAAATGAGAAACAGAAAAATCTGTAAAACAAATATTTTATATCTCTGACCTATAATTTGGAAAATTTCTGATGAATGACATTTGTGGCAGTTAAGTTGGTTTTCAATTACACTGGTCAACACAGAAAAATTTTCCAGAATTCTGTTGATCGGTTTTAATTAAATTGAGGGTGCTGATTTCGAAACTAGCACTAGCTTTTTTCTAGCAGCTCTTGTTTTTGAATTACATATAGGCTATAAATTCTTACGAAAACGTATACTTTTACACACTTAAGTTGATTGGAATCCATACAATATTGTCTTTTATAGGACTTTTTGGAGTAAGGAGCTTGCTCAATGTCCCGACAAAGATTCCAGCAATAATATGCAATCATATAAGTGTCCCATCATCCTTGGTACCGTTCTTCCATAACTCGTATCTTGATGAAATCTTTCATCCTGTTCCTCACTAAAATCTCCAAGAGTTTTAGGAAATCGATCCAAATGAGAATGGAAATGATGAACTTCAATGTTTTTGTTACACCCAAAATCTCTCAGATTTGACAACATGTCCTGTACCAATTGTAAATAGTTTTCTGACTTTTTGGATTTTAAAAACGAATTATTTCACCATCTTTGTTAAGGACCTTAATAAATTGTTTCCTAATGCCGAGTTTATTATGAAGCGGTGGTAATATAATTCGATCTCGATTCACTAAATATGGATTCATTACATTTTGATTACCAATAACTAGTGACTCTCTCAATGGCCGCATTCTAGGAGTCCAAAAGTTTTTTTTATTTGTAATATATTTACGATACTGTATTAAGGTATATTCACCACAAATAAAACAAAAACTGTCTGGATCGTTCGTACAAGATCTCCTCTTCGTAGTCATTGTATGATTCACTATTAAATTAACAGATGTGCTAAGTAAAACAGGAAAAAAAAACAACTTCCTAAATGTTAATGAATGTGAAGAATTTAAATATCTCAAAAACTAGAGCTGCCAAGGAAGATTTAGTATGATATAAGGAATCACCACATCAAAATACATTGAAATTGACACCAATTTTTTTAGAAAATTTTATAAAGTTGTAAATTGTTGACCAGTGTTATTTAACCGAAGTTTACATGTAAAAAAAATTGAAGAATCATCTAGATGATGAAAGCGCATTTTTGACAGCTCATGAATGCTTGTTACTTCAGAGATTTCGCAAATTACCATCTCCCACAATTACTGAGCTTGAAATCAAGCAGTTTGGGCAAACTTACGGAACAGCAGTTTCCATTTAGTACTAGTTACTAGTTGACTATTTGATAGGTACATAATTTATGCATGTACAAACTCAAAAATACCTTTTAATCTTCATTGTTTAGTTATTGACTGACGGGAGATCAAGTGCTGTACCTTAAAATGATAATTTGATCTTTATCAAAGCTATATTGAAAAAAATACACCAAAAGTAAACAAATTTTCATCCAATAATAATAATTCATTCTAATAAGCTTCAAATTCGCGTCAAACAAGTCATTGAATGAATCCCGGACAGATTTGACAACTGTACATAATAATAGTGACACGTACGGCTAAAGTTGTAACTAAATTTTTATCTACTTGAATAAACTTTAGTTGCCATATCCCTAATGTCATATATATCTATGGGCATTGTTCCACTTGAAACAAGTAATTGAATAATTTAATCTTCCACAATCACCGAGCTAAAAATGCGCTAAACCTGGCTAAAAACTTCAACAAAATTTAATGTGCCACATACGAAAACCAATGTTAAGAAAATATTCATTTTATTTGCCCCATTTTTTCCAGGTAAAATCAAGCTGAACTGAATTAATATTATATTGATGAATGATTTCAAATAATTAGTTGACGTCTGAGGGTTTGTAATCTGACCACTATATTCTCAAGGAGGCACTTCGTGTCTCCACATAACAAATAGATATATGATATCGCGGACTGTTTTTTAGAACTTTGTAAGATAAACAATTCCACCTCACATTTTCGTGTAACTCCAACGGTTTAATGCAGTGTACACCGAAATAGCTCTTGAATGGCAGAATTTTTGTCGACTTACTTTATATTGATTGTTAAATCTAGACTAATTTACACAATATCTTTGTTTGTTATAGCCTATGTGCTATTCTAATGTATAAGCTATAACATTGTGAAATTTCATCAAAATCCGTTCAGTAGTTTTTGCGTGAAGAAGTAACAAACATAGATCCATCCTCACAAACTTTCACATTTATAATATTAGTATAGATTAAAATATTTTTCCAAATGTTGTAGTGTGAAAGACAAAGTTTATCTACTTTAAATACCAGAAGCGATAAAAGTATTTATTTTGATAAGGATCAATTTGTTACGACCAAATGTGCATTAAAAATAAGATATCAATTTTTATTGTATTTATGGCAGAATTTTTTCCCATTTACTTGACACTTATCAATATATTTTGGACAATTCACACAATATCTTTATAAATTATAGCCTTTGTTTTATTCTAATGCAGGGGCCACACTTATGTCTAATGCCGTTAAGTGAGGCGTTATGTGACAATTGACATATTGTCAATGACAATGTGTTGATTATTGAATAACGCCTCAATTAATGACATTAGACGTAAATGTGGCCCCAGCATATTGTATAAGTTACAGTATTGTAAAATTTCATTAAAATCCATTCAGTAGTTTTTGCGTGAAAGAGTAACAAACATCCATACATACATACTCACAAACTTCGCGTTTATAATATGTTGGGAAGTAGGGATAGGGATTACTTGAATAGATACAAATGTATTTGTTCGAACTGCATAAATCTATTTATGATAATTGATTGAACGACTGACAAATGATGCAACTTAAGTGCGTTTTTGGTGCTAATATAAAAATTGGTTCGCATTTTGACTTAAATTGTAGTCTCATAAGAACCCTTGAACTGTAATGAATTGTAAAGTGAAGTAGAAATAAGTTTTGAACATTCAAAGAAAACTCAAGAGAATTAGAAATGGTTTTAGGATAAAAATTGGCGTAAGAAAAATGTTGCGATTCCGTGCATTAACAAAAACGCATAGACTTATGTTAATTAATATCAATTCATCTATAAGAAAGTAAAGTTCGTTGCGATTATGTTTTACATATTTATAAACCTAATTTGCTCAAAATTGCAGCATTAGCTTAAAGAATACCTAAGGAGCGTCTATAAATTCGAACCTAATAATTCTTCAATTCATAATCAATCTTCCGGCGTTCATATAAAAAGAAGTTGCTAGCTAAAAAGCTAAAAGAACAAATGCCAGATTATAGTAAATATCAATTCAAATTAGAATAAAAACAAAAGAAAACAATATTTTTAATATCCTCGTTCGCTTTCACATAAAATATAAAGGCACTACTATAATCAAATATATTTATGTCATCAAACTAAATATTTTTTATAAGGAATTCAATACTTTTATTAATATTTTACGCACAACGTATTATTTAACGAAATATAAGTATACAATCAAATATTCAGTAACCCGCTAATTTTTTGGACTGAAATTTACTTAAAATATATAAATAAATATCCGCATAAAATATTTTTAGAACTATGCTGTCAAATAAAAAATGTAATAGCTGCAGCGTCCGTTGTTTTAAACGTGTATTTTGGCACCCATAAAAATTCAATCAAAACTATCAATTATAATTCTATATGAAGTCTGCAAAATTATAATCTATTTTCAACATAAGTGGTGATAATAAATTTGCCTATTGATAAAACAATATTCTAAGTGTTACTGACCAATTTTCAGAATGCCTTTCGAAAAAATTATCCAAAATGCCTCTTTTATTATTTTAGTATTCGTTTGGTAGCTCAAAAAATGGATGAATTTAATTTACAAAGTTTTTTATTGCGCATGAATCATATATACATGATTTCAGTGGCCTAAAATTGCAATAATATTTAATAAGTGTTGTTATTGTATTGCATTATTTATTGTTGATAATTATATATTGCTAATATTGTTACAATGATGTACCATGTTAAATAACTTATAATCGAATCGTCGAGATCCTTACTTCGACCGTATACTAAATAGATACACTTTATGTTTTAAATTATGAAGACAATACTTATTTGACATCAATATTTCATGTTTTTTAAATCTTTTTATTGTAATAACATGTTAAAATATAAAAATTCTTCATCATTTAACAATGATCTTTATTTATAGTTATTCGGTCGAAGGTTTATAATAATAATAATGATATCCAGTTTTTATATTGTTACAGTTAACCAGTGGATATTATCTATACAAAACATATCTGTACACGTATTTATTCACATAAATGTTAAAAAAGAATCAAATGTATTACGAAACAAATAAATAATGAAAAAGAAAATAACAGTCACGTATTTCAAATTTGAATATACAAATGAGATCATTATAATTTTCGTTATAAGCTTTGTACAACCTAATTATTTTTCTATTAAATTATATCATGATTTTGCTCCAGAATAATGTTTCGGAACATTCCAGAATATTCTTGGACTTTTACAAAACACTAGATTGTTCCAGAATGCAATAAAATGTTTTAGAACACTCCAAAACGTTATACAATGAGCCGAGTTCAGCTCTTTCCACTACTTGAAGAAGCTTCACTAGAACCTCATAAAGTCAAATGTATTTCATAATAATTGAATGATAAAAATATATAAGACAATTTAGTGTAGCTTCTCTAGTTAATAAAGGAAGCTGAATTCAGTCCAATGTTATAAAGTGTCTCAGCATGTTTCCGGACATTCTAGAATGTTCTGGAATAGCCTTAAAAGTTCCACAATATCATTAAAATATAGTAAATGTTTTAATACACTCTAAAACGTAATACAATGATCCAAACTGTCCCAGAATTGAAAAAACCTTGACGATTTTGCTCTAGAATGTTATATTAAGTTTCGGAACATTCTGGAATGTTATTTTAAAGCATTTTAGAACGTTCTGTTACTCTAGAGACATTCTGAAACGCTTTAGGATATTTCATAACATCCGAGAATGTTTTATAAAGTTTTGGAACTTTTTGGAGCAAAGTTGTGAAGGTTTTTTTAACATTCTGGAAAACTTTTGATTATTTTATAACGTTTTGAAGTGTACTAGAACATTTTAGAGCATTTTAGAACGTTCTAATATTCTAGAGACATTCTGGAACGTTCTAGGAACTTTTTGGAGCAAAGTTGTGAAGGTTTTTTCAACATTATGGGGAACTTTTGATTATTTTATAACGTTTTGGAGTGAACTAAAACATTTTAGAGCATTTCAGAACGTTCTAATATTCTAGAGACTTTCTGGAACGTTCTAGGAACTTTTTGGAGCAAAGTTGTGAAGGTTTTTTCAACATTCTGGGAAACTTTTGATTATTTTATAACGTTTTGGAGTGTACTAGTACATTTTAGAGCATTTTAGAACGTTCTAATATTCTAGAGACATTCTGGAACGTTCTAGGAACTTTTTGGAGCAAAGTTGTGAAGGTTTTTTCAACATTATGGGGAACTTTTGATTATTTTATAACGTTTTGGAGTGAACTTAAACATTTTAGAGCATTTCAGAACGTTCTAATATTCTAGAGACATTCTGAAACGTTCCAGAAATGCTCTAAAATGTTTTAGTTCACTCCAAAACGTTATAAAATAATCAAAAGTTTCCCAGAATGTTGAAAAAACCTTCACAACTTTGCTCCAGAAAGTTCCAAAACTTTATAAAACATTCTCGGATGTTATGAAATATCCTAGAGCGTTTCAGAATGTCTCTAGAGTAACAGAACGTTCTAGAATGCTTTAAAATGTTTTAGAATACTACAAAACTATAAGCAACGTCTCAAAATGTCCCAGAACGTTTTGGAACATTCTAGAATGTTGTCCAATATCCTGAAACATTTCAAAATGTTCCTAGAATGTTTCAGACAGCTCTACAATGTTCTAGAACATTACAAAACGTTATACAATATCCCAGAACGCATCAAAACGTTCCAAAATGATTTCATGTTGAGAAAATCTTGAATATTTTACTTCAGAATGTTTCAAAATATTCTGGAATATTCTAGGATGTAATAGATGTCCATAAAATAATTTATAACATTCACAACATGCCAGAATTTTCTAGAACACTCCAGAACGTTGTACAATGTTCCAGAATATTCTAGGATGTTAAATAATATCCCAGAAGGCATCAAAACGTTCCAAAATGATTTCATGTTGAGAACACCTTGAAGATTTTACTTCAGAATGTTTCAAAATGTTCTGGAATATTCTAGGATGTAGATGTCTATAAAATAATTTATAACATTCACAACATGCCAGAAAGTTCTAGAACACTCCAGAACGTTGTACAATGTTCCAGAATATTCTAGGATGTTAAATAATATCCCAGAAGGCATCAAAACGTTCCAAAATGATTTCATGTTGAGAAAACCTTGAAGATTTTACTTCAGAATGTTTTACAATGTTTCAAAATCTTCTGGAATATTCCATAAAATAATTTGGAACATTCACAACATGCCAAAATGTTCTAGAACACTCCAAAACGTTGTAAAATGCCCCAGAAGGCATACGAATATTCCAAAATGATTTTATGTTGATCAAACCTTGACAGTTTTGCTTCAAAATGTTTCAAAATATCGCGGAACATTTAAAACAGTTGGAATATAATTCTGATAGCTCTTTTTAAATATATGAGAGAGAAATTCATCACAAAATGGTTACTAAATAATTTTAAACATCATTCATAAATCTGTTCGACATATTCTACAATTTTTTAAGAACTTAATTCTAAATGTCGAGGCTTTAAATTTATATTAAGCAACAAAACAACTCTAAAACCAAAGTCTTTTAAATAAATAGACTTTTTTGATTTAAATTCTGTATATTTTATTTTCATTTTATATTTTTACTCTCGGGCGATCCTAGTTGTTGAGGAAATGTTATTTCCGACCAAAAATTCGATCTGATTTTTCAACAGATCTAGGTCTAATTAATATCACTTCCTAATACCAAGTTTTCTTAAAATAATCTTCTTGTCCTGCTTTGGTATTCAATATTATTTTATTTGACATTTATTTTTCCACAGATATCTCCAATCATTTTACCTCAAAATAAAGCCTCACCAATTTTGCTAAAACATTGGTACAGAACCAAAAGACAAATTTAAAATTGAAACTTTGGGCTCGCCAAATTGAAAAAACAAAACTCAAAAGTATTTTTATATAAATTTTTATTAGTAAAAACAAAATACTTAATTTGAAATACGTTGACTTCAATCAAAATCAATTAATAACAACAGTAAACAATCCTTTATTCGTATAATATACCTCCCTCATTTTTTTTGTCTTACAGAGCTTTTACTTTCAGTTGTTTCATTTTCGGCGCCTTTTTCTTGAGCTGCCTCTTTTGTTCCTTTTCCTCCCAACGTCGCTGGCGCTCCGGGTCAGCTTCAGATAAAACGCGTTCTTTTTCTGCACGGCGGCGCTCTTCTCGACGGGCAGCAGCAGCTTCTGCACGAGCTACATGAGTGGATTTAAGGAAAACTTCTTCCACACGTTGGCGGTTTTTATCTGCTTTTGTCTTGCCTAAAAAAAAATTTAATTCATTATGCGGCTCTGCATGCATTAAATAAAGCTGCTCAACATATTTAGCATTTTTATATCTTTCGGCTTTCTGGATTTTATTGATAAATAAACGGCAAACCGCAATAACTCACCAAATGGTTTCTAACCCATTCTAACTTTTCTCTTGTTTAATTTCTCTTTCCGACCAAAATCTCTTTTCTAAATCATTCTCAATGTTAGTAGCTTGCAAAACAATCATTGGATCAACTTCTTGCGAATCATAAAACCTCGTAATTATTCTAGCTGCTTGTCTAGCTTCTTCTAAAGTCGGCACGACCATTTTTTCATTTCCATCCCCTAATTCGTGATTGCCTAAATCATGCTTGTTTATAATTTCTTGGGCAATCTCCTGTTCTGTTTGACATTCAGATGTTGCCAGATCGTCATCAAAATAAACGAAAGAATCGACATCGCTGTTTAACAAATGAGTATCTTTGATGGAAAGTAAAAACTGAGATAAAGGCTCGTAATCTTCTTCTAATTCCAATTCTATTTCCTTGCAAAAACCGGATTTTTGGAATGCTCTACATATTTCAATGTTTGAAACTCTTTGCCAAGCTTGATTGATATGATCCATCGCATATAAAAAGCTGTAAGTAAATTCTGATTTATTTTCCAATGTTTTTATTATTTCAAGTAAAACCAGTTTTCTAAAATAGTACTTCAAATGTTTTGTTATTCCTTGTTCCATTGGTTGAACTACGCTTGATGAATTTGCAGGTAAATACACAAATTTTATATTTGATAAAACTAAATTTGAAGTATGAGAAATATCGTTATCAAATAATAATAGTATTTTACGATTTTGTTGTTTTAATCTATTATTCCACAGTTTCAATTCTGTTCGTAATATTTCTGGCGTTATCCACGATTTTGAATTTGTGTAGTAATTAACTGACAATCTTTTAAAATTCGTTGGAGAATTTCCGATTACAGCTAATTTTCTTTTCTCTGAACCATCTGCGTTCGCACAAACAAAAATAGTTAACCTTTCCTTCGCTAATTTCCCATCCACGCACTTTTCTCCTTTAAACAGTTTTCCTTCAAGCGGTGTAGCTTTATAAAATAATCCTATTTCATCAGCATTAAATATATCTTTATCTTCATAACCACACCGAAATTTTGGCCAAACAGTTTTCAACCAATCAGAAATTTGTTGATTTTGATGCTCACTTTTTTCTTTAATTTTTGGGAAGCTAATATCATGTCGTAATTTAAAGCGATCTATCCATCCATTATTGCAAATGAAATTCCCATGTCCCAATAATTTAGCAAAATGTTTAGCTTTGTTCATTAAAATGGAACCAGTTACGGGAATATTTTCGTTGCGTTGTTGTTTGAACCACTTATAAAGGGCTTCATCTACGTCAAATTTATCTGGACGACGTAAACGTTTAAATTTACTTCCACTTTTACCAAGATGTTCTAAAGCTTCAAGATATTTATTCCTATTGGCCCAAATTGTAGATAAAGTGGAACTTTTAATACCCCACTCTTTGCAAAGTGCAACTTTTCGTTTACCCTTTTTTATTTCTAGAATTATTTTAACTTTTTCTTCAACACTTAAAATACGTCGTTTGCGCTTCGAATTAATACTCAAATCTATTATTTTATTGATTTCAGATTTAGTATTTCGCATATTTGACGTTGAATTAATCCCTGAATCCATTTATATTAACTTAATTTGTCAAAAGACAAATCCAATAAAACCTAACCCCAAATTTGCTTTCGACGTTTGTAAAAGCTCAAATTACATAGGGAAAAATTAGTGAACAGCCTGATTTAAACTAGAGAAATTAGTTGCATAAATATCGGAGCGCATGCGCCTAATAATCAATTTATAACGAGGTTGTTACAACCGAGGTCAACAACCCATTTTCACATATTTATATTCATGAGCGCACACAAAAATTTATTCAGGGGGAGCAAACTTTAATAACTCAAAACCCGTCGAACGTATAATGTTGAAATTTTGTATTTGGGACTGATTTAGGGTCTAGTTGTGCACCTTGCATTTTGGTTACAATCCTCTGAACCGAAAGTGCACTTTACTTGAAATTTTATTCGAATTTTTCGCATAAATCCAGAATGATTAGCTGTAGGATACTGAAATTAAATATTTGAGATTGTTGTAGCATCTAAATGGTTATCTTGTATTTTTGAATCAATCGGCTGAGCCGGAAGTGCATTTTATATAACAGACTTTTCGAATTTTCCGCATTAATTCAAAACAATCAGTCGTAGAATATTTAAATTTTGTATTAAGCACTTCTGTAACATCTAGTTGTGCACCTCGTATTATGATTGCAATCGTCTGAACCGGAAGCGCACTTTACTGAAAACATTTTTTGAATTTTCCGCATAAATCCAAAACGATTGAACGTAGAATGTTAGAATTCAGTATTCAAGACGATAAAAACGTCTAGATGCTCATATCCTATTTTCATTGAGATCGACTGATCCGAAAGTGCACTTTACTTGACAGTTTTTTGGAATTTTTCGCATAAATTCGAAACGATCGGCTGTACAGTATTGAAATTTAGTATTTCAGTCTGCTGTAGCATCTGAATGATTGCCAACTATTCTAATAACAATAGACTAAGCCGGAAGTGCACTTTAGCTGAAATTTTTTTTAAGTTTTGCGCATAAATTCATAGCTGTTAGTTGTAGAATCTTGAAAATCAATATTTAGGAATGTTGTAGTATAAAATGATGACCTACTGTTTCCATAGTAATCGACTGAGCCGAAAGCGCACTTTAATTGAGAGATTTTCAGAATATTTTGGATAAATCCAAAAGGATTAATCGTGATGGCAAAGCTAAAAGATTTGGAAAATAAGTCTATTCAATTTGGAAGACAGATGTGATTGTTTATCTGCTATTATGTACGAGGGTTGTTCTGAAAATAGTGGAAAAGCGTTGAATAATCAATGCCAGACTTGTGCCTATTAAAAATTTGTCACTCTGCCCACCGTAATTTCATGAATCGCTATTCACTATTTTCAGAGCAGCTTTTGTGCTAACTAAAAATATTCTTACCTTCTTTGGAGAGGCGATATTTTCTGACTTTATCCATACAATAGAACACCATCACCATCAGCGGCTTCAACTGTTCCATAGCCTCCTGTATGGGTTTTCCTTTCACAGGTACGTTAAATCCAAATAGTAAAACTTTTTGTACATCAGGTAATTTGAGTGCCGAGCCATCTTCAGGCTGTTTAACTCCCGAGTATTGGTCAGAAAAATGAATGTAATCGATGAACTCAGCGTATTTGTTAAAAACAGCAGTCATACGAGAGTCTAGCACCGTGCTGGTAGCTTCAGATATTTCTGACATTACGTTAAAGTTTGATGGAAGACCGTGGCGGTCGCCGGGTTTGCGTTCAGGGCAATACACGCTCTACAAAACAGAAATCTTAAGCCTCATACCGAAACGAATATTGTTTTGTCCTTTCTCTAATTTTTGTATGAATGTACTTACTAAGTCCGCCATTTCTTTGGCAAAATGTTGAGCAGTCTTCTTACTAGCAACACACATTACAAAAGTATCCATATCTTCTTTATTCATAACTACTTTGATATGCACTTGGTCCAACGTTGGGCGCATCATACCTGCGATTACAGCTACCAAATCTTGCCTCTGGAACAATAACAAAAAAATAAATAAATACTATCAAACATTTTGAAATAAATCATCACCTTTATGAACTTTAGTTCAACTAGCATTCCCTCGCAGCAAGTCCTCCCACTGCACCAAAGTGTGAACATATTCTCACTTTCCTTAATCAGTCCAGGAGCCTCGCTCTCCAATTTTGAGTCATCTCCCACTAAACTGAAATTATCTTCCAGTAAAGTTTTATGTGTAACAAACCAAGCATTGGCTAGTTTAGTGTTCTTTGATTTTCCGGTAAAAAAATTTAAAAAATAAACTACTAAGCCAGCGACCATCAACATTTCCAACCAGTAACTGTCCCAATTGGCTCGAAAGTGGAGCGGTACTTTAGTTATGGTAATTTTTGGTTCTCGTGGCTGTTGATCGGATTTGAGATCAATTTTTTCGTCGGAAAAACCCTCAAATTCTTCTTCATCTTGGAAGTGCTCGAATTCGTTGTCGTCGTCCTGAATAATCGTGAAAGAGAAAAATATTAGTTTTAATTAGAATTAGAAACTTAAAGAACTAAATCTTATTGATAGAATCATTTGCTCTTAAATTATAGCCGAAATATTATTGCTTTAATACATAACTTTAACTATTGATTGAAAATAAATTGAATTGCACTTCAAGAGTATTCGCTTCCGTGCACAATTATCAGCCTACCTCAACCATAATATCGTCATCATTATCGTCGTCCGACTGGAAGATATCAGGATTTGCTTGTTCTTTTTCTGGTTTTCCTTTCACGACTTCCAAAACTTCATCATCTTCTGTATCAAATTCTTCAAATTCGGCAAACTCGTTATCAGCTAACCCCTCATATTGCAATGAGGCCCAAACAGAGCTCCCCACCAGAACTATATGTATCAAAACTAACCAAACCTTCATTTTGAAATTTCTGTTATAATTTTTGTTCAAGAATATATTTTAAAGTAAAATTAATAAATTCACATGACACATGAAAACGGCAATTTCAGAACATCCTTCTACAGTGTTGCCAATAGTGAAATATTAACTAAAAGTGACAGCTCAGTACCAACTAACAAAAAATATATTGTAATGTAAACACAACCTATAAAATAATTTCCAATTTGGTTCAATTTTAATAATAATTATATGCTTTTATTACAAATCAAATTAAAATGCACTACAATTTGCAAAATATTAACTAGATTAAGAATTTGATGTACAAATTTATATGACCTTCCCAATGTCTTTTATCTGATAAAATTATCATTTTACAACTCATTATCAGTCCGAAAGCATTAATACCTCTTCAAAATGCAATTATTTCAATCTATTTCACGGAATTTCATATCAGCCGCTAAACAAACAAACCAAATTAGATTTTTTGCTCAAGTTGCTCAGGTTTCTAACAATAAAGATGTGATATACGAAAAATTAAATGAATCTGATGCCGGTGTGGCTGTAATAGGCTTTAATCGACCAAAAGCAAGGAACTCATTAGGTCTAAATCTAGTAACAGAGTTTGAAAATAGCCTAAAATATGCTGAAAATGATAAAGATGTAAGGGTAGTTATTATTAGGAGTCTTGTTCCTGGGATGTTTTGTGCTGGTATGAATTCTTATAAATGTGTTTTTCAAGTTTAAATCACTTATTGTTAAATTTTGAAGGTGCTGATTTAAAAGAACGTCTCACACTAACTCAAGAAGAAGTAAGAAATTTCGTAATCCGTCTTCGTTCTCTTACAAGCAGCATAAATTATTTACCAGTTCCTGTAATAGCAGCTGTCGATGGTATTGCGTTAGGAGGCGGATTAGAAATCGCTTTATCTTGTGATATAAGAACTGCTTCAACCAGTGCTAAACTTGGTTTGGTTGAAACTAAATTGGCTATTATTCCTGGGGCAGGTGGGACTCAAAGATTGCCGAGAATAATTAATCCTTCTCTTGCTAAGGAATTAATATATACTGCTAGAATTTTAGATGGGGCTGAAGCAGAAAAACTTGGTGAAAATAATAAATAAAAAGTTGGTTTAAGTCATACTTTTGTTTGATTTTTAGGTATAGTAAATCACGCTGTGCAACAAAATAAGACCGGCGATGCAGCTTATTTGAAAGCTTTGGAAATCGCTAGAGAAATTTTACCAAACGGGCCGTTTGCTGTTAAAATGGCCAAAGAAGCAATCAATAAAGGACTGGATGTAGATCTAAAAACTGCACTGAAGTTTGAAGAAGCTTGCTATGCTAAAATAGTGCCGACAAAAGATAGAATTGAAGGATTAAAAGCATTTAATGAGAAACGAGCGCCGAAGTATATCGGAGAATGAAAAAGATTTGTTACTGTTGTGCGCTGACCGTAAAAAATCGATGTGATAAAATGTCTTCCAAGTATTAGTACACTCAATATTATTGAAAAAATCATAATTTTCTGTCCAAGCGGAAGTTGATTTGTGAGGTATACAATGTTTTAAATTGGTTTTCATCATCAGTGGAATCAGAAGAGATAAAATAAAACTACTAAGATAGTTACGACCCCTTTTTTTCGGATTTTAATTATCATGACGTTATTAGTTCACTTGATTGTCATTTGTTTTAGTCACTCGAATATACAAAAAATTTAATATTCACCTAAATCATGTTAAAAACAAATTCAGTTTGATACAAAACAATGCTTCCTCTAATATTAGTTTAGTTTTTGTAAGACGTCATTATTATCACTTATTTTCATTTGTTTCACTTTCAGTCACTAGAATATTCAAAAAATTTAATTTTTCGCCAACTGTCAAAAAAACATGATATTTTTGTATTGTTATGGATACGCAAAGTTCGTGATTTTTTCACTAGTAAAAAAATGAAACATATTTTTGTACACCTAATCTAATATAATTCAGTTTAGTAATGCTACAAGGATAGAAAAAAAACAGGTATTTAACAAAAAAAAAATACTTAATTTTGAATATAAAAATTAATTGTTGACAGTTCTTTATTTATCAAACGACAATTGCGCATTCTTTTGGTTACAATACCCAGGTGACTGCAAATTAATTTTATTTTGTACTTTTTTTCTATATTTTAAATAATAAAACAATTATTATTGTTGATCTATTATTTTTTGACAGTTGGCGAAAAAATATTGTTTGTATTTCGTGCGCGAAGTGATTGTATTCTTTGTTGCGCTTTCGAATGAAATTGTTACCTCGACCTTACGGTCTCGGTTAAAATTGACATTCTCACGCGCAACAAAAAAAACAATCACTTTGCACACTTAATACAAAAATAACTAATTCATCTGAATCATCTCTTAAACACTAATTTTATTGTATATAAAACTAGTTCCAGTCATATTATAATTTATTTCACGTATGACGTCAATACTATTTTGATTGTCATTTGTTTTGATCAATAGATAAGTTGCTCAACAAATTTCATTTAAATCGCTTTGTAAACACTTTAATTTGATGGAAAAATGTTTTCCATCTGATATTATTTTAGGGTTTTAGAGTATGACGTCATTATTACTACTAAATTTGAATGATTTCAGCCAGTAGAATATTCAAAAAATTCAATATTCACCTAAATCATCTGTCAAACACAAACTAAATTCGATACAAAACTATTTTAAATTAAATATTAATTTATTTTACGTATGACATCGTAGTTATTACTGACTGTCATTTGTTTTGATTACTAGAACGCTATAATTTTTATGGTGTATGGCGTCATTTCTTCCTCAAATAGTCAATTGTTTTGTTCATAAGTTGCTCAACTAATCTAATTTTAATTTTAATTGTTTCTCAACACAGTCAAATAATTATATACAAAGCAATTTTGCGTCTAATATTAGTGTAATTCACGTATGACATCATTATTATTACGGACTGTCATTTGTTTTGAGACGTCATTATTTTTCCAGATGGTCAATTATCTGCCACTAGTCAGTCTACGAAGTTTAATCAGACTAAAATCATCTTTTAAACACAAATTTTACTAAAAATCAAACCTGTTAATAAAATTGTGTGATGTATGACGTCATTTCTTTCCCAGATTGTCAATTGTTTGTTCATAAGTTGTTCAAAAAATCTAATTTTCATTTAAATCGTTTTCTAAACACAAAAATTTGATACAAAACGATTATCCTTCTTATATTAGTTTAGTTTATGTATGGCGTCATTATTACTATTGATTGTCACTTGTTTTAGTCACTAAATACTCAAAAAATTTAATATTCACTTAAATCATCTATCAAACACAAATTAAATTCAGTCAAATATTAATTTATTTCACGTATGACGTCATTACTGTTACTGACAGTCATTTGTTTTGGTTACTAGAACACTATGACTTTCAATTTTACTAGAATCATCTTTTCAATACAAGTTTCACTAAAAATTAAACTTAATAATGAATTAAGTATTGAAAATAAGGGAATTCAATCACATATATATTTTTTTTCTGATTCTACAGTTTCGGCTACACCTTAGCCATCTTCAGGAGTGAAAAGAATTATTTCGTTCATTTATCAAATTGCCACAACAGACTTCTATGGAGAATGCTGACAGCTTCGTTTCTTTTGTTTCAAAAATTAGTTTTAATTTTTTTACAATATGGCGAACATTTTTGATCAATTTAAGGATTAAGAAGTTATTCTACATTAAAAAAGACGTAAAAAAAGTAACTCACAAAATTGTTCTAGAACGTTATCATGAAGAAAAAAATAATTTCGGAAAACATCGCCTCCTCACGATTGTTATTAAGATTATGAGCTGTAATTTTTTGCAAGTCTAGCATTCATATACAGGGTGGGGCAGAAAAACCTATCCGATTTCAAAACGATATAAAATTAAAACCAGTCAACTTGTCAAAAAAAATTTTTTATTAACATATCGCAAATTTTATGCCATTTTTAAATTTAAGTTTTGAAAAGCACACCACTCAAATGTCGTCCTTGGGAGCGGATACACTGATTTAGGCGCTCGCGGTAGCTTTCCATGACTTTCACCGTCATTTCCACAGGAATTTCTTCAATTGCCCGAGCAATTTCCCTTCGTAAAGCAAGAAGGGTCCTTGGTCGATGCTGGTAAACCTTTGATTTGAGGTAACCCCAAAGGAAGAAGTCACATGGAGTGAGATCCGGTGAGCGCGGCGGCCAGCCAAGATCACCTCTCAGGGAAATGAGGCGACCGGGAAACAGTTCCCTGAGAATGTCCATTGATCGTCGCGATGTGTGGGCGGTTGCACCATCCTGTTGAAACCACACATTTTCCACGCCATTTTCTTCCATTTTGGGTCTAAGAAAATTTTCCAGCATGAAACAATAGCGCTCGCTGTTGACCGTTACATTGGCCACGTTTTCAGGTCCTGTTGCTGTCCTGGGACGTCCAGGCGACTTCTTTTTCAATGCTGAACCCGTCTGTCTAAAATTTGACACCCACACTTTAATCGTAGCGTGATGTGGAACAGGATCATGACGCCCGAGTCCGAAATGAATTCGAAAAGCACGTTGTGTAGCAATTATCGAACCGTCGCATTCGATAAACCGCTCAATAACAAAAGCACGATGTTCACCAGACCAAGGCATGTTGACTACTGACAAATGGCATAAAACCGGCTTTCTAACGGTTTTCACCCCACTACTCTACCTGCCCCCTCTTCTGAGAAAAAGGGATTTGAAATCGGATAGGTTTTTCTGCCCCACCCTGTATCTCTAAAATTTATTCCGGTTTAGCCATTTTTCCTTATAACCAATTTTTACATTCATTAATTTAATCAGCTTCAACCATTTTATTTAATAATCAATTTTTATGATGTACAGCATCATTTCTTTCCCAGATAGTCAATTGTCTTGTTCATAAATTGCTCAACAAATTTAATTTTCATTGCAATCGTTTTTTAAGCATAAATTCACTTGGATACAAAACCATTTCGCGGCTAATATTAGTTAAGTTCATAACATCATTATTACTACTGACTGTCATTTGTTTTGGCCACTAAAACAGTCTACGATGTTTAATTAGACTAAAATCATCTTTTACGCACAAGTATTATTCAAAATCAAACCTAATAATCAATTTTTGTGATGTATGACGTCATTTCTTTCCTCGATAATCAATTGTCTTGTTCATACGTTGCTCAGAAAATTTAATTTACATTTAAATCGTTTTTTAAGCACAAATTCAATTTGATACAAAACAATTCTTCGTCTAATATTAATTGAGTTTGATTGTCATTTGTTTTGGTCACTAATGGCCAGTTGCACCGCTGTAGCTCAAATTTTAAACATCACTCAAACAAAAAATATCGAATCGGAATAATGACAGCAATGTTTGTGTCACATTTGACTTTTAAGTTTTGATGCAACATTGTTCAGTTAAGCGATACTCAAAATTCAAGAGCTAGCGGTGCAACTATTCATTTCTTATACCATAAGTAGTTGAAGTATTATCGATTATTTTTGTGGTACTATCACGAATGTTTATTGTGCTTGCGTTTGAATACCACGAGTGTGCAGCACGAGTGGTATTCACAAGCACAATAAACATGAGTGATTGCACCACAAAAATAGTCTATAATACTTTATCTACAAATGGTATATGGAGGACTATTCCAGGAGTCAAACCATTTTTTCAAATTAGTTTTCTGTGAATCTAGTAACAACTCACGTAATTTTCATAGGAACGAGTAAACAAACTTCTGTCAAACTGAAAAATTAGAATTTCTTGCATTTTCTTTGATGAATAATGGAGAAATATATTGCGTCTTGACATGGAATCTAGTTCAGAAAGGTTTGGTGATAGATCAGAAGATAAAATTGATGAAGATATTCAGAAAAATATTCCATTAAATACGAAGAAAGCACAAATTGGAGGTATCCACATCTTTGAGTAAAATACTCATTCTGACCACTAGTGTAATACCCGATGGTATTTCTACACGTCCAAATACCCACTGATATGCACCGTCTCTATGACGATTTAGCATTGTTAACCTTGTTATAAATACTACGAATGGAATAGTCATTAATAGTCTATGGAGTTTAACTTGACTAATCTTCATTTTTTAAACAAGTTTTGTTTAATTTTTATGACATATGACGTCACAACTGCATTAGATAATCCTTTTTTATAAGTTGCTCTTCAATTTGATATTTTGTTTCATCTAAAAGAGTGATTTTTTTTATTAATATTCATTTTTAATAAAGTATGCCGTCGTTACTGCGCTAGATTGTCAATTGTTTTGGATAAATAAATAAAAAATACATAACATATCCTTGCAGTAACTCTTATAAATTGTGGAAGTTTCGTTAAAAACGTGCGTGCGACATTTTATTCTCTAAGTTTACTCGATTTTTTATGGTCAGCTCTTTGAATATCAGCATTTAATAAATGCTATCAGCGTGCCAAAATAATCATTATTCCGCAGAATCTTGTTAAAACAATTTTATGTATAGATAAAATTTTATTTTATTATTAATAAAATATATATTACATAGAAATTTATAAATATTCACAAATTACTCAACAATTCCTCTAGTTGCCTTTTAGTATCCGCGGGTGATGTAACTTTGTGTCCTATTACTCTAGGATCGGTAAAAATCTCATAATCATTCCCGCCGGAATCAGTTTTATCACCAAAGAAATGAATTTCTTTGAATTTAGTTCCTTTTGTAACATGATTAAGGCAATAAGTTTTGTCCCATCCATTTGGAAAGACATCAAAACTAATTTGACCACCGATACTATAACTCAAACCAATATCGGGAAATTGTTTTTTGAGAGATTCAATCATAGTAGACCTAACATGATTTATTTTATCGTATTTTTCAAATTCATTTCGCTCCGCACGCGAACAAGATCTTCCAACCGGGGAAATATTCAACATCCCTGTTCGAAATTCAACAAAAGTGCCTCTTTTAACAGGTAACATAATATTGGACAAATATTTCAGTACGAAATTAATAAAAATTTGTAGTTTTTCTTCTCCCATGAATTGTTGGATACTTTGCCGATCCACTTCTTTCCCGTTGTGGAAGTGGATTAATCCATTTTCGGGGAAAACGTAATCAAATTTGTGAATAACATCATCTCCGTTCATTTGTTCTGCGATTTTGGTTAAATCAGACCCGCCCACGATTGCAATCGTGCTTTGAGGCTTAACTTCTTTCAGAAGAAAATCATAAAATTCTTTTTCTATGATTTGTCGGGCTGGAGTGAGAGTGCCATCCATGTCAAAAAGGCATAAAATATTGTCTCGATTCATCTTCCCCCCTCTACTGATCTACTTTTTTATTCTGAAAGTTAAAACAGTTACCGGTGACAACTGAAAGTTAAAATGACTTCAGTGGCAGTTAATTACGTATTTTTTTTCATACTTACTGTAAATGGAGTAACTGCTGTACCCAAACGAAATGTACTGCTCCTTATCGGTAAGATTCACGATTTTGTTTATCTAACAATATTTGAACACGTAAACAATAAATTTCCTGACACACAAGTTTGTGGTTATCAACAGATAACGTTTCGAACTATTCCTGAAGAGGGCAGATTTCCCGCCAAATTTTAATTTTTGAAAATTTCAGCTGACGATGGAGGTTTTGAAATGGGAACTTATAGAAATAAGATTAGTCAGACGCCTAACTTGGATAATTTGGCTAAAAATAGTTTGATTTTTAATAATGCTTATACTTCCGTAAGCAGCTGTTCTCCAAGGTATGAATCAAAGTGTTTTTTATGATTTATGGCGGTTATATATACTACCACCGATAAATCCAATAATCAATTTTCTTATATTTATTTTTTATTTATAGTCGGTCAGCAATTTTAACTGGTATGCCATCGCATCAAAATGGCATGTACGGCCTACACCAAGGGGTACATCATTTTAACTCTTTCGACAAAATCAAAAGTTTGCCCAATATTCTGAGTAAACATGGCATTCGAACAGGTAAGTTTATTTAAAGTTCCCAATCTCCGATTGACTTGAAAACTTGTAAAAACATCCATAGTCATTAAAGAAGCGACTGCGCGTGTCTCATAAAGCCGCGCTAGTGGAATGATCAGATTCAGCAGTGCTGTGTGAGCATATTTTTACTTTCTTGACCTACAAATGATAGGGGAAGTATTGTATATTTTAGACAGTTCGAGATTTTGATGAATCTTCACGATTAAACCCAAAAAACAATTAAAAAATGTCCGTCTGTCTGTCTGGAAGCTCGATAATTTGAGAACGCGTACGAATTTAAGATTGAAATTTTATATTTAAGCGTTTTATCAAAAAGTTAGTTTTAAGTTCGTGAATGAACTTTTTTCAACCAGTGGTAGCAATATTTTATTGATGGAACTTTTTAGGTTTTTGTGTTTATTTTATAAACAGTAGTATTTATCATAAAATATAAAATAACTGAAATTAATTCTTGAATAATTTGGAACAACATTTACCTGAAACATTTTTCAAAATTATTAGCGGTTCATTTGTTATTATTTAAATTTGAATTATTATAAAAATAGTTATAATTTTCTGAAACATGTGAAGAAATTGTCACAAATTTAATTATGAATAATTTATCAACACAGGTTACAGTGCAAATATTTATTTTACAAACCCCTGCAATGACGAAATCGCTTTACAGTTACTAGCTTGCGTGCCTTATATACCCTATTCCAACAATGGGCCAACATTCAAATGTCTGACAGTTGAGCAACAATAAATCAGCATTCATCTAGTAACCATAGACCGTCAATCATGTCCGACAATTGAACACCAATAAGATTTTTGGTCAATGCTAAGCTAACTAGGATTACAATTACAATAAATTATTGAATAAATAGCGAATTCAAATAAATAATAATGTGAACTAATGACTTAAAATATGTTTTTTGGACATCACCTGCAAACGTTCGTCATTTGTTGGTTTTTTTTAAATTAATAATTTGGTTCTTTGTTTTTTGGTATCAAATTAAAGCTCCTGCAAAAATAATATTAGTCAAAGTGTCAAAAATGATATTTAAATGATGGTCAATTGTTTTTTTTTTACAAGTTATTTAAATGATGTCTAGTTTGGTATCAATTTAAAGCTCAGTAGAAATCTAAAATTTATAATTTTTTCGATTGGTAATTATTTTTTTACAACTTATGCCAAGTTTCGGATCAGCTAAGCAATGAAACTGGCCATAAAATTCATTTTCGGAGAAGTACTGTAGCGTCCACAGCAGATTCCTTATTCAACGACTGGTTTAAGCAATTTTAATTAATAATAAATTGTCTTCATTTATAAATTTTGTATATTTATTGAAGACTTTCGATCCTTTGACCAAGGATCTTCTTCCGAAAACAATGATACAAAAATGAACAAGGCAAATGATCGAAACATCAAAATTTCCAATAAATATACAGAACTTATAACTAAAACTAATTTATTATTCATTTAAATTCCGAAAAAATGTATAGATTAATAATTTAAATTGATTCATCAGGCCACATGAGTTAATTAAATTGCCGAAACCGGTCGGAGAATAGCTGCTTGTGCTTTATCAATAAGATATGTACTTAAAATTATCGTATTAATATTTTTTTTTTCTTGAAACTAATCGTCTTTTTAATTTAATTTACAGTTACGAGTACAACAACTGTCAAATTAACTGAGGTTATATGATTTTCTCTTAGAGATTGACAATGAACAAATACGACTCTGCCAGGGATAAAACGATGGGAGAAACAAATTCAGCGGGCAGAAACAAGCTTGTTTCTTCCCTAGAACAGAAACAGGCTTATTTCTGCCCGGTTACACTTGCATTTGTCTGAAATTATCTTGTTTCGACTGACAAAACAGGCGTTGAAACGCGTTGTTTCAATGCAGGTATTATGAAAAGGTTATTTTATACGAAAAGTATTGTTGATACAATTGTAACCATAGTAACTGACTCAGAATAATTCCTTGATAAATTTAACTGAGTTTAGTGAAACCGGACCTAAGACTTTATTTTTACATTCTGAATTCTTCATGGTAACCTTCAATTCTTGAATAATATAAAAAACTGCCTCTACGAAATAAAATGGGACCCAGGATCCACACAGTTCCGTCGAGGTGGAATTTCTGGCAATTCTTGGCAGAAATATTTCTCATTTTCAAACATGGATTTCAATCCGAAGATCAATTTATTCCATTTATGGCCAGTTGCACCATCGTCACTTAACTCTAATGCAGGGGCCACACTTATGTCTAATGCCGTTAAGTGCAGGTGTGGGCTGCCAAATTTTGAACAACCGGCTCGCTATTATTTCGAAGAAAAAAAAAAAGAAAAAA
Organism: Dromius quadrimaculatus; assembly: GCA_963989225.1. Lineage (NCBI taxonomy): Eukaryota > Metazoa > Arthropoda > Insecta > Coleoptera > Carabidae > Dromius > Dromius quadrimaculatus. The sequence continues at coordinate 5,817,870 of OZ022325.1, read as the reverse complement.
CGGTAAATGAGTAGGTACATTGTCTTCATTTATTTTTGTACAGTATGTATAAAATATATTGCTTCACAACTTGTGACTCACTCACAAGCAAGAGCCAAGCACTTCGTATTTTACGTACGCACATGTTGCGCTTGCGCACATGATATGATTGCGAGTATGTGGCACATCGGCGCGATGTGCATATTTTGCATAAACATACTATTTAAATGCCTTATTTTTTTGTTTTACAGGTAATTTAACAAGCGGCTCGCCGAGTTTTAAAAATTTTAACAACCGGCTCGCGCGAGCCGGACCGAGCCGGCTCCAGCCCACCCCTGGTTAAGTGAGGCGTTATGTGACAATTGACATATTGTCATTGACAATGTGTTAATTATTGAATAACGCCTTAATTAATGACATTAGACGTAAATGTGGCCCCAGCATAAGGGAGGTATAATAACCGTGGTAACAATTGTGCATACAATAGTTGCCATAGATATTAAACTCCACTTAAAGTTAAGTGACGGTGGTGCAACTGGCCATTAATGTCTGGTTCCTCGATTGCATACCTTCTACATTAGGTGTGACTTTCTTCAAGGTCTTTGAAGCAGCTTTCCATAGCTCCGATTGTTAATGTCTGAAGGAGCCAAGACAAGAAAAAACAGCGCTAACGAATGAATGCAAAATAAAGTAGTAATTTCATATAAGCGTAATTTGTCACTTTGACAATGACAGCTGTCACTTTGAAATATACAAGAAATTGATACGACACTCTAAATTTATGAAACAGCGATGAGACTGGCCATAAAATTAATGGTCGAGGAAGAACTGTGATAACTACAGCACATTTTTAAAATTTTAAATTAATAATACGAGAATATTCGCAAAAAAAATAAATTTTCATTAAACAATTCTTTTCGCCTTTTTCACTTGATAGTTCAGGGAATAAAGACGAATAAAAGATCAAACTTCGGAAAAAACTCCCGGAAAGCTGAATTTTTGCATGAAGCTTCTTCTTGTGACTAAATAATATCCCAAAAATCCCAGCTGATACATGCGCCGCTAAAAATGTTATGCGGAAGGTCAAGATAAACGGTTTTTCGCAAAAATCTCGCTAACCGTAACATTTATAAGAAAAATAGTGATCAACAAATTTGTAGCCTAGAAAATTGCCTACAAAAAACATATTCTTATCTTTTTTTCGTAAGATTAACGGTTTTCAAGAAAAGCCGATTAAAATAGTTCTGACTTTAATTTTTCTGATATTATATTAGATATTTTTTTTTCAAGTGGTGTCCCCAATAAGCATTGTCAACGTTTATTTGTTATTGAAAAATATTTATTTATTGAAGAAAATTAATAGATAAGCTTTTTGGATGCTTTAATGTGAATTTAATCGGAGATTAGGAATTTTCAAAACTCTACCCAATAAATAATTTATTTATCTTAGGTATTATTGGCAAAAAACACGTTGGACCTAAACCAGTATACCAATTCGACTACGAACAAACAGAAGAAAATCATTCGATTTTGCAAGTCGGCAGAAATATCACTTTCATGAAGCTATTAACAAGGGAATTCCTCCAGAACTCTTCTGATTCTCCATTCTTTTTGTACATTGGATTCCATGATCCCCACAGATGCGGTCATACTAATCCAGAGTATGGACAATTTTGTGAGAAATTCGGCAACGGTGAGGAAGGGATGGGATTAATTCCAGATTGGACTCCAATTTATTATAATTATGTTGATGTGCCGTACTTTGTTCCCAATACTGCCACTGCTAAGAAGGATGTAGCTGCACAGTATACTACTATATCTAGATTGGATCAAGGTACGAAATAAACTTTTTTTTTCCAAAAAACGACGGATAATTCACCTAGAAGTGCCCTAAGACGATTTCCGGAATGAAATTTTGTCGTAAATCGACCATTTCATATTGTGGTTGGAATTGGTATACAAATTTAGTATACAAAGGCAATTTCGATGGTCCCATCGAACCACACTTCCTGGAGGTTGAGATCTTGCATTTCTTAATAAGTCTTGAGCCACGTTTTTTTATGCTTTTAGTCATGAGTTTAAGGATACTGTAAAAATAAAATGAGTATTTTGTTAAAAAAAATATATATTATATTCAGTTTTTGTTTTTAGGGGTAGGTTTAATAATAAATGAGCTCAAAAAGGCAGGAAAATTAGATTCAACCCTCATTATATACAGCTCGGACAACGGCATACCGTTTCCAAACGGTCGAACCAATTTGTACGATTCTGGAATGGCAGAGCCAATGTTTATTTCATCTCCCAATCCAAAACATCGGAAAAATGAAGTTACATATTCTTTAACTAGCTTGTTAGACATTGCACCAACTATTTTAGATTGGTTTAGTATTGAAGAAGAAAAGAAGACAAATTTAACAGGAAAAAGTTTATTGCCACTCTTAGAAAAAGGTAAAAGCATTTTTTCTCCTGTCATTTTTCTTGATATATATATTTTTTTTTCCTATAGAACCTACGAATGTTACTTCTGAAGCAATTTTTGCAAGCCACAGTTTGCACGAAATAACAATGTATTATCCAATGAGAGCAATCCGTACTCATCGTTACAAACTTATCCACAATTTAAATTCTAATTCACCGTTTCCAATTGATCAAGATTTTTATTTATCTCCAACATTTCAGGTAATTTTGCTTGCATTACCCAAATTATAATTATTTTTATTGTCTTGTCATGCGAGTATGCATGTAGAACTGAAAAAAATAAATAATTATTTAGTTATTTGCATTATTTTCAGGAAATTTTAAATATTACAAAATCTAACAAACCTCTTCCTTGGATGAAATCCTTGTATTCGTATTATTATCGTCCTGAATGGGAACTGTATGACTTGAAGCATGATCCGCAAGAATTGAAAAATTTAGCGAATAAAAAATCTGTTTACAATGTTTTCAAACAATTGAAGGAGCAATTGTTTGATTGGCAACTAAAAACTGAAGATCCTTGGATTTGTTCGCCTCATGCCGTTTTAGAAGATAAAGGAGTTTATAAAGATAATCCTCAATGCATGGATTTACACAATTTTGAATTATAATTTAGGAATCTATTCCTCATTGGTCAATAATAGAGTAGCGCCAATTTCAATCATGCTTATTTTTTGTAACAGTTGTTAAATAAAGTTTGTTAATAAATGTTTTTTTAGGCGGTCATGACAAAAAAGGTGTTTTTATGGCTTCTTTTGCGGCCGTGAAGTTTCACTTTTTGGGACTGATCTGTCAAATTTTACTTTTTGGGATTGATCTGTCAAATATTACTTTTTGGGACTGATCTGTCAAAAAATATTTCATAAACACTTTATATTTACCAATATGGACAGCTTGATGAACTCTTTAAGAAACAGTTTTCGCTTAAATAGTACATATATTCTTCCGTCAACCTCTGTAGTTCTTGCAATTCAAAAAATAAATACGCATTTTTTGTTAAATGTCAACTTGATAGAAGACAATAAAATAAAACAATTTCAACGGCAACTAAGATTTACAATTGCAATGTTTTAGAAATAAATAGATAAAATGATGTGATTTTGAATTATTTCGTAATGATCGCCTAAAAAACGTTGTGTGCACCTCGGCCTACAGTTCTTTTTTGGTCTCACCTGAATTGCAGCCTCAGCTACGCTTCGGCCGCAAACAACAGATTCGACCAAAAAAGATAACCTTTACGGCCTTGATACACAAATAACTATTTTTTTAAATATTATTACTTAAAAACATCTTCCAACTAGGTATTATGACGAATAGTACCTCTATAGGGTTCTCAAAACGCCGGTTAAACGGGTAGAATACACAACAGAGACGTATGGCGCCAAGGACGTGGTGATGTTTAACCACTGATCTCTAATAAACACTGGATTGGGTTTAGGCCGCTGGAATGCGGCCCCAATTGAGCGTCGCCATCTTGGCAAAAACTGAGGTTCTGTGTCAATTGGTGACAGTTCAGTATGTTGTTGGGACGCAATTTTATACTGAATAAATTTTGTTTATTTATTTAAATGTAGTTATATTAATACATAATATTGTTATTGTTTTATTTTATTAGAAAAACTCAACTGAAAAAGTTTGAAGATATAACTTATTCCTATTTTCAGTGAAGTATTACTTTTTACAGGTTTTATGGAGACCTAGAAGGATACATTAATTCATTATGTTAAAGTAATCAAACGATTTGATTTTCAATTTTAGATTAAATTGAAAATATCATGAATAATAAAATCATATTGTTGGGCAATGTTACAAAGTTATGATAACAAATTTTAGTAATATATCAAATTTAATATAGAATATCTTGCTTACAAAATTAATCGCTGGACTGCAAATTTGTGCTTACCTACGAACAATAAAATCTTGATTATTAAATGTATTATTATTCTCCTATCATGTATAGTAGATATTTAAAATTATTAGTTTTGAATAGGCAATATTATCGCAGAAATGCACTTCATTTATTCATATAGGTAAATTCATAGTTTTAAATTTTAGGTAACAAAAATTTATAAAACTATTGAACGGATTAAATAATACTAAACTACAATGTTTAAGAAATAGTTAAAACACTGACACTAAAAAGTTCACAAATATTTTTAACTATTAATAAATATTTCAACTATTATAACAATTTTTAACTTTTGTTGATTATTAATGTATGTATTTTAATATATATTGAGAATAATTTCTTCATCTTACTTGCATTATACTTTGAATTTCATCGAGTGTCTTCTATAAGTGTTTTAAATTTGCCGCCGAATAGTGACACAAAACCTCAGTTTTACTGTCAAGGCCACCGTTCAACCGGGGCCGCTTTCAAATGCCAGAATACGGTCTAAACCCAATCCAGTGTTATATAGAGATCAGTGTGTTTAACTGATTGGAAATTTGTGAAAGTTTCGAGAAGTCATAACCGGGGATAAACCGGGCACAAAGTCGAGCGAAAAGAATTATTAGTAGATCTGATGCGGAACACGCGAGAGTGAAAATAAATAAGAATCAGTAGAAATAAATAGAAGACAGTAATATTGTGTACATAATAAATAATTTTAACGTCTATAATAAGTAGAAGTATTTCTTAATGAATATTTTAGTTATATAAGTGTAGCCTTAAGTAAAAATAAATTATTAAATCCATGAATGAATCAAGTTTCGTTACAGTATCGAGTAGCCCCGACAGAATTTTCGTGTCACTAAGCATCCGCATGGAAACGAATTATATTTAGGTATCTGACACCTGTCTGCCTCAACCAACCAGGGTCAGTTGATGTGATATCATGTTTGCTTGTGTGCACATTTGTATTAGTAGTGCAATTTCGAGTTGTGGAGATTTTCAAATCAGTATATTCCTGGAACGTTTCAAATTAGGATGTCATTGAAAGATTACATATAAGACTCTTTTTGGATCTAGATTAATGTCGAATTCAGTTTTATTGTTTAGTGAAAATTTATTTCGATAAAGGGTAATGTTGTTGATGAGAGGCGCCAGCTCCAAAATGGATGAAATTTTGAGGAAAGCTTCTACTAGACATAGAAATGATAGCAAAAATAATGACATGTTGGGCTAAAATCCAGTCTATAAAGAAGTTTTCGTATTTATCAATGATTGTAGGCTAACTCGCGCTTTCGAAAAATATCCCTAAATATTACTAAATTGCGCTGCGCAATTCTGGATTTATGTCCATTATTATTTCAGTGTACCCTTCTCGGTTGTCTCGGGCTCAAGTTAATATTCGATAATATTCAGGGATGTTACACATGAACAGTCATTTATAGACCGAACTTCCAACACACATACAAAATTAGTTGTATCAAAGTTAGTATAAAAACAGTGATTTCAAGGTCATGTGTGCTCGAGCCTCATTTGTCATTATTTTTCTCATAATCCTCAAGACTAAGTGCCAATTCACAATGTGCGTGAACATAACGAGTACGTAAAAACATAAACGTAAGAAATTATGTATGTTCACAGTGGTCGTAACGAAAAGTATTAAAATAATTTTTCATTTTACGTTGGTACAAATTAGGGTTATTGATGTATTTGTGTTGGTTTCTCTGACTGTCATTTTCAAATATTCTGTTGATATAGTTTCGTGTTTAATGTTTTTCTTTGGTTTCATTTTTATTAGTTTGGAGTGTTTGGAGTTTAGTTTGTTTTGTTTTATTGTATGATGTCTGAAAAAGATCTTGCGATTGTTTCATTATTATTGAAACCAGATTGAAGCTGCGATATAAAAGTCGCCAACAGGGAGTACTGGGAGTTTTCACTCTTATCAAACTCTTATGAAGCAAATTGAACAGTTTCGCGCTAACTAGCGGGTTTGGAGAAAGCTAGAATTTTTAGCTGTGTGTGCTAGGTTTCAGAAGCTTCTGCGCGGTAAAATATTTTGCTGGAATCTGATTGGTAACCAGGTAGACAACAGACAATTAATGTTTGTTTATCTTGTTTGTGAAAATATGTCAGATGTGCAAAAATGAAAAATATTTTAAAATTTTGAGCAAGACTGAAAAGGTGAGTTAGAATGGCATTATGTAACAATGACAATATTTTTTAATACATTTTAGTAAATATAAAGTATATACAAATCAGTCATGTTAAAAATCTTGATGAATATAAACATTAATCCTTTTTTAGATGAACTACAAGAAACTTTGATCAGTCGAAGATTGTTTTTCATACAAGAAGAAACCGATTATTCGGTATAAGTACGAAAGTGTGAAATATTTTGAACAGAAGTAGATTGTTCCACTAGGAGAATAATTCGAGATGGGGCTATTTTTGTGTGGTACAAATAAACAAAAAGATACTCAAGTGGACAAGACAGTCGTCTTTATGCTGTTTTGGATCCCATACAACGACTTGCGGTTGGACGCTGCAAGAAGTCATTGAAATCGAAGTATCGCAAGTATTTGGTAAGTATATAAGTACTTATTTTTTGCTATTATGAGTAAATAATTGACATATTTATTTCAAGGTTACTACCGCTTCACTTCCTTCGGCTTCAGCTCACGGTCCTGTCATTCATTTGGAGTTCAAAAAGAGCAGAAAATATCTGGGACACAGAATTTTCCATTCATCATAATTATCATAGCTGCAAGTAGTTTTTGAAATGAATAAATCATTATGATCACCTATAATTCGAGAAGAGCAAGAAAGACGAATCACCTGTCCGAATATTGTTACCTAAATTTCTCATCCCAACAATAACGCAAAATTAAAAAAGTGTAATAATTTCCTCGGAATGTGAGACAAAATGTATATTTTCTGCCGATTTTGAGTAGTTTTGTTCACGCAATAATGTATTTAGGGAAAATTTTGATCCCGATGATGAATTTTATACTTTTTATAGATGATTGTCTGATTCTAACTCTATGTATCTATAAATGTATTTGTTCATCGTTTTTATCCTTCGCAAATACTCTCAGAATTTGAATTATTGTGTAAAGAACGTGAATCAAAAGATTCTCATGTACCATAAATTGTAATTCGTAGAGATACAGGAAATATTATTATTGTATTAATATATAAAATATGTAATTATATTATTTTTGTATAAAATATTGTATCATTGTATCAAGAGCTTCTAAATTAATTTGAGATCTCAGTCATAATGAGAAATTCAATTGAATTATCAGGAAATAAGACATTAAATTTCTAAGATCTTGAATTATAGGCTTCATAATTTAAATTTTCACGTGGCAATGAAAATTTAAATTTTGAAACCTGAAATTTAATATCTTAGAAATGTCATGTCCTATTTCATAAATTCAAATTTAAATAAAATAAGTAAAAAAACAGCCAGTGCCACCATGCGGCTTTGGAGAAAATTAATAATTTTTTGTGCTAGTTATTTAACATGGCAGTGAACACTCCCAGTACTCCCTGGTCGCCAACGAGAGAAATATTAAGACGAGAAAGAAATTGTTGTTTTTTTTATTAATAATTCTATGTCAATCATATTTAAAGCATGTTTCGATCCAGGATGTTGTCAACTGTCAGATGAAAACATGTGTTTAAAGTTGACGCATGCGCTATTAGTTGTTTCGTACGTAAACATAACATAAAGTTGAATTTATCTCAACTTCACGTTTTCATTACGTAGCTCTTATGTCAATACGTAAACGTAAGAAATACGTAAGAGCATTGTGAACACGGGCATTGAAATACAGTAGTTCAACTTTATGTTTATGTTTACGGTTACGTACTCCTTATGTTTACGCACATTGCGAATTGGCACTAATAGAAGCTTGTGAGCTTGTGCCCCTCATTGATAACATTTCCTGGTAAGATTCGGAAACCGGGAAGCGGAGCTAAACAGCATGTCGGAGACAAGTAGGAGGTTGATTCAAGTGGAGCTCAACTTCATCAGGCTTCGGCGGATACAGTTGCAGTGAAAGACCCTCAAAATCAAAATACGAGAATGGAAGCTTGTAAATCTTTCGCAGACGCAAAATTTTTTGTTTAGAAAATGAAAATTTACAAACGATTTTTACATTTTATTAACACATATTCATTATACAACTATACAAATTTAACAATAAAAATAAAACATTTGACATAACAACAAATCTTCTAAGAAGCATTTCATCTACTTTTAGTAGATGTGTATACATAACTTTTGGAATAAACTAATAAAAATAAAAATACAGGAATTCCATTAAAAAGACATCACAATTCATACAAAAGCTATTGAATATTTGTAAGAATGAACTATAGCAAGAGAACCCTTGAAAAGCCACGAGACATTTCGTTATCAAATAGTCCTATTGAAGGTTATCCGATTTTACATCGCATGTCTTTTTGAGAATAGAAAATTCACACCTTGATAAGATAGAAAGATTATTGACGGATGCCCGCTTTCCAGTCCTAGTGCAAACTCCAATTATATTTTTTAAAGAAATGGATTTTTTCGTCACAACATTTTGCATGCCTTTATAACATGAAATACAGTTATTTAAAGCCTAGTACTGAAAGGCATGCAATTTATAACAGCCCAAAAGGCTCTAACGGTCCCGTGTACTTATAAAAACAATATTAAATTCCGTATTTTTAAATTGCATGCCTATAAAGTTTACAAGTTCACGCTTCCGTTTTTAGAATATTAGTATTGTAGTGTCTAATTTTGATGGAATTTCCTGTACATGAACACAAATTTTCTCGAAAACAACACACAATTGCGCTACCCTGCCATTAAAAATTTACATTTTAACATTGATATAAAATTGTGCTTATATTTTTAGTTTTATGGACGATTTTAATTGAAGGCATTGTCAAAACTTGAATACTATTAATTCAAAAATTAAATACTGTTGTACAATTTAATACTACCGACGCGTTAAATAATAAGTACTTGAAAACAAAGTTCGTGTTTTTTTGTTAGTATTTCTTATAACGTGAAAAAGTTCTTAATAACGGTTATTAAAATTAAATCGTAATGTTATTCGACCATACCAGCAAAAAAACACAAACATACAAACAAAAACAGTCATAGTAAGGATGATATTCATAGTTAAATCATTTCTGAGAATAGTTTCAACTTTTAATTCTGAAATAAACATTTTACTAGTACTTTTTTCGTTTAGAAATGATGTAAGAAAACTGAACGAATTTATTTATTAAAGGTAAACTGGTTTTTGAACTATTGTACTTAAGAAAGCATTTCTTAGTAAGTTGTAAATTTAGTTTAAGATTTTACTATGAGTACCACCTTAAAAATTCGTCTTTTCTGATCACATATTGTCTAAATCACAGAATTTTAATTCGCATATCAATAAATCGGCGGTTTTAACTTCTACAGTATGTTCCGAAAGTTATATTCCTTTTCGACACATACTTCTAATAGTAACTGGGCGAATGCAAAAACTTTAAAAGAATTCGAGCCCAATGTAAATATTTTTTATGAAAAATATTACTTTGTACAAAAGCTAGCCTTGCACTAAATATTGACTAATAAGGGCCGACTTCATAATCTTATACAAGGAATTGTCCCAAAAAGCCAACTTTATTTATAATTTTATGCAGATTAAAATAAATATTGGATTATAGAATCGGCCCTGAATATAATAAATACGCGAATTTATTTAAACTAATTGTTGCGATTTATAATTGTTTTCATACTTATCTGTAAATAATTCTTTCAACAAATTTTCAGCATAACTGAAATTTTCTTTGATGATAGCATAACTAAAATAATATTTGGCTAAATGATGTAAAACTGCATCAGGCTTCGCGGTTAAAATTCTGTTATTACAAAAATATATCATCTGCTAGGAACAGATTTATTTTCACTTCTTCTGTGCGCAAGTTTGCTAATTCGGGATAGCAAAACTGAAGTTATATTGGATCTGCGTTCAACATCACCCATTGTATAAGTTAAATCGTCAATCTGCAAGAATTAAATTCAATAAAAAACGTCACAAAATAACGGGCGTATTTATCCTTTAATTTAGTGACACACCCAAACTAAACTTGACTTATAGATCATTTCAGTTAAGAACGACCCAAGGGCTCTTATGGAACTACGATTTAGGCCTTCTGATTAGCAGAAATATGAAACAATTTAACATTTACACAAAAATCGTATTTGGCCATCTGTCAATTGCATTAACATCATTCATCAATTTACTGAATTTATTTCTAGGAAGTTTGTTTTAAATCCAGCATATTTAATACACGTAAATTGTGTTTATATTTATGCCAATTAAAAGTTTCAATCGTAGTCCCAAAAGAGCCTTTGGACCGTTCTTAATTGAAATGAACTGTAGTAACTACATTCCAAATTGTAAATGTGAAATTGATGTTACGTAAATAATCAAACTGCAAGTTCAAATGTTCTTGCTGTTTGATGTTTAAACTCCTCTAATTTCTTTACACAAAACGATTCTATCGAAATTTCACGTCAATTTACATTACTAGGAGTGCAGGAAAATAAATTTGATTAAAAATTAATGTGTCGTTGCACAATGTTATCTCAAATTGATTTTAGCACATAAATTATATCTGTATTTTACCTACCACGCTACTATACTCTTTCAATCTGTAATATTTCTGAGTGCTACGATAATACGACACACATTGCACGAAAAATACCATTATGATTACAGTAACGATCATAAAAGTTGGCCCACTGAGCCATGATCTTTGACGAAAACACAACATTTAAATAACTGGTACTTATTAGCCATCTGAAACAAAATAAAAATTCATTCCACAAACTGATATACATTTATTTTGTTGAATCTCACATTTGGTTAAGAAACAGTCCATAATCAACAAACTGACAGGTGTGCAGGTAATCACGCGAAGTTCGCAACAGGGTTGCAAACAGCGCAAAAATCATAATATTAGTAATTTACTATTTTTTAAGCATGCTAATTAATGTTCTTTATTTTCATTTGTGTTGTCAAATGTGTAAATTCTTCGTTTTTACCCTCAATCCAAATTATTTGCTGGATTAATTCGGAAACGGACAATTACCCGCACGTTGGCAACACTGTTTGAATATAACTAACTTAACCTAAAATTTATGCTTCAAAAATTAAATTTTGTGAGTATTAATTAAATCTAGTCTACATTTTGATGAAATTTTTATATTTATTTGTTATTTTAGAGGAAAAATGAGCAAATACACAGAATTGACAAAATTATCGACGAATTATGCGCGTCGAATGAACTTATTAAGCAATAGGATTTTCGGAGAAGTTACAAGACCAACCAACTCAAAGTCTATGAAAGTAGTAAAGCTATTTAGTGAAAAACCTCTTCATTTAAACAAAGATATTACTGAATATTATCCTAGGCATGTTGAAACAGGCTGGTTAATGAAGAAATTACGGTATTACGGTCTATTTAGAGACGAGCATGAAGATTTCAAAGAGGAAATGGTGAGACTACGAGCTTTAAGAGGTAAAGCACCGCCTGAGCGAAAGAAGAAATCAGAATAAATTGTTTTTTGTTAGTTTCAATTGTTTTATTTAATAAAAGATTAAATCTGTAGATTTTGAGAATTTACATTTATCAAATGATCACAATAAAAATATTTATCATATTATAAAATTGTAAAAAACGCGATATAACTAATATTAACAAAAAAAATTGAATAATATGCTGTAATCACAATTCCTCTTTTTTCTGCTTCGGGTCTCCATTGTCACCCTTCAAGTTTTCATCTAAACATTTAGCATTTCCTTCCTTCAAAACACGATCAACGCATAAATATTGTTTAAGAGTTACGATACCCTGGTGATTAAAGTACCAGTCTTCGATGTCAGCTTCGTTTTGCTCCAAAAGAGACTCGCACTGAAAAAAATCAAGTCAATTGCAATTCACGTAGATTTAAAAATATTTAATAAATTACCTGAGTTTTCAGTTTGGTAATTTCGGCGCTTGGTTTGTCCCAAAGTTCATACGGGATCCCTAATTCAACTTTGACCCCTTTATCAACCAGTCCATGTAAAGTTTTGAAAGTTTGGCTCATCCCTTTGGCAAATCTTGTACTGTCTTGCCGTTCTTTATGGATATTATATTCCAAAATACGATCACAGATTCCTTCCAATGATTCAACAAGCCGTAGTTCCGATTTCTTGTATTTTGTTCGCTTTTTTGGCTTGACATCATCTACACTGTATCCGATTTCGATCACGTCGTGAGATTTTCCCGTTTCTTCTAGCCTGCTTTCTAGCTCGACTGCCAGGATTTTACACACTGAAATACAATAATTCAAGCTTTAATTAGTTATAGCGAAATTCCAATATTTTGTCATTGGAAACAAGTGACACAAATAATAGGTTACTTTTTCATTAAATTGGAAAAGTTGACAATCTAGGCACTTCAACAATTGTTGTTAGATTATGCTTTTCCTAATAAGCGAATGTTAATTGGCAAATTATATTGATTCCTAACCTTCACAATGATCGGCGTACTTCACGCCTTCATCTTCTTCAGTCTTGCAATACGTATATTTAATTATTAATATTAAAACGAATAATTTACTGGGAAACATTTTACTGATTTTATATTTTACTTATAACCACAAATTTGTTGATTCGTCGACTTATTTAATCACACTACTATTCCCGATTAGTATTTATGGTAAAATTGGCAACATTAATTTGATTAGATGGTTTAAACGTCGGATCTTCAGAATTGTGTGCGTGTTTGAATTTGAATGGCTCATGCAGAGATAAAATTCGTTCCCGATATCTCAAAAAAACTTACCGAAATCTAGTCGTCCTTGTCGTTTCGATATTGCAACAGTTTTACAATAAACTTTGCCAGAAAGCACAAATTATTGTTAAAAATAAGCATAATTTGTAAAAACATAATGTAAATATTGAAATAAATAATTATTCACACCAATTTAGTGCATTTTGTTGGAAGCCATGTGGCGGTAAATAATTGAAATTCCAGCGGGAAATTTGAACTACTGTCATTTTAATTCAGCACAAGAATGAATTGTTTCTTATCATTAAGTATTGAATATTAGAGACTCTTTTGAGTCTTGAGGTTAAATATCCAGGTAATTGTATTTTTTAATATAATGTATTTGAATTTCGCTCGATGCTTTGTAATTGGCAAGGCCTGCAACCTCGCGGCTCGAATAAAACTAGACTTGTCAGAAAAAACAAAATGTCTCCAGTGATGGACGCAAGTCAGCTGTTGAACGTGTAGTGTGACATATTAAATTCCAAGTGCCAATGACATGTGTGATGTAAATAACTATTAAATAACAAATATGGATTTAAAAAAATATGTAACTTAATAATGGAATGCTGTCATTATGGCAGACGAGGCTGCTGCATCAGTGCTCGTAAAAAAGAATTGTGTACGAATTTTGCAAAATAATTATGATAAAATTTTTGTGTTGTTTCCCGTGAAATTATCCATCCGGGATAACCAGGATGGTGCTCCAGAAGGATATTTGTTTGTGGACGTTTTTCCTGACTCGTCGACGAGACCGGATTGGAAAATTAAGGCCGATTTTTTAACCAGGCTTCAAGTATGTACTTTGTTTTTTGTTTCGTTTTCTGTCAGTCAACTCGATGTCGTCAACTGTTTTTGCCACCTTTGTTTATTTTGTTTCATTTTTGTTTTGTAGTTGTTAGACACTCTTTATTTATTTTTAAGTTTCAATTTACGTTTTATGCCCCCTAGTGTTTAATTCTGAATTAAAAAGTCAAGTGCCATTTCCGGTATAATCGGAACTATAATTTCTGAACTATTATTTAGTTTTTTTGGACATAATGCAAAACTTCTGAGTACCTAGTTTCAAAATATTATATTTTATAGTTCCAAAAATGTATTGTGTGTATGTGAGGGAATAACGCCGTGCGAGCGATGCACAAACTCGTATATAAATTCACGTTTTATAAAAGATTAAAAAAATTCGATTGAAATTGGGGCAGTGATTTCGAAGATGGTCAGTCTTCCATTGAGTCCGTTTTAAAATTGGGAATCAATTATTTTGACCAATAATAATTTAATCACAGTATTGCAGCATTAACGAAGTTTCACTTCAAAAGTGTGAACTTCTTTGTTTATAAATTCATTAATTAAATAAAAAATTCATAAGTATAAAATTTTTTGTAAAAATAAATTTATTAATTGAATTTTGGAAAATATAAAGCATGATGTTCATTTGTTTTTCACTAAACAAGCATAATAATAATGTCAAAGCCAACTGAGTTGAATAACAAACATAAATATTCGCAAGTAAACAAACAAATAACAACTATAAATTTAAATAAAATATCAAGTTTCGTTTGATAAAGATTTATTTCTATGGTTGTTTATAATATGACCCTCAAACTGTTGAAAAAATATTTGAAAAACTTTTGAGAGCCGTATGATAACAAACGCGCGCTTTTATTTTACCTCGATTCTGGATCCGGGTGAGCGGTGGAAGAAGTGGGGATAAATGGGGATTCACCTACAAATGAAATAACCTTATCATAAATGTTTGTTCAATTTTTTTTTTTTATAGGTGAAGAAAAACATTTGTTAATTGCTTTGACTTATTTTTATTTGTTTAAAATATATGCAACTATCGATTTATAATTATTTATTCTTTAATTTTTAATAAATTCGATTTAGAAATGCGCGTTTCTGATTCTAATCATGAATCTTTATTTTTTTATTGAATGGCATGTAATTCCACAGTAATATGAGTTATGTACATGTCAGAAAAAGCAAGATACTAAACATGAATTTATGCATTTCCTAGTGTTTCTCGTGCTGCATATTTTATTTAATGTTCTACTCGTGTTTAAATATTTGTTTATATTCATCAGATTCTAATATGTCGAGCATTAAATCATTTTTATTTAAAACTTCGTTACTGGTCCGGCTCCAGTGTCACACTGGTTGCATAATTTTTTTGACCACATATAAATCACTGTAAAAAAGTGTGATGAATATTAATATTTAAGTTAAACTTGTTTTGTTTGTTAAATATTTGTGGTTAAAGAATTTTTCTGAATGATTTTTCTTGGAAATCGTTTCATCAGCTTTATTTTGAATAATCAACAAAATTTCTGCGAAAAGCTCTGCTATTGTCAAGAAATTGTTACGTCTATTAATTAAACTGTTTGTTTTTTCCAAAGTGAAAAATATTTGCATTAAAAGTCGATTAGTTTTTTTTTGTAACTGTTTAAAAGTTTAGGAAGCTCTGGCACTTCATTATCCTGCTTCCGCAATTGAGAAAAAATACTAGATCCTCATCCTCATCACCGCCTTCATTTGTCAAAACAATCTCCACTAGATTCGAAACCAGCAAACCAGGCCACGCAGTCAACTGTTTCTGTTTCTCTTGTGATCGTGTTCTGTTTGTTTACCACGTATCCTGGTAACACGAGTATGTTTGTATGTTCGACAACCGAGATCAAGCACAGGTATCTTGATCACGTGATGCTATATTCAGCGGCTCTTGATCTCTGGTCTGTGATCTCAAAAATTCAAATCAATGATAATGAAACAGGATGTGTCGATCTCACTGAACCGGATTTAATAACACTGCGATGCGATTTTGTTTGGATGCTTTTTTGTTGCTTGTTTTTTGTTCGATTAGTGGATGATGAACGAGGAGTATTGCATCGCTTTTAATTAAAATAGTAAATAAACAAATGAATAAATATAAAGGGCAAAAAATTGTGAATATTTTAATGCAAATAGATTATACGAGAATGGTTTGAAAAGTCCGTACAACATCACAATTTCCCCTACTCTCCAGATTTGGTTCTAGGGCTTGCGGAAAAGATTTTACTCAAACGAGGATGTGATTACAGCTGCGGGAAAACGAATTATTGCTTATCTTCTCGTCTATACAGTCATCTACGTCTGGTGAAAGGTTCAATTATGAATAATTTTTCATACATTCATATTACTGTACCTTAGTTATAATTATGTTGTCCGCAGCCACGATGTCTGCGTGTACGATTGTATAAACACAAGGTTGTCTTCTATTTGTGTTCACATCCTGGTCATTCTACACTTTGACACTGGAGAACTGGCTGGCGGGCAGTCACATTGTGACTTGGTAGCGAGTAGGATTAAGGTGAGGCCAAATCGTGTCGGCCAGTGCACATAATTTATTTTACAGGTGAATAGGATTCTTAAATAATTTTTATGACTCTTATTTGTCTCCAAACTGTTCTATGGGGTGGTGGAAAGAGGGGATTATAGTTCAGAAATATATAAAACTAAGTTTTGTCATTTTATTTTTCTCTCTTATCATAAAAAAATCATAAAATTATAATTTGAAGGAATATAAACAACTTATTATAATACTTATAATAGCGTGGAAATTTTGGAAACAATGCATGCAGCTCAGTCAATATAAGCACTATAGATAGTACAGTTTCTTGTTCGATCACATTTTTTTGATTTTCAGTGTGCAAAATGCCAGATATAAATCAGACACTTTGTATATCTAGCACTAGATGTATAATTTTGTATATCTAGTACTAAAAATAATAGTGAGGGGATAGAAGCGCTGTTACCGTATTTACTTTATGTGAAATTGATTATTCGCCAATAACACGCGTTTTTTCACATTACTAGTAATATCTGGCTAACAATGTGATGGAAAATATTGATTTTATCGGATTTCATCTTTAGTTATTTAAGAAACGTGTTTTCTATCACAGGATAAGTTTTATCTTTAGATTTTACAATTTTTATTTAAAATTTTATTGTTTTCCAATAATTTTTTCAAGAATTGCTGTTTACTTGGGAATTTATTTTAACGTCAGTTTTCTCGCAGATTAAATTACTTAAAGTTATTCGACTTTTACAGAAAAGTAGAGATAAAAATTTGAAATTTTGATACATTATTTATTTAAAAAAAACAACTGCTAAAAATAAAAATACAAGAAGCTGAAATTTATTTTAATCAATTCTCGTAGAATACATACATAAATTGAAAAAATATTCTGACGTTCTGTTTTGTAGATATTTCAATCTAAATGAAAAAAAAATTATTGACTTATTCTACTCGTAAAAGTTTGGCGACGTTGAAAGTAGTATAATTGAATGTATTGTCACAAATATGAAATATTTGTAGTAGTTCACATAATTATTTATTTGAATTCGTTGTAACTGTGATCCTAGTTAGTATTGACAAGGTCGATATTCAATTGTCGGACATGATTGATGTTCGGTGGTTGCCAGGCAACAACTGTTAGACAATTGAATGTTGACCCATTGTTGGCTTAGGTATATAAGAGCGTGAACTAAGAGAGGAATTTATTTAGTAATTCAGTACGAGTAACTGTGAGCGAAATAGTGATCATATAAGTGTATAAAGTGGAAATTTGTACTGCAACCTGTGATTATAAATTATTTATAATAAAATTTGTGACAGTATCTTAGTTTTTTTAGCTATATTATCAATAAAAACGTATAAAAAACTGAATTTACAAATAAAGAAAATAAATTGAAACTTGGCAGTCTCTGTGTTAGATACCCACGGAAGACACTGCAGACAGCTGTTAGATACGCTGTTGCTAGATGTATTTCCCGCGACAAAATATTCAAGTCGTTAAAGCCTGATAAGTTACTGTCACATAGCTTATGTAATGTTATGTCATTATCCTATCAAAACTTATGAAACATGTCACATAAGTTATGTCATGTTCGTAATGTCATTTGACATAACACAACAGTTGATTTCAACCTTAGATCATTAATAATATCTAGATGAAGGAGTCCTACATCACACAATACATTTTTGCGAACGGTTATGCCAGAAAGAGAAGAAAATATAGGTTACGTTAGAGAAACAAAGAAATAAAATATAATGAAAGAAATATGAAGTGAAACGAACTGCGCATGTCTATCGAATTTCATTTGTTATTTATAAAAGTAATGTTAAGAAGATGTACTGACATACAAATTTGTTATTATTTATTCTTACGTATGCAGCAGCAGTAAGAAGAGTGACTAAATCCATTTTTAAATTAACAATACAGTAAACAAAAATCAACGATGTAAATTCAACCAAAAAAACATAGGTTAGGTTTGGTCATGGAGGTAAGAATATAAAGGAGAGAGCTAGTGGATGCACAAGTGAAGCCACTTCCCCCACTCCAACCAGAACCCAAATCATTGCTTAACTGTCAAGGACTAGTGTACTTTTGTTTGAAAATTGACGTCTATCCCCTCCTTAGATCATAAATATCATAAATAATATCTAGATGGAAGGAGTCATATATCACACTATACATTTTTGCGAGCGGTTATGCCAGAAAGAGAGGAAAATATAGGTTACGTTAGAGGGACAAAGAAAAAAAATATAATGAAAGAAATATGAAGTGAAACGAACTGCGCATGTCTATCGAATTTCATTTGTTATTTATAAAAGTAATGTTAAGAAGATGTACTTTGCAATTAGAAAACAGCGAATAAATATAAATATTTTTGACAGAAATAAGAACTCATTACATCATTTTTTGGGCTTGACAAACCGAAATTTGATTATTGTCACGCTTGCGCAGTTTATTTCTCCAGCTTTCTCACAATATATCTTCCATCCCTTTCCGTCGTAGCCGTTCGCAGTTTCTTCCATCCAGATATTATTTATGATCTAAGATCCCCTCCCTAATCGGAACCAAAAGTGGTGCTCGTCCGTTCCCACTAGGCTTCACTCCCCTCGCCTAAACTATAACCTCATGCTCCCTTCTTTCTATTCTAACCTCTTTGGGTTTGGTGCATGAACGAAATGTCAGATGACGTCATTCTATTCCGTGGTCTGTGTTATCAATAAATGGGGATCAAATAATTTCTGTGTTGTATTCTATTCTATTCCAGTCCCTGTCATTTATAAATCAGGCATTTTATTATTGTTAGTAAATAGATAATGAAGTAAATTCGATTGCAATTGAGCTTGAGGAACATCTTAATTCAAGTTATTAATTTACATGTTCATGTTCGAGATTTTAGACCTTACTGAACACAAAATTTTAAAAAAAGTTGGTTTGTCTTTCGGTCTGTATTTTAGTTTTTTGCGTTTATTTTATAAAAGGTACTATTTATTATAAAAATTAATATGAAATAACTAAAATTAGTCCTTGAATGATTTGGTACAAAATTCACTAGGAAGATTTTTCAAAATTATCAGCAGTTCTTTTGTTATTGTTAAAATTTGAATTATTATATTTTTCTGAAGCAAAGAAATAATGAGAATCATAATGTGAAATTAGAGTTATCACTCATATTTGGACATGACAAACGTTCGTCAATTGTTTTTTTAAAATAAGTAATTCGGCACTATCGTTTATGCCATGGTATCAAATTAAAGCTCTTGCGGGGATAATTTCAGTAGAAGTTTCTTTTACAAATTATTCAAATGATGTCTAATTTGGTATCAATTTAAATCTAGAAGAGGACTCTTCATTTTCAAAAATACTTATTTTATGTAAGGAATAAAATATAACCGCCATCTGTCATTTTGACAATGACAGCTGTCACTTTGAAATATGCAATTAATTGATGCGACCGTCTAAATTTCTGAAACAGCGTTGAAATTGGCCATGAAATGTGTGACCACAGCAGATTTTTTCAAATCGGGCATAATTTTGAGCAGTCCTATTGGATTTTTTTGTTTTAATTGGACGATGCAATAATTTTATTACACTACAATTTTTTTTTATTTTATTTAAATTTAATTTGAAAATATTTCAGAAAAAAATAGTGATTAAGTCAAAGCAGATTATTCCAGATTATATTTTTTGAAATAATCTGCTTTTGTAAAACACGGATACGACTAAAATAGTTTTAAACTCAATTCCAAGAAAACTAAACAATAATGAATTAATAGATAATGCAGCAACTTTCGAAATTATTTGGAATTTTTAAATATGAAATCATATTACTGACGTTTACAAGATGAATTATTTGAATAATAGTTATATTATTAAGGCCCGAGATATCCACCTCCTGATAAATTTATTTGGTGAATAATAACTATGGTAACAATTGTGCAGACAATTGTTGCCATAGTTATTATCCACCAAATAAGTTTATTAGGAGGTGGATATCTCGGGCCTTAGTATTGCATTTAACCACAGGGTTCTAACCACCAACCATTTGACGTATGGGTTTTTCGTTTTTTGAAATTATTTATATTATTTATAAATTATAGGTTAAGGTAGCAATTACATAAAAATATAAAAAAGGGTGAAATCTTAATTGATACTCAAGAATATTATATTGCACCGCAAAACACGGAATTTTTAAATTTTAATATTCCTTGTATATACAGTGCCGGATTGAGACCCGTAAAAGCCGGAGCATAAAATGGAGGGAGTAAATTAAATACATAAGTGACGTCAGCAATATTAAAAATTTTTAAATAAAATAAATAAATAAACTTGAGATATTATAATACATTGCCAAAATATAGTTTTTTGATGCATCTGCAACCCGCACAACAAAATTGTTTAGCTGGTTGCGTTTCGAAGTAATGTTTGAAACAGTTCGTTGATTTTTTCGGCTAAGGGAAAAATAAGAACCGAATTTTAGACAAATTGAAGTAAGGAAAGGAAACAAATATTAAATTCAGGGAGAGTGTTAGATAATATTTCTTCAGTATGTGTTTGAAATTTGTATCAAACTCAATTAACTCAAAAAGTTTTAATGCAAAAAAAAGAAAAATATGATGCATTTCGGCAATTAAGTTATTTTCCATCAGTCACGAGACCTTTTTAAATATTTGCGTGCAAGGAAACAATTTCTTATAAAAGCACACAGTCATCTATTTCCGGAAAACAATAAAATCGATTTTGTATTTCTTATATCCGGTACGTCATTGTCGAACATAACAATCGCAAATTATTATCGGTGAAAAATATAGTCCAAAGTTAACTAACTATATTAATATTAAGCCATGACGTCAGCTGTCAACTTATCTGGCTGAAGTTTTTATTCCGTTAAATATAATCTTTCTGACAACTTGTCAACGTTGTTTGTTTGTTTTGAAAAGTTTGTGCTAAATTTAGAATTGATTTTGAAGGGAACAGTCGTTTGTTTAATTTTAATTTGCATGAGATTTTGCGATTAATGTCCCATTATAATTTTTATAAATTCATCTGGATCCGTTTGCATTTTGGGTCATTTCTTCACTATCTACTACGTTTACGTTGGGTCGGTGACCGCGCAGTACATTAAGGACCGATAGGCAGGTGACTGCGATTCACATCTACACTTTATTCCGTACATATATACAGATAGTTGTATGTGTGTGTCTGTCTGTCCGTCCGAATAAGTGTGTGTATATTTATGAATGTGTGCGTGAGTTGTCACAACCCACTCGACCCGGATCTAATCGTCATTGGCCGTCCGTATGACGTCACGTTGAGTACGAACGTGGAGAGAGGTCTACGGGCCCGTTAGCGAGTTTTATAACATCGCATCCAATTCCCAAACATTTGAAACACAACTTCTATATATAATAACTCCCATCAGTCACGTGATAAATAGCAAAGACTGATTTTGTCGATTTCTTCTTTCTTCAATAAATTCTGAACAATAGAATAACGAGAAAAATGTTTCAGACATAAACGTTTGTAATTTGAGTTTACTAGAGACGTCACATTTTTATATTTACCCTTCAATTTTCGTAATGAAAATCAAATTACTGGTCCAGCTGTCATTTCTTAGTAAAGCAATGCTTGTAAACGTTTGGGAATTCGAAGCGAGGCGTCGCTGCTCACTCCATTCTTTAATCCAACAATCTAAGTCTATCTTTAATACTATTAAACCCAAAATCATCTCAAAACTTGACTTTCTTTAAACAATACCATATCTACCTCTTCATCTTTCTAACCTAAAAATCACGGACATAACCAACGAAAAGTGGGGGAATTTTCACAGTCTCAAGACTTCGAATTCAGTTCACCAATGTTCGTCTTTACTGTGATATTTTGGTCGTGTTCAAGTGTCAGTGAAACTTGTAAGATGTTTTCTGGAAATTTAAAGAGTGTAGTTAAAGTGCTGTTAAATTAATTATGTGTGTGAATTAGTGGTTTAATATTTGGTTCTAGTGGTATCTTTGATGGAATGTGCTATCATGACAATTATAGAAACGGTGAGATTTAACAGAATTTCTTGAAATTTATTCAAAAGTTAAATTTTTTTACCTGTAGTTTCTGAAATTCAAAAATTCCCTAAACAAAATATCATGTAATTGAAAAAACCTTAGTCAAAACCTTGACTGTTTTATTCATCATTTGTGGAAGCTGAATGATTGTTTATGTATGAAGGACAAAAATATCAAAATGAAAAGAGACAATCAAAGATTCAAGTTAAGGGTTGAAATTTTTTTATTTATAATAAACATTACTACATAAGCTTTCTATCAGCGTTTGATTCACCTTTCTACGATTATTATTTCAAAAGATATAAGCATTTAAAGTATGACGGTTTTTTGTTGCATCATTTAATCCCTCAACCACCAGGGCTTAACCATTAAAGATTGAAATTGGTTTCTGTCAGCATTTGGTTCATTATTCTACCATTTTTATTTTAAGAGATAAGATGACAGTTGCAATATTCAACCCCCATAGCGTTAGGGTTGAATGATCAACAAGTTTTATAATAAATGGCACTTCATAAGCTTTATATTATCGTTTGGGGAAATATAAGTTTTCAAAGTGTGACATCATTTAGCCCCCTACATCGTTAGGGATTGAAACTGGTTTTAAAATAAATGATACTACATGTACATTCTTTCAGTTTTTGTTTCATTATTCTATGATTATTATTACAGAAGATATAAGCTTTAAAAGTGTGCATTATTTAACCCCTTTACCGGCAAATCAAGGGTTCGAACTATTTTTATTTTAAATGGCATTATTCAAGCTTCCAGTAGACGTTTAATTCATTATTTTACGATTATTATTTCAGAAGTGTGACAGATTTTTGTAGCATAGTTCAACCCCCTTTACTAACAGGGTTTTTATAAATAAAAAGTACTCATTCAACTTTCTACAATCGTTTAGTTTATCATTTTACGATCATTATTTTAGGAGATGTGGGCTTTCAGAAAGTGACAGATTTTCGTTGCGTTCCCTGCCCTCTGAACTGGCAGGATTGAAAAATCAGGGGTTGAAATTAATTTTATAATAAATTGCACTACATAAGTTTTCTATTGTCGTTTGGTTTATCATTTTACGATCATTATTTCAAAAGATATGGATTTTCAAAGTGAGATAGATTTTCGTTGCGTTCCTCACCCTCTGGGCTGGCAGGGTTGAAAGATAAGAGGCTGCAATTGATTCTATAATAAATGGCACTACTTGAGCTTTTTATTGCCGTCTGGTTCATCATTCTTCGATTATTATTTTGGGGGATACAAGTTTTGAAATTAGACCAGATTTTAGCTGCATTATTCAACCCTTAATACATTTATCGTCCTCTGAGCTGTCAGAGTTGAAAGATAAGGGATTGCATTTTATTTTATAATAAATAGTACAACATAAGCTTTCTATTATTGTTTGTTTCATTATTCTACGATTATTATTTCTGGAGATACAAGATTTGAAAATTGGCCAGATTTTAGCTGCATTATTCAACCCTTAATATTGACATGATTAAGAAGTCCAGGGCTAAAACAGATTGATTAATAAATATTATCTCCATATCAGCTATTATTTCTGGAGAATCGGACAGAATCATATAAAATTTCGTCTAGCTTTTGTTTTTCATACTACACTACCACAATTTAAGGGTTAAAAAATAAAGGGCTAAATCCGGTATTAAAATGAATTGGACTACATAAGCTTCCTATCAGCTTTCGGCTCATTATTCCACGATTATTATTTCAGAAGATATAGGATTTCAAAGTGTAACAGATTTTCGTTGCATTATTCAGCCCTTAATACAGGCAGGGTTAAAATATCAAGGGTTTATATTGGATTAACTATAAATAGTATTACATAATTTTTCTATCAGTTTTCGGTTTCTTTATTGTACGACTTTTATTTTAGAAGTTTCAGACAGTTTTGGTTTTGATGCTACTATATTTAAGGGTTGAAAAATGAAGGGTTGAAACTAATATTAAAACAAATTGGACTACCTAAGCTTTCTATCAGCGTTTGTCTCATCATTCTACGATTATTATTTCAGAAGATACAGGCTTTCAAATTGTAACAGATTTTAGTTGCATTATTCAGCCCTTAATACCGGCAGGGTTGAAATATCACGGGCTTAAATTGGTTTTATTATGGTACTACGTAATCTTTCTATCAGTTTTGGGTTACTCTATTTTATTTATTTTAGAAGATTGAGACAGTTTTGATTTTGATGCTACCGTATTTAAGGGTTGAAAAATGAAGGGTTGAAACTGAAATTAAAATAAATTGGACTACCTAAGCTTTCTATCGGCGTTTGGCTCATCATTCTATGATTATTATTCAGGAGATACAAGCTTTCAAAATCTGACAGATTTTCGTTGCAATATTCAGCCCTTAATACCGGCAGGGGTAAAATATCAAGGGCTTAAACTAGTTGTAGTATAAATGGTACTACATAATCTTCCTATCAGTCTTAGGTTTCTTTTTGTACGACGTTTATTTTAGAAGATTCAGACAGTTTTGGTTTTGATGCTACTTTATTTAAGGGTTGAAAAATGAAGGGTTGAAACTGATATTAAAATAAATTGGACTACCCAAGCTTTCTATTAGCGTTCGGCTCATCATTCTATGCTTATTATTTTAGGAGATACAAGCTTTCAAAGTGTGACAGATTTTCGTTGCAATATTCTGCCCTTAATACCGGCAGGGGTACAATATCAAGGTTTAATTATAAATGGTACTACATAATCTTCTTATCAATCTTAGGTTCCTTTTTTGCACGACTTTTATTTTAGAAAATTCAGACAGTTTTGATTTTGTTGCTACCGTATTTAAGGGTTGAAAGTTGAAGGGTTGAAACTGATATTAAAATAAATTGGATTAGATGAGTTTTCAATCAGATTTTGGCTCATTGATCTACGATTATTATTTTGGGAGATACAAACATTAAAAGTATAGAATCCAAAGAAGTGATACTTTTCGTACTTAAATAAGTGCGTAAAATTTTACTTTATGTACAGGTTAATAAAAAAATAATTCTAATTGTTAGCCAAAAAAAAAAGCTTCTGAAAGTATTTTGTTCCCAATTAAACACTAAAATATCACCTGCCAAAAAAGTTTAAAATTTTTTTTGACTGTTCCTCTCCGAGAATTTAAGAGTATCTTTAAATTGACGGTTAGTTACGTACAGTATTTTCAGTAAAAGTAATAATCTCGTAACTATTTTAGTTCAAAATGTGAAGCGGTAAAAGATTAATAAATCTTTTTGAGGCTTCTGTATGTGCGAAGCAAAGAAAATTGATTAGGCATCATATTTAACATATTTATGATTATATCAAATGATATTTCCAGTAGTTTGTTCAAATTTAGAATAAAGAATAACTAAAAATATTGAAAAAAATGTGGAAATTTTATTCACAAACAATACTAAGTTACTACCATCAAAACACTCGTGACAGCCAAGTTGCCTAGCCCATATTCAGTTTTTTTCAGGCTTTTATTTTCCTTATCTCCACGAACATCTTGAAATTATGTTTACGTTAATAACCACACTTTTAGAACTCATATTCATTATTAGAACAAAAAATGTTTCACCTTGATTTTTATGAAACAATTTAGAATTTCAAAACAATATTTACAACAAAATTTCTCGTTAAAACGATTCCACACTTCTCGGAACTTAATCCGGATGCATTGAAAATAAAAATCATTTAATATATCATCGTAATATTCCATCCTTAACTTAAACATTTTCTAATTTGCTGGCACTGAATATAAAATACGACGGTGTGCTCCATTCATGCGAGTTGCACTGCTTGGTAAGTTCAACTGCTAGATCCGGCTTTCTTTTTTCTCTTCGGCTGCGTTGCGAGGTTGGCTTAACATTTCTCTTCGTCGCTAGACGTGGAAAAATTCGTGTGAAGATTTAAACAATGCAGCTCATAATTAATAAATAATTATTTATTGCAGTGAATGATGAATAAACACGCGAATCTAAAATAATTACGTTAATTTAATAATAAAATTGAAGTTGATATATTGTTGAACCTTGAGCTACAGACCACCAGCTCGACACCAAAGGAAATATATACCCTAACCACAAGTTAATTTCACGACCATAAGTCCAGGGTAGGACTTTTGGGGGCCAATCGTGGACCTTCTTCTTGCAACTCGGTTTTCAAGTGGTCCGAAAACTATATAATATTCCTTTTTTTCCAATAGTTGACAAAAATTATTCCTAAAAGAACTTTTTTTGTCCATTTTCTGGAAATCATTGCACGATTCCATCAAACGCTGAACATAGAATAATACACTAATATGACTGAAATTTGTTGTGATTATCCCCAAGAGATGCTATTAACTGAAAATAACCTTGATATGGATCAGTGATGCCATCTCTTTGATTTTGCGCGGACTATAACTACCCTTATATCTTTCAATTATTATTATTTATGAGAATATTCGTTCATTCTATGTGATTTAATTTGTTATAACAATAATTCTGTTTCATGGTAATGAATGAATTAATAATCTACGATTACTAAGTGCTATTGATCATACTTAAAGGCCAAATAAATGATTGCCTTAAATGGTAACTTGATTGGCAGAGATTATTAATAATTATTATAATCTTGAAGCCAGTATCCCACTGTCAATATTTTCATTAATATTTCTATTTATTTATTCCACTGTGAATACTTTACTTTAAAGTGAAAAGGATTGCATAAATAAGTCAGTAGAAAAAGCGCGAAAATTTGATAACCTAAAAAAATGGAAGAATCATCTAGATGATGAAAGCGCATTTTTTACAGTTCATGCATGCTTGTTACTTCAGAGATTTCGCAAATTTCCATCTCCCACAATAACTGAGCTTGAAATCAAGCAGTTTGGGCAAACTTACGAAACAGCAGCTTCTATTTAGTACTAGTTTCAAGTTGACTATTTGATAGGTACATAATTTATGCATGTACAAACTAAAAAATACCTTTTAATTTTCATTGTTTAGTTATTGACTGACGGGAGGTCAAATGCTGTACCTTAAAATGATAATTTGATCTTTATCAAAGCTATATAAAAAAAAATACACCAAAAGTGAACAAATTTTCAACCAATAATAATAATTCATTCTAATAAGCTTCAAATTCGCGTCAAACAAGTCATTGAATGAATCCCGGACAGATTTGACAACTGTACATAATAATAATGACATCCGCGGCTAAAGTTGTAACAAAATTTTTATCTACTTTAATAAATTTTAGTTGCCATATCCCTAATGTCATATATATCTATGGGCATTGTTTCACTTGAAACAAGTAATTGAATAATTGAATTTTCCACAATCACTGAGCTTGAATTAAAGCAATTTGTGCAAACCTACGAAACAGTAGCTTTTATTGGGAACGAGTGCAACACTAGAAAATACAGATCTAGAAATTACAAACATAGAAAATATAGCAGCAGAATGTTAAAGATCTAGAAAATACATCATCAGAAATTACGCGCACAAGAAAGTACAACATCAGAAAGTACAAATCTAGAAAATGTAGGAGGGACTTAGAATTAAGGGGCGGAGCTATTTATATTTCAACCTTTGAGAAAAAGATGTCATGCCAACGTTCAATGAAAACTTCAAATGAAAATATCGACTGAGAAATGTCATTAAATAAATTGGGGTTATGGCACTGTCCGAATAGATTTATTTATTTATTCACAACTAAAAGAAAGAAGAGCGTGTTTCTAGAGCTGTGTTACTGATATAAAAATTGCGACTTTTGAAATAATGGAGACAATAAAAATATGCATGTGGTAATAAAACAATAATTGAATATTGGATCCTCAAACTATCAAGAAAATCATACACGATTATCTACATTGCAACAAAGTGGCAATCATTTTGTGCAGCATCAACTCCTTATTTTGCGAAACCAGCGTCAGGTGAAGAAACCTATATTGCCGTTTTTTGACATACCTACCAGCCAATAAAAACCTTGAATTGTTTCAGAGAGAAGCAGCAAGCTATAAGAAAGATAGTTTCACGGAGATGAGGAAATGACCAAGATGCATTTTGTAAAAATATGGGCCTAGTAAATGAGTTGAGTTAGATTTCCACATAAGATATCATTTCATTCAGCAGTTTTGTCTTTCAACTTCTTGGTAAATATTAAAATACCCATCATACTCACCTAATTTAGCAGTGTGAGATATTTACCTATTTTTTAGTCTACTTATCGCAGTTGGTGCTTATTATGAAGGCATTGCAAGAGAAAATTGGTTGAGGACTTTTAAACAATAATAAGAAAAACCGTCAAGAGTATTGCATAGAGTCGATGCTGAAGAACAACCAATTATAGTACTTTATAATATTTAAATTATTCATTATAATTCAAAAAAATAATGATAATAGATTATATTACGCAAATTTAAGAAAAATGATTGAAAATACCTTCTTCTACATTTCTGTAAATTGATAGTAGATAATGTAAAAATTACGTAAGAATATTGTTGAATTATATGTTTGCAAAAGTAAGTTGAATATATTTTATTCACATCCACTCAATGTTCTTATCTATCTATTTTTTAATACTCTCTAGATTTTTAATATTTGAAAAGAATAGTAACTAATTGTTCGTTTTCAAATGTTTGTTTATTGTTTCACATTGACAAAGATATGCTATTAGTAAAACGTATAAATAATAAATTTTCCATTAAATGGTTTGTTATTTTTATAAAATATTTTTTTCTGTAATAATTAGTCCTGGTATAATGTATTATAGGAAAGAAGAATAAGCTAAAAAATGGGTGGATATAAAAATATTCTAAATATCAAATTAGAAGTACAAGAAGCATGACCAAATTTAATTCTGAAGAAGTTTTGAATAAAGAGTTTACTGAATTCAGCCTTAGGAAGATAGAAAGAGGCGTTAGTATTATAATATTATAAATAAAAATATTCTTTTGGCATATTTTTCCGATCTTCGAAAAATATGTATCTTCTTTGTAATGAAAATTTCATCACTGTATGGGAAACTCATCGCTTATTTGGAAAGCGAATCGAGAATCCAAAGAGGACAAAAAAACAAGAAAGCAGCATATTGAAACTTTATCAAAAGAAGCGCCGGATGACACTTATCTAATGACGAAGATATTTTATTTATATTTTTGCTCGCTTTGCAATAATTGATTGTGAGGGAGGCCAAATTGTGAAAAAATTACAAGAGAGGATGGCCTTTAGAAATAAAAACTGCAAAATGTCTTCTATTCACACTGTTTTCGTAATTTTGTTTATTTACACGACCAATTTCGGTCACTTGATGGCCATCTTCAAGGTGGTACCTGTGAGACTAGATTTAAAAATAGCGGTAATAATATAATATGTAGAAATAAATCTTTTATAAGACAAAGAATAAAATATAAAATTCCTGTTAAGAACAAACACCAATTCAATTCCAAAAATATAAAATTACTTAATAAATAAATAAAATTACTCACGCATGAAAAACTACAGGAAGTTGCTGAAGCGAAGGTGAAAATACTTGGAAACCGAGAAAGACAAAAGAGAAGAAATTATGAAAACCAGTCAAGAAGATGAAAAAATACGTACAAATGCAACTGAAGAATTGCAAAAATTTCAAGTAAATGCTCGCGGGGTAAGGGTGATCAGATTGGTGCTCGGAATATTTTTAAAAATGACCAAACTAATTTGAGTACCAGCGTGCTTTTAAAAATATTTCGAGGATCTACTATCTCCTTTCCCTGCGAGCATTTACTTTAAATTTTTGGATTTTTTCAGTTGTAATTGTGCGTATTCTTTCATTTTGTTGGCTGATTTTCGTATTTTTTTCTCTAATATCTTTCTCGGTTTTTAAATATTTTCACCTTCCCTTCAACATAGTTTCCTGTAATTTTTAACGTGTAAGTATTTTTTATTTATTTATTTTTATTTACTTGGGAAATTTAAATTTTCAGAATTGAATTGGTGTTCGTTGTCAAGAGGAATTTTGAATTTTATTCTTTATCTTATTAAATGAATATGTTTCAAAATAAAAAATCCTTTCTTATATTTTCGGGGTCGTTAATTATTTGGAACATATAGTTTTGACATTTGATCACCGGAAATATAATTTAAAGAAGCTAACGTCCGTGGATTCCACTGATTATTTGTTTTAGATTTCTACTGAGCTTATCTCTCTGAGAGCTTTAAATTGACATCATTTTAATGAGGGTATTGAAAATAAGGGAATCCAGATAAATATATAACTTGTAAAAAAACAATTGACTATTGTTTTAATTTTCATTTTACACTTCCGAGAGTGAAAGACGAATTTAATCCCTGATTTTAGGGACTTGAGTTTAGTTCTCAGGGATCTAAAATGATCAAAACTTCCAATGGACTAGAGTAAAATAAACAAATTTTGCCATGAAAACTGAATATCAAATTGAATTTTTTTATTAGAAGTCAAATTTTCATTATTGATGATTTATATTAGCATTATTGCAATTTGCACAATTTAACAAATGCATCGTATTGTTGTTCGTAGATTTTCTAGATTTTTGAGGTAATATAATAGTGCGCCAAAATTCGAATTTATTTCTTCTTCAATAATAAATGTATAAGACTAGGTTGGCAACAGTGTGTCCTGGGCGGATGTCAGATTCAATCGGCTATTTGTTTACATAGGGTTTGACATTTGTGCCATTTTAAAAAAAGCCCTACATTTTTATAAAAAGGTTTAGAACGGAAGTGATTGTTGCATTGGTAAATTTTAAGAAAAGATTTTTATTTTGAGTGTCAAATGTTTTAAAATATCCTAATTTACTAATTATTATCATATTTATGTTCTTAGGACGACAGTTGCAGTTGTCGTCGAGAGAAGTGTTTACCTATTTAAATTCGATCAAATTCGTCCCGAGATTTCTAAAAGGGGAAAGAAATAGTAAACAGTGTATTATCAGTTTATGTGGCATTACACAATTAAGGACAAGTATCGTTGAGAGTGGTTCTCAGATGTGAGTGTGATTACTCCTGATGAGTATTGCTGCAACTGGTTCTCAGAGTATAATCTGCTAGATTCTGTAGAAGTTTCTGTGATGTGTGTGCGACTCCTCATTGAGTAGTTTCTCATGATTGTTCCTCTTTTAGCAGCCATCCGCTCTTAACCACTAAATTCACTTTTAAGTATATTTATATTATTAATTAATAAAGAGATTTATCTGTAATATGATTATTCAATTATTATTATTTTCAGCCCTAATAAAAAGTACTTTTGATATGCTTGAAGGAAATCTTTTCCGCGTTCCAGTTTTATCATCATAGAAAAGCATAACAGTTAAATTTCTGTGAATTTATGTATTTAGCCACTCTTTACTGATCTATTAGTTCGGTTATTTGTCGAATCCACTTGTGCTCTGGGCTTCTTTGCTGTGACCTCAATAATTGTTTGAATATGTAAGTTGGAGGCCGTAGAAAAAATCTTGTATGCAATACGAGTGACATTCAGCCAACAATTTTTGTGACTCGGCAAGCTCCGTCACCAAATACTTGACCTCATGCCAAAATGCTCAATTTCACACTTTTGTTGCATAAATTACTATTACTTTTACAGTCGCTCTTGGCTCGTTGCGGTATTAAAAAAAATTTTTGGTGAGGCTACTAACAGCAAAGCAACATTTGTTCTAGATATGTCACACTTTGTTATCATGGATTGGTAATATCTAAAGTCTTTCATCCACTTGTTCTAGAACTGTGACTGAAAATAACAGGTATCCTCAACTCATTTTTTCAAAATTTGAGGAACTGTCTTTCCTTCATCCTATTGTTTCCCGTGTAGCGCTATCTTTACTTATTTCAATTTTTGTTAATAAATCATCTAAAATATGAATTAGTTATTTTTCAAATTTCTTGTATATTTTCAAATTGAAAATAGGATTTTTCTTTGATTCGCAATTAAATTGCACTGCTATTACTATGTGTAATAGATATAATCGCTTTCAATAATAATTATTCATCTGTAATCTCTGTGATGCAGATATATAGCTCTTTGGAGTGTTTAACGAACATAATAGAGAATAATGTCATCATAAATTTGGATATTTATTAATGAGGACAAAAATATACAAAATTTACAGACTACTCATATTATGTGTAATATGTTCTCTTCGGGTGTATTTTCTAGAGATTTTAAAATATAAATGATATATTTGTACGTAAATTTGCAGCTGTAATTAAATTGAATAAATCATTTCAATCATATTTAATAAATATGGAATGTTTTTTGAAGATTTGCAGTACTAGAGGTGACATCTAGGTCTGGGTAGTTCAGTTTTTTAATGCGAACAAACTTCTATTTGAGTGCAACTTTTTATTATTTGTAGCTCCACCCCTTAGATCTAAGTCCTTCCTACATTTTCTAGATTTGTACTTTCTGATGTTGTACTTTCTTGTGCGCGTAATTTCTGATGATGTATTTTCTAGATCTTTAACATTCTGCTGCTGTATTTTCTATGTTTGTAATTTCTAGATCTGTATTTTCTAGTGTTGCACATCATCC
This sequence comes from Dromius quadrimaculatus, assembly GCA_963989225.1. NCBI lineage: Eukaryota > Metazoa > Arthropoda > Insecta > Coleoptera > Carabidae > Dromius > Dromius quadrimaculatus. The sequence goes on along the minus strand of OZ022325.1, from coordinate 5,784,739 downwards.
CCTTTTATTTATTACCAGTTTCAAGTCTGTAAATAGTATAGTTGCTGAGAACCAGCGTCACGCCAGCCAGACAGCCAAAGTGAATATAATAGCGCTTTTTTCCAAAAAATGCGCTAAAAAATATCTCCTTGGTTGTTTAGTGAATAATTTATTGAAAATTTTTTTACTTTCGATTGTAATTTCACTAAAACTTTGACCTTTACTCAACCTTCTTTTCAGTAAACGTGAGGAAAATAAATTTTGGTTTTTCCTTTTACAAGAAGCACGTGTACTGTCCTATTTTCGGGGGAATTCATTTATTTACATCAATTCTAATCCGGAAAAACCAAATCATTCCAATTTCTTATGATAATAATAATAGAGGATTTTTCTGCTCAAATTAACAGTTGAATTAATTAAAATTGAATGTCAACCACTTGAATATGATTTTTGTTGTTGTTATTAGCACCATGACAATTGTACCGAAATATTATTTTTTATCTACAGTTTATTTCAATTAAGAACAGTCCAAGGACTCTTGTAGGATTACGATTTAAGCCTTTCAATTGGACAAAATACGATTCAATTTAAGATTAGCACAAATTTGAGCAGTTCGAAGATTCAAATTTTATATATTCAGGTGATAGTGAATATATTTGTGTTTTTTATTTCTTGAATTCATTTCCAGACAGCTTGTTTTATATTCTGCATTTACTGTGAGTGAACCGTGTTCGCATTTCGGCCAATCAGAAAGTTTGAATCGTAGTCCCATAAGAATGAACTGTAACTTTATTCCATAGAACAATAAGAGCTTTGCAGGTCACGTGACGGTCAATCATTTATGATTAGTTACACAGTAATATTGTTTGCTATTTATTTTCACTGCTTCTTATTTATCTCAACTAGTTCGCTTATTTATCGTTTGGCTCGACCTAGTCCGAATTTTTATATTCCCGCCTAGAGTTTCTCGAATTTGTTGTGAGTTTCCAGAAATTCCAGCATACGTCATTACGTCCTTGGCGCATATGATTCAATTGGGCTGGCCACCCGTTTATCCGGCGTGTCTCAATGAAGGCGTATCCTGTAGGGGCTATGTTCGTTACACTCTGTTGTTCTAATGCATCCTGAAATCAAGCAAACAAATAATTCTTTAACATTACGAGATTATTGTTAATTTCATACAGAGTGATCAAAAATGATTGACTGTGCCGCCTTGTTCTGGTTTTTTCTTTGCCGCCTGCTTGAGATAGTGAGCTACAAGTGACAGATGACAGTTCCTCTAAAAATTCTATTCTAACCTAAAAATTTGGTAGAATGATAATGAATTTTCAATAATCATTCAATAATACAGCTATTTACTTACTTTTTTGTTTCTTGAATCAGATTATGGATAAATTCATTATAAAATATGCAAAATATACGCCACTGTGTTCTTGAAATGCCGGTGAAGTAGTTATTAAAATAAATAAATTTATACTAACTTTATTTCATGAAGATAGTTTTGATCATAATGCGAACTTTTGCAAGTCACGTGACAGTCAATCATTATTGATCAGTCTGTATAACTAAATGTATTTGAATTTTTTTCAAGTTTACATATCCTGCATTGCTAATGTAATACAATAATAATTTTAATTTAATCCTTGCGGGCTTAAGGCATTTTATGCAAAAAAATTATAAGAAAAATTTCAATTTATGTCGTTAAAAAAATAATTGATTTAAAAATATAAACCATATTATAAATAAGAATGAGGATGTACTTATCAAAAATTTACGATTTCCGTTTCAGCTGTGAAATCTCCGTGACCTTTCATTTGTTATTTAAAATAAATGCATTATCAACTACAAAAAATGTGGCGTGATTTTAATCGTTTTTAATTGCTTTTCTCTTGAATTATTAAAAAAAATAAGAATAAATCTATTTGAGAATGAATTATTTTCATTTTTTTTTTAATGATTATTTTTACCATCAAAATTTCGACCAATAGAATTGCACCATTCGACGTCACGTGGTACAACCAACACGGTTTTCAAGTGGAAATTTTTTGGAAATTTTGTCTGTTGGTTATATATACAAAACAAAGAATATTCAGCCGCGTTGATTCAGCATCTGTCAAACTGACAGACAGATTGAATGTAAAAATGAGCACATTCGGAGTCAAGTCTCTGGAATATATTGATGAATTTGGATGGAAAAAATAATCTCCCGAATACTACTCGAACTCCGAAATTAATCTGATATTTCTCTCAAGGTTCCCTGCAAACAAATCAACTTGTCAAGTTTTCCAGAAAAATCACTCGCGCTACGCGCTCTTGATTTTTTAACCTGGAAAACTTGACACGTTCATTTGTTTGCAACGAACCTATCGAGAAATATCCGATAATTTCGAAGCTCTTGTGGTATTAAGCCCGTATTACACGGAGCAGAATTTAATATTGAAATATACTCATAAATCTGTATGAAATATTATGTATCATATCATACAAGAAAAGTTCACAGAAAATTATGTACAGAATTTGATACAGAAATAGTTAGAGCATGCTCTATTTTCTTACAGAATTTTATATCAAAACTGCGCACGAGAGCTGCGCAGTGATTTTCATGTGACATTTCAGATGAGTTTGAGTTGAGATTGAGGTTATATATTGTAACTTGATAGAGTTTGTTTCTTTTTAGAAATATCTTGGTCCCACGAACAAGTCACAGAGCTTATAAACTCTTATAAAGATTACCCTTCTTTGCATGTAGTGAAAAGCAAAGAGTACAAGAACAAACATGCTAGATTATCTGCATTGACAGAAATTGAGAATAAATTCAAGCAAAAGTTCTTGATTCAACATATTTAAAACACCGCGACCTGCATTTCTCCGTTGTCCATAGTTGTTTATTTCTAGTTTTTTTCTTACTCTCCAATTTTTCAAAATTATAATTAATGTCGCAGCAGACAATAATAGACTTTCTTCGAAATTCTCCTCCATTTTCATGAAAGTAGTAGTAAGGACGCATGCGCTACAGATGAATTATATTCATAAATCTGTCTGTGTGTCATACACAAAAATTATCACATAAAATTCTGTATTGAATTTTATGTATAAATTTCCATACATAAAATTATATATACATTTTTATATTAAATTCCACACCGTGTAATATGGGCTTTATATATGAAAATTTCTTTGAGCGCTATTTTCAGACATTTGAATGCTAGCTCATTGTTGCAAAATGTGGGGTATTCCACTGGTTCTTTTTATTCTTTTTCTGATAGGGCATGAATAAATAGAGATATTGGCGAAAATGTGATTCAAAAATATCTCGTAGTATTTGAGAAATATTTTTTTTTTTAATTTGAAAATTTTTCGTAACGTTCAAACGCCTATTGGGTCGCTCAAACGGTGGGCGCATAGAAATCCAAACAAAAATGTGATTTATCTTTAAAATTAATGTCAGTTTTTACCCTATCATCAAATATTATGAGAATATTATTGTAAAGTAGAATAGGTGGCGTTAGTGTCTTGCTTGTTTAGCATCATCTAAATTTTTTTCGATTATTGTCACTTGTCAGTCATCTTTTATTTTGATATATTCTTGTTGTTTGCAGTTTTGTTAATTCTTTATTATTTTGGTATGGAGCCGGGTTTTATGAAAGCAGATTTCACCAATTTACCAAGTGTTGATTTATCCATGATCTTATCATTTTTATCAACTAATCCGTTGCATTTTTCTGCAGAAATATTATCCCAATTAACATTAACCTAGAATATGCTTGTCAAAATCACCCTTCTTTTAACCTAACAAAGTTACCAGCAGCTTGAAGCTGTTTTCTTTCCATGCGCATGTCTGAAACAAAACCAGCTTTCGGACGTCATCATGACGTCATATAAATATTAAATCGTCTTTTTATCAAAACAAAGCAATATTCAATATCATTTTCGTTGCTTATAGCTATTATTTATCCCATATTCTATTATTCTCATGAAAGTTTCTCAAATTTTGATAGTAGTGATTAGAATATTAGATATCTTGAAGATGTTTCTTAAAAAATTGAATCTCCTCTTGAATATATGAAATAAACACTTAATTTTGTTCTGTAAAAGAAACATAACTAAATTCATGAAAAATATTTGAAAAAAATGGAAATGATTTAAATCAATGATTTTAACAAAAGAATTAAAATTTGAAAGAAAAAGAGAACTCCAATATTTATTTTTTATTGTTTAATAAATATACTTGGCGTAGAACTGGATTTACCCGTTATTTGTAAGTTGAATGCACTGATTATAGTTTGTGATCGATATGTTTTGTTGTATATTGGTTTTTCCCAATGTAAAATAATATAATATGTAGTTTGATTGGTATCTATAACTGTACTGCACTGAGTATAAAAAAAAAACAATGAAAAATATGTCATTCGCGATTTCAGTTATTATCATTTGTGACATACATGACAGCTCAAGGTCACAAGCATCCTGGTTTGGGCTCCGTTCCCAAAAAATCAAATTGGTGTCAGAAATGTATTATAATTTTTATTCTTTTGTATGCAACCAGATTGACATCTAATTCAAAGAAGTTGCGTTCCTTACGCGAGCACATGAAATTTATTTATATTCAATTTCTGCTATTTTTTGCAGTCTTACATCGACGACATCTGCTTGGATCCCGACCCCTGTTGCGAGGACAGCAGTTATGACTCCGATTATGAAGCAGAAGAAGCGGGCACACGGCCCCCCAAATCACCGCTTCCCCAACACCAACAGCACCACGATGTCTCCCGCACCGTGTCCGACACCCTTGGGGCGGAGTTTGCGGAATATGTGAATGCTAGTCATGTGGCTGTCAACGCGCCGGGGTACACTCAAAGGGTTGAATTTGCCCTCAAATTGGGGTAAGACTCTATTAAATTATTCCAACTAAAATAACTTGTGCGGCCTGTCATTATATTTATTTATAATTTTTTTCTTTAGCTATACAGAACGACTAGTCCAAACTGCTCTCACCAAACTCGGTCCAGATCCAGGACAAAATGAACTGCTGGCAGAACTCATTAAACTGGGTGCACAGGGACCCCGAATCTCTGATGTTGGGGTAGAGGCGGAGCAGGAACCTGATACTTCTGGAGAAAGCACTGGTTGCTTGTTGAGACCTGTCGTCATTGATGGAAGCAATGTTGCTATGAGGTAAAATACTATATTTTTATTTATAATTAACTTATTACCTGCCACTCCCATGGTCACATTTTATCTGAAAAATATTACAATAAGAAAAGAAACATATGACAGCGTCCTTGAGTTTTATATTAATTATATTTTCTCTCGCAATTTTTTTCACAATGATTATTGTCAAGACTCATTGATTCCTCTGTTTGAGGTTCTTTCACGTAGTTTTTCCTCAAACTTTGGGTGAATGAATGCCAGACGATTATTGTTCATTTTGAACTAAATATGGAACCCACGTTTTTACATCTAGTCTTCTGTATTCAAAACATTAAAAAATAAATCAGTATACAGAATTTAAATCCAAAACTATTTATTTATAATTAGTGGAGTGCCTGGAGGTTTTTAATGAATGAATTTATATGGTTGAAGTGGGATTTTATTTTTCATACTATAAACTGCAAAGTTTACCCAAATTTTTTTGTGCTTTTGTTTCTTTCATTATTTAAACAAAACGAGAAACGCGTGTCTAAAAAGTTAATAAAACAAGTTACATACTATATTTTTTTTACAAACGCAAATTAAGACAGCAAAGATCTATTTAAAAAAGAATATTCTGAGAGAAATGTCAAATACTTTGTTGAAAATTATTGAAGCTAGCTTTAGTCCGTGCTTAATGAGCCTGTGCCAACTTCAGGACGTGCTCAAAATGATTGACGCCACGGGTATACCTATAGCACTAGATAAAGCACAGCAGACTCGTCCGCCATTTTGGAGCCCACTGTCAGTTGTTTGCCGTTTACCGAAGTGTGAACTTTAATATAATTAATAATTGCAAATGACGCTGTGTTTCAAATTAATTTATACAGAACTGTTCACCCAACAAAATATATTTATTATTAAAAATGAGTTCTGAAAAGTTTTTTCCTTAATTTTTTTTTTTTTTTTTGCTTATCATTATTTATTATTTAACCTGCTTTGACCAAAGCAAATATTTAGGTACTTACCTAGGTACCTATTTGTTTAAGTCACCGTACTACCTACTTTAACTTCATAATTTGAATACTAAATATTTACAGATTTTGTGTAGAAAATTATTGCAAGCAGATAATTTTTCAAAAGAACAAGATGCACAACTGCCTGCTATTTATTTCTTGTTATTATTCATCTAGAAATCTACATAGCTTACACAAAATCATAAAAATAAGGATATTAAACGTTTCACAGATTTGTCAGTGGGCTCCAAGATGGCGGACGAGTCAGTTATGATTATCTAGTGCTGTAGGTATACCAAGATATGTTTAAAATGTTATTAAGCGCTATGAAAACTATTTGATTAGATGTCATTTTAATTACGGTTGTAAAAGAACGGAGTTCTAAAATGCTATAGAATGTTTGAAGACACTGCAAAACATTATACAGAGTGATCAAAAATGATTGCCCGTGTCGCCTTCTTCTGATTTTTTCTTTGCCGCCTGCTCGAGATAGTGAGCTTCAAGTGATAGATGACAGTTCTTCTGAAAACACTATTCTAACCTAATAATTTGGTAGAATAATAATAAATTTTCAATAATCATTCAATAATACAGTTATTTACTTACTTCCTTGTTTTTTGAATCAGATTATGAATATAAGCCACTGTGTTCTTGAAATGTCGGTATCGTAGTTATCAAAACAAATAAATTTATACTAACTTTGTTCCATGAAGATAGTTTTGACCATAATGCGAACTTTTGCTAGTCACGTGACAGACAGTCTTTATTGATCACTCTGTATAATGTTCCAGAATATTTCAGAACTTCTCCGAATGCCATAAAATCTTCCAGGATATTCTAAAACACTCTTAAATATTGCAGAGCGTTATACAGTGATTTTATATGCTTTAGAATGTTCTAAAACGCTCCAGAATGCTTATGGATACTCCAGACTGTTTTACAACGTTATAAAATATTCCAGAACGCTTTAAAACATCATACAATGTTATAGAACGTACCAAAATACTCTGAAACAGTCTAGAACACGTCAGAATGTTATACAATGATTTAAAATACTTTAGGATGCTCTAAAATGCAGCAAAATGTTTTAGAATACTCCGAAACGTTATAAAATGTTTCAAAATATTTGAGAACGCTTTTACAATATTTCAGAACGTCCCAAAACATTCACGAACATTCCAGAAAGTTGTAGTTTTCCTATTCGCTATGTGCAACATCAAAGTGGTGACAACTAGCGGCATTGATCGGCGAACCCACTGCCACTTTTATATGTTCTGTCAAATGGGACAACTAGTGAAAAGTGAATTGAAATCAAAATTAATCATAAACGTAATGAGTATGGATCCTATATTAAGAATGGGTTTTGAAAAAATGAGTCATACTATCAGCTTTCAACCTCAAACTGTGCCAAAGGGTAAAGCTCACAAGTATTAAAACCTTTTTCAATAATGTTATTACAAAACAGTATTTTTTCAACACAATTACAATAAGCAAGAATATCAGCTTGGCATTCTTCATCACTTGTGCTTTTGGTACTCGAATCAATTATCATTAAATTGTCATGTGCCCTGTCACAGTAATTTTCATATATTGAACTTATATTATTTATTGAACTTATACCCATTGAGACTTCTGTATTGGCAGCCCTTTTTGAATTAAAACTCCAGTTTTTAATATTTTTTGAACTTGAAGCCATTAATGAAGTATTCTGTAGCCTACGCTTAATGAAACATTGGTGTCTTGCCAAAACTGTTTCGTCATTTAATTTTGGCTTCCAATGAGAAGAAAATTGGCTAGGTACGAAATTAAGACTCAGCTTCTCTTCTCTCTTTTTATTCTCAATGAAATGTGCACTGCAAATTAGATATCTTGATGTAGGATTCCAACTGTATGTATATTCACTGAAAAATAAAAAATATGTCTTATTTTATCAATTTAATAACAAAATTCGAGTTGTAATACCATAAAAATTATTGAATTTCATTATTCTCATATTTACTTTATACTGAAATTATATTTACATATTGGGTTCGTACTAATTTTTTGAAACATCTTTATAAATGTACAATAAAGGTTGTGATACTTACTTTTGCTTTCTTACGACGGAAATCCACTTTTCTCATTGAATAAACTCAAGCTTATATATATTTTGGCAAACAATAAAAGCTAGCATCACTATTTTTCGATGTATTATTACAAATGATAATGTATCATTCACGAATTGTCATTTTTGACTTTTGATTTTATATCAGTACATGTGCACTAAAAATGCCAACTTTCGCCGCTAAGCGCGCACGGTCGTTCAGTGTTTCCTTTCCAAGCAGCTGCACATAGCGAATATGCTTTAGAATGGTCTAAAACGCTCCAAAATAATTGATAACGTTCCAGACTATTTTAAAACGTTATAAAATTTTCCGGAATGCTTTGAAACGTCGTACAATCTTCCAGAACTACCAAAACATTCCAGGACACATCGGGATATCATACAATGTTTCAAAATGTTTTAGGATGTTTTAAAATGCTGCAGAATATTCTAGAACATTCCAAGACTTCATAAAATGTTCCAGAATCTTTGAGAACGGCTCAGAATGCCATACAATCCTCCAGGACGTTTCAGAACGCTTTAGATCGTACCAAATCACTATAAGACATTCCAGGACACATCGGAGTGCTGTACAATGTTTCAAAATGCTTTAAGGCTAGTTTATGATAGATTTAATTCACGAATTTAGATTTTCTCAATTATAAATCCAGCCAATCGTAGACATTGGTTGACATGTCAGAAATTCTAAATTGACTACTATCACAGAGAAGATATTCAAATCATTTATATGGTGGAGTAGCACCCATCTTTCTATGTTAAAAGTGATAAATCAAACCGAAATTCAATCATTTGTGCAAATAAGATTATTCTGGCGATATAAAATGGCTACTCAAAAAGTCAAAATTAGGTTACATTTCAAAAAATGAACGAGAATGGGGATCTAAAACTATAAATCTAAATTTCCAAATGTAAATTCCTAAATTAAATCCATCATGAACCGGCCTTTAGGCTGTTCTAAAATGCTACAGTATGTCTTAGATTAATCCAAATCGTTATAAAATGTTTCAAAATGCCATAAAATCTTCCAGGACGTCACAAAACACTCAAGAATATTCCAGAATGTTATACATTGATTTTATATACTTTAAAATACTCCAGAACAGTTTATTTTAACAGAACATTCATCCAGATTCTCATAAATTTCGCGGCTCGTACCATTCGCCCAAAAATATATTTCTGAGAATGATATCAATTATTTTCATTATGAAAACCATGACACAATCGGGCTTATTGCAGTACTAGCACAAATAGGGCTCGGCATAAAATACTGATGATGAAATTGGAGATTGATACAAAGTACAATTCAATGTAGCGAACCATACAAAACATTAACTCAGTCACATTACTTGTTACAATGTTGGTCACAGGCACTCCACTAAATTGAATTATAATTAAATTATGTTGGTAAAACAACATGAACTTATATTTTTTGCCGTAATAAACGGGCGGTATTATAGTGCAGTGCTGCATCAGATTTTATCCAATTTTGTATGTAAATTATTTTTCAATTTAAACCTCAAAGTTTGATGCTTCATTTACATTTTCAAGCGCTAAAATTCAATTATAAAATATTGATTTTGTCTTCCGGTTATCAGGTTTCATCAAAATATGAAATTCAATTTGATTCTGCAAATTATTCAGATTTCTGTGCAATAATATATTCCATAAATCACCCCTAAACTTGGTTGTATGATGCGTAAATTAATCATCGAAATTTAATTTTATTAATTATTTCTAGTCATGGCAACAAAGAAGTTTTCTCCTGCCGAGGCATCAAACTCTGCGTCGATTGGTTCCTCTCCCGCGGCCACACTGAAATCACAGTCTTCGTGCCAAAATGGCGTAAGGAAGCCCCTCGTCCTGACAACCCTATAACCGACCAAGAAATTTTAGGCGAATTAGAAAGAGATCGCTATCTAGTCTTCACACCGAGCAGGCTCGTTGGAGGAAAGAGGATGGTGTGCTACGACGATAGATACATCTTGAGGCTAGCTGCCTATAATGAAGGAATTGTTGTCAGCAATGATAATTACCGAGATCTGGCACAAGAAAATCCAGAGTTTAAAAAAGTTGTAGAGGAAAGAATATTAATGTATTCATTCGTTAACGATAGGTTTATGCCTCCCGATGATCCCCTGGGGAGAACAGGGCCTACGTTGGATAACTTTTTGAGGATACAACCGAGAAAAGGTAAAAATCAAGCCCAAACAAAAATTAATTATACTAATTATTGTTTATTTAAAGGTGATCCTCCTCGGCCTTGTCCCTACGGCAAAAAATGCACATACGGCAACAAATGCAAATATCACCATCCAGAACGGGGGCCCCTTCCGCACAAATCAGTAACGGAACGTCTGGTGGAACATGCACAACGACATCTGCAAGCTCGAGGAGACCCTAGTCCACTCAAAGGCAAAAGTCTTAGTCTTCCTCTGTCCAGTGATGATGGGGCCAAAAGAAAAACGCCCTTAAGTAGAACCAAGTCGGGAGTCCCGCCTAGTAAAAGTAAATCCCCTTTTGACTATTTTTTGAATAAATTATAATTTCAAATGGTTATAGGCGATCAGCAGCACCACCCACAACTTTCAGTCCCCAAATCCCACAGTGTTGAAAATGTAGCTGCCGCACAACTTTCTTTACGCCGTGGCCTCACTCCCACATCAAGCACCGGTTCAGATTCTACTTCCGCTGAAGATAGCGCCACAAATTTGCACAGAAAACTGCAACGTCAGTTGACTTTAAATCCCGCTTGCGATCCCCGTTTGTTTCAAATGCGGAGGGGGTATTTAGGAAATCAGCATACGCAACAGAGCCACAGGCCTCTTACAAGGCACAGCAGTAATGCCGAGGGACAAAATCAGTATGCATTGCAGGTATATAAAAATATAACTGTTCTTTTAGTTTTGGTGCTAAATTTATTAATTTTAGATGCAAATGCAGCAAAATTCTACAAGTTGGGATTTACATCAATCAGTTACTCGCATCGCTTCCGCTCCTGATTCATTCCGTCCTTGGCCGCCTGGCCCGCCGCCAATGCACCGACACATGCAGCGCTTGTCCTCTACGTCCGATCCTCAAATCAATTTGTGCGTGCCTCCTTCAAACACCTGGCAGCCGGTTATGTGGCCGCCGCAGCCTCAACCTACCACACATCAACCAACAGCACACCAGGTTAGTCGACATTGACTCAAGAAGGTGGCCTTATGACCAGTTGCACCAGTTAACCATTGTTACGGAGTGTATGCAAGATTGTCATTGGCATAGCTAGGAAATTTTCTGATTAGCCACCGCAAGATTTCAATTTCGGTAATTCCAACTAATTTTTTAGTAGAATCAACAAGTTTTGGAAATAACGAAGCAATTTAATCGGCAAATTTTGAAAATAGCGAAGCAATTTGATGATAAATATGGGGCTTAGCAAAGTTATATATTCAAACTAAATTTTCTTAACAAATGTTTATTAAAGCACATGGAAATAAAAAGGCAATTATCATTGCACATCTACTGCGCAGTTCTGCTTGCTTGCTTGCCTGCGCCACTTATCTTGAAACTATAAACATGAAAAAACTAAAGCCACTTATTAGCTACAAGATTGGGCGTAAAAGCAAATATATAAAGCAAAATTGTTATACATATCAACAATAAATACATAGGTGATGCCTCGAAATTATGAAGTTCATTCAGTCTCCTGAGAAATTAGCAGAAAAAAGGAGTTTTTTCAAAAGTCAGCAAGATTTGAGGAAAGCATCATGGTTTTATTTGTGTTTTCACGCGATTAATCACGTTTTAGGATTAGTTATACGATGCTGATTTTCCTCACTGTTTTTCCGAAATAAATGAAAAATCTTCTTCCTTTGGCTCTACAACTCTGTATGGGTTTTGGCCTCTTCAACTATATTTCACCATCTTGTTCTATCGTTGGCAGTCCTTCTCCAATTTGCAATTCCCATTGTTTTGAGGTCGTCTTCTAACCATCTTTTTCGCGGTCTTCCTCTTCCATTCTGTTATTCTCCTCTGGAATCTCTGGGGATCCATTCTTTCAATATGCCCAAGCCATCTCATCCTTTGGAACTTTATAAATCTTATTATGTCTGCGTTGTTCATTAGAGCGTCCAGTTCGAAGTTCATTAGTATCCTTCACCCTTGGATTTCGCGTATTGGACCGAAGATTTTACAAAGGATTTTCCTTTCAAATCTTCTAAGTTCTTCTTCGTCTTTTTTCTTGAGAGTCCATGTTCCGCTGCCGTATGTGGCGACAGGTCTAATAATAGCTTTTGTATATTGCCAATTTTTGAGCAAAATAGTTTCTTGTGAGCGTAATATGCTCATTAGCTTTGGCTGTTTTTTCTCTTATTTCGTCCGAGACATTGTTGTTACTATTAATGGATGATCCCAAATATGAGAAACTCGACACTGCTTCAAAATCGTAGTTATCAAGTACAATGTTATTATGAGCCGCGTTCATGTTTTTTGACGCCACCACGAACTAAGTTTTCTCTTGGTTTATTGCTAGGTCCACTTGTTTTGTTTTATTCTCAAGTTCAGTGAGAATTTCATTAATTGCGGTTCTATTTCTTCCTATTATTACGATATCATCAGTATAAGCCCCTATTTTAATGCTGAATGCAAACTTAATTTAGATAATGCATATCCTGTAAGGTTCTGATAAAGCTTATTCCGATTTACAGAATCGAATAATCATTACATTTAAATATCTTATTGTACGAGATGATTTTTGATGGATGCTTATTCGCGTTTTTTGCTGATGGGCAAAAAAAACTGCAGGAAATAAGAATTTTATGAAAGTTCCTCGCAGGAACATGTTTGTTGATAAAATGCATAGTTTATTACGTAAAATTTTAATGCTAAGTTTAAAATGACTTTTATTATGTAAAATTTGCGTGGCAAGCTTAAACTGACTTTAAAAATTCTACGTAAGTCTAGCTCAGGCTCAGGGAAAACAATTGGGTGAAATGAGGCTAGCTTCAGCAAAAGATATACAATAAAGAAATAAATAGTAGGGCGCCACGTAGTTGAACTTATTTTTCCCAAGGTACTCAACCACGAAAATACCTGAAACTATGGGGTTGAAAGGAATAATTGGGAAACAGGAGAACAGGTGTCAATATTCTGTTCGTCAGCGTCAATCTGGTTGCTGACTCCCAAACAATTTAATATAACTCAAACAGCAATTTACCTCGAGCTTACTGAGAGAAACGAAACCAAAGATTTGAAATATGAATTGAAACTATAGAATTGGAAACTAAAATATCTTTAACCAAAAGTAAGTAATGAAGTTGACTAAAAAAAGAAGATCCAAATTAACCCAAATTTGAATTTCAGAATTTAACTCTACAAAAAAATAACCAAAGACCAAATTTGCACGTAACAAGTTCTTAAAATATAATTGATTCCTCATATTCTTTAAATTGTAGGTTCTCCATATTCTCTAGACTCTTTTAATTCTTGTAATTGCCTAAATTTTCTGAATTCTTTGTATTCTCTAAACTCTCTGTATTCTCCAAATTCTCTCTATTTTCTAAATTCTCTATATTCTAATGAAGGAAAAAACTTTTCAGAACTCATTTTTTAATAAATATGTTTTATTGGGTAAAAAAAGTTCAGTATAAATTATTAGAAACACAAAGTTTCAACAGCAATGTGTTGCCTTTTTCAAGTGTATAAATGTATAATAAAACATATTTATTCTCCATATTCTTTTTATTCCTTAAATTCTCTTTATTCTCTTAATTCTTTATATTCTCTAAATTCTATATTCTCTAAACTTGAAATTCTCTTTGTTCCCTAAATTCTCTATGTTTCCTTTATTCTCTGAATTTTTCATATTATTTGAATTCTCTATAATCACCATATTCTCTAAACTCTATAAATTCTCTTTATTCCCTAAATTCCTTTTTATTCTTTAAATTCTCTATATTCTCTAAATTATCTTTATTCTCTAAATTCTCTGTAGCCGCTGAATTCTTTATATTTCCTTTATTCCTTAAACTATCTGAATTCTCTGTGCTTTCAATATTTTCTGAATTTTCTATAATCATTTTATTCTCTTAATTCTCTAAATTTTCCAAGTTCTCTAAATTCTTCATATTCTCTAAAATTTCTATGTTCTCTTTATACTCCGAATTCTTCATATTCTCTATATTCTCTTATTATCTAAATTCTCTATACTCTCCATATTATCTAAATGCTCTGTACTCTCCATATTCTTTAAATTCTCTCTTCTTTAGATTCTATAAATTCTCTAAATTGACTTTATTCCCTGAATTCTCTATATTCTCTAAATTCTTCAAATTCTCTGTATCCTCTTTATTCCCTGAATTTTCTAAATTCTCTTTATTGTCTAAATTCTCTATATTCTTTTTATTGGATTTATTGTTGGATCAACAACAGTTCAAAAAATTGTTCTAAATTTTTACCAGTGGAAAACGGGATTCCACAGGGCAGTATACTTGGGCCTGTCCTTTTCCCAATTTATATAAATGACTTTGCTCACTTCATGTCCCCCACTAAAATAGTACAATTTGCTGATGACACCAGTTTACTATGCTCTGATAGAAATATTGAACATCTGAGGAAATCTATTCAAATTTATTCATTGAAAGCAGAAGAATGGTTTCAAGCTAATAAATTGAAATTAAATTCTGACAAAACTCAAACAATGGTGATATCATCAAACAACAGTTTGGCGAATGGTGAGCATGTTAAGATATTGGGCATGCACCTAGATGATCGCTTAAATTGGTTCTATCACACTTATTTTTTGTCGAAGAAACTTGCAAGTGTAATATTCCTACTTCGTAAAAATTATAATATTTTGAGCTTAGAAGCTTTATTAACAACTTACTACGGTCTTTTTTATTTTCATTTGAATTATGGAATTATATTATGGGGTAATTCCTCACATGCTCTCAGCATATTCCGGCTCCAAAAGAAAGCAATAAGAATAATTGCAGGTGTGGGCAGCAAAGAACATTGCAAACCTTTATTTGCTAGTTTACGTATATTACCACTTCCATGTCTGTTTGTTTATTCTGTTATAGAGATTCATGTACATAAAAGTAATTTTCAAAATTCTTCTGATTTTCATAATTATAATACACGGAATGCGGATTCAATTCGGGCACAAAGATTCAGGCTAACCAAATCCAAAAATAATTCTCTGAATGTAAATTTATATAACTGTTTACCAACAGCAGTAAAGAATTGGTCTAATTTTGTTTTTAAAAGGAGAATTAAGAGATTCTTACTACGCCACTGTTTTTACTCAGTCTTAGAATATTTAAATCATAATTGGCTTGACGAGGACTTTGTTTAAATGATTTTAAGGCTATAAAATTCTCTTAAAATACACATTTATATAACTTGACATGCTATAAACAATGTTCATTGTAAAATAGTAAATAAATATACTCTACTCTACTCTATTCCCCAACTTGCTTACATTTTCTTTATTTTCTTAATTCTCCATAATTTCTAAGTTCCCTAAATTCTTTATATTCTCTAAGCTTTCTATAGGTGGATTCTTTATATCTTCTAAATTCTCCATACTCTCCATATTCTCTCAACTCTCTAAATTCACTCTATTCCCTAAATTCTCTTTATTCTCTAAATTGTAAATTGCTTTTTGTTAGATTTTTATATTTGGGTATAATGATTTTTCATTAATTGCGGAAAATGGATATCGTACAATAAATCATTTTGTAGGATATTTAATTTCGAAATTTTTTTTCATGCGAAATTTCTAGATAAAATAAATAGCTTTCGAGATGCTTTTTATTCCTTGTATTATAGACGGGTTGGGGGTTGATAAGTAAATAATAATAATTAATAGATAATGAAATATAATTAGAAAATATAGAAAAAAACTTATGTTTGACTGATGAGCTGTTGGTGGCCTTGCCGTCAGGAGTTAGGGCTGGTCAGGTGTTAGGGCGTAATTAAGCCGAATTCTCCTGAAAGTAATATGAGTTTGAGCCACAATGCTCAGTGAGATGTCATCAAAGAGTCACACACATCAATTCCCCGCCATCGGGGCATTTCAGGATTAGTTTAGATAACCAGAACGGATATACTAATGATACACCTGTCTCAGAGGTTGGATAGGATATCTGGTTAACAGATAGGCCGTTGAGTTCATCGAATAGATAGCTACCAGTACTATAGTGAACATCGATGCCCGCGACACACGCGAGTTGGTTGACTTATCCACTCTTGGGGCAACCCCGTTGCCCGCAATAACACACAGTACATGCGGTTGGCAACAATCACCGCCGTCACACGGTCAAGGTGTGCGCACCGATGGCACTAGCTCCCAGATAGCTAAGTCACTAGCACTGTTTATCTCACGTTGGACGACACCTACGGATGGCTATCAGTACCGTAATGCTGTACCGATGCATGCGACACACGCAGGTTGGTTGACTTATCCACTCTTGGGGCAACACCGTTGCCGCAATAACACAAAGTACATGCGGTTGGCAACAATCACCGCCGTCACACGGTCAAGGTGTGCGCACCGATGGCATTGATACCCCAGGTAGCTAAGGATACCAACACTTCAAAGGAAAAGGATCATACTCCACGCACACTTAGCGTGGCGTCACCATATGTGACGCTAAACATACCAAACTCATAAAACTCAATGACAGACAAACTCACCAATTAATAGAAGTTCTCAGCCACTTCACAACACTGAATTGAATAATATGATGGCTAATTAAGCTCAGATAATTAAAGTAAACAATGCACCTCACAGATAAACTGAACGCTCAAAGTTCAACTTTAAAGTGACGCAATGTGTTTGCAACAAAGAACGCTTTCTGGGTGTTGGCCTTGGAAGCGATCAGGGATGTTATCGAAACTGGGTTTTATGTATAGTACGGTTTTTGGGTCATATTGGTGTGACAGGATGTGTCAAGTGTCTTTTCTCATATTACAAGACATGGTCAAAAGCCATCTGGGGTATTTTCAGCTAATGAATATTTCTTTTAAAAGCAGAAAAATATTTGTAAATAATTGTATTATAAAAATTGTCGTAACACTTGCCAGAAAAAGCGAAAAATCCAAATTTTGAATGGGACATTGAAACATTATACCCCAAAAGCTAACTCCCTGCAAAGAATCTTGCTGAGTTCTAGAACAAACTTTTTTTTTGTTAATTCACCTTTAAATCTAAAGTAAAGTTGAAAGTCTGACGATGGAACAAAATTTCTTCCTTCCCCCTAGCTACGCCTATGATGATTAGGTGTTTATAATAGAGTACTTGTATCTGCAATTGATGTACGGATGTGATGGTTGGACATGATTAGAGAATCAAAAACGGAATGTGATTGCTGCGCAAATCATATTTTTTCATGGTGTTTCAGTTTGTGGGTTCACAAGATCTAATGCGAAATATAGGTGTATGAAGAATGCAATATTAAAAAAAAAAATGTGACTGAAAGACAGGTGCATTATTCGACCTTTTGAAACTTGAAAAGTTAAGGAAACACTGGAAGCTTATTTTATAGAGTTTCAAACAAAAGATATCTTGTGAATGATGGCCCCCATTATTAGTATTCTATTGCAACCGAATTCATTCGTCTTTCGTGGTGCGTGTCCTATTTTCAGGCATATTGCCTCATTCAAGGCTCGTAGCCTGTTGAGTCGATATTTGTAGATCCTAGCCTTGAAGTGACTCTGCCCACAGGAAAAAATCGCACAAAATTAAATCAAATGATAAAATGTCTCCCAACCTGGAAATCAAGCGACTGGAAATATTTTTCCGAAAACAGTCTTTGAATTACGGAATATGTAGAATGTAGCACAATTTTGTTGAAACCAGACAAGTGTGCAAATAATCTCGATGAATTCGTTTAGAGAAAAGTAGATTTCAACTAAAAAAAAAACGCGTTGCTCCATCGACAATTCATTTCCGCGATCGGGAGGTCGATTTCTGCATCGCTTACTCTTCTACTACCTTTTCCTTCTTCAAAATACGCTTCTGAGAGCTGTAAATTGACTGTGTAGTTTGGCAGATTGATATTTTAAATTGTAAGTGCGCTTACCAACCGTCAACTACAAATAATTGTATGTTTGCACATCCAATGAGTAAAAGCCACTTATATCCCCAGTTAATTCATTTTTACAAATTCTGGAAGTTATTTATTGATTACAGGTATATTCCTCTGCCGCTGAAGATGCTCGCCACAAAATGCACTACCACCTGAGCGCAATATTCCCGGAAGAGCAAGTCCACCAGGCTATGCAATTATATCCAGAAGAAACTAACCCTCAAAAAATATGTGCAGCCATTTTAGCTATGTTCCCTAAGCACCCAGCTTAGAAAAAATTATTATTGAGATGGTGACGTCAGTACATCAACAAAATGGAAGCACAAAAGTGAAAATAAATTTGAAGGTAATTTGGCCAAATAAGTATAAAATAAACATGATTTTGAGTAGATATTGATTATAAAAATCATTAAAAAACAAAAGTTGAATGGTTATTAAATGTCAATTGTATTTAATACTCCAAATCATGTTATCTAGCGAAAATATTTCGTATTTTCAATATAATAGAGTGAAAATTCGGCATTTGTGATGAAGTAAATTGTGCCGTTGTATCCTAAAACTCTCTAGACTAACAATTGTTAATCTTATGAGACGTTTTGCTTTGAATTCGTTCAGTATGTTCGGTTTTTATTAAATTGTGTTGTTATTTGTTGGAAATAATTACCGTTGGCTTAATTCACAATCGATTCATTTTTTTCTGTGAATAATACATTTAATAATAATTACCGTTTTTGTAAGTATTAGAGGTTAGGAAGCTTATTTAATTTAAACTGCGAAACAGTAGTTGTATATCAATGCAATATATGATAAATACTAATTTTAACTTCCGGAAAAACGAACCTGTCCATTTTCTTTGTTGGAAAATTGTTACTAAATTGTGTGTCAAATGAAAAAGTACCTGAACGAATTTTATTCTAAAAATATGTGTGCTTTTACACATTTACTCTTATTTTTGTTATAATTTATTATATAATCATTTAATGAAAATTGCGGAAGAGTAGAAAAGTGATAAATATACTCATTACACTCTGTCATCAAAACTCTTGTGAAGACAAAACAATAATAGTATTAATTGTCAGCAATATTACTATTTATTGACAGTTCAAAAATGCTTACTCCTACTAAAAATAATACAAGCCTGTAGACTTTGAAACTATAAAAGTAATTTTTTAGTCAGCAAATTGAGGGTATCGAATTTCGTTTTAATATTGAAACACTTTTCTACCTTCTCGTAAAAACAGAGAAAACGGACAAAATCGGATATCGATTGTGAATGAAGCAAACTTCCACTCCTTTGAAAACGTTACGTTTTTTTTATGACAAATAATCTTCATATTGAAGAGTGGACTTGTACAGTTGTATCATTGATGTAGTTGAGGACTCAATAACTATGTAGAACAGAGTTTTTCAAACTTCGTACCCGATTCGCAGGAATCTTATTTTGTAGATTCATACATATTTGTATGAATTAATTATAATTAGTTCAACATTTTATTTCATAAATAAGCACTTTCAAACATATCTAAAATAATATTCTTATTTATCCAGTTTTGACGTTTGTAGATCCCTGTTTGAAAAACCCTGGTGTAAGAGTTCTTACGGAAACTTAGAATTTTATATATGTTCGTGTCAAACTAAGTAAAAAAATCATGAAAATAATATTTGTATATGTGAGTTCGTGTATTTGCTTTCACGACCAAAAGTGTTTGATACCATGTATCTGAAATGTGTAATTTTCTTAATTGTTTTCTTATTAATTGATATTTGTTATTAAATTTTTATTAATTTAATGTTATGTTAGAATTAGTTGTTGCAACAAGAGGACTTGGAGGAAATTGTAATAATTGTGGGAACGGAAGATATTTTAATTGATTCACCAATGCAAAATAACAAACTTTATTTTTGACAAACTTTCCAAGTTTTAAGCCACAAATTGAATTACAGTCCACGCTTGTTATTCGCATATTAATTTTTCTGTATTTTCGGTTTTAAATTCAATATAATCCAGGTAAAACTCTCAATAATAATTAAACAATAGCAGTTAGCATGATTTAATACAAAAATCTGCAAAAAAAACCTAGGAAGAATAAAATACCCAGCTCCTAAACTTGTAATTCAGTGAAACAATCATGTTTTGATTTTTAATCATTTTCCTAGCTTTGTTATTGTTTTACGTTTTCAAAAAGTCATAAATACATTTATTAAATTATTTTTAGTTATAAATTCTGTATATTTATAACTAAAAACAATTACTTATTTATTTAAATTCTGAAAAAATGTACATACTATTATAAATACATTAATTTCTGCCTAAAATATCCAATTTTCTAATCCTAGTAATGTATGTTATTTCATTCAGAAATAGTAAAGAAATACAACCCTTTAAAGCGTACGAAAAAAGATACGCTAAGTGCTTCCTTCATTTACTAATAATGATTTAATGACGCATTATTTAAATTTAATGGAGGCAAAATTAATCTATCATTGGGACTGTTTGACAAAATCGGGACGAGTGACAACTCTGGAAGCAAGCGTTTAAGACGTGTCCGAAGAGTTTATTAATCATACTATTTCCACAAACGCAAATTGGGACAGTGCTCATCAATTTAGAAGAACTATTCTGCAAGAAACGTCAAATACTGTCAAAAATGATTGCTTAAAATGACAGAAGCCACAGATTTGTCAATTTGTGTTTAAAATGTAGGATGCCGTTTCAGTTATGACTGTAAATAGTATATTATATAACGAGGGATTTGAGTGCTTGATTTAATCCTGAGGGTGGAGCTTCGTTTCGTGCAATACTCACCTGAAGGATTCAAGGCACTTAAGTCATGTGTTATCTACACTATTTTTCGCACTACCGTATTATATTGAATCACTAGTTTAAAAGCAGATTAATTAATCTTACAATTTTGACAACAACAAACTTGGTACAAAAATGTTGAGAAAATTCAGCATAGTAACAAGGCTGGCTACAGCTGTTAAAAAGATAAGTGAGAAATTTGATATTGATAAGGCTGCGAAAGAGGTAACTAAAATTATTTCCCCAAAAATGTAGAAAATTTACAAACAACAATTGCGATAATGCTAATATAAATAATCAGTAATAAAGGTTTGAATTCAATTGACATTTAGGTTGGTACTTTGATTATTCAGTTGTCATAGAAAATTTGTTTACTTTAGTCCCTTGGGATTTTTGATCATTTTAGATCCTTAGGGACTAAACTCAAACTTCCCTGAAATGAGGGATTAAAATTGTCTTTTACTCCCGGGAGTGCGAAAAAATAGTTATTTACGGTCTATAGTTCATTTCAGTTAAGAACAGTCCAAGGGCTCCTGTGGGACTAAGATTTAAGCATTCTGATTGGCCGAAATGCGAACACAATTAACTCACTCTCAATGCAGGATTCAAAACAAGCTTGCTGGAAATGTATTAAAGAAATAAAAGCAACAAATATATTATAAATGATGCAACTGACAGATAACCAAGTGTTATTTTTGTGCTGATGTGAATTTGATCGCATTTTTGCGAATCAGAAGGTTTAAATCGTAAGTTCATAAGAGCCTTTGGATCGTTTTTAACTGATTTGTATTGATTTTTTGTCAGATAATATAATATTTCAATAAATTATTTAAAAATATAAATCAATTTCTTTAAATTGGCACCATTGCATTTTGACATTTCGGATATTCCAGTTCAAATGTTTTTATTTTGCCGTAAACTGACAGCTGTCAGAAATTACGAAAATTATTAATAATTTTTTTTTTGGAAAATTACAGTGAACAGTTTGTTAAGTGACGTTTCCTCACATAAATTTTTGTATTTTATTTATTATTTAGATTGTAAAAGACCAGTGTTTTTCGATTTTTTTAGGCACAACATTTTGTGTAATTAAGTTACTCATTGTAATATAGGTATAAAATTATATAATCCGTTTGTTGCAACAAAGCTAAATTAATGTATTTCTCTTTCAAAATTTTGAAAATCGATAAAATAGATCCGTTCTCTGTTATTTTGTTAAAATTCGCAAACCTTACGTAATTCCCAAATTAATTAATTAATTTAGCATCTAATAACGATTATTTTGTAAAATTTGACAATTAAGTTTTTAGGTTATTTATGAATTACTTAAGTAGTTATTTACATTTCATCCCTTAATATTGGACTATATTTTCACATTAGCTAAAATAACAGTG
Organism: Dromius quadrimaculatus; assembly: GCA_963989225.1. Lineage (NCBI taxonomy): Eukaryota > Metazoa > Arthropoda > Insecta > Coleoptera > Carabidae > Dromius > Dromius quadrimaculatus. The sequence goes on along the minus strand of OZ022325.1, from coordinate 5,762,240 downwards.
TAAAGGTTTTGAATCATTAGGGAAACGCATATTTTGTATTGTTTTATTAGCAAAACGCGATAACTTAAGCCCGTAATGGTTTGTGTTTATAATATGTGAAATAAATGTTGTTATTACATATATATGTATTTATATGAGTTGTACAATTTTAAATTAACATATATCTTTTTGTATTGCAATCAAGTTGTATCATTATTTCATTTTTATTTTTTTTTTGGGATTAGTGCGACTGAAAGCGGAGCAAGTGGTTGATGACAAAATAATTAATAAAACTGATATTTTTTGATTAAATTGCTGTGTTACACAAAAACTTGCAATAAAACTACTATTTGTATGTTTATTAATGCGGCTGTCTAATCCCACTATCTTATTGCATAATTTAACGGTAATAGAATTTTTATTAACATGTTTAAAAAATTGCGCTACGTGCGGCCTTTTAAATTCTTATTCTTGATCTGTTTGAAGTGAGCTGCGTTCCATTTACCTTGAAATATTATAAACTACGATTTTTTGTTTATAAAAGCAAATTTGGTTCCTTATTTGTTGTTCAGGTGGGACTATAGCATAAATATTAGTATTAAAAAAATCTGTGTGCTTTATTTGTACATTTAAATGAAATCACACAGACTGGTCAAAAGAACGCATCTTTCAAAAAGCTAATCACCCAGTAGCTGTACGAGAAGCGAGAGAAATCAAGCCTGACGAATAAAGGCGGTGTACATTTCGCCATTTTACGTGGTTAATATGAATATATACATAAATAAAAAGTGAAGAGTGATAATTTATATAAATAGTTGAATAGTGTGTACAAGATGGACCAAGTGTCAAAAAATTATACTTTTGAGGTACTGCCCGTTTACTCATTTACATGAAGTTGTAAAATAGACCTTGAAATTTGACATTTCAACATTGGGAGAATGTTTTTCTTTTCACTAACACCTTCGTTTGTTATTTTATCATTTATTAATAACGGTATGTGTGTAGAATAATAATGTTACTAGATACTTGAAGTATTGACGGACACATCTGTGAGTCATATTGTCAAATATTAATATGCAAAACTATCTGACAATTTAAAATATTGTGTTAGTTATCTCGGTTTTGTGCTTTCCCAACAGATATTCGACAATGCTCTCATTACATTTTATTGGTACGAAACATGTTGAAGTTTTTTTGTTAATTTTTTGCTTGTACTTGAGTTTTTAGGTTTGCTTTCTGTAATTTTTTATTGAATGCCTGCGTCATAATGCACTACTAATTTTGATCTTCCTTTAATTTAACCATTAGATTAATATCCTTTCAGCGCAGTGTGCTAAATTGATTATGTTGTTTTAACAAACAGGAAAACAACACACTAGCGGCACTTAACCAAAGAATAAATGCCGTTAATTTTATTGACGTTTCATTTTATAATATACTTTTTTGAATGTTTCATGTTCTAATTTTGCTTGAAATATCACAAAAATTGCTTTTACTAAAATAAATGAGCAATAAATTGCTGATAAACCAATTTTTTTACAGTATTATAAGTAGCTAATACGTATTTGCAATGAATAAATTTAAATTCTGATTGCTGAATATATTTTATTATTTATGGGTGGAAATCTATAAGAAATAATTGAAAAATAATTCTTTTTTATTGATCATATTTTTCCGGTTACTTTTCTTATCTAATATCTTGGTAATATTTTATCGTTTTCCGAACAAATATTGTTTACCAGATAAATGTAAGAAATCAAAATTTCATTGTCAAGTGTCTTTAAAATTATATTCATTTCAAACTCTACAAATATCAGCCGAATTCTTTTAACAATTTTTTGTTTAGAGATATTTGCAACAATAAATTTATCTTTTTCATCTTTGTACCCAATATTTGGGCCCCTCAGAAACTCTTTAAGTCAAGTCTATCGTCAGGCTTGTCAAACTGTCAATTTAAAATAGAATTTTTATTTTGAAACCTTCCTAAATGTGAAGTAAATATCAAAATGAAAGAGAAAATTAATTCTAGAGCTTTAATAAGTAGTAAAGTCAAAAATTTATTTTTACTTCACATTTAGGAAAGTTTCATTATAAAAATTTCACGTAACACGTCTGGTATTTCTCAGGGCAACATTAGTTTAATGACTTTCTGAAAAACATTCGTAAATTCGGACTTTAGGGACAACTTGGGCTAAGGAAACCTTGAGAAATACCAAACTGTCAAATTTATGTTAAATTTTCAATTTGAAACCTCTTATACGAAGCAAAAATAAATTTTGCACTATTTTTTTCCAGGAAACTATTTCACATTTGAATTGACTAACCATTGTAACAATATTTAAAGCACTTTATCGTGTTTTGTAACAATAATTTTAACAGTTTTTGTACCAAAATTATAATTTTGTCAGTTACATTAGTTATTAATAATTATTTTGATAATTTATTTAGGCTAAAATTGTTTTTTTTTTTTTTTAGATTACTGCATGATATTCTGATCGTACTACCGCAGTCCAAAATGCCATTGCCAAAGAGAGTAGTGGAACCAGTACACGTGGCCAGAGGAACTATTCCCGAAGACTTTCCCTTACCTTCAGAGCTAGAAACACTTACCAATGGAACATTAGCAAATACCGTGCGACAACTTTCATCTTTGAGCAAACATGCCGAAGATTTATTTGGAGAACTCGCGAGAGATGCAGCGCAAATTAACGATAGATCGAACTCTTTGCAAGCAAGAATTGATAGACTTGCTGTTAAAGTAAGTGAAGGAATTTTTATGGTAAAAGAAAGTTAGTTTCTATTTTGATAATTGATGACGAAAATGTAAAAAAAAGAGGTAATGCAAACTTTTTCTCTCAATAAAAAAATAAAAGTATAACTACAGAGTATTGACAGAAATGCGTTTTACTGCACATTTGAAAGTAAAATTATATGAATAATAATCTATTCAGAATGAAGTTCCATTTTTATGAGCAAATTCTTATATTTTTGCTCTAAAATGAGCTCTGATTGATTTGAAAATTTACCGGAACATTCAAATATGCTCAGAAAGCATCTGAAAGAATTTTAGGCGATTCCAAATCATGTCCGAAACTACTGTAACGATTTCAATCAGATTTTTTATATCTTTCTTATTTTCAGGGTGGTTTGGTTGAAACCAGGGTGGTTGAAACCACTGGTTTAAACCGGTTAAAACCGTCCTGGACTTTATCCGATTTTGACCGGTGGTTTTTATTGAAATATTAAATATCATAATTTGATTCATATTTTTATTGTCCTTGAATACGCAAACTTGCTTATATGATGTAGAACGGTACTGACAAGTTTAACCTTAAATAATAAGGTTTCAGAGAATAAACGAAATATAATTTTTCCTAGCATCTCCTGACAAAAAGTACCCGATTTGCACAATATAAAAAACGAAAGTAGGTCTATTCTATCCACATATAAGTTTCTTGTATAACTTATTCATGTTATTAGTTACCATTGATTCCTTTTCAACAATTTTATATAATTTAATTAAACTTTAAAGAATAAATTTATTCAGTTTCATATTTATTTCATAGTTCCTTAGGTGTATTATCCATAACTACACTCGAATACCCGATGGAATGAATCTGTACCTTTTTTTCTTTTTTATACACACATAAGAACTATTATTATTCTATATTCTATGACGAAATCAAAAAATTAAATGAGAGGAAAATATGAAATATGTAAATATATAACGAAAAACAGTAAAAAAATTAGGAAAAAAAATTATGGTTAAAATAGACGGTTTTAACCATTTTTGACCAGTGCCCTGGTCAAAATCTTAGAAATTGGTTTTTTAAACAACCCTGCTTATTTTGCGCGTGCCGTACGCTTGGTTGAAGCTCATGCATCACCCACACGTCGCTCAAATAAAATTAAAAAAGCTGCAATAACGGTTGTTTTTACGTGAAAATTATCACAACTTTGATCCTGACAACATACAACATACAAGTTGATAAAAAATTGATTTCATTTATTTGTGTTGTCAAAATAGTTAGGTGGGAATTTCACGTTGTCTAGGCAACGTGAAACTTCCGCTGTAGTTTTTTTAGAATTTTACTGCTCTTATGGGAAAATCGCTGTACAGCAAGTGCTTTTTATATCAAACTTTGTCTGAGAATTAATTAGTCAAACTGTGTTGGTCGTGAATAGATATTTAAGATACAAGTGTATAAAGCTATGCTTTAATGAACGCTTCATGACGCATTAGAGAATTTTCGTAAAACAGTCAACTATGAATGAATATTTTTCTTTTGTAAATGTCACTTTAAAGGTTACTATTGCTAACCAAAGTCTGAATTACATTATACTTTTTTTCGGCAAGATTTCAGTCCAAGTTTCGTCCGAGAAGCTTCTACCCAATTCTAGCATAATGTAAATCAGTTTTGCGTATTGCCAGTCATACCAATCTTTTAGCTTTTCATGTTTGTCAGAGCTATAGAAAAAAGAGCGGACATTTCTTTGTATTGTGATTTGTTTTATAGTGGCCAAGAAGTGGCTGCCAAATATGATTAAATCTTTAATAGAACTGTACGAATTAAACCCTGTTTTATATAAAATAAGTTTTTATAATTTCGTTTCAGTTTTCATAGCAACTAACCCCAATCTGTCATATTATCATATTTCATTTTGAAAGTTGCCGAAACTGTATTTTTTCGGAAAAAAACAAATTATGCGACTGCCCACGAATGATTTTGGAATCAAATCTGAAAATCGAACGAAACTCGAATGAAACTAGAAATAAAAATCTAGACGGGAATAGTATATTGTACAAGTATAGAAAATTACCTATTTCACACCAGGTGTGTAATTTTCAGCACGAAACGGAGTCGAGTGCTAGAATCACACAAGTGTGAAATAGGTGATTCTATACGTGTTGTACACTATACTTTTTTTACGATCACGTTCTGATTGGCTTATTTAGTAAAATTTTCTGTGATCTCGGGTAGTGTGTTTTCTAAATTTACGTCACTAACAATTTTCCAACTGCAGTAATAATAATTATGGATATCTAATTTTGGTTATGATACAATAATTACGTACATAATTCCTTGATTTCAACAGAATGTGATGAAATGTGTGTTGTCTGCTTCAATTTGACAGTTGTGATTCGTAGTGTTGCCGACCTCCGGAGTATTTATTACAAGAATAGGAATGTAATTCCAAAAGAACTCAGTGCAATTTTGTTATTTAAACATGGCTTATAAAAGAGCAAACAGAGATTTATATCAAGTCCGGGATATTTATCAATAATCTTACTAAATATATCACCTAAAAAATATTCGAAATGAATTATTAATATATAAGTTGGTCAAACTAGTGTGAGAATCATTTCTCACGACTTTTAATGTAATTCAAGTTTGATTTTGGAATTGATCTGAAAATCGAACGAAACTCGTATGAAACTAGAAATAGAAATCTAGACGACAAAAATATAATGTAATTCAAGCTTAAGAAAACGATATTATGAATTGAGCTATTTTCATTAGAATTGACAAATGTTCTTGGAAATTTGTATTTATGAAATTTAAAATGTCCAAAAGATGTCTAAAATTCTGATAATTGGAACTGATGAAGTCTTTCCCCAAAATCGTACATTGAAAGCGTACAATAAAACTTTTATTGCATAGTTTTCCACTAAAAAAATCTGTAATTTTTTTATACAATCGAAGATAAAATATATCTTGGTTCAAATTTCGGTTCAAAATAATCACTATGAATCGCATTTCAAGCTCAAATAGAGCTTAATTTTAAAATAAAACTTGACAAAGTACATGTAAAATAACCTAGAGCTTCAAATAATTAAATTAAATAGAAAACACAAATTTTAATCTCTCCTTTTCAAAAATGAGCCAAATATTAATCTTATATGTAAATCTTTTCAAATTTTGATGCAAATACAGATAAACGTCAATAAATTAGCAAAAAAGCTTTCAATGAAAAAGGACAATTTAAAAAAAAAAATTATACTGTTTTTCTCTGGGTGTGGTAATCACCAAAAATTTTATTATTGAAAAGTTCAAACATATTGTTAGTTTTAGATAAATTGATAGCGCTGTTTGCTTAAAATATTAATGTAATTGTTTGATCAAACACTGTACTTCAAATTCTAAATATAGTTCATATTTCATCAAATAATATTAGGAGCTTATCAAGTGAAACCTATTTAGCTAAGTACTTTTGTAATTACGTATGATCTAATTACATAACTAATCAAGTAGGTAACTGTATATTTTTGATAATTTTTAATGCTTTGCTGTATAAATTCTAGATATAAAATAGAGTAATCCTTTTAAACTGTTCTACAATCGGCATAAAATACAATTGATACATGAATGCATGCTTTATACGTCTATTTACTGGAAAATAATTATTATTCGATCATATGCAAGAATCTAGTGAAGCTAGCACGTGATTTCCCGTGAAAAAATTTATAATTCTTTCACATATTTCTTTCAATAACAGATTTCCCTTCGGAAACCTTGAAGATATTGAAAGTGATTTATAGGAATTATTTATTGTATTGTCACAAATTTTATTGTGAATAATTTATTATTTCAGGTTACGGCGCAAATATTTATTTTACAAACTCGTATGATCACAAAATCGCTCACAGTGAATGACCCCTCTCTCCTAGCTCACTATCTTTATATACCCTATTCCAACAATGGGCCAACATTCAAATGTCTGACAGTTGAATAACAATAAACCAGCATTCAAATGCCTGACAACCACCAAACATCTAGTAACCATAGGCTGTCAATCACGTATTAAATTATTGAATAAATAGCGAATTCAAATGAATAATAATGTGAACTAATAGCTTAAAATATTTCACATTTGTGTATAATATTTTATGATTAGTTATTAATTTAATATAATTATTTTAGGTAACCCAGCTCGATAGTACTGTCGAAGAGGTTTCCCTTCAAGATATCCACATGCGAAAAGCCTTCAAGAGCGCAGTTGTTTTCGACCAGCAAATATTTTCCCGCGCTACTATGCCTACTGCAATGTTAGAAACTTATAAAACGTGTGACAAACCGCCACCTTTAGATAAATTGAATGGTTACCGGGATGATGGAAAAGATGGTCTTAAATTCTATACTGATCCTAACTACTTCTTTGATCTGTGGAGACAGGAGATGTTGAAGGATACGGAAAGGATGATGCATGATCGGGGGAAGAAGGTAAGAGATGAAAGATTTATTAATATTTTACCAGAAACTTTGAAATTTGATATTTTATTGTTATTATTTACTCCAAAAATAAATAGTTGGTTGTTTGGGCGATAAGGCCTTGTTTTTCTAGCTTAATAAAAGCTTCATAATTAATTGGCCCATTTCCAAAACCTTGAAAACTGTTGACTATTTATTGAATTGTTTGAGATTGTGTTTTCTTTCCCAATTATGTTTCCGCTATTAATAAAAAATGAAAAACGCGCATGTATGAGCTCATGTTTTGTCCTTTACTATTTATTTTGAAAAAGCATAGCTTAAAATTATTGATTAGATATGGAGTTGAATTTCTAATGAACGCAATTTCTAAGGCTATTAGAAATAGATCATTGATTGAAATTTCTACTTTAAATTGCATTATTTTCATTTGCAACTCCGATTGAGCTATTGTTCTTTCAGTTTGGCTTTCTTAAGCTCTTTGACGATATATTTTTTCTTGTACTTTTATTTATTATAAATTAATATGGACCATGTTTTTATATATAAGTCCACTAATTAAGACCAACAATGTCAAAGCACTATAATTTGTTAATTTTGCATGATTTATTTTGAAGTATGGGAGTTAGAATAATAATTTTTGGAATTAAATTTATTTTGAACCCTTTTTTGTTTGTCCTAACAAGCAGCCATTGATAAACACGGTAGTATGACAGAATAAATTTTCTAAAATAATAAGCATCATTGCCATTATTTTCATTTAGTTTTGAATAGGGCACACTATGAATTAATTCAAATATTCATAAAAACCCTAACTGGATGAAAGATTTGAATGATATTGTTCATATTTAGCCTGTTTTCTCACTTTAAGCAAATAATATTGAGATAATACTTTAATTGATACAAGTTGAGTCATTAGGAGCGGTCATCAAGGAATGCGTGATTATGTAATCGAATGATGCAGCTTATGTCATTAATATACAGATGCCGGATCATATATCGCGTTGTACGGATGTTGCAGATAAAATATAAAATTTTTATTGCTAAAAATATAGACATAAGTTAATTTCATCATTTGATCAACTCCTTTGTAGATTCATTTTGGAAATTAGTTACCCAGTTTTAGAAATCACTAGCTATTTGCAAGTTCTCATTCAATTAGCAATAAATTTTTAGAAAATTAATTTGAAAAATTATTTTTTAGCCGCATCGTCCTCGAACGGAGGGTGGCCAGGGTGGCAGGCATAAAAAACGCGTCCGTCAACCTCATAATACCCGTGAACGACAACGGCAACTGGCCGTCGGTCACGGCGAACACATTATGCCTCAGAATATCTTGTACCGTACGCCACAGATACAACAGGGGCACCATTTGGAACAGGATGGATATTTGGGAATGACGCTTCAAGATCAGAGGCCTCCTAGACCCAACTCGATTGAACTGAGGAGGAGCTATCAGGTTACTAATTAATTAACTATACTAATACTAATTAAAATGATAATATTTTGTTTTCTAGTCGGAAACAATTGACGGACATGGGCCATACAGTCCGCATCAACCAGCATCGCCACCTGAGCAACCGTACCATCCGCCCAATCAAATGGGCTATGAAGATAGTATTTACCAACAGCAAAATATGTACGGACAAGGACCAATGTCTTCTGAGAGTCTGTACCAGAGTAGCACGCCTACTAGAGCACCTACAAATAAGGTCAGACTTTTTTTTGATTACAAAATTTCAAATGTTATTTTTAAAATGTTTTCAGGTTCGCCCAACGCAACCGCCACCTGCGCCCCCGAGCAATAGCAGTACTCCATCAGCCGCCAACACTCCAACTAGAGGCCGTAGCATGTCCACCGGCCGAGAAACTCTTCCTCCTCCGCCACCACCACCTGAAACAGTCATGTCACCACCAAATGGCGTTCCCGCTCACTTGTTATCACGTCGCGAAAGCGGCTCTCGTTCTAACAGCCCGCATTCTCACACTGCAACACCTGAACCACCACATTCTGAGCTGCCACCACCTCCTCCAGTACCTAGGGCTTCGCCTCCGAAGCAAGAATCACCAACTAATGCTCCCCCTCCGCCTCCATTACCTCCTCCACCTCCTGTAGCGATGACAAACGTCACAAATGGACCTAGTAGTCCACCTATGATAAACGGAGACGCTAAAATAATGGGATGTTCTCCCCCTAAACTCACTCCTGTTAAAGATAGAAATAAAGCTGCTCCAATTCCGATGGTTGATCCAAGAAACGATTTATTAAAAGCTATCAGAGACGGAATAAAACTTAGAAAAGTGGAAAAGAATGAACAGAAAGAAGTTGAAAGAGGAAATGGTCTTCACGATGTTGCTTCAATTCTTGCAAGAAGAGTAGCGGTGGAATTCTCTGATTCGGATTCTGCGAGCGAGTCGGAATATGATAGCGATGGCTGGGGGGAAAATGAGACGAGTGCGTGACAAAAGGGTGGGGCCCCAAGCGGCCGCATGAGAAAGGCTAGCGTGGTCTCCGCTGCTAGCCAAATGTATTAGTTCAACGAAATCTTAATCATAACGTGGAGTATTATTTAACCAAACTTTTACAAAATAATTTAACCCTTATTGTTTTAAAAATTGTTTTTATTTTTTGTGTTTTAAGGAATTGTGCTGCCAATATATAATGATAGCGTAGAAATCATATATTTATTATTCGTCTTCGACAGTTGCGGCGTAATTAACCACAAATCAAAAACAATTTTAAAAAGTAAGGCGATAAATTATCCCTCCTAGGATAATTCTGTACATTTTCGGCATGTTTACAATTTTCCTGATAATTCTAAATACTTCAAACTCCACTTTTGTACAAATTATGATTATTTGTATATAAAATAAATAGAAAACATCGATTTCTAATATAAGTACAAATATTCTTTATATTAAAGTTATTTTAAAGATTTTTTAATACTTTATAATTTATTTGGAGATAATCTAAGCTAATAATTATTGGGTGAAAAATTTGATACTATATTTAAAATTGTCTTAAAATGTACAGAAAAGTCCTGTTTTGCGTTGTCTTGATGCCATCGATATTATCATCTGTATAACCGCTACCCTATACCCCGTACTATCCAAATCATGCATTGATCAAACTAGAAAATTCAAATATTTCTGAGAAATTTCAACCTTTTTATCGTAAAAATTGGAATTATTGATGATTATAAATAATCGCAGGATGTTCCAAATTCCGGCAATATCTGACTGAATCAAACAGCCAAGCTGATTTAGGTTCAAACAGTTTGTAATTGAAGCAGAGAAATAATATCTGAATGAGGAGGTTTTCGAATAAAACTTGATTTCTATATTTTTATTGTATTAAAATAATAATCATCAGAGCCGGTTTAAAATACAATAGAAACGATCACAAAGATTTTTTAGCATAAAAATACGCACAAAACGAAATTTAGAAAATATAAAAACAAAAAGTATGCTTACACTTTTATTATACAACTATAGAAGTGCTACTACTTTTAGAAAGCATCATGTAGAAGAATAAATCAAAATAAAAGAAATTTTAATTCAACTGTTAGTGCGTCAAATATTAAAATTTTTTGAAAAAAAATTCTCGTTCTATTTTATGAATTTGTTCTTATACAAGACGTTTTCTAAAATATTATTGTTCGAAGTAGTAATAGAGTTCTTTCAAAGTAACTTCATGCCAGGGGCGTGGCCTTCGATGCGCAAGAACTTTTTACAAGTGCAATAAGACATACATAAAGTAGGGCATACTAAAAAGCTAGATAAAAAAATATCGGAAAGCGATCTCACATTAATCTATTGGATAAAATTTTGTTTACTTTATGCCCGGTTTTATAAAGGGCAGAGTAATTTACTTCCAGAGTAAATAAAATTTGCTCTGTTAAATGACAGTCGATTTTTTGACAGCAATGATTCTGTGTCATAAAGAAATTCAAAACGATTAGAATTTGTTAAGCAGAATAAATTTATTTTGAGAGTAAATTTACTTGGTCTTTTATAAAACCGGCCATTAGTCTAATTGTCAATTAATAAAGTAATATTTATTTTATTGGAAGACATATCTTGATTCTAAATTTGATTAATCAGTTATAACAAACTAGTGATATCACACTTTGAAGATATACCACGCGAACACAAGTAAATCAACAGAGTAAATGACATGCAACAAATATTTAACTACGCTCATGAGCTTAGCGTTCCGTTTCTAAGGAGAGAACCTCAAATTGTAGTCTACGCAGCATACAAAGACCACGCCCCTGGCATGAAATTACGTTGAAGGAGCTCCACTTCTGTTTGTACGTATTTTTATACTAGAATTTTTTTTTGTGATCGTTTCTATTGTAATCTAAACCGGCTCTGATGAAGATTAATCAAATAAACGAAAGCGGTCAGCATTTTTCTAAAATAAAAATATAGAACAGTGTGGACAAGATTTTTCCAAGTTTTCCAAACTTACTAATCTTGATCAATTTTTTTGGCTTAAATATCAATTTGTTCTGATAAGAAAACTCACTTTACAGGTGAAATTGATATTGCCTACGTGAAACAGATTTATGTTATCGGTAAAACTCGATTTTAGATCCAATCAATGTTGCCTAGCCTGGACCAAACTAGATAAGTCAAAGCGTTTTCCAAAGAAAAATCCCACTTAAACAGTGGAAAAGAATGGATAGTTGGTTAAGGTTACACTTTTTAAATTTTTTATTAGATGTAGATTATATTTCTTTTCAGCTAAGGTAATTGTTACTGACAAAATTCGATTTCAGGTCAAAACTGGTCTTTTCTGGGTCAATTGAAATAAAGGAATTAGCTAAAAAAATATATAATTTAAACTATAAATTGATTGAATAAAATGCTACGAGAGATATTTTTTTTGCAAATATCTCGATTTTAATAGCTTCAATGATGTTGACATTATTACAAAAATTGAAGAGCATAAAATTTGCAACAAATTTTGTCTCAAACATTTTTTCCTGCGCTCAACCGTTTTTTAAATAGAGCGCGGAGAACGTGCAGCGCTCAGCCATACATACTGTAATGCAAGGTCAACCATGAGTTCCGGTGAATAATACTTTGTACAAAATCAGTAAATCACTAAAATATCTTTAGCTGTGAATAATTTGTATTATTGTATGGCCGAGCACTGAGCGTTCTCTGAGCCCTATTTCAAAAACGGTTGAGCGCATGAAAAAATGCTTGAGACAAAATTTGTTTCAAATTTTATGCTCTTCAATTTTTGTTATAATGTCAACATCATTGGAGCGACAGAAACCGAGATATTTGAAAAAAAAATATATATTTTTGCGACCTTTGGCCTTGAATAACTCAAGACGCAGACATGAAATTTTATGAGACTTTTGAGGAAACTTTTAGAACGCAAAAGTAAAAGTTTCTTCAAGCTTCCAGCTTATTATCTCTTATAATCACTTCAGAATTTGAGTCTTAAGAAGAAGAGAAAATTTTGAGTCGCTTGTCAAATAGAGGCGCCGCTATTTTGAGTCTTGCAAAGTGGGCGTTGTCGTTTTCTCATCTCATTGATAACTTCATGGTAATCTATGTCACTTTTATTGTTTTTTGCATCATTTAATTCTTTTTATCGTATTTGGAATGTGCAAAAGGCAGGAAAGTATAGCAAATACATTTCTTTCTTTAATTATTGCTGATTTGGAAACGAGTTTGAGAACAATACAAAAAAAAAACTGGGTTAAAAAAGAAAGGATATGTAGGGAGAGTCTTTATTAGAAGAATTAGGAACAGAATATTTACAGTCTTTTAAGAATTTTTTTTCAGAATTTTATTAGTAGTATTCATACTCTAATCATTCAGAAACAGCTTTTCATCATATTATAAATAGAATAATCTTCTCAATAATTCAATATGAATTCTTTTTGAATAATCTAGTACAAAAGTACCAATGGAATAAATCAATTTTTAAAGGATTTTATTTGAAAAGTGAAAGAAGAGATACATTTTGACGCAACAAACAAGCTACACGTGTGAACGGCCAGGACTCAAATTCTTAAGTGAGTCCACGTCTGAACAGGGCTTAATATGACCAGACTATGAATTTTTTTCCTAACTAATTTGGCTTAGGAAAACCTATTATGCCTACTGTTATGAACAGATTGTGGTTGGAGCTACGTTACAGAACATTTTTTAAATTAATTTTCACTAGGAAAAGCTAGTTTTGTCTAAAATTGGATTCGATGTTTTGTTGTCGATAAAATCCGGTTTTCCTTAGACCAAATTAGTTCTGACTAAGAAGCAGTATGGGTTTTTATGATGAACATAGTTCATTTCCTAATTAGTTGGGCTTAGGAAATTTAGTTTGATCTGAAATTGAATGTTGCCGGTATCTTGTTATCAGAAAAACCCAATTTCAGAGCAAACTAGATTTGAGCTCCACGGTCAAATTTTTAATCCGTAGAGCAGTCTTCTCTAATGCTTGGGTACCACTTGCGCTCGGCGGAAGATTAACAAATTATTGGATCATGCATGAATAAATTAAGTATGATGTAAAATTTCTAAATTAAATGGAGATAACCGAAATTTAGGTTTATCAAATTGTTGTGAATCGTTTCATAATCACTTTAATTCTTTTATTATTCTCATCCAAATATTTTTGCTTTGTAGTATTGAAAATGTATTCCAAATTAAGTCAGCGAGGACGTACTTGACATGCGCAAATCAAAACTAACTTGTTTGGTCTACAAAAAACTAATTTGACCTGAAATCGGGTTTTGCGGATATAAAATCAGAATCTAAGTCAAGACAAAAATAATTTGACTCGAAATAAGAAATTCAAAAGAATTAATGTATTTCTCGTGCTGTTATATTAACGCACAAATAATTTTACTGCGGGAAAAGTTTAAAATCAATTGATATTAATATTGGGACAGAGTCTGAAAGATATTTGAAGTTTCTGGTTTTAATAAAATTATAAACATAATCTAATTAGTTACAAATTAGTGGTAACTCTTCAGTATAACATAAACGGCAGTAGATATGGCAAAAATTATACTAACTCGTATGTAGCTTCACAAAATATCGTAGTAATGTTTTTTTATAATATCAAAATGTTCCTATACATTCCTCAATTTTTGCTTTCGTCTTGGGGACGTAAGCTGTGTACTATTACAGGAAAGTTGCTGTAGTTATCAGTGGATTAAGCACGAGTACAAGTTTAAATTATATTTTAAATATTTTTAATGCATGAAACATTTTAATGCTTGATCCTGTGATAATATCGACAGTAACTACATTATACTGAAGTTTTATTACGGCAAAGAATGGCTCCGCATCAAGGCAAAAAAGGCAATTAGCGGATTGCAAGAAATCAGAATGCTGGAAGTTCGTAACAAGCAAAAGAGACGGTTGTAGCTGCTTTTAGCTCCAAGGTGTTAGAGTATGTCAGTTGTGTCAATAATTATAAAATACTACTCAATCAGTAACTGTTTTATACATTCGTGTGCTTGTAAAATGCTCTAAACATGCATGAACGAAAAGATATTTAATTATATAAAATGAATGTTTGCGAATGTATACTGGAAAATATATTACAAATATAATATTTCTCATCTAACAATACACATTGATTTTTTTAACTGTTTTATATATAGAAATATATTTCAATCTCGTAACTTATTCTATTAATCAATTTCATTAATACGCCTGGAATAAAAACAAGATTTTTTTATAAACTATTCATAGTGTGCATTATATCATCAAATTAATAGTCAGAAGGACCGATTAAAAGTTTCAAACTGATATTTTGAATCGCGGAATACTCAAAACGAGACTAGAGCTTTCATCTCGTTGCATAATAATTTTTTTTTCATTGGTACGGTCATATATTTATTCTGCAATATACGAGAAGGATAACAGATAATGTTTTAATAATATATCAATCAATTAAACGGGAAAATATTGTACAATAATCACGAAATCATATTAAAAATCACAATGAAGTTCTCATATTTACACCGAGATGGCAGCAGTAATCTCGTTTTTTGTAACTGAAAACTGTTTTCTGAGCATAACAAACCAAAAACATGAAAAATGCAATAGATACACACTTTTAAATTATAGATAATTATTAAAAATCGAAAATTGTGGCTATTTTTGCCCTATTTATTTTATACCACAAATTCATTCGAACACTAAGTTGGCAAGACTGTGGGCGACTGCGTCAAATGGCTTGTTCAGTCCGTATGTTATTGGTTTCTTGAAAAGCAAAAATAAACGCAGTTTGTGCTGAAGGTAAAATAATTTCATTATATTTGAATAATATTACATATTTTGCTTCAAGTTCCAATGATTTAATTGTAAATCAATAAATCAAATAGTGTCAAATGCTAGGTTAAAGTTGGTATATTATGTAATTTATTGTATTTTTATTGAAGATGCTGCGTACAACAGTGACCCGGGCCCTAAAAGGGCCCAACTTCAATCTCCTGAACATTGCCGTGAGGAGCCAGTCCACTGCTCCGGCAAAAATCGAAGTTTTTGTTGATGATAAGAGTGTCCTGGTTGAACCTGGCACAACAGTCCTGCAAGCCGCCGCTATGGTCGGTGTTGAAATCCCCCGATTTTGCTACCATGAACGTTTGGCAGTTGCTGGTAATTGCAGAATGTGTTTAGTTGAAGTAGAAAAGTCCCCAAAACCAGTAGCGGCGTGCGCTATGCCCGTAATGAAAGGCTGGAGGATAAAAACTAACTCAGAAATGACAAAAAAAGCACGAGAAGGTGTGATGGAGTTCCTACTTGTGAATCATCCGCTAGATTGTCCCATTTGTGATCAAGGAGGCGAGTGCGACCTGCAAGATCAGTCTATGGCATTTGGGTCCGACAAATCAAGATTTACGGATATACAGTTTTCGGGGAAACGGGCTGTGGAAGATAAAGATATTGGGCCGCTTGTGAAAACAATCATGACTAGATGTATTCATTGCACCAGGTGCATCAGATTCGCAAGTGAAGTTGCAGGAGTTGATGATTTGGGTACTACTGGAAGAGGGTCTGATATGCAGGTAATTTATTTACTTATTCCTAATTATAGCCTTGAATAAATATTCTATCCTTTTTTTATTTTGCAGATAGGAACGTACGTAGAAAAATTGTTCCTCTCTGAGCTGTCAGGCAACGTAATCGATTTATGTCCGGTTGGAGCTTTAACATCCAAGCCGTACAGTTTTACAGCTCGCCCTTGGGAGACCCGCAAAATCGACTCAATAGATGTTTTAGATGCAATTGGCAGTAATATTGTAGTTTCTACAAGAACCGGAGAAGTATTACGCATTATTCCAAGAGCTAATGATGAAATCAATGAAGAATGGTTGTCAGATAAGGCGAGGTTTGCTTATGATGGACTGAAGAGGCAAAGATTAGGTGAGCTCCACGAAATATTAGAAGTTAATCAGTTATTTATTGAATGGATTTTTAGTATCGCCAATGTTGAAATGTAACAACGAATTCGTGAACGTTGATTGGGAAAACGCCCTTATTTCTGTGGGCAAAGCAATTAAAAACGCTGGTCCTAACATTGGTGTTATCGCTGGTGGTCTCGCTGACGCCGAAGCCCTTGTAGCACTTAAAGACATGGTGAATCGATTAGGCAGTGAATTAACTTGCACTGAACACACTTTCCCGCTAACTGGATCCGGAACTGATTTAAGATCTAGTTATCTTCTTAATGATAAAATAATGGGAATAGAAGATGCGGATTTGGTGCTGCTGATTGGAACAAATCCGAGGTACGAGGCCCCATTATTGAATGCCAGAATCCGCAAGTCTTGGGTGCATAAGGAAGCGGAAGTGAGTTAATTATCAAAATTTTATATTCAAAATAATTTTCTCTTATTTATTAGGTAGCTCTGATCGGCCCCAAAGTAGACTTATCCTACGAATACACCCATTTGGGCGATTCAGCCGACATCATCACATCGCTAGTTTCGGGCAACCACCCCTTCAATTCCAAACTTCGCAGCGCTAAACGCCCAATTATCATCTTGGGATCGGACGCGCTTTCTCGCCCAGATGGTGGGGCTATTTTGAGAGAAGTGCAAATACTAACTCGCGGATTACAATGTGAAAATACCCCCGACGCAAATAAAGTATTAAATATTTTGCACAGAACGGCGAGTCAAGTTGCAGCCCTTGATTTAGGCTACACTCCGGGGGTAGAGAAGATCAGGGAGAAGAATCCGAAAGTTGTGTTTTTGTTGGGGGCTGATGAAGGGGCGGTAACGAGGGAAGATTTAGGAAAAGATTGTTTTGTTATCTATTTGGGTGAGTCTTCTTCCAACATAATCAATTCCTTTTTCGTAATTATTTGCTGTCCAGGATCTCATGGGGATGTTGGTGCCCAAATGGCCGATGCAATTCTCCCGGGAGCGGCTTACACTGAAAAGCAAGCGACTTACGTCAACACAGAGGGTCGTGCTCAACAGACACTCGTTGCTGTAACACCCCCAGGTCTTGCCCGTGAAGACTGGAAAGTAATTCGCGCTTTGTCTGAGATTGTTGGAGTCAAATTACCGTACGATAATCTCAATGAAATCAGAGATAGGCTTGAAGATGTCTCACCGAATTTGGTGAAATATGGAGAATGCGAAAGAGCGAATTATTTCGCTCAAGCTGCGGCTTTGTCAAAGGTATAAATAAAAAAATTAAATAATTGGAGGATTTAATTATTTTCTTTGTAGGGCCTTCAACAAAAAATAGACGATTCGAATAAACTGCAAGTAAAACAAATTCAACTGGAAGATTTTTACATGACCGACGCTATTAGCCGAGCATCGCCAACTATGGCGAAATGCATAGCTGCTGTAAAAAAACAAAAGCAGTCCAAATATTAAATAACAGATATTAGTCAAAAAATTAACAATTTTTTATTTATTAATTGTAAGAAAGCTACAAAATAGTTCCGATAACTCACATACTAGGAGCCTTAATTAAAAAAAAGGTAATATTAAATATTTTTGAGTTGAGGTGATATTTTGTTGAAGTTATGTAATATAAATTGTAAAATATATTTTAAAAACTGTACTACCAGTTTTTATTGCACTTGCCTAAAGACATGGGCCAAATTTTTTTCCAGGAGAGAGGCAGATATAATTGATAAAATAAGTGACAATTTTGAGTAAACTGATCAGAATTTATTTATATTTATTCTCCAATTAATTATCAAACCAAAGAAAACATTCCGCAACAGTTCCGCATCTGCAGAAAACATTCCTCTATCTTTCCACACCTGCGGAAAGCCCGAACCGAACTCGCGCTCGATCAGTCCTATGGCTGACCTCTAGTAGACTTTTTTTCGCAATGAATTGTCAACGATTGAATAGCTCTGAATCAAAAATCATTAATTTTCCAGTTGTGTCAACTTGGAGACTTTTGATCTGATCAGAACATCAAATGGTAACATCCTCAGAGTTTATCATTAATTTTAAATTTTGAGTGCAATACAAGTTGTTTTTTTAATTGAACAAAATGGAATTTACGATCCTTAATAGCTTTTTTTTCCAGAATCTAGGGGCTACTCGTGCCAAATTTGCTTCCCCTCCCGACGCTCATGTCCAAATAGATAGAAAGACGCTAGTAAAATATAAAATATGTTTTAATTTAATGCTGATTCAACATTAATGTCTAAAGCCGTTAATTAACGCGTTATTTGACAATAAACACGATTTGGTGCGCTAGGTTATTAACGACGTTAATAAATGTCGCGCATCAAGCGTTATTTAACGCATTAATAACCGTAAGCGTTAAACCAAAGTACAAAAAGTATCAAAACTTGAATTAAAGTCCACAATTAGAATATTTGGTAATTTATAATACAAAAGAAGGCAACTATTTTGCCGAAACGTTGGCATTATGAAAATAAAAACCGAAGTGATTTAACATAATTTATTTTTTTGAATAATACGTCTTCTAAAACGGCCTGCCTTTAGCAAAATTATCATTAAATTAAATTAGAGCTATTCGATATTAAATTGAAAAACTGTTTTTGTAAAAATTTCCAGAAACAATTCATGAATTGAGTGTTCATGTCGAAAGAAATAAGTCAGAGTTTGTTGTTATGGCAATTTTGCTAAATAATTATGTTTTGTTATTACGAAACCAATTTTACTCAATTTATTTCAAATCGAACTTTTGTTTATTTCTATTTTTGTTTCTAGCGTTGCATTTTCGGTACCAATGACAGATGAGTCACGTCTACGCATGCGCGATCAATACAAGTGAAATGTCAAATAATAAACTGTGTGTGTCAATGTTAGTTTCGTGAAATTTTGGGTATTTTCGCAGAAAATAAAAGGTAAGTGATTCAATATAATTCTGTTTGTATTATTAAGTATCTTTTTAGATGATTGTCACTTGAATTTATGACAGACCATGTCGTTTTAATTGTAATTAAGTTTTGTAAGTGTGCTATGGAGATATAACCGTGTTTTGATCTAATTTTTCAACAAATAGATGAATAGTTGACTATTAAAAATCCAAATGAATATAATTAGTATTATTGTACTCAATGAATCATCATTGCTCAGGCACAATATTTCAATATTTGTAATATCATTGTTACATTTTTACCAGTAAAAAATTGTTTTACATTTACAATAATTCAAACTCTCGAGTGAAACTAGAATTTTGTTCAGTCCTTGATGAAATATTTAACAAATATGGTCAGTGCCCTATTGATTTTATTCGTCTGCAGTAAAAGGTAGCTATAAAACATTTAATTTGAAACTGTTTCGTTGTTTAATTATTTGCTATCGGTAATAACTTTTATTCTTTGTTTTGTTTTGTGGGAGACTGGCAACTCATTGTGCAGAGATGGTAAAACAGTTGCGTAGTAACGGGTTTTTGCAGGCATTATTATGCATTTTTACTTGTACTAAGTACAAGAAAGTATTAAGAAACCGACAAAATTTGCCTATCGAGATTTTGATGGAAATATCCGTTTTGAGCAACCCTGACTCCAATTTTGACTATTTTCGGCTTGATGTCGATACGTATGTTCGTTCGAACGTAACTCGCAAATCTCAAAACTGGTTGAACGTATAATGTTGAAATTTTGTATTTAAGTATAGGGTCTAGTTGTGCACCTCGCATTATAGTTCCAATCGTCTGTACCGAAAGTGCACTTTACTTGAAACTTTTTTCGAATTTTTATAATAAATCCAGAATGATCAACCGTAGAATGTTGAAATTCAATATTTGAACTTGATGTTGTATCAGAATGGTTATCTGCTATTTTTGTATGAATCGGCCAAGCCAGAAGTGCACTTTATTTGAAACTTTTTAAAAATTTTTTTGCATAAATCTAGAATGATCAGCCATAGCATATTGAAATTTAGTGTTTGAACTTGTTGTAGCATCAAAATAGTTATCTACTATCAATCGGCTGAGCCGGAAGTGCAGTTTATATGTATAACAGACATTCAGAATTTGTCGTATAAAACAATCAGTTTAATTGGAATGATAAGGTAGGCAATGATAATCTGTTGTCAATTTTTTGATTTTGTTTGACATTATACATGTCAAAATATCATTAAAATTATATTAATTATAATCTGAAGTGGCAGAACACTTTATTGAATAAATTTGTGTATATATCAAATGATGTACAAGTAAGTCAGATTTTTTAACATCAATATCACCTTTTTAAAACGTCAAGTTTTTTGACAGATGTTTGAATTTGACGCGCATTTAGAGCTAAAATGGTGACTTCATTTTTCACTTCAATGTAGAAGACTGAATTGTAAAATATTTATATTATTCAGGTCTTACAGTAGATTCAAACCCACAATTGAATTATTTCCAATTTTAATAGGTTGATCTCTTAAATCATTCGGTTGCCAGAACCGGAAATCCTGATAAATGTCAGATTTCACCAACATTTAACCTAAATTAAAATGTCAACTAATGTAGGACGACATATTTGATTAAATATTGCGTTATATTGTTTTTATTGTAATTGTTATTGAATTAGATCAATTTTAATTTAAAAAATTAAAGAATGCATTTTATATATTTGTCAAAATTAGGACAAGAATGACTAATCCAAGGTTATGAATCAGTTTGAATAGTTGTGTGAATCAGGCTGTCAATTTCTTGATAAATAAAATCGATTCCATGAAAGGATAACCAAGTTTGGTGAAGAAAAATGAATCGATTCGAATTAGTTTGGCAATATCAAATAATAACTGTCTTAATTTTTGCTTTAATTTCAAAATGAGGTCAAAAATATCAATAATTAATTTAATACTTTCTAAAACTTGAAAATAAAACAACCAGTTCTCTAAAATTCCACATTTAGTTCTGATTAGCTGAGTGCTAAATTCAATTATAAGGGTTTTAATGATTTTACACCCACGGCAACCAGACTTACATTGGTGTATAACTGGACCGACATTAACACGTGGATAATTAGGGGCCTAAAAAGAGACAGATAAAGTTATCAAGCAAGGCACAAAACAAACCCCAATTGGTGACAAACCAAGGGCAATACCGAAGCTTTAAAAGTGAGGGTTATGCTACTATTACTAAGAATGAAATGGGGATTTCAAAATTCATTAACTGTACAAAAATAAAATTGACAATAATCAATTCAAGTGCAAGTAGTGCGATAAAATTCACAAATAACCTTTTGAAATGACCGTAGACATTTATTATTATACTTAATTTTACTTGTGCTCTTTTTCTTACTTCTGTGAACTTACAGAACTCAATCCTTTATAATCTGAAACTTCTATTCACGTGTATTTCCTCTTCCTTGGTTCTTTTTAACGAGTACACGTGCTGGTATTTTCCAGGAAAGGGCTAACAACGCATTTTTATTAAAATGAACAGCTTTTTAGCCCCTGGAGTCTTGGGTCACTAGACTTTCGGGGTGGAAATTCCCCTGAAACATTTCAGATCATCGAATAAAACAAAGAGAATTATTGCCAAAAAAACATACGCCCATTCAGAGACTCAGACACATCTCAAAGGAATTCTGAGAGTATATTCTAGTATATGTTGAATGGGACTCAAGTCAACTTAATTTTAAGAAAGGGCTTGATGTTGATGTATTTGCCTCACATCTATTCATTGAATAATTAAATTCAAATGAAGATCAAATGTAAATTAAAGAGAGTAAGATAAAAAGATGTGTACAAGTTAGGCAACCAAACTTACGTAGGTGTTAGAAGTTAATCGATAAACAAGTTTCTTGGGTATCGTTTCGTATTTCAAATTACATCTCCCCAGAGAAACAAATGAATTTTTTCTATTTTAAGAGAGGTTGTATCGTTGAATATAATTCAAGAGGATCTAATTATTCATAAAATAATGTAGCTACTACAATTATCTAGAAAATAAATACAATGGGATCTGTTTATTGAAGGAAGATTAGAAGAAAAACAAATTACCAATATTTTTAATGAAAATAAAATTTACAAAAACATATGACGTATATTATGTTGGAGACTTTGATTGATCATGCTCTTTTTTTTTATCAGTAAACACGTATAGGGAAAATATTGAATGAATAGCATGACGTTATGGATGAAGTTTTAGGCGTTTTCGTTTATTCGCTCGGAGTGATCGGTTAGATCCAAGCTCTGACGTCACAGGTTGCTCGGAGCGATCAGTTTTTCAACGCATTTACGAACGCACCGGATAGATCACTTTTTGACGTATAATTATTTGGTTAAAATCAACAGTAATAAAAACTTAAACCTAGTTACTTGATGCGTAGCACAAAATAAACATTGACCACAAGAAATTAGTGCTTGTTTGATAATTATTTTTGTACAAGAATCAAGCGAAGATGACTTGCCAATTCTTGAAATGGCAATAAAAATGAAAACAAAGAATATAGTCCATAGAAATTGCATACTTGCATCAACTTCCTCTGAGCACTCCATGTTTCTCGGGATACAAAGCATAAAAACTTGAAATTTCGCGCGTAATCTTGACTAACCCTACAAATGACCAGGGTCGAAAAATTTTGCTCGGAGTACCTGATTGGGTTGCTCCGAGTGAATTTACGAACGCATCAGGTTAACCCGAATTACTTTACGAACGCATAAAATTTGCTCAGGTTAACCCGAGCGAATAAACGAAAACGCCTTTTGACGTCGTATTCACTACGTTTATATAATAGTTCTACAGTGATGTTAGATCATATGTTACGCTGGTTGCATATATAAAGATAATTGGTAAATATTCTAGAAAAGCGGAAATATTTTGATTCTAATTTTAAAGATGATGATTAAATAATTTGAAATTAAAAGAGGTTTAATTTATGAACAATATATACATTACAAAAAATATATGTAACTAAATATAAATATATTCTCACAAATGTGAAATATTTTAGGCAATTGGTTCACATAAATATTCATTTGAATTCGCTATAACTATAATCGTAGTTAGTCGATGTTCAATTATCGAACGTGATTGACAGATCACGGTTACTAGATGTTCGGTGGTTGCCAGGCATCAACTGTTAGACAATTAATGTTGGCCCATTGTTGGATTAGGTATATAAGAACGTGAGCTAGGAGATGAAGTCATTCCAGTAAGAGTAACTGTAAGCGAAGTAGTGATCATACAAGTGTATAAAGTGAATATTGCCACTGTAACCTGTGGAAATAAATTATTTACAATAAAATTTGTGACAATATATTTGAGATATTGAAGTGCAGAAAACTATTGACAATAAATGATAATTAAAATTAATTAACTGGAATCAGATTCAATAATTGAGAATAGTGATCGCCCAGTGGTCGAAATTTGACCGTGAATCATTATGTTGCAAAATTTGAATGTTATTGGGTTTAATCTTCCATTCTCAGGTGTTCCAGGTAAAATTAGCTTGTTATTCGACGCTCCATCCGAATCTAAAATTAGGATTAGTGATCCCATTCAAGATTTTAAAATGTCTTTCTCCCCCCAACCCTCGGCAGGGAAAAGAAATCATTACAAATAAATATATTTATTGGGTAATCAGTTCTATATAAATTAATTTGAAACACAACGTTTCGACAGCAAAATGCTGCCTGTTTCAAGTGTAAAGAAGTATAAAAATAAATAAACAAAATTGTCAGAAATGAGTTCTGAAATGTTTTTTCCTTCATTAGAAATCATTACGTTTTTCTTCAGCCATTTTCCTATGCGGTGCATATTTTTCGATATATTCCAGCAAACAATAATATTATTTTCATAATACCTGCATTGAAACAACGTGTTTCAACGCCTGTTTTGTCAGTCGAAACAAGTCAATTTTAGACAAATGCAAGTGTAGCCGGGCAGAAATAAGCCTGTTTCTGCCCTAGGGGAGAAACAAGCTTGTTTCTGTCCGTTGAATTTGTTTCTTACGTCGTTTTATCCCTGGCAGAATCGCATTTGTTCATTGTCAATCTCTAAATGAGAATCATATAACCTTAGTTAATTTGACAGTTGTTGTATTCGTAATTGTAAATTAGATTAAAAAGACGATTAGTTTCAAGAAAAAAAAATTAATACGATAATTTCAAGTACACCACAACATCTTATTGATAAAGCACAAGCAGCTATTCTCGACTTTTTACCTGCAAAATCAAAAGAAAATATTGACTTTGTTATGACAAATTTGTAATGTGGAAAGTTTCAATGCAGATATTATGAAAAATACAGTGTGTGGCACGGGACAAAACACGATTTCAGCTGAGGGTGATGCCGGCCCTCGCTTCGCTCGGGCAAGCAACACTCACCCTCAGCTGAAATCGTCTTGTTTCGTCCCTAGCCACACAATATACTATTTCAGCGATAGCTTAGAATTGTTCACCTTGTATATAATTAAAGCTTTCTGTATTCCTTCTCCACATAAACTCCAAGTATGTCAAATCTCACATTCTTTCTTGCGCACGATACAAAGTTTCTACGTAAATATGAAAATAAGACACCCTGTATAGTAATAGTAACAGTAATAGTATTTTATTCTGCTAATCAATGAAATATAGCACGTCAGGTTACAAAATACGAAATTAATACATATACACAAATTATAATTATACTACATAGCATCAGTTAGATATTCTTGAATACTGAGATAGGTTTTATTTAAGAGAAATAGTTTCAAATGATATTTAAACAATTTATCTGTTTTTATGTCTTTTAGACTAGGTGGTAGCTTATTGTATAATTTAACACCAATAATTTTTTAATTTCTAAACATAGTGATAATTTATGCTTCGGGATGATCAGGTCATATTTATTTCTTGTATTGTAATTGTGTAAATGATCATGACTTATAACATTATCTAAGTTATTTCTAATAAATAGTATCACAAAAAATAATATACATACATGGTAATGTGAAAATATTTTCTTGTTTAAAAGTATCTCTACAGGATTTGTTAAATCCAATATTGCAACTTTCTATAGTTTGAAGACTCGTAAGGCTGCGGGAGAGTATCCCCAAAATATGATGCCATAATTTGCAATAGCATTGAATTTTGCATAATAGAATGCTTTAGCTGTTTCTAAACCAGCTATTTGTACCAATCTCTTAATTGCATAGCACAGTGGTGCTAGTTTACCACATTTACTTTTGAATTCATCGTTCCATGTAAAATTTTCATTCAAAGATAGGCCTAGGACTTTAACAACGTTAACTTGAGGTAATAATTGATTCTGACATTTTATTAACATACTGTGATCTCTTTTATGAGTACTAAAATTTACAGCAACAGATTTAGATATGTTTAAGACTAGATGTAGAGAAGAAAACCATTTAGACAATTCAGAGGTCAAACATGACAAACATGACAAGACGCCGCCTGCTCGCAAATGTTAACACATGGGATCATTACTGATACATCGTCAACATAGCAACAAAAGTACTATTTTTAAAGGTGGTTTTTATATCATTTATATAGAGAATGAATAGAACTGGGCCAAGAATGCTTCCTTGGAGTTTTAGCTCCCAGCACTTCTGCTCCATATGAACTTTAAGTCTGCTAAATCTCACATTTCTTCGTGCGCGTTACAAAGTTTTTTTAAAAATCAAAATGAGACACCTTGTATATAATTTCAACATTCTGCACTACTTCTCTAGAAATTATGCCATATCTCACATTTCTTAGTGCACGCGGTACAACGTTTCATCTTCACGTAGAATTAGAATAGGACATATGAACTTCACGTATGTCAGATCTCACATTTCTTTATGCGCGCAGTACAAAGTTTTCTCTTCTCGTAAAATTAAAATGGGGCACCGTGTATATAATTTTAATTTTCTGCACTTCCTTCTCCATACAGACTGCAAGTATGCTAAGTCTCACATTACTTCGTGTTCGTGCGCGCGGTACTAAGCTTTCTCTTCACGTAAAATGGAAATAGGACACCTATATATGCTTTTACCTTCCTGCACTTCTTTATATTAACTTCAAGTATACCAAATCTCACATTCCATCATGCGCGCTGTACAAAGTTTTCTCCTCACGTGAAACTAAAATAGGACACCTGTATATAATTATGGTTATCAGCACTCCCTTCTCCATACAGACTTCAAATATGCCAAGACTCACTTAATTCATGTGCGCGATACAAAGTTTTCTTTTCACGTCGTAAAATTAAAATGGGACTTCTTGTATATGTCTCCAGCTTTCTGCATTCCTTCATATGAACTTCAAGTATGCCAAATCTCACATCTTTTCGTGCGCGCTATATGCTTGAAAAGGGGTACAAAGCTTGCTCTTCACGTATTAATATATAGATTAAAATGGGACACCCTGTATATAATTTACGCTTTCTGCACATCTTCTCTATATAAACTTTAAGTATGCTAAATGTCACATTCCTTCGTGCAAGCAATATGCTAAAAAAGGGGGCCGAAAGATTTCTCTTGGCGTATTAATATACAGATCTAACAAGTTTAGTATATACAAATATTGCACCAACGTCAAACACTACAATAATGCTGCAATTCAAATATTACTAGTCCGAAAATTAACAAAAAATATAAAGATTAATTAACTGCAAAAAATATCACAAAAGTCAAATACAATTGAGTAAATAATAGTTATTCAAATTTTGCAGGGTTGGTTTTGGAGCATTATGACGTCTCTCAGGCCTGTGACGTCATGCTATTCATTCAATATTTTTTTCTATAGCAGCACCTTTTCTGTATCTATCTTTGATTTATTTACGAATAGGAATGAACTTGTACGTCACAGAATATTCAATATTTATTTTAGCAAAAATTATGAGTATAAGATTAATAAATTGTTACTTTGTGCAATTTTTTAACATTAAGCTAGCCAACTAGGATCAAAATTTAAAAAAATTATTTGTCCTTTCTATTAGTTCTTATTTAAATACAAACATTTGTGTCTTTTAATTACTGAAATGAACATCTTTGTCACCAAAATAACTTCTCGGCTCTATTTAGACTATTCTGTACACTACTAACAAAGGAAAATTACTGAATTATCAGGACATTCATCTTGAAATGATGACAAAGAAGAAAAAAGGATCAAAGGAACTCATGTTATGTTTTTCATTAGAGTGCATTGATATTATGTGAAGAGTCATGAGTTTGTGGTTAGGCTTTGAAAGAGCTTTATAATTAAAGCAAATCTCATGGGAACAAACATGGTCTCTAAAAAATGGTGTAATATTTAATGAGCGTATAATGAAGGCTATTTTTCAGCAGGACTCCGCCTCCGGAGTCTGGTTGTTACTAAGCTATGTGCTTTCAAAAATTTGGAATTATTTTATGTTCAAAAATTCAACGTTTTTAGACAGTCCTAAAGCTGGAGTTTACTAGACACCCAGCGGAAGAGCACAGAGCGTGAATTGACATTTAGGTTGTACAGTTAACCTAAAAAATGGATCAGTGACAGGTTTTACGTTGCGTAAACTATTAAATGTAGAGGTTCAATCTGTTGAATGATATGAATGAATTAGCCGTCTATTTACTTGAACAAACTGATTGATTAAATCTCGTATTTATAAAATAAATTTTCTGCTGGCGTCCTTAGGTCGCCGGCTAGTAGTCTGTCAGACTAGCACGAGACGTGTGAGTCATACCCGGAGCCATGATATTGATTAGTACGAGGGGTTAAAAGGGCAAGAAGGGGTCGTTTCTCGAAGCGTCGGCGTCTGTTTTTCTCTATGACACCCGCGACCACGGCTAATGTACGCAAGCAAGAGTAGTGTGGGTCGGTGGTCAGTTTGAGTAAGTGTGGGATGCTGCGATATGCAGAAAAGTAGCAAAAATTAAGTAGGTCCTGGTTTTAGCAGAGTTTTCCAAACTAAAATAGTTATTTTTGTATCAAGTGTGCGAAGTGACTGTTTTTTTTTGTTGCGCGTGAGAATGTCAATTTTAACCGAGACCGTAAGGTCGAGGTAAAAAATTCATTCGAAAGCGCAACAAAATACAATCACTTCGCACACGAAATACAAACAATATTTTTTCGCCAAATGTCAAAAAATAATAGATCAACAATAATTATTGTTTTATTCAGTAAAATGTAGGAAAAAAGTACAAACTATAATTAATCTGCAGTCACCTGAGTATTGTCACCAGAAGTATGCGCAATTGTTGTTTGATAAATAAAGAACTGTCAACAATTAATTTTTATATTCAAAACTAAGTAGTTTTGTGTACAAATTCATATTTATTTTTTTTTAAATACCTGTTTGTTTCTATCCTTGTAGCATTACTAAACTGATTTATATTAGATTAGGCGTGCAAAAATATGTTTCATTTTTTTACTAGTGAAAAAATCACGAACTTTGCGTATCCATAACAATACAAAAATATCATGTTTTTTTGACAGTTGGCGAAAAAATATTTTTGGAGGATTCCATCAAAAGATTTTTATTTTGTTGGAGCATTCCAGTGATGCCACCATCAATACACGCGTGGCAGCTAAGTTGCGTAGCTTTAATATGGCTCTGCAAATTAATATTAGTACATCTGTCACAGACCCATTTTAAAACTTATTATTAAGCCTAATTGTCAACTTGTGCCTTAAAAATCCAGTGAATGGTCAACAAGTCTCGTCACCAAATATTTGGCTTCATGTTATAATGCTTAATTGTTGCACGAGCTCTGGAAAATGAATGAAATTTATTTATTGTTTTACAACACAAAGTACCCGAAAATAATTTCTTCCAGTTTGTAAAACAAAAATTGTGTTCATTTTGACTGGTAAATAAATTTTTTCAATTCTGCATCGTTTCTCAAAATTGTTATTAAGAAAGTTCAACGTCGAAAAATATTATCTTACGAATATTTCGCGATAAATTTATTTAGGAGGATGTTTCTTCGTACATTATTCAGCAAAACCTTCTTTATTTCGCACCAAAAACAATTTATCAAGTAATACGTTGAGGAAATCAAAATATATTACTTGAAAATGGTTCTCTCGTATTTCAAGGCCTTCAGAACTTCAGACCATTTGATTCATATGTAACAGTTGCGAAAAACCACCATTTATCATTCATCAAATGTCCAAATATTTCTCTTTTATAAGAACTTCAATTTATATCCGAAGTCTTCGACATGTTTTGACTGAATCAAAAAATTAATGATGCTTTATGTTTGAAAGAAGAAAACACGCGTTTTCGAACTGATATGTTCTGAAATACAAATAATAATAAGAAGAGTACAACAGTATAAAATTAAATTGCTTGAGGAATTTTCATTGCCCTCAAAGAAGTTTTTATTGTTTAAATAAAAATCACTGTTAAATAAATGAAAAGAAACTAGAAAACAACAAAGTCACAAATATTTATTTTTAACAACTTATTTATTTATTACACTGATCTTTCATTGGGTATTCACCATTTTACTCTTTCTGTCAATCAAGTCGTTTGCCCTTATATACAGATGTCCAATTCTGGAAATGTTCTACGTCATTCGAGAGAAATTTACTAGAATTTTCGACCGGACAGGGCGACGCGATACGAAAATACAAAAAGCTCAGCCCAGACAGATCCGGATTCAGGGCCTATTTTATTTTTATGAATTATGATATCTTTGCACGTTACATAAAGACTAGCACCATCTGACAAAAAATCTTCGTGTGACGAGTTTAAAAATGACGTTGCTCTTGATTGCAAGTTTAGAGACGAAAAAAAATTTATCAAATTGTTTAGAGAACTAAAATTGCAACAAATTTGTAAAAATTGGAAGAAAACGATGCTTTTCAGATATATTACGCACATTACAATGTAATTTATAAAAATAGGAGGCTAGAAGTTTCATTGATGGCTTGTCCTAATCACGCAAAATTTTACGGTGAAAATGTTGATATCGGATCAAAAAAAAAGTTATGTATTTCAACAATTCACTGTTTTTGACGAATTTGTTTCCAAGACTATTTGGGAACTTTATAACACCCATCTATGCAGCAATAAACATATTTTTCCTTTATGTGACATTTGAATCATTTTATGCAACAAAAATAGTATATACAATAATAATATTTAAATACAAATGACGCATCATTTCATACGCAGAATCATTAAAGGTGGCGCCGCCACTAGAGCTACGCAGCTCACGTATTTTTACCGGAGAAACGTGAGTTATTCTTTTGTCAATATGTTCTAAATACAAATACAATTGGCAGATAATATTTCCATTTTTTACTGGGTGTAACAGATATAAGTACAATAATTTCAACCAGTAATAGAACTCGTCGATTATAACAATTTTTCTTAATAACTTTTTACTGTAAACCCTCTGGATATTTAGATAAATTAACTGAGGTTTTGTCAAAAATATCTGCTCGCCGGCAGATATTTGTTGAAAGAATGACAATGTCGATTAAAATGAGTATTTTGTGACTTTAGACGATCGTAGTCATGTCAATTATTCATTCAAAACTCTGTTTATATATCACTGTAAAGTAAATTAATTCCTATTTAGGATACAGAAGAGTCTCGCTAATACGGATCACCAAAATTTCGGATTAAACGGAATTAGCCGTGAAATGCACATGTCAAATATTTTAGTGATTTTTTATTTAGAAATACACTTTAGGAAATGGGATTAATAAACAAAATATATTCGTGATTAATAGACAGCACTACGAAAAAAAAACCACGCAAGCCAACTGAGTTGTTAATCAAACCCTGTCTTTGAATTTATTTTCGTAATTACTGCTTGGTGAATTAAATGAATCTAGTTCACTATTTAATATTCAATTTCTTATTTACAAATTAAATTTTAATCATATTTTTACTTGTCCGGAATAACCGAATGTCCGGCAAATCAGGATCTTGAACTGAATAAGCAATACTCTATTGTAGTTGGTACATTTCTCACAAAATAAAATGGTTACAACCTCACTGCACTTTCACAGATAACAGCTGGGAAGGCAGTCGAAATCTGTGCTGCCATCTTTAAACATTGAATAAACTAACTGTCATTTTTAAACATTAAGAGTACAATTATTTATTTGAAGAAAAAGGTGGAATATTAAATGAAATTCAATTCTAAAATAATAAATTCAGTGAAAAACACATAGATTACAAATGTAAAAAATTGGAGAATCATCTAGATGATGAAAGCGCATTTTTGACAGCTCATGAATGCTTGTTACTTCAGAGATTTCACAAATTACCATCTCTTACAATTACTGAGCTTGAAATCAAGCAGTTTGGGCAAACTTACGAAATAGCAGCTTCTATTTAGTACTAGTTTCAAGTTGACTATTTGATAGGTACATAATTTATGCATGTACAAACTCAAAAATACCTTTTAATCTTCATTGTTTGGTTATTGACTGACGGGAGGTCAAGTTCTGTACCTTAAAATGATAATTTGATCTTTATCAAAGCTTTATAAAAGAAATACACCAAAAGTAAACAAATTTTCATCCAATAATAGTAATTCATTCTAATAAGCTTCAAATTCGCGTCAAACAAGTCATTGAATCCCGGACAGATTTGACAACTGTACATAATAATAGTGACAACCACGGCTAAAGTTGTAACTACATTTTTATCTACTTGAACAAACTTTAGTTGCCATATCCCTAATGTCATAGATATCTATGGGCATTGTTTCACTTGAAACAAGTAATTGAATAATTGAATCTTCCACAATCACTGAGCTTGAATTAAAGCAATTTGTGCAAACCTACGAAACAGCAGCTTTTATTTAGTACCAGTTTCAAGTCTGTAAATAGTATAGTTGCTGAGAACTCAGCGTCACGCCAGCCAGCCAGCCAGACAGCCAAAGTGAATATAATAGCGCTTTTTTCCAAAAAATGGAAGAATCATCTAGATGATGGAAGCGCATTTTTGACAGCTCATGAATGCTTGTTACTTCAGAGATTTCGCAAATTACCATCTCTTACAATTACTGAGCTTGAAATCAAGCAGTTTGGGCAAACTTACGAAACAGCAGCTTCCATTTAGTACTAGTTTCAAGTTGACTATTTGATAGGTTCATAATTTATACATGTACAAACTCAAAAATACCTTTTAATCTTCATTGTTTAGTTATTGACTGACAGGAGGTCAAGTGCTGTAGCTTCAAATGATAATTTGATCTTTATCAAAGCTATATAGAAAAAAATACACCAAAGGTGAACAAATTTTCATCCAATAATAATAATTCATTCTAATAAGCTTCAAATTCGCGTCAAACAAGTCATTGAATGAATCCCGGACAGATTTGACAACTGTACATAATAATAGTGACACCCGCGGCGAAAGTTGTAACTAAATTTTTATCTACTTTAATAAATTTTAGTTGCCATATCCCTAATGTCATAGATATCTATGGACATTGTTTCACTTGAAACAAGTAATTGAATAATTCAATTTTCCACAAACACTGAGCTTGAATTAAAGCAATTTGTGCAAGCCTACGAAACAGCAGCTTTTATTTAGTACCAGTTTCAAGTCCGTAAATAGTATAGTTGCTGAGATCTCAGCGTCACGCCAGCCAGCCAGCCAGCCAGCCAGCCAGCCAGCCAGCCAGCCAGCCAAAGTGAATATAATAGCGCTTTTTTCGGAAAAATGCGCTAAAAATGGGAGAATCATCTAGATGATAGAAGCGCATTTTTGACAGCTCATGAATGCTTGTTACTTCAGAGATTTCGCAAATTACCATCTCTCACAATTACTGAGCTTGAAATCAAGCAGTTTGGGCCAACTTACGTAACAGCAGCTTCCATTTAGTACTACATAGTTTCAAGTTGACTATTTGATAGTTACATAATTTATGCATGTACAAACTCAAAAATACCTTTTAATCTTCATTGTTTAGTTATTGACTGACGGGAGGTCAAGTGCTGTACCTTAAAATAATAATTTGATCTTTATCAAAGCTATATAAAAAAAATATACCAAAAGTAAACAAATTTTTATCCAATAATAATAATTCATTCTAATAAACTTCAAATTCGCGTCAAACAAGTCATTGAATGAATCCCGGACAGATTTGACAACTGTACATAATAATAGTGACACCCGCGGCTAAAGTTGTAACTACATTTTTATCTACTTTAATAAATTTTAGTTGCCATATCTCTAATGTCATATATATCTATGGGCATTGTTTCACTTGAAACAAGTAATTGAATAATTTAATCTTCCACAATCACTGAGCTTGAATTAAAGCAATTTGTGCAAACCTACGAAACAGCAGCTTTCATTTAGTACCAATTTCAAGTCTGTAAATAGTATAGTTGCTGAGAACTCAGCGTCACGCCAACCAGCCAGCCAGCCAGCCAGCCAGCCAGCCAAACAGCCAAAGTGAATATAATAGCGCTTTTTTCCAGAAAATGCGCTAAAAATGCGCTAAAAAAAGTTATTACGAGATATTGTTCTTCGGACAAGTTCTATTACTGGTTAAATTCAATGTATTCATTTCTTATTGAAGGGGAAACGCTCAAATGTGGAAATTAAAATAAAATATTGAACAGTGTGGACAAGACGTTTTTCAATATTTTTTTTTCATGAATCTACTCATCCTGTTACGCATTTCTGTTACATTCTGTATATAGAAGTACTCCAATTTACGAAATAATGTGCGTAAAAGTTTGTATTGGCTTTAAATACGGTTCTGTGTGATGGTAGAACTACCTTAAATAACTTCCAACATAAAATATGTAGTTGTGTTAAGTTATTGTATTTGACTCGCATTAACGGCTGCTCAAAAATAATCTCCATTGTGATCACGCTCCAAATTTATAAATAAATATTCTTTTATATTTTCCATCTCTGATGATTTTTAAAAAGTAACACAGCCCTAATTTATTCATTTTGCTATACACTGCATTTTAAACTACTATCGATCTTCCTAATAAAGTTCAACAACCTTCATCAAAGTGCTATACATGGACGAACCCCCAGAGCTGCAGAAGTTAGCTCTATTTAAATATTCATATTCAAATTTTGGAAATTTTAACAAAAGTCCTGCATTACATTTGAGATAATCTGATGCTATTTGTGCATTTAAATAAGACCGACCCACTTTATTTTACTTTCTACTAACACGCTATTCACTTTAGTAAGAGACCCAAAAAATATTATGCAATAAATAGAAAATGAATTCATTGAGATACATGGTTTCCTGATCCACATTTCTAACACTGTAGCCATTGAATGATTCAAATTTAGCGCCAAAATAAATTACAGTATGGCTGCGAAAAATATGTGGGAGCTAAAAGTTTAATTGACATTAAATCTTGATGTGGTCGACTCAGGTCTGAAAGGAACTTTGACTGTAACCGTCAAAGTATTTAAAATTTACCGCCAAATCTAATTACACTCCGGTGGTATAAAACTATAAATTATGGGAAAGCTGGATCTTTTTTATGCAACAAATAATTTTTTATCGGTATGCTTTATGAGTCAAACCTCGACATCTGCCAAAGATAAAAAATGTGAATGAGAAGTGAAAGGACATCTTCAGGACGGTGCTCTCCATCCTTATCTCGTAATTCATTCTTTTACGGTTCCACTGTAGCATCTGAAAATGTGCTAACATTAAAAATTCACCATCCGGGCTAAAATGACTTTTTCTTTCTGCTCCCTTTGCAGTATACCACGCACAAAATGTCAAATGTGTTAGGGTGAAACATTTTGTATGTGTGTGCTTCGCATATTGAAATTGGTTGCTAGTTTTGTTTTTCAAAATTATAAACAGCAAAAAATGAATAATTCCGGTGGCGTAGATTCAACATTTCCGAAAAATTCAAAAGATTTTACAATCCAAATTTTGTAATAATTTCCGGACTTTTTATCCTTTTATCAACGATTTTTAATTTACCTTGACTTAAAATTGGGTCACGGCCTCCAGAACAGGCGCTCTTTCATTTATTTCAGTATTTAATGAATATGAACAAATTTTGACGCTCCTAAACAAAAGGAATGGGTGTGCCTTCAACAGAAAATGAAGTGACAAGAAATTGTGGATTAAAATAAATCCGTGGATGTCTGTTATTGTCTCAGACAATTGAAAACTTAAGGCGGATTCATGCAGCCATTTACATTTACGTTTACATTTAATTTTCATCTTCATTTAATTCTCATTTATCTATTTTTAAATGTAGCATTCAGGCAGACGCACAAATATAAATTAAATGAGAAATGAACGCATGCGCATGTCGATTTCTTGTCATCTAGAATATTTCTGTATTTCTGAAGTGTCAAATAGTAGAAGGTGTGTGTTCGTCAAAGTTCATATTCCTCTGTCTCTATTAATTTTGAACAATAGCAATACGATGAAATTTTAAAAGATGCGACGTTTGACAGCTATAACCTTGAACACTCTTCACTGCACATGCGCAGTGTATTTCTCATTCTCATTTAATTTAAAAAGATAAAAGTTGGTCATCTTATAAATTAAATGGAAATGATAGATAAATGAAAATGTAAATTAGAATGGTGCATGCATGGTTCCATTCAGTTACACACATTTATCTTTTAAATGAAATTAAATTAAAATTAAATGTAAATGTAAATGGCTGCATGAATCCGC
Organism: Dromius quadrimaculatus; assembly: GCA_963989225.1. Taxonomy (NCBI): domain Eukaryota; kingdom Metazoa; phylum Arthropoda; class Insecta; order Coleoptera; family Carabidae; genus Dromius; species Dromius quadrimaculatus. Next base: position 5,726,054 of record OZ022325.1, on the reverse strand, counting down.
CTTAAGAAATAAATATTATTTTGTTGTTTTAGTTTCCTTTGTTTGGATGTAATTAAATTTCGAGACAAGAAAACAATGCGGTAAAAACGAATTGAAATATTCCTTTTGTACATTTCTAAAACTCCATACATACAGAAATTATTCAGAAGCACTGAAAAATGATGGGCTTACATAAATAATAGGCAATTGTTTGAGCACTAATGTAATGCTGGTTGCTGTACTTATTGAAATACAAATGAAATAGTTACTTCCAACCATTCCAGAAGCTCCATTTCAAGAATAACTCTTTATCAAGACAAACAAAGACAAATATCTGGCGGTAGATACAAATTTTGTACATACATACGTTCACTAACTTATGCTTGAAACTAACGGTATGCTGTTTCCACTGCACCACCACAAAACAACATCCACATAGACTTGAGTCGAAAATTCCTTTGTTATTCGCCAAATGCCTTTAAATTATGGATTCGCCCGTCGGGGAATCCCTAACCGTTCACACAAACAAGATACATACACATCCAAAAAAACATCTACGTGAAAATTTCTACCTTGTACATAAGGAAGTATTCAGAATTTTTTTCCCGAACTATTTCTACTTCACCATCACAAAATATTGTCCCAAATTTATTGGGATTTATTTATTTACAGGTTACAGTACACTTTTTACTTGACCGATTATCGCACAATGTAATTTTATGCCAAAATAACTTGTTATATTAAACGGCATGTATCTCCGAAGTTTGGGTGTCAAAAAATCTAAAATAATTTATACTGATAGTTTAATCTTCCATCCTCAGGTGTTCCAGGTAAAATTAACTTAGTATTCGACGCTTCGTCCGAATCTAAAAATTAGGATTAGTTGTTCCCATTCAAGATTTTAAAGTGTCTTTCTCCCCCCAACCCTCGGCAGGGAAAAGATATCATTACGTCTTTCCTCAGCCATTTTCCCGTTCGGTGCATATTTTTTGATATATTCCAGCAAAAAATAATATCTTTTTCAGCGGTAGCTTAGAATTGAACAGCCTGTATATAATTACAGCTTTCTGCACTCCTTCTCCACATAAACTTCAAGTATGTCAAATCTCACATTCTTTTATACAAAGTTTTCTCTCCACGTAAAATTAGAAATAGGATACTCTGTATATAATTTTAGCTCCCAGCACTTCTTCTCCACATGAACTTCAAGCCTGCTAAATATCACATTCCATCGTGCAAGTTACAAAGCTTGTTTTTCAAAATCAATTATACAGGATGTAACAGAAATAAGTACATTAATTTTAACCAGTGATAGAACCCGTCAAGCATAACAATTTTTCTTGATAACTTTTTCTCGAATTCTCATCTTTTTTTAGCATTTTTTAACCCCTATAATTTAACGAGTCGTTCAGGTGCATAATTATCGGATCCAGTAGCAGTTACAACCCTGGTTACAACGAAACAATTGATTTCGACATATGTGAGCTATCAATTCCTTCAAATCAATTTTGGAAAAAATCGTCTAATTATTATTGTCACAAAAGTTAAAACCTGTGAAAATGTCTTGCTTTTCTATCTGCGATTTCGCAGGCAGTGTAGGATTAGTTCGGCAAATTTATTCGGAACGATTTCAGAATTGTCATTTTTCACTAAAAATTGAATTATTGTGGTTATGCTCATGTATTTAATGTCAAAATATTATGCACTTATACATAATGATGACAATACTATGAGATATTGATAGCCTATTGTTTACCTGGAACGTAAAACACCAGATGAAATGAATAAAATACATTAATTTATAAATGAAGCAGCTGTGAATTAGTTTTTTCTCATATTATTACAAACTTCACAGTCAGGTCGTTGCAATGAAGTATGCCTCCTAAATTGATCTGTTGAGCAAATAGAATATTGTATCTCATATTTTAAAAAATATTTAAAATCAATTACCAAACTCAGTGTGATACATTTGTAGGTTAGGTTTTCTGTTTTTCAAGAATAAGCTCTTACAATTTTTGCGGGAATATTTTCAGTTGAATTATTCATTAAATTAATTATTTTGGAATTGCATTCCATTTCATATTTCACCGTTCACTTTAAATAAATCGTTGAATGATTTTCTCTTTATGTTTGAGAGCCAACAGTAATGAAGTAAGCTGAGAGCAGCAGCTACTTTTTAAGTTGATCGTAGATGGCAGCACAATTTGACCCATATTCTAACTGTGTTACAGGCTGTATTCAGACTTTTCAAATCAGCTGATCCAAGTGCAATGAACTCGTGCTGACAATCTTATGTTCAAGAAATGTACCAACTATTTGAAAATACACGTGAAATTCCTAAATAGAAATAAAATTTCTCAACAATAACATATAAATACGACCAATATACCAAATTGTTGATTTCAGAGATAAATTTGATCTTTCTTGCAACATATACAAAAATAGAATTATCGAGGTGAGCGAATGTCAGTGTATTATTGAAATACTGTTATTCTTTTAGTTTCAAATGAATGATTGATAAGACTATGATGGTTTGAAGTTTCAAAATAATCATTTAAATCGACAGCTGTCATTCTTCCACCAAATGAGAGACATTCAGTTCTAACCATAGGCGCACTATGAAATTTTTGACCAAACTTTGATGAATTTTCACTCAATATCCAGGAGGCTTACAGAAAAAAGTTTTCAAGAAAAATTGTTAGGCTTGAAGAGATCTATTGCAGGTTAAAATTAATGTACTTATTTCTGTTACACCCTGTATAATATATAATTTCTGCATTCTGCACTCCTTCTCTAGAAAGTATGCCATATCTCACATTTCTTAGTACGCGCGGTACAAAGTTTCCTCTTCACGAAGAATTAGAATAGGACTCCTAAATATACTTTTAGCTTCCTGCACTCCTTTTCCATAAAAACTTCAAGTATGCCAAATCTCACATTTCTTTATGCGCGCAGTACAAAGTACACAGACTACAAGTATGCTAAGTCTCACATTACTTCGTGTTCGTGCGCGCGGTACTAAGTTTTCTCTTCACGTAAAATTGAAATGGGACACCTGTATATGCTTTTACCTTCCTGCACTACTTCTTCATATAAACTTCAAATATGTCAAATCTCACATTCTATCTTGCGCGCTGTACAAAATTTCCTCCGCACGGACACCTGCAAATAAATTTTCTTTCTGTACTTCCTTCTCAACGCAGACTTGAAATATGCCAAGACTCACTTAATTCGTGTGCGCGGTACAAAGTTTTCTCTTCACGTCGTAAAATTAAAATGGGACACCTGTATATGGCTTCAGCTTTCTGCATTCCTTCATATGAACTTCAAGTATGCCAAATCTCACATTCTTTCGTGCGCGCAATATGCTTAAAAAGGGGTACAAGCTTCACGTATTAATATATAGATTAAAATGGGACACTCTGTATATAATTTTCGCTTTCTGCACATCTTCTCCATATAAACTTCAAGTATGCTGAATCTCACATTCCTTAGTGCAAGCAATAAGCTTAAAAAGGGGGCCGAAAGATTTCTCTTGTCGTATTTATATACAGGGTGGTTACTCGAAGGACGCACCATAGCGTTTTCAATGCTAATTTTTTTTGAAATGTTCAATTATTGGCTTCCCTAAGTATTTTACATCAAAAAAGTTGAATAGTTTATTATAGAGGAAAAATTTCTGCATTTTTTGACACTAATATTTTTGATTTTACTCCACCAGGAACCAGTAAAATTACGGATTACTGATTTTAAGAAAATTATCAATGAACATCTTCGTAATTTTACTGGTTCCTAGTAGAGTAAAATTAAAAATATTAGTGTCAAAAAATGCAGAAATTTTTCTTCCACAATAAACTATTCAACTTTTTTGATATAAAATAATTGAACATTTCAAAAATAGCATTGAAAACGCTATAGTGCGTCCTTTGAGTCGCCAGCCTGTATAGATTACATAGGCAATAACACGATGTTACAAATATTCATGTTTTCGGAGCAAAAAAATCAGAATCAGGGTTTATTTTCAATCAAATTCGGTAATATTTAAAAAAATTATTTGAGCTTGATATAATTTTTTTATACAGGGTGTAACAGAAATAAGTACATTAATTTCAACCTGTAATGAAACTCGTCAAACATAACAATTTTTCTTAATAACTTTTTTCCGTGAATCCTCTGGATATAGAGCAAAAATTCATCAAAGTTTTGTCAATCATTCATTTGAAACTGAAAGAATATTAGTATTTTGGTAATACATTGATACTCGCTTACCTCAATAATTCTATTTTTGCATATGTTGGAAGAAAGACTAAGTTTGTCTCTGTAATCAACAATTTGGACTTTTAGTCGTATTTATATGTCATTTGTCATTTTTAAGAAATTTGATTCTTATTTATGGATTTCACGTATATTTTCGAATAGTACATTTCTTAAACATAAGATTGTCTGCACAAGTTCATTGCACTTGAATCAGCTGATTTGAATTGTCTGAAACTGTGTCAGGAATGTCAGACTGTGCTGCCATCTACGAGCAGTTCAAAAAGTAGTTGCTGTTCTCAACTTACTTCATCAGAAACATAAAGAGAAAATCATTCAACTATTTATTTAAAGAAAACGGTGGAATATTAAATGGAATGCATTTCTAAACTAATTAATTCACTGAATTATTCAATAGAAATATTGCTACATGAAGTTTTGAAGATTCTATTCTTGAAGAACAGAAAATATAACTTATAAATGTATCAAACTGAATTTGGTAATTGATTTTAAATATTTTCTACAATATATGATAAAATATTTTATGTTCGACTGCATCATAATCATGTAGTTTATGGTTGCATTTGGTGCTCATAATATGCCACTTAATTGGACTAGGACTTTTACTTTATATAATTGGACGGAACTGTCATTGTCAAAAAAAATGTATTCTGTTCTATCGTATTTATTCTTTTGTACACTTTCTGAAGTATCCATTTATTCTTTTCTATTATGTTTATTCTCTTCTACACTTTCTGAAGTATCTATTTCTTCTATTAAATTGTAATTAATATTTTTGACATCTGCAAACAAACAGTAAAAAACAATTGTAACAACAGCAACACTAGCAAAGCACACCATGTTATACTTGGCGAATTTTTGTATAGGGGAATTAGAAAATATTTTTAGAAGATATCCTGCGTCTTTAGACCAGTCGAACATAAAGCATTGTATGTAATTCGTACATAAACAAACTTTATAGACTCGCCTTTCTTATTAGACTCGCTCGCGCTGCTCGCTCGTCCATAACCAGCGGCTCGTCCAATAAAGTTCTATATTATATACTAATTACATAAATAGCTATTATTTATTCAGCAGATCAATTCACGGGGCATACTTTATTGAAACAACTTGAGTGTGAAGTTTATACAATAAATATGACAAAAACTAATACACAGGTGCTTCATTTATAAATTAATGTATTTCATTCATCTCATCTGCTGTTTTACATTTCAGATATAAGTTAAGTTCTAAATATCCCATGGTATTCTCATCATAATGTATGAGTGCATAATATTTTGACATTAAATACATTAGCATAACCACAATAATTCAATTTTTAGTGAAAAATGACAATTCCGAAATCGTTCCAAATAAATTCGCTAAGCTAATCCTGAACTGCCCGTGAAATCGTAGACAGAATTAATAATCGATTTTATTCCAGAATTTATTTGAAGGAATTGATAACTCACATATGTCAAAATCAATTATTGTTCTATTGCAACTGCTACTGGATCCGATAACTATGCACCTGAACGACTCGTTAAGTTATTGGGAGCGTGCGAAGCCATGGAAGGGGAAGTGAAATCGTCGCTAGCGCTAGCAGCGGAGGATTCAGGCATTTCGGGAAGCTCTTTATATATTTCTAATATAAGATTTGCACGTATTGACTGCAGTTTTTCAAGAAATCAAATAAAATGTGCAATCGGTGTTGCATTGTTGTGAATTGCAAAAATACTGGAAAAAACAACAAATGTAAATTTTATTAATTTCCCGTTGCAAAATGGAATGTAAATCAAAGAAATAAATGGATAGCTGCAATGAGAAGGAAAATATACGTACTGCCATAATCTTTATTTCTGTGATAAAAATAACATTGAAAATAGCAGACTCCAGAGGGGTCACAGGTGCTTATGGACCATCAATTATTATTCTCAAAAGTAATAAAAAAATTGGCATTTTTTGCGCTAAACATTTTCTCATATATATTTTTTCCAATTTTTCTTCTTTAGACTTTGGGATTATTGTTTTAATATCAAAAAATTGTCTCATATCTGTATATGATTAAATAATAGAATCATGCATGAATCTAGTTCAAGAAAATTTATTAATTATTTTTTATTAAGTGTAAATGGATCGCTTTGGTATTTTTAATCACATGATTATATTTGAGTGATCATTCATTGGAGGCAAAAAATCTGAAGAGGAGTCATGTCCTACCTATGTTTCAACAATATTCCTTTCAAATTACAAAACTTCAAAAGTTAGTGAAAGTTCAACTTTAAGCAGGAGAATGAATATATGCAAATAATATAATATTATTATTCAATTGTCCATCAGTATCAATGGCATGAGAAGTTATAATCAACGACAGATAATTAAGCATTGATTGACGAGAAAAATAAACCTCGAAATGAACAAAATCTACCAAGTGAAAGCAATAGTAATCATATAAGTCCATCAGTAGGATTTATCAGTATTTTAAACATCTCGAGGATATTTTGAAGCCCACCTACAATACTTTAATCAATTTTGGACATTTTGAATTTGTCAATTTGATTTCACAAATATATAACAATTGATATTGCAATTCTGTGAAAATTCATTAATTCTACAGATCTATAAATCCATAAGAAATGGTTGAAAACGCATCGATTCATGAGAATGACAAACCCATTGCGATTTTGTTCATAATTTATAAATCTACGAGTTTTACTGATTTATAACTTGACACAGAACTGCAACATTAGTTAAGGAATGACTATTTTATTCATTCTATACGTTTTATGATCGTTTTTATATATTATACCATTACTCAACCAAACTTTCATTGAGTTTCAATCTATTTTTTCATTGATCATACTTACTTTAATGTCAGCCGAACTTATAAGAAACGTATAATAATAATAAATAAAACTTTTCACTTGCTTAGAATATCCGTATATACTCTTATTGATACCAAAATATGACATTTTATCTCGTTAGATCACAATGTACATATACGCCAAATATCCTCCTTTAGTTCATACATCAAATGGCGCTGCTGTCGCGCACTGAGCGAATAGGGGATAAAAAATGCTAAAAAAAAGATTAGAATTCGGGAAAAAGTAACTATGAAAAAATGTTAGGCTTGACGAGAACTATCACCGGTGAAAATTAATGTACTTATTTCTGTTACACCCTGTATATTCGAGATATATTACTGGAAAGATTATAATTGGGTTTATTAATTTATGTGAAAAATCCACACACCCTTATTTTATTAGCGGAAAAATCCGCCCCAAACTAAACCTTCATCAATTATTAGCTTTTTAAATCCTATTATTATTCCGTTAAATTATTATAGATCCCAATTTTAATTTCTTTAGAGTCAATAATTACTTCAAAAAATTATGAAACTGTTTTAAAAATTACTGTTGTTGAGTTAGGGGCATTTTCCGGAAACGCAGCCAGCGTAGCTTTCTTGTTGTGCAGGTTGCAGTCTCATTGAAACTAATTATTCTATTAGTTTAACCAATTTGAAACATTTAAAAATAATTGTTTAGCAGTTTGAAGGGAAAAAAGTTGAATCAGAGTTACCAACACACGAAAATAATAACCAAATAATGATTAACTTATCAAGATCAATACTTACGCAAATATTTCCATTTCTTCCACTATTTCCTTATTTTCCTTTTATTCGTTGGTATGCAATGAAGAAGGTGAAGGGAAATATTTTCGAGGTCGGATTAAACTGAGAAAATCAGACTGAATAAAATTCTTATAACCCAGTAACCTATATAGCTTTGTTGATTGCGTGCAAATTTTTATAAATTAAGCTACTAATCTTCATCTGTCGTCATCTTGTTAAGTTGAGTATTGGTAGCCTTTGGCTCGAGATGTAAGCTTCACCCTTTTGAAATAAAACCTTCATTATACGCCCATTAATAGTTTTTTTTTTATATGTATAATCAAGATGCGTGCGAGAGGCGAAAATACCGTTCAAGCTTTTAATTAAAGTACATCCTTGTATCAAAAATGGTATTCAAACAATTGTCAATTGCTTTTTACAACTCAACCAGATTATGCCAAGTTTGGGATCAAGACATAAAACTTATAGCCATTGTAAAATAATATTGTTATTTATTTTTATATGACCGTCATCTGTCAGTTTGACAATGACAGCTGTCACTTTGAAATATGCAATTAATTGATACGACACTCTAAATTTATGAAATTGACAATATAATTCGTGGTCGAAGAAGTAATGTGTGGCCACAGCAGATTTTTTTTGTTGTTGATAGTCGATTTTAGAATTTCATAATCTTTTTGTGAACATCTACACGTGAAATAGCCCACATACATCACCTGTCAAATATACCCTTGACACGTATCGAGTCGCTGCATGTTAGTACCCCCAAGGAGCCAGTAGAGGTCAGAGGTCACTACATAACCATATACCAGCATGCACCAAGTGGAAACGTTTGTGTTTTCTTTTCTCTATTTTCACATTTTCTTTGTTTCTTGTTAGATGTAGCGATGAGAGAACCGTTTTCCGGCAGATGGGTTCTTGGGAAACTTAATACGTATTTATAAGAAGTTGAACACTGCATGTAAGACTTTTTCAAATAGATAGTTGGATATTTCGAAAGGAAATCGATATTTGATTCTCTTCAAACTTCACCTTTACTTTTTTAGTTGCTGATTTTAAAACAAAATATTTCAGCATTTAAATATGGGACAATTTATGTTGGTAGCACTGTGCGCAACAGCTACATATTATTTGTTTTCTAAATGTCAGCTTTCCCAACCAATCTAATGAATAAAAACCTCGTAAAAGTCTTCACTCCAAATCTGCTCAAGGTTAAAGTTCACCGGTTCAACCATTCTTCACCAAAGCTTTTCTTAAAGTATCCCAAAGTGCCAATTTCATTAAACGTTATACCAGAGAAAACAAACCAACATTGAATTCGAAAGAACAAATGGAAAATCTGAGGAAGATGCGTCATGGGAAAAATTTGTGACGTCATCTACGTGGGAGGAATTAACAAGCAATGCGATGAAGCGCTTTTACGCAGCCGAGGGAAATGAGAGGGTTATAATTTTGTTAGGGGTTAACAAGCTGTCGTCATTTATTTGTTTCTGGATAATTTATTTAGTAAGAAAATAGTTGGTGTATTATTTGAATCCAAAGGGCGAAACCTGAGTGCTGAGAAACGCCCGAAACAAGTTGAAAAGCACATACCACCATCAATACACGCATGCACTCAAGTTGCGTAACCTAAATGAAATAACTGCAAGTGTATGTTTAGCAGGCTGAAATTAAATACATATTTTATACTTGTATGAATAAGTGAGGTTAATTGGAACACCAAAGTTAGCTTGTTAATAAATTAAACATTATTTGGCTTCTATTTGCAACATGGGAATGTATTATTAATTATAAAGTAAAGTAATTGTTGCACGACTTAATAATTAAGTGCAACATTCAAAGTAATAGATGAAACGTTTTTATAATTGATTTTAGGACAAAAATACATAAATAGCTGTTTTGAATTTATTTCTGCTTTCAAAACATCTCTGCTTAAAGTTCAAAAAAAATTTCTGTCATAAATCACCCAGTAAATTCTAAACTTTGATTTGGTTTTGGCTGTGGTTAAATTTCAATGTTTACGAGAATTTTCATTAAAATTTTGTAATTAATTAGAAGTACGTACTCGAAATAAATCCAGAAGTAGGCTACGTTAAATCATTTGCATGTGGATTTTTTGCTGTCATCTGCAGATATTAATTTAAACTCGTTTGTGTGGGAGTGATTCAAGTGTATATATGTTAAATTACGTTGTAGAATTTTATGTATTGAAACTGTAATATTTAATATGAAATATAAAGTAATATTGTAGCGAACAGAACCCCTGCCGGTTAGACGACACGCTGGATAAACGGGTGACAAATGCAATTACTAAAATTGGTTGGTAACCAGTAACACATTGTTGCTGAACAAATATCTAAGATTTCAAATTATATACAATGATTTAAAAAATACTGAGCATGGTGATTCAGATGGAAAATATTTAAACCGGGCGCTCGTGACAGACAAAAGGGAACAATTTTTTACAGGCTGCCATTATTAAAGAAGATACTCAATGTGTTAATGCATATTGAAAAAATTATTTAAATTAGCATCAAAAAATAGCTTTTTTAAATCACTTTTTACAGTCTGCCATTCTTTCGGATGTTAGGCAAGTCTGCAAAATCGACTAAAATCTTACTGGCAGACAGTTTACATGACTCCAAGAGTAGAGTATATTCAGGTGAATTTGTAAATTTGTTGCGTAATTCGAAAATTTTTTTATAGTCTGCTAATCGCAAATATGACTGATACTAGAGACAGACTGTTCGCACATTTATTACATTTTATGACCCAATAATGAATAAGCAATTTTTACTTACTTGTACTAAGTACAAGTATTGTGAAACCGACAAAATTCACCTATCGAGATTTTGATGGAAATATCCGTTTTGAGCATCCCTGAATCCATTTTGACTATTTTCGGCTTGATGTCGGTACGTATGTGCGTGCGTGCGTTTGTTCGTAACTAGCAAATCTCAAAACTGGTTGAATGTATAATGTTGAAATTTTGTATTTAAGACTGGTATAGGGTCTAGTTGTGCATCTCGCATTATGGTTCCAATCGTCTGTACCGGAAGTGCACTTTACTTGAAACTTTTTTCGAATTTTTCTGATAAATCCAGAATGATCAACCGTAGGATGTTGAAATTCAGTATTTGAACTTGATGTTGTATCAGAGTGGTTATCTGCTATTTTTGTATGAATCGTCCAAGCCAGAAGTGTACTTTACTTGAAACTTTTTTTTCAAATTTTTTGCATAAATCTAGAATGATCAGCCATAGCATATTAAAATTTAGTGTTTGAACGAGTTGTAGCATCAAAATAGTTATCTACTATTTTTGTATCAATCGGCTGAGCCGGAAGTGCAGTTTATAAGTATAACAGACATTCAGAATTTGCCGTATAAAACAATCAGTTTAATTGAAATGATAAGGTTGGCAATGATAATCTGTTGTCAATTTTTTGATTTTGTTTGACATTTTACATGTCAAAATATTATTAAAATTATATTAATTATAATCTGGAGTGACAGAAAACTTTATTGAATGAATTTATGTATATATCAAATGATGTACAAGTAAGTCCCGTGATGTTCACGTCAGATTTTTTTTATAATCTCTAGGAACAATTTTTTGCAGCTTAAAATTAATTTAGATATGCACTTAAGAACCATAAATTTAAAATAGAATAAATGACAGACTGATATAAAGTGTACATAATACTACAAAACTGATTTCAATTTGCAGAAAAAAAACACTTTTGGAAATTTTTTACAGTCTGCCTTTTTTTCAATGTAATGTTTAATTGTAAAATAGACACATTGTTCAACAGCAGACGATTTGTGGGAGTAGCAGTGTCAGTATTAAATTTAATTTGATTCTTGATAACTTTTTACAAATGGAACAATTTATTTTAGTACGCAATTTTGATTTTCATAATGTTTTTACTTATAAGTAAACTAGAATATGATGAGGCAGATTATTTCGATAATTATTTATACCAAACACATCATATTTTCAAATTTTATTTAATCAAAATTATTTCATTAATATGAATGAATAATAATAATTCTGTTTATTCTTATTCATGTTCCATATATTTTTGATTATGTTTTATTTTATACTTATACTACTAGAAATATTTCTGAAAGTTTATACTATTTTTCTGTAGAATATATTCGAATACATTCATATGGCACACTTCTTTGCTATTTAATAGCAAAAATTTATTCCACTTCAATTTGAACTATATATTTTTATCTTGCAAGATAATTTATCTCGTTGAATTTTTATGATTGAATTAAAATTATGTACATAATGAAGATTCAGAATTATTATTATCTTGCAAGATAATTTTAATGCTTTCAATTTTTATTATGTACATAATTTTAATTCAGCATAGAGACTATCTAGCATAATTATACGAAGCCGTTGAATTTTTATGATTGAATTAAAACTATGTACATATGAAAATTCAGAATTATTATTATCTTGCAAGATAATTTAATTGCATTGAATTTTTATGATTGAATTAAAATTATGTATATAATAGAAATTCAGTATTCTTATTATCTTGCAGAATAATTTTAATTCATTGAATTTTTATGATTGAATTAAAATTATGTACATAATAAAAATTCAGAATTATTATCTTGCAAGATAATTTTAATACATTGAATTTTTATGATTGAATCAAAATTATGTACATAATGGGAATTCGGAATTCTTATTATCTTGCAGGATAATTTTAATCCATTGAATTTTTTTGATTGAATTAAAATTATGTACATAATGGAAATTCAGAATTATCATCATCTTGCAAGATAATTTTAATCCATTGAATTTTTATGATTGAATATAAATTGAAATAGAATTATGTACATAATTTTAATTCAATCATAGAAATTCAATTGATTAAAATTATCTTGCAAGGTAATAATAATTCTGAATTTCTATTAGGTACATAATTTTAATTCAATCATATAAATACAATGAATTAAAATTATACTGCAAGATAATAAGAATTCTGAAATTCGATTATGTACGTAATTTCAATTCAATCATAAGAATTCAATGTATTAAAATTATCTTGTAAGAAAATGATTATTCTAAATTTCCATTATGTACATAATTTTAATTCAATCATAAAAATTCAATGAATTGAAATTATCCTGCAAGATAATAAGAATTCTGAATTTCCATTATGTACATAATTTTAATTCAATCATAAAAATTCAAGGCATTAAAATTATGTTGCAAGATAACAATAATTCTGGATTTTCATTGTGTACATAATATTAATTCAATCATAAAAATTCAACGGTTCCATATAATTTTGCTAGATAGTCTCTATGCTGAATTATCATTATGTACATAATTTAAATTCGATCATAAAAATTCAATGTATTTAAATTATCTTGCAAGATAATAATAATTCTGAATTTTTATGATGTACATAATTTTATTTCAATCATAAAAATTCAGTGAATCGAAATTATCTTGCAAGATAATAATAACTCTTAATTTCCATATCTTGCTGGATAAAAAAATGGAAGAATCATCTAGAATCTAGATGATGAAAGCGCATTTTTGACAGCTAATGAATGCTTGTTACTTCAGAGATTTCGCAAATTACCATCTCTCACAATTACTGAGCTTGAAATCAAGCAGTTTGGGCAAACTTACGAAACAGCAGCTTCCATTTAGTACTGGTTTCAAGTTGACTATTTGATAGGTACATAATTTATGCATGTACAAATTCAAAAATACCTTTTAATCTTCATTGTTTAGTTATTGACTGACGGGAGGTCAAGTGCTGTACCTCAAAATGATAATTTGATCTTTATCAAAGCTATATAAGAAAAATACACCAAAAGTAAACAAATTTTCATCCAATAATAATAATTCATTCTAATAAGCTTCAAATTCGCGTCCAACAAGTCTTTGAATAAATGCCGGACAGATTTGACAACTGTACATAATAATAGTGACACCCGCGGCTAAAGTTGTAACTAAATTTTTATCTACTTAAATAAACTTTAGTTGCCATATCCCTGATGTCATATATATCTATGGGCATTGTTTCAGTTGAAACAAGTAATTGAATAATTTAATCTTCCACAATCACTAAGCTTGAATTAAATCAATTTGTGCAAACCTACGAAGCAGCAGCTTTTATTTAGTACCAGTTTCAAGTCTGTGAATAGTATAGTAGCTGAGAACTCAGCGTCACGCCAGCCAGCCAGCCAGACAGCCAAAGTGAATATAATAGCGCTTTTTTCCAAAAAATGCGCTAAAAAATGTATAGTTTAAATTCAAGTGGAATAAATTTTTGCTATTAAATAGCAAAACGGCGTGCCATAGATATTTGTGTAAGCAAATTATATCTATTTTGGGTAAATTCTGTATGATTTATATATTACTTATATATATTATATAAAAACCCGCCACATATATCAGATATTTTAAGATGGAGTCTGTTATCTTCACTTCAAATAAAAATAATTTACACAATACAAGTCATACACCACGTGCATCGCGAACTTCAAGCTTGGATATATATTCTCAATTCCCTCTCCTCCCTACCCGCTAATGTCTGCTTCAAAACAAACTTTATAACAAGCATAGAACGTGTGGGATCTAGTTATTGATATATTCTTGTTGTTATTGTTGTTATAGTAATGCTGTTGCTAACACATAGGGTCTGCTGTTGGATATTTCGTCTATGTTTGAACTAAATATTGCAAGGAAAAAAAGACAGACTGTAAAAAATTGTTAAAGCCTATCCTTTTTTTTGCAAATTAATCTACGCCAGCCTGCAACTTAAACTTTTCGAATTAGTATGCTAATAGTAGCAAATGGAATATTTTATGTTAAATTTTTAATGATTCATGAGGCAGACTGAAAAATTGTTCCGAGTTATTATAAAAAAATGCTAATAATTCATTATTGGGTCATAAAATGTGATAAATGTGCGAACAGTCTGCCTCTAGAAATTACATCAACTTGACTCTAGTATCAGTCTTATTTGTGATTAGCAGACTGTAAAAAATTGTTCCGAATTATGCAATAAATTTACAAATTCATCTGAATATACTCTACTCTTGGAGTCATGTAAACTGTCTGCCAGTAAGATTTTAGTTGATTTTGCAGACTTGTCTTATATCCAAAAGAATGGCAGACTGTAAAAAGTGATTCAAAAAAGCTATTTTTTTTGCTAATTAAAATAAATTTTTCAATATACTTTAACATCTAGCGTGGAGTCTGTCACGATCGCCCGGTCTAATTGGGGAAGTAGTTATCAAAATCAGTCTACTTATTTTTATGGATAATAAACAATTGAACAATCAATTATTCATATCAAAATAATGTTAAGTCAGAGTTCTTGAGTTTTCACACTTTGTAACAAAGCCCCTTTATTCCCCGTTTTATCTCCATCATATACGCGCTCCGTCGCCATAAATCATTCACTTGTTCCTAGGCTTCAGCGATTTTGTTACACCGGTGTTACTGCTGAAACCTGATGAACCAATGAATCGGGAAACCAGCTTCGCTGAACGGTGTTGTTGGTTGCGTGTAAATCAGATTGCTTTAGTGAAAAGTTCAAGAGGTCATTGTGCAGGTTTATGCGTGTTTTAGTATCAGAGGTTTAGAGGTAAATAGCGGTGTAACTGACCGGCAAATTTTGCGATTTAAAATGGTGGGTTACCATGACACTAACATTAAATTCTTGCAGAATTATTCAACAATAGATTCTTATACATACTTGAATCACTTTGTATACATTTTTATGACCGCCTTCTGACATTTCAGATGCAGCCAGCAATGCACTGTTGTTTATTTGGTCGTAGTTTAATTTTAAGTGTTTGTTGTTTCATTGTTCTGTTATTCAACTGTTTTCTTGTTATCATAAAATTTTATTATTTTGTTTATTTGATGAATCATTGAGCTAACATTATTTTTGATAGAAATAAATACTTTTCATTGAAATTCACATGTAATTGCAAAAATAATCTGCTGAACATTTTGTATTTGAAACCTTTTGACATGATATGATCCGTGATAAGATATATAAAGAGCTTCGCTGAATTTGCCATTTCAAGGTTCAATATTTATCTCTTTCTGTCATCATTTTCTTCCTTTATCTAACATATTTTAGGGATGAAAAGCATTATTCTGTTCTGTTATATGAACATGTTAAATTTATCTTTATCACAAGAACGAGAGATTCCTACGTAACAAGTTATGCTCACGTACAAAATGTAAGGTTATTATAAAATTTATGATACGTTATTTGGGCTCCCCGGAATTCTGTAACTAATGGGCGGTTCCCGAATAAGTCTTTATAATACTATTATAGTTTATGTTTCCTTAATTATTTTCTTGATCGCCAACATGCGTAATGACGTCACAGTGGCCAATTTGAAGGCTTTACGATTTTGTATGTTGTTTGTTGACAAGTTTCAATGAAAAAAAAAAGTTTTATTTAAAAAATGTCCAATTACATGTTATAAACCTCATGTTTAGATACAAAAAGGTTATATTATTGTTTTTAACAGATTTTTGATCATTATTGCTCCATTCTCTACGGCACTGGGGCCTTCTAATGCAATATTCATGGGATTAAATGAGTTTAATTTGGCATATGGGCTGGGAAAACCCCTATAGTATTTATGCTAAATGTGTTAACATGCTTGACTTGAGGCATTAGATGATTTTACCCTCGGCAACGCGTGCGATTATTTCATATAATTTGAGCCTAGAAAAGCAGAACAATTGGCCTCAAGAAATCCATAAAAAGCAGGCATCATTCATGATTTTTTTAAATTATAAATGTGTGACTCCTTAAAAGAGATAGAAAATATTTTTAAGGGTGGTAATTTAAATAATACATCATCAGCACAATCCAGAATTATTTTTTGCTTTGCCAAATGAAAAATGGGAGGAGCTGTTTCTGTATCTGTCAAAATTCATTTGTTTGCAAATGTCAAAATTGTCCTAAAATGTAAAACAATCGAAGAAATAGGACTTCCGGTTCAATATTTATGAATGTGGATGAAGCAAAATAGGTGTGTAGGTATATAGGTTAAATGTTAAATACGAATTTCTTTGTAATAGCCAACAATGTGTTTAGTTGGACCCCTACCAAGTCAATATCCAACAATGAGATTCCAATATCCTATTCTATATTGATTATATTCTGCGCATGTCCAGAACCCCCAGCTACGCAGGATCATCATCCTGCCTCCTGGTTGGTTATTTCCAAATGGTGGGGATTATTTTATATTGATTGTCATCATATGAGGCGTTGCGCATGTGCGAAGGATTGACTCCATTTTGTTCAGTTGATACGTCAAACCTTCAGTGTCAACTTCTCCTATTTAATTTGGGAAAATGTTGGCGAGTGTCGATTGTTTTTGTGCAATAATTAGGATGCAATAAATACGTTTTTTATAAATCAAGTAAGTTTACTTAATAAAATATTGTCTTTATTTATACTGGTTTAATTTATTTATTAGGGATACAGTGCGGTAAAAATGTTGACCTTCATTTATTTCGAATGCAGTTTTTTGTTATTCAGTGTTCAAATATTTTGTTTATAATTTAAGGGAAGATTGATTGTACTTTGTTGTTGATAATAGTGGGTATTAATTTAAAAAAAAATTATTGAACAATCAATTCCAAATGGATCACAAGTACTCCCTTTTATTTCCTGGAAATTTACGTGTTATATTAAAATGTCATGTTAAAATAAATAAAAAGTAATAATTGAAAGCTTAGCCTTCAAATAAATAACAACATCCCTATTTATTCAGTAATTCGTATGTAGCAAATTTTAGATATCTATTCTAGGACATAAATATTATCCTATAAGTTATCACCCACCTACGCACACTTGAACTTTGTCAATTTATTTTTCCGATTGGTGAAAATCATTAAATATGTTCTGTATTTTTTTCATCCTATATTGCTTTTAATACAATTTGGTTCACCGGAAATTGTCTTTCCTTCTTTTCTTCAACGATATTACTATGTAGGTACATTGTAGCATCGTTGTTGTCTCAATTTATTGTCTCGTTTATCCTTTTCAAGACGTTGCTCTTTACTTGCACAACAGTAATGTGCTGCTGGTTGCATTATTAAATTTTTGTAAGAAAATGGAAATATAACTTCATTTATGCCTATTAGGGTTCTGTATTATAACACAAGGTACAGGAGAAAATCTTTATGGTAAATTTTCTTCAAAAATAATTGAAGCTAGCACAAAAGTATTGCTGGTTGTATTTTCAAATTATTTCAAGAAATTGGAAATATAACTTCTATTTATGTTTATTTAGGGCTTCGAACCACACAAGATACATGATAAAATCCTTATGGCAGGACATCGATGTTCTGTCTAAATGTAACAGACAATTTTTCCAAAAAAAATTGAAGATTGCGCAACAATATTGCGATGCTGATTGCATTCCCAAATGTCTCTAAGAAATTGGAAATATAGCTTCAATTTATTATTTTTAGGGCTCCTTACCACACAAAATACATGAAAAAACCTTTATGACAGGCCTTTGATGTCTGTCTAAATGTAACAGTCGATTTTTTTGAAATAATTGAAGCCTGCATAACATTATTGTGATGTTGGTTGCATATCCAAATGTTTCCGAGAAATTGAAAATCAATTTATTACTCTTTATGGCTCCATATCACCTTAATGTAGGCTTTTGTAGCCATCTAGACGTAACAGTCGATTTAAAAAAACAAAGAAGAAGCTTGCTTAACATTATTGCGATGCTGGTTGCATTTCCAAATGTTTCTAAGAAATTGGAAGTATAACTTCAATTTAATTAGTTTTTAGGGCTCTGTACCACACAATATATTTGGGGAAAATCCTTATGGTCACACCTTGATATCTATTTACATTCAAAAATCGATTTTTTCAAAAAGAATGCATTCGAAACATTTATTTTTCAGGGTCAGTTTCAGTTTCAATTTATCTGAAGGTTATTTTGAGCTAGTAATATGGCGATGATTATATCAACAATTGTTTTCGAATAAATTTAACTGACGTTGGTAAAACCGGTCCTTATTGTGTTATTTAAAATTAATCATAAAAATAGCTTGAATAAAGTACTTCCCTTATATTTTGATCTTAGTAATATGTAATAAAAATAACACTAAAATTACTCAAGCTCACTTTAAATTAATTATTATCATGTTTTATATGAACTTAAGATTCAATAATAAAGTTCAGCTTTAGAAATAACAGCTTCCTATTGTCTGTCTGCAAAATAGGATTATTATGACTGATTAATTTATTCCGATCCCTGTAGCTTCTTCAATTTAATTATAAGATTGGAAGAATATTGATAGAGTATTTTTGTACTGAATGTACATAATTTTCGGGGCGTGAATGACACATATAAGGTTTTATTGCCAGTTTTATTTGTTCCTGAAATACGTCTTTTTTCTGTAAAACAGCAGTGTAATACTGGTTGCATTTCCAGATGTTTTTCAGGCGATTGAAATTTTAACTCTTACGGCCAACTCTAACCCTGTTTTACATTTGCCAGTTTCTCCATCAATTTTAAGTACTTAAGGTTGTTGAGAAGGAAATCAAAGTATATGAGAATTTATTCAAATTTTTACAGCATATTATTTGTTTAGTGAAGAATATTCTGGCAAAGTTTGAACTCAATCTTGTTTCTAGTTATCGAGATAAAAAATGTTAAAGTTGCTGTTCAGTGACATGTTATTACATTATGTATTTCACATTGATTTATACGTCATTATCTCGAATACCTGAAATGACAACATTACAAAAAATCGTCAAAATATCTACGAAAGTTTTGTAAACATGTGTACCAAGTTTCAAAAAAGTCTTGTTTATAGTTTCAGAGAAAATTGAATCATTACTCAAAAAAATTGTACAAAAGCTACTGAAATCTAGCAAGTTATCATACGCTTGACAACGTCGCTGCATGAGATTAAATGGGAAGAGTGTGTGTGATTAGAATAAACAAGATTTTTTATCATTTCCCTGACTTGACGGTACACTGATTGAGTAACCCATTTATTCTTTCATCGATATTATTTTTTTAATGTAGATTTATCATCAATAAGTTTGTTTGGTTATGAAACGCAGTACCACTACTAAACGTCAGATGTCAAAAATACTTCTGAAAGTCTACAGCGTTGCGCGCTATACATATCATATTGTAGCTTTGTTAAAATATGAAAAAAGAATATTTCAACGGATGGAAGCTCTTTAAAAGAATAGAATAAAGAACCAAATTATTCAAAATCATGTATTTTCAATCGAAAACAAACATTTCCATTAGTTTTAATCATTGAAATTTTGTTTATTTGAAGTTGGCAATGAATGTTTATCCTATGTAGTTAGCATAGAGCAGGGTTGCCACCATAGCTTGACTCCACTCCTCTTCTTAACAACCTTAAAATTGTTCAATGAATTGTAAAAAGTCTACAAAATATGCAAACCATTTACACTCGTCAATTTTATCTTCAATTTAAGCTGCAGAATACCAATATTAGATAATTTAAAAAGTGTTACCCTCTTCAAACTTCTCAGAGATCAAATATACTTCATATTATTATCGTTATTTAGAAAAATTTTACTCATAATCTGACAGTTCATTTTTCAGTTTTCACAAAAATCACTAGAAAATCCTAAAAAATTGAAGGAAAAATAGAGTTTGTTTTAATTGCAACTTACTAAGCTGCTGAAAAAGTACTTAAAATTGACGGAAAAATTGACAAAAGTAAGATAGGCCTAAGCTTGGTCGTTTACATATTGCAAACAATGCGTAAATTAAGTATAAATCAAATTTCCTCCCCTTAATGTAGTTTTTTTGTGAATTCATATTGGTATCGCCGCGGGCAACATTTGTTCCTGATTATTTAGAAAGTCTAAATGTCAATTTGTGCTTTTTTTATTAATGAAAAATCTAGTAAAGTCATAGAACTTCTTCATCATGTATTCGAGTTTCATAAGACAAGTAAGTCTCATGATTACTCTATTTTAATTTGTTCTCGGAATCTGTCTTTTATCTGCAACACAACATTGTAATGCTGGTTGCATATTCAAATTTACTAAACATTGGAAATAGAACTTTTTTTAAAATCACAATTCGTAAATCTAAGAGATTTTAGTAATTTTTATATTTATCTCAGCGCTACCACCATCAATACATCCATACCAGCTTTGTTGCATAACCAACTTATATTTCGTTTCTCTGTGAATTGATACTGGTAGCATTGTGCTCATTTTTGAGATTATTTGCAAAGTCTAGATGTCAAATTTTGCTCTGAGTGCTCAATTATTGTTAGAATATGGAAATAAAAGGACTTGGAAAAAAGTTGACACCTAGGCCCAGTATTTTAGTGTTCCGATTACGAAAACTGTGGATTAATTTTCGTAGCAACGATTGTAAAAACAATTTTAACCATAGTAATTAAGCTTCGTTTAAGCAATCTTCAGATTAAACTGAACCTGAAATACTGGGCCCTTGACTTTGCGAATATGCAATAACAAACCGGTTTTACAAAGTCTAAATGTCAACTTTTTCTGTATGTGCTCAATCATTGTCAGAATATGGAAAAAAGAGGATATAGAAAGCTTCTCTAGTTGAGTTTCTCGGATGCAAATTAAAATATGCTAATACATCAGTTTCCAAATTTTCATTTATTTGATGATCTTCGCGATTTGCCATAGTGAGGGAACCAGTTCTACGTAGCTTTCTTTCTAATTTGAAAAAGTATGTTTGATTTGGATGAAAACGGCCAGGATATTGTTGCTGGTATAATCGCAGGGCTTGTCTCGAATTATTGTTCGATAAATGAAAATATTTCAATATATATATATATATATATATATATATATATATATATATATATATATATATATATATATATATATATATATATATATATATATATATATATATATATATATATATATATATATATATATATATATATATATATATAATATATTGAAATATTTTCATTTATCGAACAATAATTCGAGACAAGCCCTGCGATTATACCAGCAACAATATCCTGGCCGTTTTCATCCAAATCAAACATACTTTTTCAAATTAGAAAGAAAGCTACTCACGTAATTTGCAAAACTCGCTGCGCTCGTTTTGGCAAATATTACGTTTCGTCAAACAATATGACACTTTTCATAACTAATTATGTAAATAACTATTTCGAGACATTAATAATTATGTATTGAATAATTTTAGACTTTTCATTTGTTCCTAGATTTGTCTTTTATCTGCAAAACAGTTTTGTAATGCTGGTTGCATTTTCATTTTCTTCCACAAAATTAATAAAATAATTTTGATTTATAATTCTTGTACGTTGTTGGTATTATAATATAATTTTATTTGATGGAAATGTAGTCACCAATTTTATGGCTAGCTAGCTGTCACTTTTCTCTTCACTTTATTAATTGATTGATTGATTGATTATTCTGCCAATTCGCGTGGACTTTTTGAAAAGGGTATACCCTTTTCGAACAACCTCGAATATTCTGATCCAATCAGAATGCCGTCAATCACTCAGCGGACTATTTGTAACAACGACATTTCGCAACAATGAACTAGCATTCAAATGTCTGTCGATTGAACATTTTTTAGATTGTTTGCGAATGCTGACTTGGATCATAATTATAATAAATTACTAAATAAATAACAAACTTAAATAGGCATTAGTATAAACTAATAAATTCAAAATATTTCATACTTGTGACAATATTTTATAAAAATTATTGTTTCGAGTATATTGAAGGACTTTCTAGTTGTTAGGTTAACTGGATAAACATTTAAAAAGCGTAAACTTTCATTTGAAGTTTAAATTGAGTTTGTCAGAAGTTTGAATAAAGGATAAAAGGATTATATAAATGACTACTCGTTTCAAATTATAAATTCGTTTTTTATTTTTAATGTTATTTATAGTTAGAGACAAATGACAAATCTAAATCTTGTGGTTATGAATTCATTTGAATTTCTGTGCCAAACATGCTTTATATTTCTCTCGATTTTAATTATTTATTAGAAGAAATAAATAATGGCAATAGGTAGGATGCTTTAAGAATACAATTCCTGTCGTAAAACTCGCTCCAAAATTCTGAATTATTATTTTTCTTATATTAATGATTTTATAGATTATTTTTAACCATTGTGATTGCCATAATTATTTGTATTTACATTTTTTTCTCATTTTGTTTCAGATATAGATAAGGTATAATAGACCTGGTGAAATCCGGACGGCAAGATGTCGTCGGTGAAGGTGGCGGTGCGGGTGCGACCCTTCAACAACCGCGAGGTGTCGCGCGAGTGTAAATGTATCATTGAGATGCAAGGGAACACTACAGGTGAGGCACATCCTCATATTCTTGTTCTTGTATGTATTTTGATTCCAGTCTGCAGCGCATCTGCATACAAACATGGACCTAATTTAGCTATCTCTCAGTTGCCTTCTCTTTCTAACAATATTACATTACATACAAAATAATTATTTTCAAGACATGTAGCTTTTTTAATTCGTCAATATCTCATTGATGTTTTTTGGTTTCACTAGATTTTTCACCTAACTTGTGACGTGAAACCTTTAAATAAATATTTCTAGTATAGTATATGAACAATAAATAGAAGGTCATTATTGACCTCGGTTTAAAATTGACATGGTTGCATATTGGGTCACCTTCACTCATAATAGTGATAATTAACACTTTTAATTAAAATACAGTTTGCGTTTATAGGAAATTACAATTAGCGTTGTTTACGTCAAATGTAACACAAGATAGCGACAGCTTTGATCGATGTAATGCAAGTAGGTGTGTATAATGTCAGTACACGTGTTTCTTTGTCTCGGTGTTATTATTAGAGTATTGTTACTGATTATTGATTCATTTGTTATAAATACTAGAATTTATGCTTTATTGGCATTATTGTAAATTTAGGCGATAGTTTTCAATCCTTTTCTCAATTGCGTTTGCCACCCGCTTATCTGGCGGGCTGCGATGAAAGTCTAACTTGTAGGGGCTCTGTTCGTTACAGTATGAAGGAGGAAGAACAGACATCTTCTATATTCATCAACTTTTAATATAGATTGCAATCTTTTTGAGGAGCTGCTCATTAAATTGAGGTTAAAGAACTTGCATTTCACTTTTCCCTTATTAATTATAAATACAGTAAATTTCTGATGATTGGTGATTGGAAACATAAATTTTTATAACATCAAGCTAGTAGACGCCATAAATTTAATTCCAAAACTTTTTATGTAGCCATAAAATAAATTTCGCCCGTAACACCTTTCGCACAAGACAACATTTCCGGTTCTTCTGTCTACAGAAAAAGGATCAAAAAACATTTATCTACTTGACTATTTCAAAGTTTTATTAAGCCGTAAAACTTAGATGTCTACAAACTTTAGACGAATTATACTCTGGAAACTTGAGATGAATTAGACGTCTTCTGCAGTTTTTTTAAAAAAAAAAACAATTTTCTAGAAATAAGTTTGAAAATATTCCACAGAAAAATAATATTTATTTTTTTGTTTCAGCAATCGTAAATCCAAAGGTGCCACCAAATACAAAAGAATCAGCCAAAAGTTTCAATTTTGATTACTCGTATTGGTCACACAATGTAAGTATTTTCAAAACTTATCCAAATCTGTGCCCTTTCACCTTCAACATAAGTTTTCTAATAATGTTTTACGATTACTAGTTTCAAATAAAATCTCATGAGATTTGATTTTTAATGTGACCGATTTTGTTGTGATATTCCGCTCCCAATATCGGCTGGGTTAAGAGTAGAGGACATTTTGTTTGCTTAATTGCCTGTAAAATGCATGTAACAGTTATTATTCACTTGAATTTTATATTTAAATATTGAAAAGTATGGTTATTATTGGTTATCTTTCATTTGTATCAATTGACATTTATTGTTCTTTATGAAACATTTTAATAAGGACTAAAATCGCGCATTACAAAGTCA
Organism: Dromius quadrimaculatus; assembly: GCA_963989225.1. Taxonomy (NCBI): domain Eukaryota; kingdom Metazoa; phylum Arthropoda; class Insecta; order Coleoptera; family Carabidae; genus Dromius; species Dromius quadrimaculatus. The sequence continues at coordinate 5,701,188 of OZ022325.1, read as the reverse complement.
TTGAGCATACCCCGGTTAGACTGAACAAGTACAATAAATAATTATGAACACGCCACACTAGCGACAGCTGGTGATTAGTAGTAAAATCAATTTTTGTACACTTTTAGTAACAATGGATGCGAGTCCGTAAGTTGGATCTATCTGTGAATATTTTGACAGTTAATTGACGTATCGTTAAAAAAGGACTTTAAATTTAATTGTGTACTGTTTTATAAGTTTATTTACGTTAAAAACGGTTGGGGCCCTGGTTGGGGCTATGATTTAAATCTTGTTGTTGGTCGTAATGCAAATCAATTTTATTATTTTAAGTAAATTCGGGGAGTTTGAATGTTTGTGTATATCAAATTTAATTGATTCAGTAAGTAGACAGATTATTTGATGGGACAAAAATATGAAAAAGCTCAAATATATGCGGGAGAAGACACGGGTAAATGCTAGTTTGTAAAGCCATACATAAAATCAATATTAAACAACAAATAATTTAATTCTGAACGCACGTAGGAGTATTTGAACAATAGTTAAATACTAATTACAACTATTAATCCGTGATTCAATTCCCCAGTGTGGAAATTTGCAATTTTGTTAAACTCATCTGCCAATATTTACTTCAATTTCTGCCTGTTAAAAAAATACTTATAATAATGATTCACAATTTCTCGTATTTTGTTTTCAGGAAGACGACGACACATTTTCATCTCAGCTTGTCGTCTACAAAGATATCGGCGAAGAGATGCTCCAGCATTCCTTCGACGGCTACAATGTCTGCATTTTCGCGTATGGACAAACCGGTGCCGGAAAATCCTACACAATGATGGGCAAGCAAGAAGAAGGCCAAGAAGGCATTATCCCTCAAATTTGCCAAGATCTCTTCACTAAAATTCGTACTAATAACGCTGTTAAATATTCCGTAGAGGTGTCTTATATGGAAATTTATTGTGAAAGAGTTAGGGATTTACTCAACCCGAAAAATAAGGGTAATTTGAGGGTTAGAGAGCATCCTTTATTGGGGCCCTACGTGGAGGATTTGAGCAAGCTGGCGGTAACAAGTTATCAAGATATACATGATCTTATTGACGAAGGAAATAAAGCCAGGTTTGTCTTATTACATGCTCAAATTGTTTTTTAATGTTAATAATTCTGTTAATTACAGAACTGTAGCCGCCACAAACATGAACGAAACTTCGTCGCGATCTCACGCCGTTTTTACCATTTTCTTCACACAACAAAAAGTTGATGAGACGACAGGTCTGACTACGGAGAAGGTCTCAAAAATTTCTTTAGTTGATTTAGCCGGCTCCGAACGAGCTGATTCTACAGGCGCCAAAGGAACGCGCTTGAAAGAGGGCGCTAATATCAATAAAAGCTTGACCACACTAGGAAAAGTCATTTCGGCGCTCGCTGAAATTGTAAGTAATTCAAATTACCTAAATCATAAACCCTATTTTGCATCAATGTAATCATTCATTTACTTACTAGTGTATTTTCCACTAAAATGAATGGTATCTAATTTCTGAAAATTGTGTTGTGTGTGTAGCTTTTGTATGCTTCCGTACAATTAATATTTTTTTTGTTTTTTTTTAACCTCATTTTTCTGGAAATATAGTCTGTGAGTAGCATTAATATTTAGTTTGTTTCCATTTTTATCAATTTTTAATGTTTCAGGCCTCTAAAAACAAGAAATCTCGGAAAGCCGACTTTATTCCGTACAGAGATTCTGTACTAACTTGGCTGCTGCGAGAAAATTTGGGAGGAAATAGTAAAACTGCTATGATTGCTGCTATCAGTCCTGCTGATATTAATTACGACGAAACTTTATCCACACTCAGGTTAGAAATATTACTTTTTACATTCTCAAATTGTAATTGTCATGACTTTCAATTATTGAATTTGACTGACAAAAGACAGCATTTCTTTCATTAATTAAATTTCATGACTGCCAATTGGTTTCCGTTTTCAAATATTGTGCTTTGACTAATGGAAGACTGCTTTCAACCAGTTGATTCACTTTATTATCTACACAATATGAAATACTATTTTTTTTTTATCGAAGAATCGAATTTAGAGACTGTCTCTACGAATTAGAATAGGACCCCTGGTTATAACGGCACAATTATTCCTTATTTGAGTTCTCATCAAATAATTCAAAGCCTGATATTAATTATTTTTTAGGTACGCTGATCGAGCTAAACAAATCGTATGTAAAGCCATTGTTAATGAAGATGCTAATGCCAAACTTATTCGTGAACTTAAAGAAGAAATTGCGAAATTGCGTGAATTACTCAAAGCTGAAGGCATTGATGTACAGGAAGGTATTTTCATTTCATTCGCATTTTATTATCACCAAATTCAGCCATTTTTATATTATAAATAATGTTTTTATTAGTCTTGTGTTACTAATTTCGCGAAAAAATATAAAAATGGTTGTTTTCTCTTTCAACGCTAGTTAAGCTGTATTTATTGAAAACATGTTGCTGTACTCGTACGCAATGATTGATCAAATATTAAAATGAAAAAGTAAATTGCGATTCGGGTTCGCTCATCAAGGTCCTGTGGTATCAGGGCTAATTATCTTTTAATATTGATTAATCATGTAGTACAGCAATGCGTTAAAGATATTAAATGTTAAAAATTGAAACCAAATTTAAATGAATATAAAATTGATTTATTAAGCAAGCTACTGCTGTGATAAATCGTCCCTAATGTGTAAATGATCCTAACCTAACCAAATTATAGAAAGTAAAGCTTGTAAAATTGGCGTGTATATAATTTGATGTAAATAATTTAGAATCAAAAGGAAAAATTTATTGAATTTTTGTGGTGTACACACTTTGACTTTGTGTTTTGTGTGACTCCGTAATGCCGCTTAGGGCCAGATGGTAAAGTGTTGTACGAAAAAAGAGAAGTTTCTGGTAATAGTAAGTACATTTGCTTTGGTGACGGCTTCTTGCGAAATGCGATTTGTCCCATGCCACACGCCTATGTATAGCGTTACCCACCTGTCCCATGTAACTTGACAAAAGATGTTCGAACGAAGAAATATCCAAAAATTGTAACACTCAAATTCCAATATACACGTAGAGGAAATTTTTGGAATTATTACAGTTAATAGTTACAAACTTTATTTTCAATTTGTCGCTTATTATCTAGTTTTTTTTTACAAAAAGTAAATTAGATATATTTTCATCATACAGCTGTTTTTCTACTATTATTTTTTCAAACTTGCACACATATTTTACAAATAGGGCCCAGATTCCTCAAATACGAGCCCTGCTCCAGAAGAGTTGGCCCTACCAACGGAAATATGTTAATTTTTAAAGAAATTAGCCAGCTTTTGGGATATTTATTGGAATTAACACATTTTTCTGTTTACTTAGAGAATATTTATTCATTTTTCTCAAATTGATACTTGGCATACTTAAATTTAATATGGAGAAGGAGTTCAAAAAGCTAAAATTATATACAGGGTGTCCCATTTTGTAACACTGTTTTGGAGTTCCATACTTGTTTGGTTTGTCGAGTTTCCGACATTCTTATTAGGGGACCGTACCATGCAGCTTGTTTCTTTTCAATGGTGGTTTGTATATTTTCAATTTGAAGACTAGCTCTTACACGTTCATTTCTGATTTTGTCCATCCTTGTAACCCCTTCTACTCTTCTTAGGAGTCTCATTTCACTCTTAAGTCTTTTATTCATCTTCCATGACTCACTTCCATATATTAATGTTGGTCTATACATTGTTTTGTAAAGTGTCATCTTAGTTCCCTTAAATATCTTTTTATTGTTCAAAATTGTTTTATTTATTGAGTAGTAGCTTTTATTCGCGTTGAGTATTCTTTGGTTCATTTCTTCTTCAATTTCTCCTTTATTATGTATAACAGCTCTTGTTCCACCTCTTCTTTTGCTATTATCATTAGTTTTGTTTTTCCTATGTTCACTTTCATGTTGTGCTTTGTGAGTTCTTCATTCCACACGTTCAGGTTGTGTTGCATGTCGTTTTCGTTTTTTGGCAAAATTGCCAGATCATCCGCAAAAGCGCATTCTGCTATTGATATCCTGGCTAGTTTATGGTAGCCGAAATCTACTCTTCTTATTTTGCTCTTTATGTTCTTTATTTATTGTCCAGGAAAATTATAAATAGTATAGGGCTCAAGGCTCCTCCTTGCCTAAGTCCTTGTGTTAGAATAAATTCTGTTGAGGTCTCATGTCTTGTTCTTATATAATTTGAGGTATTACTATATATACTCTTTATAGCATTTGTAAGTTCCTCAATTATTCCTCTCTTCCTTAATATTTCTCACATTTTTTTTCTAGGGAATCTATCGAAGGCTTTTTTTAGGTCGATAAATGTTAAGTATAGCCTTCTATTTTGTTTCAAGATATGATCTTGGGTTGAGTGTCCCTTCCTGAAGCCACTTTGCGCGGGCTCGATATTTAATTCTATTTTTCTTCTTAATTTGTTTTCCAATATGGATTCATAAATTTTTGCCGCTGTGCATAGGAGTGATATTCCTCTATAATTGTCACATTTCTTGCTATCGCCTTTTTTATACATCGGAAATATTACCGCCTTTTCCCAGTCTGTTGAAATTTTTCCTGTTTTCCATATTTGGTTAAGCATTATTAATACAATAATATTTGCTCTCCATGTTCACCTATATACTTCAGCTGTTCTGCCTTCATCATGTTGTGACCTGAAGCTTTTCCGTTTCTAAGTTTCTGTAATATTGTCTTCATTTCGTCATACGTGATATTTTCTGTTTCGTTATTAATTTCGTTGTTCTTGGTATTTTATACTCTTTGTAGTCTTCTTCCTTTTTTGTACTTAAGTATTTCTTCCATTTTTGTTTTTTCATTTTAATTTCTTCTTTAACTTCTTTATTCCACCAGTGTCTCTGTGTAATGTTTCTTGTGTTTTTATTAGTTCCGCATGTTTCTTTTGTTGCCTCTTGTATTATTTGTTTAAACGTTTCCCACATTTCTTCTATATTTTCTTGATTTGGAATTGGTGTTTTTATTATCAATTTACCAATTTTATCTTGGTATTTTCTCCTTACTTCTACATTGTTCAGTTTATCTGTCATTAATTTAACCGTGTTTATTTCTTTCCCGATTTCTTTTTTTGTTTGGGTTTCTTCTTGTTTTATTTTCATTTTCACTACCTCTTTTGACTTTAACATCATTTATGTTTTTTATTCGCGTTTTATTTGTGATAAAATAATCTATTACTGATCTCTCACTCCTACTTTTTACTTCTCTGGTATATTTATGTATGTCTTTGTGCTGGAAATATGTATTTAATATTTTCAGGTCATTTATTATGCAGAAATCGATTAATCTTTTTTCCGTTGTTATTTTTAGTTTGTTCACCATATCTTCCCATTATTTTTTTTATTCCTTTATTTATATTACCCACTCTTGCATTAAAATTTCCCACTAAGTATATTGGTTCTTTTAGTTTTTCATATTCTAATTGTATCGTGCCCCAAAACTTATCTTTCGTTGATTTATCGTCATCATCATTTGGCCCATAGATTATCATGAAATTCATTATTTCTTTGTTAGTATTCTCAGTCTTAACAATCATTAATCTTTCATTTACACATTTTTAGTTCTTCAAAGTTTGTTCTATGCTCAAATTATATACAGGTGTCCCATTTTAATTTATCGCTAAAAACGATATTATTTTTAGCTCGAATATCTCGAAAAATATATACCGAATCTAATTATCACTCCCTGGGGAACCACTATTTCTATTTACGGAGTATCGAATACTAAGCTAATTTTTCCTGGAAGCTCTGGGGATGGAAGGTTAAATTAAATAATGTTCAAACTCAAAAATTTAATAAATTTTGACTACTGGGCGACCACTAGTTTCAAAAAATTGGCTAAATTCCTTCAAAAAACATATTTTTGCTTGGTTGGGTCTACTGGTCGTGGGCGGAGCTCCTATATGTCTATAATTATCTGTATATTTCTGTAATATTTTTTTTTATGAGTGTTTCGTCCTGTTGGATATTTTTTTATTGGTAATTTGGGTGTTACAATTGAATTTGGACGATATTTTCTTGTTTAGAATTTCCCTGTATTTTGTATCGTACGTAACTTAACAGATGGCCGCACAAGCTTGGCTTTCTTTGTAAATATATTTCGTCATATTTGTAATGTCAGAATGCCATGTCGATTTATTGTTCCTTTCTACAAATACGTTATGTTGGTAAAAAATAATATGAATTATTGAATTACGCTGCATCTCCTGAATCTTTCAATTTTTTCGCTAAATTTTAATAAACACTTATTTTATTCCAATTAAATTGAATATAAAAGGCATAGCTTAAATAAAATAATTTTCGAGTATTACGTCATTTAATAAAAATGAATTTTAGCTAAGAACATTCCAAAATGTCTTATGGGAGATTTAAGCTTCTGATTGGCCGAAACGCGAACAAAATTCACTCCCATTAAAGCTGTATTCTTTCGTTTATGGGTTACTGATCCAACTGAATCTAAAGATAAGTTTAAAATGGCGTCGAGGTCATATGATCTGTTGTAGTCGAAAGAACACCAAACATTTGTTGAGTCTGCGTTTGTCTGTGATTAATGACCTAAAATTTGTTTTGATTTCATTTAATTATGAATATTCAGAAAAGTTTAATAGAAATTATCTTTTAAATTTACAAAACACAAGTACATGTAGTTTTTTTCATCTGTTTAATAATTATAACTCAATTTCAAGATGAATTATCACAAAACTTTCCATTTTGCCTAACCAAAGCTATTTCAAGATAATTTTTTTCATTTCTTATGATTCAAATGCTACGAATTCCGCCGTTTTTTGAATACATATGAACCACAAGAACTCCTCTAGCTTTTCGTTAGAAGAGTTGGTGATCTGGAGTTGTTGAAATTTGAAGTGGGGGTAACTAATCCGTAAACGAAAGAACAAGCACATAGTGAACCAGATAAGTTAGATTAGTACTCCGTGAACGAAAGAATACAGCTTGAATACAGCTTTCAAAACAAGCTTGCTGAAAATGAATTAAAAAAATATAAGCAACAAATATATTTACACTTTACCTGAATAAACACTAATTTAAATGTTAGAGCTGCACAAATCTATTTATGATAATTGATGAACGACTGACAAATGATGCAAGTGCATTTTTTGTGCTAATGTGAAATTGGTTTGCATTTTGGCCAATCAGAAGGCTTAAATCGTAGTATTATAAGAACTCTTGGACCGTTTTAAACTGAAATGAACTATAACTTCCATTATTGTTGTGCTCAGATTTTTTGTAACTACTCTTTGTTACAAATCAAGTGTCGAATGTTTTTTTTTTATATCACAATGATTGTTCACATTAAAATTGTTGATGGTGCTCAATGTTAATGTCCATTTGTGTCTGTCTTCACTAAATTGTGTAACACAATGAAACCAAATAATAGATTAAAATTTACCAACATAACGCATTTTTTAGCTTTGCAGATATTTGAGCAATACAAAAAAGATGCTCGCTGTCATGAAATATTGCTTCTTTTTAATTAAAGTCTGCAAAGTTTTGTATATAACAGAATCAAAATACGTAACTCTTTTGTTTGCATCGAACAGTACAGTATTAAAAGTATTTTATTAATATTTAATTTTATGGCTGTCTGTAGTATAATTTGAGAAGATTGAATGTTTTGCAATGGCATTGATAAAGAATTTTTGTTCAGGGGAAGAAGAGACAACCAAATCACCAGCAAAAGAAAGACCGAGGAATGCTTCCACTACAATCGCTGAAGAAGCTGTTGATCAGCTGCAAGCCAGCGAGAAACTCATTGCGGGTGAGTTTATTGAAAATTGAACACATCTTAAAATATTTATTATTCTTTCTGGAGTCAGGAATAGATTTAGGTTAGCATTGCAAAAAAATCAATCATCAATTTTAAAGCTTAAAATAATTAGTACTCATTTAGCTTTTGATGTAAAAGGACAGTTTCTATTTTCGGCTAAATCTTAGTTAACGGACGAAACTGAAGTTTGCTACTTTGACTGGTAGAGTACTTCAAATATCGCTACATGGTGATTTCCTTGAAATACTTATCAACCTAAAAAGCTCGGTTTGGGTGACGTTTCCGGTAGTCCACTTTTCTTTATTTTTCCTATTATCTTCATGTTTTGCTGAGTACGTAATCTGTCAAATTCGTAGCCAACCTCAGTTTCTTCCGTTCTTTTTTTTTTAGTTGAATAATAATAATAAAAAGTGAGCCAAATAAGATGAGTCACAATTTATTTATTTATATACGATGATAATATCAAAATATAAACAACTTCAATCATATTATTTTCTTACATAATATTTGCAATCATATTATTAAATTATTCAACAGTGCGTGTCATGACAAACTTAATCTCCTTTCATCATCGAATCTTTCATCTTATTGTAGACTAAATCACCATGTGCACGTTATTTTTGTTCTGTTCAGAGCTAAACGAAACTTGGGAAGAAAAATTGAAACGCACGGAACAAATTCGGGTACAACGAGAGGCCGTTTTCGCAGAAATGGGTGTTGCGGTGAAAGAAGATGGAAATACTGTTGGAGTATTTTCGCCGAAACGGACACCGCATTTGGTTAATTTGAACGAGGATCCATTTATGTCAGAATGTTTGCTTTATTATATTAAGGTAAGTTTTTGGAAACAAATATTTGTTTATGGAACACATTATACAACTGAAAATATATTTTTTTCTTTGTAGGATGGTATAACTAGAGTAGGATCAGCGGAAGCAAATATCCCACAAGATGTACAACTGTCAGGACCGCATATAAAATCAGAACACTGTATATTTGAAAATAAAGATGGTAAAATTACTTTAATGCCCCAAGCTGGAGCTTTGACGTACGTCAATGGACGAGAGGTAAATGACTTGACAACTGATTCTTTCTAAAAAATATTAATCACAAATCGTTTATAAAATATATCAAGTCCTATTATTGCTTATTTTTAGGTAACAGATCCTATAGTCCTCAAAACTGGCTCCCGCGTAATTTTAGGCAAAAACCACGTATTCCGCTTCACGCAACCAGACGCAGCCCGCGAACTTCGCGAAAAGGGCTCTCCCGCCGGCGAAACCGTCGACTGGAACTTCGCCCAGATTGAACTTCTGGAAAAACAAGGCATTGATCTTAAAGCCGAAATGGAGAAACGTCTTTTGAACCTCGAAGAACAGTTCCGAAAAGAAAAAGAGGAAGCTGACCAAGCATTTGAAGAACAAAGAAAGAATTATGAAGCCAGGATAGACGCATTGCAGAAGCAGGTTGAAGAGCAGAGCATGACAATGTCGATGTATAGCAGTTTTACGCCAGAAGATTTCAATAATGAAGATGATATTTTTGGTGAGAGCATGGTTTTGTAGTTTTTGATTAGTTGCGTGTCAGTTTTGGTTAGGTTCACTGCTTTTCTAATATTTTTGAATTTAATATATTTGAGTTATTACAAATTGAGCTAGTGAGAGTATCACTCACTTGCCTAAGGTTTAACTTTGACGTGCAAGGCCGTAGGCAAGGATCACCATCTTGCTCCGCTTCTGGGAGTAGATTGAACGATGGCGAGACGCGATTTGTGACAGCAAACGGTTTATTATTGACAAATTAATTATTTTTTATTGAAATTGTCACATTCTAAGATCGGTATTCTCACCTCTTGTTGAAATCCTACTTAAATTGGCGCCACAGCAAAATATTTGGGAATAAGCGCTTCATCAAGAGTTGAGAATACGAGGCTAAGTTTTTGAAAGTGATTGTGTGACAACTGAACTTCGGCTCCAATTGACAAACTAACCTAGCAGTCTAAAGATATGCTAGAAGCTAGATAATTCAGTTTTGAGTATATAATAATTGATATCACTGACATAGTATAGTGTACGCGTGTTTTTAGTGCGGCCGGTAAAAAACCTCGATTTAAACGGGACTTACCGCTTTAACTAAAAGCAAAGTATTATAAAACTGGACTTAAAAGCTGTATAGTGGTGTGTACATTAAGACAAGTGTGTTTAGATAATAGTAGATAAAACAATATCATTAGTCAAATTCGAAGTGGTCAGCTTGTGCGGTAGAGAGGTAGGCGGTAGTCTGCTGGCCAGTTCATGCAAATAATTGTTTAGCGCCAGTGGTGTACTTCAATAATAGTTAAAACTCAGTGTTTTTGGAATATAAGATCTAATACTTAAAATATAAAATTTAAACAGTGGTGTAGTAATTAAAATATAAGTTTAAAAACGATTTAAGTATTTACTATCTGAAGTTTGAGATCTAATAAGTTAACTTAAATTTAAAAGTGTGGTGTGAAAGAAAATTTGGAAATCGAAACTAGAAATTTAGGTGGTATTGGCAGAGCATGAACAAAAGACAAAGGGAGGATGAACAGGGAATAATTGAACAAAATTATAATAGTATATTCGGCAAATGCAAAAAAGTTCTTCGCTCCCCTGAACAGAGGAAGAGAGAAGAATTAAAAAATAAGCCAAAAGATAATAATATAACGGAATTGGATACTGTAAATAATAAAGAAATGGATGAGTTGAAGGAGATGATGAGACTATGATGACCAAGATGGACGAAAATACAAATGAAGTAAAAAAGGAGATCAACAAACTAAAAATAGAAATGGAAAAGAAAGAAGAAACATGGAAAAAATAAAAGACACTCCTAATTGATAGGATTGAAAACCTGGAAAGAAAAGCAGAACGAGATGAAAGGCAAAAGAAAAGAAATAATATTGTAATAAAAGGTCTGAAATTAACACTAAATACAGAAGAAGAAATTGGAAAATGGATTAAACAAAATCTGAATGTGAAAGTAGATCTCAATAATTTGAGGACACTGAATAAAGGCACAAAAAACGAAATAATAAAGGCTGAGATATCTAACGGGAAAGAAAAACAAATGATTATGGCAAACAAAAGTAGACTAAAAAACTCAAAAATCTTCATCGATAATGATCTGACCTGGGAAGAACGGAGAATCTAAAGAGAAATCCGGAATATTGCAAAAGAAGAAAGGACAAAAGGAAAAATGGTGAAGATAGGATACCAAAAATTGATAATAGACGAAGAAGTTTATGACTGGGATGAGCATGAAAATGGTATTGTAGCCCAAAAAAATGAAACACAAAGCAATTCAAAAAACGATTAGGAAAACAACTACCAGTGATAGATAAAACGGAAGCGAACAGTCATGCGAAAAAGACAATACTATTTGGTACTTGGAACATTAAAAGTTTAAATGGAAAGGAGGAAGAATTAATAGAGGAGTTTGAAAAAGCTAAATTGCAAGTACTGGCCATAACGGAAATAAAAAGAAAAGGACAAGGAATGACAAAGCTAAGAAATAACCATTAATATATAGCGGAGTTGAAAATAATGATAGAGCAAGAGCAAGTGTGGGCTGCATATTACATAATAAATTAGAGAAATCAATAAATGAATGGATATATATATATAAACGAAAGGATACTGATAATAAAACTCAGAGATGTTGAACACATTACAGCAAATATAATGATAATATATGGACCAAGTGAGGACGAGAGTAAAACAATTAAAGATGAATTCTAGGATCTGCTGCAGTTGGAATTTGAAAAGCTAGAAGAACCGATATATATAACAGGTGACTTTAATGCAAGAGTAGGTAATACAAACGAAGGATTAACAGAAGTAATGGGAATATATGGAAAACCAACTAGAAACAACAATGGTAGCAGACTTATTGATTTTTGCATCATAAATGAACTAAAAATTCTAAACACTCTCTTCACACATAAAGACATTCATAAGTACACTCGAGAAGTTAAAAGTAGAAACGAAAAATCTTTAATAGATTACTTTTTAGCCAACAACAAATTGAAGAAAAATGTGATGGATGTAAGAGTTAAAAGAGGAAGTGAAATTGGTAGTGATCACTTTCTAACTATAGCAAAAATTGAAGTTAAGGTGGAGAGCAAACAAAAGCATGATGTAATCATAAATGCAATAGAAACACCAAAACCGAAAGTAGACAAATTAAAAGATATTCAAACTAGAATAAAATACGAAGAAAAAGTAAGTGAACTAATAAATAAAACACCAACACCAGGCATAAACAATATAGAAGAAATGTGGACTATTTTTAAAAGAATAATCATGGAAGCAACTGAATGTGTGTGTGAGACAACCAGGACCATAAAAAATAGAAAACAAACTCATTAGTGGAATGAGGAAGTTAAACAAGAAGTAAAAAGAAAGAAACAGAAATGGAAGAAATATCTTAATACCAGAAGAATGTGGACTATGAAGAATATAAAAAGCAAAGAAATAGAACGAAAGAAATAATAAAAAACTCAAAGAAGAAAACCTGGGAAGAATTTGGGAATATATTAGAAACCAACTTTCAAGAAAATCAAAAACTATTCTTTAGAACCCTCAAAAGTTGTAGAAGAGGAAAAGAAATGTAGTTGAAAAACTAAAAGATAAACATGGTAACGTAATAAATGAAAACAAATATATAATGGAAAGATGGAAAGAGCATTTTGAGGCTTTACTTAAAGAAAATGAAACTATTGATAGAATAGAAGAGAACCAATCACCGGACCGAGCTCAAATAGATAGGGAAAGCGAAACTATAACTGAAGATGAATTGAAAACGGTACTTAAAAAACTAAGAAATGGAAAAGCACCTGGTCACGACAAAATAAAATCGGAACAAGTGAAATACATGGGAGAGGATGGCGAACAAATTCTTTTGCAGATGTTAAATAGGATATGGTCTATAGGAAGAATACCTAAGGACTGGAAAAAGGCAGTGATATTCCCCATACACAAAAAAGATGATACCAGGAATTGTGATAATTACAGAAGAACATCGTTGCTTTGTACTACAGCTAAAGTGTATGAGGCAATATTGGAGAACAAACTTAGACAGGCAATAGAGTCAACGATGGAGAAAGCCCAAAGTGGGTTCATGAAAGGACACTCCACTCAGGACCACATATTTACAATTAGAAAACTTATAGATAAGGCGATAAGCCAGGACAACAAGCTCTATATAACATTTATAGATATGGAAAAAGCATTTGACAGAGTATCGCGTGAAAAGATGTGGAAAATTTTAAAAGAAAGAAATATAAGTGAACAGCTGATAAAAGCCATCAAGAGTGTATATAGACGGACAACTAGTTATGTAAGAACTGGAAATGAAGTATCGGAAGAATTTACCACCTCACAAGGGCTAAGACAAGGAGGAGCTTTAAGCCCTATCCAGTTCATAATATACTTGGACAATATCCTAAAGGAAGTAAAGATTAAAACGAAGAAAGTGGAAATTGGATACCACAATCTAGCTATTACAACGATAGCTGAATGTGCATTTGCTGACAATCTAGCAATACTAGCTAAAAATGAAACAGACATGTAATATAACTTAAATGTATGGAACGAGGAGCTACGAAAACACAACATGTTAATAAATGCAGACAAAACTAAAACCATGATAATAGCAAGAGAAGATACCACAGTAAAATTATTTTTAAACGACAGAGAAATTGAGCAAGTTAGTAACTTTACATACTTAGGAGCATTATTGAATGATAAAGGAAGTATAGAACAAGAAATTAATAGAAGAATACTATGCAATAAACAAAGTAATATTAAACAATGAACAAGTATCAACGAAAACGAAAATAACACTATATAAGGCAATATACAGACCAACATTAATATACGGATGTGAATCGTGGATAATGAACAAAAGAAATAAAAGCAAAATACAAGCGACCGAAATGAGATTTTTGAGAAGAATAGAGGGCGTCACTAGGATGGACAGAATAAGAAATGAACAAATAAGAAATAAGCTACAAATAGAATCTGTCCACAACACAATAGATAAAAAACAATTAGCATGGTATGGACACTTAACAAGAATGGCAGAAGACAGACAAACAAAACAAGTATGGAAAGCCGGAATAATAAGGAAAAAGAGAAGAGGAAGGTCAAGAAAAACGTGGGATAACAACATAGAAGAAATACTGCACAGAAATAATACTAACAAACAAGAAGCAAAAAGAACAGCAATGAACAGGAAAGAATGGAGAAAATTTGTAAATAATATAGTATAAAACTAAAATAAAAGATTAAACATACAAAAATTATAGCATAATCTCGACACCCGTAAGGGTATTAAGAGATTTAAAATGATTATAATAATAATAATAATAATTAATAATTGATAAGACATTGTTCAATTAAAGAACAGAATACCAAATCAAGTAGTAATCATGGACAATTTTTTTTTATTTGCTCAAATCATACATCATCTTATTTTGCGTTGCTGCATAGCCTTGGCTTTACAAATTTAATTTTCCGTAAACCTCACTGCACTGACTCATTCTATTTAATTTTTGCTTCTTTGTTCTGTGACTGATGGTCACTAATGGCTTTTTCAGTGAACCCTCTTTTTGACATAGAATGCAACTGGACAGAAAGAGAGTTCGAATTGGCAAGTAATGCCTGGCGGAAGTGGAAGTATCATCAGTTTACTTCACTTAGGGATGATCTTTGGGGAAATGCCATCTTTCTTAAAGAGGCTAACGCCATTTCTGTTGAACTCAAGAAGAAGGTAAGAAAATTACAAATTTTGTTTCTGGATTGTTTGAATTACTCTTATTTTGTGTTCTCAGGTACAATTCCAATTCACTCTCTTGACAGACACGTTGTACTCACCGCTACCAACCGATTTGCGCCCAGCTCTTTCAGATTATGACGACGACGAAGATAAGCCTCTTCCAAGGACAATTGTAGCCGTTGAGGTGCAGGACACCAAAAACGGAGCGACGCATTATTGGACTTTGGAAAAATTAAGGTACATTGATCTTAGCTTCGCTTGCTTTCAGTGTTGATTGTTTTTGGTTGTGGATATTAAATTTGCATTTTTATTAGACACAGCGATTGTAGCATACAACTATTACAAGTTTATTCATTATTCATGTTTTTACTAAGCCAAATTTTGAAATTATTGTTATTAATGTTTTATTGTTAAGCGTTCCTTCAGAATTAGCCTTTGCTTGTCTATTTTTGTACTTTTATTTAAATTGTATGTAAGTTTATCTTTCATATTTTAAAATCTCGAATAAGAATTAGAATATGAAGGTAGAATTTAGCAGTAGAACTAGTGAGTAGCTGCGTGTGTGTGTGTATAGACAGCGCCTGGAGCTGATGCGGCACGTGTACAATGAGGAGCTAACTGAATGTGATACTCCGATTATACCGATGCCGGCGGCAATAACATCTGCTACAGCTTCATCAAACGCGAATTCCACTTCGTCCAGCGGTAGCGACTTGCTGCGTTGTCTCACACAGTGTCCTCAGGCGCCGCCGCGATTCACGCTCTCGCTCGCCACCTTACTACCCTCGAGGTTGGTGCCTGTACCATCCACACAGGCCACAGGGCGATTTTTGACGAAATCAATAACAAGAAATGAAAAGTAACCTAATTTTAGTAAATCACGGGGCACTTTTAAGATCATCGGCAAAAATCGCCTAAATATTTTTAGCTTATGACTTGTGTTTGCTTATCTCTGCTTCTAATTGATTTTTCAGCATTTTCCATTATTAAATCATGAATTCAAATTTAATAACTTTTAAATATGGTTTTGATTGACAAATCTAATTTAAATTTAATAAGCAATATTTTATCAAATGCTTTTTGGTTTTCTTCTTTTTTGTTCTATGCTCTATCCCCGCTTTATTTATGCTTATTTGATTGAGTTCATGGCACCAACCTCAATGTATTCCTGCTGTGTTTCTAAGTGTGTAAAAAGTCGCATCGTTGTAGTTATTAGTGGATCAAGCGAAGAGACTCATTTATGCCTTATATTTTTAATAAATAAATAGAAAACTGAATATTTTTATGAACAAATGAAATAATTAGTTGAGAGTACAGAGTAGCATTGAAGAAATACAGGGAGCTGCAAAGTAACCTTTAGAAAAGTCCGTGAAACAAAAAAATCGAAACCTCATTGTCTCGCAATATTATTTCTTCAAATCTGCCACTTTTATTGCCTCGCTGTTCACAAGTCCGTCTATCTGAGGCTTATTAGACTGTACTGAAGAATCCCAATAAGGACGAACCACGTGTCTATAGTTGCTGCCCTATTCAGGATATTGATCTTGAAACCGATTCCTGAATTTGTAAGTCTGTGAAAGAATCAGGTTTTGATTTTTTAAATTAAAAGAATAGAATTGTAAAGGGTTTCATATATTTAATTTTAGTTTGCAAATGAGTAAAGAACACAATATTCAGTAAATGTCCCTTTGTTTAGATCTACAAAATATAGCCCTGTCATTTATATGCTCTAAAATCTACTAATGTGCTATCATGTGCTGGAGATATAGAAAAATAACTTGCGACTCCTTAAAATGATAGAAAAACTGGTTTAAGTTTGCTATTTCATAGAACAATTAGAACTGCATCTTTGAAAATAGTAGAAAGTACGAGAGGTTTTGGGAGATGTGCAATCATTACTAAACCGAATTTGAACATGGCATAATTTCATACTAGCTTAAAATTCAAAGCTAAGCCATAATTCACAATGGGCGTAGCATAAGAAGTACATAACATAATTCTTATGAAAATCTTATGCGTGTTCACAATGAGCATAGCATAAGCAAAGCATAAAAATTATTTTATAGGCATACTGCGGCCTGAGTTGGTTATAAAATATGGGTACTTGTAGTTTTTAGTATCTGTCACAATTTAAATTACTTGTCCTAAACAAGGCTTTTCTTTATTTTTGTTTTGATTCGATTATTTTATTGAAACAGCATTTTTAAAGAATCCTTTTTTACAAATTTTATATTTGAAAATATTTTTCATTGCTTTTGGTTTTGTTTTTTATATTAAAGCTCTTAGTTTAGGGCATTACTTTTGTTTCTGCACATGTTTGCAATTAAATGTCTTTTTTGGAAGACGAAATTCGTTTAATATTGTTATTAAAACAAAGATTATAAATAATCCTAACCACAAAAACAAGTATATTTCCATTCATTTGACACATTTACTGTCTGTGTCTGTAAAACTATATTGGACATGCGCATTAAGAAAATATATGCGTAAGAAATACGTAAAGTTGAGATGATTTCAACTTTCTTATGCAGCTGTTATGCACTACGTAAGCATAAGAAATGCGTAAGAGCGTTGTAAACACGGCCATAAGAATCGCACATGTTCAACTTTATGTCTTATGTATTTCTTATGTACTTCTTATGCTTACGCCCATTGTGAATTAGGACTAAGCATATGAACGCAGTAGTAACCATTCACAACCTAAATTTGTGGTTCGAATTGCAATGCTTGCAATGTGCAAGTTTTCACTTCGAGTAAGTAAATTAACATGCGCATTGCATTTCGCATACTTTGACATTTAAAATCAATAGAAGTCTTAACAACTACTCTTCATTCATAATTGAATCCTGTAAGATCAAAACCCCTAAATCCACTTTTGACGAAAAATGAGTTGAATATACCATCGTATTCTTAATACAATTTCCCGCCGTTTTCTGTTGTCAGCTAGTAGCAAAACCCTCTAGATTCGTGCAAAAATTGCCATTGAAAAATTAACCTTGTTTATTCAAACTCCACTAAATCCAGCAGTTTTATGTTTCAATTCCCTCTAAATCCGTTTCGGCCATGTGATCAACTGTATTGCCGATGTTGTTATTTCTTAGGTTTAATACGCTTTTAACAAGGGGCGTATTAACGGCAAAATGACTGAATCACATCTATAAGCAGAATGCATTTGTAATTTTAGTGGGATCATTGAATATTATATACAAACGAATAAAAGATAAGAGTGGTTTCCAGAAATTTTGGATTTTGTATTTTACACATAATCTTATTTGAAGCAGAAAACTAAAAATCTACTAACTAGACTTTGTATAAGATTTTTATATAAAATGTTACAACAG
Source organism: Dromius quadrimaculatus (assembly GCA_963989225.1). Lineage (NCBI taxonomy): Eukaryota > Metazoa > Arthropoda > Insecta > Coleoptera > Carabidae > Dromius > Dromius quadrimaculatus. The sequence goes on along the minus strand of OZ022325.1, from coordinate 5,683,210 downwards.
CGATCAGGCGAGGCCTATCAGGACATTTTATTTTTTTCCAGAGGAAATATAAGATATTTTTAGAATATTCAAGCAAAACTCAGATTTTTACATTTGAGAATGGTATAAGATCACGGTCCCATATTTTTTCTGTAAAAAACTGCAGCAATATTCAAGTATTGCATGGATTCACAGGTCTTACCCGATCGCTGGAAGATTAAACAAAGTTCCGTAGCGAAAATATTAGCGTAGCTGTTTCCATACATTTATTACTTTTATCGGTGAAAACAGTTCAAAATGTCCGACTAAATCCAACTTCTGGTTACAAAAAGCACTAATGGTCAATTGCACCACTGTTCCTTAAATTTTAAATGTAGCTTAATTGAACAATATCGTATCAAGACTCAAAAGTCGAATGTAACATAAACATTCCTGTCTTTATTCCGATTCGATATTTTTTGTTTAAGTGAAACTTAAAATTTAAGCTAGAACGGTCAACTGGCCATAAATCCATTTTTATCTTCTAATTTGTGGCCTCCTGGCATATAAATCTTTCATGATAGTTCGTTTGTACGAGATACTCATGATATCAACTTTCATATGGCCAAACGGCAGAAGCGAGATGAACGTGAACAATTGATATGATTTTTTTGCACAATCGAGCCCTCATTCCAAACCATCGGGCAAGTGGAACACTTCTGCCTATCGTTTTCCGCTGACTCTTTCTTCCCTAAATTTCATTTCGTAAGCATGGCAGAAGCGACAAAATTAGATCAGAACATGTTTTTTTATAAAAATTTAAAATTAATTTTTAGCATGTTGGCCACACGGTCCAGCTTTAATTTTAGCATTATTACACTCCAAATATACATACTAATCAAAACTCTTGAAGGCAGAAAAATAAAAATGGGGCACTGAAATCTACGACTATCTGACGGTCTAAAAGTGGTTGTGAATGTAACTTTAGTCTTAATTCATTAAATGGATTTTCATCCAAATGTGTTGAAATTCTTATGTCAAATATCATATTTGACTGTGCAAGACGAAAAAAAAATAGTCTGCGCAGATTTTATGTTAGGATTTACCGGCACATGGTAGCACATTTCAGCATAATTTTTTTCAAACAAAAATGACGAGGCTATGTTTTCAGATAGTTTCTTATAGCATGAAGACGCAGTTTTGTTTTTTAATGAGGCAGTCCATCTTTAGAATATATTTGGATGCAGGAAAATTGTACAAATTAATTTTCTGGCCGAGACATATCATGAAATGGTGATCAAAATTTGATTGCAATGGTTGTACCTCGTATTAAAATTAAAATATCAGCATATTTTTAATAAATTATGCACTTTTTGGAGCAGTGAATTTTGCGCTTTATTAAAATAAAATAATAAATATTAACCATGCCTTTCACCTTATACGGGTGTGACAGACATTATTTTAGTGCACATTGGTAAATTGGTCTATATTTCCTAAGCCGTGGAGTGCGGCTATCAGTTGCCAAATTAGGGATACTTTTTGTTTTTGTGGAGGAACGTCAAAGAGTGTATTATAATTTAATGAGAATAAAACTGACTAAAAAACTGTAGTTCAACCCAAGATTGGGCCCTCAAAGGCCAAACTGGACTCCACAGGCACCTATTAGGGATGCAGTCAGCTGGATTTTATTCAGCATGATTTTATTGTGTTGAATAAACAAAATGAAATTAAAATTCGTCGTAAAATTTACAGCGAATTGAAGATCTAACTTCTCTGAATAGGGGAATGTATCAAAAAATAATTGACCTCACGGAGTTTAATAGTCTATACATTTTTCAGAATTTTATTGAATATTACTCTGAAGAAGATCCTTGGTCAAAGGATCGAAACGTCAATGTTTCAAATAAAATATACAGTAATTTATTACTCACGGAGTTTGTTGTTAAATTATTAATTTTCGAAAATTCAATGTTTTACATAGGCTCTTATGAGAAATCAAACAAAATAATGATTTTTGAAACAATAATCATTCAAACAGTTTACAAAATAGGATGTAAAGAAAGAAAATTTTACTCTGATTATTATTTTAAAATAAAATGGTAGCTTTGTGGCATTACTTTTTGAGAAAACTAATTAAATGAGAACGAAATGACGCCATGAATGATTTTATATTTGAGTTTAGTCGAAAGAATCGCGATCTCAAAATTTTGACTGCAGGCCATATATTAGTAGATAAGTGTGAGATGGGAGCCAGAATTGACTGAGTTTATATCAACTGCATTTAGTTTCAAAACAATAATTCATTTCAGTTAATAATGGTCCAAGGGCTCTCATGGAACTACGATTATAGCACAATAATCACACAGTCGATTATCAATGATCATAGTTAGATTTGTGCAGTTAGAAGATTTATTTCTAGCAAGCTTGTTTCAAATCTCGAATTTAAAAAGAGTGAATCGTGTTCGCATTGTCCCATAAGAGCCATTGGACCGTTCTTAATTGAAATAAACTATAAATGAAATTTGTAAAGTATATTCTACGTACGTCAACGCGGTTTGTGGCATTTTATTATATTCTCTATGGCTTTCGAGTTATTTTTTTGTCAATTTTGCCAATAATTTTTAAAACACTATAAAATTCAAGCACTCCCATCTTATAATTCGTACACTTCATTTTTAACAAATGAATATCGATTTGATGGATTTGTAATTCGCTTGATCTATTAATAACCACACGATGCTATTTTGAATCCATTCTTATTTTATTAATTTTTCCGTAGGCAACGACTGGAGCTCATGCGCGAAATGTACCACAATGAGGCAGAATTATCCCCAACATCTCCAGACTACAACGTTGAGTCCCTAACTGGCGGCGACCCCTTCTACGATCGTTTTCCTTGGTTCCGATTAGTCGGCCGATCATTTGTTTACCTCAGCAACTTACTCTACCCGGTCACTTTAATCCACAAAGTGGCTATAGTGAGCGAAAAAGGCGATGTTAGAGGTTATCTCCGCGTAGCGGTTCAAGCCGTAATAGACGAGGATAATTCCGAACTGTGTGGAGTCAAACAGAGTGCTAGAATCGCTTTTGAACCGCCTAGAGGTACACTAGATAGGAATCAGCATAATATTGAGGAAAGAATTGTTGAAGGACATTCCACGGTGGATGCGATTAAATTGGATGAATTGGAATGTGATGCAGATTCTGGGAGGGGAGATAGTTCAGTTAGTTCTGATTTGAAGGAGGAAGAAGTGCCTGATCATCTACAAGTAGGGAAAGAATTTACTTTTAGGGTGACCGTTCTGCAGGCTGTGGGAATCAGTACGGAGTATGCCGATATTTTCTGCCAATTTAAGTAAGAATAACTATATTATTATAAATCGGAATAAAATTAAATATTTTTGAAATGTTTACAGTTTCTTACACCGACACGATGAAGCATTTTCTACGGAACCTGTTAAAAACACCGGAAAAGGAACACCACTTGGTTTTTATCATGTTCAAAACGTAAATCTCTGTTTAATTAAATTTTTTCATAGTTATGTAATTTTTTTGTTTTATAGATCACAGTTAACACAACAAAATCTTTCTTAGAGTACATTAAAACAAATCCAATAGTTTTTGAAGTATTTGGTCATTATCAACAACATCCGCTTCATAAAGATGCTAAATTGGAAGGATCAGTACGACAACCTCCAAGAAGAATGCTTCCGCCGTCAATACCAATAAGTCAACCTGTGAGAAGTAGCAAGTTTGGTGCTTTACCTTCGCCCTGCACGGCGCATGTGCATGCCAAGGTATGAAATTCGCCCTGTACTATCGATATTTTGACTTTCTGTTAGAAATATGCTTTCTTCCACAGGCGCATTTGAAATTAACGCTAATTTTTCTTTTTTGTAGGTTGATGTATTAGTTTGGTTCGAAATCTGCGAGTTGGCTCCATCAGGCGAATACGTTCCTTGCGTGGTAGAACACAGCGACGAATTGCCTTGCCGAGGTTTATTTTTATTGCATCAGGGTATCCAAAGACGTATCAGAATTACAATTGTGCATGACCATTCCGCAGAACTAAAATGGCGGGACGTAAGGGAATTAGTAGTTGGTTAGTAACAAATTTTATAATTTTTACAATAATTTATTAATTACATTTAATAATTTAGGCCGCATTCGTAACGCCCCTGAGCCAGAAGACGAAGAAGATAACGATAGTTCGGTGTTGTCATTAGGGTTATTCCCTGGTGAATATTTAGAACTTCCTGGCGATGACAGATCCATGTTCCGATTTGAAGCTGCGTGGGACAGTTCATTGCACAATTCCCCTTTGCTCAATCGAGTCACCTCGACTGGTGAACAAATCTTTATGACTATCTCTGCATATCTAGAAGTAAATCAAATAATTATTCTAAATTGATTTTGTTGTATAAAATGAATTATTTGCTCCAGTTGGAAAATTGTGGCCGACCTGCAATCATAACAAAAGATCTTTCAATGATAATTTACGGACGAGACGCAAGGACAGGTCCTCGATCATTAAAGCATCTTTTCAGTGGGAATTACCGAAATGTCGAAGCCAATAGATTATCAGGAGTTTATGAACTACTTTTGCGTCGTGCTTCTGAAGCAGGTAGTCCAGGTTTGTTATTTATCCTTTAGAATAGTTACCTCTCTGTAGATAATTCCATCCTGTAGTGATAGCCCCCCAGTAACAAATTTTAGATTTCATCCACTAATTAATAATTATCGGTTCTTTAAGGCGTTCAACGTCGTCAGCGAAGGGTTTTGGATACTAGCTCCACTTACGTGCGTGGTGAAGAAAATCTCCATGGCTGGAGGCCTAGAGGTGATAGTCTCATTTTTGATCACCAGTGGGAATTAGAAAAACTTACCAGACTTGAGGAGGTTGAAAGAGTTAGACATACTTTGTTATTAAGGGAGCGATTAGGGTTGGATAAATCAAGTAATCAGAAACATAAGCCAGCGCACGAATACACTAAAAGTGAAAAGGTTAGTCAACTTGAAACATAAATCAATTAATTTTTTAATTATGCTAATTTTTTTCCAATAGGAAGTGTGCAATATGGTAGCAAAGACAGGTGGTGCACCCGTCGTGCCATCTATGCAAGACACATGCGAACTAACAGACAAAGAGCGAGAATTATTATTACGTTGTGTAAGACTAATCCAAGGAAAAGGCAAAGAAGCTGCTCCAGTAATCAGGGAACCAACAAGTCCATCAGACGAAGGATGCACAGACATGAGCGGAAGTATGGTTTCTAGTATCATGTCCACAGGATCCATCGAGTGAGTTCAAACTTTTGATTCCCTCTGGACAAATCCTCAACAAAACATTTTTTTAGGTTATGTTCTCCCGAAAAGAGCGTCCGAGGCGATTTGTCACTAAGTGATTGTGCTCTCGCTCCCTCACCAGCTCCTCCAAGCAGTCCTCCCGGACCACGAGATCCAAACTTGGTTCTCTACGTGCCGGAGATGGAGGAAATTCGAATCAGCCCTGTAGTTGCACGCAAGGGATATCTTAATGTCCTTGAACACAAAACACATGGCTGGAAGAAACGATGGGTGGTAAGTAATAAATATTTCCATTAATTATTTTTTTTGATAAATTTCGTTTTTTTAGGCTGTCCGTCGCCCCTACGTTTTCATTTTCCGTGACGAAAAAGACCCCGTTGAGCGTGCTCTCATTAATTTAGCTACCGCACAAGTCGAATACTCAGAAGATCAGTCGGCCATGGTACGGCTTCCCAATACATTTAGCGTAGTCAGCAAGCACCGTGGGTATCTTTTACAGACATTACATGAACGTGAGGTTCATGATTGGCTCTACGCCATTAATCCACTCCTAGCTGGACAAATCAGGTTGGTACCTAGTGGAAAGCTCTGTAGATCGATGTCTTTCAGCACCAGATTAGGATGAATTTAAATTGAAAAACTGAATAACCCATTTATAAATTGTTTGAAAATGAGGCAATTTGAATGATTTGGAGTTGAAAACATATCTGACTAATTATTTTTAGCATGAATAATTTGTTCTTCATTTATTTTACATTTTAAAATTTTACTTAAAAACTATTTAATAATAAAATATTATAGTCCAAGAGCCCGCTCGGAAATACTACCTTGAATCGTTGGACGATTCTTACATATTCTAAACGATTCGTCGTGAAAACATTACTCTTAAAAGTCAACGGTGCCATTTCTAATTCTGCCAGAAGCAATTAATATTAATTATTTATTATGTGAATTCAACGCACAAACTACCTTTTTATGTGAGACACTTGAAAATTACACTTGAACATGTATTTTTATGTGTAAAACACGAAAAACTCACGGTGCCGAGTCTCATTCTGCCACAACCCGCGGCACCGTGGCTTCAAAGTGGTTGGAAATATCGATAAAGTACCTTTTTCTGTTGGACGAAAAAGTCCTATACAAAAATTTTTGCCAGAGACCTGACGAATTGAAAGAACCAACGGTGCCGACTCTCATGTTGCCAGAAGTCCTCGGCACCGTGGATCAAAGCGATTGCTCGCGCGGCCTATTTTCAGTCTGAATAAAATTTGCATACATTTATTTTTGATGCAACAGTATCTTAAAAGGGAGAGTGTAAGGTGTAGTATGAAATAATATTTGATATACTTCCATCTCATCATCTAAGAATAATTAAATCTAGGGTAACTAAGTTTTTAGAATGAATGCATACCGTTTCAATTCCGGTAAACTAATAAAAGCAATCAGAGAACAAATGTATAAATGAAATGAAATCAATCAATCGATCATCGAAGCATACCAATAAGAAAATTGAAACAAATGAGCTTCATACATACTTACTTGTACAAAGTACAAATATTGTAAAACTGACTGAATTCACATTTCGAGATTTTGATGAAAATATTCGTATAATGTTGAATTTTTGTATTTTAGACTGGCTTAGGATCTAGTTGTGCTCCTCGCAATGTGGTTGCAATCGTCTGTACCGGAACAGCACTTCATTTGAAACTTTTTTTCAATTTTCCGTATTAATCCAGAAAGATTAGCCGTGGGATACTGAAACCCAGTATTTAAAATTGCTGTAGCATTCGAATGGTTATCTCTTATTATTGTACTAATCGACTGAACCGGAAGTGCACTCTATATAACAGACTCTCCGAATTTTTCACATAAATTGAAAACAACCAAAAATTCTGAAACATTCAATTATTTGTTCCACAAAATTTCAAATCTAAGAATCGGTTTTGATACCATCATCTCAGATCAGGGAGCAACTGTATACACGTGTTTCGTCCTCATTAGGACTCGTCAGTACAGTTTAGCCAAGAACCCAAGATAGTCAGGGCTTGGATCCCAAAGTGTTTAAACTCATATGAATAGATGGACTGCAAAAATAAAAACTATATGCAGCGCCATCTATAAACTTTATCACAATTAATTTGTGACCTATACTTTATTCACATTCCTCCACCGGCTTTATGCTCGATAGATGGCGCTGCATATAGTTTTTACTTTTGCAGTCCATCTATCTATATGAGTTTAAATACTTTGGGATCCAAGACTTTGGGTTCTTGGCTATACTGTACTGACGAGTCCTATTGAGGACGAAAATACAGTTGCTCCCCGATCTGAGATGATGGTGTCAAAACCGATTCTTAGATTTGAAATTTTGTAGAACAAATAATTGAATGTTTCAGAATTTTTGATTGTTTTCAATTTATGTGGAAAATTCGAAGAGTCTGTTATATAGGAGTGCACTTCCGGTTCAGACGATTAGTACAATAATAAGAGATAACCATTTAAATGCTACAGAAATTTTCAATACTGAATTTGTATCCCACGGCTAATCTTTCTGGATTAATACGGAAAATTAAAAAAAAAGTTTCAAGTGAAGTGCAGTTCCGGTACAGACGATTGCAACCACATTGCGAGGAGCACAACTAGATACTAAAGCTTGGTTTCCAGCTCTTAACATAAACACTAACTTAGTTTTTTTATTTAACAAAGTGTTTGGTCCGTTTCGAGCTCTTAACATAAGCGTTGTTTTAAACGAAATGGTATGTTCACATTTAATATGGAATATTTCGTAAAGATATTTTATATTCATTTGAAATGTCATAGATTGTAAAAAAATTATTTAGAAAGACAATAACATTCGAAAATATTTTTTTCAGATTGTATAATTTACAGTTAAATATATAATACTAGTGGGGTAGTTTAGGTGAACGCGCCAAAAAATAATATCTTCATTTGTCGTATACAATTTTATAATCTCTGCTCATATTCCATCAATATTTTACAAGAATATAGTTGAAATTATATCAATTGGATATATTTACAACAGTACTAATCCACAAAATCATCAGCTGATGTTTAATAGAAAGAGAAAAATATGTATACTCCATCTCTCTCCCACACAACTACGCTTTTGTTTGTGTCGAAAGTTTGGGGTTTGCAAACTTTTCGTTTACGTCGAGAAACTAGTAGGTTGGAACGCTACACTGTATTCCCATAAACCAAACTTTTCAAGATCACGTCTAAAAACAAAGTTAGCGTTTACGTTAAGAGGTGGAAACCAGGCTTTAGCCAGTCTAAAATACAAAAATTCAACATTTTACGAATATTTTCATCAAAATCTCGAAATGTGAATTTAGTCAGTTTCACAATACTTACTTGTACTTTGTACAAGTAAATATGTATGAGGCTCATTTGTTTCAATTTTCTTATTGGTATGCTTCGATGATTGATTGATTTCATTTCATTTATCTATTTGTTCTCTAATTGCTTTTATCAGTTTACCGGAATTGAAACGGTATGCATTCTTTCTAAAAACTTAGTTACTCTAGATTTAATCATTCTTAGATGATGAGATGGAAGTATATCAAATATTATTTCATACTACACCTTACACTCTCCCTTTTAAGATACTGTTGCATCAAAAATAAATGTATGCAAATTTTATTCAGACTGAAAATAGGCCGCGCGAGCAACCGCTTTGATCCACGGTGCCGAGGACTTCTGGCAACATGAGAGTCGGCACCGTTGGTTCTTTGAATTCGTCAGGTCTCTGGCTAAAATTTTTGTATAGGACTCTTTCGTCCAACAGAAAAAGGTACTTTATCGATATTTCCAACCACTTTAAAGCCACGGTGCCGCGGGTTGTGGCAGAATGAGACTCGGCACCGTGAGTTTTTCTTGTTTTACACATAAAAATACATGTTTCAGTGTAATTTTCAAGTGTCTAACATGAAAAGGTAGTTTGTGCGTTGAATTCACATAATAAATAATTAATATTAATTGCTTCTGGCAGAATTAAAAATGGCACCGTTGACTTTTAAGGGTAATGTTTTCACGACGAATCGCTTAGAATATGTAAGAATCGTCTAACGATTCAAGGTAGTATTTCCGAGCGGGCTCTTGGACTATTAAAATATGAGCCATAGAAAAGCTAGAAACTTGAAAGCTAGCTGCGTAGCGTAGTGACTAGGCTTCATCAAAAATCTTGTCTATTTGGGCAAAAAAAAGTAATAATAAACAATAAAATATTTATTTTTAATTAGTTTTCATGTATTTGTATGCGCATTTGCCTTTCATTGAATGACATTCATTTTCATCCTTAGATCAAAGCTAGCTCGCCGTAACCCTCAGTCCGCAGCAACTGACTCACCACAGAACAACCCGAGCAAATGAGAATTAATCACAATGGAGTCTGTATTAGTGTACTGACCTACCAATGTAAGGTCTTGTGCCCTCAGGCTGCCATTATCACATCATTCAAACATAGTCTTTAATTAATTGTAGTGGCGCAGCTGCTACCCGCTTTTGTTTGTCTAGTAGAGAACATCTCTCAAACTAAGGACCATCATATGTAAGTATCATTCATACACAACATTTGTTTATAGATATTTCACTTATCTAGCCGCACTTTATCTGTAAATATCATGTGACATTCATTTGGAATTGAAAATTTTAAAAAAAAAAGAAAATAAATAGATTATTTATCACATATTTTGTGATATCTAGCTACGCCATTTTATTTAATGTGTAATTCACATTATATTTTTTTAATGGAGTCATCTCACAATTTTTAACAAATATTAGTTCTTAATTTGAAGTTTGGCGCCTTTTTGTAGTGATAATTGTTCGATGCGCATGTGCTGCTCATGCGCACTAAACAACTTTATGAGTGCGTACATATAACTATGTGTTTGAATTCGTTACGTCACAAATTGGTGCCGTGAAAGTTAATAAAAGTGAAGGATATGAAGAATATTATTAAATTTTCTTTTTGAGATGACCTCATTGAGAATCATTAAATGGAAGTCTGACAGTTTGACACTGTTTTGTTAGAGAAATTGAGTACTTAATGAATCTCCTATTAATAAAAGATGTGGCCAAACCACGTCAAAAAATAATCAGGCAATAATTCTATTTATTAAAACAAAATTATATCATTAACGTTGAAAAATCTTTGAATTCTGTGATATGTTCGACTGTTTATTGCATATCACGATGAAAACTACTAGAAATGTCAAATGGTATGAAAGATAAAGTGTTAGTTAGGAATTAGTCTAGTTTAAGTTTGCAGAGCATTTAAAACTGTAAGAAATTTGACTTTTAGCTTGTAAAAAAGGTATTTTGATGGAAAAACTGTCAAATTTCTTGCAGATAACTTATTAGAGTTAGTACAATCAATGTGATTTTTTATTATTTATTGTTTTTACTAAGCGGACGATAGTGATATAGATCTGATTTATTATTTTTATTCTGTGATGTATTGTCGATATTCACGTCATTTATGGTAGAATTCTGAAAAAAAATAATCGCTGTATATTTGCAAAAATAATTTTATTTAGTGAATTCATCATTACCAAATCATTTGTGCTCTGTATTGTGTGTTTCCAATTCATTTCGCTACTTCTTGAGGCCGTAGAGAAATCTTTTCATGATAAACGTGTGTAATTACAGTAATTCAATTTCAGAATTCGGCCCTAAATGGTTGTGTTTCGACATAAAAGATTTTTTATTACCAATTTATTTTTAAATATTGTTATTGCGTTGTTAATGTATAGTATATTTTGTGATATTTTGCGTACTCCAGGCGCTACGTATTAACACAGTTTTCATTATTGTCACTTTGATGGCCTGAAACAGCTGTCAAAAGCATGTTACTGTTAAATGTAGATATAATATGTAATTGTTGTCTTCTTTTTGGAGCAACAAATGAAATAATCCATTTAGAAAGATGATTCAAACTAACATTATTGAATAATGGTTGTTTGAGTCATCTAAATCCGGCGGTATTCATTTCAGTCTCTAGTTAGATGTCAATAAAATAAAAAACAACAAAAACATTGTGTAAAATAAATGAACATCACATGTACTGTGTATTTCTTTGGTATTGCAGTCAGTTGCTAATAAAAACGTTGATATTAAAAGAACGAACCCACTTTAGGTTGAAAAATGAAGATTGCGCATGCTCAAATAAACCAAAAGTATTTGATATAAAATTAATCTTGTATTGAACCATAAATTTCTAATTACAAGTGGAAACAAATTCTCGTGGACTTAAAATGTTGATGGTTACGTAATATTAGTTTATTTCGGTTCAACAGATTTAATTTTTTTTTATTAAATCGACTCGAATTTGTATTGAATTATCTTGAATGAAATTTGGGTGCAATTGTGGAAATTTATGTTCAAGTATTTTTGGTTTATATGTGCGTATTAATGAGAAATAATTATAATTTTTGTATATTATATACGATCGGCGTGCACATGCACATTGGTACCGGCAGCTAGCACAGCAACACTGAAGTATATCTTCTCAAATAGTTTGAAATAGTTTCTAATGTTAAAATTTCGTGTAAAATATATTTTTGCAGTGTATATTAACCAACCCTACCCTCTAATTTCATACTTTGAGGTTATTTTCAGTTGTGAGAGCTAGAATAATTTGTATATTTTACTCGAACTGTCTTCAAAGCTTCGAGACAATACGTAAAATATGTAAAATTAGATTCTTAAATTAATGTTCGAAGAGAAGGCAGTTGCAAACGGTGCTCGAAACGATTAAGTGTAAATGCAACTAAATTCATGTTTGTATAGATTATGTGTGAATGAATAAAAAAGAAAATGTCAAGTCGGGGTTATAGCATTGTGGCACAACTGAAAGTAATATCAATTAATTATTTTCGAGGAATTAAACTCGAGAGATGTACAGCAAACGCGGATAATACCTAAATTGGAGACATCAAACATTTTTTTCTTCATTAAATTTTCAAATCAAAGGAAATGTAATGATAAAAATTGTTTGATAATTTTGTGTTATCTGCAAAGTTGCAGTCATGAGTGAACCCAGTTCACTTCGATAATGAACTTGCAGCTGTTTAAGTTACTTATTATTCTTTTCGCTTTTTCTACCCACTTTTTTGGCTTATTAAAAATTTATATATTAATGTTACATTTCTACACTATGCTACGCTTACAGAAAAATTGCTATGAATGTAAAGAAATTAATTACGTGTATTATTGATAAGTATGTAATTCAAAGCATAATAGTGACAATTAAATATATGATAATAATAATTATTATTATTGTAGATTTATAATTCTTTCATTGAATACTTTCATGATAAGCTAAGTATGTGTACTATATGCATACATATTATAAAATGTGTATTACAAAAACATACATAATGATCAAAAACTGTGTTTTACTTTTTTTAATTTAAAAAAAATTATTTAGTTTTTATTTTTCTGTTTATCTACAGGTGAAGCACTGCATCTCAATTAGAGATAGGAATTAGTATGTCGCCCGGAAAACGTCAAAAGTTGTTCTAGGCTTGGACGCTGCATCTCTTCTAATCCCGAACTTCTATTTAAAGCTACGCCGGATTTGAAGTTTTTAATAATTCAGAATACATTCAGTAAAAAACAAATCACGTGACTTGTGCATCATTGGATATATTTTTTGCACATAATAATACGATAATCAAACACAAAATTATGTCGTTCTACGGCTAACCGTTTTGGATTTATTCCAAAAATTCTAAAAAACTGTCAAGTAAAGTGCGCTTTCGGCCCAGTAGTTTGCTATGGAAATAGTAGGATTCTTATGTTACAACATTCCTAAATACTGATTTCCAAGATTCTACGGCGGAGAGCTCTGAATTTATGCGCAAAATTAAAAGAAAAAATCCAACTGAAGTGCACTTCCGACTCAGTCTATTGTTATGAGAATAATAGGCAATCATTCAGATGCTACAGCAGACTGAAATACTGAATTTCAATACTCTACAGTCAATCGTTTTAAAATGCGAAAAATTCTGAGAGACTGTCAAGTAAAGTGCACTTCCGGATCAGTCAATTTCAATGACAATAGAATATGAGCATCTAGACGGTACTATCGTCTTAAATACTGAATTCTAACATACTACGTTCAATAGTTTTGGATTTATGCGAAAAATTAAAAAAATGTTTCGAGTAAAGTGCATTTCCGGCTCAGCCGATTGGTACAAAAATAAAAAATAACCATTTAGATGCTACAGCAATCTCAAATACTGAATTTCAGTATCCAACGGCTGATCATTTTGGATTTATGCGGAAAATTCAAAAAAAGTTTCAAGTAAAGTGCACTTATTCCGGTACAGACGATTGCAACCATTATGCAAGGTGCACATAAAAACCCTATACCAGTCTTAAATACAAAATTTCAGCATTCGACAGGTTTTGAGATTTGCGAGTTATGCACGCACGAACATATGTACCGACATCAAGCCAAAATTAGTCAAAATGGATTCAGGGATGCTCAAAATAGATATTTCCATCAAAATCTCGATAGGTGAATTTTGTCGGTTTCACAATACTTACTTGCTACTTTGTACAAGTGAGTAATCAACAAATGTTAGATTATCAAAATATTTTGTGTCTGCGCAAACGTAGAAATCATATCAGAAGACTAAAGGGTACACGAGTAAACCAAATTCAACAGAATTAAAAATGTTTAATCTTGACATGAAACTTAGTGGTACATACAACTTGGACTAAATTACAAGTTTGAACGATTTGTTAGTGCCAATTCACAATGTACGTAAACGTAAGGAGTACGTAACTGTAAACAAAAACATAAAGTTGAACTACTGTATTTCAATGCCCTTGTTCACAATGCTCTTACGTATTTCTTACGTTTACGTATTGACATAAGAGCTATGTAATGAAAACGTAAAGTTGAGATAAATTCAACTTTATGTTATGTTTACGTACGAAACAAAGTCAAAATCTTGATAAGTGAATTTTGTCGGTTTCACAATACTTACTTTTATTTTGTACAAGTAAAAATGCAGGATAGATAATATGACAACGTGGAATTTCCACCTACCAACTATTTTGACAACACTAACAAATAAAACCATTCGTGCTTAAAAATTAATCAGATAATTTTCATTCAAGTTTGTTGTACAAATTCCACTCGTTCTTTGAACTTATGGAATTATAAACAACAAGCTTTCATGAAAATTATCCGTAATTTCTAAGCGCTTGTGGTATTACCCCCAAATATTTACAAATTTGAATATCCTTTGGCATTTTTTTCTGTCAAGATGATGCACAACCCAATTAAACAAATTTCTTGAAATCGATTGATACACGCTTGGCTAATCTTGACAGCTCGGAGCACGCGTGCCATCTAGCGGCGACGAGAATAAACTCTTAGATAAGAGATATGATAACGAAAATGAAATGTCAGTTTTGATTTGAAAACATCGAGTGTATATATAGAAGAAAAATGTTGATATTAACCTGTAGATTTGAAGGAGTTGAATTTGATAGCTTCCGCCAAAAAGTTTGCCCAAAGGAAATTAATTGAGTCAAAAATCAATTGCTTGAAGATTCAAAATTATACGTATGTTTGTTGAGAAACCCTTCGTCTTGTTATTCTATTATTAAATACTACCATGGGAAAATTCATTTAAAAGAAATAAATTAGTCTATAACTCTCATTTGGTAATTTCGAAGAAATAATTAGCGATGCATGTAAAAAAATCATTGTAGTTGTATTTCGCGAAACTCCAGGCGTTAAAACTGGAAAAAACAAACCAGAAAACGAACAATCCAGTTGTGAAGGTTCATACTCTTTTCAATAGTATTGTGAATGATAGCATAAATTTATTTTTTGTTGTTTTAAATTGTATAACTCGATTTTCAAAATTTGTTATTGTTTTTTGGAGAATTTATCGTATAGATCAATGAAGATCGAATAATTAAAATTGTAACTGTGAGACAAAAAGGATATTGCAAGCACGCTGCAGCAATTTGTATCTATGTGAACATAGAAAATACTTGCTCTAAAACGAATACACCGATGACATGGAATCTTCCCCCTTAAAAGCAAATTGTTGATGCAGTATGCAAGGGCTGCAAAGTTATTGATCTAATTGCAAAACGAGTCAAACTTCTCTAAGAAAAGAAAGAAATTATAATGACCAATAAAACTTGAATGATGATATAAAAAGTATATTGAATCAAAATTTATAAAAAAAACATAGAAGAATATACATTATACCAATAATTATATACATTTATGTCATCAACATTCGGATATTTCAATACTTAATCTATTCGACGAACCAAAATAACCCATTTCTTTTTGTGATCTTTTTTCCATTCTCGATTTGGAAAAAGGTAAAAAATCAAGTCACAATTTTCATTTTGGATGTTTTGGCAACCAGGTACGCAGCAACTAGGACCTATCCTTAATTTTTTTCACTCATGGTTTATCAACACACTCCAAACAATTAAATTATTTGATAAAATACATCAACTGTCGCCTGCTTGTAGCGTGACAGCGAATACGTCAAACTTCGTTTATAACCTACGAATTTCTAAAATCTGCCGCATCGAGGCGCTACTTACTCCATTAGCCAAGCGTATACCGAGTGTGCAACGAAACGCAGAACATAGAAGTTTAAAATGTGAGGATATTGGCTCTCCTACATATTTTAGACTTTGAAGCAAAATTACAAGAATAAAAAATTGTTTGAAAATTAACTTTTCTTTGAAAAGTCTTCATTTGATGCAGTAGAATATCTGTAGCATTAGATATTTAGATAATAAAATATGACATTTTCGTCAAAAATCAGATAGCCATGGAAAATAAAAAACAAATAAACAAATAAAACAAATTATCAATTATGTGCCTAATACTTTTATATTTAATGCTGAACTATAACATGTAAACACATGATTACAACAATTAAGATTATGATATTGTTTTTGTTTTAAATAATTCTTAACAGCTCTAAATGAAATTAAAGTATCTTTTCCTATTCGCTGTAAATTTAAATTCAACTGCATTGGGACTTATATACTTGAACGGTTACAGAACACTTCTTGTTTTATTAAGTCTGTCAATAATACGAAGGATTGTCGATTTGCTTGAGACGAACCACTACCACTGAATACTGAAATGCAATTTAATGAAGGAAAAAACATTTCAGAACTAATTTTTTAAATAAATATGTTTTATTGGGATATAAGTTCTGTATAAATTAATTAGAAACACAACGTTTCGACAGCAAAGTGCTGCCTTTTTCATGTGTAAAGAAATATGAAAATAAACAAAATTGTCAAGACAACAAAAATAAAAGTACAAATAGTAACTAGATAAGTTTAAAATATATTAACTCCTAGGATCGTAGAGCTCTGCCTGTGGTTGATGATTCAATATCCACAGATCTTCAGGAGATAATAATGAAGGTCTAAATAGGGAAATTGTCAACTCCTTGTGGTTCTAGGTCAATCTGGCTCTACTCTTTTTGGTTTGGCGCATAATTGAACCATCCACAGATCTTCAGGAGGTGGAGATGAAGTAACTCTTGGAAGTAGATTCGTAGATAAAAATAATTATGAACAAATGATTAGTAGCCATGATCGATTAAGTTCATATCCGGTATTCAAATTCAAATTATTCGGTGATTTTTTTAATTCAATTGCTTCTCTTATAAGCCTCTTGAACCAATTGTTCTCTTCAGCCAGAAGCTTCGTATTCTTGAAGTCAATGCCATGTAATTCTTGACTAGCTTGCTCAGCCACAGCAGATTTTTCTGGATGGTTCAATCTTATATGACGAGAATGCTCTTTCAATCTTGTTTCTACAGTCCTCCTGGTTTGTCCAATATATACTTTGCCACATTGACAAGGAATCTTGTATATACCTGGATACTGTAGAGGAAATCTGTCTTTAACATTACCAATAAGATTTCGAATATTTAAACTGGAAGTGTATACAATTTGATAAACAATTTTTTTTTTCTCTGATACAAAAAAAAATTCATTTTGTAATTTACATACACAATTTTACGTAATTTTTTGACTATAAGAATGCAGCACAATGATTACAGCAATTAACAATAATAACACGGGATTGAACTGTCAGTCAGAATGAGAATTTGTTTTATTTGATTTTTATTTCCATGACTATCTGATTTTTGACGGGAATGTCATATTTTTTACGTTCAATCAACTCCCAGTGGAAACCGGGCATAATTAGAATGCTCAGAAGCAAATTCATATCGTCATTTTCAAATCCTGATGCGCAAAGACATAGTAATGTATTTATAAAAGATAAATCGAATTAAATGGATGTCTATTTATTAATGTGATTTAGATTGAGATTCACCAGTATTTGAGAATCACTGATTAGAGGAAGAAATTTGTGTTTGCAATACGATGAAAAGCTCGGTGATAAGGTAGTATGACTGTAAGTACTCTAATATAGTATCTTAACTAACTCATGGTAAGAAAAATGATTTTTTAATAACTTCCAAGCTCAATTTTCTATGCCAAGTTACGACTGATAGATAAAACCGTGTTTAATCTGTAAGGACTAAGCTCTAATTGAAAAGAATTGGTTCTGCGTTCCCATAACTTTTTTTTTTTTATGGCAAAATGCATCATAGAGCGAATAAATCAATTAATATACGAAGTCTATACATAAATCGTCCCCAAAATTTAAAAAAATATGAATCTCCTCGCACATTTGTCAAAAAGTGTGGAGGAAAATCTCTAATATACAAAATATCGTCATATTTGAATATTGATTTAATTGACTTTTTGTTATGCTGGGGCCACATTTACCTCTAACGCCATTAATTAAGATGTAATATGATATTAAAGGTAGGTGTACGTCTTAGCGTGATAATCTATTCACGGCGTTGATAATGACGTGAGACGTAAAGCGATAGATCGGTTGGCGGTCCAAGTCATCTGATCAAGCGCGTTATTTATTGCAATGTTGTGGCTACACTAGCGTTTGTCTCTGTCAACTGTCATCGTAAATTTTAAATCTGCGAATTTAAATTCAGTAAGTTTTTCATTGGAATAATGGTATCATCAAAGTTATACAATGGAGTGGTGCAATGAAATAGTAATCGCATTCTAAGAAGTGTTTCAAAGGACAGTGTTTTGACGGCCAATTTAGTGACATTTATGATAGCATTTATCATTGAATGCTAGTGTGGTCACTCAATTTGACGCATAACTTAGAGCATTATATTTGACGCGATATCTATTGCAATAATAGGCATTAAACGTTAACGTAAATGTGGCCCCAGCATGATGAGCAAAAAACAAATTTTTTCTAATTTTTAAGACCAGCATTCAATTCTTCAACCGTCAGAAATCGAGAATAATGGATTTGATTATCTGAATTCTAATCCATACTGCATAATTCATTTCAGTTCTTACGGGACTACGATTTAATAAGCCTTCTGATTGGCAAGAATGCGAGCCAATTTCGCATTAGCACAAAAATCGCATTTGGCTATCTGTCAGTTGCATCATTTTTCAGTCGTTCATGGATTATTATGGATAGATTTGTGTAATAAATAGACCTTTTTTGGTTTTAATTCTGTATATTTATTTTTATTTTTGACGTTTCGACTCTAACCGAATGTGTAATTTGTATATTTAAATTTGTATCTATTTAGGTGATATGTGAATATATTTGTTGCTCTTATTCCTTAAATTCAATTCCAACAAGCTTGTTTTGTATCCTGCATTTTATGGGAATGAATCGTGTTCGCGTTTAGGCCAATCAGATGGCTTAAATCATAGTTCCGTAAGAGCCTTTGGACCGTTCTTAACTGAAATTAACTGTAGTAAAAAAAAATCATCTCATCAATTACCTAAAAAAATAAGTCCGTATTCGCATCTTAAGTTAAAGTGTAACTTATATTATGTACCTCAATTTGAAAATAAATCAATTTATTTGGAATGTAGATAATATTTGCAATTCAGAATAAATATGGTTGGCAGCACTGTATTTTGACAGCATGCTTTGTTAATCCGCCAGACTAACAATTTTTGAATGTCCGCGACGGCGCGACACATTAATTCTTTGTTTATATAATTATACAGGTTAATTTTAGAATTAGTTCACATAAGGAATATTATTTAAAGCAGTAGCTTTAATGATTACTAAAATCGGACCTTAATATTTTTGAATCATGCCTCTTTTCCACGCAAAATTTAAATTGTAAATTCGACTTTTATTGCTCTGATAAGAAAAGATAAATATGAAATATTCCAAGTGTAGGTTTATTATTCTTGAGTTATCACAAACACAATATTAGTTTGGTATTTGTATTGTTCATTATCAATTTAAGATTATCTGGAATGTGCTTTAGGTAGAAGTTATTTTTTACCAATTAGGCTACTAACATTAAGTTTAAAATTCGGTTTTATGAAAAGTCAGAATCAATTGATTGAATTGGATAAAATAAAAAATAAGAGCCCCGTAAAATTTTAGTTGGTGACGCCGCTGGAAAAGCGCCTCCACCATTTTTATATTTCAAGGTCAGTTTATTCAATAGCTGTCAAACGAATTAAACGGTTGAATGTGATTGTTATGAAAATAAAGACATATTTTGAAAATTAAAGTATAAAAAGTGTGTGATTGACAAGTTGCAGGTTCAATTGATTCTGAAACTATTAAATATGTTGCAGGTATGCAAATATAATCTTAAATTATTGTTTTGAGAAGAAACAAATTAATAAATAGCTGAAACCATGTCTAACTCAGCATCTCAAGGAGTTTATTCTCCGTTGCCTCAATCAATTAGTGACACAGACTCAGAAGAAGAGCTCCATAGCTCAGTTCCTTCAAAATTTAAAGATGCTAGTAAACATTTAAATGGTGCTGAACATAGAAACTACCATCATTTAAACGACGTAGAAGACAGCCACCTTAATGGTTTTCCAAATATTAATTCTACCATGGACGACTCCCCGATGATAAAGGACGGCTACAGGAAACCAATGTCAGCACTTCGGAAATTTTTCTTCTCGCTGTCAATACTTATTTGTTTTTTAACGATTGTCATATTTTTATGGGTGCTACCTTGTAATGAAATTGCGACCTGTCCAGCAGTGTCACAGAAATTGAAAATTTCGAACTGGGAAAAGCCATATCATGGGATAGAACTTATGGGACCAATAAATGTAGTTGATGGAATGAGTGGACATAGCAAGAATTTAGTTTTTCTCTTTAGAGGAGATGTTGTGAATCAAAATCCATTGCAAGGGCTGCAAAATATTCCTCCGAAAGGGGGAGGTGCTATTTCTATGATGGGCGACACAGGAAAGGTGGCTTGGTAAGATTTTTTGAAATTATTGCTATTGCGTTCTTGAAATATTATAGAACATAATGGTGCTAATTAATTTATTTATTTGGATAGCTAATTCTATTTACATATCTGCTTTAAATTTGTAACGTCTTATGAATATGCAGTCCAAATTTATTTAACATACAATGACGAAATTTGCATTTCAAGGTTTAGAGTAGGATTTAAATACATCAGTTTTCGTAGGAGAATTAAAGAAATATTTCAATGATAAATTTCGAAATAATTTGATTGTTATTTTTAGGTATGCGCCCCGACAAAGGCTCCCTTCGGACATAGATTGTTCTCTTCTAGACGTGGACAACAACGGATCCCCAGATTGCCTGATGTCTGGTGCAGAAGGCATGCTTGAAGTAATAGACCCAATATCCGGTGGCATCATTTGGTGCATCCACATTCACAACAGCACAAATTCAATAATAACCTCCGTAGAATTTCCTCTTCTGATCTCCGACATAAACGACGATAACATCAACGATCTCTTGACTTCCTGTTCGCTGAACAACAGCAATCACAACATACTTGTGATTGTTTCCGGTAGGGTGGGCAACATTTTAGGTAAACCTTATGTTGTACAGGGCTGCGATAGAATTGCCAACCTAGAAATCGAAAAGAATTTCTTGTCATATTCTTGCACTAATAATACCGAAGTTAAAAAATTGTTTTTGCCGCTGCATGACTTTTATATTCAAGTTTTTGGGAAGAATGTCAAACAGGGGACTATTTTTAGCAATCAACATAGCAGAATGAAAAATCGTGCTAATCAGAGAATGATTTATTCCGTTAATGGAAGACAATTGATTGTTAATAATCAAGGTAATTGTCCTAATAGCTGCAGCGTTACTGTTCAATTAATAGATCAAAGGTCAAATAGAGCTAATGTTATATATTCTTACACTGGAAAAAATGTTTACGGAATGGTACCAACATCCATGACTTTTAAAAGTAGCGAAAATAATTTAAATTCCCTACAGGGGCACATAAATGGTTTTATTTTGAAATATTGGCAATGGAATGACTTAAAACCAGAAAATTCTTATCCACGCGATTATTTTAACCCTGAAAAAATAGTCAAGCGCAATTTGTACGACGCTTGGAGCTACCCTACAGTCCGACTCAAGCGCAGCCTACTCCAAAATAAAAATATTTCCATTTCCGAACAGTCGCTCACTGAGCGAGTATCGCTTATAACTTTTAACACGTCAAGCTTTAATGTCGTTAATGCTTCTCAAAGTGAAGTCAAGCAACTTTGTGCTAATAATGGAGAAAAAATTCATTGTCAGCCTGATTTATCGCTTCAAGAAAATTCTGTTCTAATTGCGGACTTGGATGATGATGGATCGAAAGAACTGATTAGTTATTTAAGTACTTTTGTCAGTTCAGATGAAAATGATGAGAATAATAATGTTAAGTACCAACTCCAGTCGAGTGTTAAAGTCATTAGACTGGAATCAGAATTGCCGAAATTGTACGAGGCTGTCACTAAATATTAATTTGATTCGCTCAGCGTTATGACAAATCCGTTTTTTGTGATATTAATTTTACATTCGAAATATACAAAATTGTGAGAATGATACTGAATTTATAAACAAACATAAAACTGACAACTGATTACGAAAACGTAATATTTGCTAGCTAAGAACAAATTTCCTAAATTCTATATTTAACTACTATACTCCGTTAAATACAAAGTAACTTATAAGCTGCTGCTTTTTACACCCCAGTCAAGTCATTCCAAAAATTGAAGAGACATTGATCTGGCCTTACTAATATAAATTGATTTTTGTACCGTGCTGCTTTTAAAAGTAAAAGAAAACAAATATTTTTTTTGTTAAGAAGTTTATTTTCAACTGCTCCAAAATTGTGAGGTACAAATAAAGCCTTAAGACTAATTTTTACATTAAATTCTTGGAAGGTCTAAATAGCAAAAAGCCTTTATTTTATTTATTGCATTATTTTTTTTTTCCGCTGAGCTCAGTAGTGGATTTACCGGCAGGCTGAGTAGGCTTGAGCGTAATTTAGGACAGATTTTATTTTCATAGGCATCCTCCAAAAATTAAAAAAAAATCTGTGAGACGATTTTCTGATGTCTTTCCGATGACGTTTCCCTCTTCCTTTCAATTTTACATTCAACAGTACCGAAAATCTCCTTACCCTATGGTAAAACATCAAATTTGAGGTATTGATCCAGTAATCGGCCTCTGTCCACTTTGTATGAGTGAGAAGAGAACGAAAATTGCGGCAACTTTATTTCACGCTCTTCTCACTACTCATTCATGGAAATCCGACTACTGGTTGGGAGCTGCGAAATGGATGTGTGATGTTCACTCTTTTAAAATTTTATTTTATATCTGGGGGCTTAGATGTCTGTGTCTTTAACAGGATTTCTATCTTTTCTCTGCTTTTTATTCCAATTTTTCTCTCAAAATTTTGTAATTCTCCGTTCATAATTTATTTACTTGCCAATTAGGTAGAAGAAAAAGACGCATCACTGAAGAGACCGGATTAATTTATTTTCTACAGCCCATAAATCTGAAAAAGTCGGAAATTTGTTACAATTTACGTTCCTCATAAAGAAATATTTTTCAAATTAAAATAATTTTAATAGTTCCTAATTTGACTTATTAATTTTTTGGATTTGTCAAAATGCTGACTGAATTATATCATAACTGAAGCTTTATGCATTCCATGTGAATGAAAATCGCAATTCACGTTTCACAAAATGTATATTGATATAAAATATAAATTAAGCGTGAATTATATATAAGAATATATTTATTTATTTGTGTAGCTACAGTTGTAGTTTAGACTGTATGAGCTTCAATGTATTCTAGTCAACTTAGCCAGAGAAAGGACAAGTCGGCTGTGATGTGTAAAATCAATAAATTATAATGTATAATCTGAGTTATTTCAATTAATTAATTCTTGGTTGTAATCTTAATCTAATTAAAATAAATTAAAACTCTTCCATAAATTTCAAAAAATAAGAGATGGCGAACTATCGAACTTCAATAATTTCAACATGAATACAAGGTAGATCATTCTCGAAAAAAATGCAAACAGTTGAAATATGTATTTCACATACATTTTGAACCTGTGCAGTCTTACAAAAAGCGCTCTCATCATTAGCTGTATTTATTGTTATAATTTTATCAGCTTGGCTCCCGAAACGTCCACGTTTTGAAATTGTCAATAAAAAATTTAAAACCATTGCATCACTTAAGGCTTTCTTACAAAGAAATTGCTAAATAAAAAATTGAAAAGCCACGTGCCAAGTACAGTCAGTGCAGTGGGGGACTCGAATCCAGCCGAAAAAATTGAAAAGCGGACGTTTCAATCGGTGCCGGATTACAGAATTTTTTGGATTGTAGAATACCGGATTAAAGAGGTTCTACAGTAGTACAACTGAAAATGCATTCAATTTACTTCCTGAACAAAAATTTGAAATTATAGCAGTTTATATAAATCGGCGCGGCTTGAGGCAGCTTCCAAAACTATATCTTGTTTAGATTTGGACACTTGGATGATAGACTCGGGAATTTGAGTCAAGAAGTTTTGCGAAGCTACAATATTTTCTTGTGTTTTTGAAATAGAATCCCAGAAAAATTCATTTATTCTATCGATATTGTTGTGCTAGATTATTCAAAAAGACTTTATATTGTATGATTAACAAAAATATTTCATTTATTTCACAAAATTTTTACTGATTAATTAACTTTACACAGACTACGGTACACTTTTACTTTAGAAATTGTCGCAAATTGTGAAAATCGCTGGCTTTCTCCATTTTATTTGTCAACGTGCGTTTATATACTACCGTTCTATATTCTCGAAAATTCTAAAAAATCAGAAAGCCGTCAGTCAGCTAGCGGATTACATTTTAAATCAATGAGTCAGTATTCAAATAGATAACAAATAACAGGAAAATTCTCTAAGATGTTCCTAAACTCCAATTTAGATAACAATTCCAACAATTCCAACATTTAAATGCCTCAAGATATTTCATATTTTGTGACAATATCATTAAAACTGTTTGTAATTAACTAGAATTTGAATACATAAGAAACCATTAGTTTAATTTGCTTGGATTATGTTAAAATGAAAAATCTATGCGGTAATGTTGTTGATGAGAGGCGCCAGCACCAAAATGAATGACATGATTAAGAGGCGGATGTAAATTGGGCACTAATCTACTTTAAATTTTAATCTCGTTGGAAATTTGGGATGAAAATGTACCCGCAAAGGTTAAATGAAAACTGGGCACTGTACAAAATTGAGAATTGTGCTAAAAGTAAGAAAACAGGAGGATAATGGGGAAAAACAAGGAAAAACCTGCCAAAAACGTAACCTGAACCAAACGTCTCGGGCTAAAGTTCTATCCCACAGGCATGCGCAGTGCTAATCGGTAATTTTTCAGGGATGTTTTTTGAAAACGCGAGCGTACAACCATTGTTACATACAAACACTTCTTCATAGATTGTATTTCAACCCAACATGAATGTTTTGAAGATCATGCCTGACTTCCATTTGTCATTATTTTTCCCAAAATTTCATCCACTTTGGAGCTGATGCCCCTCATCGACAACATTACGGTTTGTGCCATTTGATAGTTTCATAAACTCAAAAATATTTATTTTGTATATTAATTGGTCAGCTAGAAACATTCTCGAAACATTTAAATCGTACCCATGTTTGAAAATTCAAAAATTTAATTTTTCTTCAAATCTTCTGCTCTTAGTTCTTTGTATAGTAAATTGAGATTTTCTACCTTCATTTCTCCTATCTAACCATTTTTTAACCCAGAGTCTCTTTATTTTTGTATAGTTCTCAATCTCGTCTTCCGAATGCCGCAATAATTAAATTAATACGATAAAAACAGTTAAATTAATGATGCAGAAAGCAATAACATCAATATTCAAACCAAAAGCATACACAAATATTTCTCTGACAGGTGACACAAACTAATATCTTTTCGTATATTTCAAATTCCCGAGTGTGTCTTCCAAATGCCCACGTCTGAACACGAGTGTTTTATTCGTCATGCTTGAAACGTCAAATTCTTAAATATTTTACTCTTTTTAGAGCTTGTTTATCAATTAAAATGTCTCATTTTGTAATTTGTAGTTACACATTTTGATTTTCAAATAATTTAAAATAGTAAGCAATTTTTAATTAGCTAATTTTACACTTCAACTTACCTACTAAAAATTTTGTGCAAATCTTCAAAGAAATACATATTGATAAAAAAAAAAGCACATCGTGCTTTGTTGATTAAAAATTAGTATGACGATAAATTAATTGCGAATTTATTCATAATTTAGATTCTTATTGGGATTTATTGGGCATATTTGGGTGTGTAACAAGTTTTCATAATTTATTTCAAATTATTTTATGTGTTTCTTGACATATGGCGCCGCTGTGTGTGTTTTGATGGAACTAATCCATGTGATTGTTCAACCAACAGGTGATTTCCACCCAGTCGGTAAAGCTGCTCGTTTACCGATTGACAGTTGTTATTTGTTTCTATGGTGTTGATCTAAATTTTTAACTTTTTACACGGTTTTTTCACGCATTTATGACGTTAGTCACATAAATATAAAACAAACATCAGAAACTTTCGAATCCGTTGACTTATAAGTGTTATTTGTGTAGTGCAAACCAGTAAGAAGTTTGGCGAAAATGGCAACGAATATGGAAGAGGAACAATCCCTCCAAGAATGCGAGGCATACGTGCAAAATCATAACATCCAGCAGGTTTTGAAGGATTGTATTGTGCAGCTATGTGTCAGCCGTCCTGCAAATCCTATATCTTTTTTGAGAGAGTATTTTCAGAAGCTCGAACGGGTAAGTCGTTTTTTGATTCTTGCCTGTCAAATATTTATAATTGTTTGGTTTTGGCACTTGCTTATCCAAGCACGTGTGAATGGAAACAAATCGGGAATCCTTACATTTTTTGGCAGTTCGCCCTCCTTTATTGTCAAGCGATTGAAATTCTTGCAGGTTATTAAGTTTTATTAGGTCACGTTTATTTTTCATAGGGCGTTAATATCAGCTGTAGAATTTAAATATAAAAGTAATATTGATCAATTTTTATAATATTCCAACAAATGTCTATATATTGATTGAAATAATCGGAGGTACTTGTTATTGAAAGGTCAATATAGATAATATATTCGAAATAAATTAGGTACTTGCATTATCAAAGGTAATAACAGAATAGAACCGAATATGCATTGGTCCATAAATGGATTAAGGGTGAATAATTAAAATTAAAATATTTCCTGGTTGAAGCTACATTATTTATAATTTTTCATTGTTTAAAAATGTTGGTTGAAACATTATACAATGCATATTATTATATTTAAAAAATGTCTTTATGCGAGCTTATTGTGCACCTTATGAACATTTTCATCGCTTCTGGCTATGGCTGTTTGCCGGTAAACAAAGGTCAGAGTTCAAAAGTTCGTGCTTTGTTTCACCTAAGGGCTGCGAACAATGTTTTGTACCTTAATGAGATGAGAAGCCGGCGATTGTTAGGTAGAAATCTTAAAAATTCGAATCTGTTTCTTAATTAACGATTTTGGTAATTAATAATATTGACTCAAACACAAATTATAATTGAGGCAGATGGTTTGTTAATACAATGGTGCAAATATGGAAATACTTCTTGCAATCCTCGTTTCAGTAAAATATATTTCTTCCAGCCATTTTTTCAGATCTAAATCTGGGAGAAAGGTTGCAGAGCGAGTTGGAACCCTAACTCCATCATTTCTCTGATTGCACAGACTTTTCAAATCCTCCTCGTAATAAACTTGTAATCCTCGGTTCAGTCGTTTGTTATATTATGTCTAGTTGATATTCTGTCCGCGTGAAATTCTCATGAGGAAAACTAGCTGAATTTTGATAACATTCCTTAAATAACTCATTCATGAGGTGATTTAAGGCACAAGATGAAAGACGTAGAATTAAACAGCTTATGAAAAATGTATAATCTGGAGATTGCCTTGCTGAGGATACTGAAAAGGGAATTATGGAATAACTTTGATATATCTTACATTAAAAAATATAGCATGGCGTGGTAGTGTACATCCGTACATCAAAATCTTTATTTAGGGTATGCAACTTAACTGCCATGCGTGTATTGGTGATGGTAGCACTTTATGACACCCAATTAATTTTCTATTTCGCAAATTATATACAAATTGCTTATTTATTATTAACGAATAAAAAAGTATAATGTAACTATAATTATGCACCACATATGTGCTTATATAATTGCTTATAATTATTAGACTGTAGGATCGATCGCTCTGAAATTTAATAGACTCCTGAACAGATAATTAAGGGATAAATTTAAAAAAATATTGATTAAATCAGTTGTATATTACGGTCTCTACGTTGTTTCGTACGTACGTACGTACAAACCAAAACGACATATCGTAACGAAATTCAACTCGTTTGTTGTTTTAATAAATTTATTTCCACTTAAAGCTACAATATTACTGCTACTTATAATCGACCCTCAATAAACACTATCACTACACTTATTTATTATTTACACAGTAACACTACTTTCTTATTTATCTCGACTAGTTCGCTTATTTATTTTCGATCTTACTCACTCCTTATCTGAACTACAACAATTAATTTTTAATACAAATTAAAATTCTGCAACATTTACTTGTCACAGTTTATTTTTTAAATTTATTTCTCGATCCTTTAGAAAGTTTCAGTGAATTTCCAGAAATTCCACCAAATGTCATTACGTCCTTGGCGCATATGACTCAGTTGCGTTTGTCACCCGTTAATCCGGCGTGCTGAATATAACTCTATCCTGTAGGGGCTCTATTTTTTTTTGTTCCTAATTAAGGTTTCTGCCGCCTTACAGCGAATATAAAATTCGAGTTGCATAATAATGTCACTAATTTTATTCTGAATAATTTATTTACACAGGTTACACTGCCAATATTTATTTTATAAACTCGTATAATTACAATATCGCTCACAGTTACTCGCACCGAATGACTTCTCCTAGCTCACGCTCTTATATACCTAATCCAACAATGGGACAACATTCAATTGTCTAACTTAAGGGATCGGCAAAATTAGAATTTGTACCCACGCACTTTGGCCATAAAATCAATTTGAAAAGTGGGAGTGCTAACTCGAGCAACAGTTGGCACCCCCACATTCGCCAATCGAAATAAAAGTCAGCTCACTAGAAACAACTAATTTAGGACTAATTTGTACCCAATAGGATTTTTTGAAAAAAAAAAATATTTTTATAACAAATAGATTTTTTTGCAATTGCGCTACGTGAAATTCGGAACAAGATTTGAAAAATAATTTCAGGCCGGAAAAAAGTTTGGAAAACTCATTCTCAAAGTCAAGACTAATTAGTAATTACAAAATTTTTGCTATAATAAAATTATTTATGTTGAAAATCAATTATTTTGAAATTGCGCTGCGCGAAATTTCAAGCCATTATAACCAAATAATTTGAGAGTAGGGGAGACTTGAAAACTTGATTTGGAATTAAGGACTCATTTGTACCCACATAGATTTTGTTACAAACAAATTAGTCTTGTTAAAAATCAAATATTCTCGAATTGCGCGAACCAAAGTTAAAAGCGATTTTAAGCAAACAATTTAAGAATGAAGAAAAGTTGAAAAAACTTGAATTTGAATTAAGGACTAATTTGTACCCACAAAGATTTTATCATAAACAAATTATTTATGTTGAAAATCAATTATTTTCGAATTGCGCTGCGCAAAATTGGAAGTAATTTTAGGCAAACTATTTAAAAAGAGAGGAGACTTAAGAAAACTCAAATTTGAATCAAGGACTAATTTGTACCCACAAAGATTTTGTCATAAATAAATTATTTTCGATGGCAATCAATTCTTTTCGAATCGCGCTACGCAAAGTTGAAAGCAATTTTAAGCAAACAATTTGAGAAGAAAGAAGACTTGAGAAAACTCAAATATGAATTAAGGATTAATTTGTACTCACATAGATTTTGTTATATACAAATTATTTCTGCTGGAAATCAATTATTTTTGAATTGCGATGCGCAAAATTTAACAATTTAAGAGTGCGGGAAACTTGTATTACTTCATTTAGAATTAAGGACTAATTTGTACCAACATAGATTTTGTTATAAACAAATTATTTATGCTGAATATCATTTATTATCGAATTGCGCTGCGCAAAGTTGAAAGTAATTTTAAGCAAATAATTTGAGAAGAAAGGAGACTTGAAAAAACTCAAAATTTGATTTAAGGACTGATTTGTACCCAAAAACATTTTGTCATACACAGATTATTTATGTTGAAAATCAACTCTCAATGTCAATAATTGATTTCCAGCAAAAATAATTTGTTTATAGCAAAATCTATGTGAGAAAAAAATAGTCCTTTATTCTAAATGAAGTTTCACAAATCTCTCCCACTCTTAAATTGTTTGCTTATAATTGCTTTTAAACTTGACGCTGAGCAATTCCAAAATAATTGATTTTTAACATAAATAATTTGTTTATGAAAAAATCTTTGTGGGTAAAAATTAGTCCTTGATTCAAATTTGAGTTTTCTTAAGTCTCCTTTCTTTTTAAATAGTTTGCCTAAAATTGCTTTCAACTTTGCGCAGCGCAATTCGAAAATAATTGATTTTCAACATAAATAATTTGTTTATGATAAAATTTTTGTGGGTACAAATTAGTTCTTAATTCAAATTCAAGTTTTTTCAACTTTCCTTCATTCTTAAAATGTTTGCTTGAAATCGCTTTTAACTTTGGTTCGCGCAATTCGAGAATATTTGATTTTTAACAAGACTAATTTGTTTATAACAAAATCTATGAGGGTACAAATGAGTCCTTAATTCCAAATCAATTTTTCAAGTCTCCCCTACTCTCAAATTATTTGGTTATAATGCAGCGCAATTTCAAAATAATTGATTTTCAACATAAATAATTTTTTTTATAGCAAAAATTTTGTAATTACTAATTAGTCTTGACTTTGAGATTGAGTTTTCCGCCCTGAAATTATTTTTTAAATCTTGTTCCGAATTTCACGTAGCGCAATTGCAAAAAAATCTATTTGTTATAAAAATATATTTTTTTTCAAAAAATCCTATCGGGTACAGATTAGTCCTAAATTAGTTGTTTCTAGTGAGCTGACTTTTTTTTCGATTGGCGAATGTTAGGGTACCAACTTTTGCTCAAGTTAGCACCCTCACTTTTCAAATTGATTTTATAGCCAAAGTGCGTGGGTACAAATTCTAATTTTTTGGGTACAAATTAGTCCTCAATTAGTCCTAAACTATAGGCTACTTTTTTTTTTATTTTGCGCAAAGTGGGGGTGCTAACTTTTTTGACGTGCCCGCGGGCCACATGCGGCCCTTTGCAACTGTTTGCGCGGCCCGCCAAAGCACCAATATTCATTTTTAATAATATTTATATTCGTATATGATATAAAAGCACTATTCAAGTTACATTTTACATTTTAATGTGCGACCCGCATGAAAAATTTTATTTTGAAACTGGCCCGCCGTCCGAAAAAGGTTGCCGACCCCTGCAGTAACAGTTGATGCCTGGCACCACCGAACATCTAGTAACCATAGGCTGTCAATCACGTCCGACATTTGAACATCGACTTGGTCAATACTAACTAGGATTACAGTTATAGCGAATTGAAATAAATAATTATGTGAACTAATTACTTGAAATGTTTCACATTTGTGACAATAAATATTTGCTTGTTTTATAATTTGTTATCTTGTTTTCGCGGTTATCAGCTGTCAACTAGCTACTTAATTTAGTTAGGTAGGAATTTGTGTGCGATATGATCCGTGCAAATTTATTTTCATAATTAATTATATTAGTTCAAGGTCATGTACACATCAGTGGAACTATAATAACATTAATTATTCATTTGACACGCGCACGTTATCGCGTAGGCATCTTTTGCTTGTAAATTGCAAATATGTGTAGCTATGTAGGTAATTTAATAAAAAAAATGATTTATAACTAAACCGTCCTACAGATTTATTAAATATGAAATGTGAATTTTTCTATGAATACAGCATCAATTTTTAATCAGCACACGAGCGCACAACTGTGTTTGATGTTGCATTAACATTTTTAAATGGTTTAAGTCTTCAAATAAAAATGTTAGGATTGCTGATCCTTCAAAAAGAACCAGCTTGTATATTTAATACCATTCAGCGTTTTACAAAAGTTCAAAGGAACAAGAAATCATTAATTTTTAATCATCCACTCCAGTCCCACTCTTTGCTCAATTATTTATTACGTAAAGTTCGACAAGAGTGAACGAAGTCTTTTTTCTGTTCGTAACTCACCCTCTCGTCTCTTTTTACCTTTTATGCTTAACTTGTTGATCACGAACATTAGGATTTAAATAAATAATGGTATTTTATTAGTTTTTGATATTTTATTATGTTCACATTGTCACAAAAGAAATATTTGATTTACTTATTAACTGTTGTTATTTTGACAGCTCATTGTTGCGCAGTATCCGATCGGCTGCTTCCGCTTGGCAACACTTAATTTAGCGCGAAATTCAAACATAAAAATTAATTATGCGACTTGTTTCACGTATCTCTGTTATGTAATCTGTGCATAAATTAATTAAAAATCATAATAAAATTGGGACAATATATTTTTAATAATAACTTGACAAGTAATAAATTTTTTGGAAGGGATAAATCTGAGAATCTCGGATGATCGCACAATGTGTGATAAATTATCTCATTTTTCATCTTTATTTCGTCCCGCGTCACAATCGGATTCCCAGTAGCGCCACCGGTCGTAAGAACAAATTACCCGATCTCGAGATTGGATTTGACGGTTCTTTTTATCAGAGAATTTTCCAAATGGTTTTTAGATGGTTTCTCTTCATTTTGTACTAAGGCTGAATTAAATTCAAGTGAAATAAAGTTGATAACATAAAATATCTAGCAGACATCTTCTATAAAATAACTCATGCGAAAATTATTCTTCAGCTATAAAAATAATAAATTTGTTGACTATTTCCTTTCCTCGAGGACGCTTTCATTTTTGTTTTTATTGGATATTTTTCCCTCCAGTTGTTT
Organism: Dromius quadrimaculatus; assembly: GCA_963989225.1. Classification (NCBI taxonomy): domain Eukaryota; kingdom Metazoa; phylum Arthropoda; class Insecta; order Coleoptera; family Carabidae; genus Dromius; species Dromius quadrimaculatus. The sequence continues at coordinate 5,650,456 of OZ022325.1, read as the reverse complement.
TTTGGGGCATGTAGTGACGGCAGGGGTGCCTGTAATCCTGTTGAGATATCTCACAAACTATCCCCACTACTGTGCTGACAAACATCAGACTTTTGAGCTGACTGTGTTTGTTCGAATTCAATACATTTTTATTTATAGAACAAAATCTACAAATAAACTAAATTAGTTTATTTTGACTATTTTTATGCTGAAACACTATAAAAGTTTTGTATTTCAATTTCATGAAATAATGGAAGGTGAGCGTGCAACCGCCGTCAGGCAATTGTATATTTTTCGCCTTGTACAGCAGAAGCCTATTACTACATGATGTTCCACAATCATTAAATAAAGACACTCCTAAAACAATTTATCACATTTATATACTTCCGGCAGTATAAGATCAATTCCCCAAAAACAAATAATTCTGCTCCCATCCCAGTGATGTACCAAACCATCCCCTTATGACGTCACTGCTCCATCCCCGTTTCCTAGCAACCTCTCGTTTATTTCCGCCCTAACTCGTGTTCAATCGCCGTTTCTCGCGTCTAGCGTAGAGAGCACTCATGCGACCGTGGTTATTGCTGCCCTTTCGAGGTGAGACGAGGGGATTGCTACCCCTAATGCGACGACGCTGTGGTGGTTGCCTACGGCGAGTAGATCACTGTGTCAGTGCTGTCAAGAAGCGCGAATTGAGCAGGATCGAGAACCGGGGATAATTTGTTGTTCTAATCTAAACAGGGTTGATTTTGTTGTTGTAAGGGGTGGAAATTATTTTAAAACTGTCGGCGACACAGAGGAAAGGCAGTATGATGCTCACACTGTCTTTGGTGAGTTCACAAACATTTTTATTACCAATAAACAATTCAATTATTTATTTGTTTTTGTATTGTTTGTAACTTGAAAAGATTCAGTTTTAAAATTAAATCAATCAATTGTAAGCTTTTAAAGTTTTTCAAGTCAAATTTTTTTTGAAATCGGTTTGCGTCACGAAACTTGAGTGGTAAATTTGTACGTGACGTGTCACGTGATGAGTATATGTACCGCAGTGAGTGCATTTGTAATGAGATACTATATTTATTATAGGAAATTATTTGTTATATTACCAAATTAATTTTATTTCAGAAAAGATTGTAAAAACCGATTTGAATTGGTCTAGCTACCTGTTTGATTGTATTACAATAAATTCAAAGTACATAATAAATAATGTATGCGATTATCGATTGGCTTAGACAATGACAAAACATTCTGATTGAGAAATTGACATAAATTTATTTGCAACTATCTTAAGTTTACATTAATTTTTATTTAAGCTTGTTATTTATTTAATAATTTATTGCAATTATGATTCAAATTAGCATTCCCAACAACCTAGAGAATGTCTAACTGTCAAACATTTGAATGCTAGCTCATTGTTACAAAATTGTTAAAATGTTCGACATTGTTGGTTAAGGGTATATAAGTCCACGTGGACTGGTAAAAAAAATATGAATCAATAAACTGACGGCTAGCGATTTTGTTATTCTGCAGTGGATTTTAATAGTAATTAAGATATCAAGGGTGTTAAAATGACAATAATGCCTGAGGTCAACAGTGTACTTTCCGAGGGCCTCTGGCCCGAGGTGTGTACATTGACCGTAGGTATTATTGTCCGTTCAACTCCCGTGGTGCCTTCAATGTTTAATGTCCGACTTTTATTGTATTTCGATCAAAATTTTTAGCAATGTATGTCCTGTCATTGTGATTTCTGTCAGAGAAATTACTCTAGTTACTTGCTGTAACTAGGAAACTTTTTGGTCATTTTTCAGCAATAATAAACTAGTCGGACATTAAGTAAATAAGTGTACTGTAACCTGTTTTATTATAAAATCACAATAAAAGTGACAATATAATAAACAAAATATGTTTTTTTCTAAGATATAAATTCATAATTTTTTTTTTTTTTGACTAAGATAGATAACTTTAGGATCTCTTGTCTTGTTCTCGAAAGTAAAATAATAAAAAGAATTGGAACTAACTGCCAGTACATGTCAAAAAATGTGCCGGTTATGACAATATTCCGTACATCGCTCACACAAAGTTGCTGGCTTCGGTTATTCCGCTAACGTGACTGTGCGCACGCACAATTCTTAGGAACGATTGCATGCCCATCTTTCATTAATTCCCGTACTCTCTACTTTTTTTAAAGATGAAATATGAAATATCAATTCTCATAAAATATGTACAAACATTGAAAAAGAATTGGCGACTTGAATGTAGGCGAGTCAGGAACGTATTTAAGATTTTTCGGGGCTTGGAGCTTCAAGTTCAATAGAGGCCCCATTTTTTAAAAATTGAAGTATGAAATTCATTATTAATGAGATAAAAATATATTCATTCGGGAAATAGTATTGTAACGAATTTAAGTCTATAAATTAGTCATTTCGGCTTTACTGGTGCTTAGAATTATTGTGGAAATATTTTACATCAAGAAATAGAAGCGAATATATTTGTTTTCTAGAAAATTGCTGGTACCTTCCAGCGCTTTCTAGAAAAGCCTGGACGTTTGCGGGAAAAACGTAGTGAGAAGACGAGGATTATTATTGGTTTTGGTTCAGAGACCTTATAATATGGACTGCTAGTGGCTGAAATAAATTGTGTTATTTAAAAATAAATCAATATTGAAAAATAATTAGAGTTAAGTTTAGATTAGAATCATTTATTAGAAATAGTGTTAGTTATCTAATTTATTATTTTAATAAATCATAAAAATAAATAGTAGTGTTTGGTAAATTTTGCTCCCTAAATTAAAATAAATAACGTTACAGTATTGTATGACAAACGAAACGAGTTAGCGCCGATAAAAACGTATAAAGAAACAAATTCTATAAATAAATAAAATAAATATGTCTTCATTTATTTGAATTATAATGGATTTAGAATTGAAACAGCAGCTGTTAGTAGCACTGTTGCAAGACCCATTTCACGCGACAAAATATTAAATTTTGCGCGAATTATTCCTGATTTATTAAAATTAATATTTAAAAATGAAATTACAATATTGGTTTACTGCTTTCATATTTATCGCTATTTTATTTGACTAGCAGAGGTACGGCAGAGCAAAGTTTGTCTCCTGTTAGAAGATAATTATGTCAACTAGTTTTAATTTATCAAATTTTGTATAAAGAATCATCTTGATGATCAAAGCGCATTTTTTGCAGCTTATGAATGTTTGTTAGTTCAGAGCTTACACAAATTACTATCCCTCACAATCACTGAGCTTAAAATCTAGCAATTTGGGCAATCCTGCGAAACAGCAGCTTTCTATTTCAAAAGGACTTTTTAGTCTTTATTATTCAGTAATTGACTGACGGAAGGTCATGTGCTATACCCTAAAAAAATTATTGAATCTGCAGAAAATTTGATGCACCTACCTTTGGTGAATGACAATTCGCTGGTCAAAAGGTACACCGTCACACGCCTACTTAAATTTGTGTGACTGTTTTGTGATAGACATAAAAGTAATGTTAACGTTGTAGTTCAAATATTCACATTTATTTACATCTATATTACATGCATTCAGTATAAAAACTGAATTACTGTTTTTAATACAATACATTAAAAAATGCTCCAACATGAAAGTCGGAGATGAAAAATTGACAACATGAAAGTTGGACTTGGAATTTAATAATGACTTCCAAAGAAAAATAAATATCTTAAGAAAGTGGTTGTTGCCACCCTCCAGAGGAGAGGGGGACCAATAAGAACACAAAACCCCCGAGTGAGGGAAAGCGGCATCTGGACCTAGTTTGAGGGTATTAACAAATTTCGGCAAATGCTCAAATAAAATTAAAGTGCACAAGCACTTAGTAAACTTAAAATATTTCTGCAATAAAACAATCTGTATCTCGTGGGAAAGGGACTCCAAAACCTTCTCAACAATATATTTACTGCCCCCTTCCTTTGAGAAACACCGAAAATAAATTCTACGGAACGTACAGAATCTTTATTAAAGTTATTTAGAAAAAAATCCCTGAAAATTGGGTGCAATTACCTCCAAAACTATAGATTTAAGAAAATGAGAAACGGGTGGTCATGTACTGGCCTAAATTGATCATAAAAACAAAAGTTTAATTCATTGTGATACTAACACCGAAAACCGCATGTCAATATATTGTGTAACTCGCGAGATATTGAGATAAACAGTTTTTACCCTAAAAAGGGTATTTATTCACATCAGTTAGAAATTACGGGTATAAAATGTCGCTCATTCTATACAACAATTTGAATTTTTAACTGATTTTTTACCCAAAACTGGGTGAATGATTAGAAAAATCAAGCAGTGCAAACCTACAGAACAGCCACTTTCATTTAGTACCAGTTTCAAGTGTATAAGTGCTGTAGTTGCTAAGAACTCAGCGTCACGTCAGTCAGACAGCCAAAGTGCATAAATAGCGCATTTTTTTGCAAAATTTGCAGAAGTACGGGCCTGTTAAATATAACTAAACTTAATTGATTAAAGACAGTTACTGCCAAATGGTACACTGAAAATGTTTGACCTGAAGTGCTCAGTAGAGTTCTAGAGAAAGTAAAAAATGGAAGAATCATCTAGATGATGAAAGCGCATTTCTGACAGTTCATGAATGCTTGTTACTTCAGAGATTTCGCAAATTACCATCTCTCACAGTTACTGAGCTTGAAATCAAGCAGTTTAGGCAAACTCACGAAACAGCAGCTTTCATTTAGTACTAGCTTCAAGTTGACTATTTGATAGGTACATAATTTATGCATGTAAAAACTCAAAAATATCTTTTAATCTTCATTGTTTAGTTATTGACTGACGGGAGGTCAAGTGCTGTACCTTAAAATGATAATTTGATTTTTATCAAAGCTATATAAAAGAAAATACACCAAAAGTAAACAAATTTTCATCCAATTATAATATTTCATTTTAATAAGCTTCAAATTCGCGTCAAACAAGTCATTGAATGAATCCCGGACAGATTTGACAACTGTACATAATAATAGTGACACCCGCGGCGAAAGTTGTAACTAAATTTCTATCTACTTTAATAAATTTTAGTTGCCATATCCCTAATGTCATAAATATCTATGGGCATTGTTTCACTTGAAAAAAGAATTGAATAATTCAATCTTCCACAATCACTGAGCTTGAATTAAAGCAATTTGTGCAAACCTACGAAACAGCAACTTTTATTTAGTACCAGTTTCAAGTCTGTAAATAGTATAGTTGCTGAGAACTCAGCGTCACGCCAGCCAGACAGCCAAAGTGAATATAATAGCGCTTTTTTACAAAAAATGCGCTAAAAATCTTAAAAAATTTAAATACATGAATAATTTATCAAATTGATTTGTTCCGGCCCTCATTTGAAAGAAATACAATTGATTTAATTTGGACACAATTATCAAACATGCATATTTGAGTATTTACTTTTCTTTGATACACCTACATTAAAACAATTTTGCCCGCAGCTCGTCATGTATCCTTTGTTTTTTTATTCAACTGTTATCGACGTTCAGTTGTTTGTGCAGTGGGAAAGCAACCATCATCTGTTATTATATTTTATCGTTCTTCAGTTGTCATTTGGTTCAAGTGATCATTTCTTTATATTTTGTTATAAAATATTTATGACAGGAGATTATTTTTTTTTAGTAATAAATGATATTTCTTTATTGAAACGATTGTAGTCACGAATGACAAAATAAAACTCTTTAAAAAATGAAATGAATATTTATTGATATGAATAGTCGAAATTTATCACTGTTCGACTGTTTTATGAGGATATGAGGTGTGAAGACCGACCTTGTAATTTCAGTTTCAATTTTAATTCAATATACAGGACAGAAGATTTATGTGTTGATCACATCAAATTATTATGAAACTTGTATAACTAATGAAGGCTTTATCTGAAAACAAGTCTGCAGCTTGTAGAACATTAATTCATCCACAATGAACTATTATTACAAACTACAACTTTGCTTTCAACAAAATTAAATTTTCCTGTAACTAACTCCTCATCTGCTTTAAGTGATTAGTACCGCAAACGCGTTGTAATGCAATTTAGGAAAAAATACCGCATTTGGCATCCACCTAGTGGAAAATAAAATATGACATATTCCACCAAACATCACTACGTCTATCCGGCGTTAATGGAAGTCTATCTTGTTGGGGTTCTGTTTGTTTCAACATAATCCTGTGAATATAAAGTAAACTACCAAGAGAGTAACACCTTACATAATTAATTTTTGTCATTGACGCTGAAAACAATATTATTTATTACGTAAGTACGGTATTTTGAACGAAATTGGTAGCTTCGCCCCATGCAATAATTACGTGCAGATAATGATTTTAATTGGATGCAAACTATGATTGCAATATGCAGGAAGAAATTACGAGTCTAAATTTAGATCAACTTGGTAATTATCGTACAACTTGCTTCTTTCGTCCTGTCTTATTAGAACTGAGTTTCTTCTTCCTAAAGGCCTGTCTAGGCATTATTAGAAATTTTGGTATTGAAAAATAATAGCAATATATTTATCTACAGAGTGATCTGATCAAAAATGGTTGTCCGTGCCGCTTTGTTCTGATTTTTTCTTTGCCGCCTGCTTGAGATAGTGACCTTCAAGTGACAGATGACAGCTCCTCTAAAAACACTATTCTAACCTAATAATTTGGTAGAATAATAATAAATTCTCAATAATCAGTCAATAATACAGCTATTTACTTACTTTTTTGTTTATTGAATCAGATTATGGATGAATCCGTCATAAAATATACAAAATATACGCCATTGTGTTCTTGAAATGTCGGTAATGTAGTTTTCAAAATAAATAAATTTATACTAACTTTATTCCATGAAGATAGTTTTGATCATAATGCGAACTTTTGCCTGTCACCTGTCAGACAATCATTATTGATCACTCTGTATAACAGTTTGAGTATAAATATATTAGGTATTAATAAAGGCAGTCCTTTATGCAACTCATTTTTTGATGAAGGACTTTTCACCACCATTTTAAAAAATAATTGGTTTCTTTATTTTTCCAGACTTTTATTTTGTATTTTATAGAATGAAATGTAGAATGATGGAAATTTTTCAAAATCTTATTTGAGTTTTTCATTACGGACAAAATAAAGTTGTTGTCAGATATTGTCAATAGTATTTACTATTTACAAATTCATGACAAGTCTAAAGAAAAAAAATCAAAATTATGAAAAAATACTCCTTGAAACATCAGATTTAATAAAATTACTAAAGCAAGAAAATTATGAAAAATTGCAAAATGCTAAACAACAAGAATAGGAGGATTTCGACAAATGTATAAATAATAACTACAAAGAAAACAAGAAACTCTTCTATAAAGTAGCGAAAAATTTGAGAAAAGAAAAACAACAACTTATTAAACAATTAAAAGACAAAAATGGAACAATACTAAGAAAGGATACAGACAAACTAAAAAGATGGAGAGAAAATTATGAAGAATTACTAGAACCGCAAGAAGTAATCACAAGCAACGTGTACAATAACGACCAGAGCAAAATCCAGAAATTACAAATATAGAAATCAGCATCGAAGAAGTTACATTTCCTATTAAAAAGTTGAAGATAAATGAGATAAAACCAGAGCAGCTAAAATAAAAAAATGCTGCACACAGTACTAAACAAAATTTGGGATAGAGAGTAGATACTTACAGACTGGAGAAAAACAATTATACTGCCAATATACAAAAAAGGAGACAGCCGCAACTCTTGCAATTTATTATCGAGGGATCTCACTCCTATGCACAGCAGTAAAAGTATACGAAACGATACTTGAAAGTAAACTAAGAAAGTTAGTAGAAGACAAGATTGGGGATACTCAAAGCGAATTTAGAAAAGGCCACAGCACCCAAGACCATGTATTTACAATTCGATAGATAACGGAAAAAAACACTAAGACACTATAAAGAAATTTTTGCATGTTTTATAGACTTTGGAAAAGCTGTCCATAGAGTTAACAGAAAATTGTGAAATATTAAAAAGGAGAAATATAGGATAGAAGCTACTAGAAGGAATCCAAAATATTTATAAAGATAACATAAACTATGTACGAACCGCTAACTTATTATCAGAAGAATTCAAAGCAGATGGAGGATTGAGACAAGGAGGAACTCTAAGTCCTTTATTGTTCATGTGAACATACTATACATGGATGAAATTCACATTGAAGCAAACAAAAGAACAATAAAAACTGCCATAGGATATTCAAATTTAAAACAAATAAAAATAGCAGAGTGCATTTTTGCAGACGACATGGTAATCTTTGCGAATACAGAGAAAAATCTGCAAGAGAACTTGAAGATATGGAACGAAGAAATACTCAGAGCAAATATGAAAATAAATGCCAACAAAACAAACGTAATGATAATAGCCAAAAAAGAAAAACAATTGCAAATACAAATAGATAATAAAAATATACAAGTTCAAAGCTTTAGATATCTCGGAAGTATAATCGAAAATAAAAGAGCAGAATACAGGCAATTCAATTAGCAAGGCACTATTAAAGCACAAAACAGTGAACAAAAGAACGAAGCTGACCATCTACAAAACAATAATACTACCAATGCTGTTGAACAGTTCAGAAACCTGAGTACTAAATAAAATACAACAAAGTGAAATCACAGCGGTGGAAATAAAATGTCTTAGAGCTATAGAGGGGGTAACAAAACTAGACAAAATTAGAAATGAAAAGATTACAGAAAGATTGGAAATACAGTCAGCAATGAAGAAGATAGAGCAAAAACAATTGGCCATGAAAAACATGGGACTATGTAATACAAGAAATAATAACTAAAAAGAAAATAACAACCAGAAGAGCACACGAGGTAGCAAATTCATAAAAAACATTTGAATGAAGCAACCTCGACACCCAGTGGGTAGAAGAGGAACAGATTATATATATTCTAACGGGAAGTCATATACTGACCTATATTAATTATTATAACAAAAGTCTAATTCATTATGATGCTAATATCGAAGACCGCATGTCAATATCTTCTGTAACTCACAAGATATTGAGATAAATAGTTTTCACGCTAAAATGGGTGGTATGCCAAAATGTAAACTATAAAATTAAATTATATGCATAAGCAATAATAATTTTAATTTTTACCCAAAACTGGGTGTGTGAAGAAAACTGTATCAAATTATTATATTCTTAATATTTGTACAAAATTTCAAATTATTGTCTGCGAATGGGTGAAAATTGATTTAAAAGATTCCGTTATACACGGTATAGCTCAAAAAATGGAAGAATCATCTAGATGATGAAAGCGCATTTTTGACAGCTCATGAATGCTTGTTATTTCAGAGATATCGCAAATTACCATCTCTCACAATTACTGAGCTTGAAATCAAGCAATTTTGGCAAACTTACGAAACAGCAGCTTCCATTTAGTACTAGTTTCAAGATGACTATTTGATAGATACATAATTTATACATGTACAAACTCAAAAATACCTTTTAATCTTCATTGTTTAGTTATTGACTGACGGGAGGTCAAGTGCTGTACCTTGAAATGATAATTTGATCTTTATCAAAGCTATATAAAAAAAATACACCAAAAGTAAACAAATTTTCATCCAATAATAATAATTCATTCTAATAGGCTTCAAATTCGCGTCAAACAAATCATTGAATGAATCCCGGACAGATTTGACAACTGTACATTGTAATAGTGACACCCGTGGCTAAAGTTGTAACTAAATTTTTATCTACTTGAATAAATTTTAGTTGCCATATCCCTAATGTCATATATATCTATGGGCATTGTTTCACTTGAAACAAGTAATTAAATAATTTAATCTTCCACAATCACTGAGCCTGAATTAAAGCAATTTGTGCAAACCTACGAAACAGCAGCTTTTATTTAGTAACAATTTCAAGTCTGTAAATAGTATAGTTGCTGAGAACTCAGCGTCACGCCAGCCAGCCAGACAGCCAAAGTGAATATAATAACGTTTTTGTCCAAAAAATGCGCTAAAAAGCGTGTTAAAAAAATTGTCATATTTTAAAAAGCATTCATATAATCAAATAATCTCCTCCTCACCTTGTTAGTTCCATGAATTTGCCGCTTGTGGTGCTAGATTGCTAATTCGTATACTGTATTAATAACGTCATATGCTAATTGCCAGTTGACTAATAAATGGAATGCAGTAGGTGTGATAAATACAGCATGAAATTAATAATTGAAGCAAATGTTTCATGGAATGTAACCCGGTTATTTTAGGCACCAAAAATGCTAGAATCATTCAATTTGTACTTAATTTCAAAGCACTGTGAGCTCAAACATAAATAAATCATCAAAATCAAACTACAGCACTTTGATCATAGCAATATATGAATTAAGTATTTTTTAAGGTAACATCATTTGACGTCAGAAAATTCGTATTCCAAGCAGCCACTTTTCAACAACATTTAAATTCGTACACAGTTTTATACCTGTCAAGTGTTAAGCGTCAAAAATATTTTACTCTTATCTGGAGACGCTGAAAACATGAGTTTAAATAACGACACCTTTGACGCAGAAAAATGACAGTAGTTACAACTGTGTTCAAAATTCATTTTAGCACTCATCTCTTCATTTGAAGTTCAGTGTTGTGACGGAGATTTATTTTTCATAAAATTCCTCAAACAAATAATAGCATTTTGTGCAAAATTATTTGCAAACCCAATTTAAATACTGTAATCGTTGATAAATCATTTTCCCGCTTAAATTAAAATTACAGTGTAGGGTTGAAAATCGAATTACAGTGTACTGTTAAAAGTAATTAACAACCTTAATTTAAAGTTTAATGTTGATGTCGTAATTAATTGGTCCAGGAAAACTCTAAAATCTAATACGTCTGCATCCCTTTTGTCAATGTAAAAATCTGACGTGAACATCACGTGACTTACTTGTACATCATTTGATATATACACAAATTTATTCAATAAAGTTTTCTGTCACTCCAGATTATAATTAATATAATTTTGATAGTATTTTGACATGTAAAATGTCAAACAAAATCAAAAAATTGACAACAGATTATCATTGCCTACCTTTTCATTTCAATTAAACTGCTTGTTTTATACGGCAAATTCAAAATGTCTATTATACATATAAACTGCACTTCCGGCTCAGCCAATTGATACAAAAATAGTAGATAACTATTTTGATGCTACAACAAGTTCAAACACTAAATATAAAAATGCTATGGCTGATCATTCTAGATTTATTCAAAAAATTTGAAAAAAATTTCAAGCAAAGTGCACTTTTGGCTTGGCCGATTGTCACAAAAATAGCAGATAACCATTCTGATACAACATCAAGTTCAAATATTGAATTTCAACATCCTACGGTTGATCATTCTAGATTTATTAGAAAAATTCGAAAAAAGTTTCAAGTAAAGTGCACTTCCGGTACAGACGATTGGAACCATAATGCGCGGTGCACAACTAGACCCTATACCAGTCTTAAATACAAAATTTCAATATTATACGTTCAACCAGTTTTGAGATTTGCGAGTTACGCACGCACGTACGAACGCACGAACATACGTACAGACATCAAGCCAAAAATAGTCAAAATGGCTTCAAGGATGCTCAAAACGGATATTTCCATCAAAATCTTGATAGGTGAATTTCGTCGATTTCACAATACTTACTTGTTACTTAGTACAAGTAAGTAAAAATGTGAAAATTGGCGATCCCGAGCTCTCGTCCCCGGATATGCTCCGAGGCTCGTACTGAGAAGAGCCCTGCTTCCAATTAAAATTATCGTAATCAATCAAACTGTACTTGATTTGATTTAGTTTTACTCAGTCTTGTGTACTGAATTAGTGTACAGTCAAGTTGCTTGTTTCATTGTCGTAATCAGTTATGTTGTAGTAACAAAAACAAGAGACATTGGCTGGTACCACAAGCTCTGTTTTTGGCTATACTAGCAGTGTTATTCTAAGAACAGTTTTAAGGCAATATAAATATTTCAAGATATTTTAAAGGAAAATACTTAGATAAATTTTGTAGACATATGTGTTTTCCGTAATTTGTATCTGAAGATTATTTTCTAAAGTATTTGGGAAAATTCTAATTGCGTTAAAACACATTTTGACACAACGCTCTTAGTAGCGCCAAAAACAAAGCTCGTGGTACCAGCCATTGTTTTGAGATAGAACTTAGTAACAATTACATTTAAGTATTTATTTCAGTTCTCTGAATAAACTATTCAAGTTTGAAATTAAAGTAAAAAAAAATATGCGACATCCAATAACTGTATTTCTTTATAACAGTGACACGGAACACAGACCCGTATTAAATTATTTGCAGAGTTGAAGCCAGGTCGTCAGGTGCATAGCAAATCCTACATAAAGCCACACGTACACACAAAGATATTTTACTGTCTGATTCATTATTTATTTCTCTTTTTATGGATTACATTTTGCGGCTGCGCTAGGAATTTTTTGGCAAAGTTACACGAAAATACTTTTAGTGATTGAAAAGTATGTGGAATACTTATTGTAATTTATTCGAAAACGAAAGTGTAAATAATTGTATATTACTAGTCAAAAAATTCAAAATAATTATTCACTTTTAGGGCGTCCGCAACCTGCAGAACAAAATTGTCAAGTTGGTTGCATTTTGGAAACGCAAAGAGGTCACTGACCTTACAAGTTAATCTTTAATACAGATTGAGGAACAATAGGGAATATGCATGAAATTTAAATTTGGTTCAAATATTTTTATTTCGAATATTTATTGGCCGGACATTTGTACTAAACCATCATTTTGGTAATTAATATCTTTTCAATTGCTTAAAATTAATAAATAAAAATGCAAATTTAGCGAGGGAAATTCAAAGTTCTAAAACGCAACACCATTGGTTAAAGCGAAATGTGACGTCAAATACTATGCCAACAAGTGCGCACTGCTTACATTTGTATGGCATTGCATGCTTTTGATTAGAAAACAGTAATAACGTGTGTGTTGTTAATTCATTTATTGTTTAAGTGTAATTTTAGCATCCTAGTAAGATTATAAATCATTGAGGACAGTGGTTTTGTAAAAGCACAATCGGATAATCTGTCAAGAATAGATCCATTCATAATGTCGTCTTATTTTCTTTCAAATCCAAATTTTACGTCCGCTGAAGTGAAAAGAGTGAACACTGCAAAGTAATTATTCAATAATAACACATTATGTACGCTATTTTAATAAATACAATCCGAAATATGATGAGCAGTAAACATAGCCTATAATTTTTGTTTATTTTAAAACGAGCAAATGTTAAACGAAGCCGCATACATACAATGTAATTTATTGCTAAAACTAATCACATATAATGTTATTCATGATCTGTCAAATTTATTATGATACTGCATCTCTTCTGATAACCTTACATCATTTCTTACGTATTTTGAAACCTGTCTGGATTGGAAAAAAGACTTTATCAGGTACATTTCTGATATTATTTTGCATTCAGGCACAATGCAATACTTATAAACTGACTTTTGACCTTTTTTAATGTTGAAATAAGCTGAGAACGAAAACATCTGTAGTAAACAATGGACTGTAATGTCACTGGATATATTATTTGACGTCATAAATAGAGCGCGCGAAAATGGCGGCGTTCAAACAGCTCAAAATTATTCTCAATTTTAAATATTATTTCAAACTTGATTACTGCACTTTTAAACATAATTTATATTTTTTACTACATTATAACGATGTAAACAGTGGATTAAAAATATAAAATAAATTCATTAATATACCCTATTCAATTAACGTTAGTATTAGATTAGAATTTAGACGGATAACAGAACTTCATTACCAGGATAACTTTGCTATCAGATGATAGCAGCAATTGACACTGCTCTTACTATGTGGATCACAAACAATGTTCACTTTGTAGAGGATTATGTGAATTAATTGAAATTCCATTCATTCAATCGGATGCTTTTGTGCATAAATATTTAATCCATCCTAATACTGAGTAAAATAATTAAATCAAGTGCATATTGGGGTTGATTACGACCATAGAATATTCAATTTTCTATGATAATAGCAACGAAGGATCCAACAATGATTAAATCAAACAATTTGGTTGATTACGACAATTTGACAATCAGTCATCAATTTGCAATATTTTTCGCTATTAATCAAATGCACTATGAATAAAATTAATTGAATGAGCAAATTGTTGAAACTGGATTTGAAACTTTTTTTTTTAATAATTAGGAGAGCCAATAATCGAAGTCTATGGTGCACCCTGTATCCACGCAAAACACTGCGGCAATATCTTTATATTTAGTTTGACGTCACAAAGTTGGGAAGTAATTAAATGCTATTAATTTTAACAAATTGTGTAGCAGTGTTAATAATTTCTAAGTGCTAAATACCGGCACCAGTTGCTTTAGAAAATATGAGTGCATATTTATCCTAGCGGTTATTCTATAACTGCACGCAATATGCAAATGAGTTGTTGGAAGAATGAAGATTCAAAAGATAATTGAAAAAAGAAATAATAATTAGAACAATGGGACGAGATTATATAAATTTTTATTCGTAAAGTTGGTAAAAATCATGGGTAGGACAAACCCTTGGACAAACCTGTTGTTTCAACCAATGCGCACAATATTAACTTATCGGTAAAATGAATCAATGGCACTAAAACAGTGTTTTTTTTTGATGAATTTGAGCCCGAGACAACCGAGAAGGGTACACTAAACTATATTGGACCGAAATCCAGTTTGCTTGTGAACTATTGCCGGCGCAGCAATATGAGCGGCCTGAGCGCAGGCGTGACCTTGAAGCCAGTTTTCTGAAATTTGTATTTTTGTTCATGCTAAATTAAAATTTGAGGATCAACGAAAAAAGGCGTGATAAATATGTATTTGTTTTTTCTTTTGGGTCAAATGGGTGTCACTCGAAAGTGAAAATATCTGGTTATAATTACAGCTTTGCTGTATAAAAACATTAATTATCTTCGTTGTTTTGCCAAAAATAGTGCAGTAAATTATGGCGTGCAATTCAATATTAATAATGTATTCTTAACACTGTTTTGTATTTCAATTTATGACGTTTGTATTGGCGAAAAACGAAAATAGAATTTTTCCTACTCCATTTGAATAGCAAATGAGGTGCTAACAAGAAAAATAATTAGTGTAACTGTTATCTTATATGTTTTTATCTAATAATAAGCCATTTGAACTATTTTATTCATGAGAAAAATTCTGTTCTGCATACTGCTTATTTTAGTGATACAAATAAATTTATTCCGTAGGTAAAACCGAGGTAGTTGATGCATCACTTTATAAAACAAACATTTGGCATGCAAAATTGCTTTGCGAAACCCCGGGTAGAATTAATTTTATGGATATAATCAATCTTAGTAAATATTTTTGCTTGCGAAATGCAAATACTAAATTTATGAAACGTCCGTGCAAAGTAGTCTCCTTTTAGGTTTAAAATATTCCACAATATTGTGTAGAATCTAATTCAATTTAAATTTAAAATTAATTCCCTGAATTGTACTAAAATTCCAATTTATTTCCCTCAACATTCTATCCAAATTGTGCGCCTAGTTCGAATCCCACGCGCTGGCATTTGTGTTGAAGTGGTTGCCTGCAACTGCGACGAGGATTTTGATTGACGCCAACTATAATTTGATTTTCAACAGCTCCGTTTTAATTTTAGTTTCGTTTTAATTGCTCCAAACTCGAGGCAATTAATTATGTTTCATTTAACATTGATCAGGTGCCCAGAGCTGGCCAATTATTAGTTAGTGAATTGCATAGAAAAGTGGGGCAGATTTTTTTGTGTGGGAGTTGAAAAACAATACACTTTCCAAATGCATTTTTTTTAAGGCTTTTTTAAAGGGTACAATACTTGCGTGGCTGTCTAATTGCACCTATCACCGATCCATTTGCTGGGTTATTTGAAAATCATTTGTGTCTTGTTTCCTTGCTTTGTACTTTTGAATTGCCAAAATATTTATACGAATTAATTTCTGTTGTTGATAGAGCAAACAAAAAACCGTCCTCGTAAATATTAACCCTCTTTAGCGTTCTGCTTATACCAACCGTGCACATAAATCTCGTGAATACGTTTGTATAGCGTCCCAGTTTGGCATGTCGCAAACCGCATAGTGGTATTTTGTTTTATCAAACAAAAACTAGGCTTTAATTTTCTCCCCTAGCGCACCAGCCATTAAAAAATTGTAATTTCACGTTATAACAAACCAAATAATAATTTTTTATGGGTTGACTCCTATTTTTAGGTATCAAATTAATGTCATCAATCATTATCACGCATATTAAAGAAGAAAAATGAAGTAGTTATTATAATCTATTATTTTGACATTTGTTTTATTTTTTTTACCACGTTCTTGTTGAATAAATCTTAGAACTCTTTTTCATGTAAATGGGTTCCAAAAATAAGCGTTTCCCAAACAAAAACTTTCGTGGGGAGTACGCCTCAAAGTACCGTAACCAAACTTGATTCGTTCGAGAGTTCAATAATTTATTTTTACCTAAAAATATCCACTAATTAATATTTCTACTTATTGACGCCAAAATTAAACACACTACACTTATATATTATCTAAACTGTCTATTATTTATTTCCACTGCTTTACTTATCTATTTTCACTTTTGCGCGCTCCGCATCTGAACTATTAACAATTCTTTCGCTTGTTTTTGGTCGCTGTTTATATATCCTCGGTTATGGCTTCTCGAAACTTCCAGAAATTTCTATTTGATTAGACGTCATCATGTCCTTGGCGCGATACGACTTTGTTGCGTATGCCGCCCGTTTAGCCATAAGTTATAATTCAGTTAAAATCATATTGACTTCTGTTCGAAGCTGGATTGACTTCTGTTCGAAGCTGGATTGCAAAGTCAGAATTAAAATTATCCAATATTAAATACTTCTACTTCTAACTGACGCTACACTTATTTATTATTTAAGCAACAACCGGCAACAAGACTGTCGACTTCTTACTCATTTCCAACTGTTTCTCTATTTATTTTCCACTCTTCTCATTTATTTCCACTTATTCACTTTTGCGCGTCTCGTAACCGACCTATCAATATTACTTCTATGTGCTCCGACTATTATTTCCATTCTCTCTGTCTCATTCGACTCAGTTCCCGGTTTATATATTCGGCTATTATTTCTAGAATTTTCGAGAAATTTTCATTCGACTGGCGTTACTACGTCCTTGATACATATTGCATATTCTATTCGTTTAACCGGCGTTTTGAGATGGAAGTCTACTATCTAGGGGCACCGTTCGTTACAATATGAATTGATAGAATAATAAAATTGAAGTAATACAATTCAATTGGTGGTTTGCATATCGTTAACGAAATATAAACCACCAAGTTCATATTGACCTGGCATACGATTTAATTTATTATTGTGAAACTGTTGAGTCTCGTGCTGAAGCATTGCTTCTTGGAAATATTGCCAACTGCATCTAATGAAATTTTAAAGTGAAAATCCATTCATTTTTGATATGTCAAACTACAATTTTAACATTAAAATGTCATCAACTAATTTTTTAAGAATTTTAGATGAGAAAAAATATTTTCCACGATTACTTAAATAGTAAATAATTTGTGAAGACGCTGCAATTGAGATATTATCTTTGTCACTGTTACTATCGCCGACCTCTCTCCCATTATTCCGGCGTCAGAACATTGCCAAGTTTATTGTATCGGATTTGTTACTATTCGCATCATCACTTCGATTAAAATATAACGCATCACTTGATAATGCACCAAAATTACTGATTTTCAAGCCGTCATAAATCGGTTGATTTTGATGGAAAATGATTAGATCTTTGAGTTTTGGAAAGTTTAAAGCTTTCTCTTTCAGGGCATATAAGTTAATCGGACTACAGTTCATCGCACTCCCTACCACACCCCTGAAAAAGAAAATTTTCTTCATGTCAAAAAATGTCACTTTGACTTGTACCGGGTGCCAAAAAAAATGTGGACTCAACTCATGACCTAGGAAATCAAGTTCATTCATTTTTCTTTAAATTGCGCAAAAAATGAAGTGTCTGCGACAATTTGGTGCAAAGTTATGAATTAAAAAAGAAAAATTACATTTTGTGCCTTTTTGGTCATAACTCGGCTAATTTTGCACGGAAATTGATGAGCTTTTGAGTCTTGAGAAGTTTGAAGTTTCTTCTTTAATAGTATGCAAATTAATGTGTCCTCAAACTGAATTCAGCGCCTGGCATCCGCTAAAAAAAAAAAAAAATTGGATTGTAGATGTAAATGTATTTTTTTTGTTTAATTCATAACTGCGCCAAATCGTAGCAGACACTCGATTTCTTGCGCAATTTAAAGGGAAATGAATGAACTTGATTTCCTGGGTTGAGTCCATGATTTATTTTTGCACTCGATACAAGTTGTAAAAGTTTGACATTTTTTGACATCAAGAACATTTTTTTTCTTTCTCAGGAGTGTGGTAGGAAGTGCGATGAACTTGGCATCGGATTAACTTACATGCCCTGAAAGAGAAAACTTCAAAATTGCCAGAACTCGAAGATTTATTCATTTTTGATCATAATTAACCGAATTAAGGCGGTTTGAAAAATCGGTATTTTTGGTGCATTTTCAAGTGATGCATTTTTTTTTTGCCGAGTGTAGTATGCAACTAAATTTTTACCTTTGTTCTAAAATGAAGCAAAAACTTCGAATAACATAATAATAATAATAATAATAATATTTCTTTATTCGGCGAAGTTCAGCCAAAGGCTGTTCTACCATTTAACCTTTACAAAAATATACAGAACACAATGAAAGAAATATTGACACCACATACAAAAAAAAAGTAATAATAATAATAATAATGATGCAACAAATATATAAGTTCGTTAATAAGTAAAACAAATCATGCGTACATACAAAATACTTGACTAATAACCCAAAAATTCAAAGATCTGCTGGCAATTCAACAAATAGGTTTTAAGTTTCATAGAAAATGAACAAGATGTTAGTAATTTGAAATAATCGGAAATACTGTGATAGATTGATAGAACTACTATAACTAAATGATCGCTCAAACAGAGAAGTTCGATGCGATGGAATATGAATTGGAAATAAATTTCGAATCTGTCTATCTTCTCTTTCTATTAATGTTTTAACTGCCCTCTTTTTCCTATTCAAGGCCCCCAAATACACCCAAAGCAACCATTGCCCTCCTGGATCATTCCAGTACCCCCTAAGGGCTGATATTGCCCACTTTGGGAATCACTGGTTTAGTCGATAGTCGAGAATTGATTCTCCATCGCTCAAATTATATCGTATTAGATTTTATGTAATTCTCGTCATTAGAACCATAATTTATTCAATCTTAAATAAACAATAAATGCACACGTCTCCATAAGAACTTGTGCATTTTCACTCAACTTTGACAATTTTTTTCTCGCTTTTCAGCTACCAAAATTCTTTTTCTTTACGTAGGATAGCGAAACACCATTTAAATAATGTATAAACAAATTTTTAACCTTAAGGTGGCCGTCTAATATTAATCTTCAAATGTAATTCCTTTCGTTTTCGTTTGACTATATAAAAAAATAAAAACAAATAATCTTCGAGAAACGAACTTCCACAGTTTGAACTCATATTCTATTTTCTTTTAACAATAATAATGCACTCATGTAATAAAAAAAATATTGCTTTGTATGAAAATTCAGACCTTGAAGGATATTTTATGGTCATTTGCAAAAACAACTTTTAATACAATTGTTAACACTCATTAACGAGCGGAAATTACAATATTGACGTATACCTTAATGTAATTTTAGTTCAACGTTTTTTCCGGAGATAATCAACAGCTGTCTCTCTCTATACATATACCCTGCACGCCATCACTCCACTTTAGGCTAAAATAGTTATAATAATTTGCCGCTTTATTTATTAACTTATCGTTCAAAATTATTTTAAGGCAATGAAAAGGAAATAGGAATTGAAGGTTGTTTATTGAATGAAACTGACATAAAAGTTTTATAAAAACATATATTAATTATCTGAAAAAACAACCATTTATAGCTTAAAATAATAAATCTATAATATTTTTCATAAATAACAATACGTATATATTAAATTATGAATTTGTAAATCCTATATAAGGTGTATAAGACAGTAGAAAAATTAATTACGGTGATTTCTTTTTTGTACGACGTACGGTTCACAACAACAAACAATCAAAGACAGAAGCTAGGAATACGCGCCAATGTATTCAGGCTTCCACAGCTGATGGTAAAAGAAATTGTTTACTATCGCTATATCCCTGTCATGATCCGGCGTTGCTATCACTGGTGCAATAGTCACACCTTCAGGCACTGAAATACCCATCGGAATCAACGGATTGTCCACCAGGCACTTTCTCTTTTTAACCGGCGACATATCCATATCCTCCTTAGTGGACGCCATCTCCGTGGCTTCTTCTTGTTTGACCTGCGCCAAGTGGTGCAGGTCTACCCTGTTTATCTCAACTTCCGGTTCACCTTCCTGCTTCATTTTCTCAAAAAACTTGGCCATCATTTCCGAAGGTTCCTCCAGGTGTGTTTTCTTTTGGTTACGTTGGTGGTGGTAGGAATTCAACCCCATGGAATGAATAAGTTTTTCACGTTGGAGTCGAACTCTTTTGGTTGAAATCACGAACGAATTGCAAAATGCCTTTTGGCATATTTCAAGTGTTTGGCTTCGGTCCCCGAGCAGTGAAGGCGGATTTGTTTCAGCGTCTGCGAGAATTGGTATGAGGTATTTACAAGTTATTCGACGTGGAGGACGGGTACCGGGAAGGCGGGGTGCTTCTTGGACGCCTAAGGCTTGCGGACGTGCCCGCACGTCCATATGCGCTCGCAGGAAGCAGTTTTGGGCGTCCGTGTCTCCCAAAAAATAATAGAAATACTTGAAGAGGTTCTCTCGGTGCAGGCGGTCCACACGCTCGTTGCATTTTTGCGGACATTGGCATAATTCATCTGGAAAAACAGAAAATACATCAACAATAATGCCCTGAAATTTTTAAAAATAATTTCATTTTTTCTTTGCGCTACCACCAACAATACACACATGGTAATTAAATTGTGTAACCTGGATTAAATTTTTCTGTGGGTCTTATTAACTTGTATCTACCGATGGAATAGTTTATTCTACAACAAGTATTGGAATAGCAATCATTCCAAACATGTTGCAAACTATACTTTCTTTAACAAGATTTTTGAATCGGGAGATGGGTTCTCAGATTTTATACCGCATGCCTTTTCGAGGGGAAAATTTGCCCGTTGATGAGAAAGATAAAAAGGTTATTGAGCGATGCACGCTTTCCGGTCATGATGCAAGCTCCAATTTTATATTAGAAAAAAAAATGAGTTTTTCCGTGACAACATTTTGCATGCCTTTGTAAGTGATTTAAAGCCTAGTATTAAGAGGCATGCAATTAGTAACAGACCAAAAGGTTCGAACGGCCGCGTGAACTTGTAAAAAACAAATATAAAATTCCGTGTTTTGCAAGCCTATGAAAAACATTGAATTTTCAGTCATAAAATCCTTGTGAATAAATTGGCATGCATCCCTCGTTGGTACAGGGTTGGTAAATTATTTTCATTGTCATGCAATTTGGGACCTTTCGAGTCTTTTGGTCTGTTGCGAATTGCATGCCTCTCAGTGCTAGGTTTTAACCACTTTCAAGTATTTCCGTTACAAAGGCATGCAAAATGTTGTCAGGGAAGGAGTCAGTAATTTTTTTTAAATATAATTTTTAACATAAGCCGAGCTTTTTAGATGGACTAATAAAATCTATCGTCAGATTGAGGTGCCACATTAACCGCAGAAGCCCCAAAAATAGTACTGAATTGAAGCTCGGTTCAAATTACATTTCCGGTATTTTTTTTTGAAGTTTACTTCTTCACTTTCAATTATTTTTTCATTATTCTCATGTTAAGAAATGAAATGAGTTAAATTTTTGAAGTTATTGGTTCGAAAAATTCACCAACTGCTACAATTTATGAATTTTTTTTATAAAATTTGCTTCGAATAATTTTTTTTCAACTATTTAGAAGTTTTACTACTCTCGACAACCTTAGAATTTGTTTATAAAGGTAAGCAATTATTCAAGGTCATGACCCACATTTTTTACTAAACGAGGCAATAAAGAAGTTATTTATTACTAAAACGTGAAACTCGTCAAAATATTACTTCTAAAATTTTTAGTTCAGTTAGTTCGAGTAAAAAAATTGCATTAATATAATATAGATGCATATATAATTCAATTAGAATCGATTTTTCATCATGACATGTAGTACAAGTCCATCAAAAGAATAATATCTGTAATAACAATTATTGAAAAACCATTAGCATTATCTATTTTAAATTTATACAAAAAATTGGCCTCTTATGTAAATATGAACAAAAGGAATCAATTTCAAATCGAATCAAATTCATATTTGTACCGCTTATCAACAAAATATTATGTACATCGATATAAATTACGTTCATGGACGATAAAAAACATAAAAAAGACGATTTAGACGAAAAATAGTGCAATTACAAAACTTAACTGCCGTGTATGTATTAATGGCGGTAGCACTAGTGTTTGCGATGTGTAAACTATTAAATTTTAAATCCTTTGAGAAAATGCAACCAGCATTGCATAACTGCATTGCAGATCCCTGTTCTATTGTAAAATATCAACAGTATTTTTACGGAACCCTCTGCGCTTGTATTCACGCGCATCTAATTTCAATTTTTATCTGCTAACAGGTTTTGGATAATTTCCGCAATTTGCTAATTCAATTGTCGACTCCCAAAATATATACATCCATCCTCATTAATTCTTGGATTCGTATAATTATAATTGGATTCAAATTGCATGTGAACTGTAGACACGAAAGCAGCAGTTCTCTCCCAAACACTAAAATATTTATACTATGCATTCAACAGATGTTGGTGCTTTGTCTTTGAAAAAAGTTATTTCGTGCCGTCATGATTTTTAATATTACGTTGTCAAGTTAGCTGAAAACATGTCAAGGAGATACGATGATGTGGCTTGTAACGTGACGAAAGGCCCAAAGGTTTCAAATCGAAATTTCTGTTCTATTTTTACAAAAATATTTTTATCATATCCTGTGAACAAAACAAAAAATTAAACAAACTTTATTTTCAATGACATTTCCTGGTAAATCATTTGATCACGTGACAAATACAAATTTCTGGGAAAATCCTTATCATTGTCTGCAACATTAGTCTTATCAGTTATTTTATATTTTGCGTTTGATAAAACAATTACTCATTTCAGGAAAAAACCAAAATATTCGCAATAATTCATCGTTTGTAAATATTTTTATTTATTTAAACTAAAATCAAAAATAAGTAGACGCGTGATCGAAATGTCAAACGTGGTGACAGCTCTCAGCTGTAGTTTGGCGGGAATTCAAACGCGCCGTATATAAAAATCTAATTGAAAATAGCGCGCGCACAATTCCTTTCAAAATTGGAATATCGCGCAAGCCGTTTTTGTTTACTGCTAGAATTCGACGGTCGTCACGGATGACGTAGCAATGATGTCAGAAGGGCCTTCGTTCTCTCGAACTGTCAGCTTGACAGCACAAACTTCAACGATTATTCCCACATATTTTTAGCACTTACCTGCTACTTGTTTTGCGGGAATGATTTTCCCGGTTCTTGATACGTATGCCAGCCCTGCGCTTCGGAGGTGTTTCTGGAGTTTTCGCTTCGTTTTAGGGAGGATCTTGCCCACGCACTGCACTTCGCTATCGGTTTCAGACGCCATTGTTTGTTGTTCACTGCGCGCCTGGCGACTGGTAGTCAAGTGACTCGTACTTGACGGTACTAGTTTAATTTGCAGCCGGTAGATGACACGACAAGTAAAAAAACACAGTATTGATCAAACGCGCGTTTTAACACGAAATTTGAACTGAAAGTTAGGTTTGAATGATTTAATTCAATTATAATAATTAAATAATTAATGGATATATTTGATTTAAATCTTTTTCGAATATATTTGTTTTATATATCGTAATAGACAAATGATTAACCCTTTGTTGAATCAAAAGGGCCTACTTTGTCAGTTATCTCCATGAAAATTTTTATTTAGACATCAAACAAAGAACTAAAATTATTTTGCGGTACTCATTTCAGAAAATTACGATTTGTATATTGAATTTATTTATTAAAGAATAATTATACCTACATGAAGTAATGAAAATTCAATTATTAATCATGTATTACCTGATATACTTTATATAATTATGAAAAATGGAACTATCAATCCCAATATTAATAGGCTTTTAAACGAATTAAAGACGAATAGGATAAATATAAGATTTGGTAAATTTGTAGAATATAACCATTTTTAGTGTTCCGTACGTACGTACATTTAAATTTGAATCTAGATTCTAGAACTTGATGTGGGGCGCAATATTTTTAAAATTGATTGGATATTTAAAAATAAAATATCTGCAAAATATTTACAAAAATAATTTTTATTTGTTCCATCGAACATATTCAAAGTTTTTTTCTGTTTAATTACAACGATATTGGCGCAAATAACTAGTCCACCCACAGAAAACTCTCGCTCAAAAAGGCGGTTTTCTGAATTTATATCGTGAGTTAATATTTTTACTTCCCCGACCTTTAATAAATAAAAATAATAAGGGAAGTGTTGTCATCGTTATTTTCTGACAGTTCGAGATTTTGATGAGTTCACGATTTAGACCCTACTAAACCCAAAAAATATTATTTTAGAAAAAGTCGGGCTAGCCAGTGGCGCAGCAAGAACTTCGATGCTATATTGGGGCCCTATCTAAACTAGCTAGGAATTATACAGGGTGTTAATACTTAATGGCAGTTAGTGCCAATTCACAATGTACGTAAACGTAAGGAGTACGTAACCGTAAACATAAACATAAAGTTGAACTACTGTATTTCAATGCCCGTGTTCACAATGCTCTTACGTATTGACTTTGTTATGTTTACGTACGAAACAACTAATAGCGCATGCGTCAACTTTGAACACATGTTTTCATCTGACTGTTGACAACATCCTGGATCGAAACATGCTTTAAATATGATTGACATAGAATTATTAATAAAAAAAAAACCAACAATTTCTTCCTCGTCTTAATATTTCTCTCGTTGGCGACTTTTATAACGCAGTTTCAATCTGGTTTCAATAATAGTGAAACAATCGCAAGATCTTTATCAGACATCATACAATAAAACAAGACAAACTAAACTCCAAATTGTTAAAAGTGAAACATAAGTGAAACCAAAGAAAAACAGTAAACACGGAACAGAATCGAAATCAACAGAATATTTGAAAATGACAGTCAGAGAAACCAACACAATACATCAATAACTCTAATTTGTACCAACGTAAAATGGAAAAAACACTTTATTTTAATATTTTACGTTACGACCATTGTGAACATACATAATTTCTTACGTTTATGTTTACGTACATTGTGAATTGGCACTTAGAACTCATTGAAACATTTTTTGTTCTTCGAAAAATTGTCATTATTCCCTTATTTTAAGGAATATTTAAAATATGCAAAAACATTTAGCGTTTGCTCTCGGTTCTCTGGAACATTTGTATTTTCAATTATTTTTTATTTTATCAGATAACAAAATTGAATTTCAAGATAAATTTTAACACACTGCAACAATTATTTAAAACAAAATAGGCTTGTTGCAATTAAACAAGAAAAATATAGCAATAAAAAATGACACACAAGGTAGGGATTGAATTTTATTTTCAAAATGGACACTATTTGCAGCAACGCAAGCCCAGCAGCGTGTTTTACGATTGAAGAGACACTTGCAAGAGCTGCCTGCTTGTCTTTTATATCTTCTGCTATTTTAGCCACCAGTTCTTATTCGGTGTTTACTGGTGTCTCATATTCAGAGATCTTCATCTGACCCTAGAAAAAGAAATTTAGGGGAGTTAGGTCGGGGCCACGCAATAGGACCTCCTCTTCCAGTCCACTTATTCGGATATTCTCTATTTAGTAGTGTTATGACTTCTCGGGTTTTATGAGCCGGTGCTCCATCATGTTGAAGCCAAAGTCATCAAGAAGCTCTGGCAGAACGTTATTCAAAAAAGTAAAATAATTTTCACCATTCAATTGGTTTTGAAGAATGCAGAGTCCAATAATGTACTCCTCTACGATTCCAGCCCATACATTTAATGAAAAACGTCGTTGATGCGCACGAACAAATGTTGATTATTAACAGGTGATTATTGCGAGAATTAAATACACATCGAACAGATCGAAAAAAATGTTTCAGACAATAGGGTATATTAATGGATTTATTTTATATTTTTAAGTCACTGTTTACATCATTATAACATAGTAAAAAATATGAATTATGTTTAAAAATGCTGTAATCAAGTTTAAAAAAATATTTTATCTAATTCCGTTTTGAAAAGTCAAACTTTACTTCAATTTCTGACGTTATGCAACGTCCCATTTTTCATAACTGCAATGCAACAGTTGCGTAAAGTAGCATAAAGTAGTTACGTAATGACTTTACGTAACTGGCCATGTTTCAGAGCTTATCAATTATACTTATCTGCGTACAATTAAAAGAAAGATTTATTATTCACAGTATGCAGCTTTGGCAGAGTCTTTAATATCAAAGGGTACTATATCACTCAAAATATTATTTTGGCGTTTTGTGAAAATTCGATATTTGTTTATTTCAGTGAACTCTTGTTTCTGTAGTAACAATAGATGGTCAGGAATCACAGTCATCTGAATTTGGTGATGTGACGTGAGAGATGTTCTCATTGAAAAATACAGTTACAATTATTCTGACGGAATTAGATAAAATTTTGTACAGAATACGTTATGAAAAGCCATATTGTTTGACTCACGTAATTTGCAAAACTCGCTCCGCTCGTTTTGGCAAATATTTCGTTTCGTCAAACAATATGGCACTTTTCATAACTAATTATGTAAATAACTATAAAATTGAGAATAATTTTGAGTTGTTTAAACGCTGCCATTTTCGCGCGCTCTATTGATGACGTCAAATATCATGTCCAGTGACATTACAATTCATTGTTTACTATAGGTGTTTTCGTTCTAAATTCATTTCAGCATTAAAAACGGTCAAAAATCAGTTTATAAGTATTGCATTGTGCCTGAATGCAAAATACTATCAGAAATGTACCTAATAAAGTCGTTTTTATAATCCAGACAGGTTTTAAAATACGTAAGAAATGATGTGAGGTTATCAGAAAAGATGAGGTATCATAATAAATTTGACAGATCATGAATAACATTATGGCCCGGTTTCACCAAAGTCAGTTAAATTTATCTAGGGGTTATTTTGAGTTAGTAACTATAGTTACAATTGTATCAACAATAGTTTTTGTATGAAATAACCTCTGGATAAATGTAACTGGCTTTGGTGAAACTGGCCCTATATGTGACAAGTTTTAGCAATAAAAAACAGTGTATGTATGCGGCTTCGCTTAACATTTGCTCGTTTTAAAATTAACAAATATTATAGGTTATGTTCACTGCTCATCATATTTCGGATTGTATTTATTAAAATAGCGTACATAATGTGCTATTATTGAATGATTACTTTGCAATATTCACTCTTTTTACTTCAGCGGACGTAAATTTGGATTTGAAAGAAAATAAGACGACATCATGAATGGATCTATTCTTGACAGATTATCCGATTGCGCTTTTACAAAACCACTTTGTCTTAAATCATTTATAATATCACTAGGATGCTAAAATTATACTTAAACAATAAATTAATTCATAAAACACACGTTATTACTATGTTTTCTAATCAAAAGCCTGTAATGGCATACAAATGTAAGCATTGCGCACTTGTTGGCATAGTATTTGACGTCACGTTTCGCTTTAACCAATGGTGTTGCGTTTTGGAACTTTGAATTTCCCTCACTAAATTTGCACTTTTATTTATCAATTTTAAGCAATTGAAATGATATTAATTACCAGAATGATGGTTTAGTACAAATGTCCGGGCAATAAAAATTCGGAATAAAAATATTTGAACCTAATTTAAATTTCATCCATATTCCCTATTATTATTAAAAAATAGTTTAGGGATTTTGTGAATATTTTATTTTGAAATTTTTTTTTGGTCGCCATTTTATTATTTGATGAAATAGAAAATATTTGTTAATAAATACAAATGTTTTAGAAAACTGAAAGCAAATGCTGAGAATTTTTGTACTTTTCGAATATTTCTTGAAGGTCTTAACGAAGATTTTTTGAAAAACAAAAAAATGCCAACAATTATAAACTGGGGCTCCAAATCAAAAATTTGAACTAAGAAAAGTTGTTTGTTTCATTGAGTTCTAACTGGCATTTTATTATAAAACCTTGATTTCTCAACCCTGTCAGTAAAAGAGGATTGAACAATGCTACGAAAATCTTTCCTTAAATAATAATCACACAATAATGTATCAAACGCCAATGGAAAAATTTATGTAGTGCCACTTATTATAAAACCTGTTTCAACCTTTATTTACCAGATTTGGTGACGAAAATCTGTCACATTTTGAAAGCTTATATTTTCTGAAATAATAATTGTAGAATATCAAACCAAACTCTGATAAAAAGTTTATTTAGTGCCATTAATTATAATACCAGATTCAATTTTTTATTTTCCATCACAGGGGCGGTAAAAGGGGTTAAATGATGCAACGAAAATCTGTCACACTTTAAAGGCTTAAAACTTTTGAAATAATTATCGCACAATAACAAATCAAATTTTAATAGAAAACCTATAAAGTACTATTTATAATGAAATTAATAACAACCCTTCATCTTTCAACCCTTAATTACGGTAGCTTAAAAACAAATAAAATTGAGAAATGCCAGACTTTTAAAATAATCGTACAATAATGATTTCTTCATATAATTTTGTAGTTTTAATTTCATGAGGTCAGCAATTGTAACAAGATTTGTACCGGAAGTAGGGCTTCCGTCACCGTCGGATCAGGTTAAGATTCAAGCTATGAGAAATATGGATTTGTTATACTTATTATTATTTTTTTGAACGCAAAGAGCAAAGCGTTAGACAGTACTGCAGAGAGAGAGTCACGCATGCGTATGTCATTTGAGGCAACGCAAAGCCACCTTTTCCCTTGTAGCATGTATCTAATAATTCGACCGTATTTGACAACACACAAAATATTTTTTATTGGATTAGTCTGGAGGTTTGCAGAAACTTTTAACCCAAATTTGTAAACATATATTTTATTATAAATCCAGATATTTTATTTCTCAATTAGTTTCTGAAAGAGTTCTGTTTGCATTCGATGAAACTTTGGAAAAGTTTCATAACATTACAGCTAACAGTTAACCGCTAGGTTAAATTTAGAGCGGTCTAACCAAAAATAAATATGTTATCTTTTGTCAGCTGTTTACAAATTTGCTACAAACGTAGATGAAACCGTCAAAGATAAATTAAAGATCACAAAATCTATTCTTTGTTTAAATCAAATGCACTATAATATTATTTAAGTAGCAGATCATTTTACTCTGTATTAAAAGGGAACAACTAAAAATAGATACAATCAAAGTTATTCTTTCAAAACAATCTTGAGTTTCGTATCGATATAAAAGAAATCTAATATCGTTCCAGTTCAAATCAAACATCTCAAAGCTAATAACTCTAATGGCGCGAAATGTGAACCCATCATGATCAAGTTACCCGATGTAGTTATATTGTTGTTATAACATTTTCTGTTTACTGGAAACACAAAAGACAGTCGATAAGGCGCCAAGAAAAAACACATAAAAGAATACAACTTTTAGATCCATTTTTTATTTGCAAAATTAAAATTAACTTCCCCTGTGACATTTTCGAGTATTTATAAGCTTGTAAATATCAGCGCTATTTTAATGCAATAGTGCACACTTTGTGCATTTCTGCGAAATAGCACATAATTCATGCATCATTCGTCTAATAAAATGAGATCAGCAGTGCACACCTCAATGATATTCAAAGAACGAGGCAATTCATGCAATTTAAATCAATTTAAAATGCGTCAATATCTAATTGAGTCAAGTGCAAGAGATGTAAAGCAAAAGTAATGCAATTAAAAATGGTTGAGATGATAAAATACGTAACAAAATATTAATCAGCTACCAACATGAATGTTTATGTTTGAGATTTTCTGTGCTACTGTATTGATGTCTGGTGTTTGTAAACAAACGATGTTTGCCATCTTTTGGTTCTTAAGTTATGCAAATACAATAGCACAAAGACTGTGTGGGTTACTGTATGAGTTTCTGCGTAAGTTTCTTCGTGAGTTTGTATGTATAGGTTGTTATTAAAATCTGTTGACATGGTAACGAGTTAATTATGCAGTCATCTGATTAAGGGAAAATGAATTCAGAGATCTTTCTACTGAAATCTGCGTAGTATTTGCATGTAAATACAGAAATCAAGCCAAATATTACCTTTCTGGAGAAAATTTGTTTATCATGAATGTTATAATGCTTGTTTACACATTACACACGTGTTGCATTCAAGATTTTTGATATAGCCTTGAACTTCCATATTTTGATATTTATTTTGCACCAAGTGGATGCCACACCCGTTGCGGGTAAAAGGCGTTTTTTTCTTTTTAAATGAACAAAATTTGGTGGCAGCTTTTGGGGTTAATTGTGCTTTAAAATGTAAACGTGGACAGTGTCACCTTAAAGAAAAGATGGACAGAGACCTGGAAAGTCTAGGCATTTGGAATGATATTTCACGTGCGCAGCTACATCCTGGAAAATTCAACACATTGACCTCGGACTGAAAAAAAAAAAACTCATAAGTGGTGCAAACTCATGCTCCGCAGATTTGACCAAAATATTATCACGGGTGACAAATCTATTGTGATGTTTATTGCTCTTAAAGTCACTATTTAATAAAGAGAAAACAAAAGTTTTATCCTTCGAAGTAACACTATTTCTTACTCACTATTATTAAACCTCAACCACAAAGCCACCAATATTTATTTTTAACAACTTATTTATTTATTACTCTGATCACTCACTGCATATTCACTCTATTTTTACTGTTTTTCAGTTTTTTTACTCATACAGATGTCCATTTCTGGAAATGTTCTACGTCATTCGAGAGCACGTTACTAGAATTTTCGACCGTGCGGGGTGGGGCGACGCGATACAAAGAGACGAAAGGTTCCGCCCAGATAGGGCCGGATTCAGGGCTTATTTTATTTCTACGAATTATGACACTTTCGCACGTTACACTATAATTATGACCGCAAAACCAAACAACAGATAACAGTTTAGGTCTAAAAATAATAACAAGCCTAAAAAAGTAGTGCCCGAGGAAAGCTCAAATAAGAAAATGATTGCTGCTTTCTTTAATCTATACTTTCTGTGGGAATGACTGACAGTAATAAATCAATATGTCGAAGACATTCCAGTGGCCAATAATTGTTTGCTCAGGAATAGTCGAAAAGATTTAATTTCGATATAGATCTATAGTCTCAGTTTTCATTTATTTTTTCTGCTTTAGATAAAGTAGTCTCTCAAATAATTTAGATGTTACTATATGAATCTAATCCGGAATTTATATTTAAGAGAAATCCCGGCTAATTGGTTTCACATTTGTGCAAGATTTCCTAAAAATTTCCCATCCTTGTGTCAACAAGAGATGCATGCCAAATTTTCTAGGGTGTAAATGATTAAAACAGGGCTGAGAGATTTAAATCAAATTGATTTAAATCATGATTTAAATCGAGTGATTTTTTGAAAAAATTAATAATTTTGATTATTGTAGGTAAATAGTTATTTATACAACAAGTGAATTAAACCACTGTTTATTTGCGAGAAGAAAGTTCAAAATCACGAGCGCGTTCAGCGCGAGTGGTTTAATTCATCGAGCAAATAAAGAGGTTTAATTCACGTGTTTGTATACATAATTTTATTCAATTTTGCGTAAATTTCTGGAACATGAAACTGAGGAACAAAAAATTAAATTGCAATTGCAAGGAAGCTTCGTTGACATCGCGACGAGTGTTTGTTTTTCAAACATTCGGTAGTGTGATTGTCAGTAAACTGTCAGTTTTATGAATTTTGAATTGAAACGTTATAATTGTGAAAAGTATTTTCTGAAATGGTGGAAAAAAGTAATTAAAACAATTTTCTCGTCCCCGATACCTTTTCGAACGAAGCAGCAGAAGCACTTGGTAAAATTATTCCTCAGAAATCGAAATCTTTTTATCAAAAGGAATCCCAACAGTGATTTAAATTTTTTTAAATCACTCATAATTCATTTTAAATCACTAGTGAATAAAGATTTACTTAAGACTGTTGCTATGGATTTAATAATGTAGCTTTAAAACGTCAAAATTGAATAAATGTATTTATTAAGTTGAGAATACATACAATATACAAACGAATCACAATGAAAAAATTAAAACGTATTTTAATAAATCAAATATTTTAACATAATAAATAAGCATAATTTAAATAACAAAAATAGAGGAGAAAGATTGATCCGGGGGTTAATCTATTCATTTAGTTGTACATTATTATTAAAATGTTTAACTAGTTTTCCAACCTTTTCAGTTCCTAATCGGTTTCTCAGTTTTGAATGCACAAGTCCAAATGATGAAAAAACTCGCTCGACACAAGCTGAAGACGAAGTGGCGCATAAAAGTGATTCAAACTAGAACAAACGTGAATATCCATGTGTGGGACTCTCCTCATGCAGTCAAACTGCTATATCTTTGGATAACAACTTTGGAAAATTGAGATTACTTGAAAATTCAAATCAAAATATCCGTTTCTACGCACTTGAAAAAAATCAAAAAAATCTGATTTAAATAAAAAAAAATTGATTCAAATCAAAAAAGTTGATTTTTTCAAAAGAATCATGATTTTTATCTACCTTGGGTTAAAATCATTTGATTTTAAATCATAATTAAAGTCATTCGATTTTCGAAAGAATCATTGATTTTAACCAAAAAAAATAATTTTCCTCTAAAGGAACATACCACAGGAAACATACACATTTTATCAAAAATAAAAAAGTATACTAGAAAATAAAAAATTAATTAAATTATTTCATAAAAAATTCTAACTTAGAACTGGAAATAATCAAAAAATTGTATAAGAAACTGTGTGAGTTTTTCAAACATTTTTCGACCTTGAATCCCTAAAACACTTGACAATGCGTCAACTTGAAATTAAATTAGTATTTGAGACAGTTATGCAACAAAACGGTTCAAATAATCACTAAAAGTATTGAAAATACTTTCTAAATAGTAATTTAAAAGTCATCAAAACTAGAAAAATCATAATTTTTTTTTTAATAAAGATCGTAATTTTTGTTTTTTTCACAATTATTTTATTGTTATGCAATTTCAAAACACTGAATTTAATTTTTTTTTACAAGTTCACCCGGCCATTTGGGCCTTTTGGTCTTTCAGTACTAGGCGTCACTATCTCACGTAACAAAGGCATGCAAAATGTTGTCACGGAAAAACCCATTTTAAAAAAAATATATAATTGGAGTTTGCATTATGACTGGAGAGCTTGCATCTCTCAATAACCTTTTATCTTTCTTATCAAGTGGTAAATTTTCAACCCTCAAAAAGGCATGCGGTTTAAAATCCGCGAATCCCACTTGTCACCAGCTTCTAGTCTATAAAGTTATATTCTCTAGTAGTTTCATTTGCCGCATAGTTGAGAAAAATCCAATACTACTCTTGCGAATTTTGGCTTATCACTGTTGAGGATAATAAAATCATTACCGCAGATTAGTACGCGAAAGTTTGTTCCTCAAAGTCTTCAATAAATTGCGTGAAAAGCGGCCAAAGACTAATATGCGTGGCATTTTGTTGCGCAGCGCTCATACAGTCACCAAAATTCATTTACATGAATCTAGGGTGTTTCCCAATATTAAATAAAAATGCGACACAAACTCAACCGCACAGAATTTCAGGAACTCCGTTTATTTCAAATTGAGGTTATTCCAGCTCTTCACCCCTTTTTTATCTAAACCTGCCTCAAACCTTATTGTCACCACCTTTTATGAGTATCACTTTTCCCTTACTTGGGCACGTTTGTCGATAAAGTTCTTCAATTTACAGTCGTGGCTCTACCGCAAACGTTGAATGCAGTTTCAGTTTTCTTGCTTACAAGATGAATTATTTTTTTGTCTCATAAATTAAAACTAAAAATATTACAAATATTTCCGCTTAATCTCAAGAAATATATCTTTATTTTAAAATATCAAAAATAGATTTTGAATCTCAATTTTTGGAATCACATGGTTGCCATTTGATGGTTGCCAAAAATATTTGTTTCTTCTAATCTTGTGACTTATTAGTTTATATTTCTCATAAGTCTAAATTCAAGAAACGCTAATTTTAAAAATTACCTAAATTATGAATAAGCGCGCTTTTCAGCAGTTCATGAATCAACAGTTTCTAGCTAAATTTCAATATTTTTAGAGTACCATCAAATCAAAAATCTGCTGTACTTCCCTGACCAGTTTTATTAATTTAGAGTGTCGTATCAATTAATTGCATATTTCAAAGTGACAGCTGTCATTGTGAAAAAACAATTAACAATCGAAAAAATTATATATTTCAGATTTCTACTAAGCTTATCTTTCCGAGAACTTTAAATTGATACCAAACTAGACATCATTTAAATAACTTGTAAAAAAACAATTGACAGTCGTGCTAATATCATTGTTGACACTTTTATTAGAATTATTCCTGCAGGAGCTTTAATTTGATACCAAACAAGATAAAACCAAATTAATTACTTTAAAAAAAATATTGACGAACGTTTGCATGTGATGTCCAAATATTTTATAATAATTCAAGGATCAATTTCGATAAATATTTTTAAAGACTGACTTAACCGCGCTTAAAAAAAGTGTGAATAATGTTGGGATTTCAGGCTAGTAGTGAATAAAGTGTATGCATTTAAAAGTGCAAATTCCATTAATGTTCCACAGGCAAAATGCAATAAAATACGGATAATATGCCTCATTAATATCTGTTCTGTCTAGCAATAAATTTTGTTCGTTAATGTGTCAAAATAACTTAATAATAATGACGTTAAAAATGGCGCATGTTATAACTTAAACGTAAATACATTTCTTGACACTCACACCCGACGTATAAGGCATACAGGATCCCGTTACTAGAATTTTTCAACAACTGCGATATGCAAAATAAACACACAAAACTAGTTTCTGTCAGGCGTATGTACTGTATTTTATTTTATATGTACTGCACTATCATGGCGGTCTATTTGAACATAAGCACAATTCATTACATGTAGATATTTCATAATGGCTGCAAATTGAAGTGGAAATATTATTCACTGTCCAAATTGTTACGGCTAGTGTCACTTTCACTGACGAATAAATTTAAGGGACAGTGACATCAAAAAAACAACGCGATGAACAGACAGAAAGTTTTATTTTTTACTGAAGGCTGCAATAAACTAAAAATATAGTTGTATAGTATCCACCTGAAAATGTACTCACTGTGGCGGTACATATACCAAAATTTGTAATGCAAACTGATAATTTCAAAAAACTTTCTTGCAATAAACTTTTATCTTTCTTGTCATCTGAACTTTCGTTGTTTCCAAAACTTTTTCTTTTATTTCTAAATGGATTATAAATTTTAATTATTAAAAATTAGTCGTGCAAATTATAAACTTCTTGTTATGTTCATTGTTTATTTATAATCAAAACTTCCATTCACTACTAAATATTAAAGGAAAATTTGTAATGAATTACCTGTGGAATAAATCAGAGTTGAATGACTTTTTGACAAGTTTAATAATAATTTTTAAGTCTATTAATTTAAACTTTAAAATATTTTTGACAATTTAGTTCACCATCCTCAACACTGTCGCCTCTGTTCCAATTACAATCTTGTTCGCGCCGTTCAGTTCAAACTAGTCGTTCGTTCTATGCGGTCACATAAAATTTTATTCGCGTGAACGTCTGGCTTCTTTTTATTCTAGTTTAAAACTTAAAAGGTTTCCAAATTTTATATTTTTTCTTCTTAGTGCCATTGTGTTGTTAAAAGTGCTTTTGTGATTTTAAAATGCCTACCAATCAAGACAAGGTATTGTTATTTGTTTGTTTATTTATGCAGATGTGCAATTGTTTTGCGGTGACAGTTGCTAGATTGGTGCTTGATTGAAATTGATGTGAAGCAAGTGCCTTATAGGTTGAATTAAATTGGGTACAATAAATGTTAAATGATGAAGTGATTTATGAATCTGTTTTTATTGTCACCATCAATAAAATTTTATATTCAATAAGCGTATAAAGCAGAATGGAATTTAGAACACGAGCCAGAAGCTAATGTTGCAATCATCTGAATGTAAAATAGCCATTAACATATTTATCTACAACAGTTTTATGTTTAAAAATTATTTGGGCCTAGTGTCAAAATATTTCGGAATATAGCAATCTTATTTGACCTATTTTCTGATTTAAAAAAATATTACATTGCTGTCAAAGTCATCAAACTTTTATCTTCATGAAAGCCGTAATGGTTACTTTCAAAGAAAAAGTACAAATTGTAATATTACTCCAATATAAGTCTTGAGATTAGTTTTTGATTTATTTGCTGCTACATTTGATGAACGACCAGTCTATCGACTTTTAAAAAAATAACTAAAGAACTAAGTACAGGATTCGTCAACAGAGAGTACTGAAAAGTTAGATCAAGACGATTTTAACAGAAAATAGAAAAATCAAAATTATACAATTATTGGAAATGACGAAAGCTACAATAAGTATTGGAATGGCCCTCAATCCAAACCGAAAACCTTTTAATAAACATGGAAATTCAAATTGAATTTTTTTTTACAGTAAATGATGTACTGCCGATAATTAACAATTCAAATATTGATAATCTAATGTAATTTTAATGAATTTAATTGTATTTTATATTGCTACTAACTTGTCATTGTAATTTTACTCAATGAAAAAATTGTATAAAGTATGCTTGAAGTCGCTACTGTGAGCTGAAATAATTTCCTACGTTCACTTATAAATAGAAAATATGCAATACATTGCTGTCAATTTCAACAATTTTTAGATTCTCCCTCACTTTTACCAATCAATTTTTACCACAGTCTTTTTTTATTACTAATTCTTTTTACCACCCCCATTATTGCTTTGTGTGTCAGCGTGTGTTCAACCGGCGGTGCTTCGCAACCAAAAAAATAGACAGGCTTCGCCCGCTCTAATCAAACTCAACGTGCAATGCTCAATATTTATCAAACTGCTAGCACAGTCATAAACAGTGGTTTTGGTCTTCAACTAGCGATGCTTCGCATCTAATTAACGAGCAGACTTCGCTCGTTCTGACCAAGTTTAACGTGCCATGCAGATTTCAAACCTAACCTCAAATTATTTACGAGACCAGAAAAGACGAAAAGGAAATTGTTGAGTACATAAGAGAACATGACATCCAATTTTGAATGAAACTTTATTGTATTGTATTTGTAAAAATAGTGGTAAAATATATTAGTGGTAAAAATTATGGTAGTAAAAAAATATGGTGTTAAAAATGGAGTGGTAATTAATGAAATATTACAAATTCGACAGCCATGCTTTAAGCATTAAGCTCGTCGATACTAAAGTACTTCCCCGACCATAAATTTTATGAACAGTTATATCCAGTTGCTTCAGTTATTCTCAAACTTTGCATAAAAAAACAACAACCGAAAAAATTATTTCAGATTTATACTTATCTCTCCAAGAGCATTAATTTAATTTAAATAATACCAAACTAGATATCATTTAATTAACTAGTAAAAAATAATAATTAGCAATCGTCTAAATATCATTTTTGACTCTTTTACTAGAATTATTTCCGCAGGAGCTTTAATTTAATACCAAACACAATGGAACCAAATTACTTATTTTCAAAAAACAATTGACGACCGTTTGCATTTGATCTTCAAATAAGAGTAATAATATTTTTAATTTCACGTTATGATCTTTATTATTTTATTTCTTTGCATGACAAATGAACCGCTAATAATTTTGAAAATTGTTTTAGATAAATGTTGTTCCAAATTATTCAAGGATTAATTTCAGTTATTTTATATTTTATGATTACTATTGTTTATAAAATAAACGTAGAAAGATGAAAAGTTCCAGCAATTAAATGCTGGTACCACTGGTTGAAAAAAGGTCATTCACGAACTTTAAACTAACTTTTTGATGAAAAGTTCAAACATAAAATTTCAGTCAAAAATAAGTACGCGTTTTCAAATTATCGTGATTCCAGGCTGAACGACTTTTCAGAAAATTATGTTTATAGTCCGTGAGACAGCGCCTAAATTTTTTGTTGATTACCGCTCATTTGAAACTTTGTGAGTGGCTTCATTGTGATGAGTCCGACAACTTTTTCATTTAGCAAAATTCTAGATTTGGGGGCGTTTTCCAGCGAGGGCTGATTGATTGAAAGAATATTGCCGTAATGCTGATCTGTACACTAATCGAAAGATTTTTTGATAATAAAATGAAGGAAAAATATTGTCCGACATGAATATTGAGGCTACCGGTGAATCCGACAAGCCGCACTTGTCATAAGTATGTTGGTACTAATGGTAAGTATGTTGGTACTTATGACAAGTCGGTCTCACCAGTAGCCTCAATATTCATGTCGGACAATATTTTTCCTTCATTTTATTATCAAAAAATCTTTCGATTAGTGTACAGATCAGTATTACGGTAATATTCTTTCAATAAATTAGCCTTCGCGGGTAAACGCCCCCAAATCTAGAATTTTGCCAAATGAAAAAGTTGTCGGACTCATCACAATGAAGCCACTCACAAAGTTTCAAGTGAGCGGTAATCAACAAAAAATTTATGCGCTGTCTCACGGACTATTATTAGGTTTAGCAGGATCTGAATCGTAAAGATTTATCAAAACCTCGTACAATCAAAAAATCATGATCACAATACTTATCCTATGATATTATAGATCGCGGCAATAAAAATTTATGTCAGCGGTTCTCAAAATATAAGACTATTATGTACGGTTCCAAAAAATCCAATTTTTTTCAATAAAAATCAAATTATTTTGATTTAAATCACAATTTTTCACATTTAAACAGAAAATGCCGATTTTTTATTATATTTTTACTCAATTTTTTATGTTGTTATTTCATTATTATAACCCAATTTCAATAACTGTTATGTAATGTTTGGTCTACTCCAATCGAAACTGAGAAACCAATTGGAGAAAGAAAGAGCGGCCAAACTAAGTTACCCATATGATATGTTGAATTAGGTCATAACTTGATGATAATTATATTTATTTTATGTGAATGTGATAAGTATTTAAATAAGAAATTTTTATAGATTTAAATCATAGCAACCCTACTATTATGGCACATTTTGTCTAATTAATTCAACATTGTATCTCTTCACATACAAAAATATGAGACAACCTGTATATATTTATCATTTGTTTCAATTCTCATTGGCGTTTCGACTCTTTATCCAAGGGTCAAAATTTACTCACGTATCATAAATTTAAAAATCTGAAAAAAAGTCAGCTAAACTAATGGGAATGTTAAAACTACCCATTTTGGAATTATCAAACCACTTTTTGCTCAAAAACTGATATTTGATTTATTTAGGATTTTTCTCCCGTAATTATGAGGTTGGTATTATTGATTTTTATACTTTGGAACAAAATTTCATCAAATTCTGTTGAAGAACTTAGGAGGAGATAGCTCCACATTCATACATATACCAAAATAACTGAAGATCTTTTTTGTCATCTACAATCACTGTCCAGAATGTAAAAAAAAAAAATTAAATCAGACAATGCTACATACACATGATCGAACATTAAAACTTATATTTCGCTAACTGTCAAAAAAACATGATATTTTTGTATTGTTATGGATACGCAAAGTTCGTGATTTTTTCACTAGTAAAAAAACATATTTTTGCACACCTAATCTAATATAATTCAGTTTAGTAATGCTACAAGAATAGAAACAAACAGGTATTTAACGAAAAAGAAATATGAATTTGTACACAAAACTATTTAATTTTGAATATAAAAATTAATTGTTGACAGTTCTTTATTTATCAAACAACAATTGCGCATTCTTTTGGTTACAATACCCAGGTGACTGCAAATTAATTATATTTTGTACTTTTTTCCTACATTTTACTGAATAAAATAATAATTATTGTTGATCTATTA
Source organism: Dromius quadrimaculatus (assembly GCA_963989225.1). Classification (NCBI taxonomy): domain Eukaryota; kingdom Metazoa; phylum Arthropoda; class Insecta; order Coleoptera; family Carabidae; genus Dromius; species Dromius quadrimaculatus. The sequence goes on along the minus strand of OZ022325.1, from coordinate 5,610,179 downwards.
TTTTTTGACATTTGGCGAAAAAATATTATTTGTATTTCGTGTGCGAAGTGATTGTATTTTGTTGCGCTTTCGAATGAATTTGTTAAAATTGACATTCTCACGCGCAACAAAAAAAAAACAATCACTTCGCAAAAATAGCTATTTTCTATGACCGTGTGTGAAGTAGATACTTTATGCACCGTAAACGACGTGTAAAGTAAGGCTCTTTCGCATCTCAGTTTTACCACTATTTAAACGCAAAACATTCAAATCTCTGTGAATTCATGTTTGTTGCATTTTTTAACTGCTCCATTTGTTTCGATATTTATTATATCTGGATGTCACCTTATGGAAATTGAGAGCTGTAGAAAAAATATTGTATGCAATACGAGTGTGAACAAGCATTATATGACATTTGGCCTCATGGCATAATGCTCAACTTAATACTCTTATTGCATAAATTACTATTACTAAAAATATGTATGGTCTCACTTAAATTAGCTCTATAGTTATTGGAGCGAAAGAAACTCTACATATAATAAATAATCTAATAAAATTATTCAAAATATGATCCACATTCGCTGTAGAATCCTAACAAGAATTGTTTAATAACGTTAATGAATAGATTTCCCATTTTAACAATTTATTACATTTCAATATTAATATTTTTGCAAATTCATTGATTAATTTCGTTAGCCCGTGCTTCAAAAAAATTCCTACAATGTTTAATGAACCCAAATCTTGGTATTTCGAAACACTTTTTTCTAATTTTAGATCGTTGTACATTTGGACTAACATAAATTTCAGATTATAAATAAACGCTTGTCAAAATTCTGCCTGCGATTTCAAATATTTTAAAGTGATCGGAAATGTATTAAATCGAATTTTTATCTGCAATTGTTTCAATTTATTTTTTAATAAGTAAACTATGACAGAAGGAATAACTTCGTTTTGGCATGTACATGGATTCAGGGATACTCAAAACGGATATTCTCATCAAAATAAGTATATAAATGTATAAAAACTTTGCAACCAAGTAAAATATTCGAATATCGTAGATACATTAGGTATACTTTCCATTAAAAACGTTAGGTCGCACATTTAACGCGTGATATCTCGTTAACGGTTATAGATACGCAAATGAGTCTAATAATCTTTTATGTAGAGAAAAGTGTGTACTTAATTTTTACTCATAACCTTAAATGCTCTACGACCGTTAGAAAATGAAATATTTGCGAAAAATCATTTATAAAGCGTTCTAATTGAAGATGCAGATTCAAAGGAACGCTGAATACAATAAGAAACCAAAATTGCTGAAATTTAGTTCTACTGAATTATTCCTGCTATCTTATTATAAAATCCAATTTTATATGTCTTCAGCTTAAATTTAAATATAATGTCACATTTATCCAGCATTGAAAATTGTTATAATTTAATAATAGTAATTAAATACAGCTTACGATTCAATTAAAACCATCAAAGATGACTTAAGACACAATTTAATTAGACGTAATATATATTTATGATCTGATGCTGTCTCTTATATTATCTTAACAACAAGCTATAGCTTCAGGATGATTTAATTAACTTTTAAATGAACAAGAAATGTTACTAAAACCAGGACGAATATCTGAATATCTTATGACATTTTAACAAATTTTATGATTTTTAAGATAATAAATAAATTTTTCTTTGGCATTTATATTTAACATTAAAACTTTGGTATCTGATTTGTCCTTGAACTTTTACATTGTAAGTAGGTTTAAGGTGACATAATTGTAATTTGATATGGAAAACACAATGCAGTAACGGTTGCAATTGCGGAAAGGCGTGGTATCCAAGAATTTGAATTTAAGATTCATTAATAATAATAATAATATCTCAAGTTTTTAATTTACACTTATTATGATTTTTTATGGTTTTAAAAAAGTTTTACGGTTGTTTTCTTCTTGAGTTTGAACCTTCACTGTTGCCAAATGCAGATCCATATCTTATCGAAATTTTTCTTAAATCTATTTTTGGTGTACTCAAATAAAGTAAATGGTTCTGCTACTTCGTTTTTTACGGGTAATGTGATTGTTATCAAAGAACCGTTTGGTTTTTATTGAGTGCCCTGCGTTTGGTTATTTGTAACAAGTTGAAGGAGAACGATAAAGTATGACTCAAATGTCGAGTACTGTTAGCGAATATCTGTGATTGTAAAAGTTTTAAGTGTGTGGCAACAGCACGCAGTGCATTTGATAGCAATATCAGTTCGGAATTTAATGACTATTCTTGAAAGCTCACAACCACTGTTTTGGAATACTTCCAAAATAATGATGAATTGCGTCATCAATCTCATCTTGAGACGAAAACTTTCTACCCATGATTTTTTAAATCCAAAAAAAATGTCAAAAAACTGACAATTGAACATTCTCTAGATTGTTTTCAATGTTAACTTGGATCATAATTACAATAAATTATTAAATGAATATCAAACTTAAATAAACATTAGTGTGAACTTTTAACTTCAGATATTTCATATTTGAGACAGTTTCATATTACTGTCTTCTCCAGAAGGGAGATTTGACTCTCGAAACGAAGCAACGAACGCCTGGAATATATTCATCAATCATCGTTAGTTGCGGAAGTCTGTAAACCCAACTTACTGTTACTAAATTTCAATTTTATTATTTTTCATGACAATAAAATTGTTGATGTAAATTTATTTGTCCTTAATAATACATACTTGACATTAGACAATAAAATTGTGGACTATCCATCACAAAAGCTCAATTAATGTTGATTTCTTATGCTAAGCAAAGCTTCAATTGATAGGTCTATAAATATGTTACATCTCTTTTAGAAATTGTATGTTGCCAACTTATACAAACAAGTGTATAATTACTTATATGTATTAATAGAGCGTTAAAAAATCGATAAACAAGATATATGACCTTATTTATAATCAAATCCAGACTCAAATGATAACCAAATTAGAAAAAATACATAAGGAGACATCCATAATGCTAATGGTGATAATCAATGTTTGAATGGAGATGTTAAAAACGTTAATAATCAAGTTTTATTATCCAAATACTTGATTACTTTTAAGTGATAATGTACTATTGAAATAGTTGTGCCTAAAATTTGAATAATAAATAAATTAAATAGATATTAATTAAAGCGTATACGCTAACATTTATTCATATTATAGAACCGGTCACCTGGAATACAACCGAATAAATATTATAGAGAATTTAGGGAAAGACCAAAACGGGGAGAATTAAGAATGTATAGAGAATTCAGAGAATATAGAAAACTAAGAGAATATTAAGAATTTAAAGAACTTAGAAAATAGAATTTAGGGAATAAAGAGAATATAGAGAGTTAAGAAAATAAAAAGGACGAAGAGAATCTGAAAAACCCAAGGAATGAGGAGAATTAAGAGAGTATAGAAAGCTTAGAGAATATAAATAATTTTGAGAGCTTAAAAAATATAGAGAATTTAGAAAATCAAGAGAATATAATTAATTTAGGGATTAAAGAGAATATAGAAAGTGAATATAAATAATTTAGAGAGCTCAGAAAATATAGGGAACATAGAGAATTTAGGGAATGTAGAAAATTTAGGGAACAAAGAGAATATAGAGAATTTAGGGAACAAAAAGAATATAGAAATTCAGAGAATAAAAAGAATTTAAAAAAGTTAGGGAATGAGGAGAATTAATAAAGTATAGAGAATTCTGAGAATATAGAAAATTGAGAGAATATACAAAGAATTCAAAGAGCTTGGAAAATAGAATTTATGAAATAAAGAGAATTTAGAGAATAAAGAGAATGAAGAGAGTTTGAAAAATCTAGGGAATGAGGAGAATTAAAAGAGTATAGAAAGCTTAGAGAATATAAATAATTTTGAGAGCTTAAAAAATATAGGGAATTTAGAGAATCAAGAGAATATAAATAATTTAGGGATTGAAGAGAATATAGAAAGTGAATATATATAATTTAGAGAGCTCAGAAAATATAGTGAATATAGAGAATTTAGGGAATATAGAGAATTTAGGGAATATAGAGAATTTTGGGAACAAAGAGAATATAGAAATTCAGAGAATAAAAAGGATTTAGGGAATGAGGAGAATTAATAAAGTATAGAGAATTCTGAGAATATAGAAAATTGAGTGAATATGAAGAATTCAAAGAGCTTGGAAAATATAATTTAAGGAATATAGAGAATTTAGAAAATAAGGAGAATGAAGGGAATTTGAAAAATCTAGGGGATGAAGAGAATTAAGTGAGTATAGGAAGTTTAGAGAATATAAATAATTTTAAGAGCTTAGAAAATATAGAGAATTCAGAGAATAAAGAGAATATAAATAATTTAGGGATTAAAAAGAATATAAAGAGTATAGAATGTGAATAAAAATAATTAAGAGAACTCAGAAAATATAGGGAATATAGAGAATATAGAGAATTTAGGGAACAAAGAGAATATAGAAATTCAAAGAATAAATAGAATTAAGGGAATGAGGAGAATTAAGAGAATATAGAAAATTGAGAGAATATAAAAAATTTAAAGAGCTTAGATAATATAATTTAAGGAATAAAGAGAATATAGAGAATTTAGAGAATAAAGAGAATGAAGGGAATTTGAAAAATCCAGGGAATGAAGAGAATTAAGTGACTAGATGGAAGTTTAGAGAATATAAATAACTTTACGAGCTTAGAAAATATAGAAAATTCAGAGAATAAAGACAATATAAATAATTTAGGGATTAAAAAGAATATAAAGAGTATAGAAAGTGAATATAAATAATTTAGAGAACTCAGAAGATATGAGGAATATAGAGAATTTAGGGAACATAGAGAATTTAGGGAACATAGAGAATTTAGGGAACAAAAAGAATATAGAGATTTTAGGGAACAAAGAGAATATAGAAATTCAAAGAGCAAAAAGAATTTAGGGAATGAGGAGAATTAATAAAGTCTAGAGAACTCAGAGAATATAGAAAATTTGTAGAATATGTAGAATTTAAAGAGCTTAGATAATATAATTTAAGGAATAAAGAGAATATAGAGAATTTAGAGAAAAAGGAGGATGAAGGGAATTTGAAAAATCTAGGGAATGAAGAGAATTAAGTGAGTATAGGAAGTTTAGAGAATATAAATAATTTTAAGAGCTTGGAAAATATAGAGAATTTAGAGAATAAAGAGAATATAAATAATTTAGGCATTAAAAAGAAATAAAAAGAGTATAGAAACAGAATATAAATAATTTAAAGAACTCAGAAGATATGGGGAATATAGAGAATTTAGGGAACATAGAGAATTTAGGAAACAAAGAGAATATAGAGAATTTAAAGAACAAAGAGAAAATAGGGAACAAAGAGAATATAGATAATTTAGGGAACAAAGAGAATATAGAGATTAAAATAAAAAGAGTTTATGGAATAAAGAGAATTAATAAAATTCAGAGAATATAGAAAATTGAGAGAATATGAAGAATTTAAAGAGCTTATAAAATATAATTTAAGGAATAAAGAGAATTTAGAGAATAAGGAGAATGAAGGGAATTTAAAAAATCTAGGGAATTAAGAGAATTAAGTGAGTGTAGGAAGTTTAGAGAATATAAATAATGCAGGGATTAAAAAGAATATAAAGAGTATAGAAAGTGAATATAAATAATTTAGAGAACTCAGAAGATATAGTGAATATAGAGAACTTAGAGAATATAGAGAATCTAGGGAACAAAGAGAATATAGAGAATTTAGGAAATGAGGAGAATTAATAAAGTCTAGAGAATTCGGAGAATATAGAAAATTTAGAGAGCATAAAGAATTCAAAGAGCTTAGAAAATATAATTTAGGGAATAAAGAGAATATAGAGAATTTAGAGAATAAGGAGAATGAAGGGAATTTGAAAAATCTAGGGAATGAAGAGAATTAAGTGAGTATAGGAAGTTTAGGGAATATAAATAATTTTTAGAATTTAGAAAATATAGAAAATCCAGAAAATAAAGAGAATATAAATAATTTAGGGATTAAAAATAATATAAAGAGTATAGAAAGTGAATATAAATAATTCAAAGAGCTCAGAAAATATGGAGAATATAGAGAATTTAGGGAACAAGGAGAATATGGAGATTTAGAGGATACAGAGAATTCAAAGAATTTAGGGAATGAGAATGAGGAGAATCGAGAATGTATAGAGAATGAGGAGAATCGAGAATTTATAGAGAACGAGGAGAATATAGAAAACTGAGAGAATATAAAGAATTTAAAAATCTTATGGCCAGTTGCAACACCGTAACTTGACTTTAAGGGAGAAATAATAAGTAGTAACAATTGTCCTTACAGAAGTTGCCATCGAATATAGATATTAAACTTCACTTAAAGTTGAGTGACGATGGTGCAACTGGCCATTAGAAAATAGAATTTAGGGAATATAGAGAATTAGGACAATGAATAGAGTGAAGAGAATTTGAAAAATCTAGGGAATTAAGAGTATAGAAAACTTAGAGAGTTTGAAATAATTTTAAGATTTTAGAAAATATAGAGAATAATGAGAATATAAAGAATCTAGAGATTAAAGTGAATATAGAGAGTATAGAAAGCAAATATAAATAATTTAGAGGGCTCAGAAAATATAGAGAATTTAGGAAATGAGGAGAATTAAGAGAGTATAGAGAGTCTAGAAGATAAAAATTTTAGAGAGTTTAAAGAATATGGAGAATTCAGAAAATAGAGAGAATATTCAGAATTTAGAGAATAAAGAGAATTCAGGGAATGGACTTAATTGGAGAGTATAGAGAATTTAGAGAATATTAAGAACTCCAAGAATATAGAGAATTTATTCTCCAAGTTCTCCATATTCTCTTCACTCCCTAAATTCGCTTTATTCTCTAAATTCTTTATATTTTCTTCATTTCCTAAATTCCGTCTTCTGGATTTTTGTTGTCTGTTCCACAATGAATTTAACTTCATTGAAAAATATCCACACATTGGCGATACAAATTCAGTAATGTTGCCTAGGTACCATAACCACTTGTTGTACCTATGTGACCCACTTTATATGTTGTACACCGATTTGTCTGTTTGTGTGTGATTAACATAAGTTGATTTTTATTGTCTGTTGTCACGTGTAGTAGCCACCAGATGTTTGTAACCACTAAAGTGGTTATAATCTACGAAATTACCATTGTATTGGTTACTTCATTATTCAGATGTTTTTAGGTGGGCTAGATGTGCTGTCAAGATTTCATTTGTCTTTTCATTTGATTTTTTTTAGATATGCAAAGTACAAAGACATTTTTATCTATACTGAGCTTACTAATGGCTTTGAGGAAGTAATGAGTAGATGAATTTTTAAGATAAACTGCAAAAATAATGAGATTTGCTTGTTTATGTGCTCATCTAATGATCAGTATTAAATTTAATCATCAAAAAGGTTCTCTACTTATAGCTAATTATTTTTTTTCAATCAAGATTTTCTGTAACAGAAATCATATATTTACTCTCAGAAAGGTCATATTTACTTCATTTTGCCTTAATTAACCAAATTTAGTTTGATTGCATTTGTTGGTTATGCTTTCTGTTCTATAAGAATGGAATCGGAATATTTTCAATTGAATTATTCACAAAATTCATTATTTTGAAGTTGAATTTCATTTAATGTTCCACCGTTTTCTTTAAATAAATCGTTGAATGATTTTCTATTAATGTTTGAGGATAGCAGTTGGTTTATTCATCGCTTATAGATGGCAGCACATATTTCGACTGTTTTTCCCAGCTGTTCTCTGTAAAGGTGCAATTAAACTTGTGCTATCTATCTGGAAAAATACGTGAAATTCTTAACAGAAATCAATTTACTTGACAGTGAGATATGAATATGACTGATCGATCAAATTGTTGATCTTTGAAACAAATTTGACCAATCTTACCACATATGCAAACATAGAATTACCGGGTTCAGCGAATATCTCAATGTATATACAAAATACAAATATTCTTTTAGTTTCAAATGAATTATTGACATGACTACAATGATTCAAAGTTACAAAATAAAAAGCAAGACGTCCAGTATTTAAAAAAAATTGGTTCAATGTATGAGATACTCATAAACAACATATTAAAATTTCAAATTTTTATCTTTACATTTCTCTAAAGGTCCAATAACCTTAAATGAAAAATATAGTAGCCACGCTTTTAGAAGGACATTAGCCACTTTAATGGCGAATAATGGTATGACAGTTGATGAATTGAAAGGCCAAGTTGGTTGAAAATTCTCATGCGGTAGAATGTTAAAATTATTGGAAATAAACAACTCCAATCAGCTGGTATTCAAATACTTATATTTCTAATATTTATCTTGTTTAAATTTATTATTAGGTCCATCGATTTTTAATTATTATACTGCAATATAATCATTTGTCATTGATTTACTTAAACAAATTTTTATTTGGTTTTAAAAAATTGTATGCAATTTAAAAAAAGTGTGATGGATAAATTTAGCATATTATCATGTTTGTCATAAATTAGTTCAGCATTAAAAGTTCAAGGTTTTTAAATAGAAGTCAAATAAGAATATTTAAAACTGATTTCTTATCATTAGAATCAAAGTGTGAAAAACAACTGCTTCCGATTTAAGAACTTTTTTATATATAAAACTTTACTGTCCAAAATTAAAATTCGTGGTTTAAACTTGAGAATATTCTTGGATCACAACACAAACAAAAAGCCAGAAATCATGAATTTAGAATTGCTTTACGACTCCAATGTTCAAATGCATGAAAAAGCACACATCATTAACTTAAAATCCTGGAACGAAATCGCATGTGCCCATTTGCTTAGAACTAACTTCAAGTTTCACTGTGTGGAAGTCAAGATCTTTAGCATAAAGATAGAAGGTACAGACGTCTACTTTCGCGTTTCGCGCCCACTTGGAAACCAGAAATAAACTGAACGGGCACAAATGTTACACTTCCATCGAGAAGAATATGTATGGGCAGAGAACACAAAATGGAGAAAGATTTTTTGACAGAAATTTAAAAAAAATTTAAAGTCAAGCCTTCAATATAGAAATGCTTGGAATTTTAAAACTGCATCTAATGAGCTAAAATTTTGTCCAACCAAAGAAATTTCACCTTTTTTATGATTATCTAATTGATTTTCAATATGTCATTGCAACTGGAGCAAATAAATTTATGATCCGTCTAACGGAATTCTCATTAAAATACCTTTTCAGACATTGATAAATGAAAAAATTAAAGTAATACTCTTTTAACTAATATTAAAAAAATATATTATTATTTGCAAAGGCTGAAAAAAGGTGTCATTATGGACGTAGTGTCAGAATTGTATTCAGTTGTTTTTATAACGACGTAATAAATATTATAAACGTTATTTCGAATTTTGTTGGAAAGGAGAAACATTTTTGCAATCACTGAAAGCAGTAATATATATCGAACTCTCTCTGAGAAAATAAAATGTGGCAAATAATGAAAGGAATAAATAAATAAACTAGTAGTGAGAATCACGTACCACTCAAATGAAGTTTAATTTGATAGCCAAGACTTCATTTCATTGAATCGTTACTGTAAACATTTTTATTCTGTTGAATTGATGCTTATACCGGATATCACAGTATATTTATTTTCCTTTGCAACTATGCAGGCCATATGGTTGCAAATAAATATTTTACGTACATATTATCAAAAAACGTTTGAACCAACAAAAAACAGTTTTTGTTGATATATTAGTAAATTATATTTGAAATAACATTGTAGTTTTATCATTAAGGTGGTTTTGGAGAATTTTTTTTAGATCACGGCACAGAAAATCGTGCATAATGTTATACATTATGGCACAAAAGTGTCAAAATCGTCATGACAAAGTAAATAAATGTCAAAAATTATACATTTTGTGGAAATAAGAGAATCGTTTGTTGAAGAAATATTAATTCGTTCATTGCTAGATCCAAGTCTTCGGGCAATTTGTTATTATTTTCTCGCGATTCTGCTATGTAAGTTTCAGCAACTGAATTACTTTTCCAATCCCCGTGTCTTTTTAAAGTTGTGATATCAGCACCATTATCTGCTAAAATTGTAATCCGAATGTAAAATCCGAAAGGAGTGACCCTAACATGGCAGCGTTAGGAATTTTCAGATACTTGACAATAAGTCCAGGAATTCGTCCAAATGGATTCATTTTAATAATACTTAATGTAATCCTCCGCGTTACCATCATTCGAAATCGTGAATGTTCTATCCCTGTGTATATTTGTCTCTTTAATATAAACGACTATAACAGAGCCTTCCACTTTTACATCATCAGTACATAAATTACAGAACTCAACACGCCGACAAACTCCAAATAAATAAAAAATTGAAGAATCATCTAGATGATGAAAGCTCATGAATGCTTGTTACTTCAGAGATTTCGCAAATTACCATCTCCCACAATTACTGAGCTTGAAATCAAGCAGTTTGGCCAAACTTACGAAACAGCAGCTTCCATTTAGTACTAGTTTCAAGTTGACTATTTGATAGGTACATAATTTATGCATGTACAAATTCAAAAATACTTTTTAATCTTCATTGTTCAGTTATTGACTGACGGGAGGTCAAGTGCTGTACCTTAAAATAATAATTTGATCTTTATCAAAGCTACATAAAAAAATACACCAAAAGTAAACAAATTTTCATCCAATAATAATAATTTATTCTAATAAGCTTCAAATTCGCGTCAAACAAGTCATTGAATGAGTCCCGGACAGATTTGACAACTGTACATAATAATAGTGACACCCACGGCTAAAATTGTAACTAAATTTTTATCTACTTGAATAAACTTTAGTTGCCATATCCCTAATGTCATATATACCTATGGGCATTGTTTCACTTGAAACAAGTAATTGAATAATTTAATCTTCCACAATCACTGAGCTTGAATTAAAGCAATTTGTGCAAACCTACGAAACAGCAGCTTTTATTTAGTACCAGTTTCAAGTCTGTAAATAGTATTGTTGCTGAGAACTCAGCGTCACGCCAGCCAGCCAGCCAGACAGCCAAAGTGAATATAATAGCGCTTTTTTCCAAAAAATGCGCTAAAAATTGCAACAACCTGAAAATAACATTTTTTGAGAAAAAAAATTCTAATGCCGATTTAATTTTGCTTCTTGAGAGTTTTAATTGTTTGAAAATATCCTGCAGACAACAACATCCCGTATGAATGTAAATTATGAAGCACAAATTTTTTTTTAGATTATAGACAGCGTGGGTTGATTGCTAAGTAATTATTCAAGTGAATCTTGATCGTGTGGTAGGATAAACATGCTTCGAATGATTGATTATCCAATTAATTCTGTTACAAAGATAAACATAATAAAACATTTATAATTCCTGTCCTGGGAATCAAACTTTGTGTCCAGTTTGGGGTAATCAAGTCCCCAAACGGGGCTGATGTACAACTATTCACAGTTGCCGAAAATTTATTTGTTTTTCTCAGATTAAAGTTCGAGCAGTCATTGAAATTTGGTGGCAGCACGAATTTAAACTTACAAATTATTACTGCTTTCTTTAGAAAGAGTGTCCAAGTTGCAGTTATTCCTGTCTCCACAAAATCTCTAATAAATTACGTGAAGAGCAACCAGAAAAACTACAAACCGAAATGGCTCTAAATTCAATTTTGTTTTGGCACTACTATTTTTAGAACAGTCCTCGTATGTTCACATAAAATAGAGAATTAAATTACGTATGTCAGATTTAATTCAATTTTATTCCAACAAGTTTAATTGTGATCGCATTAGCTGTCACCTTGAATCAATAAGTTTTTCATTGAACAAATTATGGGTTTTCAATTAGTTGTTGATTGTTTTATTCATTTTGTTACACATGTTCACAATTATCGGTCTAACAAGAAAACTATAAACCTGCAGGCAATAGAAATAAATGTTTAGTTACATAATCATTGATTTGTTAGAAAAAATAGATTAATATACATATCTATAGATAAATAAAACAATACCTAATCATAAATGACCGTTTTTAGAATTTCTGTCTGTCTGTCTGAAAGTTTGTCTAGAATTGGCTCCGAAACGGCTCAACAGATTTTAATAAAAAATTTAGAGATTAAAACAGAAATTTCAACTTAAATTTTCGTGTATGTTTTGTTCCGATATCTTGCAGGGCTCAGAAGATATGAGTATAAATATTTGTATATTTCGTGTATGCGCCAGCCAAAGCTCTGCAGTGTCAGCGTAACTGTGGAAATGGTAAAAAGTATGCGCATACTTGAGGTGGGAAAAGAGAATATACTTTCTGCCTCATCGTAAAGTAAGCGAAATGTGCGTATCATTTGCGCGAGCGACCTTATAATGTACAGTTCTGTTACAGAATCCAATTGCTCTCTAATAATAAATTAAGTATGATTTTATGTTCTTTAGTAAATAACCAAGTGACAGATCAGTAGTTACATTTCCGGCCGCCTATCGCTGCCAAACTCAAATATTTTTCAAATATTTCTAAATAACAACTGAAAAAAAAAATATTATAAATTATTTTTGATTCAAAAGTTCAATTCGTCTAAAATGCCAAGAAGTCCGCAGACAAAATGAAGTTTTACCTTATCTAACAGTCATCAAAACTCCTCTAATTTGCCCTTTTAAAATCAACACCCTTGAACTTCTTCTCCCACCAGCCTCAAACAAATTACCATTTATGTTTGTAGTGCCTTATCTCACTCCTAAAACTATAATTCTATTTCCCAACCGCGATATCTCTCTCGAAAACTGCCTCTCTCAACCCCGAATGATAATTCACCCTTGATTCTGACGTGATTCAACACGCTGGAGTAGTCTTCATCAGATGAATCGCGTGACGCGTGCAAAGGTCACGCGGATAAGGTCATTATCATGGCTTGGTACCAGTGGTACGATAAAGAGAGGAATGAATTTAAAGAGGGTGGTTTTTACTGAAAATTCGTTTTCACGAGTTTTTAGACGTTTAAGACGATTTCCAGAATAAAGTTGGGCTGTTTATATTTGTGTTTGTGATCTCTCACGATAGCAGGGGCGGAGTTTGACCATTTCATCCTGATTCGACTTCCTGGAGGTTAAGATCCTGCAGTTTCTTGAGACTTCTTGGGCCTTCGTGTTTTTTATGCTTGTAGATATAAAGTCGTTATTTTTTAGAGTCTTTCAGTTACACGATCGCCCGAAAGTCTCGTCCAAATCAAATAAAACGAAGCTGTTATAATCATAAGAACTCACCAAGTTTCTGCCAGGTTTTTTGGTTGAAAATAATTAAACCAATTTTTTAATTAAAAGGTCATGTGTTTTTTGCTACTCTTCATTACTTCTAGAAGCTTTTTTTCGTTTTTCCAGCATATTTATTACCCGCTGATGAATCCGATCTCGTTAAAGACCGTAGCAATCTTCTTTTAAATTAGTTACTTGAAATTCCATTTACCAAAACGTTATTTAAATCTTGAATATTAAATTTTGGAATTGCAAATTTTGTGATGTAAAATTTTGTGTTTTTGTTATAATTCAATTCAAATCATTGCTTATGTTCTATTTTCTAATTAATGCTTTGACTTATATTTTAATATGCGCTTAAACGGCATTTTTTTTTTCTGTTCCACGCAATGTTTATAAATTGTTGTATTAATATTCTTATCGTGTGGTAGTACAACCATAATTGAAGTTAGATAAGAGCAAAAATATGTTTATTTCTTTTTAATTTTTGTTCGTGTCAAGCAGCTCCAGTTTTACTTCAAATAAAATAGTTAACAAATTTGAAAATGTAACATAAAATACCGTATTTGTAACTTAATATGTTGTATGGAATTTAAAATCGTGATTTTATTATGTTTTACATTTCTAGGGCTACTTGTTTATGGGTTCATTAGTTGTAATTGTCTTAAAAGTTACATAAAATAAAAGTTGTTCAGTTTGCATTCAAAATCAACTCCAATTTGTTGACTTTATGTTATTGCGAAATTTCCAATTAATTTTGCACAAGTAAAAATATTTCAATTTCACTCAAATTAAAATATTTACAAGTTGCCACGCAAACCAGTCTTTGGCCACTCTTCGGTCCAATCTGTTGGACTACAATTACGGTTTAATGATCCTCAAGAGAAATTGCTGCAATTGGACCACTCTAAGAAAGCAGCAATAATTTTTTTGTTTGAGCTCCAAAACACAAGGAATCTTCATTCTAGTTCTTTTCTTATCAAAGGATAACCAATTGATCACAAATTTTGCCAAAATTGATGCTAAGTTCTTTTTTGTTTGCAATATCTTTACCTTTTACTGTAGAGCTTTCGACTAACTGAATCCAACTTGACTCAGTTGAACGCTATTCCTTTTCACATGTGAAAAGGAATATAGAACAGCACTTCCAATGACGTGCTGCCTTGGGAGCTCTCTAATTTGAACTCGATTATATTCAATTGACTAAACAACACTTCCAATAAGTGTGTCACTATCTTGTGTTACCAATTGCAACTGCCTGTTTACATTCCCTTGTTTCCCGAATAACCTCGATTAGTTACGAAAGCATTGTTCATTTTATGTTTTCCCCGATAAAACGGATTCAAAAAAATTCCAACTCCCTTTTCTATTAGCAAAAGAAAATAAATTTTCCCTCCACCGGCCTTAACACATTTGAAAGACCAAAACTGCTTGATATTTAGTTTCGAGGTTATAATAAGATCAAAAATTCGTCACCCGTAATAATATTGCAGTAGCAGTAGCTGCAGGTATAAAATGTTATCTACTGCAGCGTATTTTCCTATATGCCACAATTCGATTTACCTTCATCAATTTTTCCGCAGCACCACAGCTAAATCAAGCCTCTCGGGTCTCTGTTCATCTTGCAGGTGACACCGTCCACCTGCCAATTGTGAATTTTGAAGAAGAATTAGCCAGAAAAACTGCCACCCAATTTCGGTGATTGATCGAACGTTAACTCTCTTTTATAATCGTACAACTGTACGAAAAGCGCTTCGCGACGCTTCCATGATGTTAAATGATCAACGCCTGACTTGTGTATATAAAAAAATCTGTTGTGACTATCACAGTACTTCCCCAACCATTAATTTTATTATTTCATAGCTGTTTCATGAATTTAGAGTGTCGTATCAATTTGTTGAATATGTCAAAGTGACAGCTGTCATCAAAGTGACAGATGGCGGCTATATGAAATTACTATTTTATTTTACAATGGCCATAAGTTTGATGTCCAGTTGATCCCAAACTTGGCATGAAAACAATTAAGAACTGAAAAGATGATTTAATTTGGATTTCTACTAAGCTTATCATCTCCGCAAGAGCTTTAAATTGATACCAACTAGACTTGTAAAAAACAACTGGCAATCGTTTGAATATCATTTTTGACAGCTTTACTAGCGTTATTTCCGCAGGAGCTTTAATTTGATATCAAACACGATAGAACCAAATCACTTATTTTGGAAAAATAATTGACGAATGTTTGCATGTGATGTTCAATTATGAGTAATAATCACCGGCCCACAAAAAAACAAAAGTGGTCTGTACTTTTGATCGGACCTACCTATCTTTATGTATTTTGACGCGCTGAATCCGAATCTAAAGTCAGTTTTGCCCGTACACCCTCAAAATTTTGAGTAAATTGCAAAAAACCATAAAAATAGTCAAAAATTAGCAGTTTTGGTGAAAAAAAAATTTATGGAACAATAGACAAAGTATGATTTTTATGTATTTTGGTCCGCTGGATCTAAATCTGAAGTTTATTCAATCATAAGCCATTTAAAATCTAAGAAATCTGCAAAAAAAACCTGAAAATTGCAAAAAATTGCGATAATTGAAGGTTAGAAAATGATTTTCATCACAACATCAATTTTTTGGAACTTTCGGATTTTTTGCTATTTATTTAGATTTTTAAAGATATATAAGCCAAATAGGCTTAAGATTAACGGATCGAACTACATAAAAATCAGAATTGATCTATTAATCCTCTATAGAATTTATTTTATCACAAAAACTGCAATTTCCAGGGGTTTTTTTTGCAATTTACTCAAATTTATGGTTGAATAAACTTCAGAATTGGATTTAGCGGACGAAAATAGATAAAAATCATGGTCTATAGTTTCATAAATTTTTTTCTCACCAAAACTGCAAATTTTGTGCGATTTTTATGGTTTTTTGCAATTTACTTAAAATTTTGAGGGTGTACGAATTTAATAATAATTCAAATTTTAAAAATAACAAATGAAGTGGTAATAATTTTTAAAAATGTTTTAGGTAAGTGTTGTTCCAAATTATTCAAGGATCAATTCTACTATAAATACTACCGTTTATAAAATAGACGCAAGAAACTAGAAGGTTTTATCAATAAAATGTTGGTACCACTGGTTGAAAAGAGCGCTTTAACGATCTTAATATTAATTTTCTGATAAAACCATGCTTCCAGACAGACAGACAGAATGTTTTATTATCTTTTTTTGATTTAGTAGGGTCTAAATCGTAAAGATTCATTAAAATTTCGAACTGTCAAAAAATAACGATTACAATACTTTCCCTGTTATATATAAGTCAGGAAAGTCGAAAATTTGTCCAGAAACAGGTCTTCCAGCACGGTTATTTCTTTGCTCAAGAAGCCTGTACTATCTCCTGCAATTGTGATACTGCGTTCAATTTGTTCTGTAGAATACAAAGTCCATCATGTCACATATTCGGAAAACGATTAATTTACATGAGATAATAGGTGTTTGTTTATTTAATGAAGCGTGGGTTGTCATTACATGTTTCTCTCCAGTTTTTTTTTTGTTGACTACTTTAAATGTGTAATTATGCAAGCTTTTTTGCAATGAAAATTTATTACGGGGTCTTTATTTGTATTGTTTTATTGTTGCCCTCTGGATGATTTTTTTCTGTTGGTATTTTACAAGAAAACATCAATAAGGATATACTTCATCTCGGCGAAAATTTTGGCTTCAGTTGAAAATATGATCGTAAAATGAAAACATAATCTTACACAACCGTTCCTTATTTACGAGATCTTTCTGCTTCTATTTGTATGAGTCAAATTTACATTTACACCAATAGAAATTTGATTTAAGTGTACGTATAACAGCAGCCTAAAACGCACCTGCCAAATACCACACGTTTTGGCACAAGATGCATCATTCGACGTAATGAAAATAACGAAAATAGGAATTATAGTCACTATAGTATGAATAAGATGAAATCATCTTACACATCATCAAATACGAGCCCCTTTCCAAAAGAATTACAAGAAAATTTGCCAGCTCCACATTATATATATTTTTTTTGTTTAAATTTTTTCATTTTGAGAATTTATTCAGTAAATATTAGATAATGTTTTTCTTTTAGGAGCAGGCCCACGATGCCAAGCAAGCAGCCACTTCCCCTGAAGACACCGACGATCTGTCTCCCATGCCCGCCCACACAGCCCAGCCAGCCCGGCGTCGCGGTGGCATCAGCGCTGAACCCGTTACTGAAGAGGACGCTACCAGCTATGTGAAGAAGGTCGTCCCAAAGGATTACAAAACTATGGCTGCACTCGCTAAAGCCATTGCTAAAAATGTGCTCTTCAGCCATTTGGATGAGAATGAGCGGACGGATATATTTGACGCAATGTTCCCGGTGAATTGTCTCCCGGGGGAAGTTATTATTCAACAAGGGGATGAGGGGGATAATTTCTATGTTATTGATCAAGGAGAGGTCGAAGTAAGTATTGTCTCATTATTAAAGATAACTTTTTGCTTCTGTGAAACGATTAATGACAAATTTTGTTAGATACCCTGTATTAAAAAAAAATAACATTCACTTGTCACGTTACAGTATATCGTAACATTAGAAACTTGTATTGATTGCTGTACCAACATAGATTAAATACGATGAATTAAGAGTAAATGAAAAACATTATCCTGTAAAGGAAGTGTAATTGTGACAAGTATTAAACGGTAAAAGTTATACGAGGTGATAAAATTTTATGAGAGAAAGAAATCGACATATTATTGACTTAGTTCCATTTGTTCAACTCCAAACTGATCGATTTGTTTTACTAGTGATTTCTACTCATTAATTCAATGAGCGATAAAAATGCTAGGTAGAAATTTCAAACCGTCATGAAAATTTATGCGTATATGTTATTTTTAATTTTGTTTTTAAGGTGTTTGTCAACAATGAGCTAGTGACAACTATCGGCGAGGGTGGCAGTTTTGGTGAATTAGCTCTTATTTACGGTACTCCACGTGCAGCTACAGTCCGCGCCAAAACCGATGTGAAGCTCTGGGGTATTGACAGGGACTCATATCGTCGTATTCTCATGGGCAGTACGATCCGTAAACGCAAGTTGTATGAGGAATTCTTATCCAGGGTTTCAATACTGGAGAGTTTGGATAAATGGGAGAGACTCACAGTTGCTGATGCTCTTGAACCTGTCAGGTAAGTAATTTATTTTTTATAATAATGAACAATTAATAAGTTATTTTAAATATGTATTAAAATTTTCTGTTTTAGTTTTGAAGACGGTGACACGATAGTTCGGCAGGGCGAACCAGGTGACGACTTTTACATTATTGCAGAAGGAACAGCGCTAGTTCTACAGCGACGAGCCGAAGGCGAAGAACCTGCTGAAGTTGGCCGTCTTGGTCCAAGTGACTATTTCGGGGAAATTGCTTTGTTATTAGACCGGCCAAGAGCCGCTACTGTGGTAGCTAGAGGAGCTTTGAAATGTGTCAAACTTGATAGAGCGAGGTAAAATAATTCTCAAACCTTTTATAAAGTTCAAGCTAATGCGATTATTTTATATTTTTCAGGTTCGAGCGGGTCCTGGGCCTCTGCGCAGACATTTTAAAACGCAACATTACGCAATACAACAGTTTTGTATCATTGTCAGTTTAATCGTGTTGCTTTAGCATCTGTAAACACGCGTTTTTACTTTCGTTGTCATTGTCCGTTTTCATTCATCAAAACGTCTTTAAATCGGACTGATTGATTAAATCATACTCTTGAGCCAAATTCAAGGTCTTCACAATCTATATAAATGGTAAGAGAGAATATTTTCATTTATCCATCAAGCTGGCTATATTTATTAAATTATATTTAAGATTGTCAATATCAATTTGTAATAACTGTGTAATTTAGCTGAACACAAATGTTATATTGTGTTATAAAAATGAAAAGAATCGTTTGTATTTCATTATACTAAGATTTATAACACTATAGTCGAAAAATCAAACGGGCAAATTGTTTATCAATTTCTTTTTATATTTTATTTATTTATTATTTTGAATTTTATTTGAAATAACGGAGCTACTTTGTTCATACTCGATATAATCACGTGAAAACATCCTAAAGCATTGGAGGCAGTGTACAAAATTATTTTCTATACTAAAAAGGCATGATTCAGCAAAAATAGTTGACTGATTGAATAGGAAACTTTAAAAAATTATATTTTGCTCTTTGTTAATAAATTTTGATTTAGCGATATTTGGGGGTCTTCAGCAATATATACACAAAAAATATGGAAATATCTTATATGATGCATCTTCTGATTTCACAGATTTGTGAATAATTTATAATAAAAATGATGAACAATTTGCCCGCGTATTCGTTGATGTAATATATTTACAAGATCAAATACTAACCCTACATTTAATTACGAATCATTGCCAATCATCAATGCTGCGATCATATTATTTTTCAAATCTAGTCTTATGTGCACTGGAATATTGAATTCAAGCGCGGTTTTTCCCAAAAATTAATTGAAACTATATTTTAAGTTGTGCTGTTATTGAGAATTAAAATTGCGCAGCTCTTCGTAAAAAGATACACTTATTATTAATATCAGTTGATACTGCAATATAACTTATTTCTTTGTAACATGTTTGTAATAATAAATTCACATACACGTATCATTTAAAAAATAATGTATATATAAATAAATTACTTGATCTAAACAGCTATTATATTGAATTAGGTCAGCAAGAGACAATATTGCCAAAAAGTCGACCGATCGTATTTGCGGTTAAATTATTTTATTATTCATTATCTTGATAGAAATACAAAATAATCGTTGAGAACTTTTTTTTTGCCCAACACTATCCTTTTTTTGGGTGTGTTCGGAATCGTTTGGGGATTTTTAATAATTTTAGGATCTACTAATATTCTTCAAATTATACCAAAAGTCTGAATAGAAAACTGCACAAGATTTTCAGATGAATTCAAATGTTGCCAACATAAATATTTGGATTCTATCGTTTTTGAAATGTGTAGGTCTCAATTATATTTATTCAACGTTATTAATTTTACAGAGTGTTATTAAGAACTTCGAAGTTCAAAAGATATTTATGAAATAGCAGGAAAAACCTGATTTTTTTGAATTTTTGTGTAAATCCGAAGCTAGGATGGGAATTTTCGGCAAATAATCCTAGGTTTCAATATTTTGCTACCCTACTTATATAAGAATATTAATTATAGTTTAGAATATTGAAATAAAAACCTTATTTGGTTTGAATTTTCCAGAAAGCCTGTCAATATCGAACTGCAATTAAAAAAAAAATTATTCAAACCTCAATTGATTATATCATCATTTATAAAAACCAAAACTAATTTCTTATTTCCTAGCTTTTTACATTCTCAATCGATAAATCTTATAATTCTTTTTGAAATCTTGAAATTACCTAATTTGGGGTCCCATCCTTGCTTCATCCCGATCCTCAAAATAGAATTGAGTAACTGTCTTGCATTAAATTCCGTTTCAGAATGAGAAAGAGATCAAAATTTGCAGTAGTATTGAATTTTTGTCAGCTATGCGGCAAATAATTATACAATAAAAATAAGATAACTTTACTATGATGGTCATAATAGAAACTGCTACAAACATTCCGATAATCCCTTTTAGACCGTTACATAAACGTAGATAGGATTTTTTTTTAATAATACTTGTGTTAACTAAAAATAAATAACCTTTTTCTTGTAATTTGCGGCGAATCGTCATCATCGTTTACCAATTGTAAAATTTTATCGAGAGTTAGAATCTGTTTATTGAAAGAAAACGAATGAACTTTTCTTTGAATTGCTCCCTTCATGAAATCATTCAGTCCAAAAATGGTAGAGCAATCACTTTCTGCTAAGAATATAATTCGGTGTCAATTAATATGATTTTATGATTTTTTTGTCCTAATTGGGTAACTTTCTAAATTTCGGATTATATTTTGGGAGCAACATCTTAATAATTGTTTATGTAATAAACGTTGTGGATCCTTTGATTAGAATGTAATGTCGAAGGTTGGAAAGCTTAAGGATCATTAAAAAACATTTTGTTGAAAATGGTTGTTTATTTTACGATGTCGGAGGACATTTCGAACAATTAATTATCGTCCGAAACGTCTACCGATATTATTAAATGTTCAATGGCCAGTTGCACCGCTCCAGCTTAAATTTTAAGTTTCATTCAAATGAAAAACATATCGGAACTGAGAACAAAAAAAAAATTTGATCCAACTATCCCTGGGCAACAGCGCGTCACTGGAATGTCTTTGACAGACTGATTTATTACTCTCTCTCATTCTGAAATGAATTATAAATAATCTCTGTTCATTGTGGTATACAATTTTAATTTTGTTGGATGCAGCGAAAAAAAACTAAAAGGCTAAAAATTGATTAATTTTTATTTACTAGTTAAAATGTATTTACATTTTATACAAGGTAAGTTCGGATAATACGTAAATATAAATAAGTACATTCAAACACATTCATATTACATAAAAGAGAGAAAATGCGTTCTGAAAGAAATATATACAATAATTTAAAACAGTTGCTAAAAGATTTAATTTAAATGAAGACATTAAAACCCAACCATCGTAAATAAAACTGTAGTTGAAGAACAATCAAACCCCAAAATATTCAAATCGCTCTTCATGCTTCTTTCACTGTTGTATTGTTTTTCCAATTGAGACTCACTTTAATTTATAATATCATCGAAAATTGGTTTAAGAAGACAACAAACCACGAATAATATGTTAAAACTTCTGAAAATTGAATTAACTGTCCATTTGGCAAAAAGGTTGAAGTTTAAACATAACTTCGTTCTTCTTTCTTCAACATTTGTACATGCAAATCACAGATCCTTTAGTAAATGTTTCTCTTCTCGTTGTTTAGAACACTTTTTCGTAATATCACAGACTTTCTTTCAACAAAAATCTGTTTCTTTCCTCTAATGCAGTCGCATTTGAGGAAAATAATCTCAAAACTTTGGAAGATCGCAAACCAATGAGGATTTTGATGAAATATACCAAAAAACTCGAAACTTTGTTGACTAAATATTAACTAAAGCCGCCATGCTCGTTTTGCAATCAATGATCGTCCTTGAAACGTCCGTGAAGGTCAAACCAAATGGTGTAAGGAAGTCTAAACACTGCTCGGTTGTCTCGAAGCTCATTTCCTGCGCGAGGTACGTCACCGGAATATTTTGACGGTAACTAGTAACAGGACAAAAGTTAGACATCAAAACAAACAAAAATAGATTAAAAGCAATTTCTACAAAATACTTATTTTTCGTTGAGCTGAAAAAGAACGCATTGGCATTAACTTGAAAATAATAAGATTATGTATTATTTTTCTGGTTATTTGTAAGGTGGCAGTATGAGCTAGTAAACAGTATAAATAAATAAATCTTTACATACAATTAGCTCAATATTTATTATATTATTTTAAACTAATCCATCATTTTTGACTTGGAACTTCAAATAAAAACCAAATAATTTATCGCAATGAATAGGCGAATTTTTCTTAAATTTTATCTTTTCTGGCAGTGCTCTAAAATCATGTCTTATGAAACTTGAATTCCAATATACTATTTATTTGATAATTGGGCTGAAAATTTCCGGTATGTTTTTATTAAACCAAAAAATTGTTAAAGTTCTGACGCTCAGTTTTCGAAATATAAAATTATGATTCTAGAATGTAGCTCGTGCCATGTAGGTTAAATTGGCAGAAGTCTAAGGGAGCAAAATTTTAGAGGGCACGGCAAAGAATACACGTATGCGCCTACATCTATTTTTTTAAACTGTCAAGCAGTATTAGTTTAAAAGCGGTTCAAATCTAAACCAGGCTTATGAAAAAAAATGTCGAAGATCGCACATTTCCCCAAAAATTGGGCGTAAAGTACGTAAAAAATTGAAGTATTCTGATATTCAATTTTTTTCTTTACATCGATTTGAAAGTATAAAATAGTCTGCAACAGTTATCTTTGTAAATAAATAAAAATTTGAAAAGTTGAGACCATTTTCGATTTTATCTGATCAATGGTTTTCTTTGAAAAGCAAAATCTATGAACTAATTGTACGTAAAAAATGATTTAATTGCTAGTTTCTGATGATTTCAAACATTCATGCAGATTATAGTTTTGATACGGAATACATACGCTTTGATAATGGCTTTTAGACAGTTTTTCCGCTCTCGTTCAATGAACCAGTCGATTAGAAAGCCGGCCATGAACGGAGCTTCTTTGTACAGCTGAAAGAATCTGTGAAAATTGCCTAGGCTCCACGCCGAGCGAACCGCTAACGCGTGCGAAACGCTCGGGTGTTGCTTATCCGAGACTGTAAGTGATTTTAGAATTGTCATTATATCTGAAACAAAAATATTACTAAAAATAGATCTTTGAAAAATAATAAAACAGTAATTACATACGATTAAAGCCTTCTGACTGGCCGAAATGCGAATGTGAAATTGGCATTTTGACCAATCAGAAGGCTTAAATCATAGTCCCGTAAGAGTCCTTGGACCGTTCTTAACTGAAATGAATATAATATCTTACCTAGAGTATTTTTAGTGAAAATATAGTACAAAATTCTATATGCGGTGAATTCCATATTATTTTCGCCTCCGATATCAGCGTATAACATTTTCAATTGCGTTTGGCACTGGTTAAATTCTTCATGATCTCCTTTTTCTAAAGCTATGCGTGCGTGTGTTTCGTACACCTGTACAGTGAACTCGTCTCTTATACCTTGTACCTATAAAAACAATGTATTTATGAAGAATAGAAAAAACATCCAACAATCAATCCACATTATTTGATTCTATTCATGCAAGCTTATTTGGGTTTTTTTCTTACCGTGAGATCCTGCCTGATGGATTTCAGTTGATCACAAGCGTAAAAGTAGTCTTGTTTTTCAATCCATTTATCTTTGACATTCTGCAATGATAACTTGAGGACTTGAACTGGACGCACTTCGCTAGGTGCAGGCGCTTTGGTAAGTCTCAAAAATGACTTTTCCAAGTCCTGACATGTCCCAACGATGTGAAAACTCGTCCAGTCAAAGTCACCAGCCAAATCTTCACAAAATTTATTGCAAACATTAACTTTTTTCTTCTTTGGCGTGTGGGGGGAATCTACGCTACTACTAACTGACTTTGTTGTATCGCTATTGAATCTTGCAGCCCGCTGTTGGAGACGTTCGTCGTCTACAACTGTTGCCGCGTTGAAATCATAAAAGTTAGACTTTTTGTTATCGCGCATCTTTTGTTTTTTGTTGGATTTACCAGGGGTGAGTTTGTTTTTATTGAGAGAAAGACGGTCTTGAATTTTACCGCGGTTTTTGCCTTTTTTAGTTGCTAGAGATTTGAAATTTTCATTGTTGCTACTGCTACTGCTGGAACTACTACTGAAATAATAAAATAAAAGTTCAAATACGTTTCACCTCTAGTATATTAATAATAAACTAACCTGGATGTCCGATGTCGTCTAGGGCTCTTGCTACTAGACCTAGATTTCTTCCTGTACCTAGAAGGAGACCGCGAATCAGATCTTTCACTAGACCTGGACCGAGAGCGCTCTCTATGCCGGAGAGTGGATGCTCTAGCCCCGAGGCGCGCGCCCATGGCGGCCGAAAGCCCACCACCGGGCTTGCGACCTCGTCCGGCTGTCAAAGCTGTCGGTGAATTCTGATACATGGCTAATTGACCGGGTACTGTTTTTGGAACGAGGGTCATACGTTCGCTATGGATACTAGGAAGAGGCTCAGATGCCCAATCGCGTACCCAGAGTTCACCATTAGCCGCTGCAGCGGTTATTTTACCTTTCAAGACTATTTCCACCTAATTTAAAACAAACAATTAAATTTTAATTTCAAAATATTTTTAATTATAAGCATACCTGATCCTTATCTATTGAGGTTTTACATTTCGCGTAGCACCGATTAACGTAATCTTGTAATTCTTGGGGCCATTCCCCAGTAGGATTATTAAAAGCATTCGGTTTTGGTTTCATAGGCTGCTGCTGGACCGGTGTAGGCAACAAAGCTGGTTGTTCTTTCTTTTCCGAAGGTGGCGGAGTCACCTGCGTATCTGGTGGAGGTCCAGGTGGTAGAGGAGGCATGGTTTCCGGCGGGGGTGCAGGTTTAGGTTGCTGCTGTTCAGGAGGGGGCAAAGGAGGAAGTGTATACTGATTATTAAGACGATTAAACGCGTTTTGATTATTTCGATTACGTTTCCGTTTTTTTTTCGCGGAGCCACTATTATTATTCAACGGATTTGTGTTTTGCGGAATTCCCGGTGTAGTTCTTTTATTTAGATTAAATTTGATATTCCCGAACGTGCTTGGTGATTGTTTTGGAGGAGTATAAAATCCTGGCGGTTTTGGACTATTATTCAAGGGAGGCGGAGGACCTGGAGGAAGTGGAGGCGGCTCTGTTAATCCTGGAGGAGAGGGCATCGCGGTATTCTCGTTTTGTTTGTTTGACGGTGAAGACAATTGATTGAAATTTGCTTGCATAAGAGGATTTTGCATTTGATTGTAACCCATTTGTTGATAATACTGTTGATAAAACGCAGCTTGTGCCGCATAAGCTTGGGCATTTCCATAATATTGCCCATACATACTGTACGGGCTCTGATACATCCATTGATTGTGATGAGCTTGTACGTTAGCTTGTTCCACGGTATTGGCTGCTGCTTTATTTTCCGTCATATTTGAAAGCGATGTACCTAAAATGTTATTATGCTTACAGGTCAATATGACGTAATTTTGACATGACTATTACCTGTAATAATAATAATTAATTACAAGCTAATGTAATTTAATTAATAACCTATATAAAAATTATATAACACAATGCCATAAAAGATATCACTGTTTTTAGCACATCAATATTTGACATGACACAAAATTTAAGATGGCGTTATTCAGTTGTTTCACAGTTGTAACTAACAAAAAAAAAAGAAACTAGAGATCAAACGGAAACGGAAGAATTTAGAAATGCTGCCAATATCAAAATGTTAAATTTATGACTTCAAAATTTTACGATGATACAAAAATCAAAGAAATAATATGCAAGAAGAAAATAAATTAAAATGTGCTCGAGTACAGTATCTCCAAAGCAAATAAATCAAAATTTAATATAAGTAGTTCAATATTTTGTCACTAGAGCTGATATGTAAACAAAGCCAATGGCCAATGTAAAAGTATATTTTTGTATAAATTTTGATCTATAAAGCACAAATATGTTTACGAAATGATGGCCGCCTGTTCGAACATTTGTTATAAATTTTGTACATTCTGAAATAGTATGGAAATGCTTCTAAATTTTACTATTGATCTTTTAATAAAATTTTCATTAGTATTTGTATTTATAAAAATAGTGTGAAGGATCCAATAATGATTAGAGTAAATAGGGTTAGGCCCTCAGGAATGTACATCATGGGATGTCCAGAGGATGAGCCCTGCTGCCAAAATTCTCAATATTTGTTTTTTTGAGTATGATTCACCAAAATGTGTTTCAAGTTTCTGTTTTAGGTTTCCCCCTGGAGGAGAGAGCAGCCTGTAGCAACAGCAGCAACCAGACTCAAGAGAATTTCGTAGAAGATGCCCAAAAAAAATCTACTGATTCCCTTCTTCCCGCTGCTTGCAAAACCCAAGTATGATTTTAAATTTTTCGAAAATAATGGAATTATTTTGTATAAAAAAAAAGGAAAAGGTTAATACTGATTCTAATTATTTTGTTTTTTGTTACAGATGCAGCAGCGAATAACCGCTCCTCTTGTCTAGGTTTTGCTGGGGTTTCCCTAGACACTGAGGAAGATTTCCCGGAGGAAGTTTCGTCTCTTTTTCCTAAGGCATCGCCAGAAGGCGAAAATAGGTTTAAAAATTCTCTTTATTCCTGTAACTTCTCCAAAATTCTCAGATAAAACCTTTCCCAAAAATTTTATTGTCTTTTATTTATTTTGAAAAGCTTTTAAACTTTTTTCAGATGTAAAAATAAATTATAATTAAAAATTAAATTTGTATACTTCTAACTTTTTAGAGCCCCTAATTCAAGAACAGAAAATCCAATATTTAGCCTATTCCCACGTATATAGTTCAAGCATTGTCCGCCAGGTGGCAGCATCGATCAATAAATGACATTTACATTAAATTATTAATTAATTCAAAAACTAGTAACAATTTTTATAATTTGTTCTCATATTTTGATCCTATGGATCAAAATCTATAAGAAAATATGCTTTTCACCTCTTAAATATTGTAATTAGGGCGTATTTTTAATTATTTAAATTGCTTCTTTAATCACTGCAACAATCCAATATTAAAATGTGGTTTATACAAAAACTAATATTCGTATTTAGATTTGAATAATAGATTTGGGATTTACAGAGTTTAATTAAGGGGACAACATGTGTATTTTATTTTTTATTGATAGTAATTATTAATTTTAAGATATTAAAATTGCACCAATTGTTGTTGATTGGATAGCAATTTAAATATTTCGAAATACGCTCTAATTTTCAATTTGTATTATATTACGCTGTAATTATACAATTATAGATAATACTGTAATAACATATTATTGTAATCGTTGATGAATTAATAAAGCTATTATATATTAAAGAATATACGCTCTTTATTTGAATTACTACCCTTAGGCCTTAATACCTTTATTGAATTTAGTATCTCCTAAACCTGCTTAAAATTAAAAATTATTTAATGCCCCGAATGTAGTTCCAAAAGCTGCCGCAAGTGGGCAGCATCTGTCAATAAGACCAATTAGCAATCATCTTATCTGTGATAAATAACATGTCTTTGTGATGAATTTTAGGCACTCGAAAAATCCAAAAATATTACCAAGGGAGCAGGAATGAAAAGAGTACTTTCAAGAATTAATTAGCGATTTTCTCGGAAACTAAGGACTTAAGGGAAAAATGTTTTAAATAAAAGTTACGTAGGATTAAACGTCCTACAAGATTTGTTTGAAAACTTTTCCTCTAGGACTTATAGTTTCCGAGAAACAATATGCTACCACCCTTAATTTAAGGGTTAAAAGGAAATTATATTTACCTTTTTGATAGCCCTTATAAAGCTGCGTATGGTGATGTAATTAAATTTTCCCTAAGGGCTATAGTTCAAGAGTTATTCAAGAAAAACATTTTTCGATATTTTCGTCCATCACGAGCGATGAATTTTGTGTCTGAAAAATCCAAAATTTGTATTAGGATAGCAGAATTTGTAGGAGCAAATTCAAGGTTTTTCGGAAAGTGTTTTTATTGATTTATTCCTGAACTATAGCTCTTAGGGAAAATTTAATTACATCATCGTACACAGCTTTAGAAGGGCTATGAAAAAGGTAGATATGATTTCTTTTTAACCCTCAAAATAAGGGTAGTAGTATATCGTTTCTCGAAAACTATTAGTCTTAGAGAAAATTCTTTGAAACAAATCTTATAGGGCGCTTAATCTTACGTAACTTTTATTTGAAACATTTATACCTTAAGTCTCTAGTTTCTGAGAAAATCGCTAATTAATTTTTGGCGGGAAAAAATTAATCAGTAGAAATTGCTCCTTCAATTCATGTTATCCGGATACACATTTGACAGATTTTAGAATATTTTTACTAGAGATCGCACTTTTTTGATCAACAGAAGCGCCCTCTGGTGGCTCATTTTCAAACTAATTTTAATATTTCTGATCTAAATAGAACTGAAATGAAACAACATAATTTTTACCAAGAGATTTATTCTTTTTTTCAATGAATACAGTACAAAATAATTTTAATAACAATTAATTCAATTTTTTTCACGGAAATTATAATAAATAATACATTTTTGTATAACAAAATTTGACACAGATATATTATTTATACATAAAATATAATAATAATCAACATTTCAGTGACTTTCAACATTTAAAACCTTATTCTACCCTAGTTAACAATTATTAAACATTTTTATTGATACAAACATTCTTCGATAATATATTAAGCTACAAGTTTACATTTCAGTGACTTTTCAATATTTGAATCTTTATTCTACCCTAGTTAACAATTATTATATATTTTTATTGATACAAGCATTATTTGATAATATATTAAGATAAACAAGTTTTGATTTCAGTGACTTTTCAACAATTAAATCCTTATTCTACCCTAGTTAACAATTATTATATATTTTCATTGATACAAACATTCTTTCATAATATATTAAGCTACAAGTTTCCATTTCAGTGACTTTTCAATATTTAAATCTTTATTCTACCCTAGTTAACAATTATTATATATTTTTATTGATACAAGCATTCTATGATAATATATTAAGATACAAGTTTTGATTTCAGTGACTTTTCAACATTTATATCCTTATTCTACTCTAGTTAAAAATTATTATATATTTTTATTGATACAAACATTCTTTGATAATATATTAAAATACAAGTTTCATAAGATGATATGGTTTTGGGACACGCGCCGAGTTTTTAAATGAACGAGTGCCTCAATATGTCAACTATTTTTTCTAATCGAGTTCTTTCATATCAAAAAATATCAAATATGCATGTTTTTAAAATATGAATATTCAACTTCACATATGACTGTTGGTAACTTGATTTGCACTTCAACTAACTAACTAACTATTGTATTTTAACAGTGAAAATGACAGTTGTCAAACAACGCTGCTATCTAACTAAAAGATATTAGATTTGAGTTCTTTAAAAAGATAGCTTGAGAAACCAAATCAAGTTTAATAAAGTACACATTATAGAACCCTATTATTGTAACGAGACTCAAGCTCGCTTGTGGGCTAATAATTTCATCTAATTTTATTGAATAAACACTGTTACAATGATGTTTCAAACCACTGTTACTCCATTATCCATTCGTTGCTACAGCAATGAAAGTCACATATACTAAACTGTC
Source organism: Dromius quadrimaculatus (assembly GCA_963989225.1). NCBI lineage: Eukaryota > Metazoa > Arthropoda > Insecta > Coleoptera > Carabidae > Dromius > Dromius quadrimaculatus. Next base: position 5,580,024 of record OZ022325.1, on the reverse strand, counting down.
AAAAACGCTACTCAGAAATTAAATTAACAACAATGAACAATATACACATGTATCCTAGTAATAGTTTTATATGTATCTGTTTTTTGTAATAATATGTCGTTTTTCAATATGATATTAATATTTTTTAAATTTATTCAATGAAATGAAATTGGATAAAATATTATACTTCACACGTGGGATAAGAGGATTACCCACTCAAAAATATCAGCCCACTCGCCTTTGGCATCGTGGGCTAAATATCCTTACTTAGCCCCCTAGTAAAGTAAATTACTATATTTATACCTTAAGCCCCACTAATTTGAATAAAATATTCACTCTTTAATATTTCTACTATTAACTAACTCTAAAATAGCCACTATTACTACATTTATTCTGTTATTGAAACTACAGCACTGTCTTCTCATTTATTTCTAATTAGTTCACTTATTTAACAGGTGTGTCACGATGGAAGTCTTTTCTGTAGGGGCTCTGTTCGTTATACTATTTTGACAAAATATATGAACAATTTTTTTTTATTATTAATTATTTTTGCGCAAGCCAGAGATTTCGGTAATTTCAAATTACATATTCTGAAAGAGTGTAGTTATATGCAAAATTAATTTTAGCCACCTATCGTTATTAGTGCACGAGCTACAGATTTTAGAGCTGATTATGGCATCAGGAAGTTGGGAATAATATTTACTATAAATTAAAGCTAATTGATTTTTTATTGCTGTGTTATTTAATTGATTTTAATACAAATAACTACTTATATTTTTAAGATAGTTTTGAGAAATGCTGAAATATATTATACTACTGATTCTAAGATTTCACCCCACAAGCAGCCGATTGTGCTCGTTTTAGTAAAAGCAAAATTGACTCTAATTCGTGGTCTGTCAAGCCGAGACCCGGATGGTCGCCTAATTACGCGAGTACGGTTGCCGACTAAGCGTCATCTCGTGAAGTCGGAATCTTCATGACATCATTGAAGAACAATATCCACACATAACATGTGAATATTGTTTGTTCAATGATCTCACCAAGACCCGGACCGTCGCCGACAAAACGAGCGTTCCATACATTTCCCGTAACGACACCGGCATATAGTCTAAGAATTCCGTCTGCTCCGGTCGTTTAGGAGGGGGGTGTTCCCAGAGCTATATGGTCGTGTACCGAATAAAATCCAACGTTGGCCCAAGTTACGACACAAGGACTTTCAAAATTACAAAAACAAAAAAACAAAATAATTATTTAATAACCAAAAAAAGAAGCAAAACGGAATATTCAAAACGGATTATATTACGCCCGAGAGCAGAGTGCCCAAAAACTATGATGCGCGAATTTAAAATCCCAATTATGTTCCAAAATTATTTTTATCTCTACGTTAACACGAATTTGTACAAAACCCCAAATATATACACAACACTTTCAAAACTATTAAAAAAAAAAGAATAAACGCGAGATAGGAGAATAAGATATAACACAGCAATTCACATAATGGCCTAATTATGCCTATAACATACTAACAGCTACATTATGTTACATTTTTTATTAATTAATTGGATTTAAATGGATTCTTTCGGAAAAACGAGAACATTGAAAGAAATTAAATTGTTGACGGATATTTAGAATACACCTATAAGGCAGTTCATGTTACGATGTTCATAGTTGAGGTATATGCTGAAGAAACTGTCACTCCAATTGCGAATTCTTGAAGCAACCGCAACGAAGTGTAGCTGCATTCATTATTCATCACTCCAACAAGTCTTCTAATTTGTCCAAATATTCTGCTACTGCTGTCCACCCAAAAATCTTATGAATTTCAAAATCCTCCAGGAGCTACAAAAAAGATATATTATTAATTTACTTTAATTATTTCAAAGTTCAATAATTTAAAATTATTCACTTAAAAGTTGATTAATATTGCAAATATGCTTATTGAGCTTATGTATACTTTTCTGCTGAATAAAACTCTGTTATTATTAATGAGCTATTTGAGTCATGGTAACTTAAGTTGTTTAGGCCTCCCTGATAATTTGAGAGTACATGTAAACAACAGAGATTGGCATAAAGAACGTTGGTACATACATTAACGTCTTTTAAAATAATTTAAAGCCATAAATTTAACAGAGCAGATGCGTTTGAAAGCAAATATGTCTTCCAACAACAATGCCGTTTATAATACGGCTAAACAGTTACAAAACCATAATTCACTTTTAAAATGGACGTAGTAGTCCAAATCTCTTACCAATTGACATTTAATAGCAAACATGAAGAAAAAGCATCGATCGCAGTTCGTAAAAAAACATATAAAACATATTTAATTTTCGGTTTTTGTTGTTTTTGAAAATATAACAAAAGTGAGTAAACTTTGTTTAAATTAACAGAACAGACTAAATTCCTTTAAAAAATATACTTTTGTTAGAAGGACTGTATTTCTTATTAATTCTGTTACGATACAGAATTTAACGCTGTACTAAATTAAAGAAACTACTAACAGTGTTTATATTTTCATTTATTTTTTTGTTATCGTAAATAAAGGATGCAATTGCTTGTTGACTGTGGAATAAATAAATAAAAAACTCACTTTTAGCTTTGGAAGTGATAGGCTTTTCGGGAACACAATGTAACAGCTGCTCTGGAATCCTCTTCAAATTCATTTTGTCGGCTGCGACTGATCCAAATCCATACCACAATGTAGAATACTGCATCAACATCTCATACACAATCTGTAAATAAAATTAATGTTAAATTGATATATGATTGAATTTCAAGTACTATCTGATCTAAGAGCCGTTTGATACGATTATTACAAAGTCAAGGATTTTTGAAATTTTTGTACTGACAACGAAATGTACTCACTTATTTGAGCCCCCGAATCATTCCGACTTGAAGAGCCACAGTAAGCTTTACGAAGTCCCAATTTTTGCTAAAGAAGCTGTAACGAGGTTTAATTGAGTGTAATTGTGTTTTCTTCTCCTCCACAGCTGTAGGTATCTTCATTTTTTAAAATTATTAAGTGATAAACGTTCTAGTTGACTTTGATGAGTTTCTTGAAGAATTTAATATACAAAGATTGCTGTAAATAAATTCAAAGCATTACACACATGATCACACATATTTTTAACTTAAAATATGGAAATTTACGTTAGTATAAAATATTTTAAAGAAATGAACAACTTTAATATTGAACAAATACGTCGATATATTGAATAATTTTAATTCAGAATTATTTCCTATTACAGCACAGCACTAATATGTTAAATTTGTTACATCACGACGGCCAAGTTATAGACAAATAAATAAAAGCGGTACGATACATAGCGGCGAAATTTAAAATTAGAGAAATCAAATTTGGGCGCGCTATATTTCAAATGTACTCAATAAATACAATACATGACAATAAATAGGATTTTTTGGTTTAAATTCTGTATATTTATTGATAATTTGACGTTTCTATCACACTGATTAAAAAGTTGTTTCTAGACTATAAGAACTTCAGGATTCAGTCAGCTATAAAACTATACCATAACATCCTTTGAAATGATTCAAAAGCACAAATTGAACAAATAAGTATAAAAAAATATCAAATGTATTTAAAAAAATCGGTGCCGCCTTATGCAACTAAAAAAATTATTTAAAACATATCATGCAAACGAAACTCTAATCACAGCCGGCAAGAATCGTTTGATGTATAATTCTCGAAGAGGTAAATGATATTATCAATTTTAAAGTAAACATGGAAAATTTAAATAATTGTACTTTTGTAAGCTTCTCTACCAAATGAAATGACATTATTATTATAATAAATATTTACTTTTGATGATTGAAATAATTGCAATTTACATTTAAAATAACAGTTTTTGTTAATTACCTTTGAGAATACTTTTATAAGTTTTGAGATCGGAAGGTTTTTCAACTGCTACAGGATCCCCAAGCTCTTGATTAATTTGATCCAATCGACAATTGACTGAAATCCACGTTTAAGCAAAATTTAGAAACATCTGCAAATATATAAATGAAAAAAATATTGATCTGGTACCTTCTGTTACAAAAAATATAAGAAATATGAAACAAAGAGAAGTTGAGGTTTGAATCTATGTAATACAAACGAAATGTACTTACTTTTGAGATTCCCAATCAAGCTTCCAACTCAAAGAACTGCAAGTTAGTATTAATGAAGCCAATATGCTAAAAAAGCTTCAATCGCACTTATAATTCCACTCCAAATGATTAAATGAACGTTCAAATCGGCTTTGACACAAATATCACTGTAAAAGAAATTCAAGCAGTTACTCACATGATATTAAAATATGAATATTTGCACTAATTCTGCACGTTCCAAATAAAATAAACATGTTTCCAACATTGCTTATTAATTGAAAATAATTACGTCAATAGCACAAAGCAACTACCGACTGGTATTCATAGTGACGTAATTTAAATCAAATAAATTTTAATGAAAAATAGCGTAAAAATAATAATTTTTTTCATAGGAACAATTGTTTCAAGCAGTCATTTGAAATTAAATTCAATGCTTCATATTTTCACAGAATAAATTAGTTGATAATCGATTGTTTTAACGTAGTTACTTTGTACCGTAAAATCAATTAAACATACAATTCAGAGCAGATATAATAGCAAAATACTCAAATTTACCTTGTATTCAACGCGATATTCAATGTTCTTGACTGAACTGGAACATAGAATCTTTGCATTCAGTTTGTACAATCACATCTTCACTTTGAATTCAGTTAAACATATGTTTCACAACAATATAATAACTTTTCACTCCAATTCACATCATATTTAGCCTGTTGGTGATAATTTTTCAATGTTTCTAACTAAACTGGAATCTAAAAAATTATATTAAATGTTCGACGTAACACGCCTGACGCCATTATGTCAAGAGGTCAAAAACAACGATAATGAAGTGAACTGTAATTTGAGAAGCCATCTGTGAGCCAAAGTATCAAGTAGTTTTAAACAGCAGCTTGTAATTTAATAGTTGAGTCAGTCGGCAAGGCTAGTAACAGTTACCTGTAATGAATGGAAATAGTTCACTTATATTCTCAGAGATGGCGAACTATAGGTGCAGGAATTATGTAAAGAAACTCGTGCACTTGAGTCCTCGGATCTTCCAAACATACTACACTATCTTCTGATTGCCAACGATGTCGGATCGCATGGGAATACGCTGCTAAATACAGATTTAAGTCCAGGTCACCTCCAAATTCCCTGGAGCAAGACAGCTAAATACTATGGGTACGAAGGTGAAGAAACCTTTGCTGAAATAATCCTCAATTTAGTTGATGAACAAAGTTCATTCATATTCAGACAGACTTAATTCATTTGCCATGATAACAACCAGTGCCACTTGATTGTTATCATAACAGGTGAATATCACAATACATTATTCTAACTAATAAATTAAAATATGAAAAACACAGACCTCACGAGATCCAACTGAAAATTATGTTGAGTCCTCGAATCTTCCAAACATACTGTACTATTTTCTGATTGCCAACGATGTCGGATCGCATGGGAATACGCTGCTAAATACAGATTTAAGCCCAGGTCACCTCCAAATTCCCTGGAGCAAGACAGCTAAATACTATGGGTACGAAGGTGAAGAAACCTTTGCTGAAATAATCCTCAATTTAGTTGATGAACAAAGTTCATTCATATTCAGACAGACTTAATTCATTTGCCATGATAACAACCAGTGCCACTTGATTGTTATCATAACAGGTGAACATCACAATACATTATTCTAACTAATAAATTAAAATAAGAAAAATTTAGACCTCACGAGATTCAACTGAAAATTATGTTGAGTCCTCAAATCTTGCAAACATACTGTATTATTTTCTGATCGCCAACGATGTCGGATCGCATGGAAATACGCTGCTAAATCAAGATTGGAGTCCAGGTCACCTCCAAATTCCCAGAAGCGAGACAGCTAAATACTATGGATACAAAGTTGAAGAAACCTTTACTGAAATAATCTCCAATTCAGTTGATGAACCAAGTGTTTTCAACATTCAGACAGACTGAATTCATTTGCCATGATAACAACCAGTGCCACCTGATTGTTATCATAACAGGTGAACATCACAATTATTCTAAATAATAAATTAAAGTAAGAAAAACACAGACCTCAGGAGATCCAACTGAAAATTAGGTTGAGTCCTCGAATCTTCCTAACATACTGCACTATCTTCTGATTGCCAACGATGTCGAATCGCATGAGGTAGGGATACGCTGCTAAATCCAGATTACAGTCCAGCCAACCTCTAAATTCCCTTGAGCGAGCCTATCTTAATACTATGGGTACGAAGGTGATAAAACTTTTGCTGAAATAATCTCCAATTCAGTTGATGAACAAAGTTCTTTCAACATTCAGACATACTTAATTCATTTGCCATGATAACAATCAGTGCCACCTGATTGTTATCATAACAGGTGAACATCACAATACATTATTGTAATTAATAAATTAAAAAAAGAAAACACAGACCTCAGGAGATCCAACTGAAAATAATATTGAGTCGTCGAACCTTACAAACATACTACACTATCTTCTGATTGCCAACGACGTCGGATCGCATTGAAATACGCAGCTAAAGCCAGATTGGAGTCCAGGTCACCTCCAAATTCTCTGTAGCGAGCCTATCTGAATACTATAGGTACGAAGATGAAGAAACCTTTGCTGAAAGAATCTCCAATTCAGTTGATGAACAAAGTTCTTTCAACATTCAGACATACTTAATTCATTTGCCATGATAACAATCAGTGCCACCTGATTGTTATCATAACAGGTGAACATCACAATACATTATTCTAACTAATAAATTAAAGTAAGAAAAACACAGACCTCGGGAGATCCAACTGAAAATAATATTGAGTCGTCGAACCTTACAAACATACTACACTATCTTCTGATTGCCAACGACGTCGGATCGCATTGAAATACGCAGCTAAAGCCAGATTGGAGTCCAGGTCACCTCCAAATTCTCTGTAGCGAGCCTATCTAAATACTATAGGTACGAAGATGAAGAAACCTTTGCTGAAAGAATCTCCAATTCAGTTGATGAACAAAGTTCTTTCAACATTCAGACAGACTTAATTCATTTGTCATGATAGCAATCAGTGCCACCTGATTGTTATCATAACAGGTGAACATCACAATACATTATTCTAACTAACAAATTAAAATAAGAAAACCACAGACCTCAGGAGATCCAACTGAAAATTATGTTGAGTCCTCGAATCTTCCTAACATACTGCACTATTTTCTGATTGCCAACGATGTCGGATGACATGGGAATACGCTGCTAAATCCAGATTGACGTCCCAGGTCACCTCCAAATTTCCTGAAGCGAGACAGCTGAATACTGTGGGTACTAAAATGAAGAAATCTTTGCTGAAATAATCTTCAATTCAGTTGATGAACAAAGTTCTTTCAACATTCAGACATACTTAATTCATTTGATATGATAACAATCAGTGCCACCTAATTGTTATCATAACAGTTGAACATCATAATACATTATTCTAACTAATAAATTAAAAAAAGAAAAACACAGACTTCAGGAGTCCTCGAATCCTTCAAACATACTGCACTATCTTCTGATCTATAATAACAATCAGAGTCATCTAATTGTTGCCATAATAGACGAAAATTGCAGTACATATATCTAGCTAACAAATTGGAAGGAAAAAACAGACCTCAGGAAATCCAATTAAAAATTATCTTGAATCCTTTTCAGACATCCTTCATTATTTCTGCCTGCCTGCGATGTTGAATTACTCGGGAACTGCTGCTAAATCCAGATTGAACCCAGGTTTTCCTCTAAATCCCCTGGAGTGAATCTATTTGGGTACGATATCAAATGAATATGGGGGAGAAATATTTGCTGAAATAATTTCCAAAGAAAATTACCAATAGAAATAGATCCAAAATTTTTTTCAATACACAAAAAATGTCATTATTAACGCTTGATTACTCATAAATTGTATCTTTAGAGGGTTTATAATATAAAACTAATAGTAAGATTCAATTTACCCTTAGCCAAAATTGTACGTCAGCCATTTTGATTTCATACACAAAATTTCACGGCACACCGAAAAAGACTTTCGTATAATTGTTCTTTGAAGTACTGAATACGTATAATTACTAATAAAACTCTCCAAAAGTTTTAAATGATTCATTAAATACTAGATTTTACTTGAAATTAATCACTTCTTTACTGAATGATACAGCCATTACACAATCCAAACACAAAACAACTTATCTTTGGCACAATCTTATAATGTTCATAAATTAACAAAATCATAACCAAAAACAACTAATATCTATTCAGAACCTTCCTAATTACACTTATAATTGTTTGAATTACTTCAAAAACTATTAGAAAAGCTTTAAAACCACAAGAAAAAAGTTTCGAATTCATTAACTGTTCACTGTTCAAGTAAACAAATTATAGACTTCTTTTGTCGCTACTAATTTTTCATGCAAATAGATGTCACGCGTGTGCGCAAAGTATTTTTTTAATTATTTTGATTCAAAAAAAAATATTAAATTACATTTTATGATCCTTTAGCTGTAAATTATCAAATAAAACTTATAAATAGATGGCTAGATTTTTTTTAAAACTGAAATCCACAACTTTATAAGCTCTTTAACATATGCGTTTTCTTACAGCAATTGGTAATTTTATTGAAATGTCTATTCCCAACAAACTGAATCAAACTTTCTAAAACTGTTTCAGATTATTCAAATTGCATTATTGAGCACTTATAACATAATTTACGAATAATTTTCAATCTTTGAATCACTTATTAAGGAAGAAGTCACAATTGAAACATTTTTCTGTTGTCCATTTATTTGTGGAAAACAACTGAAAACAATTGATCAAGTTTAGACCGCAAGTGGCGCGAAAACAAATACTGAAATATTTTTGAAATATGTTTTAACTCACATAAAACATATTTTATCCAATATTTGTTTTGCAATATTACATTTACAGCCGACATGCCGTTTCAAACTTTTCATGACTCTATCTCCCTTCCTCCCACATGTACGGAATTGATCCAACATATTTGCAATACATCTCTACTTATTTTTTCTAAATATCAAGGTCATTCTATGATTTTGAGAAGCACTGTTAACAAAGAGAAAATGGAAGTAGTGCCATTAAAAGTGAAACGTAAATATTATTAGCTAAAGTGAAATACCAAAATACTCAATTTAAAAATTATTTCCTAATTTTTTTGTCGTAATAAAATTGGGCTGCAATGTCGCATCGAAATATCAGTATTGTTCATTGGTTTCCAGAATTAGAAAAACATAAATGTGGATATTGCAAACAAATAAACACAAATTGTAGTTATGGTATGTAAATAATATATGCTAAATCAATTTGTCGTTTTATGTAGCACCTAAAGTTTTGACGTTTGTCAATTTGAGGTTATGTGAGTTGTTGCGAAATAATTTTTAAATTTCTAGGAATGTGGGCTGAAAGTCTTACTGTTGAAGATTACCAGCATTTAATTGATAGAGGGTGGCGAAGATCTGGCAAATATTGCTACAAGCCTGTGATGGATATTACTTGTTGTCCATTATATACCATCAGGTAAAATTGTATTTCGTAGCTTTTTCGTCGATTTAAACTTCTAAAATGTGTGCTAGTTAATTCAAAATTTGTTTTGGCGCTAACTCGAAAATATGTACAAAATCAGACAAGTTTTTATTTCTAGATGTGAAGCTTTAAGCATGAAGCTATCAAAATCTCAAAAAAAGATAATTAAACGGGTCAACAAGTACCTGACAGATTCAACTGATAAATCAAATAACGAGGATCCAAATAATCACCCAGAAGAAGTTAGTATGGAGGCTGTGCAACATAGTAAAGAAGTTCAAAATATTGATTTAGATAAAATAGAAACAGATCAGTTAGATATAATTATTAACCAAAGAAATGATAATTTACCTGAAGAGGAAGCGCTACAATCGACATGTGATAAATCAAGTACGAATTATTTCTTTTGTTACATAAAATGAAACTATAGTTTATTTCATTTATTTCAGTTGAAGAGTCAAATAAAATGTCTACCTCCACGACATCAATCAATCATGAATGTAAACCAGGTAAAATCTGATTTAAAGTTTGGAATGGTTTATAAAAAAATATTTATAGGATTAGGAGCAGATCCAAATAAGCCGCCCTGTAAAAAAGCGAAATTGATTCGATTAGAACGAAAACAGCAAAAATTAGCAGCTAAAGGGATTATAATGCCAACAAAAGTCAACCAAACATCTGAAAAAACGCTTGAAGAATTTTTTGAAGATATTGCCAAGAATTCTATACATAAATTGAAGGTATTTACTACTATTGTAATTTATAGCTAGAATATTCTTTCCTTGCCTGAAATCATATTATAAAATAGTGATATTCATTTGTTTGCAGTATTTTTCAATTGTTTACATATAGAAAATTCATACCATTTGTTTAATTGAGGTTAGCACGAACCTAAAACAAAATTTATCCAGCCTAGCACACATTCATGGATCTATTCACATAAACTTGTTCTCATTTAATATATTCATTCTAAATATTTTTCATGTATTCTGCTTTTTCAAAAGAGGCGAGATATAAAATTTGTACAATGAGTTCATTTCATTCCATATGTAGCCTGTAAATTTGGCGGACATTCTAAGTAATTGATTATAAATGTATGTGATTTGTTAGGTTCGTTTAGTATTAACTGGGGGTCGAAGTAAGGACTGGAATCAGATAAAAGGACAAGAATATCAAATATATCGAAAATATCAAATGGCAATTCACGGCGATTCCCCAGATAAGTGCACAGAAAAACAATTTACCAGTTTTCTTCTTGAATCTCCATTACAGGTGAAATAATGTTTATTTTTTTAGTTTTTAAGCAATTTGAAGGCAAGGCAAAAGAATATTTTAGCTTTCACTTAATTGTTTCCATCAAAATTGTTGAGTATTTCTTTCCTTGATTTATAGATTCATTTACGGCAAATGACTTCAACTGATCCAACTTTTGAAGAAGAAGCTAAATTATTTGCCAAGTATCAAATGTTTGTTCATCAAGACCATCCGTCTGAATGCACTGCTGGAGCTTTTAACGAATTTTTAGTTGATTCTCCTTTGCTGGTAATATGCTGAAGTATTCTGAGCCTTGCTGATAAATGTGCTTCAAATAAAGACCCTTTCAAGTATTTGTGAATGCAAATACAAATACTTGAAGGCCTTTTTGGCTTCATTACGTGTTTCCTCCAGCTTATGACGTGAAACCTTTAATAAAAATTTGTAGTATAGTTGAGAACTCATTTAACATACTCGCCCGTAATATATCTCTGCAGAGTGCTCCCAAGCTGACGTCATGCGCAAACTCGACTAAAATACGTTTTAAACATTTATTCGTATAGTTTTAGGAGGGTGACGAAAAAATATAATAAGAATTTCGACTAAAGTGTTTCCAAAAGCTTCGCCTGTTTGTTTGCCTCGACCAGCAAACTCAAATTCAGCTTTAAGAAACGTTTTTGTTTTTGATATATTAATTATTATTTTTGCAGCATGTAGAGAGGCCTGGCGGATCGCCTCATGGTTATGGATCGTTCCATCAGCAGTATTGGTTAGACGATAAGTTAATAGCAGTTGGAGTTATTGACATTTTACCAAAATGTGTAAGCTCTGTATATTTTTTCTACGACCCGGATTATAGGCATCTAACATTGGGAACATATGGTTCTTTAAGGTAATTATAATCTAAACATTAATTGGATAAATCATTGATTATTTCTGTTGTACAGGGAAATATATTTTGTTCGTCATTTACATAATCTAGTCCCGGAAATAAAATACTACTACATGGGCTTTTACATTCATTCGTGCCCAAAAATGCGTTATAAAGCAAAATTACAACCTTCATACCTACTGTGCCCAGAAACGTACGTCTGGTTTCCAATGGAACACTGCGTAAAAAAATTAGAAAGAAACAAATACGCCCGATTCCACGAAGATTTAACAGCAGTAGACAAAGACGGATGTAATTCGCCCAACGATATCGATCAGTTGAATATTTTGATTGGCTACAAAGGCTGTGTTCCTTACAAGTTCCTAAAAGATCAACTCAAAGATGAAGAAGAGAAGGAGGATTATTTCCGGTTCGGGAAACTTATTGGGAAGAAATGCATTCCCAGGTTGCTAGTTGTTTTACGGAACGCAGATTTTTGATGACATAACTATTTATTTGTAAATTTTTGTATATTTGTTTTTAGTATTTGTTTATTTATTTAAGATAGGTTATGTTTGCTCGATTTTGATTCTAATTATGATCAGTTTTATGATACAGTTTTGGTATTTGAACACGATATTATTATTAGAGTTTCTTAAGTAAGGGATTGGACAAAGTCGCCACTAGTGGGATTCTAATGACGTATTATTATTTGAATAGAACAGAATGACAATGATGAACATTATTTTATGTGAATTTAACTCATTTACCTTATGAATTAATTAAATTTAACGAATAATAATGCTAGTCACCTCGGTAATAGGGCTCTCCATTCTTTCTTTATCAAAATAAGTCATATATTTTTTTTTTAATTGAAAATAATCAAAATTCACTGCTCCATAATTTTGTTGATCACAAGTTTTAATCTGAATCAAAAACTGAGACTAGAAAAGGAGTAAATTGGTAGGAAACTCGATATATTCATCAAATGAATTAGATTAAGAACTGTAATAAAATCAGCCACAGGATAAATCAAAACGAATCCACATAAGAGAAATTTCGTCCAAAACCGCTAGATGGCTACGGGTTTATTTCAGTTGCCAATATCACCATACTTATTTGTCCACTACTTGGTTTTATAAAGGACAAAATAGTTTACTTCCCGAATAAATATTTACTCTATTAGATGGCAATTGATTGTTTGACATCAATGATTTTGTTTTTGAAGCTCAAATTGATTAGAATTTGTTGAATAGAATTAATCAAATCGGTCATACTTCAAATTGACAGTTGTCTAAGAATCATGAATGCCAAAATAATTGGAATAGGGTAGAGATATATCGTGAGAATCAGTTATATTTTTCGAGCTTTTCTCCCCTTAATCATAAATATTCAGTATTCGTATTTCCCATATTGGTGGAGGACCCCACTCCGATTATTTGAGCTGCACCACTGTACCTTAAATTTTAAGTGTTATTTAAACAAAAAATGTCGGTAATGTAACTTTTGCTCAATTAAGCAATGCTTATAATTTAAGGAACAGTAGCCATAAATCCAGTAAATAATTAAAAAACTCACTTCAATTTAAATTCCAATAAATTGGATCATAAATGGATGTAAATATTCACATCCAGCAACTTAGTGTCTTATCCTTACTTGAAGATCCCTGATATTAGTTAGGAACTGCTGACATCTTATTTAGAGAGTGTGGCCTAGAAAGAAACAGGCCTTATTAATGTGAATTGCACAGTAAATAACAAACACGATTAAAAAATAAATTAAATATAAAATTAATGTCCTGTGCGTAGGAGAAATTTTTTGTGAAAAGATTCTCAGTGTGCACAAGGCATAAAAATACAGTTAATTTTTTAACTGGAATTGGCCAATTGAAATATTAATCATAACAGAAGAAAGTGAATTTATTTCTGATAGTTTCACGAAATTTTGATTGTAAAAATATTTTGCAAAATGAATATATGTATAAATAAGCTTTAGAGCAGCTTTAAATTTTATATGAAAACAAATTATATTTTGAATTACGACAAATATTTTTATTGTTACTTGCGCACAGCGAAAGTAATTAATAATTGCTTGTGATTTAAAATAAATAGTAAAATATTGACTTTAAGGACTGCATGTTTGACACCAATTAGTCACAAAATATTTGAAGCTATTGAGAAAATGTATTTTTTGTGAATTTCCGCATTGTTGATACTTAAATTCTCAATTACAAGTTTTAAAAAATAAATGCCTATTTTGAGAACAAGTTCTCATCATCAGTAGCTGTTTGACGAAACACATGAGCCACAGGCTCTTCACCACGTGAACTCATCCTACGTGGTGGAGAGCATATCATAGCCAAATAGCTACTAATTATGGAAATTAGTTCCAGAAATATGTATTCAGATATTTTATATTTTTGTATAGTATTTCACGTTCCTATTATTCATATTATTTATCATGAATTGTTTATTAAAAATTTTTTCTCGCAATGTAGTTGATAATTCAAGTGAAACCAGTGTAAATAGCTGTTAATATTTAACAAAACTATATTTTTTTGTCTTGTAACTATACTATTTACAAATTTGTATTAAGAAATCTTGTCTTTCGCTTGCATAATTAAAAATAAAACTGTTTATGAAACTATTAATTGAAAATTAATTTTCCAAGCTTATAACATCAGTGGACAGTTAAATTTATCCAAAGGATATTTTGAGTAAGTAACTATGGCGGATGAAATAATCCCAGAATAAATTTAACTGACGTTGGTGAAACCGGCCCTTAGACAATTAAGACGATTTCCATAATTGAGAAATAATAATTTATCTAAGAGAGTGTGGAAGACGTTAAAAATTTTGGGGCTCATGAATTAAGGGGCGTACACGAACTCGGCACCGATGCTAAGCCAATTAGTCAATTTTAAATAAACCCACGATCACCCTGCGAGATTTGGTTCTATAATTGACTACAACTTTGGAATCACTCATGTTGGGCTGAAATGATTGTTCAAATGTGCGGCTAAATTTGAGTCTGGTTTATTATTAATATAAAATCGCATGTGTCCAGAGAATCCCACCGAGGTAGAACGATTAAGTCATTAGTTCTAAACTTCTAATCCATAGTAAAGTGCCGAGTTCGAGTAGGGAATTAAAGATTCAGGTAGTTTGGTGTCGAGATCGAGGCCGCCCGAATTAAGATTCGAATGGCTGAGTGCATTCAATGAGCTCAGCAAAGAAGCGCGCTGGCCTAACAAATAGGAAATGACGTCATTTATAATTACTTGCTAGTGTAGCCTACCAAACTTTTATTTGGACAGCATTTCGCGCGAACAAAGACAAAAAATGAGGACAGAACAATAACATTTCGTATTAAAAATGTGTCTGTATTATCAAATCAGAATGACACATAATGAGAAGTGAAAATAATAAAATTATTGGTAGAAATGAATTTTAATATATTTTATAATTCTGTACGAGATTAATCATTCATAAAATCGCTCAGTAAACTTTTCCTGTTACACAAAGCCATAAAAGAAGTTTATTTAAGGATGTATGAATGAGGACGTGGGGGAATGGTGAATTTTGATGGGTAGAGTTAGGCTTGAACGTTTGCGGGGTGAAGTGGAGAAATTATTCACGTGACCTTTATTAACTTGGCAATGCAGCAAAAAGCCACGTGCTTGCCACCTTGCTATTGGCGAGTCTTGCTAAGCGATACTCTATCTGGTGGCACTTTGTAGAACTACCGGAAGTGTGATAAATTGTATAAGTATAGATAGGATTCGTATGTTTTCTTTAAATTTAAGCAAATTTAAGCATCAAATTGCATGCTGCACTATTTGTCGACATGAGTAATGTTCATTGTTCCGTGTATGGATGTAAATCCATACAAAAAAAGAACAGAAATTCAAGTTTTCACTCAAACAGAAAATATAAATAAGTTAAAAGCTTGGAACATGGAATCAAAGAATGGAAAACCAGTCAGTAGGTTTATGAAAGTTTGTTCCCCTCATTTTGATGAGAATGACTACCTTTATAGAGGTTAATTATTCCAGCATAATGAATAGTGAAGAGATAATACTTATATTTAAAAGTATAACCTGAAAAAATTCTTCATAAACACCTCATTAAAATATGTTTAGGGTGATTAAATAAAATCACTAATGATAATAAGGTCAAGTAATTTATTTCAAAATATACACAAATTTTTTTGTAGTCACCTGTAGGCTCTTGCTTTCGTTTATAATCAAAAGCACTTGATACAAAACAAAAGAATAGCCGATTATTTCTGCATGCAGCTAATATGACTAATAAAACACTTGGTTAGTAATAAAAGTACAGCCGAAACGGCCGCTTTTCCAGCTTTGCAAGAACATGTCATGGTTGTAACTTACAAGTTCTTTATTTCATTTCTTTTCAGCATTCCCTGTTTAATGTGCGGATATTTCGCTAGTGTCGATGTCTGACGGCAAAATGCGTAAATATTAATTTCATATGTTATATTTTCATTCTAAATACCGTATAATAATATAATTATGTCCAACATCTGAAACTTCGCTTTCGCATACGCATCTAGAATTGTGATTTGCATTTAAATATATGAAATATTCCTTTCAATTTCAGCTTTATTAGGGTATCCATTCTGTAGAAAACAGAATATATTTTAGAGGCTATCATTTACTAATCTAATAATTCAAAAAATAGCCAAAATACTTACTTTTGAACTTCGAAAATCATATAAATAAAGTTTAAAATTCCCGATATGTGAACTATATTATATAAAATTAAATCAACTTAAAAAATTTCCATACTTTATAATATATATACAACAAAAAGTTATAGAAATAAAAGTAGTATTTAAAAGTTATTGATAATTATATTAATATTACATCTTACGGCCAAACACACTGAATCACAGCTCTGTTAGTTCCTGATATTCTCACTTGGCGCAGCAAGCTTAATCAGACTCGCCAATAGCAGTGCAACATTGCCGTGTCAATTCATTGCAAGTAAAAGTGTATTCAATCAAGTAATTTAAATTCCATTTCAATTTTTCTTTTCAGGATGAACAGATACATACCGTTTTTAAAATATTGACGGGACACTTCAATATTCATCTTTCTTATGTATAGTTTTTTTTTTTATTCTACGCAAACTTGAACATACTGATATCTATTTATTTATGAGTTCAATCACCTATTTCTCCATAAGAGCAATGTATTTTGTGTCAATTTTCAACAATTTATTACTTCAAAATATGAGCGGGGACCTACTCTGAAATTTCAACAGTAAATTCTTTGGATAGAAAATTAAATAAATTTTGAGGCTTGCAATCAAAAATTGTTGTCACGCCCATACATTCTTAAGATATTAATATTTTATGTTAAATAAGTTTGTACCTCATGCTTTGACTTACATCAAAATTATTGAAATCTGATTCATAATGAATCCAATAAGTTTTTGGGCTGTAAATGTTACGGTGTTCTTTGCTAGCGCTGGTTTGCTGAGCTCATTGAACGCACCTTATATACACTGAGGCGCGCAATTTAAACTGTCACCTATCCAGTCTCTAATTATAGCAATCAAGAAGCTTTGTAATCACCAACTGATATACTATTCTGAATTACAAAAAATAACGGGTAATTAAGTATAACAGTAATGTTTTCTACAAATATTAATCCTGGAAATAAGTATTTGGGCGCCCTCATAATATATTCGCAGAAATGGTCATTATCCAATGAAATTTCTGTTTGCTTCGTAGAAAACAACAGCATAAAAATATGAAATATCTCAAGTTATTAGTTACAAATTTGTTATTAATTAATTAATTGTAATTACGATCCAAGATGGAAAATTTTCAATTATCAGACATTTAAATGCTAGCTCATTGTTGCAAAATGTCATTGTTACTGTAATGTTATTTATTTTAATTTAGGGAGCAAAAGTTACTAAACACTACTATTTATTTTTATGATTTATTAACTAACTAACACTATTTCTAGTAAATAATTCTAATTTAAACTACAGATTAATACACTACAATATAACTCAACTTTAATTATTTATGTCAATATTGATTTATTTCAAATAACACAATTTATTTCAACCACTAGCAGTTCATATTATAAGGTCTTTGAGCCAAAATCAATAATCTCCTCGTTGAGTCAGTCACATATTATATATACCGTTTTTCCCGCAAACGTCAAGGCTTTTCTAGAAAACGCTAGAAGGTACCAGCAATTTTCTAGAAAACAAATATATTCGCCTCTATTTCTTGATATAAAATATTTTCACAATAATTTTAAGCACCAGTAAAGCCGAAATGACTAATTTATAGACTTAAATTCGTTATATTACGATTGGTTCGCTGGTTGACTGACGGCATTCTGATTGGTTAGAATATTCGTGATTATTGGAAAAATGACGGGCAGCGATTTTACTAATGTATCACGAATTGACAATGTTATGAATGTGTTAAAAACTGCAGTGGAAAATTTGTTTCAAATTGTTCTATTTTATATTAAATTTATTTTTCATCAACATTTTATTGCTAGTAAAATCTGGAACTGTATTTTTTATTATTGATAGTAAAATATAGCCATGAGTAACTTCAATTTTATAGCATTTAACATCATATATTAGTATGATTAATTGATATTCGTCAATAAAAATTATTGAATTATAGTTTTATTTGAGATAAAATAAATTAAAGCGTAACAAAAGCAAGTCAAAAAGACAGTGAAGATAACAATGAATATTTTTTTGGTCTTATTTGGCATTGCACTAACTGTCCAGCTTCTGTCTAAGAGCTGAGCGAGTACTGTTTTTCATGATAATGAATAATAATAAGACCAAAAAAGTATTTTATATTGGGCGCATATTGTGCTGGAATGCATAATTTCAATATTAAATAAATTAATTGATGCATTTTTGGTAAACCGTAAATATTTTGGCGGTGTAATATTTTCATAGGCGCCGCCAGGATTTTTTCCAAGCAAGGGAAGCAGTTGGTAAAATGATGTGAAAATCAGAAGTATTTACTAATTATCTATTTTCGATGTAGTATACATTATTCGTTATTTTTGCTTGTAATTACTATAAATTTAGATTTAAAAATAAATGCGCCCGGTTGGCTTCCCCTCACAGCACCCATGATTATTTTTCAAAACAAACTAAATATGGTTAAAATCATAAATTATGTAATAACATTATTTATATACCTAAGATTATTATTATCAAAAATACAGAAGGTACAGTTTTATGATAATGTTTCAAAACCCAAAACACATAAAATATTATAAACTCAAATGTATGGATGAAAAAATTTGCGAGTGCGAAAGTGAGCAGTCTATAGTGATTTTGGTTTATTAATAAATAAATTGTTGTCGATATAAATTCATTTCTGATTGTAAAAAGAAACATAAAACATATTTTAAAAACAATTGAATATCTCACGGTCCGTCAATTGTTTAATTTTCTACAGGTGCAAATGAGAAACAAAATTATTAGTTCTTGTTTGGTGAGGTCTTAATAACGCATTAACTATTGGTGAGGGGGAAAACAGCTCGTCATTTTCCAAGTTTCTTTCCGTGGTTACAGATGTCAAGCATCATAAGTAAATTTCAGTAGGTCGTGAAATGTGACAGCAATTGTTTATTTAGTGATTTGACGTTTGACAGATTTGTCTTGTTGACTTGAGGAAGAGATTATCCATTGTTAAGGTATTGTTATTTATTTTGATTTTTTACGATTATTATTACTGTTTTTTGAGATCAATAAATAAATAAAATTGATTTTTTTGTTGCTTTTCTTCTTTGATCATCTATATATTATTGTATACACAATAGTATCAAATATTTTATATAATTATGCCCGGTTTTATAAAGGGCAGAGTATTTTACTTCCAAAGTAAATAAAATATACTCTATTACATGACAGTCGATTAATTGACAGCAATGATTCTGATGTCATAAGGAAGCTCAAAATGATTAGAATTTGTTAAATAAAATAAATTTACTTCAGGAGTAAATTTATTAGGTCTTCTATTAAACTGGCCATAAATTAAATTAATTTTTTTGGCAGAAAATTTTTGAGATTTCTTTTCGAAATTTATTTTTATTGAAGTGAAATGACTTTTAAATCGGTTTGTGTAGCGAATCTTAAAATATGAAATTGAAACGTTACGTTCGGACGGAAGTTACGGTCAGGTGGTGCGAATTGGCGCGAAATGTGAACAATATAGATTCATATGATAGCGGGCATATTTTCACTTGTTTTTAGAAATTCTACAGCCGTAAATTAACAAATGCAAATGAATATATGTCAAATAAAAACCGAAAAATATTATAAACAATGGAAAACTGGAAATAGAAGATGCTCCAAATGTTTCCATCAGAATTATCGAAGCATATTTTTTCTAACATTTTTTTTTTTTGTAAGAATGTGATCTTATAAAGATGTTCCAAATTCGCAAATATTAAAAACTAGGTTACTTTCTTTTGGAGAATTCGGCCATTTGTTATTTGCCAATCGAATACATTAAAAAAAAAACCACGTGGATAGCATTTCAATTTGAATATAAACAAATTGCGAAATTTAATGTATTTGACTATGAATTGAGATTTCGTCCAAGATGTCAGTTTAACAGTCTTCTGTAGCGAACTTCCCACAAATATCTAACTGTCATATAAATTGACTACAGCCAGAAGGCGAAATTTAAAAGTTACAAAGCGCTGAAGGAAAAATATGCAATTATCACCAATAAAATCTGAAATGCAGATTTATCTGCATTTGTCAATATTTATCAAGATGCATATTTATTAATTGTGCATTGTTGATACTCAGCCGATTATCGGCTTAGTGATTTTTATCAATATTATTGTTTTGTCGGGATTGTTATTAATACATTTTTATAATCATGTTTTTCTTTAGTCGCTAATGTTTATAGAACTGTTCTTAGTAGTAATTAAAGGTTATTCATTGATTTGAGTGATTAAAGTTGTTGAAATTCAAAACAATTTATTGCAAAGGCTGTGAAGGTACTACTGTAGGTCAAAAAATACTCACTTTTAATGTTGATCGAGAGAAAAATAGTATGTCACATTTATGCGATTTTTTCTTTATTAATTCAAATAAAATATTAAATTTATGGATAGTAAAATTACATAAAAGCATACAATTTAAACAACAAGGTTAGGCAGTTCTTCTCTAAAGACAATAGATTTTTTTTAAAGCTACAAATGTGTGTCCAAGTTATTTTGCAGTTTCCAGCTTTTCTCGTCAATTTTTGGATAAAAAATAATCAGTTAGTAATTGGGGACATATCGAATTTTGAACAGAAATACTTTCCTGATAAAAAAATATTTGATTGGCAGATATCTTGACTCTATCATTTATTTTTTCTAATTGGTTTCTTAAAATTTTTAAATGACCTCATAAAATATTAATATTTTCAAATTTTATGGATTTTCCGTTATAAAGATTTTAGTAGTAAATGTATTGTCACTTAAAAATACATTTAAAGTAGTACTAATGTTCGTCATTTATTTGAAAATATATTAAACCAAGGACTAGTTGTAATTATCATTGCAATAAATACCTACATTATCTGGTAAATTTAAGATAAATATTATATTATCATAGACCGTATTTTTCATTCAAAATAAACAAACAAAATTCAAAAATTTTATTCTCCAAACCTATAAGAAAAATTATTTTGACATTTAGCGAGCGATGCACAAAATATGGTTACATGAATTTGTGCATTAAAAATTCTTTTAGGTGTCTTCATTCGGACAACATCAGATTTATTTTCAATTATATAAAGAAAAAGCAGCTGTGCTTAATTATATTTGTTTTAATCCATGATTGAATTCTGATTAAAATATAAATGATTTCATGAGAAAACAGTAAACAATCAAAACCAACAAAATTGAGTAATTTTTAATATTCCATGTTTTACGATTGTTACCTTGGCAAAGAATACAAATTTAACAAAACATTCGATCTAAATAAAAGAACAGCGATTATATCCAGATTCGCATGACACAAAACAAATTATTATCGCATTTTTACATGGCCGCTCATTTGTTAATGTAATTACAAGTTGCTCACATTAGGATTATCACGAGACGAAAGTAGTACGAAATAAAAACAATTTTTATTATTTCTAAAATATATGTAATGTGAAAATCATTACTGTTTACCTTGGGACGATCTCAAAACAAAAATTATTTCAAATTGGAGACATTATAGTATGTATTATCGGTTGTTATGTACAAACAAATGCAATTTAATAGGTAATCAATTCAGCTGTGGGGGGTGAAAAAATATTCGTCCACAGAATTTGAAATAAAAGAGTTGGCGCGCAAAGTACGATACGCCGAAAGTAGAGGGGGAAATGTCCGATATACAACAAAGGATTATTTGACTTTTTGTATAAAAAGAATGGACAATAAGCTAAAAATTTAAAATTACTACAGTGTAACTACATTTACCAACTATTAGTAATTCAAACTAAAATTACCGTTGAGGGCAGCACAAAATGGCGGATCTCTAGTGGACTTGTCAAAGCGGTATGAGCGAAACAATTTTTTTATGCAAATGTCAAAACCATTAATATGACATTTAATCAAATGTCAATAAATTATAAAATATTTAGTGTGTTCTTGATAAAATGCTGTTCTCTACGAACAGAATAGTCAAAATTGTAAGTAAATAAATATATAATTTTTAGATTTTAGCAACAATTTATCAAAAAAAAAAAAATTCTGCATATTTCAGCCATTGAAAGTTCTATTGGAAATTTTTCTGTAAAATATATTTTTGTTTAGAAATATACGTACAAAAATCATACTTTGCCCTTAAATAAGGCTTTTTTTACCTCCTCCTCTGTTTTCAAATGCTTCAATTTCAATTTATTTCAGCATTTTCAGATTTCAGTCAATACAAAAAAAAAAAGTTTTTACCTAAAGTCCCATGAGACCTTAAGGACAAGTTCATACTAGTTTATTCTATGTAAAATATAAATTTAAACGCAAAAACACTCTGGTTTTTAAAAGAAATTAATGAAAACTCCGAAAAATGAATAATTACTCATTTTAATAATAAAAAAATTGAGATCGGAAAAAATTAATGGGTAAACATTTTAGTATTTTGTGTTAAAAACGCATTCGAGAAGGTTTTATAAAAATCCGTTCAGTGGATCCGGATCCACTAATATGGCGACCAGAAAATTATGGAAAAAAAAATCCCAATTCTAGACGACAAAATTTATCGAATTTGAAGTTATAAAATCGCATGTGAGCTATTTGGAAAATACTCTATCGAATTATTTGGTCAGTTGTAAAAACAAATGAATATTGATACAAATATCCTGAAGCAGGATTAATTTTCAATTTTTTGGAAAATAAATAAAAATACTTGTTTACATATCAATAAAATATTTTTCAGATATTGATCCATGCGGCATTACTAAAAATTGTTAGTGAAGAGACTCAACATCAAAATGATTCATAAAATAAATTGTCCAAGTAAGTATAACTATTAATTATTATAAAATATTGGTAAATGAAATATATTCATAAGAATCTTTCTAACATAAAATATAAATATGCAATTATTTGAAATACAATAAAAAAGAACTAAAAGTTTGCCGAAACCCGGGATTGAACCGGGGACCTTTAGATCTTCAGTCTAACGCTCTCCCAACTGAGCTATTTCGGCCGCTTGATTTTCTTTGTTAAAATAATGAAGTGCTTCAATAGTTTTGATGAATAAAATTAAATTATTAATTTTTGAGCCTCATGCATCATATTTATATATAAGTAATGTGATAAGTTTGCATTAATAAATTATAAGGAGCAATCGTTAAAAAATTTCAGTACTTAAAAAATCATTATGCAAATAATAACGTCGTATTTTGATCGGTAGAAAAATAATCACCAAAAACGGTCAAGAATTATAACCCGAAGTCTGTCTTAATACGAACAGACCAACAAGCGGAAGCTAATGTGATTTTCCAAAGGTTGATTGAGGTTATAATAAATATTTAAGAAAAAAAGTTCTATGTAAACTTATTGGAGTCCTTTTCTTTGCGAAATTTATTGAAATTCCTCACTTTCAAGTAAATAGAGTTGCATAAGTCAACCAAAACGCGCATAAATTCGATAACCTGATACTGATAGCAGTTTTAGTCCATTTAACCGCTGAAAAATAATACAAAAAAATAAAAAAATGTATTTTGATAATTGGATATGATAGAGATACCGTTTTTTGATTTGGTTCAAAATTTTGAATGATTTGTACATATTATTTTGAATTTGGCAGCATTTCGATTTTTTAGATAATTTCTTATGTCCTCAATTAATAATAGCCCAGTTGTCAGAGATAAATTCAAACCAAAATCTCTCATAAAATGTGATGTCGCTGAAACTAGGTTTCTTGGTACTTTTTTGGGTGTAGAAAACAATAAAAAAATCTTTGCTGCTATAAAGTGTATGCTAAGTTCATAATCTCGAAAACAAATTCGAAAATTTTTATATAGAAAAAAATAATAAAGTTTTATGAAAACAACATTAATATTTTTTGAGAATGAGTACCCAGGGTGTTTTTGGGATGCTGATTAATAATTTGATATAAGATTTTCAAAATTGAAAATGGCGGCAATTTAGAACGTACCAAAAATTTTTAATCTCTATATATTAGAATCCGATTTATATATTTTGAAAGTGTGAAAAGGTGATATGAACATGGCTTTTTTGCTGAATAAGATCATTATATATCAATGGAGTGAAAATTAAAATGTATCCAATATTGAGGTTTTTAAAACAAGTAAAAATTTGTCAATAAATGGACAAAAGAATAAGATGTATTTTAAAAAACAATTGAAAAATTGATAAAAATTCTTTTTCAAATTTGTACTTACTATCTTCTTATTCTTTGATATTACAAACATCTTCAACATCGCTGTCTTGCTCTAGCACTGAAATTTTAGGTGAATTTCTACAAGCATCACCTGTTAAACAAGAACCACATTATGCGGAGATTAGTAAGTTGTTGATTTACAATTACAAGCTCTCCCAAATCATTTTTTGCAATAATTGCAAAATATCAAATCCAAAACAGTGGTGGAACCACAACGACTTGACATTGACATCGACTTGATTTTTACTGTCAATGTGCCACACAAATTGGACATGTTTCCAGTTAATATTTGTAATAGGGACATGATAGGGACTAGGTCAGGTTATCCTTCTATTAAAATAAGATCTATGATAAATATTAACTGGACACATGTCCAATTTGCATGGCAAATTGACATTAGAAATCAAGTCGTTGTAGTTCCAGCTCAAATTTCGAAGCTGGCAGTTTTGTCATTTTGACAGGGCTGAATATTTTTAAGTTAGAACCATCCATTTTCCAATCAATGTTTGCTTTTAATGTGAATGTGTAATCAAAAAATAAATAGTATATTCTTAAAGTTCAGGATTTCATCTTTAATTTTGTATTTTTGATAATTTTTTAAAGCTCAACTTTAAGTTGCAGGAATTAGAATAAGAGAATAACATGCATTTTCTTACATACTTCTTATATTGAAGAAAACTTAAACATATCAAGTTGTATCAATTTCTAAATTATTACACATTATGAAATGTATTTTCAACTTCATTTAAAAAAATTGCTATAATAATTTCTGATTCATATTAATAAATAAAAATCGTTTTGAAAATGAAAATGCTGTCAAATGAATGCTATGAAAAAAATGATTATTTTAAAACATGAGTTCTATCAAACAGAGATCATCATTTTAATTATTTTTACATTAAAAGTGAAAGTATAGTGAAGATAAATGTACGAGGATTTTATTTTTCTATGCCTCTATTAATATATATCTTCAATTTTATAAAAGTCAGTGAGAATTATCAAGAACTAATAGCTTCCTCAGAAAGCTTAGAGCTTAGCTTAGAGTCTCCACTTCAAGATGCTTTTTATTTTTTTGTTTTGCATATATTTCAGACAAAGTAACTTCAGTTTTTCTTCGAACGCCTCGTTTGAATATTTGTATTCAGCGGCTTGGCGCGCTTAGAGTTTTCGAATTCGCTTTCTTATTTTTAATAATTTTTTATAATGATGCAATTTTTTTTATAAAATTTATAATATAAGTTTGATTAAAAATTTCCGCTCTTTCAGGTGGTACTATTAGTTTTTCGATTTTATTTTTCGAAATATAGGGCAAAAACCAAATTTTCGATTTTGTTTTCGAGATCATGAACTTAGCATATACTTTAGAGCTGCAAAGATTTCTCTATCTTTTTCTACACCCAAGAAACTACCAGTGAGCCCAGTTTCAGCTATATCACATTTTATGAGAGGTAAAAATCTCTGACAACTGGACTATAGTATAAGAAGCCCAAGTTTCGATTGGAATTGGAGCTTAATTTTAACGATGCTGTAACTTTTGATTCATCAGGTGTACTTTTTGTTTCTAGATGGGATACCAGTTCGCCTGGCAATTGGCGTTATGATATTCATGGCATGTCTGTTTAGCTATATGTTACGAGTGAACATGTCAATTAACATCATCGCGATGGTCCAGCCCCAAATCAATGCAGACACCGGCCGTGCCAGCATACCAGAATGTCTGATAGTAAACAATATTACTCAAGAGGACAAAAATACCACCATCCCTGATGTAAGATGGAATTAAAATTTTAAAAATAACTAGTATTGTTAACAAAAAAGTACCACACCCGTATCTTATTAGTTATTAAATTTGATTTTTGCTCTAAAATACGCAAAAAAAACATGCCTCCGTTTCAGTTTTGAGCTAAATTCAATAAAACCGAAAAAAAAAACAATTTCGGAGTTCTTCTACTTCTACTGTATTGTATTTTATGTGTCGATATCTTTCACTAGATGGAATTTGTAGCGCTACCAATTAATTTTATTGAATATTCTATTGTCTAAATTAAATAAAATATTTTATTTGTAGTATGGTGTGCGCTATGATTGGGACCAGCAGATGCAAGGACTCATTTTAGGTTCATATTTTTGGGGTTATACGTTCACTCCGATTCCAGGAGGCTATTTAGCTGAACGCTTTGGACCTGTGCATGTAATAGGATTGTCAAGTATCCTTTCAGCCGTATTAACCATCCTGATACCAGTCTCGGCATCTATTCATTATACGCTGGTCATCTTTAATAGATTTCTTACTGGATTTTTAGCAGTACGTATTAATTTATTTATTACATGTATTATAAGTAAAATATTAATTTTTTTAGGGTGTAGTTTATCCCGCTCTCCATTGTCTAATCTCCCGCTGGGTTCCGCCAACTGAAAAAGGCAAATTTGCGGGCGCTCTTTTCGGCGGGAATTTCGGAACGGTTATTACATGGCCCGCTCTGGGTGCTGTGTCGGAGTATATGGGATGGATATGGGCTTTCTATATGCCTGGAATAATTTGTCTTGTGTGGTGTTTATCTTGGTATCTTTTAGTGACAGATACGCCTGCACAGCATAAAAGAATCTCGCCAAAAGAGAGAGAATATATTGAAGACAGTCTTGGGGGTAACGTTTCCACAAAGAAGGTATGAAATAAATACAAAATCACACGTAAAACATTAATAAAATAATAGAGTTTGCAAATGAAGTGATTCAAATATTTTTCAGCACATTCCACCCTACTGGAGCATATCAAAATCAATCCCATTCTGGGCACTACTTATACTCCATTTTGGCAATCTTTGGGGCTTGTATTTCCTAATGACTGCGGGGCCTAAATTCATGTCAGAAGTGCTTGGTTTTAATCTTACAAATAGTGGAGGCTTAGCAGCATTGCCGTATCTCGCTAGAGTAACCATGGGTTTTGGTTTTGGAGCCATAGGAGATCTCATAAGGGCTAAAAAATGGATGAGCGTTACTGCTATTCGAAAATGGTTTGTTACTTTCTGTAAGTAAAAATTATTAGAAATGTTAATTTATATTTTGAATTTTAAATGTTTTTTTTAGCTCATTTCATTCCTGGGCTGCTTATCCTGGCACAAATTATTGTAGGCTGCAACTACGTTGCCTCTGTTGCACTGCTAACAATGTCTCTAGGATTTAATGGAGCTTCGGCCATCACAAACATCCAAAATAATCAAGATCTGTCTCCAAATTACGCTGGAACTCTGTATGGAATCATAAATTGTATTGGAGGGACAACTGGATTCATCACACCCATTCTTACTGGATACTTTACTCAAGATCATGTAAGATGCATTTTCTGTTATTTGTCACTCATTTTCTGAATCACTGGCGGAAAAACTACCCCAAAAAAAATTTTTTTTGCCCATAAACAGTATTTGAGAATTAAGAACATATTCCAACATTTTTTGACAGTTACTCGAATATAATTTTCAAGTTTTTTCCCAAATCACTACTTTCGAATATTTTTGTGACGTTAAACATTAAAATTTCGTTTTAAGAACGCAAATCTTCAATCTAGCGGTAAAAAGTGTAAGCTTTGGAAATTTTATTTCGAAATTTGTATTCAGCCCCCTGATTTAATCTTTGGGTACGTTCCACTAGGCGACCACAACGCTCATATCGCCTCAATAACCGTTCCACAAGAAAATCACGCTTTTTGCGTTGAAGATAAATACGTGATAAATAACGTCATTAATCACGATCGCTTCAAATTTAAAAGGCTTGCAATTGGAAAGTGAATTAGAGCAGTCGTTGCGTTAATTTTTGCAGAAATTTGAATTAATTCGAGAGTTGCCTTTCAAATTTGTACTTTCGTACCAAATTATGTCGATTGATTCACGATTTTTTACTTGTCAATATGACAGATAATCGCAGCAATCTTATATTAGTGGAACGACAAAAACCGCGGTCGTGAGCGTGAGCGTTGAGATCGCCCGATGGAACGTACTCTTTATGTTAGTTTATTAAGGGTGCGTTTCCAAAACAGCGACCTAAAGTGATAGTGGTTAAAGATACAACTACTAGTGAATTTTCAAGTTACTGCCAATAGATGGCTAAATATTGGTTTGTAGCTGAGATCTAAAGAAAAATCTATTTATAGAATCTACCTGAAAACATGTGTCCAACTAATCTTCTTAACTCATGGCATTTATTTTGTCGGGGTATTATCAACAATATCAGGATAGGAAATGGAATACGAAATTAAATACAATGAGCTCCCAATTCTCTGGTTGAAAGTGTATATAAATTATAATTCGTAATTTTTTTGTTCTATCAGTTTTCTCAGAATTAAGCAAATATGCAATATTAATTGATTTTACAGCCAATTATATGGTATATTCATCTATTTCAATAATTATCCATTAAGATTTCGTTTTGCTCCTATAGTTTCCATCAAGGAGCCTTCACAAATTATGATTTATAAGATTTCATCATATTTTCACGAATTTTATACATATCTTAAAACTTCATATCTCTTCGTACAAATATTCAAGATGAAACATTACAATTTGTTATGAACAATTAATTGTTAATAAACCATTTATTATGAACAATAATAACATTATAAATTAACAAAAAAGGAAAACGTCAAAGTTTTAAATAAAATACACAGAATTTAAAAACAAAAATAGTTTTTATAAAAATAAAGTGCTTTAAACTCAAAAGACATTCAGTGAAACTGAAAAGTCTCGATCTCAGCCAAATACTAAAATCTCATATCTCGATTGTTTTTCTACAAATGAAGATCCTTTCATAATATGATATGTCCTAATTATTTACACTACTTGTGTACGTACAAACCACGAAGGAGAATACTAGAGGAGCGGACACTCAGTTGGAAAACATGAAGCCTAAAATGTAATGCGGCAGACGTGAGAGAGATAGCGAGAGCGGGCCTAGATTTGCATGCTTCATATACAGAAATGAGATTATATTTGAATTTTTTCTAATAAAAAACAATTGCCAGATAAATTCAATATTTTCATCACGTTAAATACTTTATTATTCATTAAATGATAGACAAAAGTAGAAGAAAATTAACATTTCTATGTATGAAAATCTGCAATGAAAAAGTGCATTATTATGAAACATGTTTTATAAACATTTCTTTGGATAAGAGTTTTCTAATTATGAATAACAGATACATAAACAATTTTATGAATATTTTATATTACAATGGACGTGATAAAATTGAGAAAATACACACAAACAATTTCTTATATACCAGAAGAAAATATTAACAAAAAACTTGGCAAAAATCTCCTAAATTGCGTACATCCGTGATATTTATAGGAAAACTCCGTGCATTTTTATATTCCTTTCTGAAAACAAAGTATTTTGTCTCCAACATTTCATTGATGAAAATTTGTTTCTCTTCGATGGATATAATTTTCAAATCGAAAAAATTCTTACAAGTCCTCTGAGTCCAAGTTTTGCTTTGGATTTAAATTTATTTCTAGCGTTTATGTGTCTTCTACTAAAAATTAAAAATTATTTGAATCGAATAAATGGAAGATGAATTCTATCTACATTTTAATATCTTTCTCTTTTTTGCACAGCTTGGGCTTTTTCAAAGATCCATCCTGTTTTATAAGAGATTTCCTTGTTTTTTTAGAGACACTTTAATATTTCGGGCAATTTGGAAAAATACTCGGACATGCTTTTTCTTTTAGTCGGAAATATTTGAAGAACGGTATCTGTAATAATATATTTGTCACATAATTGAACAACTCCATACTATACTGTATGGTGAATTTGTAAACAATTATAACTTCTCTATTGATTTAAAAACATAAATAGAAATATTTATATTCTTTATTGATAAAAAGTTTTCTTGAAGTTGAATTTTCCATTAAAAGTTCAGATTAGATACGTTCAATAATTTGAAACATTGATATAACCTTTAATCTTAAAATAATTTCTTCTCACTTTTACATCTCCAGACGAGCATTCTTTTATGATATCCTCGCCACTTATTTAATAAAATATCATCTTTGGGGGCAGAAAAAAGAGAAAATTTCTCTCTACATGTTCTGTACCCAGTATCACAATTTGTCACAAAACATTTTCTTCCCATTTTACAATATATTTTTACATGAAAATATTAAATAAACCGAAATTAGCCATTTAACTCCATGCAAACATGGGCCTGCCTCAACCTATCTCTCAGTTACTTTCTCTCTCTAACAATATTACATTTTTGGCTTCACTTTTGCAACACAGTTGAAATAGGGAATTGCATAGGCGTGGTACAAACCTACAAAACAGCAGCTTCCATTTTGTACCACTTTTAAGTCTGTAAGTGCTGTAGTGGCTGAAATCTCAGCGTCACGCCAGCCAAAGTGAACATAATAGCGTATTTTTTTTTGCAAGAATGCGCTAACAATATTACAAAATTAAAATACCAAAAATGTAAAGAGTGATTTATAGATTATTTAGCGCAGCAGTAGCACATAAGTTTCAAACAAGATTCAACTTATTATTTTTGATTTTTCTGTTGTTGTTTGCACAGAGAAGCTGTCTTTATGTTATAATTTATGAATATTTATTCATGCTCATTTATTTGTATTAATCGTGCAAGATAATCGGCGATTACGATTCATCGGAAAAGTACGATAATCTGCAATTACACTACACTTGTTAATTTATAATGTTATCATTGTTCCTAATAAATGGTTTATTAAAAATTAATTGCTTATAACAAATTGTTATGTTGATAACAATAATATATTTATAAAAGATTTGTTATAAACAATCAATTAATAACAAATTCGTATTTTAATAGCAATTCTTTTTACCATTATCGAAGTAGGTAGTTTTCATTCTATCGCTTATAAATGCTGCGCAATTCTGAAATTTTATCATAAAAATTATATGTACAAAAGAGTGAATGGTCTTTTACTCCTTCAAAATCGCTGGAGTCAATTTTCGCATTAGAATTTCTGAGAATTTCAAACCCGACCGATGGTTCAGCCACCTGTCAGAAAAAGACTGAACTATTTTGGTTCGAGTCTATGGTAAAATCTTCTAAAATGACTCGAAATTTATTTCAACAATTTTGGAGAAATTATTGATTCAACTAAAATTTTTCGTATATAATATCACAAGGGACTGTAATTTTATCAATAAATTTTTCTTGAAAACATTGATTACCTAGCAACATCGTGAGAGTCATCTGTCCGATTAAATCACGAGAGCGTAGCCCGAGGGATTTCATCTGAGCAGATGACTCGAAGGATGTTGCTTAAAGGTAATCAATGTTTGAAAGAAAAATTTATGATAAAATTAAAGTCGCGAGTGGTATTTGTGGAGAATATTTCTTGAATGAAATTGCTACTATAAGTATCTATTAAATAATGTTAGTTGCAACTACTAACCTTTTTTTATTGAAAAATGCACTAAATTGCCTCCATATACTCTTGTATTTTTCAACTTTTTGTTTTCAATTTCATTATTTTTGACGAAAAATGCATTTCCAATACGATTAAATTTTGACATTTCCGAGAACTGTTTTTTTGTTTATATTAGAACTGTGTATTGTTTCTCTATGACAAAGGCAATTTATCGCAATAAATCGCTTGCCAACGGGAATTTACCGAGGTAACGGGAATTTTCAGAGGTAAATTCCCGTTGGCAATGAATTTATTATTATAATTGTCATTATAACTATGCAAAATTTGTCAGTATAATTGACATGAGTGAAATAATCTCAATTATTTATGAATTATTCTTCATTGTGGAGGGCAATGGACCAATATAATTCAATTTTGGTATGTTTTAATAGAAGAACTGAATTATATTTCTTCAGTTCAGAATATTTAGTGAATAAAAAATAGCTATTGCCCTCGGGAAAAAAATATACTTCTCGTTTTTATATACTTTTTCCTCATATAATCTATCATTTATTAGAAATGGTTGAATTATTTTGTATTAATTTAATTATGCAACATACAACTTTTTTGTATAATTTTTTAATTAAAAATAATAAAGAATAATTGTACTTTTCTCTTGGAGCAATTCCCCTTTTTTAAATTCATTGTCTTTACAATTGATCTTAAAAAAATTATCGAAAATTCGTTTTCTCAACGAGCAGAACTTTTTATAAAGAATGACTTTTGGTCATAAAATAGATAATAAAGATTTTTCGCCTCTTGGGGACGCCATCTGCGGACAGACTGGAATATTTTTTTTAATATTACAAGTTCGTTTCCAGGAATCAAATAAAAATATTTATTTTTCAGAACGGCATGGCAGAATGGCGAAAGATTTTCTCTTTAGGTGGTTCAGTTTACATCGCGAGTGGAATTATCTACATTATTTTTGGCTCTGGGGAAGTTCAACCGTGGAATGCCATCAAAGAAGAAAATGTAAATGAGCCAGAAAACGAAACTAAAGAAGGACGTGCTAATAAAGCGACAACAAATACTAAAGTATAATTTATTCAATATTGCGTAAAGAATTATAGTTGAGGCTGTGAAAAAAATATCGAAAATTTGATTTTATTCAACTATTTTTTAACAGGAAACAATAAAGTAAATCAATCAAATTGTGGAAAACAAAAAAAATATATTTTATTCTTTTAACAAACTATATTTTATTGTATAAAGATATTTTGCCTTAGAAAAATGTATATATTTATTAGAATTGATGTAATAAAATACTATTGAGCTGTTTTTAACATAAAATTGATGTTTCATCATCCGAAAATTACAATCTTGTAAATTTTATTCTAAGAAGTTTCAAGGATCCAAAAATTTTAATTTCAAAAAAGGAGGACATCAGGGATCCGATGTTAATATATGTTTATTTTTTTAACAATAAAAGACGTTTCGGACTTAATTTGTCCATCTTCAGCAACAGGTGTTGATCGATTTAAATAAATGGTTTACAAACAAACTACACATTGTAGTGATATATTAAAATTAAAACAAAAAATGATCTGAAAAGACCAAAGGGTCTAAAAATAGCCTGAATACGCCATTGTTTGAAGAAGACTTGATTTTTTTGTTTTAATTTTAATATATCACTACAATTTGTAGTTTGTTTGTAAACAATTAATTTAATTTCTGTTAACACCTGTAGCTGAAGATGGACAAATTAAGTTCGAAACGTCCTCTATTGTCAAAAAAAATAAACATATATTAACATCGGAACCCTGATGGCCTCCTTTTTTATGAAATTAAAATTTTATTTTGGAGAAAATGTATATATCATATAATTTAATCTATATTCTAAACAGACGACAGTTTGAAACTTTATTTAAGTTCTCCCAACTATTTAGAACTTCAGATTTTGTAAAAACAGCTCAAATTAAGCTAATTTCTAGCTCAGTTTTTAATTTTTTCCTATATAGGCTCCAATTAGTCTTTTTTAGGTCTCTTACAATCAGAGAGCAATGTCTCGTCTGACGTATCATTTTTTAACTGTACCAAAGTGCCTATCACTTCCCTCTTTATTTTATATATGAAAGTAAATTTGTTTCCCTTATTAGCTACCTTTAGATTATCGGTAATTATCAAGAGACTCACGTCTTTTGTTGGTTCCAAAATTGCCCCTAAAAAGGTCAGCACTCTTTTGGTGCGGTCTTGTGAAGGCTCGCTGCCTAGTCGTAGGATAGGTATGCAGATCCGAGCACCAGCTTACTCACGCGCCCTGCCTTCGGCACAACCAATTTTGTGCCTACTAGGTCTCTACAAATAGTTGTATTGCATTTAAATGCTTAATAAGTCTGCAGGTTCTAGCTTTAGATTCTGTTTAAGCTTTTGATTTCGCCCTTTTATGTCCAAGGTAAAAATGCTTACCTAATTGATATGGTTAAACGGTACAGGGTTCTCCAACGTCCCTTCTACCCCCATTTTCTCATTTTCCTCGGCTATATCCTGCCTCTTGAACTGGATTCTTGTGAAATTCACGTACGGTTTATGACCATACGCTTCCATCGATTCCCAAGAAGTTCGGTCCATTAGAACAACGAGTTGTTGTCCTCTTGAATCCTCCTTACTGTTCAATACTCTCCAGTTATTTGTCTCTAGACCCTCGTTCTGCAGTTGGAGTCTTTTGAAGAGTTTTTCCGGTTCCATTACTGGCCCCGGAACATGCACTATTGCACGCACTGGCCTGAGTAAATTAACTTCAATAAGTTGAAGTACATCCCCTTCCAATGGTGTCTCATATTGCAACAACCCGCTGAGCCAGTACTTTGTAGCCTGGTCGCAGCAGGTGATGCGCAGAGACCCATCACAATGCCTGCAGTCTGTAAATTTTGGATGAATACTTCCGGCTGCTGCCGTGTCGATTTTCTCCAAGATCCAGTCTTTTATACGTCCTGTTTCCTCTTCGGTTAGAGATATATCAAGATCTAAATGTGCGATTGCCATCTTAAATTCATCTTTGAAGGATACAGCCTTTGTAATGACCTCTTTTATCTTCTTAGGTGGTTGGTCATTGGGTGTTTTGCATTCCCACCATTGTTGCTTAGTTGTTTCAGACGGGGTAGGTCTCCAGTTTGTTCTTTCGAGGGTGTTTTCAGTTGGTGGTTGGTCACTGGGTGTGCTGTCATCCGACCAGTGTTGCCTATGTGTTTCAGACGGAATAGGTTCCCAATTTGTTCTTTCCAGGGTGTTAATAATCGGTAATTGGTCACTGGGTGTGTTGTCATCCGGCCAGTGCCGCTCAAGTGTCCCAGACGGGCTAGGTCCCCTATTTGTTCTTTCGAGGATGTCAAGTTGGTCACTGGGTGTGCTGCCATTCGACCGTTGCCACGGGCCAGGTCTCCAATTTGTTCTTTCGCAGGCGTCCATAATCAGTGGTTCGTCACTGGGTGTTCTGCCATTCGACCAGTGTCGCTTATGTGTTCTAGACGAAGCAGGTCCCCAATTTTGTCTTTCAAAGGTAACCTTAGTCGGTGGTTTTACTTTTCTGGTCGACTGTGCTCTCTTCAACCTCCGACGAGCAGATCCGGAGAGTCTGTGCTTCCTAGATTCAGGTCCTCCGGTATCTGTACCGCCATAATTTCCCGCTGGAACCTCAGACTTCTCTTTAGAGCCCTTAGAGCTTCTTTTTGTTTTTTCATTATTGGTATCCATGTTTGATCCTAGATTTTTACCTCTTTTCGCTTCCAACTCACTATCTTGCCCCCAAAGACTCAAAGTGCCTTTAAACTTTCCTGCAAAAATATATAACATTGTATAAATAGTTGCTTTCGATTAAATCTTTAATTTCACAAATTTTACACACCGACACAATGAAACTTTCAAATTTAATGATAAACAAACGATAATTACATATTTCTGTGTGTGATTGAAAATAACCTACTTAAATTTCAATTTTTTTACCGGCAAAAGTTTACAAACTTACTTTTGTGCGGAGCTTGGAGCCTTTTACACATTTATTTTTATTTGAATTGGTATAAAGTTAAAAGGACGATTTACCCAATCTATTTTGTCTTCTCTTTTATATATTATATTAAAATATATTATCAAATTGATCGGTTAATTACATCCAATAATATACCGGTAACATGTGCTCAGAATGGCTGCGTTCATCATGCAGTGATGCCACAAGTCACTGAAAGAATTATCGTACAGTGTTGCCAAAACTATCGATTTTGCCTGAAAATATCAATTAATTTTTTCCAAGAAGTATTTGGAAAATCTTTTATATTATAAAGTTAAGAATTTACATGAATACTACATTAAATAATCGCATTTGATGCATTTATGACATATTGAAAAATGCCGATAAAATTCTTTGGTTGTTTTTCGATTTATGACATTTGTGATGCCAACTTTAAGAAAAATATCCTTGAACAACATTTCAAAATGTTTAATTTAATTCAATTACAGCAGCAATATCCTATATAAGTGAAATAATTAAAAATTCAAAGTATGTTAATAGGTAATACACATTGTAAAAACTGAAGTGTTTATAAACAGATAAGCGAGATTATGTGTACTTTGGTACTGGATGATACTGCAATTTTTATATACCAATAATCTACTTAGTAATAAGAGCATTCCAAACTATTAAGTGGTCCGAAAATGAGTGAAATAAGTGGAAACGAAGTTCTAGCGCAGGCTCTCAAAGACCAGGTAATTTATATCATTTATTTATAATTAAATTTCTAAGCTAAATTATTCTAGGGTGTCGAATATGTATTCGGAATCGTTGGAATACCAGTCATAGAACTTGGAATGATCTTACAGTCAGTAGGCATCAAATATATTGGAATGAGAAATGAACAATCTGCTTGCTATGCTGCTCAAGCTATTGGTTATTTAACAGGAACTCCTGGGGCTTGTCTTGTTGTATCTGGGCCGGGTCTGTTGCATTGTTGTGGAGGAATGGCCAATGCACAAGTGAATTGTTGGCCTCTTCTAGTTATCGGAGGATCCGCTCCACAAGATCATGAAGGAATTGGAGGATTCCAAGAATGCAATCAGGTATAATTGATTATTTAACTACTGCGGGATTTTTTAAAGTATAATTTTAGGTAGAACTATCTCGTCCGTACTGCAAATACTCAGCAAGACCACCCAGCGTACCATTAATACCACTCCACGTCGAAAAAGCCATCCGTTTAGCTAAATACGGCCGTCCGGGAGTCTCGTATCTCGATTTTCCAGGCAATATTTTATCCCAACAAGTCCCTGAATCCTCCATTCCTCAATATTACGTCTCCCCAGAACGCCCGATCACTTTTCCAGATCCTAAACTGATTAAAATTGCAGCAGAAACAATTGCAAGTGCTAAAAATCCCCTAGTAATCATTGGAAAGGGTGCAGCTTATTCAAGGACAGAAAATGAAGTTAGAGAATTGATTAGAAGTACAGGGCTGCCGTTTTTAGCTACTCCAATGGGGAAAGGCACGGTGGCTGATACTGCAGAGGAATGTGTTGGATCTGCAAGAACTTTCGCATTGAGAAATGCTGATGTTGTGCTGTTATTGGGTGCCAGATTGAACTGGATTCTGCATTTTGGACATCCACCTAGATTTAGGCCTGACGTTAAAGTTATTCAGGTAATTAAAATAACATTTAACGAACTGGTTTCTTTGCTGCCTGTTACGACAAATTTTCTCAAAAACCTTCGTAATTTAATTAGTATTCATTATTTTTGGAACAGTTTTCGTATTTTATAACTAAATTTACTTGAACCTGTTAAAAAAGGTCAGGAATTCAGCCGAAACGTCACGACCCTAAAAGTGTGTTGAATAAAACTAGAATCTGATTTAAAATTGATTTTTCAATGATGTTCTATTATTTTTATAATTAAAATATTTGCAGATCGATGTTTGCGCAGAAGAATTAAATAATAGCATCAAATCTCATGTCCCAATTCAAGCTGATTTAGTACCTGCTGTTCAAGCTATCACGCAAATATTGAAAGGAAGGCATTACTCCTTGAAAAAGCAGTCCCCATGGTGGAAAGAACTGCAGGACAATTGCAAGGCTAATAAAAGTAAGGTCATGGTAAGTTTCTGACTGTAGGCTACTAATTTTTCTTTCAATTCGATTTATTTTAACAGCAAATGGCTCTTGATACGACTCCACCTCTGAATTATTATTCCGTTTTTCACCACCTGCAAGCCATTCTTCCAGAAGACTGCATTATAGTGAGCGAAGGTGCCAACACCATGGACATTGGCCGAGCCATGCTTCTTAACAATCAACCGCGCCACCGGCTAGACGCCGGAACATTTGGCACCATGGGTGTTGGACCTGGGTTCGCTGTTGCTGCTGCAATGTGGTGCAAGAGCTATGCCCCCAAAAAAAGAGTAATTTGCGTTGAAGGAGATTCTGCGTTTGGGTTCTCGGGAATGGAGATTGAAACAATGTTTAGGCATAAGTTGCCTGTTGTTATTGTTGTGATTAATAATAATGGAATTTATGGAGGGTTGGATAAGGAGACGTTTGATGATGTCCGACAATCGGAGGATATTTCTAAAACGTAAGTTATTTCAAAAATAAAACTTGAGGTGCAGATACAATTGTTGTTTTTGCAGGTTGCCGCCAACCAGTTTAACA
Source organism: Dromius quadrimaculatus (assembly GCA_963989225.1). Classification (NCBI taxonomy): domain Eukaryota; kingdom Metazoa; phylum Arthropoda; class Insecta; order Coleoptera; family Carabidae; genus Dromius; species Dromius quadrimaculatus. The sequence goes on along the minus strand of OZ022325.1, from coordinate 5,541,281 downwards.
GTGGATGTCCACTACGAAAACATGATGAATTTGTTTAACAACAAAGGACATTTTTGCACAACCATTTTAGAACTACAATTAGCTGTTCGTGATAGTTTAAACGTTACTGATCGACCCAGTATAATAAATGTAATGATCAACCCATCTGCTGATAGAAAACCTCAAGCTTTTGATTGGCTGACAGGATCAAAATTGTAATACAATTTTATTTTTATATTGACTTTCATTGTTATGAATTGCTGTTAAATGGTTATTTTTTGCTACGATTTGTTAAATGATTATATTTACAATTTTATACAAATATATTAAGGTGATTGTAAGATTATTGCTTCATTTCGCAACATAGTCTAACAAAATTAAATTAAATAATTTTAATACAACTTATTTGTCAAATTAGTGAGGTGCTGCCATCTTACAGCCAACTTTCCAACCGGCTTCTTATTGAATATAATAAAATATTAAAAATACATACAATTATTCATCATTCCTTCAAATTCACTTTTCAATCACATAAAGCTTCAATATACATAGATTATGTGCATTAAACACCAGGAGTAAATTTTTAACACACAGAATTAACTGATTCGACAAGAATACACATATTGGCAAATAAATTTAAGATCGCAGCGCTGCAGCGGATATTTTTGAACTAACTGAGTTAGGATAAACTTGAAGTTTACATGTGTTTAAATGGGATTGTTACGATTTTTAAAGATAAAAATTGTGAATATGAAATAAAGATTTGCTTTTTCATGGATATTTTTCAAAAGTATATTGTTTGTAAGTACCAGGCAAATGAATAATTCCATCTGTTTATTTATATTAAATTCATATTTTTAAATTGAACTTAACCGTTAATTTCTAGATGAGGATATTGAAACTTCAAGAATATTTTGATGCAAATGTCTGTCACGCTGTGTAAATGAGGGTGAAGAGCTAGTAAATGCTTGACATTATATTATTCTGTCGAAAATTAAATGATGATAGTAACAAGAGAGTATTTTTGCATGCTCTTTGCATATAAACATCAAAAGTGCTTGAGAATCCGTATGAAATTGAAGGAGAATTGAATTGTAATGAATATGATGCCTTGGAGATTGAGAATATGACTTGTTCTTGCAAAACAGAAAACAGCGGCAGTTGCAAGCATATATCTGCAGTTTTTTATTGTGTATTGTGAAAAGTATTGTGAAAAGTTGAAGTGGCGCGAGAATGCCTTTAATTTTGTTAAATAAACATTAGATTAGTACTTATTAGTTGCACTGTTTGTTTCAAAAAATCTATCAATTATTTGAAGATAATTTGTATTTGTAAAGTATACCTGGATAAATAGAAAACAATCCAGACAAAAATATTCACCAGTTGCAATATCTGAAATGCCCTGCATGAAAGAAAAGATTTTGAAAAACTCTAAAACTTTGGATTCTATCTTCTTTTTCAATTTAAAAGTAAAAAGTACAACAAAAAGAAATAACAACCTTATTATATCAACTGTCAGACAGCGAATGCGTAGGCTATGGCTTCATCAGTCATTACTACTACACTTAATCCTCCATGGTAAATTTTTGTATTTGAAATTTCAATCAATTAACACAATATTTTTTGATGAATTTTTGCTAAAATCATTCAGAATTATTATCTCATATGTGTTTTTTATGAATACTAATTAAATATCCGAAAATAAAATATGATTTATTGATTTGATTATAAGCTCATGTATAATATATATGTAGCCCGCCAAATCTATCTTAACATCACAAGTTTGAAATTCTGCCACCAGATAGAGTATCGCTTATGTTTATTTGCCAATTATCAATTTTACTCATTAAAAACTGTACATCAATGAGCCCTAATTCACAATGGGCGTAGCATAAGAAGTATATAACATAATTCTTATGAAAATCTTATGCGTGTTCACAATGAGCATAGCATAAGCAAAGCATAAAAATTATTTTTTAGGCGATCATGACAAAAAAGGTGTTTTTATGGCTTCTTTTGCGGCCGTGAAGTTTCACTTTTTGGGACTGATCTGTCAAATTTTACTTTTTGGGACTGATCTGTCAAATATTAATTTTTGGGACTGATCTGTCAAAAACTATTTCAGAAACACTTTATATTTACCTACATGGGCAGCTTGATGAACTCTTTAAGAAACAGTTTTCGCTTAAATAGTACATATCGCTACTTTGGAAGAAGACCGGCATAACTCAAAAAAGTGTGATTTTGCGTTTTTATCATCATCAAAACAAAAATGTAGTGAATTTTTATGTAGAAGAGTGTCACTAAGATAACTTGCGTGTTAAGCTGCTACGGAGCAGTTATGTCAGTGTTGAATTTTCAAAATCTACTCCAGCCTTTGGGAGAAAAGTGTCACATTGTCAGTTGTTTGGCAATGTTTGAACAGTTGATATGTCGATTTTGCTTCAAGAATCTTTTGGAAGAAAAACGACACATTTTGGATAACGCCAGTGTTCTACATAAAAAGGTAAGTGAATATAATATATTTATAACGTATTATTTTGTTATATGTCAGTTTCCTCCACAAAACTATGTTAGATTCTACATCTTTATCTGTTTTATTTTGAGTTTGTACCACTTTTCTTAAAAATTATCGATCATTGTTATAGGAGACTGTGTAATATTTTGATCTTGTGCCACTCTCGGTGAAAAATAATTAAATACAATGATAAATTTGTTCCAGTTGAAACAATGTCGTATAGTTCGAGAAGTAGACTCATTTTGAAATTAGCTGCCAAACATGATGAACAAAATGCTAAATTTTGGCAGTTTCAACGTCCAAACAATACTACAGAGAGCTATTCCTATTCGCTGCGATAACACAGGATTTCCAAGGCACTTGTATTCCAAGTGATTCTAGTGAGCAGAATTATAACAACATCAGCAGATGCGAATCTGCTGAAAAAGATGTGAATCACAGTAATCTTTCTGAAGGTTGGTTGCGTATAATATTAATTTATTGTACCTAATATAGTTCAGGAAATTCCTTCCAATTGAAATCAATATTTTTGTGATAGCTGCTGCAATAAGGGATGATATTCCTGAAGATTTTTGGTGCACTTCGATCGTGACTTATTGTGCAGATTCAAATGAAAATTCAGTTACCAGCACTGATGATTTCCAAGGAACTTGCATCGCAAGTGATTCTAGAGAGCAGAGCAATGATAACTTCAGCAGCCATGCATCTGCTAAAAAAAATACGCTGCATAGTGAGCTATCTGAAGGTTGGTTGTGGATAGAATTGATTTATTACTCTTCATAGGTTCAGTGGATTCCTCATAAATGAAACAAATTTTTCATCTTACAGCTGTTTTAGTGAAGGATAATAGTTCTGAAGATTTCCAATGCACTTCCATCGTGACTGGTTGTGGTAATCCAAATGAAAATCCAACTGGTGACTCCATTATTTCTTCAAAGAGCGATAGGGAGAATAGTCCCTGATTTTGTTGCCTCTTCTAGTAAATCATCCGAGATGAGAGGAAGGACAGGTAAAAGAAAAATTGCATTTCCTTGTAATGTGGAGAACAAAAAATGGGAAAAATAGCAAAAAAATGAGAGCAAACTTCTAAGGGACTGTGGTAAAAGCTACGAGTCCTTGAAAAAACTGAAAGATGACGATGAAACAATTAAAACACTAACAAGGAAACTTTCAAGATATCTGACGTTAAGATTTTTAAAATTGATCAAGAAAGACCAAACGAGCTACTGTACAAGAACTCTTATGATGCACAAGATTTTAAAGTTGTTTTATTAACTACTAAATCTAAAACTACTGGAAGGAAATCACCAGAATCTGCCGATTAGAAGTTATGCCTGGAAAAAGCCTATACAACTAAAAAAGGCATAACAGAGGCTGAGAAGGCCGGACTGTTGCGGCTGATAGATAAAAATATAGTACCAAGATATTACTTTGATTTCTATAATAACTTGTAGGGTGAGTTATCTGTACCCACTGAATTGAGAAGACTGCTTTTTCTGTTCGAATAATTTTGAATCGAGTTATGTTATGTTTACGGAAATAAATAATTATTTTATTATGAATCATTGTTTCAATTGAATACACTTCATAAATGTAGGAGCTGGAATTCATTTCTTTGAGTGTCACATGTCGGAAACTTTTGGTTAAAAATTTTTTTTTTCTAGAAAAGTGTTACAAGTCGTATCTGTTAAGACATTTCAAATAATTTTCCTCCTCTTATCTAGATTAGGATGAAAAATTTGGAATAGTAACTGTACAGAATTCAGCTATAACGATGCACTCCGAATAAAGTAAAAAATATTGGTGATGTGATTTCATGGACATGAATAATATACGATCAAATTTTGTCTCAATTTTTAAATGCAATTTTCTCGAAACTTGTGATTTTGAGTTGTGCCGGTTTTCTTCCAAGGTAGCGATATATTCTTCCGTCAACCTCTGTAGTTCTTGCAATTCAAAAAATAAATACGCATTTTTTGTTAAATGTCAACTTGATAGAAGACAATAAAATAAAACAATTTCAACAGCAACTAAGATTTACAATTGCAATGTTTCAGAAATAAATAGATAAAATGATGTGATTTTGAATTATTTCGTAATGATCGCCTAAAAAACGTTGTGTGCACCTCGGCCTACAGTTCTTTTTTGGTCTCACCTGAATTCCAGCCTCAGCTACGCTTCGGCCGCAAACAACAGATTCGACCAAAAAAGATAATCTTTACGGCCTTGATACACAAATAACTATTATAGGGATATTGCAGCCTGAGTTGGTTATAAAATATAGGTACTTTTAGTTTTTAGTAACTGTCACAATTTAAATCACTTGTCCTAAACAACGCTTTGCTTTATTTTTGTTTTGATTCGATTATTTTATCAAAACAGCTTTTTTAAAGACTCCTTTTTTTCAAATTTTATATATGAAAATATTTTTCATTGCTATTGGTTTTGTTTTTTATATTAAAGTTCTTAGTTTAGGGCATTACTTTTGTTTCTGCACATGTTTGCAATTAAATGTCTTTTTTGGAAGACGAAATTCGTTTAGTATTGTTATTTAAACAAAGATTATAAATATTCCTAACCACAAAAACAAGTTTATTTTCATTTATTTGACACATTTACTGTCTGTGTCTGTAAAACTATATTGGACATGCGCATTAAGAAAATATATGCTTAAGAAATACGTAAAGTTGAGTTGATTTCAACTTTCTTATGCAGCTGTTATGCACTATGCAAGCATAAGAAATACGTATGAGCATTGTGAACACGGCCATAAGAATCGCACATGTTTAACTTTATGTCTTATGTATTTCTTATGTACTTCTTATGCTACGCCCATTGTGAATTAGGGCTGAGGACCGATTCCAAGCGATGAAAACTGTAAACAAGAACAAATGAATTACGATTTTGAATAGGCGGAATAAAAATATATGTTTGTTAACAATGTTTATTAAATTGTGGGAACAATTTAAAACTGAATTCTGTATAACTTAAATGAGAATATGAGTGATATAAATTTATTTTTATATTGTAATTTACTGATTAGCTATTAGATGGCAGCATCTAGCGCGTTTCAGAGCTTTCATTAAATAAATAGCGCCTTTCTAGCACTTTTGCTCAAGTAATCATTTTGTATGTCCAATATAATAATTGGAATCATAAAAAGTGCAGAAAGTGCTTATATAAATAATGTATTATATTAAGTTTGTTATTGACTCTATGGATAGATTTCTCTACATTAAATATTATAAAATATTGAAAAAACATACAATTATTCATCACAAGGCAGATGTATTCCTCTGAATTTCCTTTTTATCACACACAGCAACGATATCCATTAATTATGCACATTAAACACCAAAACTTAAACTTTCCACAAAGCAAATTTTGAACACACAAAAATGATGTGTTCGCATGAAATTACAATCATAATCTATCAAATATTACACGAATTAACTAATTCTATAGAAATTAACACGTATTAACAACTTTATTCATTAAAAAGAGTAAATGAAATGAGGACCGATTCCTAGTGATGAAAACTGTAAACAAGAACAAATGAATTACGATTTTGAATAGGCGGGATAAAAAAATATATATTTTTTAATAAAACTTATTAAATACTGGAAGAAATCAAGAACAATCTAAAATTAATTTAGAACTAGATTTTGTATATTTCAAATAAAAATATGACTAATAGGCTCTTTGCGAATAGATTGCAGCGCCACTAGTGGTTAATTTTGACAGTACTAGCAGGAAAACAAAACGTTATCATTGTACATGATTTCAGAATATATGTACCAAATTTAAATTATAAAGCAATTTATAAGCCAGTTTAACAGTAAATTGAAATATTACGTATTGGTTATACAAATTATTGCGTTTCAAACTGTAGAACAGTTACGGAAATACAAAAAAACATAAACATTTTTACAAGTTTCCATCCAGAGAACATGAAATAGGAATGGGAAAAAATGGATTCAGGCTATTAAACGAGTAATAAAAGTGAAAATAAGTCAATAATAATTATAGAATATGTATTAAATGTAGAAATTACTTGATGAAACTAGAAAATTTATGTAAGAAGTTAGGTTAAACCATTGTAAGCTATAGCAATTTTGTATGTATTATTTTTATGTACCGGATAAGTTTTTAAAAATTCATGCAAAATATCTCGCGTTTCATCAACCTAAGGCAATGTGAAAAAAATATACTTTCATATGACATGTTTTGATCCGTTTGACAGACATTTAGCAGCCTATAATTAATTACTTCAAAATAACATATCTTACTTCGATAAAAACTTTAAACGGACAAGAATTAATCGACATTTGCTCTACAACAAGCGCGGAAATCAAATTCTTATCCAAAAACAGTTTTTCTTCAACATTAAACACATGCTTACTTCTTGCACTAATTTTCCTCTTTCTAATATTGTATTCCGGATACAACCAGGTTATATGAATTGGAATCCTGTTCCTATTATAACTCCATTAGTCATCATTCACTTGTGTTTTTAAACTTATTTCAAGCTTCAATATAAACTTTTTAGCTTTTATTCACTTATTCCACGTAATGACAATTCAAATTTTTTCCTGCAGCTACTTTCAAAATTAAACACTCCGAGCGCTAGTGTCGCTCTCTAACGTTTGCGCAAAGAGCCTATAATTTTATAGTTTAATAATTAGCTGCAAGATGGCATTTGAGAGCCGTCATTAAAAAATAACGCTTTTTTAGCACTTCCGCTAAGGTTAGAATACATATTTTTTTATTTTTATGTTCAACATGATAATTCGAATCATAAAAACTGCAAGAAGTGCCCATACAAATAATATAGAATGGAAACTCGATTAATCGGATTAATTGTTGCCGAAGCATTCGGATAATCGATTGTAATTTAGGATTTAACAGGTAATTCAGCAAGTAATCTTTATAACTGGGTAAAAATGGGTAATTCGCTCATTTTACAATATATTAGTGATTTGTATTCGGTTGAAATTTAAAAAAAATGATATTTTATGTTTCAAAAAAATGTTACTATATTTTAATAAGTTCTTATTTGATTTAATAATGAATCTGGCGCTCAAAATGGCAATTCCTTATTAGTATAGTTTAAAATCGGATAATTCCGTTTTCGGTTTAGAGAAATGGGTATTTTCGGGTTTACTCATCTGTGGTGGCATCACTGATTGAAGTCACTTACTTTTTGTGATCAAAATGTTTTCATTCGTCGATATTTGTTTACTTTGTTTAAATAATTCAAAAAATCTTAAGCTCATCAAGCCGACAGATAATATTGATTATAAATTTAAATATTTCCTACCAGAAAATGTACGTAAAAATCATTTAACCTAAAATTAACATTAAATTGAAATATTTGTTATATATGTTTTTAAGGATGTAATCTCAGATATTCCAAAGTATATTTGCACCAAATGTGAAGATAAGTTAAATAACTTTTACGAATTCAAACAAAAATGTTTACAAAATATAGCAACATTCGAAAAATATGCTCAACAAATAACCAAAAAAGATGATTCGTCAGTCATATTAGCTGCTAATTCTCAACATGGAAAAGTAGAAAAAACTGCTAAACATAATTGCAGTACAGAATATGAGACAGAAACAGATGTAGGAATGTTTAACTTTGAAGAAATTACAATTAAGGAAGAGATACATGAAAATGACCTATTGCCACATGATTTAATCAGAGATAGTTCTAAATCAGATGACACATGTAAACGAAACGAAAAAATTAATGAAGTAAATGTACAATTATCAAATAAAAAAAGTGAACAGGAACAATACAAATGTCAAAAATGCGATGTAACATTCAATAATTATTCAGATTTGCAAGAACATGAAAGCAAATGTGATAAAAAGTTGTACAAGTGTAAAATCTGCAACAAAACATTCAGACGTTCACAAACTTTGAAGAGTCATAAATTTATACATACGGATGAAAAACCATTTACTTGTGAAATTTGCAAAAAAACATTCAGGCAAATTCAGACTTTGAAGGACCACAAACTTACGCACACTGGAGAAAAACCATTTAATTGTGATGTTTGCCAAAAATCATTTAGACAGTCATCCCATTTAAAAAGACACCGATTGACACACACTGATGAAAAACCGTTTACTTGTGAATTCTGCAATAAATCATTCAGACTATGTCAGACTTTAAAGGACCATAAACTTATACACACTGGCGGAAAACCATTTACTTGTCATATTTGTAATAAATCATTTAGGCAGCTATCAAATTTAAAAACTCACTGTTTAACACACAATGATGAAAAACCATTTACTTGTGAAGTTTGCAACAAATCATTCAAACTTCTTGAAAGTTGGAAGAAGCATGAAATTTTACATGCTGGAAAATCAACTTAATAATATTGCCGCTTTATCATTGTGCTAAATTCAAAGAATTGTACATATTTTTCAATAGATGATTCAAATATTGTTATATTTTTGGTTGTAATTAAATTTATTACCTATTTGCCGAAAAGTCGAGGAATTCGGCTCGAATTACAAACTTTTCGCTCGTTTGGAATAAGGGCCATTCCAATACTTATTGTATAATATACTTTTCTTTTATTGATATTTGTTTACTTTCAATTCAGCAATTCAAATACCTCTACCTCAAATATTTTAAAGTATATTTGCACAAAATAATGCCGATATCAGTTAGATTATTTGCTAATTCCAAAAAAAAAAGCAATCAATATTCGATTTTAATAAACTGAAATGTAAGTATATAGGAATAGAATATTATTAAGGAAGAATTTATATTAAATAATAGATTACAATCAGATGATCTGTGAACAAGGTAAAAATGTACAAACATCAAATAATTTTGTACCTTTTGACAACAAAATTATTAACAGACAAGGTAAACATAATTAATATTGATGTCGAGTATATCACATCTTATTAAAGTGAAATACAAATGTGAAATGACTATATTTACAATTTTATGTGAATATATTAAGGTGATTGTATGATTGCTGATTCATTTTCACTGTCTTTTATTTCCTCATCGACTTTTACTTTGAGTTTAGACATTAGTACATTAAATTGCTCCGCAGCCTGAAAGAGACGATCAATTAAGAAATATTTAAAACGGAAGCAAGCTGAAACCGCCGACGTACAGTTTATTCAATTACTATTTTACAATAATTTCAATATAAACTAGTTGAAATTAAATTATTCATGCATTTATTTTCTTATGAATGTTCTAAATGTTAACGTATTTTACGTACCTTATCTAAATCTGAATTGAATTGTCCGTTTTCATTTGACAGTTCATTTAATTCTCGTATTAAATAAATGCTGCAAAAATAATTTTTGTAATTAAAGAATATCCAACATAAACTTTACACACTTTTCTTTAATAACGTCATTCACTTGAGTCAGTAGAGTTTGTACTTCTTTACGTAGTTCGACAACCTGCTCACTCATCCTCACAAAATTTTAATCGTTTTGGTTCTTGCAGATTATTGCAGGTTATGTTGATATTGACGTTTCGTGCGATGCTGACTGTCATCTGCATTACCGCATAGCAGTGTTGCCAATGTACTGATAACTGCCCATTTTTTGGATAATTTAAGAACCCATAATTTTTTTAATTACTGGGTGAAAATGAATAATTCGCTCATTTTACAACCCAATATTAATTTGTATTCGGTTGAAATTCAGAAACAGGAAATTTTATGTTAAAAAAATAGTAAGTTACTACATTTTTAGAATTTCTAATTTATTTAATAATAAATTTAGTGCTCAAAATGTCGATTCTTTTTTAGTTGAACTTTTTTCAGTAATGAAGTCTGTTATTGGATAAAATCTGATAAATCCGTTGGCAAAAATAGGTGACTTCGAGCTTATCACTGCCGAAACAAAAGACGTGTACATTGGAGTCTGGAGTCAAAATGGCGACTTGTTACGATATATTTTATTTCGTAGAATTTATTAAACTAATGACTCCTTATTTTTGGTTCATAATATATGGCATGATAATTAGTCTTTCTTTTCACTTTTCTTGCGCTTCTTTCTTCAACACACTGCACAAACAGCGAGAAGAAATAGTCCATGCCCCATGAGCCTCATTCTGTCTATTGCTGTATAAAATTTAGACTAGGAAAGGAAGTTAAAGATTGTTAAAAGGGCATTCAATCAATAATAGAAATATTTTCTTCGCTAATTTCGCCTTAAACCGCTCCCGCTGATAAACGTTGTACCTCTCCAACTTTCTTCCACTGGCTTTGTTTACACCTTAGACTTAAAAGAACCTATTTTATTCCAGCTATTCCTTCCAGTTCGAAACATCTTCTTGAACTCTATTTATAATTCTGTAAAATTCCAATTTTGAAACAAATAATTTATTAAACTGTATATTAACCTCGAAAATTAACAAATTATTAACCTGTCAAACTGACAGGTACTTGTGAAATTGACAGCTAATCTGTAAAATTAGAATTTACATTATAAATGTATAATTTTAAAAACTGCAGTCCATGTCATTCTAATTATCATAAATTATAATTGTCCTTAGGCAAATAATGTTGATTATGATTTTTAATTTTGCTAGAGTTGTACAAAATTCATCAACACAAGGTTTGAAATAGTTCTTGTAGCTTAAAGCACCTGCTCATATTCTGCACCCGCTAAAATATATATCTGGGTATCTTCCTAAAACTCTGAACATAATTAAAAATTAATATCAATTGAATATCAATCATGCCTTTTATCCGATACGGGTGTGACAGATACTTATAGTGTACTTGGTCGATTGATTGATATTCCCTCGGCCATAGAATGCGATTACCAGTCGTCAAGCAACGGTTACTCTTAGTTGTTGTGGGAAGTACTCTACAGAGTACATTATAATTGAGTAAAAATCTAAGCCATAATTCACAATGGGCGTAGCATAAGAAGTACATAACATAATTCTTATGAAAATATTATGCGTGTTCACAATGAGCATAGCATAAGCAAAGCATAAAAATTATTTTATAGAAATATTGCGGCCTGAGTTGGTTATAAAATATAGGTTTGTTTTGATTCGATTATTCTATCAAAACAGCTTTTTTAAAGACTCCTTATTTTCAAATATAAATTTGAAAATATTTTTCATTTGACACATTTACTATCTGAGTCTGTAAAGCTATATTGGACATGCGCATTAAGAAAATATATGTGTAAGAAATACGTAAAGTTGAGATGATTTCAACTTTCTTATGCAGCTGTTATGCACTACGTAAACATAAGAAATACGTAAGATCATTGTGAACACGGCCATAAGAATTGCACATGTTCAACTTTATGCCTTATGTATTTCTTATGTACTTCTTATGCTTACGCCGATTGTGAATTAGGACTAACTTTTAAATTTATTAAAATATTGGAAAGCTTATTGAAAATAAAATATTTGATTGAATAATTTGTAATTTTATTGATACATATTCATATTTATTTGAATTATTTCATGATAAAAATGGATATTTAATACACTGACGCAGTTATATTTATTTCAAATTATCTGAATCACGCGATGGAAAGATAACGATCTGATTTTGTACAATGAATAATTTTTCTAATTTTCCGCTCTTCTTGAAATGACAGTTCTAAAAAGAGATATTAGCTGCAAGACTTACGAGTGAAGTTAGTAGGAACCAGCCATATGGATTTAGGTCACGACATCTCGTCTCCTATATTCTTTGTGACTGAATGATTTTATCAATAAAATTTGAGTAAAACTATTCATGTTTTTAACTTTATTCTTATATTTTTCTGAGCCAATGTCTCATTTTTAATAATTCATAAAATTTCCGAATTAAGACAATTTTATCTATCTACTTTCAAATCAAAAAAGAGCTAAATAATAGCAGTAAGAATGTCTTCATGAAAGAATATAAATCATTTGTAATAGAAAAAACCACTGTTTGAGTGTCACTGACAAATTTAATTTCGCCTGTTTTAAGTTGGTAGTAACACTAAGGCCATCTTCTAACTGTGTGTGCTTTGATAGAAATCCCCGTATTACAGGATTTTATCAATATTTTTTTAATATTAATTGTTTATTTTTGTAGATTACAATTTGAATTCGATTATAGAAGTGTTTCAAATCAAATTTCGAATATCAACTATTCCTAGGTTGTTGGTATTAATATTTTGAAGTCAAATTGTACAAAAAGTACGTATATGTTTTTATTTATTACAAAACATTTTGTTCAATTATAAATGAGGGTTCTAGTGACAATAGTTACATAAATAAAATCATTCAAGTGTTTGAAAGACAGGGCTTGAATTTGCTTGATAATTTATTGAAAAACCAGGCTCGTAATAATAAAAGTAGATGTATTGGCGAAGAGGCAAGAATTTTGAGCTGCTTCTTGCCATGAAGGGTGAACTCTGTGTTCTTTAGTTGAGTTGTATTTTTCAATTTATAAGCTAGGATTATTCGCTTTGATAATGTTCATTTGTTCTCTGAATTATTTAAGATTGTACAGTTTTGCAGCCTACCAGCTTACAACTGATGGCTCAACAGTGGACGAAAGAAATAAAACCACGGGTCCTCAAGCATTTCATATATTCAAAACAGCTCAGGGACTTCATTGAATACTGCCTAGATAACTTAAGGTGTCTCAATCCGATACTGCATATTTCAGATGTTAGTGTAACGACAACTGGAGTTTCGAATAAAAAAAGCTCGAAAAGTAAGTGCGAATAAGTATTTGAATAATACTCGTGAATAACTAAAATCGGACATTCTATATTTTTAATCTATAATTTTTCCATTCGTATTTGCATATATTTAAAGTGTTCCATGACTAATATAGTTTTAAATTTATGTCAATTATCTTGAAAAAAGATCTATTGATACATCACTGAACCATTAGTCTAAAAAGAACCAAACATTGTACATATATTAACGAAAAACAGAATATTGGGTGGCAATAGATATCAATAATCAATTAATTTCCATAAATGATGTAAAACGAATTTGCTGTTTTGTAAAGTATGATTTATTTATTTAACTAAACAAATATTTTGCTTGAATGTACCAGATTCAAGAGAATTGTATAAGATTTTTAACAAAATAACAACAAATACCCCTCGCTCTTGCATTAAAATAAATAATAATAAAGTTTAAATTTATCGATAATTGTCGGAAGCGCTCGGGTCTCATCGTCATATAAACAACCCTGTAAGCAACAAAAACAATTATTGTTAATAGGAAGAAATTATTTGTGTTCGATTTAAGTATTTTCATTAGTTTTTGGGAGTTTATAATATGTGAAAAGATAATTATTTGGAATATATTGGAAGAATATGGTTAGTTAATGGTGGAATCAAACAATTTAATACCGAAGTTGAAAAATTGAGACGGTAGCATCTTCAACATGAATAGATAAGTACTTATTATTATTTGATTCATCATTTGGTCATTTTCAGTATTAAAATGTTTGTGTATAATAATAATATATTAAAATTTGAAATTTATTAGTTTTTTCATTATTTTAAGTTATAAATAAAATATAGGTATAATATAATATTTATTTATGGTTGGTAGCGTTCGGTTAATTTCGTCACCCTTCGTACCTGTTACTTCTTGGTACCTGGTACTCACTGGTATCTGTAAACAAACAATTGGAATAATTGTAAATTTTGAAGAATTTTTAGTGTTTTGGAATGGTTTGGGATCATTTATAGATTTATTTGCGATAACTAATGAATTCAATCTACATTTAAGAATGCATAAATAGTTGAGAGACTTGAAATAAAGTGCGCATTTTTGAAATAAGTTGATATTGTGCAGTCATATTAAGTTGTATTCTCTGAGGATGAGAGAACTGTAAATTTTAATTTTTTTGATTCAGATTCTTTTAATATAGCTATATATATTGTATGGAGGTGATGGATAGGTGATATAAATATTTTCCTGATATTTTCATTTATTCATTAGGTAGAATAAAATATTGCAATCTCTGCTTGCTATGATAACAGGTGGCGACTGTTACCATAGAAAATAGAGTTAATAAATTTAGATTTTGAGATTAATTAGGCTCCTTTACCTTATGTAAATGGGCTTAGTCGATCTTAAAAAATGATAACTGCGAGTGCATGTATTTTAATGTAATGAACACAGAGTTTATATACTATAGTTGGAATGATTTCAGCAATAGTCTCTTCACTGTGTTCTTTTTGTAGTGGTATTCAACGAAACCAGAAGATGAAGTCACATCAGGGAAATCGCACAAGACGAAAAACAATGAAGTATACTTTCCCCCAAGAGGATTCCACTGCAGAAGGATGGATTCTAGGATAGGAAATCATATCCGGTGAATACTTTTGAGGTCTGTAATTTTTTTTGCATGATTTTCATAGTAGAATAGATTATTGCAATGTTTACTTGCTATGATAACAGGTGGCGACTGTTACCATAGTAGATAAACTTAATTAATTTGAATTTTAAGATAATCTAAGCTCATTCACCTTCAGTGAATGGACTTAGTCGATCTTAAAAAAATAATAACTGCGAGTGCATGTATTTTAACAAACACAGAGTTCATAGACTATAGTTGGAATGATTTTAGCAATAGTTTCTTCACTGTGTTTCTTTTGTGATGGTCTTGAACGAATCCAGAAGATGAAGTCACATCAAGGAGATTGTACAAGATGAAATACAATGAAGAATACTTTCCCCCAAGAGGATTTCACTGCAAGAGGATGGATTCTAGGTTAGGAAATCATTTCCGATGAATTCTTTTGAGGTCTGTAATTTTTTTGCATCATTTTCATAGTAGAATTGATTATTGCAATGTTTACTTGTTATGGTAACAGGTGGCGACTGTTACCATAGTAAATAAACTTAATTAATTTGAATTTTAAGATAATCTAAGCTCATTCATCTTCAGTGAATGGACTTAGTCGATCTTAAAAGAGAAATAGCTGCGAGTGCATGTATTTTAATGAACACAGAATTCATAGACTTCAGTTGGAATGATTTCAGCAATAGTTTCTTCATTGTGTTTCTTTCGTGGTGGTCTTAAACGAATCCAGAAGATGAAGTCACATCAAGGAGATTGTACAAGATGAAATACAATGAAGAATACTTTCCCCCAAGAGGATTCCGCTGCAGAAGGATGGATTCTAGGATAGGAAATCATATCCGGTGAATTCTTTTGAGGTCTGTAATTTTTTTGCATCATTTTCATAGTAGAATAGATTTTTGCAATGTTTACTTGCTATGATAACAGGTGGAGGGATGTTATCATAGCAAATAAACTTAATTCATTTGAATTTTAAGATAATCTAAGCTCATTCACCTACAGTGAATGGACTTAGTCGATCTTAAAAAAGAAATAACTGCGAGTGCATGTATTTTAATAAACACAGAGTTCATAGACTATAGTTGGAATGATTTTAGCAATAGTTTCTTCACTGTGTTTCTTTTGTGATGGTCTTGAACGAATCCAGAAGATGAAGTCACATCAAGGAGATTGTACAAGATGAAATACAATGAAGAATACTTTCCCCCAAGAGGATTTCACTGCAAGAGGATGGATTCTAGGTTAGGAAATCATTTCCGATGAATTCTTTTGAGGTCTGTAATTTTTTTGCATCATTTTCATAGTAGAATTGATTATTGCAATGTTTACTTGTTATGGTAACAGGTGGCGACTGTTACCATAGTAAATAAACTTAATTAATTTGAATTTTAAGATAATCTAAGCTCATTCATCTTCAGTGAATGGACTTAGTCGATCTTAAAAGAGAAATAGCTGCGAGTGCATGTATTTTAATGAACACAGAATTCATAGACTTCAGTTGGAATGATTTCAGCAATAGTTTCTTCATTGTGTTTCTTTCGTGGTGGTCTTAAACGAATCCAGAAGATGAAGTCACATCAAGGAGATTGTACAAGATGAAATACAATGAAGAATACTTTCCCCCAAGAGGATTCCGCTGCAGAAGGATGGATTCTAGGATAGGAAATCATATCCGGTGAATTCTTTTGAGGTCTGTAATTTTTTTGCATCATTTTCATAGTAGAATAGATTTTTGCAATGTTTACTTGCTATGATAACAGGTGGAGGGATGTTATCATAGCAAATAAACTTAATTCATTTGAATTTTAAGATAATCTAAGCTCATTCACCTACAGTGAATGGACTTAGTCGATCTTAAAAAAGAAATAACTGCGAGTGCATGTATTTTAATGTACAGAGAGTTCATAGACTATAGTTGGAATGATTTCAGCAATAGTTTCCTCACTGTGTTCCTTTTGTGGTGATCTTGAAGGAATCCAGAAGAAGAAATCACATCAAGGAGATTGTACAAGATGAAATACAATGAAGAATATTTTCCCCCAAGAGGATTCCGCTGCAGAAGGATGGATTCTAGGATAGGAAATCATATCCGGTGAATACTTTTGAGGTCTGTAATTTTTTTGCATCATTTTCATAGTAGAATAGATTATTGCAATGTTTACTTGCTATGATAACAGGTGGCGACTGTTACCATAGTAGATAAACTTAATTAATTTGAATTTTAAGATAATCTAAGCTCATTCACCTTCAGTGAATGGACTTAGTCGATCTTAAAAAAATAATAACTGCGAGTGCATGTATTTTAATAAACACAGAGTTCATAGACTATAGTTGGAATGATTTTAGCAATAGTTTCTTCACTGTGTTTCTTTTGTGATGGTCTTGAACGAATCCAGAAGATGAAGTCTCATCAAAAAGATTGTACAAGATGAAATACAATGAAGAATACTTTCCCCCAAGAGGATTTCACTGCAAGAGGATGGATTCTAGGTTAGGAAATCATTTCCGATGAATTCTTTTGAGGTCTGTAATTTTTTTGCATCATTTTCATAGTAGAATTGATTATTGCAATGTTTACTTGTTATGGTAACAGGTGGCGACTGTTACCATAGTAAATAAACTTAATTAATTTGAATTTTAAGATAATCTAAGCTCATTCATCTTCAGTGAATGGACTTAGTCGATCTTAAAAGAGAAATAACTGCGAGTGCATGTATTTTAATGAACACAGAATTCATAGACTTCAGTTGGAATGATTTCAGCAATAGTTTCTTCATTGTGTTTCTTTCGTGGTGGTCTTAAACGAATCCAGAAGATGAAGTCACATCAAGGAGATTGTACAAGATGAAATACAATAAAGAATACTTTCCCCCAAGAGGATTCCACTGCAGAAGGATGGATTCTAGGATAGGAAATCATATCCGGTGAATACTTTTGAGGTCTGTAATTTTTTTGCATCATTTTCATAGTAGAATAGATTTTTGCAATGTTTACTTGCTATGATAACAGGTGGAGGGATGTTATCATAGCAAATAAACTTAATTCATTTGAATTTTAAGATAATCTAAGCTCATTCACCTTCAGTGAATGGACTTAGTCGATCTTAAAAAAATAATAACTGCGAGTGCATGTATTTTAATAAACACAGAGTTCATAGACTATAGTTGGAATGATTTTAGCAATAGTTTCTTCACTGTGTTTCTTTTGTGATGGTCTTGAACGAATCCAGAAGATGAAGTCACATCAAGGAGATTGTACAAGATGAAATACAATGAAGAATACTTTCCCCCAAGAGGATTTCACTGCAAGAGGATGGATTCTAGGTTAGGAAATCATTTCCGATGAATTCTTTTGAGGTCTGTAATTTTTTTGCATCATTTTCATAGTAGAATTGATTATTGCAATGTTTACTTGTTATGGTAACAGGTGGCGACTGTTACCATAGTAAATAAACTTAATTAATTTGAATTTTAAGATAATCTAAGCTCATTCATCTTCAGTGAATGGACTTAGTCGATCTTAAAAGAGAAATAACTGCGAGTGCATGTATTTTAATGAATACAGAATTCATAGACTTCAGTTGGAATGATTTCAGCAATAGTTTCTTCATTGTGTTTCTTTCGTGGTGGTCTTAAACGAATCCAGAAGATGAAGTCACATCAAGGAGATTGTACAAGATGAAATACAATAAAGAATACTTTCCCCCAAGAGGATTCCACTGCAGAAGGATGGATTCTAGGATAGGAAATCATATCCGGTGAATACTTTTGAGGTCTGTAATTTTTTTGCATCATTTTCATAGTAGAATAGATTTTTGCAATGTTTACTTGCTATGATAACAGGTGGAGGGATGTTATCATAGCAAATAAACTTAATTCATTTGAATTTTAAGATAATCTAAGCTCATTCACCTTCAGTGAATGGACTTAGTCGATCTTAAAAAAATAATAACTGCGAGTGCATGTATTTTAATAAACACAGAGTTCATAGACTATAGTTGGAATGATTTTAGCAATAGTTTCTTCACTGTGTTTCTTTTGTGATGGTCTTGAACGAATCCAGAAGATGAAGTCACATCAAGGAGATTGTACAAGATGAAATACAATGAA
The DNA here is from genome assembly GCA_963989225.1 of Dromius quadrimaculatus. NCBI lineage: Eukaryota > Metazoa > Arthropoda > Insecta > Coleoptera > Carabidae > Dromius > Dromius quadrimaculatus. The sequence continues at coordinate 5,522,343 of OZ022325.1, read as the reverse complement.
GAATACTTTCCCCCAAGAGGATTTCACTGCAAGAGGATGGATTCTAGGTTAGGAAATCATTTCCGATGAATTCTTTTGAGGTCTGTAATTTTTTTGCATCATTTTCATAGTAGAATTGATTATTGCAATGTTTACTTGTTATGGTAACAGGTGGCGACTGTTACCATAGTAAATAAACTTAATTAATTTGAATTTTAAGATAATCTAAGCTCATTCATCTTCAGTGAATGGACTTAGTCGATCTTAAAAGAGAAATAACTGCGAGTGCATGTATTTTAATGAACACAGAATTCATAGACTTCAGTTGGAATGATTTCAGCAATAGTTTCTTCATTGTGTTTCTTTCGTGGTGGTCTTAAACGAATCCAGAAGATGAAGTCACATCAAGGAGATTGTACAAGATGAAATACAATAAAGAATACTTTCCCCCAAGAGGATTCCACTGCAGAAGGATGGATTCTAGGATAGGAAATCATATCCGGTGAATTATTTTGAGGTCTGTAATTTTTTTGCATCATTTTCATAGTAGAATAGATTTTTGCAATGTTTACTTGCTATGATAACAGGTGGAGGGATGTTATCATAGCAAATAAACTTAATTCATTTGAATTTTAAGATAATCTAAGCTCATTCACCTTCAGTGAATGGACTTAGTCGATCTTAAAAAAATAATAACTGCGAGTGCATGTATTTTAATAAACACAGAGTTCATAGACTATAGTTGGAATGATTTTAGCAATAGTTTCTTCACTGTGTTTCTTTTGTGATGGTCTTGAACGAATCCAGAAGATGAAGTCACATCAAGGAGATTGTACAAGATGAAATACAATGAAGAATACTTTCCCCCAAGAGGATTTCACTGCAAGAGGATGGATTCTAGGTTAGGAAATCATTTCCGATGAATTCTTTTGAGGTCTGTAATTTTTTTGCATCATTTTCATAGTAGAATTGATTATTGCAATGTTTACTTGTTATGGTAACAGGTGGCGACTGTTACCATAGTAAATAAACTTAATTAATTTGAATTTTAAGATAATCTAAGCTCATTCATCTTCAGTGAATGGACTTAGTCGATCTTAAAAGAGAAATAACTGCGAGTGCATGTATTTTAATGAACACAGAATTCATAGACTTCAGTTGGAATGATTTCAGCAATAGTTTCTTCATTGTGTTTCTTTCGTGGTGGTCTTAAACGAATCCAGAAGATGAAGTCACATCAAGGAGATTGTACAAGATGAAATACAATAAAGAATACTTTCCCCCAAGAGGATTCCACTGCAGAAGGATGGATTCTAGGATAGGAAATCATATCCGGTGAATTATTTTGAGGTCTGTAATTTTTTTGCATCATTTTCATAGTAGAATAGATTTTTGCAATGTTTACTTGCTATGATAACAGGTGGAGGGATGTTATCATAGCAAATAAACTTAATTCATTTGAATTTTAAGATAATCTAAGCTCATTCACCTTCAGTGAATGGACTTAGTCGATCTTAAAAAAATAATAACTGCGAGTGCATGTATTTTAATAAACACAGAGTTCATAGACTATAGTTGGAATGATTTTAGCAATAGTTTCTTCACTGTGTTTCTTTTGTGATGGTCTTGAACGAATCCAGAAGATGAAGTCACATCAAGGAGATTGTACAAGATGAAATACAATGAAGAATACTTTCCCCCAAGAGGATTTCACTGCAAGAGGATGGATTCTAGGTTAGGAAATCATTTCCGATGAATTCTTTTGAGGTCTGTAATTTTTTTGCATCATTTTCATAGTAGAATTGATTATTGCAATGTTTACTTGTTATGGTAACAGGTGGCGACTGTTACCATAGTAAATAAACTTAATTAATTTGAATTTTAAGATAATCTAAGCTCATTCATCTTCAGTGAATGGACTTAGTCGATCTTAAAAGAGAAATAACTGCGAGTGCATGTATTTTAATGAACACAGAATTCATAGACTTCAGTTGGAATGATTTCAGCAATAGTTTCTTCATTGTGTTTCTTTCGTGGTGGTCTTAAACGAATCCAGAAGATGAAGTCACATCAAGGAGATTGTACAAGATGAAATACAATAAAGAATACTTTTCCCCAAGAGGATTCCACTGCAGAAGGATGGATTCTAGGATAGGAAATCATATCCGGTGAATTATTTTGAGGTCTGTAATTTTTTTGCATCATTTTCATAGTAGAATAGATTTTTGCAATGTTTACTTGCTATGATAACAGGTGGAGGGATGTTATCATAGCAAATAAACTTAATTCATTTGAATTTTAAGATAATCTAAGCTCATTCACCTACAGTGAATGGACTTAGTCGATCTTAAAAAAGAAATAACTGCGAGTGCATGTATTTTAATGAACAGAGAGTTCATAGACTATAGTTGGAATGATTGCAGCAATAGTTTCTTCACTGTGTTCCTTTTGTGGTGGGGTTGAACGAATCCAGAAGATGAAGTCACATCAAGGAGATTGTACAAGATGAAATACAATGAAGAATACTTTCCCCCAAGAGGATTTCACTGCAATAGGATGGATTCTAGGTTAGGAAATCATTTCCGATGAATTCTTTTGAGGTCTGTAATTTTTTTGCATCATTTTCATAGTAGAATTGATTATTGCAATGTTTACTTGTTATGGTAACAGGTGGCGACTGTTACCATAGTAAATAAACTTAATTAATTTGAATTTTAAGATAATCTAAGCTCATTCATCTTCAGTGAATGGACTTAGTCGATCTTAAAAGAGAAATAACTGCGAGTGCATGTATTTTAATGAACACAGAATTCATAGACTTCAGTTGGAATGATTTCAGCAATAGTTTCTTCATTGTGTTTCTTTCGTGGTGGTCTTAAACGAATCCAGAAGATGAAGTCACATCAAGGAGATTGTACAAGATGAAATACAATGAAGAATACTTTCCCCCAAGAGGATTCCACTGCAGAAGGATGGATTCTAGGATAGGAAATCATATCCGGTGAATTCTTTTGAGGTCTGTAATTTTTTTGCATCATTTTTATAGTAGAATAGATTTTTGCAATGTTTACTTGCTATGATAACAGGTGGAGGGATGTTATCATAGCAAATAAACTTAATTCATTTGAATTTTAAGATAATCTAAGCTCATTCACCTTCAGTGAATGGACTTAGTCGATCTTAAAAAAATAATAACTGCGAGTGCATGTATTTTAATAAACACAGAGTTCATAGACTATAGTTGGAATGATTTTAGCAATAGTTTCTTCACTGTGTTTCTTTTGTGATGGTCTTGAACGAATCCAGAAGATGAAGTCACATCAAGGAGATTGTACAAGATGAAATACAATGAAGAATACTTTCCCCCAAGAGGATTTCACTGCAAGAGGATGGATTCTAGGTTAGGAAATCATTTCCGATGAATTCTTTTGAGGTCTGTAATTTTTTTGCATCATTTTCATAGTAGAATTGATTATTGCAATGTTTACTTGTTATGGTAACAGGTGGCGACTGTTACCATAGTAAATAAACTTAATTAATTTGAATTTTAAGATAATCTAAGCTCATTCATCTTCAGTGAATGGACTTAGTCGATCTTAAAAGAGAAATAACTGCGAGTGCATGTATTTTAATGAACACAGAATTCATAGACTTCAGTTGGAATGATTTCAGCAATAGTTTCTTCATTGTGTTTCTTTCGTGGTGGTCTTAAACGAATCCAGAAGATGAAGTCACATCAAGGAGATTGTACAAGATGAAATACAATAAAGAATACTTTCCCCCAAGAGGATTCCACTGCAGAAGGATGGATTCTAGGATAGGAAATCATATCCGGTGAATTATTTTGAGGTCTGTAATTTTTTTGCATCATTTTCATAGTAGAATAGATTTTTGCAATGTTTACTTGCTATGATAACAGGTGGAGGGATGTTATCATAGCAAATAAACTTAATTCATTTGAATTTTAAGATAATCTAAGCTCATTCACCTTCAGTGAATGGACTTAGTCGATCTTAAAAAAGAAATAACTGCGAGTGCATGTATTTTAATGAACACAGAGTTCATAGACTATAGTTGGAATGATTTCAGCAATAGTTTCTTCACTGTGTTTCTTTTGTGGTGGTCTTGGACGAATCCAGAAGATGAAGTCACATCAAGGAGATTGTACAAGATGAAATACAATGAAGAATACTTTCCCCCAAGAGGATTCCACTGTGGGAGGATGGATTCTAGGATAGGAAATCATATCCGGTGAATACTTTTGAGGTCTGTAATTTTTTTGCATCATTTTCATACTAGAATAGATTATTGCAATGTTTACTTGCTATGATAACAGGTGGAGGGATGTTATTATAGCAAATAAACTTGATTCATTTGAATTTTAAGATAATCTAAGCTCATTCACCTTCAGTGAATGGACTTAGTCGATCTTAAAAAAGAAATAACTGTGAGTGCATGTATTTTAATGAACACAGAGTTCATAGACTCTAGTTGGAATGATTTCAGCAATAGTTTCTTCACTGTGTTCCTTTTGTGGTGGTCTTGAACGAATCCAGAAGATGAAGTCACATCAAGGAGATTGTACAAGATGAAATACAATGAAGAATACTTTCCCCCAAGAGGATTCCACTGCAGGAGGATGGATTCTAGGTTAGGAAATCATATCCGGTGAATTCTTCTGAGGTCTGTAATTTTTTTGCAACATTTTCATAGTAGAATAGATTTTTGCAATGTTTACTTGCTATGATAACAGGTGGCGACTGTTACCATAGTAGATAAACTTAATTGATTTTAATTTTAAGATAATCTAAGCTCATTCACCTTCAGTGAATGGACTTAGTCGATCTTAAAAAAGAAATAACTGCGAGTGCATGTATTTTAATGAACACAGAGTTCATAGACTATAGTTGGAATGATTTCAGCAATAGTTTCTTCACTGTGTTTCTTTTGTGGTGGTCTTGAACGAATCCAGAAGATGAAGTCACATCAAGGAGATTGTACAAGATGAAATACAATGAAGAATACTTTCCCCCAAGAGGATTCCACTGCAGGAGGATGGATTCTAGGATAGGAAATCATATCCGGTGAATACTTTTGAGATCTGTAATTTTTTTGCATCATTTTCATACTAGAATAGATTATTGCAATGTTTACTTGCTATGATAACAGGTGGAGGGATGTTATTATAGCAAATAAACTTAATTCATTTGAATTTTAAGATAATCTAAGCTCATTCACCTTCAGTGAATGGACTTAGTCGATCTTAAAAAAGAAATAACTGTGAGTGCATGTATTTTAATGAACACAGAGTTCATAGACTCTAGTTGGAATGATTTCAGCAATAGTTTCTTCACTGTGTTTCTTTTGTGGTGGTCTTGAACGAATCCAGAAGATGAAGTCACATCAAGGAGATTGTACAAGATGAAATACAATAAAGAATACTTTCCCCCAAGAGGATTCCACTGCAGAAGGATGGATTCTAGGATAGGAAATCATATCCGGTGAATTATTTTGAGGTCTGTAATTTTTTTGCATCATTTTCATAGTAGAATAGATTTTTGCAATGTTTACTTGCTATGATAACAGGTGGCGACTGTTACCATAGTAAATAAACTTAATTAATTTGAATTTCAAGATAATCTAAGCTCATTCACCTTCAGTGAATGGACTTAGTCGATCTTAAAAAAGAAATAACTGCGAGTGCATGTATTTTAATGAACACAGAGTTCATAGACTATAGTTGGAATGATTTCAGCAATAGTTTCTTCACTGTGTTCCTTTTGTGGTGGTCTTGAACGAATCCAGAAGATGAAGTCACATCAAAGGGATCGTACAAGTTGGAGAATAATGAAGGATATTCTCCTCCAAGTGGATTACACTGGAACGAATCTAGAAGATGAAGACACACATGATCAAATAGTGGCGAGTTCTACAAGATGAGTTCAACCATCAACTAGGAGGACTGCATTGCAATAGGATGAATGTTAGAATTGGAAACTATTTTCTGTGGAACAATGGAACTTTGAGTGGATGAGTTTCAGAAGATGCTCTTAGAATCTGAACAACATCTTTTGAAGTAAATTGGATGCAAATAATGAACTGACGTCAGAAGTTATGAAAAGTTACTCTGAGACTGAAATTTACTTCTGAGACAAAATGGGTTAGTACCAATAGTTCTCTTATTTCTAAAAATTAATTTGGAAACAAAATCATGGTTTTATTAACTTTTTCTAGTATTCCAATATTCGCAATAATGCAAGTCGTCCACAAACAACAGTCTATCGCCGTCCTGCATCAAGAAATTCCCATACTTGCACCTACTGAAACGAATTAAGCCCAAGCTCAATCGAAGATAGGATGATTTGGATGTGGATTCTACTTTCTTATTTATAAAATGACGTATAAATTACGTTTTAGTTTGTAAGATGCAGGGCTGTTCTAAACATGCTATTTATTATTAGTGATATGTAGGTATCTAGATTTAGGCAGTTGCGTACGCCCCTTGCACTCAAAATGACATGTATTTTATAGTTGATATTTCTTTTACGTAGATTTTCTGTATTTAATGCTTTAGTTTATAAGTGACATGTATTTTATATTCTGTAAGAGGGTTGAAACAACTCTCACTAACGACGAAATATGGGGGGACATGGGGCATAGTTTTGATCGTGAATATGTGGAATTGTTTCTTTCAGGTATAGGGTGGAAACTATTTTCAAAGGTAGGATAAATGATATGTAGTTTAATGAAATATTGTGTGCCGGATTATACTATTTTTAAAGGTAGGAAAAATGGTATGTAATAAAATGAAATATTTATATTATCAATGCCGGATTATTTTTTATTAATCAATTTCGGTGCCTTATTTGATACTTGCTAAAGGAATCAAACTTATTTGAATTTGATGCTATTCGGCATTAATTAAAAAGAAATTTTGAGCTATCCGAGATAATTTGTGGGGTTTTGGGCTGATAATTCGTTTTCAATAATTATTTTGTTTCCACACAAGAGAAAAATTATTTGAAATGATAATTAAGTAGCCAGGTTAAAATATTTTGTTTAGAGAGCTCAAATAATCCGGCACTGACAATTCGTGAGAGCAAAAATTTGTACAATCCTAAGAGGCGTCCACGCCAATTTTTTTTTCAATTTTGGCGTTACGGTCTGGGATTTTATAGGTTAAACCTAAATCCATTTCTGCTCTTGAAGCGTATTCAATGGCCTCATTTTACTTCCTAAATATTGTAATATTTCAGCAGTTTTTTTCATTTATTGCTTTGTGTCTGAACTTATTTTTGTTGCTGTGGTTCCTTCAAACTAAGAATCAATGATTTGATTCGCGTGTTTAACTTCTAATCCGATTATGCGAATGAATAATTGAGATTATTCCCCATTATCATCTGGTTGCGTAGCGCAATTTGAAATTTTTGCGTGAGACATTAAAAAGATTATGTAGAAAAGTATCAATTTTAGACTAAAGAAATCTGTCGATGGTTAGAAGTCGATTGCTTTAGCATTTTGTAAGATATGTATTCACTGAAAAAAGAATTATATCTACATGAATAATACAAAATCAAGTACATACATATTTGAGAGTTTATTAAGGGGATTTCTGAACAGAAGTATTCATAGTCGAAATGACGCGTCGCTTGCTGGCATTGTGTTTATCTGAATAAATCTTGACTCACTACTTAAATAATAATTTTAAAGTAATATTTATACTTGGTTTAATTTAATAAAGAGTATATTTTGATTAAAAATAGTGTATAAAAGCTCGTACGTCGAAAATAAACATATTTTTGAATAGATATTAGTTTGTTTAGTTAGTCAGAGATGGCAGCACCTAGCACGTTTTTGAACTACATTTTTTAATTAGAAAAAATAGCGACTATTTAGCATGTTTATTTATTGCAGAGACTTTTGAATAACTTATTTTGATATTTTTGAATAATTAAAATAGTAAAAATAAGTTTCTTAACTTGGTATTCACTTTAAAAATAAGACACAAGTTATAAATGAATTTAATTTATTCTATAAACTATTTTACAATATATTGATTAACTACTCCTGAAAACAATAAAAATAGGTTTTTGGAAATAAAACGACTGTAAATTATGTGGAAATGAGTTTATTTTGGGAACTAGGAAAGGGTACAAAGGTTCGAAGATTAATTATTGATTACTCGATGCTGTTGTCTTGTTGGAAGTCTTGTCTGCGATGCTGTTGCGTTGTTTTAAGCCTTGTTCGCCCCCAGGCAATGACTAAGGGGAAAGAGACGAACTCTTCTCCGGGAATTCTCCCTTTGGGCCTAGGAAAACCCCAGCGAAACCTAGACCAGAGAAGTGGCTTCTTCGCTCACTGCAACTAAAACAACAAAATAATTATTACAAGTCGGAAGATTTAAAAACAAATTGAACTCACTTGAACTTTGCAAGCGGCGGACTAAATTAATCAGTTGACTTTTTTAAAGTTGAGTTGAATCTGGGGCCTGGAACAGTTGCTACTGATGTGTTGATCTGCTGCAGTTACTGGAGGACTTCTTGGGCGGCTGCTGGGCCCTGGTTCTGCTGCTGCTGAAGGACTTCTTGGAAGATTATTGGGTTCTGATTCTGCTGCTGCTGGAAGACTTCTTGGAAGATTATTGGGCTCTGGTTCTGCTGCTGCTGGAAAATTTCTTTGACGGCTGTTGGGATTTTGTTCTGCTGCTGCTGGAAGACTTCTTGGATGGCTGCTGGGCTTTGGTTCGGCTGCTGGGCTCTGATTCTGTTGCTGGGCTCTGATTTTGCTGCTGGGTTCTGATTCTGCTGCTGGGTTCTAATTTTGTTGCTGCGCTCTAATTTTGCTGCTGCGCTCTGATCTTTCTGCTGGGCTCTGGTTCTGCTGCTGGGCTCTTATTCTGCTTCTGCGGTCTGATTCGGCTGCTGGGCTCTGGTTTCGCTGCTGGATGATCTAAAAACATAAAAAATACAAATAAATTAATAAATTGAAGATAAGTAATTTACGTGTTTAGCCGTGGTTAAAAACAGTTACATAATGAGTAATATTATATTACCTAGCTGATGATGCGGTGGTGTTATGAAGATCTACGGCCGGCGACCTGAAACAGAAACTTAAAACAAATTTTGGTGAATCGCATTCAACAAAACAAATATTGAGAGTTGATTTTGGCTGCTGGGCTCATCCTCAGCTCCTCATACGATTTCCATTCCTTCGATGTCTATTCCCTCGTTGTCCACCTCATCAGCTGGGCTCATCCTCAGCAAATGATCTGAAAAAATACAAATTAATTAGGAATCTGCGAAAAAGCAATACAAAATAGCTGAAAGAAAAATAGATTACAACCTGAAAAGCAAAGTTTATTAGTCAACTTACGTCCTTTTCTTGATTTGTTGGAGGTGGTAATGATGAAATGAAGAAGCTGAAAGGGAACTTTTTTTGATTAGTTGCATACATTCAACATTCGTTCAACATTCAAACGTGTTTTGTGTGTTGGTTTGTTTGTTGCGCGCCTATTTATTTAATTTTTTGCTTGAAGAGCTAGCTACGCGAGGGTGACTGCTGCCATACTTCTTCGCGATTTTATTTTAAAAGTGCTCAGATATATTATGCTACTGTTTGACTCTACTTTACTACCCCAATGAGTGCCTGAGCGCTCAGACACCCAAGCACCGGTGTGCTCGTCGTTTGCAAAAAAAAAAAATACGTTGTTTAAATACGTGGCCAATGCATATTCCGAGGCCCGCGATACCGCCTAATTACGCGATATGGTAACCTTAAGTATCGGTCTCAGCTAATGTTGTTTCTTGAACTTAATCAAGGACCCCCGCCAATTACCATATTTTCCGACTTCCGATAGGTACATATCGAGAGTATGCCGTTACTCCCCAGTTAATTCGCTCGTTCGCCCTAGAACTCATTGCAAATCCACGCGGTGGTGTTCACCAGGGGGGGTGCCTCTCGTAGCGGTACCTACGTGTGCACCGATTCCCACGTTGGACCTTTCATTACAGGCCATTGCAAAAAAACCAAGACATTTTATTTATTTATTACATAGTAAAAGCAAAGACTAACATCGCAAATACATGCACCTAACGTACACGCAATGCGGAACAAAATCACCCCAATTTACATATTTAAATAAACAAAATTTTGATCTCTATGTTAATAAGCAAAATTCACAACCCCAAATATATCACAGAGCACTGTTAAAATAGTTTTTCAACGCAGTTTACGAGAGCAAAGACGACGCAAATGCAGCTTCTACGACAGCCACGACAGCAGTGAACTACACGAAATGAAACAGCAAGCTTCAGAAATAAATTATACGGGTTAAGAAGTATATTACGTTTTCTAATGTGTTAAAAAGAGATAGATATGCTAAAAGGAACTAGTATGATCAAAAATCGAACCGAAGTTCTAACGTGTTGCAACCATCAATTAGTACTTGATTGAATTAACTTGCTTCGACGAAATAATTGAAAAAGAATGTTTAAGATAAAAATTTAAAAATATTGAAATAAAATTATTTAAAATATTGTAAAATTGTTGTAAATACAATAAATTATTATTATTAATAATTGTTTAAACATTGAAACAAATAATAAAACAGAATTTGAGAAAAAAAAATTTAAGCAGTTTTTTTAGTGCAGAAATATTGCTAAATATTCATTAAATATTATATTAATATTATTATAAACAAATATAAATTGTTATTATTCAAATAACAAATTCAAATATTAATACAGTATAGCTACAATGAGTTGAAAAGAGATAGAAATATTTCTTCTACGTCACACACCAGACAAGCTGAAACAATCGAAATAATTACCTCTGAGTTTGGTACTGCATTTTAATAAAAATACAAAATTTTAAAATTATATTTCAAAAACTCAATATATTGTAAAAAATTATTTACAAATTATATTTGAATATTTATTTATCTATATCCAGAGGCGGCTCTAGCCTACTCTCCGCCGGGGTCCAAAGATATATAAATTGCGTCCCTCCTGCCTGCCGCTCTTCATCGTACTTTTCTTTTTTATAGATTTAAATCCCAATCCACAATCTACAATTTGAGTCCAGTCCACAAATTTCATCCCAATCCCAATTAAAAATCCATAATCCAAAATACACAATTTTAATCCCAATCCCAATTCACAACCCACAATTTCAATCCCAATCCAAAATCCAGAAACCTAATTCCAATCCAAAATCTATGACCCCAATCCCAATCAAAAATCCACAATTTTAATCCCAATCCAAAATAGAATGGTGGATCATGAATTGTGGATTAGCTCTAATAAAATATTTTGTTGAAGAAATTGGTCTTATTTTTAAAGAATTATGTTCGGGGTCCAACTGCTGCCTTCAAAGACATGGCGACGGGGTGCCGTGCACCCCGTGTACCCCCGCTTGAGACGCCTATGATTGGTGTCTTTAATAACAATATTCCAACTATTTCAATGCATTTATAAAATGCGTTTGAAAGAAGAACACAGCCAAACGTTGAATGTTTAGTACTCACTGAATTATCCCTTCGTTAGTGTTGTGGGGTATGTCATACCCCAGTAACTCTATTTTTGATCGTAAAATCAATTATCGACAAACAAGTGATTTCTTTTTCTCAGTAGCTTAGGATTATACTTGAACTAAGAGGACAGACTTATATACAACTATGTATAAACTTTCAGTTGAACATCAGACTTGCTGAAAGTTGGTTGGGGTATGACATACCCCGGTACACTTTTAAAGTAACTTTTTATGTATAGTCACTCCGAAGGTAAAATTTAGAATTATATTACGTTATACAGTAAGCTATTTTATATGTTGTTATTTTTTTAGGCCAATTCAGCCAAACGACAAAAGATAAGCAGAAGAAGCTCTGTTCATCCTAGAAACAAAGATAGAATAGTAAATTGTGCAACAAGTGCGATAAGTTGTCCATTGCCCACGAAAGCGAAGTTGGGCGCACGAATGAAGTAAGTGCGTTCATTCGCTCAAGTGGGTAAATAACAACACCGCACGAAATGCAAATACTATTTTTTATAACAAATACGGGATAAGTACTATTTTGCGCTTATTTTTCCAAGCGGTAAATGGTTTGCGTGCGACAAGTATTACTTGTCGCACGCTAATTATACTTGACACACTCAGAAGCCAAAGAGCCATTTACCGCCTAGAAAAACGTGCGCAAAATAGTGCTCATCCTGCATAATGCTGGGGCCACACTTACGTATAATGTCATTAATTAAGGCGTTATTCGATAATGAACACATTGTCAATGATAATATGTCAATTGTCACATAACGCCTTACTTAACGGCATTAGACATTAGTGTGGCCCCTGCATAAGTAATAAAAAGACATTCAATGCTTGTATGCGATGTGGAACTCCACTGTGCTTGGAACATGCAATTTTGAGTTGCAAAAACTGTGCCCAGTTTGAGGAGCAATAACTTTTTCTTCTTTGATGATACTTGAGTAATTTCTTCTTGCTTTACTTATTTGATCCTTCTTCTCAAGAAATACTGTGAGTTCTTTGATGTGTGATGATATTAGAAGTATTTATGAGCAATAATATTGATGTATGTTTTTTCCAAGGCGGACTTGCTATTATTTTAATTTATCTTTCATATTTTTACAATAAATATAGCTGGATACATTTTGTTCAGTTTATATCACTTGAAAATAAGTTGTAGAGTATGTGCAAACGGAAAAATTATCATATTTTAAAATTTAAAATAGCTTGAGAGGACTTTCATATGGGGTATGACATACCCCACAACACCAACCGTGAAACTTTTTTCGAGAACACTAACGGAGGGTTATTGTATTAATTTTATTTACATGATTTTTAATATTTTCATAGGGTGTGCACTGCCACTGTAAAAATATTATAATACAGCGCTTCCCTCCATTTCCTATAATTTTTAAGCCCTCCAAAAAAATAGCCAGAGCTTTTGAACGAAAAATGAATCAAGTGCCGCTAAAAGCTGACTGTAGTAAATCACAAATCAATCAACAATTTCTTAAGAAATGAGAAAATGTTGGAAAACTTGAAATTGACTGTTTGGCACTTGTTCTCCATTATTTAAAATTAAGAATGTGAAAAAAATGAGTTGTTGTAAAATACATATATAATTTTTTATTGATAAAGTCTTTTATAAACATTATAAAACATAAATAGATTTTATATACAGATCACCACGTAAAGCATTGCTAACGTCTAAAAGATAACATGATAAAATATGATCTATTTACAATGAATAAAAATATATACCGGTGCTTACAAAAAATGTTAGAATAAAATTTATCTCATAATAGATTCAGTACAAGAGTCAAAATACCAAAAAAAACTTGATTAAGAAAATATCTGTCATAATTTAATTGTCCTCATTCAGAATTTTTGTTTTTTGTAAGTCCCTGTATATTATTTAAGGAATAAAATAAATTTTAAATAAAGTTTGGGCGTTACAAATCCTCCCCTAATCGTTCAAACTCTGATATTAAATGTAACATGTCACTTTTTTCTAATCCAGAATTTTGAAAGACAATTCTAAAGAAATTGGGTAAGCCTTTTTGTTGCTGATACGAAACCATCATTGATCCATCTTTCATCATTTTCTCTTTAATTTTTGGCGCGACTTTATGTAATTTTTCATTGAAATCACTTTCATTTTCATGTCCTCTTAAACTAGGTGGAATATACCAAAAACAAATGTTTGTACATTCGGGCTTATCCAAAACAATTTTAAAGCCTTCCCGATTTCTGATACTATCAGCGAAATATTCTGAGTTTTCAAAGACTTTATCGATGTGCGCTTCCAAGCCAGAAGTACCTTTAGCCTTCCACATGAACCAAAATTTGAGTACGTCTGCTCTGCGTCCACATTGGACGTGTTTATCTCCGGTATCGTATTTGATGTCGTAGAATTTGTCTTTTTGGAAGAGGTAGGATGCGCTGGTTGAATGACATTGATTTAAAATTCCCTCATGGCGGAGGAGAAAAGCTGAGCACTGCTGAGGGGCCGTGAGGAGCTTATGAGGGTTCCAGGTCACTGAATCCGCCCTGAAAAAAATTATAAATAGGCTTAAAAATATTATCTAGCGCCACGCAAACCAGTTTGTTTTAATTACGATTGTAGCAATAATATTAACAATTTGTTTTGCCACACCCATTTATGACTGATATATGCGTTTATTAAATATTCAAATAAAAATAACATCTAATTAAAATGAAAACAGGGAAAAACTAGTCAAGTAACAAATTAGCCACGGAACTAATCATAATTTAGCATAATTATAACAAATATAATTATTTCGAAACGCACTTTGCATTTTGCAACGTTTCCGATTTAATTTTACGCTCTTTTGGTGACCTCCGTCTAATACTTCAATTATAAAGAAAAAAGGCAATAGAATAAGTGAGACTCTTTCGAGGTGAGAACGCTCACTACCGCACTATCAGACCTTCGACAACATTTTATTAGTTATGTAAATTTAGGCGTTACTTCCTCTGTACATTCAAATTTTTTAGCCGTTCTAATGTCGAGTTAATTAGTAGTTTGTAAAGTGTAAGGTTAACTGTCAACATCGCTACTCTAAACAAATTCGAATCATTTGTTTCCGGCGGAACTGGAAATAATATCGGCAAAACGTATCTCCAAATGTCAGTTCGCTTATAATTTGAAATATTAAATATTTTTTCTTACCGTTCAACTCCTTTGAGCAACTTCTTGTATTTTTTGCTGACCATCGCTCCTCCACCCCAAGCTGCGTCAACATGTAACCAAAGCTTATATTTCTCGCAAATATCCGCAACTTCTTCTATTGGGTCAAAAGCTCCAAAAACTGTAGTCCCCGCTGTCACCGACACCATGAAGGGCTTAGCACCTTCGCTTATAGCTCTTTTGATTTCTTGTTCCAAATGGTCTGGAATCATTTTGCCCTGGGAATTGGTGCGGATGAGGTAAACATTGTCCATACCCAAACCAAGGAAAGAGGCCATTTTTTTAATGCTGTAGTGAGCGTCTTCGGAAGTGAAGAGGACGAGACGTTGAAGGCCGTGAAGTCCTTTAGTCTAAACATAATTATTAAGGAGTTATTTTAAATAATTAAAAACAAAGAAGTATTTCATTCAACAATAAAAACGCATTATGTTTACGATCGGCTGAACCGGAAATGCACTTTACTTCACAGTATTTTCGAATTTTTCGCATAAATTCGAAACGATTGGCCGTACAGTATTGAAATTTAGAATATCAGTCTGCTGCAGCATTTTCATAACAATCGGCTGAACCGGAAGGACACTTCAGTTGATTTTTTTTTAATTTGCGCATAAATTCGAAACTGTTAGCCGTATAATATTGAAAATCAGTATTTAGGATTTTTGTAGCATGAGAGTGATCACCTCTTGTTTCCATAGCAGCCGACTGGGCCGAAAGTGCACTTTACTTGACAGATTTTTAGAATTTTTTGAATAAATCCAAAATTATTGACCGTGGAATTGTTTATCTCGTATTTTACTTGTAGGTTTTTTCAATTTCCCGCATATTTAGAACTATTGTAACGTCTAGAATCTTGATTTAAGGGTTACCAGTTACAAGTTCTTCTTTCTGTATTTATAGTTCCACTGGACGTTATCGAATTCGACCGAATTTGTAAAAATACGGGAGCTTTGTCTACCCCGTATTTAATTAAGCTGATTATGCATGTCAGTGCCAGCGTCAACTGTCAAACTATATTATTTTATTGTGGGATTATTCATAAAAGACATCTCACGAAATCTGTTGGACGTGTTGGATTTAGATTTCTTAAAATTGAGTGTACGCCTTCGTAGTTGCGATTATTTGTAATACATGTAAAACAGTGTTTAGATACGACTTTGTCGTAACTTTATTCATTAAAGTTATAACTTATTTATAATTATTGCTTTTGAAAATTATTTCCAAACGTCAGAACGCAGCACCATCTAGCGTATTATTAGGGTATTATTAATGGCAGCCAATGTTGCCAAAACTATGTTTCTGAACCCAGAATTTTGACAATCTAGTTTGAAATTGCCGGATTAGAAATTATGTTATACAAATATCAAGCATTGTTATATAAATTTAACATTTTATTTACATTATGGATTGTAAAAAAGTAAAAAGAAAGATATTTTTTAGCAAGTTATAGTACAATTTGTTGGATAAGTTCAATTTCTTTTTTGTTTAATTTTTAGAATCCCTGGTACAAATTGAATACTCAATCATCATAAAAAATTTATTCAGTGGTGTCCAAATCAGATTCTATATTTTGAAACAATTGGACAGTATGATCAAAATATATTTTTGGAAATACCAACTTTTTTTTTGATATGCAATAGTCAACAGGAATTTAACACTTTACACTTCTTTACTTATTATTTATATTAAATGTTCTAATTGATTGAATAATCGTAAGATCATTGATATTTACTTTTTCAAACTTTAAATACGCTTTAATATTAAATAAAAAAAATTAAATGAAACCCCAAACTTGCAATAAAAAAGTGCTTACCTTAATTTCGGGCATGGCCAAATATCGGGCGCAACTAATAGCATAAGCATTGGCCATGGATCCGCCTGGACAGAAAATACCATCCCCCTGACCATTTTCAAACCCAACAATCTTCCTCATCTCTTTTAAAACGACTTCTTCCATCAAAGTAAAAACGGGCGAGACTTCATAAGTATAAACACTTGGATTTAAGGCATCGGTTAACCACTGCCCTACCAATCCATAAGGATCAACTGAAGAAAACAATTGATTGACGAAATATGGATGTCCAGTTTTAACAGAATACTTGATTGTGTCGTCTATTAATTGGTAAAGTTTGTCTTTGCTTGCTGGTTCGTCTTCGATTTTAAAATCAAATAGTTTTTGCATTTCTTCAGGGCTGCGATAATTCAAAACTTTGTTTGAGCGATTTAAACCTTCAAAAATAGCTTTTTTCAGCATGATATCAACCGATTTTTTGATGAATTCTTCATGATTTTTTCCAGGAAGGCTCGCAAACCAATTTTCTTCCCTAACTTTTTCCTCCATAACTTCTGAGTAAATCGGCTTTTTTAATTTTAGATTAGAAAATTTTGTACACATTTCTTCATCTTCTGAACTGGTAGCACTTGAAGAAGCGTCGTGATTTTGTGATTCTTCGACTAAAATATCTCGCAGTTCACCATTTGCCGGCATTGTCACTAACAATTTTATTCAAATTAGGTTATGTTTAGAGATTCCTCGCAAGGATTAAAAGTTTTAAATGTTTCCCTGCTGACTGAATCTCTAGTAATGTGCATTTTGTGTGTTGGATTGTTTATAAGAAGTGACAAAGAGTCACGTGTACAGCGGTCAGTGGTTTGGGAAGGCCTTGCTTTAGCTGTCACTTTTCTTGCGCGCAAAATCTGTAACTTGACCACGATTCTTTCCGTTGTGTTCTATGAATGTTATCTATATTTTGCAAAAAAGTGTGGTTTAAATTGCGCGCAGAGGGCTCCATACATTTAATATATTACATAATAATCAATTTTTGGAGAACTAAAGCAGCTTGAGAAATTTTTTCCCTGTAATATCATTCTAGATTCTCTGATTCTAATTATTAATTCCATGTAATTCAATAACAAATTTTAATATACTTTTTTCTATCAATTTTGTGATAATAATACTTCTTATTATTTCGAAAATTGATATTTTCAATTATTCTTTAAATTGTATAACTTGAAACAAGTTGTTTTCTTATATCATGAAACATACCATCTTATTCAGATTACCACAAAGTTCGGTAATATTTTATGGTTTGTTTTTTCTTAGATTATTAAGGACCGAAAATCACGCTGAGAAAGTAGTTATAATTTATAACTGCACATATATTTTTTGAAGATGTCCCCAAAACACTGTTTTGTGGTTTATGGCTGGTTTCTCAAGAATTCTTCAACATTTTGTTTGTTGAATAAATCAGATTATTCTTTCCCATTGCTGTATTACTATGTACTTTCTTTTTATTTTTCGGAATTACCGCTGGCGTCAGATAACCAGAGATTAAAAATGTGGGGAAATTGTAGCACGGTTGGGTTAATAATTTTTTCCTTGTTGATAATTAATTCAGAGAATTTGAATTAAATATTTTACCACGAAAATTGGTAAATGATGAGTGATTTTCGTGGACATCTGATACATTGGACACTCGAGTTTGAGTAAAAAAAATATAATTAAGAGCGAGTTGGATTCGTGTACGAGTTTTATCCTAATAATAAAATGATATGCAGTCGATTATGTGCCGGATTATTCATTGGTCACTTACCTAGAGGCCTTTGGCTTCTAAGAAGATTCCCAAACACTTAATATATAAAGGATAAAGGAGCCCCATTAAATATTAGGCCTGAATCTATTAAACATATTTTAATCCGAAACAATGACATCTTACGTCATAATTGACAGTTCAAACATCATTTTCAGTTCAACCATTATTCAATTTTATATTAATTGAAATAAAATTATGACTCTTACCAGATTTATGTTTGTGCATCTTCAAAATGGATAGAATATTTTTTATTTTTAACATTTTACTTTTAATTTTGACAGCTTTGTTTCTCGTCAATGTACGCTGACTGTGTACATATTTTACAATTGAATCTTGAATTATTTTCGTCCATAAAAACTTTTAGCAACGTATTTTCTATAAACTTCGAAGAGTACTTGTAAGCTGATGGCTGAGAATCATCAAGAATATTATAAGGAATTTCGTCCGCGAAAATTGAAATTTGAAAATCAGGCTATCAGCGCCACTGTGAATAAAATTCGAAGCTCGAGAAGAGATATTGCGCGAGGTTATTGCATTGTGTAAAGTGGAAACAAAGTGATTTACGAAGAATTTGCTGTATTTAAAAGTTGTACATCAATAGGAATTATAATGTTTGAGATTATTATTGTTCTGAATTTGATTCTTCATTTTTATAATACATTTATGTTTCAGATAAATAATTCAATGAATAATAGCGCAAGGACCTCAAGGATCTGAGATTTTCCTTAATAGAATATTTCTGATATATTAAAATTGAAATTCCAGAGTAGTTTACGAAGGAGAAGAAGTTTTTAATGCTGGACTCATAATTATTTGTGGCACTTCACGTGACAACCCAGATTTAAATATAAAATTGTATGGTTTATGTTTGCAAATTTCTGCGTTGCGTCACCGCCGCACAAAATTAAAGAAATACTTTCCTAAAAATATTCACTCTTTTTCCAATTTTGAAAAAATCAATTCATACTTTCTTTCTAAAATTCAAAATCATTAAATTTATTCTTCACTTTAACCTTACTCTCCTGTTTAGGGAATAGGAAAAAACTTGAGCTTGAATCCCGCTTTTTTCAAGAGCTACAGCTAGGTACACAACAATATGTAGTTGACATAATTATTCAAATCAAATATTCAAATAATAAAGCTTAAATTCTTAATAAATTCATTTGACAAAGATAAAAGAATGTAACTGACGTTTTACAAATATCTCTTACTGAGCTTCTAATATATGCCACCAGGCTGCGTAGCGCTTGGATGGAAATAAGTGGAGAATTTAAAATTATGACAGTGCAATAGTAATTCGCAATCGAGTGAGCTAAAGTACTATTTTACAGCCCGGTAGCTTTGCAGCAAATTAATAAAAATGCTGATAAACCCTTTTTTAGCTCCACTAAGTTGACACCTCTATTTTTTGACATTTCATTTCAGTTCAGCTGTCAGAAGACAACGAAAAATATAATATTTGCCTTTCTTCTTTCCTTTTACATAAATTAGATTTATGTTTAACTCTTGGCATAAAATTGTTAGCTCGATCTGATTACAAATGCTGATTTATAAAAAAATTGACGTCACAAATTAACCGCTTAGGTTTTTCAGGACCAAACATTAAACAGAATCATCTCTAGGAAATAAACTGCATATTTGAATGAGTAAATTGAATAAACGATACTATTACATTTTTTGGAAATGAGTTAGGATGCTTCAAAATGTCCTTAAACATTTTTAGAATATGTCAAGATGTCTTAATACCTACCAGATTGTGTTAGGACGTTCTAAAATGTCTTAAAAAGTTCTAACATGTTGCAAAACCTTCCAGGATGCATAAAGACATTCCAAAATGTCCGGAAACATTCTGGGAGGTTTCGAAACCTTCTAGAATATATCAAAACTTTCTAGAATTTGTCAAGTCATCCAAAAATGTCCCTAAACGTTCCGAAATATTTCAAAACCTCCCAAAATGTCCGAAAAGGTCCCAGAATGCTTGAAAATCTTTCAGGATGGTTTATGACAATCCAGTATGTGTCAGGACGTTCCATAATATCCCAAACATTTCGGAATGTCTGAAAAGCCTCCAAGATGCTTCGAATCGTTTCAGAAAGTGTTACAACGTTCCAAAATGTATCAAAATAATCTCAAAAAACGTTGTTGAATGCTTCAAAATGTTTTGGGATGTTTTAAAACTTTTCAGTACATTTCAAAACCTTCTAGAATTTTTAAGAACATTCAAAAATGTCCTAAAATGTTGTGAAATATTTCAAAACCTTCCAGAATGTTTAAAAATGTATGAGAACGTTTCAAAATATCCCAAAATGCTCCAGGATGTTTAAAATCTGCTTGAACATTACAAAATGAGTAAGGATGCTTCAAAATGTCCTTAAACATTTTCAGAATTTGATTGATCCGACATGTCAAAACTTTCTTCTTACATTTTTATTAATTTTGAGACGTTTTCCGAAAAAACGTTGTCTGATACATGATTGCGATATTCTTTTGCATTCTCGAATATTTTTTTTGTGAGTGTAGCGAGCAAAAAAATCTTTTAATAATGCAAAAGTGACATTTCGCAATCTAGAATCAAAAATAACTATTTTAAATAATCAACTAGTAAGAAACTGGATGAGAATAGTATATTCTACAACAAGTATTGGAATGGCCCTAATTCCACACGAGCAAAATGTTTGTAATCAGAGCCAAACGCGAGGATTACAGTTCGCGAGTGTGGAATACGCCATTCCAATACATGTTGTAGACTATACTTTCTTTAACAAGGTTTTGGAAACTCACCAATATTTCAGAGGAAACTTAAAAAATTATTAAGTATCAAACATCAAATTCAGATATGAATACTCGAATTGTTAGGAAGTAACCATGGTAGTAGCCTAACTAACAGCTTCTGATTCGTCGAAATGATTCTAAAGGCATACAGAATCATTCTAAACGGCATACGGAATAATTCTAAACGATTTTTGGAATGTCATTCGTTCCAACTTAATTTTTGGTTATGGAATATGCAAATTCCAAAACAGTGTTGGCGAAAATTGTTTTTGGCATTTTAAATTGAGAAACACTTGTTACAATTGTTTCTACGCAATAAGTAACTTGATTTTTATTCACACAGTTTAGTAAAGTTTAGTTACAGTGCGTAAAAAAATCGGAAAACATCAAAATAATTAAATAAATATAAAATGAAGAAATGTATGTAACAAAACGTCACTTTACAGATTATTTGAAGTGATAAATATAGAAAATATTTATTATTTTCGTTATAACTTTGACAGCTGTCACTGTGAATTATTGCCAACATCAAGTGGCTTCTTCACAAAAATCCCCCAGATATTAAGCTTAAAATCAACGTATTTTAATAAGGAGTCTTCTTCATTGCGCTGTAAAATATTACTTTGAATCGATTGTAAATAACTCCTCAAATACGCAACGTACGCAACGAAATCATTTGCATTTTTTATTAGCCCTGAAAAATGGGCGATCGAAACTATTTTGAATTTTTGCCTGTTGGCAGAAATGAAAACGACAAATTGAGAAATAAATTAACTTTCAAAAACTCATTGTTATGTTGCACAGCAGCCTTCACAGCTCACCGTTTTGAATGTCTGATTTTAGAAATAAAATTAATGCATTTTATAGATTAAATATGTTAACCGGAAGTTGGTATCTAAAGGTGAAATTTCAAGATCAAATAAATCATTTTTCATATTTAACGGTGCTATGCAGTTATAACGAAGGTTTATCTAATATTTTATTGATTAAACTTTTTTTTTTAATTAGCAATTAGCACCTTATATCGGATGCGGATTTAATTCATAACCTCAATGCATTTTTTATAACATATTTGAATAATTGAGAAAGATTTGGAGATACTACTTGTAATTAATGCAGTTGAATAACGACACGATGCACGTATAAATTATGAGCCTTAAAAAAATTGCTCCATATTAATTACTTATATTAATGTCGGAGTGATAAAAAGCGTAATGACTAATGAGGCCCTTTTATAGGTTAAGTTTTGATTACATCTATCTTTTGAAATAAAATAGCGAAACAGCGTGCTAGTTATTTGGATCATTGAAATAAGGACAAAATATTTTGCAATGACGTAATGGATTTGCAAACAAACTTTTCAAAATATGGCATTGAAATCCGCGAAATCAGATGTGCTAATTTCTTAAGATGTTCCCAAATATTTTTTGCTGATAATGAGTTAAATAAATATTTTGATAAATAATTAAAAAGTTTTTTCTTGCCACTGAGTACAAAATTTTATTGTCTGTATCATTTATTTTTCACGTGATGTAAATGGAATGTGAATATTTTATTTAGAACATAAATATGAAGTTTCAATTTTTTTCTCATTGCAAATAAAAGTAATGTTGCAAAAAGTTGATACACAAGTATCAATTATTCTTTAAAATATTCCTACAATTTATGCTCAAATTTACAATAAACAAAATGCGCTAAAGTTTTTAGCAACCAAAGTTTAAGTAACGGTTCATGAAATTCAAACAATTTGGGCAAATATTGAAAGTTCACTTCCTTTTCGATTTCTTTTACAACTTCATAACTTTAAAAAATTCATATTTTGGTATTTCTAACTTTGCTACGACCGGAACTAGTTTCTGTTGTTAATCAAACAAAAAGTGTTGACCACGAAGAGTAAATAGCATTCAACCTTGTTCTTGTTCAGCTGATATTCAACTGTCCTCGATATGCGATTGATTAGTGAAATTAATTCAAAACAAAGAAAGCCTTCAACTTAAATTACTAATATCTTTCTTACTAGCGTATTTAATTAGCAATTAAAATAATGTGATTCTAATTCTGTTGTAATTTTAAAAATTGCGATAATTTTTATTGTAGTATTAACACATTATTTGATTTTTTCAACAAATTTGTTGTTAGGCAACCAAATGTACAATCGTGTAGCAGCGAATGTAGTGTAGAAGGGGTTTTTAAGAGTAATTTATTTATGTGGCAGGCAAAAGTGCGATAAACCTACGCATTTTGTTATGGAGATAACAATAATCAACTGTAATAAATATGTAAAATGAACGCATGTTGAAACGCAATAAAGAAATAAATCTATCAACTTTTCGTTGCTGTTAGACCACCGAATATTGATTTCACAAATTATAAACAAGAAATAAAAGAATACAACAATAAACAATTTGGCTGTTATTTTTTGTTGTCCAAGTCTAAGTGATTGATTTATGACTGATTAAAAACATATTTATTCTCAGATTAGATAAAATACCAATCGTCAAAATATAAAATAGCAGTTAACTAGTACAATTGTTTAATATCACTTTTATAATATAGGTACATATCAATATTTGTTCATAACCCAGCCCTGTATACACTATTAAAATACATATAAATTTTACAAATATAGATATGGTAAAATTATTTTTGCATAATTTGCCACTAATTACAATTTACATATTAAAAAAATTCTTAGCCGAAGGTAGCGCCACAATTTGAGCACGTTTTGTTTTTCATTGCTAAGCAACATAACAATCCAAGAGGAAAGAAGAAAACAGCACAGAAAATAGCTAGACACGGATAATCATCCTCTAATATACCAATTCTGCAAGCTGGACAAGCTCCTATAACTATAATTTCCGGAGGAACAATGACAGTAGTGGATGTAGTTGTAGTACCGTATGAAGGAAAATAGGCGTTTGTTATCGGTGCTGAGGGATTGTAATTTGGGGGCGGAGGTATATGAACCCCTGCAAAATTTAATTAAAATATTGTCAACTTTATTTATTAGTTATTTACCTGGCATGTGGGGAGACTGAACATTCGCGTACGGTGTGTACGGCGGTGGTTGATCATAATTCGTTTTAATCATTTTAAAAACACTTGTTTCGAAATTTTGATTGTCAACAGAAGTGTCTTGTCAGAAATGTCAAATGAGTCACCAACTCAATAAATAATACGCAGTAAAAGTCCCTAGCTTTCAATTTTATTGTCTTTATTTATTTAATTCAATAATGTGGAATTATATTAAAATGCGTGAGAAAGCAGCTGTTGATAGTATAATTAATTGTTGTATATAATTATAATATTAATTTTGCGGTTGAAGTATCAAGCAAGTTTAGGGAATTTTACTTTCACTGTTGGTATTACTTTAACAGCTGTCTCCGTCCGCACTGGTCAAATATTTTACGTGGAATATGTGATTTAATTGTATTTAAAATAATTTTTATTAATTTAGTGAGATTTTCATTTAATTATACTGTGTTAATTTCTGTGTCATATATAAACGTGAATTTTTTACAAATATTAATACAATTTATGTGGGTACACGTCAAATATGGCTACGGTGACGGGAATCCAAAAAGTGCAAACACCTAAAATGACATTTTAACAAGAATAATTATAAATATCCCCATAAATATTTAACAATGCAAATAAATCTGAAAACTAAAGAAATGTTTATCGTAAGAGCGCTAGAGAAAATATTAGCTGATAAAGAGATAAAAAGATCCCACCATTCACAACTTAAAAGAGCATGCGAAGCAGCGTTAGGTAAATATATAATATATTTTTGAATATTTATAATTACAAGCTTAATTCGTAGAGGATATCAAGAAAGAATTGAAAGATGGCACGCTTGAAACGTCGGAATCATCTGCAGCTCTTCCGATCCCAAAAAGCGGCGAAGCTAACGTAACAACAACAGAAAAATATTTCCTACCTTTTGAATTAGCTTGTCAGAGTAAATCCTCACGAATTGTTGTCACAGCTTTGGATTGCTTGCAAAAATTGATTGCTTACGGCCATTTAACCGGAAATGTTCCTGATTCTACTACTCCAGGAAAATTTTTAATCAATAGAATCGTTGAAACAATTTGCGCTTGTTTTTCTGGACCACAAACGGATGAGGGTGTGCAATTACAAATTATTAAAGCACTTTTAACTGTCGTTACAAGCCAGCATGTCGAAGTTCATGAAGGTACCGTACTTTTGGCCGTTAGAACTTGTTATAATATTTACTTGGCAAGCAAAAATCTTATTAATCAAACAACTGCGAGAGCCACCTTAACACAAATGCTGAATGTGATTTTCTCCCGAATGGAGAACCAAATTTATGAAGCAGAAATTCCAGTAATAGAGGAGCCCAAAAAGGATTACCCAAAAGAAAATAACCCTTTTGAACCAACTACAGGTGAAACAATCGTAAAAGAAATTCTAGATTCAGTTGTGGAAACAGCTGTGACTCAAACTCGCGTAAATGAAAGTGAAGAACGATTATCTGACTCTGTGGAAGATAGTAGCAGTATTACCGATCAGAGCATAAAAAGAATCCCTTCTCAAGATAGCGTTGAAGTTCAGAGTGAAAACGATGCTTCAGTCACTGCAAAATTCACTCATATTTTACAAAAAGATGCCTTTTTGGTTTTTCGGGCGCTTTGTAAACTTTCTATGAAACCTTTACCTGATGGGACGCCTGACCCCAGATCTCACGAATTGAGGTCGAAAATTTTATCGCTGCATTTGCTGTTATCTATTTTACAAAATGCTGGACCGATTTTTCGGTCAAACGAAATGTTTATTACAGCTATTAAACAATATTTGTGCGTTGCTTTATCAAAAAACGGGGTTAGCTCTGTCCCAGAAGTTTTTGAGCTCTCGTTATCTATTTTTGTTGCTTTATTATCAAATTTCAAAATGCACTTAAAAATGCAAATTGAAGTATTCTTCAAAGAGATATTTTTAAACATTTTAGAAACTTCTAGTTCGTCTTTTGAACATAAATGGATGGTAATACAAGCTTTGACGAGAATATGTGCAGACGCACAGTCAGTTGTTGATATTTACGTGAATTATGATTGTGACTTATCCGCTGCGAATTTATTTGAAAGGTTAGTGAATGATTTGTCGAAAATTGCGCAAGGGCGGCATGCTCTAGAGTTGGGCGCATCACCAAACCAAGAAAAATCAATGCGAATACGCGGCTTAGAATGCTTAGTATCAATTTTAAAATGTATGGTTGAATGGAGCAAAGATTTATACGTTAATCCAAACTCTCAAACGACTTTAGGCGAACGTCCAATTAAAGACACCGATACAGATTGTGGGACGGTCTCCTTGAAGTCACACGGAGGCTCTAGTAACAGTTTGAACAGCGCTGATTCAGGCGGAGTCGGAAATCGAGAAGTTTTAGATTCGCCGGAACAATTTGAAGTCCTCAAGCATCAGAAAGAAGTTTGGGAAACGGGTGTGGATATTTTTAATAGAAAACCACGCAAGGGAATCACTTTTCTGCAAGAACAGGGACTTTTAGGCACAACTTGCGCTGAAATCGCTCATTGGTTGCACACTGATGACCGATTGGATAAAACTTTTATTGGAGATTATTTGGGGGAGAATGACGATTTTTGCAAAGAAGTTATGTATGCTTATATAGACGAAATGAAATTTGCGGATGTGGATATCGTAGCTGCTTTGAGGTATTTTCTAGAAGGATTTCGGCTTCCGGGCGAAGCGCAAAAAATAGACAGACTTATGGAAAAATTTGCTAGTAGATATTGCGAATGTAATCCTAATAATGGTTTGTTTGTGAGTGCTGATACAGCGTATATATTTGTTTTCTCAGTCATTATGCTAACAACTGATTTGCATTCACCTCAAGTTAAAAATAAAATGACTAAAGAACAGTACATTAAATTGAACCGCGGAACGAGCGATAGTAAAGATCTGCCTGTTGAATATTTATCACAAATTTATGACGAAATCGCAGGACATGAAATAAAAATGAAATCTACGGTAAACAAACCTGGAAAACAAATGATTAGCAGTGAAAAAAAACGCAAGGTATTGTGGAATATGGAAATGGAGGTCATATCAACAGCTGCTAAAAATCTAATGGAGTCTGTTAGTCATGTTCAAGCCCCGTTTACAACAGCAAAACATTTGGAACACGTCCGCCCGATGTTCAAAATGGCTTGGACCCCATTTTTAGCTGCTTTTAGCGTTGGTTTACAAGACTGCGACGATACAGAAATAGCATCTTTGTGTTTGGATGGCATTAGATGTGCTATACGTATAGCCTGCATTTTTCACATGTCTTTAGAACGAGACGCTTATGTTCAAGCCCTTGCACGGTTCACTCTCTTGACAGCAACTTCACCAATCATGGAAATGAAAGCTAAAAATATTGACACGATAAAAACTTTAATAACAGTCGCTCACACTGACGGAAATTATTTAGGAAGTAGTTGGTTGGATATTTTAAAATGTATTTCGCAACTGGAGCTGGCTCAGCTTATTGGTACAGGTGTACGACCGCAATATCTTTCAGGACCGACCCAAAAATTACCAGACCCTAGTGTGAAAGAACAAATCGGAGAAACCAGCTCTCAAAGTGTGGTAGTAGCAGTAGATAGAATATTTACTGGATCAACAAGACTGGATGGTGATGCCATCGTTGATTTTGTAAAGGCGTTATGTCAAGTTTCAGTAGATGAATTAGCGCATGCGGGTCATCCCAGAATGTTTTCGCTTCAAAAAATCGTCGAAATTTCGTATTACAATATGGGAAGGATCCGTTTACAATGGTCCAGAATTTGGCAAGTACTTGGTGATCATTTCAACACAGTTGGTTGCAATCCAAGCGAAGATATTGCCTTTTTTGCGGTTGATAGCTTGCGGCAATTATCTATGAAATTTATTGAAAAAGGGGAATTCGCAAATTACCGTTTCCAGAAGGATTTCCTGCGGCCTTTCGAACACATTATGAAAAAGAATGTCTCACCTACTATTAGAGACATGGTTGTACGCTGCGTAGCACAAATGGTTAATTCGCAAGCTAATAACATTAGATCAGGCTGGAAAAATATATTTTCCGTCTTTCATCTCGCTGCAAGTGATCAAGATGAGGGTATTGTTGAGATGGCTTTCCAAACAACCGGAAAAATTATTACGGAATTATATAATAAACAATTTCCTGCTATGATTGATTCTTTTCAAGATGCGGTGAAATGTTTATCCGAGTTTGCTTGTAACGCTAAATTTCCTGATACTTCAATGGAGGCGATTCGTTTTGTGCGCACTTGTGCGGTAAGTGTGCATAATTCACCGCAGTTATTTGCAGAACATGCTGCAATGGAGTCTGATGTGGCTATTCCGGAAGAAGATCGCGTGTGGGTGAGAGGTTGGTTTCCTTTATTATTTTCCCTCTCTTGTGTTGTAAGTCGATGCAAGCTTGATGTTAGAACTAGAGGATTGACAGTTTTATTTGAAATAATCAAAACTTATGGAGAGTCTTTCAAACCGCATTGGTGGCGAGATTTATTTAATATTTTATTTAGAATATTTGATAATATGAAATTACCTGAGCAATATACAGAAAAAGCTGAATGGATGACAACTACTTGCAATCATGCCCTGTACGCCATAGTTGATGTATTTACACAATATTTCGACGTCTTGGGGCCCTTATTATTAGAAGAATTATATATACAGCTACACTGGTGCGTACAACAAAATAACGAACAGTTAGCGAGATCAGGAACTAATTGTTTAGAAAATCTAGTCATTTCTAATGGTATGAAATTCGACGAAAAAACTTGGGACAAAACATGCCAGTGCATGTTAGATATTTTCAATTCAACTATACCTTCAGCCCTATTGACCTGGAAGCCAGATCCGTCGTTTTTTAATGAAGATAATAATGTACGACATGGGATTTTAAAACGTAGTACTAGTCAACATTCTGTTTACAGCACTTTGTCAGAAGATTTAAAAATAAATACGGATTCTATTTTATTTAACGGATTAACTATTAAATGCGTAGTACAATTAGAACTTATCCAAACTATCGATAATATAGTTTTCTATCCTGCAACATCAAGAAAAGAAGATGCAGAGACGCTAGCTTTTGCTACTGCTGATATGACAGGCAGCGCTGCCGAACAAACCGAATGCCAACGAGAAGAACAAGGAATGTACCGTCTTTTAAGCTCTCCGCATCTAATACAACTCACAGAATGTTTAATGCAGTCTCATCGATTTGCCAAAGCCTTTAATGCAGACCACGAACAGAGGAATCTTCTCTGGAAAGCAGGTTTTAGAGGCTCTGTTAAACCCAATCTTTTGAAACAGGAAACGCAAAGCTTGGCTTGTGTTTTGAGAATTTTGTTTAAGATGTATAGTGATGAAGGTAGAAGAGATGATTGGCCTACGATTCAAAAAAGATTAATTGCAATAAGTAAAGAGGCGTTGGAGTACTTCTTGCATCTACAGAGCGAGGCGCACAGAGAAGCATGGACGTCGTTGTTATTGCTGGTACTCACCAGGATCCTTAAAATGCCCGATGATAGAGTAAGTTTTAATTGAATTATATTGATTTTGAATAATTATTAACTTATTATTGCAGTTTGCGGCGCATATATCAAACTATTACCCATTGTTATGCGAGATCATGTGCTTCGATTTAAAAGCCGAGCTCAGGTCCGTACTCAGGAGAGTGTTCCTTCGCATAGGCCCCGTTTTCCGAATCACAGTCACTTAGCCCGTACTAAATAAATCATTCAAAAGGGACGTAATGCAAATAAATGTTTATAGGTAGGTTAATATTGTGTACATAAATTTTTTAAAATTGCTTGTAGAATATTTCTCATTCAATTTTAGATTTACGTGAATATAAGTTTTGACCTTATTTTGGAAATTTTGACTTGAAATGCATGTTTCAATTTCAAGTCCCAATTTCGCGAGACGAGGTGAAAATTCGAACATTCATATTTCATGAAAAGCGCAACATTTTTATAATCACATTTTGATTTTGATGTGAAATTGTTTAAAAATTTAAAATCGTATTGACTCGCTTTTCAGGAAATATTTTTAATAATTACTATAAGTATCTTTTTACTACAATTGCGGTACAAACTGGACAATTGAAGATATAAATATCATAGAAAGGTGTTAATCAAAAAAAGACAACAAATTTTGTTGATCATGACGTCTGTTTAATTCTTAAAGACTTTTTTTAATGAACACCTAGTATAAATAATAAATCTTATACATAGTATTAGTGAATATTCCATATTAGTGCAGTATTTATCCTATTTTATTGTAATATTGTGGTTTTAGTTGTTATAAGTTGATTTGTTATGTTTTGATAAATGTGCCTTTGGATTCATATATGGCATAAGATAAAGACTAATTTATTATTTCATGATGTAACGTACTAATTATTTATTCAATAATGGTTTTAAGCACTTTGTTATCTGGTTATTAACATTTAACTTTAGTGAAAATGAAACCTAGATATAGTGATAAACTACAACTAGAAATAGAGTTGTTAATTTCATATAATGAACTTATACATATTTTAACTAAAGTTCATGAGTCATATTGTATCTTTATTATAAATAAATAATTCATTTTATAGTTTATTTAACTATCTTTTGAATGTTACTTTTTATTATATTGGTCGTCCTGATCAGTGTTGCCACTTGTAGCATAATTATCGAATTGTAATACTGAAAAATTGTAAATGATTATTTAACCACAGACTTGTGGCATCACTGATTCTAATGAACTCCATTTAGTTTTAGGTTATGTTTACGTTTACCGGTGTTAGCTGTAAACTTCAGAAATGGGAATTTTAAGACTTTCTTTAAATTTGATTCATTATTTTCAAGATTATCGACAACTTTCTAAAATTTGTGTGAAAAAAGATGTAAAAACAATTGGAGATTTGGAAAATGATATCGCAGAAGTATTCAACATTGAGAAACATTTCTACTTGATGTGCAAAAATTGTTACTTGCCTTCTACAGAAAGCATACAATTACTGGATGATAATGATTTGATTTAGTAAGTACAACTGGAATATTTCATATTGTTATTAATAATAACGTCATCTCTAAACAAGACGACATTATTTACACAATATTTGTATGTGTATGTATTTGAGACGTAATTTTCGTATAATTGCAGTACCACTATATGTATAATATTATGTTTTTGATGGAAGTGCTCAAATTTATTTCCTAAAATTCTTTAAAATAAAAAAATCCTGTCTCAGTAAAGCTGCAGGGTTGATATGGACTTTGAAAAGTCAGGAAAACGGACAACTTTTCTAAGATTTTTAGTTCTCATTTTATACACATTGCTTCCTTGATTGGTATTTGTTTCTAAAGGCTCCATACCGGCAAAGTACTAGTAAAGCCATTAGATATTTTTCTTCTGGAAATAATTATTCTAGAGTCGTGTAGTAGAGTTTATTTGTTTTTGTAAGAGTGATAATCACTTTTTTTATATTTCTATTGTTGGGAATCCATGTTATTAATTTTTCTCTCGTTATACTGGGGCCACACTAACGTCTAAACCTCTAATTTACGTCGTTAGACGTAAATGTGGCCCCAAAATTAAAATTTAATTGTCTTTATTGTGAAATAGAGTCTGGAAAAGTTTTATATGCAGCCAGTAAAAGCAGAATTGATTTCTCATTTTAGTGTCTGTGATTTAAATTTATAATTTCTTGTTGTTTTTTAGTGTGATCCCCTCCTTTCCATTAGATTCACGTGTTGAACAATCTACTTTTACTAATGAAAAGACAAATAAATCCAAAAGCAAGAAAAAAATACAAGAAACTGAAGACACCATACATAAAAAACGAAAGAAGATAGAAGATAAAAATAATTTCAGCATTATCAATGAGGTAAATGAACTCATTTTGGAAATGGAAAGTTGTACAGAAAGACAGAAATCGGAAAAGAAACGAAAGAAAGACAAAACAGATAGTGTAAATATTGAAAATTCAGATAACGCGCGAAAAAATAAAAAAAGGAAAAAAGAAAACAACACTGATGTACCATTGGAAGTTTGCAGCAATAATCAAATTGAAAAAAATATTTCGGGAAAAATTGGAATTTGTAATAACGTGAATATTGAGAAAAATGAGCATTCAAATCATTTTTGTGTTGAAGAAACATCGAAAAAGCGGCGACGGTGTATAAATCCGGTAAATGAAAATAACCAAGAAAGTAATAATAAAAAGGAAGAAAATATCGCATCAAAAAAAGAAACATTAAGCGATGCGAAACAAAAAGAATACTGTAAAATGACTAAAAATTCAGAAAGCAACAAGAGTTACGGTTTGGATGACATAATAGACTTTGGAAATAGTCGCAGCCCATTCAAAACCGGCAATATTGAGAAAAAAAGTATGTTTAAAGTGTATAAACATAGTTTTATATTAGCTGATGCTATAAAACTGATAGTTTCAGAAAATAATCTCGAAGAAAGCGACGTGAGCACCAATCAAAATGGAGATTTTGTCACTAAACGCAGAAATAGAGTCCGTTCAAGAAAAAAGAAGCACACTGAAGTAACCAATAGTGAAAATGAAACAACTTCGACTGTTTTCAAACCTCCAAGGACAGTTGCTGCTCCTAAATCTCACATTAAGTTCACGGATGACGAGGAAAATGTATTTCAAGATGAAATTGATAATAATTCTGTTCATTCCACTCCAAAAGTTATTACGAATGAATCAGCTGCAGCTGAAGGTGAAAAGCTGAAAAATGTAATTAATAACAACAAGGTAACAGTTGAAAATATTGATATATCTAAATGCTTTGATCTTCCTGACGTCCCATGCGAAAACAGTCTGATTGTCTTTAAGGTGAGTACTATTTTATTTCTATTAAATCTTAGAGCTGAGACTTGAACGGCAAGCAACTAATTTTCTCTTTCGATGCTCCCTGGAAGCCCTTGGAGATGCCCTCGCCTCTGTTCGACGTTTTGTCCAATTTTGAATATATACTTTTTGGGTCTAAATCTAAATGACCACCGAAAAAACTTCCTAAATCAACGTGTTTCAGAGATACATTGATAATTCGTCTAACCTTAGTCAGTAGAAATAGACAAGTTTCGGGTATATATAACCCACTTATTTCCATACGAACTTTGGTGGGTGCAGTACAACGAAATAAGATCTTGAATGAACGTAGAGACGGTTTCACGTCAAAACGGACTAAAATCGGTTTGAAAATAAACTAAAAAGCCAATTGAATAGCTTGTTAAAGGTGACAGAAAATATTAGCTGAATCATGATCTATTATAATTGTTGGTTTGGAGTTTGTGCCATCCTCATTTGAGGAAACTGCATGAATTTTATACATGTGATATTGTTTTTTGTAGAAATTAAAAATGGATGAAAATTATGCGCCAATAATTTCAAAACTGATATTGGCAGAGGTGTTGGAAGTTATTTCAAACGGAGAACAATTGAAGTTGAAAATAATAGGTAAGAACCTATCAAAAATTTTCTATCAAATTCCGTACCATAAGCTCTGTTTTTGACTGTTCTAAGAACGTTGTTTTAAGGAGTATTTTAAGGCAATAAAAATTGTCTACAACATTTATTCGAAATGTTTTCATTTGAATAATTCGGAAAAACTTTTAAAACATAAGAACAGAGCTTGTGGTATCAGCCAATGATTCAAAGATTATCAAATTAAATTTGTTTTTCTCCACAGATGGCATGAGCGAATTCAAAGAACCAATGGGACGATTTTCATGTATTTTTGAAGACGATAGGAACGAAAATAACTTGGAAACAACTGATAATACAACAACCGTAATCCGTTCAGATTTAATTGTTCCAAAATTGTTAAAACTATAAACTTAAAGATAAATCAAATCAAACAACTTTCCTTTCCTCCACTGAGTTAAATTTAATATAAAATCTAATGTACAATTCGGTTGCAAGACAGCCATCATCAGTTGTTCTCTGATGATTGCTGCCGAGCAACCGAAATGTATATTAAATTTTATAATAAACTTAGTGAAGGAGTGGAAAACTGTTTGATTTGATTTACATCTTCATGGACTCAAACTTTATTTAGTTAAATGTGAATATATTTTTTTCTATTCACAAATTTTGTAAGTTCTTTTTTTTTTTTCAAATATATAAAAGAGTTTAAAGTATTCCTGATGTGATTTTCATATAATTCCTACACAAACGATACTAATATAAGAATAATTGACGGCTAAACTTCAGTTTATTTATTTTAAAAATTTAGAGTGTCGTATCAATTAATTATATATTTCAAACTGAAAGCTGTCATTGTCAAAGTGACAGATGGAAATTACTATTTTATTTTACAATGGCTATGAGTTTTACGTCCAGTCTCTTTAGTTGATCCCAAACTTGGCATAGTCTGGTAAAGTTGTAAAAATAAACAATTAACAATCGAAAAAATTATTTATTTCAGATTTCTACTAAGCTTCTCCCTCCGAGAACATTAAATTGATACCAAATTAAACATCATTTGAATAACTTGTAAAAAAAAAATTCAGACATTAGTATGTCGAAGCACAAATTTTTATTTTTATAATTTTTGATTAATATATATTATAAATAAAAATGTAATATGTACCTCTATTATATTGTGGGTATTAAGCAGTATGACTCATAGCCTCGGTAGCGCAGTAGGCAGCGCGTAAGTCTCATAATCTTAAGGTCGTGAGTTCGATCCTCACCCGGGGCAAGAGATATTTTTTTTCAATGAAGTCATACATCAATTTTTTTTATCAGTTAAATAAATTTGACTATTCCATTCGTAGTATTTTTGACAAGGTTAACAATGCTAAATCGCCATAGAAACGGTGCATATCAGTGAGTATTTGGACGTGTAGAAATACCATCGGGTATTACACTAGTGGTCAGAGTGAGTATTTTACTCAAAGATGTGAACACCTCCAATTTGTGCTTTCTTCGTATTTAATGGAATATTTTTCTGAATATCTTCATCAATTTTATCTTCTAATCTATCACCAAACCTTTCTGAACTAGATTCCATATTAAGACGCAATATATTTCGCTATTATTTGTCAAAGAAAATGCAAGAAATTCTAATCTTTCAGCTTGACAGAAGTTTGTTTACTCGTTCCTATGAAAATCACGTGAGTTGTTACTAGATTCACAGAAAACTAATTTGAAAAAATGGTTTGACTCCTGGAATAGTCCTCCATATACCATTTGTAGTTAAAGTATTATAGACTATTTTTGTGGTGCAATCACTCATGTTTATTGTGCTTGTGAATACCACTCGTGCTGCACACTCGTGGTATTTAAACGCAAGCACAATAAACATTCGTGAAAGCACTACAAAAATAATCGATAATACTTCAACTACTTATGGTATAATAAATGAATAGTTTATAACTGTTTAAATAATGTATTGGGTGTAAAGCGTTGAATATAACAAACGAAATTAGATGAGACGACCGAAAATGGGATTAATTACAACCACACACACATGAACTTGAAGGATTTTTCAAGAAAATATTATTTCTCCTTCACTCGCGTTCGAATCGTTATTTCTTTTCTTATTTAAGACACGAAAAGATATTGCTGGGAAATTTATAGAAACAGGCAAATTTTGGTACAATTTGCACTGTTCCAGACCGTTTAAAAAAAAGTAACAGATTTTATCGATTTCAAAATTTATTGGAATTATATTTTACATGTATTTGGATAAAATGATTGAAGCTGACTGGATAACTTAAGTTAAATAATTGACTGGATTCCCGTATTTGTGTTACTCACATGTATTGTTATGTCTGCCATATTTAAAAAAAAAACTGAAATTTGACTGGCTACTGAAAATTGTAATTAGTTTTTGGAAATGTTGAGAGTTTTAACACTTTTTAAATCTAAGAAAAACATAATTCATTTTAGGCTACACTTAAATAACTAAAAATATCCATTATTAATACTGCACTTATTTAAACAACAACACTGTCTTCCATTTATTACCAAGGCTTCTTATTTATTTCCGCGGCTTTCTATTTATTTCCAACTGTTCCTCTATTTATTTTTCATTCTTCTCATTTATTTCCACTGCTTCATTTCTACTGGTTCACTTTCTCTTGTCCACTTTTGCGCACTCCATAACCTACCTAACAATCACTATTACTTCTACGCGCTCCGACTATTGCTCCAATCCTCTCTATTATGTGCGGCGTGTTGAGATGGAAGTTTACTCTGTAGGATCATTTTCTTTTAAAAATTGAGTAGGGAAAATGCGACTCGTGACATTGACCCTACTTTTAGACTAGTTTCTCCCAATTATAAATCTCTACCTTCATATTATAACAAATTGTATGCGGTTATTTTAATTATTATAAAATTCGTTATATTTTTCATTTCAAAAAATAATAATAATTTCATAGGCGGGTGAAATCTTGGGTGACAGCTAGTTGTAGAATAAAATTGTAATTTTGACAATGACAGCTGTCACTTTGACATATGCTATTAATTAATATTAATACACTCTAAATTTATGAAACAGTAATGAAACTAGCGATAAAATTTATGGTCGGGGAAGTACATATTTTTTTAAATATACTTGCCTAGGCTACAATAATAGTATATTGTGTAACAAGTGCGATAAGTTGTCGATTGCCCACGAGAGCGAAGTTGGGCACACGAAGTTTTATTACGAATGTGGGATGAATATTATTTTGAGTCTGTTTTTCCGGGCGGTAAAAAGTTTACTTGTCGCACTCAAATTATACTTGGCGCACTCAAAAAGCAAAGAGCTATTTACCGTCCGGAAAAACGTGCGCAAAGTAGTACTTATCCCGCATGAGTGATAGAAACATTAATAATTTTGACGCGATTGTGCAATATCTTCTTGTATATTAATGTATTTTCTCAAATAAATTCCAAATACATTCCAAACAATCAATAGATGTGAATGAATTATAGTATGACTCGCGTGTATAATGACTGTATGTTTGCAACACTCTTTTGTGGATCATTTAGTAAAATTCATCATTTTGCAATTTATTATTCAATGTTATTATTTTTGTTAGCTGACTTGTGAAATCAAACGCCCGAGCGAAGCGAAATTTTAAGGATAAATGTATGAGCATTTTCTAATATTTTAAGGGATGATATATCAAACAAAAATTCTGCCCAAGAGTAGTGAAACTGTGAAAGTAAAACAAAAATCTCTTGAATTCGCTAAAACTCAATACCAACAAAACTGTTCCTATGATAAATTTACCACAACCGGGACCTATCCTCTTGTCAATACTTATGCGCATGAGCAGTTAATTCTGACAGTATCATTTGCCCGTCATTTCGATGTGGTTCTTCTACAGCTGACATAGGCGAGATTCTCTTAGAAAGTTTTAAAGTGTTTTGAGTGTTGATATCATCTTGTGAAACTGAAGAAAGTGAAGAATGACGGTTGAAGCAGCGAGAAGAGTTTAGTGGTTGTAAGAGTAATTGGAGAAGAGGAGATATTTTATAATTTGAGAGAAGATAACAGTTGTTCAACAGGTATATGGTATTGATTGAGCGAGGGATATATGGGGGATGATGTAAATTACAAAATTTTTATTTTTATTTGTTGCAAATTTTAGTTGAGTCACATCATATCCATAAGGTCCAATATACCTATTTTTCTTTTAATCACATTCATGATTATATTCTATTCCCACTCGGAAAATTTCTCATAATTGTCATCCGGGCGTCCAAACAACTTGTAATTAATTTTATTTCAAATAAATTGAACAATATATCTTTTAAAAATTGAAGAGGTGACAAAATGTATATTCCAAATTTTTTTTTACGTAGAATTATATTCTTGTGTGTACAGGGGGTGAAATAGTGATGAATATCGGTCATGTATGTCACAATTTGAAAGCTTATATCTCCTAAATTAATAATTTTCAAATAATGAACCAGGCGTTAAAATGAAGCTTATGTAGTCCGATTTATTATAAAACAGTTTCAACCTTTCTTCTGTCAGCCTTTAATATGGTAGCATAAAATCAAAAAATTGAGCGAAATTCAATAATGATTCTGTCCAAAATAATGATTGTGCAATGAGGAACGTAAAATTATGCCGTACTATTATTATTATCAAACCGCTTTCAACCCTAGAACTTCCAACCCTGCAGATATGGAAGTTAAAGGATGCAATGAAAATTTGTCACATTTTTAAAGCTCATATCTCCTAAAATAATAATCGTAGAATAATGAACAAAACGATAATAGAAAGATTAAGTAGTGCCATTTACTATAAAACCAATTTCAATCCTTATTTTTCAACCCTTAAATGCAGCAGAATAAAATCAGAAAAATTGTTTGAATCTTGCAAAATAATAATTGTGCAATAAGGGTTTCAGCCCTTGATCTTTCAACCCTGCCTGTATAGGGTTGCAACTAAAATCTACTACAGTTTCGAAACTAATATCTGCTAAAATAATAATCGTAGAATAATAAACCAAACGCCAATAGAAATATTAAGTAGTCCCATTGATTAGAAAACCAGTTTCAACCCTAATGCCCACTTTACACGGTTATAAATATACATGTAATTTTACAAAATCTTGTTCAATGATATTTGACCGTGTAAAGCGACAAAACTTTACAGAATGGTATTGTTCAATAAGAAGTTGCGAAAATAGTTGGAATATAACCTGTTCAAATTTTTCAAGGCCATTTTCATCAAATTTTGGTGATATCTAGGGACTTTGGAGTCCGTGGTTGCTGGCTTGTGTGAATCACGTTTAGCATTTAACTTCATTCTTATTATGGTTCAAGCAGCTGTCAGTGTGCTAACAAAAATACAAATGAAGTTGTTCGTTGCTCCAAGTCTAAAGTATTGCCACCACAATGTCGCTGTCATGCTATCAAATATTCTGAGAATATTTGATCGTGTAAAATACAGCTGTGAATTGTTAAATATGACAAGAAATATATGTGAAATTGCATATAAAAATATGATTGTGTAAAGTGTTAGTAAAATTACGCCAAATTCTGTAAGAGTTTGCCTGAATCCCTAAATAGTTATTTAAGTATTAAGGTCAGTAAGTACAGTTTACCGATTGAGAATAATAGTTTGGAAGCCAAGCCTTGGCTTCTGATGATTCTTTATTCGCTGTCAGTTGTCAAGTTTGATATTTCATTGTGAATATTCAATTAGAAATGAAGATAAATAAATAAATATTTTTTGTGAAAATCCACAATTTTTTACTTACCGCCTTTGCCCATGGGCGGTAAGTCAGCATAACCATAGTAACCTCAGTTTGCTGGTAAAATCAACATACCACCTCGAATAGAAGGCCGGTAAACACATGAAAACGCCCAAACGTGCAAAAAATAATAAACGTACAATGAGGAACTAAAGTTGATAGGAAGATTAGGGCGTACCATTTATTTTGAAACTAGTTTTAACCCTTCATTTTTTAATCCAAATGATGCAACGATAATCTATCACACTTTCAAAGCTTGTATGTTCTAAAAAAATAATCGTAGAATAATGAACCAAATGCTAATAGAAAGTTAAAGTAATGTCATCAATTATAGAACCAATTTCAGCCTTTATCTTTTAGCCCTGGTGGCATAAATGGTTGAATTATGCAACCAAAATGTGTCTTATTTTGAAAGCATATATTCTCTAAAATAACAATCATAGAATAATGAGCTAAACGATGATAAAAAGTACTTGTAGTACCATTTAATGAAAAACCAGTTTCAACACTTAATCTTACAAACCTGGTGGTATAGAGGGTTAAATAATGCAACTAAAATCTGTTACACTTTGAAAGCTTGTATTCAAAATAACAATTGTAAAGTAAGGAATAAAATGCTAAAAGAAAGATTAGGTATTTTTTCAATTCCAGTAGTATATGAAGTAAAATAT
Source organism: Dromius quadrimaculatus (assembly GCA_963989225.1). Taxonomy (NCBI): domain Eukaryota; kingdom Metazoa; phylum Arthropoda; class Insecta; order Coleoptera; family Carabidae; genus Dromius; species Dromius quadrimaculatus. The sequence goes on along the minus strand of OZ022325.1, from coordinate 5,482,351 downwards.
TGTAAATAAGTAATAGTAGATTGTTTGACAAGTAGAGAAAAGTGAGTGTAAATTTACACGAGCAAAGTAATATCGCTTTTCTTACGTGTTGAACATGCTATTTTTTTGTATACTTGATGGAAAAACTTGAGTGAAAGACGCCAAGAATAGAATTAATTTTCTATAGAAATACTAATCAAGGTTGTGTTCTTGCAAAAACGTAGGAACGGTTTTGACAACTGCCAAGTAAAAGCATAGTAACAAATAAACAATATTAAAAATTAATTTGTCAGAAACGTCAGAAACTAAAGATTCTCGCAAAATTCTGGATGCAGCTAAAGAAGCGACTTTACATTTGTTGCCGGCAAAATCGAGAAAATTTTGTTTTCTTATATGTTTTTTCAAAATTGAAACAAAATGTTAACATTATGGTAACCAAGACATAAACAGAAAATAAATCTTTTCGGTACTAGTACTTAAAAGTAGTTACTTTTCGGTACTAGTACTAAAAAGTAACCCAACTGAAGAATATATAATTTTTTCTTCATTTCTCCTTGTATGCACCAATCTTGGGATTTTTATATTCATATTTGTACTACTCCTCTCGTGACATTAAAGGCAGTAAATTTAAATTTGCTGCGTTAGAAACCTGTGCAATTTCAGGTGGAGGACCCGAATCTTCAAAATCACTTTCATCACTGTTCTCGTCCATAATTTTATCAATAATTTTCTTAGTTAAATAACAATTTTCACACTATTACATAAATCGTCTGTCAAAAATATTATTTCTTTCGTTGTCAATAAACATTTTGAATTGTCGTCTCCTTAGAAACCATAGATTGATTTTATTTAAATTATATCATTCAAAAACTGCATAATATGTAAATTTTCTTAATTTAAAAAAATATATTGTATGCATCTTGTACAGAAAGTGCGTTTTCAGCACTCGCATGATTGCAGACCTCGGCGTTGCCTCGGGCTACAATTATCCATGCTTGTACTGAAAATATGCACTTTCGGTACTTGATACATAAATAACTATTAACCTGTAATTTTTTCTTAATTAGGACAAAGCTGTCATTTGTGCGCGTGTCATAGTACGTTTTTTGTTGCTAATTGGAAAACTGGCACTTTTCTTTACCGATTTCTACATATTAAACCGGATGTTTTCCATCAAGTATACAAACAAATATTGTAAATAAAAACTGGCACATTTTGAAAAGTTATAATTTCTAAAATATTAATCGTTAGATAAAAAACCGAACTCTGATATAAAGCATTTGTAGTATTATTTAATAAAATCAAGTTTTCACCCTTTTTAAATGATGCAACGAAAATCTGTCTCACTTTCTAGGCTTACATCTTTTAAAATAATTATCTTAAAGTAATGAACCAAGCGCTGGTAGAAAGTGTAAGTAGTGGCATTAATCACAAACCAGTTTCAACCCTTCATCTTTCTACTCTTTAATAGGGTAGCATAAAAGCAAAAAATAGGCGAAATTTCGATCCCAAAATAATAATAATAGAAAGCTTATTTAATGCCATTTATTATAAAGCTAGTTTCAACCCTTTATCTTTCAATCCTGGTGATTTAGGGAGTTACGTCTTCGGTTGCAGCACAATTGTAACGATTTTAACCATGCTTTTTGTCAATTTTTTTATTTATAAAGTTCCGCAGTTTTCCTGTATTTTTTAATATTGTTCCATATGTTGGTTTTCAATTACGCATCTGTATTACAAATATTTTACATATCAAAGTATGTGGTTTAGTTTCCTCTGTGACGAAAATATTTTGCAATACAAAAATATTTAGAATTATGGAAACGTATTAGTAATATTAAAAACGTCAATTAAATTTATTCTCAGGTAATTTTTTTTCAATTGTTGATTCAATTTTAATTGATTTAAATTATAATTTAAATCGTTCTTTCCAACAAACTTTTTGAATAATGAACCACGTAAGATGGGAATTCACATATGGTATCAACTTATGAAATATTAATCCGAATTCATTATTTGTTGAAGATTGAAGTTCCTAAATAAATTACCACTTCCGGTTTACATCTTAGCGCGTCAATCTGTTTAAATATAAAATGTATTTATTTTCCGCGAGTTTGGTATCCGGCTTTTAATCCTGTTTCGCATAAATATGTATTTTTTTAAACGGTGCTGTTTTAACCTCATTAAATAATCGAATCGACTTCTGCAGCTCTGTTCTTGGCCCATATTCACTGGCGTGACCTATTTACCTGATACCTTAGCCTACTTTACTGTTTCTACTTTGTTAATGAACGCAGCATGAATGAGGGGGAGATTTGAATTTCGTCTAATTATTAATTGACTCAAATTTTGTTCACGACAGTAAGTAGAAGCTAATAAAAATATTGTTCCGTATTCTGAAGTCATTCCCAGCTTGGCAGTGCGTACTTTTTTTGTTTTAGGTTATGCCTGAAAGCCTCCATCTCGCCACCTCCACCCCTTCAACAATGGCTGAGGCCGAACCCGACCTATCCACCTTTGAGAACAAATCCGGCTTGGCAGAGGACATGAAATTCTTGGCGTCGATGCCGGAGCTGTGCGACGTTACTTTCCTCGTAGGAGACACCCGTGAACCGGTTTGTGCCGTAAAGGCTGTACTTGCCGCCCGCAGCCGCGTCTTTCACAAGATGTTGTACCAGGCGCCCAGTCCTCAACGACGGAAAGAACCACAGCCCCGGGAAAACAAGTTGAGGTTGTTTTTGAAGAGGAGTTCGGAGCCGTTGTTGAATTTGCAGAATGCTTCACAGCAGGTAAATTACAATATTTTTAATAATGAATATGAAATAAATTTCAGAATTTTAATACAAAAGTATATTGTACAACAATTGTTCAAAACTTCTGATTTTTTTGGAATTAAAGTTAATCTGGATCTGCAGCTTTTTTCAGAATCTCTTCATTCATTGATGAATTATCGCATTCAGATATGCAAAAAAACTAAAATTTACCAGTTATTTAGATACTCTAATTACAATTTCACTTTTTTGCATGAATGCTCCTCTACCGATTCATAGCGGAATGTTAAATTAGTTATCCACGCAATTTAAACCCTTTTAGATTATATCTTTCCAAAGTTGGTTGAATTTATTTGTAGTTAATCACATTGTGTATTTTAAAAATACCCGCCTGGTAATAAATATTATATGATATGTATGTAACAGAGAGGTGGCTTCACCCAGCAGTTGGCCCCAATCCAAGAGGTAAACACTTCGAAAATTCCACCACTTCTCTCATTTATCAATTTCTATTGATCCTTGTTTAGCCTAATGCTTCTCCTTTTCTCTTCAATAAGTAGTTGAACTTTCTTCGTTCGTTATTTTATAGATAATTATGTACATAGTGTTCAACCAATGACAGATGGACAGATATTGCAAAAATTTTACTTGATATCTTTCTATACAGAATTTAAACTTTAATATCATACGTTTATAGTGTAATTTATTCAATTATATTATAAACACCGGACGTTCTTTGTATCAAATAATTTTCAAAAGAATGCCGCCTTAGAAATATTACGATACTATCATGCCACTTGCTTCTACATTAATTATTAAATAAAAACGAGTCAGGGAAGCCTCATAATTTTTGAAATTATTAGTTGCAAAGCCGTCGCGTCGTTTTCGACTCGACAACGCTTAATTTTCTCATAAGGAATTGAATTGCCGTTACATTCCTCTAATTTCGTTATGATCAGATTTTCTATTATGCTCTCACTACAGGAGCAAATTCACGTCAGAAACTAACACGAATTATTCTGTCATCGGTTGAACAGTCTGAATATTGTTATTAAGCACAGCACTGCATTTTACTAACAGTATTATACGGGATGTTTACATACGTGCTTAATACAAAATTCAATATTTTACGACTGATTGTTTTGAATTTATGCGGAAAATTCGAAAAGTCTGTCATATAAAGTGCACTTCCGGCTCAGCTGTTTGGTACAAAAATAGAAGATAACCATTTAGATGCTGCAGAAATTTCCAATACTGAATTTCAGTATCCTGCGGCTTTATGCGACAAATTCAAAAAAAGTTTCAAGTAAAGTGCACTTCCGGTACAGACGATTGCAACCATAATGCGAGATTCACATCAAGACCCTAAATCAGTCTTAAATACAAAATTTCAGCATTATACGTTTGACAGGTTTTGAGATTTGCGAGTTACGAGCGCACATACGTACCGACATCAAGCCGAAAATAGTCAAAACGGATATTTCCATCAAAATCTCGATAGGTGAATTTTGTCGGTTTCACAATACTTCCTTGTACTTTGTACAAGTAAGTAAAAACCTGTGTAAACATCCTATTAGAAAAATATTCGACACGCATTGTCACCTTTGCAGATATGCAGTTCGAGTTTGGCCTTAGATTTAGAAATGAATGCCAAAATCAACTTTACGTTTTTTTGTAATTAAATTTTTGGACATTCGCTACGTTAGGCAGCGTAAATCGGGCTGTCTTGGCTCCGCCTACCACTGCAAACACTGATTGAACAGTGCATAGTAAGCATGCCCAAAAAATTCTCTACAGAATGTAAATATTATGTAAAATTATTATGAGTTTCTACTATTGATATATTAGTATAACTTAGATATTAAGAAATCAATGAATTACCGGGAAGTGGAAAATTGGCCCTTGTACAATAAAATATGATATAATTTCCTTTCAACTAATTTTCACCAAAATGTTTATTTAATTTTCTTTTTACTAATTTTATTAACAATAATAAAATGTAAATATCTTGTGACTTATTTACAGTTCAGTTTGAGCATGCTTTTGTAAAAAAGCTCTCTAAATGTTAGAGTATAATGCTATATATTTCTGATACTAAAAATTTTTGGTTTCACAGCCGTCGGCGCAGCAGCATCAGACCCTGATCATCGAGGAGTTTGAACCCGATGTGTTCCGACAGCTCATAGAGTATATACACACCGGGTGTGTTACGTTGCAGCCGAGGACGTTGTTAGGTAAGATACTATACTTCATTCGCTTTTAAAATGGATATATATATATATTCACAAAAAATTCTTATGGCATATACATATAATTTCTGGCGTTTTGTAATAGTACCTACCCTGTCACTGGTCATAAAATTGAGTAGTTGAACATTGGTGTGGTTTTTTTTATAAAAATAATAAAACATGCCTTTTTATACCAATATTGAAATGGCCGATACGATTTTTATGTATGGTCGTGCTAATGGAAACGCACTTCAAGCGCGGCGTCTTTATGAAGAAGCCTATCCAAATCGCCCATTGCCTTCATCCAGAAATTTTTCAAAAAGTTTCCAACGACTGAGGGATACTGGTTAACTACATAAATGTTTTGCCAATAGTGGACGGCCGAGGACAGTAGTTACACCCGAAGTTGAAGGAAAAGTGTTGGATATTATTGAAGAAAATCTCGAAACTAGTGTTATGATATCCGCTGAAGTTAGTATCAGTAGTCTCCTTGTTTGGAAAATTCTGAATTCTCAACTTCTACATCCGTACCACTTTCAACGGGTACAAGTCCTTAATCTTCCTGATTATCTAGCCAGAATGGAATTTTGTCTGTGGATTTTACACCACATGCCGATAATCCAGATTTCGTTCCGAATATTCTTTTTACAAATAAAACCGGTTTTACTAAAGATGGAATATTTAATTTTCATAATAATCATGTTTGGTCAGATAAAAATCCTCATGCTGTTATCGATTCACACCATCAAGAGCGATTTAATCTCAATATTTGGCTCAGCATTTTAGCAGACACTTTAATAGGACCAATAGGTTAAATGGTGCCGTATATCACGATTTTCTACAAGATGAGTTACCAGTGCTCTTAGAAAATGTATTAATTAATAGAAGGATGAATATGTGGTTTATGCAAGATGAAGCTCCGCCTCATTTTTCGCTTCGTGTTAGAGAGGTTCTCTGGAAGATGGATGGGAAGAGGAGGTTTCGTTCAATGGCCTCCTGGATCCCCGGATGTACCACCACTTGATTTTTTTGTATGGGGTTATCTTAAAAGTTTGGTCTATGCAACACCAGTACGCAATTTAGAAGAATTGTGCAAAGCTGTGAAACAATTCAAAGAAAGCCGGGCATTTTTAAGAAGATGCAGAGCTTGTATGAAGATGGAAAGAGGGCATTTTGAACATTTACTATAAAATATTTTTATTCATTAATAATAATAATTAATTGAGTTATGGGCCAAACTACCTAAAGAACTTATTATAGCAACAATGAAATTATATGAAAACAATACACTACAAATAAAAATGGGCAATAATCTATCAGAGCCTATAAAAGTAGATAAAGGATTGAGGCAAGGTAGTGGCCTGTCCCCAACACTGTTTAAGCTATATCTACAACAAAGCCTACTAAAATGGATGCGGCAGAGCAAGAATATGAGCATAAATATAGACGATAATCTGCTGTTCAGCCTCTTCTTCGCACACGACCAAGTTTTAATTGCAGAGGATGAGGACGACTTGAGCTCTATGTTTAGAAAACTTGAAGAACAGTATGCTCAAGCACTCCGAATTAATATGAAGAAAACGGAATATCTGAGAATCGGAACCAAAGATGTAAGAGGTATACAACTGGAAAATGGAAAGATACGAGGTGTAGACTCTTATAAATACCTAGGCACGGAAATGAATAAGAATGGTACAATACAGAAATAAACACCAGAGTGAACAAAGGGAGACAGATTATTAGAACTATGAACTCTATTCCATGGGATAAGGACATTAGGATGAATACAAAATAAGTATATTCCGATACAAGTGCGGAATGGGGATCATTCCTTGCGAATGTGGATTATTCAGAATTCACATGAGGAATTTGCTTCATTGATCTTCTTCCAATTCATCAAATGTTGGTAAAATTACTCATATCGACTCTATTTTGAAGAGAAACGATAAGAAAATCAAAAAGAATTGAAATTATGACAGTAATGAAGCAGTTTTTTCGCGACCGTACGCGGTTTTCTTAGGAATCTCTGAGCGTGTGGAAAGGGTATCATTCTATAGAGACTAGAAAATAGTATATTCTACAATAAGTATTGGAATGGCCCATATTCTGAACGAGCGAAAAGTGGAATACGCCATTCCAAACATGTTGCAGACTATACTTTCTCTAACGAGGTTTTGGAAACTCACCAATATTTCAGAGAAAATTAAAATAGTATATTGTACAACAAGTATAGAAAATTACATATTTCACACGAGGTGTGTAATTTTCAGCACGAGACGGAGTCGAGTGCTGGAATCACACAAGTGTGAAATAGGTGATTCTATACGTGTTGTACACTATACTTTTTCTACGATCACAATTTTTAATGAAATATGTAGGTAAATCATTCGTATAACTGAGATTTTGAATCTATTTTCACAAATATAAAATAATTTAGGCATTTTAATTGTTTGCTCTGCTTATTTATTGTGATATTAATTTTAGTTATGATTTGGAACATTATTGATATATTTTCTATCAGTTGATTGACATTTCATTGTTGTGTAATCTAATTATTGCAAACTACGGAAAGATTGTATCTGATTGGCTCACTCTCACCAGGCGACCTTCTGATTGGTTCATTAGTTAGAGTTTTCTGTGATCTGGGGTAGCGTGTTTTCTAAATTTTCGTCACTAACCATTTTCCAATTGCAGTAATGATATTTGTGGATATCTAATTTTGGTTATGATACAATAATTACATATATAATTTCTCGATTTCAACAGAATGTGATGGAACGTGTTTTGTCTGCTTCAATTTGTCAGTTGTGATTCGTAGTGTTACCAACCTTCGGAATATATATTACAAGAATAAGAAAATAATTCCAACAGAACTTAGTGCAATTTTGTTATTTAAATGTGGCTTATAAAAGAGCAAACAGAGATTTATATCAAGTCCGTGATATTTATCAATAATCTTGCTAAATATATCATATATATCACCTAAAGAATATTCAGAATGAATTATTAATATATAAGTTGGTCAAACTGGTGTGAGAAATGATTTCTCACGACTTTTCGCACAGTTGTGTGAAATTGTAAGTTTTCTAGTTGTGTTTTGTATGAGAAATATGTTGTTTTCTATAGTGATCGTAGAAAAAAATTATTAAATGTCAAATCTCAAATCCAGATATGAATATTTGAATTGTTAGGAGGTAACCATGGTAGTAGCTAAATTAACAGCTTCTGATTCGTCGAAATGATTCTAACAGCATACAGAATCATTCCAAACGGCATACGGAATCATTCCAAACGATTTTTTGGAATGTCATTCGTTCCAACATCATTTTTGGTTATGGAATAGGCAAATTCCAGAACAGTGTTGGAGAAAAATATATATCTATGTCTTTAGTTCAAAGCGTTGTGACATACGGTGCCGAAGTATGGGATTTAAAAGAGAGGGAAAAGAGAAAACTATTGGCCACCGAAATGGATTTCTGGAGGAGAAGTTGTCTAAAATCAAAGTTGGAAAGAACTAGGAACAATACAATAAGAAACATAGTGGGAGTAGAAAAAACAATTGCTGACACAATCGAATCCAAGCAACTAGTTTGGTTCGGTCACGTAAAAAGAATGACAGGTGATAGATTGCCAAAGAGATTAATAACATGGGTTCCAAAAAGAAGGAGAAAAAGAGGAAGACCAAGACGAAGCTGGAGAGACGGAGTAAACGAAGCAATGGAGACAGTCAGTTTGATTTCATTATGACCAAAATCTGACGTCACGTTTTGATCGACGGTCAGTCATTGTTACTTCGGGTACTTGAAATATCGATACATAATCTACTTCACGTGATTTTCTTGAAATGCTAGTCAATCTAAAAAGCTCGGTCCACATCATGTCACTTGTTATTATCTTCATGTTTTGGTATCTGAGTACTCAATCTGTCAGATTCGTCCATTCACGGTTTTATCAAGAGGATATTTGCAAGAATCGAATAGGAAAATTGACATAAAATATAGAAGACGAAAAATGCCAAAACATAACATAATTGAATCAAAGCAAAGTTGGAAAAAAATATTTATTGGAAATTCAATTTATTGTCAGTGCTCTAGGGACGATTTCTTGGAGCTTTTTTCTTGTTGACAAAGTTAATAATAATTGAATTTGTACGCGGAATTTCTGTTCTATATAATTTGCTCGATATAGCTGCTATGAAAAGTACAAATTAAATTACACCTACAGTGAAAGAAAATTCATACAAATATTCTTGAAAAAGTACAAATTTACTATTTCGAATACTGAAGTATTTCTACGTTTTCTGATAAATCAAAAACATAGATGAGTTCTAGGCTCAAACGTACAATGACATTTAAATAATTTTATTTGTAGGTGTGATGAACGCAGCGGATTATTATGGTTTGGATGAATTGAGACGAGCATGTGCTGGGTTTGTGCAATGCTGCATCAATGTGGATACGGTTTGTGCGTTGTTAGCATCCGCTGAGAGGTACATCCAGTATAAATGCACCAAGTCACTCGTGCAGAAGGTATTACATTTTTTTTGTCTTTTTTTAACTCATGCCTCACTTAATACACTAATCATTTACTTTAATACCAACCAATGATAATAAAATTTCTTTGTAAGCTAAATGGAACACCATTTTGATTAACTTCTTGTACAATAGATGTTTCTGCATCATTTCCCAACAGTTTCCAATTAAATAGGTATATAAATAAATCTACTAACCAATCCTGTAGGATTTAGGTCACTAATCATTAACACTTCCACGCACAACACCTCCCTTACTAACAATCTCTCACAAGATTCTCCCGCAGGTTTTGGAATTTGTGGATGAACACGGCAATGAAGTTTTGAATCTTGGCTCGTTTACGCTGCTTCCGCAGCACGTGGTGCGCTTGATCCTCGCTCGGGATGAGCTTCGCGCTGATGAGTTCACCAAGTTTCAGGCGGCACTCATGTGGGGAAAGAAGTACTGCGACAGCAACCCTAATACGGCCCTGAAAGACGTGATTGGGAATTTTTTGGAGTATATACAGTTTCATAAGATACCTGCTAATGTGCTTATGAGGGAGGTGCATCCGTTGGGGCTTGTGCCGTACAGTATCATCATGAATGCGCTTGCGTATCAGGTGCGTATCTAATTTTTATTTATTAGAATAGGAATCTGGCAGCTTGACACCGATGCTTTCAGCTGTGGTTCAATTTGATAGAATTGAATGCCTAAAAAAGGTCAAGTAATGATTGATTGTTTTTCGTGGATTTATTTTAATCTGATTCAGCAGAATTTAAGTTTAAAAATATAACCAAATACTTGAAAATAATTACCGCATCTTCAAAAGAGCTTAAAAATAGGAACACAATACTATTAATTTTTTGATGGACTTTAATCCAATCAGATAAGTCAATATTTATAAAATAATAAGAATTAATGATAAAATTATGTTTTACAATTTCCGTACTTATATTTTTCTGGAGAAACGACTTGATATTTCTGGTTACATGACAATTTAATCTAACAAAAAGTTGTAATAAATCAGAGATCAGAAGCCTGATTACAATCATAAAAATAATGTTCTGGATTATTATTTGATCTGTTAAATAATTATTCCATATTTTATCAGCAATTAATTGAGTGATTGATAAATAGGGAATAAATAATGCTGAAATTTTTAACCTAGCTGATAGTATTGACGTCATAAATGACACACAACAAATATTAATTTCAAATTGAGAGTAATTTGCATTTTGCGCGATTCTATTGGCTGTATTTATTTTTTCTTAATTTAAATAATTTGTTGCGTTAATGTTTTCGATCTGAGTTTTGTCGTCAAGTGCCATTTGTTGTAGGCAGACCCAGCAAGTGTCGACCCCGGAAAGCTATCCCCCAACAGAGTAAGACGCCAGGCCCAGGGCCGTAGCATGTCCGTTCAGAGCTCTTTGGACCCATACGGATCTAATACCACCCTGAGCAGCAGCGGATCAAGCGAACTAGTTTCTTCCGAAGGCAAGCATTCATCCAATTAGCAGGAAGCCACTGGTGCGACGCCCACACAACCGCCAAACATCCAGCCGCCTCCTATTCCAACCATAACCACCACCACGGTTCCTTCTCCGAGTCCAAGAACGTCTCCGAAACATATGTTTACTTTCACAATCGTGTTGAAGAAAATTTCGCCGCAGTAGATACGAATCTCGTCTGTGGAACCTGGAAGAGACACATCGAAATGCTATTATAGATAGAACACCCTTTATAAGTTTTTTGCAACACTTTTTGGAGACAAAAACGTAACATTAATTATCATTATCTTTAATTAGCTAAATTGCCAAAACACGAACCAAAAATCTGAAAGCTTTTTCAGCATTATTTTAAATTCTCTGCTACATTTAGCAAACTGCATTAGAATAATTAATTGACGATAGCAAAACAAAAATAAGATCTGATATAATTTTCCCGCGTTCGAATCTTCAATTTCTTTTAATGCAAATCTGTCTTGCAATTGCTTGAAAATTCAACGAAAACTGTCAAAGCAGAAAAATAAATTCAAAGTGCAGTCGCTTCTTTAGTCACAAACGGAGCGAGTGTTTACAATAACGAGTTTATAAATCTGGTTGCATACTGTACTTTTTCTATAATGCAAATTGAGACGCCACAACTAATTAAACAACTATTATGAAAAAAATGTCAGGTCTTGTTCAAAATGACCAAAACCACGGATTGACAAAAAAATTATTTAGCGCTATGGAAGTCAGTTGCCATTTTAATTACGGTTGTAGAAAATTGTATGACACACATTTTATGAATGTTTCTTTAGTTACGAGTATTTTAATCACTAGCGAAGCGAGTGTTTAAATTAATGTGTGCCTAAAGAGCTTATAAACTAAGTTACTTTCCTACAAACGCAAATTGAAACAGCACAAATCAATTTGAAAGAAATGTCAAACTTCAGGCGTGCTTAAAATGAGCAAATCCACGGGTTTGACAAAATATCGACACAATAATTTCGTCTAAATAAGATACCTACATGTGATAACAAAAGATCAGAAAATATGAGTCTAATGCTAGAGCCCCACTAACGTCTAATCAAGGAGTTATTTGACAATAAAAACATTCTCAAGACAATGAGTATATTGTCAAACAAAGCCTCAATTAAGAGCATTAGACGTTGGCGACCCAGCATAATAATAATTGACATAAAAAACAATTGAAAGTCTAATTCTATAGTATAAACAAAGTAAAGTGAAATAAATATATTACGAAAAATATTATAGTACACGAGACGTCACGTGACTCAAAAAACAGCTGACGCTTACTGCTAACTTCTCTCTAAATTTTACATTTATTTCTCTGCCAATTAAAAGGCGGAGCTAGAAATGAAGTTTTGATATAAATTAGTCGTAATCAATTAGCTGTTTCTTAAGTTATGTGACACCTTGTGCCCTGATTTACCATTTAGGCTAAATAAAGTGAAAATAATTTGAATTTGGCTCGTCGGAAAATGTCTGTATACTTTGGCAACTGAAATTAATCCGCAGCCATCTAGCGGTGCTTTAGTGGATTCGTTTTGACTTCTTTTTTAATGTGTGAAATCGCTGATTCTATTGCTGTGTTATTCATTGATATATTGGAACAAAATGCTAATTTTCTCTTATTTATGCAAGTTTATTTTTAATAATTTGATGAAAACATCAAAATTTCGACTAGACTTCTTATTTTTCTAATCTGACTATTCTCACTCAAATTTCATCTTATGTTCAACAAAACTATCAATATTAATTGTTTTTTTCTAGAATATATACGAGAACTCGCAAATTTTTTTATACAATTATTATTTTTAACCTTGTACAGCTGTCAAATGCATCTGAAAATTATTATAACAAAAAACTGTTTAGTGAAATCTATACTTTCCAATATAGTTGTATTTGTTCTAAATCAGTCGATAAAATACGAATGAAATCGTGCTGAATATTGTGCTCACAATACCGCTTTGACAGGTCCACTAAAGATCCGCCATTTTGTGCTGCTCTTAACGGAAATTTGCCAATATCCAGTGGAAGTTTTGTTTTCTAACTTGGCAGAAGGTAGATGAATCGAGTAACAAGCTTATATTAGCCTAGGGGCGGGTTGTGCCCCAAAAAAAGTCTAAAAATATTGAATTCATTTTTTTTTGTATTTTACAAACTCTAATTGCTTTATTTAATAGCTGTCAAATCAATACAAGTCTCATTATAATATTTAAATACAAAATTATCTTTGACAGTTTTTAATACTTCAAAGATGTACACGAGAAGGCAGTGCCGGATTGAGACACATTTGGACCTCTGGCACTATGAGATTGAGGAGGGGGTGATCCCAAAATGGCCGACATCAGTCTTGCCTCTGCGCAATGGTCGAAAATATTGCTTCTGCGCAGCGAAATCTCGTGCTTTTCAATTGTTTTTGATGAGTGCGCGATGATATTCTGCGCATTTAGTAAAGCCGAGAAATATGCGAAGCTATTTCTCCTATATATAATCTTCTAATCAATCTAATTTATGCATTCAATTGACACTACGTTCAAATAAAAATAATCTCTGGAGTAAGCATGAAAGTATAAGACAATTACAGCACAATTCCGTCTGAAAAATTGGCTAAATATTATGATTCAAACAATACAATTGAAATAATATCATTCATGATCCAAAATATGCTCCTATATATAAAATAATGACTTCGATAGTTAAATGACAGTTTTACAGAACAACAAACTTACGAATTATTTTTTTAAATATGAACAAAACAAGAAAAAAGTGCTGAATAAGCTTTCAGGAATCAACAAATGCTTGCAAAACATTTTAAAATAAAACTCATTTGAATTATATATTTCAAAGTAGATTACAAGTTTGTAGACTTTTCTTGAGTTATTTATCAAAAATGTCTTCCAAAAATATTTTTTGTTAATCAAAAAATCTTCCAAAATAACAATTAAGCTGACATTATTTCAATTAAAAACCATTACAACCAGTGACGTAGGAATATTTTAGTGTATTGCGTCCGGAGACAGTAAAAATTAGGGCACGAAGTGTCACATTTTTTTCTGAAACTAAACTTTAGTGAAAAATTGACACCTCGTGTCCTAATTCACAAATTATTATTGAATCAATTTAATAATGCTAACTTTATTTATCAATATTTGTCTTCCTGAAGAGTTGTTCGAAAATTTTCCGTTTTCAAAAAAAGATTTTTTGTGAAATAGTAAATTTGGCACAAATCTTAGACAAAGTATTGATGAATAATAATTAGATCAATTTTATTTGAGATTAGTTTACCCGAGTAAGAATATCATTTTATTTATAATATATAATATAGATATAGGGACCACAAATTTAAAATTATTATTTCAAAATTAAACTACAAACGAATCAAAATTTACAACTTTATTTCTAAATTATAAGTGTTCTATCTATAATATCAATCACCCTCCCTTTCATTCATTTGTCATTTCACTATCCATCATCCAATTTTTTGTCCAATTTGGATCTATCTTTGTTTGAAACAAAAGAACTAATAATGGATGAACAAATGAACAAGAATGCTCTGTAACGTCTTAAAACTGGCAATCGCACAATAACGTAAGTTAAGATAGGGGAATGGCTTTTTTTGAAGGATTTGATTGGTTATTTTGAGGTTAAGGGGTGGAAGTTGTATCTTGGCGGCAATTTTGTAACAATTTTCATTTAAATTTGTATTCTAGTGGAGATATTTGCGATATAAACATAATTTTATTTTATAAAATTATGGTTATATTAGGATTGATTATTTTAAGATTAAAACGAGTTGCTAATTAATAAATTATTCTAAATATTGGCTATTTATTTGATTATTTATATATTTGAAAGTCTCTAACGCACAAAAAATCAATTAAATATTATTTTGAATTGTTTTACTAAACTATAGAAGAATTTATAGTGAATATATTTTTAATAATAAATAGTTGACTATATTTTCTTCTATAATTAATCAATAATCTTCATTCCAAGCGCACAAAAAACGTTTAAAATAATTTCGGTTAAGTGACGAACAGCAGCACAGAACGAAATTGTGTGAATGTGTTTTTAAACATGAATGGATGAATGAAATAAATTGGATCATACATATCATTACGTGCACAATATGATCACCATAGATATAATACAGACCGGGGTTTGCATACTGGCGAATTAATTCTCTTCAGAGAGAGACACAAAAAAAGTTGTAGTTGCTTTCTTTCTAATGGGCGGAGCGGAGGCCAAGCTTGCGCGCGCTGCTATCCACGCGTCATTGGACAGAAAACGACACAATCTTATTTCTGTCACTTTCCAGTGTCCTCAAGGTGAGAATATATTAAATGCGTAAATAGGGCCTCCTAGACACGTGTAAACAAAATTATGTGCTAACAGTAAATCCGTAGATAAGTCACATAATTGAATTGTAACCCAACTAAATTGAATTTTCGTAAAAAATGGATATTACAAATTATTGCACACCATTTTCCAAAAGCACAATTTAGTAGTTAAAATTAGCTTTATAAATGATGAACGAATGAAAATAATAATAAGAATTAATAATCCCGAATTTATTTAATTATTTCCAACATCCGCAATCGTAAGTAAAGCTGCATCCTAGCGGCTGTAATCGGAACTACTACTTCTGCGCGTGCCCTGTCAAAACACTTGAACAGAGGTTGAATGTAACAAAGGAATATTTTTATCTCTTTCTAACTTGTTTTGTTTGATATAATTCTTTATTCAAAATTTAAATTATTTTACTTTTCGTTGGAATTTCATTATTTATTTGAAAGATGAAATTTAAAAATCGATACAAAGCATAAAAAATGAACAATAAATTGTCAACTGTCAAATTCTTTATACGGCGGCCATTAATTTCTTTGAGTATATGAATTGCTGTTTAATTGATTGAATATTTTTTATGGAAAACGAAGCAAAATGTACCACACCTTACTTATACTCTTTGATGTGTACCCCATCTTGTCACAAAATATCTAGCCGTAATTATTGAATGTCGTACATGTTTTCTTAAAATTTAAATATTGATGTTTGCTTTAAATGTTACAATGTAATAACGTAATCGTTACTGTCAGGTCAGTTATTTTGGATTGGTCTGATTCGTGTCAAATGTTGGATTGATGTTTCAAAACATATTTTATTGTTAGCTTAGCGGAATGAGATTTAGGTGCGTAGATGATCCAAATAATCAATGCAATCAATGTATGGTGTTTCATTGGCGTTATCGTGTGACGTCATTGAAAGTTTTAGCCGTTTTAGCATTTGCCACGCCCACAAAAGTAGCTTTGTCGTAATTTACAATTTTAATAATATTTATGGTGCAATAAAGCAGCTTCTATATCTTGTACAGGAATGCTGGTTATTATATGTGGTACATTTTACTTTTTTTTTATTAAAATTTATTACATCAAACAATTTTTGAGGTTAAGTTTAGAAGTCGAAATCAACAAAAGATCCAAATGATGAAATAATTATATAATAATTTAATTAAAACTAGCTGCTTGCAAATTTCGGTTAGTTTAATTTTAATGGGGGCTGCATCTTGTAAAGCTAATAATAGATGGCGTTACCATTTTGGGACTTTTCAGCGGGCTAAATGAATTTTTTTTGGAAAGCCATTGAAAATAAGTTGATACTTGAATTAAATATTTTGATAACAAATTAATTGTAAGGATTTTGGGCGGAATTATTCATAATAATTTAGACTAAAATATGGCGGGAGATTTAAATTTTAATAAAGTTTTGTCAGTTATCCTCATTTATTCTTGGTGGAAGGAAGTACAAAAGTTTTACCAATGAAAAATAAATTTATTAGATCATTTGCAATATAAATAACTTCTAATTTGTATTGTGTTATGAATTAGCAGTTAAAATATAAAAATTACTGAGATGTATACCTTGTTTAGATGTATAAATGTGTAAATATTGAATGAATGTTGGAGTATATGAGATTTTTTTTGAGAAAATGCTGATGGAACGCCGGTAAACTAAATTCTGATTATTTACATTCAATTCAACATTATTTTTGCCATTACTATTCAATTATTTACAATTAAATAAAAATATTTTCAATGATTTTTGTAATGTAGTCTAATTTGATCTACTAATTGAGGTTATGTTCTTAATATTTAGTGAAAATTCACTTTATTACGTGCCGGAAACGCACATATGAGTTACGTTACCGTAACGCTCACATCCGCTGTCGTCGGACTACTTTGCATTCTTGGTTCATTCATTATGCCTAAACTATCGAACAAAAGAAAATTAATAACGTATCATTTGTTCAAATTAATCTGATCTACACAACGACGAATTCGTATTTCACATTTCATTGAAAATCAAAGTGATAGACTAGAGTTATGAAAATACTTATGAATAATTGAGAAATATCGTAATATGTGATAAGTTTGCCAGAAATGCATTTTACTTTGTAGAAATTTTAAATTAGCTCAAAATTGAAGGTACTTATTCATTTTAAATTAAAATAGTAACATTATTTATTTATTCTCGCACCTAACCTCAGAATTACCGGAAATTCTGACCAGCAGCGCTTCCTATTTTCAATAATAAAAATTTCTGCAAATTAGAATGTGTTTGTTAACTTTAAATTATAAATTAAGAGGATTTAGGTTACTGTTATTTGTTAATACTTCTCAATTCTAACATAAATAAGTATTATTTGATGATAATAACGTCGAAGCCTCATAATATTTATATTAGGAGCATTAATTTATCTAAATCATAACAATAAGTGATTCAAAATTAAATATACTGATTTCATACAGGAAACTAACTACGAATCGTGCTTTACTATAATAATATTCAGTACCTGAATTGGAAAGAACATTTAATGAAAAATAATTCAAATTCATTTGTTTATATTTCATAAAAATTGAAAGCTCAATAAAATTAACTAAAATCTCCATTTATTGAGTTCAAACTATTAGATCTGTGAGTCTGGACTGGGGTAGCCCCCTTGGCTCCGCCATTTTTCGAATAATTCTTCCAAATTTTATTTAGTAACAAATTATTTACTTTTTTATTATCTTCTAAGACAATTTTAATGCATTAACTTTTTATGATTGAATTAAAACTATGTACATAATAGTAATTCGGATTATTATTATCTTGCAAGGTAATTTTATTGTAGGTATTTAATTATGGAAAAGTAAAAAAAATTCAGTCTTGGTAATTGCGAATTATTATACTGTACATAATTTTAATTCAATCATAAAAATTCAATGCATTAAAATTATATTGCAAGATGATAAAAAAGTTAGGTTATCAAATAGCAAAAAGTGAACGAACGCTCAAATTCATTTTCAAACCGTAAAAGATCAAAATGAAATTGAATTTCATATTCAGATACTGAATGAAAATTGTATTCAACTAATCTATTTCTTCATTGCACATGAATTAACTAAAATGAAGCCAAAGAATATTTATTTAAGTAATATAATTTTTAAAATAACTAGAAATAAAATTTCCTAACCTATAAAACATATTTACCGCTCCAAAAACCATGCCTTTTGAAAACACCCGCTTAAAAAAGTCGCACCAGTGGCATTTATTTTTATATACTTACAAATAAGGCAGTGTATAAAAAACTATATTTAACAACTAACTGCAACATAAAATCTATACAAGCTCTTTGTATTTATCTAAACGTAGATTTCGATACGGAAGCATTGAAAAATTGTGACATCTCTTGAGCTTGTTTTGAACTAAATTTTTGAGGTTGATAATTAACCTCAAAATGAAATAAACTGGCTGTTTTATTTAATGTAATCAGTTGCCAGGGGACATTATTTGAGTTTTAAAACAAATATTTTATTACTTCTTTCTTATATTGATCAAAAACGTGAGAGGAATTAATTTTTCAATCAGACAGAAACAAATAATAAATTTTGAAATGAAAAGTTGTCAACACATGGATTTTTTTCTAAAAATTCATAATGAATATTTTGTAAATACTTGTAAAATAATAATTTTATTTCATTGCACAAATTAATAATTCCGTCGAACAATTATTATTAATTATGGTTAAAAAATCCCCTTTTTATAATTTTGTACAATTTCAATGTTTTGTAATTTAAAATGTAAAATTTATTCAATATTTCCGTATTATTGACAATATAAATGTTGAGATGTTTCCAAATGTACCAATGGATGTCACTAGCAAAGGTCATTAATTAATTATTCTGAAAACAAATAATTCCCCATAATAATAGATTTGAATGAGAAAAATAAACCTAATCTGTTATAAAAAACATTATTTTATGGTTTGAACCAGACTATAAATAAAAGATTTGAGGTATCTTTAATATAAATAAGGACCTGCGTACAGAATATGTGACCTTTGACTGATTTTGTATGTTGTAAACTGTGTAGAACTATTTTATTTTATAGTTATTTATTATAATGACCAAAATATAAATATTCTATGGGGATATGATGTTATAATAAATATATATTTATTTAAAAACTTAATTATTTTCCCCCTGTATTATATTTATTTGATTTGATACGCCACTGGTATTTGCTACGCCAATGTCTGTAAATGTCAATTTCAAATTTATTAAATTTTTTGCTCTCTTTTAAAACAGTGATCTAAATTAGTTATATTATAGATATATTTTGTAGAAAATTTTGCGTAACATCCAGTATATATTCAAAATAATTTTTTTTTTATCTTGCCACGAAGAGGAATAAACTAATCTACCAAAACGAAATATTTAATATTTGGACTAAATACTTTACACTGGCCAAGTAAACAAATTTATCAATTTGATGAATTTGTATAGTTTAAATTTGCCTCTCAGCAGCACGCGACAAAACACTATCGCGTATGCGTGGTCGCGTTTATTCGATTGTCAGTGAATTTACTGAAGTACGTGATTATGTGAGAATACGGTAGAAAAATCGTAATATCACAACATCTTTTGTAGTTTTTCACAAATTAAAATCTATACATTCATGGATTTTTTTACTGATACCAAAATCAAGGGCCGTTGTCGATGACTCAGAGACAACAAATCATATTAACAATATGTGAATACCATAAGTTATAGACGAGAATATTACAAGGTAAAACTCGTAGTATTGCTATCACTATCTTATCTTAATGCACATAAATGTGATTTTTGTGCGAAGTTTCTAAGGTTATGTTATGGGGGAAGTGTACCAGCATTTGTTTTTTGATTAGGGTATGTTTATTTGGGCCTGTCGGCTTCATATTTTAAATTTATTTTGAGGTAAGAGGTATTTACATTACTGTAGTTTTGAATTTTTTATTTCAATATAAAAGTTGACCGTTTGGTTCCAATGATTGTTTGACTTGTTGAAACATTTGACTGTAGTTTCGATTATATGTCAAACAGCATGTTTTAATGATCTTTAAATATATTTTACGAAATATTTACTTCATTTAGATTGTTAAAAGTTTTCCGGTAGCACAATTATCACTATTAAAAAGTGCTGTATTTGTAGTTAGCGACAATCGTAAAAATTGTACGGTTCTTCATGAAAATATAGCAGTCAAATTACGTCTGATTTGTAACCTGCATTTGTCTTGAAATCATATTTCAATTGAAATCCTTGGAATTACTACGAAACTAGTAATAAAATTTATGCAACATTACTAACATTCATTTAATAATAATAATAAAGCACAATATACGTGCTCTAGTACATCATTTCAATAGCAAAATACTAACAGCAGAAAATGAACATAAATATGATTAAATAAATCACTCCCTACTCATAATTATGGCAAAATAGTTTCACATCCCCATAGTATAACGTCACATGTTTAACGTATCAAGTTTTTATTTATTACTTATAAAGATCGACTTTATTTCGATTAAATCCAAGTTTGGTTTAGTCATTACAAAGCAGTTAATTATTTATCTAGCTATTAAATTTAAAAATATGTCGTATTAAGGCGACTACTGTAACGCGGTACACATGAGTTCGATTTATGCGAAAATTGGCCCTCTTGTGAATTTTAGGGTTAAAAATCAGATTGCCATAAGGAAAAAAAAATTTTAAATGATCTGTACATCTTTTCAGAATTAAATTCTGTATATTTTATTTATTTTTGACTCTTTTACCAAGACTCTTCATCAAAAAAAATAATGATAATTGTCAAGACTCATATTAATGATTTTTCTGTTTGAGGTTGTTTCATGTGTTTTTTCTCAATCTTTGGGTGAATGCTTGAGAAATTTCATTGTGGAACTCACGTTTTCACATCTAGTCTTCTGTATATTTTTTAATTATCTAGTTACTTGCCTTTTTTATTTTTGTACCATTGTTTTTCTGATGAAGACTCTTTGTAAAAGAGTCGAAACGTCAAAAATAAATAAAATATACAAATGAAGGAAAAAACTTTTCAGATCTCATTTTTTAATAAATATGTTTTATTGGGTAAAAAGTTCTGTACATAAATTATTTGAAGCACTTGAAAAAGGCAGCAATTTGTTGTCAAAACTTTGTGTCTCGAATAATTTATGTACAGAACTTTTTATCCAATAAAACAGATTTATTAAAATATACAAAATTTAAATGGAAAAAAAACATTGAAAAATTATTGAATTTGAAATTAAAAAATTTTTGAATTTTAATTCAGAAAACGAATTTTAAATCTATTTCTCATTTATTTTCTGATGATGACATTTGTAGAAAGGGTCGAAACGTTGAACTGCAATAGAAGATACAGAATTTAAAGTAAAAAATGTATGGAATGTTAAATATTAAATTACAAACTGAAGTCATTCTAAAATTTCTATCAGATATAAATTGAAAAATGGACACAATAATAAATATTTGATTAATAATTGACTGGATTCTATTGATAATTAATTATAATTATGTTGTTTTATGGAGAAGAAACTCTTTTTGAGCAGAATTCAATCCAGAAAAAATTGTTATTCTTGTTTTTTTTTTGTTCTAAAATTTCCGGAAGAGCCAATTTCGCTCAAATTTAAAGCTCTGTATGTGTCATAATTAATTGTTAATAATTAGAGGTGTTATTGGAAAATCAGGCAAATCAGTAAATATTCTGATTGCAATTGCAAGCGGTGGACACAAAATATGCTTCCCAACTTCGTGTGTGTACGCGTGTCGATTGTTGGCAACGATCTGTCTTTACAGCCGAACCTTTATAAAGAAATTTCGGGCATTTGTGAATGATTTCAAGATTATGTATTTTCCATTACCCCTCACTTAGGGGCCAATTTCATCAACGTCTCAGTTAAATTTATATGCCAACAATTGTATCAATAATAGTTTTCGGGTTTTCGGATAAAATAACCTCAGAATAAATTTAACTGACGTTGGTGAAACCGGCCCTTAATCGTTATTTGCCATGAAACTAATTTAAAACAATAATTTTCCTCTGGTTGCCTGCTACTTTTTAACAAGCTAAAAATTAGCGAAAAAATTAGGTTAATAATTTCAAAATTGCGGGAAGAGAAGCGGAGACATCAGACATAGAATTAAATAGGGGAAAAATGCGCTAAAATAATCATCTAGTCAAATTAATGTCAAAAAAATTTTCAGAAGATTTATTTTCAATTGAGCCACTTACGGGGAGTCATCCCTAGCCTTAAAGCACATTTTTCTACCTCGAAGGAGGTGTGCTTATTCCGCCATCCTGAAAAGGTTTAAATTCAATTTTTTTCCTCATTTCTTGTTGATCCTAGAGTGAAAATAAATCATAACAATTATGTACAACTTTTATTCCTAACATTTTGTTGTATTTTATTGTATTTCGGTTATATTAATAATTTATTATATTCAGGGTTTGTTCTTTGCATTGAAATGACGCTTTTTTCGACCAAAAAGATTGGATGTATAATCCAAATTTATCTTAGTTTAATAGTAGCTGTAGATTCTTAAAATGTTGCAAGTTCTAATTTCCAAGATGTTGGGTAATAATTCTTGTTTTTATTTTTGTTTTAGAGTATGCTTCTTCCAAGATATGATCGAAAGTTGGTCCCGGCGTGCATTTAGTGGTTCCAGTGGTACATACCACGTACGAGCTTCAGAACTGGCTGCTCAAAGAGATCGAAAACTCAAAGCGCTTAGCGCTACCGTCGTTTTTCTCGATGACACCGAACAGAACTTCCATTTGGAGAAGCGAGCCAAAGGTTCATCGCTCTTAGATCTCGTCTACCAGCATTTAGAATTAGTTGAGAAGGATTATTTCGGGCTGCAGTATATCGAAAATGACAATTCTAATAGCTCCAATAAACCAACTATTATGGTATGTATTATTTGTTAAATATTTACAAATTAATATTTAACTTCCTTTTCAAATAATTGATTGAAAAATCGCTAAAAATGATTCATTTGGAGCTGATATAAATAGAAAAGAACCTTTGGAATTGGAATTATATTTTTTCAATCGTTGAGCTGTCATTCTTGTAATAACAAAAGTGTCATCATTTATATTGCAAATTGCAAAACTAGTACAAATTATTTAGATTGTATTATACTTAGTCACTCAGTAAATGGTGTGATGAAGATTTCAGCGTTATTTATAGTAGATAAGAAAGAAATATTAAGTAAATTCGTTGAAATTTATTTAAAATTGTATTATTTGAAGTTTAAAGTACACAAAATACTTCTAGGTTATAGTTATTTATTAATAGTAAGTTGAGTTTGAGGAGTTCAACAACTGATAATAATAATTGTTTTTGTTTTAGCGGTGGCTTGATCCGTCCAAATCGGTAAAAAAACAAATAGGAAACACCCAAGCTGTATTATATTTCAAAGTAAAATTTTATGTATCTGATCCTAGTAAACTTCAAGAAGAATATACTCGATATCAATTTTATCTGCAGATAAAAAAAGATATCTATCAAGGACGATTACAGCTCCCAGTCAGCATAGCGTGTTTGTTGGCTAGCTATTCTGTTCAATGTAAGTTTTTTATCGCTCCAATCAGTAAATTCTTTAAAAGAATGTTATCTTTTAATTTAGCCGAGTTAGGTGACTATCAGCCGGATGAACATGGACCGAATTATTTGTCTAATATGCAGCTTATGAGAGAGTTGATCCCTGGAATGAATGAGGATATCGAAAAGAAGGTTTCCGAACTTCACAAGCT
Source organism: Dromius quadrimaculatus (assembly GCA_963989225.1). Taxonomy (NCBI): domain Eukaryota; kingdom Metazoa; phylum Arthropoda; class Insecta; order Coleoptera; family Carabidae; genus Dromius; species Dromius quadrimaculatus. The sequence goes on along the minus strand of OZ022325.1, from coordinate 5,458,213 downwards.
GCATAAGTAAGTATATTTTGATTTTAAAAATTCATTTTGGACTAAGAAATTGAAATCAATATTTTATTTGACTCACCACCAAATATAATTTGAAATGTAGTTGGAATCGGTTCACACTTCCTGTTCGTAATTTTTTTTTCAAGTTTTCTTATATTATTACGGGTGTCAAGATTATGCTATAATTTTTGTATGTTTAATCTTTTATTTTAGTTTGATACTATATTATTTACAAATTTTCTCCATTCTTTCCTGTTCATTGCTGTTCTTTTTGCTTCTTGTTTGTTAGTATTATTTCTGTGCAGTATTTCTTCTATTTTGTTATCCCACGTTTTTCTTGGCCTTCCTCTTCTCTTTTTCCTTATTATTCCGTCTTTCCATACTTGTTTTGTTTGTCTGTCTTCTGCCATTCTTGTTAAGTGTCCATACCATGCTAATTGTTTTTTATCTATTGTATTGTGGACAGATTCTATTTGTAGCTTATTTCTTATTTGTTCATTTCTTATTCTGTCCATCCTAGTGACGCCCTCTATTCTTCTCAAAAATCTCATTTCGGTCGCTTGTATTTTGCTTTTATTTCTTTTGTTCATTATCCACGATTCACATCCGTATATTAATGTTGGTCTATATTTGTATAGTGTTATTTTCGTTTTCGTTGATACTTGTTTATTGTTTAATATTACTTTGTTTATTGCATAGTAGCACTTATTTGCTGCAAGTATTCTTCTATTAATTTCTTGTTGTATACTTCCTTTATCATTCAATTATGCTCCTAAGTATGTAAAGTTATTAACTTGCTCAATTTCTCTGTCGTTTAAAAATAATTTGACTGTGGTATCTTCTTTCGCTATTATCATGGTTTTAGTTTTATCTGCATTTATTAACATGTTGTGTTTTCGTAGCTCCTCGTTCCATACATTTAAGTTATATTGCATGTCTGTTTCATTTTTAGCTAGTATTGCTAGATCGTCAGCAAATGCACATTCAGCTATCATTGTAATAGCTAGATTGTGGTATCCAATTTCCACTTTCTTCGTTTTAATCTTTACTTCCTTTAGGATATTGTCCAAGTATATTATGAACAGGATAGGGCTTAAAGCTCCTCCTTGTCTTAGCCCTTGTGAGGTGGTAAATTCTTCCGATACTTCATTTCCAGTTCTTACATAACTAGTTGTCCGTCTATATACACTCTTGATGGCTTTTATCAGTTGTTCGCTTATATTTCTTTCTTTTAAAATTTTCCACATCTTTTCACGCGATACTCTGTCAAATGCTTTTTCCATATTTATAAATGTAAATAAGTTTTCTAATTGTAAATATGTGGTCCTGAGTGGAGTGTCCTTTCATGAACCCACTTTGGGCTTTCTCCATCGTTGACTCTATTGCCTGCCTAAGTTTGCTCTCCAATATTGCCTCATACACTTTAGCTGTAGTACAAAGCAACGATATTCCTCTGTAATTATCACAATTCCTGGTATCACCTTTTTTGTGTATGGGGAATATCACTGCCTTTTCCCAGTCCTTAGGTATTCTTCCTATAGACCATATCCTATTTAACATCTGCAAAAGAATTTGTTCGCCATCCTCTCCCATGTATTTCAATTGTTCCGATTTGATTTTATCGTGACCAGGTGCTTTCCATTTCTTAGTTTTTTAAGTACCGTTTTCAATTCATCTTCAGTTATAGTTTCGCTTTCCCTATCTATTGGAGCTCTGTCCGGTGATTGGTTCTCTTCTATTCTATCAATAGTTTCATTTTCTTTAAGTAAAGCCTCAAAATGCTCTTTCCATCTTTCCATTATATATTTGTTTTCATTTTTACGTTACCATGTTTATCTTTTAGTTGTTTCAACGACATTTCTTTTCCTCTTCTGCAGCTTTTGAGGGTTCTAAAGAATAGTTTTTGATTTTCTTGAAAGTTGGTTTCTAATATATTCCCAAATTCTTCCCAGGTTTTCTTCTTTGAGTTTTTTATTATTTCTTTCGTTCTATTTCTTTGCTTTTTATATTCTTCATAGTCCACGTCCTTCTTGGTATTAAGATATTTCTTCCAATTCTGATTCTTTCTTTTTACTTCTTGTTTAACTTCCTCATTCCACCAATGAGTTTGTTTTCTATTTTTTATGGTCCTGGTTGTTCCACACACACATTCAGTTGCTTCCATGATTATTCTTTTAAAAATTGTCCACATTTCTTCTATATTGTTTATGTCTGGTGTTGGTGTTTTATTCATTAGTTCACTTACTTTTTCTTCGTATTTTATTCTTGTTTGAATATCTTTTAATTTGTCTACTTTCGGTTTTGGTGCTTCTATTGCTTTTATGATTACATCATGCTTTTGTTTGCTCTCCTCCTTAACTTCAATTTTTGCTATTGGCAACTGAAACTACCGTTGGCGGCAGCACTGTGTTTACAAAGTGGCTTACGGCAAGTTTGTAGTCTGTTTACAATGTGAATACGTTGATATTCACCAAAGAAATATTCATATTTCATTGAATAATTGAATTCAATTCCAATTGTGCGGGAAAGTATTGACTTTCTTCTTTTATAATATATAGTTTTTTCTTTGAAAATCATCTTATTTATATACGGTTTTTAGTTGTAACTAGAAGACTGCGTGAGGTTATAAAATTCATAGCTTCAAAGAAAATAATATTACGGGGAAGTATTTACGGCATATTTGTATTGTACATTCCAGCTTTCAGCTTTTCTTGTATGATTTTTTCTAATCCACACAGCTCGTTTATCAACTAATTCGTAGTTGTCAACTTGATTTACTACAGACACTTTAACCCTTTTTAGGAAAATTATGGATACTCAAATCCACATTTTGATTAAATTTGGAATAACATCCATAAACACAACAATTTTTATCACCAATTCTTTGATTAAATTCCATATTTTGAAGAGTATAGTCTTGAGAAAGACTAATTTTGAGGTTATATAATGTAACAATAAAGTCGAAAGCCGAGTATTTTCCACTGAATTAACTTGAACAAATCCATTAAGAACTATTACAGTATAAAATTTTATACAAACAATCTCAAAAAATCCACTAAATATTGCTAATAAAACCAGTAACATAACATACGATTATATGGAAATTAAGATTGAATCCACTTTACAATATAGCTCCGCTTATAACCGCTTGGTGGCTACGGGTTAATTTTAGTTACCATTAGTTAGAAAGTGATCACTTCCAATTTCACTTCCTCTTTTAACTCTTACATCCATCACATTTTTCTTCAATTTGTTGTTGGCTAAAAAGGAATCTATTAAAGATTTTATCTACGACTGTGCGCTAATACGTGATTCGCTCACTAATTTGCGTGTCATTATGAATTTCATAATGGCACTAGTGCCATTATGAAATTCATAATGACACGCATTTTTGTAAGAGAAATAAGCAAAATAGAAATTCTATCACACTTCAAGTTTCCTTTATTATGAATAACTATTAATACACACACATTAATTTATGTTTTATAAACGTTTACGACAAGATCAGGGACAAGTTAGATATGTTTATTTTCTTTATAACTTTGACAGCTGTCAAACAAACAAATAGTTGCCATAACATGCTACTTGATCAAGCTATGAATTTTACACTAAATGTTTTTCGAATGTCAAACATCAAATAAAAAAATCTAATTCAGCAGCAATTAAGGCCGTCGTAGATAAAATATTGAATGATACACGTTTGATACAGCTAGTGTAATGAAACTTGAGTGATAAAAACACTCGGCTAATCGCCTCGTGATTTAACATCACACACGTTTCATTACAACGACTATATCAAACTTGTATCATTAATATCTATTTCGTTTCTACTTTTAACTTCTCGAGTGTACTTATGAATGTCTTTATGTGTGAAGAGAGTGTTTAGAATTTTTAGTTCATTTATGATGCAAAAATCAATAAGTCTGTTACCATTGTTGTTTCTAGTTGGTTCTCCATATATTCCCATTACTTCTGTTAATCCTTCGTTTGTATTTCCTACTCTTGCATTAAAGTCACCTGTTATATATATCAGTTCTTCTAGCTTTTCAAATTCCAACTGCAGTAGATCCCAAAATTCATCTTTAATTGTTTTACTCTCGTCCTCATTTGGTCCATATATTATCATTATATTTGCTGTAATGTGTTCAACATCTTTGAGTTTTATTATCAGTATCCTTTCGTTTATTGATTTCTCTAATTTATTATGTAATATGCAACCTGCTCTTGCTCTATCATTATTTTCAACTCCGCTATATATTAATATGTGGTTATTTCTTAGCTTTGCCATTCCTTGTCCTTTTCTTTTTGTTTCCGTTATGGCCAATACTTGCAATTTAGCTTTTTCAAACTCCTCTATTAATTCTTTCTCCTTTCCATTTAAACTTTTAATGTTCCAAGTACCAAGTAGAACTGTCCTTTTCGCATGCCTGTTCGTTTCCGTTTTATCTATCACTGGTAGTTGTTTTCCCAATCGTTTTTTGAATTGCTTTGTGTTTCATTTTTTTGGGCTACAATACCATTTTCATGCTCATCCCAGTCATAAACTTCTTCGTCTATTATCAATTTTTGGTATCCTATCTTCACCATTTTTCCTTTTGTCCTTTTTTCTTTTGCAATACTCCGGATTTCTCTTTGGATTCTCCGTTCTTCCCAGGTCAGATCATTATCGATGAAGATTTTAGAGTTTTTTAGTTTACTTTTGTTTGCCATAATCATTTGTTTTTCTTTCCAGTTAGATATTTCAGCCTTTATTATTTCGTTCTTTGTGCCTTTATTCAGTGTCCTCAAATTATTGAGATCTACTTTCACATTCAGATTTTCTTTAATCAATTTTCCAATTTCTTTTTCTGTATTTAGTGTTGATTTCAGACCTTTTATTACAATATTATTTCTTTTCTTTTGCCTTTCATCTCGTTCTGCTTTTCTTTCCAGGTTTTCAATCCTATCAATTAGGAGTTTCTTTTCTTTTTTCCATATTTCTTCTTTCTTTTCCGTTTCTATTTTTAGTTTGTTGATCTCCTTTTTTACTTCATTTGTATTTTAATTTATCTTGGTCATCATACTTCTCATCATCTCCTTCAACTCATCCATTTCTTTATTATTTACAGTATCCAAATCCGTTATATTATTATTTTTGGCTTACTTTTTAATTCTTCTCTCTTCCTCTGTTCAGGGGAGCGAAGAACTTTTTTGCATTTGCCCATTACACCATTATAATTTTGTTCAATTATTCCCTGTTCATCCTCCCTTTGTCTTTTGTTCATGCTCTGCCAATACCACCTAAATTTCTAGTTTCGATTTCCAAATTTCCTTTTACACCACACTTTTAAATTTAAGTTAAATTATTAGATCTCAAACTTTAGATAGTAAATACTTAACTCGTTTTTAAACTTATATTTTAATTACTAATACCACTGCTTAAATTTTATATTTCAAGTATTAGATCTTATATTTCAAAAACACTGAGTTTTAACTATTACTGACCACTTCGAATTTGACTAATGATATTGTTTTATCTACTACTATCTAATTTTCTTATATACTATTTTAATTTTAGGGGGCAATTACCATCAGATGCGGAGTTCAATTTTCTAGATCATGCAAAAAAATTGGATATGTACGGAGTTGAGTTACATAGAGCTAAGGTAAAACTTATACCAATTTCTTGTCATTATTTCAAGATATTAAATTTATTTTTTGCAGGATTCTGCTAATAAAGATATCCAGTTGGGTGTAACGTCAATTGGTTTACTAGTATTCCAAAATAATATTAAGATTAATACATTTTCGTGGTCCAAAATTATGAAAATATCATTTAAAAGAAGACAATTTTTTATACAACTACGCAGAGAACCTGTAAGTATCAATATTTATTTTTATTGCTACGGTGATTCATTTTTAAATTATGGGATAGTTTCATCCATATCAATCGATTTATTTCAATAGATAACAGTTTTATCTTTATCTAGGAAATATTTATATTGAATTAAAAATGTTTTGACAGTCAAAAACTACGAAATAGCTGAATCACTTATAAATTTTACTTACTTACTTAATCCTAAAGCCTACCTACCTTTTCAGGTGTAAGGCTGGTGGTTTTTACTTTTCTTGTTCATTCTTCTTCTTCTTCTATTGGTATCCGCTTCCAGATCTCCTTCCATTTTCTCTCTTTTTGCTTAAGTGGCCTGCTTCCTCCCATTTACAGTCCCTCTTTTTCAGTGCTTTCTTCACTTCTTCTTTCCATGTTTTTCTGGGTCTTCCTCTCTGTTTTGTTTTTGCTGTTCTTGCTTCGTACACTTTTTTTGTCGTTCTCTCCTCTTCCATTCTTTGTATATGGCCCCACCATCTTAATTGTCCCTCTTCTATTATGTTTTCTATCGGTTTTACATTCAGTGTCTCTCTATATACCTTGTTTCTTATCTTGTCCAAAACTGTTTTCCCTTCTATTTTTCTCAGGAATCTCATCTCTGTACTGTTCAATTTACTACGTTGTCTTTCTGTTGTTGTCCAGGTTTCTGATCCGTAGGACAGGATAGGCACAGCTACTTTTTTGTATATTTGTGCTTTGGTTTCCTTCGGTATTTCTTTATTTGTTAGTATAGTATTCTCCAAAGCGTTAAAAAGTCTACCTGTGGCTCCTGTTCTTTCGTTTATTTCATCATCTAGTTTTCCGTCATAAGTCAGTTTTGTTCCTAGGTATTTAAACTTCTTGACTTGTTCTAACGTTTCTCCTTCTAGCTTAATTGTGTGTTTTTCCTCGTTTCTGCTTATGACCATCGATTTGGTTTTATTGCGGTTAATCTTCATGTTAATTCAAGATGTCTTCTGAATATTTCTAAGTTCTTGTTTAGTGTGTCTTCGTCTTTTCCTATTATTACCATGTCATCTGCATAACATGTCTCTATTATTTTTACGTTTTCCATTTTCCACTTTCCTATTATGTATTCTTTCGCTTCCTTTCTTGCTTCTTTTATTGCTTTGTCAATCACTAGTGTAAAGAGTAACGGATTTAATATGCAGCCTTGTCTTACTCCTTTTGTAGTTTCGAACATGTCTGATGTTTCTTTCTTTGTTCTTATATAATTTTTAGTCTTTTTGTATAAACTTTGTATACCCATTATTATGTTAGTATCTACTTCTCTTTCTCTTAGCGTGTTCCATATGTCTTCTCTATCCACTCTGTCGAACGCCTTCTCTAGATCTATGAAGCACAGATGCACCTTGTCTCCTTGTTTTATTGTTTTCTCACTCACTTGCCTCATTATAGTTATTGCGTCATTTACTCCTCTGTTTGGTCTGAAGCCATATTGGTTATCTTCTAGGGATTTTTCTACTTGGGTCCTTAGTTTCTTCTCCAGGATTCTTGCAAACAATTTCACCGCTGTATTTAAGAATGTTATTCCTCGGTAGTTTTGGCATTCTTTTATGTCACCTTTCTGTTTATATATGGGGCATATAATACCTATTTGCCAGTCTTCCGGTGCAATTCCTGAACTAATTACTTTATTGTAAATTTCCTTCAACCTTTCAGCGCTATATCTGTTGCTGCTTTAAGCATTTCTGCCATTATCTTATCTTGTCCTGGAGCTTTACCTGCTTTGGTTTTCTTTAGTGCTTCTTTGGTCTCATCTAGAGTTATTTCCTCATCTTGTTCAAGTTTTTTCTCCTGTGGTGTGGGTTCTCTCTTTTCCTGTGTACTTTTCTTTTCTCTTATATCTTCTCCTTCTAATAGCTCTTTGAAGTACTGTCTCCATGTTTCCATTATCTCTTCCTCTTTTGTCATCAGTTCTCCAATCTTGTTTTTAATATTATGCAACATTTGTGTCTTTCTCTTTTTTGTTTTCTTTATTATCCCGAAGAATAGTTTTTGATTGTCCTTATATGCTGTTTTCATTAGTTCGCCAAATTCTGTCCATGAGTTCTTTTTTGCCTCCATTACTGCATTCTTTGCCTTTTTTCTTTCAGCTTTATAGCTTTCATAATTCTTTTCGTTCCTCGTATTTATGTATCTTTTCCATTTCTCTTTCTTCCTCTTAATTGCCTCTTTTACTTTTCCATTCCACCAAAGCGTTTGTTTTATCTCTTTGTTCGTGATTTTTGTTGTTCCGCAGCACTCTTCTGCCGCTGTTATGATGTTTTGTTTAAAAGTTTTCCACATTTCTTCTATTTCCTCTTGTTTACATGTTCCTCTGGTTCAACTTTTCTTGGAATTTTAGCTTTATGACTGCATCTTTCAGTTTGTAACATCTTATTTTTTTGTTTGTTGCCTTTCTTTTCTTTTGCTCTGGTTCTCTGTATTTCTTGTCTTTAAAGGTCAGTGTGACTAGGTAATGGTCGCTTCTCTGCTCCTCTTCTCACTCTTATGTCCGCCCAGCTTTCTTTGCTAACTAGGAAATAGTCAATTATTGATTTTTCCTTTCTACTTGTCACTTCTCTTGTTATTTTATGTATTTCTTTGTGCGCAAAGTGTGTATTTCCTATTATTAGTTCGTTTTCTGTACAGAATTTGATTAATCTTTCTCCGTTTATGTTCTTTTTGTTTTCTCCATATTTACCTAAGCACCATTCTATACCGTTGTTTGTTTCCTACTCTGCCATTTAGATCCCCCATTATTATAACGTTTTTATTGCTTTTATCTACCTGTACTTGTAGTTCGCTGAAGAAGGAGTCTTTTTCCTCCTTTTATTGCGTCCTCATTCGGCCCATAAGCTATTATTATCGTGTATTTTCCATTGTGCGTCTCTGCCTTTTTGTTTGACAGTCAAAAACTACGAAATAGCTGAATCACTTATAAATTTTACAAGTTTTGGAAATGTTGTAAAATTGAAATATTTTTTTAGTCTGAGAGTTACGACACTTTACTGGGCTTCAACATGGAGTCCTACCGCTCAAGTAAAACTCTCTGGAAAGCGTGCGTAGAACACCACACCTTCTTCCGCCTTCATTCCCCCAAATTACGCCGTCGATTCGCCTTATCATTTTCGTCTCGATTTTATTATTCCGGCCGAACTGAATACCAAACTGTCACTGAGGGCAAACAACGAGGCAGACTGGAACGCGTCTTTTTACGGTCGCCAAGCAAGCAGATTACGAGACATACTATACCATCGTCTGTAGAAGAGAAAACAAAGGTGGTGACAGTTTCTGCTAGACCTCCGAGACCTTACGATAATAAGGTTCAGAGTTTGGGGGCCAAGGAGCCTAGAAAGGCGTGGGGCGATGATCCGCATGTTTCCGATGAGTAAGTAATTTTTTGTTGAGCTTTCATTGTGAATAATTTTAATTATTTTCAGTGATGGAGGTTTTTTGGATCGATCAAGTCCGCCTTTCTCACCAGGCCACCCTTCTCTTGTCTTACCCTCAATCGCCCGAGTTCTTTCCTACGCAGACGATGATCCATCATCTCCTCCATCTCCAACATTCCCACCTTCACCCACGCACCATTCTCCCACTTTATACGATACGCCACCTTATTCTCCTTCACCAGCATCACCGATCCCTGGGCCAGCTGAAGAAGGCCTTGTTACTGTGAAACTTCAGCCAGATGATCAAGGCCGGTTTGGATTTAATGTTAAAGGAGGGGCGGATTTGAATCTGCCTATTTTAATTTCCAAAGTGGCGCCAAATACTCCAGCGGATAGATGTGTGCCGAGATTGAGCGAGGGGGATCAAGTTGTAGGGATTAATGGGAGGGATGTTACGCATGCGTATCATGAAGTTGTTGTCAGGTAATACATTTTTCCGCTTATAATTTTTTTCTATTGAAAATAATTTTTTAAATTTTAGATTGATTAAAGAAGCTCGCGATACCCGCAGCGGTCTTTTAACTCTTACCGTCAAACCCAGTGTGATGTACACGGGCGAAGAAGCTGAAGAACCTCCTTACCAATATGTTCCAGCAACTGGTTTGTCCAGTACACCTCCAGGGGGCGATGCGCTTGCTACATCAATGTTTCTTCTTGCCGACGGTCTGGCTAGCGGTGCTTTGGTAGCTCAATACGAACAGCTTTATAGGAAACATCCGGAAATGGACTGTGCAGAAAGTAAAAAAGTGGATAATGTGGCGAAAAATCGATATAGGGATATATTACCTTGTAAGTATACAAAATCTTATCTTATTTCTTAAAAAAACATATTTTTTATCAGACGACGAAACCCGCGTGATCCTCTCCAACGCCCCCAGCGGCGATTACATCAACGCAAATTATATTTCTATGCCAATTGCGGACAGCCCTTGCGTGAATCGCTACATCGCTACTCAGGGTCCATTAGTTGGAACCTCAGATGACTTCTGGTACATGGTTCACGAAGCGGGCAGTACTCTCATTGTGATGCTAACGACTATTGTCGAACGAGGGAGAGTTAAGTGCCATAAATATTGGCCTCCTGTTGGGGAGAAAATTGATCTGGAGGATTTTTCGGTTAGATGTACTGGGGAAGAGACTGATGATAGTGGAAGTTTCGTTTTTAGAGATTTTGTGCTGACTGAAGAGGTAATAAAAATATTTAAATCTTATAACTATATTTCACAATTCTTTTGTTTTTAGAACGGTACTGAGCGTCTGATTTCTCATATGCAATATGTAGCGTGGCCAGACCACGGTGTTCCTGACTCCCCGGGGCTCTTTTTAAGATTTACAGAGCGTGTTCGCGAAGCGAGAATTCAAGGCCCCGAGGATGTTCCTGTAGTGGTGCACTGTTCTGCAGGTATAGGCAGAACAGGGGTGCTTATCCTCATGGAGACTGCTATGTGTCTTGTAGAAAATAATGAACCGGTCTATCCGCTGGATATTGTGCAAACTATGCGCGAACAGCGGGCAATGATGATACAGAATGCTGTAAGTATTTACGATTAATGTATGAAAGAATTAGTTTGAATGTTGGAGTACATAGTTGACCTCAACATCCTAAAAAACAAAAGCTTTGAGTGAATAATCTGATCAGGCTTTATTTGAACTTATTGTGACATTTTCGGAATTTTTAACACTGTTGGTGCTGAAAATGAATCGAAAGTTTAGACAATTGTAATTTTAGATTTCTGCAGGCCAGGCCGAAAAATACCGTCAATTGCTAATTGTTTTAATCGTGAGACTTGACCAAATAGATAATAAGTGATGATTTCGGTCTCATCACTGACCGCAGACTGTTTTCATTATTTTTCAAATTATTTCAATTGATAAACTAATAACAAAAACAAAATACAAAATCCAATTAAAAGATGCTTATAACAATGAACTTCATTTCGGGAAAAACAACGTGATTCAGTAATATTAGTTACCTACAGGCAGGATTAACTTGATTTAAATCATTTGAAATAAATCACGATCTAAATCATTGTTTTTTTTTGAGAAAATCGTTGAACTTATTGTGCAGAGAAAGCTTTGTACCCCTTTTTAAGCATATTGCACGTACGAAGGAATGTGAGATTTGGCATACTTGAAGTTTATTCGCGAGTAAAATTAAGCCGTAGCCATCTGGTGGCAAAACGAGGAACTACTCAAAGTCGTATTCCGCTTGAAACGCCATTTGAGCTAGTGTTATTTTAATCGTTTGTTATTTGTGAACAGTGAGCTTTTGTTATATTTCTTCTATTTCACGTTTTTATTTACTATTTCATTATTTGTTTATTGATCAAAATCAATCTTTTTGGAGACTGCTTCCCTATTTACATCAGTTTCATTTTAACCTCTTTGTGCTTTCCTCCTACTCTTTACTCTTTCTCCATTTATTCAATTTTTTGAGTTTAATATGAGTTTTCCTTCGAGAAAAGTGATTAAGGTGAATTTAAATGTTTAAAGACTATTTCCCAAGAACATGGTTATTTATCTGCAAATAAATACAATTTGAAACGTTCGTGCACAAAATTGGAATAATAGCAATGAAATTTAATCCTCAAACTTACAATTTTTTCAAGAGAAACCGGCTTAAATATTATAAGAATAAAATATGACTCCCTGGAAAACTGCGGTTTTAACATGTAAACAAGCATGTTTAAAAATGACAGTACGACTTAAGCCTCGTTCACAACACGAAATTAGTAGTTATGGTTAGTGCTAGATGTTTGACATGTACAATCGTGGGTTAGTCCTAATTCACAATGGGCGTAAGCATAAGAAATACATAAGACATAAAGTTGAACATGTGCGATTCTTATGGCTGTTTTCACAATTCTCTTACGTATTTCTTATGCTTACGTAGTGCATAACAGCTGCATAAGAAAGTTGAAATCATCTCAACTTTACGTATTACGCATATATTTTCTTAATACGCATGTACAATATATTTCTACAGACACAGACAGTAAATGTGTCAAATGAATGAAAATAAATTTGTTTTTGTGGTTAGAAATATTTAAAATCTTTGTTTTAATAACAATACTAAACGAATTTCGTCTTCCAAAAAAGACATTTAATTGCAAAAATATGCAGAAACAAAAATAATGCCCTAAACTATAACCTTTGAAATAAAAAATAAACCCAGAAGCAATGAAAAATATTTTCAAATATAAAATTTGAAAAAAAGGAGTCTTTAAAAAAGTTGTTTTGATAAAATAATCGAATCAAAACAAAAATAAAGCAAAGCGTTGTTTAGGACAAGTGATTTAAATTGTGACAGATACTAAAAACTAAAAGTACCTATATTTTATAACCAACTCTGGCCACAATATCCCTATTAAATAATTTTTATGCTTTGCTTATGCTATGCTCATTGTGAACACGCATAAGATTTTCACAAGAATTATGTTATGTACTTCTTATGCTACGCCCATTGTGAATTATGGCTTAGCGTTCACAACAACAAAATTAGCCCAGCGTTGCTCTAAGCTAATCGTGGTTAGCGCAAGAGTTTGCAGCTCCAAACTTTTTGGTTAGTAGTTAGTAGCTTGGCCAATCAGAAAAGAGGAGGAAAGAGATGAATACATTTTCTTTTTAATTTATTTGACATTTGACTTTTATCTATTTTTGCTATGAAATCTGTATGAAAATGGATCAACATCAAATTTAAAAAAATATATTTTTCACTTATGTTGATCATTTGAAAGAACTAAAATAATAGTAAAATTGAGGTTAGTTCATCACTTTCTTGTTCTAAACGTTTTATTCTGACTTTTAATACTAAAAACATATGAAGAATTTTTTATAAAGTCCTAAATTGGAGCCAGTGTACACTTTATCAACGAAAGAAACTATAATTGTAAGGCGTTAATTTGGAGCATTGTGAACGCTGTTTTTAGAACTACTACTACTAGCACTAACTACTAATTTCGTATTGTGAACGGGGCTTTACATCCGACATTTTGGCTGATAGCAGCGCCGCCATCGGTAATTTTATTCGCGAAAGAAAGAGTGCAAAAAGCTATAATTAGGTACAGGTATCCCATTTTGATTTACCGCTGATAGCGATATTATTCTTCGCTGGAATATCTCGAAAAATATACACCGAATGGAAAAATGTCTGACATCTAATTTTCACTCTACGAGAGGCAGAGGCGGAGTGAGGCACTCACGTTAAAATCATGAATGGGAACTACTATTTTCATTTCAGACCCGGATAAAGTGTCGACTACTATTAGTCTAAGATTCCAGGCCTGCCAGACGTTATTTATTTTCTGAGAAACAAAATGTATGGAATAAAGTAGTATAAGTATGTACTTTGATCGTATGCATACTGGCCAACTTGGGCCGACGGTCAATTTACAGATACCACGTGCTAAAGGGACGTTAAAACATTACTCACTTTTCTTAAAGTGTGAGTGCCGTTTTTTATGTATGTTTTAGAGAATATTGTTCAAAATTAATAATCAACACTGTCAGACACTTTTCATTGGCGGTAGTTTCTGCTAAACCCTTTAAAGGTCGCAAAAATAACGTAATCTTATAATACTTTTTAAAAATAGCCAGACCAATCGTAGGGGCCAAATATTCTCAAGACAAAATTTAAATGTTGGGAGTATGAGCGCGAGGTCATTATTTGTATTCTCTTCTCAGTGACATTTTAATTTTGTCTGGAGGATGTTTGGCCCCTACGATTAATCTAGCTATTCACAAAAAACATTGTGATTGTTGTCTGATTATCATAATATAAAAATTAGGACCCAGACTATAAGTAAGATTACGTTATTTTTCTGCGAGCTTTGAAGCGTCTAGCAAGAATTACCGCCGATGGGAAATGTCTGGCAGTGTTGATTATTAATTTTTAACAATATTCTCTAAAACAGAGATACAAATCAGTACTCAGACTTTAAGAAAAGTAAGTAATATACGATCAAAATACATACTAACACTGTTTTCTGTTCCACACATTTTGTTTCTCAGAAAATAAGTAACGTGTGGCGGGCCTAGGATCTTACTCTATAAGTTTATAAGTTAATTTTACCTGAAACCACTGAGGATGAAAGGTTAAATTAAATAAAGAAATTTTTTAGTATGTATATTGAAATGAAAATTCAATTATTTAAAAAGTATTTTTAAGGTTTTTAGTAAACCACTGAACTTTTTATATTCGTACTACAACTTCAAATAGGCAATCATAATATAAATCCAAACTATATTTACATTTCAAAATTATTTTTCATATATATAAATGATTAAATACAATCACGTTTCCTTCATTTTGTAGTACAAAACAAAAAAATTGAAGAAATCAATAAATTCAAAAGAATCCAAAAAATGATTGATTTAAAAGAATCAATAATTTTTCATTTTTTTAATTTAAATCATGATTTTTTCTACCCTAACTTAATAAGAAATTTGCAAAGAAAGTAGATAAAATTGAACTGACAGTACTGACAGACGAATCTGGCGTTTACAAAATCCCATCGAGTTTCGTAAATCATTTTCTTGAGCATGATTTTAATGTTACCGAAAATTTCTAAATCTCACACGTCCGCAAGATTTCCTTAAAAACTGGGAGATCAAGTAGTAAAGCTTTAATGATCTTCATATTTTACGTAACAACTCCTCTTTCAATTTCTTCAAGTTTAGTTTGAAACATACTCTGCCTGTTTAATACTTACATAACTTTTTGACTTTTTTCCTCCTTTCATGTCTCATCGATAGTCTGATGATGAACACTCAGTGATTGAAATAGGTTACTCAAATAAACAATGTGACTAAAATATTTTGTTTCTCCTTTAAAAGGCCCTTACCAGTCCCTATTTAATTTTGAATGATCGGGCTCAGATTGACACTTTATTGTCATTTTATTACACAAATTAAGTTTACTGTCACGGACTTCCATTATTATTTAAGCCAGTCCCGTTCGTGGAATTTTGGCGAAGTTCGATGCAATCGAATCAGGGATGTATTCGAGCTTAATAATCTTTGAATCGGGATTTGAAATTCATTAATTAATTAAAATCGACGCTAGTTGCGCTTCAGTAATAGAATTCTGTGCCTATTTTGATATATCTGAAAATTTGGCGTCATTGCAAAAACTTTTGCAGAAATTAGATTCTAGTGTGGTTTTTGTGAATTTACGAGAAGAGATTGAATGCAGAATAAAGTTTAGGAAAAATGTGTTCAAAATGGAATAATTACCCCAATTTTTCAAGACAAATTAATTGCGTGAAAGTGCTGAGCTTGTATACAAGGAATTATTAATTTGGATGAATCGAAATATTGTTGAATGTCAAATTTTTTTCAGAGTCAATATCGCTTCGTTTGTGAAAGCGTGCACGCCGCCTACAGCGAAGGTTTAGTAAAACCTCGCATGGAGTACACCAGATGAGATTTTCCCCCGAAATATAAATCCTGTTTTCATCTGCCGTCGCACAAATAATTTTGTCGTTTCGTCCTCTTTCTTCGTCCAAATATGAGTTCAAATCCGTCTTGTTATTATAACCGTACCATGTTAAAGAGGTAAATGTCCCCGAACAAAACAAATCATAATGTGATCACTCAGCCTTATGAGAAAATAGCCTTATGGTAAGATCGAAAAGAAAGAAAGTGATTGAGTTTTGTAGTCCACGACAAAGAAATATCATACTGAAACGTTTAAAAACCATTAAAATCACAAATCTAAAACTTTCGATTTATTGTTATAATTCTTCCGTCATTTTTTGTTATTTAGTTGGAAGGAAACTAATAGAAAATGTTTTGTTGCATACACAATTTTCACTTGGTAAATAACTAACACATTACAAATTGATAAACGATTAATATCGAAAATTGGCGCTTTATATTAAATTTTTAATATAAAACAGGATTTCGATAATATTTTTAATGTTTATTAGTTACATAATTTTTAGTTTCTTTATTGGGTGATCAAAATTTATTGTATTTATATAAGAATATTCAAAAATTGTTTGTTAAAATACATTTATATTTTGGGTTCTGCTGTTTTGACATTCCCTTGTATTTGTTTTTAATAATGAACAATTCGAAATTATTACATGTTTTACTAAACCTTGTAAGAAATGCGTATCCAAAGCCTAATTTTTAGTGTTCGATCAAAACTTCGGCTAAGAAACTGATTTTTAATGTTTGCTGTTTTATTTAAAGTTGTCAAACCAAACAATTATTCAGAAAATTACGTCAGGAATATTTAAATTGTGATATGAAACGAAGAAATTCCTTAAATATATGGCTTTAAAATATAATTTTATCATCGTTGTGCATTCGAGAACTTATTTTACTTTTTTGACGTGGACTACATATGAAGAAGCACCTAAAACCTTGAAATTAGATATAGATCCACACTTTTGTGTCTATTAATTCGACTGACATTCAGAAGAATATATTTTACCTAGTAATTGTATATTTCATTGTATATTATTGAACATTGACATATTGAATGAACTGCCTGAGCCTACCGGAAACCATTTACGAGAGACAAATAATTCCCTCGCATTTAGTATCCATCAATTATGAAACATAAATGAGCAAGTTATTTTTTATGTCAGTGAAATCAAGTGATGAAAATTTTGTACTAATATATTGTAAGGATTGTTTTTTATGAAAAATCATTCGTACTTGATATCTTATCGTAACATATTAATATATTATTAATGAATTAGGTAGAGATGTATGTGATTGTAAAATTTTATTTTCGGTACTATCTTCAAGTGAATTACCGATTATTCAACAGTATTTTGTGCGTTAAGACGCATTTAAACCGCATTTGTTTCTCGCTAAATTAATCATGAATTGGAACTTATTTACCTAATAATTTTACCCTATTGATTTAAATTTTCTATTTTTGTTTTTTATTTGTCTAAAATCGTATCGCAGGATTATTATTATTGCTTATATATAATTGCTTTTAAATAGTGAGAAGCGAATTCGGACCATTTTTGTTGTGATTGGGTTAATATTGTACGAATAATTCCGTGCCATTTTAGTATACGTCCAAATTATACTTTTACAGCTTTTAAATTAGTAGAAGTTCAAAAAAGTTAGGGAATTCTACTGAAATAGAGAAAACAAGTCATAAAAAATTAGTAGATATAATTTTACAAATAATAAAAATTCTAAAATGCTAAAATGCATTCATGTTTATTTTCAATGTTTTTAATGCAATAAAATACTAATAAATGACTTGTCTTTGAATTTCAGGGAATAAAAACTTGTTTATTCTTTTTTTGCAATTTTGGCTTCTCGAATACTTATTTTAAATTATATCTAACCATTATTCTTTAGGAGTGTTTAACATTTTCTGTATGGATAACCCAGTTTGTATTATTATCACTGCCCCTAATTAATTCAAAAGGCACTTATTAATATCATTTAATGATAATGCAAAGGCAGCAAGAACTATTAAATGTTTCCTACGTTGCCAGTGACCGCTTATAATTAATATTTATTTGTCTCAACATATTAAAAACTTAGTACAAAGAACTGATGGTCTTTTTGATCAGCAGAAATGTAGTTCAATAAGTGAATATATTAATAAGTATATAAATTGTGATTTGTCATTTGTAGGAATATTGTTTATTAACATTAGATAATTAAATAAAATATTAATCTTGATATATTGTACTTTTACCTCTCGCCGTTAGAAACTACAAATAGCGCATTATTAATTTTTTTCTTGTCCATTTTACACGGTTAATCGTTTTGAATTTACCCAAAAAATTCTAAAAAACAAGTAACAATCTAAGCTATGAAAACAGTAGGTCATCATTCTAATGCCACTACATTCCAAAAAACTGATTTCCAAGATTCTACGGCTAACAATTCTAAATTTATGTGCAAAATTAAAAAAAAAAAAAAAACAACTTAAGTGCAATTTCGGTTCAGTCTAATGTTATGAGAATAGTAGGCAATCATTCAGATACTGCAGCCGACTGAAATACTAAATTTCAATACCCTACAGTCGATCGTGCAAAAAACTCTAAAAAACTGTCAAGTAAAGTGCACTTCCGGCTCAGTCGATCTCAATGAAAATAGGATTTGAGCATCTAGACGGTACTATCGTCTTAAATACTGAATTCTAACATTTTACGTTCAATCGTTTTGGATTTATGCGAAAAATTCAAGAAATGTTTCAAGTAAAGTGCACTTCCGGTACAAACGATTGCAATCATAATACGAGGTGCACAACTAGATGTTATAGAAATGTTCAATACGAAATTTCAATATTGTACGACTGATTGTTTTGAATTTATGCGAAAAATTCGAAAAGTCTGTTATTTAAAGTCACTTCCGGTTCAGCCAATTGGTACAAAAATAGAATATAATCTCAAATACTGAATTTCAATATCTTACGGCTAATCATTCTAAATTTATGTGGAAAATTCAAAAAAAGTTTCTAGTAAAGTGCACTTCCGGTTCATTCGATCCCAATAATTAAAGGATATGAACATCTTAATGGTACAGTAGTCTCAAATATTGATCTTCAACGTTCCACGTTCAACCATTTTAGATTTATTCAAAAAAAATGGAAAATGTTTCAAGTAAAGTGCACTTCCAGTGCAGTCGATCGCATACTGAAAATGGATATGAACATCTGGATGGTACAGTAGTCTCAAATATTGATCTTCAACGTTTCACGTTTAACCATTTTGGATTTATTCAAAAAATTTAGAAAATATTTCAAATAAAGTGCACTTCCGGTTCAGTCGATCTTGATGAAAACTAGGATATGAATATCTGGATGGTACAGTAGTCTCAAATACTGATCTCCGGCAGTCTACGTTCAATCGTTTTGGATTTATGTCAAAAATTCAAAAAAAGTTTCGAGTAATGTGCACTTCCGGTTCAGTCGATTTTAATGAAAATAGGATATGAATATCTGGATGGTACAGTAGTCTCAAATACTGATTTTCAACATTCTACATCAAACCTTTTTGGATTTATGCCAAAAAATTCGGAAAATATTTCAATTAAAGTGCACTTTCGATTGAGTCGATCTTAATGAGAATAGGATATGAATATCTAGATGGTACAGTCGTCTCAAATACTGATTTTTAACATTCTATATTTATCCATTTTGGATTCATGCAAAAAAAATCAAAAAACGTTTTAAATAAAGTGCACTTCCGGTTCAGTCGATCTCAATGAGAATAGGATATGAATATCTAGATGGTACAGTCGTCTCAAATACTCATTCCCAACGTTCTATGTTTAACCATTCTGGATTTATGCAAAAAAATCAAAAAATGTTTCAAGTAAAGTGTACTTCCGGTTCAGTCGATCTTGATGAAAATCGGATATGAATATCTGGATGGCACAGTAGTCTCAAATATTGATCTCCAATATACTATGCTCAACCATTTTGGATTCATGCAAAAAAATCAAAAAACATTTTAAATGAAGTGCACTTCCGGTTCAGTCGATCTTAATGAAAATAGGATATGAATATCTGCATGGTACAGTGGTCTCAAATATTGATCTCCAATGTTCCACGTTCAACCATTTTGGATTTATTCAAAAAATTTAGAAAATATTTCAAGTAAAGTGCACTGCCGGTTCAGTCGATCTTAATGAGAATAGGAAATGAACATCTGGATGGTACAGTAGTCTCAAATAATGATTTTCAACATTCTATGTTTAACCATTTTGGATTTACGCAAAAAAATCAAAAAATGTTTCAAGTAAAGTGTACTTTCGATTCAGTCGATCGTAATGAGAAAAGGAAATGAATATCTGGATGGTACAGTAGTTTCAAATACTGATCTCCAATATTCTTCGTTTTACCGTTTTGGATTTATGCAAAAGAAATTAAAAACGTTTCAAGTAAAGTGTACTTCCGGTTCAGTCGATCTTGATGAAAATAGGATATGAACATCTGGATGGTACAGTTGTCTCAAATACTGATTTTCAACATTCTATGTCTAACCATTTTGGATTCATGCAAAAAAATAAAAAAACGTGTCAAATGAAGTGCACTTCCGGTTCAGTCGATCTTAATGAGAGTAGGCTATGAATATCTGGATGACACAGTAGTCTCAAATACTGTTTTTTAACATTCTACGTAAAACCATTTAGTAAAATATTTCACGTAAAGTGCACTTCCGGTTCAGTCGATCTCAATATAAATGGGATATGAACATCTAGATGGTACAGTAGTCTCAAATACTGAATTTCAACTTTTTGCGTTCAACTGTGTTGTATTTATGCAAAATATTCAAAAAACGTGTCAAGTAAAGCGCACTTCCGGTTCAGTCGATCGCAACCATAATGCGGGATGCACATCCGAATGATACATCAATCCTAAATATAAAATTTCAACATTTTTGAGATTTGCGAGTCACATGCGGCATACGTTAATCCAAAAATAGTCAAAATAGATTCAGGGATGCTCAAAACAAAAAAAAATTTAGTGTCCATGCATCATTTCCGTTTTAAAAACTACAGAGTAATGTAAAAAATGACCCACTGATTTTAAATTCAACTTTATTCGAATCATAATCTAACAGAAAAAGGTTTTTTTAAATTCAATATACAAAAAATTAAAAATGTCTTATTTATTATCATGATTTAGGTTTCCTGTACTTGGCTTGCGCCCATACTCGATACATTGTCAACATTTTTCCTCGATTTACTTGTAATCTTCTGTCTACATGATTTTGTTCTTCTACAAATCCTGCATCTTCAAATAACTTCTTTACATCTTCTGTAACAGTAATTTATGCAATAAGAGTGTAAATTCAAGCATTTAATATTAAAATTTTACATTAAACCCAACAATACACAGTGCTACCAACACGAATTTGCAGAAAAATTGAATTTAAGTTATGCAACTTGGTTGCTACGTATGTATTGATGATTAAGTACCTTGCGTGAAAAAGTAGACTCTTGTACCATCGCCTCTGGCGTAAAAGTTTTCGCCTAGACATCTTCCAGATTTAAAACGTAATTGGGCTAAATCGTAGCGCCCATAGTCGCGAAAAACAACTAGACCTCCCGGTTTGAGATATTTGTAAATTTTATCAATAACTGCTTTCATTCTGCACATAAATATTAATTTTAGTGTGAATCCTTTAATTAATTACATTGTTAAAAATAAAACTTACTTGCTGGGTTCAATTGCTGATAAAACAAATATTAAAACAATAATATCCAAACTATTTTCATCAAATGGAACATCCCATGCATCAGTTGTTACGTCCAAAACAAATGCGTCACATCTAAACAAAAGAATCATTATTAAACGTCAAAACAAAAACAAAAGCTGAACGCACCTGTCTGGTTCGTATTCTGGCGTTTGTTTCAAAATATCAATAGCAACATTAGAAAAATCGCAACAATAAACAAATAAATTAGGGTCTTTAGAATATTGTAGAATCGGAAAGACTGTATTTCCTACCCCACATCCTATTTCGAAAATAGTTCGCTTTTCCGTGCTGCTAAGTTCAGTTTTTGGAGAAAGTTCAGGGAATTCGGTGAATAACCAATGCCGATCTTCAACAAACAAAAAAAAATGATATAGTTCTACTTGGTGCATAGTAAAAATACCTTTGAAAAATTTATTTTGATGTATTCCATAAAAACCATCCCAATATTTGTCGGCATCTGTTTCATATTTCTCTATTTGTTCAGGATTGAATTTAACAGACGAATTTGCTGTAACTTTCACTAGTGCCTCTCTTTCCCGTTCTTCATCCCATGGCACATCATCCCTATAATAATTTCAATTAAAGTTAATCTTTATTGTTATCTTAAATCATACCAAGCATTAAAATCGTATACTTTATTGGAGTTTACTAAATATCTACTTCCCAGGGGAGGCTTTTTACGAAATCTTGTGTGACAGTTTCTACAAAATATGTTGAATAACATACCACGCATTATGCTCAAATACTTTTTCTTCATCAGTTAAAAATCGGGTTCCAAACTGGCAACGTTTTGTTTCTTCCATGTGATATATTTGACGTTTAATTTTGAGGTTATGTGAAGATGTCACTGATTTATGCTGACATCTGCGGGAAAATTCATGAACTAAACTTGTCCAAATGAAAAATTTATTGATCAATAAAATTAAGATACAATTTTGTATTCCTGCATTAGAATAAACTATGCAGATAGTATTTTCAATTGTAAAATGTTAAATAAATTAACATATATTGATTTATCAGCTAAATTGTGCCATGCAAAACTTGATTGAAATGGTAGGAATATCACAGCAGTCATTTTGACGTTTATACTAACATTCCGCCTACTAGATGGAAATCGTATCCGCGGCTAATATTCGACAAGTAGTAAATAATAAAATAATTAGGACATTTACGTAATATTTTTCACCGGGAGAATAATATTTTGATACAGAAATTTACATTGACTGTAGTACAAATAATTGACAGTGACTACAAGTGCAAATTTTAGTGACCGGAGGTGATTTTTCGCTCAATGACTGTTCTGTAGATAAAAGGGCGAGTCGATTAGCCCTTTAAATATTACGTGTATTTTTTCACCGTCCATCAGTGATAAATATTTATTGATATTTTGAACGGCAGTGTTCTCAAGTGCCTTTGCTATCAATGGTGCCCTACCATTTTAACTGACCAGTAAATACAATTTATATTTGGTAAGTAAATCCATTATTTTTCACGTTAATTAATATGACATTATTTTCATTTGTTTAATTTTTTTGTTTTTTTATCAACAAACAATTGTTAATGCTTTTATAGGCTTTAATATGTAACAAAAACTATTTTTTCAGTGGGTATTAATAATCAATAAGTAATAGGACTAATCTTAATATAACATCGCTGTACTTACAGCCCACAACTGCCGAATATATTAAATATTTGATAAGAATTTATTTGAATTGTGGTAGTGATAACATTTATTTTAACAAGTGTACGACAAAATTTAATAATTTTTTCTATAATTTGATTATCTGTCAGTTGTTGCTATGCTCCAAAATTCTAATAATCAATAAATATTTGATGAATTCGGATTAATAGTTAGTTATTAATAATAAATGAAGTACAAATTATTGAACAATTTTTGGGAATATTAGGGAAAATTGTTTATCGGAAAAACCCTATTACTCAGTGGCGTAGTTTTGATTTTGTGTGAGGGGGCATATTTAGATGATTCTTTTATTCGCGATGATTGCAGTTGTTTTTTATTTTTTTCTTTTACGCTAACAGTGCAAATAAATATTTTAGCGTGTAAACATAAATTTTTACTTGTACAAAGTACAAGTATTGTGAAACCGACAAAATTCACATTTCGAGATTTTGATGGAAATATCCGTTTTGAGCATCCCTGAATCCATTTTGACTGTTTTCGGCTCACGAAGGAATGTTGGATTTGGCACACTTGAAGTTTAAATGAAGAAGAAGTGCAAGTAGCTTAAATTATATACAGATATCTAATTTTCATTTTACGTGAAGAGAAAAATTTGTAACGCGCGAACGAAGGAATGTGAGATTTTGCATATTTGAAGTTTATATGGAGGAGTGCAGGAAGTTAATATTATATACAGGGTGTCCCATTTTTATTTTCCGTATAGAAGAAACTTTGTAATGCGCGCACGAAGGAATTTAAGATTTGGCATACTTGAAGTTTTTATGGAGGAGGAGTGCAGGAAGCTAAAACTTCAAGGGAATTCTGGCGATGAATTCGAGTTTGTGTTCGTGGGAAACATGGAATATTCAGATTTCTGGCGACGATCTCATGACGTCATGAGTTAGTAATCCCATGGATTCATGGATACTGCAAGCGAGCTGCTTCCATGTAGCCTATCCTTTTCTAATTGTCGTTCTTTCTCACTCTTCTGTCGAGTATTTATTTAAGAGAAAATTTGTAACTTATGTGAGATTTTAAAAATTTGTCACGTGCGCGCGAAGAAATATTAGATTTGGCATACTTGGAATTTAAATGTAGGAGTGCAGAAAGCTAAAATTATATACAGGATCTCCCATTTTCATTTTGCGTAAAGAAGAAATTTTGTACTGCGGGCATGAAGGAATGTAAGGTTTGGCATACTTGAAGTTTATATGGAGAAGGAGTGCAGCAAGCTGAAATTATATACAGGTGCCTTATTTTAATTTTACCTGAAGAGAAAACTTTGTACTGCACGCACGAAGGAATGTTGGATTCAACATACTTGAAGTTTATATGGAGGAGGAGTGCAGAAATATAAATCTAAATATTATTTTTCGCTGGAATATTATGCACCGAACGAAAAAATTTCTAAAAGAATGTTTAACGATTTTTCCTTTCTTCGAGGGATGGGGTAGAGACAATTCCTCTAAAATTTCGAATTTTGTACTTTGTACAAGTAAATATTGTGAAACCAAAAAAATTCACATTTCGATATTTTGATGGAATTGTCTGTTTTGAGCATCCCTGAATCCAATTTGACTATTTTCGGCTTGATGTCGGTACGTATGTGCGTTTGTAGCTCGCAAATCTCAAAGCCCGTCGAACGTATAATGTTGAAATTTTGTATTTAAGACTGGTCTAGGGTCTAGTTGTGTACCTCCAATTATGGTTGCAATTGTCTGTACCGGAAGTGCACTGTTACTTGAAACTTTTTTTGAATTTTCCGCATAGATCCAGAATGAGGGTACTGAAATTCAATATTTGAAATTATTGTGGTATTTAAATGGTTATCATTTATTATTGCACTAATCGGCTGAGCCGGAAGTGCACTTTATATAACAGACTTTTCGAATTTTCCGCATAAATTCAAAACAATCAGTCGTTTAATATTGAAATTTCGTATTAAGCACTTCTGTAACATCTTGTTGTGCACCTCGTATTATGATTGCAATCGTCTATACCGGAAGTGCACTTTACTCGAAACATTTTTTCAATTTTTCTTATAAATCAAAAACAATTGAACGTAGAATGTTAGAATTCAGTATTTAAGACGATAGTTCCATCTAGATGCTCAAATCCTATTTTCATTGAGATCGACTGAGCCAGAAGTGCACTTTACTTGATAGTTTTTTGGAATTTTTCGCATAAATTGAAAACGATCGGCTGTAGAATATTGAAATTTAGTATTTTAGTCTGCTGTTGCATCTGAATGATTGTCTTTTTTTTTATAACAATCGACTGAACCAGAAGTGCACTTCAGTTAAACTTTTTTTAAATTTCGCACATAAATTCAGAACTGTTAGCCGTAAAATCTTGGAAATCAGTATTTAGGAATTTTGTAGCATAAGAATGATGACCTTTTGTTTCCGTAGCAACCGACTGGACCGGAAGCACACTTTACTTGATAGATTTGTAGCATTTTTTGGATAAATCCGAAGCGATTAACCGTGGAACGATGGAATTTTGTCAGATTTTCAATTTAAAACTATTTAATATTGATTTTTTTGGCCCAATAATGAATTCAAAGAAAAATATATTTTTTCGTCTTGTTTAGTTTGTTTCCATTATCAATAAAAATCGATAATCTATAGCTCCGCATCATTTATTATTTTGTTGTTTATTCTTGTGACAATGAAATATTTTTGCTTTTTCTAAAAATGGGTTGCATAAATCAGAGATAAATCATTATGAAGAAAGTATTTTCCTTGTCGAAAGATATGATATATGACTGCTGTGGGCTTATGAATACTGAATTCAGCTCGCGAAGAAATATGTGTGCATTTATACAAGCAGCGGAAACGTATTTAATATTGTGCTCTTAAAAATAAAATTAATAGCAGGAGGATATTACAGAGATGGAAAAAATGCTACTGATTTATTTTCTTGGATATGAAAATTATACTTGAACGCATCCAGTTTAACTTAAGTGTCATGCTGGTTGCGTAAAAATTTTCATGCAAGATTTTGTGTTCCTATTTCATTTGTACATTAGTTGAAGAGTAAATATATTCAAATTGTCTAAGGGCCCATGCTTTAAGCGTTCAAGAAGCTCTGCTCGAGATAAAATGGTCAAAAGGAATAAAAAATTATTCAAGTCCCTCTGTAATCTTAAGCATTCTTTTGTTCGGTGAATTCCATAGCTCTTTAAGGCCTAACTTGTTTCTTTTGTGGTCTGAAAGTGAAATCATCTTGACTTCTCCAGCGAATTGAGAATCTAAAAATGAGGAAAATACATTATACACTCATTAAATATTTTTTAAACAACTGGGAATATTAAATGTCCAGAAAATTGGTACACCAGTGTTTAAATATTTTTTTAGTGTACTTATTATAATTTTTTAATGAATGCCTAATTCATTCATTTTGATTTATTTTTTTATGAAGTCAATAAACGTTACATTATTATTGTTTTTAATTTTGTATATTTTACTATTGTTGCAATAATTCTTTATACAGAAATGTTGGCTGTGACGTAACGAGAAAAGAATGCAGAATGCACTGATCGACACGTGTGCGATGATGCGTTTTTGTTTTTTTAGGTCTGCGTGCTTATGTGCTTATGATGAAATATTTTATAAATATTTATAGCTGGACAATAACAAACCTAACAGTAAATATACGAAGGTGGTTTAAAAATTTATCCCTTCCAATTTAAGTAAAATAGTCGTACATATTTTCGACGGAACAGTTTAGACCCTCCTGAATCCAACTTGGCTTTATTAACCGATCTCTGATGAACAAGTTCCGGCGACCATCATCAGCGGGCAGATAGGAAGTCGTCCTCCTCCGATCTGCGGATCCTAATTCAGTTAGAATATTGCCACAGGGCAAGGTTAGAGGTTACCGAAAGCGGAAACGGACGAATGTGCGAGTTAGTAGCACTTCCGGTTGGTGGAACTAGGGGTTTTAGATGAGTCACGTCTATGAATTCAGAATAAAAAAAAAATGGAAGAATCGTCTAGATGACGAAAGTGCATTTTTGACAGCTCATGAATGCTTGTTACTTCAGAGATCCCGCAAATTACCATCTCTCACAGTTACTGAGCTTGAAATCAAGCAGTTTGGGCAAACTTACGAAACAGCAGCTTCCATTTAGTACTAGTTTCTAGTTGACTATTTGATAGGTACATAATTTATGCAAGTACAAACTCAAAAATACCTTTTAATCTTCATTGTTTAGTTATTGACTGACGAGAGGTCAAGTGCTGTACCTTAAAATGATAATTTGATCTTTATCAAAGCTATATAAAGAAAATACACTAAAAGTAAACAAATCTTCATCCAATAATAATAATTCATTCTAATAAGCTTCAAATTCGCGTCAAACAAGTCATTGAATGAATCCCGGACAGATTTGACAACTGTACATAATAATAGTGACACCCGCGGCTAAAGTTGTAACTAAATTTGTATCTACTTTAATAAATTTTAGTTGCCATATCCCTAATGTCATATATATCTATGGGCATTGTTTCATTTGAAACAAGTAATTGAATAATTTAATCTTCCACAATCACTGAGCTTGAATTAAAGCAATTTGTGCAAACCTACGAAACAGTAGCTTTTATTTAGTACCAATTTCAAGTCTGTAAATAGTATAGTTGCTGAGAACTCAGCGTCACGCCAGCCAGCCAGCCAGCCAAAGTGAATATAATAGCGCTTTTTTCCAAAAAATGCGCTAAAAATAGTGAATTCATGATTGGAATAAAGAAATATTTTTTTCAAATGATATTTCAATAATATTATTCACAATAAAGCAAGAGGCAAAATGCCGTACCAAAATTGTTCAAGTTGTCATAACATAACCCTTCAAGCTAATCTCAAAAACTTGCTATCTAGAACTTTAAGACGAGCCGATTAAAGCGTAAGAAATTTCGATTAACATTTAAGATAAACTCAACTTTGGAACAACTTCCTTGTAAGATTTTTGATTACTTTTAAGTTGGAGTGACAAAGTTTTTTAATTTCGAAAAATATCGAAACATAACCTTAAATAATAAATTATTATTTTTCTGGTAAAATATTGCCTTCATTGTAGCTTTGCAACAAAATATCTACTTTTATTTTACGGTACAGATAAAAATTGTTCTCTCTTTGTCAGAGAGATTTTGTTATCTGGCTTCCCACTCGCTGATAACGCGTGAAATACAATGGAAATCAGGAAAAATAAAATGTGTTTGACGTTTAGACAGTGTTGCGGTGAACTAGCGTTCAACTTTCGGTGATTTTAGTGTTTCTAATGGTGGTAAAAGTGGTTGTGAAGTAACGTTAAAAGGTTAAGAATGCTGTATTAGTTCCGATAAGATAGAAACTGAAATATTTCTAGAGAGGAGATGATCTGTGCATCAAAAAGGTTTGTAGAAATATATTATAGAATTTCAACTTTCAGCAACGACCGATAAAAATTTCAAAATAAGATATTTTAAAAACTAATCGATCATTTTTTGAAAATTATTTTTTTGATTTACCCAAAAAAAGTATTTATTCAAATTAAATTACAAGATAAATTTTAACACACTGCAACAATCATTTAAAACAGGGCAGGCTTGCTGCTGTTAAACAAGAAATAAACCAAAAAATAAAAAAAATCATGAATAATGTAACAACAAGAAAGGGACGCAAGTCCAGCAGCGTGTTTTAATATTAAATGAGACACTTGTAAGAGCTGCCTGCTTGTCTTCTAAATCTTCTGCTGCAGCTACTATTCTAGCTACCAGTTCTAATTCGGAGTTTAAGAAAGAAATTTAAGGCCTAGCCATGCAAAATTACTTCCTCTTCCATTCCACTTATGTGAGATTTGGCATACTTAAAGTTTATATAGAGAAGGAGTGCAGAAATGAAAATTATATACAGGTGTCCAATTTTTATTATATTTTTCTATATAATATTACCAATAGATTTACAGCTCAAAATTTCCACCAAAATTCAATGTTTATAAAGTTATATCAGAATATATTTTTGTGCCTATTTAAATCCTGTCGTGATACAGTTTTTTTTATTGACTGCTATACCCGTCGACTTTCAACGTCAGACCAGAACAAAATCGTGATTACTCATCTTTATTGAAATATACATTTGTACCATCTCCAAACCTATTGGAAATAGCAGACAAAATAATTTTAAAATATCTTTTTCATAGGTCATTGGTACAGAATTCAATGATATACAAAGATATACATTATACAGTTATCTCTAATGTAAAGTAACGAAAAGTTTTTGGCATTTTTTGATCCAACACTTCCTTAATTAGTTATTGATTAAATAAGTTATGGAATCAAAAGTGCGTTTTGGCAGAACGAGAATAGATATAAGAACTGCTGTATGGACAATAGATAAATAGAGAGACGGACAGGCAGCCCAAAAGGAAAGCGCGTCTACCTCTTCTCATTCTGTCAAATAGAAGTGTCCAAAAAATCAAGGAATGCAGGAAAATGGTGAATAGAAAATGAAATTCTTGATTAGTTATTAATAAAATAAGGTAGCTAATCAGGTATGCATTTTTTGGCAAAATGAGGAGGGATAGAGTTGCACCAATCTCATAAGTTGTCTGTTCGTCTCTCTATCTCTCTGCTCTCTGTATCAGCAGTACACTGCTCTCTTCTTCTCGTTGTGCCAATACACGCTTTTGATTGACTATGTTATTTTTTAAATAATTAATTTAGTAAGCGTCGGATCGAAAAACACCAAAGGACTTTTCGTGTGAGAATTTCATCCTCTTTCCTCCATTTTTCTGTCTTCTTTTATATGGAGAAGGAGTGCAGGAAGCTTAAATTATATACAGGTATCTCATTTTCATTTTATGTGCAGTGAAAAATTTGTACTGCGCGCACGAAGGAATGTTATATTTGGCATACTTGAAGTTTATATGGAGGAGTGCAGGAAGCTAAAATTACATACAGAGTGTCCCATTTTAATTTCACGTGAAGAGAAAAATTTGTAATGCGCGCACGAAGGAATATGAGATTTTGCATACTTGAAGTTTATATGGAGAAGAGGAGTGCAGGAAGCTTTAATTATACAGGGTGTGCAACGAAATGCGGAACATAGGATTTTTAAAATGTGAGGTTATTGGCTCTCCTGTATATGTTAGAACAAAAATACAAGAATGAAAAGTTGTTTGAAATAAATTTTTATTCATGAAAATTCTTAACTAATGCAGTAGAATATCTGTAGCATTAAATATTTGGAGAATAAAACATGACATTTTCGTCAAAAATCAGATAGCCATGGAAATAAAAATCGAATGAAACAAACTCTCATTCTGACAGTTCAATTCCGTGTTATTACAACAATTAACAATAAGGGAAAGTTGTTTAAAATCAATTTTTACTTATGGAAAGTCTCCATTTGATGCAGTAGAATAACTGTAGCATTTGAAAAAAATTAACAATAATAACAAGGAGTTGAACTGTCAAGATGAAAGCTTGTTCCATTCGTTTTTTATTTCCATAGCTATCTGATTTTTGACTGAAATGTCATATTTTATTCTCTAAATATCTATTGCTACAGATATTTTACTGCATTAAATGAAGACTTTTCATAAGTGAGAAATGATTCTAAACAATTTTTCATTCCGGTACTTTTGCTTTGAAATCTATAGGAGAGCCAATATCCGCACATTTTCAAAATCCCATGTTAAGCTCCTATGTTCCGCCTTTCGTTGAACACCTGGTATATAAGGTTTCTCATTTTAATTTTACGTGCAGAGAAAAATTGTCGAAGGAATGTTATATTTGGAATACTTAGAAATTTGAATGTAGGAGTGCAGATAGCTAAAATTATATACAGGTCTCCCATTTTCATTTTGCGTAAAGAACAAACTTTGTACTGCGCGTACGAAGGAATGTAAGATTTGGCATACTTGAATTTTATATGGAGAAGGAGTGTATGAAGCTAAAATTATATACAGGATATATGTCCCATTTTGAGTTTATCTGAAGAGAAATCTTTGTACCGCGCTCACGAAGGAATGTGAGATTCAACATACTTGAAGTTTATATGGAGAAGGAGTGCAGAAATATGAATATAAATATTATTTTTCGCTGGAATATATCGAGAAATATGCACCGAATAAAAAAAAATGTCCAAAGTAAAATTTTAACGATTTTCTCTTCGAGGAGCGGAAGTAGACGCAATCCCTCTAAAATCTTGAATGGAACCACTATTTTTACTTACTTGTACAAAGTACAAGTGATTCACATTTTGAGATTTTGATGAATTTATCCGTTTTGAGCATTCCTTAATTCATTTTGACTATTGTCGGCTTGATGTCGGTACGTATGTGCTTTCGTAACTCGTTTCGTAAATCTCGTGGAACGTATAATGTTGAAATTTTGTATTTGAGACTGGCTTAGATTCTAGTTGTACACCTCGCATTATGGTTGCAATCGTCTGTATCGGAAGTGCACTTTACTTGAAACTTTTTTTGAATTTCTCGCATAAATCCAGAATGTTTAGCCGTAGGATACTAAAATTCAGTATTTGAGATTGCTATAGCATCTAAATAGTTATCTTATATTTTTGTACTAATCGACTGAACCGGAAGTGCACTTTATATAACAGAATTTTCGAATTTTCCGCATAAATTCAAAACAATCAGTCGTAGAATATTGAAATTTCGTATTAAGCACTTCTATAACATCTTGTTATGCACCTCGCATTAAGATTGCAATCGTCTGTACCGGAAGTGCACTTTACTCGAAACATTTTTCGAATTTTTCGCATAAATCAAAAACAGTTGAACGTAGATAGTTGGAATTCAGTATTAAAGACGATTGTACCATCTAAATGCTCTTATCCTATTTTCATTGAGATCGACTGAGCCGAAAGTGCACTTTATGTGACAGTTTTTTGGAATTTTTGCATAAATTCGAAACGATCGGCTGTAGAGTATTGCAATTTAGTATTTCAGTCTGTTGTAGCATCTGAATGATTACCTACTATTTTCATAACAATAGACTGAACCAAAAGTGCACTTCTGTTGGATTTTTTAAAAATTTTGCGCATAAATTCGTAACAGTTAGCCGTAGAATCTTGGAAATCAGTATTTAGGAATGTTGTAGCATAAAAATGATGATCTACTGGTTCCAGAGCAACCGAATGTGTCGAAAGCGCACTTTACTTGACAGATTTTTAGAATTTTTGGATTAATCCAAAACTATTAGCCGTGGAAAGATGCGATTTTGTGTTCGATTATTGTATTATTATATGCAAAAAATATAGCCAATAATTTGCAAGTAAGTTACCACTGGGCAACCACTAGGTGAATTATCACCGCTCGCTCAGCTTTGCTAGCTCTATTCACTGCGCTAATTCGTCTTTTGCTAGTAAAAACAGTTTTGAAAGAAAACAACATAAATTTAAAGAGAAACTGTATTTAGGTTGAGCAACTTGATTACCACGGGTGTATTGACGGTGGTTTCGTTGGGATGCGATGTGCAAACAACGAAGTTCACTGTATTTTATTATTTTCTTACATTTCCTGTTTCTGAATTTAGTTTATTAATACATAATACAGAAACGATTATTAAAGAATTTTAAACAATATTATTTTATCAACAAAAATTTCCTAGAATTATTCACGTGAAAAAAGTGTTCGAAAAATAAATGAAAACAAGAGAAATATCTGATAAGACGGTAATATCATATTCTAATGTAAACTAACTAAAGCCCGTTTTACAAAGTAAAATCAAACTGCATATTAAAATATGCTACTTGATAAATCATATTTTGAAAATAATTTTGCTAGTGTGAATTTCCTGTTTGAAATATAGACAATGAATGACTAATATTTCAAGTTTTAGTTACTTCTTGGACGATTTATTCAGTCTATTACGGTCTACTGCTGAAGTTAACAGCGATTGTTTAAATTTTTGAAATAATATATGTTTTTTATTCGGTCAAATGGATTCCGATAGTGATTATGAGATTCTGGAGGAGATAGATAGGTAAATATAATTTTTTCACTACTATACTTCACAATGCTTACGAGGGGTGGTCAAAAAGTACTAGAATTTTACATATTTTAATAAAAAATAAATTTAAATGAAAATCAAATGACATTAGAAACTGTAATAAACCAATTGGTATGCCGGAATTAAATAGGCAATTATCGCCCACTAGTTTATCAAATCATTCATCTAAATCTACAAATCCAAATCATAACCTCAGAAGATAGTACAAGTCATTAAGCTCTGAAATTGAGTTTGTAACTCACATCGAACATTTATGCAAATGATGGACCTCCATAACCATACCGCAGAGCACTACAACAACTTTGTGTATGTAAAGTTATGAAGGTAATTAAGTAATTAAGTTGGTTCACCAGAAGGAGATAAAAGGTAAATTAAGAAAATGGTATGTAAGCAAATTTTACTTGTCTGATACGGACTTCATTATTATTTTTTAGCGCATTTTTCCGAAAAAAGCGCTATTATATTCACTTTGGCTGGCTGGCTGGCTGGCTGGCTGGCTGGCTGGCTGGCTGGCTGGCGTGACGCTGAGATCTCAGCAACTATACTACTTACAGACTTGAAACTGGTACTAAATAAAAGCTGCTGTTTCGTAGGTTTGCACAAATTGCTTTAATTCAAGCTGAGTGATTGTGGAAGATTAAATTATTCAATTAATTGTTCCAAGTGAAACAATGCCCATGGATATATATGACATTAGGGATATGGCAACTGAAATTTATTAAAGTAGATAAAAATTTAGTTACAACTTTAGCCGGGGGTGTCACTATTATTATGTACAGTTGTCAAATCTGTCCAAGATTCATTCAATGACTTGTTTGACGCAAATTTGAAGCTTATTAGAATGAATCACTATTATTGGTTGAGCATTTGTTTAATTTTGGTGTATTTTTTCAATAGAGCTTTGTTAAAGAGCAAATTTTAATTTTAAGGTACAGCACTTGACCTCCTGTCAGTCAATAACTAAACAATGAAGAATAAAAGGTATTTTTGAGTTTGTACATGCATAAATTATGTACCTATCAAACTGTCAACTTGAAACTAGTACTAAATGGAAGCTGCTGTTTCGTAAGTTTGCCAAAACTGCTTGATTGCAAGCTCAGTAACTGTGAGAGATGGTAATTTGAGGAATCTCTGGAGTAACAAGCATTCATGAGCTGTCAAAAATGCGCTTTCATCATCTAGATGATTCTTCCATTTTTTTAATGTAAGAGTGAAATATTATTTTAACCAGCATTAGTGAACTTACCTGCCACGCATGCATTGATGGTTGCAGGGCTGGTAGCGTAAACAAAATAAAATGCAATAAAAGTTTTATTTATTTGATTGATAATTACGAAGAAGTTGAAATTGTTACAACGTATTAATTTAATGCAAATAAACCCGTTATTAAATAAAGAGCCGGATTAACGTTTTTATAAACTCATTAAATAATAACAGATGCTTAACTTAAACGTAATTATTCTAAATATGCACAAGGACACAACACTTTATATATAACATAGATTTATCTCGAAAACGGATGCTTTTGATAAATGAATCTCTGCTAATTTGTTTTATATGAGTTCGACCGGCGCGCCAGCCTCGTACTTCAGTAATTTTACTAGCAACTAACTTGAAAATTATTTTTTGGAAACAAAATATCTTCCCATTTTTTTCCAAATATTTGCTTACTAGTTTTTAGTATTTATTTTATAGGCATTATATTACCTACCTTGCACGGCAGTGTGTGTTTCATTATCGACTAGCACGCCAGCCTCGAGTTTTGACGATAAAATATTATAACCTAATACTTTTCTATGAGGACTAATATTAACCGATTTTAGTAATTCTCTTTTCTATCGATTTGCTTATCATCTGAATATAACCCTATTAATTTTTACTGATAGTCGCCCAGTGGTCGAAATTCGACCATAATTCATTATATATATAACCCCCGCTCCTCGAAAGAAGGGAAAATCGTTAAACTTTCATTTTAGACATTTTTTCATTCGATGCATATTTCTCGATATATTTTAGCAAAAAATTATATTGTCTTCCTTCGGTGATAAATTCGAATGTAACACCCTGTATATACTTTTAGATTTTTCAAGTATGTCAAATCTCACATTCCTTCGTGAGCGCGGTTCAAAGCTTTCTCTTCAAATAATTGAAATAGGGCACCTTGTATATAATTTCAGCTTTCTGTACTTCTTCTCAGTATGAATGTTAAGTATACCAAACTTCACATTTCTTCGTGCACGCGTTACAAAGTTTTCTCTTCACATAAAATCAAAATGAAACAGTCTGTCTATGATTTTAGCTTCCTGCATTTTTTTTTTCAATTAAACTTCAAGTATTTCCAATCTCACATTCCTTCGTGTACGCATTACAAAGTTTTCTCTTCATGTAAAATCAAAATGGGAAAATCTGTATATAAATTAAGCTTCCTGCACTCTTTCTTAATTTGAACTTCAAGTACTCCAAATCTCACGCTCCTTCGTGCGGGCGTTACAAAATTATCTCTTCAAGTAAATTCAAAATTGGATTATCAGTCTGCTGTAGCATCTGAATGATTGCCTATTATTCTCATAAGAATCGACTGAACCGGAAGTGCGCTTCAGTTGTTTTTTTTTTTTAATTTTGCGCATAAATTCAGAACTGCTAGCCGTAGAATCTTGGAAATCAATATTAAGGAATGTTGTAGCATAAAAATGATGACCTACTGTTTCCATAGCAACTGACTGGGCCGAAAGCGCACTTCACTTAATAACGTTCAAATTTAAAAATATATCAAATTACAGTCGAATTTCGTCCACTGGACGACCACTAATGTGAATTATCACCGCTCGCTCAGCTTTGATAGCTTCATTTACTGTGCTAACGCGTTTCTGCTTATTCGTAGTAAAAACATTTTAGCTTCCTGCATTCTTTCTTCATTCAAACTTCAAGTATTCCAAATCTCACATCTCTTCGTGCGCGCGTTACAAACTTTTTCCTCCACGTAAACCCGAAATGGGACATTCTGTATATAATTTTAGCTTTCTGCACTCCTCTGCCATATAAATTTCAAGTATGCAAAATCTCACATCCCTTCGTGCGCGCGGTAAAGTGTTCTCTTCACGTAAAATTAAATAGGACACCTGTATATAATTCAAGCTGTCTGCTCTAACATTCTTTCGTGCCGTTTTCTCCTCACGCAAGATAAAATGAATCACCGTGTATATAATTTCTGCTTTATGCACTCCTCCATATTTTTAAATATGTCAAGTCTTACATTTCTTCGTGAGCGTGTTACAAAGTTTTCTCTCCACGTAAAATTGAAATCTTTCTGCACTTCTCCATATATTCAAACTTCAAGTATTCCAAGTCTTACATTTCTTCGTGCACGCGGTACGAAATTTTCTCTCAACGTAAAATCAAAATCAGACACTCGGGGACGTCCAGTAATTATTACGTGAGGCGTTTAGGGAGAGGGGGGGGAGGAGGGGGTCGAGCCGAATCTCATCTAATCTTACTTTAGGGGGTCTCGGCGATATCACGTAATTTTTTTTCCGCAAAAAACCGAATAAAATACAATAATACAATAATAGTCTTAACTAGTCAAATAAAAATATGAAACAAATTATAGTAATTATTATAGGGGGTCGAGTCAAATCTCACAACTCATCGAGGGCGGAGGGAGGGGGTCGAAAAATCGCCAAAAACGCCTCACGTAATAAATGGACGTCCCCCTTGATATCATTTTCTGCACACCTCCATATGAACTTCAAGTATACATTATCTCACATTTCTTTGTGCACGCAGCTCAAAGTTTTTTCTTCACGTAAAATATAAATGTAACAGCCTACATATACTTTTAGCTTTCTGCACTCCTCCATATAAACTTCAAATATGCAAATTATTCTGTGTGCGCAATATGCTTCAAAAAGGGGTACAAAGTTTTCTTTCTATATATTAAAACATATTAAAAATGGGACACCCTGTATATAATTTTCACTTTCTGCACTTCTTCTCCATATAAACTTTGAGTATACTAAATCTCACATTCCTCTGTGCATGCAATATGCTTAAAAAAGAGGATCGAAAGTTTTCTTTTCACATATTAATATATAATGGGACATCCCGTACATAATTTCTGCTTTCTGCACTCCTTTTCCATATGAACTTTAAGTATGCCAAATCTCACATTCCTTCGTGCAAGCAATACTCTCAAAAAGAGGTCGAAATATTTCTCTTATACCGTATTAATTTATGTAGATTATGATTTGTTGAAAAATTAAATTTTTATGAACAATTTTCTACAGAAACTCTTTTTTTTGTAATTAGCGACTGAGAGAAAAACAAATTAATTCACTTGTAAGGATTACGTGTTATTTTTAATGATGGCATTATGCAGTCGGTCAAAGCTGTAAAAATTACCCTGCTTTTTCAGACTAGCGTCTGAGTTTCTTTTTACTTACTTTACAGAGTGATCAAAAATGATTCACTCGCCTTGCTCTGATTTTTTCTTTGCCGCCTGCTTGAAATATCCTCTGAAAACTGCATTCTAATCTGACAATTTGAAAAAATTATAATCAATTTTTAATAATCATTCAATAATACAGTTATTTACTTACTTTTTTGTGTCATAAATAAGATAATGTATGAATTTGTGTCATAAAGCTCAAAACCTATATAAAATATTCAAAATGCCCACTTGAATAACGTAGCTATCAAAATAAATAAATTTATACTAACTTTATTCCATGAAGATACTTTTGATCATGATGCGAACTTTTGCAAGTCACGTGACGGTCAGTCATTTTTGATCACTTTGTACAAAGTAAAGGTAAGTATTATGAGACCAACAAAATTCACATTTCGAGATTTTAATGAAAATATCCGTTTTGATCATCCTTTGATCTACTTTGACTATTTTTGGCTTGATTTTGATAAGTATATGTGCGTATGTGCTTTTGTAACTTGCAGATTTCAAAACCCGTCTAACGTATAATGTTGAAATTTTGTACTTAAGGCTGGACTAGGGTCTAGTTATGTACCTCGCGTTATGGGTGCAATCGTCTGGACCGGAAATGCACTTTACTTGAAATATTTTTTGAATTTTTCGCATAAATCCCAAATGCTTAGTCGTAGAATACTGAAATTCAGTATTTGAAATTGCTATGCCATCTAAATAATTATATTTTTGTACCAATCGACTGAACCGGAAGTGCACTTTATATAACAGACTTTTTGAATTTTGCGCATAAATTCAAAACAATCAGTCATAGAATATTGAAATTTTGTATTGAGCACTTCTATAACATCTAGTTGTGCACCTCGCATTATGACTGCAATCGTCTGTACCGGAAGTGCATATCACTCGAAACACTTTTTGAATTTTCTGCATAAATCCAAAACGATTAAACGTAGAATACTAGAATTCAGTATTCAAGACGATTGTACCATCTAGATGCTCTTATCTTATTTTCATGTAGATCGACTGATCCAGAAGTGCGCTTTATTTGACAGTCTTGTAGAATTTTTCGCATAAATTCAAAATGATCAACCGTAGAGATTGAAATTTTATTCTGCTGTAGCATTTGAATGATTGCCTACTATTCTTATAACAATCGACTGAACCGGAAGTACACTTCAGTAGGATTCTTTTTTTAATTTTGCGCATAAATTCAAAACGATCAGTTGTAGAATACTGAAATTTCGTATTAAGCACTTCTTTAAGATCTAGTTGTGTACCTCGCATTATAATTGCAATCGTCTGTACCGGAAGTGCACGTTACTCGAAACATTTTTCCAATTTTCCGCATAAATCCAAAATGATTAAACTTAAAATGTTAGAATTCAGTATTTAAGACGATTGTACCATCTAGCTGCTTTTATCTTATATTCATGGAGATCGACTGAGCCGGAAGTGCACTTTACTCGACAGTCTTTCGGAATTTCTCGCATAAATTCGAAACGATTGGCTGTAGTATATTGAAATTTAGTATTTCAGTCTGCTGTAGCATTTGAATGATTGTCTATTATTCTCATAAGAATAGACTGAACCGGAAGTGCACTTCAGTTGTTTTTTTATATTTTGGGCATAAATTCAGTACTGTTAGTCGTAGAATCTTGGAAATCAGTATTTAGGAATGTTGTAGCATAAGAATGATGATTTACTGTTTTAATTGAGATCGACTGGACCGGAAGCGCACTTTACTTGACAGATTTTTATAATTTTTTGGATAAATCCAAGACGATTAGCGTATCGTATTATTATATGCAAAAAATCCAATTATGTACAAGTAAGTCATGTGATGTCCACATCAGATTTGTTTAAAAATATTTAAATCTCGAGTTTTTACGGTAGAAGAAATAATAAATCAAAAAATTTCCCGAACAGATAACTTTTAATCTAGCTTTTTATTTTATTTTGTGTGTATGTATGAGGACACATTACAGGTCTTAATTCGTGACCGATTTCAGTGATTCTTTTTTCTATCGATTAATCAACTATTTTAACAAAACCCTATTGATTTTCATTATGATTTATTAAATAGTTAAATTTGTATAAACAATTTTCTACAAAAGATTTTCAGATCATTTTGTTTGTACGTATGAGGACACACTATAGGTCGCAGTTCTTGTTCAATTTTAGTGATTCTTTTTTTTATCGATTATGCAACTATCAGAACAGAACCCTATTGATTTTCATCATTTTTTGTTTATTAGTTTAATTTTTATAAACAATTTTCTGTCGAAACTTTGTTATGACAGTTGATCTGTACGTAATATTCAAGGAAATTACTGATTTTTTTTCCCAATTCTTCACAATGATTTGTGTACAAGTCTATTAAAATTCAGAGTCATAAGTCTCCCACTTCAATTATAAACAATTATTTATTATTATTTAAATATCGTGCAAATTTTTTTCTTTTAAAAATTCAAGTTTTGTCTATTTCCAGAGTGAAGTCGGGCTGTTAAAGTGTGTTTCTGTGTGTAATGTTTCACGGTAGCTGCTGAATAACTGAATAAAAGCAGTAATTAGGGAATGATTGTTCGTAGGTTCCGTCGTGGTGGTGACAGTGTTATGCAGCAAACGCTGTTACCTGTGCCGCCTCCAGCAGCGTCTGGCGTTAAAGCCACGCCGCCTCCATCTCACCACATCCCAACTCAACATCCAGCCCGAAGACATAACAACAATAATAAGAGTGCCATGACGCCACAGCCGCAGCAGCATCATCAGCCACCAAGCAATGTGAGTACAAACATTTATTTCAGTTTTTATAAATTGATTTGTACTTTATAAACTCTAAGCTCTCTATTCTCTCGTGATCAACATGTTAAATGAATTGAAAAATATTCTCACATATCATTTTACTCTGCAAATATGACACTCAACAAGAATCGTGAAGTTTGTTTGACACATGATGACGGATTTGAATATTTTACGCTTGAAATGTAAGCTCCACTTACTTTAAAGTTTATGTAGCATCGTATCTCCATTTTTATCATGATTTCTTTTCCTATTAAAATATGTAAGAAGAGTTCCATCGTTTATTTAACGTGTCTAAGAGGATTTAAAAGTTGAAGAATTTTCTGCGTTCAATGACCTCTTTAAATATATTCAAAGTTATTACTTTTTTTGTTTCAAATTGTTAATAGAAGTTTGTGAAGTCTGTAGTGGGAGCTGATTTAATTAACAATTAGAATTCCTTATTTTAATTTATTATTAAGCACACAGCACAATTTTTTTATGCTTGTAGACATAAGTTTGTCGAAAAATGAGGGTTTCCTTATATTCTTTGATTTCTATCTATAAAATGTCTTACCACTAACTCCAGGTCTTCTTGGCCGTCTTCACGCATGTCTCCTTGCACCACCTCACCCCCAGACCACCCTCCCACACGACCACCCCTTTGGAAAATCAATAATTCACGGCCGTTGCCATTGCGAAGTGTACGGAGACAACGTACAACGCCTTAAATCTTCCAGGTTATTACGATGTTGGCTGTGGGATTCCAAGTCAATACAAAACCAGATATTTTGGATTTCAATTAAAAACTCAAAATCACCATAAATAAAAGAATCCTGTTTGCTCTTTTGAGATAAATTATTAATTCCGGACTAAACCAGCGATTCAAAAAATTTGAAATTGTAAGTGCTAATTGAAGGAGGATGTAGAAATAATATACTGAAGACAGAAGGACGTCCTTGTCTTCCTTCACAGAATTATAGTGTTCAAAACTCAAAATTGCAATAGATATTAAAACTGTCTGTCCTCTTGAGATAAATTATTAATTCTGTAACGATATCCTCGCTGATGGCAGGGCTGTTAATTTTGGCGTCAAAACTGTTCCCAAGTAGTGACTCTACGTTAACTTGTTCAACGCTGTGAAGTCAATGATGACCCCTTCAACGGTGATTCTACGTTAAAACAATCTAACGCTGCGAAATCTTGAAGACTTCGTCAGCGGCGACGCTACGTTAAATTGATCTAACACTGTGAAATCAACAGACTTCGCCAATGGTGACTCTACCATAAGTTATTCAAACACTGCGAAATCAACAAGGACTTCTCCAACGGTGATTCCACGGTAAAACAATCTAACACTGTGAATTCAATGAAGACTTCCCCAGCGGCGACTCTACGGTAAATTATGCAAAAATATTGTAAGTTAGAAAACAGCAGCAAATCTAAGTTCCTTTTACGGACTTATAAAAAACAAACAAACTCACAGATTGTGTCAGACAGTGTTGTGCTAACGAACTTAGCACAAAAACTTCATTTGGACGGTAAATACTCTGAAGATGACACTCGGAATCGGAACTAGTAGCGTACTTTGGAACGGCTGCTCAGAAGACTGGACTTTCAAAGAAGTGACTTAAGTCGCCCAGAAGGCCTTATTTATACTTAAATTTTAATGAATCCTTTCTTTACAACAATAAATTACATATTCTTTCCCTACTAAATACATCCTGGTAAACATTTCCTTGAAATTTAAATTATCTCACATTCTTTTTGTCTGTCGGTAAATTAGCTACGATTTAGTCCTCTGTCGGTCAACTGTCAAATGTCAAATGTTAATTTGTGTATTTTGTATGAGGTTACGTTCGACCTTTGACACAACAAAATAAAAGATCCGACACTTGACAGTTCCAAACTTACCGACAGCATATTACCTACGTTACCGACAGATAAAAAGATATTTAGGACAATTTTAATTTCAAGGAAATATAATCTTTAAAGGATGTATTTAACAGGAAAGTAACGGGAAATTTGTTATTGTAAAATGTGTAAAATGATTTCTTCTTTTTGTCTGTATCTCCTCTTTATATTACTGACAGCGTTAATATGAAATAATTTTTAAAACATGTTAAGTAAGGATTCATTAAAGTTTTAGTATAAATAAGGCTTTCTGGCCGACTTGAGTCACTTCTTTTGAAAGTTAGTCCTCCGAGTCATCTTCCAAAGTTTATACTGTGTTTACCGTTCGACGTTTTCGAAGTTTTGTGCCAAGTCCGTTAGCACGATTGCTATTTTTGAGCTTAGTACAACTTGGAGTCATTTTGTTTAACTTCCGCTGTCCGCTCCGCGAACGTTGGATTAACTGAACGTAGAATCACCGCTGGCGAAGTCTTGGTTGACTTCACAGTGTTTGAAATAGTTAAAGTAGAAGCACCGATGGCGAAGTCTTGGTTGACTTCACAGTGTTTGAAATATTTAACGTAGAAGCACCTCACAGTGTTTGAAATACTTAGCGTATTATTAATTATATATAAGGCTTTTGGATGTGCAGCTGTGACGGAGTTTTGGGACATAATTCGTCACAATTCCGAACAAAATCAGTGGCTCAAAAAATTTGAATTTGTGAGTGCTAATTAAGGGAGGATGTAGTAATAATATACTGAAGACAGGAGAACGTCCTTGTTTTCCTTCACACAATTATAGTGTTTAAAACTCAAAAATACAATATACGAAAAATTTTAGTCGTCCTCTTGGTGAATTAATAATTTCGGACTGAACCAGCGATTCAAAAAATTTGAAACTGGTAGTGTTGAGTGAGGAAGGATGTAAGGATAATATACCGAAGATAAAATGGCGTCCTCGTTTGCCTACGCACAATTATATCGTTCAAATCTCTATCACAATAGATATAACAATAGTATCTGTCTTTATAAGATATTTTTCACATTTCGGACTAAACCAGCGGTGCAAAAAATTCGAAATTGGGAGTGCTAATTAAAGGAGGATGTAGAAATAATATACTGAAGACAGAATGATGTCCTCATTTTCCTTCACACAATTATATTGTTCAAAACTCAATCACAATAGATATAAGAAGAATCCTATCTCTCCTTTGAGATAAATAATTAATTACGAACAAATTCAGTGGTTCAAAGAATTTGAAATTGTGAGAGCTTATTGAGGGAGGATGTAGAAATAATATACTGAAGACAGAACGACGTCCTTGTTTTCCTTCACACAATTATAGTGTTCAAAACTCAAAAATACAATGTACGAATAATACTAGCCGTCCTCTTAGGGTGAATAAATAATTTTGGACTAAATCAGTGATTCAAAAAATTTGAAACTGTTGGTGTTGAGCGAGGAAGGATGTAAGAATAATATACTGAGGACAAAATTACGTTCTCGTTTGCCTCCGCACAATTATAGTGTTCAAAACTATCACAATAGATATAACAATGTTATCTGTCCTTTTGATATATTTTTCACATTCCGGGCTAAGCCAGCGGTTCAAAAATTTGAAATTGGGAGTGCTAATTAAGGAAGAATGTAATAATAATATACTGAAGACGGAATGACGTTCTTGTTTTCCTTCATACAATTATAGTGTTCAAAACACAAAAATACAATGTACAAAAAATTCTAGCCGTCATCTCAAGGTGAATAAATAATTCCGTACTGAACCAGCGATTCAAAAAATTTGAAACTGAATGTGTTGAGTGAGGAAGGATGTAGAAATAATATACCGAAAACATGCTGACGTCCTTGTTTCCTTCACACAATTATAGTGTTCAAAACTCAAAATTGCAATAGATTTGAAAACTATCTGTCCTCTTGAGATAAATTATAAATTCCGGACAAAATCATTGGTTCAAAAAATTTGAAATTGTTAGTGCTAATTAAGGGAGGATGTAGTAACAATATACTGAAAACAAAAGGACGTCCTTGTTTTCCCTAACACAATTATAGTGTTCAAAACTCAAAAATACAATGTACAAAAATACTAATCGTCCTCTTAAGGTAAATAGATAATTTCGGACTGAACCAAGGATTCAAAAAATTTGAAACTGTTAGTGTTGACTGAGGGAGGATGTAGAAATAATATACTGAAAGCAAAAGGACGTCCTTGTTTTCCTCAACACAATTATAGTGTTCAAAACTCAAAAAAACAATGTACAAAAAATACTAGTCATCCTCTTAAGGAAAATAAATAATTTCGGACTGAACCAGCGATTCAAAAAATTTTAAACTGTCAGTGTTGACTGAAGAAGGATGTAGGAATAATATACTGAAAACATGATGCACTCATTTTCTCCAAACAATTATTGTGTTCTAAACTCAATCACAATAGATATTAAAATCATATCTGTTCTTTTGAGATAAATTATTAATTCCGAACAAAATCAGTGGTTCAAAAAATTTGAAATTGTAAGTGTTAATTAAGAGAGGATGTAGAAATAATATACCGAAGACAGAATGACGTCCTTGTTTTCCTTAACACAATTATAGTGTTCAAAACTCAAAAATACAAGGTACGAAAAATACTAGTCGTCCTCTTAA
The DNA here is from genome assembly GCA_963989225.1 of Dromius quadrimaculatus. Lineage (NCBI taxonomy): Eukaryota > Metazoa > Arthropoda > Insecta > Coleoptera > Carabidae > Dromius > Dromius quadrimaculatus. The sequence continues at coordinate 5,413,252 of OZ022325.1, read as the reverse complement.
GGTGAATAAATAATTTCAGCGATTCAAAAAATTTGAAATTGTCAGTGTTGACTGAGAGAGGATGTAGAAATAATATACTGAAAACATGATTACGTCTTCGTTTCTTTCACACAATTATAGAGTTCAAAACTAAAAATTGCAATAGATGGAATACTCAATCTGTACTCTTGACATAAATTATTATTTCCGGACTGAATCAAGGGTTCAAAAAATTTGAAATTATGAGTGCTAATTAAAGGAGGATGTAGAAATGATATACTAGAGACGGAATGACGTCCCTGTTTTCCTCCACACAATTATAGTGTTCAAAACTCAAAAATACAATGTTCAAAAAATTCTAGCCGTCCTCTTAAGGTAAATAAATAATTTCGGACTGAACCAGCCATTCAAAAAATTTGAAACTGTCCATGTTGACTAAGGAAGGATGTAGGAAAAATATAATGAAAGCGTGATGTCGTCCTCGTTTCCTTCACGCAATTATAGTGTTCAAAACTCAAAACTACAACTGATATAAAAGCTCGATCTGTCCTCTTGAGATAAATTAATTATTACGGACAAAATCAGTGACTCAAAAAGATTTAAATTGTATGTGCTAATTAAGGAAGAATGTAGAAATAATATACTGAAGACAGAATGACGTCCTTGTTGTCCTTCATACAACTATAGTGTTCGAAAAACTCAATAAGGTTAAGAAAATTTGAATTTTTTAGTGCCAATTAAGGGAGGATGTAGAAATAATATACTGAAAACAGAAGGACGTCCTTGTTTTCCTTTACACAATTATAGTGCTCAAAACTTGAAAATACAATGTGCGAAAAATACTAATCGTCCTCTCAAAATGAATAAATAATTTCGGACTAAATCAGAGATTCAAAAAATTTGAAACTGTCATTGTTGACTGAGGGAGGATGTAGGAACAACATACTGAAGAAAAAATGACGTCCTCGTTTGCCTCCGCTCAATTATATTGTTCAGAACTCAATCACAATAGATATAACAATCCTATCTGTCCTTTTGAAATAAATGATTAATTCCGGACAAAATCAGTGGTTTAAAAAATTTGAAATTGTGAGTGTTAATAAAGGGAGGATGTAGAAATAATATACTGAAGACAGAATAGCGTCCTTGTTTTCCTTTGAACAATTATAGTGTTCAAAACTCAAAAATACAATTTACAATAAATTCTAGCCGTCCTCTTAAGGTAAATAAATAATTTCGGACTAAATCAGCGATTCAAAAAATTTTAAACTGTTAGTGTTGAGTGAGGAAGGATTTAAGAACAATATACTGGAAACAAAATGACGTCCTCGTTTCCTTCACAAAATTATAGTGTTCAAAACTAAAAATTGCAATAGATGGAAAAACTCAACCTGTCCTCTTGACATAAATTATTATTTCTGGACTGAATCAAGGGTTCAAAAAATTTGAAATTATGAGTGCTAATTAAGAGAGGATGTAGAAATAATATACTAGAGACGGAATGACATCCTTGTTTTCCTCCACACAATTATAGTGTTCAAAACTCAAAAATACAATGTACGAAAAATTCTAGTCGCCATCTTAAGGTAAATGAATATTTTCGGACTAAATCAGCAAATCAAAAAATTTGAAATTGTCAGTGTTGACTGAGGAAGGATGTGGGAATAATATACTGAAAATATGATGTCGTCCCCATTTCCTTTACACAATTATAGTGTTCAAAACTCAAAATTGCAATAATTTGAAAACTATCTGTCCTCTTAAGATAAATTATCAATTCCGGACAAAATCATTGGTTCAAAAAATTTAAAATTATTAGTGCTAATTAAGGGAGAATGTAGAAATAATATACTGACAATATAATGACGTCTTGGTTTTTCTTCACACAATTATAGTGTTCAAAACTCAAAAATACAATGTACGAAAAATTCTATTAAGGTAAATAAATAATTTCGGACTAAATCAGCGATTCAAAAAATTTGAAACTATCACTGTTGACTGAGGGAGGATGTAGAAATAATATACTGGAAACATGATGACGTCCCCATTTCCTTCACACAATTATAATGGTCAAAACTCAAAATTGCATTAGATATAAAAACTCTTTTTGTCCTCTTGAGATAAATTACTGATTCCGAACAAAATCGGTGGTTCAAAAAATTTGAAATTGTGAGTGCGTATCAAGGAAGGATGTAGAAATAATATACTGAAGACAGAATGACGTCTTTATTTTCTTTCATACAATTAAAGTGTTCAAAGCTCATAAATACAATGTACAAAAAATATAAGTCGTCCTCTTGAGGTCAATAAATAATTTCGGACTAAATCAGCTATTAAAAAAAATTGAAACTGTCAGTGTGGAGTGAGGAAGGATGTAAGAATAATATACTGAAGACAAAATGACGTTATCATTTGTCTCCGCATAATTATAATGTTCAAAACTCAATTACAATAGATGCAACAATCCTATCTGTCCTTTTGAGATAAATTATTAATTCCGGACAAAATCAGTGGTTCAAAAAATTTGAATTTATGAGAGCTAAATAAGGGAGGATGTAGAAATAATATACTGAAAACAGAAGGACGTCCTAGTTTTTCTTAACACAATTATAGTGTTCAAAACTCAAAAATACAATGTACAAAAATACTAGTCGTCCTCTTAAGGTAAATAAATGATTTCGGACTGAACCAGCGATTCAAAAAATTTTAAACTGTTAGTTTTGACCGAAGGACGATATAGAATTAATATACTGAAGCCAGATTGAGGTCCTTGTTTTGTTATCATAATCAGAGTAGATATAAAAATCCTATCTGTGTTCGTGAGATATATTATTAGTTCCAGATTAAACCATGGATTCAAAAAAACTTGAATCTGTTAGTGTTGCCTGGGGGAGGATTAAGGAATAATATACTCATGATAGAATGACGTCTTCCTTCTCTCAGCATAACTATAGTGTTCAAAACTCAAAATCACAATAGATATAAAAATCCTAACTATTCTTTTCAGATGAATTTTATTAGTTCTGGACTAAATCAGCGATTTAAAACTCAATTTCACACAATCGAGTTAAATTATAGTGCTATAATGTTAGATATTATTAGCACTTTTTCCACGACCGTAAAAAAGTTTATTTTAAATCACATTTGTCGCTTTTGACATTATCCGGAAAATGGAAATTTTTGCCCTCAAAGAACATCCGTCTAATGCTATTGGAGTTGCCGACGCGACATCTGAGCTTCTACAAAAAAGAACGCGAAAAATATTTGTACAAATATACCAGGTTTTACTTGGAATCCTGGATATAGCAACTACTGGGTTAAATATTTTAATTGGCGGCAACAAAAACATTAAGAATTGTATCAGTGGACAGGATGTAAATTTTGTATGCTGTATTCGCAGCACCGTGAGATAAAAAGTGAAAGATTTTTGTTATATAAAAATGAGTATTTATTTTTAGTGTTACCACCTGCTTCTATTAATAGTTCCGGTATATTTAATGCTCGTTTCTAGGTTAACTTGCACACCATTTGAACTTGAACAAGTGAATGCTGACTGACCTGGATTTTATATATACGGATTTTAGATATGCAACATGAGAGAAAATTAAATTGAAATTCTTTAAATTTTGACAAACAAATATAATAATCTCGATACGGACCAGTATTCTTTTCAAACCACTCTCAAATACAATTTAGAAGAATCAAACCAATCCATTTTCTCCTTAATCTATTTTCCTGTCCTAGACCATCTATTCAAACAATAATAAAACACCGCTAAAGTATCTCGACCCTAAAGTCAAGTAGACGGAAAGAGAAACATAAATTGTTCGTTCCAAACAAATGTTCTTTCCGAAATCCAGAAATTAAACTGAACGGCTTGTTATTTTATCTGCTGTGGATTTTTTGTCGAAGAGGCAGAGTTACAGAAAAGAAAAGACAAGAGGATGAAATGGCATTGCGCAAGGTCTTGGACTCGTGAACTGGTCGAACTCAAAGGCTAGACGAAAAGGGCGTTGTACTTTGACTTTATTTTTATTTTATAGTGATTCAGGTAATATTTTAAAAGTTACTTTGAATATTGTAATGATTATCTATTTGACTATTATATGAAAATAAATGAAAATTGAAGCTTATTTAATAAAACAAAACACCAACGATGCACTATAAATATTTATTACTCTAAAATATATATTAATTTGTTCCGTAATTTCATTTACTTTCCAACCGTTTGACTTATTCTTTGACCTCTCAATGAACAACGCGGTTCTTTATATAGGCAGAGAGAGTGTCTCTTTTGTTTATCTGCGTTGGCCTGGAACAGTTCTACCGCCTTTCGAGTTGCCTAAACAGTAGTAAACTCCCAGAAGATACTCGCCTGAAAGATCACTCAGATTCATCGCTAACAGCCCATTGTTTGGACTGTTTTTGGTCTCAGGCTTGTAGTGATATATTTATATTTCGTCTATAGTGACGAAACATCGCCTGAAACTGCTGCAAACCCCAGAAGACAGTCGACAAGATTTTCCCAACTGAAGAAACGACCCTTGCCTTTTTTTGGTGTAGATTCTGCATTGGCAACCAATTATTTGGACTGTTCTTGATTTTAGGCTTGTAGTGGTGTATGCATGTTTCGTCCACAATGACGAAACGTTGCCTAATGTCCCAAATATTCCACTAAAACAGCTGCAAAGTCCTAAAAGACAGTCGCCTGAACCTTCCCGTCTTTTTAGGCGCAGAATCATCACTGACGGCCCATTGTTTGGACTGTTTTTGATCTCATGCTTGTAGAAGTCATTTTTGTTTCGACCTCAGTGACGAAACGTCGCCTGAAACAACTACAAGCCCCCAAAAGACAGTCGATAAAATCTTCGCAACTGAAGAAACGATCCTCACATTTTTTGTGTAGATTCTACATTGGCAACCAATTCTTTGGACTGTTTTTCATCTCAGACTTGTAGTGGTGTATCCAAATTCCGTCCACAGTGACAAAATGTCGCCTAAAGTCCTGAATATTCCGCTGAAACAGCTGCAAACTCCTAAAAGACAGCTGCATGAACCTTCCCGACTGAAAAAAACAGCTTTCGCTTTTTCGGGCGAAGATTTTCCGCTGGAAACCAATTGTTTGGACTGTTTTTGATCTCAGGTTTGTAATGGTGTATCCAGTGACGAAACGTCGCCTGAAACAGCTGCAAACTTTCAAAAGACAGTCGAAAAAATCTTCGCAACTGAAGAGGCGATCTTATCCTTTTTTTGTGTAGATTCTGCATTGGCAACCATTTCTTTGGACTGTTTTTGCTTTTAGGCTTGTAGTTGTGTCTGCATGTTTCGTCCAAAATGACGAAATGTCGTCTAATGTCCCAAATCTTCCGCTGAATCAGCTGCAAAGTTCCAAAAGACGCTTGAACCTCCCCATCGTTTTAGGCACAGAATCATCGCTGACAGACCATTGTTTGGACTGTTTTCGATTTCAAGCTTGTAGGGATTATCTATGTTTCGACCTCAGTGACGCAACGTCGCCTGAAACAGCTATGCAAACCCCTTGAATACACTCGACCTTTCCAATCAAAGAAATGACCCTCGCATTCTTCGGCGTGGATTCTTCGTTGGCAACCAATTTTTTGGTCTGTTTTTGATCTTAGACTTGTGTTGGTGTATCCATAGTTAGTCCAACATAACGAAACGTTGCCCAAAGTCCCAAATATTCCGCTGGAACAGCTGCAAACTCCCGTAAGACAGTCGCTCGAGCTTTCCCGACTGAATCATCATGCTTCGCCTTTTCAGGCGTACATTCAGCGCTGGCAGCCCATTGTTTGGACCGTTTTTGATCTTAGGCTTGTACTGATGTATCCAGTGACGAAACGTCGCCTGAAACAGTTGCAAACCCTCAAAAGACAGTCGACAAGATCTTCCCAACTAAAGAAACGACCCTCGCCTTTTTTGGTGTAGATTCTGCATTGGCGACCAATTCTTTGGAATGTTTTTGATTCAAGGCTTGTAGTGGTGTATACATGTTTCTGCTACAGGGATGAAACGTGGCCTAAAATCCTGAATATCCCGCTGAAACAGCTGCAAAATCTTGAAAGACAGTTGCCTGAACCTTCTCGTCTTTTTAGGCGCGGATTCATCGCTGACAGCTCATTATTTGAACTGTTTTTTATCTCAGACTTATAGTGATATATCTATGTTTCGTCGACAGTGACGAAATATTGCCTGAAACAACTGCAAGCTCCCAAAAGACAGTCGACGACATCTTCGCATCTAAAAAAAAATCATCCTCGGCTTTTTTGTGTAGATTCTGCATTGGCAACCATTTTTTGGACTGTTTTCGATTTTAGGCTTGTAATGGTGTATGCATGTTTCGTCCACAGTGACGAAACGTCGCCTAAAGTCCCAAATATCTTGTTGAAACCTCTAAAAGAACAATCGCCTAAACCTTCTCGACTATAGGCTATGTGCAAGGGGGCGGAGTTTTGAACAAATATCGATGCGAGCGCTCATGGTGAGCACCATTGTAACCATTGAACTCCATTTCTCAGAATACGTCAATGAGCTGTCATTGAGCATTGTAGTATAAAAGTGAAAATAATTGCATATAAAACATGGGAAAACGTTTGTTCTGTTTCAGGCTGTTGTGTTAAGGATGATTCAAGTGAAATATAGTTTCATAGATTTCATGTACCCAGTTATAACATAAAAAAAAACGAGTGAAGTGAATCAAAGCGATAAATAGAGTATTGTCTGTCTTTCATTATTAATCTATATAACAAATTTGTTTGTAATTCAATTGTGAAATTAGAACTATTCATCATCGATTTGGGATTCATGAATTTACCTCTATCTCTAATTTGTAAGATGTTTCAGTGATAGAAGTTTGTCAGGTGCACATCGCAATAATTTTGTTGTTAATATTGTCAGCAACATATTCTCAACATATTTAATATGGCAAAACTAATTTCACGCTTTTCTTCAATGCTTCTTCGGTAAAAGGGATTCAGTGTTTGATAAATACAAACCCGATCTGCAAGACCATCGACGTCATAATTTGAGGTTATCCTGTCAATTTAGACGAATTAAGACGTTTTCTCTATAATAGGTACGTTATAATTCAAGAAAAAAATACTCAAAATAAATAATTTCAACGTACCTTTTATGCTATGCAAATTATATTGTACGCACACAGCTGAATTAAATAATATTAGTACATTTAAAAAATTATAGGTATGAAACAATAATAAAATGGAGTTCAATCGTTCTCCATTATCCGCTAGAGGCGCTAGTAGACTTCATGCACGTAGCCTATAAGATCAGTCTTTGCTTTCCAAACGCAAATTTATTGCTAGCAGTCCATTGTTTGTCCTATTATTAATATCAGGCTTGTAATGATATATCCATTGACGAAACGTTGCCTGAAACAGTTCAAAATCTTCAAAAGACAGTCGACAAAATCTTCCCAATTGAAGAAACGGTTATCGCCTTTTTTGGTGTAGATTCTGCATTGGCAAACGATTCTTTGGATTGTTCTTTATCTCAGGCTTGTAGTGTTGTATCCAAATTTCGTCCACTGTGACAAAACGTCACCTAAAGTCCCAAATATTCCACTTAAACAGCTGAAAACTCTTGAAAAACAGTAGCCTGAATCTTCTCGACTGAAAGATCAGTCTTCGCCTTTCTACGCGCAGATTTATTTGTCTGTTTCTGATCTCAGACTTGTAGGGATTATCTATGTTTCTACCTCAGTGACGGAACGTCGCCTGAAACTGCTACAAACCCTCAAAAGACAGTCGACAAAATCTTCCCAACCGAAGGAACGATCCTCGTTTTTTTTGGCGTATTTTCTCCGTTGAAAACCAATTTTTTGAATTCTTTTTGGTCTCAGGCTTATAGTGATCCATCTATGTTTCGTCCACAATGACGAAACGCTGCCTGAAACTGCTGCAAACCCCAAAATAAAGTTGACAAGATCTTCCCAACTAATGAAACGACCCTCGCCTTTTCAGATCCTGTATTGGCAACAAAATTTTTGGACTGTTTTTGATTTTAGACTTGTCTACAGTGACGAAACGTCGCCTAATGTCCCAAATATTCCGCTGAAACAGCTGAAAACTCTTAAAAGACAGTCGCCTAAACCTTCTCGACTCTAAAATCAGACGTTTGTGGACTGTTTTCAATCTCAGGCTTCAAGTGATGTATCTATGTTCCGTCCACAGTGACGAAACATCGCCTGAAACAGCTGCAAACTCTCAAAAGACAGTCGACAAGATCTTCCCAACAGAAGAAACGACCCTTGTCTTTTTTTGCCATAGATTCTGTGCTTGCAACCATTTATGTGGACTGTTTTCGATCTCAGGCTTGTATTGGTGCATCTATGTTTCGTCCACAAGACGAAACGTCGCCTAAAGCTCCAAATATTCCGCTGAAGCAGCTGCAAACTCCCAAAAGACAGTAGCTTGAGCCTTTCCAACTCAAAGGTTACTCTTCGCCTTTTCAGGTGCAGGTTCATCGCCCATTGTTTGAACTGTTTTAATCTTGGGCTTGTAGTGATGTATCTACGCTCCGTCCACAGTAGCAAAACATCGCCTGAAACAGCTGCAAACTCTCAAAAGACAGTCGACAAGATCTTCCCAACTGAAGAAACGACCCTCGTCTTTTTTGGCGTAGATATTGCATTTTCAATCAATTCTTTGGACTGTTTTTGATCTCAGGCTTATAGTGGTACATCTATGTTTCGTCCAAAAGGCAAAACATCGCCTGAAATAGCTGCAAACCTCCAAAAGACAATCCACAAAATCTTCGCAACTGAAAAAATCATTCTCTCCTTTTTTGGCGTAGCTTCTGCGTTGGCAAACAATTCTTTGGACTGTTTTTGATCTCAGGCTTGTAGTGATGTATCTATGTTTCGTCCTCAGTGACGAAATATCGCCTGAAACAGCTGCATACCCTCAAAAGACAATCGACAAAATCTTCCCCACTAAAGAAACGACCCTCGTCTTTTTTGGCGTAGATTCTGCGTTTGCAACCAATTATTTGGACTGTTTTTGATCTCAGGCTTATAGTGGTGTATGTTTCATCCACAGTGACGAAACGTCACCTAAAATCTCAAATATTTCGCTAAAACAGCCGCAAAATCCTAATAGACAGTCGCCTGAGTTTGCTCGGATGAAAGAAGATTTTCCGCATTTGGCAGTCTATTGCTTGGATTGTTTTTGTTCTCAGATGTATTGTGATGTATCCATGCTTAGTCCACATTAACGGAACGTCGCCTTTAGCCTAAAATATTTCACTGAAACAGCTGCAAACTCCCAAAAAACAGTCGCTTGAGCCTTCCCAACTGAAATATCACTCTTCGCCTTTTCAGGTGCAGATTCGTCAGTGGCAGTCCATTGTTTGGACTGTTTTTGATCTCAGGTTTGTAGTGATGTATTTATGTTTCGTCCACAGTGACGAAACGTCGCCTGAAACTGCTGTAAACTCGTTAAAGACAGTCGACAAGATCTTCCCACCTGAAATAACGATCTTTGCCTTTTTTGGCGTAGATTCTGCATTGGCAACCAAGTTTTAGGACTGTTTTTGATTTTAGGCTTGTAGTGATGTATCCATGACGAAACGTCACCTGAAGTTCCAAATACTCTGCTAAAATAACTGCAAAATCTCAAAAGACAGTCGCCTAAATTTTTCTGACTGAAAGAACATTTTTCAGTTTTTCGGGTGCAGATTTCCTCTGGCAGCCTATTGTTTGGATTGCTTTTGGTCTCAGGCATGTTGTGATGTATCCATGTTTCGTCCACAGTGACGAAACGACGCCTGAAGATCTGTAAAATCCACTCAGGAAACCATTTGACTTCCCCGATTCAAACCAACGCTGAGATCAGGATAATGAATCAATATGGCCGAAATTTGCTGTGATTACCTTCAAGAGATGCTACTAACTGGAAATGACCTTAATATGCACCATCGTTGCCACAATTTTGATTTTGACGAATGTTATTCATTGCAGTATGTATTTATTTTGATCTGTTTATAACGACTTTTTGAAAATTTCAAGTTGTAAAAACTTTATTTATTGTATATTTTTTATGAAAAAAGTTTACAGGGCCAAGATGCCAAGTCTAAGATAAAAACTTTGTCGTTTAAGAACCAAGCGAACTTTTCTTGCGTTTTTTATACTCTCAATTACGCGTAAAATTTGAACAAATATTCGGAAGGCGTTGAGTTTTAATTGGAAAGAAAATTGATGCGATCGGTCCTCCTGTTTGATCTTCAGCCCCAGGGCAGTATTAAATTATTAATATTAAAAAAAAAACACATTGATTTTATAAATCAAAAATTCTTTTGATCCTCTTTGATTCATCTTTAATTATTGTAAACAACTTTTGAATTGCCAAATTTTCTTTTAGGTTTCTTAGTGTAAACTACAATAAAAAATTTTTTTACTAAAAAATAATACTTGGAACGTCGTTTATTTCCTACCTGTTGTTAACCACTCACTTAGAAAATGATTGGCTCTTCAGTGTTGTCAGATCGATAAGATTATACGCTTGAATAAATTTCAATCTGCGTCAAATTAAACTCAATCTGATTTGGTTTAGAGGAAGCTAATTATAATCATAAATTCTTGAATTTTTATTGACTTCAAATACCAATTTGCAATATTCACCACAAATAAAACAGTTAGAATAAATTTTTTGATGCAAAAAAATTTAACAGCAATTTTTAAACATTGCAAATAAGGTATATTCATGAATTTATTTTATATTTTTAATTCACTGATTACATCTTTATAACATAGTAAAAAATATAAATTATGTTTAAAAGTGCTGTAATCAAGTTTAAAAAAATATTTAAAATTGAGAATAATTTTGAGCTGTTTAAACGCTGCCATTTTCGCGCGCTCTATGGATGATGTCAACTAATATGTCCAGTGACATTACAGTCCATTGTTTACTACAGGTGTTTTCGTTCTCAGCTTATTTCAGTATTAAAAAAGCTTAAAATCAATTTATAAGTATTGCATTGTGCTTGAGTGCAAAATACTATCAGAAATGTACCTGGTAAAGTCTTTTTTCCAATCCAGACAGATTTTTAAATACGTAAGAAATAATGTAAGGTTATGAGAAGAGATGAAGTATCATAATAAATTTGACAGATCATCAATAACATTATATGTGATTAGTTTTAGCAATAAAATACAGTGTATGTATGCAGCTTCGTTTAACATTTGCTCGTTTTAAAATAAACAAAAATTATAGGTTATGTTTACTGCTCATCATATTTCGGATTGTATTTATTAAAATAGCGTACATAATGTGTTATTATTGAATAATTACTTTGCAGTGTTCACTCTTTCTATTTGAAAACAATAAGACGACATCATGAATGGAACTATTCTTGACAGATTATCCGATTGTGCTTTTACAAAACCACTGTCTTAAATGATTTATAGTCTCACTAGGATGCTAAAATTACACTTAAACAATAAATGAATTTACAACACACACGTTATTACTATGTTTTCTAATCAAAAGCCTGCAATGTCATACAAATGTAAGCAGTGCGCACTTGTTGGTATAGTATTTGACGTCACATTTCGTTTTAACCAATGGTGTTGCGTTTTAGAACTTTGAATTTCTCGCGCTTAATTTGCATTTTATTTATTACTTTTAGGCCCGAGATATCCACCTCCTAATAAATTTATTTGGTGAATAATAACTATGGTAACAATTGTGCAGACAATTGTTGCCATAGTTATTATTCACCCAATAAATTTATTAGGAGGTGGATATCTCGGGCCTTAAGCAATTAAAAAGATAATCAATACCAAAATGATGGTTTAGTACAAAAGTCCGGCCAATATAAATTGGGAAAAAAATATTTGGACCAAATTTAAATTTCATGCATATTCCTTATTGCAAAAACAATGTTGTGACAAATAATTTGACATAGGCCACTTTAGTTTAGTAATGTTGATCCTTCCGCCCGAGCGCTTGAAAAAGTATCGATCTGCATTTTTTTTTAGATGTCACAAGCGTTTGACTCACAGATGTCATTTTTTGTGTAGCAGCACCTTAATAATTACTAAGCCAACATCTGTTTGTAGAAAAATTATCCACGTGTTCATTTTTTCCATGTGGCAAAATACTTAGATTGAGCTCATGTGTCATCGTATCCACTTATAAAATCTGTCTCAAATTGAATTTGGTTTAGGGAAGATAAAAAGTCACCAAATGCTTGTAGTCCACCGGAAATGAAAAGAAACACGTATTTTTAGTTAGGGGGCTCTTGTACATAATTTGATGAATCATTAGAATATTTATTTACCTACCGCTCATTCAAGATGTGCCTTCTTTGGCTGCAAAAATAAATTAATAGAACAGACGACTTTTGGCTATTTTTTTTTTTCAAAAAGAGAACTGTGTAATAAAATTTTATTTTTACACCTTTGTGTGTTACACCACGCAATTAAAGGGAACCCTTACTTGTATTAAAAATCAACCATTCAAACCACCCTATTCTTCCACCATATCCATATGTGCACGTGTTTTCAGTCAGGCTGTTATAGATCCCCTCACTTAATTTAGTTTTGTAATATTTAAGAACAACAATACATAATTAGGGGCATTTTTACTCACATTTCGATATTTTGATGAAAATATCCGTTTTAAGCACCCCTTAATCCATTTTGACTATTTTCGGCTTGATGTCCGTACTTATGTATGTATGTATGTGCGTTCGTAACTCAAAACACGGCGAACGTATAATGTTGAAATTTTGTATTTAAAACTGATTTAGGGTCTAGTTGTGCACCTCACATTATAGTTGCAATCGTCTGTACCGGAAGTGCACTTTACTTGAAACTTTTTTTGAATTTTCCGCATAAATCCAGAATGGTCAACCGTATAATACTGAACTTCAATATTTGAGATTACTGTTATATCTCAATGGTTATCTTACATTTTTGTACCAATCGGCACAGCCAGAAGAGCACTTTATATAACAAACTTTTCGAATTTTCCGCATAATTTCAAAACAATCAGTCGTAGAATATTGAAATTTTGTATTGAGCCCTTATATAACATCTAGTTGTGCACCTCGCATTATAATTGCAATAGTCCGTACCGGAAGTGCACTTTACTCGAAACATTTTCTGAATTTTTCGCATAAATCCAAAACGATTGAACGTAGAATGTTAGAATACAGTATTTAAGTCGACAGTACCGTCTAGATGCTCATATCCTATTTTCATCGAGATCGACTGAGCCGGAAGTGCACTTTACTTGACAGTCTTTTTAAATTTTTCGCATAAATTCGAAACGATTGGCTGTAAAGTATTGATATTTAGTATTTCAGTCTGCTGTAGCATCTGAATGATTGCCTACTATTTTCATAACAATTGACTGAACCGGAAGTGAACTTCAGTTGGAATTTTTTTATAATTTTGCGCATGAATTCAAAAGTGTTAGCCGTAGAATCTTGGAAATCAGTATTTAGGAATGTTGTAGTATAATAATGATGATCTTCGGTTTCCATAGCAACCGACTGGATCGAAAGTGCACTTTACTTGATAGATTAGTCGTGGATCGATGAGATTTTTGTTTGATTATCGTTTGTTCTCGTCCTCAAATAGAGACACAAAGAAGGAAAAATTAGATATAAAGTTGAAGGAAAAACTAGTAATAAGCAACAAGCCTAGTGGCACGCAATTCTTCTAACTGTTAAACGTTTAACTTATGAACTAGTGATTGCCCAGTGGTCGAAATTCGACCGTAAATCATTATGTTGCAAAGTTTGGACGTTATTGAATTTAATCTTCCATCCTCAGGTGTTTCAGGTAAAATTAACTTGGTATTCGACGCTCCATCCAAATCTTAAATTAGGATAAGTGGTTTCCATTCAAGATTTTAAAGTGTCTCCCTCCTTCCAACCCTCGGGAAAGAAATAAATCATTACATTTTTCTTCAGCCGTTTTCCTATTTGGTGCATATTTTTTGATATATTCCAGCAAAAAATAATATCGTTTTCAGCAATAGCTTTGAATTGAACAGCCTGTATATAATTATAGCTTTCTGCATTCCTTCTCCACATAAACTTCAATCAAATCTCACATTCCTTCATGCGCACGATACAAAGTTCTCTGTGCACGTAAAATTGGAAAAAGGACATCTTGTATATAATTTCAGCTTCCAGCACTTCTTCTCCACATGAACTTCAAGTTTGCTAAATCTCACATTTCTTCGTTACAAAGTTTTTTTTAAGAATACAACCTGTATATAATTTCAGCATTCTGCATTCCTTCTCTAGAAAGTATGCCATATCTCACATTTATTCGTGCGCGCGGTACAAAGACGTAGAATTAAAATAGGGCATCTGCATATACTTTTAGCTTTCTGAACTCCTTTTCCATATAAACTTCAAGTATGCCAAATCTGACAATTCTTTATGCGCACAGTACAAAGTTTTCTCTTCTCGTTAAATTAAAATAGGACATCATGTGTATAATTTCAGCTTTCTGCACTTCCTTCTCCACACAGACTGCAAGTATGCTAAGTCTCACATTACTTTGTGTTCGTGCGCGCGGTACTAAGTTTTCTCTTCATGTAAAATTGAAATGGGACACCTGTATATGCTTTTACCTTTCTGCACTTCTCTATATAAACTTCAAGTATGCCGAATCTCACATTCCATCTTGCGCGCTGTACAAAATTTTCTCCTCACGTAAAATTAAAATAGGACACCTGTATATAATTTCTGTACTTCTTTCTCCACCCGGACTTTAAATATGCCAAGACTCACTTAATTCGTGTGCGCGGTACTAAGTTTTCTCTTCACGTCGTAAAATTAAAATGGTACACCTGTATATGCCTTCAGCTTTCTGCATTCCTTCAAATGAACTTCAAGTTGGCCAAATCTCACATTCTTTCGTGCGCGCAATATGCTTAAAAAGGGATACAAAGCTTGCTCCTCACGTATTAATATATAGATTAAAATGGGACACCCTGTATATAATTTTCGCTTTCTGCACATCCCCTTCATATAAACTTTAAGTATGTTAAATCTCGCATTCCTTCGTGCAAGTAATATGCTCAAAAAGGGGGCGTATTAATATATAAGATATGAGACAAGTAAAACTAATTTTGATACTAATCATAATCGGGCAGAAATAAGTTTGAACACGCAATAAAGTGAAGGACGCTATATCTATAAGTCAGACAGGTAAAGAAGTCCTTAGACTTGGTCCAGACGATGTCTAGACGACTCACCCCCCATGAATACAAGCGTATACCTTACATTTGAACTAAAAATAACACAACACATGTGTTAAGTGAATGTTGGTACAACTGGGAGATCTTGCACACGTGGACTAGTGAATTTTGGAGGATTTTTGCTACTCTTCTCATCCTATTCTATCTGTTTTTAGTATCAAACTCAGCATGCAATTCATCGCATAATTATTTAGAATAATACAGGGTATTAAAATAAATAAATCAATAGGGAATATGGATGAAACTTAAATTTGGTTCAAATATTTTTATTGGCCGGACATTTGTACAAAACCATCATTTTGGTAATTAATATCTTTTCAATTCCTTAAAATTAATAAACAAAAGTGCAAATTTAGCGAGGGAAATTCAAAGTTCTAAAACGCAACACCATTGGTTGAAGCGAAATGTGACGTTAAATACTATGCCAACAAGTGCGCACTGCTTACATTTGTATGGCATTGCAGGCTTTTGTTTAGAAAACATAGTAATAACGTGTGTGTTGTAAATTCATTTATTATTTAGTGTAATTTTAGCATCCTATTGTGATCATAAATCATTTAAGACAGTGGTTTTGTTAAAGCACAATCGGATAATCTGTCAAGAATAGATTCATTCATGATGTCGCCTTATTTTCTTTCAAACCCAAATTTTAAGTCGGCTGAAGTAAAAAGAGTGAACACTGCAAAGTAATTATTCAATAATAACACATTATGTACACTATTTTAATAAATACAATCCAAAATATGATGAGCAGTGAACATAACCTATAATTTTTGTTTATTTCAAAACGAGCAAATGTTAAACGAAGCCGCATACATACACTGAATTTTATTGCTAAAACTAATCACATATAATGTTATTTATGATCTGTCAAGTTTATTGTGACACTTCATCTCTTCTGATAACCTTACATCATTTCTTACGTATTTTAAAACCAGTATGGATTGGAAAAAAGACTTTATCAGGTACATTTCTGATAGTATTGTGCATTGAGGCACAATGCAATACTTATAAACTGACTTTTGAACTTTTTTAATGCTGAAATAAGTTGAGAACGAAAATACCTGTGATAAACAATGGACTGTAATGTCACTGGACATGTAATTTGACGTCATCAATAGAGCGCGCGAAAATGGCGGCGTTTAAACAGCTCAAAATTATTCTCAATTTTAAATATTTTAAACTTGATTACGGCACTTTTAAACATAATTTATATTTTTTACTGAATCAATTTGCAAATTCAAGGATTGCAGGCTCTTCCGGTTACATTTAAATCATTCCGTATGAAGTGATTGACAAGTGGCAGCCATTTTAAATAGTTGTTCATGGTGTTGAATATTAAACGCATCACTTCCTGCCTTAAATGCAACTATCTAATTACGTGCTCACAAGTCATACGTACTAATATTCAAGTAAAGATGATTTATTACCCACAGAAAGCAAAGGGCCTCAGTATTCACTTTAGTATAACTTCTGAATTAAAGTATTGTATTGACAAACGCATTTCACGGATACTTTCAGTTGTATGTAAAGCCTCCCCCATGAATATTGATGGTAAGAATCAAAAGTGTACAAAAACTAATTTTCCGGGTTGTAATTTTCCGGTTAATTTTCCGCTTGCACTTTCCTAAATAATTTAAAACGACTTATCAAACGCTATAAATTTATCATAATATAATGTTGTATTTATACTTTGATAAAATCGGAAATCAATAACCGCAGACTTTTCAGGCTATAAATAAAACTGTGTGTGCAATATTTATACTGCAAATTAGCAATGATAACTCACACCGATTAAATTTGTTTTTTCTTTAATAATAAATACAACAAAAATATTTATTTCCGCTTAACCAAAAAAGGTAACATGTAAAATGGCACATCCTGTACATGTAATTGAAATTCCACAGGAAATTTTTATTTCAGTAATGAACAGGAAGTCAATAGCTTATTTTTGACATTTATTTGTTGGTCATAAACGTTTTAACCAAATTAGTAGTCATAAAAAGCAGCCTATTACAAATGATTAATTCCAATATGGGCTTCTAAGCATCCAAAAAATTCTATAAATCGTTCAAGTAAAGTGCGCTTCCTGTCCAGTCGGTTGCTACGGAAACAATAGGTCATCATTCTTATGCTACAACATTCCTAAATACTGATTTCCAAGATTCTGCGGCTAACAGTTCTGAATTTAAGTGCAAAATTAGAAAAAAATTCAACTGAAGTGCACTTTCGGTTCAGTCGATTGTTATGAGAATAGTAGGCAATCATTCAGATGTTACAGCAGACTGAAATACTAAATATCAATACTTTACAGCCAATCGTTTCGAATTTATGCGAAAAATTCCGAAAGACTGTCAAGAAAAGTGCACTTCCGGCTCTGTCGATCACAATGAAAATAGGATATGAGCATCTAGGTGATACTGTCGTCTAAAATACTGAATTCTAACATTCTACGTTCAATCGTTTTGGATTTATGCGGAAAATTCAAAAAATGTTTTCAATAAAGTGCACTTCCGGTACAGACGGTTGCAATCATAATGCGAGGTGCACAACTAGATGTTATATAAGTGCTTGATACGAAACTTCAATACTCTATGACTGATTGTTTTGAATTTATGCGAAAAATACGAAAAGTCTGTTATATAAAGTGCACTTCCGGTTCAGCCGATTGGTACAAAAATAAAAGATAGTCATTTAGATGGTACAGCAATCTCAAATACTCAATTTCAGTAACTTGCGGCTGATAATTCAGGATGTATGCGGAAAATTCAAAAAAAGTTTCAAGTAAAGTGCACTTCCGGTACAGACGATTGCAACCATAATGCGAGGTGCACAACTAGACCCTAGACCAGTCTTAAATACAAAATATCAACATTATACCTTTGACGGGTTTTGAGATTTGTGAGTTACAATCGTACCGACATCAAGCCGAAAATAGTCAAAATAGATTCAGGGATGCTCAAAACAGATATTTCCATCAAAATCTTGAAATGTGAATTATGTCGGTCTTACAATACTTGTACTTTGTATAAGTAAGTAAAAGTAGTACTGAAATCTGCTATTATAGTTCATGCATCGCTCGCACAGTGTTGCTGGCTCCATCAACTAGTGTAGCCTCTATAGCCTAAATTATATATTTTATAGTCAAGTACGATTTTTGTACTACAATGTAAACTTGGTTTGCCTTTCAAAAAATCAAAGCAGACACTGGAGATAAATATAGGGTGTTTTTCGAAAACTTGTCATTACTTCCTTATTTTAAGGTATATTCAAAAAATATAAAAACTTTCAGCATTTGCAAACAGTTCTCTAAGACATTACTATTTACATTTTTTTTGTATTTCATCAAATAACAAAATGGCAACCAATCAAAAATTTCAAAACATTTTGAAAACCATTCGATCGATTTTTCAAAATGAAATCCTTAAAGGCTTAAACTATTTACTAATAACATTGTCTAAAACATTTTTTTCGATCTGTCCAAGAAAAGTTTCCTGCAACAATAATTTAAAAAAGAGTAGGCTTGCTGCTGTTGAAAAAAATTAAACCATGAATAATATTGTAATGTGCGAGAGTGGAGGCTTATAAAGTGCATGGTCCTAGCCTTTCGTCCTTGTTGCGTCGCGTCGCGCCGCGCCGCATCACATCACTGCTCCCGATGGGAGCCTCTAGCAATATTCCAGAAATGTGGTAGAACATTCGAGAAATTGATATTTCTATATATAAACGCAAGCAAACGATTTGTGAGTAGTGTAATGGTGAAGCTAGAGCAGTGAATATCAAACAGTGAAGTGATCAGTGGATATTAATAATTAAATATAAATATCTGCGACTTTGTTTAAGTTAGTATTAAGTGATAAATAAATAATATGGTGTTGTTAGTGATATCCAGAAGAATGAAACTTTTATTCCATTTAAAATTATTAAATAGTGACTTTTATTTTAATTCTAAGCAAATGAAGTGACTAAATTTGATTTTCAAAATAGCCATCATTCACAGCAACGCAAGCCCGGCAGCGTGTTTTAATATTAGAAGAGACACTTGTAAGAGCTACCTGATTGTTTTTTATATATTCTGTTGCAGCTACTATTTTAGCCACCAGTTCTAATGCAATGCAAGTACAAGTTCTTCGTTATAAACACACAACGTCCTCAACGCACTTAAAATTTCGAAACGATAGAAAAATCAATACTTATTCATGAACACTCAATATTTTCTTCCTTGAAACCTCACAACAATCGAAAATAAATGTAGGCACAGTACTTCGTTATAAACACTCAAACTTATACTTCTTGAAACAAACACATTTCATACAAACGTCCTCAATGCATCCAAAATCTTATAACTGCAAGAATAGTATATTCTGTAACAAGTTTGGAATGAAGCTTATTCAGCATGAGTGAAAATGTTTGTAGCATGAGCCGTAGGCGAGTGTGACGAATTCACGAGTGCTGAATAGCCATTCCAAACATGTTTCAGACTATATTTTGTCTACGACCATAAATTCGGCCATTTACAGGGAAACAAAAAAATTACAAACTCTGAACTCCGGAGGGTAAAATTTGATTTAAATTGATTTGACATTTCTACGAATTGTTTTAATTGATGATGAAATACCAAACATAAAATACAATATTGTAACATTATTTATTTTAATTTAGGGAGCAAAATTTACTGAACACTACTATTTATTTTTATGATTTATTAAAATGATATATTAGATAACTAACACTATTTCTAATAAATAATTCTAATTTAAACTAAAGATTATTACATTACACTATAATTTAACTTTAATTATTTATGTCAATACTGATTCATTTTAAATAACACAATTTATTTCAACCACTAGCAGTCCATATTATAAGGTCTCTGAGCCAAAATCAATCATACTCCTCGTTGAGTCAGTGAATATATACCGTAGGTCTCTCCCCACTACGTTTTTCCCGCAAACTTCCAGGCGTTTCTAGAAAGCGCTAGAAGGTACCAGCAATTTTCTAGAAAACAAATATATTCGCTTCTATTTCTTGATGTAAAATATTTCTACAATAATTCTAAGCACCAGTAAAGCCGAAATTACTAATTTATAGACTTGAATTCATTACAATATAAACCAATATTATTTGAAATCTGTATTACCGACATGCCACTGTGACAGATGCTTATTTTTATTTAAAAATCGAATTTTCGGCATTTTAATTATAATTTTTAATATTTTGAACTAATCATTCAAAAATTGAATTTTCGAACTAAATCAGTTTTAGAATAAATATGAGTTAGTAAGATAGCATTTTTTTGTATTTTATCAATAACATAAATGTGTAAGAGATGTCGCTAGTTGTGCTCATTCCAACACTAGTCTTGGAATGAATATTCTAACACATCATGATAGAATTTAATATTAGAATGATGATGTTCTATAATGGTCGTAAAGAAAATCAATTCCAGAAGCAAGTACTTCATTATAAACGTCTTCGTTGTTATAGAAACATATCCTAACTCTTCAAAATGTTATAAAGTCATTAAAACATCGTCTGATCTTATCAGCTTTTGTTGAACATAGAACAGGACTTTAGTCGTGAAAGGGGCATCGCGGTGACTCCACCACTATAGGAGTATAGGAGTGCAGACCTTATCGATTAGTTGTTCTCTACACACGCATATTCGCCACTATGCGGCCATAAAGAGCTTCAGCCACCAAAATCATCCCCAATATTGTTATCGTGGAGATTGCAAACGTAATTGAGATCAAATTCTAATTTTGTAATCACTATTATTACCCTCTTACCAATGATAGGAAAGTTTTTTAGGTAACGAGAGTGAATACCGATCCAGAAAAGCCGTGAAAAATTTAGAAGCTAGCACTCTACCACTGTGCTATTCGTCATTGAATAACATTAATTATTTGTTTATAAATTAAATGATTTATCTTCATTTGCACTATGATTTACTTGCGGTATCTTGCACCGGAAGTTCATCTTGCCTCCGGATATCTTCCTACCTGAGATGTAACCTCCTTAACCTAATACCGTCATCCTTCAAAAGGAAACAACTTAGTACCGTGTACAAATGTTTTGTCTTGTTATTCTGCATTTGTCATCTGTCAACTTAAGTGAATCGTGGTCATGACTGAGCATCTTTTACTCGGATTATGCTTAATGACGTCATTTAATATGTTTCAATGGACACTAGAAAAATTTTAAAAACAAAAAATATTGTGCTTTTGATTCAAGAATCCAGATTTTACCACCCTCTAATATACCCACACATACAAACATTTTCTGTACGTGTACAATCCTCTACATTCCCCTCAGCCTAGAACAGAGGTCAATGACCGCGCGCGCATGCGCAATAACTATCAGACAAGCGATTTATTTACGTTTACACCCTAATCCTTCGGGAACTGCACACAGCATAGAGCATTCAACAGTGGTAATCAAACTGTGGGGAGGGTGGGATTCCCTGAAGGGTTGCAGGAATAATATCAATCAAGATGCATTATAGAAGGGATACGTCAGACACGATTGAAATCATTTTGAGAACTCGAGGAAATTTGCCAATAAAAATAGTGGAAATATATAAATCAATTTTATGTGAAAAAACGGTGGAGGACTCATCAGGTACTAGCAGTTCCAGTTGTCGGCTATGCCGCACACTTCCGACTAAGCGCGCTTGAAGTCCCAAGTGGCGGTGAATTTTTATTTTTGCTTTTTATTCCTGACAAAATTAATTCGAATCCTGCTTTGAAAGTTCTTGTGTGATTTCGATGAAACAAACGCCAATCGGTAGTCCTTTTCAAGACCTTTCATATGGTGTATCAATTGTTGCTGTATCACGTACAGTTTATGAGATATTAATTTTGAAAGCAAAGCAAAAATATTGCTCATTTAGAAATTCTAGATTTTTAATGCAATATGTGCTCTAACTCAAAGACTATTTGTACTAATTATATAATTCAAACGTATTATTGTAGATTATTTCAAGAGCTACAATATTCATATTGACAAGTATCCGAAAAAATGTGTCCCACGGGGTGATAACGGGGCCAAAACGATTTTCGGTAGTTGTTGCGCCTTCTAAGGCCCGGAATATGAACTATACGGATTTATGATAATCACAAAAAATGTGCATAATATTATTCCCTACATTTTTTGTCTAAAAAGTTTTTTTTATTGTCAATAGGAAACGAGAAATATCAATTATTCGTTAAATTCTTCATAACTCCCCAGTTTTTAAAAACCGCGCCGTAGTTAAACTCATATTTTTTTTAATGTTGTGTCAAAACAGCACGTGCATAATTTTGTCTGGTTGTCTCATTGATAGTGTCATGATAAATTTGCGCCTCCGCAATTCTCAATTGTTTGTTAAAACTGTTTACCACATATTTGCGTGTCATTTTAGTTCTTATTTTAAACTGAATAAAAAAAAATGGTAGTGTACGAATTATACAATTAATAATAGTGACTTCCGGTTCAATTTTCAATACGAATTTAATTTAATGAAATATTTCCTTAATTATTACTATTTTTCGATTCCCGCTTCTGCCGCTAGATGGCTCTACTGCTCTTAGCGCCTCTGGCGGCTGGCTCGCGCATCTCCTTCTGTCACAATCAAGATGGTGTCTGCTTGTATGGGGAGTGGCGACTTCTAATCTCTCACGTCTTGTTGAAGTGTGCAACCTTCCAAAAGTGACCAGTGACAATGACATTTGTTTAAAGTGCAAATAATGGTGAAAGAATAAACAAATAAATATATAACTGTGATAATTATTTATATTATGGCCGTGCGGATGGAAACTGCTGCTCCTAGGAAATTGAATTATAAACCTGTGGTACGTAAATTCAAAAATATCATCATAAAACAGTATTTTCTCACTAATTTTAACAATTTTGTGGTGTAATTTATTAATTTAATGTGTTATCTAGTAATATTTTGATTTGTTTTCATGAAAAGTTATTGACCGCACCCTTTTTTGCATTTACTATCAATTTGACAATTCGCAGCAAACACTACATTATTGATAAATTGGTAACTGCGTGCAATAAACCCTTTCGTCTTAATTTAAACCCAATTAAACTTCTTAATGTTGAGAATAATGTTCTTGTTGTGGTTTTTTCGCTTTACCGGCCGGTCTTAAGTGGGCGTGAGCCCGTATAAATCCATGCGTACTAAGTGCGTGCACCAATACACGCAAAAGCCACGCACAAACCATGTGTTTTGATTCACGCGTACGTATGAAGACTTGATAAATAAGAAAAAATGTGTAATGATTTTTTAATGAGTGTGGAATTTTAGTATCGGAAATCGAAGATGTAGTGATTTGGTTTATCCTAAACTTAGCTCAATTGTTTCAATAATCGCTTGGGATAAACAAGCCCAAAAAAATTTGGGGAAGTGACAGCTAAGCACTTTTGTTTCAAATTATTTTTTGCTGAAAAACAAATGCGTATCTAACTCTCATTTTCGTTTGTTTTTTAGTTGCTACTATTAATACATACTCAAAAAATGTTTAATGAAACATTTACTTGACAGCTTTTTGTTTTATAATGTAAATATCAATAATAAAGCACGTGTACATTTTAAGTCAATTAATCACGAGATAATTTTGACAGTATTTGAGAGAACGTAACGTAATAAGAAGACGCCGGAGGCGGAGGATAGTAACCTGAAACAACGTGCTTGAGGGAACTGTCAAAATTATGAATTTTTTTTGTTGCTTCAGCTATGGTCCAGTAAAATTTGAATTAAATATGGAGGAATATTTCTCCGTATTTTCTAAAACAGTTTTTATTTGAGAAGCTTACAGAATTGTGGCTGCATTCACTAATTTTAATATTTTGGAAATAAATTTCATTTAATATTCCACAGTTTTTATTAATTTTTTTTTCCGGATAAGTCGTTTAATGATTTCTTTTTAATGTTTGGGAATAATATCGTTATTTAACTATACAGATGGCAGCACATATTCTGACTTTCCAGCTGTGATTTGTAAAAGTGCAATGAACTTGTAGTCAATCTGATTGCTGTGAGAAATTCCTAAATAATTTATTTTACTGGATTGAAAGATATAAATATGACTAATAAATTTACATTATTCGGCAAATTTAACCCAACTTGCAGAACATACATATATAGAATTACAGAGGTAAGCTAAGATCTCAATGTATTGCCAAAATAAAAATATTCTTTCAGTTTTAATTGACATTTAGCAATTTTTAGCTAGTGTCAAACATTCAGATTCAGCCATAGGCGGGTAATAATATTTTTGATAATATTTCATTGAATTTTGTGCTTCTCAGGCTTCGTTTTTGACTTTAAATAAATTCTGTCTTGTTTGAAATCATTTTTTGAATATTTCATTCGGCTGCGAACATTTTGAGGACCCATAGATGGGCGTTCATCCCAACCGGAAGTACCATATCGCATCTATCTCTCTTTGGGCTCTCTGTAACCTCGACTTTATATAGTTAGCTCTCTCAACAACGGCCGCCGCTGCATCCGCGCGCTAATGGAGATAATTAGTGCAGTGGTGGTTAATTAGCAAACAGACGCGTGGACCTAGGACCTATAGACCATATAATTAGACTAGAACTCTGAATAGTAGATATTATTCACATTATAGTCACAGATGAATAAAGTCCAACTCTCAGGAAATTATAGCTGGACCATTTTGTTTCTTGCATAAATTATATTTATGTATAATAATTTACTTTTGAAATGTGATTATTGACACAAAATGTGACAACAAGCGATTCTACTTTGTGCTATAATTTATGAAGGAAAGGTGTACTGTAACCTGTGTAAGGTTGTTGAATCACAATATGCTTCAAATGTTAATTCAAGCTTAATAAGCATTATTTATAAAATTATGAAGTACTATTTAAATAAAAGGTGGATAAAATTAATTCATAAATCATCTAAAAATATTTTTTTTCAAATAAGTACAGGGATGTAATGCGACTCAACATTTTCACATATGTATTTTAGGAATAACTAATCTACTCCGTGAGTCAAATTACTATTACTTCATATGTTTTGCTTCGAAAGTGTCCTTGAAATATTTTGATAGCATTGTGCCAAAATCACACGTTTTAAACTTGAAATAGTTTTTCAATTTATTGGTATTATAACGAAATTTAATTCTTAAGCTACACTAATTTAACTAAAATATTCACTTTTTAATATTTCTACAATTAATTGATGCTAAAATTACTACATTTATTTATTATTTAAAGTTTAAACAGCAGCACCGTCTTCTTATTTATTTTATTTTATTTCAACTACTATTTATTTTTCACTCTTGCGCGCTCCTTATTCGAACTACTAACTCCTCCGCTCGGCTTTGTCCGGTTTTGAGAAATTTCCATTTGGTAAGACTACGTCACCACGTCCTTGACACATATCAGTCAGTTGCGCTTGTCAAACAACACTATTGCGTACGTCACCTGTTCAGCCGGCGTGTTGTAATGGAAGTCTACTTTATAGGGTATCGATATTTTGAGAACTGATTTTTTGACAGATGCTTGCAGCTATTAAAAAATTAATATTTCGAATTCACGTGGTTGAAAAAATTTGATTTTATGCAGTGCTCACAATGAAATGAGGTTTTCCATGATGTCAATCACTTTCATGAATATTATACAGGATGTGTATAAAGTGGCTTCAAAATTATTTTTTGTCAATATCTCAGAAATCTTAAGAAATAAATTCATGGTTCTAATGACAAACTAGTTTTGCTTTTTACAGTAGAATTTGGAGCTGTAGTTAAAAATCTGACGTGAACATCACGTGACTTACTTGTACATCATAGGATATATATGTATAATACGATGTGATTTTGTGTTTGATCATATGTATCATTGGATATATATAATCAAACACAAATTTACCCAAGAGATACTAAAAATCTGTCAAGTAAAATGCGCTTCCAGCCAAGTCGGTTGTTATGGAAACAGTAGGCCATTATTCTTATACTATAACATTCCTAAATACTGATTTCCAAAATTCTACGACTACCAACAGATCTGAATGTATGCGCAAAATTAAAAAATAAATTCCTACTGAAGTGCACTTCCGGTTCAGTCTATTGCTATGAAAATAGTAGACAATCATTCAGATGCTATAGCAGACTGAAATACCAAATTTCAATATTCTACACCTGATCGTTTCGAATTTATGCGAAAAATTCCAAAAGACTGTCAAGTAAAGTGCACTTCCGGCTCAGTGGATCTCAATAAAAATAGGATATGAGCATCTAGACGGTATAATCGTCCTGAATACTGAATTCTAACAATCTACGTTCAATCGTTTTGGATTTATGCGGAAAATTCAAAAAATGTTTCGAATAAAGTGCTCTTCTGGTTTAGTCGATAGCAATCATAATACAAGATGTATAACTAGATATTATAAAAGTGCCTAATACAAAATTTAAATATTCTACGACTGATTGTTTAGAATTTATGCGAAAAAATCAAAAAGTTTGTCATATAAAGTGCACTTTCGGCTCAGTCGATTGTTATAAAAATAGAAGATGATCATTTAGATGCTACAGCAATTTCAAATGCTAAATTCCAGTATCCTATGGCTGATCATTTTGAATTTATGCGGAAAATTAAAAAAAAAGTAAAGTGCACTTCTGGTTCAGCCGATCGCAATCATAATGCAAGATGTAGAATAAGATGTTATAGAAGTTCTTTATACGAAATTCCAATGTGCTATGGCGAATCATTCTATATTTATGCAAAAAATTCAAAAAAGGTTTCAAGTAAAGTGCACTTCTGGCCTGGCCGATTCTTACATAAATAGTAGATAACCATTCTGATACAACATCAAGTTCAAATACTGAATTTCAACATTCTACGGTTGATCATTCTGGATTTATTAGAAAAATTCGAAAAAAGTTTCAAGTAAAGTGCACTTCCGGTACAGACGATTGGAACCATAATGCGAGGTGCACAACTATACCCTATACCAGTCTTAAATACAAAATTTCAACATTATACGTTCAACCAGTTTTGAGATTTCGAGTTACGCACGAACATACGTACCGACATCAACCCAAAAATAGTCAAAATGGATTCAGGGATGCTCAAAACGGATATTTCCATCAAAATCGCGATAGGTGAATTTTTTCGGTTCCACAATACTTGTTACTTTGTACAAGTAAGTAAAAATGGGATTTCTATACAAGAAATTTGAGTTTTTTAACATTTTAGCTTTCAAATTTTGAAGCAACTGTATACACACCGTGTAAAATATTGTGACGTGCGAGAGTGAGGGGGAGCTCGTAAAGACGACGTAGTATGGGGCGGAGCTTCTTCGGCCGCTTACGCCGCACCGCGTCGCAGCCCATCACCCCTCTCAATGGAAGCCTCTAGTGATTTCTAGAAATGGAAAGAGTCGAGAAATGGAAAACTCGAGAACAATATTACTCTATATAAGGCCAAGCAAGAGACGTGTTGGACAGTACAGTAGTAAGAATAGTAGTGGTGAAATAAATAATGTACAGTGACCAGTAAAATGGACAGTGCATATAAATAGTGAAATATAAATATCTGTGACCTTGTTTAAATTAGAATTAAGTGATTAATATATAAATATAGTGTTATTAGTGACATAAGAAGAATAAAACTTTCATTTCATTTAGATTATTAAATAGTGACTTTTATTTGATTTAAAACTGATTTCGTCAAGCAATAAACATTACAATATCCATGAAAATCATTGACATCATAGAAAACCTCATTTCATTGTGAGCACGTATGCATAAAATCAAATTTTTTCAACGATGTGAATTCGAGATATTTGTTTTTTAGTAGCTGCATGCATCTGTCAAAAAAATTTTGGAAATGCAGTTATTCCAGAAACTGTTTGAAATAAAGCCATAGTTGCTTGAATAAAGTCTCATCAAAAAATAAAGGAGAATTCAAAAATATAGTGAAATATAGGGTGTTCCATTTAAAATAAGAAAGTTGTTGTCGACTTCCGGTATAACCGGAAGCGCCGCAATTTGGAGAATATTTTATATTAACTCGGCTTTATCAATAAGGCCCATGTGCAAAGTTTCAGATTTCTAACTGTATCAGTTCTCAAAATATCGAAGGACTCAAAAAAAAAATTAATTACCGTTTGGAACATTCTAGATAAATTCTAGAAATCTCTGAAAATGCGGTGGAACACTTCCAGAAAACCGCAGGTAAACATAAAATATAGGGGGACTGCCCAGTGCAGTCGATTGAACATTTGGAGAGTAAACAAGTCACAGATCAAAATAAATAAAATAATTTTTAACTGTAAAATAGTTATAATCATTGGCTTTTCTCTTTTATTTATCAAAATTATAATAACTAGTGGTCAAAATTCGACCGTAATTCATTATATTGTTGAATTTGAACGTTATTGAATTAAACCCTCCCTCTTCGCGCGGGGAGGGAGGTTCCTAGTAAAATTAACTTGATATTCAACATTCTATCCGAATCTGAAATAAAAATTGAAAATAGTCGTTTCCATTCAAGATTTTGAAGAGATTTTCCTTATCCACGCTCCTCGGAAGGAGGGAAAATTG
This sequence comes from Dromius quadrimaculatus, assembly GCA_963989225.1. Classification (NCBI taxonomy): domain Eukaryota; kingdom Metazoa; phylum Arthropoda; class Insecta; order Coleoptera; family Carabidae; genus Dromius; species Dromius quadrimaculatus. Next base: position 5,384,451 of record OZ022325.1, on the reverse strand, counting down.
TTAAACTTTCATTCTAGACATTTTTTCATTTGGTGCATAATTGCATATTTCTCGATATATTCCAACGAAAAATTAAATTGTATCCGGGCCCAGGAAAACCTGGAAATATCAGGGAATCTAGATAAATTGGAAATATCATGGAATCGCCAGGAATTTCCGTTATTTGTCTGAAAAAAATAAATTATAGGTTATTTATACATTATTGATAAAAATACATGAAATTTTCACTCTGTAAAATATTAGTGCCATCTGTCGTATTAACCACAGTGACACAATTAATACAGTGAATGATTTAAGTTGTAATTCTGTGCAAATCCATGGATTTTACAGATCTATAAATCCATAAGAAAATGTTAAAGCGTATTTACTTTTGTTAATTAATATAAATTCGTTCGTGAGGATATCAAGTTTATTGCATATATTTTAATATCTATCAAACTGTCAGGAATTTTATTAAAAATGACCTGGAAAACCTGAAATGTCAGGGAATTTTCTTTAATTTTTTTGGTATACATCCTGTCGGCGGAAAATTCCAATGGGATATCCTATATATACTTTTAGATTTCTGCACCACTTCTTTATGTAAACTTCAAGTATGCCAAATCTCACACATTTCTTTATGCGCGCTGTACAAAGTTTTCTCTTTAAAATGGGATATTCTATACATAATTTTAGCTTTCTGCACTCCTTTTCCATACGAATTTCAAGTATGTCAAATCTCACAGTCCCTTGTGCGCGCATTGCAGTTTCCTCTTCACTTGAATTTAAATGGGACATTCTGTATATAATTTTGACCTTTTGCTTCCTTTCTTTATTCATACTTCAAGTATGTCAAATCTCATATTTCTTCGTTTGCGCAGTACAAAGTTTCTTCTCCAAGCAAAATGAAGAAGGGACACCTGTATATAATTTTAGCTATCTGCACTTTTCCATTTAAACTTCAAGTATACTTAATCTGACATTCCTAACTGTGCGCGTTACGATGTTTTCTCTTCAGATAAAATGGAACAATGTGTATATAATTTCTGTTTTATGCACTCTCCCTTCATATATCAAATCTAACATTCCTTTTTGAGTGTATTTCAGAGTTTTCTGTCCACGTAAAATTTAAATGAGACACCTGTATACAATTCTAGCTTTCTGCACTTCTCCATATGTTTAAACTTTAAGTATTCCAAGTCTCACATTTCTGGGTGCGCGCGCAAGGTGTATACCAAACCTGGAAACGTCAGGGAATTTAGATAATTTGGAAATGTCATGGATTCGTCAGGGAATTTCTGATATTTGTCTGGAAAAAACAAATTATAGGATATTTATGCATTATTACTCATAAAAGTATATTTTCACTCTGTAAGATACTACTAGGGCCATCTGTGCAAATCTATAAGTCTTCCAGATCTATAAATCCATGAAAAAAAATATTATTAAAGTGCATCTACTTTTGTCGATCAATGTAAATTCGTTTATAAGGATATCAAGTTCGTTGCGATTTTGTTTTTAATTTTCAGATTTATACGGTTCACACAGAATTGTCACATTAATCTGTGATTATATGTAAACTTGTAACAAACTTTTGTTTTTTACTGTCTGGAATTTTATTGAAAATAACCTGGAAAAGTCTGGGAATTTTCACTTAATTTGTTATACATCCTGGCGCGGTATAAAGCTTTCTCAACGTAAAATCAAAATCAGACACTCTTGATATAATTTTGGCTTTCTGCACTCCTTCTCCATATAAACTTCAGGTATACCTAATCTCACATTCCTTCGTGCGCGCGATACCAAGTTCACGTAAGATTCAAACGGGACATTCTGTATATAATTTTAGCTCCCCTATATAAACTTCAAACATGCAAATTATTTTGTGCGCCCAATTTTGCTTTAAATAGAAGTTTTCTTTTCACGTATTAGAACATATCAAAAATGGGACAGCCTGTATATAATTTTCACTTCCTGCTCTTCTTCTCCATGTAAACTTTGAGTGTGCCAAATCTCACATTCAATATGTTTAAAAAAAGGATCGAACGTTTTCTTATATATATACATTGAAATGGGACATCCCGTACATAATTTTCGCTTTCTGCATTCCTTCTCCATACTAACTTCAAGTATGCCAAGTCTCACATTCCTTCGTGCATGCAATATTTTCAAAAAGGGACCGATAATTGGTCGGATTTAATTAATTTTTTTTTGGATATTTCTGCTTATTTACTTTTCGCTCAAATTCTTGCTCAACGAAGTGAAATAAGCAGGAATATTTCAAGCTTTGTAAATAAAACAGACTAAATGTTGTTTGTGCAAAAACAGCCAATATTTATCTTGTTTTGGGACTTTGAATTTTGAATTATTTTTATTGTACTGAATATTTGATGCATCTTTGTCCTTCCAGTATTATTTCTCTCATCTGCTGGTAATCATTTGGACTGTTCTTTGATCTCAGGGCATGTAATGAGGCTTCATCTAGATTCTAGAGTGTCAAAATGTTGCCTAAAGTCCTGTGGACTTCTCTAAAACAGCTGAAAATTTTTAAACCACCCTTGATTTTCAGTTGTTTTTTTATTACATACAGTGTTCTGTTTTTTCAAATTGTTGCAGTATACAATCCAATCCATTCAACTGCAGGTTTAACCACAAGAGTTTAATTTAAATTGCACATATGGTTTTTCTAAAACCACAAAAATCTATTTGTTTCATTCAACATAGAAATAATATGTAGTTATATCTAAACAATTGTATCTTAATTACTTTGCCACTCGTAACTATGAGTAATAAATACATGCAAGATGTTTACTGGCATAGCCGCCGCCGTGGTAGACGTACAGACACATTTCGTCTAACGATCCTCCAATTTTCGATGCCCCCCGATTAATATTGTAATGAATTTAAGTCTCTCAATTAGTCATTTCGGCTTTACTGGTGCTTAGAATTATTGTAGAAATATTTTACATCAAGAAATAAAAGCGAATATATTTGTTTTCTAGAAAATTGCTGGTACCTTCTAGCGCTTTCTAGAAACGCCTGGACGTTTGCGGGAAAAACGTAGTGGGGAAAGACTCACGGTATATATTCGCTGACTTAACGAGGAGTATTATTGATTTTGGCTCAGAGACCTTATAATATGGACTGCTAGTGGTTGAAATAAATTGTGGTATTAAAAATAAATCAATATTGACATAAATAATTAAAGTCAAGTTATAGTGCAGTGTAATAATCTTTAGTTTGAATTAGAATTATTTATTAGAAATAGTGTTAGTTATCTAATTTATTATTTTAATAAATCATAAAAATAAATAGTAGTGTTTAGTAACTTTTGCTCCCTAAAATTCAAATAAATAACGTTACAATACGTGGACAATTCAAATAGTTTCAAGTTATCATTCCACAGTAAATAGCACACCCAAGCAACCATCCAATCTGCACGTAACTAACAACCAACGTGATCATAATAAACCACTATGTTTGCAAATATTTTCTTTATTACACTTTTTGTTATTCATCCAATAAATATCTCATCTACTCATCGATATGGCGAATCACAATCAACTTCTCATGATATGATTACGAGGTCTTCCGGAAATTCCAAGCATAGAACGTGTCTCAAAAACATTGACGTTCAATAAATTTCGTTTGCCAACTTCGGATAAATATTCGTATCAAGTAAAATGAAAATTTAAGAAAAAAAAACTGAAAAACATGCTTTTGTCACGGCACGATCCTTTATATAGGCGGAAATTCTTCAATAAAAATTACCTATTATCTATTTATTATAAAACATGCCAACAATGTGCCATCAACTCAGGAATGCGCGTCCACCGTCATTTTATTCTTGAGAGATTTTTCTGACATGCAAATGAAGTGCAACGAATCCAAGAATACGCATGCGCATTGAGAATAGCGGATATGCTGGACACGGATACTTAACTTATACGGACGGCACAAATATGCTGCTCTAACGGTATGGACTCAAGACTAATACAAGATGGTCAAGCATTGGTCAGTATTCAGTAACATTCCTAAAGAAATTCAATCATGTTTTCTTCGTCCTGCACCAGAAAAAACTTCGGAGATAATGAGGAAAATTACAATCACTTCGCACACGAAATACAAACAATATTTTTTCGCCAAATGTCAAAAAATAATAGATCAACAATAATTATTGTTTTATTCAGTAAAATGTAGGAAAAAAGTACAAACTATAATTAATTTGCAGTCAGCTGGGTATTGTAACCAAAAGTATGCGCAATTGTTGTTTGATAAATAAAGAACTGTCAACAATTAATTTTTATATTCAAAAATAAGTAGTTTTGTGTACAAATTCATATTTCTTTTTTGTTAAATACCTGTTTGTTTCTATCCTTGTAGCATTACTAAACTGATTTATATTAGATTAGGTGTGCAAAAATCACGAACTTTGCGTATCCATAACAATGCCAAAATATCATGTTTCTTTGACAGTTGGCGAAAAAATAGTTTTTTCCATCATGTTGATAAAATTTATTTACGTAGTGCCTCCTCAACTAATATCTTGAAAGTGAATGACGAAATTCTGACATTATCTTCTCTTCCAACACAAACAAATGATTAAAGACAGTTGTTGGACAATTGCCATTTTTTTTTCATTTATCTTGCTCAATTAATCGAACAGTAAAGCTTGAGAAGAAGCACAAATACATTTGTTTCAAGGTGTCAAGTGTTTGAACTAAAGCTGACAATTGAACTGTAAACGAAGTGTGAAACAGAAAATGATTAATAAAATATCCCTAAAAACAAACAAACTAAAATGTACTGAATAAAATATTTTTTTCTTGGTTTTAAATGAAGCGCTCTACGCTTTTATGCATGTTAATGGCGAATAGTAGCGGTAGCTACTGGTTACATTGCTGCAAAACGCATTGCTGCAATGTGACAATATCAAAAATTAATAACGCGCTTGCGCAGTAATAAACAAAGAAAAAGTTTGAGTACCTCTGAATTAGTCTAATTTTCTTATTTTTCTCTCCTGAAGCTTTTTGAAGCGTAATGAAACATCCTGAAAGGCTTTAGAATGTTGTTCAACATTGTATAACATTCTTGAGCATTCTGGAATGTTCTGGACGGTTCTAGAACGTTCTAGAGATATTTGAAATATTTTATAACGCTCTCTGAATTCTTTTAGACCGTTCTAGAACATTTGATGTGCATTTCGGAAAATGCTATAACGCCTTGGAATATTTTGGAACGTTCTATAACTTTCTCAATCTTTTTGAAAGGTTCTAGAACTTCGTAAAACATTCTGTAACGTTTTGAAGTCTTCTCGAATATTGTATTAAGTTCTGAAGCATTGCAAAATATCCTCGAACATTTTTTCAAGTCTTCTAGAATTAATAGAGCATTCTCAAGCGTAGAGAACCGAGAAAATAATTATTTTTTTGTTCAATTAAATATAAGATCTCCTTTATTTAATTATTCAGTGAATTCTTCAGGCATAATTCTTTATAGTGATCGCCCAGTGGTCGAAATTCGATTGTGAATCATTATGTTGCAAAGTTTGAACGGTATTGAGTTCAATCTTCCATCCTCAGGTGTTCCAGGTGAAATTAACTTGGTATTCGACGCTCCATCCAAATCTAAAATTAAGATTAATGGTTTCCATTCACGATTTTGAAGTGTCTTTCGCCCCCCAACCCTCGGCAAGGTTTTTCTTCAGCCATTTTTCTATTCGGTGCATATTTTTTGATATATTCCAGCAAAAATAATATCGTTTTCAGCGATAGCTTAGAATTGAGCACCCTGTATATAATTAAAGTTTTCTGCATTCCTTCTCCACATTAGCTTCTAGCACGATACAAAGTTTTCTCTCCACGTAAAATTGGAAATAGGACACCCTGTATATAATTTTAGCTCCCAGCACTTCTCTACATGAGTTTCAAGTCTGCTAAATCTCACATTCCTTCGTGCGCGTTACAAATCTTTTTTTATTATATCAATTATATAATATATAATTTCAGCATTCTGCATTCCTCTAGAAAGTATGCCATATCTCACATTTCTTCGTGCACGCGGTACAAAGTTTTCTCTTCACGTAGAATTGCAATATATACTTTTAGCTTTCTGCACTCCTTTTCCATATAAACTTCAAGTATGCCAAATCCCACATTTCTTCATGCACGTAGTACACATTTTTCTCTTGTCGTAAAATTAAAATGGGACACCATGTATATAATTTCAGCTTTCCGCACTTCCTTCTCCACACAGACTGCAAGTATGCTAAGTCTAACATTATTTTGTATTCGTGCGCGCGGTACTAAGTTTTCTCTTCACGTAAAATTAAAATAGGACACCTGTATATAATTTTTGCTTCCTGCATTTCCTTCTCCATACAGACTTTAAATATGCCAAGACTCACTTAATTCGTGTGCGCGGTACAAAGTTTTCTCTTCACGTCGTAAAATTAAAATGGTACAGCCTGTATATGCCTTCAGCTTTCTGCATTCCTTCTTATGAACTTTAAGTATGCCAAATCTCACATTCTTTCGTGCACGCAATATGCTTAAAAAAGAGTACAAAGCTTGCTCTTCACGTATAAATATATAAATTAAAATGGGACACCTGTATATAATTTTCGCTTTCTGCACATCTTCTCCATATAAACTTTAAGTATGCTAAATCTCACATTCCTTCTTGCAAGCAATATGCTTAAAAATGGGGCTGAAACGTATTTTGGAACGTTCTATCACCTTCTCAAGCTTTTTGAAGGGTTCTAAAATATTCAGTAACGTTTTGAATTCTTCTGGAATATTGTATAAAGTTCTGTAGCATTGTATAATATCCTGGAACATTATTTTAAGTCTTCTAGAATTTGTAGAGCATTCTCAACCGTAGAGAACCAAGAAAATAATTATTTTTACCTTCATTATAATTTCACACTTTTACTTTTTTAGCGCATTTTTTGGAAAAATTGGAAGAATCATCTAGATGATGAAAGCGCATTTTTGACAGCTCATGAATGCTTGTTACTTTAGAGATTTTGTAAATTACCATCTCTCACAGTTACTGAGCTTCAAATCAAGCAGTTTGGGCAAACTTACGAAACAGCAGCTTCCATTTAGTACTAGTTTCACGTTGACTATTTGATAGGTACATAATTCATGCATGTACAAACTTGAAAATACCTTTTAATCTTCATTGTTTGGTTATTGACTGACGGAAGGTCAAGTTCTGTATCTTAAAATGATAATTTGATCTTTATCGAAGCTATATAAAAAAAATACACCAAAAGTAAACAAATTTTCATCCAAAAATGATAATTCATTCTAATAAGCTTCAAATTCGCGTCAAACAAGTCATTGAATGAATTCCGGACAGATTTGACAACTGTACATAATAATAGTGATACCCGCGGCTAAAGTTGTAACTAAATTTTTATCTACTTTAATAAATTTCAGTTGCCATATCGCTAATGTCATATATATCTATGGAAATTGTTTCACTTGAAACAAGAAATTGAATAATTGAATCTTCCACAATCACTGAGCTTGAATTAAAGCAGTTTGTGCAAACCTACGAAATAGCAGCTTTTATTTAGTACCAGTTTCAACTCTGTAGATAGTTTAGTTGCTGAGAACTCAGCGTCACGCCAGCCAGCCAGACAGCCAAAGTGAATATGATAGCGCTTTTTTCCAAAAAATGCGCTAAAAAGCGCTATTATATTCACTTTGGCTGGCTGGCTGGCGTGACGTTGAGTTCTCAGCAACTATACTATTTACAGACTTGAGACTGGTACTAAATAAAAGCTGCAATTTCGTAGGTTTGCACAAATTGCTTAAATTCAAGCTCAGTGATTGTGGAAGATTAAATTATTCAATTACTTATTTCAAGTGAAACAATGCCCATAGATATATATGACATTAGGGATATGGCAACTCAAGTTTATTCAAGTAGATAAAAATTTAGTTACAACTTTAGCCGCGGGTGTCACTATTATTATGTACAGTTGTCAAATCTGTCCGGAATTCATTCAATGACTTGTTTGACGCGAATTTGAAGCTTATTAGAATGAATTATTATTATTGGATGAAAATTTGTTTACTTTTGGTGTATTTTTTTAATATAGCTTTGATAAAGATCAAATTATCATTTTAAAGTACAGCACTTGACCTTCCGTCAGTCAATAACTAAACAATGAAGATTAAAAGATATTTTTGAATTTGTACATGCATAAATTATGTACCTATCAAATAGTCAACTTGAAACTAGTACTAAATGGAAGCTGCTGTTTCGTAAGTTTGCCCAAACTGCTTGATTTCAAGCTCAGTAATTGTGAGAGATGGTAATTTGCGAAATCTCTGAAGTAACAAGCATTCATGAGCTGTCAAAAATGCGCTTTCATCATCTAGATGATTCTTCCATTTTTTAATTATTCAGTGAATTCTCCAGGGATTATTCTTTATTCCACTATTTGCTGTGCAGAAGGTTTTGAATTATTATTAGTTTAACAAGAAGGTAATTCTATTGATTAGCTCATTTCTTTGAAGTAAGATTCTAATTAGAAGTGCCTTGAGGCCCAAGAGATTTTTTTGCGTAATGCAAGTTGCAAAATAATTTTTTATCAAATAAAATTCAAATAAAAATTGCATATTCTCAAATATAATAAAAATGTAACAGACTAATTTATAGGGTTTTAAATAAGTTGGAGCATCGCTCGCACAATGTTGCTGGCTTCGGTTGTTCCGCTAACATCCTTTTTATACCAGCAGTCAATGTAAAAGTGAGTCATTTAATGTTCATATTATGAATATATGAAAATATTACTTCAACCTTCAGTGGTTAGCCGGAAAATGTTGCAAAAAAAAACATGGCACTGATTCAAGGATTTCTTTATAAGAAAAATTTGCAGTTCCTTGATGTACAGTAACTATTACTATAATTAACCTTACAACTGAATAAATGGTATGGATTCACCATATTAACTTGCTTTCCCCAGTGCATTTATATGTTATCGCGTAAAACATTCATATCCGAATGACCATGAATGAAATTAATCACCATTGATTAGATTATTACTATGGCTACGACATCAGCATCTGCCAATCAGTTAATCTAGTTGAATTAAATTAGTTGTGAATAAAATATGGAATGCACTACGGATGTGATCTTTAATTCATTATTAACCAGCGCTTACTTTACACCTCGTGCACAATTTTTATTTTTTTTCAATGATTTAATCCAGTTGAAAATAAAAGAATGGAAGAATCATCTAGATGATGAAAGCGCATTTTTGACAGCTCATGAATGCTTGTTACTTCAGAGATTTCGCAAATTACCATCTCTCACAATCACTGAGCTTGAAATCAAGCAGTTTGGGCAAACTTACGAAACAGCAGCTTCCATTTAGTACTAGTTTCAAGTTGACTATTTGTTAAGTACATAATTTATGCATGTACAAACTCAAAAATATCTTTTAATCTTCATTGTTCAGTTATTGACTGACAGGAGGTCAAGTGCTGTAGCTTAAAATGATAATTTGATCTTTATCAAAGCTATATAAAAAAATACACCAAAAGTAAACAAATTTCCATCCAAAATAATTCATTCTAATAAGCTTCAAATTCGCGTCAAACAAGTCATTGAATGAATCCCGGACAGATTTGAGAACTGTACACAATAATAGTGACACCAACGGCGAAAGTTGTAACTAAATTTTTATCTACTTTAATAAATTTTAGTTGCCATATCCCTAATGTCATATATATCTATGGGCATTGTTTCACTTGAAACAAGTAATTGAATAATTTAATATTCCACAATCACTGAGCTTGAATTAAAGCAATTTGTGCAAACCTACGAAACAGCAGCTTTTATTTAGTACCAGTTTCAAGTCTGTAAATAGTATAGTTGCTGAGAACTCAGCGCCACACCATCGAGCCAGCCAGACAGCCAAAGTGAATATAATAGCGCTTTTCTCCAAAAAATGCGGTAAAAAATACTTAATTACAACAATGTTTGGTGAAAATTATATTTCCAAGGTCATATGACGTGACAGCTGGCGTTGTTGAAGTGACAGCTGTCATTGTTGAAGAGACAGCTGTCATTTTAAAGTGCGAAGCACCTTGAAGATAAAAACACTGTTTTAGTGCCAAAAATAATTCGCAGAACAAAAATCCAGTGGAATAAAAGGGGTGGGAAAAGTGTGATTCTAGATTATATTTTTTTGTTGGGCGGTTTTTATCTTAATTTTTTTGTTGCAGGTAAGTTTCTGATCCTGTCCAAAATGATTCTTCAAGGTGGTGAGTTATCAAAAGTATTACATCTTTATTAATTTCCACATATTTAATGTTGTTTTAGAAATCACAAAAGCTCAAATAAATTAAGCCAATTGTTGAAATACGCACTCAACAAAGAATCAATTCAAACACAGATTTTAGCAGCGTTTATTTCTCTTTAAATAATACATCGTGAATGTACCACTACGCTTAATGTGAACGCTTAAAATTACCTAAAAGGAAATAATTTTGTAAGTTTGACGAATATCGGCTTTAATGAAGTTACTTACTGTATTTAATTGGACTCGAATTGAATAGAAATATGTATATATCAATACGCGCTCATTACATTCAAATATTGATCGTTTGAGATTTTTTTTATTCTACTCTGACAACTAGAAAAAATGAATATTTTTTTATTTCCCCGATCACTAAATTCAATTTCTAATAATTTGATGTTTGGATAACTAGCTCTAATTTTCACATCCTCTCCCCCGGTGTTTCGATGGAGACATCGTCGACATTGAATCACCAATCTTGTTCTCTTCTATATCCAGTTTCGCTAATTTTACTGTTGGTCGTCTAAATACTCCTGTTGTCGTTTGTACTATTGCACTACGTACTTGCTTGTCTTTACCCGTATGAACTTTAATTATTCGGCCTTTCAGCCACGTATTTCTTGGTTGAGTATCATCAACCACTATTACTATGTCCCCTTCTTTCAGAGGTTCTACAGGAGTGCACCACTTACTTCTACGAGTCAACGTAGGCAAATATTCAGTCAGCCACCTTTTCCAAAAACGCTTTGCGTACAATTGAGACACAAGCCAGTTTCTTTTCAAATAAGGTGCTTCATCGCTGAAATGTCCAATTGGTTTTCCCCCTCCTGATGTCCCACGTAAAAAATGATTAGGGGTTAGCGCTTCTGAATCCTCACTATCGAGTGGTAGATATGTTAGGGGGCGCGAATTTATAATATTTTCCACTTCCATCAAATAACTTCGCAATAAGGGATCCGTAGGAGTGCGATTGAGCTGAATTGCATAAAGCGTAGTCTTCACGGATCTTACTAAACGCTCCCAACTACCTCCCATGTGAGGGGCTGCTGGAGGATTGAATTTAAACTTTATTTCTGGACTTGACATTTCATGGGCGATCTCTTCTAGTTTAATTTTACCTATTTCTTGTCGCAGCTCCTTTTCAGCACCTACGAAATTAGTTCCATTGTCGCAATAAATTTCACGTGGATCTCCTCGTCGTTGCATAAAATTTCTGAGACAAAGGATGAAACTATTCGTATCTAAAGAATGTGCGATTTCTATGTGCACTGCTCGCACAGTTAAACATGTAAATAGGCAGCCCCATCGTTTTTCTACCCTTCTGCCGTTCATTACTTTAATTGGTCCAAAATAATCTACTCCAGTATACGTGAACGGATGAGTATAAACTGCCAGCCGTGCAGGAGGCAATAGTCCCATTTCTGGTACTTCTGGCTTCGCTTTTCTAATCTTGCAGGTATTGCATGTATTTCTTATTCGTTTCAATAATTGTCTCAACTGTGGAATCCAATATCGCTGCCGTATTTCGTTTACAACTGTTTCGTGGTTTTGATGTTTATATTTGCAGTGATAATTTTCAACGATTAAATACGTGATATGGTGATCTCGCGGTAGAATTACTGGACGTTTTGCGTCACCACTCACCTCTTCGATATTGTCAATTCTTCCCCTGATTCTCATAATACCATCCTCATCTACATAAGGCGAAAGTTTGAAAATGCTACTAGAAGGTTCAACACTGCTATATTTCGGCTTTCCAAATTCGTCCTTCAAACTGAGCCTTCTTTTTTCTTTGGAAAAACATTCTGTTTGCGCTATTTTAATGAGCGCATTTTCCGCTTGTTTTAACTCTTCAGAAGTCAAAAATTCTTTGTTCATTCGGTCCGACGTTGGTTTAGAATTGATAAGATTGTAAAACCTATAAACGTATGCCACTGTTCTCCACAATCTTACCCATTTCGAGAATCTTTCGTATTTTATTACAGATTCAATTTCGTTATGATGAACAGCCAGAGTTTCTGTAATCTGCTCCGGAATTTGACACCAATTATCTTGAGGCCAATCCACTTCTGGTTTGTATAAAAAATCTGGGCCGTGAAACCACTGCTCATTTAAATCAAATTTAGGTAAAACTTGCCATTTAGTTGCAGTATCCGCTATATTCAACTTCGTTGGAACGAAGCGCCAATTCTGAACACTGGTGATCTCTTGAATTTCCGCCACTCTAAACGCCACAAACTGCTGTCTCTTGTTTGCTTTCGGATCCATTTTCAGCCAGCTTAGTACTGTTTTCGAATCTGACCAATATGTAATTGTATTTATTTTTATAGAAAATGCTTCTAAAAGACTTTTTGAGAATCTTGAACCAATCAACGCCGCTACTAGTTCTAATTTTGGGATCGACAGCAACTTCACTGGGGAAACCTTACTTTTCGCTCCCAGTAGCACACATTCTACCTTTTTATCTGCTTCAATTCTTAGATAAGCTACTGCTGCACTAATATCTTTACTAGCATCGACAAAAACGTGCAGTTGAGTATCCACTTCTTGCCAATCTTCAATTTGTTTTAAAAAGCAGCGTTGAATGCGTAGCTTTTCCACCGAAGGCAGTAATCGTAGCCAAACAATCCATTTTTCATTATGTTCAGTACTTATTTGTTCGTCCCAATCAACTCCTGATCGCCATATTTCCTGCAGGAGTACTTTGAGATAATTAAGATAATAAGCCAGTAAACCTAAAGGGTCATAAATTGACATCAAGATACGCAGAACTTCTCGTTTAGTCGGTTGTCTTTCTCCTTTGAGTACTTCTTGATTGCCTTTATTAAATCGCAGCGAGTACGTAAAGGCATCTTCGTTCATCTCCCACCACATTCCTAATACTTTTTCAGAATTATCTTTGGCTTCAATATTAATGTTGAGTGGACGACTCGAGCTGCTGCTATCCAAGGCTTCTAACACCTCAACTGAATTCGATCTCCAATTGCGAATTTCAAAGCCTCCTTTTTTATGTATTTCTCTGACCGTCTTCGTCAACATAATCGCTTCTTGTTCAGTGTCAAAACTTGTTAGTAGATCATCCACGTAATGTTCATTTGTAATCAGTTTCACTGCTTTTGGATTCTCATTATCGAATCTTAATGCATTCATGTTCTTCACAAACTGAGCGCTGCTAGGGGAGCATGTTGCGCCGAAAGACATTACTTGTATCACATAGTTGTCTGGTACTTGAGTTGTTTCACAAGATCTCCAAAGAAAACGCTGTGCATGTTGATCTTCTTTTCTTATGCGTACCTGGTGGAACATTTCTTTTATATCGCCACTTACGCCAATTTTTCGTTCTCGAAAACGTAAAAGTATACCAAACAAGGACGACAATTGATCCGGGCCTTTCAATAACATACTGTTTAATGACACTCCCTGTATCTGCGCTGCTGCATCCCATACCATGCGTATCTTGCCGGGTTTATTTGGATTTTCCACAGGAAATATAGGTAAGTACCAAACACGTTCATAATTTTGACATAATTCGTAATTTGTCAATTTTCGTATGTAGCCCTTTTGTTCATATTCTTCCATTTGTTTGAGCATCGATTCTTTTAAGTACGGTTTACGTTCTAACCGTTTTTCGAGTATCTCCAATCGGTCTCCTATGTTTTTTGTTGTATTTTGCAAAATTTCCAGAGCACGGTGGTCCTCTTTGGAAAATACCGTATCGCGTGACGGCTGAATACCTAAACTCTCGACAGTGAAGAAATTTTTAACCAATTGATGTAATTCTTCATCGCTCGTTGCTTCGTAAGTATGAAAATTGCAAGTACTGATTGAATGTCCACCGTTTTCTTCTTTCATTGCGAAGACAGTCCAACCAAGACGACACTTGCAAATCATTGGCTGATTTTCTCCACCTTCTCGAACCTTCAGTGGAACTCCAAGCTTCCAGTTATTTAGTCCAATCAATATTCTTGGTCTCGCATTCACGTATGATTGAACTGGTAATTTCCTCATAAACGGATATTCTTTGCAAAGATTTTCATAATCCAGAGTTTGATGAGGTAAATCTAAACATCGCACCGTTTGTGCATCCTTTATCTCATATTTTCTTGATGTTTCTGACTTCCTACTCACTACCAAGGATACTCTCATGGAACTGTGTTCAATTCTATATTGAGCGGCAGTCCACTTCAGACATAAATCTATTTTAGGCCCTTCTAGATCAAGTTTTCTTGCGCAGTCTTCCTCTATGTATGTTCCAGAAGATCCTTCGTCTAACATCGCAACTACTTCAAGTCTCCGATTTTCATTTTCAAGAATTACAGGCACATATCTAAATTGCGGGCTCGACGAGGGAGCAATATGACTGCAATGAGTTTGTTCTTTGACACTTATGTCATCTTTTGACGTTTTCTGATCTAAGTTCTCATTGTGTAGCAAAGGATGATGTTTTCGCCCGCAACCTTTTCTGTCACATTTAACAGTTCCACTACATCTTCGTTTCGGATGATATCGTTTCAGACAAGCTTTACATAAATTCAATCTTCGCAGTTCCTTCCAACGATCAGCAGCTGATAGATCAATAAATTTCTTGCATTTATCAATGGTTTTGCAGTTTCCGTTACATACACAACAATGTTTAATTTCATCCGTTTCTGAATGAACGTTTACGCGGTTTGTTGGCTTAGCTCTATCATTTATCGTCAAATCTTGTATCGTTACTACTTCGCTAACATTCTCTGCAACCGACTCCAACCATTGTCCAAACGCCGTGACACTCGATCCGTATATCAAGCTTCTTTTGTATGCACCCCATTCAATGCGCATTTGGTTTGTTAACTTTTCAACTAACTCATAAATTAACGTTGGATTATTGTCATATTGACTTAAACCAGATGCCTTTATCGTTGCACATAGATTATTAACCATTGCTGAGAATTCTATCAGCGTTCCTAATTTCTCTATCTTTACCGGAGGAGTCTTGCGTATTGATTCAATTTGTATCCGTATAATGTCTTCCGGTTTGCCAAATATTCGTTTCAGTGTTGTCATAATTTGCGGCACACATTCCGGAAATGCTAGTTGACTTTCTACAAGTTTTCTTGCTTTGCCTTGTAGACATTTTTGTAGTCGAATTAGATTTTCTAAATTGTTAAAACCACACACAGTCGTTGACGTATTGAAGGCCGTCCAAAATATCGGCCACTCTTCTGGTTTTCCTGTAAACGTTGGCAAATCTTTTGACATACTTTTCCTTGCCATCCATTGACTTTGCGTAGGGTCATCTTGCGTTGGAAACAAAGATGTATGTCTCGGAGTATTCAAGATTTCTTCTCTCTCGTTGACGGAACCGTTAAATGGATACCGTTCTGTATTCATTCTTGGTGTAGAACTGATGACAGTTGATCTAAACCGAACGCTTTCTTCCTTCAAAGGTAAATTCATCTTAGTTTCTTCAGTTCTGATCGTCTGTTGACGTATATCACTTTCCTCTATATCTAATTCAGACTTGTGCGGCTTCAATAACGCTAATTTCTGCCGTACAATTTCACGCTCGCGCCGAATTAGTTCTTGTTCTTCATCTAACAATCTTAATCTACGTTCGACATCATAAGTTGACAAATCACTTTCTTTTGAAGATTTATTAGCTGACTTTAGACATTCGTTACAATTCCAGCTTCCTATTTCTTCTACGTTGTTCTGATCAACATTGACACACCGAAAATGATATCGCACGTTGCACTTATTACAGTGTAGCATATTTTCATCGTGATCTTCATTGCATATTGTACATAGTATGCTACCTGCATAGGTTCTTGTATGATGAAGCGATTGTAATGGCTGATTCGCAGGCATAATTCAATTCTTCGTAGTAATTTTAAGGATTTGTTGAAATACGCACTCAACAAAGAATCAATTCAAACACAGATTTTAGCAGCGTTTATTTCTCTTTAAATAATACATCGTGAATGTACCACTACGCTTAATGTGAACGCTTAAAATTACCTAAAAGGAAATAATTTTGTAAGTTTGACGAATATCGGCTTTAATGAAGTTACTTACTGTATTTAATTGGACTCGAATTGAATAGAAATATGTATATATCAATACGCGCTCATTACATTCAAATATTGATCGTTTGAGATTTTTTTTATTCTACTCTGACAACTAGAAAAAATGAATATTTTTTTATTTCCCCGATCACTAAATTCAATTTCTAATAATTTGATGTTTGGATAACTAGCTCTAATTTTCACACCAATAAAATCAATGAAAAAATAATCCATTAGAAATGTTTTTTACAAAGCCAGAAACCGCAGGGGGTGAAGTGTGAAGTAAAGCTGCGGGTACTTAATAAGGGGTGAATTTTGAGTTGGAAGAAGTGAACACAATACAAATGCTAATGATAGTCAAATGATATTCACCATTCTGGTCTATATGTGTGATATTTGCCTCGGGAAATATTTTGATTAATGAATTTATAAGGGCGTTGACCCCAAAGCGTCATTGATTTTTTGTCACTGGAAAATGCTTTGAAGTGGTCTGCATGATTTATTGATCGATATAGTGCATGAAAATTCATCCCAGAGTTGGAAAACGTGAAATATCAGTTATAAATATTATTCAGCAGGAATAACAATTGAGGGCGGATGGAAAATAAAAGAATTTCGCAGAAAATTATTGGTAATAATTGAGCTATTGAACAAATCATCATGAAATTCAATTTTGATAGTTGAACAGTCGACATAAAAAAAGAATAACTAAGACTCGAGGCTGTGACACTAGTCGATTATTAAAATATTGATTTTCGGTTTTAATCTATTATTTAATATGCGTTTATATAGACCCAATATTGATATCAGTATAGCCAGTATATAAATCTAGATTATTATCCTTCTAATCCACTTGTTTGATAATGCAATTATCCTTAGGCTACAAATAAATCCGGGTATATTCGAATGTAGTTAACCAGCACATAGTCCTATAACAAACATCACAATTAAATTGTCAATATTCACAACTGTATCAGTATTGTATTTCTGGAACAATTGTCAAAATTCAGAACAATCACATCATTCAAATCAGTAGAAAAAAACCCCCTCTGGACCATACAAATCAATCACATCAAGTGCTAGCCTCTTGGCTGGATTGGTATTCATTCTCATTACATTTACAAATTGGAAATCTCTTGAAAACTTGGTTCAATTATCCCCAAAGCTACAGATTCAAAAAAATGAGTAACGGGTGGTCATGTACTGGCCTAAATTCAAAAAAACAAAAGTTTAATTAATTCTGACACCAAAATCAAAAACTGCATGTCAATATCTTGTGTAACTCGCGAGATATTATGTAAGATAAATGGTTTCTATCCTAAAATGGGTATCACTTCAAAACTGGGTGTATGAATAAAAAAACCGAGCAGTTTGGACAAACCTACGAAACAGCAGCTTCCATTTAATACCAGTTTCAAGTCTGTAAGTGCTGTAGCTGTTGAAAATCTTCAGATTGCGTTAAAAGGCAGGCCTTCTTAGAGACTTCGTCGTCACCAAATCCGAAAAACAACTTGAAAAAAATCTGACGTGAACATCACATGACTTACTTGTACATCATTCGATATATACACAAATTTATTCATAATCAATTATTTAACAATTAGAAATTGGTTTTAAGAGAGATGGCGTTTCTTAAAATGAATTTAGGACTTTAAAAAATAATTTAGAAAAGTAATAGAACAGTCTATTCTAGGCCGTGGATGATATCATTGTTAAACAGCGTTTCGCGAAAAAGGTGCTATTTCAAACCCAACAATGACACCAACCAGTCCACATTTAAAAGAAATGAAATAAATCTAAATATCTAATTTAAATTCAATTGTCCTATTGGAATTAGATAGCGTAGCGCTTCACGAAGAAGGTGCTTCCATTATCTGATGCCAAAGACTCAGAAAAGTGAAGAGTGCATACCTCAAGTATTAAGCAACTCTTGGATTTCATTTGAAATGCAAGCTTATCATATTGAATCCATCGCGCCTTTATGACTGTAGAACGATTAAGTGTCGTCAGCGCCATCTATTATTACAAAATTGAAACATACTCGTATCGCTGCCATCTTGGGGACACATATTTCTGCGCAAAGGCGCCTTTATCTGTCAAATCTGACAGATATCCAACAATTATAACTAGCTGATTTAAACACTTAATTATGGTATTATTAGTCTGACACTTAATTCACACTGTTCAACTCCGTAAATGGTATTAAATAAGTAAGTTTATCTTCTTTCACTGAATGTTTCAATCCATTATGGTTTGTAGGTTATGTTCACGGCGCGAGCACTAGAAATGTCTAACAGAAATACTATAAATGTTTGGGTTTCTGGGAATTCACCCTCTTTAGGGACGAACGGTAGAGACTAGTTTCGTCACATAAGTGCTGTAGTTGTTAATAATCTTCAGGTTGCGTTCAAAGCCAGGCCTTCTTAGAGACTTCGTTGTAACCAAATCCAAAAGACAACTTGAATAAAAAAATTGGAATATGCTAGTAGTGCGAGAGGCACATCAGCGAGACAGATGACGTCACCGGTACAAACTATCCTCCAATAGCATTACCGTAATGGAAGACAGGAGTGGGGATTCTCTCTGTACCAATGCTCCTGTTACTACTAATGCTTGTTTTTTAACTTCGGGATTTGAAGGTTGACTTTTAGACACAACTATTTTTCCACTTTGCTTGCCATGTTACAACAATTATCCGGTGTCAGATAACTTTATTGTTGGCAAGTTAATTTGATTCCCAACTTGGAAATGTAACGAGAATGAATACCGATCCAGCCAAGAGGTGAAAATTTCATGACCTGGCTGAGATTTGAACTTAAATGGAATAAGGGTGGAAAAATGGGAATGGAATTCTATATTGGGTTCTATAACTGGATTTTTTCAGAAGGGGTGACCTTCCTCAGAGACCAACCATTTGCTAAAGATTGTCAGTATTCCTGGTGCCTTCACTAAAAAGTGAAAAATGATTTTTTTTTTAAACTGCCTTCAACATACGTCACCAAAAAATAAGAAATAAATATTTTGGAATTTCCCATGATTTTTGACAACTTGAAGTCAGCTTCAATGTAGAAAGTAAAGCAGATAGTGCATCTCTCTTTTGTTTACATTTCAAATATTCGGAGAGACTCTAAAATATTTATTTGTTACAATTTTATTATTTTATCAACAAGAAGGAGGCTAAACTTTTGAAGTACTCTTTGATTTTTTTCGAGAATCCTACTTCACCTGACCACAAACAATAAATGCCATTTCTCTCTTTTTAACACACTCAATATTACAGGGCCGCACTTAAGAAGCCCCTAGAAACCAAAGACCAGACCTTAATTTATGAAATTTTTTGGCTCTCACTATGAAAAAATATTTCGAGTCTTTTGGCATAATATATATTTGGCTACGTATCCAATCCAGCATTTTATCTTACTCGAATTTCAAAATAACATGAATTAAATGCTTAAAATTAATAAGTCATAACTATTTTGCGAAAACCACACGTCAATATTTTTTTCTCTTATATTTTCCGTTCTAATTTTCAATAAGCAAAAGTTCATTTAAACAGACTATAATATTTAGTGATCATTGTATTTATTTTCACTCGGCACGCCACTGACTCATTGGATTCAACTGCCTTCAATGCGCGAACAGCTTGTGGTTCCACATCCACTATATTAATTAGATTTTACTCTTTCTGACTATTATTTATCACTACATTTAAAAAAGAAACCGCTGTGGCCATCACAGTACTTCCCCGACCATAAATTTAATTGCCAGTTTAGAGTGTCGCATCAATTAATTGCATATTTCAAAGTGACAGCTGTCATTGTCAAAGTGACAGCTGTCATTGTTAAAGTGACAGATGCCGGTCTTTTTCTAGATTTTAGAGGTCTTTAATTAATTGGGACATACAGTTTCGACATTTGATCGCCGGAAGTGTAATTTGAAGATGGTAACTTGAATTCCACTAATTATTTATTTTTGATATCTACAGAGCTGATCTCCCCGACAGCTTAAAATTGATACCAAACTAGACATTATTCAAATGATTTGTGAAAAAACAATTGACAATCGTTTAAAAGTCCTCTTAGATACTTTTACTAGAATTATCTCTGCAAGAGCTTCAATTTGATTGACCAAACACGTTAAAGCCAAATTATTTATTTAAAAAAACAATTGACGAATATTTGCATGTAATGTCAAAATATGAGTGATGATAATTCCAACTTCACATTATGATTCTCATTATTCATTTGGTTTAGAAAAATATAACGAATTTCATAATAATTTAAATTTTTATTATAACAAATGAACCACTGATAATTTTGAAAAAGTTTGTTGTGAATGTTGTGCCAAATCATTCAAGAATCAATTTTAGTTATTTCATATTTTATGATAAATACTACTGTTTATAAAATAAACACAAAAATCTTAAAAGTTCCATCAGTAAAGTTGTGGTACCACTGCTTAAATAAGCTCAATTACGAACTTGAACTTAGTTTCTTGATAAATAAAACTGAAATATAAAATTTTAGTCGAAAATTCGTACCTCCCGACAGACAGACTTTTTTAAAATTATATTTTTCGGGTTCAGTAGGGTCTAAACGTGAAAATTCATCAAAATCTCGAACTGTCAAAAAATCACGATTACAATGCTCCCCCTATTATATTATAAATCGGGGAAGTAAGAAATGCCCTTGATAAACGCCACTGACTCTTTGGATTCAACTGCCTTAAATGCGAACAGCGCGTGGTTCCACACCATTTTTTCAAAGTTTGATGCTCTGCGACTATTATTTATTTCCTAATTTGTAAAAATAGCCCGGTGATAAACGCCACTGACTCTTTGGATTCAACTGTCCCCAGCAAACAGCGCACTTATTATTATTATTATTATTATTATTTTCAAATTTGAAAAATATGTCTTGAAGATAAGAGATTTGGTTCGAATTGTTAAAACAGAATTCTAAGTGATTTTTATTTTATCTGCAAGGAAGTTCGAAACATTTCCTTCGTAAATAAAGTATCTTTATCCAGACGCGAAGAATTTGTCTCGTACTTTTTGTTGGTGATTTTTGTGCACCGGATGTAACAAAAATGTTTTCCGTTTAGGCTAATTATATTTTACTTTAAACTCTGCTTCAAGCACTTCAGGGTTGATAGAATGATAAATGTGTTTCAAATTGTTATCAGTTACAGAACTTACGAGGAAAGTTGAAAATTCGATTGTATTGTATTTCCTGTTAGGTTTTTTTCAAGTATATGCTAGCTGTGTAGCTCTAGTGTTATATATTTATTAATTTACATTTCCAATATTCCATTTGATTTCGTTTTCTGATGTAAATCAAGCGACAAAATCCATTGAAACATGACATGTTCATTAAACGAATTTAAACAACATTTGAAAAATGATTTATTTAGTTCCATGAAAGGCCAATCAATGATGCGCTCCAACATTCAAATGAACAAATAATGTTCACTGCAGAGCAAAAGCGGAATATATATTTTTGTTTTCAAACAATTGAACCAAATATCCAATTGTTTGAATCAAAATCAATTCAGAGCTGAAACTACAACGACTTGACATTGACATTGACTTGATTTCTACTGTCAATTTGCCATGCAAATTGGACATGTGTCCAGTTAATATTTATCATAGATCTTATTTTAATAGAAGGATAACCTGACCTACTCCCTATCATGTCCCTATTACAAATATTAATTGAAAACATGTTCAATTTGTGTGACACATTGACAGTAAAAATCAAGTCAATGTCAATGTCAAGTCATTGTAGTTCCACCACTGGTGTGGAAATTGAAATTTAGTGGGATGATAACAAATTTTTTACGACTAATCTCTACTCCTTGTACACACACTGTTTTTCTGTCAGTTCCTCATTCGACTCAGTTTTCCGGTTTATATACGGCTACGTTTTCTCGAATCTTCATAAATGTTTATTTGGGCTGACGTCACCCGTCCTTGACACATATCAGTCAGTTGCGCTAGATCAGGCAACAGCTCTCCTAAATAAAAGACAAGAAAACTGAAACAGCTAGTAATTTATTTTTTAATTCACTTTAAATACCGAATATTGGAAATTTTAATTAATTTTCCGACCGGAATTGGAATTACATTAATCCAACTCTTGGAGGATTTAACGACGATTTTCAATTATCAAAAAACAAATTAGTACCTTGGCACTCACCGTAATCAAAATCGTGTTACGCAATTAAGACTTAATCTTTTTTCACGAATCAAATGAATAAATAAATAAAATTTCAATTTACGTGGCTTACCATAATCCTAAAAAAATTATGTTACTTACAATAATTATCTCAAAAATTATTATCAAGACAGTAATTGGATTCCGTAACAGAACTGCATATCATCAGGTCGCTCGCGCAAATGATGTAGGCGCATATGTTATATCGTGCCTACAGTTACGCTGACATTGGAGTAGTGGGGACACTTCTATGATGTACATTTAAACCAAAAATAAGGAATTATGTACTTGCAAACATTTTTACGATAATGTTGAGAAGAAATTACCTCGAAATTCGATTTGAATCGATAGTCAGTTGTTATTTAAACGAGAATCGATTAAAATAAACATTACAGTAAAAATTAAATTGTGTTTAAAGAGCTGTTTTTACCAATACGTCACGACATGGCTTTTTATATGAATGTAAAACCTCCCCTAAACACCAAATGGTTTTTGTGTCTAAATGTGTGATTAATGGGTGGTATTTCCATTGATGAATAACCTGAATGAAATTCAAATCATGATTAATAATTTTATCAGTGAGGAAAATAAAAATAAAAATAAAATTGTTTTGATTGCCCAAAAGTATGCCCTTTCAAATGATACGCCACTTGATTGGGTTTTAAATTTGATTTTCAGTGAATCTCTGGAATGTCTGAAATATTAAGAAAAAATTCTCCACCCCCATTTAATCCTTGTCACCTTTTGTGCAACCACGTCACATTGGGGGCATAGCCCTCCGAATTTTCCCCAAATCGCGCCCCTGGCGGAGGCGTCTGTCTCGCCGGTCAGCGCTCTCTTGTTTCTCTCCTCTCTTACTCTTCTTATTGTCTATCTCCCTCTCTCTCGACCAAGCCTCATAGTCGTCTCCACTTCAGTTGACTTGCAGCCTTCGTCGTGCGAATGTCGATGTTTGTTTAGTGATTTAGTTAGTGTTTTTAGTGATATTTTTAGTGTGTTTAGTGATTATTTTGTGTTAGGGGTGAAGTTTAGTGTCCGAAGTATGTGATTGGATTAGTTTTGCAGAAAAAATTAACAGATTCTTGTAAGTTTGGTTTTATAGATTTCTTGTGTTGAGGGTGGGGTTCTGACAGTTTGTCTGTCATTTTGGTTAAGTTTTAGGGTGTGTGTTTATCTTTCACAGCTGGGAACACTCAAATATGAACCCATTGTTTTTATTTTCATTTGTTTCAGTTTGAAATTGAGAGAATATTTGGAAACTGCGTTGAATTTGTAACATACGTCAATAATTAATAATATTTTCGACGAAAAATAATTTGTTCAGTAAACGACTGTAAGCATTTTGTTCAAATTTGGAATGTACGTACGTGACATTGTTCCAAAGTGAGATCTTAGGTTTTCCTGGGAAAATTTTATTTTCCCAAACTGGAAAGTGTCAAGTGTGGCGTCCTTGAAGCAATAAATATTTATAAGAAAATTTGTTGACATTAATTAAAAAAATATTGGATAAATTTATACATTTGCTTTTAATAAATTGAATATCAGTAATAAAGTACTGAAATTTTACGATTAATTTAATCAAATAATAAAACTCGGGCTGTAGGAGTTTCACATAAATTCATCTCGTAAAATGAATATAATATAATGAAATTAAAAAATAATAGGAAACATAATGTCACAACAAATTCAATTATGTATAAATATTTTTACAATTTGGCACTCGTATGAATATGATGCTGAAATTTTTATTTTTTGTGTTTCCTGTTGTGGAAGCTTCCTACTTTTATTTTTAATTTAGATACGGATTTCACATCGTTGCTAAAACGTTTATTGGGCAGTAAATTGAAAATCAGTCTCAAAATATTTTGTAAAACATGTAAAAGAAAAACTGTTTGGTCTTCATGTCAATTGTAATGACATTTAACAAACTAATAATTAAATAAAACTAAAAAATTGTCCCAATCTTTGAATTTAATTTGGGTTGGTCCACAATTTGACTCTTCTTTTGATTCAGGATCATAAAAATGAATCTAAGTTTCATTGCCTGACACATTCCTGTTGATAATATTTGCAGGATGGTTCTTATAGGGCTCTAAAACTGCGGCATTGTTTTTGATGAGGTGTAAGATTGACATTCCAAAGTGTGCGTTGTTACGTCATCTGGTCTGCCAGGACATTCATTGTCTTTTATGGATTTCCTACCTTGTTTGAGGGGCAGGTATCTCCTGATATCTATATTTTTCCTGCTTCATATTCTTAATAATATATTTATTTGTAAAACTGATGATGACAGTTGAATTTTTCCGATTTTATACCGCATGCCTTTTTTTAAAGGATATTGACTTCAATTTTATTCATTGGCATGCAATTTGGAATCACGAAGTTTTACTTTTTTTTTGCAAGTTCGTGCCACTGTTCGAGTTTTTTGGCCTGTTGCGAATTGGATGCCTTTCATTACTAAGCTTTTAATCACTATTTCATGTTGAAACGCTTATTCACTTTGGTGAATATTTATTTAAATAGTTTATTAGAATAATGATGAAAATAACTAACACTATAACTCAACTCTATCTAATTACACGTTAATATTTATTTATTTGCTCTAGCAATATTTATATCAACTCTTCAACGATTTATATAATTTATTTTTACGTGTTAATTCTATGCGCGTTCAGCCAAGACTCTTGGGTTGCCTGATTTAAGCCCTGTATACTTTTTGGAATTTTCTGGCGAACAACTCGAGAGAATCAAGAATTTTATGCGTAAATCAATTCTTAATGTAAAATTTTTCTACAATAATTTGAGAGCCAACAAAGCCGGTATTAATATGACTACTTTATAAGCTCAAATTCGTCAAAATGTTAATAAAGGCATGCAAAAGGTCGTCAGGAAAAACTCCAATTAAAAAAAACAATATTGGAAAAGGCATGCGGTATAAAATCGGAGAGCTTCAATTATCATTATCTCCCGGTCTTGTAATCTACTGAGTCCCAAAAAACTGTTTTGATATTTTTTATAGGGTGTAAAAACATCATAATTAAAAAAAAATCAGTTGCAACTTTTAATGTACTATTTAGGTAGTATTTTCAACACTTTTAGTTATTATTTGAACCGTTTCGTTGCATAACTGCCTCAAATACTAATTTAATTTTAAATTGACATGGAAAATGCGTCAAGTTATTCAGGGATTTCAGATCGAAGCATGTTTTAATAACTCACATTTCCTGTATACAATTTTTTGTTTTTTCCAATTCTAAATTAGAATCAAGATTTTAATCAAGTGATTTTAATAAAAAATAAAATATTTTCATTTAAAGAAAAACAGTGGAAAATTATAAAAAAATTAGGAACAGGAAACATACATATTTTATTGTACAGTGATCAAAAATGATTGTCCGTGCCGCCGTGTTCTGATTTTTTCTTTGCCGCCTTCTTGAGATAGTGAGCTTCAAGTGACAGATGACAGTTTCTCTGAAAACACTCCTCCAACCTAAAAATTTGGTAGAATAATAATAAATTTTCAATAATCATTCAATAATACAGCTATTTACTTACTTCCTTATTTTTTTGAATCAGATTATGGATAAATTCGTCATAAAATATGCAAAATATACGCCACTGTGTTCTTGGAATGTCGGTAACGTAGTTATCAAGATAAATAAATTTATACTAATTTTATTCCATGAAGATAGTTTTGATCATAACGCGAACTTTTGCAAGTCAAGTGACAGACAGTCATTTTTGATCACTCTGTATAAAGAAACTGTGTTTATTTTTCAAACATGCTTCGACCTGAAATCCCTGAAATAATTGACACTTTTTTCATGTCAATTTAAAATCAAATTAGTAGTAGAGGTAGTTATGCAACGAAATGGTTCAAATAATTACTAAAAGTATTGGAAATACTATCTAAATAGTACTTTGAGAGTCAAAACTAAAGAAAAAATCAAAAAAAAATCATGATTTTTTCAGTATAAATCGTTGTTTTTCAAAAAACCATGGTTTTTTTTATACCCTGATTTTAATCATCTACACCCTGCTTATAAATCATGGTTTTACTTGCACAGATATCTCCTTAACATCTCTCATTTTGTTTGAAATGATATCTACATTTTTTTCCTGCTTTATGAGGAGTTTAATCACCGTCTGAAATTCCATATTCCACATATTCCCTATAATGTAATTACATATAGAGCGGGAAATGGTGACAGTTGAGATTCTCCGATTTTATACCGCATGCCTTTTTGACGGGTTATTGACTTCCATTATTTTTATTGGCATTTACATTTTTTTACAAGTTCTCGCGACGCGATCTTTATAGCCTTTTGGTCTGTTGCGAATCGAATTGCATGCTTTTTTAAATCACTTTCAACTATTTCATGTTATAAAGGCATGCAAAATCGAAAAGATTGGAAAAGACATGCGGTATAAATTTGGAGAACCCCAATTATCACCATTTCTTAGTCTATTAGACTTGTTAACTGCAAGTGGAGTTCATTGAGAGTACCAAAAAACTGTTTCGATTTTATTTCAACCAATTGTTGCCGTTTCTACTCTTCTTTTGATTCAGGATCATAATTCTGTTGATAAAATTTGCCGAATTAACCCCAGAGGGTTTCAGGAATTGCTTACCACAATCAACGCGACTTTATTCCCGATGAGGTGTAAGATTGAGGTCCAGTTGCATGAAACATTGTTAACTTTAATCACATAGTCAAATATTTGATCACGTGTTTTTAACTTGATTTTTTTGACATCTAAATAGGAGTTATGATATTCTCAAGTATAATTTTACAACAAATACAATCTAAAATCGTCATTTAAACGTTAGAAATAAGTTAAATATTCACGCGATCTATTTTTTTCCGGATTAATGTCAATGGAAAATCGAATTATTTTTATGCAACTGGCCCCGACAGTCCAAGATGGGCATGGAGAATTTTGAAGGCAGTTTCGGAAATGTAGAACATTTCTAGTAAATACTATTAAAAATATCAGACTCAGAAATAAATAATTAACAATTAAAAGTAGAAAATTAAATGCTCTTTTTCCATTCACCGACTCAAATATTCTACGAATACCTTTCGTACAAATGTAAAAACATATTTTTAATGCACGAGCGAAGCGAGTGCTACTGTAAACGTTTCATCTTCAGTCATACTTATTTTTAAGAACTATCATTAATCATATGCACATTTTTTATAAGCTACCGCTTAACGCTGCTCGCGCGCTGCCTAGCGGTTCAAAATGTAATGTTTTTATAAACAGTGTGTCCTTATTTCGAGGTGCCACTATTGGAGTGTATATAATTTTTTAATGCCATTTCCTAGGGTTGTTATGATTTGAACGGATTTAAATCAATTGATTTAAATCAAGTAAAAAAATCATGATTTGATTCAATCTGATAGGTAATCAGATTCACATAAAATAAGATAAGATAAATAAAATCATCATCAAGTTAAAACCTAATTCAACCTTTTATATAAGTAGGCAGGTTAATTTGGCTGCTTTCTCTGTTCCTCAACTGGATTCTCAGTTTTGTAGGAACTAAAAATTGAGTAAAAATAAAATAAAAACTGGATTTTTTGTTTAAATGAAAGAATTATGATTTAAATCAAAAAAATCTGATTTTAATCAAGTAGATATTAGTTTCATTTTAAAAATCATAATTTTGTACGTATTTCAAGAATGTGCCCCAGAAAAAAATATTTACCGGCCTGGTTTTTTACTTTTCTCCCGATTTGCGACAGTTTAGAAATTATTAAAAAAAAAAACATTTTGTGACAAAAAAAAATCTTCAAAAAATATTATTTGAACTGTTTTTGGTCTCAGGCTTGTAGTGAAGTGTCTATATTTCATCCACAACTGCAAACCCCTAAAAGACAGTCGACAAAATCTTCCCAATCGAAGAAACGACCCTCTTTTTTTTTTGTCGTAGATTCTGCGTTGGCAACCAATTTTTTGGACTGTTTTTGATTTGAAACGTCGCCTCAAGTTCCAAATATTGTGCTAAAACAACTGCAAACTCTCAAAAGACAGTCGCCTAATTCTTCCCGACTGAAAGAACAATTTGCGCTTTTTCGAGCGCAGATTTTCCACTAGCAGCCTACTGCTTGAACTGTTCTTGATTTTAGTGACGATAAGTCGCTTGAAACAGCTGCAAACCTCCAAAAGACAGTCGACAAAATCTTCCTATTTTAATTCAATAATAATTAAAATTTTCCCACTGTTTATTAAAATTAAATGTACGTCTGCTTCGGTGAAAACCAGTGTATATAGATTCATTATGGAATGCGCCGCTAGAGGCGTTACGAACGTTACGTTGGTAGCTTATTGCGAACTAAACCGTTAATTTATTATAAAATTCGTTCTATATTTTCAAAACATACAATAAAAATGAAATGAAAATCATAATGTGAAATTAGAATTGTTATTATTTATATTTGGACACATCATGCAAACGTTTTTATTTTTAAATAAGTAATATCGTGTTTCGTATTAAAGCTCCTACGGAAATAATTCTAGTAAAAGTATCAAAAATGGTATTTAAACGATCGTCAATTATTTTTTTTTTAACTTATTTAAATGAAGATGTTTTTTCTACGATCTTTTATTAATTCGTTCTGTCAAAAAGATTGAAGCAATATTTTATTCGAATTAATTCGAAACCTGAATGAGTACAAACGTAATAAAACATTCAACTTTTTGATGTCAACAAAAAACACTGAGCAGTTATGCTTAAAATGTCTGAGATTTGTGAACAAAAAATCAGATAAAAAATGAGTGTAAATAACATAATAAAACGTTCATCGAACCCGAATGCTGGAATGCATGTTACTAGATCTTATTTAGTAGCACTTTACTCGGTGACATTAAGATAACTAGCTTTTGTTTCACCTAACAAAAATTTTACTTTGATTTAAATATGTGAGGTTTGAAAAGTCAGTATTAATTATATCAGAAATAAATCCACTCCAGCGCTGTGAGCATAAATTAATTTTAGTTTGTTCTGATCAGATTATTCTAATTAAAGCCCCAAACTAGTTAATTCCAAACAAATTACAAGTTTGCCAACTTGAATTTACGGTAAATAAATTGAGAAACTTCCCACTTATTGGTTCGCTTTTTAAGTTGGTCGACTTTCTGGGACGAATATTTATCAAATTAATATCGTTTTAAGAACACAAAAATTAGGTATGACAATAGAAATTATGATTCACAAGAGTAATAATAATTTCGTGTACTACACATAACGCCCACGAGTGTGACTAATCATTGATTTTATTACAGCGTTAAATCGCAGCCTACGCTGCCAAATAAATTCGCTATCACATAGTTATAAAATTAACTGATAATAAATGATAACCTATCAACATTATTTTGAATTTAAACCATTTTTATTCTCCAATTTATTTATTTTATTTATTTATTTATTTAGAATACACTGTCCGGCAGGCAAAAGCCTAATAAAAGTGCCCTATGTCCAATGCTGCTCTAGTTGGTTGACCCCTTCCGCAAAATTGGCATTTGTTCTTGCACCACTTCCTTCCCGTCACCCTTTTTTCATATTGGGGCACAGGTAATAATCCGAGGGGACCAATTCCGCATCCACAAGTCCAGAGGAGTGAGCTGGTGCGTTGTCCTGATGCAGAACTTTTTGTCCCAATTGTGGTCGTTTTCTCAAGCAAATTTTTTGCAAATAATAGACGAGGATTATTACAAAAGACAGTCGCCTCTGCCTTTCTTAGTAGACTCTGTGCTGGTAGCCTATTGTTTGGGCTGTTGTATGGTATCAGGCGTGTTGTGACAGTGACGCAACGACGCTGAAACAACTGATAATCGTCCTTAGGACATTTTTCATTTCATACCGAACTCGATTCTTTAAAACGATCTTATATATCTTTCTGAAAAACAACATGCTTAGATATTTAAATTAAAAACAAAAACATACATAAATAGTTCATTGACTTTGCAAAAATATACATAAATATCAAACTCAACTTGTTTTGGTATAGGGTACTTTATTTTATTGTGTGTTGACTTTTTATTTCCCCAATATATCTGATAAGGAAAGTATTATGATCGTAATTTTTTCATACTTCAAATCTTCATGATTTAGACCCTACTAAACCCAAAAAACAGTTTTATTGATAAAAATATTTAGTTTCTTGCGTTTATTTCATAAAGGCTAGTATTTATCATAAAATATGAAATAACTGAAATTGATCCTTGAGAAATTCGGAATAACATTTACCTGAAATTTTTTCTAAATTATCAGCAGTTCATTTGTTATTAATAAAATTAAAGTTATTATAAAATTCGTTATATTTTTCTGAAACATGCACTGAAATGCAATCCGAATTATTATTATTTGTATTTTGACATCACATGCAAACGTTCGTCAATTGTTTTTTCCAAATAAATAACTTCGTTCCATCGTGTTTGGTATCAAATTAAAGCTCCTGCAGAAATCATTCTAGTAAAAATATCAAACATGATTGTTTTTTGACAATTTATTAAAATGATGTCTAGTTTGGTATCAATTTAAAGTTCTCGGGAAGATAAGCTCAATAGAAATCTAAAATAAATAATTTTTTAGATTGTTGTTTTTCTACAATTAGGCCAAGTTAAAGATCAACTAAAGCAACTGGACCACAAACTTATAATAAATAAAAAATAAAATAAAATATAACCGTCATCTGTCACTTTGACAATGACAGCTGTCATTTTAAAATATGCAATGAATTGATACAACACTCTTAATTCATGAAACAACAATTCATGATCGGGAAAGTATTGTGATGGCTACAGCATATTTTTTTTTTACTTGGAGTTTGGAGTACAAAATCTCAAATATACGCTTGGCTAATCTTGACAGCTCGGAACACGCGTGCCATCTAGCGGCGAGTAGGATAAACTCTTAGGTAAGAGATATGATCACGAAAATGAAATGTTAGTTTTGATTTGAGAACATCGAGTATATATATAGAAGAAAAATGTTGATATTTACCTGAGGATTTGAAGGAGTTAAATTTGATTGCTTACGCCAAAAAATTCTGCCCAAAGAAAATTATTTGAGTTCAAAATCGATCGCCTGAAGATTCCAAATTGTACGTATGCTCTTTGATGAACTTTTTGTCTTGTTATCCTATTATCAAATACTACCATGGAGAAATTCATTCAGAAGAAATAAATTGATTTATAGTTTTCATTTTGGTAATTTAGAAGACATAATTAGAGATGCATGTTAAAAAATCATTGGAGTTGTATTACGCTTAACTCCAGGCATTTACATTGGAAAGAACAAACCAGAAAACGTACAATCCAGTTGTGAATATTCATACTTTTTTCAAAAGTATTGTGAATAATAGCAGAAACTCATTTTTTGTTGTGTTGAATTGTATGACTTGATTTTTGGAATTTCTTATTGTTTTTTGGATAATTTATCGTATGGATCAATGAAGCTCGAATAATTAAAATTGCCAATTGTAACTGTGAGACAGAAAAGGGATATTGCTAGCACGATGCAGCAATTTGTATCTATTTGAACATAAAAAATAGTTGCTCTAAAACGGATACACCGATGATATGGAATCGTCCCCCTCAGAAGCAACTTGCTAATGCGGTATGCAAGGGCTGCAAAGTTAATGATTTTTTTTCAATTGCAAAACGAGATACTGTCTCTAAAAAAGAAATTAAATGACAAGTATAACTTGAATGTTGATACAAAAAGTACCTATATTGAATCAAAATTTATATGAAAAAAATAAAAGAATATACATTATACCAATAATTATATATATTTATGTCATCAACAATTTAATATTTCAATACTTAATTAACTCGACGAATCATAATAGCCCATTTTTCTTCTGATCTTCTTTTCCATTCTCCATTTGGACAAGGGTAAAAAACCAAGTCACGATTTTCATTCTGGGTGCTTTGACAACCAGGTACGCAACAACTACGACCTATCCTTTATTTTTCCCACTCATGGTTTATTAACACACTTCGAACAATTAAATTATTTAATAAAATACATCAACTGTCGCCAGCTTGCGGCGTGACAGCGAATACGTCAAACCTCGTTTATAACCTACGAGTTTCTAAAATCTGCCGCATCGAGGCGCTACTTACTCCATTAGCCAAGCGTATGGGGAAAGTCTTTTTTATTAATTAAAGCCCATATATAGATCTGCCCCTGTTCAGGAATAATAAATGTAGAGACAGTAATTTTAAAAAAAACTGAAACTCGGTCCAAAAATGTTTGGTTGATTCACTGCACAGTTACTAATATTTATTGTGGTTTCTATTTTGTGGAAAATTGGAGGGCGGTCAAATATCTAATCTTAGTGTTCTTGCGACAACCATAATATTTTTTTTTTTTGGAAAATTTGGATCTTCCCTTATTAAAAAAAATCGGTCAATGATGTCTTAATTATTTCTCGAACTCTTCGTATATTATCTTCAAAAAATTATTAGTTATTAGCAGTTAACCGCGGCTTCGCCCGCATATAAAAGTACTTTTTAAAATCTATGAAAAAAAAAAAACGTTAACGGTAACTGAGCTCGCAATGCTCGCACGGCGGCATACCGTTGACCAAGCTTGCTCTCTGTAAAAAAAAAATAATAATGTCTTAACGTTGACCAAGCTCGCTTTGCTCGCACAGCGGCCTACTGTTAAAGGTACCTAACGTTTTAGAGAAATCATATATGAACACTACTTGTGTATAAGTACCAAACAAATGATCGAAAATATTTTATTTTTATTTTAAATAATTGAATTTAAAACAATTTGAGTGTGAACTGAAACTTAGTATTCTGGTTTTGGAACGTGTGCAATCTGAGGATGCAGTGAGCACCGTGACGGCTGGTGTGGTGTAGTCTCTTTTTTGTACACTTTTTCGTTTTATAAACATCTCAAATTAAGATCCAAATAATAAGAAAATGTTTGTTACATTGCCTTACGTAGCTAATATAACGAATAAAATTGGAAGGCTTTTACATAAATATGACATTTAAACTTCATACACTTCCAGTTTAAAAATTCGAAATCTTATTGGTAATGTTAAAGACAGATTTCCTCTACAGTATCCAGGTACATACAAGATTCCTTGTCAATGTGGCAAAGTATATATTGGACAAACCAAGAGGACTATAGAAACAAGATTGAAAGAGCATTCTCGTCTTATAAAATTGAACCATCCAGAAAAATCTGCTGTGGCTGAGCATGCTACTCAAGAATTACATGGCATTGACTTCAAGAATACGAAGCTTCTAACTAAAGAGAACAATTGGTTCAAGAGGCTTATAAGAGAAGCAATTGAAATAAAAAAATCACCGAATAATTTGAATTTGAATATCGGTTATGAACTTAATCGATCATGGCTACCAATCATTAGTTCATAATTTCAAGTTATTTTTATCTACGAATCTACTTGCAAGAGTTACTTCATCACCACCTCCTGAAGATCTGTGGATGGTTCAGTTATGCGCCAAACCAAAAAGAGTAGAGCCAGATTGACCTAGAACCACAAGGAGTTGACAATTTCCCTATTTAGACCTTCATTATTATCTCCTGAAGACCTGTGGATATTGAATCATCAACCACAGGCAGAGCTCTACGATCCTAGGAGTTAATATATTTTAAACTAATCTAGTTACTATTTGTACTTTTATTTTTGTTGTCTTGACAATTTTGTTTATTTATTTTCATATTTCTTTACACTTGAAAAAGGCACACTTTGCTGTCGAAACGTTGTGTTTCTAATCATTTTTATAAACAGAACTTTTTCAAATAAAACATATTTAAAATGAGTTCTGGAAAGTTTTTTCCTTCATCTCAAATTAAGTTTCACTTTAAAATAAAATGTCCTTTATTAACCAATCAAATGTCCTAAATATGTGTACAAAATTTCAAAATGATCAGTTTAGTAGTTTACGCGTGAAAGCGTAACAAACAAACAAACGAACTCACATTCGCATTTATAATATTTGTAAAGATGTGCCGAAATTCAAATATTTTAAGCCTAATCTTTTATGAACTAGATGTGCACGTTGTATTCACTTATTTCCACTTCCATCATTGTTTCTAGTGGCGGAGCTGTTCAAAGTCACGTATACCTTTTTAAAAGCTTTATTAATAATTTACATAAAATTATGTGGATTGGATTAATTTTTGCGGCCATCGTGTTGAAAAATGTACTGTAGTCATATAATCTGCTTCGTTTTCAAATAACTGCCAACAAATAAAAAACAAAAACACGATAAGGCACGTTCCAGTTATTATATTAAACTAAATAATTTGTTTGGACATATAAATCACTGTTTTTTTACACCTATTGTTTATTATGTATGTGTCGAGTACAAGTAATTCAAGGGCACCCGATTCTGAAAATACAAGAAATATGCTCCAGATTTTTCAGCATGTCCGGAAATAAAAGCAACAAATTGAGTTATTAGACGACTACGTTTATGGCACTAAAACTATTTTTTACTTGTATTAAGTACAAGGAAGTATAGTGAAACCGAAAAAATTCACCTATCAAGATTTTGATGGAAATATCAGTTTTGAGCATCCCTGAATCCATTTTGACTATTTTCGGCTTGATGTTGGTACGTACGTGCGTTCGTAACTCGCAAATCTCAAAACTGGTTGAACGTATAATGTTGAAATTTTCTACTTGAGACTGGTATAGGGTCTAGTTGTGCACCTCGCATTATGATTCCAATCGTCTGTACCGGAAGTGCACTTTACTTGAAACTTTTTCCGAATTTTTCTAATAAATCCAGAATGATTAACCGTAGGATGTTGAAATTCAGTATTTGAACTTGATGTTGTATCAGAATGGTTATCTGCTATTTTTGTATGAATCGGCCAAGCCAAAAGTGCACTTTACTTGAAACTTTTTTAAATTTTTTGCATAAATCTAGAATGATCAGCCATAGCATATTGAAATTTAGTGTTTGAACTTGTTGTAGCATCAAAATAGTTATCTACTATTTTTGTATCAATCGTCTGAGCTGAAAGTGCAGTTTATATGTATAGCAGACATTCAGAATTTGCCGCATAAAACAATCAGTTTAATTGAAATGATAAGGTAGGCAATGATAATCTGTTGTCAATTTTTTGATTTTGTTTGACATTTTACATGTCAAAATATTATTAAAATTATATTAATTATAATCTGAAGTGACAGAAAACTTTATTGAATAAATTTGTGTATATATCAAATGATGTACAAGTAAGTCACGTGATTTTCACGTCAGATTAATTAATGAACCGAATAGGCTGCACCAAACTTCTCATGATCGGTCAAAATACATTATTTTGAAGTCACTGAATTGTTATCAAGTCGAATTTTTATTGAAACCTTATATCTTTCCGTTGCCGATAATTTTTTTAAATATTCTACGGTTCATTAAAAGTATTACGCCAATCGAACTTGAGTCGCTATCAACTAACATAAGCTATCAACATCGTTTAAAAAGAGAGTCGGCTGTGGCGACTAGCACTTGTTCGCGAACTTGAATGGAATTTGTTTTGAAACTATGTGTGTCATTGAACTCGTGAAGGTCACAGAGCCGGAGGAATTTACAATTGCGGCCGGTTATGCTACAAGCGAGCCGATGTTAGGAGGCTGAGTTTTACTGCAGATGTTCCATTTAAAATTTTACATTTATAATCAATTTAAAAATATAATTTCTGGTAGACTATAAGTTCAAGACTCATTTATTAAAATAAAGCAGAAAGAAAGAAAAAAGTTAAAGAAATATCAGCATTTTCCTTTGCAGTGTTTCATTTGAAATCTCATTGGTGCGATAAATCGCTTAGAGTTACAGTAGCCATTAATTTCATTAGATTATGTTGTCTATATCAATTGCCCATTTGAGACCTTTCTACAACATAAATAATTAGTTATCACAGTGGAAAGACATTCAAACAAATTGCATGTCTTTTCAAATTAAATTGTGAGGCATACCTTTACGGCTAATCGTTTGGGATTTAACCGAAAAATTCTAAAAATCTGTCAAGTAAAGTGCGCTTTCGGCCCAGTCGGTTCCTTTGGAAACAGGAGGTCATCATTCTTATGCTACAACATTCCTTAATACTGATTTCCAAGATTCTGCGGCTAACAGAATTGAATTTATGCGCATAATTAAAAATAAATTCAACTGAAGTGCACTTCCGGTCCAGTCGATTGTTATGAGAATAGTAGGCAATCATTTAGATGCTACAGCAGACTGAAATACTGAATTTTAATATTCTACGGCCGATCTTTTCGAATTTATGCGAAAAATTCCAAAAGACTGTCAAGTAAAATGCACTTCCGGCTCAATCGATCTTAATGAAAATAGAATATGAGCATCTAAATGGTACAATCGTTATAAATACTGAATTCCAACATTCTACGTTCATTTGTTTTGGATTTATGCGAAAAATTCAAAAAATGTTTCAAATAAAGTGCACTTCCGGTACAGAAGATTGCAATCATAATGCGAGGTACACAACTAGATCCTTAGAAGTGTCTAATACAGAATTTAAATATTCTACTAATGATTGTTTTGAATTTGTTCGGGAAATTCCAAAAGTCTGTTATATAAAAGTAGTGCACTTCCGGCTCAGCCGTTTGTTACAAAAATAGAAGATAACCATTTAGATGCTACAGTAAGCTCAAATACTGAATTTTAATATCCTAAGGGTAATCGTTCTAGATGTATGCGGAAAATTCAAAAAAAGTTTCAAGTAAAGTGCACTTTCGGTTCAGACGATTGCAAGCATAATGCGAGGTGCACAACTAGACCCTAGACCAGTCTTAAATACAAAATCTCAACATTGTACGTTCGACAGGATTTGCGATTTGCGAGTTATGGACGCACATACGTACTGACGCGACGTCAAGCCGAAAATAGTCAAAATGGATTAAGGGATGTTCAAAACAGATATATCCATCAATATCTCGAAATGTGAGTTTTGTCGGTTCCACAATATTTGTAATTGGTACAAGTAAATAAAAATACTTCTTATGCGACTTTGGACACGTTGAACGCAAAGTGCAAAGCGTTAAACGGTGCTTTGTTATTGTGTTGACATTACTTCGTCTGAGGTCTTATATATACAGGCGGCTCACGACGAGCTTCAATACTATATTTTAAATACTATTTAATATAATTCTACAAAATTTGTTACCGATAGGTTATTCAACATGCCCATTTTAACTAAAATATTTTCGAACCGGTAGCACATCCGGTTTGACTGGAAATTGACCTCAACTTTTTTATTTCAAATAGAATACCCTATTTCTTATTTTACCATTCAATTCAGCGGCAAATTTCACATATAAAACCATAAAAATATCTTGCTGCTAACGAATCATATTTGGCATAATTCATTTTTTTTTTATTTTTATCTGAAATTCGGCACTCCTTCAAAACGCTGTATTTCAGGAACCAGTTCGAATTATCATAATATGAAAACAGCATTTTATGAAGAAGACTTGGAGTTAAACTATGATAGATAAATTATTTGGTTATTCATAAAAACGCGAAATTTACAGTTGACAAATACCATAAAAGTCTATTCTTTCAAATGGAAGTCCTCTCTTTACTTGTACAAAATGTACATTCCGAGATTTTGATTGAAGTATCCGTTTTGAGCATCTCTGAATCCATTTTGACTATTTTCGGCTTGACATTGGTATGTATGTGCGTTCGTAACTCGCAAATCTCACAACCCGTCGAACGTATAATGTTGAAATTTTGAATTTAAGTCTGGTCTAGGGTCTAGTTGTCCACCTCGCATTATGGTTGCAATCGTCTGTACCGGAAGTGCACTTTATATAACAGACTTTTCGAATTTTCTGCAATCAGTCGTGGACTATTGAAATTATGTATTAAGCACTTCTGTAATATCTAGTTGTGCACCTCGCATTCTGTACCGCAAGAGCACTTTATTCGAAACATTTTTTGAATTTTCCGCCTTAATCCAAAACAA
Organism: Dromius quadrimaculatus; assembly: GCA_963989225.1. NCBI lineage: Eukaryota > Metazoa > Arthropoda > Insecta > Coleoptera > Carabidae > Dromius > Dromius quadrimaculatus. The sequence goes on along the minus strand of OZ022325.1, from coordinate 5,345,895 downwards.
TTGAACGTAGGATGTTAGAATTTAGTAATTGAGACGATAGTACCGTCTAAATGCTTATAACCTATTTTCATTGAGATCCACTGAGCCGGAAGTGCATTTTACTTGACAGTCTTTTGGAAATTTTCGCATAAATTCGAAACAATTTAGTATTTCAGTCTGCTGTAGCATCTGACTGATTGTCTACTATTTTCATAACAATTGACTGAACCGGAAATGCATTTCAGTTGGATTTTTTTTAAATTTTGCGTATAAATTCAGTACTGTTAGCCGTAGAATCTTGAAAATCAGTATTTAGGAATGCTGTAGCATAAGAATTATGACCTACTGTTTTCATAGAAACCGACTGGGCCGAAAGCGCACTTTACTTGACAGATTTTTAGAACTTTTTGGATGAATCCAAAACGATTGACCGTGAAACGACGAAATATTTCAATCACTTAGCCGAGTATCTGGCACCTATACCTTTTTGTTCCAAGTTAGCAAATTTATTGGCAACTGAAGGTTAAAATATTACTTCAAGCATAAAATAATACCAATCTTATGGAAGCATTCATCATAGTATAGTGTTCATTTAATAATAGTGGTCCGTATTGTAGTGTTAGTGAACGCGCTGTGGTTCAAAGATCTTCACACGGAAATGAACCATTCTATCCGCTATCCGGTAATAAGGGGCGTAACTGTGCTCATTTATTTCTATCAAATTTATTAAAGATTGTTTCTTCTGGAAAAGCAGCATTAGTTTCACTTCCGCCACTTGTAATATTTTATTATTATCATTTATTTATATTGAATCTCATTCTGCATCCAAAAAATCTGACGTGAACATCACGTGTGATTTTGTGTTTGATCGTATATATCATTGGATATGTATAATCAAGCACAAAATCTCATCGTTCCACAGTTAATCGTTTTGGATTTACTCAAGAGATTCTAAAAATCTGTCAAGTAAAATGCGCTTTCAGCCAAGTCGGTTGCTGTGGAAACAGTAGGCCATTATTCTTATACTATAACATTCCTAAATACTGATTTCCAAAATTCTACGACTACCAACAGATCTAAATTTATGCGCAAAATTAAAAAATAAATTTCTACTGAAGGGCACTTCCGGTGGAAGTCTATTGTTATGAAAATAGTAGGCAATCATTCAGATGCTACAGCAGACTGAAATACCAAATTTCAATATTCTTCACCTGATCGTTTCGAATTTATGCGGAAAATTCCAAAAGACTGTCAAGTAAAGGCTCTTCCGGCTCGATGGATCTCAATAAAAATAGGATATGCGCATCTAGACGGTTTAATTGTCGTAAATACTAAATTCTAACAATCTACGTTCAATCGCTTAGGATTCATGCGGAAAATTCAAAAAATGTTTCGAATAAAGTGCTCTTCCGGTTTAGTCGATAGCAATCATAATGCAAGGTATACAACTAGATATTATAAAAGTGCCTAATACAAAATTTAAATATTCTACGACTGATTGTTTAGAATTTATGCGGAAAATTGAAAAAGTCTGTCATATAAAGTGCACTTCCGGCTCAGCCGATTGTTACAAAAATAGAAGATGACCATTTAGATGCTACAGCAATTTCAAATGCTAAATTCCAGTATCCTGTGGCTGATCATTCTGAATTTATGCGGAAAATTGAAAAAAAGTCTCAAGTAAAGTGCACTTCCGGTTTAGTCGATCGCAATCATAATGCAAGATGTACAATAAGATGTTATAGAAGTTTTTTATACGAAATTTCAATATGCTATGGCGGATCATTCTATATTTATGCTGAAAATTCAAAAAAAGTTTCAAGTAAAGTGCACTTCCGGTACAGACGATTGGAACCATAATGCGAGGTGCACAACTAGACCCCATACCAGTCTTAAATACAAAATCTCAACATTATACGTTCAACCAGTTTTGAGATTTGCGACCTACGAACGCAGGCACATACGTACCAATATCAAGCCGAAAATAGTCAAAATGGATTCAGTGATGCTCAAAACGGATATTTCCATCAAAATCTTGATAGGTGAATTTTTTCGGTTTCACAATACTTCCTTATACTTAGTACAAGTAAGTAAGAATGTAATACCTGCGCTAATTGCCAATTTCTCTATTAAAATAATCTAATAAATATTCGTATCAGTGCAATCTGCCAACTGCCACGAAACTAATTTCTCAATCAGAAGCTAACCTAGATTTATTTACGCTAAACGGTCGACCGCGGGTCGGATGGACGTTTCCCGAATGAAGCAGATACTGCTTCTGACATCTAGCAATCAGCGTACGAGCGTTGATGTGATAATTGTGGGAGGTAAAAACGTAAAAATATAAACAGATTAAGCGCTAGTCAAAAAATAATTATGAATGACTGATAGTAGCAAAAATTTATAGACGAGCAAAAAAATGTTTACACTGATTTCTCGTGTTCGTTTTGCTCATATGTAGCATGTTCATAAACTCAATTTGTTGACGACAAAGAGACTGAAAGATATATTGTTGTATTACATGTTTACAGGTCATAAATTTTGTACCGAGTAGGCAAGTAAATAATAATACATTTTAACGTGTGTACTTTACTTTATTGAATAGACAATTCATGTATGTTATGTCGTGACGTAAAGTAATACTTAAATATGAAAATTAATAGATAGCCGAATAATAAGAAAACGGCTTTTTTGGATCAGTATTCACTCTCATTAGCTTTCCAAGCTGGGAATCAAATTATCTTGGCAACAATGAAGCTAGGGACACGAGCGACAGGTTCAAACCCCGAATTCCATTTTAGAAAAAAATTGAACAATCATCTAGATGATGAAAGCGCATTTTTGACAGCTCAAGAATGCTGGTTACTTCAGAGATTTCGCAAATTACCATCTCCCACAATTAATGAGCTTAAAATCAAGCAGTTTGGGTAAATCCACGAAACTGCAGCTTCCATTTAGTACTAGTTTCAAGTTGACTATTTGATAGGTACATAATTTATGCATGTACAAACTCAAAAATACCTTTTAATCTTCATTGTTTAGTTATTGACTGACGGGAGGTCAAGTGCTGTACCTTTAAATAATAATTTGATCTTTATCAAAGCTATATAAAAAAATACACCGAAAGTAAACAAATTTTCATCTAATAATAATAATTCATCCTAATAAGTTTCAAATTCGTGTCAAACAAGTCATTGAATGAATCCCGGACAGATTTGACAACTGTACATAATAATAGTGACACCGACGGCTGAAATTGTAACTAAATTTTTATCTACTTTTATAAATTTTAGTTGCCATATCCCTAATGTCATATATATCTATGGGCCTTGTTTCACTTGAAACAAGTAATTGAATAATTGAATCTTCCACAATCACTGAGCTTGAATTAAAGCAATTTGTGCAAACCTACGAAATAGCAGCTTTTATTTAGTACCAGTTTCAAGTCTGTAAATAGTATAGTTGCTGAGAACTCAGCGTCACGCCAGCCAGCCAGACAGCCAAAGTGAATATAATAGCGCTTTTTTCCAAAAAATGCGCTAAAAATGAACTACGGAACACTAGTAGAAATTTCAACAGTTCAAAACAAAAGGATGATGATAATCCTGAAAACCAAAAAATATTTTTTACATCGTTTCATTTGCGTTAAAAAAAGTCATGCGATATGCAGTTATGTTCTACATCTACGCCATTCAATTTATCACTAAATAAAACTGCAGATATTTGATGATGTCATAAAATAGAATCTTTATCACGTTTTCAAGTTACGATGGACGTTCCAAGAATTCTTAATGGAGATAACTTATTTAGAAAAGAGTTATTTGCGAATGCACTATCTATACTTCTTATATTATTACGACAGATGAATTGATGCTTTATTTATTACGAGAAATGGCGTCTTTATTTTCATCTACGGTACAATTTGTATTTGTAATTATGACGAAATATTTAATAAAGTACAATAAGTTACCACCATGAAATATTTTTTTTTTTGCTTTCAGGAAATATTTCTTCGTGGCACATTGTGTGCCGAATCTAAATTATTTTTCCCTACCTTGAACATGAAAAATACTCGAGATAATCTAAAGCCGTCAATTTTTTATTATTATATGAAAGCCTCGGTAATATGTCTTTCTTTAGTCTCGTATTTTCGCCATTTCTCTTTCTTAACCCAATATCACAGATTTGGAATCGTGGAGGATAAGACAAATTTTGTGGCTTACCAAAAGAATAAGTCAAAGCCAGTTGACGTCAAATTTAATAATAAATGAAAAATCGGGTACTACTTGATAATTTTTTTCTGTCTCGAATAGGCTCTAAAACGGCTCAATAGATTTTGATGAAAATTTTAGGGATTGAAACAAAAGTTTCAACTTGAATTTTTGTGTTTGTTACATCTCGATATCTTGCATCAGGGTTCAGGAGATATGAGTATAAATATTAGTAAGTGTCGTGTCTGCAGTTTCAGCGTAACTGTGGGAATGATGCGCATGAAAGTATGCGCGTAAGTAAGGTGGAGAAAGCGGAAATAGTTTTTGCCCCATGTATGTATTATTCTATTACAGAATCCAATTGCTCTTTTCAGTGATCATTATTCATTCATTCTTTACGATTATGGTGATTCACGCAGACGAAGTATTCAAAGTAAATATTATAATGTTTATAAGTATTCATAGCTTAGTGCAATTATGCTGCCTTCATAATCCGAAGGTCACGGGGTCGAATCCTACCGACGGACAAGAAATGTGTAGGATTTTCACTGAATTATATTATACTCTCCACAAAAACTGAAAGTAGCCGCAGTTTGACTGCACTCTACGGCTCAGGAAATATCAATTAATCTATCAAGTGCACCATGAATGTCTGCCACATCCGTACCTGGGAAAAGGAGTGAAACTAAAAACATTAAAGAAAACATACTGAAATATTTATTTGATACCGTATTTATTTTCACGTGATGCGCCACTGACTCTTTGGATTCAAGTGTAGACTGCCTGTACTTATATACCTGTTCGGCGGATCCAGAGTACTGTAGAAAGCAGAATTGATTCAAATCATGATTTAAATTTGAAAAAATTCTAAAATCATGAATTTTTTTGATTTAATCATGATTTTTTCGTTTTGAACTTTAAAACTGTATCGTAAAATGAAGTGAAACCATTGATATTTGAAATTACAAATAGAATGAACGGGATCACAACTTTGTACACTTGTATGATCACTATTTCGCTCACAGTTACATTCATTGAATCATTGAATGAATTCCTCTCCTAGCTCATGCTCTTATATACCTAAGCCGACAATGGGCCAACATTTAATTGTCTAACAGTTGATGTCTGCCAACCACCGAACATCTAGTAACCGTAGGTTGTCAATCATGTCTGACAATTGAACATCGACTTGGTCAATTCTAATTAGGATTACAGTTATAGCGAATTCAAACAAATATTTATGTGAACTAATTACTTGAAATATTTCACACTTGTGACAATATTATCCAGAAAAGGCATCGTTATTTCAATAATTATTTGTTCATTATGACAGTAAACTTGTGACGAAGCTAGTTTCTCCCGTTCGTCCCTAAAAAGTATAAATTTCCATAAACCCGAACATTTATAATATTTCTGTGAAACATTTCTGGTGCTCATGTTGTGATAACCCACTAACATTAATGGTTTAAAATAATTAGTGGAAAAAACAAACTAACTTACGTGGTACACTTTATTGAGTGTCAAAGTATTAATTAAGTTTTAAAATCTATTAAATTAATATGCCAAAAGAAAACTTTCGGCCCCCTTTTTAATCATATTGCATGCACGAAGGAATGTGGGATTTGGCATACTTGAAGTTCATATGGAGAAGGACTGCAGAATGCGAAAATTATGTACTGTCCCATTTTAATCTAGATATTAATTCGTGAAGAGAAAACATTCGATCCCCTTTTCTAAGCATATTGCATGCACAGAAGAATGTGAGATTTGGTATACTCAAAGTTTATATGGAAAAGAAGTGCAGAAACTGGAAATTGTATACAGGATGTCCCATTTATAATATATTTTAATACGTGGAAAGGAAACTTTGTACCCATTTTTTAAGTATATTGCGCGCACTAAAGAATTTGCATGTTTAAAGTTTATATGGAGGAGTGCAGAAAGCTAAATACAAGCTGTCCCATTTAAATTCTACGTGAAGTAAAAACTTTGTACCGTGCGCACAAAGGAATGATGTTTATATGGAGAAGGAGTGCAGAAAGCTAAAATTGTATCAAACGTATCCAATCTTGACCTAACGTTGAGAGAAAACTGTACCGCGCGCACAAAGGAAAGTGAGATTTGACATATTTAAAGTTTATACGGAGAAGGAGAGCATAAAACTGAAATTATATACACGGTTTTTGAATATTGCATGTACCCACTTCTCTTTTATTTATATATTCAAATTCTTGACTTCCCAAAAAAAATTTTTTTTTCAACACTTGTTCTAATTTTCAATTTTTTAACTGTCAAATAACAAAATATGATTTTTCTAAAATAATTCAATAACTTGAATAGTCTAATCTTAAATTTAATTATAAAATTTTATATAAAAAACATTATTTACATTTTTCTCCAGTAATTATGTTTAAGATTTTTATGCATCTTTCGTTTTATACATGACTTTACTATTGTAATTATGAATTTACTTACGTAAGTTCCATCTGTTGTTATACTGGTAAGGGTTATTTTTAATGTGTTAGTTCTTTGTATTTATTTAACTTACTTTCATTAGCTGATGATGGGTCAATTGGATCCGAAACGTCCATAATAAACTAATTATGATACAGAAAAACTGGATTTCGAAAGGCATGTCCTATTCCTAATAAATTATATATTGATTTCCTATTTAATTTCACGTGAAGAGAAAACTTTGTACCGCGCGCACGAAGGAATGTGAGATTTTTGTTGGCAAATGAGCGCAGAAAGCTAAAGTTATATACATAACGTCTCATTTTGGGTTTACGTGAAGAGAAAACATTGTAACGCGCGCACGAAGGAATATGAATGTGAGATTTTGCATGCTTATATGACAAAGAAGTACAGAAAGCTGAAATTATATACAGGTGTCTAATTTTGAGCTTACGTGAAAAGAAAGCTTTGTAACGCGCGCACGAAGGAATGTAAGATTTCTAATACTTGAAGTTTAAATGAAGAAGGAGTGCAGGAAGCTGAATTATATACAGATAGTCTCATTTTGATTTTACGTGAAGAGAAATCATCGTAGGAATGTTAGATTTGGCATATTCAAAGTTTAAATGGAAATTTTATACTGGATGTCCCTTCTTCATTTTGCGTAGAGAAGAAATTTTTTACTGCGCGAACGGAGAAATGTGAAATTTGGCATATTTGAAGTTTAAATGAGGAAGGAATGCAAAAAGCCAAAATTATATACAGAATGTCCCATTTGAATTAACGTGGAGAGAAAACTTTGTAATGCACGCACGAGGGACTGTGAGTTTGGCATAATTGAAGTTCATGTGGAGAAGAAGCGCAGAAAACTAGAATATTTACAAGATGTCTCATTTTAATTCTACGTGGAGAGAAAATTTAGTAGCGCGCGCACGTAGGAATGTGAAATGAAAATACCTAAAGTTTATATAGAGGAGGAATGCAGAAATGTAAATTTGAATTTACTGCCGAAGACAATATAATTTTTTGCTGGAATATATCAAGAAATATGCAGCGAATAAAAAAATGTCTAAATAAAAGTTTAAACGATTTTCTCTTCCTCCGAGGGGCGGGGGCAGAGAAAATCCCTCTGAAATCTTGAATGGAAACGACTATTTTTTATTTCAGATTCGGATAGAGCGTCGAATACTAAGTTAATTTTATTTGAAATCCCCAACCCTTGAGGATGGAGCGTTGAATTTAATAACGTTCAAATTCAACAATATAATGAATTACGGTCGAATTTCGACCACTGGGCGACCACTAGTAACTCATAACGCCATAATTAAGTGTTCCAAATGAATTCTAGTTGTAATTATTGAACATCTGTCAAATTATATACCTCTCATAAATAAAGAGGCGCCACTGCGCAGAAGCTTCTGTATCAAAGATGGCGCTAATGCTTGTTAGCTATATTTTTGTAATAAGAGATGGCGCTAGTAGCATTTATTATTACTATGAAGTATTAGTGAAGTCTCGAAAGATTCAATTGGTATGCTTGAATTTTGAATTAAATTCAAGAGTAGCAATAATACTTTTCTGAGTCTGTGATGTCAGATGATGGAAGCACCTTTTTCCTATTTTTGAGCGCTACATTGTCGATTTAACCCTGACGCTTGAATTTAAATTAGATTCAGATTAATTCTTCTTTTGAATGTGGCTAGATGTTTACTTTGTTAGGTTTAAACTAGCATCTCCCTTGAAGCAGTTGATTAACAAAGGAATCACCCAGGACCAAGAATAAGCTGTTCTATTTTTTTTCTAAATTATTTCTAAAATAAATACAGAGATAGACTTACATAACATCAAGTTTCAATTTTAAATCTACTGTTTTTTAGTCGAATGCTTAATGGTATTTTTATTTTATTCTTCACATTACTTCAAAGAACTTTCAACAAATTATTAAATGCTATTTAATAAATAGTGATGGGTCTGCAACCTGCAGCACAGGATTGTTAAGTTGGTAGTATTCTGGAAACGTCATCTTGAGAGTTTATTGACCCTACAAATATATTACAACAGTTGGTTAATTTTTTGAGCCAACTATCGATTTAAAAACTTAATTGCCAATAATTTCCAGTTATTAGAATCTTCTGAAGCCTAATAATTCTGTACTTTTTTGATTAAATCCTCCTTTGTCGTTCTTGAATTCTTTTCGAATTCTTCCCTTTCTTTTTTTCTGCAAGATTCACCATCCATAGCTCCTGCAACTCGACGCTTGGCGTTCGTTGCACCGCAGGCCGTTGCATAGAGACGGCGGCGGCGGTGGAGAGGGTGTGGCGGCGATGCAGTCCTAATCGATAAATAGTGTCTGGAGGCATGTACATAGTATTTGTGCAAGAGCAAAGTTGGAGGACATGATTTTACTATTAAGTTATTTACTTCAATTTTGAAACATATAATACAATGCAACAAAACTTGTTTACTAAAATTGAATCTAATAATATTTATTATCTTATTTCTTCCGTGATTAATTTTATTAAATTATTTGTCAACAGTTGCTGGAATAACAAATAAAAAAAAATATATTTGTTTAGTCTGAAGAAGCACTTGAGGAAAATTCTTTACAAAAATTAATTGTTTATTAATTTTTTTTACACCTAAAAAATAGCTGAGCTTTTCAGGCAAACATTTTTCAGTGCACCATTTAGCAATAACTGTCTTTTGTCCTTAACTTAATTGCATTTATCAGGACCGTACTTCAAACACTTTTACGCACTTCAATTTACTAAAATTTTAGTTTGAGAAACAGTTAGATATGATTTAAAGTATAAGCATTAAAAAAATTATGGCTGATCCAATTATTTAAGCTTCTGATAAATTATAAAGTACAGTAAAAACTTGTGTAGCATGAAATACAGTGAAACTAATTTTAATTGAAGAAATTTGGCCACTTGTAAACTTTTAATCATCGGTTAGAGGCGTCTCATTAGTGCAAATTTACAAATTTCTGTCTGTGAGTTATAATTAACATAATTAACCGTTACTAATGTAATTAACTTTATTATATAGTTCATATTGTTTAGCATATAGCACATTAATCATCTGTATTGTTGGTAGACAGATTGCATTAAAATCAGAGTTTATTTACCTCAAAAAGCAATCTGGAAGCTTTTGAAATATTTTTATCATTTTTAGTTGGTATTTGAATAGATATTTCAGGAAACTGTAAAAACATTCAATCAATGAGTCTCCTGTGTCTGTTTTCATCATTTTTTCAGTAACCTTGACACACATTTATTTATGATAATTAATCTTATTCACGTAATAAGCTAAGTAAACACTGTTTTCGCTAATTTTGCTTAATGAGCGAATGGAAATTGTTCTGACCATCACCAACATAATAAATACTTTATATAGGCACAACAAAACTCTCGAAATTTTGATTCACTCAAGCCAAACTATTTTTAAGCCCTCCAAATCCTTTATCATCTAAAGGCCTTTTCGATTTGGCTCAGTTCTGGAAGTCTAAAGCTAAGGCACGGCCCAATTAAGCCCTTGGAAATTTGAGGTTTAATTTGACCCGTAGAATTTTGAGATCCATTTTTACTATTACTGTAACCAAAATTTTAAGGTGGTGGAACAAAACAGACTGCAAAATACATGGACTAGCTCAATATTATAAAAAAAAAATACCTGTCAAGGGCCGGACTGGATGGTAGTGAGCTAAGCTTCCAACTAAATTAGATTTTTGCAAAACAAATGAATGAAGGGCGCAATTATTAATTTTCCGTCCCCAAACACACAACTACGAAAGTACTTGTAAAAAAAAAACCAAGGTCAACTACACCAGATCAAGTATAAACTTTTTATCACATTGGACATCTGTCCCAATGCTTAAAACCGACCCAAAACCATATAAAAATAAAAATCACCAACTGCACCAAAGGCTACATTCCTAGTAAACGCAGAACATGTACCATTAGGGATTTCTCTTTATCTAAAATTCTAATCTAAGCCTCGATGTTTTATTTTAGTTTCGTTTTTTGTTGACGTATATTCTTTCTAATAATCTATACATTTTTCAGAATTTTATTTAAAAAAAACGACTTTTGATTTTAAATTCTATATATTTATTGGAAACTTTGACGTTTCGATCCTTTGACCAAGAATCTTCTTCAGAAAATAATGATACAAAATAAAACAAGGCAAGTAACTAGATATTAAAAGTATACAGAATACTAGATGTGATAACGTGGATATCACACCTAAACAAAAAGAATAAAATCCTCTGGCATTCACCCAAGGCTTGAGTAAAAACCACGGGAAAACCCCAAACAGAGGAATATAATAAGTCCTACTTGGTACAGCTCCGCACACATCCCAAATCACAAAATACACGACATTTCAACAAGACAGCGTAGCGCTACTCTTTGCTATTGGTTTGGCTCACAACTGCATTGTCAAATAGTCTTCTGTGTACTTTATAATCCAAAATATACACAGAGCTACACCAACTAAAACATAGTCATTAGTTACTTGCCTTGTTTTATTTTGTATCATTGTTTTCTGAAGAAGATCCTTGATCAAAGGATCGAAATGTCAAAGTTTCCAATAAATATACAGAATTTGAAATCAAAAGTCGTTTTTATTATATTTTTTCTTATGAATTTATGACAATTAGAACTGTTGGCGTTAATCAAAATGCCGCAGAACATACTTACTCATCAACTGAAAAAAATACACCTAATGAAATCACTCTCTGTAAATTATTGTAACGTGCAAAAGTGTCATAATTCGTGAAAATAAAGTTAGCCCTGAATCCGGCCGTATTTGGGCGGGACCTTTCGTCTCTTTCTATCGCACCACACCGCCCCGCACGGTCGAAAATTTTAGTTAGGTGCTCTCGAATTGACCTAGAACATTGCCAGAAACGGACTTCTATTCATTCCGGGTGTTTCAGACCACCCGTACCACTCAAATATCTCGCGAAATGCTGAACGGATTGAAAAAAGAAAAAATACGTGTAAAATGATTTCTAAGATTCTATTGAATAGTAGCAAATTCAAGTCCACCTCCTCACCCCCTGAGGGTAAGGAAGATGCAACTTACAAATTTGAAATAGCAACCTCTACTTTTGAATACAGATTTGAATTCTCAACTGAAAAATATGAAGTTTTTGTCTGAAACTTTTTTTCATGTTCCTGACAAATAGCGCTGTAATCGCAAAGATTAGTTATGTATCGTAATTATTTCAACAGCTGATACTGAGTAATAAATAAATATTCCAGCCGTACATTTTTTTAAAATCGCGGCGTAGGAGACGTGTTTATAAACAAAATCCGGCAAGATTTCTTGTCAGAAGAGTCAAAGCGTTTGACAAATTTTATTGTTAGAATGGTTCATAACAATAGGGAAGCTGCTGACATGTTGCAAATTTTGGGCGAGTGTCGTGGTGGGTTCAGAGCAGCCGCCAGGAAATGGCAAGAACGCTTTCCCGAACGCACTCCACACTCAAAAAATGTGTTTTGAAGAGTGTGCAAGCCTAGGTTACTTAGTATTAGCCGTTGAAGTAATTACGAAAAATAACTAATATTTGCGATTACAGCGCCATCTGTCAAGAACATGAAAAAAAGTTTCAGACAAAAACTTCATATTCTTTAGATGATAATCCAAATCTGCATCAAAATGAAGGAGTTGCCATTCGAAATTTGAAAGTTGCACCCTCCCCACCCTCAGGGGGTGAGGGGGTGGACTTGAATTTGCTACTATTCAATAGAATCTTAGAAATCATTCCACACGTATTTTTTCTTTTATTAATCCGTTCAGCATTTCGCGAAATATTTGGGCGGTATATGAGCAATCGACCTGACTGAGAAACAGTGAACAGTAAAACAGTGAAATAATGAATAAACAAAAAACCCTTCTTGAAGAGCAATAAACATTGCATTATATAGAGGGTAGTCTTGAATAATGCAAAATTCATCCTAAATCAGAATGAATATAAAAAATGACAAAAAAAGCAATTCAAAAACATTTATTAACAAAAAAAGTAACAGGTTTCCAGGTGGTCAGAACAGGCAAGGTGGAAGTCGAGTATTTTCACAGTGCTGTGCCTTGGTTGTGACGTCAAAAAAGTTAACACCCCACTTTACGCAAAATAAAATAAAGTAGCCTATTATTTAAGACTAATCAAGAACTAATTTCAATTTGTACCCAAAAAAAAAAATAGAATTTGTACCCACGTACTTTGACCATCAAATCAATTTGAAAAGTGGGGGTGCCAACTAATTTTTTGGGTACAAATTAGTCCTTAATTATACAATTCGTTTTTTTATATTGCGCAAAGTGGGGGTGCTAACTTTTTTGACGTTTGGTAGAGGCACAACACGTGGGCTACTTCGCCAAATAACACAAAATATCCCAAAATATTCACCCCAAGCAAAGGCTATTCCAAAAAAAAATCCCAAAGCTTTGGAATGCAATAAACTTTGGAATAATCCACAAAATTGTAGTAGTAAAAGAAAAAAAATCTGCTGTGGCCAAACAGTATTTCCCCGACCATAAATTTCATGGCCAGTTTCATCGCTGTTTCAGCAATTAATTGCATATTTCAAAGTGACAGCTGTCATCGTCAAAGTGACAGCTGTCATTGTTAAAATGACAGATGGCGGTTATATTTAAGTCCTTACATAAAATGCGTATTTTTTAATGAGCCCTTTTCTGGATTTTTGGGGGTCTTCAATTTATTGGAACATGTACAGTTTCGACATTTGATCGCCGAAAGTGTAATTTAAAGATGGTAACATGGGTTCTACTGATTATTTTTGATTTTATCTCTCCGAAAGCTTAAAAATTGATACCAAACTAGACATTATTTAATTATTTAAAAAAAAAAACAATTGACAATCGTTTAAATCAGGGTTGAGAGATTCAAATAAAATTGATTTTAATCATGATTTGAATCGAGTGATTTTTTCCAAGAAAAAAACATTGATTTAAATCAAGTTAAATTAAATTTGATAATTTGAACAGAAAACCAATAATTTTTATTATTGTAGGTATAACGTATTTATTAAATTGAAAATACATACAACATACAAACGAATCAAAGTGAAAAAATAAAAACTTATTTTAATAAATCTTAGATATTTTAATATAAAAATAAAACATAATTTTAATAACGAAAATAAACGAGAAAGGTTCATCTATTCATTAAGTTGTACATTATTATTGAAATGTTGAAATAAAAATATTAGGTTTTCAGCCTTTTCAGTACCTAATCGGTTTCTCAGTTTTGAATGCACAAGTCAAACTCGCTCAAACAAACAAGAACAAACATGAATATCCATGCGTGGGACTCTCCTCATGCAGTCAGACTCATATTTTTGGAAAATTAAGATAATTCTGAAAATTCAATTCAAAATACCCGTTTCTACGCACTTGAAAAAAATCAAAAAATCTGATTTAAATAGAAAAAAAATGATTTAAATCAAAAGAGTTTTGTCTACTCTTGTTTAAATACCCTCTTTGACACTTCTACTAGAATTATCTCCGCAAGAGCTTTAATTTGATACCAAACACGATAGAGCCAAATAGCTTATTTTAAAAAACAATTGACGAACGTTTGCATGTGATGTCAAAATACGAGTGATTCCAACTTCACATAATGATTCTCATTATTTCTTTGCGTCTGAAAAATATAACAAATTTTATAATAATTTAAATTTTGATAATAACAAATGAACCGCTGATAATTTTGAAAAATGTTTCAGGTGAGTGTTGTGCCAAATTAATCGAGGATCAATTTTAGTTTTTTCATATTTTATGATAAATAATACCGTTTATGAAATAAACGCAAAAAACTTTAAAAGTTCCATCCGGTTTCATCAATAAAGTTTTGGTACCACTGGTTGAAAAAATCTCATCTACGAACTTAAACCTAGCTTTTTGATGAAAAACTTATATATAAAATTACAATCGAAAATTCGTACGCGTTCTCAAGTTATCGTGCTTTCAGACAGATCATGTTTTTGGGTTCAGTAGGGTCTAAATCGTATAGATTCATCAAAATCTCGAACTGTCAAAAAATCACTATTGCACAATACTTCCTCTATTATATAGGTCGGGAGAGTAAATAGAACGTTGGTCCTAAACAAGGATTTGAATTAGGCCCAGTCGATTTCACTTGACTGAGAAGAAACCGTTTTTTATTACGAAAAAAGAGATGGTCCATTGGCCGACGCTAATTACAATAATGCTGCGCACGCAGTCCAAGCAGCGACAGCCATAAACATTTTGTACTAACAACAAGAGTAAACTATTTAACCTAAAGAAATAATAAAGGAAAAAATATTTGTAACTAAAAGTAATCAATGAATTGGAAAAAACATGTGATACAATTTAATAAATGGCGCCTGAGAAACAGCTGATTGCCATATTAAATATTATAATCATCGAAAAAAAGTATTGAACGAGTAAAACATATTCTTAATTTTTATTTCCTCATTATTTTTTAATGTGGAATTAAAATTTCAAATATGCAAATTTGTTGAAATGGAAACTCAATAATTACGGCGAATAATGAATGAGATAGTCGCAACGGACCTCATCAAATTTCATATCATTCGTTTGGGTTTTGAGATATGTGATAGTTCAGCATTGCATATTAATGCAAACGATTTAATTAGATTATTTTATGTGATTACCTACAATCAAAATGCAGCCACAGAAGTTATTATTTTAATTAAAAAATATGCAGATTTTTTAACCATACCAAAATGCATTATAATTCATAAAACTATTTGATCATCGGAATTTGGAATCCTGTTAGCTTTAATGTAGTCTTTAGTGTATGCAGTTATTTTCTAACGGATACGTCTTTACTGAATGAGCCCAAATTTATTTTATCATTCCGTTATGTAATAACAACAATATACTTACCGGAAACCGGAAAATATTATTTTTTTTTGCTATTTTTGCTTCCCAATTTGTTTTCCGTCACCTTGCCATTGCTCAGTGACATACTAACATTAGCAGCACTATTACCAACAATTTCTCGTACCATTCACTGTGACCGCGAGAGACCACTTCTGCAATGCAAGCGACACCGTCCAACGACCCCGCCTGTCCTACATACACTCTCCGTCTATGTAGGAGATTATTTGCTTGTATGCGTGTTGTAATACATCACATTGAGTGTAATTTGTGCTTTACAGTGTGAGTACACTGTAGATACACACGGACATAAACTTGAGGAACTCGGACACTGATGAGGATGTGACATTGGTTGGTATGATGTCATGGACGGTGGGAGAAAGACGGATATATGGAAATAATAAAGAGAGAGAATGGAAATGATGGAAGTTCAGTATGTTATTTAAGGATGCTTTTAGTAATTGATATAATTTTATTAAATTAGCCCAAAAATTGAATATTTGAACTGTAACCAACATTTATTTGTCTACAATATTTATGTTACCCCGTAATTTTACTCATTTAAAGAACAACATTGTTTTTTTCATTCATTTATTTATCATTTTTCTCATTTATTTCCACTAGTTCACTTTTGCGCGCTCCGTAACCGACCTACCAGCCATAAATACGCTCCGACAATTGTCTGCATTTCTCTTCTTGACTCACTCACTGTTACTGTCCAATTCAACTCAGTTTCTCGGTTAATATATTCGGTCTGACGTCATCACGTCCTTGACACTTATCAGTTAGTTGCGTCGGCTGGACAATACAACAACTCTATTACATATATCACCCTTCTAACAGGCGCGTCGTAATGGAAGTCGTTACAACATTTACTGATTTTATTATTTGAAAGTCTGCGACGGGGCCTCTTGTCTTCTGCACGGTCGAAAATTCTAGTAACGTGCTCTCGACTGATCTAGAACATTTCCAGAAACTGACATCTGTATATATATGAATAAACGACCTGACTGAGGGACAGTGAACAGTAAGACAGTGAAATAGTGAATATCCAGTGAGTGTTGAAAATAAATATCTGTGGCTTTGTTGTTGAAGATTAATAGTAGTAAGTGAGAAATTAATTGTAGTGTTTGTTTAGTAATGCTTCGAAGAATACAACTTTTATTCTCTTTTTATTTATTAAATAATGATTTTTCTTCCCGCGCTGCATCTCCCAAAATTTATTTGTTCTTTGTTCTTATTATTGTTCCTTGTTTCAATCTGTATCAATTCCATTTTTTAGTTTTTCTCAAAAGTTGATGGCAAGCTCAAAAAATGATCAAACTGTTCTACTGATTTTTCCAAAACGCTACCAACATGACAATTATGCTGTGCGGGCTGCAGGCCCTTCAACAATAATATGTTTTCAAATATCAATAGTTATAAAAGTACCGTTAGTTTTTTTTTTTCACATTTTAAAGTAAATATTTTTATATTTATAAAATAGTTAATTATATAAATAGCGTTATCTTGTAAAACATTCATGTTGTTCACTTGAAATTCTTATAAATAAGCGATTTAGATTAGAAAATTGATGTTAAATTCTGGGGAATTGAAGTTTTAGTTGTCGAGATTACCAGTGACAACAATATTGTATTTTTTGAGGTATCGAAAAAAAATGGAAGAATCATCTAGATGATGAAAGCGCATTTTTGACAGCTCATGAATGCTTGTTACCTCAGAGATTTCGCAAATTACCATCTCTCGTAATTACTGAGCTTGAAATCAAGCAGTTTTGGCAAACTTACGAAACAGCAGCTTCCATTTAGTACTAGTTTCAAGTTGACAGTTTGATAGGTACATAATTCATGCATGTACAAACTCAAAAATACCTTTTAATCTTCATTGTTTAGTTATCGACTGACGGGAGGTCAAGTGCTGTACCTTAAAATTAAAATTTGCTCTTTATCAAAGCTATATAAAAAAAATACACCAAAATTGAACAAATTTTCAACCAATAAAAGTGATTCATTCTAATAAGCTTCAAATTTGCGTCAAATAAGTCATTGAATGAATCTCGGACAGATTTGACAACTGTACATAATAATAGTGACACCCCCGGCTAAAGTTGTAACTAAATTTTTATCTACTTTAATAAATTTTAGTTGCCATATCCCTAATGTCATATATATCCATGGGCATTGTTTCAATTGAAACAAGTTATTGAATAATTTAATCTTCCACAATCACTGAGCTTGAATTTAAGCAATTTGTGCAAACCTATGAAATAGCAGCTTTTATTTAGTACCAGTTTCAAGTCTGTAAATAGTATAGTTGCTGAGAACGCAGCATCACGCCAGCCAGACAGCCAAAGTGAATATAATAGCGCTTTTTTCGGAAAAAATGCGCTAAAAATGGACACACAAAAAATTTATTAATTAAATACAAAATAATAATATACAGGAGAAGTGGATCCATTAAATTTAACCTGTAATAAAACTTGTCGAGAGCAACAATATGTCTTAATAAATTAACGAGTCGTTCAGGTTCTCCCATAATTATTGGATTCAGTAGCAATAACAATAAAATAATTGATTTTGACATTATGTCATGTATAAATTAATAATAGTTTAAACCTTCAAAAATGTCTACTTTTACTTCCCGGACCTATATGATACGAGAAGTATTCTAATTGTGATTTCTTGACAGTTCAAGATTTTAATGAATCTTCGCGTTTTGGACCCCACTGAACCCGAAAAACACAGTTGGTAAAAAGTACGATAACTTGAGAACGCGTACGAATTTTCAATATTCAAGTTTTTCATCAAAAAGCTAGGTTCAAGTTCGTAGATAATCTTTTCTCAACCAGTGGTACCATAACTTTATTGATGGAACTTTTTAGTTTTTTGCGTTTATTTTATAAACGGTAGTATTTATCATAAAATATGGAATAAATAGTATGATTTGGCACAACATTCACAGAAAACATTTTTCAAAATTATCAGCAATTCATTTGTTATTATCAAAATTTGAATTATCACAAAATTTGTTAGGAAAAGGACAAGGCCTTCGGAAATTCAGTTTTTATGTATCATGATTAGTTTATTATGGACTTTTCGGGTCCAATTGATCCATCATCAGCTAATAGAAATAAGTACAATGAACTAACAAGTTAAAAATAACCCTCATCAGTATAACAACAGGTGGAACTTACATAAATAAATTCAGAATTACAATTATAATTTGTAATGTTTATTGTGTTCATTGTACTTATGTTACTTATTTTTATTAGGTGATGATGGGTCAATTGGACCCGAAACGTCCAAAACAAACTAATTATGATACAGAAAAACTGTATTTCTAAAGGTCTTGTCCTTTTCCTAACAATCATTTACTGATCCTTCGCTTTACTTTTACTATTACAAAATTTGTAATATTTTTCCGAACCAAAGAAAAAATGAGAATCATAATGTGGAGTTGAAGTTATTATCACTCATATTTTGACACCACATGCAAACGTTCGTTAATTGTTTTCTTAAAATAAGTAATTTGACTCTATCATGTTTGGTATCAAATTAAAGCTCTTGTGGAGGTAATTCTAGTAGAAATATCAAAACGATTGTCAATTGTTTCATTTACAAATAATTCAAATGATGTCTAGTTTGGTATCAATTCTAAGCTTTTGGGGAGATAAGCTTAGTAGATATCAAAACTAAATAATTAAGTAGTGGAATTCACGTTACCATTTTTAAATTACACTTCCGGCGATCAAATGTCGAAACTGTATGTTCTAGTGAATTGAAGACCCCGTAAATCTAGAAAAGGACTCTTTGTTTTCAAAAATACTTATTTTATGTAAGGACTGAAACCGGCGAATTTTTTTGAAACGCTTTCCGAATAGTAATTTCTTACTAATTATAAAAAAAATTAAGGTTATGTTAACGTATTCCATGTCAAAATCTTGTCTACTCATATATAATGATTAGAATACTATGAGTTATTCAGAACTTTTTGTTTATCTGAAACGTAAAACAGCAGATGAGATGAATGAAATAAATTAATTCATAAATGAAGCACCTGATCGGGATATGCATATTTAATCGTTTTTTTTTCTTCAATAATATGTGTCTTGTGAATTGATCTGCCAAATAAATCAAATGTACGTAATATTGCATCTAATATTCCAGAAAACATTTAATTCACTCATCAAATTTAGTTTGATCACATTTTTCCAAGAATAGAAGCTTTCAGAATTAAATTATTCACTAAATTCATTATTTTATTCTACCATTTTTTTTAAGTAAATTGTTGCTTGATTCTCTTTTAATGTTTGAAAATATTCGCTGCTCATAGATGGCAGCACAGATTTTGACTGTTATCCTCAGCTGTTTTTTGTAAAAGTGCAATGAACTTTAATATTCTATCTGAAAAAATGGAAGAATCATCTAGATGATGAAAGCGCATTTTTGACAGCTCATGAATGCTTGTTACTTCAGAGATTTCGCAAATTACCATCTCTTACAATTACTGAGCTTGAAATCAAGCATTTTGGGCAAACTTACGAAACAGCAGCTTCCATTTAGTACTAGTTTCAAGTTGACTATCTAATAGGTACATAATTTATACATGTACAAACTCAAAAATACCTTTTAATCTTCATTGTTTGGTTATTGACTGACAGGAGGTCAAGTGCTGTAGCTTAAAATGATAATTTGATCTTTATCAAAGCTATATAAAAAAAAATACACCAAAAGTGAACAAATTTTCATCCAATAATAATAATTCATTCTAATAAGCTTCAAATTCGCGTCAAACAAGTCATTGAATGAATCCCGGACAGATTTGACAACTGTACATAATAATAGTGACACCCGCGGCGAAAGTTGTAACTAAATTTTTATCTACTTTAATAAATTTTAGTTGCCATATCCCTAATGTCATAAATATCTATGGACATTGTTTCACTTGAAACAAGTAATTGAATAATTCAATTTTCCACAATCACTGAGCTTGAATTAAAGCAATTTGTGCAAACCTACGAAACTGCATCTTCTATTTAGTACCAGTTTCAAGTCTGTAAATAGTATAGTTTCTGAGATCTCAGCGTCACACCAGCCAGCCAGCCAGCCAGCCAGACAGCCAAAGTGAATATAATAGCGCTTTTTTCGGAAAAATGCGCTAAAAATACGTGTAATCTCTAAATAAAAGTCAATTTACTTGACAGTGAGATATAAATATGACAAATTGTAATGAAATAATAATAATTAAGATTAATTTATAAAAGAAACAATAATAAATTCATTCATAATTTCAATTCGTACATTTACTAAATTATTTATTCGTACCTTTAAGAAGGCATAAATATTTAATTTTTACCTCATTCACTTACTTGTTGTTATACAGGGTGTAACAAAAATAAGTTCATTAATTTTTTTATCCCCTACAATTTAACGAGTCGTTCAGGTGCATAATAATCGGATCCAGTAGCAGTTACAATGGAACAATTAATTTTGACATATGTGAGCTATCAATTCCTTCAAATAAATTCTGGAAAAAAATCGATTAATAATTATTGTCACAAATGTTTAAGCCTGTGAAAATATCTAGCTTTTCTGTCTGTGATTTCGCAGGCAGTTTAATTTATTTGGAACGATTTCCGAATTGTCATTTTTCACTAAAAACTGTTGTGGTAATGCTAATGTATTTAATGTCACAAAATTGTGCACTTATACATTATTATGAGAATACTTTGAGATATTTAGAACTTATCGTTTATCTGAAACATAAAACAGCAGATGAGATGAATGAAATACATTAATTTATAAATGAAGCACCTGTGTATTAGTTTTTTCTTAAATTATTAGTAACTGCACATTCAGGTCGTTTCAATAAAGTATGCCCCGTGAATTGATCTGTTGAATAAATAAAATATTGTATCTTATATTTCAGAAAATATTTAAAATCAATTACGTAATTCAGTTTGATACATTTATAGGTTATGTTTTCTGTTCTTCAAGAATAGAAGCGTCAAGAACTCATGTGGCAATATTTTCAATTGAATTATATTAATTATTTTAGAATTGCATTCCATTTAATATTCCATTGTTTTCTTTAAATTTATGTTTGAGAATCAATGATAATGAAGTACTTTCTGAGCTGCGCATAGATGGCAGACTATTCAAATCAGCTGATTCAAATGGAATGAACTTGTGCAGACAATCTAATGTTTAAGAAATTGAAAATATACATGAAATTCCTAAATAGAAATCAAATTTCTTAACAATGACGTATAAAAGCGACTAATAGACCAAATTGTTGATTTCAGAGACAAATTTAGTCTTTTTTTCAACATACGCTAAAATAGAATCATCGAGGTAAGCGAACATCAATGGATTCTAACAACAAATGAGAAATATTCAGTTTGAACCATAGGCGCACTATGAAATTTTTGACAAAATTTGGATGAATTTTTACTCGATATCCAGAGGATTTACGGAAAAAAGTTTTGTAGAAATATCAAATATTTTTGTTGTTTATTTATCATTTATAATTTCAGATGTTTGTAAAACTTTAATTTTTCGATCTTTTCACGCATTGTAACCATATTTTTCAGCATTGTGTTTCATAATCACGTACGCTAATATTATGTAATTTATTTTAACATACATTGTAAAATGTACATCAAAATAATCCTAGTTTTATCTAATCTAAAGAAAAAAGTACAATAGAGCAACATAATAGCACGAGACGTCAGTTGAAGGTAACCTAATATACGTACACACAAACCTACATAGTTACATGTGTAGCGTACAGAGGTTATTTTCCCACGTATAATTAGTATGGTCACAGCTACAATCCATTTGGGAACAGAATCGCTCGAAACTAAAATAACATTTTAATTGAGATCTAATTATTATCAAAAGCACCATAAAAAATTCACTTCAAGAACTGTGATTCAAATTCATAAATCAAACGGAGCAGATCAATATAAATATTTCTAGAACAAATGGTAAAAATATTTTCCTCTTGAAAACTGAAACTCCAGCTTCTCACAAGCCAATATCTTTCAAACCTTTTGTTCCATTGAACGATTCGTATCACATCACAACTTTTTAAGTGTTGAGCTGAAGTATTGGATCAGATATCGGAACGCTTATTTTGTGATAGGGTATCGATATCAAGATATCATGTACGATATGGATGTTGACGCTGAGAATAATAGGACCTGATATATCTACTGAAATAAGATATCTACTGTTGAAAATATAGAATGAATACAGCAGCTGCACTTCCTTCATACAACGCACGAATCAAAATATTCTCCACTTTTCGTTTTCTGTTTACAACTTCTGGTTTGGCCTGAACTACTAACAAAACAATAAATACATTGTATCAAATAAGTCAAATCGATTGTTTAGAAATAAATGAAACCTAAATATAAAGACGCGAACAGCGAGACGGCGAGCGCCCCGACAATTTCAAATGAATCTGAAACGAAGCAACAGGTGTTTCTGTTAGACTGTTAGACAGCTATGTAATAATAAAGTAACTGTGACGTAATTAAACCGTTTTAGCGACGGAAGGTGCTAATATTCTTAGTATAATTGAGAAATATAAAGTTTTAGTAAACAATCTGATCATGACTGTACTGAAAATGGTATGTATCAAGTAAATTAGAGACAGCTTCTTTGAGAAACCCCTAAAATCCAGTCAAAGTGACAACTGTCATTGTTAAAGTATACAGTTTCGACATTTGATCGCCGTAAGTGTAATTTGAATATGGTAACGTGGATTCCACTACTTAATTATTTAATTTTGATATCTACTAAGCTTATCCCCCCCAAATTTTTAAAATTGATACCAAACTAGAATGATTTGTGAAAGAAACAATTGACAATCGTTTAAATATCCTCTTTGACACTTCTATTAGAATCATCTCCACAAGAGCTTTAATTTGGTACCAAACACGATAGAGCCAAATTATTTATTTTGAAAAAACAATTGACGAACGTTTGCATGTGATGTCAAAATATGAATGATAATAATTCTAACTCCACATTATAATTCTCATTATTTCTTTGGTTCAGAAAAATATAACGAATTTTATAATAATTTAAATTTTGATGATAACAAATGAACCGCTGATAATTTTGAAAAATGTTTCATGTGAATGTTATGCCAAATCATTCGAGGATCAATTTAAGTCATTTCATATTTTATGATAAATACTACCGTTTATAAAATAAACGCAAAAAACTAAAAAGTTCCATCAATAAAGTTTTGGTACCTCTGGTTGAAAAAGCTCATCAACGAACTTGAACCTAGATTTTTGATGACAAACTTAAATACAAAAATTCCTAAGCGTTCTCAAGTTATCGTGCTTTCAGACAGACCGACTTTTTTTTAAATTATGTTTTTCGGGTTCAGTAGGGTCTAAAACCTATTACATTATAGACCAGGAAGTAATAATGGGAACACGGAATACGAAATTCAATTAAATATTTTATTTTGACATTATTTTGCTTCATCTTTTCATGTTTTATCTGTTGAAAAATTAAAAATACGAAATGTTTGGGGAACATTCGAAATAAATGCTGGATTGTCAATTTGGACCTGCAGGCTTAAAATTTGGAATTGTTATGAGAAAATTATTTTCTCTTCTGTTTAAAAATAGATTAATGAGGTCATAATCAAAATATGCAACTAAATTTATGGTTAAAATTTCCCGGAATAATATAGTGAACTAAACAATAGTTGTTTTGTTTATCGCTAGCTAAATTTAAACAAAACACTATCGATTATTTGATAAAAATGTAATTATAGAGCTTCATTTGTCATAAGCTAATGCTTAGTTCAAATTTTTTGTTTGGAGCTCCAGTTCAAAGTTGTTGGCGTTTTTTGGTTTTTTGAAAAATCGTCATTACGCCCTTATTTCAAGGAATATTCAAAAAATACAAAAACTTCCAGCATCTACTTTCGGTTGTTTTAAACATTTGTATTTACAATTATTTTCTATTTTATCAAATAACAAATTGGTGACCGATCAAAAATTTCAAAACAAGATATTTTGAAAATAAAATATTCACAAAATTCTTAAATTATCTACTAATAACATTTGTCTGGAATATCTTTTTCGATCTGTCCGAACATAGTTTTTAGTTTTTATTCAAAATTTAACACACCGTAACAATCATTTAAAACAAAGTAGGCTTGTTGGAATTAAACAAGAAACAAACAAATCAATAAGAAAAATTGAACAATGAACTATGAAACAACAAGGGCCATAATTCGCAGGAATGCAAGTCCAGCAGCGTGTTTTAATATTAGAAGAGACACTTGCAAGAGCTGCTTGTCTTTTATATCTTCAGCTGCAGCTACTATTCTAGCCACCAATTCCAATTTGGTGTTTATTGGTGTCTTATACAGGGTGGTGACTCGAAGGACGCACCATAGCGTTTTCAATGCTATTTTTGAAATGTTCAATTATTTGCTTCCCTAATTATTTTACATCAAAAAAGTTAAATAGTTTATTGTAGAGAAAAAGTTTCTGCATTTTATGACCCAATATTTCCGGTTTTACTCTACCAGGAACCAGTAAAATCACAGAAATGTTTATTCATGATTTTCTTTAAATCTACGGTGCCATGAAATAACAACATAAATGTGTTAATCAATTATTAACAGTGTGATTTGCATAAGAGTTGTAGCTAGTCCTGGAATAGGTCGTTTTGAATATTTAACATTAAATATAGCTGATATTTATTTTTCTTCTAAATTACATTTTAATTCAAGACACTTCATATGAAACGCTGATGACAGCAGATGACAGATGGAAACAATAACTTTGAATGCGTACATTTGTTTTTCATTTCATAGCACTGTTGATTTTAAGAAAATTATCAATAAACATCTCCGTAGTTTTACTGGTTCCTAGTGAAGTAAAATTTAAAGTATTACTGTCAAAAAATGCAGAAACTTTCCGTCTACAATAAACTATACAAATTTTTTGATGTAAAATAATTAGGGAAACTAATGATTGTACATTTCAAAAATAGCATTGAAAACTCTATGGAGCGTCCTTCCAGTCACCATCCTGTATACAGAGATCTTCATCTGACCCTAGAAAAAAAATCTAGGAGAGTTAGGTCGGAGTTTCGGACTGGCCACACAACAGGACCTTCTCTCCCAATTATTCGGATATTCTTCATTTAGTAGTGACTTCCCGGCAGGGTATGAAAAAATAATGATTAAAAAGTACATGTTTTTTTTTATTTTTCTGATATTTTTTTCTCTAGTTTTGACTTTTAAAAAACTATTTGGATAGTATTTTCAATACTTTAAGTAATTATTTGAACCATTTTGTTGTATAAGTGCCTCTAATACTAATTTTAAATTGACAAAAAAAATGCGTCAAGTGTTTTAGGGATTCCAGGTCAAAGCATGTTTAAAAAACTTACACAGTTTCTTTATACAATTTTTTGCCAATTCTAAATTAGAATTTTTTATGCCATAATTTAATTTATTCTTTATTTTTGATAAAATATGTATGTTTCCTGTTTCCAATTTTCTTATGATAAGTAGTTTATTTCATTTTCCACTGTGGTATTTCTTTTTAAAAGGAAAAAATTCAATTTTGATTAAAATCAATTTTTTTGAAAAAATCACTTGAATAAAATCTTGATTTAAATCATGATTTAAATCAAATGATTTTAATCATCTACATCGTGCGACGAATGTAGGACGCTTCTGAAGATTGCAACGTTCAAGGAACCAACGACAAAACAATATTGGCTGGAAGTCTTCAGGTCCCAAAGCTTGCACTTTTTGTCTAAAAAAGTATTTAAATTCAAACGTACAAACTCAAAAACACTTAAATTTGAAGTTTATTTTTATTATTCGGCATTGTTTAATGACAGCAAGCCTACTTTGTTTCAAATGATTGTTGCAGTGTGTTAAAACCTATCTCTTAATTCAATTTGAATAAAAACTCATTTTGGACGGATCAGAATAAATGTTTCAAACAAATGTGAATGTTTTATTTTCAAAAATCGATCGAATTGTTTGAAAAATGTATATATTTTTTTTAATCTTTAAAGTAAGGAAGTATTAATGACGATTTGTCGAAAAACAAAAAAACATCAATAACTATGAACTGAGGCTGCAAATAAAAGTTTGAACTAAGAAAAGTTGTTTGTTTCAATGAGTTCTAACTGCCATTTTCTGGTGTTACAATTTAGAATACATCCTGTATAAGAAAAATTGGACAGGCAAAAAAGATATGCTGCTTGAAAGTTTGTTTCGGGTGTGTGCGCTCGGTGAACACCCCAGCTGGTTAATAAAGGCGCGTGCGTAATTTTAACTATTTTGATATAGCGATCCAAAAGAAAAATGTCAAATATTGAGTGGGGTTCAAAAAAAACAGATTTTTTAAATAAAAATCAAAAAAATTGTTTGATTTAAATCGTTTTTTTTTTTTTATTTAAATCACAATTTTTTACATTTAAACAAAAAAAACCGATCTTTCATTCTATTTTTATCCAGTTTTTATGTTATTGTTATTTCATTATACTTTCCATTATTATATATATTGAATTAGGTTATAACTTGATGATAGTTTTATTAATTTTATTTTATTTCATGTAAATCTGATGGGTATTTGAATAAGAAATTTTGATGGATTTAAATCGTGATTTTTTCACTTGATTTCAATCATGATTTAAATCAATTGATTTAAATCAGGACAACCCTATTATTAACCAATGAAATTATGTTCTTATTGACATGTTTTTTATTTTACAGGTGAGTTAAAAATCAGATCTTATGGTCCAGAGACAAGGCACAAACCAGAACCATAACAGTAAGTCAATTTTAATTTAATTAAAAACCATATGCCCACTGGTATTGGAATATTTATAAAATTAGGTTAAAATACCGCACTTGTTAATATTTTCTTGTATTCATATCTCTGACGTCATCGATGAATAGTTTATTATTTAAACATACCCTTTATCCCATCATATCTCTTTTCTTATCAGTGACTCATCCTCCTTCATCTCTGTTCCCCCAGCAAGTCACAAAATATCTTTTTCTTTGTCTAGCATTTCCCATCATTTTCCTATCTCTCTCGTTCAAACCTAATCAGTCAGTTCTCTCCTCTCCGCACGCCCGCACAATAGCTGTCTTTTGTTTTGTCATTTAGACAGTTGAGAGTGAACGATTGATAAGTTGAATATATTAGGTTTGTTCTAAAACTGTTTTTAATGATAAGAAATTGTGATTTGTGCCTGTAATCTAGAACTGGATTTCTCAAATAATTTTTGGTGAGTTTGTTTTTTCCATACGATTGAATCTTAATAACCACTTCGACTGTCAGTGAACTTTCCATTATTTCATTTTAAAGCCTTTCAAAGACTTCTAATTTCATATTAATAATCGTACTTAGGGAGCAGCTGTCTGGTTACTGCTAACTTCTCTCTAAACAATTTTGCAGTTATTAATTTGCACTGTAAATCAAAATTTCAAGTACACGTATTTTTAAATTAGTCACGTTTTGCTGAATGTTTCTAAATGTAGCGACAAGCAGGAAATTTTGAAATAATATTATGCGATAATTTTCTTCTATCGCTAATTCGGATGAGGTTGCAAGATGATATTCATACAATTGTGCGTCATTCAAGTCAAAAGTATCGTTCTTGCAAAATTTTCTGTTTAACTGGATTAACTGAAGTGTGTGATTAATAATTTTGCGCAACTGTTGCAAAACTTAATGAGTAAATAACAATTAGCGGAATTGTTAATAATAATATCTTATTGATAAGTTAATACTCACACTTGATTAAGGCAGACATATATTTGTAAAAAAATACTGCAAGGAAAAACGTGGCTTTGTGTTGCCTCAAACGATATACTCATGTGTGACTCATACTCTCTTTTATATGAACTCAATGAGTAATGATGCTCCTTGATTGGTTGAATATTCAAATCCCTAATTTAGGAAATAAATATTTTTAAGGTCATTAGTCATTTTCCGAGAACCAAATCTAACTGCCTTGAAAATTTCTTTGAATATCAGTAGCCAAACAAAGTTGTTTTGAACTTGATCCAAATTTATTTGCAGAAATTCCATCGAAACAACAGAACAACATGATTACAAGTCATAAAATTGCAAAAATGCAAACAATAAACATCGTACATTAATGTATTCACTTATACAGTTAGGGTAGCGTGATATTTTTGTTTTACAAAATACCTTTCCTGTAGATTCTGTACGATAAAATTTTATTTCGAATTGCTTTGTCGTACAAGTGACTCATCAATACAAAAAATGAGTCACAACGTCCAAGTAGATTTTTAAAAGTTTCACAAAACTCCCGCACTTCGCTTTTTATTCTTATTCCGAATTTTTATTGGTCGGACATTTGTACTAAACCATCATTTTGGTAATTAATATCTTTGCAATTGCTTGAAATTAATAAATAAAAATGCAAATTAAGCGAGGGGAATTCAAAGTTCTAAAACGCAACACCATTGATTAAAGCGAAACGTGACGTCAAATACTATGCCAACAATTGCGCACTGCTTACATTTGTATGGTATTGCAGGCTTTTGATTAAAAAACATGGTAATAACGTGTTTGTTGTAAATTCATTTACTGTTTAAATGTAATTTTAGCATCCTAGTAAAATTATAAATCGTTTAAGACAGTGGTTTTGTAAAAGCACAATCGGATAATCTGTGAAGAATAGATCCATTCATGATGTCGTCTTATTTTCTTTCAAATCCAAATTTTACGTCCGCTGAAGTAAAAAGAGTGAACACTGCAAAGTAATTATTCAATAATAACACATTATGTACGCTATTTTAATAAATACAATCCGAAATATGATGAGCAGTGAACATAACCTATAATTTTTGTTTATTTTAAAACGAGCAAATGTTAAACGAAGCCGCATACGTACACTGTATTTTATTGCTAAAACTAATCACATATAATGTTATTCATGATCTGTCAAGTTTATTATGATACTTCATCTCTTCTGATAACCTTACGTTATTTCTTTCGTGTTTTAAAACATGTCTGGATTGGAAAAAAGACTTTACCAGGTACATTTCTGATAGTATTTTGCATTCAGGCACTATGCAATACTTATAAACTGAATTTTGACCTTTTTTAATGCTGAAATAAGTTGAAACCGAAAACACCTGTAGTAAACAATGGACTTTAATGTCACTGGACATGGTATTTGACGTCATCAATAGAGCACGCGAAAATGGCGGCGTTTAAACAGCTCAAAATTATTCTCAATTTTAAATATTTTTTTAAACTTGATTACAGCACTTTTAAACATAATTCATATTTTTTACTATGTTATAACGATGTAAACAATGAGTTAAAAATATAAAATAAATTCATCAATATATCCTATTATTATCGTCTGGAGTGTTCGTGAAAACTCTCTACAGCAGAACACTTCCAGGCCACTGCAGATGAACAAAGGTCTATATAAAGAACCGCGTCGTTTAGTAAATCGAATATTCAGGTCAAAATAAATTTGTTACAATATAAATATTCTAGAAAAATAAACATTAACTCGCAATTATTATCAAGTGTAAAATAGCTATAGTCTATAAAATTAAGCAGAGGAGAGACGTCATCAAAATTTATAACTAGATAATGACGTCACGTAATTACTACGTTTATATGCTATACCAAGGAAGCAAAACTCGAATAACAATTACTGTTTGCATTGAAAAATACAGATTTAATACGCAACAAGGCAACAGTAATGATATTCTAACCAAAAAGAACTAAGTAAAAACGTGTTAATCGCGCTGAAATGTCGAAAACGAATGAGAATGTAAACGTAGTCAAACTTCATAGTACCAACGTATGATAAAGAAATAAACAAATTATTGTAAATGAATGAAATTTTGTTGAAAACATTAAATTTGAGTATAAAATAATTGTTAATTAAATTAAAATATACTTTTCTTATAGTATGCAAAAAATTGCATTTATTTTCTTTGTTTTTCCGAACATAAACATCACGTTGTCATTACGACAGGTTCTTTTCATTTTGTAATGTTTTGATGACGTCTCTCCTCTGCTTAATTTTATAGACTATAATATTTTATTTTCCAGTCATTTTTAAATAATAATGTTTGTGTTTTATTGTCCGTAGATTTGTTTCACTCTCCGCGGTTTTTGTTTCTACAATCCCCGTAGCTTTATCTCACTCTCGCTTACTATATGAATCTGAATAAATTTTTCTGAGAGCATCAAAAGGCACTGCTCCTCAAGAATACCTATTTTATAGGAAAAATTATATTGATCGAAATTGTAGCCCTAATTGGAGAATTTGTTTCATTCGGAACACCTTGCAAATATTTTTACTTGTTAAAATATTGAAATTTCGTATTGAGCACTTATATAACATCTAGTTCTGCACCTCTCATTATAATTGCAATAGTCTGTACCGGAAGTGTACTTTACTAGAAACATTTTTTGAATTTTCCGCATAAATCCAAAACGATTGAACGCGAAATGTTAGAATGCTCAGAACCTATTTTCATTGAGATCGACTGAGCCGGAAGTGCACCTTACTTGACTGTATTTCGGAATTTTTCGCATAAATTCGAAACGATTAGCTGTAAAGTATTGATATTTAGTATTTCAGTCTGCTGTAGCATCTGAATGATTGCCCTTTATTCTCATAACAATTGACTGATCCGGAAGTGCACTTTACTTGATAGATTAGTCGTGGAACGATGAGATTTTTGTTTGAGTATCGTATCATTATATGCAAAAAAAATTGTGGCTCAGACGTCACTACGTCTTTGGCCCAAGAGTTAGTTGCGTTTGCCACCTGTTTAACCGGCAGTTCAACCTGTCGAAGTATCTATTTGTTCTCGTCCTCAAATAGAGACTCAAAGAAGGAAAAATTAGATGTAAAGTTGAAAGAAAAACTAGTAATCAGCAATAAGTCTAGTCGCACACAATTCTTCAAACTGTTAAACGTTTAATTTATGAACTAGTGATCGCCAAGTGATCGAAATACGACATTAAATCATTATGTTGCAAAGTTTAGACGTTATTAAGTTTAATATTCCATCCTCAGGTGTTCCAGATAAAAGTAACTTGGTATTCGACGCTCCATCCGAATCTAAAATTAGGATTAGTGGTTCCCATTCAAGATCATAAAGTGTCTTTCTCCCCCCAACCCTTAGCATAGGAAAGAAATCATTACGTTTTTCTTCTGGCATTTTCCTATTCGGTGCCTATTTTTCGATATATTCCAACAAAAAATAATATCGTTTTCAGCGATAGCTTCGAATTTAACATCCTGTATATAATTAAAGCTTTCTGCATTCCAAACTTCAAGTATGCCAAATCTCACATACCTTCATGCGCACGATACAAAGTTTTCTCTCCACGTAAAATTGGAAACAGGACATCCTGTATATAATTTTGGCTCCCAGCACTTCTTCTCACATTCCTTCGGGCGCATTACAAAGTTTTTTTTTTTCAAAAATCAAAATGAGACAACCTGTATATAATTTCAGTATTTTGCGCTCCTTCTCTAGGAAGTATGCCATATCTCACATTTCTTCGTGCACGCGGTACAAAGTTTCGTCTTCCCGTAGAATTAGAATAGGAGACCTGTATATACTTTCAGCTTTCTGCACTTCTTTTCCATATAGACTTCAAGTATGCCAAATCTCACATTTCTTTATGCGGGCAGTACAAAGTTTTTTCTTCACGTAAAATTGAATGGGACACCATGTATATAATTTCAGCTTTCTGCACTTCCTCTTCCACACAGATTGCAAGGATGCTAAGTCTCACATTACTTCGGGTTCGTGCGTGCGGCACTAAGTTTTCTTTTCACGTAAAATTGAAATGGGACACCTGTAATGCTTTTACCTTTCTGCACTTCTTTTCCATATAAACTTCAAGTATGCCAAATCTCACATTCCATGTTGCGCGCTGTACAAAGTTTTCTCCTTACGTAAAATTAAAATAGGAGATCCTGCATATAATTTTTGCTTTTTGCACTTCCTTCTCCATATCAAGACTCCTTTAATTCGTGTGCGCGGTACAAAGTTTTCTCTTCACGTCGTAAAATTATAATGGGACATCCTGCATAAGCCTTCAGCTTTCTGCATTCCTTCATATGAACTTCAAGTATGCCAAATCTCACATTCTTTCGTGCGCGCAATATGCTTAAAAAGGGGTACAAAGCTTGCTCTACACGTACTAATATGTAGATTGAAATGGGACATCTTGTATATAATTTTTGCTTTCGGCACATCTTCTCCATGTAATCTTTAAGTATGTTAAATCTCACATTCCTTCGTGCAAGCAATATGCTTAAAAAGGGGGCCGAAAGATTTCCCTTGGCGTATTACAGTAATTAAGGTATCAAGGGTGTTAAAAGGACAATAATGCCTGAGGTCAACAGTGTACTTTCCGAGGTGTGTTCGTTGACCGTAGGCATTATTGTCTGTTCAACTCACGTGGTGCCTTCAATGTTTAATGTCCGACTGTTGTTGTATTTCAATCAAAATTTTTAGCAATGTAAGTCCTGTCATTGTGACTTCTGTTAGAGAAATTACTCTAGTTACTTGCTGTAACTAGGAAACTTGTTTCTTATTTTTCAAAATAATGCCCGAGGGCTTTATTTTGATACATAATGCCCTCGGGTATTATTTGTTACGTAATTACTCTGAAATCAGTGTTATTATGACAACAATAATAAACTAGTCGGACATTAAATAGATTTTTATTTGTAAAACTTGAAAATTTAATGAATCGGGGTTTCCCCGTCTTCTCTGACTATTGATTGCATAACTTCATTTGCACTTTAAATGCATGAATTCAAATTGTTATTCTATTATTTTTTTATTTGTTTCTTCAAATTTTTCAAACTTGTTTAACTGGCAGTGGCGTAACTATAAGGAAGAAATTCTTGTAAAATTTACACGTATATAATTGAAGAAAGTTCGTCTTAAAATACAACTACAATGAATTATTATAAGGAGTGTTCAACAGTTGAAAATAAAATATTTAGAGAAAAGTAGCATTAAGACGCTGCACGCAATAAAATACTCTTGATTGCGAGCTTATTTGTGTCAAAAGAGAAGAAAATGAAGCTATCAAATTGTTTAATTAATAAATGTTTCTCTACTTGAATAAATTGAAAGTAAGAGATGCATTTCAGATATATCATGCATAAAGGTTTGAAATTTTATTGTTGGCTTGTTTTGAAAATCCTACAAAATGTTGCTGTTGATTTATAAAAGGAGGAACATATTTTCCGTTATTCTATTAGACAGTCAGAAACTGCATTCGCTCTCCAAAGTCGGATGGAATTGATATATTCGAGAAGAAAAGTGATAACTCAAATATTTTTTTATATAATATTCCATTTGAACGCGGCTACGTTGTCATATAGGCTGTCAAAAAAATTGACAAAAACTACCAAAAACCGGTTTTTTGCATTTTTTTAAAAACTTATGCATCTGACGAAAAAAATTGTTCTTATATAAAAGATGCGCAATCCAAAAACAAATCAAATAAGTTTCTTCAAGCCCCGATCAGTCCAGTAGCTATAGGCTATGTGCAAGGGGCGGAGTTTGAACAAATATCGATGCGAGCGCTCATTGTAAGCATTGAACTCCATTTCTCAGAATTCGTCATTGAGCTGTCATTGAGCATTTTAATTTAAAAGTGAAAATAATTGCATATAAAACATAGGAAAACGCTTGTTCTGTTTCAGGCTCTTGTGTTAAGGATGATTCAAGTGAAATATAGTTTCATAGATTTCATGTACCCAGTTATAACATAAAAAAACGAGCGAAGTGGATCAAAGCGGTAAATAGAGTATTATCTGTCTTTTATTATTAATCTATATAACAAAGATGTTTGTAATTCAATTGTGAAATTAGAAAATTCATCATCGATTTGGGATTCATGAATTTATCTCTATCTCCAATTTGTAAGGTGTTTCAGTGATAGAAGCTTGTCGGATGCATTTCGCAATAATTTTGTTGTTAATATTGTCAGCAACATATTCTTCAACATGTTTAATATGGCAAAACTAATTTCACGCTTTTCTTCAATGCTTCCTCGGTAAAAGGGATACAGTTTTTAATACATACAAACCCGATCCGCAAGATCATCGGCGTCATAATTTGATGTTATCCTGTCAATTTGGACGAATTAAGACGTTTTCTCTAATAGGTACGTTATAATTGAAGAAGAAAATACTCAAAATAAATAATTTCAACGTACCTTTCATGCTATGCAAGTTATATTATACGCACGCAGCTGAATTAAATAAATATTAGTACATTTAAAAAATTATAGGTATGAAACAATGATAAAATGTGAGTTCAATCGTTCTCCATTGCCCGCTAGAGGCGCTAGTAGACTTTATGCACGTAGCCTATTGGATAAATTGCAAAAATCCGTCATTTTTGGACTCATTTTCGAAAACTCGTAACTCGCGTTCTATTCAATATTAACTTAAAATGTTTCAACTTTTCCCCAATGAAAAAAAATTAAGACTTGAAATTTTAATAGAATGTGTAGCTTCCAACATATGCACCAAATTTCAGGAAAATCCGCTGCAAAAATTCTGAAAAATGTTGAAAAAAAATAAAAGAGGCCCTTCCGAAAAACGGACATAAAAAAGTTGTTGGTCAACGTAGACCAATTTTACAAAAATTCTTTCCGTCCTCGAATGTAGTCTCTTGAGCAAAAGACCCACGTGGCGCGCCCTAGAGCTACGCAGCTATCGTGAGATATTATCGTAAAACCATTAAAATCATATTTTGGGAATCCAAAAGGGCTTGGTCATTAAAAACTAATTAACTAATCTTGGACAGATCTGCTAAATCTGTTCATTCAAAATGAGTTAAACATTATTCAAACCACAATCTTTTCGTCCGTCATTTTGGCGCCACTGATCGTCTTTTGTTGCTAGTATGTAATGTTATCGACATTCAACGCTCTCTATTCGTAACTTATCTTTCATTCCAACGACCTATGTCGATATGCTTCACCATATCTAACTGAATTGGTATTAGTGACATTGTGACGTCAGGATGACGTCAGTAATGATGCCTTGGCTCATTAGATGTGGTAATGATTGTGGATTCAAGCTGGAAATGGCTACGTAATTTAATTAGATATTAGGTCATTTTGGGTACATTTTCAATTGTCAAACTTTTTTTTTCTGTCAGACATAATCAGGCGGCAGGTCTTTATGCTGCTTTCCTTCAATTATTTCATTTTCAACTATTGAATCCTGCTTTTATTTGTTAAGTTTGTATTGCATATCAGTTTATTTATTTTATAACTGAAGGCGCGCGCTTCGGAAATATGGAATAATATTTAATTCAGTAGTTTGATAATTAAATCATCACATTCTCATGCATATATGCCGCTGGGTGTAACAACTCTTTAGCGCTTAGATTGTTCAACATATTTGCCTAGTGTCCAATGACCTTGACATCAGGTGACTTGTAGAGAAATTGTTAGCAGCTGGCACCGTCTAATCCGGAAGTAAATACCAAGATGCTATTTGTTAACGAGGTCACAGAATAGCGGATTTATCTGTTCAATAAGAGTATTCAATCTGTAAATGATTTAACTCCTTTGACTAAAAAAAAAGGTACTTCCATTTCCCTGTCGATTATTACATTTATTAAATTTGTATATTTTATTTTTGTACGCGTGCACACTTGTATAAAATGAATAACAAATTTATCTGCTTGAATAGAACAAATAAACAATTGATATGTGATACAGAATATCTTGTAATTCTT
Organism: Dromius quadrimaculatus; assembly: GCA_963989225.1. Classification (NCBI taxonomy): domain Eukaryota; kingdom Metazoa; phylum Arthropoda; class Insecta; order Coleoptera; family Carabidae; genus Dromius; species Dromius quadrimaculatus. The sequence goes on along the minus strand of OZ022325.1, from coordinate 5,309,524 downwards.
TCTGAAACACTTGACACAGATAACTATAGTTAACTCTTTGAAATATATTTAGAATAATAAGCAACGTGTGATTGTGTGGGTGGGAGAGAGATAGATATAATTTCATGAATTCTCAGTACACTTCTTTCTTTGTCTATTTTTCAGTGGAAATTTATTTCAAGGTTATCCACTTCGTTTACATTGTGACTCATTATTGATTCTTTGCTAGCTAAACATTCTTCTGTTTTTAATTACATTTCAAATGTTTATTATTTTGTTCAGCAAGGTTTTAATGAAAATTTATTACATGTAGATAACATTGTTAATCACGAAATAATTTTGACAGTTTTCGAAAGCACGTTACTTGGTAACAGATTCTAGTAATCCCTCAGAATTTGACGTAAAGTTTTATTTCTATCTTGCTCTTTCTGTTGACCGTTCTGTGACGCGTGAAGGCGCCGTGGCAAGCGTCGAAGCATCGAGATCGAGTTTATTCACACCGCCGCCACCGCTATCCGACGCCGCCAACCTCGACAACGGCCGCCGCCCAAAAGTCGATAACGGCTATGTGGAGGCGTTTTCCGAATGCAAACAGTTTAGTAAAAGAGCATGTGTGAACATTGAATTGCTTTGTTTAACATACTGGGAATAAATATATAAAAGTAGCCCAAGCGTGAAATTGACCCGTGAAAATTATCATACCTCACAAACTATTTGGAATATCAGAGAGAACAGACATGAATGGAAAGCTTTAGCAGTTTTAAAAGTCCCAAATCACAATTTGTATGAGTTCCAATTGTAATTTTTGTTCTAGAGCTATTAGTAAGCTCAAAAAATGATCAAACTGTTTTAAAGATTACACGTGTTTGAAGCTGCTTTCAAAAACACAACCAGCTTAACAAATTTGTATTGCAGACGCATCGAAAGCAATAAGCTCTAAAAATGATCAAACTATTTCCAAAATTATTTTTCTGCAACGCAACCAACTGCACTATTTTGTTGTGCATGTTGCAGATGTACCAATAGTAATTATTTTATTTTATGATCTTGTTGAATGTTTTCCAATCTTCTTATGTAGTACCTTTTTTCCAATACTTACATAACTTTTATAAGTCCCAATTTTTTTTTTTGTACAATTATATAAAAAGTAACTGTTTTTTACTTCATTTTTAATGTAAGAAGTAGAATTCTATGGAAAACTGTGCAATAAAATGCACGATTTCAGTAAGTGTCCATTAGTTTTAATTATCACTATTTTAAACATCTGGGTGACATTTCGAAACTCATCTACAACACTAAAGTCACTGTTAGACATTTTCAACTTCAATGAAAATTGTTCAGTTGATAATATCTTTTCCTTTGCAAAGGAAATATTATTCATGTATAATTGAAAATAAGGCACACATGTAAAAACTAAAAAGTCATTAATGCATTCACAGAGCTTTCATAAACAATCCATTCGTATTTTTAACCAAGCCGCTCGTGCATAAAAAAATAACTTTTTAAACTTGTATTTTAAATATCTATCAACCAACCAAGCTCAAAAGTTGAAAAAAAAAACCTTTTCAAAATGTTATTCCTAGTTCAGCAAAGCTGACTTGTGAAACATTACCAAACTCACATTTTTGTTGTGCTGATTGCAGACGCATTAAAAATACCAATTAGCTGTTATTAATTTGTTGATTGTCTTCAGATATCTCCATGGTTGTACAAATAGAATTTAGGTCATGTATTTCTGTAAAAAAATATTTTTTTATTTCTATTAGTAGAAACAGTAAACATATTTTACACTATTTCTTGTTTTGAACATTTAAAATTGTTCTTTACTTATTTATTTTTCAGTTTATCTTTTAATAATAAGCTCAAAATATGATGAAATTTCATAGTCATCTAAGGCTGACTTGTAGACGCAACCAACTTAACAATTTTGTTGTGCATGTTGCAGACACTTCAAAATTTGCTAAATTTGCTGTGTTCATAAATTTCATGGCCAGTTTCATCGCTGTTTCAGAAATTCAGAGTCACATCAATAAATTGCATATTTCAAAATGACAGCTGTTACTGTCAAAGATGGCGGTTATATTTTTGAAAATAAATAGTCCTTTTTTAGATTTCCAGAATCTTCAATACAGCTTTGACATTTGATCGCCGGAAGTGTGATTTAAATATGGTTACGTGGACTCTACTAATTATTTATTCATGATATCTACAAATTTTATCTTCCCGAGAGCTTTGAATTGATACCAAACTAGACATCATTTAAATAATTTGTAAAAGAAACAATTGACAATCGTCTAAATATTCTCTTTGATACTTTCACTAGAATTATCTCAGCAAGAGCTACAATAGGCACCTCCACCTCAATCAAATTACAGTGAACTGGTTATAAAAACATAAAGTAGATGTAAAAATGTGGCCAGTAATGCAGAAAGTTTTCAAAACAATTCGTTTATTTTTAAATTATTTACAAATTAAAAAAGAAATATAATTTTATTTTTATTATATTAGTTTATAAATTGCTGTTTTGAAAAGTGACAGTTCTCCACACAGAACAAAAACTATTTGTTTGGCACACTAGCGCCACCTTGGACTGATTTTTTGACATAAATAAACATTTTCTAATAATTACTCAAATTACCGTATTTTCTCTACTTCGTCGTGCAAATATTATAATATGAAATGTATAAATCAATAATATTCCAGTTTAATATAAATACTTAATTTCTTCGAGCTTCTTTCAGACTAATCTGGAACGTCATACTCGAATTTTTTAACTTTAAAAATTGATATCTCGCAAAATAAATAAAATTTTGAAATAATTCTTAAACATATCTCAAATATTGATGGAGAATCATAAAAAAAAATTGAAAAAACAGAGAAGGTGCCTATTTGATACCAAACACGATAGAGCCAAATTACTTATTTAAAAAAAACAATTGACGATCGTAACCAATTTCATAATAATTCAAATTTTGATAATAATAAATGAACCGTTAATAATTTTAATAAATGTTTCAGGTGAATATTGTGCCAAATCATTCGAGAAGTAATTTTAGTTATTTCATATTTTATGATAAATACTACCGTTTATAAAATAAACACAAAAATCTAAAAAGTTCCATCTATCAAACTTTGGTACCACTGGTTGAAAACAGCTCATCTACGAATTTGAACCTATATTTTTGATGACAAGCTTGAATATAAAATTTCAGTCAGAAATTCGTACGCGTTCTCAAGTTATCGTGCTTCCAGACAGACCGATTTTTTTAAACTGTTTTTTGGGTTCAGTAATGTCTAAAACGTGAAGATTCATCAAAAAATCACGATTACAATACTTCCCTTATTATATTTCAAGTCGGGGAAGTAAAAAATGCTCGGTAATAAACGCAACTGACTCTTTGGATTTAACTGCCTTCAGTGCGCACAGCGCTTAGTTCCGCATCCACCATATTCTTCAGATTTGACGCTCTTCGACTATTATTTATTTCCAAATTTGTAAACTTGGCCCGGTGATAAACGCCACTGACTCTTTGGATTCAACTGCCTCCAGCGCGAGCAGCGCACCATCATATTCAGTTGATTTGACCCTTTCTGACTATTATAGTATAGGTCAGGGAAGTAAAAAGTCAAACCTCTCAAAAAAATCCAACCGAAGATTTTCTTAGCCTCACAAATAAATTCTCAAAAGTACATAAAACCTACTGGACGGATTCAGAATCTATACAGGGTGTCTCATTTATTATACTCACCGTTGCTAACTTCTGTATGGAAGGACGATGTTGTTTAGATTAGACAATATCTGCCATATTATGGTTTCGTATTTTGAATACCTTTGAATAACATATAATTTTTCAACTTTAGTATTGACGAGCTTAAGGCATAGGTGCCAGCCTATTCAAATTATTTAAGATTGTTGAATGTACAACTGGATTAAATTCAATACTTTAATGGCCGGTTTTATAAAAGACCAAGTAAATTTACTCTCAAAATAAGTTTATTCTACTTAACAAATTCTTATCGTTTTGAATTTCTTTATGACAACCGAATCATTGCTGTCAAAAAATCGACTGTCATTTAACAGAGTAAATTTTATTTACTCTAGAAGTAAATTACTCTGCCCTTTATATAACCGGGCATAAGTCAATAATAAGCTCAAAACATAATGAAACTATTTTTGAAATAACATTTGTAGTTCTGTGAAACTGGTTTCTAAGACGCAACCAACTTAATAATTTTGTTGTGCAGGTTGCAGACGCACTTGAATCAACTATATTGTATAAGTTTGTTCTTTAGGATTGTATCAATTACCACCTAGCAAAAAATGGGGTTATTGATTACTGTAAAAATTGCTGATAGTTCTACTGAGGAAAAAAAGTTCCCTACTCTTCTTGATTTTTTACACTTATTATTTTGAAAAGAATTACACCTGTAGTATTGCAACCAACTTAACAATTTGCTTGAAATTCATATTTGACAGATCAGGTATTCAAATCCGGCTAAGAGGAATATTAGGAACAATGCTAAAATATATATTTTTATTACATTGCGATTTTCTTTGCATTAAAATAATCTGCAATCAGCAGCATTATTAACAAAATAGTTATAAAGCAATAACTGTACTTATTTTAAACGTATAATTGACGGTATTCTTTAATTATGCATATTATAAAATGTATTTTCACATCCTGCGCACTAATTCACACAAATTAATAGTATTAAAACTAAAAGCATTTTATTATTCTTGAGAAGATTCCAGAGTAGAGTATAACGGTTTTAAATTGGCTTTAAATTGGTTTATAAGTACAGGAATATAATTTTTCTTTATCTTAAGTAGCATATCTATTTGTTTTTCTGTTCACTAAGTGAAAATCGCCCATTTCGCACATAAGAATCTCAGTGGAAATAAATTTGTTTTTTTACCCGTGAGAAAAATTATACAAATTAAATAACGATTGTTTTCTTTCATTCATAATTATTTGGGATATATAATATAATATTCATATTCGCTTGTTGTGACTATACATTTTCCACAACTGTGACGTCACATAGAATACCGCGAATTTTTATTGTTCCAACATTAAAAGTGTTCCGTTTTGTTTGACTCCCGGCAACAGGACTTCTTGTTACATCATTAAAAGAAATATCCATATTGACTTTCTCTGTTCATCCCTTACTATATTCACATCTAATTGAACGCAATGGATTGAAATTAATCATATTTGGAAGCCCTGTATTCCTTTCTTCACTGATTGGATCAGTTCACTGTTTACGAATAGGGGTGACATGACACCATTTTTTTTTCTGAACCCTTATTGATATAGTTCATTTGTTTCATATAGTTTCGGCAAGAGGTGGTATTGATTTTTTGTAAACTTTCGTAAATTGTTCTTGGACCACTTCACATTGTGGGGCGAAGGTAAATGGAGGAAATAATTTGAATTATTATAAAAAGCGCTCGAAGGGTGGTTTTCGCACGATATATCTCGCTTATGTTTCTGTAGGGCCTATAATTATGTAATCAATCTTTGAAACTATTTTTTCTTGACAGTGTAATGTTTATCATGCAATCATTCATTTTATATTTTACATTATTTGTATGAAAACTCATTAATATTTTTGCTAAAATAAAAATTGAAGTCATTGATTCATTTGTAATAGCTTTTTTGTTTGTAAATGCCAATTGTTTGGTTAGGAACTCAATAAATAAGTCCTTACATACCATTAGCAGATTACATTGACAAATATTTACTATGAAACAACAACTTCAAGTATACAAGCAATATATTACATCTATATCTATATACAAAGATAATTTATAGCTGCATACATACATAAATCATTGGGAAAACCAAAAAACAGACCTCGTCAATGGGGCCAAATAACTTCAATTACATGAAGTCATTTCATGCGCATGCGCAGCACAAGCGCGCCAAATTGTGAATTGCCCAAAATGTGTCTTTATATTTGAAAAAATAATTTAATTATTCAATAGCCATTTTTGCATAGTAACAGCAGACTTTTATAATCAATAGTAAATTATAATATTTAATTATTGCATTATAATCCATATTTTTTTCACTTTGATTGGCAGCTCAGCGATAAGGAAAGCAAAGAGGAAAATTCATTGGAATATTAATATAAATATTTTTATCAATTTTGCAATAATGCTTTCACAGAAACAAATTTTTTCATTAACAAGTGCATTGATAAATTGATTAAATTTATCAGCAACGTTATATTTAGTTATAAATAACAATTATAATGAAACAATAGATTCAATTTAGTCAGACAAACTGTCTGAATTGTTTTAAAAGTATATTTTTAGTGAAATGTATTCGTGTTTACATTAATAAATTTTTTTGTTGCTTGAAAATGTGTCAAAATTGTTTAAATTGTGTGTGCCATATCTATTATCGTTTTTTAATACATAAATTTTCTTGAAACAAAAGAAATTATTGATATTGTTTTCAATTGTTTTGTTTACAAGAATGTCGTGTGAAGAACATTTTCTTGATTGTAAGGTAAATGTTACATCAATATAAAATAATACTTCATAAGTGAAATTACGTTTCCATCAATTTTCGTTTGTTTTTTTTTTTTTAACAAAAGATTTGAGAAGTGATAGTGAATATATATTTGAGGGCGACAACTGGCTTATCAGTGTTGTCATCCTGGTTGCATAATACTTTGGGCTGCTATAAAAATCTCAATCCTACTGATGGCAACAAGATGATTTAGTACTAAAGTGATTTTGAACAGTTTAGCTTCAATTAATCTTATTTTTTTATGATAGCTCGTCTTTGAAAAGATCAAAAATCAAATTACAAACCACATCCTCTATTAAATCAATATTTTAATTGAAACATTCATGAAGTATATCTATTCGCAAATAATATTCAAGTAAAATATTTGGCACACTCCGAATTATCATGCAAAAAATAAAATAAAAACATTAAAGGTTTCTGGCATCCAAAATTCTTTTATTCCGTATTATTACCGCGACAAATTGAACAATCATATTTTTTTTAACAATATTTGAGTACAAATACAATGTATGACCTACGAGCAAGCTATTAAAAGAACAAATATTCAAAACGAACAAGCTCAATGTATTTTCAATTGAATTAATTATTTACTAACCTCAAATGTACTTGAATTTGCTTTATTTCCTCTAATTATGTGATTTCCGATAAAAACAATCTTTTAGTAAGTCAATAAATCTTGAAAAAGTGAATAAAAGTGATTTTCCAGCACATAATTGTACAGAGCTTTGCCTACTCACTGATAGATGGCCAACATATCCCATAGACAATAAAATAACAGATAGGAAATTATTTAAAGAAAAATGTATTGCTGTTTCTTTCTGTAAACATTTTTAGCGCATTTTTTGGAAAAAAAAAGCGCTATTATATTCTCTTTGGCTGGCTGGCGTGACGCTGAGCTCTCAGCAACTATGCTATTTACAGACTTGAAACTGGTACTAAATAAAAGCTACTGTTTCGTAGGTTTGCACAAATTGCTTTAATTCAAGCTCAGTGATTGTGGAAGATTAAATTATTCAATTACTTGTTTCAAGTGAAACAATGCCCATAGATATATATGACATTAGGGATATGGCAACTAAAATTTATTAAAGTAGATAAAAATTTAGTTACAACTTTAGCCGCGGGTGTCACTATTATTATGTTGTCAAATCTGTCCGGGATTCATTCAATGACTTGTTTGACGCGAATTTGAAGCTTATTTGACCTCCCGTCAGTCAATAACTAAACAATGAAGATTAAAAGATATTTTTGAGTTTGTTTGCTTAAATTATGTACCTATCAAATAGTCAACTTGAAACTAGTACTAAATGGAAGCTGCTGTTTCGTAAGTTTGCCCAAAGTGCTTGATTTCAAGCTCAGTAATTGTGGGAGATGGTATTTTGCGAAATCTCTGAAGTAACAAGCATACATGAGCTGTCAAAAATGCGCTTTCATCATCTAAATTTCTAGATGATTCTTCCGTTTTTTCCTATTTCACGTATACAAAAAAAACTTTGTGCCACTGTTTCTCAAAAACAGTTGTACAAAATTCAATTTTGTGCAACTATTCTTAGTGACTTTTTTATTCGTGAAGTTGTCTAGTTGTCAAACATAAATCTGTCATTTTGGCTGTCACTTTACACGCACCTGGTATTTTCCCACAATAAATTTGAAATATTTATTGAATTTTCATAATTTTCCAATAATTATATCCAGATTCACAGGAAATGGATGGGAAAAGACAGGAGGAAAGTAAAAATCGTTCGATTTGAATAACAAAATGCTGAAGTAAACAAACTTTGTTTCATTTTTTTTATTTATTGAATCTGTCAGTGCAATCAACTTTGAATAACACTTATTTCCCAATATTTTAATAATTTTTGAATTAAAATAAAATTCATGCGAAATAGAAAAAATAGTATGAAAAACACGAGTTACAATAACCAATTGTAATATTCGTACAGTTTGCGTTCATATTACAACCACGGTCGTTGTAACACTTGTTTAACAATATACATACTATTGTATTAGTGGAAGCGAGACAGCAATATTTTGTATGTTTCTCAGGACAATTCAATTTTTACCGATCTTAGGCTACGTGCATGAAGTCTACTAGCGCCTCTAGCGGGCAATGGAGAACGATTGAACTCCCATTTTATCATTATTTCATACCTATAATTTTTTAAATATATTAATATTATTTAATTCAGCTGTATGCGTATAATATAACTTGAATAGCATAAAAGATACGTTGAAATTATTTATTTTTGAGTATTTTTTTTCTTCAATTATAACGTACCTATTAGAGAAAACGTCTTAATTCGTCTAAATTGACAGGATAACCTCAAATTATGACGCCGATGATCTTGCGGATCGGGTTTGTATGTATCAAATACTGTATCCTTTTTACCGAGGAAGCATTGAAGAAAAGCGTGAAATTAGTTTTGCCATATTAAAAATGTTGAAGAATATGTTGCTGACAATATTAACAACAAAATTATTGCGAAGTGCATCCGACAAGCTTCTATCACTGAAACACCTTACAAACTAGAGATAGAGGTAAATTCATGAATCCCAAATCGATGATGAATATTTCTAATTTCACAATTGAATTACAAACATGTTTGTTATACAGATTAATAATGAAAGACAGATAATACTCTATTCACCGCTTTGATCCATTTCACTCGTTTTTTTATGTTATAATTGGGTACATGAAATCTTTGAAACTATATTTCACTTTAATCATCCTTAACACAACAGCCTGAAACAGAACAAGCATTTTCCTATGTTTTATATGCAATTATTTTCACTTTTTAACTACAATGCTCAATGACAGCTCAATGACGTATTCTGAGAAATGGAGTTCGATGCTTTCAATGGTGCTCACCATGAGCGCTCGCATCGATATTTGTTCAAACTCCGCCCCCTTCCACATAGCCTATAGACAATAAAACAACAGATAGGAAATTATTTAAAGAAAAATGAATTGCTGTTTCTTTCTATAAAGATTTTTGTATTAGTGGAAGTGAGATAGCAATATTTATCATCTGTCTCAGGACAACACAATTTTTCCAGAAGTGTGAAGTGCATCAGCGATCTTTTATTGGCAACTGAAATTACCGTTGGCGGCAGCACTGTGTTTACAAAATGGTGGATCAAAAGTGGCTCATTACGGCAAGTTTGTAGTCTGTTTACAATGTAAATACGTTGATATTCACCAAAGAAATATTCATATTACATTAAAGATAGAATTCAATTCCAATTGTGCGGGAAAGTATTGACTTCCTTCTTTTATAATATATAGTTTTTTCTTTCATTCAAAATCATCTTATTTATATACGGTTTTTAGTTGTAACTGGAAGACTGCGTGAGGTTATAAAACTCATAGCTTCAAAGAAAATAATGTTATGGAGAAGTATTTACGACATTTTTGTATTGTACATTCCAGCTTTCAAATTTTTCTAATTCACACAGCTCGTTTATCAACTAATTCGTAGTTGCCAACTTTATTTACTACAGACACTTTCCTCCTTTTTAGGAAAATTATGGAAACTCAAATCCACATTTCGATTAAATTTGGAAGGACATCTATAGACACAACCATTTTTATCACCAATTCTTCGTTTAAATTCCATATTTTGAAGAGTATAGTCTTGAGAAGTATTTTTCACTTAATTTACTTGAACAAATCCATAAAAAACTATTGTAGTATAAAATTTCATATAAACAATCTCAAAAAAGCCACTAAGTATTGCTAACAAAACCAGTAACATAACATACGATTATATGGAAATATTAAACGCACTTTACAATATAGTTCCGCTTATAACCGCTTGGTGGCTACGGATTAATTTTAGTTACCAATTTTGAAAAAGTAAATAAAAGTAATTTTCCAGCACATAATTGTACAGAGCTTTGCCTATTCACTGATAGATGGCAAACATAGCCCATAGACAATAAAACAACAGATAGGAAATTATTTAAAGAAAAATGTATTGCCGTTTCTTTCTATAAACATTCTTGTATTAGTGGAAGCGAGATAGCAATATGTTGTTTTATCTTCCTCAAAACAATACAATTTTTCCAGAATTGTGCAGTGCATTACCGATCTTTTATATCGAATCAGGCTTATCCAGTAGCGTAAATGACAGTTGATGGATTAAAAATGAAACGTCAACGACATGTTTGCCGGACGAAGTGCAACGTTAAATTATACTTAGAAGTTCATAATCCCAGTAGGAATGATATAATTAAGATATACTCAGTCCAAAATATAATTAACAAGTGGTGACAGTACTTTAGTGGAAGTGAATTTTCAAATGCAAATAAGCTACTGAAGTAATTTAAGTCGATTACAAATTCACTTTGAAAAAGCCCAAATCTTTTTGAAAAAATCGTTACTGAATGAATTGTTAAATATTCAAATTTTGACATCCAATGATCGATGAAACATCTGAATATGAACTAGCGATTTGATTGAGTGATATTTTTACTGTCAGTGCATTAAAAACCTCAAAGCAAGCACTCAAAAACTTGTAAAGCGCTACCAGAATTTTATCAAAAATATTCTTGGCTTCGTCACAAGTATTTTGTGCGATAATATTTATGAGATTGCTCATAAAATTTGTATTTCTGTTAAACATACATTAAGTATATATGTACAAGCATTATTATTATTGTTATTACCATGATCTTGACCTTATGACCTTAGCGCATTTATTGTTGTGACATTGTTTGTAAAACAGTCAATATAAACTAATAATCCTAGATACTTAAGAAATCTGTATGGTTTTATAGGCCATAATGGATCTGGAATTATTTACCAACATATGAACATGTGGCAATTAATATTCATTGCCAATTTTTCGTTGATTGATTAATTTGTATGGTGAAAATTGATTGATGTGTTTAATTGAATGTGTATATTTTTTGTAGGGCAGTAACGGATCTCGCGGCGCCAGCTTCAACCCTGCGGCGGCAGCAGCGGTCAAGGGCGGTCCGCGCGCGCCCATGGCCACGCAGCATTCATACAGCAGGCAGTGGGGCAGTGCCGCCGCAGCCGCCCACGCTGTCGCCGCCGCCGTGCAGCAGCAACAGCAACAACAACAGCAACCCTATAATACACACGCAGCAGCATACGCTACCACTAATACCACACCTCGGTATCCCTCATCTGCTACGGCTGCTGCCGTCGCTGCCCACGCTGCCGCTGTTGTCCAACAGCAGCAACAACAAGTCCCCAATCAAACCATCACATCATATACCCACGCTAATCAAACTACACAGGTAAAAAATAAGAAAGAACACATATATTCCGGAAATTCTTTTCAAAAAAACATGTGCATGTGGGTCAGGTCTAAGGCTTCTCAAATTAATAAGGACCGAACCATATTTCAGTACATTATCCGAACATTTTTTCGAATCACTATTTGCGTTCGTGTCCTAATTTTTCTTTCCAAATACTCTATTCGGAAAACTAGTGAACACTAAAGTCCGGACTAAATGGAATTGATTATTCAGCCTGGAGAGAAATAATTTCCGTTCCGAAACGTTTTCTCAAAACTCTTTATCAGTTTTAGGAAAATAAAATTACCAAACTTAAGGCTCCTACTGGAACTGAGAAAAGCATTTGTAGATTATTACCTTTTTTTCTTCTCATTCTGCATATTCTTCAGAATTTTATATATTCATACACAAAATCCGAAAATTTCTTGAAAACAGATTATCTCTGGATCGAGAAAAACCTTGTAATCTAATTCGTAGAGAAGCTTCTCTATGTCAATGTCATCATGACATAGTTACATATAAGATCTTGAATAAGGAGCTGTTATCCTGACACTTTTCCAGTGTCGGACTGAGAAAACGCCCCGCAAAATTTGTCGGACAACCAAATTTTAGAGAAAAAATAATTCAATACGTCCTCAAAATGTCAAACTAGCAGTAATAAGTTTTCATACCAACGTACTTATGATAAATGCGGCTTGTCGGACTCACCGCTAGCCCCAATATTCATGTCGGACAAAAAATCTTTCGATTAGTGTAAAGATCAATATGACAGTAATACTTTTTCAAGGCTTCATGAAATTGACGTGTTTAATTAGCCCTCGCTGAAAAACGCCCCCAAATCAAGAATTTTGCCAAATATAAAAGCTGTCGGACTCATCACAATGAAGCCACTCACTAAGTTTCAAGTGAGCTGTAATCAACGAAAAAATTAAGCCCTGTCCCACGGACTATTAATTTTGTTCTGTTGTAAAAATTGATAAAAATGTCAAAATATAACAAGAAACTGACTTGATCTTGTCTCTTACTTCTGGAAGACTGTCTTCAACGATGACGACATTAAGCATCCTTCAAGTGGTACATTTGTCAAGATTCTCCAAATTGGCGTCAAGAAACTGTCTCAACGAATTAGAATTGAGCCCAGCTTGATTTTAGGGTACCAAATTTTACGTCCCTGGAAGAATATTCCCTAAGTTATCATTATATTGATACTTTGAGACCTACCAATTATTTTGTAAAGGTTCCGCTTTTCAAATTTGAAAACTGAACCATAAAATAGAAATATAATAATAATTATAATATGATGTTTGTAGGTGCAGCAGCCAGCGCGTGTTCCAACAGCAGCATCGCCGTCAAACACAAACAGTTCTAGTTCAAGTAATACGGGCAGTCAATCGGGTACGATGAGCACCAGTCTGTCCAATACGGGCGGCGTAGGTGGCGTGCCGAACGTTAACCAGCAGGAGCAGCTGTCCAAGACCAATTTGTACATACGCGGACTCACACAAACCACCACCGATAAAGATCTCGTCTCTATGTGTGCTCAGTAAGTCCGAGAAATTGTCTAAACAATTATAATGACCAAAGAGTGAAGTTTTTATTGATTTCTTGTAACAATCATCACTTTGCGTTTACTGCATTATTCTTATTTTTCATTTTTAAGTTTTAAATATGCTCTCTTTCGAAATTTTCTACGTTGATAGCACAGTACTTTCCCGACCACAAATTTCATGGCCATTCATCGCTGTTCAATAATTTTAGAATGTTGCATTAATTGATTGCATATTTTAAAATGACAGCTGTCATTTATCGTATTCGGCTTACAAAACTGTCAGCGAGCAGGGCGGCCGAATAGTTACGAAAAAAACCGAAGAGCTTCAATTTTTACCGAGATTCGAGATTCAAACGACATCGGTGATCTTCGGTTCTCTTTTTGGTTAATATCGGTTATATTCGTTTGTCAAAGTGACAGCTGTCATTTTTCAAAGTGAAAGCTGTTGTCAAAGTGACAGCTGTCATTGTTGAAGTGACAGATGACGGTTATATTTCAGTCCTAACATAAAATAAGTGTAATTTAAAAATGGTGACGTGGATTCCACTGAATATTTATCTTACATTTCTACTAAGCACGAGGGGTAAACCACTTTGCTTCGAAGCGTACAAAGATTTTACAAAGTGACAGATTTTACAGATTTTCACTATAATAGGAAAGATTTTTCAGATTTTATCGGTTTTACATAGGAATTTCAAGATTTTATACAGGATTTTCGAGATTTTAATGATTTTACAAAGAGTTTAAGGGTTATCAAGAATATTTTCAGGTTTTCAAATGAAATATTGTTTCTTAAATTAATTCTCCAACATTTAATTGAATTTATGTTAATGTTATCGGCTGTCAGCTCCAATGCTCCAAAATGGATGAAATTTTGGGAGAAGCTTCTACTAGACATGGGGATGATGGAAAAAATAATGACAATTGGGGGGGATCAGACTCGTATGACCTTGAAATCACTCATATTGTGCTGAAATCCAATCCATAAAGAAGTGTTCGTATGGGACAATAATTGTAGATTAGCTCGCTATGCTCGCGTTTTCGGAAAATATTCCTCAATAGTATCGAATTGCGCTGCGCGCGCCTGTGAAATAGAACTTGAGCTTGAGACAACCGAGAAAAGTGCAGTCTATAAATGTTTACGTGTAACAATTGTTATAGATTAGCTTGTTACGCTCGCGCTTTCGAAAAAATCTCTGAATATTACCGAATTGCCTTGAGCGCGCCTGTGGGACAAAACTTGAGCCCGAGAAGAGTGCATCGACCTCTTCATTTTAGGCCGAAATCCAGTCTGTAAATAAATGTTCATGTGTATAGCCTGTATAAGGCAAACTGAAAGGATGACTAACTTAGAAAAATTTTGCAATTAGTTAGCTACGATTTGTGTGCTAATTTGAAAAGTTATCACTTGAGAAAACTGTCTGTGAAAAATGTGGAGACCGTGGAATGAAAATGTTATTGTTATATCATTGAGTCTATCTTGCATTCTGTGAAAGAAAAACCAAGAAAATAATAATTTTCCAGTACAACTCTGATTTTTTTTTCCATTTTATATCTACAAAATTTTGTGGTATCTGCTCAATAACTGCTTGCTGTGATACCCGTCCCACCATTCTTCCAGTTAACTTGATACACGCTACAATAATAGTTATAATTTTCGTAAGACATCCTTAAATATTACCAAATTGCACCTCGCAATGCATGAGGAGTTTAGTGCACCCTTCTTGGCTGTCTCAGGCTCAAGCACTGTACCACAGGCGCACAGAGCGCAATTCAATGTTATTCAGGGATGTTTTACGAAAGCGCGAGCTAGCCTCCATCCATTATTATACATGAACAGTCATTTATAGACTGGACTTCGGCTCAACATGAAGAGTCGGCTGTCTCGAGCTCAATTTCTGTCTCATATCGCACATGGAAGTGAATCAAGTTTTTGCTCGATTTTTGTTGACTAACTTTGTAAATTAGCATAATTCTATGAATGCATGTCTTGAATTGGTGATGCCATTCTACACTGACCATATAGCATCATATTCAAAATAACGAAAAGAGACAATGTACAATAGCAATAGAACTTAGAAGACGAACTCAATATTTATAATAAACTTACCTATAACTCTGCAATATGATCAAAATTACTTCAAACAACAACAAACATGTACCAACTTAATTTAATTTAATTTGAATTATAGGTTAGGTAGTAAGTGAGATTTTACTGATTTTACAAGAGATTGCAAGGATTTTACACAAGATTGTACAGATTTTAGGAAGATTTTACAGATTTTATGAAGATTATACAGATTTTATGAAGTCTTCATAGATTTTATAAGAATTTCTAAGATTCTTGCGATCTAAGAACAGATTGTAAAGATTGTTGAAGGAATTAACAGAGATTTTCAGCAAGGTGTACCAAGATTTTACTGGTGGTTTACCCCTCGACTAAGCCTATAACTCCGAGAGTTTTAAATTGATACCAAAGACATCATTCAAATAGCCTGCAAAAAAAAAAAAACAATTGACAATCGTTTAAATACCTTTTTACTTACTTGTTTTTGCTCGTCTATTAGAATTATTTCCACAGGAGTTTGTTTGATTCCAAACACGATAGAATCAAATTACTTATTTTGAAAAAACAATTGACGAACGTTTGCAAGTACTGTCCAAATATGAGATTCTAATTTCAAATTTTGTGGTTGTAGCACAGTCGTAACTGCACCCCTTAACTTTTTTCTTATAATCAACATCAGCCTTATTCTGTGTCAAAATTTGTTATATAATTAATTAATAGACCATTTCTTTGTACCATATTCTGTTAAAGAAATCCTTTAAAAATATTTCACTGTTATTGTCATGGGAAATTAAAATATTTTTGTTGATGCTTGTAGGTTTTGTGAGAAATTTAATGGTTGTATTTTTTGCCAAGGTTCGGGACTATAATTTCGACGAAAGCAATATTGGATAAGAACACAAACAAATGTAAAGGTATGTAAAATATATTTTTTAAGCTCGTTATTTACAAAACTAATACGTAAAGTGATATTTTCTCATACATATGGGAAACGCAAAACATTTTATGAACCCTCTAATATTTTCTGATTCAGTTTTTTATAGTCCAGTAAGAGTTAATTAATTTTATCTCATTTCTTATCTCATAAACGCTTCAAACTTGGACTGAATAGTGTATAGTTACAGGATATATTTTTATTAAAGATATCAGTTATTTTTATTTTGTTGAATTTGCTAAAATCATATACAAACACGAGGACTGTCTTTTTAATCAACTCGGCGAGGCATTATTCTTTGAAAGTTGTAAAAAATGATTACACGAAAATTATCTCGACTAATACTATATTTCTATAAGCTATGAACTTTGAAAATTCGCTAGAACTAAAATATTATACGTATCGTACTGAAACTTTGGATTTAGCTTAATTAAATATGGAAGTTATTTTTTTTAATGCTTCATTTGTTTGGTGGCGCAATCTGTGAGCCAATATGCAAAACTAAAATTATTATATCCCAAACAAATTGAAAACAATGCATTACAAGAATAATTTTTATAAGTCACGAGGTTTTACATGACTTAAGGAACAGATTGTAATTTATTTTTAATGTGTTTTTTTGACTGTAGGTTACGGTTTTGTGGACTTTGAGTCACCGGCGGCAGCGGAAGGCGCCGTGAAGGCCCTGCAGGCCAAAGGCATCCAAGCTCAGATGGCGAAAGTGGGTATCTGGTTCCCGCGTAGATCGTCCACTGTACGTTTTGCATGCAAGTAATACTTAGCTAGCTTTAACCTTTTGAATTCAATTCAAGCCCTCCTTTTTTACTACTTACTTACTTATTTAGTAGTAGACCAACACGAGACATTGCATTTCGATTTCACCGGTCCCACACGGGCCAGACCGGTAAGAAAGCTATTTGTTTCCTGTTTGATTCCTCAGTAACCACCAGGTTTATGTCTAATAATTGAAACTGCCGAAATTTTTGAAAGCCCTGGGCTACAATTTCAGGCTTCTAGTTGATATTTTATATGCGTAAATCTAATGCCAGCGATGTCATAAAATCAGAAAAGGCACGAATCAAGAGGATTTGGTTGATATTTTGTGCCCTAATCTTGAAGTCAACAATTATTAGCAACATCCTGGTGGGCCCCAATTGTCTCCGCATGACGCAGTAATGTATGCGATGTTGTTTGTCTAATTCTCTGCTTCACGTTTGACGAGGCTTCCGGAACAACCAAATACCTATTTTAAATTGCCGTAGCGCCTTGGCGCGTAGTAGTGCAGTGTTTCGGAGCTGGACTTATTTTAGCAACACTCAAATCGAGGGCAAAATTAAATTTATAGGAATTGAAGGTTTATTTTGAGTATTATTTAGTGTTTTATTGATTTGAGTTTTGCTATTTTGTAAATAGTTAGCATGCTGGACCAAAAGGTCCATGACATATTTGCAATCAAGTTTATATAATTTTTTTCTTTTACTGTAGTAATATTCTTTTAATTTTGTATGTTTTTTTTTTTAATATATAAACTTGATTTAAAAATTTAAGTGTTTGCAACTAAATTTGTCATACGATATTGCGCATATTTTTCTATATTATTAATTATTCGACATTCTATTCATGCAAAATCGAAATTTCATCCATTTATACACCCAGTTGAATTCTGGAAAATAATTGTTTCAGTTTCATTTCATTGAATATTTATACTTATCCGAATTTTATCAATTTTTTTCTAACTTCCTTTTAATTAGTACCTCAAATTTTTCATTTTTTGATACATATCTCTTCAAATTCGGGAAAATTCAATTAATTCGCACCATTAATTATATTATTCAAATATTTTTAAGTGAAATGAAGTCTTATCGTATGATGAATTTGAATATCAAGCACAAAAATTTGATCCTCCAATAACAAGCAATGAATAAAGTAAAACATGCATTTTATTAGCAAATTAAAAAGTAAATTAGTGTGCGCATGTAAATAGCCAATCGAGACAACCATATTGTGAATGCTTCATTTTAAGTACAAGTAATCGTTGTAACATACACTTCGTAGCAATAATCTGTACTAAACCAGTTATTAAATCAGCAAAAGAAATAAGTACTTTGCAAATAAAATTAAGCATGTATTAATTTATTAAAATAAGAAAATATACTGCGCTGTTACTGTGTTAGTATATTCTGTGACACATGATTGTTAATGGTTCATAACAACAATCACAACTTTTGTGGCATGGAATATACTATCAATTATAATAAGAAAAATTATTGTTCATTTCATTTGTGGTACAACTGTTGCACAACTCGTAGAAGTGAAAATTAATTCAAGGAGTGTGCGAAACATTCCGACTTTTATTTTGAATTTTTAAAGTGCTGGAAATATGGGACATCACATTTGAAATGAATTTTCCAACATGTCAATATGTTATCTGTTATTTAAAACAAATTTCTTATTCATAATCTCGAATGTTTCAAATATAAACAAAAATAGCTGTATATAGCTTCATTTGGAGAAGTATATTGTTGGCAGATAACATATTAATTTAATTGTTTTTGTTGGATTTATAAAATTGCAAAAAGACTTCAGTTCTTTACGAAACATTACCTGAAAATACAGGTTTTGAAACTCTATTGAACTTTTTTTCATTGGCCGCCCATTCAATAAATATAAAAAAAGATCTTTTAAATAAATATTAATAATTATTATAAATCCAACAATTAGAATATAATTTAAAGCTTTGTATTAAACTCTATTTACAGTTCAAATTTAATTGGAAAAATTATACTTTACCTCACATTTTTGAGCAGTGGAAATTAAATATTGGCTTGGAATCTTCTTGCACGTTGCTTTTGGTGAGATTTATAAATTTAGCATTACCGTTCGTTGTTATCTAGCAAATATACAGCTACATGACTTCTACGCTAATGGACATCCATCATAAGTGTTTAATTTTAAATATTTACTGATCTGCCTGATGAAAAATTATTAAATATTCTACATTCTACTATAACATTTAATAATCTTTTCCATTTTATTGTCTTTAATTTGTATGTTAGATTAAATACAAATATTTTTTTCAAACCTAGAATCACTTTCCCGATTAACATGGGAAAAGATGAATATTAAAAATTTTTCGAATGGCTTTTATGAGTTGTCTGAAGTCAAGCTATACGGTGAAACTATTTATTTGCTACTTAACGACGAATGGTAACGGAAACGGAACGGTAATATCCAGTCTTTAGGTTAATCGTCTTCGGTGTCGGACTATTACCACGCCATGTGTTTCTGGCAACTGTCAAAATAATTTCGTGATAACTAAAGGCGATTGCGTCAAACTCTTCCTGATACAATACCGTGATAATTATTTTTTTATGATTGAATAATTTATACACCGATTGCAGTACAATTTAATTGTCGCACAACGTAATTTCGCGCTAGAATTAAATTTTTTACCATTATATATATTTTTTTAAATCTTCTAGTTTATATCACGGTTTTATACACAGGTCGTGACACTCGTCAGTAGTGAGGGTACCCCCAAGAAGTCTAGAATACAGGAGACTCAACGCCCTATGCTGCATCGTGTATAGAGTTGAGGCAAAATATGGTTGCACGTAGCGCCTCCCACCACTCGCAATTATCATTGTTTCTCACTTCCACACGTTACGTCAGAATGCCAAATGATTATACAAGCGCTAGAGAAACGCTTTTTTGCTGCACCTCTTTTTTGCCTCACCCCACCACTATCGTTGAAACTCCTGTATTCTAGACTTCTTGGGTACCCCTTATTGAAGCAGTTTACTAGTTGTTAAAACTAATGCATACGGCGTAACGATCGAGAAGATAATTGTGCGAGAGAACAAAGAATATGCATTAGAAAGAGAAGAAACAGCGAGTCCAAACGTCAAACGTCAAAAAATATGAATGAAAATACAGAATTTAAACAAAAAAAAAACCTTTTGATAGGAAATTTTAACTTGGAATACATGAATGTTTCCCTTTCATTGAATTATTGTTCTAAGTGAATTTATAGTTATCAACTATAAAATATAACATTTTCCCACCTTTTCAGTGATTCTTTATTATTGGAGACTCTGAAAACTGAACGCTTCAAGGTGGATTTATAGCTGACATAGAACACAGAACCTAATTTGGCACAGCTTGGTTTAGCACAGAAAACATAGAATTTCATTTAGGGGTTTTATAACATCACACAAGACATAGAAATCAACACGAAGTAAAAGAAGAAGTATCAACAAAAATAATAAGAACTTGTGCATGTTTTCGGTCTTGTCAAATTGAAAACGATAAACATTATATTATGTTTTGACATATTTGTTCTCACGCTATGCAATTTGTCATATTGTAGATATCTTCCAATAGCGCTCTTGCAGCGCATGCGGCGTTTGTTGCAAATCAACTGAACTACTACGAAATGTCACGGTAATTCACGAAAAACATAGAAAATTAAACTTTGGTTAATTCCTATGCTGTGCTAAACTAAGTTCTGTGCACTGTGTTTGTTATAAATGGATGCATTGATTTCCACATGACCAAATTGTATGCTAAGCTGTGCTAAATTATTTTCTAAGTCTGTCAGTTATAAATCCACCTTTAGTCCAAGGTGTTTCGCGCTGTTTTACATCGTGGTAATCAGGCATATTTAATGAGTTGTACTCTCAATTATTTATTGATTCACAGTTAATTACTCATTATGAAGCACGATAAGGTTAGTTAGGTTAGATTTAACAGTATTTTCAATCGCATAGTTTCTGTCTTTCTTTAATACCCTGTTTATTTATACACTCTCCATCTTTATCTTTCGCATACTCTTCTCGATCGTAGCACCTCTTTTGGAGCAAATAATAACTAAATACAGCTTCAATAAGAGTCAATCCGCAACAATTGTAATGGATGCTAGTGTCAAGACCGTGGTTTACATACCGTCGTTAGTATCAGAAAAGGCTACTTCCGGCATTAATAAAAAAAACTTTACCACCTTTATTAGAGCAGACGCTACAATAATCCTCAAAAATATTCGCGTTTCGAAATTTCTGCCGCGCTTCCACTCAAAGTGTGGTTTGATTGTATATATTTATATTAATATGACACAAATGACACAAATTTCATCTTTTTGGATACTTCGATCGAATAAAACGCTACGAAAAGCTACCAATATTTATTGGTGTTCCGTCAGAGAGTTTGGCACAATCGGGTTTTGAATTAAAAGTGTATTATAGTTGATATATCCCTTAAACAGTAAACAGCTGTAATAATATAACTTTATAATCAAGTTTAATACGAAGCTTATTCAATAGCATAGTCGGATTCACGTCAGAACAGCAAACAAAGTGATGACGTTCACATTGAAATGAAATATATATTTTTTCAATTCTTATTTCTCTACTTCCAAAAAGGTTTATAGTTTATTTCAGTTGAGAAAGGTCCAAGGGTTCTTATGGTACTGCGATTTAAGCTTTTTGATTGGCCGAAATGCAAACACGATTTACTCACATTCAATGCAGGATTCAAAACAAGCTTGCTGGAAACGAATTCAAGAAATAGAAGCAAGACAAAATTTAAATCTTTGAACTGCACAAATCTATGATAATAATTGATGACTCCATGAGACAATCTAGGCACGTGTCTTGGGGCACGCGCAAAAGACTTTAAAACGAAGAAAAAAATAATTTTAATAATAATAATATGAGAAAATAAATAATTGATTGAATTAATATCTTATTTCGATGAAACTTGGTGAGATGATTTGCTTTAGCATTACAAATATGGGAAACTATTAGCTGTCAAACTCGGTTGACCTTGAAAATAATATTTATCAATTTACATTTATATAACATGTATACATTGTGCATGTGCGTGTGTGCGATACTAGCGACTCCCTAGTGAAATGAAATTTAGTCAGTAGCACTGAAACAGTGGTTTTTGTTTTCAACTGGCAATGCTTCGCATTCAACTAACGAGCGGGCTTCGACTGCTCTGACCAAGCTCGACGTGGAATCTTGAGTCCGAGACAATGACGAAGGGTGCACTAAATATCTCATGTTGGGTTTAATCTGCCATCGCCATCTCACACACACACCGCGAAGTTATAAATCAATAAATAAGGTTTTCAATGTCAACTGAGCCTGACCACCAATAGCTATTATTTTTTCCATATTTTTAATACTAAAACTAATCTATTAATCAAAATTTATTATGTATGGCTTCAAGAAGGGCGCCGATCATGTGCTAGCTTAGGGCGCTGTCAACTGACAGATAGCTAAATGCGATTTTTGTGATAATGTGAAATTGACTTGCATTTTGGTCAATTAGAAATAATCTCATAAGAGCCTTTGGACTGTTCTTAATTGATTTTTTTCACTTGTATTGCGTAAAATATTCTTGACAGAAATTAAACTGCGTACTAATGTGAACGTTATTGAAAAAAATTCAGCTTTGAACCAGAATTGGAATGTATTTTGGGAAATATGTCTTGCGGTGGCGCTGCCAATAGTGCATCCGAGATACTGTTGGCGACGCCACTGTTTAATCACTTTAGAATAACTTCTTCATTTATCAACTTAAGAATTGTGACAAAAATAGCGAGATAAAATTTTACATTCACAATTAATTATTGAAACGCTGTTCTTACATGAATCCTAGTATATTTTATCAAAAATGGTAATAATTTTGCCGAATTAGCCAAAAAATTATTTCCTCAACTTCCAGCAACAAGAGCAAGATCCCACGAATTTGTACATAGCCAATCTCCCCCTTTCCTACAAGGAACAAGATGTAGACAACATGCTTGCAAAGTATGGCCAAGTGATCTCCACTCGCATCCTTCGGGATCCCAACGGCATGTCCAAAGGCGTAGGGTTTGCCCGAATGGAGTCCAAAGAAAAGTGCGAGCAGATTATTCAAATGTTTAATGGAAGCCCTCTTGCTGGGGCGAAGGATCCACTATTAGTTAAGTTTGCAGATGGGGGAAATAAGAAGAAAAGTTTATATAAAAGTCAAGACAGTAGTAGGATGTGGAGGGAAGCGGGGGAGAATATGACGGCTGTTACGTATGATCATAATCCATTGGCTCAGAATGGGGTAAGTCTTCTTTATTTGAAACTTTGAATAAGTTTGATGGAATTTTATTTTAGGTCGCCACCCATCAGATGCTTCCTGCAATCGCCAACTACCAACGTCACTACTCCACCCAAGCTGTTCCAGGCTATGCAGTACCCGGAGGTCCCTGGGTGCAGCAGTACCTTGTACCCTCAACAGCTCATGCGCATCTTCCACAAGTGGACGACACATACGGCATGCAAATGGGCGGAGGACACATGAACGCAGGTTATAAAAGTGACGGCCAACACGCTAGGTCCATTCCGGTGATGATGCAGCCGGCTACGGATTCCAGCGGAATGCCGTACAATCCCATGATGCCGCAGTTAACAACGCACATGTCTGCCCTACAGATTAGTGCAGCGGGATCGGTGGGTGTAAGCATTTTAGATTTTTTTTATACTCGAGGATAAGTATAACTGCTATTGGTATTTTTCATATTTGTAAAATTTAAAACAGAATTTTAAAACATACTCAAAAGCAATGATAAAAAATTTAATTATTGATTAATTTCTGTGTTTTCGCAGTATATTAGCCCGCATCCGTTCCAGTACTTCCCAGGCCCTGCCCCTAGCATCATTCACGCAATGCCGATGGGCGATTCGGAGCAAACGTCGAACGCTGCATCACCTGACGATAGCTACCAGGCCTACCAACAGCAGCAGCCCAAGTAAACAACATCCCCAAGCTCCTCGTCGCAGCTCCAGGCAGGCCACTGATCTTCCGATAGGTGCCACAACGGCTAATAGATTAGAACAGATTAGCTATTTTATTTTTTGATAATAGTCTTACAGATAGGTAGTTACGTTCTTGCGACAAGAATACGCCATGGAGTCGGTAATCTTTCGAGTTAATAATCAAACAGTAAAATATTTTGATTAATAAATCGTATGATTACCCAATTTGTGGGAAACTTCGCTTGCAACTAGGTTGAAACGACCTAGAATTAGGTACTCGTAATCCAACAAAGAGACCGAGAAGTAAATACAAAATGACTTTGCTGCTCACAAAGAATCAAACATTTCTTCCTGTGCGATCTATGAACTAATAATCACTTCCAGACTTGCGTAATCGATGATGAAAAATCATTTTATATTTTGACATTCCAATGACTAGCAGTGTCGTGTTTCTTGCCACCTTCACATATAAACCATGTATAGATTTTGTTTTATGTATTAGTTGTTTTCCTACTATTTTACGTTTTTTTATGAGGTACAGTCAAAAAAATCCCAGAATTTGCCGCATAACACTGATATTAATTTCCTTAAATCATCTCTAAAAGCATCTCATAATTTTTATTTATTCACTTCATTTCTTGACTATCTTTCCTACTTTATTATTCTTTTCAATGCTTCTAAATTGGTATCATTTTTCGGCTGTTCCATTCATATTTCATCTTTCATGCACTCATTTGTTTATTGTCGATTGCAGCGCTATGTGGCCAATCTAAGAATTTTTGTGCTGTACCTCTTCATCCTTCGAGCCTTCAAAGTAAAGTAAATATGTGGTCAGGCGCCCAGCAGAGGGCTTTTGTACGGAACTACAGTTGATTTAGATATCGTGCCTTTTCAGATAGTCCAATGACAGGGAATATACTGAAAAATATTTTAATATATTTTTTTAAATCGGTGTTTGCATAACCGACTAAACCAAATTTTTATCTTCTAGTTGTTCTCTGTTGTAGGCAGTTTACTGAATATATACAATTAGTTTTTGTTAATTTGAATTTGTCCTGGATGTGGTTTCGCTACAGCTCAAGAACTTTTCAGATTTTGGAAATGAAAATTGAAAAAAGAAAGAAGCTTTCTGAAATCGGAATACTTGTATCGGAATTTTTTCTGCACATTTATTTAAGTTAAAAAGAAGAATTCGTATCCACATTTCGTTGGGCTTAAAACGAAAAATGTTCAAGTTACTTTTCAATATGATTTTAAATAAATGTTACAATTGAAATAAAAATAATTTATTGGAATAAAAATAAATGTATAGAATTCATTCCGATATAATTGTTGTTTGTTCTTATTTGTAGCTGCTCCATCAATTACGGACTGTTTGTGTGTACAGGAGCTACTACCAACGATACATATTAGTGTATTTAAAAAACACGATTCGAAAAATAATACATTCAACACCAAACACAATATTACACAATTAATACAGGATCATAAGATAACTAAAAACTAAATTAAAACTCATTATTTTTCCAAATTTAAATAAAACTAATATTTGATCCTGTATTATTGCATACATACAAATACACTACACTTTTCTATATTTATGGTGAACTTTTTAACACAATACTTGGCCTAAACTTTCAGTTGAGCTTGTATATTCAAAAATAAATCTGAATTTGAAATTAAACGGAAAGCTGAATGCTGAAGATGGCATTCAGACGAGCGATTCACGTAAACTAACAAAAAATTACGAACGAAATTACACGCAACGACTATACTAGAAAATGTACGTCATCAAAATAATAATGTCACCAGATTCATGACGTCACGTGCTGCTATGTTTACATGCTATATTTATAACAAGACAGGAAACGATATAAAACAATTGATTCTATAGAAAAAAATCACAAATGTTATGCCTGTTTTACACGATTCAATTTCTTCATCAATAAATTCACGAAGTTTTATTTTGAATTTATTGACGAATTAGAACATGTTCTATTTTTCGACAACTTTTTAGGGAATTCTAGGGTTTTTTCTTCACATTTTGTCGTTTCCAACCTTTGAATTTAGCATTGTCTTGTTTATCTCCAACCTTTTTTGCGGTTAAGTTTGTTTGATTCTAAAGTGTGTTTGTTCTTGAGCTTGTCATGGTTTTCATATTATAAAATGGTCTACAGAAACTTGCAAGAAACAATACAAAAATGAATGACAATGAAATGACAACTGATATTTAGGTTGGTACTATTAAATTATTCACAATAAATTGATCAAAATCTTCATGTGTGTAAAAACAAACCAACATTTTTCTGCTTGACAATAAATTCACGAAGAAATTCAAGGACAACTTCATGAATATCTTCATCAATAAATTGGATCGTGTGAAACAGGCATTAGAAGTTGATAGTCTTTTGTGAAGGTTAAAATAATAGACGTCTTTTTCTTCACTCTTAGTTATTGCCAAAGCAATTTTTAATAAGCGACCGATTTCGGCAATTTAATTGCATTTTCAGGCATAAATCTACAAATAATAATAAAAATTCGAGCTACAATTTTCTGCATGAAATGTTGGCTAAAGTCAATATATAAAATAAATTATACAATATGAATTTAATAATTTTAAATTGATTTGAAATGACTTATAAGGTTATTGAATTAATTTAACACGAAAAAATGTTTAAATATTTGCACATTTTTGGAACTTATTTTCGCATACTCTATAAATGGCGGCTTTGTCTTATTCCTTACCTAAAAATCATTTAAATAGCGCTCACACAAATAAAGTTACCTTAAACGTAGCTTAATTTCCATGATAATGATTGTTAGAACAATTGTTACTAAGGTAATTAAGCTCCGCTTAAGTTAAACCGAGAACTGAAATACCGCCCCTAAGGGTACGTTCCACTAGACGACCGCAACGCTCATGTCGCCTCAATAATCGTTCCACAAGACGATCGCGGTCGTGATAATGACTACTTCAAGCTCACAACGTCCGCGATTGAAAGGTGGGTCGACAACGTCCGCGATTGAAAGGTGGGTCGAAGCGGCCGTTGCGTTAATTTTTGCAGAAATCGCCAAGAAGTTCAAATTAAATGAGATGATGTCTTTTCAATTTGTACTTTCGATTCCAAGTTATGTCAATTGATTCAAGATTTTCCATTTGTCAATATGACAGATATTTTCATGGTCTTTTATTATCATTATTTACTATTTAATAGCGATTAATTTACACAGGCATATTGGATTTATTCCATGCGTATATCCTTTTTGCTACAGGTTAGTTTAATTTTATTAACGATTTACTTTTCGATCCTAACCACAAATTGTCATTTCATTCGACATTTAACAGACACTCGCATCGTTCCACTTGGAGCACCAGCCACAACGACCATGAGTTAGTGGAACTGCAAAAACCGCAGTCGTGAGCGTGGAATTTACTCTAAAAATAGACATAATTTGATACTTATGCCCGGTTGCATGAACGTTCATTAACTAAACAGTTCTTCAAAAATGAATAATATCAAATCGAGTTTTTGACAGCAATGCTAAGCAACTGATTTGACGAATATATTCGATTTGATATTATTCATTTTTAAAGAACTCTTTAGTTAATGCACGTTCATGCAACTAGGCCTTACAGTTTTTCTTACCAACAACAACCCTTCATTTCTAACCACAGTAACCAAACAAAAAGCTTCTGATTTGTCAAAACCGATGACGATGGAATTATTCCAAACGATGGTTTCGAATGTAACTTATTCCAACATAGCTTTTTTTGTTAGAGAATAATATATAGTCATTATTGTCCAGGATGAAGCTGGCTGCATTCGGTTAAGGCGAGGGCAAAGCCCAAGGCAAAGACGAGACAATGAAATTTAAAAATACCAACGGCATCCATGATCCACAATTATCATATTTTTCCTCTTCGTCGGTAATTAATCTGTCAACAAGTAATTAATGATAATTTTTTGCATGGTTTGAAATTGAGAACTTTCGAAGCAAAATTCAGTTCAATAATAGGATACTTTCGGTGCACGTATTACAAAAAAATATTAATAATAAACGGGTTTTTTTTGCTGTATTAACGCCATCTATTGCCAACTTGTACCAAGTTCTGGGGACGCGAAAACTGACAAAACATTATACTGTTCGCTCTCCTGGTATTTAATCTCCATTGGTCTATCGTTGGAAAAACAACAATTTTATTGTGCTGTTTAAAATAATTATTCAGTCAATTTGCCCTTTCGGCTTCGGCCGGAAGTGACGCAACAGCCGAACATTGGCTTTGGCTGATATTCAGTCAGAAAATAATTACGAGTACCAATTCGTTCTCTAACACTACTAATACTCATTGAACAGAGTATGTATCGAAAATTAAATGAAATTCTCAATTTTTTTGTCGAAGAATATTTACTTACATTTTTCAAATTGATGCTGTAATTTATGTACAAATGAAACTGATGAGAACGCATCGATTTTTTTTTGATTAATTTTGTTCATAATTTACGGATTGGATTTACACAAAATTGCAACATAAATCAATTTTAATGAAGAATTCTTCCTATTTGCTGTATGAAACAATTGTAGTGACCACAGACTGTTGGACAGTCCCGGGCTCAAATTTGCCCCTCAAGCGTGCGCATCGTAATTCGGTAATGTTCAGGAATATTTTTTGAAAGTACAAGCATAAGAAAAAGATCATTTTGTGGCACTGAAAATTTGTTGAAAGTTAAGTCAAGTTCACGTGTTAAAAAGCGAGCTACCAGAAAAATACCACAATAGACCCAACGGACTGATACGCTGCTAAGCAGAAGATTGACACATACACAAACACATAAAACATTATATATTTAATACAGTACATGGTATCGACGAATCGGCAAGGCGGATCAAAGCATGATGAGATTGACTGACTTAAACTAATAATAAATGTAATATATACATATTAGTGGTGGCGCTTTTGGCCCACTGATTCAAGCTGCAAACCAAATAGTTGTGGGTCATTTGCTATGTAATTATTGCTGTTAGAGTGTGAGAAGCGACTGAATTTCTCGAGTACAACGCCATTTGCTGCGAAAATGCTACGTCATAATTAATAGTACACTTGAAAATGATGTTGAATAATGGTGATGCGATTTTATTCATTTACTCAATTCAATTTGAGTATTTACCGTGTTGATTTTCAATTTAAACAATGGCGCGTCACTTGATTTATTGCAATTTTTGATAAATTCATTTAATTAAACTGATTCATAATTATTTATGAGGTAAAAACGTATTCTATTTATTAATAACGGTTTTGTATCATCCCTCTAGCGGAAAAGTGCCTGAAATGTAATAAGCATGCAAATTTACATCCAATTCAAAATAAAAACTTTTTGCAAGCCTTACGACGAGAGCAGTAAGACCTTGATTCCTCTTACATATAAATCAATTTTAAGAAAAGAATACATTTCTGCACGCTGTAAGCCATTCCATCAAAATATAGTTTTTTTAATATAAAGACAAGTTTGACAAGATGTGTTTGAAAAATTTTAATTATTGTCATTTCGTGGCTTAGCTTCGCCATTTTTCAGATAAATCAGATTATGGACAGCATCTAGTTTATGGCGTAACAGTTTCGTAGTTATAAATAGGCGGCTACCGAGGACTTTTTTAAATTTTGCAAGAAATAAATAACTATAAATACAGTTCATTTTATTTTGGTACATTTCACATTTGAAGGAAAAAAACTATTTTTTAAACCATAATATTTAACTCAATCGAGTCCATAACTACCTAGATCACTGTAACGTATCCTAAAATTCTCGCAAGGACTATAA
This sequence comes from Dromius quadrimaculatus, assembly GCA_963989225.1. NCBI lineage: Eukaryota > Metazoa > Arthropoda > Insecta > Coleoptera > Carabidae > Dromius > Dromius quadrimaculatus. The sequence continues at coordinate 5,279,566 of OZ022325.1, read as the reverse complement.
GTTCAGCGCGAGGTTTGTTGGACTATACATTTTCACCATTGGTTTCTTCATTGCAGTTGTTATTTCGTAAGATTTCAAATTTAGAAAGGTTCTAAAACCTAGTAAATGAAATCTGAATTTATCTGTTATTGATGCTAGAATGTTTAGTGTTAAGTTTAAGAGTTTAGCTTTAAGAAAATTTTAGGTTAAGTATAGATTGTGCATTATTTATGGGAATTTGTGTGCAAAACTTCTATTTTTCTTGACTGTTATTTATGTTGAATTTTTTGGTTTTATTTTATTTTACACGACGCTTTTCTTTTTATCAGGTTTTGACATTCAATGCTTTTTAGGAATGATAATATTTTATAATTAAAAATGCTTCTTTAATTATTTTAAATGATCCAAAGTATTGTGAATACTAAACTTTGTTTTTGGGTATTTATTTTTAAACATTTTTCGTTCTGTTTAATTAAAGATATTTTTTTTTATAGTTGGTTCAAAATCAAATACATAGAAAAGCTCTGTAATTGTTCTTTCTATTTTTCTATTTTCGTTACTTAGTTAAGTGTGCATGTAAAAATGAAAATTGTGCGTGTATTTGGGCACTAAATGTGACCAGATTTTAATTTTAAATAAATTTTCCAGTATTTATCAGTAATAATTATTACTGAAGTAAAACTGGTTAATACAAATTTTAATTTGTTTTAAATGTTAAAATAGATTGATTCTATTGATATATATTCTCATATTGATGTTTTGCAATAATATGGTCCGTATTCTCACCTCTTGTTCAAGCGCTATTGTATTGAAAATAAAGAAGTGAGAATACGAGCCAAAATGTCTAATTACTATCAAAATGTAGTTGGAGTCGGAAATTAGACTTTAATTTATTATTTATTGCTGGCGTGGTATGAGAATACATATTTTAGTATCACAAAAATATATTTTTCGAACAATTTAATGATCAGTCTTTTCGCTTTTACACAAATTTTCACTTTCCGTTTTAATATAAATTTTATTATATTGTTGCTTCACAATAAAATTTAAATGAACATCAAATCAAAATTCAACAAAAGTGCAAATTATTGATAAGAATGAAAAGATTGATTGAATCAAAAGATGAGTGGGCGTGTTGAAAATTAAAATATTCATAAATGAAAAGGAAATAATTTATTCAGTGCTTGAGAAAAGAAGCCACGAGTCAAAATGCGCAGAATGCGAGTTTGTTCACGCATGTTGTTAGCTTGATTAGACGTGGCTTGCGTGTTTGAATTCATTTGTTTTTGATTTACGTACTAGAACGGTTTGGGAGAAGTAAAGTTCGACTCTCTTGTGGGCAATAAATTGTGGTGATTTGTGACTTCTTCTCTCGTGAATTTATCTCTAGTGCATCGTAATATTTATTTGTATAAAGGCAATTTTTTCGTTAGTTTGATGGTCAACCGCGAATCTTTCTTACATTTAGTATATTTAATTTTTCTGCATAATTGTGATAAATTAGTTTTTTTAATATTATTTGAATAGTTTTGCGGCACTTTTCCAGTTAGGATTGTTATTTATAAAATATTTAAAAATCGCAGTATATTTCCATTTTCCGGGAAATATCTAAAGCAGTTGAAGAAAAGTTCAACATATCTATAAATCTATGGGAAATTTTGATTGTAGATATTATTTACTGTGTTGACGATTAATTTTTAAAGTTGAACTTTTGTAAATAAAAGTTGCTTTAAAGGAGACAAAGGTGATAATGTAAGTTCAACGCAGTCAGCCGCATTCTTGTAAAAAGTAATTTAATAATAAAAATGTCACGATTTTTTGAATCGTGAACTAGTAGACAGTGGAGCGGCAAAAACTCGTAGATTAGGTAAGTAGTTGTAGAACCGTAGTTTGATTTAGGCCCTTAGTTACAGTAGGTAGGTAGGTAGATAGGTATATTTTAAAAGAATTAAATAGAAGTTAGATTTAAGAGAGGTTAAGAAAACCAGGAACTCTTGAGTGAAATTTGGAATGTAATGTTTTGTAGCTTAGCGTTGTAGTATACATATAATATATTAGATATTTAATTATGACATTGGTTTAGTCAGAGGTGCGAACGATCCAAATTTCACTCGACGTTCAAACTTGAGTTGTCTCTGAAAACTAGAGATAAGCTAAGTGTTTTTTATTGTTGATTAAGTTTGTCTGTAATTGTTTTCAATTTTTTTGTATTGTATGTCTTTCTTTTGTGTTGGTAAAATAAAAAAAAATGTATTTGTCCAATGATGTTTTATTTTTGAAGCGAAACTTCTTTCAAGTACTCAATTACAAACTATTTAAATTATTTGTTACTGACAATATTCGTCAAAATTGTTAATATATTGTCAAAGAAGTTTCACTTCAAACAAATAAATTCCATGAATTGATACACCTCTTTTATTTATATTTGTATTTTTTTGTAGGATTTTCTTGAATGGATAACAAGAGTACATTACTGTTTTCGATCGAGAAATAATTACAAAGATTTTGATCAAAATTTGCTGCACGTCTAGCGGAAAAAAATCAAACTCCAATTTTGGTATGTCACTTTTTGTTTTTTAAATTTTCTTTTGGTATTCAATACAATTGCAGAAACAATATTATAAATTCGTAAAAAAGCTATTTTTTGGGAGAAATAAAAGTACACCATTTTTTATATACAATACAACAATCTATTAATAAACGGAGTTATTATGTGTGTGCAATTTCTCTTAAGAACTGTCCCGGTTATGTGCTTTATAGCAGTCGTGCTCGTAGTGGTAGCTAAAATCATGCTTATAGCGGTCTCATCTTGTCTCTTTGTTTAGGTTTTTGGCTCGAGTTTGGCCCCACAAGCGTGCGCAGCACAATTCGGTGCTTTTCAGGAACGTTTTTCGAAAGTGAGCGAAACGAGCTAGCTTATAATCAATATTAACTGCCAATTGTTATTGGTGTACGAGTTACAGGCTTGAGCATTGAATATTTTGAATACTATGCCGCACAAAACAAATTTATTGTTTCTGAGTTAACTAGACGCTCTAGAAAGCTCTAATTAGGAGCAATGTATGTTTATGTACAAGTAATATTAACTATCAATTGTTATTGATGTACGAGTCACAGGCTTCAGAGCTGAATATTTCAGAAATAATTTTTTTTGTATTATGCCGCTCAAAACAAATTAATTATTTCTGAGTAAACTAGAAGCTCCAGAACGTTCAAATTGTAAATACATATTCAGAGGGGATATAAGTTTATATATAAATAATATCAATTACCAATTGTTATTGCTGTACGAGTTACAGGCTTATAAATTGAATCATTTACAAATTTTTAACATTGCACTGCTCAAAACAAAATTATTTCTGAGTAAACTGGAGGCCCCAAAAATTACAAATTGTAAGTACGTACATGGGGGGGGATGTAAGTTTATATACAGATGATATCAATAACCAATTGTTATTGTTGTACGAGTTACATGCTTATAAATTGAATCATTTACAAATTTTTAACATTGCCCCGCTCAAAGCGAAAAAATTATTTCTGAGTAAACTGGAGGCCCCAAAAAGTGCAAATTGACAGTACGTACTCAGGAGGGATGTAGGTTTATGTGAAATTAATTTTAACCCTTTATCGGGATTTGTAATCATATGGTAACATCATTTTCAAATGTTTGTAACTCTGGTATCTGTAGTTCTACAACAAAGAGAATAATGCTACCGTATGGTTACAATCCACTATTTTGGTAGGGGGACTTCTTCGGATTCTGCGCAATGAACTGAATTTTATACTCGGTGTTTTTGTATCTGCGTTTCCCAGTGAACTGAAATACGACTTGCAGCAAAAAGATAAATAACTTATATTGTCAGTAATATTGTTTTTTTCCTTTATTCTTTTGATATACGCAATAATGCAGATATGAAAGTGTAATTCTGTATACTGTACAGGGGACTATGTAAGAAAGTACAGCGTAGACAGTCTATATAAAATATATGTTACCATATAGTTACATTGCCCGATAAAGTTACACATAATATAGAATTTTCATTATTATAATTCCAGTTACGTTGTATCCTAAAGGACTAAGTCCTGTGACATTTTATGGAGGCAGAAAATTTATTCTCCCGCCAAATCCAAGACTAATTCGACACTTCCGCTGATAGAAAAAAAAAACTCAATTGACAGTGCGAAAAAAAAATGTAATAAATGATTCAAGTGAACCAACAAGTAACGTAAAAAAGTAAAACAAAACAAAACAAGAGGAGAAAGATTATCTTCGGCAGAATATAATTATTGTAAATTATAATAAACATATGGGAGGTTAATGCTAATGCTCTCATTGGACTGTACAGATCACACAGTAGAGCCGACATTGGTATTATCCAATATTTACTAACCTCTTGAATATTTGCGTTGTAAACGCCTGAGTTTCATATAGGGGAGATTTTTCAGCGCTTGAAATAAAATATAAGCCTCTAAAAATATTTAAAAATAAAATTATAAATAAACGCATTTTTTGTTTATTATTATTATTATTCTACTCATTCCTTTATCGTGCAATGTTACCACATGGCTACATTATCAAACTCCTAATTGATGCTAATTAGAGCACTGCAGGAACCTGCAATAGCATATTTAAGTCACCAAGAGACAGTATTAAAAGTACAAAATTTTTCGTACAAGTATTTCCGCTTTGCCCGATAAAGGGTTAACTACCAATTATTATTGATGTACGAGTTACAAGCTTGAAAATTAAATATTTTGAATAATTTGCCGCTAAAAACAAATTTATTGTTTCTGAATAAACTAGACACTCTAAAAAGTTCAAACTGTGAGTACGTACTCAGGGGGATGTAAGTTTGTATACAGATAACATCAATCACCAATTGTTATTATTGTACGAGTTACAGGCTTATGAATTGAATCATTTATAAATTTTTAACATTGCACCGCTCAAACAAAAATTTATTTCTGAGTAAACTAGAAACTCCAGAATGTTCAAATTTTAAGTACGTACTCAGGGGGATATAAGTTTATATATAAACAATATCAATAACCAATTGTTATTGCTGCACGAGTTACAGGCTTATGAATTGAATCATTTATAAATTTTTAACATTGCCCCGCTCAAAGCGAAAAAATCATTTCTGAGTAAACTGGAGGCCCCAAAAAGTGCAAATTGTCAGTACGTACTCAGGAGGGATGTAAATTCATGTAAAAGTAACATTAACTACCAAATATTATTGGTGTAAGAGTCACAGGCTGTAAAACTGAATATTACAAATTACATTTTTTTTGTATTATGCCGCTCAAAACAAATTAATCATTTCTGAATAAACTAGAAGCTCCAGAAAGTTAAAATTGAAAAATAAATATATCTCAAGTTATTAGTTCACACTAACGTTTATTTGAATTCGTTATTTATTCAATAATTTGTAGTATTTACAATCTAAGTTAGCATTCGCGAACAATCTAGAAAATGTTCAATTGTCACACATTTGAATGTTAGCTCATTGTTGCGAGATATTCAGTTGTCACACATTTGAATGCCAGTTCATTGTTGGAAAAGAGTAATTTATGATTGTCGATAAAAATTTACTCATATTTTTGAAATGGCATTAGTTTTTGGAGTCAAAATGACCAACAATTTACGATACTTTATTCATCTAGTTGCAGCGCCATATTGGAATACCTTCTTTTATTTATTATTCTGCAAAACAGTTACACACAATGTGTCATGGTCTTGAAAAAACTCATAAAATTGCCAAAATTAACAAATAGTTTATTTACTTTCAATACATACCATAAATACAAAACAGTCACATTACATTCTTCATAAGTAACAATTTTGATGAGTTCTCGATGTTTATTTCCAGTAACATCGCACTTTTTTCCCAAATATAATTTTTTTATATTATCAAATGCGTTTTCTGATGTTTTTTATTGTATTTCGGTAGATATGGGAGCTACTTTGCAGAATAAAATCATTTATTTATTTGGGAGAGTTTCGACCAGCTTTTAACAATAAATTATAAATACTTTTTTGGTGAAGTAATTTATTTTTCGCAGTCTTCTATAAAACTTAAATGTAGGAAAAAGAAGCCTAGGGGTCTAAAGTTCGCGTTAAAGTATTTTTAAGCAAGAATAATAGCGATTTTAGTTCTACAATTAAGCTCCTATATTTAACCGATATCAAAAAAGATTGTAAGATTTTTTAATTTGCTGGAACCTCTTTTGGTGGAGAAAGTGGTTCACTATTGATCGTTGTGCCCTCAACACATTTCCAAAGCCCGTAAGTTTTGCCCACTGTAGTTTGCCACAGGCGAAGAGTTCCGTCTTCTGAACCAGAAGCATAGAGCTCGCCGTCTGGAGAGAATTTGACGCAGTGCACTGGGCCAAAATGGCCTTTAAAGGATTCTAAAATATAAAAAAATTGAAATATTACGGTCATTTATACTGTCAGATTTGTCAATATACTCACCAATTTCTGTGCCCGTAGTATAATCAAATTTATACATTTTTAGGTCATCTCCACCGCAAACAAAAATACTTTTATCAGGATGCAGTGACGCTGAATTAACAGTCGTTGGAACTGGGAATTCCCGAATTTTGTTTAGAGATTCAGCCTCAAGGAATGTCACATTATTTCCGTGGGTTACGGTGATTGTTGTGCCATCCCGAGATACCTCCAGGCTACTTGGTATGGTTGGAAATTGAATTTTTTGTACTTCCTAAAAAAATTGAATACTTAATTTAGAATATTCCGTCTCATAGTGAATTTGATAAATAACACAGCACGCAATTTTATTTTGTTTTGGAACAACTTTTTAATGACCCTGAAAGTATGTAAAATAAAAAATAGCCGACACAATTCAATTTAATTTCGGACTAATCCAATTTGAAATATTATACAGTCAAATTAAAAGTTGGAAATTGAACTATTTACTTTTAAAAAAATATTACCTGACCGGAAGTTCTGTCCCACACTCTTACTGTTTTGTCATCTGCACATGAAACAATATGAGAATCGTTGCGAAAGAAAAGTGCATGCCTGATTCCACTTGAGTGTCCCGAAAAAGTTTGTGGACCTAAAAAACAAATATACTCACAAACATTGAAATTTTTCTTGGTTTAAATTAAATTTTGTAAACTTACTAGCATCGGTTTTGTTCAAGTCAAATATTCTGATTAATTTTTCATTGCTTGCGGTAGCCAAAAAATTCGAATCTTGCGAAAAATTTACACTTTTTACAATGTGGTTATGTTGGAAAGAATGGACTTCTTCTCCGGCAATAGCATCCCAGACTTTACATGTGAAATCAGCGGCTCCAGATGCCGCTCTAGTAGCTAGCTTATTAAGCGCTACACCCCAAACAGCCCCCTTATGTCCCTCAAAAGTTCCAATCCAATCTCCAGTGTCACCCTGACGTAGCATAGGCTTTCCATCTGAATAAATTGAAACATTTTCAATAAAATGTGTTTAAATATGTATGCTCTTATAACCAAGGGAAGGATATTTTCAAATAAAAACTTTATTTTTTGGTAATGAATTATTTGTTTATTAGAACAGAGAAAACTTTCAGAAATATGACATAAAAACTGACACGTCCCTTCTGTCACAACAATAATTGCACGCACAATTAAAATGGGTCATGTATGAATACATGCGTATAAAAATCTTAAAAGTAATAATAACAACACGTCGATAAACCCTATAAGGTCAAATCGAAGGCTTTTAATGTAAATCAGGCCAAGGAAAGTATCTACCTTGATTTTGAAACAGAGGTTACGGTTTATATTGTTTACAATCCTACCTTTACAAGCTGATATTAGGAAATATCCACTATCGGTAACACCACTAAAGTCCAAATGCACCACAGGCCTTGTATGCCCACTGCATGTTAACGGAGTTTGTCTTAAACTTGCCATTTTACTGATTTTAATAAATTATACAAAACCTACAAATACAACCGTACGCCACGAGTCCGTTTCACGAACTGAAAATTTGTTACAAGAACTGCCAACTTTACAATAATTGGATTTCGAAATCACGGTCAAGTGATAAGTTGATTTGAAATTCATAATTGAGTTTTAGTCCTAATTCACAATGGGTGTAAGCATAAGAAGTACATAAGAAATACATAAGACATAAAGTTGAACATGTGCGATTCCTATGGCCGTGTTCACAATGCTCTTACGTATTTCTTATGCTTGCATAGTGCATAACAGCTGCATAAGAAAGTTGAAATCATCTCAACTTTACGTATTTCTTACACATATATTTTCTTAATGCGCATGTCCAATATAGTTTTACAGACACAGATAGTAAATGTGTCAAATGAATGAAAATAGGAATATTTATAATCTTTGTTTTAATAACAATACTAAACGAATTTCGTCTTCCAAAAAAGACATTTAATTGCAAATATGTGCAGAAACAAAAGTAATGCCCTAAACTAAGAGCTTTAATATAAGAAACAAAACCAAAAGCAATGAAAAATATTTTCAAATATAAAATTTTAAAAAAAGGAGTCTTTAAAACAGCTGTTTTGATGAAATAATCGAATCAAAACAAAAATAAAGCAAAGCGTTGTTTAGGACAAGCACTGATCTGAATATAACACTAGATTGGGTTTAGGTCGCTGGAATGCGGCCCCAATTGAATGTCGCCATCTTGGCAAAAATGAGGTTCTGTGTTCAATTGGTGACATATGTTGGTGACAGTTCAGTATGGTGTTGAGACGCAATTTTTAAATCATGGTGTTCAAATGCATGTTCTGCGGAAATAAAGCCGATTTATTAAAAAATTTGACGTTGCACAAGTAAGTTATGATAACAAATTTGAGTAATATATCAAATTTAATATAAAATATCTTGCTCACAAAATTAATCGCTGGACTGCAAAATTGTGCTTACTTACGAACAATAAAATCTTGATTATTAAATGTATTATTATTCTCCTATCATGTGTAGTAGATATTCAAAATTATTAGTTTTGAATAGGCAATATTATCGCAGAAATGCACTTCATTTATTCATATAGGTAAATTCATAGTTTTAAATTTTAGGTAACAAAAATTTATAAAACTATTGAACGGATTAAATAATACTAAACTACAATGTTTAAAAAATAGTTAAAACACTGACACTAAAAAGTTCACAAATATTTTTAACTATTAATAAATATTTCAACTATTATAATAATTTTTAACTTTTGTTGATTATTAATGTATGTATTTTAATATATATTGAGAATAATTTCTTCATCTTACTTGCATTATACTTTGAATTTCATCGAGTGTCTTCTATAAGTGTTTTGAATTTGCCGCCGAATAGGAACACAAAGCCTCAATTTTACTGTCAAGGCCGCCGTTCAACCGGGGCCGCTTTCATATGCCAGAATACGGTCTAAACCCAATCCAGTGTTATATAGAGATCAGTGAGGACAAGTGATTTAAATTGTGACAGATACTAAAAACTAAAAGTACCTATATTTTATAACCAACTCAGGCTGCAATATCCCTATAAAATAATTTTTATGCTTTGCTTATGCTATGCTCATTGTGAACACTCATAAGATTTTCATAAGAATTATGTTATGTACTTCTTATGCTACGCCCATTGTGAATTAGGGCTTACGATTTGACAACTACCTGTTTACAAAAGTATGTCAAAACCTTAATAGATTGTACCCGATAACGCAGTATAACAGGGTTTATCACTGGAAAAACCTAACTAATAAAAAATCGTCATTTTGAGTGCCAAATTTATTATTAATAAAAATATAATTTTGAAAACATTTCATGTTTTTGGATTTCGACCGAATACAAATCACTATTGTGTTTTCAAATAAGCGAAGCATCTATTTTTACATAGTAATTCAAATTACTTGCTGGATTATCTGTTAAATTTTAAATTACCCGAAAACAAGCTATTATCCGTACATTGGCAACATTGGTGTAAAAAGTAAAACGCGCATAATTTTTAAGAGATGGCGCTACTATCGACTTGATGGCGAAGTGTAGTGTCAGTGGCATTGAAACAGTGGTTTTTATACGTTTTATATTTTGATTGAATATTTGATGGACTTATTAGCGTTTATAATTTCTGTCTCCTATTTCCCTGTTACGAGTAAATTGGAGCCAAACTGTCTTGTGACTACCATCAAAGTGCACATGTTTTTCAACTGTCATTTGCGCTTCAAGGTTAGATCGTAAATTTGGATGGATTATAAAATCAAATATACTGTAAATAAAACATTATAGAATGGATGTGGCAATAGTATTAGTGAGTATTTAAATCAAATAAGTTCACAATTGTTTTTTATAATAGTTATTTGATACAAGTGTGGAATAGTTTTTAATACACGATCGGCTTGTTTTGGTTATAAATACAAGCAGTGTTTTTGAAAGTTTTACACGTGTGTCTTACAAACTACTTGCTTGAATGACAAATGACAAGCCGGTGTATATAAATTCATTATGAAAATTGCCGCTAGAGTAATTGTTCGAATAGAAGTTGAAAAATGTTTTTGGAAGTTTAAATTGAAATATCAAGTTCTAATTTAGAAAAGTTACTTTAAAGATATTCAATCCACTGACGGAACCTTCAACTGAAATAAAACTTGTAAAGCGTACTTGATGCATTGAAAATTACGTAAAAATTGTCACTTTTCAAATGATTGTAGATGAAATATTTTTTAGGAATTGATTGCTGACAGTTCTTCGGGATTTACCTCCGAATCGGAAACCAGTTCATCAGAGTCTGACGATGATATTTTGCTGTTGAAGGAACTCGCAGTTAAACGGCCACGAATATTAAATCCCTGGGAATTATCTGTGGGTCATTATTCAGAGAGAGAATTTTTGGATCTTTTCGGAATGAGCCAATCTCTTGCCAAATCAATTATAGGTAAAATATTAATATTAATAATAAAGCAATTTCAATAAATATTTTTTAGAGGACATAAGAGAAGCCAATGCAGTGCCCAAACATCCATACGGACCAGAAAAAATTTCCCCTGAGAAAGCGTTTTTAATGACTTTGTGGCATCTCTCAAATCAAGAATCTTTCAGGCAGAATGCTGACCATTGGCATGTTTCATTAAGTTCCGCCTATAGAATATTACAAAAAATAACTGATTATTTTGCGTCAGTAGCTCCACAGTACATCAAATGGCCTAATAATCGAAAGAAAAAAATTATATCGCAAAATTTCAGTACTAAAATAGGTATAAGCGGTGTTATAGGGGTTATTGATAGCTCGCATATCACTATAAAAAAGCCGAAAGGTGATAGCGAAGCTTATGTGAATCAGGAAGGATCCCATAGTATTATTTTACAAGTTGTGGTGGACCACAATAAATGTTTTACTGATATTTATTGCGGGGAGCCTGGCTCAATCCTTAATCATCAATTATTAGAAGAATCGGATTTATTCACGCATGCCACCACCGATAAAACACTTTTTGGTAATTATTTTTTACTGGGAAATTCATCCTACCCTTCCTTAGTTTGGTTGGTCCCTCCACTTCCAGATGATGGAAATTTGAGTGAAGAAGAATTACTTTTCAACCAACGTCATTCATCATCAAAAGAAGTAGTTGAAGAAGCATTTAGTCTTTTGAAAAATCGGTTTAAAAGATTAAATAAATTTGATAACAATAATTTAGAATTAATAATTAAGTGTGTGACAACTGCATGCGTTTTGCATAACATAAGTTTGAAAAATAACGAAGAAATTGACAGCATGGATAATATAGATAGTGATGCATCCGATTTGGAAGACAGAGGAGGTGGTGACAGGCGAATGGATTTATTTAAGGAAATGTTTAGTAAGTAATTGCAACATAGTACAAATAATAAATATTCCAAATCAGTTAATCGCTATTTTATTGTTCATTTATCTCAAAATATCATTAAATATAAAACAAGCCAAAGAAAACCACAAATTGAAACAAAGTTTTGAATACATAATATGTAAAAAATACAAATATTTTATTCTTTTTTACATATGTACAAGAATTTATTTTTCTTAACATTCTATTCATTTTTTCAGAATTTTATTAGTTTAATTTTAACGTTAAACTCAAGTAAAAGATACAGAATTTAAAAAAAATATTTTTATTTGATTTTCTTTCTTAATTCTTCTAAAATTTCTCTCTGTAACATCATCTTCTCTCTCAAAATTTTCATTTTCTCTTCGTGACGTCTTTGACGGCTCTCTCTTTCTTTTACTTTTTCTTTTCTCCTCAATTTCCATTCAGTTTTTTTTAATTTGATGAAATCGTCTAATGCATCTCTTTTAGGAATTTTACTTAATTCATTATCTGATTCATCTTTGGATGTTGTTTCTGGTCTGTCTGTAGGCTCTTCCACACAAAAGTCTGAAGTTTCCGCATTAATATTGACGGAATTTTCATTTTTATTGCTGGATTCATTTCCTAGGAATGAATCTAACATGTCATAATACATAAATCGTACGGGTCTTCTTCCTGATTTAGTTTGTGCATATTTACAAGCCTTGTAAGTCCGTACTAGATTTTTCCATTTCTCAGTACACTGCTTAATTGTACACTAAAATAATCTTATCATATATTCCGCAAAAAATCTGAATGTTCAGTTACACGTTTGTGTATTGAAAAAATGACTTACTGGGTATCCTAAATTCTCCATTTCTGTGCTAATCAAATCCCAAACACCTTTTCTTTTTAAATGATGATGCATATCCTCATAGTGCGCTTTTACTACCTTTATTAGAGCACTGGATGCTTCGAAGCTCCATCCACTATATTTTTCTGTCAAAATATTTAGTTTATTTTTATTTTATTTTTAAATATCTTTATTACCTGATGTGTTTGTAGTAGGCGCGCACTCTTCAATCGAACAGATTTCTGTTTCCACTTCAGTATTATAAGAATGCTCACTTTTAATACTGGGTTTATCATTCAGAAATGAATCCATCATTTCAAAATACATGAACCGTGTGGGTCCTTTCCCCGATTTACTTTTAGAATCTTTACAAGACCTATAAGTTCGTATTAAATTCTTCCACTTAACAGCACATTGTTTAGCTGTATGCTACAAATTTATTTTATGAAAGTAATAACCCTACCAACAACAGATTACTTACATTATAGCCCATATTTTCCATATCTGTGCTTATATTATCCCAAGCACATTTCCTTCTTCTAGGGTCGCGTATCTCCTCGTAGCGCGATTTTACTGCGTCTATAAAAGCACTAGATGCTTGATAGCTCCAGTTACAGATTTTTTCTGTTAAAAATATTACCGTAAACTTCTTGCTTACATTGTTATTTATATTTTACTACCTTCTTGACATGAAGAGTCGTCCTGTATCGCTGAAAAATAATGTAGAATATAATTATCATACAACTCGCAAAGTTATTAGATATATTACCATCAATATTTTTTCTTTGACTCTCGTCCCTAAGTTTGGTAAGTAAATCCTGAGCAAAAGTTGTGTCTGTGAATAATAATTAAACAATATTTCATATTTCACAAGACTCTTTTCTAATAAATACCATTTTTTATTTTGTGTGCATCTTCTAGTGATATTTCTAAGCAGTATAATTTATTACTTTCAGGATCAAAAATTTTGATTTGTTCCATATTATTTTTATCGGTTTCTCTGTCACAAATAAATCACACTGCACTTTATTTAATTTAGATATTTAAATTATTGGTTTGACACATGCAGGACCTAACCATAGAAAAAAAAGTATGTTTACTAACACTGTCAATATTTTATTTATATGTTTAAATATTCCTTAAATAGTGCACTTCTCCATTGCAATTATTATTTGTTATTTTAAAACTTTGAAACTGTACTACTCGTCTTTCTCTGGAAACAGAATTACCTTAGCTTTATTCTTTCGTTAACGAATTAACTGATCCAACTGAATCTAAAGATTAATTCAAAATGGCGTCGAGATCATATGATCTGTTGTATTCGAAAGAACGCCAAACATTTGTTGGGTGTGCGTTTGTCTGGGATCATTATCTAAAATTTGTTTTAACTTCGTTTAATCATGAATATTCAAAAAATTTTAATAGAAAGTATATTTTAAATGTATAAAACACAAATACATGTGATTATTTCATCTTTTTAATAATTATAATTCAATTTCAGGATAAATTATCACAATTTCTTTTATTTCTTTACGAACTCCGCCACATGAATTCCTCTAGCTTTCATTAGAGGAGTTGTTGGTGCAGGAGTAGTTGAAATTTGGAGTGGGGGTGACTAATCCGTAAACAAAAGAACAAGCACATAGTGATCTAGATCAGTTAGATCAGTACTCCGTGAACGAAAGAATACAGCTCTTGTCGTCTAATCTTGTTTTGGAGTGCAGCGGTACGTTCAGAAAGAAATTTACTTACAGAGCGTTTAGTTCGAGAGCATTTACCTTACTTAGTCCAGAGAGTGCGCTCTATATGACAGTATTTCTGAACAGTGTGAACGAATTAACCCCACTATATAAAAAATATGAGTAAAAGAAAGATAAATGTTTTATGTATTATGAATTCTTTAACTGATTTTCTACAAAACATTGATGATACTACAACTGATGATTCATCTGACGACGAAGAGATATTGACTATTTTGGAAGTTGTAAAACAAAATATTCCGCATAGATATTGCTGCAACTAAATTCAATTATGCCATTATGCCAATAATATTTACAATCTACTTAAGAGTGGTTTCATCAACGTCAGTCAAGTTTATTCTGAGGTTATTTTATCCGAAAACTATTGTTGATACAATTGTTGTCATGGTTAATAATGAAAAAAACCTTCAGATAAATTTGACTCACGTTGGTAGAACTTTTTCTTAGAAATTATAATAATTTATATTGTTTTCGGCCATTTTCACAAATTTGACAGTAACAAAATTTGAAATGAGCACTGCAAGCTTTAAAGGCGATATAGTTTTGTCCACTTGTGCCCAGTGGAAAGCGGGTACAACAGAGCGCGCTCTGAGTAATTGGTCTATCTATTTCTGCACGTGTCAGGAGCGTATAATTCTGTTATCTGAACGAGACTAGAGTAAATTGACTGCGCTCTATTGAATCGGAGTGTTGTTTCTGAACGTACCCCAGGCTTACAGAAGGATTATGGCGGGAAAGGCAAGAATTTAAATATCTTGATATTAAATGAAAATCAATTATTTGTTATCCTGCTGAATATTTTTGTTCCAGTTTTACAGAGGCAATGAATTGCTACATTTTTTCAGCAGCCTTCGTCAATTTTGGGATTGAATTCCCTAGTATTACCCGCTCAAGGATCATTTAACCAAATTTAGACACCGAAATTAGTGACTAGCGACATCTGTAGGGTTAATTTTGAAGTAGTTTTGAAACTTAAGTCTTGCCGGCTGTGATTAGTTTCATTTGCATATTTTTTGAATGATTTTTTTTAGTGCAGGAACAACTTTCTTAATCAGTGTGATAGATTTTTTGTTGACGGGACTAAATTTGAAGTTTGCGACCATCATAAGAACTTAAAAGTAAATTGTCTTAGAAAGATTAGACACTTCGTTGCAGTTGCTTCAAGAATTCGCAATTGGAGTGGCAGTTTCTTCTGTAAATACCTCAACGATAACTTCGTAACATGAACTGTCTTATTGTAGGTGTATTCTAAGTATCCGTTAATTAATAGTTTTATTTTGTTTCAATGTTCTTGTTTTTCTGGAAGGATCCATTTGAATCCAATTAATTAATACGGATATGTATTCAAGACAGAAATGTAACAATCTAACAATGTAGCTGTTAGTATGTTAAAGGCATAATTAGGCCATTATGTTATATCTTATGATCCTATCTCTGAAGTTTATAGCTCGTGCACCAATAACGATTGGTTATTGAAATTAATTTTACATATAATTACATCCTTCTAGAGTATGTACTCACAATTTGAAATTACTGGAATCTCTGATTTACACAGAAAAAATTAATTTGTTTCAAGCGGTAAAATGTAGAAAAAAGTTAATGTCTATTTTATGAAACTTGTTCGGGTCTCTTAAAGTATTTTTAAGGGAATATAGTTGAAGTGCAAATCGAGTCTTAGAGTTACCAACAGTAATATATAAAAATTGAATATTCCTAATTCATATTTTCAAAATAAAATTAGAAATATTTGATATTTTTCGAAAGAATTCAAAGGATATTTTAGGGCACTTGTCATTTAAATACTTGCCGCGTGGACTAAAATAATAGCTTATTAAACTTGTATCTTAATTTATTATTAAAGAATATTTGAAGCAATGATTAATCAATAGAAATATATAATAACTGTCAACTAGGGTAGAATAAGGACTTAAAAATTAAAAAGTCATTGAAATGTTTATTATTATCATATTTTATTTATAAATGATATATTTGGATTAAATTTTGTTGAAAAAAAGATGTAATATTTATTATAATTTTCGTAGAATGATGAATTTATTATTATTAATATTAATATTATAATGTGTTGTATTTATTGAAAAAAAGAATAAATCTCTTAGTAAAAAATGATTTTGTTTCATTGTAATTCTATCACAAATAAAAAATATTTGAATTAGTTCATGAATCAACCACTAGGGAGGGCTTCAGTCAACCCAAAAAAGTGCGATCCTTATTAAAAATATTCTAGAATCTGTCAAAATTGTATCCGGGTTACATGAATTGAAGGAGCAACTTCTACCAATTAATTTTTTCCCGCCAAAAATTAATTAGCGATTTTCTCGAAAACCAGAGACTTTAGACCAAATGTTTCTTATCAAACCTACATAACTTTCAACGCCCTACAAGATTTATTTAAAAAAAAATCCTCTAAGGCTTATAGTTTCAGAGAAACAATATGCTACTACCCTTAATTTGAGGGTTGGAAGAAAATTTTATTCACTTTTTCGATAGCCCTTCTAAAGCTCCGTACGGTGATGTAATTAAATTTTGCGTAAAGGCTATACTTCAGGAATAAATCAATAAAAACACTTTCCGAAAAACTTTGAATTTGCTTCTTCAAATCATGCTATCCTAATACAAATTTTGGATTTTTCAGACACAAAATTTATCGCTACATGATGGGCGAAAAAATCAAAAAGTGTTTTTCTTGAATAACTCTTGAACTATAGCCCTCAGGGAAAATTTAATTACACCACCATACGCAATCTTGAAAGGGCTATCAAAAAGGTATATATAATTTCCTTTCAACCCTTAAATTAAGGGTAGTAGTATATCGTTTCTCAAAAACTGTGAGTCTTAGAAAAAAAGTTTTCAAATAAATCTTGTAGGGCGTTTAATTTTACGTAACTTTTATTTGAAACATTTGTCCCGTAAGTCTTTAGTTTCCGAGAAAATCGCTAATTAATTTTTGAAATTACTCTTTTCATTCCTGCTTCCTTGGTAATATTTTTGGATTTTTCGAGCACACAAAATTCATCACAAAGACATGTTTTTCATCACACATAAGATGATTGCTAATTGGTCTTATTGACAGGTGCTGCCCACTTGCGGCAACTTTTAAAACTACATACGTGGTATTAAATAAATTTTAATTTTAAGCATGTTTTAAGAGAATTATGTGATACTAAATTCAATAAAGGTATTAAGGGTAGTAAATTGAATAAAGAGCGTATATTTTTTTAATATATAATAGCTTTATTAATGCATCAATTGTTACAATAATATGTTATTACAGTATTATCTACAATTATAGCGTAATATAATACAAATTGAAAATTAGAGCGTATTTCTAAATATTTAAATTGCTATTTAATCAACAAAAATTGGTGCAATTTTAACATCTCAAAATTAATTACTTTTATTGATAAATAATAAATTATACATGTTATCTCCTTAATTAAACCTTGTAAATCCCAAATATGATGTTCAAATTTAAATACGAATGCTAGTTTTTGTATAAATCACATTTTAATATTGGATTGTTGTAGTGATTAAAGAAACAATTTAAATAATTGAAAATACGCCCTAATTACAATACTTAAGAGGTGAAAAGTATATTTTTGTATAGATTTTGATCCGTAGAATCTAAATATGAAAACAAATTATAAAAATTGTTATTAGTTTTTGAATAAATTAATAATTTAATGTAAATATCATTTATTGACAGATGCTGCCACTAGGCGGACAATGCTTGAACTACATATGTGGGAATAAGATAAATATTGGATTTTCTGTTCTTGAAAAAAAATCATTATTTCCTTAATTAGGGACCCTAAAAAGTTAAAAATCTGGATATTGATAGATTGGGATGAAAGGTTGATAGGGTGGAAATTGAATAATGATTTATTGATTGATAAACAATAACTTCAAACATACAAATTTGATTTTTGATTATAATTTATTTTTTGGAAAGTATTTGGGAATTTTGGAGAAGTTTCAGGAATAAAGAGAATTTTCGTCTCCTGGCAATGACGTAGAGAAAAGAGACGAAACTTCCTCCGAGAATTCTCCCTCAGTGTATAGGGAAATCCCAGCAAAACCTAGACAAGGGAAGCGATTCTTCGCTGCTGCATCTGTAACAAAAAACCAAAATAATTAGAATCAGTATTAAATTTTTCATTTCTATTTTTATACACTCACAGACAAAAATATCGCATTTTTTATATAGTAATTATTCTTCTCAAAAAATGTATCTGTTGTACTTTTAGATCCGGTCTTTCCACCTACGAATAACTTTATTCGGTGAATAATATCCACAGCAATAATTGTTGCAATAATTGTTACCATAGTTATTCGGAGAAGGAAAGACCGGGACTGAATGTTTTTCATTGTTGAATTGAGTGTTCTGGCTCATTAAAATAATAAATAATTGTTGTAACTACATGATTTTATCGAATAAACAATCTCTCAATCAATTAAACATTCCGTATTTCCGTTGCAATAAATATTTTTGGTTGACATCCAACCTATTTGACAGCTACATTTTAACCACATTTCTGTCATCCACTAGGGACTAGACTATCATATTTGCAGTTTGTAATACAAAAACATATTTATATTTAATAAAATTGTACAATTTTACGCAAATAGTGTTTTAAAAAGCCAAAAATCTACTTATTTTTGACACAATGATAGCCCTATATGTAAATAGACGAACTAAATTTTGTTCTGAATCCAACTCGTGTATGTCTATTCCTACAGGGATCTTATCTATGAATTACTCAAATTTAGTTCTAAAGTCTGCCAACACTAGCACTGATGCACGTCTCAATTTTTAAATTGTAGTCTCTTTGTCCTTGTCATATCTGGGTCTATGGTTGTGTTATAGTTTGACAGTTCACTGTAAGATGGCAACATCTAGCACGTTTTGTGAATTAAAAATAGTTTTATTCATTCAATAATGCAAAAAGGAAAAATACACTTAAAATTATTATATTATATAGTTAGTAACAAAGGGTTATTTCTATTCGAAATTAATTGAGAAGTATTTCAACACTTCAACAGTATGTTGACTTTACTGCTAGAAGATTTATCTGATTATCATTACAGTATTTCTACCAATTTTTAAAAGCTGTTGTATTGTTTAATTTCAAATGCTTCTGACAGTTGTGTGTGTTAATATATCTGCCGAACAATTTCTCTACTACCAGGAAAAAATAGAATTGAGTGTGCCAGAAGGAAACTATCAATATTCTCTGTGCATTACCTTAATTTAATGTTTTGAAGGACTTTCATAGCTTGAAAAAATGAGAAAGCATAAAAAACTTTTCCTATTCTAGTGTGAACGCCTCTTAGATAAATCTGCGTTATATTTCCTGTATTTTATAACTTATTTATTTATTATTTCCAATTACATTTTGTTGGTCATGCATTTTTCTTCTATAATCAACAAGTATTTCTATTTAATTCATTTTTCTCCTTATTTTACCACGATGATGTTTTATACTAATATTTCTTTCTTTTCCTTTATTGCTGTTTCTTTTTTCTCTTGTATTTCTCAATTTAAAATTCTCTTCTGATCCTGGTCTCGTTTTAAAACTGTTTAAGTCTTTTGAACTATTACTATCGTCGATGGAGATTATTTTATCAATTTTTTTCATGAAGGAATTCGAGGTTGACAATTTTCTTCTTCTATTAGCCGTTGAATGAGTTGAATTTATTCTTTTTCTTTTATTTCTACGGCTTAAATTGTTTCGAACTTCTCTTTTGAGCTTACTGATTTTTGATGCCGGTTCGACATTTAACAATTTAAATTTATCTGGTGTTACAATTTGTGCTGCATCATCTAGTTCATACTTTTTCATATTATCAGGAATTATGGCAGTTATATCTTCTTCCAATATCAATATAGGTATTGAAAACTTTGTTGGTCCTGAATCATATCCTGCAGGAAATTCTAATCTTTTTCCTAAGAAATCGGAGAACAGATTGACGAAAGAACTGGCCAACATTTCGATTTTTTGTTCTAATGTTGACAACTTTAATTCATTTTTATGAATTGATGAATCTGTACCATTTCCCAAATTTGTTTCATTATTTGTTTTTGTATTGTTGTAATCAGCAGAAAAAGTTGCTAATTGATTTTCAACAATAAAAGAGGCATAACCTGTCACCTTGAAAAAATAGAGGTATTAAATCATCTAATTTTCCTCTCAAATAGAGAAAGGAAAAATTTACTTACAAAAATATTGGAGACGAGTACAAAAGCCAAAGACCACATTTTAAATATTAATTATAAAAATAGTCCAGATATTTTTGATTGAAATTAATGATCCCAATTAATCAAATTAATGGGCAATAAATAATTCGCAGATGTAAAACAATAACTCTATTTATTATTTTAATGTAAAATAAATTATTCTACTATTAATTTAAAGGAAAAAAACAAATGATTTCTTTGCACTTAATTATAATATCGAAATGATTTTTGTCAATTGATTTTCTTGGCAAAATTTTTGATGACTTTACTTTTGATTTCAGAAGCATTGCTTACACTTTCATACATTTCAGCTAGAAATTTATTCCTTACAGATTGAAATCTAGATTTTTCAGAGACTAGCACAGATTTTGCCATCAATTCACATATAGGTAAAATATCGTTGGTTGTATAATCTGAATATTTGAATAATCTGCCGCGCCAAATTGTGTTAGATTTTAGTTTAAAGACTGTCATTGCTAAATAAATAGCTGCGGCGGCTTGAAGGGAAGGCCTAATAAAAGACAAATTGGTGTTTATCAAAGCCAAATCAAGCAAATATAAAGCAAAGAAATATGGTTTTTTCTCCGTGTAGCACAATGCTCTATATCTAAAATAAAAGATTATTGTTTACAATAATGGGGCATATTTTTGACCACATTTACCTTCTAACGAAATGCAGCGATATGGGTCGATCAAATTTTGAGTCCAGTTTTTGGAATATCGATGATTCCATTGTGGTTACATCAGCTTCTGTAAAAACACCACCGCAAAGATTTATAGCAATTGTTGTATTAAGTACAAACGTTTCGTCAAGTCTATCAGCAATAATAAGAGCCATTATTCCAAGCAGCTGCAGACGATCTTTCCCAATCTTTTTATTCATTTGTAAATATCTGTCTATGATTCCAACTGCCAAATGCACAGTACTCGATAAAAGTTTTAAATCTACCTCAATCTCAAAAAGCCAGTTAATTAAAATCGCGCGCATCCGCGGCGTAACTCCATGTCCAACTAAAATATTTTCATCTATTTTGTAAATCATTTCTAGGAGTTGCATTTCGCGGAAATAAAGGTCAGTTTCTACAAGGTTTATTTTTAATTGCTTTTTTCTAGTTTTAGAGTTTTCTTCCTCATATTCAGTTTGTGGTTCAATGGAGAACCAATTTCCATTTTTACATATTTCTTCTTCTTGATTCATAATTGTTTTGCTTCTTTTATTGATTGTAATATTGGAATAGAATGAGCGACTAAGCGACATTTTCCAAATAATATTCATCAATTATGACAGCTTGTACGTTAAATAATATTCTTTTTTTTTTTTTAATTCAGAGCCTACATTTATAAATTACTCTTGCGTGGAGGCATTACTCAATTTTTAGACTCTGGCAAGAAAAATGAATATTTGTGGAATAGTTATTTACAATCGAATGCGTTAAAGTTACATTTGTTTGAGAAACGACCGCGAAATGGGAGTTTTTCTTTAGCTAGCGCGCTGTAAAAAATTTAGCGCATGAGATTTGTATTACATTTTTTTGGAGACAATATTTATATTTCAATGAAAAACATTCCTTCAGATCAAAATCTGGGGGGAATTGTGATGAAGTCACTTGACATTGGCAATAGTTATACAGTGACAGCTGTCAAAGTTCATTTATATTTGTCACTAAATAATCTGTAAAGTAACGTTTTGTTACATAAATTATTTTTTGTAACGTGCACTGAAGTAGTCTATTACGTGGAGAGGGGAAAAATGATTATTGTGGATGTGGATGCCGATGGTATTTTCAAATTCCATTGTTATATGTCAAATTGACATTAAAAAAAACGTCAGATGAATCAATGGATAAAAATGTTGTATTTAATAATTCACACAAATTCACGTGTATTAAATTTTAATTTATTATTAATGCAAATTAAACAAAACATGAGTATTTAAGTCTGATAATAATTTGTTCATCGAATCAACTATTTCCTTTTTCATTGGATTTATTGATTCCTTATGGGGAATAATTCTTCTGCGAAATTTTCTGTCATTATAGAATCTTCTGCCCGATCTGCCAACTTTATAGATAACTTTTGCATTTTTTGTTTCCTCGCTAATGATTGCCGCCTTGTCGCCGTCTTCATTTTTATCTGATGCGTTTTTAGTTTGTCTTTTTGTAATTCTTTCTGAATTGGTTCTATTTCTAAAAATTTCTTCCAAATTACTTGTTAGATTCAACAAATCAAAAATATTAATGTATTCCATCCCTTCTGTAATATAATCGGAATCATTTAGTTCTGGAAATAAATCATCCAAGTACACTATTTCGGCATTTTCGTTTGCGTCATCCGGCAAGTTTTCTTTGTCGTTGGAGAAGTTTGATAAATGAAGTAAGTTGAAAAGTGTATTCATATCTTCGAATGGCAAAGTTATATTACTAGAAGAGTCATTGAGATTTTGATTCTGATTGGAATTAGTTTTATTAGTTTCATCGTTTTGGCTTGTCACCTATTGAAAAAATTTGTGAGTTTAAAATAGAAAATATAAAAACTGAGTTCCCCTAATTTAATACCAAAATACTTTTTGATGTTTTAAATAAACTTACCAAAAAATTGGTAGCAGCTAAAATAAAGCAGCCTACAAACAACATACTAAAACTTTGTTGTGATGTCTAAGCGCCCAGAAATTTTAACAGTGAGTAACAATATTTATAATTTTTACACAGACTCCGACTTTAATTCTGCAATAAATTATTATTTTATACTCAATTAATAATCAAGAATAAATGGTAATATTTATTACCTTATTTACTAATAATGAGTAATATTTTTGCATTAAAATAATTAATGAGTTATTGTTGATTGGTTACTGCTAATCTCTCTTAGTCAATAGATGAAGTGTTTAGAGAGAAGTCAGCAGTAAACCTACTGCCTTTGAATATTTGTTAAATTGCGTAATTGAAATAAATATCCTAATAATTTTATGAATAAATGATATATTTTTTTATGGATTTCCCTATTCATGATTTTAAAATTTATACTATAAAAATTTTATAAATTGATTTATTAGATAATTACTCTTGTAAACGTATTATAAAATTTTTATTGGAATAAATATATAAAATACTAATTTTTACATTTGTATGAATTGCCATTTTTTGACAAGCAATTTTTACAACAAATGGCTTTGATTATTTTATTCTTACTTCAAATTATTTTTACAATATTTCAGGTGAGTTTTCTTTTATTGTACACGTACGGCAACAGCCTCGAGCTTTGATGATGGAAAGAGAGTTTCCTGTAAAAATTCTATTCGTATGAGACACGCTGCAGGTCGCAATTTTGGACCGATTTTGGTGTTTTTTTCTATCGATCGATTTACTATCAGACCAGAGCCTTATTGATTTTCAAAATGATTTGTAGGATTGTTTAGTTTTTGTAACCAATTTTATACAAAAACTCCCGACTATAAGAAGATTTATTTCTGTAAAAAAATCTGTTCGTATGGGACACGTTACAGACCGCACTTTTTAACCGATTTTGATGATTCTTTTTTATATCGATTGGTCAACTATCAGAATAGAGCCCTATTGAGTTTCATTATGATTCGTAGGATCGTTTAATTTTTAATGTACGATTAGTTTATTATTGTTGTCATAATAACACTGATTCCAGGGTAATTACGTAACAAATAATAACCGAGGACATTATTTTTCAAAATAACAAGCATGTGTATTACGTTTCCTAGTTACAGCAAGTAATTAGAATAATTTCTTTGACAGAAATCACAATGATAGGACATACATTGCTAAAAAGTTTGATTGAAATAGTACATTAGTCAGATATTAAACATTGAAGGCATCACGGGAGTTGAACGGACGATAATGCCTACGGTTAACGTACACACCTCGGGCCAGAGGCTCTCGAAAAATACACTGTTGACCTCAGGCATTATTGTCCTTTTAACACCCTTGATACCCTAATTACTATATAAGCAATTTTCTACAAAAACTTCTGAATATGGAGAGATATAAATGCAATATTTAATTTTGTATCTATTATATTGCACACCCCGCACGGCGACGTCTGTGCTACAGAGTGATCAATAATGATTGTCTGACAGATGACAGGCAAAACTTCGCATTATGATCAAAACTATCTTCATGGAATAAAGCTTTTTTTTTATTATCATTTATTTAATTTACAACTGGCCATTGGTGGCCAACCAGTAATTTTGATACAATTTGAGTAACTTGATAGAAGGTAGCTCCCAGTGGTACTCCTTCATGTCGCAGTAAGTGTTTTCTAGGTTGCCAGTTCAAGCGGTTTGGTCCTCTTCAGTCTTCTTGTTTCGTTCTCGTTATTCAAGATGTCAAGCACTAGATTGTTAGGATGGTTATATAGTCGGTTTTCATGTTTCTTTGCGGACAGTATAATTTGTTCTTTGACTGTTTTTATCTTCAGGTCTTTGTGTAGTGTATTATTCAATACATACCAAGGCGCGTTGGTTATGATGCGTAGGCATTTGTTTTGTACTCGCTGTATGATGCTTATGTTAGTTGGCTTGGCACATCCCCATAGCTGTATCCCATAGATCCAGATTGGGATTATAGCAATTTTATAAATCAGGAGTTTGTTTTGCAGACTAAGGGCCAGTTTCACCAACGCCAGTTAAATTTATCCAAAGGTTATTTTATACGGAGACTATTGTTAATACAATTGTAACTATAGTTACTAACTCAAAATAACCCCAAGATAAATTTAACTGACTTTGGTGAAATCGGGCCTTAGTTTGGATTTTCGGCCTATCAACCAATACAACTTTTTTATTTTAAATTCTATTTGCTGCTTTTTTACAATGAATAAAGTTAGTATGAATTTATTTATTTTGAAAACTACGTTACCTACATTTCAAGAACACAATGGCGTATATTTTATGACGGATTCGTCCATAATCTGATTCAATAAACAAAAAAGTAAGTAAATAGCTGTATTATTGACTGATTATTGAGAATTCATAATTATTCTACCAAATTATTAGGTTAGAATAGTGTTTTCAGAGGAACTGTCATCTGTCACTTGAAGGTCACTATCTCAAGCAGGCGGCAAAGAAAAAATCAGAACAAAGCGGCACGGACAATCATTTTTGATCACTCTGTGTTATTGAATTGCGTACCAGCCCCAAGTTTTGACGATAGAAGTAATTATAACTTGAGTAATTTTACTAGTAATCTAAGAGATTTTCCTGTAAAAAATTTTGTTTGTATGAGACACGTTACAAGTCGCATTTCTCAACCGTTTTTGGTGATTCTTTTTTCCATCGTTTGGATAACTATCAGAATGGGATAATTTGTTAGATGGTTTAATTTTTATAAGCAATTTTCTACAAAAAGTCTCCATTATGAAAAGGAAGAAGCCCAAATTATGTGCTAATTAAGATTTATGTTGCTGTTGAGTGATGGCGTAGTCGGCATATAGAATAGTGTACTTTTTAATCCATATAATTTCCACAACAAATGGTTTATAGTCCGGGCAACGAATGAATGTGGATGGAAAGGTCGAAAGCAAAAAGTTTAACTTCGGAACTTTGTTTGGACTAGACAGGAGATAGACATACTAAAAGTCTCCACCCCTCGGAGGTAAGCCCTAGGAGGGAGGGCACAAAGAAGGTCCCATTTTTTATTTCTTTGTTTACATCTTGAAAACAATGAAAACAACTTTGATTCTATACAATTTTTACTTACTCCCAATCGTTATCTAGATATAAGTTCCAAAAAATGGTCGATTTTCAAAAATGTGTTACTCACCTTACGTTTTTTGTCATACATTGCTCTATAACTTACAAACAGTTCATCTGAAGAAAAATCTTTTAGAAAGCTGAATTTTCTTCAAGAATAATGTCACCTACTGTCGAAAAGTTATACAAATTAAAAAAAAATCGGCAGATTTAAACATTTCAGTACAATATATATATACCATTATTTTCGCTATTCTCAGCTGCAAGCGTAGATTTCAGGTTACATATCAATTTTTAAAATATCAACAATGAATATTTACTAAACGAAAATATAGAAAAGTGATATTTATTAACATTAACACAGCAAATAAAAATTTAACGATCGCTCAAAGTGAACGAAATAAGCACAAAGATATCAGCAATCAATCAATCGCCGTGACTTACTTGTACATCATCGGTACAGAACAAAATGACTTCATCGTTTTCCTGCACACAATTATAGTGTTAAAAACACAAAATCATTATTAATATGATAATCCTAGCTGATCCCTTGGGGAAAATGATCAATTTCTGACTAAATCAGCGATTCAAAAAATTTGAAGCTACAAGTGCTGACTAGAGGAAGACATAGAAATAACATATTTGAAACACAATGACGTCATCGTTTTCCTGCATACATCAAATCATAATTGATATAATTATTGTAGCTATTTCCTTGAGATTAATAACTAATTTCTGAATAAACCAGCTACTCAAGAAATCTGAAATTATGAGTGCTGACTGAGGCAGGACGTAGAAATAATATAATGGAAACAGAATGACGTATTCTTGCACACAATTATAGTGTTCAGAACTCAAACTCATTATTGATAAATGATCAATTACTGACTGAATCAATAATTCAAAAAGTTTGAAACTATGAGTGCTGAATAAGGGAGGATGTAGATATAATATACAGAAAACAGAATGACGTCCCTTTTTTCCTGCTCAAAATTATAATGTTTAGAACTCAAAAATCATAATTGATATAATTATTCTAGCGGTTCCCTTGGGATAAATGATTAGTTTCTGAATAAACCAGCGATTCAAAAAATTTAAAACTATGAGTGCTGCCTAAAGGAGGAAGTGAGAAATACAGTTCTGAAAATCGGAGTTCATATCTAGACAATGATTAGGAATAGGTAAAAAAATGTATAGAACCAAAGTTGTAGAGAATTTTATCAGCTTCCATAATGCAAAACGGGACCTTTTTTGTGCCTTCCCTCCTAGGGCTTATCTGTGAGTTAAATTTTCTGCTTTCGACCTTTCCATCCACATTCATTCATTGCCCGGACTATTATCTGTTTAATAATTTTCTCTCTTCTCAGTTATATAAAAAAATATAGAATGAACCAAATTAATTGATTTAAGTGATTTAGGGCGATGGAAGTCGATTGCCGAACAACAAATCCTACAAAATTGTTGGCAAAATTTGCTATCCAGACAATTCGGAGTTGGAATACTGGAAAAAAGTAGATTTTTTGAAAGAGGCGCCGTGGATCACAAGAATACTTGGGCCAAAGTCATCTTGTTGGCCTAAATCAGGTGAGATTGAAGCGTTAATAAATAATGTGTAAATTAAAGCATTATGACACGTACCACATACAAGATTTTTTCTACGTCAATACTTATACTAGAAACAAATCAGAGCCACACTACAATCGAATTTGGATAATAATTAATTATTCTAAAAAATTAATTCACAGCAAAACTAAAATTGGGTTACGCAACTCAACTGGCAGGCGTGTATTGGTGGTAGTAGTTATCGTAAAATAAAAAGCTTCCGACTGTGGGAAAAAATGAATCGCTTGAATTGATGTGAAAATTATTATTTTTTTCATAATTTTAGGAAAAGAAGAAATAGATCGATGCAAACCCAACATTAGTACTGAAGGATGTAATGGTGCAACAGGAAATGAAGGAAATAATGTAAAAGATAATAAAGGAGATCATGAAGGAAGTACTTGTATTCCCGAAAAACAACAAAATGAAACAGAGCCGCAGAAAAAAATAACTTTACCTCCAGAATCTGCAACTAAGAAAGAAACAGCGCGATTTGAAAGTCCAGGCCGATACAAACATTTTTCAAGTGTCAGGATGTTGGAGTACAATTAATATAAAACTGTACGAAAGATTAATAAATAAATCCAAGTAAAATTTAATGATTATATATTTAATTTACATATGTTTCCTATTTAAATTTGTGTATCCTATACCAACGCAGGTCATCTGTATTTTATCAGCTCCGGGAATAGCATCATCTTCATTCGACGGAGAAAAATGTTCTAATTTAAAAGTAACACCAAAAAACTCTTTCAAATGCTGTAAAAATGATATCGTGTATTCGGAGAGAGGCCCAACGACGAATCTCGAAACATCTTTCTGTCCTAGAGCCATAAATAACGCAGCGACTGATTGGAAAGATGAATCGGTGCAGCCACCGTAAAAAATTTCTTCTAAAAGGCGGTTGGCTGCTTTGGTGCCCAAATCTTCGGGCGATGATGGCATTTGGCCTTCGGAGACTACGTTTGATACCTACGATGAATTTTTTAATCGAATACTCATTTCCAGCAAATATTTAATAATATACGTCAAAATTACATGAAAATCCGCAATAATCGAGAGAAAATGAATTATTTAATTATTTGTGTGGTCGTTTTTATATTCAAAACATTTTTTTTTAGCAATTCAATAGAAAGCGGCGTAATTACTCATTTTTAACCCATAAATTTCATTTTACGATTGAGATTTACCTGTTCAGCTGAATAAAAAACGCCAGTTGTAGTTTCCGCCACTAAATGAATCCCAAATCCAGGACTTTTTCCACTTTGCCTCCCTCTACATTGATCTGTATGGATATAGATGTCAGGAATAAATTTCAACAATACACCTTTTGCAGTTTCTACAATTCTATTCGCAATGGCAGGTGACACTCGCAAAGCGTAGACAGTTCCACGTATTCTTTTGACCATTCCTGGTTCAGTGAACTGAATTGGACGTAGATTTTTTTTAACTGGACATTTAAATATTATTTCCCCACCCCCAAGAGGCAACATGCCCCTGTTATTGACTTTTATGTCGAGACCCTCGTCATCTAAAATGAATTTTCGTAAAGCTGCGAGGCCTGAAGCTTTAATGTGGTCAACTGAGGGATCTAAGCTGTTATTGGTCACTCCTCGCAATGTTACTTGTAAAGGTGTTTTGCAAAACACTCCTAAGATTAATAATACTTCCAAATAATAACCTAAAAATTAATAAAACTAATATTTAAAGCTTATATATATAAAAAAAACTAACCTATTCCTCTTTGCAAACAACAATCGTGCTCGAAATTCTCACCAAATAGCAACCCTGGTTGATAATACAAACTTGTACCAGTATGATTCAATTCAACCACTGTACCATTTGTAACTTTATCCAGCATTCGAATTAAACTCACTTCAAATTCTCTTAAACCTGGTTCGTCATCATTGCTCCGAATATCAATTATTTTTATTGGTCTACCGCTTAAAGTAGACAATAATAAGCGTTGTCTGAAAGAACTACTTCCTTTATAGACCAATAAATTATGTTTTATTGATACTGCAGGCATTTTGAAACACAAAAATTAAAGACACACATTTATTGAAAAGTTTGGTTATGTTTGCGTCACGGTGACAGCTACACACGTGGTCTGATTGCATGATGCTACTGCGAAGTGTTGCCAATAGCAGAGAAATTAAAATACCAACGCGGGGAAATAAACTAATAATTTATAATGCCACAAGTCATGCTTATTTGTTAATAAATATAACAAAAATTTGTAATACTAGTCTATCTAATAATATAACTAACAAAATTCGATAACATATAATATTTATATATTGTCATTAAAACTCTTTATTTATACTATGATAACTTAAATGACTCAAAAATTGTACATAAATTGATAAATAAATATTAAAAAAGTATTCGAAGCCTTTTATTTCATTTAAACCGTTTGAAAAATTAAAATTTTCCTTTCTATTTGTAAAAAATGAGTTGAAAAAACACGCACTTTAAAAATATTCAAATCCCGTTTCGGTACCCTGAGCACGATATGTAAAATACAACAACGTGTTTTCTGTTTATATATGAAAGTCACACGTTTAGCTATCACTATACAACTAGTCAGTCGGTTAAAAACAAGTAGTATAGTCTCAAACGCCAACATAAAAGTACCTGACATTCTTGTTGAGGAATCTGGCTAACTCGATCCAGCAGTAGTGCACTGATGGTGATCTTAAAGTCTTATTTCCGGTTATATTCACAACCGGAAATTAGGCTGATTGTTAGCAAACATGTGAATTGATGTGCGTTTTTTTTGTGTTGTGATGAGTGAAACAAATGCAGTTTTTTTTTGGATTTAACAGTTGAATAGCTAAGGTAAAGCAATTGTTTTTCATTGTTTTTAACTGAAACGCACCTGCATTTTAGTTAATTGTTTCGTTTTATTGTTTTTTTGACCTCAAATTTTGTTTTTACTTGATAAAATTATCTTTTAGATTACTTACATCGTCATGAGGAAAAATACAACTATTTTTTGAGTTTAGAATTAATAACATTTGACAATTGATCTTTTTTTATTTATCATTTAAAACAATAATTTATTTGAAGCACGATATATTTTTGTTAATTGATTTTTTATTACAATTGTTATTAATCTTAGAAATAAAATTGAATGATTGAAATTTTTAATTTTGCGGCTTTTGTTCTAAATTTAAACATAAATTTAACTACAATCTTACAAATAGAGAATCATTTATTTGTTCTAGCAGTTATTTCTATTTACTCACAATTTTAAATTTCGCGGCTTTATTTTTCAAAATTTGTGTTAAACTTGACAAATTTGGAGGTCAATATTTTATTGAAATAATGTTTTAATATTGTTTTAAGACATGTATCAATAAATTGGCTAGCAGAAATATTTTTTAACTTCATTTTATCAAGAGGAGAAATCGTAAACTAACAAGAAATATTGTTTGAAACAATTAGTAAATTATATATTGATTATTAGTTAATAAAAAATAATACAAAATTCAGATGAAGCTCCAAAACTTTTTTCTCTTGAATTCTATTGAAAGCAAAACTAAATTTTATTTAAAAATTAAAAATTATGGTTTTGTTAATTCCATTATTGGTGATTCTGTATAATTTATGTACAAACTAAATAGTGTACCATCTGCTAAACAACCACGTTGTTCTTCAACTTTAAAAACAAAAGAAAACGACAAAAACAAAAACCTGCAGGCTCAGTGGTCGGTCAAATCTATAAATATACATTACTTTAAAAAAATATCCATTGGCGTAGAATAGCAAAGGTGTACAGGGAATCATAATATTGGAATAAAATTTTTTCGACAACTGAAAAAAGGTATATTAATCAACTGTACCGAAATCTTACTTTTTCTTATACCTAGTCAAATACTAATATCACTTTACCGCATGAGTGGATGTGCTCGAGTTACAATGACACTAAATGTTGGATTAACCTAAAAGTGCAAGATAAGTTACATTGTAAATTTGCTATTCATTATAAAATCAGTTTCAACCCTTATTCTTTAAATGTTGCAACGAAAATCAGTCACATTTTAAAATAATAATAGTAGAATTATGAGCCAAACGTTTAAAGAAAGCTTATTTATAATAGAATCAGTTTCAACCCTCGATATTTCAAACCTGTTGGTATTGGGGGTTAAATGATGCAGCGAAATCTGTCTTAATGTAAGAGCTTATATCTCCAAAAATAATAAATGTGGAATAATGAATCACATGATGATAGAAAGCTATATAGTGCAAGCTAGTTTTAATCCTTGATTTTTCAACCCTAGTAGCATTGGGGGTTAAAGGGTGCAACGAGAATCTGTGACAGTTTGAAAGCTTATATCTTCTAGAATAATAATCGTAGAATTATGAGCCAAACGTTTAAAAAAAGCTTATCTATAATAGAATCAGTTTCAACTCTCGGTATTTCAAACTTGCTGGTGTAAGGGGTTGAGTTATGCAGCAAAATCTGTCACTTTTAATATCTCCAAAAATAATAATCGTGGAATAGTGAACCACACAATGATCGAAAGCTAGTTGTAACCCTTAATTTGCCAACTCTAATAGTATTAGGGGTTGTTGGTGTAACAAGAATCTGTCACACTTTTAAAGCTTATATCTCTTAAAATAATAACCGTATAATAATCAACTTCTTCTAAAATATAAACCGTAGAATGATGAGCCAAACGCTGATACAAAACTTGTGTAATACCATCAATTTCAACTCCCTGTATTACATTTTTGTGTATAAGGGGTTGAATTATGCAACAAAAATTTTAAAAACATATATCTCCTGAAATAATAATCTTAGAGTGATTAGTCAAACGCTTATGTAGTGCCATTTGTTATTCAACCCCTCATATTTCAACCCTAGTAGTATAGAGGGTTAAAGAGTGAATTGAATATCATATATATCATAAAATAATTATTATAGATGATGAAAACATTGTGTAGTGCCATTTGTTATAAAACCAATTTCAACCATTCATCTTACAATCTTGTGTAGGGGTTGAATGGTGCAACAAAATTAAAAGTTAATATTTTTTAAAGTAATAATCGTAGAATGATGAATAAATAGCTTATATAGTGCCATTTACTATAAAATCAGTTCAGGAGTTGATCTTCCAGCCCTACCGTTTTAGGGGGTTAAGTGGTGCAACGAAAATTTGTCACACTTTCAAAGCTTCTATCTCCTGAAATAATAATCGTAGAATAATGAATCAAACGTTAATCGAAAGCATATGTAATGCCGTTTATCTTAAAACCAATTCCAAGCTTTTAATTATCTTATTTAGGGTAGATATAAGTATTCGATTCCTTATTCTTTTTTGTATATTTTGACAACTAAGCAAAATAATCCAAAAAATGGATCAGAGTCAGTGCTGCCACAATAATTCTTAAAAAAAATTTAGGCTATGCAACTTGTCTGTCACCCGCGTATTAATGATGTAAATGCTTAGTTTACGCATTATTTACGCATTTCAGCAAAGTTTTAAGAATATACATTTCCGGACAACTATTTATTTAATGTTGGCAACTGCGTCCTTCATGTATTTAAATTATTTTTAATACTTGTTTGATATTTTTAGAACGCTTTTTATCGCGGAAATGCTTGTTTGACGTGTTTTGAGAAATGATTTATAAGTAAACAGAAAAACTAGTTTACAAGAGCTTTTCCTAATGATGAATAAGTGTCATTATTTTAAATATCCAATTTAATTAAGGAATAATTTTCTAATCATGAAAATTTGTTATGCAGATTATTATGTTAGAATCTAACATTCCAAACAAACTTGCCTTCATCTATTTATTTGTTTCTTGTTTGGAAATACCGAAACAAGTATTGATATTCAAATGGATTTAGCTGAAATTGTATATCAATAAAACAATCAAAATTAAATTCCGCAGTACTTGTTTGTGTAAAATACTTCCTCCTGTTTTGACCGCAAATTCCAACGTAGTTTCTAGTGAATTTGGCAAGAATAAGCATTTTTCTATTGAATTTATTCATTTGTATGTTGAAATATAGGATATTTCACGCAACATAACAATGTAAATAAAACGGTGACTAATTTATCACAACTAAAAATGAATTTTACTTATTTCAAAAATATTTTGATCGCCTTTTAACATGATTATAGTATTTATTATGGAAGCTACAGCGTCTTTACAAAAGTGGTTCAAAAAGTTCGTGCAAAAATTTGCAGATATTTTGGGCTACTTGTTTTGAAGATTTATTGGTCAATAACTCATGAACAAATGTAGTTAAAAAAACCTAGCATCCGTCATTTGAGCCTCCAACCCTCATCTATCAGTTGTCAAAATTGTAGATATTTTGAGCCACTGGTTTAGAAGACAATCCAGTTTTTATTATACAGCAGCATAATATTTATATTATTTGAAGATTCATTGCTCAATAACTCATGAACCAAAGAAGTTAGAAAATCGTAGCTGTCTTCGTTTGAGCCCTTAACCCTTTGCTATAAGTTGCCATAATTTCAAATTTTTTGAACTACTGATTAGAGAGATAATTAATATTTTATCTTGTAACAATATAGTATTATAATAATCAATAACTCATGAACAATGTTGTAAAAAAAATTCTAGCTTCCGTCATTTGAGCCCCCAACCCTCATCTATCAGTTGTTAAAATTGTAGATATTTTGAGCTACTGGTTTGGAAGTTAATCCAGTTTTTATTATACAGCATCATAATATTTATGTAATTTGAAGATCCATTGGTCAATAACTCATGAACCAATGAAGCTAGAAAATCCTAGTAGTCCTCGTTTGAACCCTTAACCCTCTACTATCAGTCGCCATAATTTCAATTTTTTTGAACTATTGATTAGATAGATAATCAATATTTTATCTTGTAACAATAAAATATCATAATAATCAATAACTCAAGAAAAAATGTAGTCAAAAAAATTCTAGCTTCCGTTATTTGAGCCCCCAACCCTCATCTATCAGTATTCAAAATTGCAGATATTTTGGGCTACGGGCTTTTATCATTTGAGCCCCCAACCCTCAGCTATCAGTAACCATAATTTTGTTATTGGATTGGTCCACAAAAAAGGACTTCTTCCATCATGACAACGCACCAGCTCACTCTTCTTAAACTGTGGCCCTGAAAAGGATGAAATTAGGGTTCCAACTCACATAATATGAAAATATGACTCATATTGCACGGTACTTTCAGATATATTTAAGTTCATATTTTCCAACGATTATCAGCAAATTTGTTTCTATTTTTAGTCACAGTTGTCCAGGTAATTTATCAATTGTTTTTTCGACGATAATAGATACAAATTATTTGGATGAATGTAATTCCACATTAGGATTAAGATAATGTCTGCGGTCTTAATTTCTGGGTATTAATTGATAGCTAACCCAGATATTCATTTATCGGTGCTTCCACGAATGAATCTACTGATTAATGCACAATTATTGTTTGGATTCAAAAGCAGTCATTTTTTTCGTGCGCATTTCTAGTTGTTTGTGTAAGTATGTTTACTATTGATAACATTGTTGTTACAACTACTGTTCAATAAAAAAAAATACATATACAAACATATTCAGTATTTGATTCATTACTTTTCTCTAAACTTATTTTCGGGGTGGGAGAAATAAAAGAGCTTGTATGAATAAAATAATCAGTGTATGAAGTATGTTTAATATTAAATTTTCATGTTAGTTGATGTCAAGGTGTGCCGTTATTACCCTGCCCCACCTACGCCTCTTTAGACGTCAAATATATCAATCGGAAACGAGTATTACAGGGTGCGTCATTCACCAGAGTACAATAAACCTTCGCATAAACTCTATTTGAACTAAAGTTTCTGATAACAAACTATACTTGGCTGGTAAATATTTGTACTGGTTGCTAAGTGAATTTTTGATTATACCGGGTGTCTATTTGACATTTTTAACATCGCAACCAGCACAGCAATAATGTCAAGTTGGTAGCGCTCTGAAAACAGTAGCTTTGACCTAACAGGTGTTAATTTTATAATTTTAAAACAGTTTATTCATTTTTCGAGCCAACAATTGTTTTGAGAGTAAAATCAAAAATTGGGGCTAACGGAAATTGAAATAAAGGACAACAATAAGCGAAAAAAAGATACATACATGATACATGAGATTTTGCAGAAAAGCTAGAGACGCCCCTGCTCCTAAATTCATGCTCCTTTGGGCGGCGAAAGAGTACTGTAACAAACAAAATATTTTATAGGACGCTGCATAGTAAATTTTATTATTTAATTGGCAATAAAAGCAAATCTGAGCTGGACAAAATTTAATAAAGAGATGTTAAGTGTCGGGTGTCAATCACCCGTACTTAGAGGTTAAAAGGTTGTGCCAACTTTCATGTGAGAGTATAAATGCCACAAGGTGAAACCTTCGACAAACAACAATCAAATATCACTTCATGAAAGGCAAATCGCCTCAGGAGAATAATAAACATTACGGTGGATATGCACCGTCGATTAGAATGGTTGCAAAATTTTCGAAGTGGCTATATGAACACAAGTGACGCTGAACTATTCAGAAATTATTGATAAAATCCATGAAATAGTACATCACTACATGCCTGAGACCAAAAAACAGTCCAAATAATGAATTACCAGCGCCAAAAAAGACAAAGAACGTTCCTTCAAGCGAGAAAATTATAGCGATTTTTTTTGGCATGCAAGGAATATTTCCTGTCAGCTATTTGAAAAACAGTATTATCACTTAAACCCCCAACCCTCGTCTATCAATAGTCAAAATTTCAAATATTTTGAACCACTGGTTTAGAAAATAATCAAGTTTTTATCATATAGTAGCATAATATGTGATTTAAAGATCCATTGATCAATAACTCATGAACTAATGAAGTTGAAAAATCCCAACTGTCATCACTTAAGCCCTTAACCCTCTACTATCAGTAGTCGTAAAATCAATTTTCTTGAGGCACTTGCTGGAAAGATAATATTTTTTTTGAGGCACTTGCTGAAAATATAATAATTTTTTTATCTTCTAATAACTTAATATTGATATAATAATAACTCATGCACAAATATAGTTGGAAAATCCTAACATTCGTCGCTTGAGCCCTCAACCCTCTATTATCAGTAGATTTAATTGCAATTGTTTTGAGCCACTGGCTGAACAGATAATAATTTTTTTATCTTGTAACGAGCATTATGTTAGTATAATATCAGGATTTACTGATCAATAACTCATGAACAAATTGAGTTAAAAAATCCTAGCGTTCATCCTTTAAGCCCTCAACCCTCTACTATCACAAGTCGTAAGATCAATTTTTTTTTGATAGACATTAATTTTTTTGAGCCACAGTTGAAAATATAATACATTTTTTATCTTCTAATAACTTAATATTGATAAAATATAACTCATGAACAAATATAGTTAAAAAATTCTAACATTCGTCACTTGAGCCCCCAACTCTCTTTTATTAGTAGATTCAATTGCAATTGTTTTGAGCCACTGGTTGAACAGATAATCAATTTTTTATCTTGCAACAACATTATATTGGTATAATTTCAGGATTTATTGATCAATAACTTATGAACCAATGAAGTGATAAAATCCTAGTTATCATCAATTGAGCCGTCAACCCTCTACTATCAGTACTCTTAAGCTCAATTTTTTTGAGCCACTAGCTAGAAAGATATTAATTTTCTGAGCTACTTGTTGAAAAGAATAACTTTTGATCTTGTATCAACTTATTATTGATATAATAATAACTCATGAACAAATATATTCAGAAAATCCTCACTTTCGTCACTTGAGCCCCCAACCCTCTATCATCAGTAGGCATAACTGCAATTGTTTTGAGCCAGTGGTTCAAGAGGTAATCAACTTTTTATCTTGCAACAGTATAATATTGGTATAAATCAAGGATCTATTGATTGGTGGCTCATAAACCAATCCTAGCTATTGTCACTTGAGCCCCTAGCCCTCTGCTATTCTTTGAGCCACTTGCTGGAAAGATAATTTATTTTTGAGCCACTTTCTGAAAAGAATAACTGTTCGATCTTGTAACAATTTAATTTTGATATAATAATAACTCATGAACAAATATGGTTGGAAAATTCTAACTTTCGTCACTTGAGCCCCCAGCCATCTATTACTAGTAGTCATAATTGCAATTATTTTGAACCACTAATTGAAGAGATAATCAATTTTTGATTTTGTAACAACATTATATTGGTAAAATTTCAGGAACTATTGATTCATAACTCATGAACTAATATTTCTAAAAAATCATAGTTGTCGTCACTTGAGCCTCTTTTTTATCAGTAGGCATAGTTGAAATGTTTTAAGCCACTGATTGAACAGATAATCAATTTTTCATCTTGTAATAATATTATATTAGTATAATTTCAGGATTTATCGATCAATAACTCATGAACAAATGAAATTATAAAATTCTAGTTGACATCATTTAAGCACTCAATCCCCTACTATTAGTAGTCGTGAGATAAATTTTTTTGAGCCACTAGCTGGGAAGATATGATTTTTTTTGAGCCACTTGCTGAATAGATAATAATTATTTCTTCTTCTAATAACTTAATCAATAACTCATGAACGAACATATTTATAAAATTCTAGTTGTCATCACTTAAGCCCTCAACCCTCTACTATTAGCAGTCGTAAGATCAATTTTTTTGAACCACTAGCTGGGAAGATATTATTTTTTTGAGCCACTTGCTGAATAAATAATAATTATTTCTTCTTCTAACAACTTAATTTTGATATAATAATAACTCATGAACAAATATAATTGGAAAATCCTAACTTCCGTCACTTGAGCCCCTGGCCCTCTATTATCAGAAGTCATAATTGCAATTGTTTTGAGGCACTAGTTGAAGAGATAATCAATTTTGTATCTTGTAACAACGTTATATTGGTGTGATTTCAGAATTTATTGATCAATAACTCATGAACGAATATGATTAAAGAACCACAACTGTCGTCACTTGAGCTCCCAATCCTCTGTTATCAATTACTATAATTACAATTGTTTTGAGCCACTGGTTGGAGAGATAATAAATTTTTCATCTTGTAACAACATTATATCGGTAAAACTTCAGGATCTATTGATTCATAACTCATGAACGTATATTGTTGAAAAATCATAGCTGTCGTCACTTGAGCCCCTAACCCTCTTTTATCAGTAGATATAATTGCAATTGTTTTGAGGCACTGGTTGAAGAGATAATCAATTTTGTATCTTGTAACAACGTTATATTGGTGTTATTTCAGGATTTATTGATCAATAACTCATGAACGAATATCATTGAAGAACCATAGCTGTCGTCACTTGAGCTCCCAACCCTCAATTATCAATTACTACAATTGTTTTGAGCCACTGGTTGGAAAGCTAATTAATTTTTCATCTTGTAACAACATTATATCGGTAAAACTTCAGGATCTATTGATTCATAACTCATGAACTAATATTGTTAAAAAATTATAGCTGTCGTCACTTGAGCCCCTAGCCCTCTTTTATCAATAGGTTTATTTAAAATTGTTTTGAGCCACTGATTGAAAAAATATTCAATTTTTTATCTTATAACAATGTTATATTAGTATAATTTCAGGATTTATTGATCAATAACTCATGAACAAATATCATTGAAGAACCATAACTGTCGTAATTTAAGCCTCAAATCCTCTATTATCAATTACTCTAATTGCAATTGTTTTGAGTCACTGGTTGGAGTGATAATTAATTTTTCATCTCGCAACAACATCAT
The DNA here is from genome assembly GCA_963989225.1 of Dromius quadrimaculatus. Lineage (NCBI taxonomy): Eukaryota > Metazoa > Arthropoda > Insecta > Coleoptera > Carabidae > Dromius > Dromius quadrimaculatus. The sequence continues at coordinate 5,239,842 of OZ022325.1, read as the reverse complement.
TTTAGGATCTAATAATGCATAACTCATGAACTAATATTTTTAAAAAATCATAGTTGTCCTCTCTTGAGCAATAATTGCAATTGTTTTGAACCATTGATTGAGGAGCTCATCAGCTTTTTATCTTGTAACTGCATCAAGGATCTACTAATCAATAACTCATGAACAAATATGGTTAAAAAATTATATCTATCGTGATTTGATCCCTCAACCCTCTACTATCATTAACTATAATTCTGCTACCATACGTCCGGGATTAACCTAGAAAACAAATATTTTTTTCATCACGGCAACACACCTAAATAATACAATCGCGGTATTTAATTTATTGGCAAACATAATCCTGAATCCTCTCTAGCGATAAGCGATGATGTAGTGTTAAGTAGCAATAGTTAAGTTGTAGTGAGGCGTGTTAGCGACGAGCTCGATTATTTTTGAATTGGTCGAATAAGAGTCGCATATAAATAGATTTTATTTGCCAAGGCTGAACGGTTACATATAACAGAACGCCTCGTTATTTTATCATATAAATTTCAAGAGATTCGCGTTGCACATAATCAAATACTTCCGCATTTAGCAATCCTCAATGTCAGATACTTGTAATATTATAAAATCATGTTCATTTAATTAGAAATAAGTTCGTAAATTCACGCATTGTGAATATTTTTGGCGAATGTGACTTGGGGAAAGGGAAAGTTCAAAACTGACGTCACATGGGGAAAAAATTGTATGACGTAATAATGGACGATCCGCAAATAAAATATAATGTAATGAATATAAAATCTTTCTGTTGCCCATCTGGTTGAACAAAAAAACGTTCAGCTTTATAAAAAACAAATGAACAAGTCATGGGTTTGAAGGACACGAAAAATACATATGCATTGCGTATATCAATGTATTTACTGTCCCATGAATGATAACGATGTGTGCTCAGTAAGCCAACGGATATTGCGTTTATAACAAATTGAATTGGAACTTAAAAGTTATAGAAATTTGTGAAAAGATTTGAATTTAATTTGTGGCAATTATAAGATCAATTTTTCGACAATTGTTTATTAAAGAGCTGAGAAAGTGCGCCTAAGTTCCGGTGCTTATGTGACACACATGACACATTTGTACAGCGTGTTGCTTATAAAATTTTTCACTTAAAAATTATTGTATCTCACGAAATAATTGAGATATTAAATTATTTTTTTTAGCCATAAATTCCAAATAAATGTTTCTAATAATAAACTAGAAAATAATAATTGAGATTTTTGCAGTTTATATCTTATCAGAAAACTTGTAAATTTAAATAAAATTAATAAATATAATTTATAACTGAAGATAGCGTCACTGAATCTTCTATCACCATGACAACTTGTTTACTAAGTTTATTAGTCAATCGATTTGACTGTTTCTTGAATATCAACTAGAAAACCAAACGGTGAGTTTTAAACCACAAAATTGGAATAATTTTACATAATAAATATATTTTATGTTGTTTAGTAACCAATACTGATTTTCAAATCTGTTTTGTGGCGATAACGCGTGCTATTTTTGATTATTTGTTATCTACAAAAATAAATTCCGAAACTTTATTTTCGACATAAATAAAATTGATTAAAGCATGTTTTTTATTCGCAGATGTACTCTACAATTTCCCCCCTCATATTTTTAATAATTCCTCACTTTTTTTATTCCACTCTTTCATTTCCACGCACTGAAGACATCCTAACGCCAGTCATTGTACCCTCTAGCACCCAATCACCCCCGGAAATCTCTTCCACACCGATATCACCTCCCCCCGCCATCCCTACGGAGCCTCCTGAAGAATGCTACCATCGGACAAGAGAAGCGTGTCCACCGAGTAACGCCAGCAGCAGGTGCAGGGTGGATGAGGAGAAAAAAAAGTCAGTGGTGTGTTGTGATGTTGAAGGGGTGGATCGTTTAGCAGAGGGATTTTTAAATACAAGTAAGAAACTTACATCGAAAATTAATAACATTACCAAACAATTTTTTTTTTTTCTTCAGGTGTAGGGAGCGAATACGTAGCTTATGTGCACATAATCAACGCAACTCTTCTTCAACTAGACAAGAACATCATGACGAAAGTCCGGCGACTGAAGAGCCTGGCAATAACCGATGGACACATCGAGCGCATAACCGAAGAATTCAAGCGAAAAACGCCCATTTTATGCCTTAATTTATCTAACAATGGCATCGAGCATATGGAAAAACGAGTCTTATATAATATCAGACAACTGAAAAGACTCGATTTGAGTCACAACAATTTGACAGATTTACCAAACTATCATCAGGATGCTAATATTACGCTTGATATATCGAGTAAGTATTTACAAATACATCCAGATGCGGTAATTGTTTGCCGCACTGATAAAATAATATTAAAAATCTGATTTGGAATTATCCCCCTTTTATTGATACATCAATTATGTACAGTTGTTAATTAAATAATATTATCACAGCTGATGTTACTAATACGCTTATTACAATTCGAATAAATTATTTCTGGTTGCCTACTTATTGCAATTGTAAAGCATTCTCTTTTCCGTTCGTAATGACATCCTTACACTCCTTACTAGCGTAAAGAATTCTCTCTGCCGTTCGTTGAGGCGTCCCTACACTCATTGCAATTATATAGTGCAACGTGCGAAGGTATCATAATTAGCAAAAATAAAATAGGCCTTGAATATGCCTCTATCTGGGCGGAGCCTTTCATCTCTTTGCGTCACGCTGCTCCACACATTCGAACATTCGAGTAACTTGCTAGAATGACGGAGAAATTTCTAGAAGTGAACATCCGAATATAATTATAATGCCTGTATTACACGATTCAATTTATTCATGAAGATATTCATGAAGTTATCCTTGAATTTCTTCGTGAATTTATTGTCAAACAGAAAATTGTTGGTTCGTTTTTACACACATGAAGATTTCCATCAATTTATTGTGAAGAATTCAATAGTACCAACCTAAATATCAGTTGTCATTTTACTGTCGTTAATTTTTGTATTGCATTTCTTGCAAGTTTCTGTAGAATTAGAAGTATAATGAAATTAGATTTTTCATAGTATCTCTTTAGAATCAAACAAACTTAACCGCAAAAAAGGTTGGAGGTAAACATAGACAATATATCATATTCAAAGGCTGGCAACGACAAAATGTGGAGAAAAAACCCTAGAATTCTCTAGAAAGTTGTTGAAAAATAGAACACGTTCTAATTCGTCAATAAATTCATGAATTTCTTCATGAAGAAAAAATTCACGAAGTGTCTCGTATTACACGATGCAATAAATTCAAAATAAAACTTCGTGAATTTATTGATGAAGAAATTGAATCGTGTAATACAGGCATAAGGGGAGCGGCCTGACTGAGTGATGAGCTAAGTGCGAAGTGTAATAAATAAGTTGTTGTAAATAAATATTAATTCCTTTAAGAGCAATGAACATTACAATAGGATTTTCTGTGCCGCTCTTACTTATAGCAATTATAAATCATCTCTTTCGTTTATTAAGAGCTCATTGCAATTATTAAGTATTTTTTCTCTATTTTAATTGTATTTGTAGGGACGTCCCAACAAACCAAAGAAAGAATTTTTCACGATTGCAATGAATGTAGGATGATTACGAACGGCAGAGAGAATTCTTTACAATTGCAATAAATGTATGGACGTTTTCAAGATTGGAAAAGAAAATGCTTCACCTTTACAATCGCATTAACGAATGGCAGATAATTTAAATGAGTGAAGGGATATTTAAACAAACGAAAGAGATAATATTTTACAAATGCAATAATTGTAGAAAGATTACGAACGGCAAAGAGAATTCTTTACAATCGCTATAAATGTAGGGCTGTCCTGAAGAACTACAATGAATGTAGGAAAGTCTTAACAAACGGCAGAGAAAATTCTATACAATTGCAATGAGTGAAGGGATGTCTTAATAAATGAAAGAGAGAATGTTTTACAATTGCAATAATTGTAGAGAGGTCTGAGCGAACGGCAGACAGAATTCATTACAAATATAATAAGTGTAGGAAGATAAAGAACGGCAGAGAGAGTTTTTTATAATTGCAATGAATGTAGGGACGTCCTAACGAACGGAAGAGAGAATGCTTAACAATTGCACTGGATGTAGGAGAGTCTCAACGAACGGCAGCGAAAATTGTGTACAATTGCAATAGAGAGATCTTAACGAACGACAGAGAGAATTCTTTAGAATTGCAATGAATGTAGGGAAGTCTTAACGAATGGCATAGAAAATTCTATACAATCGCAATAAATGTAACGAAAGAATGTTTTACAATATGTAATAAGTCTAGAGAGGTCTCAGGGAACGGCAGAGAGAATTCATTACAAATATAATAAGTGTAGAAAGATAACGGACGGCAGAAAGAAATTATTACAATTGTAATAAATATAGGAACGTTCTAAAGAACGGGACAAATAATGCTTTACAACTGCAATGAATGTAGGGAAAGTCTTAACGAACGGCAGAGAAAATTCTATACAATCGCAATGAATGCAACGAAAGGGAGAATGTTTTACAATATGTAATAAGTCTAGACAGGTCTTAGCGAACAGCAGAGAGAATTCATTACAAATATAATAAGTGTAGAAAGATAACAGACTGCAGAGAGAATTTATTACAATTGAAATTAATGTAAGAACGTCCTAAAAAACAGAACAAGTAATGCTTTACAATTGCAATGAGTGTAGGGATGTTTTAACAAATGGAAGAGAAAATGTTTTACAATTGCGATAAGTATAGGAAGATCTTAGCGAACGGCAGAGGGAATTCTTCACCTACAAATGTAATAAATCTAGGAATATAGCGAACGGCAGAGAGAATTCTTTACAATGTCTTAACAAACGGAAGAGAGAATGTTTAACAGTTGCAATAAGTATAGGGAGATCTTAGCGAACGGCAGAGAGAATTTTTACAAATGCAATGTTTGTAGGAAAATTACGAACAGCAAAGAGAATTCTTCACAATTGCTTTGAATGTAAGGAGTCCCAAAGAACGGAAGGGAGAATGCTCTACAATTGCAATGTACGACAAACCGCAGAAAAAATTCTAAACAATTGCAATGAGTGTAGGAATGTTTTAACAAACGGAAGAGAAAATGTTTTACAATTGCAATAAGTATAGGAAGATCTTAGCGAATGGCAGAGGGAATTTTTCACCTACAAATGTGATAAATAACGAACGGCAGAGAGAATTCTTCACAAAAGCTTTGAAAGTAGAGACTTTTACGGAAAGGAAAAGAGACTACTTTATAATTGCAATTAGTGTAGCGAAATCTCAACAAACAGCAGAGAAAATTGTGTATAATTGCATTGCAATGAGTGTAAGGCTGCCTTAACAAACGGAAGAGAAAATGTTTTACAGTTGCAATAAGTATGGAGATCTTAGCGAACGGCAGAGAGAATTTTTACAAATGCAATGATTGTAGGAAGATTACGAACGGCAAAGAAAATTATTTACGATTGTTTTGAACGGCGAAGAGAATTCTTTACAATTGCTTTGAATGTAGGGAGTCCCAAAGAACGGAAGAGAGAATGTTCTACAATTGCAATGTATGTAAGGAAGTCTTGATAAAAGGCAGGGAAAATTCTATACAATTGCAATGAATATAGGGAAGTCTTAACAAAAACAATTGCAATGAGTGGAGGGCTGTCTAAATAAACGGAAGAGAAAATGTGATACAATAATCGTAATAGTTGTAAAGATATATTATCAGACGGCAGAGAGAATTTTTCATAATTGCAATAAATGTTCATCACAAATATAATAAATAATAATATAGGAAGATTACGAACGACGGAAAGAATTCCTTACAGTTGCAATGAATCCAGGGATGTGCCAAAGAACGGAAGAGAGAATGTTCGAAAATTGAAATGAATGTAGGGAAGTCTTAACGAACGGCAGATCAAATTTTAAACAATTAAAATGAGTGTACAGATTTCTCAACCAACGGAAGAGAAATGTTTTACAATTGTAATAAGTGTAGAAAAGTCTTAGTGAACGGCAGAGACAATTTTTTACAAATGTAATAAGTGTTTGAAGATTACGAACGGCAGAGAGAATTATTTACAAATAAAATGAATATAGGGATGTCTTGACTAATGGAGGATACAATTTTTCACAATTGCAATAAGTGCAGGAAACTCCTAACGAACGGTACAGAGAATTTATTACGAATATAAGGGTATTCTATACAATTGCAATGAGTAAAGGGATGTCTTCACAAACGGAAGAGAGAATGTTTTACAATTACAATAAATGTAGGGAAGTCTTGACGAACGGCAATTGTATAGAATTCTCTCTGCCGTTCGTTTGAACTTTCCTATTTATAGCAATTGTAAAGCATTCCACCTTCCCTAGTTCCTACATTCAATACAATAATAAATAATTTCCTCCGCCGTTTGTTAAGACTAGGATTGTCCGTTTTTCTCTCCAGGGTATTCGGGGTTGTCCGGAGGGAATTTTAAATCACGTCTCGTGCTCTTAATAATATGAGAGTTGGTAATATTTTTAAAATTGACACATACTTATCACAATTGTAAAAAAATATCTCTGCCGTTTGTAAAGACCAGGTTTGTCGTCCGATTTTATTCCCCTGGACACTGACCTTTAATTTCGCGGTATTTGGGTTCATCGAGAATTTTCAAATCACGTCCAGTGTTTCCAATTTTTATTGCACTTGTAAAACATTCTCTCTTCGCCTTTTACAGGGCTTTCGATGTCGTTTGGAAGTTTTTTTAAACACTAATACTCTTAATTTCTCGAGCCCTACCAGAAAAAATAATTGTCTATTGTTTTCGCGAGTTTATTCACCCATAATGCTTTTGACTGTGTCTTTATTTATACAATTATATATAATTATCAAATTACTAAGCCTATCATTCTGGATTTCAAGAGGCTTCTAAAAGAATAATAGACGGAGAGAATAATATAAAAAAATCATGAATCCGTTTGATAATACGATTGCTAGACGTTCCAGTACGTACGTACATTCAATAATATTTTTTTTATGGACGCTGCAAAAACCCTCTACTTTTGATTGACCGTCTAAAAGGCATTTTAACACGCCAAAAACGCTGTGCGAGCGATGCGTAAAATTGAGGCACATAATCAGGAAATCAAAGCTTGGAGCTATTTGTTGAAATATGCAAAAAATATATTTATAATTTAAATAATTTCAGATAACAACAAAACCTCCTGCCAGAGTCTCCTAAACGCCAAAAACAGCTCAACTATTCTGGAATTCGAGAACGTGAACCACACATTTTGCTCGATTTCTAAATCGTTCCAATGGTTCAATTCAACTGAATTACTTCCGCTGAAGCAAGTCGATGAATTTTTTAATGTAATTAAACCAAAGATTCGTTTTGGTGTCGATTGAATAATTATTTATTGCAGGCTAGAAAAAATTGTGAAACCAACTGCACATGCGAGTATTACAGGACAGACTACGTTCAAGGAAAACTGCCAACAATTGCGTTTAAAGTTGATTGCGCTGGGAAACAATTGACTGAAATGCCTAAAGCCTTACCGAAAAACACAATTGTTCTTAATATTTCTAATAATAATGTGAGTTTTCAATCACAAATTGAATTTTTAGTAATAATTGAGTATTTTGGTTCCAGATAAATATTCTTAAAATGGGCAGCGAATATTTCGAGAATATCAGAGAATTGTATGCGGATAATAATCAAATTAATTCCATAACGTCCCTAGAAGGGACTAAATTTTTGGATAATTTTGTTAAACTAAGTTTGAGGAACAATAGTTTAAAAACGGTAAGAATACATGCGTGCCAGTTGGGTTGCATAGCCTAAATTCAGTTTTTAAAGAAAAATTTTGATGAATGATAAATAAATAAAAATGTAATTTTTTTTTTATTCCAGTTACCGATGTACATGTTGTCATATATTTTTGACCGAAACCAACACACAAAACAAGTCCATTTTGGGCAAAACCGTTTGCAATGTGATTGCAATACCGCAAAAAATTTGAGGGTAAGTTTTTTGATTGGCGATACTTTTTCAAAAAATAAATAATTTTTTTTTTCAGGTTTCGTTATTGACCAAACAGAAATACATCCCGGATTACGACGAGATCTACTGCGACAACAACCCTTTCAAAGTAATATACCTAGACCCAGCAGCAATGTGTCAAGACAACCACCAAAATTGGACTGATTATATTTACTACATCATCAGTGTTGAAGTGATTTTATTGGTGTGTTTAGTTCTAAAAGTGTCATATGATTATTGGGTTTTTAAAACTGCTGGTTACCTCCCTTGGCCCGCAAACAAAATGCCCAAACTGCCCTGTGATTGGCTATGTGAATAAACAATTGAATTTATTGTTGTGATCTACGTTTTTTTGTTTTTTTTTCTTCTGAGCTCAACTGTTATCTTGCCCATATTTTTATATTTTTTTAACGTGCAATTTAGACCTCATAAATTTTGATTTATATTTATTTATTGTAATTTAGATGAGATTTGTTATTTTTTTCTATTTGACGTCAGATGTTAAGACTGAATGTACAGATATTGTACAAAATATTGTGTGCTTTTTTATTACTAATAAATAACAGTAATATGATCGTATTTTTCATTATTTGATATTGTTTTTCTTCAAAGAACCAGATTTTTTTTTTGTTTCATAATATCTTGAAGATTATTGGGTCCAAATTTCAAAAAGAAATATTGATATTTGCCGGAGGCTTAGTAATTTAAACTTGAAATATAATTAGAAAAACATTTTAAACTTGACCGTCATTTTGTGCTAGGTTTTTTTCATTTCTAGGTACTTTTTTCACTGTCCGGTCTGTAACCATTTCTCAACAAAATATTGCCCAATAATAACGAAAAAAAAATTAATTTCATCACTTCAGTTCCAAACAATAAGTACTTGTACAAAATTGATCAATATTTCGTTAAAAAAAAATTACAATGTTAATTGGAGATAAAACCATTCAATAGAAATATTTTTATTGATTAAATCAAATGTACTTCAAAAGATTGATTCGATAGTGGAATACAAGTGAATGACAGTATTGCAAATATTTATTTATTGAGCTTATTGCAATGTTTTATTTATTGCTATAAATACTTTTGAATTGAAGATAAAAGTCATTGTAATGTAATAAATAAGTAATTAAAAGTGAATGTTGAGACTAAAAAAAAAAATATCCTAATAATTTATTCTATACATTTTTAAACTAAACGAAACTGAATGTTAGCATACGCAGATGATGTTGTTGTTTTAGGTGAAAACGAAGAATAATTTAAAAGAATGAATTTGTAGGTCAGAAATTTAGCGGAAATTAAGATTAATTTTAAAGTGACAGGTTAAGATAATGTTAAAACAGGAATTATATTAATATGATAATACTTATTTATTCTGATAAAGATTTTTTCTTGTATATAATCTCGAAAATCTGCAAATAGAAATGAATTGACAAAAGAAAAAAGAATGTCTATCGTCACAATCACGAAGAAAGCTTAGCAATCACCTTTCATTCGAAATGAGGCACGAAATGAGGCATCTATTATGTTTAATTTTTATAGCCTTGAGTCTACCTTAATTGCTCATTTTAACAGAGACCAGTGGATCTAAAAAATTAACAATTTCAATTTTGGATGAATTTTCACTTGACATCCAGAGGATTTACAGAAAAAAGCTATTAAGAAAAAGAATTGTTATATTTGACGAGTTCTATTACTGGTTAAAATTAATGTACTCATTTCTGTTACGCTCGTATTCGAGATTTTGATGAATCTTTACGATTTAGACCCTACTAAACCCAAAAACATAATTAAAAAAACAACGATAACTTGAGAACGCGTATGAATTTTTGACTGAAATTTAATATTTAAACGTTTTATTAAAAAGTTAGTTTTGAGTTCGTGAATGAGCTATTTTTAAACAGTGGTACCAACATTTTATTGATAAATCTTTAGTTTTTTGCCTTTATTCTATAAACGGTGGTACTTATCATAAAATATCAAATAACTGAAATTGATTCTTGAATAATTTGGAACAACATTTATTTGAATCATTTTTTAGAATTATTAGCGGTTCATTTGTTATTATTGAAATTTGAATTAGTTATATTTTTCTAAACATGCAAAAAAATTAAATAATGAAAATCCTAATGTGAAATTAGAATTATTATTACTCATATTTAGACATCACATGCAAACGCTCGTCAATTCTTTTTCTTTTAAATAAATAATTTGTATCGTGTTTGGTATTAAATTAAAGCTCACGCGGAAATAATTCTAGTAAAAGTGTCCAAAATTATATTTAAACGATAGTCAATTATTTTTTTTTACATGTTATTTAAATGATATCTAGTTTGGTATCAATTTAAAATTCTCGGGGGGATAAGCAAAACAGAAAACTAAAATAAATAATTCTTTCAATAGGGTATATTCATGAATTTATTTTATATTTTTAATTCACTGATAACATTGTTATAATATAGTAAAAAATATAAATTATGTCTAAAAATGCTGTAATCAAGTTTAAACAAATATTTAAAATTGAGAATAATTTTGAGCTGTTTAAACGCTGCCATTTTCGCGCGCTCTATTGATGACGTCAAATACTATGTCCAGTGACATTACAGTTCATTGTTTACTAGAGATGTTTTCGTTCTTAGCTTATTTCAGCATTAAAAAAACTCAAAAGCTAGTTTATGAGTATTGCATTGTGCATGAATGCAAAATACTATCAGAAATGGTAAAGTCTTTTTTCCATTCCAGACAGGTTTTAAAATACGTAAGAAATAACGTAAGGTTATCAGAAGAGATGAAGTATCATAATAAATTCGACAGATCATGTATAACATTATATGTGATTAGTTTTAGCAATAAAATACAGTGTATGCATGCGGCTTCGTTTAAAATTTGCTCGTTTTAAAATAAACAAAAATTATAGGTTATGTTTACTGCTCATCATATTTCGGATTGTATTCATTAAAATAGCGTACATAATGTGTTATTATTGAATAATTACTTTGCAGTGTTCACTCTTTTTACTTCAGCGGACGTAAAATTTGGATTTGAAAGAAAATAAGACGACATCATGAATGGATCTATTCTTGACAGATTATCCGATTGTGCTTTTACAAAACCACTTTGTCTTAAATGATTTATAATCTTACTAGAATGCTAAAACTACACTTAAACAATAAATGAATTTACAACCCACACGTTATTATTATGTTTTCTGATCAAAAGCCTGCAATGCCATACAAATGTAAGCAGTGCGCATTTGTTTGGCATAGTATTTGACGTCACATTTCGTTTTAACCAATGGTGCTGCGTTTTAGAACTTTGAATTTCCCGCGTTTAATTTGCTTTTTTATTTAATTATTTTAAGCAATTGAAAAGATATTAAATACCAAAATGATGGTTTAGTACAAATGTCCGGCCAGTAAAAATTCGGAAAAAAATATTTGAACCAAAATTAAATTTCATGCATATTCCCTATTATTAATTGTTCTTTTTTACAACTTAACCAGACTATGCCAAGTTTGGCTATTATAAAATAAAATAGTAATTTTATATAACCGCTATCTGTCACTTTGATAATGACAGCTGTCACTTTTAATTATTCAATTAATTGATACGACACTCTAAATTAATGAAGCTGGCCATAAAATTCATGATCGGGAAGTACTTACTGTGTAGCTACAGCAGATTTTTTATAGTGTGGCTACTTCAGAAGCGTCAGCAACCTGCAAGACATAATTGTTAAGTTGGTAGCGTTTAGGAAACGACAGTTTTTGAGATTTATTGAGAAATTTTGCGGATTTGCACCAATCCTGTTATTTAGGTGAGGCCTAAAAGAAACGTTGAAAAATAAATTGCGCGGATCTCTCAAACTGCCCTCGTAATTCAGATAATGTCAGATTTAATTGTCAGTTTAAAATACTAATTTTATCAACAAAAGTTTTAGAAACACTGACCAACCAGACGTTTCAAACAAGAAAAGGCAAAAAACACGATAAAAATAATCTTAAATCTATGTGATAAACGGGCACATTGCTCGGCTCTAAAATCACGTGAAAAATTAATGTTTCCCCAGAATTCGACCAGTGGCTATATACCAATGGGCCTCAGGAGTACAATTATTTAGCACATAGTGCAAAAAGTTACCGTTTACTGCAGGATTTGATAGAAAACGTAATATCATTATAGTTTGGTCATGAGTTTTTTAATCACAAAAGTAAATTGGAATGATTGAAGTTATTTTCGGCTGCAGAAAAATATATTTACAATATTACATAATTCCAGTACAGACTTTAAGTCAATTCATTGGAAAATTTGTATTATTGTATCAAAAAATTGACACCTTAGATACCAAACATAAACAGAAAATCCCATATATCAATATTTGGAAGGATCTGTTTTAATTTCTGATTATTACAATTTAAATTGATTATTTATCTTTCGGGACATTAATTATTTGATTGACTTAAAATTTATTCATGAATTTTTGAAATTTTGTTCTCCTCTAAAGGGGCGAAGGTCCAGAAAGGTAGTCTCTAGTCTCTGAACTAGATGTAGTCCAGTCAATTTAGGATATATCTACCGATAAATGGTACTGTTTTTTTTTTTTTTGTGGTAATGTCTTCGTTGTGGCATGTACAATTAGTGTGCAAAAATCATATTGTCAAATCATGGTGCTTCAAGAGATATCGGAAGCCAAAGATCAAAAATTCCGTTTTTGAACAGTTTTTCGCAAACATCTCATTTTCTAACGACCGCAGAGCATTTGAAGTCATGAGTAAAAATGAAGAATACATTTTTCTTTACAAAAAAGATTGTATGACTTATTTGCGTATCTATAACCGTAAATGAGATACCGCGCGTACAACGTGCACCGACGCGCAACCATGCATTCTTTTCCGCACCATCACTGGGGTAGAATGTGAGGCTAAAAAGATACAAAGTTAACATTTGGATGCTGCAATTGCTTTAAATACTAAATTTCAAGATTCTACAGTTGATCAATCTACAGCTGATCAATCATAATGCGAAGTGTACAGCTAGATGTTATAGAAAAGCTTAATACAAAATTTCAATATTCTACGGCTGATTGTTTTGAATTTATGCGAAAATTTCGAAAAAACTGTTATATAAACTGCACTTCCGGCTCAGCCGATTGACACAAAAATATAAGGTAAGCATTAAGATGCTACAGCAATTTCAAACGGCTAGCCAATTTGGATTTATGCGGAAAATTCAAAAATGTTTCAAGTTGAATCCATTTTCGGTACAGACGTTTGCAATAATAATGCGAGGTGCACAACTAGACCTAAGACCAGACTTGAATACACAATTTCAACGTTAAACGTTCAACGGATTTTGAGATTTGCGAGTTATATACATACGTACACACGTACCAACGTCAAGCCGAAAATTGTCAAAATGGATTCTGGGATGCTCAAATAAGAAAATATATAAATGTATCACAACTTTACAACCAAGTAAAATATTCGAAATATTTTATATACGTTAGGTTGCACTTTCACGCGCGATATCTCGTTAACGGTTATAGATACGCAAATGAGTCGTGGAATCTTTTTTGTAGAATACAGTGTGTACTTAATTTTTACTCATGACCTCAAATGCCCTACGACCGTTAGGAAATGAGATATTTGCGAAAAACTGGTCAAAACGGAGTTTTTGATCTTTGAGCTTCGATATCTCCTGAAGCACCATAAGTTTATAATATGATTTTTGCACACGCATTGTACATGTCAAAACGAAGATATTTCCGCAATAAAAAAACCAGTACTTTTTAGCGCATTTTTTGGAGAAAAGCGCTATTATATTGACTTTGGCTGTCTGGCTGGCTGGCGTGACGCTGAGTTCTCAGCAACTATACTATTTACAGAGTTGAAACTAAATAAAAGCTGCTGTTTCGTAGGTTTGCACAAATTGCTTTAATTCAAGCTCAGTGATTGTGGAAGATTAAATTATTCAATTACTTGTTTCAAGTGAAACAATGTCCATAGATATATATGACATTAGGGATATGGCAACTAAAATTTATTAAAGTAGATAAAAATTTAGTTACAACTTTCGCCGCGGGTGTCACTATTATTATGTACAGTTGTCAAATCTGTCCAGGATTCATTCAATGACTTGTTTGACGCGAATTTGAATCTTATTAGAATGAATTATTATTATTAGATGAAAATTTGTTTACTTTTGGTGTATTTTTTTGATATAGGTTTGATAAAGATCAAATTATCATTTTAAGGTACAGCACTTGATTTCTCGTCAGTCAATAACTAAACAATGGAGATTAAAAGGTATTTTTGCGTTTGTACATGCATAAATTATGTACTTATCAAATAGTCAATTTGAAACTAGTACTAAATGGAAGCTGCTGTTTCGTAAGTTTGCCCAAACTGCTTGATTTCAAGCTCAGTAATTGTGAGAGATGGTAATTTGCGAAACCTCTGCAGTAAAAATCATTCATGAACTGTCAAAAATGCGCTTTCATCATCTAGATGATTCTTCCATTTTTTTTTGTTACTGAATATGGGAAAAGTGAATATAAATATTTTCGTTGATGGTATGGGGCTCGTATATTAATAAAATCATAATACAATGTGTCATCATAATGCCAATTTTCTTTTATGAAACAATCACCGATGTACGTAAGGGGGAACATGATTGAACAAATTAATATGGAATGACAGGGGCGACGTTCAAGGGGATATTAACACGTGAACACATTGTTGTAATCATTACTTCAATTATATTCATAAAATAAAGTAGGAAATTTTAAATAGATATGAAGAAGTCATGAACTCGATGCATTTGACTTCTGGGAAGCATAATTTTATTACAGAAATAGAAATCATGGAAAAGTTCAGCTTTTTTGTGAATTCAAGTTGGTAGCTTCGATTGTTAAAGTGTCAAAATATGTAAATTTGTATTTTACAAATGCGCGGTTTTATAATTCATAGATCTCAAGCACAAAATGCTAAGCTAACATATTTAAATCTGCTAATCTTTTTTATAAACATCAGTCAATACCGTCTGCGCATTTTCTGGGCACTAAAGTCCTTGTTATTTCAACAATAAAACGTGATAATATATTTTTTATTTTGCATATTTTATTTATTCAGATTAAATGTTGTAGTTGCATTCTTGAACGGAAATTAGCAGCAACCAAGTTTGTGTTGATGAATCTTCTACCACGCATGTTTTTTTTTTAGGTTAGGGAACAAAAAAAGTTGCGTTATTAATGTAATAAAATGCCACACAAATCTGTTGGTTGCTCTTCACTCATTTTATTGAAGAATTTAAAGACAGACTCTCGTGTACCAATTGTCAACCAAATGTACTATAGACTGTAAACAAGTATTTTAGCAACTTTTCCTTATCAAAAGATCATTAATAAAATCACCTCGGGTATTTCCATCTTTTGCAATTGTAATTTACAACATGTTGCTGATTAGGCCTAAAAATTTTCGTATCTCAAAAACTCGTTTGCTAAAGCACAGCCGATAGACCAGTTTTTGGAATTCTTCGCCCAAAACAATTAAGTAAACCAGGTACCATAATTTACAACCTGAAAGTCTTTCGAAAAATGACATAGGCGTAGGATAAGATAATAAAAAATATATAGTTATTGTTTATACTTACATTGATGAGTCAATGGTGATAACGAGCAGGAAACACTTTGACGGTGACGCAGAAAATTGAAGACTCTTGAGGACCGGAAGTACGGAGTAACAGCAAACCTGGACACACAAAAAAATAAGTTTGGGATTAGTAAAAATCATTTAGGTCAATGCAATTTTAATATTGCTTTGGCATGTACAATGAGTGTGCAAAAATCATATCATCAAATCATGGTGTTTTAAGAGATATCGAAAGCCAAAGATCAAAAACCTTGTTTTTGACCAGTTTTTTGCAAATATCTCATCTACTAACAAACGTAGAGCATTTGAGGTCATGGGTAAAAATAAAGAATACACTTTTCTCTACAAAAAAGATTATATGATTTATTTGCGTATCTATAACCGTAAAAGAGATATCGGGCGTACAACGTGCACCGACGTGCAATCATGCATTATTTTTCGCACCACTACTGGAGTAGAATGTAAGGAAAAACTATCTTGTAAACCGCACTTCCGATTTAGCCGATCGAAATCATAATGCGAGGTGTACAAGTAGATGTTATAGAAGTGCTTAATACCAAATTTTAATATTCTACAGCTGATTGTTTTGAATTTATGCGAAAATTTTCGAAAAGACTGTTACATAAACTGCACTTCCGGTTCAGCCGATTGACACAAAAATATAAGTTAAGCATCAAGATGCTACAGCAATGTCAAATACTGAATTTCAACATCCTATGGCTAGTCATTTTGGATTTATGCGAAAAATTTTGAAAATGTTTCAAGTAAAGTCCATTTTCGATACAGTCGATTGCAATAATAATGCGAGGTGCACAACTGGACCTCAAACCAGTCTCAAATACAAAATTTCAACATTATACGTCTGATAGGTTTTGAGATTTGCAAGTGCATACATACGTACCGAAAAGCCGAAAATAGTCAAAATGGATTCAGGAATGCTGAAAATGGTCATTCTCATCAAAATGGGTATATAAATGTATCACAACTTTGCAACAAAGTAAAATATTTGAAATATACTTTCTATTGGAAACATTAGGTCGCACTTTTAACGCGCGATATCTCGTTCATGGTTATAGATACGCTAATGAGTCATATAATCTTTTTTGTAGATGAAAGTGTGTACTTAATTTTCACTAATGACCCAAAATACTCTACGACCGTTAGAAAATGAGATATTTGCGGAAAAACTGGTCAAAAACGGGATTTTTAATATTTGGCCTTTGATATCTCCTGAAGCACCACGATTTGACAATATAGTTTTTGCACACTCATTGTACATGCCAAAACAAAGATATTCCCGCAAAAAAAAATAGTACCGTTTATTTGATAGATTGGGTCATTTTTTGTTTAAATTGACTGGACGAAATTTTTCGGGCCGAAATAAGCAACTGTTTTTTGTTTCTGGATCATATAATAAACTCAAGTTCAATTCGTAGTCACCAAATGATCGAAAAAGTTGGATGATCATATTGAAAACTACCACAAATCAATTCAAATACTATATCTGCCACACGTTTTTGGTTAACGCTCAAACATTTTGCTAATATTTTTTTTAAGCCTGGATGGACAATGTGGAAAACGCTTTCGTATGAAATATGCTGGAGTTCTGCTATTTGGCAAAATCACGCCAAGCATAGCATCAACTTATTTTGTAGTGGACATAAAAGCAAGTCCTGCACCGTGGTGCTTTTCAACATCGGTTCTTCCATTCTTTAGTGGCACAAGAAAGTCATTATTCCTTCAATGTTTCAAATACGTCCCCATAAATTAATTTTGAGAACAGTCTTTTCAAAAACAGGTACTTTATTACCAATATTCGATTTTACTAAGCTCATGGTCGGCCATATTTGTTCTAAATTTCTCAAAAAACAGGACTACAAAATCAGATCTACCCTATCAGACTACTATTTTTGGAAATCGCAGTTGCTTTTTTGTGCTGCAGCACATCAAAACACTGCAGAGCGTTATAAAGTGTTCCGAGCTGTTTCAGAGCACTCACAAATAATACAGAATGCTCCAGAATGTCATAGAGCGCTTCAGAACCTTTCAGAGCATTCTAGAATGTCTCTGGAACATTTTAGAATGTTATAAAATGCTTAGAGCTATTCCACAACACACTAGAATTTTATAAAGCACTAAAGAATATTTTTGAACATCTCAAAATGTTCTGGCGCACATCAAAACACATTAAAACACCCAAAAATAATCTACAATGCTGCAGAATGTTTTAGAGTGCTTCAGAACGTTTCAGAACATTCTAAAATGTCTCCGGAACATTTTAGAATGCTATAAAATATTTAGAACTGTTCCAGAACACTTTAGAATGTAACAGAGCATCAAAAAATGTTCTTGAATAACTCAAAATGTTCCGGCGCACATCAAAACACTTCAGAGCATGATAAAATGTTCCAAATTGTTTCAGAACACTCAAAAATAATCCACAATGTTGTAGAATGTCTTAGAGCGCATTTTTGAATGTTTTGAAATGTTTAGAGCTGTTCCAGAATACTCTATAATTTTATAAAGCACTAAAGAATATTTTGAACATCTCAATATGTTCTGGCGCACATCAAAATACTTTAGAACACTCAAAAATAATCCAAAATACCGCAGTATATTTTAGAGCGCTTCAGAACTTTTCAGAACATTCTAGAATGTTTTCTACACATTTTAGAATGTTTGAAAATATTTAAAGGTGTTCCAGAACACTTCAGAATATTATAGAGCACTAAAGAATATTTTTGAACATCTCAAAATGTTCTGGTGCACATCAAAACACTTTAGAACACTGAAAAATAGTCCATAATGCTGCAGAATGTTTTAGAGCGTTTGAGAATGTTTCAGAACATTCTAGAATGTCTCCGGAACATTTTAGAATGTTATAAAATGTTTAGAACTGTTCCAGAACAATCTAGAATTTTATAGAGCATAATATAATGTTTTTAAACATCTCAAAACGTTCTGATCAATACACTTCACAGCATTATAAAATGTTCCAAATTGTTTCAGAACATTCAGAAATAATCCACAACGTTTCAGATCATTCTACAACATCTTCGGAACTTTTTAGAACGCTATAAAATGTTTAGAGCTGTTACAGAACACTCTAGAATTTTATAGAGCACTAGAGTATTTTTGAACATCTCAAAATGTTCTGGCACACATCAAAACATTTTAGACTACTCAAAAATTTTATAGAGTATTAAAGAATGTTCTTGACAATTGCAGAACATTATAAAATGTTCTAAACTGTTTTGGAATGTCATCGAAACGCCGTACAATGTACCAAAACAGCCTAAGACGTTCCAGAACATGATAAAATTGGAGCTAAAATTTAACTTCTCGGTTTGATTGATTTTTCAAATTTATTTTTAATAAATTGAAGTGGAATGTTTAAGAATATCTCAAACTGCTCTAGAATGTTCTAGAACATCTTAAAATGTTCTAGCGCACTTCAAAACATTTCAGAGCATTACAAAATGTTCTTGATTGTTTCAGAACACTTAAAATAATCCAGAATGTTGCAAAATGTCTTAGAGCGCTTTAGAGCATTCTAGAATGTCTCCGAAACATTTTAGAATGTTTTTGGGTGTTATAAAATACTCCAGAATATTATAAAATTTCAGCAATTTTCAGAATGTCTTCGAAATGTCGTACAATGTATCAGAACATTTGCATTACTCTAGAATGTTTCCCAACACCCTAGAATGTTTCAGAACAATCCAGAATGCTCTAAAATGTCTTCTGAATGTTGCACAATATATCAGTATACTTTAGAACATTCCAAAACATTCAGAATACTCTAAAATGTTTCAGTGCATAGTAAAATGTTCCACAACACTCTAGAATGTTTCAGAACATTTCAGAAAGCTCTAAAATGTCTTCGGAACGTCGTACAATGTATCAATACACTCAAGAACGTTCCAGAGCATTCAAAATATTCTAGGGCGTTTCAGAACGTCCCACAGACTTTCAGAAAGTTATTAAATATTCCTGAATACGCTATAGAACTCAACTTTTGCGGCTGTATGTAAGACTTCGTGAAACCATGTGGATTTTTCTTTTGAAAATTTGTTTCTCAGTCAAGGAATGCCTCAAAATCTTCGGACTGCTATTAATTTATTGGTAATACCTTGAAGAATATTTACCAAAAAAAGGGACTACAAAATCAGAACTACCCTATCAGACTACTA
This sequence comes from Dromius quadrimaculatus, assembly GCA_963989225.1. Classification (NCBI taxonomy): domain Eukaryota; kingdom Metazoa; phylum Arthropoda; class Insecta; order Coleoptera; family Carabidae; genus Dromius; species Dromius quadrimaculatus. The sequence goes on along the minus strand of OZ022325.1, from coordinate 5,219,959 downwards.
TTTTTGGAAATCGCAGCTACTTATTTCAATTGGAAGTGGTTTAAATCAATTTCTTATCAATACAAGCTTCCTCGTAATTTTCTCACTAATTTATTTAATTGCTCATAATTATTGAACTACCCAATTGATCACTTTGAATTTCAATAGGCTTAACAATACATAATAGATATGCAAAATGCAAAAAAGAATAATTAAATTTGGTCAATATTCTGACCTTGACAGTGTTCCGTACGTACGTACAGACTAACTCACTGTAATTCAATTTTATAAAATTCAAAATTTTGGTCAAAATTCTTGAGACATTACCTCATAAAATCTGAACTGACATATCAGATTACTATTCAGGGCAACTACAGCTGCTTTTCTCAATCAAAAGTGATTTAAACCAACTATTTCGTGATGTTTAACATAATTACTCATAATTATTGAAATATTCAGTCCATCAATCTGAATTTTAATAGGCTTAACAACAAATTCTAGATATTTAAAATAATAAAAAAATTGAGTAAATATGTTGCGCATTACGTCTTTGAGAGTGTTCCGTACGTACGTACAGATCAACAGTCATCACGTCATCAGATTACTTTTTAGGTTCCGGCATTTTAAATCAATTTATTGTCACAAAAATGTATAATTTTCACAAGTTTCTATTAGTAAGCAATCAGAATTATTTTTTGTAGTGCTTTTGTTCAATCATTCAACGTTAGACAAAACGTAATAAATAAATCGCTTGAATCCGATAAAAAGTGTGTTTATTTTTTCGCATGCCACAAATATTTATTTTATACAATTTTTTTTTGATCAGCGATATAATTGTTTATAATAAACGAGATGAAAACAATTTGATATTTATATTATTATTACTTTAAACTTTGTAGATTTTCAAGTACTTGTAAGGTGAGAAACATAATTTTTGAACTGTTTCACATTCGCTGACTATCAGATAAACAATAAAATAAAATTTCAGAGATAAAAATATGAATTAATTCAACTGTGAGATAAAGACATTATTTAAAGTTTCCTGGAATTATTTATCCATGCAATAAGAAAAATGTTAAATCTGAATCATTTTCTGTAGTAGAGAAATCATGGAGGGTCAAAAACCGCAATTAATATTCAGATGTGGTTCAATGAATTATTTTTGGTCGAAACCTAACGACTTGTGAAATAATAAGAACATATTATTATTAATAACCATAATTTCAAACAAAACAGTGTAATTGGAAAAGATGTTGATTTTAGAATGGATTCCTATGAACAAAGCTCTAGTTCTCATTTTTTGAGACAAAGATGGAGCTTTGAACTGTTTAATCATTTCCCACGCTCCCTTGATTCAGCACCGCCTATTTTCAGAACTGAAAAAACTTTTGGAAGAGCCCAAATTTCCTTTAAATAAAGGTTTATTGATCAAAAGGATTAGTTTGGAATAATGGTATTAAAAATGCTTTGACTACTTGTTCCTTCTATGCTTTTTAAAAAAAAAACTTCCTAAATCCTAGTATCTGAAGTATTTCATCAATTCCTGATTTGTTGTAGGAGGTGGGAGGTTTCGATTAGCCTAAATCAGATTTTTCTGTCTTCTGTCTAATATAAAATGGGATAAAATTGATAAGATTCTCAAGTATCGTCTACTTAGATAAAAAATATTGTACAATCATGCATGTGTCCGATGTATGTATTTCTAAACTGATGTGATATGTAATAAAAATATTACTGATTTTTAAAGATTATTTGGCAATCATTCTAACGAAATAAAACTACATTTTTGTTTATCTATAGAATCTTTACTTCATTTTCAAACTGAATAAACTATAATATATTATATAACAAAATAATTTGCTTTTCCGAGATCTGTTAACTGTTCCAGAACACTCTAGAATTTTATGGAGTATTGAAGAATGTTCTGGCGTACAGAAAAACACTTCAGAGCTGTATAAAATGTTCCAAACTGTTTGAGAAAACTACAAAATAATCCAAAATGCTGCAGAATGTTTTAGTGCGCTTCAGGACATCCTAGAATGTCTGCGGAGCATTTGAGAATGCTATAAAATGTTTAGAGTTGTTCCAGAACACTAGAATTTTATAGAGCACAACAGAATTTTTTCGAACATCTCAGAATGTTCTGGGCCACATTAAAACACTTAAGAACACTCAACAATAATTCAGAATGCTGCAAAGTGTTTGAAAGCGCTTCAGAACGTTTCAGAACATTCTAGATTGTCTCCGGAACATTTTTAGAGCTGTTTCAGAACACTCTAAAATTTCTAGAGCACTAAAGAATATTTTTGAACATCTCAAAATGTTCTAGCGCACATCAAAACACTTTAAAACATTAAAAAATAATCCAGAGTGCTGCACAATGTTCTAGAGTACTTCAGACCATTCCAGAACATTCCAGAATGTCTCCGGAACATTTTCGAATGTTATAAAATATTTAGAAGTGTTCCAGAACTCTCTAGAATGTTATAGAGTATTGAAGAATGTTCTTCAAAATCTCAAATTGTTCTGGCGCACATCAAAACACTTTAGAGCGTTATAAAATGTTTCAAACTGTTTCAGAACACTCAGAAAGAATCCAGAATGTTGCGGAAAGTCTTATAGTGCTCCAGAGTATTCTAGAATGTTTTCGAAACATTTTAGAATGTTATAAAATGTTTAGAGCTGCTCCAGAACACTCTAGAATCTTATAAAGCACTGAAGAATATTTTTGAACATCTCTAAATGTTCTGGCGCACATCAAAACAATTAAAAGCGTTATAAAATGTTCTCAACTGTTTCAGAACACTCAAAAATAATCCAGAATGCTGTAGAATATTTTTAAGCGCTTTAGAACGTTTCACAACATTCTAGAATGTCTCCGGAACATTTTAGAATTATATAAAATATTTAGAGCTGTTCCAAAACACTCTAGAATTCTATAGAACACTAAAGAATATTTTCGAACATCTCAAAATGTTCTGGCGCACATCGAAACACTTTACAGCATAATAAAATATTCCCAACTGTTTCGGAATACTCAAAAATAATCCAGAATGATGTGGAATATTTAAGAGCGTTTCAGAACAATCTAGAATGTCTCCAGAACATTTAAGAATGTTATAGAAAGTATAGAACTGTTCCAGAACATCCTAGAATTATATAGAGCACTAAAGAATATTTTTGAACATCTCAGAATGTTCAGGCGCACATCAAAACACTTTAGAACACTCAAAATAATTCGGAATACTGCAAAATATTTTAGAGCGCTTCAGAACTTTTCAGAACATTCTAGAATATCTCCTAAAGATTTTAGAATGCTATAAAATGTTTAGAACTATTCTAGAACACTCTAGAATTTCATAGAGCATAATCTAATGTTCTTAAATATCAAAAAATGTTCTGGCGCACATCAAAACACTTCAGAGCATTATAAAATGTTTAAAAATGTTTCAGAACACTCAAAAATAATTTAGAATGTTTCAGAATATTCTAGAATGTCTCCAGAACATTCTAGAAAGCTATAAAATGATTGGAGCTGTTACAGAGCACTCTAGAATTTTACAGAGCATCTTAAAATGTTCTTCACTGTTTCTGTTCACTCGAAATTGATCCAGAATGTTGCAGAATGTCTTAGAGCGTTCCAGAGCATTCTAGAATGTCTCCGAAACATTTTAGAATGTTATAAAATGCTTAGAACTGTTCCAGATTATTTTAGACTATTATAGAGCACTTAATAATGTTCTTGGGTGTTACAGAACACTCCATAATATTATAAAAGGTTTCAAACTGTTTCAGACCACTCAAAAATAATCCAGAACGTTGCAAAATATTTTAGAGCGCTTCAGAGCTTTTCAGAACATTTTAGAATGTCTCCGAAACATTTTAGAATGTTATAGAATGCTTAGAGCTGCTCCAGAACACTGTAGAATTTTATAGAGCACTAAAGAATATTTTTGAACATCTCAAAATGTTCTGGCGCACATCAAAACACTTTAGACCGTTATAAAATGTTCCAAGCTGTTTCAGAACACTTAAAAATAATCCAGAATGCTGCAGAATGTCTTAGATCGCTTTAGAACGTTTCAGAACATTCTAGAATGTCTCCAGAACATTTTAGAATGTCATAAAATCTGTTTCAGAACACTCTAAAATTTTATAGAGCATAATAAAATGTTCTTAAACATCTCAAAATGTTGTAGTGCAGATCAAAACATTTCAGAGCATTATAAAATGTTTCAAACTGTTTCAGAACACTCAAAAATAGTCCAGAACGTTCCAGAACATTACAGAATGTCTTCGGAACGCTTTAGAAAGCTATAAAATGTTTGGAACTGTATTAGAACACTCTAGAATTTTATAGAGCACTAAAGAATGTTCTTGACGGTTACAGAACACTCCAGAATATTATAAAATGTGCCAAACTGTTTCAGAATGTTTCAGAATGTCACTGAAACACCGTACAATGTACCTAACTGTCTAGGACATTCAAGAAAATAATAAAATTTAATACACCAAGTCCTTAATTTTTCGTTTTGATTGATATTTCAGGTTATCTTTGATAAATTGAAGCAGAATGTTTAAGAATGTCTCAAAACATTCTAGAATGTTCAAGAATATCTCTAAATATTCTAGCGCACTTTAAAACACTTCAGAGCATTATAAAATGTTCTTGACTGTTTTAGAACACTCAAAAATAATCCAGAATCTTTTAGAATATCTTAGAGTGCTCCAGAGCATTCTAGATTGTCTCTGAAACATTTTAGATTGTTCTTGGGTATTACAGAATACTCTAGAATATTACAAAACGTCCTAAATTGTTCCAGCACGTTTCGGAATGTCTTCGAAACGTCGTACAATGTATCAAAACTGTCTAGGAGGCTCTAAAATATTTGAATTACTCTAGAATGTTCAACAACACTCTAGAATGTTTCAGAACAATCCAGAATGCTCTAAAATGTCTTCTGAACATCGCACAATGTATCAGTACACTCTAGTACGTTCAAAAACATTCAGAATACTTTAGAATCTTTCAGAGCACTCTGGAACGCTATGCAATGTTCTAAAACACTATAGAATGTTTCAGAACACTCCGGAATGTTTTAGAATGTTCTTGAGTGTTACAGAATACTCCAGAATATTATAAAATTTTCCAAACTGTTCCAGCACGTTTAAGAATATCTTCGAAACGTTGTACTATGCCTCAAAACAGTCTAGGACGTTCCAAAACATTTAGAATACTCTAGAATCTTTCAGAGCACTCTGGAACGCTATGCAATGCTCTAAAACACTCTGAAATGTTTCAGAAGACTCCGGAATGTTGTAAAATGTTCCACAACACTCTAGAATGTTTCAGAACATTTCAGAATGCTCTAAAATATTTTCGGATCGTCGTACAATGTATCAATACACTCAAGAACATTCCAGAACATTCAGAATATTCTTGGGCATCTCAAAACGTCCACTGACTTTCAGAATATCATCAAGCGTTTATAAATGTTCCTGAATACTCTAGAGTGTTTCTGAGCGCTCTGGAACTCAACTTCGTGGAACAATGTAGATTTTTCTTTTGAAAATTTGTTGTTTAGTCAAGGAATGCCCCAAAATCTTCGAACTGCTTATAATTTATTGGTAATACCTTAAAGAATATATTGTTCAAATTTCGAAAAAAAAATTAATAATTACCGTATTTATAGCGAATTAAATATGAAAGTGGTCTCTACCCTCGATATTAAAGTAGACTATTATAGAAATTTATCATTTCCGATAATCACCGCTAAGCTTCCTCCCCAACCTCCAGAAAATTCACACCTACTTAGCGTGCTGAACAACGTAAGAGAATAATCATTGCTACGTAACGAGCCTCTATCGCGGTGTTCATAAATACTTCTCGCGTCGAAATCAGCGCAGTGTTTCACCAACCGCGCAACAGCTAAAAAGTTCTGAGCTTAAGATTTCGGTATTCGATCGAAGTGTCTGCTTTGACAGTTCGCTACTTTTCAATATATTCGCCTAAAAATGCAATAGTTATTTTTTATAAGTTAATTTTTTATTATACATTCCGTATTTTGTAAGTAAAATAGTGAAAATGGGCCAAGGTAAAGGGACGCAAGCTGAAGCCGAGCGGAAGAATGGGATGGGAGTTTTGGATGTCGAAATACAAAAACCTAAAGGTAAGCAAACTATTGTCAATTAAAACTTATTTTAAATACGTTAAGAATTATTTTGCGGAAGAATGAAGTTTAAAACACGGCCCAAAAGCCGCTTGCCACGCCACTGACTCTCTGAAAAAATGCTTACACTCTCAGCGGTGAGCTTTATATACCTTTGCGGGTAAAACCAGAATAGCGTGGAATGATAAAAAAAAAAATTAATATAAATTTATGAGGAAGTGCTGCTTCTATTCAGGTTAATGATCAATAAATACTATGTATATTATTTGTACATTATTTGTACATTATTTGTACATCACGCCTAACTCAAAAATTGAAGGTTCAAATTTTTTGAATCGCTGGTTTTGACGGAAAAAAAATTATCTCAAAAGGACAGTTGGGATTGTTATGTCTACAGGAGTTTTGAGTTTAGAACACTATAATTGGGTTAAGGAAAATAATGACGTAATTCTATCTTCAGTATATAATTTTTACATCCCCTCTCAGTCAGTACTTGTAGTTTCAAATTTTTTGAATTACTGGTTTTGTTGGAAAATGATTATTTATTATAAATGGACAGTTGGGATTATGTCTACAGGAGTTTTTAGCTTAAAACACTATAATTGTGTTAGGGAAAACATGACGTCATTCTGTCTTCAGTATATTATTTTTACATCCTCTCTCAGTCAGTAACTATAATTTAAAATTTTTTGAATCGCTGGTTTTGTCAGAAAAAAAAATATCTCAAAAGGACAGTTGGACAGATGTCTACAGGAGCCTTGAGTTTAGAACACTATAATTGTGTTAAGCAGTATATTATTTTTGCATCCCCTCTCAGTCAGTACTTGTAGTTTCAAATTTTTTGAATCATTGGTTTTGTTAGAAAAAATAATTTATCATAAATGGATAGTTGATATTATTATGTCTACAAGAATTTTGAGGTTAGAACACTATGATTGTGTTAAGGAAAACAATGACGTTATTCTGTCTTCAGTATATCATTTTTACATCTTCTCTCAGTCAGTACTTTTACTTTCAAATTTTTTGAACCACTGGTTTTGTTAGAAAAAATAATTGATCACAAATGGACAGTTGAGATTATAATGTCTACAGGAGTTTTGAGTTAAGAACACTATTATTGTGTTAAGCAAAATAATAACGTCATTCTATATTCAGTAAATTATTTTTACATCCTTTCTCAGTCAGTACTAGAAGTTTCAAAATTTTTGAATTGCTGGTTTTATAAAAAAATAAATATCACAAAAGGACAGTTGGGATTATTATGTATACAGGAGTTTTGAGTTTAAAGCACTATAATTGTGTTAAGGAAAACAATTATATTATTCTGTCTTCACCCCCTCTCAGTCAGTACTTGTATTTTCAAATTTCTTAGATCACTGGTTTTGCTAGAAAATATATATTTATCACAAATGGACAGTTGGGATTATTATGTCAATAGGAATTTTGAATTTAGAACACTATAATTGTGTTAAGGTGAACAATGACGTCAGTCTATCTTCAGTATACTATTTTTACATTTCCTCTTAGTCAGTACTTGTACTTTAAAATTTTTTGAACCACTGGTTTTGTTAGAAAAAATAATTGATCACAAATGGACAGTTGAGATTATATTGTCTACAAAAATTTTGAGTTTAGAGCACTAGAATTGTGTTGAGGCAAACAATGACGTCATTCTGTCTTCAGTATATCATTTTTACATCATCTCTCATTCAGTACTTGTAGTTTCAAATTTTTTGAATCGCTGGTTTCGTCAGAAAAATATAATTTATCTCAAAAGGACAGTTGGGATTATTATGTCTACCGAAATTTTGAGTTTGGAACACTATAATTGGGTTGAGAAAAATGATGACGTCATTCTATCTCTAGCATATTGTTTTTACATCCCCTCTCAGTCAGTACTTGTAGTTTCAAATTTGTTGAATCACTGGTTTGATTAGAAAATAATTATTTATCACAAATGGACAGTGGGGATTATTATTTCTACAGAAGTTTTGAGTTTAGCACACTATAATTGTGTTGAGAAAAACAATGACGTCATTCAGTCTTCAGTATTTCATTTTTACATCCTCTCTCAGTTAATACTTAGTTTTTCAAAATTTTTGAGTAGCTGGTTTTATCAGAAAAAAATAAATTGCCTCGAAAGGACAGTTGGGATTATTATGTCTACAGGAATTCTGATTTTAGAACACTATAATTGTGTTGAGGAAAAACAATAACGTCATTCTGTCTGCAGTATATTATTTTTGCATCATCTCTCAGTCAGTACCTGAAGTTTTAAAATTTTTGAATCGCTAGTAATGACTGAAAAAAAAATTTATCTCAAAAGGACAGTCGGAATTTTCATGTCTAGAGAAATTTCGAGTTTAGAACACTATAATTGTGTTGAGAAAAATGATGACGTCATTCTGTCATCAGTAAATTACTGGTTTTGTTGAAAAATAATTATTTATTACAAATAGACAGTTGGGATTATCATGTCTACAAGAGTTTTGATTTTAGAACACTATGATTGTATTAAGGAAAACAATGACATCATTCTGTCTTCTTACATCATCTCTCAGTCAGTCCTTGTAGTTTCAAATTTTTTGAATCGCTGGTTTTGTCAGAAAAAATAATTTACCCCAAAAGGACAGTTGAGAGAGATTATTATGCCTACAGGAATTCTGAGTTTTGAACACTATAATTCAATTGAGAAAATCGATGACGTCATTCTGTCTGCAGTATATTATTTTTACATTCTCCCTCAGTCAGCACATTTGGTATAAATTTTTTTGTGTTGCCAGTTTAGTCAGAAAAAAATAATTTATCTCAAGATGACAGTTGAGATGTTTATATCTGTAGAAATTTTGAGTTTGAAACACTATAATTGTGTTAAGAAAAATAATGACATAATCTTCAGTATATTTTTTTTTAATTCCCTCTCAATCAGTACTTTTAGTTCCAAATTCTTTGAATCACTGGTTTTCTTGAAAAATAATTATTCATCACAAATGGACAGTTGGGATTATTATGTCTACAGGAGTTTTGAGCTTAGAACACTATAATTGTGTTGAGGAAATCAATGACGTCATTCTGTCTTCAGTATATCATTTTTACATCATCTCTCAGTCAGTACCTGTAGTTTCAAATTTTTTGAATCGCCGGTTTTGTCAAAAAAAATTATTTATCTCAAAAGGACAGTTGAGTTTTGAGTTTAGAACACTATAATTGTGTTGAGGAAGACGATGGCGTCATTCTGTCTTTAGTATACTATTTCTCAAACCTCCCTCAGTCAGCTCATTTGGAATCCATTTTTTTGAGTTACTGGTTTTGTCAGAAAAAAATAATTTTATCTAATCCATCTTAAGATGACAGTTGAGATGTTTATATCTCTAGGAATTTCGAATTTGGAACACTATAATTGTGTTGAGGAAAATAATGACGTCATTATATCTTCAGTAAATTATTTTTACATCCTCTCTCAGTCAGTACTTGGAGTTGCATAATTTTTGAATCGCGAGTTTTGTTAGAAAAAAATTATATATCTCAAAAGGACAGTTGAGATTATTATGTCCACAGAAGTTTTGAGCTTAGAACATTATAATAGTGTTAAGAAAAACAATGACGTCATTTTGTCTTTAGTCTATCATTTTTACAGTCCAGTACCAGTAGTTATAAATTTTTTGAATCGCTGGTTTTGTCAGGAAAAATAATTTATCTCAAGAGGACAGTTGGGATTAATATGTCTAGAGGAATTTTGAGTTTATAACACTATAATTGTGCATGATGACGTCATTCTGTCTGCAGTATATTATTTTTACATCCTCTCTCAGTCAGCATCTTAAAACTCAAATTTTTTAATCTACTTGTTTAGTCAGAAAAAAATAATTAATCTCAAGAAGACAGTTGGGATTATTATATTCATAGGAGTTTTAAGTATGGAACACTATACTTGTGCTAAGGAAAACAATGACGTCATTCAATCTTCAGTAAATTATTCTTACATCCTCTCTCAGTCAGTACTTGGATTTTCAAAATTTTTGAATTGCTGGTTTTGTCAGAAAAAAATAATTTGCCTCAAAAGGACAGTTGGGATTATTATGTCTACAAAAATTTTGTGTTTAGAACACTATAATTGTGTTGAGGAAATCGATGACGTCATTCTGTCTGCAGTATATTATTTTAGCATCATCTCTTAGTCAGTACTTATAGTTTCAAATTTTTTGAATCGCTGGGTCAGTCAGGAATCAATAATTTAATAAGTATTGATATTGCTGTGAAATATGACTTGAATCATATTTTAAAAGTTGATAATTGTTAATATTTGGGGTTAAGGAAGGGTGTTACGGTGACTGATTGCAATGTTATCGTTCATGCGTGAAACTAAAACAAATTAATTGTATTTCGAGTGATAAGTTAATTAATAAATAGATTTAGAAAAGAGTATTTGTTGATTGTAAAATTTTTGATGTGTTGGGGACGTTCGTACGGATCAAAAAATGTTTGAGTGTTTATAACAGACTACTTGTGCCTGCTCAATGATGTATGATGCTGAATACTGAATTACAGAAGCATAAACAGTGTTAAAATCAAATTTTGCGTGATTTTTGTGGATATATCAGAAAATATCGAATATGGAATGAATTGGTGTATGAAGAATGTGACATTGGGCAGAATATGGTTCGGGCATGTGAAACAAATGTTGGTCAATGTAGTAAACTGTGACTTTTTGTGTTTTGGTTGTTGTGTGAGAGAAAATAAATTATTAATGAAAGAGTACGTCTAAATTTATATAATTGGTTATAATTATTTAATTATTCAACCATCACTTCAAATTTTAATAGGATTCTGTACATATTTCAGGCAAAGAGATTAAAATAAAATTTATGTATTTTTTTTTTTCTTATTGACCGCTGTTACGTTACTGGTAGTAAAAAACTACTTCTCATAACAAAATTAATATCAATAATGGTAGATTCATTAAATGAACATTTATATTTCGTCCTAGCATTGAATGCACATAAAAACTTGACATATAAAATTATGCTTTCATGAATTAAAATTAAGTTATCAAATAGAACACCTTAATAATACACGCAGTCCCTCATAACATCCGGAAATAATTACTGTTCTATTTGTGTAAAATTATTATGTTCAACCTTTTTAATTTATAATTTGTTATGATGTTTTAATAAACAGGTGGTCCTATTAATGATTCAATGGGCAGAAGATCACAAGTTTGAATTTACGTCAAACTGAGAAAAAAATTTGGACAAAAAATACTATAGGAGCATATTTTAACCACTAATCAATATTACCTTTCTAAAAACGACCAATTTGCTCATTTAGAGACGATTTCCAAAGTGAAATCGGTCTGCTAGTCGCAGCATTTATGCAATTTGGTATACGGGCGTAATTTTATCGTGATTCGACTGTATTAAATAGTGGTAGCCTTTTCCAAATTAAACTGTTCCGCAACATGAAAAAATCGTTCTTAAATTATAATCATTCAAATGTTTTTTGATGGAGGAACTTGTAAACTGTTCAATTTATTACTTATTGAATCGAGTTCTTCATCAATCACAACTGACAAGAATTTATTGCGTCTTCAAAGAAGATTAGAGAAAAACTGATCTCATTTAATTTAAACCAGTTTAGTGAACTAGTTATCAGTTTTTCACCTGGCTTTATCACTAGAAATTACTTCTTTATGTGTTTTAAGTTTTATTGGTTTCTTCACACGGAGATCGTAGAATTTAAATTTCTGTGGGATAGGCTTCTGTGTGTGCGCGGCGAAGAGTTAAACTTTTAGAAATATTGAGGATTGTTCAGATTAGAAATACCTTCTATTCAATGACTTGTCCTAATACAATGAAAAATGGTACTTACTAAAAAAAGATAGTAATCTTAGATTATATACATTTGAATACACGTGCTAATGAAATTACTAGTAATTTGCAACATTCCTTTGTTTTATTTATTGTACTTATTGCTAAATATAGAATGACACAATGAGAAAATTGTTGTGAATACCTAATAAATATTGTCGACTTGAATAATTAATATATTATCCACAGCTTCAATTTTTTTGGGACACTGGTTTAGTTAGAAAATAATGAAACATTTTACGGGAACAGATTATGACTCTGAATTTAAAGACTAGTGTTGAAATAACAAGGATATAATTTTGTCATCAGTATATTATTATTCCTACATCCTTTCTTAGTCAACACACAAAAAATCAGATTTTTTGAATCACTGGTTTAGTGAGGAATTAATTATTTATCGAAAGACGACAAATATGATTATATCTATAGGAGTTTTGAGTTTAGAAGACTATAATTGTATTGACGAAAATAATGACTTCATTCTGTCTGCAGTATATTATTTTTACATCCTCCCTCAGTCAGTACTTGTAATTTAAAATTTTTTGAATCGCTGGTTTTGTCAGAAAAAATAATTTGTCTCAAAATGACACTTGGGATTATTATATTTATAAAAAATTTGTGTTTAGAACACTATAATTGTGCAAAGGAAAACGATGACGTCATTCTGCCTTCAGTATATTATTTACTCATCATCTCTCAGTCAGAATTTGTATTTTAAAATTTTTTGAATCGCTGGTTTTGCCAGAAATAAATTATTTATCTCGAAAGTACAGTTGAGTTTATTATATTGACTGGGATTTTGGGTATAGAACACTATAATTGTGTTAAAGAAGATAATGACGTCATTCTTTTTTCAGTATACTATTTTTACATCTTTTCTCAGTCAATACTTGTAACTTCAAATTTTTTGAATCGCTGGTTTTGTCAGAAAAGAATTATTTATCTGAAAAAGACAGTTGGGATTATTAAATTTATATAAATTTTGAGTTTGGAACACTATATTTGTGTTGAGAAGAATAATGACGTCATTCTATCTTCAGTATATTATTTTTACATCTTCTCTCAGTCAGCACTTGTAGTTTCAAATTTTTTGAATCGCTGGTTTTGTCTGAAAAATATAATTTATCTTAAGAAGACAGTTGAGATTATTATATCTATAGGAATTTTGACTCCAGAACACTGTAATTGTGTTGAGAAAAACGATGACGTCATTCTGTCTTCATTTTATTATTTGCTCATTATCTCTCAGTCAGCATTTGTATTTTAAATTTTTTTGGATCGCTGGTTTGGCAGGAAAAAATAATTTATCTCAGCAGGACAGTTGAGCTTATTATGTCCACAAGAATTTTGAGCTTAGAACACTATAATTGTGTTGAGGAAGACGAGGACGTCATATTGTCTTTAGTATATTATGTCTCAATCCTTCCTCAGTCAGCACGTTTAAAATCAATTTTTTTGAGTCACTAGTTTAGTCAGAAAAAAATGATTTATCTCACGAGGACAATTAGGATTATTATATCGGTAGAAGTTTGGAACACTATAATTGTGTTGAGGAAAACGATGACGTCATTTTATCTTCAGTATATTATTTTTACATCTTCTCTCAGTCAGCGCTTGTAGATTTGATATTTTTGAATCACTGGTTTTATAAAAAAAAAATAAAATATCTCAAGAGTATAGTTGAGATTATTATATCTATAGGAATTTTGATTTCAGAAGACTGTAATTGTGTTGAAAAAAATGATGACGTCATTCTGTCTTCAGTATATTATTAGCTCAATATCCCTCAGTCAGTATTTGTACTTTAAAAATTTTTGAGTAGCTGGTTTTGCCAGAAATGAATTATTTATCTCAAAAGGACTTGAGTTTACCATGTTTACTGGGCTTTCAAGTATAGAACACTATAATTGTGTTGAGGAACATAATGACGTCATTCTTTCTTCAGTATACTATTTTTACATCTTTCCTCAGTCAGTACTTGTAGTTTCAAATTATTTAAATCGCTGGTTTGTCAGAAAAAAATAATTTATCTCAAAAGGATAGTTGGTATTATTAGCTCTACAGGAATTTTAAGTTTGGAATACTATAATTGTGTTGATAGAAATAATGACGTCATTCCTTCTACAGTTCATTATTTTTACATTCTTCCTCAGTCAAATTTTTTAAATCGCTGGTTTTTTCAGAAAAAGTTATTTATCTTGGAAGGACGGTTGGGATTATTATATTTAAAGAAATTTTGAGTTTGGAGCACTGCAATTATGTGGAGAAAAACGATGACGCCATTTTGTCTTCAGTATATTATTTGCTCATAACTCCTCAGTCAGCATTTGTACTTTAAAATTTTTTGAGTCGCTGGTTTAGCCCGAAATGAATTATTTATTTGAAAGGACAGTTGAGCTTATTATTTTTACAGGCATTTTGAGCTTAGAACACTATAATTGTGTTGATGGAAATAATGACGTCATTCTGTCTGCAGTATATTGTATTTACATCCTCCCTCAGTCAGTACTTGTTATTTAAAATTTTTTTAATCGCTGGTTTTGTCAGAAATAAATAATTTATCTCAAAAGGACAGTTGAGATTATTATATTCATAGAAACTCTGAACTTAGAACACTATAATTTTGTTGAGAAATAAGATGACGTCATTCTGTCGTCATTATATTATTTGCTTATTATCCCTCAGTCAGCATATGCATTTCAAAATTTTTTGAATCGCTGGTTTTGCTAGAAATAGATTATTTACCTCAAAAGTACAGTTGAGTTTATTATGTTTACTGAGATTTTGGGTATAGAACACTATAATTGTGTTAAGGAAAATAATGACGTCATTCTTTCTCAAGTATACTATTTTTACATCCTTCCTCAGCCAGCACTTGTAACTTCAAATTTTTTGAATTGCTGGTTTTGTCAGAAAAATTTAATTTATCTCAAAAAGACAGTTGGGACTATTATATTTATATAAATTTTGAGTTTGGAACACTAAATTTGTGTTGAGAAGAATTATGACGTCATTTTATCTACAGTATATTATTTTTACATCTTCTCTCAGTCAGCACTTGAAGTTTCAAATTTTTTGAATCGCTGGTTTTGTCAGAAAAATATAATTTATCTTAAGAAGACAGTTGAGATTATTATATCTATAGGAATTTTGACTCCAGAACACTGTAATTGTGTTGAGAAAAACGATGACGTCATTCTGTCTTCATTTTATTATTTGCTCATTATCTCTCAGTCAGCATATGTATTTAAAATTTTTTTGGATCGCTGGTTTGGCAGAAAGAAATAATTTATCTCAACAGGACAAATGAGCTTATTATGTCCACAAGAATTTTGAGCTTAGAACACTATAATTGTGTTGAGGAAGACGAGGACGTCATTCTGTCTTTAGTATATTATGTCTCAATCCTTCCTCAGTCAACACGTTCAAAATCAAAGTTTTTGAGTCACTAGTTTAGTCAGAAAAAAATAATTTATCTCAAAAGGACAGTTGGGATTATTATATCCATAGGAGTTTTGAGTTTGGAACACTATAATTGTGTAGAGAAAAACAATGATGTCATTTTGTCTTCAGTGTAATATTTTTACATCCTTCTTCAGTCAGTACTTGTAGTTTCAAATTATTTAAATCGCTGGTTTGTCAGAAAAAAATAATTTATCTTAAAAGGATAGTTGGTATTATTAACTCTACAGGAATTTTAAGTTTGGAATACTATAATTGTGTTGATGGAAATAATGACGTCATTCCTTCTACAGTTTATTATTTTTACATTCTTTCTCATTCAGTACTTATAACTTCAAATTTTTTAAATCGCTGGTTTTGTCAGAAAAAGTAATTTATCTCGGAAGGACGGTTGGGATTATTATATTTAAAGAAATTTTGAGTTTGGAACACTGTAATTATGTGGAGAAAAACGATGACGCCATTTTGTCTTCAGTATATTATTTGCTCATAACTCCTCAGTCAGCATTTGTACTTTAAAATTTTTTGAGTCGCTGGTTTAGCCAGAAATGAATTATTTATTTTGAAGGACAGTTGAGTTTATTATTTTTACAGAGATTTTGAGCTTAGAACACTATAATTGTGTTGATGGAAATAATGACGTCATTCTGTCTGCAGTATATTGTATTTACATCCTCCCTCAGTCAGTACTTGTAACCTCAAATTATTTGAATTGCTGGTTTTGCCAGAAATAAATTATTTATCTCAAAATGATAGTTAAGTTTATTATGTTTAGAGGAATTCTGAGTTCAGAACAATATAATTGAAAATGAAAATAATGACGTCATTCTGTCTGCAGTATATTATTTTTACATCCTCTCTCAGTCAGCATTTGTAGTTTCAAATTTTATGAATCGCTGGTTTTGTAAGAATATAATAGTTTTTCTCAAGAGGATAGCTGGGATTATTATATCTATAGGAGTTTTGACTTTGGAACACTATAATTGTGTAGAGAAAAGTAATGACGTCATTTTGTCTTCAGTATACTATTTTAAAATCCTCTCTCAGTCAGTATTTGTAGTTTCAAATTTTTTGAATCACTGGTTTTGGTAGAAAAAATAGTTGGTCACAAATGGACAGTTATGATTATTATGCCTACAAGAATTTTGAGTTTAGAACATATATTTGCGTTAAGAAAAACAATGACGTCATTCTGTCTTCAGTATATCATTTTTACATTATCTCTCAGTCAGTACCTGTAGTTTCAAATTTTTTGAAACGCTGGTTTTGTCAGAAAAAAAAAATTATCTTGAAAACACAGTTGAGATTATTAAGTCTACAGGAAATACTATAATTGTGTTGAAGAAAACAATGATGTAATTTTGTTTCCAGTATGTTATTTCTACATCCTTCTTTAGTCGGCACGTACAATTTCAAATTTTTTGAATTGTTGGTTTAGGCAAAATAAAATAATTTATTCCAAGAGGACAATAATTGAGATGATGAGAGGTTTGAGTTTGGACCACTATAGTCTATAATTGTGTTAAGGGAAAACAATGACGTCATCCTGTCTTCAATATCTTATTTCTACATCCTCCTTTAGTCAGCACTCACAATTCCAAATTTTCTGAATTAGTGGTTTTGTCAGAAAAAAATAATTTATTTCAAGAAGACAGTTGGGATTATTATATTTATAGGAGTTTTGAGTTTGGAACATTATAATTGCGTTGAAGAAAATAATGACGCCATTCTATCTTCGGTATTTTATTTCTAAAGCCTCCTTCAGTCAACCATTCTGAAACAAAAATTTTTGAATCGCTAGTTTAGTCAGAAAAAAATAATCTATCTTAAGAGAACAGTTGGGATTAATATATCTAAAGGAGCTTAGAGTTTGGAACACTATAATTGCGTTGAGGAAAATGATGACGTCATTCTGTTTGCAGTTTATTATTTTTACATCATCCCTTAATCAGTACTCATACTTCCAAATTGTTTGAATCGCTGATTCAATGAGGAATTATTAATTTATTCTAAGATGCCCAATATGATTATTATATCTATTGTGGTTCCAAGTTTAGAACACTATAATTGTGAGGGGGAAGACAATGACGTCATTCTGTCTTCAGTATATTATTCTTACATCCTCTTTTATTCAGCACCACTTCCGAATTTAGACCCATTTAAGCCCCTGAAATGAAAAAATGAAATGCTAGGATAACCCTTATAGTCAAGGCCTATAGGCAAGTGCCTAATGCAACTTATGATTAATCTGGCACTGCTTTTGCCTGTTATGCCGATTTAAAATTAGATTTCAGTATTATTATTGAAACAGCAATAAATAAAAATCGATGCATGTCAAACAAAGAATATTTTTCTTCATAAATATTGATAACATTTATTGCTCCGTTCAGTTTAATGGATTTATTAGCAATATGCTATATTTCATCCTAATGGTTTTAACAGATCTGATATTAATACAGTGTAAGGTATTACTCTATTAAAAAAAGGCAGACATGATGCCAGTTCGTACGTAAAGGTCTTCGTGGTGAAGTTTTCTTCTCACTGCGTTACGTAATCGCTTCAGCACTTCGGAAAAACACTCTTAGTTTCTTCAAAACTGAATTTTAAACCATATATGTTTTTATCAGTTAAATTATTATGATGTAGGCATCAAGCAATTTCGTATCAAGTGGTGTGTATCTATTTTTTAATTTCAATGGGCGTAAATACTTGCAAGTATTTGGATGGGCGCCAATGAGAGAATTCTTAAAAGTTGAAAAGTGTGGACGCTATAAATAGTTTTTATTTTTAGTTTACTTTAAAACGACGACTCCTCATAATTCTATGATTAAACTATCAATTGTTTATATTGATTTTATTAACAAATAATTTAGTAAACAAACTAGTTGTAGCACGAATGTGAGTGAGGAATCTTTGATAAGAATTATTTAAAGCAAGAATATTAATCTTGAAATTGTTTTATTGAAGATTTTATCTGCAATAGAATTTTCCTTCATTGTTTAAAACTACTTAAGTTCGTTAAATATAGTTAAGGTTCACTTATCTAATGGAAAATTATAAGACGGGATCAAAATATTAAATCGTCTACCCATCAGATTAAATTCGCAAAAATCAAATTGTTTTTTCACATAACACAATGCCCCAACATGTTCTCATTTTTCTAGTCCCTTACTGTGAGTGGTTTTTGAACCACATTTTCACGGAAGCTCCACCGTTTGCCCTAAAAGTCTGATTTTAATTTTGAAAATGAAAAATTATCATGAGATTATTACGTCTACAGAAATTTTGAGCTTAGAACACTATAATTGTATTGAGGAAAACGATGACGTCATTCTGACTTTAGTATGTTATTTCTACATCCTCCCTTAGTCAGCACTTACGGTTTCAAATTTTTTGAATCACTGGTTTTATCAGAAAAAAATATTTATCTCAAAAGGACAGTTGGGATTATTATATCTACAGGAATTTTAAGTTTAGAACACTATAATTGTGTTGAGGAAAACGATGACGTCATTCTAGCTTTACTATGTTATTTTTATATCCTCCCTTAGTCAACACTTACAGTTTCAAAATTTTTGAGTCACTGGTTTCATCAGAAAAAAAAAATTTATCTCAAAAGGACAGTTGGGATTATCATGTCAACAGGAATTTTAAGTTTAGAACACTATAATTGTGTTGAGGAAAACGATGACGTCATTTTGTCTTCAGTATATTATTTTTACATCCTTTCTCAGTCAGCAATAACAGTTTCAAATTTTTTGAATCGCTGGCTTAGTCAGAAAAAGATAATTATTTCAAAAGGACAATTGGGATTATTATGTCTACAAGAATTTTAAGTTTGGAACACTATAATTGTGTTGAGGAAAACGATGACGTCATTCTAGCTTTGGTACGTTATTTTTATATCCTCCCTTAGTCAACACTTACAGTTTCAAAATTTTTGAGTCACTGGTTTCATCAGAAAAAAAAATTTATCTCAAAAGGACAGTTAGGATTATCATGTCAACAGGAATTTTAAGTTTAGAACACTATAATTGTGTTGAGGAAAACGATGACGTCATTTTGTCTTCAGTATATTATTTTTACATCCTTTCTCAGTCAGCAATAACAGTTTCAAATTTTTTGAATCGCTGGCTTAGTCAGAAAAAGATAACTATTTCAAAAGGACAATTTGGATTATTATGTCTACAAGAATTTTAAGTTTGGAACACTATGATTGTGTTGAGGAAAACGATGACGTCATTCTAGCTTTGGTATGTTATTTTTATATCCTCCCTTAGTCAACACTTACAGTTTCAAAATTTTTGAGTCATTGGTTTCATCAGAAAAAAATATTTATCTCAAAAGGACAGTTAGGATTATCATGTCAACAGGAATTTTAAGTTTAGAACACTATAATTGTGTTGAGGAAAACGATGACGTCATTTTGTCTTCAGTATATTATTTTTACATCCTTTCTCAGTCAGCGCTAACAGTTTCAAATTTTTTGAATCGCTGGCTTAGTCAGAAAAAAATAATTATTTCAAAAGGACAATTGGGATTATTATATCTACAGGAATTTTAAGTTTGGAACACTATAATTGTGTTGAGGAAAACGATGACGTCATTCTAGCTTTGGTATGTTATTTTTATATCCTCCCTTAGTCAACACTTACAGTTTCAAAATTTTTGAGTTATTGGTTTCATCAGAAAAAAATATTTATCTCAAAAGGACAGTTAGGATTATCATGTCAACAGGAATTTTAAGTTTAGAACACTATAATTGTGTTGAGGAAAACGATGACGTCATTTTGTCTTCAGTATATTATTTTTACATACTTTCTCAGTCAGCGCTAACAGTTTCAAATTTTTTGAATCGCTGGCTTAGTCAGAAGAAGATAATTATTTCAAAAGGACAATTGGGATTATTATGTCTACAATAATTTTAAGTTTGGAACACTATAATTGTGTTGAGGAAAACGATGACGTCATTCTAGCTTAGGTATGTTATTTCTATATCTTCCCTTAGTCAACACTTACAGTTTCAAATTTTTTGAGTCATTGGTTTCATCAGAAAAAAATATTAATCTCAAAAGGACAGTTGGGATTATCATGTTAACAGGAATTTTAAGTTTAGAACACTATAATTGTGTTGAGGAAAACGATGACGTCATTTTGTCTTCAGCATATTATTTTTACATCCTTTCTCAGTCAGCACTCACAGTTTCAAATTTTTTGAATCGCTGGCTTAGTCAGAAAAAAATAATTTGTCTCAAAGGATAGTTGGGATTATTATGTCTACAGAAATTTTCAGTTTGGAACACTGTAATAGGGTTGAGGAAAATGATGACGTCATTCTGTCTTCATTATATTATTTTTACATCGTCTCTCAGTCAGCACCTATAAAATCGAGTTTTTTTAGTAGCTACTTTAGTCAGTAAAAAATAATTTATCTCAAGATGACAGTTGAGATATTTGGAACACTATAATTGTGTTGAGAAAACAATGACGTCATTCTGTCTTTAGTAAATTATTTTTACCTCCTCTCTCAGTGAATTTTAGAAATAAAAAATAATCAGACAGAGCCATATCTGCCCTATAATCGAGGTAACACAAAATCCTTCTTGTAGCCTATCATGAAGAAGAGTCTGCAGGAAATGTTGCAGAACTACGAGCTCGTAATACAAAATAAAATTAGTGAAATTTGTTATTTGTAGGCGAGGCAATATGAAACATTTTATCACGGTCACGTGTTATATAAATATGAACAAAAAAAAAAATCAATTTACGGTAATAAAATCGATTTGAACAATAAGGAACAAGTAACATTGAAATACCTATTAAAGATTATAGTAATAATCCTATTTAATTATCAACAAGGCAATAACAATTTTGCAAGGTCAAAATTGATATTTAGTGCGAACATTTCTCCGAGACTGGTTATTT